>JAWWQZ010000119.1:0-2557598 GCA_033815515.1 Cryptocheilus praepositus | reverse complement strand
GTACTTGAATTTACTCAAACACCTGAAAAATTGTCTTCAATCTTTCCAAAGGACTACAATTTATCGGATATTTACACGTTCTAAAAAAATATATATCGTGTGTTTTATGTAGTCAGAATCTATAATTAATGTAGTCAAATAATTATATATTTTTATGCGTCAATTTTTAACGTATACTATACGTAATAAATATTTTATACGTAATTTTTAATATACTACATATACTAGACGTAATAAATATTTTATACGTAATTTTGAAAATGTACACTTTTAACTTTTCCGTATGCACTCTGCTATTTTACAATTTGACGCCAATGATTCAAATAGCAATGATACTCGCTGCTTGGTACGGTAAAGTTGTAACGTTTATGGGTCACACGTTTGCCTGCAGTGGCGCGTTATACCAATTTACCATACGCTTCATCGTAAACTCTTGTCCCATCACAAAAAAGCATAAAAGAGTAACATCAGCGTCAAACCATGGCTGCGCTCAATTTCATCGGACGATTTAACGTTCTCGACACTTTCGATAACGACTTCACAGCGACTGTCATCCGCGTGTAAAATTTATGGTGTTCAACACATTGGCGCCGGATTCACGCTTCTTTCATACCTTCGTCTTAAAAGAAATTGATGGAACGCTGTTTATGATTCAATCGATTCGCAGGGATTTCATAAGAAATGTTTGACGAGATCGGATAATTGAATACATTTATTTAACATTAAACATTTAAACTACTTATTTCGTTTCGGGATTATATACAGGGTGTCCCACGTAACATGCTCACCTATTTTATTTTTAAAGAAATTGATAGAACGCTCGTTTATGATTCAATTGATTTTTTAATATTTATAAGAAATGTTTGACGAAATCGGATAATTGAATACATTTATTTAACGTTAAACATTTAAACTACTTATTTCGTTTCGGGATTATATATCAGGGTGTCATTTTTTAATGCTCACCTATATTTTTTTTAAAGAAATTGATAGAACGCTGTTTATGATTCAATTGATTCGCAGGGATTTCATAAGAAATGTTTGACGAGATCGGATAATTGAATACATTTAATTAACATTAAACATTTAAACTACTTATTTCGTTTCATTTTATATACAGGGTGTCCCACGTAACGTGCTCACCTATTTTATTTTTAAAATATAGAACGCTGTTTATGATTCAATGTAAAAAGCAGGGATATTTAAAGAAATGTTTGACGAGATCGGATAATTGAATACATTTATTTAACATTAAACATTTAAACTACTTATTTCGTTTCATTATACACAGGGTGCTCACCTGTTTTATTTTTATAGGCATCGTAAAAAAATTTTTTTTTAATATTTATATGGTTCCGAGGGCTGCATTATTAGATGCATTATTTTTCGCTTTTGAATATGTCGGGGTACTTTTTTTTTAATCGTATATATGACATTAAGAAACAGTAACTTTGATAATACTGCACTAATGATTGAGTTAAAATCTATTAATTGACGAGTCATTTCACTTTGTTTTCATGAATAAACTTACGATAAAAAATCAGCGCGCATTAATGGATGGGCTTTTAAGACTCGAAAACTTGTTACTATTTAAAAAAACGAAATTATTTAATCTTATGGTTATAATTGTAGTTTATAATTTTATATATAGTTATAATTTGCACATATATATATAGTTAATAATATATAGTATATAAATAATATTTAACATTATATTTGGTTTATAATTTTCAAATAAACTAAAAAAAAATAAATAAAGGACTTCATAACCACTGTCAACGAAATGATAAAGTTAAAATTTTAATTAAGCCAAATCTACGTACTTCTTAAAAATCGATTAAAAAAATCGCGAATTAATATCAAAAAGCCACTGCGTTTTCGCCAGAGAAGAAGAGAATTGATCAAAATGTTCTGTCGCCAAGGTATTAACGCATGAATCGCTATATTTTCCATTCACGCGTTGAAAAGTTTCGACAAAATGCAAAAGAAGAAAATCCAAATAACGGACAAAAAGGCAATTTTCGGATTATGAATGTTATTTTTTAAGATATTTTAGTAAAATACGATGAAATTAATTTTTGTACATATGTAACGTTATCCCTTTAATTTGATTAAAGAGTCATAATACAAACAAGAATCGCTTTTAGTATGTTTAAGAAAATCAAGTGGAACCTGAACGGAAAGTCAAATTGTCGAACATGTATATACCCGCGTTTAACACGTTAAAACACACGGCACGTTCGTTTGCACCTCGTGTCATCGCGTCGGCCCGACTTTCCGCAACTGCGAAAGATTATATGAAGATAACGGACGAATAGCATCAATCCACTTCGCAAAATATGCACTTTTTATGTTGTAACATATTTTCATTATTCTGAATACATTGTTTCTTAATGTTTATTTGCATCTGCCTATTATTATATAAGAAATGGCACTGAATATGATCAATCAGTACTATCGTTTGCCGAATATGCACTTTTTATGTTAACGACATATTTTCATTATTCTGAATACATTTATTCGTAAGAAAAAAAAAATTAAATTACAACGTAAAGTAAAATTCAGGTTTATTTGTATGAAAAAAAATTCAGTTCATGGCATAAAGCAAAATTCAGGTTTATTTGTAAGAAAATGAATTAGATTAATGATAGACACATTGTCCCTGTTTATTTGCCGCCGTATCAGATAAATTAATACTATATATACCACTCTGACAAACACGACAATGACCTCTTCAAAACTATCCGTACATCTAAAATACTAGCTATTCCAGGTTCATCTGTATGAACAAAATGTTAACATTTTACGATGACAGGTGACCAATGTGACCAGCGTGTCAACCGGAATCTTCGCAACGATAATTTTTCTATCCTCAGGCCTAAACTCTCCGTGAGAGTTCTCTCAATTAACAGGTTGACAAGCTATCAGCGATGATCAGTCCGGATAATATTGAAACTGGAGATTTCTTACGTTGAAAAACGAAATTGTATGCCAACATTACATCCGATTTTCGCTGTCGTAATGTGGTGTAACCGTCAACGTCAATAGAATGTCCAGGCGCGATGTTTTTTTTCGCGACAGAATTTTTCAACGTTATCGAACTAGTCCAAAAATAGTTCTGGAAAACGCGCTACGCGGCGAATATTCAATAATTCAACCGAATAACCCTATAACACTATTTATAATGGGAATAAACACTAAAATGATTTTTGAGTAAGATGGCGGTTTTATGTAAATATTCATTCAAATGGATTAAATACGGCTTTCGTCTTTGATCAAAAGGACTTAAAGTGTTAGACATTAAATAATATACGATAAACAAAATGACGCTTTTTTGTTATATACCGGTTTCGATACGCACTGTTCTTTTATATTTTAAAACAAAAAAATATATTTGTGCGTCCATAAAAATAGGAATAAAATAAAAATGGTGTTCCCCATTTAAAAAAAGCACTTTGTATTCTAACGCGGTTGCTTCTTCAGTAATTCTTCAAAAGTGTGTCTGGAATTTATCGCCGGTTGTATCCAAATATCGCGCGCTTTCCGTAAGGATGCGTACATACGCTTTTATTCGAGGCAAAAGTTCGCTGGCGACATTAAATAATATACGATAAACGAAAATGTTCGCTTTTTTGAGGTCAGGTTTTAAATGTTATGTGTTTATATCTTAAAACAAAAAAAAACATAGTTTGTGCGTGGATGTAAAAATAGGAATAAAATAAAAATGGTATGCACGTTTTAAAAAAAGTCATTTATCTCTAACGCGGTTGCTTCTTCAGTAATTCTTCAAAAGGGTGTCGGAATTTATCGCCGGTTTTATGTAAATATCACGTCATTCGAAATAAGGATGCGTACATACGCAGTAATTGGATGTAATCAAAAGTCCTTAATTTGTTAGACATTAAATAATGATATTGCGATCGAAAATGTTCACTTTTTTGTTTTAAATGTATGTATTTATGTTTGAAAACGGAAATAGTTTGTGGCGATGTAAAAATTAGGAAAACATGAAAGGTTTATACGCGTGTTGAAGGAAAACTATTTGGGTTTTTCGATTGAAGTGATCCGGTACCATACACGCGAAATGATTATATATGCCACGAATGAATTTGCGAACTACGGTCCGCGATGTATCTGCCGGTCGATCATTTTTGCAGCTTTAGTTGATATTGCGATCGAAGTTCACGTTTTAGGTATGTATTGTGTTTGACGGAAATTTCGGGCGACGGGTTTTAGGAAAACATGAAAGGTTTATACGCGTGTTGAAGGAAAACTATTTGGGTTTTTCGATTGAAGTAATCCGGTACCATACACGCGAAATGATTATATATGCCACGAATGAATTTGCGAACTACGGTCCGCAGGGCGGTGTATCTGGCGGTCAATCATTTTTGCAGTTTTTGTTAATATTGCGATCGAAGTTCACGTTTTGCCATATTTATTGTACTCGTATATGATGGAAATTTTGGCTGACAGTTTTTAGGAAAAGGTGAAAGGTTTATATGCGTGTTGAAGGAAAATCGATTGATTTTTAGTTTGAAGGAATCCGGTGCTATACGCGCGAAATTATTATACATGTTACAAATGAATTTGCAAACTACGGTCCGTTTTTGGTTTAAAGAAATCGAGCAGGCGTAGTTTTGATGTTTTCGTATTATGATGATGAGCTCTGTTGTCGGTATATTCTTAGACGCTTACTTTATTCATACTTTTATAATTTAATGGAGAACTTTTTTTCCGTTATAAGTTACGGGTGGATTACTTTTTACAGCCATGACAGCAAGAGTTTTGTTTGAGTTTTAAAGCCCTGACAGCATTTCAAGAATTATTGAAGAAGCAGCTGGACTAGAATGGAAAGTGCCTGTTGAAATTGAACACAACACTTTTATTTT
This sequence comes from Cryptocheilus praepositus, assembly GCA_033815515.1. Taxonomy (NCBI): domain Eukaryota; kingdom Metazoa; phylum Arthropoda; class Insecta; order Hymenoptera; family Pompilidae; genus Cryptocheilus; species Cryptocheilus praepositus. The sequence goes on along the minus strand of JAWWQZ010000119.1, from coordinate 2,552,706 downwards.
ATTCTTATTGTCACATCCACACAAAAATTATATTTTTTCTATCATAAACTATAAAATTTTAAAACTGATATAAAAAAAACGAACATCTTCGTTTATCGCATATTATTTAAGGTTTAACAGTTTCACGATTTTTGATTAAAGTATCAATTACTGCATACGTACGCATTCTTATTAAGAAAGACGTGATATTTGCATACAACCGGCGATAAATTCCAGACACACTTTTGAAGAATTAGTCAAGACGCAACTGCGTTAGACTACAAAGTGCCTTTTTAAATCGAGCGCACCGTTTATATTTTATTCTTATTTTCGCATCCATACACAAATTATATTTTTTTCTGTTTTAACCTACAAACACATAACATTTCAAAACTGACCTTAAAAAAGCGAATATCTTCGTTTACCGTGCATTATTTAAGGTCTAACACTTTAAGGACTTCTGATTAAAGTACCAATTACTGCATAGGTACGCATCCTTATTTCGAATGACGTGATATTTACATAAAACCGACGATAAATTCCGACACCCTTTTGAAGAATTACTCAAGACGCAACTGCATCAGACTACAAAGTATCTTTTTAAATCGAGCGCACCGTTTATATTTTATTCTTATTTTCGCATCCATACACAAATTATATTTTTTTCTGCTTTAACCTACAAATACATAACATTTCAAAAGTTTTCCTTCAAAACGCGTATATCTTCGTTTACCGTCGCATTATTTCCGTCAAACACAATACATTAAAACGTGAACTTTTCGATTAAAGTAAAGCCAAAAATTCGACCGGCAGTATGTACAATCCTTATATAATCATTTCACGCGTATGACGTGATATTTAATCAAAAACCGGCGATAATAGTTCCGACACCGTTTAAAATTACTGAAGAAGCAACCGCGTTAGAATACAAAGTGCTTTTTTTAAATGGAGAACACCATTTTTATTTTATTCCTATTTTTACATCCACGCACAAACTATATTTTTTTTTTGTTTTAAGATATAAACACATAACATTTAAAAACTGACCTCAAAAAAGCGAACATTTTCGTTTATCGTATATTATTTAATGTCTAACACTTTAAGGACTTTTGATTAAAGTACCAATTACTGCGTATGTACGCATCCTTATTTCGAATGACGTGATATTTACATAAAACCGGCGATAAATTCCGACACCCTTTTGAAGAATTACTCAAGAAGCAACTGCGTTAGAATGCAAAGTGCCGGTTGAAATTGAATACATCGCCGCGTCTCGCGTTTTTCGCGCTCCGAGGGAACAAGATCGTTTTGCCGGCAGTACGATAACGGTCGCCAGCATTTCCGTCGCGAAAAAAATGTTTCGGCCCGACGGAAACGCGCGCGATAAATTTCGCGGATGCGCAACGACGCCTCTTCCGCGAATTTCAGCGTCGTCGAACGAGTGAAAATTTAACTCTTTGACTGCTATGGACGCATATATGTGTGATGGATCGAAAATTCGCGAAAGAACAGTGCGTATCGAATGCGTGTATATAACAAAAGAAGGTCAAAGATGTGTTTTCACATTAGTCAGTCGAAGCCCGACGATCAAAGACGAAAGCCGTATTTAATCCATTTGCATAATCGCTCTAAATCCGCTATCTTACTCAAAAATCATTTTAGTGTTTATTCCCATTATAAATAGTGTTATAGGGTTATTCAAATTATTGTATATTCCCCGTATTTTCCAGAACTATTTTCTGGACTAGTTCCACGTTGAAAAATGATTCGAAAACGTTCATTCAATTTATTTTCTTAGATGTACGGATAGTTTTCGAAATTTAATTTTTTTTTGTCAAAGTGAATTTTGCTTTCTACCGTTAATTAATTTATTTGATACAAATAAACCTGGAATTGTGCTTTAGAATAATTAACACTTTTTTTCTGCCAAATAAACCTGAATCATCGGTATGTTGCAAATGGTTTTTTTCTTACGAATAAATCTTAAATTGACTTTATGTCGTTAATTTAACACGCAATCGGCAGAAGACATTTATAATTTTGAAAATGCAATTAATATTAAATAGTGATTCAATTGTTTGGTTTCCGATACCGTTATCGCATTATTTTCATTTTGCACAATTCAATCATATTCTGTGACACTTCAAACGAACGTTGCGTGTGTTTTAATAGTAAAATACGCGTGGCCAACTCAACGTTTAGTTAAACAGAGAAAAGCGACTGCAATGAACGTCGTCAACTAAAAACGTACGTATGTTTAAGACGTTTGAATGGAACTCGTTAAAAAAGTGTGAACTGATTTCCGAAAATTGCCTCCGTTATTTGGAGCTTTTAATGGGTTTTGTCGAAACGCTTTCAACGCGTGAATGGAAAATATAGCGGTTTATGCGTTAATACCTTGGCGACAGAACATTTCGATCAATTGTGTTACGCCAAAAATTGGAGTGGCTTTTTGAATAATTTGGATTTTTTAAAGATTTTTAAGAAGTACGGTAGATTATGGCTTTGTGTAATATTTGACATTTTTTACATTTCGTTGACAGTGGTTATGAAGTTCTTTATTCATTTTTTTTTAGTTTATTTGAAAACTATAAACTAAATATAATGTTAAAACTATATATTATTTATATACTATATATATATGTATGTGTATATGCAAATTATAACTATATATAAAATTATAAACTACAATTATAACCATAAGATTAAATAATTTCGTTGATTTTTACAAGTAACAAGTTTTCGAGTTTAAAAGCCCATCCATTAAAAGTGCCTCCTACAAGTTTCCTAAAAATTAATGAATTCAATGAATGATTATGAGCGGTACTGTATCTAAGTTTTCAGTCAAACCTAAGTACTTCATATTGAAGTCGTCCAGTATTTCATTTCCCAGTCATAAATTATTATTCGAATTTCCCAACAGAAGAATTCAATTCATATTACCCGCACTTTTAATATTTACTGAAAAATAGTCGATCCGTATATATCAAAGGTAACGTCTGCATTTTTCGTCAAACTCAATTTTAATTATTCTCTGTTCGAACTTTTCTTTACTTCGCCCTACAAACTCGCGACATTAAATAAATTTCCGCCGACTCGGTCTTGTTTCCGCTAACGAAGGGGTTAAACCTGCTGTTATTTCCACAAATCATTAAGCCACGCCTTTACAAGCCCACCTTCCCTTTTTCCAAGCATCGCCCGCGCCTTTACAATTTGCACGTAACACTGTCTATAGCATATCTCAGCAAATTTGAAACATGAATGCGTAATTTTCCATCTACGTCAAATACCAAATCACCGTGCTTTTTCCCAGAAATTTTCTAAAACGTCCTTACATCCCATTTTTCGCTTCTAAGATGCTGTTATATATGGTGTATATGGTGTATAAATACAGTTTGCTAAGTCTTGGTTCCTGTCTTTTGCATAAACACTGGTCCTTCTTATCCGTTAAGGTCAATTCTATTGTGTGAAACGTCGAGCACTGAAATGGTAAACAATGGACGGATGCATAATTTACAGACTACGCGTTACGTCACATCACCATGTCTCTTCCTCCAGAAATCCCCTAATTGCCCCTCGTTTCCCATGTTTCGCTTTTCACGCGTCCTTGCGTATTATTACAAGAATACAGTTTGCTTAATCTTGATTACTGATTTCCGTATAAATACTAGCCCTTATGAATAAGCGGTATAAATGTTTCCCATGTCTCGCTTTCCATGGGTCCGTGCGTATTATTTATTACATTAACTGCTACGTCATTCGTATTCGGTGTATAAATAAAGATAATGGGATAAAAATTTTGATCGGACTGCGTCACTCGAAATATTATTAAAATTTCATAATAATTAGTAAGTAAATACTTGGATACATTTTTCTTAGCAATTAAACGATATTATTATGTTTCTACTGCATAGTGTATCACTTTTTAAACACTTCATTATTAAAAAAAAAAAATAATACTTATATATTATTTTTTTTCATAAACTTTCATATAATAGAATTTTTGGGTGAAAATTTAAAAATCATGCATTTAATACGTTGACTGCCGTGTCATCCGTATTGGAGTGACGGTAAACATTTTTATCAGGTCGCCTTACACGAAATCTTATTAAAATTTCCTAATAAGTAGTAAGTAAATATATGCATATATATTTCTTAGCAATTAAACGATATTATTTATACTTCTACTGCATGGTGTATCATTTTTGTAGCACTTCGCTATATAAAAAAAAAATTAGTACCTATATACTATTTTTTTTTTCATTTTTTTATAAACCTATATAATAACCTACGTATTATAGAAATTTTGGGTCAAAATTAAAAAATCCTGCATTCAACACGTTCACTGCCGTGTCACCAGTATTCGGGTAACAGAAAAAATTTTGATCAGGCTGCGTCACCCGAAATCTTACTAAAATTTCGTAATAATTAGTAAGCAAATATATGCACCCTTTTTTCTTAGCAATTATTCGATATTATTTACGTTTCTTCTGCATGGTGTATCATTTTTTAAACACTTCAGTATATAATAACCTACGCATGATAGAATTTTTGGGTCAAAATTAAAGAATCCTGCACTTAATACATTGACAGCCGTGTCAACCGTACTCGCTTGCAGCCAAAAAAAATTCGAAAAACATTTCATACGACATGATAAAACTATTAAATTATTATCAAACTAGCTTTAACCATTCGCTACTATATCAAAATACTTGAAACAAAAGAAATCATTTTTTCATCTCACACGCTCTCCTCCATACGGATAAACATCCAATACCACATTTTTGCAAGATAATTTGTATATAAGATTATTTTATTATACCTTGTGTAGGGATATAAGATGTTAGGTGATGTCGAAGTGTGATGCGGAATTATATTGAGTCGAATAATTTATTTAAAGAGAAATAGAAACACTAATATATACATATAAATACAAAATGAAAGTAAAACTATGGCAATCCGACTTCTATTCGGTAAACGGCAAGAAAACGTATCTATACTGGACTGAACTACACTCTGAACTTGACTGCCTGACAACTCAACTTAAACTGCACGACAATTAAAACTCTCACCTATTACTGAACTGAAGTAGAACTGAACTAAGACTGAACTCGCGTCGCAAACCGGGCCGCCTTTTATACGGACCTCTACCGCTTTATCTTAATCCTGTAGGGCCCGATGGCCCAACGACAGTTTTATGCGACGCATCTGCGGCCGTTTTCCTGATGCTACATAAGATTATTTTATTATACCTTGTATAACGTATATAACGTATATAAGTTTTTGTAATTTAACACATCTGCAAAAATCGCTTTAGCCTACAATATTAGCCAGCCGAAAAAGTGGTTGTCTGCAAAGATTTAGACCAAGATCATTCGCGGGAGATACAGTTTCCGACACGACTAAGGTCCTTGTCCCTTGAGACAAGCCGTGCACAAGTGCCGCGAAACATCGATGCAAGTGTCTTGATGCGCCTCGCAGTGAACAAATTATTTCCGTCCCGACGAGCTTCCGTCTGGATCCGCCGGCTTCCGCATCCGAGGGTTTTGGAAGTGTGCGCTTACAAGCTGGAAGCCGCATGGCGTACGATCACTTGCGAACCGTTCGACTGAATCGTGAAACTCTGCTCGGAAAGTTACGCGAACGACAGAGAGACGATGCACAATCGTGTGATATCAAGTTCGGAGCAAATTATGTTTAGCTTGCCTGGGTGAACACGTTGGATTTTATTCTATCAAGCTTTTGTGAGCATAAAGCATGCACTGATGTAACAGAAGTGGAGTACTGTTATACGCTAGTAAAGGGTGTATTAAAATGACGCGACATTTGAACACTTTAACGACCGCTAGCCGATTAATTGACTTTTCGGTTCTAACTGCTATTTACCGGTAGCCGATTAATTGGCTTTTCAGTGGTCGACGGTTATATTAGATAAAATAAATATCAGATGATATTATGACAATTCTAAATGGCAATAAAATGACGCTGCTTTGAAACCAAATGATTCTCAACAACACATTCAGTATTTTTCAGTTATAAAGCTTTACAAATAAGCGCATACACAATTCCTGCGCGATATCCAAAACAGAGTCGGTCGTTAGTGAGTGGCATCTTCAGTCAATAGTGGTCGGTAAAGTGTTAATGTTTAGGTAGACAGGGCTTTTGGGATAATTTGAAATGGCTGATTTCGCGAATCAAATGCAAGTGGTGGCAATATGTCATGAATGTGATCGTTACGTTGCTATCAATTAAAAGCTTCCAAGTTTTAAAAGATAAACTAGGATGCCAATTCATTCGAAACGTTCGGAATTAGATAAAATAAATATCAGATGATATTATGACAATTCTAAATGACAATAAAATTACACTGCTTTGAAACCAAAGAATTCTCAACAACACATTCAGTATTTTTCAGTTGTAAATCTTTACAAATAGGCACATATATAATTCTTGCGCGATATCCAAAACAGAGTCGGTCGTTAATGAGTGGCATCTTCAGTCAATAGCGGTCGGTAAAGTGTTAAGAGTAACCCTTTGACTGCTAAATCCTCCCGGCTGAAGCGTTTACTGAGGACGAGATACTTTTCGCTGGTATGAACTCTGTTGATTGATTATGTAAGGCGCATCTAAGATATAATGATAATTCTTCGCTTAGGCAAAATTAAGTAATGGAAAAAAATATTTGATAAAGAACGCATCGGTATTTATTTCATACGTTGATAATTGTGGCTGCAGTAGATATTAAATCGAAACGATTGAGAAACGCATATATGCGTTCATAGTTGACACCGATAGATTTCGGCGGGCGCATATATGCGTCCATAGTAGTCAAAGGGTTAAGGACCGCTAAGAAATTTAAGAAATATGCCTGGGACCGCACGTTTTTGGGAAACTTGTAGGTTACAGAAAATTATAATTATTAAGCAATTTTTGTGAGACTTTCAGGAATTGTATAATTCGAAGTATTTTAGGTATCATTAAAAAATTATGTTTTTTAATGATAATCATAACTTTTTTACTTAAAAATAGATTTATATGAAATTTATAGACATTTAAAAATAGGATGCATTTTAGGTATTGTTTAGCAAAATTGTTTAAAAAATGATTTAAAGAAATGATCATAAATTGTTGGTTAATACGCTGCTTTTTTATCAATTATTGCCATTCTTCATAGTTTAAACTTATTTCATTGGTTATTATTTGCCAAACTAATTTCCGCACTCTATATATGTTTCTGAATTTTGAGCTTCCAGCGTAGGAGAATATACAAGAGATAAAAAATTAAAATAAAATACAACTGTCTTTGAAACATTATGACAAATTACATAAAACTTTTACTAATATGCATTGAAACAATTAGTTGCTTTTCATTTTTACGAGTTGGGGTTTCATATTATATTATATAATCTGCGGCGTGGGAACATTTCTTTTTTATTAAAATAAGTGTATAGATTTATATATTTTTTTTTATTTTATGAGTACGATTGATCGTATCATTTAGAATACGGAATATCTGTTTTTATAAAACTTGCGCGTGTTAAGAATGAGCATCACAGTTTACCATATTCGTAACGTTAAAAGAACCTAAATTTCCGGACATACCTCATTTGTATTTGAGTCACTTGTTTCGTGTCCTCGGTGTGTGCATAAAATTTCAAGATGATTGAACTACGTAAGAAAATTCATCATATTAATTTCAATATCTTCACCAAACACTAAACCTCGGTTAAATTTGCATAAACTTCATTATACACGTCTAGCATAATTCTACTTACTGTACGAAACGAAATAAACATAAAACACTTTTTTTGCAATATTTCATATTAATAATCATATTGATTGCAATATTTCACCAAACACTGAACCTCGGTTAAATTTGCGTAAACTTTATTATACACGTCTAGCATAATTCTACTTACTGTACGAAACGAAATAAACATAAAACACTTTTTTTGCAATATTTCATATTAATAATCATATTGATTGCAATATTTCACCAAACACTGAACCTCGGTTAAATTTGCGTAAACTTTATTATAGATGTCTAGCATAATTCTCCTTACTTTGCGAAGCGAACTAAATATGAAACATTTACTTTTTGCACCGGTACAAAGAAATCCCCTTTAACCAACAAATTTAACGCTGTCCAACAAGATAGTCATTTGTACATTTGTACGGTCGGCCAAATCAATTTCCGCCTTCCCTCGTCGACGACAATTCGTCGAATTATCGGGCCATGTTAATTGATCGGCCGTAATTGAAAATGACCACAGTGCGAGAATAATCTGTGATATGGAAACAAGCTTCGCGTTTACAGATGGAAGAGTAAAGTGAGAACGCAGAAACGTGAAAATTAAACACCAATTAGAGTGCTCAATTTCCTTGCGAAGTATCATTTTTTTGCACGCGTAAATCACGGAGTGAGATAACTGTTTCAAGTTCATGGTAATGATTGAACGCGAAAAATGCCTCGAGAATTGTTTTGGCGGCGAAGATATTACAATTTCAATAATCGCACGACCGCGTTAATGCGATTACTATTCACACGGAAATAATTGTGTTTGCTGTCCGTTCGTCTCTTTCTGCTGAAAGGGTTGGGAGGCAGGGGGTTATCGGACAGAGCCGTAAATAATTCTCCGCAGCCAGTCTCGCGCTCTTGATTCACTTTTGTCCAGTTTAATCTACGAGCGCCCATCCGTTTAATAAGTTATTTATGCTGTTTTTTATCCTGTTGCTTTTTAACGACTGCCTTTCTTCATTGTTGAGATTTATTTTATTATATGCCAAATTAATTTCAACGCTCTAAATTTGTTTCAGAACTATGAGTCGTCTCTTTAAGAATCCACATAATGAGAAAGAAATAAAAATAAAATGGAATGGTCTTTTGAACACTGTGATAAATTATATAAAAATTGAAACCATTAAAATAATCAGTTGCTGACTTTCTTTCTTCATTGTTGAGATTTATTTTATTATATGCCAAATTAATTTCAACGCTCTAAATTTGTTTCGGAATTATGTGTCTCCTCTTTAAGAATCCATATAATGAAAAAGAAATAAAAATAAATATTGTGATAAATTATATAAAAGTTGAAACCATTAAAATAATTAGTTGCTGTTTGACGTGGAATGGATAATGCACGTCTATGTGTGAGTAGAAATCGAGTATAGCGTAAGTAAATGTGTTCTTCCTTTTTGGACCATAGAATTAATCTATAATATTTTAAGTTTTCGAAGAAAAAAGAAGTTACTCAATCAAAAATTAATATTTCTCCGTCGAAATAATACATTAACCTTTTGCACTCCGAATTTTATTTCAATTTCGTTACCAGCAGCTCCCAACGCTTTTAAGTGTTTTGTTTGAAATTTACTTTAACTAAAAATATAAAGCAATTTAAATAAATAAAGGAAGAAACAAATTCACTTAAATACCAATTTTATTTACAGTATTGTCGTATACTGAAATTTTCAAATGGTATGATATCTTTTGAAAGAACTTGCAAGATGTAACCCTGATTTTCTTTCACACGTTTCACAAAAATAGGTGGTTTCTCTTTTTCCTCCAGATGTTTTTCTATTTGAGTAAACTGCACAGTCTTTGTGTTTTCCTTCGGGATGTAGGAAGATTCAATGAGGCTTTCCATCTAAGCGATCGTGTTTATCATGTGTTCCAGGCCTCCCCAATTTCATATTTGGATGACGACAATCACGAATTAGCATTGACAAAATCTTTTCGCGAAATTTTTTGTGGGCTATAGGTTCTGTTCCTTGGTTCTTTGTTTTTTCTTTGTATAAAATATACGCATTTACCATGGAGATTTCTAATCCCCAAAAGAAATATTCCCTCCACCACTTGAGTGCTCGACGTAAAAAACAGTAAGATGTCGCGTATTGGTTCGCCACATCGACACCATCTATATTTTTATTATAATCTGTAATCACATCCAGTTCTTTTATTTCTCTTCGATTACCTGAATGTCTAACCCATCTAGTGACATTGTGAGAGCGTCGATAACGTGTGCACGATATCTATTTATTTAGACATGAAAAAATGTCGAGTGGAGCTCGACAAAGGAGCTCCTGCCATAAAAACTGATGTCGAGTCACACTCGACATAGGAGTGCAAAGGCAGAGTCGACGGACTTAAATCACATGTAGCGATCATTTCTACAATTTTTCACACAACCCCGAAACATTAAAAGAAATATTGATAGAATGTCGATTATCCACGTTCGATATTCATCCCATCATAGACTCCGTACGTTACGGTATCAGTATATCCGCTCTAAACGCGAAAATTGCTGATCATTATACGCCTGGGAACGATACAGCAGACACAAGATCGATTCAATTTTCGTGCAAGCGAACAAGCGACCAAAGAGAACTGGGCGGATCGTCATGTCATTACACGACTTCGATTGAAATCACAATTTGAAAATCCTCTGATGTTCGCTGCGGCGGAATCATCAGAATTACCGCCTTGGTAAACCTAATGGTATAATTTCAATCTGACGTCGGGTAATTGTCCTCTCCGAGCGAGAAACAACGAGCTGAACGACGTAATGGCAGAGTCGACGGACTGATCGAAAGAACTTGAGGAGGCATTCACTTCCGCACGTTTCGAGATCTTTCTCCCAGGACAAGCTTTGACACGTCGAACAGATACGAGGTGTGTTCAAACAATAACGGGAATTTTCGTTTTTTGGAAAGAATTTCATTTATTCGAATTTTATCAAGTATATGTCCAAATCGACGATTTATCATGAACTTGCATGTTGTCATGTGACGGTGATAAAAAAAATATAAACTGTTATTCCAATCCAGAGCCGAACTGGTCATATAAGAAATTTACTCGATTCAATAATAAAAGTCATTTGATTATGTAAAATTTTCGAAGTGCTTTAGGCAATATAGGTATAACACACACACACATATATATATATATACCGGAAATGAAGGAGAGGGGAGGCAACTACAATGATTAATAAACGCATTTATATGTTGTACAAAAAGTCACAAAATTATAAGAAGCTGTGTCATTATATACATAATTGTTTTTTTAATTGAAATTGAAAAGCAGTCAAAATGACTTCCTTAGGCAATCTAGTGTTAATTATATTTATTTATAAAGAATTTTATGTATTTTATATATCAATTTTATTCCCTTCGAAACAGTTCCCATTAGATACACAGTATGTCGAAAAAATAACGGAACTTTATAAATTGACGGAAAATTACTAAGGCCATCTCTTAAAACAATATGTAATTTGAAAGCTCTATGTTTCCGTCACAGAAAGAAAACCTTTGCTATTATGTAACATTTGTAATTCTTCAAGCGAAACGAAACTAAAAGCTATTCGGCCGCAACAGGCGATTAATGCTTATCAATAGAATTAAGATGAAATATTAGTCTAATAAATTTGTTACATAGCACACGTAAGGTTGTTTCTGGTTCCTCTTAACATTTCTGTCGTTATATATAGCTGTACGTTTTGAAATTTCGAAACAGTAAAAAAATCTACACCTTTCGTAGAACGCATCTAGTATCAAAATGTCAGATTTCTTTAAATAGCAAATTTCAATATAATGATTATTAATAAATTCCCGTACGTTCAATCGTATAATAAAATGCGAGTAAAGATTATTGTCGGTGGGTACCGGTCACTAATAATGAAACCTGTTGAAATTCTGTAAACGGTTTGAAAGTAAAAATCTAACGTTTCGGTACTGCATCCGTGTCTTTTATAAGGCAAAGAAAATTTTCAAACTAGTGAGAGTAGTTTAAACCTTCCAAAGAATTCGAAGCATTTGTTTCATATTCTTAATTTGTAATTTCGGGGCCATCACTATGATTTTACAGTAGTTTGCACAGATTGATTAACGGAATATTGGCTTACAGAAGAAACGGGTTGGCGAAATATTGAATATTGGCTTTAAGAAGAAAACTTCCCTTTAAGCGGATTGAAGCGAAGCTGCAGAAAATAGCGTTGCGTTACTGAAATTATTAATTCGTGGCGAGCGTCCGAGAGACGAAATAAATTAAGAGTCACGATACGTCTCATTTCGACGAGATAAATAAACTGCCGATATTGCGCAACGATTCATTTATACCGTGATTAACGACAGCAATTAATGTATGTAATTGTTGATTGGGCGATGCGATTAAATTACTTATTGGATCGTTGGTTATACTGCTAATTGACAAACATGTTCTCATGGTCGCGAAGTTAATATTTTGGTATGCGAAACGTTTGAATGCAAATCGATTACATTTCATAAATACGGAACTTTGGGACGCTTAATGGAGAACTGAAGAGAAATAAACGAATGCGTCTACGGTCAATGGAGAAAAAGTGGAGAGGGGAGAAGAATGACTGAAAAAAGGGACAAGAAATTAAAAGAGAGAAAGAAGAGTGTGCCGGAAGATTATGGGATAAAGTGATATGGTGGTCAGTGAAATTGTGAAGAGAGAGAGGATAGAAGAATAGCTCGAGAAACTGGAAAAGAAAAGAAGGAAGAAAAGAGAATATCGGATAAAGTAAAATAATGAACAGTGACAGAAATAAATAAATTAAGAAAACAGAACATAGGCTAAAAAAAGGGAAGTGTGTACGAAAAAGTTAAGTTACATCTGTGAAATTAGCTAAATGTACAGAATTTACGTATGTTAATTATGTTCTGATTATTTGTGTTCATTGGCAGTTGCTGCGTAATTTCATTAATTTTTTTTTTCGTCTTGTTTATCAGTCTTATCTTATTTTGCTGGGTTTGGGTTTATTTGGATGAATTTTTCTATTTCTTCATCACGAAAATGTGACAAAAATTCCATAATATAAGCCCTTCCGATCAAAATATTTTTCTTTCCATTTTTTGTGCGATATCAAGGAAAACAGCGCAAAATTCAGATTTTTTGTCACTTTTTATCCGTCCACATGAGATATAAGGTTGAAATTTTGCACAATACCAATGACGTGACAGTCAACATATTAACACGTTGACTGCCGTGCGTATTTTACTATATTAAAACCGCAGCACGATAAAGTACTGCTGAATATGATTGAATTGTGCAAAATGAAAATAATGCGAAGGTATTGGAGACCAAAGAATCGAATCACTATGCAATTAATATTAAATAGTGATTCAATTCACTATGATAATTAAAAAATTAAAAAAATAATTGGTATTTAGTAAATGCAATTCTTTAAATTTACAAAATTATGAATGCTCCGATTGGGTATTTTTTGCTTTTTGTATACAGATAAACCGATAATCACTATGAAAAATTAAATAGTGATTCAATTCTTTGGTCTTCGAAATAATACCGACACAAAAAATTCAAAAAATATCCAATCGGTAGCATGTGCAATTTTGTAAATGCAATTCATATTAAATGTACAAAATTATAAATGCTGCCGATTGGGTATTTTTTGAATTTTTCGTGAGACCTTTTGCGCAGTCAACGTGTTAATAAAATATATCAAACATAATACCGTGTATATCCGAAGGCCCCAATCCCAATGAATGAATCTTATTCGACTGTACTCCGCAATTAATTTATTGCATTAAAAATATTTATCGATTCATACCCAGCGCCGCTACGCACATTTCGCCAAGATTGACACAGTCGACGGTGGACAATGTAGATCTGACGTGTTTCCAATTATTAGAGCACGTCGAGTGTCCCTGCGTCGGTGAGAAACGGATTCCCGGAGGGCAAAATCCGTTCCGTACCGTTGGACACCGTGGTCCATTTGCACGGAACATTTTCTGCGCCCTTCCCGCCTGACGCAAACTCGTTACGTCACGTCTACCTAGACCGTACTACGTCGCGATGAAGATACTGACATACTGACAGTTCATCGAAGTGTCATTCAACCTCGCCTGGGTCCATTGGCGTAGAGTATTAAAAATCTGACGAGATTGTCAAAGGAAGACTTTTGCAATATTGCAAAAATGTCTGCACGAAGTATGATGTCGTCATTTGCGTAAAAAAATGTCGGAAAGAATTCGACGATGACAGAACAATAAAGCACGTTTTTTAATGGCTGCGAGTTAACTGAAAAAAAAACAGAGTGTCGTGGAAAATAATAACAATAAAACCAAAAAACCACCATAAAACCACCATAAAACCACCATAGAAACCACCATAAAACCGCCATAAGACCGCCATAAAAACACCATAAAACAATAAATATAAATAGCATCCGGCTTCTGATAACAGAAAATTGCCCTAAATATAACCTGTACTTTGTTACGTCAGAGCACATCACAGATAATTCGTTGTGCTTAAATTTATGGTCGATAGCAGCTACATTGACGAGTGACGTTAAACAAAAAATGATAAAATTGGGAAAGGCTTTCGCAAGGTAAAGTATTGCTTGAGAATTACATACAAATCTTCTTATTTCATTTCATGTAAAATAAATTGACGGAAACTACAATAAAACGCATTTTCTAATGGCTGCGAATTAATTTAAGAAAGCAGAGTGCCGTTGAGAATACTAAGAACATCATAAAATAATAAATATAAATAACATCTGGCTTCTGATAACAGAAAATTGTCCTGAATATAACCACTAGCGTGTTACGTCATAACACATGACAGACATTTCGTTGTTCTTAAATTTATAGTCGATAAAATTGGAAAAGGCTTTCGCAAAGTAAAGTATTGCTTGGCAATTATATATAAATTTTCTCGTTTCATTTCATATAAAATAAATTGATAGAAAGTACAATAAAGTGATGACAGTACAATAAAACGCATTTTGTAATGGCTGCGATTTAATTTAAAAAAAAGCAAAGTGCCGTAGACAATTATAGAAGCACCATAAAACGGTAAATATGAACAACATCTGCCTTTTGATAACAGGAAATTATCCTGAATATAATCACTACTCTCTTACGTCATAGCACACAACAAACAATTCATTGTTCTTAAATTTATGGTCGATTTGCATCTGACGTTAAAAAAGAAACGACAAAATTGGGAAATGTTTTAGCAAGGTAAAGTATTGCTTGGCAATTCCATATAAATTCTCTCGTTTCATTTCATGTAAAATAAATTCATTATTTTATCTACATTGTTTTATAACATCAGAATAGTACTGTGGTGTGTAAAAGAAATTATTTTTTTTTTGTAAGTGTCTGTGGACATACAATACTTTCATAATCAATCGCTACGCAATTTCTTTTATTCGCCAATTTTATTTTGGACAAAACATTGGCATTTTTTGACATATTAAATATTAACTAGTTGTAAATAAAAAGTATACACCAAATCAATCACAAATTATGTGTTGTCCGATCTAAAAAAAATGGATTTACACCACTTTCAAAATAAACGGTTCATATAACACCAAGATGAAAATTTTAAGAGGTTTCAGATTACAGCATTAATTGAACAAGGCACAATAACGTAAAATTACATTAAATACAGTAAAATTACATACACAATCACAAAGCAATAAATACGAACTTCATCTGCCTTCCAGCAAAAAAAAATGTACAAACAACACTTTTGTTGTATCATAACAAACAACAGGCAATTTGTTTTTCTTAAATAAAATTAAAAATCTCGAAAATTTGCAGAATATTTTTACAACGCATCGAAAGTACCTCCATTATCGTTTGGCAATTACGATGATCAGCCGGTTGGAAACTATTAATGATAACGGCATATTAAAGCAGTAGCAACGGTCCTAGTAATGGTGCATGTCGCCCTGATTTGCGGAGTTATGAATTTTTCATCCCTCGCGTCGGGATGAGCTCGCGTTTCGCCGTTTATTCGTAATTTTATATGCTGTAAAGCCACTTTTACTACCCACCGCGTCGCGGACGAGACAAAAGAATTTACAGTCTGCCGGCTCGTGTACGCAGTTTTCGGAGGATAATAACATCATAATAACGTGATGGAATATTTCATAGTTTCGCGCAAGGAATCTGCCGTATTCTCAGGCATACTCGTGCAGAATTACCTATTTAACCGTTTTCACGACAAATGAAAAAGTACTGGAAAACGAAAGCGAAAAATACCGAGCGAGGTTGTTCGAGTTTGACAAGATGTAAAAAAAAATGAAATTTCTGTAAAAAAGAAATGATACTTAAAAAATAAAATACGAACATATTATAAAATGCAGGAAGAATTAATTAATGGAAAATGTATTTCAATATTTGATGAAAAGTGTAATAATAATCCTTAATCAAAATTGGTACGAAAAATCTGAAAGTCTTATAAACTGTATTTGCAAACGAAATATTATATTACAGTGTTATCGGCAACATTCTGGAGAGTTCCCTCATTTTTATTATTATTTTCTCCATATTTCCTTACTTCCGCATTGTATTCACTCTCACTACTATTATTTGTTTTACAAGGTCACCGATTTCTTGGCATAAATAATATTCATCTCCCCTGTCTACCTTCATCATTTACGTGTATGTGACTCATCAATTAACCTATTTCTACATCAGACGTACCGGTGAATTTTTTGTAAATTACACAGCAACGACTGAAACACAATTGAGTTCCCAGATGCTAAACCCATGCAAAACGTTACGGTAAAATTTCTTCCATGAATCATATATTAACACATTCGTTGCCAAGACGAGTATACTCGTCCTACTTTAAATATGTTATAACACGAAAGCTCTTAAATTAGCAAATTTTTTGTGGCCACAAACATAAATATACAAATGTGAAAAACTTGAAAAAATACTATAAATAAAATTTCTTATAAAAATTATACTTTAATTATTACTTAAAAATTTAAAAGAGATAAAAAAAGAAAAAAAGGTTCCTGGTCTTTTATTTTGCAATAGGACATAGATTGTCGTCTCATTCACTCTCGGAATCACTATCATTTAAAAAATATTCTTCTTCTGAATCAAAATCACTGCCAGTTGATATATCGTCGTCCATTATAACTAAATTAAATTGTACAGGGGATAAAATAAATAACTGTGAGCTATATAACCACTGAGAATTTTCACTTTCAAAGTATACCTAATATGTACAAAAATCTGTGGTATC
Source organism: Cryptocheilus praepositus (assembly GCA_033815515.1). Classification (NCBI taxonomy): domain Eukaryota; kingdom Metazoa; phylum Arthropoda; class Insecta; order Hymenoptera; family Pompilidae; genus Cryptocheilus; species Cryptocheilus praepositus. The sequence goes on along the minus strand of JAWWQZ010000119.1, from coordinate 2,535,698 downwards.
ACTGGGCAAAATTTGTTCAAATTTTTATTTCACAACTAATAATTTGTTGATCTGAACTCTACAAAACTATTACGATAACTGATAAGATGTGGCAGTTACTCAGCTCGAAGCTAAATGAAATTATGCTGTACTGCATTATCCAGTTATCTGCTGAGACACTGTAATCGACAATAGTGAATATCTAGCTTGTGCCAATTTACAGAAAGTTGTGTCTCGTTTCATTGCATTTTCATTATTTTATCCATCTGCGCGATTTCCGATTTGTTTTTCTACTAAATTACTAGTACTTCTACTAAACTAAAAATTGCCTTCCCATTGTTAACGATGAGTATATTCGTCTTTGATTTTATGCTTGCAAATGTTTATGTATGATAATATATGTGCTCTTACCAATAAATAACAGAAGTTTGGTAAACAATAACACTCAAAATATGAATGGTAATAGGAATGACTTCATATAATTTAGGTTTGGCAGCGAATGGGTTAATGTGCTCACGTATGTTTTATGAATTAACTTGCAATTTTTAATCGACGCAACAGCGCCTAATTCACGTGATGAATTTAGACGATAATAGAAGTCGTACTGTACAGGCAAGAATAACTAGAAAATAATTGCACGTGTTGCCATCGCAGGAAACAATGAAATTACAGAGTGCGCGCGAAATCGAGAAATGAACAAGCGAGTTAATAAGAGAAATTTTACTAATTCTGGGATACTTAGGATTTGAACGCAAAAAAATGACTGAGAGAAGACGTGTATCTCATTTTCTCGTATAAAGTCGAATAATTGAATTACATCAGACAATGGCACAGTCTGAGGCAAACAAGAAACTAACGAGCGAGCCGATAAGAGAAACTTTCAATTCTCCGACAAATGTCGTAAAGGGAATGGCGAAAGAATATATTTACGTATTCTCCTCTGATTCTTATATCGTTATCACGAAAAACCCGCGTTTTTGAGGTAAATAAGAAATTAAGAAGCGAGTTAATAAGAGAAATTTTACTAATTCTGGGATACTAAGGATTTGAATGCAAAAAAATGACTGAGAGAAAACGTGTATCTACGTATTTTGCGTCGTATAAAGTCGAATATGATTGAATTACATCAGTTACTTAAAACCCACAGTTTTTGAGGTAAATAAGAAATTAACGAGCGAGTTGATAAGAGAAACTTTGCTAATTCTCCGATACTAAGGATTTGTACGTAAAGGAATGACTGACGCGAAAGCATGTATTTACGTATTTTGCCTCTGATAGAGTCGAATATGATCGAATCTCATCAGTTACTTAAAACCCACAGTTTTTGAAGTAAATAAGAAATTAACGAGCGAGTTGATAAGAGAAACTTTGCTAATTCTCCGATACTAAGAATTTGTACGTAAAGAAATGACTGACGCGAAAGCATGTATTTACGTATTTTGCCTCTGATAGAGTCGAATATGATCGAATCTCATCAGTTACTTAAAATCCACAGTTTCTGAGGCAAATAAGAAATTAATGAGCGAGTTGATAAGAGATACTTTGTTAATTCTGGGATACTAAGGATTTGAATGCAAACAAATGACTGACGAGAAAGCGCGTATTTACGTATTTTGTGTCTGATATAGTCGAATATGATCGGAATATATAATGAAAAACGGAATATATAACATAATATTATTCTTATATTACTTAAAAAGTAATAATAAAAATTTGCAGAATATAGGGCAGCGATAGTTACATTTAAATTTTTACAATTTAAAATTATATACATTATTGGGATACTTACTCCTGCTGCCAAAAAATCTTACGCTACTTAAAAAATATTGCAACTTAATACTTTATCATTTTAACTAGGCATTGTTATTCAACATTTATAATGTTGCAAAATTGATTTTGCACACACAACATATATAATGTTGCAAAATTTATTTACAACTTAATACTTTAACATTTTTACTAGGCATTTTAATTAGGCATTCTTGTTCAAAAAATAACTAGATAAATTGTAGAATCCAATAATTGCATATACTTTAACCGAATTAATTAGATAATTCATGAAATACCTACTTATTTTACGGAATATTGGATTCCACGTTTCAAACCTACATATACGGTACGCAACAAGATTGTGGATTCTCGAAACGTTATCTGTGAAGAATGCTCGGGCCATCCCATGATTTTTCATGCCACGCGTGTTAGTCAACGGAATCTGCCCTTTCAGGGCCTTTCCTACCTGTCCCCATGACTACCGGTTCGCGGCGAAGGTATTTTTAGGAGAAAGCACGTCGACTCTCGGGCATTAGTCCAGCAGCGGAATTCGAAGGAATTTTTGACACCTCCGAAGGCTGCCCAAAGTCCTTGCCGCGGGCAAAAAAACTCAGCAAGGCCGAGAGAACGTGTTACGATTTTAATTAGCGCCTCCCAAAGAGGTTACTGTTCCAAAGTAAGAGGATTATGCCGTTTAAAATATGCAGCGACGTGTTTGCTAAAGCGGTCACGCGGATCTTATGGATCGACGATCTTTATTGCGGCGATCGAATTTCAAGTGGCCCGTTAGAAGAACTCAGCACAGCAGGCTGTTGATAAGATTATGATTTTACTGGGAAGAGACACGCGTCCATACAAATATCTTCGCACTCATTCCCCAGGGGATTGAGTAAACATTCCAGCATGGTCTGGTTTATATAAAGAAACCAATATTTTAAGTCTCCCATACTCTCAAGTATTCATGTATGTATTAAATTTTATACTTTAAAAAATCTCATCGTGAAGATAACCGAATTTAACAAACATCCACGTGTACATATATATACATATACATATTTGCATGATTGTATGATATGATACACAATTGTATGTCATCGTATTTAAATTATATATCAATTGTATAGCATATCATGCAATAATGCAAACAAGTATATGTATATACATCGTACAATTTCATCCGATTTTGCTTTATGTATATAAATGTTTGCATGATATGAAATACAATTGTATACATATATATATATATACATACATATGTATAATTGCATTTTATATACATAAAGCAAAATCCGATTGAATTGTATGATGTGTATACATATACTTGTTTGCATTATTGTATGATATGATACACAATTGTATATCATACAATCGTGTATCATATCATACAATTTCATTCGATTTTGCTCTATATATATGAATGTTCGCATGATTGTATATGATATATATATATATATAACGCAAAATCGTATAAAATTGTATGATGTACATATATATGTACATCATGGATGTTTATTAAATTTGGTTATCTTCATGATGAGATTTCTTAAGGTATATAATTTCATCCGGTTTTGGTTTATTTAAATTAATTTATAAACTTCTACTTTTGATACCAGAATAAGCATTTATCCCGCAGAACTCGTCAATAGATGACAACTTCTAAAATTCAATGCACTAAATAAATAAATATTCACTGTACCATACATTTTCTCCCCAAGAAAATTAACTGGGACTTTTTACCGGCAGCCTATTTCTTTAGAATATATATTTATCCCAATACAACTGTACCAACACTACTCACCGATAGATTACTTTCTCTTCCCCAATTCTCTGTTCACCCTTGCACCTGCTTATCATTCGTCATCGCACCAAACTTTATACCTCGCAGACTATCTCCACCTGTCGTTCGCCTATCAACCCACCAACAAAAATCCGGCTTGCCCTACACGAAAGGAAAATTTCCGGCGCCATGCCGGATGCAGCAAAATTCTAAGTTCATATATTGTAAGGTTTCACTTGCGTGTATGTCACCTTAAGCAGTCAACAAAACATATGACGTAGGTAATGGCGAAAGTCCACGGCTTGATGGATCATAATACAATAATATAAAATTTTCTTTGCATTCTTTTGTCTGAAAACATTGGTAACGTATTGCTGAGATTTTTTCAACTAAGCAAAAATCGAATAAACACAATGTAATTCGGATCACATTTGCATCTTTAATACTAATTGGCACAAAAGTTACTCGATACGTACACAGGAGGAAATATGGTCCGAATTATATCATGTTTGGTCTCGTTTTGGCCACAGGAATGTTTTGAATTTTCATGCAGAAAAGATTAATAATACGATAGTTTAAGCATCGTCTTTGTTGTAGCATTAATACGTTCGTTTTTAAGTTTCTTAATTGCTTTGACTCCCATCTCATCATCTTTTTCCGGTATCTTCTCGATTCGGCGGGCTGTAAAGGCGTGCTGCGAGTCTGTAGAAACAGCGTCCCACTCTCAAACTGTCCCAATTCGTTTCCAACTAGACGAACAATCCCGACAGTTGTCGCGTTTGTTATCAACTTCACGCTGACGTTCCGCAAGCACTGAAGTCTGTGTACCAGTGTCGCAGCACTCACGCCCGCCTGTTGGAAACTAACGTTTTCGAACATGGACATGAAGCTGAATTTACACCCGAAAGCCATCCAGGAACAAAAGTTTTTTTAAAGCAGCCGCGAAAGAGTCAAATGTACATTTTTTAATATTGTACGGCTTATAAAGTACTGTTTGATTTAAATGTGTGAAACTAGAAACTATAACATTTATAAATAATAATACAATCAACAAACTTTAGTCTTAATTCCTAAACTTTCGTCGTTTTGTCCTTTTGTATTTTCGTGTTTACGTTTCGACGTTTCGTCCTGAACTGGCCACTACGGAAACACACAACACAATTCAACAAACTCGTCACCTATGATACTGCAATATAATAATTGAGGATCATAGGTGACCTCTGCTTGCCAATTAGAGGACCCTGTATTTGAGATCCTGGATTTGATCGAAACGTCTGAAACGTTAGGGACTCGTCAGGGACCCATTTTCCACATTTATACTCCGCATAAACGCAGTTCCCCAGTATCAGCCCCGGGTTCCCGTCAACAGCCGTGACATCCAACAATTCCAACACCAGTCGCGCGCATCCACGCAAGATTTCACTGCACCTTAACCCCTTGCACTAACCTGAAATTCGGAAGAAGTCGTGCCTAACATATGCACCCTTCTTGACCTTCTTGGACGATTCATCCCTGGCATAATGGCACTGCTGTCACTAGAATTTTCATCACTGTTTATAGCTCTTTTAATATCTATCGATTGACGTTTTGAAACACTTGAAGCCTTTCCACTACTCTTACTTTCACGCGAACTACTTGCTTTTTTAGTAGTTTCCCTCCTTTTTTTATACATGCTGGAGGGCTTGACAAAATTAAAAATGATCAAGAACATTACTTTTTGTGAAAAAGACTCTACGAAATGTGTGCACCTCGTGTAATGGAATAGTAAGAACTGAAGAACGAAAGAAGCTTTCTTGTATCTATACTATCTAGCTATCCTGAGTATCACGTAAACTGCATTGGGACACAAGATATAAAATGAACAAAAATTTGTATAAAGAAGAGAAAATAAGTTATAAGAGCCCATTCAGACGTTCTTGTTTGGCGCGAAATTAACACTACGAGTAGGGCTCGTGATATTCATATTTGGCCCGAAATGTTGATTACGTGCCAGACTCGTGATATTCACGTTTGACATGAAATTAAACAACGAGTCTGACTCGTGATACTCACGTTTGACATGAAATTGAACAACGAGTCTGACTCGTGATACTCACGTTTGACATGAATTTGAACAACGAGTCTGACTCGTGATATTCACGTTTGACATGAAATTGAACAACGAGTCTGACTCGTGATACTCACGTTTGACATGAAATTGAACAACGAGTCTGACTCGTGATATCACGTTTGACGTGAAATTGAACAACGAGTCTGACTCGTGATATTCACGTTTGACATGAAATTGAACAACGAGTCTGACTCGTGATATTCACGTTTGACATGAAATTAAACAACATGAAATTGAACAACGATTCTGACTCGTGATACTCACGTTTGACATGAAATTGAACAACGAGTCTGACTCGTGATACTCACGTTTGACATGAAATTGAACAACGATTCTGACTCGTGATATTCACGTTTGACATGAAATTAAACAACGAGTCTGACTCGTGATATTTACGTTTGACATGAAATTAAACAACGAGTCTGACTCGTGATATTCACGTTTGACATGAAATTAAACAACGAGTCTGACTCGTGATACTCACGTTTGACATGAAATTGAACATCGAGTCTGACTCGTGATACTTACGTTTGACATGAAACTGAACAACGAGTCTGACTCGTGATACTCACGTTTGATATGAAATTAAACAACGAGTCTGACTCGTGATACTCACGTTTGACATGAAATTGAACAACGAGTCTGACTCGTGATACTCACGTTTGACATGAAATTAAACAACGAGTCTGACTCGTGATACTCACGTTTGACATGAAACTGAACAACGAGTCTGACTCGTGATACTCACGTTTGACATGAAATTGAACAACGAGTCTGACTCGTGATACTCACGTTTGACATGAAATTGAACAACGATTCTGACTCCTGATAGTCACGTTTGACATGAAATTAAACAACGAGTCTGACTCGTGATACTCACGTTTGACATGAGATTAAACAACGAGTCTGACTCCTGATACTCACGTTTGACATGAAATTAAACAACGAGTCTGACTCGTGATACTCACGTTTGACATGAAATTGTACAACGAGTCTGACTCCTGATATTCACGTTTGACATGAAATTGAACGACGAGTCTGACTCGTGATATTCACGTTTGACATGAGATTAAACAACGAGTCTGACTCGTGATATTCACGTTTGACATGAAATTGAACAACGATTCTGACTCGTGATACTCACGTTTGACATGAAACTGAACAACGATTCTGACTCGTGATATTCACGTTTGACATGAAATTGAACAACGATTCTGACTCGTGATACTCACGTTTGACATGAAATTGAACAACGAGTCTGACTCGTGATACTCACGTTTGATATGAAATTGAACAACGATTCTGACTCCTGATACTCACGTTTGACATGAAATTGAACAACGATTCTGACTCCTGATACTCACGTTTGACATGAAATTAAACAACGAGTCTGACTCGTGATACTCACGTTTGACATGAAATTGAACAACGAGTCTGACTCGTGATACTCACGTTTGACATGAAATTGAACAACGATTCTGACTCGTGATACTCACGTTTGACATGAAATTGAACAACGAGTCTGACTCGTGATATTCAAGTTTGGTCCAAAATGTTCATCACGAGTCGGACTCGTGAAAACAGTGCAAGGAGTTGAACAGCACACGTCCCGCTCGCCTTTTTCACCACGTCTCTCAGCATGTCTCACTCGTCCTCGGCGATCAGGCAAAACGCACGGAAGTTAGAGCGGATCGAGACGTCTCGACGGAGGGGGCGTCGAATGGTGGGGAACTTAGTGGGGACAGAACGGCAGCTGTCTGCTCCGCTCGGAACCGAGGGTCACGTTCCATGTGTACCCGACAGCGATGCCACATCGGCCGCGTTCGTCGACTGAACCTCACTTATGGTGAAGGCCCACGCCACGCCATACGACTTTTCGCCGGGACGCGCGAAAAAAATGTCCCCGAGTGAGTGAACGCGTTCGTGGGTCCGCAAAGACACGTGACCGGAAAATCGTATCATAGTTCGGGAGTGCGCCGTAAGTTTCGGAGTGGAAGAAGAGGGTGTGAGTGGAATTTTTCGGTTGCAGTCGAGGGGGGAGTGTTTGGGGTATTGCTTTAGTCGTGTGGAAGTGGTTGGATTGGTTGAGAAAAGGTGAAGTTGAAGGTATTGGGGTAACAAGTTGCAACCCTTGCAACTTGGAGTAGAGAGTAAAGCTGAAGCACGAAGGTTTAGGGATTTTGGAGGAAGACGTCAGATAGTGGCGTCAGGGGGTTGGGTGCGAAGATTGTTTTGGTATCTTGGAGAAAGGTGAAGTGGATACCTGAAATTGGGCAGTTGGGATGTAAATGGGTCTTCACGGATGAATAAAAGTTTGGTAGTGCGCATTGGATACACTGGCATACAGCTTTATCACAGACCAAAGAAACAAGGAGTAAATCCCTGCGTCTGTCAACGCACCGTTCGAAGAACCCATCAAGCAACGCACATGCGAAAAGCATCAACGCGCTAAACTACTTCACAAGACGCCTGCTCCGACATTAAAATCTCCACGACAGCCACTTTAACCCAAAACGTGTCAAGCCCCGAGTAAACACCGCATCCCGCCTCACAGAAAACAGCCGTCTTTCCACTCGTTCGCCGTCCGACAAGCAGTTTCGAATGTGTCGCCTTGACACCATCACGAGCCACGGAAGAAAATGCAGCGACGTGAATCGGCGCGCGAAAAGTGCGACTCTTCCTTCCTTCTTCCAACGCGATCGCGTTCCACTGACAGGAAAAACACAGGGACCGTACGAAAGTACTCTCTTTTCCAAGCAGACGCGTTCAATGCTCACCTCTTCCCACTTTTCGGACCCTTGCCTTCCCTTCCTACCCCTTCATACCTTCAGCTTTCGTCTCTTTCTGTTCGTCGGTAACGCGTCCCTTCACGAAAATCGATCCGACCTGCTGGCCTGCACGGCGTGTTTTTACGAGGGGATGAGGCCGAAATTGGCGGGATGCGCGTAACTTCGGCGTAAGTCGTTGCTCCGAGCGAAGGCGAGAGCGTTTTGACCGGTGTTCGGCGGGATTCTTCTGTGATAATAGGTACCTTGGACAGTTATGATACTGACTGCGGCTGTTGGGATTTCGGAGGAACCGACATTTGCAAAATGTGCGCTGGGAAATGTAAACACGAAGATGTGCGGCGGTAATTTGCATGTTTGCGCTTATATGCGATGGTCGAGGGGTGGTGAGTTGGAGGATGACAAAACGTGGATGTCAGGCGACACGAGTTGCGTCCTCGGGGACCGACGTTAAATGTTCCGTTTAGCCGGTAGTGTCACCTTTGAATTATGGTGCATGGTAAATTATGTGATATTAAAGAAATGTTTTTATGCTCTTAACACTTTGCCGTCCGGTGACATCACATTGGTGTCATTCGCAAAATATCATTTGCGTCATTTTGTTACAATTGAAAAGTAACAGATGAACCAAATCTGTGCTGTCTTTAAGGCCAAAAACCCATAAAAAATTATGTGATATTAAAGAAATGTTTTTATGCTCTTAACACTTTGCCGTCCGGTGACACCCAATTGGTGTCATTCGCAAAATATCGCTTGACGGCCGGTGACACCACATTGGTGTCATTTTGTTACAATTGAAAAGTAACAGATGAACCAAATTTGTGCTGTCTTTAAGGCCAAAAACTCATAAAAAGACACCTTTTGTGCCTTTCGTTTTTGTAATAATATAAAACTTGGGTGTTTAAATGTTTTTTTTATTATACTCAAAACTTATATTGGATCTGATTTCTAATAAACGTCTATGAAAATTAAAAATTTCATCGCAATTTCACCGGCGCCAAATATAAAAATTTAGCTGAAATATGCGGACGTCAGTGTTAATAATTAGCCAATCGATCGGGGAGATCCACTTTGACTTTAGCAAGGCGTTTCTTGACTTGATGAACTTCTTATTCGCCAAATCAATTAATAGCACAAAACGAAATATATTGGATTTATTTTAAATATTGTAACTAAGTGTCTTGACACACAAATTTAATTAAATTGTACAAAGCCCGTTAGAAAAACAAGGTTTTGGCCTATCAATAGCACGCATAATCATCTACTGATGTAATGAACAGTTTCTAAATGTTCACATTTTTGTTTTAATGTATAAATGTAATGTTTTAATATCATAAACATTTTCTAAATTTTCACAACTCACATTTTCTTTTCACGTTTGGGTCGTGTTATTTATCTTTAGTCGTCTTCAATGTTCTTAATTTTCAAACATTAATACCTATACTTTTTGATCATCCTACAACAGGTAATTGTTATACATATACTTTAAATTTCATGTTTTGCATAAACAATATTTTAAATCGTTAAACGAAATGATTACCGCAAGATATAATTGATCATTTAAATCATTTTCAGGCTTCTTTTGTTTAAAATAGTGAATATCAGCCCGCGTTACTTGAGAAAAATGTGTTGTGGAAACCGTTACAGTTCTCTGTACGGAAAAAAAAATTAATGTCGACATTCTGAGAGCGTGAAAATCAGTCAGTCAGTATAATATAGCCATAATATCAGTAGCTCAGTGTCGATCGTGTATCATCCCTTACAAAGTGTTTTATCGTTACACAGCATTTTGTTATTTCAATATTCGCGTTTTCATTCGTAAGCAAACAGCTTTTTAAAAATCGTTTATATTTTCAGTTTTTTAATGTTCAGTTTCATTCATGTTTCAGTTTTAAAATACTAGCAAAATGACGCATAGAAGTAAAAAATGTAAAAGATGTATAAAAAATATGTAGTAATACTTAACAGTACTTTATGCGAATATCTACTACCAAATGTAAATTAAGAAAGTGCATATACGCATCGTATAAAGTGTTTCTGGAGCGCCCAAAAATGTACAAAAATTACATATGCAATGTATTAAGGGGTTTTATCGGAACATCTTATACTCGAGTGAGATTTTCAGCTGGTCTTCCGTGTTTAAACACTTTTTCTGCACCGCCTAAACGGAACGTCAAATAAAAGTGGCTTCGAGTTCGAAGTGTTAACGTGACTATTTGTCAGCGCAAAAATATGACATCACCCTCGTGCATGTGTGAACATGTGTGTCGGCCTATGAAACGGTTCTCCGAAATCCCAGGCGCAGTTGTAAACGGGAGACGACCTTTTTCATGGCGAGAAATACGACGACGAGCGTCCGGAATTCCCTGTCTGCACTGTTAATGGTTTGGGACCGTTTTCTCCAAAGCGAACGCACGTGCGTCCTTGTGTGGCACGGGAAAAGGGGGTTGCATAATTCCAATTAGCCCGTTCCCGATTTTTCACTAGGCTTTTTGGCGCAGATATTCCACAGCCGCGTACTATCGCCGATAAATAATCGTTTGGAATTATCGCCAATTGTATGGTCGCGAAAATTTCCAATTTCGCCAATTTTGTACTGGGCAATTTTAAGCGCAGGGGAAATTACGATAGCCTCAGTTACGATAATGGCATCACAATAGAAAAAGCCGGAGTGACGCTATAAGATTCGATTTCTGTGGTGCTTCTAAAGAAACCTGATTTGCGGGATTCCGTGCTTTTATATTTTCACGGGAAGATTCATTTAGAGTGGCGCAAGCGATATGCTGAATTCACACTCATTTAATCTATGTATATAAAATAAAAACTGGATCTATATTTGGCGTGAAAAAATACGCACCTTCCAGTTGACCTACTATTTTACAAAATTATAGAAATTATAACGAAACTCATAAAAATTGAAATCACACCAAGTTAGGTATAATAGTTTATGTAAATTATTATGAATTACTGTAGTAACTAGCTGTATCAGACACAAAAGATGTAAATAATTTCCCCGATAGTAATTTCGATGCATCATAAATGTCAATACACTGAATTTATCCGAGCATCTGCTACTTCACAACTTTGGATTATCCGACTTATCGGAAACCAAATAATTGAATCACTGTTTAATATTAATTGCATTTACAAAATTGTAAATGCTACCGAGTGGGTATTCTTAGAATTTTTCGTGAAACCTTTTGCGCCGGTCACTGATTAGAAAAAGACTTTACTAAGAATGCAAAAAATTTGCAATGAAGCCTATTTGCAATTTGGAAAGGTAATTGATATTGGAACCGTACTTCAATACTTCGGCTTCTAACAACCCTGCGTTATCTTCATTTTGCACGATTTAATCACACTCTGTAGTATTTGATCGCATTGCGGTTCTAACATAGCAAAATACGTGGTGACCGGTGCAAAATATTTGACTAAAAATGCAAAAAATTCGCAACGAAGCCTATTTGCAATCTTGTAAAAGCAATTGATATTGGAACGGTACTTCAATACTTCGGTTTCTAACAACTCTGCATTACCATTATTTTGCACAATTTAATCATACTCTGCAGTATTTGATCGCATTGCGGTTCTAACATAGCAAAATACGTGGTGACCGGTGCAAAATATTTGACTAAAAATGCAAAAAATTCGCAATGAAGCCTATTTGCAATCTTGTAAGAGCAATTGATATTGGAACGGTGCTTCAATACTATAGCTTCTAACAACTCTGCGTTACCATTATTTTGCACGATTTAATCATACTCTGCAGTATTTGATCGCATCGCGGTTTTAAAATAACAAAATACGTTCGGCAGTCAGCGTGTTAACCGACTTTCCGTTGTTCCACAGTTTTCAACAGTACAAATTTCGGTACCCACGCTTCTGTTGTCCGACGTTTCTCTCCCCAACTCGTCCCTTAAAACCCGAAGTCCGACTGATTCGCTTAATAGCGCAAGTTCGTTACTTTTACGGGGAGTATCTCGGTGTCAAGGAACCGTGACTTTCAGCCGAAGCGGAAGTAGATTGCGCTCTTATCGCAGGCGGCACGAGCGTTAGCGAACGATACTGGCTGAAGGCGTCCGTTTTGAAGCGCATCCTTTAAGGGGACCAGAAAGCTTTCAACGACGGAAAACTGGGTGAAATTCAATTTCATTTCACAAATTTTCTTTCTTTCAGAGTTTTTGTGCATTCTTAACAAACAAATCAAGCTTTAAAAATTGTCAAAATATTAATAATTAAAGAAAATATTTATGTCTGAAGGTGACTGATTTTCTTAGCGCCATTTCATTTCACTTCAATTTAAAAAAATCATTGTGCATGACCTCACATTTTTGGCATTCTTGCACTCAATTTTGCGAATACCAAAGTTTTTGTTGCGCCAATATTTGATGATATATTGTAGGACAGGATGATATATTAAGTTGAATAAATTTATTTGAAGATAAATCAAAGCACTAATATACAAATATAAATATAAAATGAAATGAAAGTAAGACTATGGCAATTCGGAATACAGCTGACGCTAAGTAAATATATTTCGTTCTGACGGACAAACTTAACTGAACTCTTCGACTCGGTAAACGGCAAGAAAACCGCATCTATACTGAATTCGCGTCACACACCGCGCCGGCTTTTATACGGACCTCTACCCCCTTATCTTAACCGTTTGACTGCTACGCGGCGCAAAAGTGCTGCGTTCATTTGTCTCGAAAACCACGACAAATGAGGAGTGAACATGTAAATTCACGTCGAAAATGATTGACGATATCGAAAAGGAGTGGATCAATCATAAAAATAGCGTGTCAACACAACCATCTTCATCAACCAAAACATTTGCGCTTGAAAAATTATCGGGATGTAACTTACGACAATGTGCGGTGTGTAGCAACAGAAGGAGCGGGATCAGGCGATCCCGCCTTATTTGCGCTTGTTGTAAAAAAGACCTTCACGCTATTTGTGCGGCAAAACATAGTTGTTATACATAAATTTCTCATGTAAGAGTCAGTGATCTTCCCGTAATCAAAATGATCCTTTACGTGCTGATCATAAGAGAAGATCAATAAACTTTAAGTTATCTTTTTATAAATTTTAATTTTCAAAGAAAAAAACAATTTAATGTTTATTTTTTCTTATTCACAACCACAATTAATATTTTTTCTTTATAATACGAAAAGAATTATTAAAATTGATTGATATTTATCTAAATGAGAGTGTTTTATTTGATAACATCAAGTCAAAATATGTCCCGCAGTTTTCGTGCGTTCTTGCAAGAATTGCTTAGCAGTCAAACGGTTAATCCGGTAGTTTGCGACACTTTTATCCGACGCATCTACGGCCGTTTTCCTGATACTACACGATTTTTTTTTAATTTCAAACCTTTCTGGTCCCCTTAACGAAAAAGAACGCGGCATGACGCTTTAATTATGCAGGCAGCCAGACGCTTTGCCAGCCGTCCGCGTGACGAGTGAATAACTCGATTGTCTCCCGCCTTTCGTCAAACCGTCGCGAACACATCGCTGACGACGGAACGCGCGGAATCCGGCATAACTCGAGCAACCGTGTCTCTCGCCGCGCGTTATAAACTTTACGGCACGGCGGATTCCGGCCCACGCGGAATTCTTTGACGAATTCTGTTGCATGCAAATTCTGCGCCGGGGCGCGGCGAAAATTGTCCCCCGACGGGGCCCGTGTTTGATGGAACTGCGCGGGAGAATCATGGAGTGAAAGAATGAAAGTCCTCCGCTAGGTGACGACCGAAAGGCGTTTCGTTTGTTGCGCCGCGATTTCTAATGTGATTATAAAAGAGACTGTTTACGCGATTTCTAGTGTGATTATGAAGGAGTTTGTTTACGTGATTTCTAGTGTCATTATAAAGGAGTTTGTTTACGCGATTTCTAATGTGATTATAAAGTAATGTTAACATATTGTTGACCGGTAAATTTATGGAGAAACTGTTTCAAGTCGCCGGCTGTTATTTTGTAATTGAATTTGAAACTGAAAAAAATCGGAATTAACATCAATAGAGTTTATCTATAGATAGTAAATTAAAATTAAACTTTAGATGTATGTTTTTTATAACTTTTAATATTTTTCGTATTGTACAGCAGTCATTTACGCGTAGTTGTACACATGAGATTTTGCACATATATCTTATTTCTAATATTAGATTCATGACTGTCTTCCGACAAACAAACATTTTCCAAATCACTACAACTTATTAAAAAATCACTTGGTCAACCAGATAAAGTATTCACGTATAATTCATTGAAAAGTGCTTCACCGTCGTGTTCCGTCGTTTTGAAAATGTCTAATACTACAATTGTAATAAAAGCTCCAATATCAAGAAAAATATATTTCTTATAACAAAGTATATACGACTGAAAACAATAAACAAAACTTTTCAATTAACAATGTCGGTAATACGTAGTATCTTTGTTCAATTCTTAGAATTTCCCTAACCATAATTTGCAACACTTTTTTAATACCATACTTTGTAGTAATTTTCTCTCGGAGCATGTTGATCCAATTTGTTTCTTGCTCACGGTAATGTATTGTAGGACTACGATCGACTTTTGTCCTAACGTGTATACCAAATCACACAAAATTCATGGACAACAATTTTCTTAAGCTTATAAGAAAACATGAAAAAACAATAATCAAACGTACCATGTCACCCCTGCCCATCAGCAAAATAAACGCACACGATTTTATATCTCCACCGTCAGACATTGAACGTCTGAAACATCCTGTAGAAGTATACGGGCATTTATGTCGCTCATAATACAGTAACAACAAAGACGCAAACGTAAATCGTATCTGCGGGTTTCGAGAATAGCGCATAGAAACGCCCGAGACGCTTAATAACGTCCGAGAAAAAATGGGAGGATTGTCTGTTATTAGCTAAACGAGGTTCTTTGTTGTTAATGGGTGGGATGTAATGGTTTTATTCCGACCATTGTTGTGAATGAAATTAGAAATTTGTTTGGTGTGTAGCGAACAATTCCTTGTTTTCTTATATGCCTTCGATGGTGGTACCGGTACTGTTTTAGACTTTTTTTTTTCTATAAGTGGCCGGATCTCTTTAGATTATTAATTGTATTTTTTGAAACACCATTACAGCATTGCAATTGAATTTGAATTTTGACGTGCTAACATCCTCGTGCCTTGAAGTACAAATAATTAGTTTCATCTCATCTTATCAATACACTACAAATTCTGATGTATCAATGCTTCCAATTAAATTTCAAATTTTCTGTTGCATAAAACCTGATATTTCGACACTAGGTGCGTACATGTATCAATGATCTAAATTTCTCTAAACTTTTGTATCAAAATTCGAAGGAATCAATTTTTGCAACATTTTGTATAAAAACTCTAAGAATTCTGTTGTTGTAAATTTTTGTAAAACACTTGTTGTCAATGAAATTAGAAATTTGCTTGATGTGTAGCGAACAATTCTTTATTCTTTAGATGACTTTGGTGGTGGTCTGGTACCGGCAATGTTTTAAACATTTTCATTTTCTATAAGTGGCCGGATCTCTTTAGGTTATTAATTGTATTTTTTGAAACACCATTACAGCATTGCAATTGAATTTGAATTTTGACGTGCTAACATCCTCGTGCCTTGAAGTACAAATAATTAGTTTCTGATGATGACTCATCTTATCAATACACTACAAATTCTGATGTATCAATGCTTCCAATTAAATTTCAAATTTTCTGTTGCATAAGACCTGATATTTCGACACTAGGTGCGTACATATATCAGTGATCTAAATTTCTCTAAACTTTTGTATCAAAATTCGAAGGAATCAATTTTTGCGACATTTTGTATAAAAACTCTAAGAATTCTGTTGTCGTAAATTTTTGTAAAACTTCCGACCATTGTTGTCAATGAAATTAGAAATTTGCTTGATGTGTAGCGAACAATTCTTTATTCTTTAGAACCAGATGGTGGTCCACCGGCAATGTTTTAAACATTTTCATTTTCTGTAAGTGTACGGATTCCTTTAGCTTATAAATTGTATTTTTCAAAACATCAACACAGCGTTGCAGTTGAGCGACCAAAATATGTTTTCGATTCGTCTTTATTTGCATTAAATGCATTTTATTCGAGACATTACAAATACTGATGTGTCAATGCTTCCAATTAAATTTCAAACTATATGTACTGTTGCATGACACCTATGTGGCCATTACGATCTAAATTTCTCTAAACTTTCGTATCAAAATTCGAAGGAATCAATTTTACGACATTTTGTACAAAACCTCCAAGAAATTCGTTCTCGTAAAACTTCCGATCATTAGTGTCAATGAAATTGGAAATTTGCTTGGTGTACAGCGAACAATTCTTTATTCTGTAGATGAATTCGGTGGTGGTCTGGTACCGGCAATGTTTTAGACATTTTGTTTTTCTGTGAGTGCGAAATATGTTTATGATTCGTCTTTACTTGCACATAACTGCATTTTGACACGATTAACATTCGCGTACCTCGAAGTTGTAATCGGTTTCCGATGATGAACATATTCATCTTATTCAAGACACTACAAATTCTGATTTATCAATGCTTCCAATTAAATTGCAAATTATACTGTTCGAAGAAATCTAATGTTTCAATAATTTATGCGTGCTCGTATCAGTGATCTAAATTTCTCTAAACTTTCCTATCAAAACCCGCAGGAATCAATTTTACATTTTGTACAAAACCTCCAAGAAATCCGTTCTCCTAAATTCTTGCAAACCTTACTCTATTCAAAAACTGAATGTAACCCTCTTTTGTGAACCTTTCCAATTTTTTCCACAAACCCGCACTGGTTCGATGAAGACTTATCAAACGTCAGGCAACAACATATTAACCATCCGATGTATCAATGCTTCCAATTAAATTTCAAATTATACTGTTCGATAAAATCTAATATTTCAATAATTTATACATGCTCGTATCAATGATCTAAATTTCTCTAAACTTTCGTATATCAAAACCCGCAGGAATCAATTTTACATTTTGTACAAAACCTCCAAGAAATCCGTTCTCCTAAATTTTTGCAAACCTTACCCTATTCAAAAACTGAATGTAGCCCTCTTTTGTGAACCTTTCCAATTTTTTCCACAAACCTGCACTCGTTCGATGAAGACACGCAGTTGGTATCGAAACGTCAGGCAAATTTCAACATATTAACCATCCGACTGATTCTGATTTATCAATGCTTCCAATTAAATTGCAAATTATACTGTTCGAAAAATCTGATTTTCATTTATACTGCTCGTATCAGTGATCTAAATTTCTCTAGCTTATAAAACCCGTCAATTTTTTTTGTACAAAACATCAACACATTTCTCCTTGCAAACTGACTCTACCAAAAACTGAATGTAACCCTCTTTTGTGAACCTTTCCAATCTTTATTTGCGATAAAGACACGCATTGGTATCAAGACATTACAAATATTAACCATGATGTTCTGATCAATGCTTCCAATTAAATTGCAAATTATATATACTGAAGAAATCTAATGTTTCAATAATTTATGTGTGCTCGTATATGATCTAAATTTCTCTAAACTTTCGTATCAAAATTCGAAGGAATCAATTTTACATTTTGTACAAAACCTCCAAGAAATCCGTTCTCCTAAATTTTTGCAAACCTTACTCTATTCAAAAACTGAATGTAACCCTCTTTTGTGAACCTTTCCAATTTTTTCCACAAACCTGCACTCGTTCGACGAAGACACGCAGTTGGTATCGAAACGTCAGGCAAATTTCAACATATTAACCATCCGACTGATTCTGATTTATCAATGCTTCCAATTAAATTGCAAATTATACTGTTCGAAGAAATCTAATGTTTCAATAATTTATGCGTGCTCGTATCAGTGATCTAAATTTCTCTAAACTTTCGTATCAAAACCCGCAGGAATCAATTTTACATTTTGTACAAAACCTCCAAGAAATCATTTCTCCTAAATTTTTGCAAACCTTACTCTATTCAAAAACTGAATGTAACCCTCTTTTGTGAACCTTTCCAATTTTTTCCACAAACCTGCACTCGTTCGATAAAGACACGCAGTTGGTATCGAAACGTCAGGCAAATTTCAACATATTAACCATCCGACTGATTCTGATTTATCAATGCTTCCAATTAAATTGCAAATTATACTGTTCGAAGAAATCTAATATTTCAATAATTTATGCGTGCTCGTATCAATGATCTAAATTTCTCTAAACTTTCGTATCAAAACCCGCAGGAATCAATTTTACATTTTGTACAAAACCTCCAAGAAATCCGTTCTCCTAAATTTTTGCAAACCTTACTCTGTTCAAAAACTGAATGTAACCCTCTTTTGTGAATCTTTCCATTTTTTTCCACAAACCTGCCCTCGTTCGATGAAGACACGCAGTTGGTATCGAAACGTCAGGCAAATTTCAGCATATTAACCATCCGACTGATTCTGATTTATCAATGCTTCCAATTAAATCGCAAATTATACTGTTCGAAGAAATCTAATGTTTCAATAATTTATGCATGCTCGTATCAGTGATCTAAATTTCTCTAAACTTTCGTATCAAAACCCGCAGGAATCAATTTTACATTTTGTACAAAACCTCCAAGAAATCCGTTCTCCTAAATTTTTGCAAACCTTACTCTATTCAAAAACTGAACGTAACCCTCTTTTGTGAACCTTTCCAATTTTTTCCACAAACCCGCACTCATTCGATGAAGACACGCAGTTGGTATCGAAACGTCAGGCAAATTTCGACATATTAACCATCCGACCGGCACGCGCCATTACAAAGTTCTAATTTCGTTCTTCATTACTTCGCGAAAGTTCTCGGATCGGTAGCGTGCGTGCGCCGAGCAACGTTTATAACGCAATGACTGCATGCATGAGAGTATCATTTCCATGCGAAGCAGGTCGGGCTCGGTAAATTGAACGGTACACAGCGCGGAGTGGACACGGAGCAATGTAACTATTAACACAGGGAACGTTAACCTGGAATAATAAGCGCTCCATTGTAACGATCGACGACGCGTCATGGGAGTAACACTAATTGATGTGCTCAGCAGTTGGGTCATGGTTATGTGAGAAGGTGGCACCTATCAGGATCGATCCGTAATAGATAAAGACGGTAGTCCCTCGCGACACTAATTGGCGCCCGTTAGAACTCTCCCGACCGAGAGACTTTCGCGATAATTATGGGATAATTGACGGCGAATTACGAAGAATCGGCCGAGTGTCGTTTCACCTGATGAATGGTGTTTTCTTCTTCCCCGTAAGACTTTATGGCGCGTCGTGAAAGTTAACTTGCTAAATCAGTTATCTTGACAAAACAGAAAGTATTGAATTTATCTCAAAGATCATGTTTGATTTTGTAGTAGTGGAGTATATTGTAGTTTTGAAGTATTGAATTTATTTTAACTCTTCCAACCAGGAAACTTTCGCGATAATTATGGGATAATTAAGGGCGAATTACGAAGAATCGGCCGAGTGTCGTTTCACCTGATGAATGGTGTTTTCCTCTTCCCCATAAGACTTTATGGCGCGTCGTAAAAGTTAACTAGCTAAATCAGTTATCTTGACAAAACAGAAAGTATTGAATTTATCTCAAAGATCATGTTTGATTTTGTAGTAGTGGAGTATGTTGTAGTTTTGAAGTATTGAATTTATTTTGACTCTTCCAACCAGGAAACTTTCGCGATAAGTATGGGATAATTAAGGGCGAATTACGAAGAATCGACTAAGTATCCTTTCACCTGATGAATGGATTGTTTTTATTTTCCCTATAAGACGATGGCCCGTTACAAAAGTTTATTTTCCAAATTGCTTAAATTGACGAGATAGAAAGTATTGCGTTTATTTCAAATATCATGTTTTATTTTGTAGTTTTGAAGTATTGAATTTATTCCAACTCTTTCGACCAAGAGACTTTCGCGATAATTATGGGATAATTGACGGCGAATTACGAAGAATCGGCCGAGAGTCGTTTCACCTGATGAATGGTGTTTTCCTCTTTCCCATAAGACTTTATAGCGCGCCATAAAAGTT
The DNA here is from genome assembly GCA_033815515.1 of Cryptocheilus praepositus. Taxonomy (NCBI): domain Eukaryota; kingdom Metazoa; phylum Arthropoda; class Insecta; order Hymenoptera; family Pompilidae; genus Cryptocheilus; species Cryptocheilus praepositus. The sequence goes on along the minus strand of JAWWQZ010000119.1, from coordinate 2,515,234 downwards.
AACTTGACGAGACAGAAGGTATTGAATTTATTTCAAACATCATGTTTGATTTTGTAGTATTCAAGTATAGAATTAATTTTAACTCTCCCGACCAAGAGACTTTCGCGATAATTATGGGGTAATTGACGGCGAATTACGAAGAATCAGCCGAGAGTCGTTTCACCTGATGAATGGTTTTTCCTCTTTCCCATAAGACTTTATAGCGCGTCATAAAAGTTAATTTGTCAAATCGCTTAAATTTACGAGACAAAAAATATTGAATTTATTCCAAATATCATATTAAGAAGGATTATATCATTAAGTCGATAAAGCAACAAATACTAAATTTATTTAAATATTGTTTTACCAAATATAATCCTTAAGCATCATATTAGGGCGTGATAAACGACGTGGACCATAATCGATTATATCGATGTAATTATGAAGACAAAATCAAGGCGGAAGGTAACCGGCTTTTTGTTATCGCGCGGTTCATCGTTTATCGTTGTTTATCGACAGGACTTCGTGTGCGTTAATATTATAATGAGTGTGCATGAATATTGAAAGCTAAGCGTCAGTTAAGTGCTTTGGCACTCAAATTTAGCCTCTCAGTTATGGAGCACGCTTTCGAAAATTGAATAAAATTCTAACGGAATAGCCCGAGTTTTTTAACATCAGTAATTGCATTGTTTAAACATACTTATATTATTTACAAGACTTAAATATTCGTAATAACAATGAGCAACATTTTTATTTTTCTGTTTATCTAGAAGGAGTTTAGTTTTGTAAAAAAAATCAAATAGATGCTTTGAGATTATATATCAATATCTAAGAAATTAATAAAAAAAAAAATATGGTTACAAATTCGTAAATATTTAATGAATTATCATCCTGTGCATAATTTTTCTTAAGTGAGTTTAAACATTTTTTTTTAATATCGTCACTGTTCAAAAATATTCTAAAACGTCTAAAATGTTTAAATACGTTTAAAATAAATATTTATGATAAATATTTATAAATATTTTGTATTATATTATATTATATATTGTATTTACAAATATAAATAATTACACATAAATATTTATAAAGTTAATCGCTGTTAACGCTCAATACTGAAACGAAAACATTTTTCACAATATAGATACCGTACGCATACTGCATGAGGGCGCACATAACAGATTATCCCAGACAGAACATCATCTTCTTTCCACCGAAACTCGAGTGTTCTCTTATACTACCAGCCATAAGTTGGAAGCACTTTTCAAGCAGCCGATAACAGCCAAGTACATGAACGTTTGCCTAAGAAAGCACAGTATAAACCCGTGGTGGCATCGTAAACCAATAAATACGGCATTACCCAGCCGCTGTTAAAAGGAAATTATTCTAAGAACAGCCCCCGCTTTATTGCATCGTAAAGTAAAACAGTGAATCTGCTGGTCCCTAACTTATGGCCGTTTATGTGTTTCTACGTATACTGTGATAAAACGAAATTTTCCACGAAGGGACGACAACGTCCTCCGACATAATCGAAAAATTATTCACGATATTAATACACCGCGGACGAGGGCACTGATACATGCGGTCGTATATGGAAGATAATACGCGCGGTGTGTATGTTTTCGTATTCTGTACGAGGGTCCACCATCTATTCCGCTAGATCGGGATAAAAGGAGCATTCACTCTTCGCCGAACAATAGGGGGGAAAGGCAAGTGAAACAAAGAAAAGGGGAAACGGTCGTCCTACGCCAATGGCGGCTTCCTGCTTGGACGTTCATTGCGTTAATCACTGCCAGGCACGACAATCCGGACGGTTTGTCTCATTTTTCTCCTCGCAGAAGTTCAGGCTTATCGATTAAACAACTCTAGACGCGTAGACCCGATGCGCAACTGGAATATTATGAAAATCATATCTCACGGTAACGGAAATGGCGAAAACTGACAAGGTGTGGTTGATGTTTATGTTGACTGCCGCGCAAGTTTTGGAAATTTTGTATGTAACGATGTCCGAGACGGTGGAATATGAATTGACGTTTTCATTAATGCGCACGTTTTGATACCCTAAAAATAATCGCCCGAAATGAGATTTATTTGGGAAGGTACGATTTTTGTACCTGTTTGCATATAAGTTCAATATGATAATGAAATAATTAATTTAAATGGTAACAACTTGGAAAGATGTGATTTTATACGTGTTCTCACTATTAATGAATAAGAAATCTGTTGGCCAGACAGTTCAATGCTACATTTTTCTGTATTATAATTTGACACAGTTGATGGCTTGAGTGTCTAAGAATTAAAACAACCTCTGATATGGTGCTCACGTTTTGCATATTTTGTCTCGAGGATCACAATAGAATTCAACACTTTGATCCCCTAGAAATAATCATGCAGAAATGAGATTTATTTAGAAAGGAACGATTTTTGTATTTGTTTGCGTATAAGTTGAATACGATCACGAAATAATTAATTTAACTACTAACAACTCTGAAACATGTGATTTTGATATTTTCTTTAATGGTCATTTTATAGAGTGTGAACATACTTGTGATTGTTGGCTGAAAAGTTAAATAAACACCGTATTTTTGATAGCATTTTACACATGTTCTCAATATTAACGAATAAGAAATCACTTGGCCAGACAGTTCAATGCTACGTTTTTCTGTATTATAATCTGACACAGTTGATGGCTTGAGTGTCTATGAATTAAAACGACCTCTGATATGAATAAGACGTAAGATAATAGTGACCCATTTGTGGTTTTATTGACACTCATGGCAGCGCCGGAAAAGAAAGAAATGTTATCTAGGAACCAGCAAACAGATGCGTTGACTTTTGGGCGTTCACGAAACAAAGGCAGTATATGTTTGGCGCCTAAAATGTTAATTCAAAGCAAATTTCAACATATTAATTATTTAACCGAGCCGCGGCAATTGGTTATTTCTTTATATTATATTTATATTATATTTATTTATATTGTATCATATGAGAGTCAATAGGATACATCGTACTATTTAATTTGTGTACAATATTAAATTTTATTAAAGTATTTAATTGTTACATAGCATATTTTCTCTGATGCTATGGTTTAGTTATTTACGTTATGCAACATTTATTAATCGGTAACTTTCATCATAATTTAGTTATTCCAATACTCATAACTATAGTCACAAATAGTCAACCCGGCTGTTACCGTGTTAACATTATTAAAAGTATTAATTATATAAAGCATAAATCACATCAAAATTTATAAATTAATTAATTAATATATATATAATTAATAATAAAAAATTATATATTATATAAAGTATAAATTATATAAAAATGATATAAATTAATTAATAAAAGTATTAAATTATTTGTTGGACATTGAAGCGTGTTTCTTACATGACGTTACACAGGGCAAAGGTCAAGGCTGCCTATTTTTTCGTGACAGCTTACCCTTAACAGTCCTGTGAACTTACTGGAAAGTACAGAACTTCCCTGCGTTGGAGCAAAAAGGGATCGATCGATGCAAAAGCTGCACATGACGTGCGGCCAATTGACAAGCGTCAAGCGTTTTCTTCTCTTTCCAGTTTCGCTGTACAGATAAGACTCCCATTATGTGCACTCGAGAATGACAGAAAGGAGAGACGTTTGTTCATTCGGCGCCTCATTGAAATTTCAAATCTGCTCGATTCTCACGCGCTCACTTTCTTATTCAGCGAACGCCGTTTTCTGTTTCGACGTTGCATTTTTATGTCCCGAAGAATTTGCTTTCTTCAACAGTTAAATAGTCCGCGATGGATTATGTAAGTCGAGAAGTTCCGATCTTCGGTCGTGAATACTAACGGTCTCCCACGTGCTGTAAAGGCGATCTTTTATTTATAAAGAACGTCAATTATAAAGTTCCGTACTAGCTTGCTATTCTAGTTGCGTCGATGGTTCATCAAAATTTCAAATCTTTACGATGCTTCTAAGCTGACTTCCTCGTTCGAGAAATATTATTTTCTGTACCGTTGGGCGTACATTTTGAATTTTTTGTTGAATCGACTTCCTTCGACGTCTGAATCGCTGTCGATCTACACGCGTCAAGAAATTCCATACTCGAACTCGTTCAGCAAAACTTCCACGTATCATAAATACTCTCTTTTAACACATTGGCAACATAAAAGAGACTGCTATAATTTTTTAACAAATCAATTCTGTATTTCTTTCATTGAGATAATGAGTTGGGGGCATCTTAGACTTTTCTTTCACTCTAATATTTACTATTGGAGGAGTAATTTTACAAACGAAGCAAATATATAAGGATTGTTTACGTAATCAGCTAACTCGTCAATTTGACGGGTTTCGTAGAGAATGATTTCCTTTTAATGAAATTATGAATTTACGATGCAAAGTAGTTAAGATTATCGCTGTGGTTTTTTGCGTGTTTCATTTCAAAGTTTGAAATCCGTCAAATTGACGGGTCCCGTAAACCTAGTGTTAACACTTGGCATGCGGGCATACTTCGCCGCCGAATTTCGCGTGCAGCGGGCGTTTTTTCTTGAATCGCGCGGAAGTTTGGTTATTCAGAAGAATCGCTGTAAATCGAAAACTACTTCGTTTTCATGAACGAAACTTTTTTTATTTCACACTTAAATATATACTGTATGATTATTTAACAAAAAACAAACGATATTTTCACGAAATCATAAAAATAAGCGATTTTTAAAGTTTTCCACACTATCATACGAAAAGTCCGATAATTTGTCAGCGCATATTTCTTCATCACTATCTTTGTCACAACGGCTCATTTGATCAATTTTGTAATCAATAATAAAGAATCAAGCTTCAAATTGATGAAACACGTTCTGGAGCTAAGAATTCGATTGAAGACGAAATAACTCAGCAAAAGATCGAGTAACTCAACAATTATAACTTATGGGAAAAAAATTCAAAGCGTTGCCTTTTTAACGCAAATAACACGCATATAAAGTCACACATTCATGTAATTATACGTATTTGGTAGATTTGTGATAGATATCCACTAACAACAACAAATCAACTAAATACGTATTTTTACGTGACCCGCGCTCCAGTGACAGACTACAAAAAACGTAAAAATACGTTGCCCACATGCCAAGTGTTAAGTGCGTCTTTGCTTGACGGACTTCGTCTTTATACGTCTTTCGTCTTTGATCGTCCGACTTCGACTGCCGAATATGAAAACAACATTTTCGACCTTCTTTTGTTATATGCATCGTCGATCACACCACGCATCACACTCTCGCTTATACGCATTCGATACGCACTGTTCTTTCGCGAATTTTCAATGCTACATTACTGTGTTTCCCACAAAACTCCAAAGTGTTACATAAAGTACGCGTCATCCGGCGCTAATTTCCTAATTACACGGCCCATTAACTTAAGCCGCCCTCGCTATCCATCTTCCTTCAATTTTCGATCGATCGCCGTCCGTTCATGAATAATGCATTCGCGCGCCTCCAATTCCAAAGGCGAGTTAAAATGAAAATCTGCCGCGGCATGCCGGCCGAGTGCATATGTTGCAAATACATAATGTATCAGATTCTGTCGGCATGGCGTGTCTCCCGACACACGCGATTCTGCTTCGTGTCGTTCCGCGAACTTCATCCGCCAATCTCTCTTTCGCCTTCGTTTCCCAGCGAGCGATCTCACGCAGGAATCCAGTATCACTTCAATGAGGCAGCGTCAATTAAACGCAAAACTGTTATTCCACGGCATCGCCGTTCCCCGCCAGAACTCCGTTATGCTCGTAATAATCGCTCTATGCGAAGTTGCCGGCTTGCTTTCACGCAGCGATCTGGTTCTACGCTTGAAAAGAAAGCATTTTTGCCCGGCAGACTCGTTTATACGCGCCGCTCGCAAACCGTTTGCCAGTTTACTTTGCGAAGCGCGGGTGCCTATTGCAGGACATTCTTGTTTCGAGTCTGCTTGAGACTCTTTTTGCACGGTGGATGGGTGTCGATCGAAAGAAACCGCGTAAAAAGCGGCGGGGGCTTGCGGCAAAGTATGAAACTTATGGAAAGTTGAATTGAAACAGAAAAATAGGAAAAACTGTTTGAAATGTGGAAGTGTATGAGATTTTTTTTCAATAAACACGTAGGTGACAGAGTCAGGTTTAAAAAAAATGTTTCTTTTAGAATGTACTGCAACTAAAATGTATTAAATCGTGTGAAGAACCGTATAAAAGTGAATCGTGTGATAAAAGTATTGTGTGGCGAGAGTTACAGTTGTACAGATATTTTGTTCTGTGTTTCGGATTTTTTTTTGTGACTTTGTAGGAACATTCACCCTTTCTGACTGGTTCGAGATATATGTACGAAAAGGTGTTTTAGAGAAGCATTTTATGCGGGTTTCTTGACATTTTTTACACGTGTCTACTGTAATCCGGAAAAAGTTGTGTTGATTGAATTGTGTGAATTGAAGGAAGTTTCATTGTACAAATACCTGAAGTATAAAATGTCACGTCGGAAAAAACTAAGTTGAGTGATTAAGACGATAGCAACTATTTCTGTTATCTGGCACAGAAAAGTTAAAATGTTTACAATTATTACACTTACATTACCCGAGTACAATCGTAATCCGTCGAAAGAAACCGCGTAAAAAAGGGGCGGGAACTGATTAACTCGCGGTAAAGTATGAAACTTATGGAAAGTTGAATTGAAGAAGAAAGAATAGTAAAAACTGTTTGAAATGTGGAAGTGCATGTGGTGAGATTTTTTTTAATGAACACGTGGGTGACAGAGTCAGGTGTAAAAAAATGAAAAATGTTTCTTTTAAAAAATACTATAACTAAAATGTATTAAATAAACCGTGTGGAGAATCGTGGAAAAGTGAATCGTGAGATAAAAGTATTGTGTCAAGAGAGTTACAGTTGTACAGATATTTTGATCTCTGTGGTGTTTCGGATTTTTTCTTGTGACTTTATGGGAATATTCACCTATTTTGGCTGCTTTGAGATATAGGGGCGAAGAGATGTTTTAGAGGAATATTTTATGCGGTTTTCTTGACATTTTTTTACACGTGTAAGTGTGGAAAAAGCTGTGTTGATTGAATTATGTGAATTGAAGGAAGTTTTATTGTACAAGTATTAACACGATTACAATTGACGCGATAGCAACTATTTCTGTTATCTGGCACAAAAAAATTAAGATGTTTACAATAATTACCCTTACATTACCCAAGTACAATCGTAATCTGTCAAAAACGACTATTAACTTCCACATAAACAGCACAAGCTTGAAGACCAGGCATAACACCTTAATATATTCATGACTCTATAAGATTCAAACGTGTAGAAAATGTCAACTGTACCAAATGAATTCAGAAATTCAGAAATTCTGTTTCCCGCGAAACGAAACTCTCCCAAACATCTCAACCGTTCATAAGCAAACTCCGTAATCTCTCCGAATCCCATTTACGATCTCGAATTCTGTCTCAAAACTTCGTAATACGCTTCTGCCGTCTGCAGACAAATTCACGAAGAACCGTCAAACGCCTCATAAAAGCGGGGAAGAATCATTTAGCCAGAAAAGCGCACGAAACATCGTCCGCTCGAAATTGGGACGACGGAACATTCGATCTTATTGTCAGTTTGAAGACGATACGTATAGCCATGAAACTACATCGCGGTCTCCTTTCAACTCGCGCCCGCTATCCGTTCATAAGCAGACAACTCCGTAATCTCTTCGAATCCCATTTACGATCTCAAATTCTGTCTCAAAACTTCGTAATACGCTTCTGCCGTCTGCAGACAAATTCGCGAAGAACCGTCAAACGCCTCATAAAAGCGGGAAAGAATCATTTAGCCAGAAAAGCGCACGAAACATCGTCCGCTCGAAATTGGGACGACGGAACATTCGATCTTATTGTCAGTTTGAAGACGATACGTATAGCCATGAAACTACATCGCGGTCTCCTTTCAACTCGCGCCCGCTATCCGTTCATAAGCAGACAACTCCGTAATCTCTTCGAATCCCATTTACGATCTCAAATTCTGTCTCAAAACTTCGTAATACGCTTCTGCCGTCTGCAGACAAATTCGCGAAGAACCGTCAAACGCCTCATAAAAGCGGGAAAGAATCATTTAGCCAGAAAAGCGCACGAAACATCGTCCGCTCGAAATTGGGACGACGGAACATTCGATCTTATTGTCAGTTTGAAGACGATACGTATAGCCATGAAACTACATCGCGGTCTCCTTTCAACTCGCGCCCGCTATCCAGCCCTGACGACGGGTAATAAGATTTTATTGGCGTAACAGATCGTTGGCCAGCGCCTCCGAGAAGGAAGAGACGACGTTTCGGTCCACTTCGAGCGTAATGGCCAATTGTCGACACGACGGAACTGTCCGTTCGAGTGCGCAACAGTCTGAGTAAATAATAAAGTCCCAACGCTGATCCCAGAAAAGATCCACCGTTACTCGGCGACGAAAATCCGACGAAAAGTGCAAACGTACGGAAAACATTACTCGGCAGAAGCGTATCAAATGCTCCTTCCTACTTCCGGTTTCCGCTGCTGACAGGAAGGACTATTTGCAGAACGACGCGTGAATTATTCACGGGTTTCTGCGCGGAAAGGGGCTTCGTCGATTTGCTGATTTTTTTCTCCCGTTCCTCGGCGGATTCGGGAATTTCTCGACGCCATTGTTTCCGTCCCTCGGGCCATTCGTTCGCGCGGGAATTTATGCGGACGCTGGATTTCACATTCAGCGGCGGAAAACCGTCGTCTTTCTCGTCCGGGGAAAAAGATCGTCTTCCTGCGTGTGACTCTTCGGAAGAATCGTTCGTTCGACGTATTGTGCACGCTTTCGTTGCAGCTTTATCGAGCCAAAGAGTTGGATGTGTGAGGAGTGAGAAGAGGAGGGAAGTTTTCTGTGAACGTCCGTTGCCAAAGACTATTTATTTAAAGGAGAGCCCTATTTCGCGGTGGCGAACAATTCGATTGTACGGATCGCATAGCGCGAGGCGGTAAATACTATTTTGTAACGATTATACGAGAGATTGCAACGGGGGATCCCGGGATAAGAAAAAGAAGTATCGAGGGCCCCGCTGGGAAATCTGGAAAGTTTGCCGGGCGGGAAACATAATGAAAGAGAGCGAAGGAGGGAGATGGTTCTTCGGAGCGATTACCGGTAATCCTTTAAGGGGTAACATCTAGCTTAACGCCTAAAAACATAGGGTAAATTTAGGATTTTTTTTTTTAATTGCATGATACAACATATTGAAATTTGGTTTGAAGGCGTTTGACCCATTTGCATCATCGCTCTAAATCCGCAGTCTTACTCAAAAATCCAGCATGCGCAACTAAACGTTGCCGATACCAGCATGCGCAAATTTCTGTTCTTAGATCTAAATTTGCTTGTTTCCAGAACTATTTTTTGGACTAATTCCATTTGACGGAATAATCCGCAAACAAAAACTGATCATTATCACCGAGAGCGGATAAATCCGCACACAATAATTTTTGTTTTCAGCTTATCAGCAATCGTTAGAGTCTCTACGATAAACAAACAATAAAGAATTTTGTGTAAAATATTATTTTTCTTACTTTTCTGCTTGTAAGTTCAAAGCAATAAAATAATAAAAAAAATAATAGATAATAAAATTTAACAAAATTAGTTTACCATTATGAATTACAGTTCGGATTCGGATTCAAGCGTAGAAATTCAAATATCCCATAAGTATAAACGTGCCATAGCTCTAATAGATAGTAGTGAAGATGACCAGCCCGATGATATTGAAACTGGATATTTCTTATGGGAAAAACGAAATTGTATGCCAACATTATATGATTTTACTGCCGTAAGTGGTGTAACCATCGACGTCAATGGAATGTCCAGGCGCGATGTTTTCGAATTATTTTTCAACGTGGAACTAGTCCAAAAAATAGTTCTGGAAAATACGAGGAATATACAATAATTTGAATAACACTATTTCTAATGAGAATAAACACTAAAAATCTTCCTTCCGCATGCTGGTATCGGCAACGTTTAGCTGCACATGTCGGATTTTTGAGTAAGATTGCGGATTTAGAGCGATGATACAAATGGGTTAAAAATCATGTGTACTTCTCTGGAGAATGCACTTTGGCAGCTACAGTAAAAATTTCAAGTGAAGCGGAGAAAATTTGTTTAAGTTATGCTGCAAGCCAATTTGAGTAACGTAGTTTCGAGAAAAACGCATTTAAAGCATTGAGTAACGTTATTTCATATGATTTTACTAGTTTTGTCATATTTACGATTATTCTGCAATGCCTGCACCATATAGGTGTCCTTCTACTATTTCTAATGAAAATGAAGGGCCGCTTGGAATTTTTCGCAGCTCATCGTGAAACGTTTAGTAAAAAGTAGAGTTAGATGGCGGATTTAGAGCGATGATACAAATGGGTTAAAAATCATGTGTACTTCTCTGGAGAATGCACTTTGGCAGCTACAGTAACAATTTCAAGTGAATCGGAGAAAATTTGTTTAAGTTATGCTGCAAGCCAATTTGAGAAACGTAGTTTTGAGAAAAACCCAGTTAAAGTATTGAGTAACGTTATTTCGTATGATTTTACTAGTTTTGTCATATTTACGAGTATTCTGCAATGCCTGCACCATATAGGTGTCCTTCTACATTAAGGGCCGCTTGGGATTTTTCGAGTCAGTGAAATTGAGTAAAAAGTAGAGTTAGATTGCGAATTTAGAGCGATGATGCAAATGGGTTAATAAACAGTTCTTTCAAACCTACTTTAAAAAATATTTTTGCCTATAAGACAAATTGCACCTTATTTTTAAGGCTCTAAAGTATCATTTAAGACAAAACCAATTTTTTCGATCTTTTAAAAATTTAAGGTAGATGTTACCCCTTAAGTGAACTATCCTCGGCGGAACTCGTGAAAAATCTTAGAACAAGACCGAACACCCGCGGTGTAACGAGAAATTGAAGTGAGAGGCCGCAAGCCCTTGCCGAAGAAATCCAGATGAAATTTCGTAAGTCATCCTCGGCGAGTCCAAAGATGGAATTATTATCGCGCCGGTCTTCAGGCGGCAGGATGTCGAGCCTGAAAAGATCAAGATCCTTCCGCGCTTCCGTGAAGCTCGTCTCGAAGATCAAAAGCCACACGAACCTGCGCCTGGGCTTCGACTTGTCACCAAAATCGATCTCTGACTTGACCAACAAAAAACCCGCAAAGCGCCAGCACTTGTCTTCTCTCGAGGAATCCTCGAATCCCCCCGAAAACCTGAACGTCGATTCCGACTCGGGGCGAATAACGAAAGACCTCCGATGCAAATTGTCCCTGACCGACAGAATAATGGGCAAAAGCAAGGACCGCGAGAGACCCCCGAAAAACGAGGAAGAATCGAGGTCGCCCAGATTGCGCATCTTCCGCAGGAACAAACCCGAGCACGAGAAGGAGAGCGAGAAAGATTCGAAACACGTGTCTTACGAGAACCCGACATTTCGTCTCGACACTTCGCTCGACTCTTCTGTGTCGAGTTTCCTCTTCGAGGACGTCGAGCAGGAGGCGGACGAAGGATTGAATCGACCCGAGGGACCAAAGAAGCACGACGAACAGGACGTGCTAACCGTGCTGGTCGATTCCAGCGGAATCCCGGAACGGAATACGTGCCGCGAGGAAATTAACGACGCGTCGAAGTGCAATACGGATAAAGGGCTGCCCTCGAAGTTCGCCGAGTTGAATTTCCGGATGGACGAGGGGCGCGGGAAATTTATACGGGAGGCGACGTCGGACGAGACGTTCGACGCGCAGTGCAAGAGACACGGACAGAATGTGTTCTGCGAGAAGTCGTGTAGGTTCAGGCCCGTTGACAATATCGCGAGTTTGCTGAGTGGCAGCAGGGGCAGTAGCTTCCGGAGCAAGATTTCCACGAGGAAGAAGAAGGAGACGAAGGACCTCGAGTCGGGACAGTATAGGAGTTATCAGCATTATCATCGAGTGCTCGTCACGACCACTTCGGGATCAAGTATGCCCGGCAAATAGCAATTTTAATTAGTCGATTAATTAGACGTCCGGATATGAGAGCGCGTTCAACGAGCGCGGAATTGTAGTCGGGAGAAAGAGAAAGGGAGTGATTGGATGTTGATTGTATTTTAGGGGTTTTGGTATTTTTTGGTGCGACTGAAATTTCGCGGGATTTTCGAGAAAGTTTTTAATACGTTGACTGCCGTAGTGGTTATCCGTAACCGGTGCAAAAGATCTCACGAGAAATTCAAAAAATACCCAATCGGTAGTATTTATAACTTTGTAATTTAATATTAACTGCATTTATGAAATTATGAATGCTACTGATTGGGTGTTTTCTTAATTTTTTTAAACTATTCAATATTAATTGCATAGAGGTTCAATTCTTTGGTCTCCGATACCTTATACCGATACCGATACAAAAAATTCAAAAAATACCCAATCGATAGCATTTATAATTTTGTAAATTTAATATTAATTGCATTTATAATTTTGTAAGTTTAATAATAATTACATGTACAAAATTAAAAATGCTACCGATTGGGTATTTTTAGAATTTTTTGTATTGGTATTATAATTTTGTAAATTTAATACTAATTGTATTTACAAAATCACAAACGCTACCGATTGGGTATGTTTTTAATTTTTTGTGTCAGTATCGGTATAAGGTATCGGAGAATAAAGAATTGAATCACTATTTAATATTAATTGAATAGTGATTCAATTCTTTGGTCCCCAATACCGATACTAAAAATTCAAAAAATACCCAATCGATAGCATTTATAATTTTGTAAATGCAGTTAATATTAAATAGTCATTCGATTCTTTGGTCTCCGATACCTTCGCATTATTTTCATTTTGCAAAATTCAATCATATTCTCTAGTACTACGTCATGTTGCGGTTTTAATCTAGTAAATTACGCACGGCAGTCAACGTGTTAATGAATCTCTGTTATGGAAACAAAATATTTGCCTTACGTTCCTGGCGACCTCCGTAGACATCACGTTATATATAATGAATTATGACATAAAGGTCTGACGGGATATTTTGTGTGTCGAACTGAACAAATGTGCGTTTATTAATGTTACTTCACAGCAGTGTTCTATTTTGATGCAACCGAAATATCGCGCGAATTCTAGGAAACTTTTAAATGACTCGCTTTTAAACGAATGACCGAAGTCAGAATATTTGCGGGTTAAATATTTTCGGGCGTTATCATTCCTAACAATTTCTTTATACGTCGCACATTCAAACTGTTTATATAACGCATTGTGACATAATTGTCTCACGCGATATTGAATATGTTAATCAAGATAAATGTACGTATGTTTACGTTATTTATTCGCAGTATTATATTCCTATGTAACTGAAACTTTGCGTGATTTCCGGGAAAGTTTCAAATTATTAACATTTAAAAGACTTACTAAGTTAGAATATTCACTGTTAAAGTATTTTCGATTGTTATGATTCGTTCAATTTTTGTACACATCGTAATTCCAAACTCTTTATTTAACGTATTACGATATAACCGTCTGATGCGACATTTAATTTATCAAAGAGAACGAATATTCATTCATTAAATTTACTTGTCCGCAACACGATCTTGTTAAGCAACTTAAATTTTACATGATACCCGGGAAAGTTTGAAACAAATCTTCATTACTAAACGAGAATATTCGCTATTAAATTTTCTTTACGCAATATTTCTTTACACGTCACACTTTCATAATTAATATATAATGCATTACAGCATAATGGTCTTTCGCAATATTTAATATGTGGAACTGCACAAACGTGCATTCATTAATATTACTTTCTCGCAGTTTCGTATTTTTACGCAACTGCAATTTTCCGCGTTTCGCGCGAAAACGTTTACCGAAACTTTATTACTACGTCAGAACGTTTTACGTCAAAACATTTTGACGCGTTGCCGTACATAACAATTTCTTGACACATCGTATTTCCACGCTATATAGAACGCATTATGCCGTACCTTACACTCGCTTTTAGAAAGCGTACGAAGAAGCCATAACTACTCCTCCCCCTCTATCGCAACAAGGTGTAAATTAAATGTCGCGCCAGTTCTCATCATCCGCACAACTCAGAAGCGAGAAATCTGAAATCACATTTACGCCGTAACTACAGCATCGTGCAAGTTAAAGCGCACAAGCCATTGTCACAATTAGTACTTTGATCGATAACAAAACGCACCGGAACTTTCGAGTTTCTCCGTGTAACTGCATTAAAGTTAACTCTTTGCATTCGAACATGTTTCTTCATGAAATAGTAAATTGCACGTCAGTTCGTCCGAAGCATTAAAGTTGAGGAAAGAATCTTGTTATTCAAATTATATTTTGCGTAAGCCTTCATGTTTTATGTGCCGTGAAATAAAATTGAAATTGTATACTTGAGACTTTTCTAAGATTAGTGCAACCCTAAACACAGGAATAACACTGTATAGGGGGTGGCAATTTTTATAATGGCATTATACTTTTGCGTTATTTCTAAATATTTCAAATTTTTGATCTAACAAAACGCACCGGAACTTTCGAGATTCTCCGTTTAACTGCATTAAACTTAACTCTTTGCATTCGAACATGTTTCTTCATGAAATTAAATTGCACGTCAGTTCGTCAAAACATTAAAGTTGAGGAAAGAATTTCTTCAAATTATATTATATAGCGTACGCCTTCATTGTTTTATGTGCCATGAAATAAAATTGAAATTGTATAACTTTTCTAAGATTAGTGCAACCCTAAACACAGGAATAACGGACTGTATAGGGGGTGGCAATTTTTATTGGCATTATACTTTTGCGTTATTTCTAAATGATTTCAGAATTTTTGATCGATAACAAAACGCACCGGAACTTTCGAGTTTCTCCGTGTAACTGCATTAAACTTAACTCTTTGCAATCGAACATGTTTCTTCATGAAATAGTAAATTGCACGTCAGTTCGTCCGAAGCAGTAAAGTTGAGGAAAGAATTTCCTTATTCAAATTATATTTTGCGTAAGCCTTCATTGTTTTATGTGCCATGAAATAAAATTGAAATTGTATAGCTTGTACTTTTCTAAGATTAGTGCAACCCTAAACACAGGAATAACGGACTGTATAGGGGGTGGCAATTTTTATTGGCATTATACTTTTGCGTTATTTCTAAATGATTTCAGAATTTTTGATCGATAACAAAACGCACCGGAACTTTCGAGTTTCTCCGTGTAACTGTATTAAACTTAACTCTTTGCATTCGAACATGTTTCTTCATGAAATAGTAAATTGCACGTCAGTTCGTCCGAAGCAGTAAAGTTGAGGAAAGAATTTCCTTATTCAAATTATATTTTGCGTAAGCCTTCATTGTTTTATGTGCCATGAAATAAAATTGAAATTGTATAGCTTGTACTTTTCTAAGATTAGTGCAACTCTAAACACAGGAATAACGGACTGTATAGGGGGTGGCAAATTTTATTGGCATTATACTTTTGCGTTATTTCTAAATGATTTCAGAATTTTTGATCGATAACAAAACGCACCGGAACTTTCGAGTTTCTCCGTGTAACTGCATTAAACTTAACTCTTTGCATTCGAACATGTTTCTTCATGAAATAGTAAATTGCACGTCAGTTCGTCCGAAGCAGTAAAGTTGAGGAAAGAATTTCCTTATTCAAATTATATTTTGCGTGAGCCTTCATTGTTTTATGTGCCATGAAATAAAATTGAAATTGTATAGCTTGTACTTTTCTAAGATTAGTGCAACCCTAAACACAGGAATAACGGACTGTATGGGGGGTGGCAATTTTTATTGGCATTATACTTTTGCGTTATTTCTAAATGATTTCAGAATTTTATCCATAGAGAGTGTCTTATTTAATTTAATTTACTTAATAATTTAGTTTACTAATTTAATGTTTTAGTTTCATAATTTTATTTACTTAATAATTTAGAGGGTGTCTCATTTAATTTTATTTAATTATATCATTTAAATACGTGTGATATTAATCAATTTGCAAGAGAAAACGCTAGGAAAACAAATATACAAATTACTTTGTTTTTTGTTTCCTATAAAGTTTTTGTTCATATAGCTTTTTTTATTTGTATGAATTTTATGTTGTTGTTAAGTGTAATGGTAATAAATTAACTTTTTTAGTTCAGACACTTTTGTACGAAAGAAAAAATGTCACATGAAAGACAATAAACAATGTATTACTGCGATACGTGTTGAATAAACCCGCAATGCATATTGGTGAATGAACTACGACGCATTTGAAAAGAATAATAAACGTATCAGCAAAGTTGTATGCAAAACATGATTTCAGCAGAGTATTTTGTTTTAACGAAATGTTGCGCTTTTCGCTACTTCGTGAAGAAACATGTCCGAATGCAAAGGGTTAAGACACGTACCGATACGATTCTACGCAAAACACAACTTGCATAATTTTTTCTCAAACTATACCATTTTTCACGAAACGACCCTTTTCACTACTTTGCAAAGAAATATATTCCCGTGCCAAAATCAAATTACGTTTTTTTTATCGAAATCGGCGGTCCGAAAATTTGTTGGGCCAGTCTCTGTCAATTTGATTTCGCGTTCTGTTCCTTTTTCTTTCGTGACGTCTTCAGAAACGTAAATTTCGTCGCGTGCGTCAATCGCGAATCATCATTGACCGTGCGGAGAAACTCGATTCGCCTGTCGGACGATTAATCGACGACTTTCTCGGCGTCGCAATCGTTTCGTCGCGGCGTACCGCTTTTCCTTTATTTAAACGCTCCCGCATTCGCAGGAAAATTAGCCGTTCCGGATGTGTCATTACGGTTTACACGTTCCACCCTTTAGTTCTAGGCGCCTGCGCCGGAAGATTAATTCCTTGACTGCTGAATGCTTCCGAAACGAAACGTTTTTCGCTAGTGTGAAATCTATTGATTGATTATGTAGGGCGCAACTAAGTTCTAATGATAATTCTTGATTGCCGCCAAACGAAATAATGTAAGAAAATGATTTAATAAAGAACGCATCTGTATTTATATGGGTCATTGATAATTGTGGCTGAAATAGATGAGAAATCGAAACGTTTGGGGATGCGTACTATTGTGATAAAAGAATAGTAAGAGTATACTAATATGATAAAAAAAATAGTAAGAGTAAGTAGTATACTACTGTAATAAAAAAAATAGTAAGAGTAAGTAGGATACTATTGATTCCTTGACTGCTGAATGCTTCCGAAACGAAACGTTTTTCGCTAGTGTGAAATCTATTGATTGATTATGTAGGGCGCAACTAAGTTCTAATGATAATTCTTGATTGCCGCCAAACGAAATAATGGAAGAAAATTATTTAATAAAGAACGCATCTGTATTTATATGGGTCATTGATAATTGTGGCTGATATAGATGAGAAATCGAAACGTTTGGAGATGCGTACTATTGTGATAAAAGAATAGTAAGAGTATACTAATATGATAAAAAAAATAGTAAGAGTAAGTAGGATACTATTGTGATCGAAAAATAGTAACAGTAAGTAGTATTATATATGCGTCCATAGTGGACACCGATAGATTTCGGCGGCCGCATATATGCGTTATCGAATCGTTCCGATTTTCTACTTACTGCAGCCATGATTATTAACGTATGAGATAAATACAAATGCGTTGTTTATCAAATCATGTTCTTGCATTATTCGATTGATTATGTAAGGCGCAACTAAGTTCTAATGATAATTCTTGATTGCCGCCAAACGAAATAATGGAAGAAAATTATTTGATAAAGAACGCATCTGTATTCATTTGGGTCATTAATAACTCTGGCTGCAATAGATAAGAAATCGAAGCGTTTGGCCGCATAGTCGACACCGATAGATTTTGCTAGATGCATATATATATATATATATATATATATATATATAAAATTAAATTATTGATATAAAGTAAAATTGAGATTTATTTGTAAGAAAAAAAATTCTAAAATATTGCGCTCACTGGCAAGGATTCAGGGTCGGTTCAAATTTAATCGTTTGACTGCTATGGACGCATATATGCGTCCGCCGAAATTTATCAATATCAACTATGTGCGCATATATTCGTCCCCAAACGTTTCGATTTCTTACCCAATGCAGTCACAATTATAAACATATGAGATAAACACACGTACGTTCTTTATCAAATAATTTTCTTGCATTATTTAATTTGCCCTAAATGAAGGATTACAATTAAAACTTCGTTGCGCCTTACATAATCAATCAATAGAGTCCAAACCATCGAAAAGTATCTCGTCCTCAGCGACCGCTTCGCCGGAAGTATTCAGCACTCAAAATTTTAAACAGGCGCATTACATCTCATTTGATCTCGCCGCGAAGATCCTCTTTACGTTGGCAGAGAGCTTTCTCGCCAAGTGAAAAAAAAAATATAAGCCGTAGCCGTCTAATTACATTTCCGCATATGTTCGCTTTCAGCGCTAAAGTCCTCTCGCTCTGCGAGATTATCCGTCAAACGGAAACTTATTAGCCGAGACTCGCGACGGACTTAATCCGTCCTTGTTTATTTACGGACGCGCAGCTTTTCGGCGCTCGCCCCTTTTACTTTTGTCTTTTATCAGCGTTGTTTATATTCGCGCAGAACTGCACTCGCTGCAAGGGATGGAGTTCCTAGAGGGTTTCGGCAAGAAGAAACAGCAGCCGCATCAGCAACACAATAATCTGTCGTCGATACACATCAACCCTCTTTCGGCACAATCCCTCAACATACACTTGCATGGTATTTGTTTTTTTTTTAATTTTTTACTTTCTCTCTCTCCGCCGTTCACTTGTGTTCTGTCTTCTTCCCGACTTTCCCCGACTTATTGTTACCGCGCGTACCTGCTCTTCTGTACTCATGCGGTGAAACTTTCCGCTGACGATGAAACGTAAAGGGAACTTACCCGCTGAAAGCTTCTCTTCACTTTCAGACGAATGTGGCCACTGTCTTTGTGGTAAAGTGTGCTTCTGCTTTCAGCTCTTTTCGCCGCCGTCGAGCATGGTCACCTGGACAAAGCGAGAACCATCTTGGAATCGACCGACGTCGACGTGAACAGGTGAGAATTCACTTTCGTACAATTTTCCGGCGATCTGAAAAAAATTAAAAGCCTGAAGTGTCGCTTTGATCGCAATTAACCCCTTAAATTGTACGCCCGAGATAATTGCACACATTCGAGATAGTTCGAGCGGCGTTGTGTTTTATGCTGCTATAATTTTGCACACTCGAATATAATCGAGAATTGGACCGTTTATTTTGGAAGTGGTGTAAGTCCATTTTTTCTAGTTTCAAAAAATTAAAGGTTAGCATATCTGTCAATTAAAAAATTCAGGTAAATTATATGAAGTCTGGCAATGTTTCTACTGATTTATCAATATGTAATTTGGTTATAGAAATTTGTTTTAGGCGAATTTGACTAAACTAATGTATATTTACGGGCTGCAAATACTTACGGGCTTACGCCAATTTCAAAATTAGACAATTGCAAAAATCGTTTAATTTTAATTTTAGAGAAATCAAATATTACTTTACATGTACTTCATATTAGTCCAATTTTGTTTACAAATAATGACAAGATATTGGTAGTATTTACTTATGCTCTGCATGTGACAGTGTTTTGAAATTCTAAGGTCTGCGAATCGTTAAATCCGTTTTTCACGTAAAATTTTATGCAAATTCGTTGATCCAAAGTTGATGCCATTTTCAAATATGTAAAAAATCGAAAACACGCACAACGGTAGATGTACTCAATACAGTATAACTTTTACAAATGTCAAGCTATGACGCTGAAATTTGGTGGGAACGTTAATGACAGATGTTGCAACCTAACAAAAAAAAAATTTCAATCGAGTAACTGAGAGTGCCATACGGCGACCGGTCCTAAAACTTTGTGATCAAGTTGCTATAAAATAAATAAAATTAACCGTTTGAGTACGGGAGCATTTTCTTATGCATATGCTAAAACTCCGGGATGAAATGCGTAGTATTTTTTTGGGGAAACAATGAAAATGATTATAATTAACACTAATTGTTATGTAACAGGTAATTAGGATAAAAAACAATTTTTATTTTCACTTATTACAAAAATGTTTTGCTGCACAAATTCCATGAATTCCTTTTTTACATATAGTGCAAATTAGGTTGGATCGTTTAATTCCATTACCAGTTTTATTACTGCATAAATCACACTGTCGCAAATTTCGCCCAGACAATTTTTCCAAAGAAAACTTTTTACTTATTGGTGATGTTCCTGTGGCATTTTTGCTTGCTAACCATTCCTCCTCTATAGTGTCAATAATTCTTATATTGTTAAAAGCCACAACTGAGTTAAATAAATAAAAACTGCTACTGATATTACTGCAACTGCTCTCAATAATTGCGTAAAGTATACTACCAACAGCGGCGTCTTCGCATTCTTGATGCAAAACAAGAGAAGCGCTATCGCGCTGCGCCGTATTTTTGGCATACGACAAGTGAAGCGCGATAGCGCTTCCCCGGACTCAAACGGTTAAAAAGATTCACAAGCACCTGTAATTCTTCTTACTTAAAATAAAACTCCGTTTCACTGGTTCCGCTGCGAAAATGTGCCGGAGTTGCTGGTAGGCAGCGGTACAAAAATGTGCGAAGCGCTAAGGGTTAATATATTAGATTTCACCCAGACGCCGGTCCTAAAACTTTGTGATCAAGTTGCTATAAAATAAATAAAATTAAAAACATTCGCAAGCACCTGTAATTCTTCTTACTTGAAATAAAACTCCGTTTCACTGGTTCCGCTGCGAAAATGTGCCGGAGGTGCTGGTAGGCAACGGTACAAAAATGTGCGAAGCGCTAAGGGTTAATATATTAGATTTCGCCCAGAGGCCGGTCCTAAAACTTTGTGATCAAGTTGCTATAAAATAAATAAAATTAAAAACATTCACAAGCACCTGTAACTCTTCTTACTTAAAATAAAACTCCGTTTCACTGGTTCCGCTGCGAAAATGTGCCGGAGTTGCTGGTAGGCAACGGTACAAAAATGTGCGAAGCGCTAAGGGTTAATATATTAGATTTCGCCCAGACGCCGGTCCTAAAACTTTGTGATCAAGTTGCTATAAAATAAATAAAATTAAAAACATTCGCAAGCACCTGTAATTCTTCTTAGTTAAAATAAAACTCCGTTTCACTGGTTCCGCTGCGAAAATGTGCCGGAGTTGCTGGTAGGCAACGGTACAAAAATGTGCGAAGCGCTAAGGGTTAATATATTAGATTTCGCCCAGAGGCCGGTCCTAAAACTTTGTGATCAAGTTGCTATAAAATAAATAAAATTAAAAACATTCGCAAGCACCTGTAATTCTTCTTACTTAAAATGAAACTCCGTTTCACTGGTTCCGCTGCGAAAATGTGCCGGAGTTGCTGGTACACAGCGGTACAAAAATGTGCGAAGCGCTAAGGGTTAATATATTAGATTTCGCCCAGACGCCGGCCCTAAAACTTTGTGATAAAGTTGCTATAAAATAAATAAAATTAAAAACATTCGCAAGCACCTGTAAACTTCTTACTCAAAATAAAACTCCGTTTCACTGGTTCTGTAAAATGTGCTCTTCTTAAAAATGTGCGAAGCGCTAAGGGTTAATATATTAGATTTCTTAAAATAAAACTCCAAGTTTCACTGGTTCCGCTGCGAAAATGTGCCGGAGTTGCTGGTAGGCAGCGGTACAAAAATGTGCGAAGCGCTAAGGGTTAATATATTAGATTTCGCCCAGACGCCGGTCCTAAAACTTTGTGATCAAGTTGCTATAAAATAAATAAAATTAAAAACATTCGCAAGCACCTGTAATTCTTCTTACTTAAAATAAAACTCCGTTTCACTGGTTCCGCTGCGAAAATGTGCCGGAGTTGCTGGTAGGCAACGGTACAAAAATGTGCGAAGCGCTAAGGGTTAATATATTAGATTTCGCCCAGACGCCGGTCCTAAAACTTTGTGATCAAGTTGCTATAAAATAAATAAAATTAAAAACATTCACAAGCACCTGTAACTCTTCTTACTTAAAATAAAACTCCGTTTCACTGGTTCCGCTGCGAAAATGTGCCGGAGTTGCTGGTAGGCAGCGGTACAAAAATGTGCGAAGCGCTAAGGGTTAATATATTAGATTTCGCCCAGAGGCCGGTCCTAAAACTTTGTGATCAAGTTGCTATAAAATAAATAAAATTAAAAACATTCACAAGCACCTGTAATTCTTCTTACTTAAAATAAAACTCCGTTTCACTGGTTCCGCTGCGAAAATGTGCCGGAGTTGCTAGTAGGCAACGGTACAAAAATGTGCGAAGCGCTAAGGGTTAATATATTAGATTTCGCCCAGAGGCCGGTCCTAAAACTTTGTGATCAAGTTGCTATAAAATAAATAAAATTAAAAACATTCACAAGCACCTGTAACTCTTCTTACTTAAAATAAAACTCCGTTTCACTGGTTCCGCTGCGAAAATGTGCCGGAGTTGCTGGTAGGCAACGGTACAAAAATGTGCGAAGCGCTAAGGGTTAATATATTAGATTTCGCCCAGACGCCGGCCCTAAAACTTTGTGATCAAGTTGCTATAAAATAAATAAAATTAAAAACATTCACAAGCACCTGTAATTCTTCTTACTTGAAATAAAACTCCGTTTCACCGGTTCCGCTGCGAAAATGTGCCGGAGTTGCTGGTAGGCAACGGTACAAAAATGTGCGAAGCGCTAAGGGTTAATATATTAGATTTCGCCCAGAGGCCGGTCCTAAAACTTTGTGATCAAGTTGCTATAAAATAAATAAAATTAAAAACATTCACGAGCACCTGTAATTCTTCTTACTTGAAATAAAACTCCGTTTCACTGGTTCCGCTGCGAAAATGTGCCGGAGTTGCTGGTAGGCAGCGGTACAAAAATGTGCGAAGCGCTAAGGGTTAATATATTAGATTTCGCCCAGAGGCCGGTCCTAAAATTTTGTGATCAAGTTGCTATAAAATAAATAAAATTGGAAACATTCACAAGCACCTGTAATTCTTCTTACTTAAAATAAGACTCCGTTTCACTGGTTTCGCTGCGAAAATGTGCCGGAGTTGCCGGTAGGCAACGGTACAAAAATGTGCGAAGCGCTAAGGGTTAATATATTAGATTTCACCCAGACGCCGGTCCTAAAACTTTGTGATCAAGTTGCTATAAAATAAATAAAATTAAAAACATTCGCAAGCACCTGTAATTCTTCTTACTTGAAATAAAATTCCGTTTCACTGGTTCCGCTGCGAAAATGGGCCGGAGTTGCTGGTAGGCAACGGTACAAAAATGTGCGAAGCGCTAAGGGTTAATATATTAGATTTCGCCCAGAGGCCGGTGGCCGACGGGCACAATGGCGTTACGTACCGAACCAAAAGCGGTAATTTAGGTTAATTGCACGTGTTAATCGGCTTTCCCGGTCGTTCCGGGAAATAAGCCGATTACGTTCCGGCCGATTTAACGAACGACAGCCATTGTAAACGCCCCGCGAAACTTCTTTCCCGATTGGATCGTTAACCTTTTACGCGAGTTTAATTCCCTAATGACGAAACCAATCGAATGATCGCCGCTTCAGAGAACATCTCAACTTTCGCTCCGATGCAACGCGAAACACATTCGTTGCTAAACCAAATTCAACTTCTGATACATCGTTCAATAGTTCGTCTAAGAAGGACAAAGTGTGCCAAATTTCGACCCTGTATTTCATCTGGACGGGTAGAAAGTGGCAAAGAACGAGAGAAGTATTTTTCTTGATATTCTACAAAAAAAATTAAAAAAATAGCATATTGACCGAAAGGGCTTATAAAGGGTGTCTCAAAATGAGCTAACATTTTAAATTACGCGCCATTTTTTTTGTAGCGAACATAGAATACTATTCTTTGACAACTGGTATCAGGAAATATTGAGGTTTGGTCATGGAGAATTACACGATCGAACAACGTATTGAAATTGTCAAAATTATAAATAATACGATTCATTAATAAATTAAAATGTCAGTCCATTTAACACTTTGACTGCCATGTGTATTTTGCTGTATTAAAACGACGATGCTATGAAATACTACAGCGTCTGATTGAATTATGCAAAATGTAAATAATGTGCAGGTATTGGGGACCAAAGAATTGCATCACTATTCTAACAATAACTGCATTTATAAAATAATTATTGCTACGCATTGCGAATATTTTGGATCTTCAGTAAAATTTCTTGCGCCGGTCAGTGGTGACCATCACGGCAGTCAAAGTGTTAAAAACACTCTTTATTACGATAAGAAACAATTTGCACATGGTATAGTGACATGCATTGCCTCACGGAGATTTTTTTATAAACTTGCCGACAGTCAACATGTTAAATCATCAAAATGTGCATTGTCAATACTTATTCTCATATTTTGTTCCAATTTCTGTGCAATATTACAAGAGAACCTGAGTAAAAAATTCTTTCTTTTTTTTTTGTCATTTTCCAACCGCCTGAGTGCGATACAGGGTAGCGACTCAGCACACTTTGTTCTTTTTAGACAAGCAATCGAACGATGTACCAGAAGTTGCATTTGGTTTAGGTGCACGAAATACACGAGCCAGTAAAATCGAGGGCGCGACATGCACACTTCATTATAATTAATAAATTATAATCAATAAATTATAAATAATACGATTCATTAATAAATTAAAATGTCAGTCCATTTAGAAACACTCTTTACTACGATAAGAAACAATTTGCACATGGTATAGTAACATGCATTGCCTCACGGAGATTTTTTTATAAACTTGCCGACAGTCAACATGTTAAATCATCGAAATGTGCATTGTCAATACTTATTTTCATATTTTTTTCCAATTTCTGTGCAATATTACAGGAGAACCTGAGTAAAATATTCTTTCTTTTTTTTGTAATTTTCCAACCGCCTGAGTGCGATACAGGGTAGCAACTTAGCACACTTTGTTCTTTTTAGACAAGCAATCGAACGATGTACCGGATGTTGCATTTGGTTTAGGTGCAGGAAATACACGAGCCAGTAAAATCGAGGGCGTGACATGCACACTTCATTATAATTAATAAATTATAATCAATAAATTATAAATAATACGATTCATTAATAAATTAAAACGTCAGTCCATTTAA
The DNA here is from genome assembly GCA_033815515.1 of Cryptocheilus praepositus. Lineage (NCBI taxonomy): Eukaryota > Metazoa > Arthropoda > Insecta > Hymenoptera > Pompilidae > Cryptocheilus > Cryptocheilus praepositus. The sequence continues at coordinate 2,490,157 of JAWWQZ010000119.1, read as the reverse complement.
AAACACTCTTTACTACGATAAGAAACAATTTGCACATGGTATAGTGACATGCATTGCCTAACGAAGATTTTTTTATAAACTTGCCGACAGTCAACATGTTAAATCATCGAAATGTGCATTGTCAATATTTTCATATTTTTTTCCAATTTCTGTGCAATATTACAGGAGAACCTGAGTAAAAAATTCTTTCTTTTTTTTGTCATTTTCCAACCGCCTGAGTGCGATACAGGGTAGCAACTCAGCACACTTTGTTCTTTTTAGACAAGCAATCGAACGATGTACCAGAAGTTGCATTTGGTTTAGGTGCACGAAATACACGAGCCAGTAAAATCGAGGGCGCGACATGCACACTTCATTATAATTAATAAATTATAATCAATAAATTATAAATAATACGATTCATTAATAAATTAAAATGTCAGTCCATTTAAAAACACTCTTTACTACGATAAGAAACAATTTGCACATGGTATAGTGACATGCATTGCTTCACGGAGATTTTTTATAAACTTGCCGACAGTTAACATGTTAAATCATCGAAATGTGCATTGTCAATACTTGTTTTCATATTTTTTTCCAATTTCTGTGCAATATTACAGGAGAACCTGAGTAAAAAATTCTTTCTCTTTTTTTTGTCATTTTCCAACCGCCTGAGTGCGATACAGGGTAGCAACTCAGCACACTTTGTTCTTTTTGGACAAGCAATCGAACGATGTACCAGAAGTTGCATTTGGTTTAGGTGCACGAAATACACGAGCCGGTAAAATCGAGGGCGCGACATGCACACTTCATTATAATTAATAAATTATAATCAATAAATTATAAATAATACGATTCATTAATAAATTAAAATGTCAGTCCATTTTAAAACACTCTTTACTACGATAAGAAACAATTTGCACATGGTATAGTGACATGCATTTCCTCACGGAGATTTTTTTATAAACTTGCCGACAGTCAACATGTTAAATCATCGAAATGTGCATTGTCAATACTTATTTTCATATTTTTTTCCAATGTCTGTGCAATATTACAGGAGAATCTGAGTAAAAAATTCTTTCTTTTTTTTTGTCATTTTCCAACCGCCTGAGTGCGATACAGGGTAGCGACTCAGCACAGTTTGTTCTTTTTAGACAAGCAATCGAACGATGTACCAGAAGTTGCATTTGGTTTAGGTTTACGAAATACACGAGCCAGTAAAATCGAGGGCGCGACATGCACACTTCATTATAATTAATGAATTATAATCAATAAATTATAAATAATACGATTCATTAAAAAATTTAAATGTCAGTCCATTTAAAAACACTCTTTACTACGATAAGAAACAATTTGCACATGGTATAGTGACATGCATTGCCTCACGGAGATTTTTTTATAAACTTGCCGACAGTGAACATGTTAAATCATCGAAATGTGCATTGTCAATACTTATTTTCATATTATTTTCCAATTTCTGTGCAATATTACAGGAGAACCTGAGTAAAAAATTCTTTCTTTTTTTTGTCATTTTCCAACCGCCTGAGTGCGATACAGGGTAGCGACTCAGCACACTTTGTTCTTTTTAAACAAGCAATCGAACGATGTACCAGAAGTTGCATTTGGTTTAGGTGCACGAAATACGCGAGCCAGTAAAATCGAGGGCGCGACATGCACACTTCATGCGTCGGGATGCATCGAAAAGTTGCGAGCAGGAAATTCGAGCGGATTTAGCGGAAAATCTCGTTACGCTGACGTCACTTTATTTCTGCCCGCCGAAAAGTTTGGGAGAAACTTTCCGGTGCCAACGCTACGAGTTCGCCGAGCGAAAAGGGACAATGGATATATGGTATCGCGAAGTCAACTTTGTGCCGACCTGAAACTCTTTTCTTTACGGACTTCAGAACTAATCGACGGGGCGAGTTGAAAGTCATTTTGATCAAATGAAAATTCAAAAAATACTCAATTAATGGCATTTATAATTTTTTAAATTTAATATTAATTGCATTTACAAAATTACGAATGCTAATAATTGGATGTTTTCTCTAACTTTTTGTATCGGTATCGGTATAAGGTATAGGAGATCAAAGAATTTAATCACTATTTATTATTAATTGCATAGTAATTCAGTTCTTTGGTTTCTGATACCTTTGGTTTCCGATACCGACACAAAAAGTTCAAAAAATACCCAATCGATAGCATTTACAATTTTTTAAGTTTAATATTAATTTCATTTACAAAATTACAAATGCTACCTGTTGGGTATTTTTTTAATTTTTTGTATCGGTATCTATATAAGGTATCGGAGATCAAAGAATTGAATCACTATTTAATATTAATTGCATAGTATTTCAATTCTTTGGTTTCCGATACCTTTGGTTTCCGATACCGATACAAAAAGTTCAAAAAATACCCAATCGATAGCATTTACAATTTTTTAAGTTTAATATTAATTGCATTTACAAAATTACAAATGCTACCTGTTGGGTATTTTTTTAATTTTTTGTATCGATATCTATATAAGGTATCGGAGATCAAAGAATTGAATCACTATTTATTATTAATTGCATAGTAATTCAATTCTTTGGTTTCTGATACCTTTGGTTTCCGATACCGATACAAAAAGTTCAAAAAATACCCAATCGATAGCATTTACAATTTTTTAAATTTAATATCAATTGCATTTACAAAATTACAAATGCTACCTGTTGGGTATTTTTTTAATTTTTTGTATCGGTACCTATATAAGATATCGGAGATCAAAGAATTGAATCACTATTTAATATTAATTGCATAGTGATTCAATTTTTTGGTCTCCGATACCTTCGCATTATTTTCATTTTGCACAATTCAATCATATACTGTAGTACTTCATCACGTTGCGGTTTTATTATAGTAAAATACGCACGACAGTCAACGTGTTAACTTCAGCAGAATAAAAATGACTGAACCTACGTTAAATATGAAAAATGAAGCGTTGCATCGCGGGCTTTCGTACTGAAATTTTACAAAATTTTAAACATGGGATTAATCGCTTTGACCTGCGAACGCCTCAATTATGAAATAAATTGAAGCCCCTTTTTACTGGTTGTTGCATTTTATTACGAAACATTTTCTTGTTCGACATGTTTTGAAACCGCAAGCCAAATGAAGTGACAATATTTTTGCTTGCAGAAATCTTACTTGGAAAAATTCGGCTTTAATTTGTTTGATAGTTGCGGACAACGGTTGTTTTAAACACATACACAATTAATTGCGGAATAATGTGAACCGTAGTCTGCCACGTTATAATAGCCACTGTTGAGTAATATTTAATTTAGTTAATGACCCGCGATTTAAATTGGAAAGTATAATAATTAAACGCAATTACTTATCGAACGTTCAATTTTCATAATGGCTTACCGTATGATACGATTATATCAGTTATTTAAACAGTTATTTTATTTAACTTACTGAAACTGAAATGCAAAAAGATATTAAATTATTTTATAACATATTATCTATTACATAAAAGATATTAAATTAATAGTAGAATTAATTATACGTTTTAACTGGAAACTAACTGTCGCCTGACAATGACCTTTTAAAATTAGTATCGAAGAATTCACGTTAATTAACAGTTAGTTTTTCCACATAAAGAAAACTTACTTGCAGAAAAAGGACTTAAATTCATCTGATGATTATATGTAACGATTATTTAAAACAAATACATAATTACTGCACGTCTAATACGTTATAACGATCAGTACTGAGCAATATGTAATTCAATTAACGATCCGAAACTTAAATTGCTAAGTATAATGATTAACCACAATTAATACTAAAACATTTAATTTTCGTCATGTTTGCTCATGAGTTGCCCTTAATTATTGCATCCTTAACTAACTTATCAAAAAGGAAATTCCAGAAGGTACTGCATTGGCAACTGTGATAGTCAACATGAGTTATAGATTCACTACAATTCCTTTATATTTTGATTTGCAATTTTTAATAAGCAATTAATAATTTATTTGTAATCCTTAACACATCAGTCATATAAATTTGCATTTAACATAATGTGTACATTTAACATTAGTCATATAAATTTACATTTAACATAAATTTACATTTTCGCTTGAAACTTACTGACGTCTAACAGTAATCCCTTTAATCAGCAATTAATCATTTGTTTTGAATCCTTAACACATGAGTTATATAAATTACTTCAACCAACAGATTCCCGATTCGGATAACACAATCTTTTATCTTCGTTTGCCAGACTTCTTGAAGCGGAGATAAAAATTTGTCCCCGGAACGGAATTGGTACATTCAATAGGAGGCTGTTCCCTCCACTCGGATTTCGCCCGTAAACGGTTAGAGCAAATGGCCACCGGCCAGATGAGTTATCGCTACCGGATTCTGGAGTTCGAGCGCGATTATTGACTGCTGCCGATTATAGCGTGCTGTTTCCTTTACTTTTTAATCGCTGCGAAACACACTGCCAGTAAAGCCAATTCCGATTTGATGAATCGCGGGTTGTCTATTTGTAACATGCATAGTGATAATGTCTCGCGTTTCTACAAAGGCATCAATAAATAATACGCCCTCCCTACGGACTGCACTTTAAAACTATGTTTATGCAAGAATTTGTGTTCTTCGACCACGTAGGCAAAAGAAGATAAAGATTATTATTATCGTGTATCTGTTGGGAATAATGAAACGAATTTAAGTCGACAATTTTTTTTTAGTATCAACAGACACGTATAATTTCAATTAATTTTGATATAACGGTTCGGTACACGGCAATAATAATCTTTGCGTGTATTTAATTGCTTCTCGACAAGCTTCGAAGCTTTTCAGTGTAACACCTGCTTATGACGATAGGATTTTGCATGGGTGAAACTTACGGAATTTTGTGCTGATGTCCTATTTTACGAATTTGTACAGTTACAAATTATAAACAAATAAGTAAATATTTCTGTAAAAAGTATACTGTTGCTTTCATTCACATGAATTAAGTTAATCTCAGTATAAAAAATAATCTTTCTCATACGAAAAAGAATTCGGGTCTGAAGGGGTTAAAATACTCCCCGTTTACTCGCCATTCCCATCAACACAACTCATCAGCCGATACTCGACCTATTCCGTGGCAAAGCAACAGGAGAGTCTCTGTCAGCGTAATCTGAACCACTCTGAGGTATCGATTCTTCGATCAATGCAAAGCAATCGTTTGCAGAACATTCGCAGGAACCCTTTATTGGAAGTCTATTCAATGGGACGATAATTCGTTTACGCGCGCCTGCTCTTTGTACTGTGGACAGAACGACAGGAGGCCACAAAAGCTACAGCTAGCCAAGAGCGAAATTGGTGGAGATTGCTCTCCGGAAATAGGCGTGAGCGACAATTTTCTGACGTGCGACAATCACCAGCCGTTCTCTCGAAAGCTAGTGCGACGTCAGTGTCGTCGTTTCAGCTTCAAGCTAGTCGACTCTACAAATTAACCGTTTAACTGCGGAACTAACTTAGCAAAAGCGACTTTCAGCCCGTCAACACAAGCGACGATGACATTTATCGCGAATATTATTTAGAATGGCAGAGCGTGACAGGCAAATTTTCTTTATATTTGAACAATTATGCGAAAGTAATAAACTTCGACGTTTCGATGCAGAGAGACGCGCTATCGACAGGAGAGAGATTACTTGGTATATTGGAAAATCAGAAGAAAATTGTGAAATAAATAGAATGTATAACGATTTATGACGTGCAGACGATGGAAGGTGCGTGTTAAGTTTTTGTGAGGGATTAAATATGGAAAAATTTTCATTAGAAATGAGAATATAGACTTGGGCTTTCAATTTTAAAATCACGTTTAACTGCGGAACTAACTTAGCAAAAGCGACTTTCAGCCCGTCAACACAAGCGACGATGACATTTATCGCGAATATTATTTAGAATGGCAGAGCGTGCCAGGCGAATTTTCTTTATATTTGAACAATTATGCGAAAGTAATAAACTTCGACGTTTCGATGCAGAGAGACGCGCTATCGACAGGAGAGAGATTAGTTGGTATATTGGAAAATCAGAAGAAAATTGTGAAATAAATAGAATATATAACAGTTTATGGCGTGCAGACGATGGAAGGTGCATGTTAAGTTTTTGTGAGGGATTGAATATGGAAAAATTTTCATTAGGAATGAGAATATAGACTTGGGCTTTCAATTTTAAAATCACGTTTAACTGCGGAACTAACTTAGCAAAAGCGACTTTCAGCCCGTCAACACAAGCGACGATGACATTTATCGCGAATATTATTTAGAATGGCAGAGCGTGCCAGGCAAACTTTCTTTATATTTGAACAATTATGCGAAAGTAATAAACTTCGACGTTTCGATGCAGAGAGACGCGCTATCGACAGGAGAGAGATTAGTTGGTATATTGGAAAATCAGAAGAAAATTGTGAAATAAATAGAATGTATAACGATTTATAACGTGTAGACGATGGAAGGTGCGTGTTAAGTTTTTGTGAGGGATTGAATATGGAAAAATTTTCATTAGAAATGAGAATATAGACTTGGGCTTTCAATTTTAAAATCACGTTTAACTGCGGAACTAACTTAGCAAAAGCGACTTTCAGCCCGTCAACACAAGCGACGATGACATTTATCGCGAATATTATTTAGAATGGCAGAGCGTGCCAGGCGAATTTTCTTTATATTTGAACAATTATGCGAAAGTAATAAACTTCGACGTTTCGATGCAGAGAGACGCGCTATCGACAGGAGAGAGATTAGTTGGTATATCGGAAAATCAGAAGAAAATTGCGAAATAAATAGAATGTATAACGATTTATAACGTGTAGACGATGGAAGGTGCGTGTTAAGTTTTTGTGAGGGATTGAATATGGAAAAATTTTCATTAGAAATGAGAATATAGACTTGGGCTTTCAATTTTAAAATCACGTTTAACTGCGGAACTAACTTAGCAAAAGCGACTTTCAGCCCGTCAACACAAGCGACGATGACATTTATCGCGAATATTATTTAGAATGGCAGAGCGTACCAGGCGAATTTTCTTTATATTTTAATAGTTATGCGAAAGTAATAAACTTCGACGTTTCGATGCAGAGAGACGCGCTATCGACAGGAGAGAGATTAGTTGGTATATCGGAAAATCAGAAGAAAATTGCGAAATAAATAGAATGTATAACGATTTATAACGTGTAGACGATGGAAGGTGCGTGTTAAGTTTTTGTGAGGGATTGAATATGGAAAAATTTTCATTAGAAATGAGAATATAGACTTGGGCTTTCAATTTTAAAATCACGTTTAACTGCGGAACTAACTTAGCAAAAGCGACTTTCAGCCCGTCAACACAAGCGACGATGACATTTATCGCGAATATTATTTAGAATGGCAGAGCGTGCCAGGCGAATTTTCTTTATATTTGAACAATTATGCGAAAGTAATAAACTTCGACGTTTCGATGCAGAGAGACGCGCTATCGACAGGAGAGAGATTAGTTGGTATATTGGAAAATCAGAAGAAAATTGTGAAATAAATAGAATGTATAACGATTTATGACGTGCAGACGATGGAAGGTGCGTGTTAAGTTTTTGTGAGGGATTAAATATGGAAACATTTTCATTAGAAATGAGAATATAGACTTGGGCTTTCAATTTTAAAATCACCGCCGATTTTAATGTTTGAGATTATAGATGGTATGGGTTTTTAAGACGCAAAATATAAGAATCATTACGGTTCGTTTTTTATTTGTAACAAGTAGTAGGGTTTCCTTTTTTCTTTGTAACAACGCAGCCGAAATAAATTTGATGGCATATGTTGTGCAGACGATGAAAGGTGCATGCTAAGTTTTTGTGAAGGATTAATAACGGAAAAATTTTCATTAGGAATGAGAATATAGACTTGGGCTTTCAATTTTAAAATCACCGTCGATTTTAATGTTTGAGATTATAGATGGTATGGGTTTTTAAGACGCAAAATATGAGAATCATTACGGTTCGTTTTTTATTTGTAACAAGTAGTAGGGTTTCCTTTTTTCTTTGTAACAACGCAGCCGAAATAAATTTGATGGCATATGTTGTGCAGACGATGAAAGGTGCATGCTAAGTTTTTGTGAGGGATTGAATATGGAAAAATTTTCATTAGAAATGTGAATATAGACTTGGGCTTTCAATTTTAAAATCACCGTCGATTTTAATGTTTGAGATTATAGGTGGTATGGCTTTTTAAGACGCAAAATATGAGAATCATTACGGTTCGTTTTTTATTTGTAACAAGTAGTAGGGTTTCCTTTTTTCTTTGTAACAACGCAGCCGAAATAAATTTGATGGCATATGTTGTGCAGACGATGAAAGGTGCATGCTAAGTTTTTGTGAGGGATTAAATATGGAAAAATTTTCATTAGAAATGAGAATATAGACTTGGGCTTTCAATTTTAAAATCACCGTCGATTTTAATGTTTGAGATTATAGATGGTATGGGTTTTTAAGACGCAAAATATGAGAATCATTACGGTTCGTTTTTTATTTGTAACAAGTAGTAGGGTTTCCTTTTTTCTTTGTAACAACGCAGCCGAAATAAATTTGATGGCATATGTTGTGCAGACGATGAAAGGTGCATGCTAAGTTTTTGTGAAGGATTAATAACGGAAAAGTTTTCATTAGAAATGAGAATATGGACTTGGGCTTTCAATTTTAAAATCACCGCCGATTTCAATGCTTGAGATTATAGATGGTATGAGTTTGTAAGAGACCAAATATGAGAAGTATTACAGTTTCCTTGTTTCTTTGTAAGAACGCAGTCGAAACAAATTTTATGGTATGTGTCATGCTGAAAAAGAATCTTTATTATTGCTTATAAAATCTTGAATTAACTTTATACATTTTTGACGACAGTGCTTCGTCGTATTGAATGTATTGAATTAAATTGATGGTCGCTGTGTTTGAAGTTACATTCCAACTATGAAAGTATTGCATATTTTTACTCTGGAGCCACAATAGAATTTAATAGAGTACATAGCACTATTTTTTCAATTCAATTCGTGGTCGTTTGATGTGACATGTTTAAATTCATGGTCGTCTTCGAAGCTGCATTTCAACTATGAAAGTGTTGCATATTTTTACTCTGGGGCCACAGTAGAATTTCATAAAGCACTTTGCATTATTTTATTTGTGTAAAGTATTATATGTGCCTTCGGCTGTTAGAGAAAGTTACAAGCCACTTTTATGCAAGTTATATGACGCGACTAAAAGGACACATTGCATTTGAGAATGACACACATAGTTGAAGAGTCAGGCATTTTAAGATTGTGTTGGAATTGACTACTTTTCAATACATTATTGACTGTATACTACCGCGTCAAAAGGAAAATATTTTCTTTTCAAACGCCGTTAGATCACATATTACAACATTGTCTAGTTAGTTACGTTATTTTAATTACTTTAAGCGCTTCATAACTCTGGTCGCTACAGACCGACACTGACCTTTTCAACAACGATATGGAATAAGGTTTATAATTTTGTAAATGTAATTAATAATGAACGAGCGGTTCAGAATAATGATTGCATACACGAATATGTCAATATTTTTATTTCTAGTATTATACATTCAAATAGGCATATGGCGTTGGGATATTTTATCGTATTGTGGTTCTAATATTGATACTATTCCTCGCTGGAGGCAAAACCAATAAAATATGCTCAGCGGTCAACGAGTTAAAATGACCGTGACGCGTGTTTGCCTTTTACAATACCATATATGCCGCTGTAATGTATAAAATCCGCCGTAGACACGTTGCATACCTGTACAAGCATGTATGTATATATCGAAAAACTAAAAAACGAGAATTGCTCAGCATTAGTCACTTTTCATGTAAATATCGGCTCTTCTTGGTTGAATTTAATTTATTATATAACTAAAATCCTTAGCACTCTGCATATTTCGGCATCACGCGTTTTCTCTTTAAAATCCCCCATAACAATAAATTGAACATGTAACAATGTTACTTTGATTAATAATAAAAACTGGTTTGTTTTACAATAAACCGACTACAAAATCCGCCGTAGACACGTTGCATACCTTTACAAGCGCTTATATATCGCAAAACTAAAAAACGGGAATTGCTCAACATGAATCAGTTTTCATGTAAATATCGGCTCTCCTTCTTAAATTTTATTTATTATTAAAATCTTTAACACTCTGCATATTTCGGCATCACGCGTTTCTCTTTAAAATGCCACATGACAATAAATTCAACATGTAGCAATGTTACTTTCATTAATAATTAAAAACTTGTTTGTTTTACAATAAACTGAGCACACATATGCATCTCAAAACTAAAACGGGAATTGCTCAACATTAGTTACCTTTCATGTAAATATCGGCTCTTCTTCTTAAATTTCATTTATTATTAAAATCTTTAACACTCTGCATAGTTCGGCGCCTTGCGTTTTCTCTTTAAAATCCCACATGATAATAAATTCAACATATGAAAATGTTACTTTCATCACTAATAAAAACTTGTTTGTCTTACAATAAATTAAGTACGTAAAAACAGTACTTCGATCAGTCCAATAATAAAAACAATGGTTCCTAATCACTGATCTACTATGCCAAAACAAAACAAAAAAGCATGAATTATTAATCAGCGAAAATAATGTTTTCCCATATTCACTTTATCATCACATATCACCTGAAGAAGGAACTAACGGAATTGCTCAACATTAGTTACCTTTCATGTAAATATCGGCTCTTCTTCTTAAATTTCATTTATTATTAAAATCTTTAACACTCTGCATAGTTCGGCGCCTTGCGTTTTCTCTTTAAAATCCCACACGATAATAAATTCAACATATGAAAATGTTACTTTCATCACTAATAAAAACTTGTTTGTCTTACAATAAATTAAGTACGTAAAAACAGTACTTCGATCAGTCCAATAATAAAAACAATGGTTCCTAATCACTGATCTACTATGCCAAAACAAAACAAAAAAGCCTGAATTATTAATCAGCGAAAATAATGTTTTCCCATATTCACTTTATCATCACATACCACCTGAAGAAGGAACTAACGGAATTGCTCAACATTAGTTACCTTTCATGTAAATATCGGCTCTTCTTCTTAAATTTCATTTATTATTAAAATCTTTAACACTCTGCATAGTTCGGCGCCTTGCGTTTTCTCTTTAAAATCCCACAAGATAATAAATTCAACACATGAAAATGTTACTTTCATCACTAATAAAAACTTGTTTGTCTTACAATAAATTAAGTACGTAAAAACAGTACTTCGAACAGTCCAATAATAAAAACAATGGTTCCTAATCACTGATCTACTATGCCAAAACAAAACAAAAAAGCATGAATTATTAATCAGCGAAAATAATGTTTTCCCATATTCACTTTATCATCACATATCACCTGAAGAAGGAACTAACGGTTCCGTAACACGCATCGTCTTGCACTCTCCGCCTATAAACTAACCTCAACCCACAAAACCTCCAGTACTCCACAAAAAAAGCACTAAAAACCGTTTCCCATCGCAACTCTGCGAAATTGCACGTGTCTTGCAGAACAGAAACAAAAACAGCTACATCGCATTGCAGGCATCAACTACCGCGAAACTTGAACTCGATCAAAGTAATTCAATTTCTCCCCGCTAATCGCGGTAATTATTACGTTTCGCAGCCGGTTGCATGCAGTCGACTCGCGTGTATCGTAGATTATACAGGCGATAAGCAACCGGCGGGCTCAACGTTGCGAGAGTCAGCCGTGTAATTGAAACTCCGCGGACGAAAAATCCGAAGCACCGCAGGCTGAATACCACCTTGATCAAAAAGTTTTAGGACTTTATTCATAAAATCGAAAATACAAGTTTAACCATTATAATTGATATCGTCCCCTTCAAAGTACTCCCCATCGACTGTGCGGATTTGGTTGAATATTGCTTATCTACATATATCATAGAATTGTGTATCATATCTGTAGGGGTCGACGGGATTTGATATAACATAAGGTTTAAGACAAAAGATAAAGATATATATTTTAAAAACACACACACACAAAACAAAATGCAAAAGTAATGAACTACTAAACATAAGAACATAAGACACGTAACATAAGGAGACTCGATGCTTCCTCACTCGAAGCTCGAACGAATCTGATTGTCTTTTGGGACACACCGCACGACTGACCGTCTTTGTCGCTAAGGGCCCAATCGTCACATGTTTTCCCCGCGATACTATTGTGCTGCCCTCAGCCTACTACATATCATACAATTTCATCCGATTTCGCTTTATATATATAAATGTTTGCATGATTGCATGATATGATATACAATTGTATACATATATATACATGCATATGTATAATTGGATTGTATATATATAAAGCAAAATCGGATAAAATTGTATGATTTATTGCATGATATATCATGGATGTTTATTAAATTTGGTTATCTTCATGATGAGATTTCTTAAGGTATACAATTTTATCCGATTTTGCTTCATTTACATACGATTTTAACTTGTACAAAACATGGGCATTTTTCAACAAATTAAATACAAACTAATTATACATAAAAAGTTTACATTAAATTAAATATAAATTGCGCGATATCTCATTTTTTAAAAAAATGGACTTACGCCACTTTCAAAATAAACAGTCTAATTGAAAATAACAATGTAAAAGCAAAGAAAAAAAGTCTTTTTATTGATATTTATCATTTACATGGGATTGTAAGCTATAACACTTATTTATTCAAGAATAAAATATAGCCTTTTTTCCACGGAACAAAAGCACAATATATCAAAATTCTCCACCAAAAGAAAAGTTGAATCAGGGGCGGTAAAAAATGGAAATCTTTGAGGATGTGGATTTAGTTGGATATTGCTTATCTACTTCCAATCAACGGCTATATCTTCTTCTGAACTATCCTCAGAATCACTGCTATAGTTATCACTTTCTTCTGAGCCGCTTTTCGACAGCGCATTCATATTCAGATTCTAATTCGCTCATTTTTCAAGATACATTATTATGTAGTAAATATTTTTATTGATAAAAATATGTTTTTTCCGAAATAGCAATTCGAAAAGAAAGATAAAAAAGTCAATGTACATGTAATAAATCAATATTCGGCTCTTTTCTGCAATGTGGATCAAAATCCAAAATTGAAATAAAAATTTTGATTATTTCTGCATTTTTTTAATTTTTTGCCAAGACAGTGTTCTAAATAGTGTTTTTTAAGTGGTTAACTCCTAAATTGTTATCTGTAGTTAAAACATCCTCAGTCTTTGTACTGTTACGATTAAACCATTTTTTGACCTTTTTTATTGTCACCAACATAGAGAAAAATAATTACTACGATGACAATTTAGAGTTGAGTAGTAGTGAAGGCGCGTTTGAGTTTCAAGTGTTAAAAGATATTGCAAAAAACTCCGACACTTCAAGTAGTGGTTCCGAAATTATACTAAATAAAAGAGGGACTGTGTTGTGTTCTCTACAAGGAAACAAAAGGATGGCAGACGTCAAACGTGTAATTACTGTGACACTTGCCCAAGTAAACCCAGGATACACATGGGAGATTGTTTCCAAAGATATCACACCATGGTGAATCACAAAATTTTAAATCTATCTTTCATTTGCAAGAAAATGTATATGTACCACTTTGATCAAAAAGTTTTAGGACTTTATTCATAAAATCGAAAATACAAGTTTAACCATTATAATTGTGCGATCAAACGAGCTCACCGAAGGCGAGCGAAGTTCGATCGTGATTATATGTAGACGTCTCGTTCGAAGACGATTAACCTCCCTACCCAAAAAAAAAAAAAAAAAAAAAAAAAAAAAAAAATGTACAGCATTTCTGCCCGTAATCATCAACTTCGTTGTTAAATTTTGATAAAAAAATAAATAAATAAATAAAAATAAATACATAAAATAAAATAAAAAGAACTCTAAACGATATGAGGTGTTACTAAGCCATACGTTGCTAGGAAGACCGACGATGCTAAAAAATTAATACTCTAAACGTTGTGGATTTGAGCATAGCTGACACTACTACCTGTTATCATTGAGAACGAGACGTCACAATATAATTGATATCGTCCCCTTCAAAGTACTCCCCATCGACTGTAACGCACTTATACCAGCGCTTGATCCAACCATCGAAACATCGCTGGTATTCAATTTTTGGTATGTCCATCAGAGCCGTCTTCGATTTCTCCATAAGATCCTTCCGAGTGCTGTAACGCGTTCCGCGAAGCGGTTTTTTAAGTCAGTTAAACAGAAAAAAAATTGCAGGGTGCTAAATCAGGTAAATTCGAAGGCTGGTGAATAGTATTCGTATTATTTTTGGTCAAAAACTCGCGAATAAGGATCGCATTGTGCGACGGTGCGTTATCGTGGTGCAAAATCCACGAGTTGTTTGCCCATAAATTCGGTCTTTTTTGGCGAATTGCTTCACGCAAACGTTTCATAACGCCCAAATAATACATTTTGTTGACTGTCTGTTGCTCTGGTAAGAATTCATGATGCCCAACACCGTTGTAATGTATGAAAACCGTGAGCATCACTTTCTTTTTCAACTGAAAACAACGTAGTTTCTTCGGAACCGTGAGCATCACCTTCTTTTTCGACTGAAAACAACGTAGTTTCTTCGGAACCGTTCGTGCCACCGAAAAACGTTTGATCTCGAAACAGCATCGTTGCCGAAACACTTCTCGAACATTTCCAAGGTTGCGGACCGGTAAATCCGTTTTCCACGCAAAATTTTATGCACATTCGTTGATCCAAAGTTGATGCCATTTTCAAGTATGTAAAAAATCGAAAACGCGCACAAAAGTAGACGTACTCAATACGGTATAACCTTTACAAATATCGAGCTATGACGCTGAAATTTGGTGGGAACGTTAATGACAGATGTGGCAACCTAACAAAAAAAAAAAAAAAAACAATTTGAATCGAGTGACTGAGAGCGCCATACGGGCGGCTGGTCCTAAAACTTTTTGATCAAGGCAGTATATCTGGTTGCGCATCGAGTTATATCCCCGAAGGTGGAACTTATAATTGCCACGTTCGTCAGCTCCGTGGATCCTCGTTTGCAACGCGAAAATTTCCGCCGAGCGGGCGGGTGCGAAACTGAAAACTCATTTACAAAGTAATTAGCTCGGGAGCGATTAATCGTTAATGCTTATCTCGCGTGGCAAAGGCTGCGAGGCGGTTCGGAAAAATCCAATTACGATCCAGACGAGAAGGCTGAATAAGAATGGAAAGGGCTCGAGATCGAT
This sequence comes from Cryptocheilus praepositus, assembly GCA_033815515.1. Taxonomy (NCBI): domain Eukaryota; kingdom Metazoa; phylum Arthropoda; class Insecta; order Hymenoptera; family Pompilidae; genus Cryptocheilus; species Cryptocheilus praepositus. The sequence goes on along the minus strand of JAWWQZ010000119.1, from coordinate 2,474,893 downwards.
GATTTTCGCCCGGCGGTTTGTTTGCGCGAAGTCAAAGTCGAGACGATCGGTATATAAACCGTTTGGTTTGAAAACGGTTAAGTCGGGTTTTTAAATTATGGAGCAGTTATTACCTTATATACCTCCTGCAGATTATAAATATTTCAGAACATTGCCACATGAAGAGCACAAATAAATAATAGCAATATCTTATGCAAAGTTTAACAATATATAAATATCATTAATGAAATAAAAAAATAAGAAATAAATAATATTGAATTAATACAAAATATGTTTTAAGTGATATTTAATTTTTCATCATTGAAATTAAATGATTTTTACAATTAACTAATTATGAAAATGGTGTCAATTTATTTAAAGCCCATAAATATATATATATTATTTTAATTAAATTCATATTTATATAATCAATTGACATATTAATAAAATAGTAGAAACATTGCTAGACTTGACATAATTAATTTACATTTTTGAATTTATCAATATTTTATCCTTTCATTTTCTCGAAACAACTAAAAATGAACTTGCACCGCTTTCGGTTTTTTATTATATGTTTAATTTATTTGTTGACATCCGATTTCGGTGCTCTTTCGCATTAATCATACTCTGAGAGTACCGAAATTAGTCATTAAGAAATAAGTTACTTCTTCATTTTTCCAATTTTATTCGAACCTACGTATTCCATTGTAATCTATGGATAGATTTGAACATTTTACACTTAATGCATTCAGGCGGTTCTAGTTGCGATAATTACAACTTTTCACTTATATTCGAATTTTCACGCTTCCTTATAATCGATGGATCGGCGCGTATATTCTTGAACTTAATGCACGGAAAATACGAAACTTGCGTTCAATGCACTTTTTTTTGAGAGAGAGAGAGATAGAAATTTTTCGACGGATTCCCTTTAAGGCAGTCGCCGAACACTTCGCCGTCCATTTCCACGGAATTGCACCTGCGTTCATATCGTCGGCACGCGCGACCATTTTTACGTCGCATCGCGCGACCGTTTCGAAAGCTTTCAGAACGTCCCTTTGACAGGAACAAAATTTTCGGGCGGGCCCTTCAATCGAGGTCAATTTTCCAATGCCTTTGATCGTATCTACATATTAAAGCCCATGGAAAATTCCCTTTGACGGGGACGAATTTCGATGATAATTAGACCGACAGTCACGTCGAGTAATGCCCTTAATTATGTGATTTTCCAGCGTCAACAGCGACGGACTATCACCGCTGGACGTCGCAGTCCTCAGCAACAACAGGCCTTTGGCAAAAATGCTCGTCGCCTTTGGTGCGCAGGAGGGAAATCAGTGTAAGTAATCCACCCACCCTCACAGCTTCATTAAAGTACAATTTTTTTCGGGTCAGCCCTGAAGATTGAGTCTCAACCCCTTAGCACGTTGAATGCCACGCTAATTTGACATGGATTTCCCGAGGCGCCAACGTAAATTCGTTGTAATGCGGCGCACATTATGTTGAAATATTGTCTACGACCATGATGCTGGAAAGTACACAGTATGTCGGAAAAATAACGTCCTCCAATTACATGTAATAGTTGATTTTGTTAAAGCAAGAGATACATGAAAACGGCTTTATCGAGATACCGCTGCAAAACATCATTACTCTTATAGTTTTTAGTTTTCGTACATACTTTTTGGAAGATATTTTCCTTTCCTCGTTTTTTATTTAAACAAATTTTGAAAAGACTGACTTTTACAATCAAACTGATCGCAGCGTCACGTGTACCACAAGTGGTACATTCAGCCATATTTATTTAATGCGCTGAAAAATGTATTTACGACAAGTTTAATTCTATAGAAACATATTTCTATTAAGAGATTGAGGCATTATACAAAATGCCGTACAGAACGGACCACATAAATTTGTTTAATTTTTATATTTACAATAATTCATAATTACATGTAATGGTTGGTTTTGGTAAAGCAAGACATACATAAAAATGGCTTTATCGAAAAACCGCTACAAAGCGTCATTACTCTTATAGTTTTTAGTTTTCGTACATACTTTTTGGAAGATATTTTCCTTTCCTCGTTTTTTATTTAAACAAATTTTGAAAAGACTGACTTTTACAATCAAACTGATCGCAGCGTCACGTGTACCACAGGTGGTACATTCAGCCATACTTGTTTAATGCGCTGAAAAATGTATTTACGACAAATTTAATTCTATAGAAACATATTTCTATTAAGAGATTGAGGCATTATACAAAATGCGGTACAGAACGGAGCACATTAATTTGTTTAATTTTTATATTTACAATAATTCATAATTACATGTAATGGTTGGTTTTGGTAAAGCAAGAGATACATAAAAATGGCTTTATCGAGATACCGCTGCAAAACATCATTACTCTTATAGTTTTTAGTTTTCGTACATACTTTTTGGAAGATATTTTGCTTTCCTCGTTTTTTATTTAAACAAATTTTGAAAAGACTGGCTTTTACAATCAAACTGATCGCAGCGCCACGTGTACCACAAGTGGTACATTCAGCCATATTTATTTAATGCGCTGAAAAATGTATTTACGACAAGTTTAATTCTATAGAAACATATTTCTATTAAGAGATTGAGGCATTATACAAAATGCAGTACAGAACGGAGCACATAAATTTGTTTAATTTTTATATTTACAATAATTCATAATTACATGTAATGGTTGGTTTTGGTAAAGCAAGAGATACATAAAAATGGCTTTATCGAGATACCGCTGCAAAACATCATTACTCTTATAGTTTTTAGTTTTCGTACATACTTTTTGGAAGATATTTTGCTTTCCTCGTTTTTTATTTAAACAAATTTTGAAAAGACTGACTTTTACAATCAAACTGATCGCAGCGTCACGTGTACCACAAGTGGTACATTCAGCCATATTTATTTAATGTGGTGAAAAATGTATTTACGACAAATTTAATTCTATAGAAACATATTTATATTAAAAGATTATACAAAGATTATTAAAAGCATTATACAAAGTTCAGTGTAGAACGGAGCGTATAAGTTTGTTTAATTTTTATATTTACAATAATTAATAATTACATGTAATGGTTGGTTTTGTTAAAGCAAGAGATACATAAAAACGGCTTTATCGGGAAACCACAAAGCGTCATTACTCTTATAGTTTTTAGTCTTTCTATGTACTTTCTGAAAAATATTTTGTTTTCCTCCTTTTTTATTTAAAACAAATTCGAATGCAGCATGTTCTTTATTAGGCGTTATGTTTCGAACAGACTAACTTTTACAATCGAACTGATCGCAGCGCCACATGTACCACAAGTGGTACACGACTTGATAACTACCCTAAAAACGTAACTACTTATTGATTGACGACATAATGAAATATTGTATGATAATACATCAATCTTTAGTCGAAATATCAAATGGCCTCAACGACAAATCATGCAAAATGGGCTTGGCACGAAATGTGTTAATATTTTTCACCACACCTCAGTTTCTCGCGTAAAAATTCGGACTCTTCCGCGGTGGACTTCAACGAGGGGTGCAAAAAAAAGGCGCGTGCGGCAAAGGGGTGCGAGCCGGAGTGGGTCGAAAAAAATCGCGCGAACAGCCACGGGATTCCAATTAGGATTCCGCGGCCCTTAATAGAAATGCCGAGCGAGCGTTATTGCATTTCGAGCGTCGACGTCGGGGCGGATAAAGGACGACGAACAAAAGAGCGAAGGACCTGTGCGAATATCGCAGCCGATGTAAGGCAGCTTGTTTTTTCCCGCCAGCCCATTCAACATTCAGCGTTCCTTGCGACTTTCACGGCCCGGCGATTTTTTCGATCCCGTTTACGCGCTTTTAAACGAAGGCGGACCTAATTGCTGGCAGCCTTTTCAACGGGCGCGTTGGAAGGTGCGCAGATTGGGTTTGCAGGGTTTAGATAGGTGAACTAGTAATTACTATCACAATAATATTTATAAATGATAGTAACACATACAACGCACTAGGCTTGATTCTTAAAATTTCGTCTTTCCGTCTTTTAGTCTTTTAACTCTTAACAAACGAGCGCATTTTTCTAGAATAATGCCCAGACGGATTTTTAAGATATTTAGCGTTTTCTTTCTAGAGCGAGAAAAAGTGCGTGGTTAATATCGCTTTATTGGATTTTACGGAAATTTTCAGTAGTAATAGATAGTATATGAACAGATTTGACCATACAAAAGGATACTGAAGTGAAAATGTAGAAACGACTATTACTATAATATTTATAAATAATAGTAACACAAATAACGCAGTACGCTTGATTCTTAAAATTTCGTCTTTTAGTCTTTTAACCCTTAACAAACGACCGCGTTTTTCTAGAATAATGACCGGACGGATTTTTAAGATATTTATTGCTTTATTTCTAGGGTGGGAAAAAGTGCGTGGTTAATATCGCTTTGTTGGATTTTACGGAAATTTTCAGTAGTAATAGGTAGTATATGAACAGATTTGACCATAAAAAAAGGATACTGAAGTGAAAATGACAGAAAAATAATCAAATGCGTGTATACGCGTCATGTGAAATATCTGAACTTTACACTTTAACTACGAAAGAAAACCGAAGCACGAACGAAAAATTAAAATAATTCTTATAAAGTACTGATTTCTACTCGTCTCTGCTTAAAAGTATGTCATACAACTTTTACAGTTTTCAAATTCTTTGTTTTTCTTTCCAAATAAAATTTGCTCGAAGGAAATGAATATTAATCTTATAAAGCACTGACTTTTATTCGTCTCTGTTTAAAGCCATAATTCACAACTTTCACAGTCTTCAAATTCTTCGTTAATTCCTCTACTGAACTCTACTTAAATTTCCTTAATTAATTTCCCTTTTAATTTTACCTAATACATCTCTTAACGCTATCAAACGGCTGATATGTGTAAACGCTGAGTTCAAATATTTGACCCAATCCGTACGCCTATTTATTTACTTAAACTTCAGTTTCAAATACATATATACAATTCCTCTTCAAACAACATTACTACAAAAAATGGCACGTGCGTACACTCCCAACGAATATTGATGGTCTCATCGCCATCCTGTTTGAAAATTAGTTCGAAACGACTGAGAACATACCGACGCACACCCGAAGAAATAGTCATTAACGTAACTTTAGTCTCAACTCTCGAAACTAAAACGAATTAACGCGGAGTCGCCGCTCTTTCAGCATCCCTTGTAAGATTCCTCGGGTCTCAACTAAGAAAGGCGACTTAACTTTATTAACGCCGGGTAGTGCGAAATGAATTCTGACGAAAAGTGAGAGAGTCGAGACGCGAAGGGAGAAAACGACAGAACTCAAACTCGCGCATCTCTGACTCTCGCCTCGTCGGCGCAAATAGAATTTTCCGTCAGACTGCTTCCGCTTTAATGTCAATCGCAAAGTCCTGTCCAAGAGCAAGCGGGCGTTGTCTGAGTTCGGAGAAGCGTTCGAGAATGCGCACGACCGAACGAATCAACACGACCGGAACGCATTCCTTTGTCAGCTTGTTCGGGAGAATTTCTAATCAGCGGTCGATTAAGGTTTCCACGCTTAACGACGATAAAAGACGCGCGATCCTTGGATTAACACGTCGACTGTCGTGGTGGTCATATGTAACCGGCGCAAAACATTTTACTAAAAGTGTAAAAAATTCACAATGAAGCCTACTCGCAATCTTGTAAATGCAATTGATATAGGAACCGTGCTTCAATACTTTGGCTTATAACAATTCTGCGTTACCTTCATTTTGCACGATTCAATCATACTCTGCAGTATTTTATTGCATCGCGGTTATAACATAGCAAAATACACGGTGACCGGTGTAAAAGATTTTACTAGAATTGCAGAAAATTCGCAATGAAGCCTATTTGCAATATTGTAAAAGCAATTGATATCGCAACGGTGCTTCAATACTTTGGCTTATAACAATTCTGCGTTACCTTCATTTTGCACGATTCAATCATACTCTGCAGTATTTTATTGCATCGCGGTTATAACATAGCAAAATTAGACGGTGACCGGTGTAAAAGATTTTACTAGAATTGCAGAAAATTCGCAATGAAGCATATTTGCAATCTTGTAAAAGCAATTGATATAGCAACGGTGGTTCAACCCTTTGGCTTATAACAATTCTGCGTTACCTTCATTTTGCACGATTTAATCATACTCTGCAGTATTTTATTGCATCGCGGTTATAACATAGCAAAATACACGGTGACCGGTGTAAAAGATTTTACTAGAATTGCAGAAAATTCGCAATGAAGCCTATTTGCAATATTGTAAATGCAATTGATATAGGAACCGTGCTTCAATACTTCGGCTTCTAACAACTCTGCGTTACCTTCATTTTGCACGATTTAATCATACTCTGTAGTATTTGATCGCATTGCGGTTCTAATATAGCAAAACACGTGGTGACCGGTGCAAAATATTTGACTAAAAATGCAAAAAATTCGCCATGGAGCCTATTTGCAATCTTGTAAAAGCAATTGATATTGGAACGGTGTTTCAATACTTTGGTTTATAACAATTCTGCATTACCTTTATTTTACACAATTTAATCATATCCTGCAGTATTTTATTGCATCGCGGTTCTAACGTAGCAAAATATGCGGTAACCGGCGCAAAACATTTTACTAAAAATGCAAAAAATTCACAATGAAGCCTACTTGCAATCTTGTAAAAGCAATTGATATTGGAACGGTGCTTCAATACTTTGGCTTCCAATAATTCTGCGTTCCCTTCATTTTTTACACTATCGCACAAAAAATACATAAAAATTAAAACACATAGCAGCATCAAGTTAACATCAAGCAAAGAGTAAATTACACGTGAAAATTAATAGCTGCACGTTTATCACGACTGGTAGGAAATCGAAAGAGCTGTTTATAATCCAGCGCACGAAAAGAAAACGCAGAGAAAGCGAAGGTAGAGGTTGAGAGACTTTAATATCAGAGACTTTGATGCCAGCATAAATCATGAACAGTTGACCAGCATGCCAACGTTAGAATCACCAAGGACGGCGTACGGCGAATTGAATGCAGTCTGCGATTATCATAAACATATAGTGGCGCGTCGTGAAAGGGAACTGTGGACAGAGTCGACTGAAAATGAAATGCGCGGCAAATAATAACCAGGCGCGCGGGGTCTTAATAGGAGGAGGGACGATTTTCAAGGGCAGCATTCGGAATTTATACGCGCTCCGCGAGTGTAATTTTTTTTCTCACGCGAGTCACGGCTCTTAATGAAAAAAAAGCTGCGCATTACGACGATAATACAGTACCCGGAGGAATTCGCGGTGAATTTTAACCGACTGTGCGTGTGCGAAGTGTACTGTGGAAAACGCTCTTCTACGATACGTACTCGTCGAAAGTCAACGCTTTCTACGCAATAAATATGATAATGACCGCTGCAAATTGAGTGTGCAAGCAAGATTGTGGATATTCTATGTACTCTAAATTGCATGCTAAAAAAACGCATCTTAAGAATACACTGTAAAATCCTCATTTTCTTAATGATTGTTCTTATAAAACCGCTTTTTAACGACTCATGCTCCGTTTTCGTCTTCTAATCAATTGTTTTCGACACCTAGCATTGTTACGTATGCAAGAATACACTGCGAAAATCGTCATTTTCTTAACGGTTGTTCTTACAAAACCGCTTTTTAACAACTCATAGTCCGTTTTCGTCGTCTAGTCAATTCCGTTCGACATCTAGCATTGTTATGTATGCAAGAATACACTGTAAAACCGTCACTTTTTAACGGTTGTTATTACAAAACCGCTTTTTAACGACCCATGCTCCATTTTCGTCGTCCACTCAATTTTCGATTTTTAGCATTGTTACGTATGCAAGAATACACTGCGAAAATCGTCATTTTCTTAACGGTTGCTCTTACAAAACCGCTTTTTAACAACTCATAGTCCGTTTTCGTCGTCTAGTCAATTCCGTTCGACATCTAGCATTGTTATGTATGCAAGAATACAGTGTAAAACCGTCACTTTTTAACGGTTGTTATTACAAAATCGCTTTTTAACGACCCATGCTCCATTTTCGTCGTCCACTCAATTTTCGATTTTTAGCATTGTTACGTATGCAAGAATACACTGGAAAATGGTCAATTTTTTAACAGTTGTTCTTACAGAACCGCTTTTAAACGACTCATACTCTGTTTTCGTCGTCCAATCAATCACCTTCGACTTTGATTATTGTTACGTATGTAAGAATACACTGCAAAATCGGCATTTTCTTAACGGTTGTTCTTACAAAACCGCTTTTTAACGACTCATGCTCCGTTTTCGTCTTCTAATCAATCATTTTCGACATCTAGCATTGTTACGTATGCAAGAATACACTGCGAAAATCGTCATTTTCTTAACGGTTGTTCTTACAAAACCGCTTTTTAACAACTCATAGTCCGTTTTCGTCGTCTAGTCAATTCCGTTCGACATCTAGCATTGTTATGTATGCAAGAATACACTGTAAAACCGTCACTTTTTAACGGTTGTTATTACAAAACCGCTTTTTAACGACCCATGCTCCGTTTTCGTCGTCCAGACAATCTTCGACTTTTAGCATTGTTATGTATGTAAGAATACACTGCAAAATCGGCATTTTCTTAACGGTTGTTCTTACAAATCCGCTTTTTAACGACTTATGCTCAGTTTTCGTTGTCGAGTCAATCTTTGACTTTTAGAATTATTATGTATGCAGAAATACACTGCAAAATCGTCATTTTTCTAACGGTTTTCCTTACAAAACCGCTGTTTAACAACTCATGCTCCGTTTTTGACGGCCAGTCTATTTTCGACTTTTAACATTGTTACGTATGCAAGAATATACTGCAAAATCATTTTCTTCACGGTTGTTCTTACAAATCCGATTTTTAACGACTTCTACTCCGTTTTCGTCGTCCAGTCAATCGTCTTAAACTTTTAGCATTATTATACATCCAAAATTGTAATTTTCTTAACGGTTGTTCTTACAAAACCACTTTTTAACAACTCATGCTCCATTTTTGTCATCCAATCAATCGTCTTCGACTCTTAGCATTGTGACGCATTCTCCGTGACACGAATATTTATACTATGAACTCCTCCGCGAAAATATTGATTTTTTGAATGACCGCTATTTCTTCCTGTTTGTCGATTTAGTCAAGTCTCCGGAATCTTTAGGGAGTCACCTGGCATCGTTGTTATCGGAAGCCGAGCACAGAGTACAAGAACTCGGGGGCAGCACTTCCGGTAGCGGCGGTACAACTCTTTTGGAGCCACCGAGCAGTCACAGAGCGAGTTTCTCAACGCAGCACAATAATTTAACGGGATGCGGAGGAAGTGCTGAGGATAAGCAACTTGCGCTTTGGGAAAGGAGAGCGAGAGCACTGAGAAAGATGTTGCTGGGTTTCGATCAAGCGAGTAAGTGCATGTTTGTGTACCTCATTGTTCGATTGTGTTCCTTATACCATGTTTCCAACAATTTATATAAGTGATTCATAACATCTTGCAATCTAAATATAAAAGGTGTTTGAAGCTATTATTCTGATTGACGTATGTTTATTACTGTTTTCTTCTAAACTTAACATACTTGATTTTGTTGGTACATTGCGGTATGATGCATAAAATGTGTATAATTGCGGCAGTAATAGACATACTTTAATCATGACAAGGACTTCAAAAAATCAGAAAAATTACATTGCTGTTATATGAATTAGAGGAGTTTCCAATTTAAAATTAATTCAATAAATAATGCCACTACATTTTACCGCAATCAACGATGCATTTAGTTTATATTGAAGACCCATGGGTTTCAATTTTAATAATACTTGTTCTTCGCATTGTTTTTTTTTCTCACTCAAATCATATGTACAGTACAGTTAATTGCATGTTTGTGTAGCTCATTGTTCTATTGTGTTCCATATATGATGTACTTAACAATTGGCATAAGTGATTCATAATATCTTGCATTGTAAATATAAAAGGTTCTTGAGGCCATTGTTCTGATTGACGTATGTTTATTACTGCTTTCTTTTAAACTCGACATATTTCGGGAGATATTTTGTTGTTGCAATGCGGTATGATGCATAAAATGTGTACCATTGCGGCAGTAATAGAAGTATTTTAACTATGACGAGAGCTTCAAAAAATCAGAGAAATTCCATTGCTGTTACATGAACTAGAGGAGTTTTCAATTTAAAATTAATCCAATAAATAATGTCACTACAAATGCGTTTAGTTTGTGCTGAAGTCGCATGAGTTCCAAAGTGACGCGGTGAATTTTGATAATAGTTGTTCTTCGCATCGTTTCTTTCTCACTTAAATCATATGTACACTACAATTAAATGCATGTTTGTGTACCTCATTGTTCGATTGTGTTCCTAATACGATGTACTCAACAATTGATATAAGATTCATAACATCTTGCATTGTAAATATAGAAAGTGCTTGAGGCCATTGTTCTGATTGACGTGTGTTTATTACTGCTTTCTTTTAAACTGAACATACTTCATTTTGTTGGTACATTGTGGTATTATGCAAAAATGTGTATAATTGCGGCAGTAATAGACGTATTTTAACAATAACAAGGGCTTCAAGAAATCAAAGAAATTACATTGCTGTTATATTAACTAGCGGAGTTTGCAATTTTAAATCAATTCAATAAATAATGCCATTACATTTTACCGCAATGTATAATTGACGATGCATTTAGTGTGTGTTGAATTTACATGAGTTCGAAAGTGACGCGGTTAAGTTTGATAATACCTGTTCTTCGCATCGTTCTTTTCTCACTCAAATCATATGTACAGTACAATTAATTGCATGTTTATGTAGCTCATTGTTCGATTGTGTTCCTTATACGATGTACTCAACAATTGAAATAAGTGATTCATAACATCTTGCATTGTAAATATAAAAGGTGCTTGAGGCCATTGTTCTGATTGACGTGTGTTCATCACTGCTTTCTTTTAAACTCAAGATACTTCGGGAGATATTGTATTGGTATGAAATGTGTACAATTGCGGCAGTAATAGACATACTATAGCCATGACAAGGGGTTAAAAAAATCAAAGAAACTACATTGCTGTTATATTAACTAGAGGAGTTTTAAATTTTAAATTAATTCAATAAATAATGCCACTACATTTTACCGCAATATATATTTGACAATGCGTTTAGTTTGTGCTTAAGTTGCATGAGTTCCAAAGTGATGCGGTCAATTTTGATAATACTAATTCTTCGCATTATTTTTTTCTCATTCAAATCAATTGTACAGTACAATTAAATGCATGCTTGTGTACCGCAATGTTTGATTGTGTTCCTTATACGGTGTACTCAACAATTGAAATAAGTGATTCATAACATCTTGCATTGTAAATATAAAAGGTGCTTGAGGCCATTGTTCTGATTGACGTATGTTTATCACTGCTTTCTTTTAAACTCGACATACTTCGGGAGATTGTTGGTACAATGCAATCAAAAGGATATAGCAATGCAATCAATAGCAATTGCAATACAGTGCAATCAAATAGATGTAGTTTAACCACGACAAAGGCTTCAAAAAATCAAAGAAATTACATTGCTGTTATATTAACTAGAGGAGTTTTCAATTTAACATTAATCCAATAAATAATGTCACTACATTCTACCGGAATGTGGAATTTACGATGCGTTTAGTTTATGCTGAAGTTTCATGAGTTTCAAAGTGACGTGATCAATTTTGATAATACTTGTTCTTCGAATTTTTTTTCACTCAAATGATATGTATAGTACGATTAATTTCTAGATATCATTATTCTCATTTAATTTCACTCAATAAACACAAGAATTGTCACGTCGCTTAGCATTTTTCGACGAGATCCTGTCAATGACACCGCGGATTAAAACGGTTGTTTTCAAAGAAAAGTGTGTCTCACAATTGTTTCCACGCTTATAGGACCCCCTGATATGCCATTCTTGGTCGCCGTCGACGTAACCGGAACAACTTCGGTGACAGTCAGGTTTCAAGAACCGGATTCTCACGATTCCCCGATATGCACGAAATTCAAAGTGCAGTGGAGTTTGAAAGAGGACTTCTCCATGCTTTGCGGGGAAAGAGAAGTGCTCGACATGAAGCAAAGGGAGTGTCGGATCGATGGTTTGATTCAGGGGCAAAAGTATAATTTTCGGGCCGCCGCTGGAAATCTGAAGGGCTACAGCAGATTTCGGAATTCGACGCCAGCTCACGTTACACCCAGCAGTGAGTATAATGAATACACTTTAGTAACAAATCTGCACAAATCTTCAATCAGCACGAATTTGTCCTATTTTCGGAGAAGTATCCCAAAAGTTTTAAGGAGCTATTCCAATGTAACGGGTCGAAAAAATCGATTTTTTTTCTTTATAGTTTATAGTGATAGAGTTAATACCCAGAGTCAGTATAGGTAATTCCATCATTTTTGACTAGTAATAATGTTGCAAAGCAGAGGCTGAAGCATACCTTTACAGGAAAATAAAGTTTGCTCAATTATATGCAACAGTTTCTGAGAAAAAAAATGTTGAAAATTTGCTTTTTTTAGGCACATTGAAATACGAACTGTTTGCAATACAGGTTTTAGTTTACTTTAAAGATACAATCTACGAATATTTAGAGTAAATGCGGATGTCATTTCACATATAGGTGTGTCGTATTATTTTAGACGGCTGGGCGTATAGAAAAACAAGAAACTGAACTTGTATTGTTCGTGCATGTATCATAAACAGGGTTGGTGGTCATTAAAAAGTTGTAATAGACAGAAGTTTGTAGGGATTGTTATTGGTTCTTGTTACTGATGTTTTTAAGGAAAATTCCAGAATTGTAAGTTTGATGAAGTAAACGATTGTGATATCTAACTGAACCATTAAACTATTGAGAGTTTTTTGACAAGAGGGAAAGTGGTAATAATTAGTTTCACAGTTCGGAGATGTTTTTATGGGACTAGAAAAAGCTAAGCATAGTATTTATGGTAAACTAATGGCCTGTATGTATGTGGTTCGTGACACTTAAACATAATTAATAAAACAAATGATTCTCTCAGTACTGTCTCCCCTTAAAGAAATGAATTTCCTTATTAAATACTTTAACTCACTTCCCGTAATTGTTGATGAAAGGACTTCTAAACGCATGTTTCGGTTAAATTAACACTAAACGTATTAAGTGGAGTCAAATGACCCCTTTCAAAATCTACTTTAAAGTCGTACATTCATTCTTATTTCTTTCACTTATTTTACTTTCTGTAAATTCTTGTATCATCTGATTATTCAATTTCTCGTTTTAATAAATTAGGAATTTCTTTCTGATAATCAACGTTTATTTCATAAGGGGTCAAATGACTCCTCATGGTAAAAATACGTAGGTCTAAAGTACCGGTACGTTTAGTGTTAATATTTGCTTCCGCGAAAATTGATAACGCGCCACATGCGTCATGGCGAAAAACTTTAACATTTGCTTCTGACAAAATTGATGACGCACCATATGCGTCATAGCGAAAAACTCGAAAACTTTAACACTAAATGTATCAAACAGGGTAAAATGACCCCTTTCAAAATTTACTTTAAAATCGTACATTCATTCTTATTTCTTTCACTTATTTTACTTTCTGTAAATTCTTGTATCATCTAATTATTCAATTTCTCGTTTTAATAAATAAAGAATTTTTTTCTGATAATCAATATTTCATAAGGAGTCAAATGACCCCCCATGGTAAGAATAGCTAGGTACAAAGTACGGATACGTTTAGTGTTAAATTAATTTAATTTTCTCCAAAACTATAAACATTTCCAGGCCATAAAACGTCCACATTAACAGTACTATTATGCAGAGAGACTTTCTCCCGAATATATGTGCCCATAATTATGAAAGTGGTCTAAGTCAAAATTTAAAATAAAATGAGTTTATCAGTTATTTCATACCACATTATTTTTAACTAAATTTATTCAATGTAATTTTTACGAAATTGTCAAAAATGAACCATTAGATAGTGGTTGTAATTTCAACATTATATGGAATTCATTTAGTTTTAATTATGAAAGTGGTCTAAGTCAAAAATTTAAATAAATTATATAAACAACTTGAAAATGGCACGTTTCTTTGACGCGTTTCTGAACTACATAATAAAATAAATGACAATCAAATTTTAATAATAACGACAACTTCATTACTTAATAATTTTCGTTCAAATAAAGTAAAAAAAGCTATTCTGTAGCTATAGTATATAGTAAAGCTATAAAGTAAAGTATTCTATATGATATATAAATAATATAAGTTTTATTCATATTTATTTAAAGGATAGGATATTAGTTAATTTATAATAATTAATTTGCAATTAATAGTGGAAGACCAAAAATATACGGAAATATTAAATTACTTCCATTATACACCACCATTAGACCAGTATCGGAAGAAAAACATAAAGATATTATGAGTTTACTACCGTACATCCCTCCAGTTTTTCAGGAACATTTTAAGAATCTTAAATACTCGAAATAATGATAAAAATGGATTACTGTTTAAAAATAATTAATAAATGTAATAAATGTTCACGAATTATTTCAATCAAATTATTGTTTCAAATAAAACTCAAAGTTCTTTATTGCTTTAAGTCATTTATAAGACATTCAGTTAATTTTGAAAATGGTCTAAGTCAATTCAATCTTTAAAAATAATATTATCGTATAAAATTCACACAAAATTTCATATTCATAGTAAATTTCCATTAATTAAGACTAATAAAATTATAAAATAAAATGTCGCATAATGTAAAAATATTTTTTAATTTATTCAAATGCAATTCATTAAATATCTCGAAACAAGAAATATATGACTTAGACCACTTTCATAATTATGGGCACATATCTTCCTTCTATTTCGTTCACATTCCAAAAAAGTTGAAAAGTAACCAATAAAAAGGAATGAAAATAATTATTGTTTCAAATTTAGGTTGGAGGGACATAGACGGCCGTGTACCACGATTCGCCGGTCGTTTGGAACAGCTCAACACTCTCTTCACTGATATAAGGCGTCCAGAATACACGCAGGAGACGCCAGCGGTTCAGAGACGGAACCACAAAAAGAAGACGACGATAAAGCAGTTATTCACTGCAACGAGTAAATTTCAGAAGAATCTCAGACGGGGCGTATTCCTAGCCTGCTTATTGTACCACGAGGACAAGGTCCTCGTGACTAACGAAGACTTCCTCCCGGTAATCGAAGTTGACGAAACCTACCCCAGCTGCATCTACAATGACTTCCACTGGTTAATGAAAGTCGCCTGCACATGGGACGACGTGAAATCCTTACGGCAGGACATGGAAAAGAGTCATAGTAGTTCGACGAATCATTTTAGGATAAAGTTGCTACAGGCTGCTGCACAAATGCAGGTGAGTGTTTTTGATGTTCTGTTTTGCATAACGCATTAACACTTTAAGGACCTTACGAAGGACTCACGAAAAATCGTAACTTTGTTATTTATGAAGCAATTTGTATGGAATGTTCAGAAATTGCATAATTTAAAGTATTTATGTTATTATTAAAAAAACTTTTTTTAATAATTATGGTAACTTTTTCATTTAAAAAATAAATTTGTATGGAATTTATAGAAATTGTAAAATATGACGCATTTTTGGTATTATTTAAAAAACTTATTTTTTATTTTATATTATATTTTAAATTTAATTTAATTTAAAATATATTATATTTTATAATATATTTTATACTTATATTTAAAAAAACTTATTTATTATCATAAAATTTTATTTAATAGTCAAGTTTATCAGAGTTTATACAAAATTTACATATGTATCGTGATTCGCTTCGTTTTCCATTGAATATTGATGTAAATACTTATATAGACAAAATAGATAAAACGTATCAAAGTAACTGACACCTAAAGACAGCGCATAGAAAACATGAGAAAATTCGTAAGCGGTCCTTAAACTGTTAATTGTCTATGAATATCCGATTTCCGAATTTCTTGGCTGACAATTGTATACATTTTAGGCCGCACTCTGTACACAAGATCTCGGTCAACTGTATCACAAACCAATAAGAGATATCCAGGGCACGTTGGTATTTTCAACCGTCAACTACGTCAAATCTCCCAAGCTGGTGTCCGTTCTCAACAGCAGATGGTTACCACTGAGCAAAGTGACGAAGAAAATTATTACACACGAGGACAGTAATGTCTCTGATATCCTGATGGCCAGTATACAAGAACAGATGACGTATCATCAAGTCAGCAGCATTAAACTGTCCAAGGGACTTTATCTCGGATATCTGAAAATGCAAAGCAGCGTCGACCTGATCCAAGTTGTTGTTCCGGCAAAGTCGCCCAACGTCTTACCACATTGCAAGATACGCGATAATCCACACGTGTCAGCGTAAGTAAAAAATCAAATAAATAAAGGCATCACACTGTTTACTGATAAATTCAACACAATATGTCGGGAAAATAACGGAACTTTTTAAATTAACCCTTTGACTGCTATGGGCGCATATATGCGCTTCCCAATCATTTCGATTTCTTACATATTGCAGCCACAATTATCAATATATGAGATAAATACAGACGCGTTCTTTATCATATTATAATATTCTCGCATTATTTAATTTAGCGTAAATGAAGAATTACCATTAGAACTTCATTGTGCCTTACATAATCATTCAATAGAGTTCAAACTATCGAAAAGTATCTCGTCCACAACGAGTGCTTCGGCCGAGAGTATTCAGTAGTCAAAGGGTTAAAAAAAAAATTATTTTGGCAATTTTGTTAATTATTTTGATAAGCAATCATCACCATAAACTGTTTTCATAATTTCAAATATTTCTGTAATACTTTTAGCGAGTTTGAAACAAAATTTAATATTGGCTCTTCGCTCAATCGGGTTTTTGTGACGAGGTGGCAAAAGATACTCTGACTTTAAGCGCTATAACCAAACAATCCGTCGATCGATAACAATGATCGCGCGCGTTTTGTGATGGAAACATAGAGCTTTCAAACTATATATTGTTTTAAGAGATAGCGTTAGTCATTCTCCGTAAATTTGAAAAGTTCCGTTACTGTTCCGACATACTGTGTACCTTGATACATTTTATCTATTTTGTCTATATAAGTATTTACATCAATATTCAATGGAAAACAAAGCAAATCACGATACATATGTAAATGTTGCATAAACTCTAATATACTTGCAATTTAAATAAAATTTTATGATAATTTCTTTAAATAATTTTTCAAACAATTTTTTTAAATAATACCAAAAATGCATCCCATTTTACAACTTCCATAAATTTCATACAAATTTATTTTTTAACACATTGACTGCTGGTCGTAGTTTGCTGTATTAGAACAGCGATGCTATAAAATACTACAGCGTTTAACTGAATTATGCAAAGTGTACATAATATACCGGCATTGGAGGCCAAAGGATCGCATCCCTATTTTAACAATAACTGCATTTATAAAATAATTATCGCATTGCGAATAGTTTGGATTTTCAGTAAAATCTCTTGTGCCAGTCACCAGTTACCATCGCGGCAGTCAAAGTGTTAAATGAAATTTAAACGAAATGAACTTATGATAATTATTAAAAAACATAATTTTTTTAATAACACCTAAAATACTTTAAATTACACAATACATATGTATACCGTGTATAAGTCTTACGTTTGAAACTCGAACAAACTTGTCTTACAATACCCTATTAAATTTATCGATCTCTCGATTCTTAACAGAGAAGAGTGGGACTATTTGAAAAGGATAACCCATTTATAAAATAATTATTGCATTGCGAATATTTTCGATTTTCAGTAAAATCTCTTGTGCCAGTCACCAGTTACCATCACGGCAGTCAAGGTGTTAAATGAAATTTAAATGAAATGAAGTTATGATAATTATTAAAAAACATAATTTTTTTAATAATACCTAAAATACCCTAAATTACACAATACATATGTATACCGTGTATAAGTCTTACGTTTGAAACTCGAACAAACTTGTCTTACAATATCCTATTAAATTTATCGATCTCTCGATTCTTAACAGAGAAGAGTGGGACTACTTGAAAAGGATAACCCATTTATAAAATAATTATTGCATTGCGAATATTTTCGATTTTCAGTAAAATCTCTTGTGCCAGTCACCAGTTACCATCACGGCAGTCAAAGTGTTAAATGAAATTTAAATGAAATGAAGTTATGATAATTATTAAAAAACATAATTTTTTTAATAATACCTAAAATACTATAAATTACACAATACATATGTATACGGTGTATAAGTCTTACGTTTGAAACTCGAACAAACTTGTCTTACAATACCCTATTAAATTTATCCATCTCTTGATTCTTAACAGAGAAGAGTGGGACTATTTGAAAAGGATAACCCGAATGCATTCGTCGGACAGTTCCGTGAAGGACTCCGAAGAAAAAGAGAACGTGACAAACGAAGCCCAGGGAACGGAGCAACAGAAGTTATTCGTCGATCTTGTCTCGGCGACCGCACGAAGATTATTCAACTACATGGAAATCAGTCCTGAGGACTCCCTAGTTCACAGACTCTACGATGCGGAAGTGATCGACTTGACGCATGACGTCTCCTTCCTGATCGCTGTTCCACCAGCCGAAACAGCCTGTTGCGTGCCTGGCACAAGGGAAATTCTGTTGCAGCGCGGAGACTTGTTGTCTCTGCCAATTCAGGTCTTTGAAATGGTCCACCTGAACACTTATCAGAAGGACGTGATCAATCGCTACTCGAGACTGAGTTGCATCCTCGAACTCGACACTGCGCAGGCTCAACATAATCACCGCGAAGCTTTTAGTTCGCTGGAACTCAGCGTGGCGAAGGATAAATTGGCGAGATTGCAGGACCTGCAGTCGCAGGTTAACACTGTGTGGAAAGGAGCAAGATGGCTGATCGATGTTATCACGTTTGCGAGGGATCGCGGTTCTTCGCAGCAAACCGTAAGTTTTTCGATGGGTCTGGGTGTAAAGAAATTTAACGCCGCACACTAGTACACAAGAATATTACTGGTACGATTGCAAACACGGGCGTATGAAATTATATATCGTTATCCTCAATTCAGCATGGTATATGAATGACTAACATAATTTCAGTTGAAACGGCAGAATATACTCTATGTACAAATTTAAACCATTAAACTCAATAATAGAACTAAGACGTAGACGTTTTCAATGGTGCATGTGCGCATGCGAACACGTTTATAGGCATTATTAACATTGGATTTATAGTGAAATATGGAAGTGTACGATATTATTCGGAGAATACAGATATTCGGGATGCAGGATTTGAAAATTGGATGCTCTGAGAAAGAAATGAATTTGGATGTATATTCGTATCATTCTGTTAATGAAATAGAACGAAGGTTGCGAGAAAAGTATTAATAATAGTTCCTGCAATTTTTTGCGTAAAATACAAAACCCGTCAATTCGATGCCTCCCGTAAATCTTAGTGTATTGACATACAGAATTGAAAGATTAAAAGCCTGATTAGAAGATAAATCTGAATATATATTCGTACCATTCTATTAATAAAGCTCAGCAAAAACTGCTGAAAATCAATAGCCATACTTTCCATAATTTTGCTTGTGAATCGCGAAAGCTATCAAATTGTCATAAATATAGTGTTACAGTGTACCATATTAAAAAACCGCCGCGATCCGTAAATCTAGTGTCATGATATACAGAATTAAAAGATTAAAAGCCTCACTAGGAGAAAAATCTGAATATACATTTGTATCATTCCATTAACACTTTGACTGCCATACGTATTTTACTATATTAAAACCGCAACGTGATCAAGTACTACAGAATATGATTGAATTGTGCAAAATGAAGATAATGCGAAGGTATCGGTGACTGAAGAATTGAATCACTATTTGATATTAATTGCATTTACAAGATTATAAATGCTGTCGCTTGGGCATTTTTCTAATTTTTCGTGAGACGTTTTGCTCCGGTCACCGATGACCACCATGGCAGTCAAAGTGTTAATAAGATTCAGTAAAAACGGCTAAAAATGAATAGCCTTCATTACCATAATTTTGCTTGTGAATTGCGAAAGCCATCAAATGGTCATAAACGTAATATTACAGCATACCGAATTAAAAAATCGCCCCGATCCACAAAATCTAATCCACAAAAACCTGCATGAACGATAGCTTCAAAAATACTTCTACTCTACTAAAGTACTAGTTTTACTTCAATCACTCTACAAATTCACTCAAATTCCGTTGCAAATCCCACTACTGACCGTTCAAACCATTAATCCTCTAAACCGTTCTCCGCAGGGTTCCTCCCAAGCCGTAGGAATCTCCATGAAATACCTCCTGAGTCTCGACAGATGCAAGAACAACTGCACCTCTCTAAAACGCAGTCTCCTCCAACTACCGCCCCGCGACCCTAAGCTCGTAAAGTCGAGTCCCGGCCGGGGCAGTTGGCCAGGACCCAACCTGACGAACTCTTCCTCCAACCTGCTCACCACAGAGTTCAGCAAGAGCGAGCAACAGCTCCCAAGTGGCCAATACGTTCGTAAAGGAAGCAATACATCGAACATTTCGAACACGTCCACCGTCTCTGAGCCCCCAAAGTCCGCCATTCCGATCGGCAGCAGCAGTAATCTGAGCAACGCCACCAGCGTCAGCAGCGGAAACCATTTAGTCCCGCTGCAGAACTCGAGACTCCCGCCTTCGAAGTCCGAGGACACGCTTTTGATCACGAAATACAAACACAGTCCGAGAAATCGTTCTGCGACCATCACTTCGGCATCGGCCAGTACCAGTCCGCTGCTGAGCATAAAACCCATCATCTATGGGGGCTCGCTGCTGAGCGTCTCGACGGCCATGACCAACACGACCAGCTTGCTGAGCGTCAGTAACACGAATTCGGATAGCTTGCACTCGCTCAGCAGCGACGAATACTCGACGCCGAATTCTAGTGTTTGTCTGAAGAGTGGACATGTGAAACCGAAGGCGTCGAAACCGACGGCAAGCGTTGCGGCGATGGCCACGACTGTGATGGATAATCAGTTGGATGAGGAGAAGGAAGAAGCGACGATGATGCCGGCGCCGCTGCCTGGGATTCTGCAGGTAGAGTGTTTGAGAGAATTGTTCTAGGTATTTGTAGCGTGACGGGGATAGGGAGAGATTATTAGACGAGTCCATTCGGTGGGGCCATCTGATCAAATTTGATAGGGACTGGTTGAAGAAAACAATGTTTTGTAGGATAGGATGTCGTCGAAGCGAAAATCAAATCGATATCCTCGACTATTCTTGACTTATCGCGGCAAATTTCTCTCTGTAGACTGAACCTAAATTCTGTGTCAAAACGTCACAATTGAAGCAATGGCGACCAAAAATTCGAAAAGTTGACAAATTTTAGTTATTTGTTGTTAAACGCGATATTCAAAATTAATTTTTATACGCAAACATCGGTTCAGTTTATGGAATACATATTTATCTTCAATTTAAAAAAAAATCAAATCGATATCTTCAACTATTCTTGAATTATCGCGGCAAAAGTAGTTCTGTCTTTGAGAAAAACCTTAAATTCTAACACATAAATGTAGCAGTCAAGCAATTGATGCATCCAAAAACTCCAATAGTGACAAATTTAAGTTATTTGTTGTTAAACACGATATTAAAATAAGATATGTCAAAGAATGTTTTGTAAGATACATATGTCTTCAATTTAAAGAAAATCAAATCGATATCTTCAACCATTCTTGAGTTATCGCGGCAAATTTCTCTCTGTAGACTGAACCTAAATTCTGTGTCAAAACGTCACAATTGAAGCAATGGCGACCAGAAATTCGAAAAGTTGACAAATTTTAGTTATTTGTTGTTAAACACGATATTCAAAATTAATTTTTATATGCAAACATCGGTTCAGTTTATGGAATACATATTTATCTTCAATTTAAAGAAAATCAAATCGATATCTTCAACTATTCTTGAATTATCGCGGCAAAAGTAATGGAAAATACTGTTTTGAGAAAAACGCGGTAAAAGTTTGGGAACACATATATGCGTCCATAGCAGTCAAAGGGTTAATTGATGCATCCAGCTCAAACTTCACAAAGTGTCAAAGTGTCAAAGAAGGTTGTACCAACCTAGAAAATAAGAAGGTGTCAAAGAAGGTTGTACCAACCTAGAAAAACAAATTGTTTACGGATTCCGTTTACGTGCGGTTTAAATGGACCAGTCCGGGTCAAATTTGATCAGATGGTATGTCGATGGCTTAGGTACTATGTGCTGTTTCGTTGGAGTTGATAGAGTTGAGAGTTCTGAGTTCGTGAAGAAATAGTTGAGACTGCGTATGACAAAGAAAGCTTTGCGCATCGTTGACTATAGCCAATTTAGATTAGTGAAATTTAACATTTGCCGATGACGAAAATCAGTCGGACAGCCTGATACTAGTTTATTTATTTAGTCGACAATGCATAAACAAGGAGAAGCCGTTCAGTGCTCGATAAATAAAGTGAAACGTTATATAAGAAGGTATATAGGTTGAGGCACTTAATAGATGAATGACATGGAGGAATTGTACTGAAAGAATTTAGAAGAACGCAACGTACCTCACCCTGTATATTTGTAGTGCGACTAGTTTGTGGCAAGCTTTCTCGCGTAGTATGCCTCTCAGAATAATTCGCGCTTTAATCAGCTACCGAGCAGAGGCAAAAAAAAAAATTAACACGCGGCGTTGAAGAAACCAGCGCAAATAAAACAATGTTTTTCCTTATAGGGGACACAAGTCTAACCCGATTATAAGTTAAAAACCGCTCACTTGGTCTTCTAGTGCAAACCGATGTAGCCGATCTATATGAGTAAGCCGCTAAAAACACATCGCCAAAAAATCTTAATCCGCTTTCTTTTTATATATGCTCGAACGTTTTTTACTGGCTTCATTTGAGATTTATCTCTATATATATATACATATATATGCTTAGCGTGAAACTTACGCAATAATATTTAGTGGGGCATGAGAAATTTGAAGTATTACATTATCGCTTCTGCTTCGTCAAGTGATATTTGCCAATTTTGTAAGTAAGACGTTGTACACGCATCGGTCTCTGTAAGGATCGTTAATCAACGTTGATCGTCGATCTTTGATAAGTGGAATGGCAACGCAACAACGTTCGTCATGCGATTGCTTAAAGCGTCTCCTTTTATCTCGTTGTGAGTGTGTAAATATGCGCAATAGTCAAGGAATCACCTTTGACGAATTGCATCGCGGCGTTCGTTAATTCTCAGCAGCGTGAAATTTGTTCGCCGGGAGAACGTCCGATGTTTACGAAATTGCAAAGCGTCGAGTGTGTGCTCCTATCCATCAAAGTCGATATTCTTGGACCCCAGTGCCTACGTGCGAAAATCTTCGTAGACGCGTAGCGTAGTATAATGCAGCTGAGAATAAACACCGCTGAAGATCTTGTGTATTAAAACCCTTTGCGGGCGAGAATTTTTTAAGTGTACTAATTTACGGGTCAAAGATATTTTCTTTATAAACGTTATGAAACGATACCGTCGTCAGTTACACGAGGGTACATAGAATTTAGTCTACGCCAACAGAAATAGAAGACTAACGAAAAATGACGTACAAATTAACACGTTGACTGCCACGATGATCACCGGTGACCGGTGAAAAAAATTGTTACTACGAATGCAAAAAATTCGCAATTTTGCAATTTGGAAAGGTAATTGATATTGGAACCGTGCTTCAATACTTCGGCTTCTAGCAAGTCTGCGTTACCTTTATTTTGCACGATTTAACACTTAGCCGACCGATCTTTATAAACGTTATGAAACGATACCGTCGTCAGTTACACGAAGGTACATAGAATTTAGTCTACGCCAACAGAAATAGAAGACTAACGAAAAATAACATACAAATTAACACGTTGACTGCCGCGATGATCACCGGTGACCGGTAAAAAAAATTGTTACTACGAATGCAAAAAATTCACAATTTTGCAATTTGGAAAGGTAATTGATATTGAACCGTGCTTCAATACTTCGGCTTCTAGCAACTCTGCGTTACCTTTATTTTGCACGATTTAACACTTAGCCGACCGATCTTTATAAACGTTATGAAACGATACCGTCGTCAGTTACACGAAGGTACATAGAATTTAGTCTACGCCAACGGAAATAGAAGACTAACGAAAAATAACATACAAATTAACACGTTGACTGCCACGATGATCACCGGTGAAAAAAATTGTTACTACGAATGCAAAAAATTCGCAATTTTGCAATTTGGAAAGGTAATTGATATTGGAACCGTGCTTCAATACTTCGGCTTCTAGCAACTCTGCGTTACCTTTATTTTGCACGATTTAACACTTAGCCGACCGATCTTTATAAACGTTATGAAACGATACCGTCGTCAGTTACACGAAGGTACATAGAATTTAGTCTACGCCAACAGAAATAGAAGACTAACGAAAAATAACATACAAATTAACACGTTGACTGCCACGATGATCACCGGTGACCGGTGAAAAAAATTGTTACTACGAATGCAAAAAATTCGCAATTTTGCAATTTGGAAAGGTAATTGATATTGGAACCGTGCTTCAATACTTCGGCTTCTAGCAACTCTGCGTTACCTTTATTTTGCACGATTTAACACTTAGCCGACCGATCTTTATAAACGTTATGAAACGATACCGTCGTCAGTTACACGAAGGTACATAGAATTTAGTCTACGGCAACAGAAATAGAAGACTAACGAAAAATAACATGCAAATTAACACGTTGACTGCCACGATGATCACCGGTGACCGGTGAAAAAAATTGTTACTACCAATGCAAAAAATTCGCAATTTTCCAATTTGGAAAGGTAATTGATATTGGAACCGTGCTTCAATACTTCGGCTTCTAGCAACTCTGCGCTACCTTTATTTTGCATTTCTAGTAAAATCTTTTTCTAATCGGTCGATTTAACACTTAGCCGACCGATCTTTATAAACGTTATGAAACGATACCGTCGTCAGTTACACGAAGGTACATAGAATTTAGTCTACGCCAACAGAAATAGAAGACTAACGAAAAATAACATACAAATTAACATGTTAACTGCCACGATGATCACCGGTGACCGGTGAAAGAAATTGTTACTACGAATGCAAAAAATTCGCAATTTTGCAATTTGGAAAGGTAATTGATATTGGAACCGTGCTTCTATACTTCGGCTTCTAGCAACTCTGCGTTACCTTTATTTTACACGATTTAACACTTAGCCGACTGATCGACTTTGACCTTAGCAACGCGTTTCCTTTTTTTCTGTTATTATCAGTTACCTTTGTCTGCATCTGTTTGCAATTACTCACGAACTGTTTCTATAACGCACAGTATATAATAAAATCCACCAATTTAGTGCTGAGAAATACTTAAAAAGTTACACAATCGGTTGGAACTAAATAAAGTTATAGCGGTATGAGGTGTGACGAGTAAATATTAAAAAATACACAATCCACTGTATAAATTCGCATCCTGTCGACGATATCACACCGTAAAAAGAAAATATTAAAAGACATTACTATTTTTTTACTTCACGCTTGGATTTTACGATTGGAGTTGTTAGAAGCCAAAGTATTGAAGCATCGTTCCAATATCAATTGCTTTTACAAGATTGCGAATAGACTTCATTACGAATTTTCTGCATTTCTAGTAAAATCTTTTTCTAATCGGTCCCCGGTGGAAAAGGTTTCATGAAAAATTAAAAAAATACCCAATCGGTAGCATTTAGAATATTGTAAATGCAATTACATTGACTGAAGATGCCACTCACTAACGACCGACTCTGTTTTGGATATCGCGCAGGAATTGTGTATGTGCTTATTTGTAAAGCTTTATAACTGAAAAATACTGAATGTGTTATTGAGAATCATTCGGTTTCAAAGCAGTGTAATTTTATTGTCATTTAGAATTGCCATAATATCATCTGATATTTATTTTATCTAATATAACCGTTGACAACTGAAAAGCTGATTAATCGGCTACCGATAAATAGCAGTTGGAACCGAAAAGTCGATTAACCGGCTAGCGGTCGTTAAAGTGTTAATATTGAACAGTGATGGTCACTGGTGACCGACGCAAGAAATTTTACTGAAGATCCGAAATATTCGCAATGGGTTGCAATTATTATTTTATAAATGCAGTTGTTGTTAGAATAGCGATGCGATCCTTTGATCTCCAATAACTGCATTATTTACATTATTTACATTTTGCATAATTCAAACGCTGTAGTATTTCATAGCATCGCCGCTCTAATACAATCGACTGATAATTGTCGATGTGGCATAGGGCGCCATGGGAATTTTTATTGACACTCTTTTGTGCGGGGTCCGCTTTTGGGCCGGATAATACGGTTTTCTCGCGATTGGTTAACATTTTGACTGCCGTGACGGTCACCGGTGACCTGCACAAAAGCTTTTACTGAAGATCCAAAATATTCGCAGTGGGTAGCAATTATTATTTTATAAATGCAGTTGTTGTTAGAATAGTGATGCGATCCTTTGATCTCTAATATCTGCACATTATTTACATTTTGCATAATTCAGTCAAACGCTGTAGTATTTCATAGCATCGCCGTTCTAATATAGTAAAACACGCTTGGCAGTCAATCTGTTAATATTGAACAGTGATTCAATTCTTTGCTCTCCGATACTTTCGCATTATTTTCATTTTGCACAATTCAGTCATATTCTGCAGTACTTCATCACGTTGCGGTTTCAATATAGTAAAATACGCACGGCACTCAACCTGTTAAAGTTTGTTATTGATTGTCTCCGAAAGTTCGGATTTTTAGAAATCTGAGGAAATTGTGTTCGTCATTATGTCAAGTAATATCACAGTCAACGCATTAATACGACGTGTGAAGCATACCAACATACTAAAATCTCATAATTGCGGTTTCAATATAGTAAAATACGCACGGCACTCAACCTGTTAAAGTTTGTTATTGATTGTCTCCGAAAGTTCGGATTTTTAGAAATCTGAGGAAATTGTGTTCGTCATTATGTCAAGTAATATCACAGTCAACGCATTAATACGACGTGTGAAGCATACCAACATACTAAAATCTCATAATTGCGGTTTTAATATAGTAAAATACGCACGGCACTCAACCTGTTAAAGTTTGTTATTGATTGTCTCCGAAAGTTCGGATTTTTAGAAATCTGAGGAAATTGTGTTCGTCATTATGTCAAGTAATATCACAGTCAACGCATTAATACGACGTGTAAAGCATACCAACATACTAAAATCTCATAATTGCGGTTTCAATATAGTAAAATACGCACGGCACTCAACCTGTTAAAGTTTGTTATTTATCGTCTCCGAAAGTTCGGATTTTTAGAAATCTGAGGAAATTGTGTTCGTCATTATGTCAAGTAGTATCAGAGTCACCGCATTAATACGACGTGTGAAGCATACCAACATACTAAAATCCCATAATTGCGGTTTCAATATAGTAAAATACGCACGGCACTCAACCTGTTAAAGTTTGTTATTGATTGTCTCCGAAAGTTCGGATTTTTAGAAATCTGAGGAAATTGTGTTCATCGTTATGCCAAGTAATATCACAGTCAACGCATTAATACGACGTGTGAAGCATACCAACATACTAAAATATCATAATTGCGGTTTCAATATAGTAAAATACGCACAGCACTCAACCTGTTAAAGTTTGTTATTGATTGTCTCTGAAAGTTCGGATTTTTAGAAATCTGAGGAAATTGTGTTCGTCATTATGTCAAGTAATATCACAGTAAACGCATTAATACGACGTGTAAAGCATACCAACATACTAAAATCTCATAATTGCGGTTTCAATATAGTAAAATACGCACGGCACTCGACCTGTTAAAGTTTGTTATTGATTGTCCCCGAAAGTTCGGATTTTTAGAAATCTGAGGAAATTGTGTTCGTCATTATGTCAAGTAATGTCACAGTCAACGCATTAATACGACGTGTGAAGCATACCAACATACTAAAATCTCATAATTACGGTTTCAATATAGTAAAATACGCACGGCACTCAACCTGTTAAAGTTTGTTATTGATTGTCGCCGAAAGTTCGGATTTTTAGAAATCTGAGGAAATTGTGTTCGTCATTATGTCAAGTAATATCACAGTCAACGCATTAATACGACGTCTAAAGCATACCAACATACTAAAATCTCATAACGAAAGTATCTTTACCGACCCAACTAGATCCGCTTACTTAGCCTTACTCGACCGCAAAGGATCACCCTTCTCCCCAAATTCCCAAAATCGCCTAAAAACCGTCGGCCCTTACTTTCCAGGTTTACGCAGCGTACGAGACTGGCCTCGCCTCCGGCACAAGTCTAAAATTGCACGTGACCCCGAGAACAACAGCCCGCGAGGTGGTAGACCTCGTGGTGAAGCAACTGAACATGGCGGTGGTCCTGAAGGGTCAAGAAGGCCCCATCTACACGGCCGACGAGCTTCCGAATTTCTGCCTAGTCGCGGTAATCGGGGCGCGAGAACGTTGTTTGCGGGACGACTTCAAGCCTCTGCAGCTTCAGAATCCGTGGAAAAAGGGCAGGCTCTATGTCAGACAAAAGCAAGACGTCCTGGCTGCGCTTGAGCACAGTAGCAAGCACACCGCCTACTTATAGCAAAAACAATTGCTGTAAACAAGCCGTGCGCCTTACAAAAATTCACCGATCTGTTCCTCGATCTGTCTCCGGCAGATTCAGGCAGTGTGTCTAGAGGGAAGTTCTTAGTCGCACGTTAAAGGGGTGCCGTACCGATTGATGTTACGTTAATCGACAGTAATGTTAATGAACCGAACGGGCGGGAGTGTAAATTAGAGGAAGTCGGTCTTCGATCTCTCGTTCTCGATCGTTGCGGGATAACCGGGAGAATGGAAGTAAACGGAAGAAATGTAGACGTATAGCTAGGCGATGTGTACATTCCCGGATGGAAATTCGTGATCGATGTCCACGATCTGTAATATGCGAACGCTAGTTAGTTTGTAAAAGAAAAAGGAACAGAACGAATAATACTCAAGATGTATATGTATATATGATATATATATATGTATGTGTGTATGTTCGTATATATATATGCATATATATGTATATATAATATACCGTTTTATTTTAGGTACTGATCTCAGTGTTTTAATCGATATAAGAGCGTGTACGGTAAGTAACGAAGTAAAATTGCTTAACAAAAAAGATCTCATCGTCCCGCGCGCTGGAATTCGATGCAAATGCGAAAGACGCCGTCGTTGAAAGTTAGAGACAGATAGGCAGGCGTCAATTTAAACGCAGTCGTCTCGTGAGCTTTCCGTTCTTCCTATTGATTTCCATTCGTTGTACATACGGGCAGCGGTCCGATCGGAAAAATTGAGATATCACGAACTGTCTTAGCACAGAAGAGTATGTAGATCCTAACGAGACGTTTTATATTTGTAATTACGAGACAGACTCTGTTCTTTCCGTTTCGCACGTCTGCGTTAAAAGAGAAAAGTGGCAAGCATGAAAAGTCCGCCCGTTACCAGGCTGCAGAAACATGGCAATCGTTTGTAACGTATTTATATTTTTCCTCTAATATCCTGTATAGCGAATGTTGCGGGGTAGACGTTTTCGCGAGGGTTCCTAGAGTCTGGTAACGCAGATTACGAGGCATTTAGAATGACAAGAGATCAGTTTCGTTAATCTCCGAATATCCTTTAGAGGTGCTTACTTGCGATACGCTCTATTTTACAGACAGGATCGGACTGGAGTTAAAAACGTTAGACCGTAGTCCGAGTCGACGATGAAGAGGCTTATAGACTGTGCTATAGAATAGAAGCGAGAAGACAAAGTATTACTGTTGTTATAATTATTGATTCAGAATGATATTTTCGTCACGCCTATATAATACGACACATATGGCAAGTGTGTTCATCAATCTAAGTTGTACATATTATATACATACAGTGCGCGCGCAACGCAACGCACGTCAGTATATTTTTGCTCCTTACGCCGTTTTTCGCAGTTTTTTCATAGGCAGGACGTTTCGTTTCCCTTTGAAGAAAATAACAAAAAAAGAAACGTATCGAATTCGTCTTTCAAAGATATTGAACGAGTGCGAAGTGGCTAAACTGATCCGTCGACGGGGATCAGGTGAGGTATGAATTTCTCGATTCTGCGCGACGGATCAATGCGATTCGCGAGTGACAGGAACTTTTTCCTCGGATTGCCGCTGGAAATGGGACTTCGGCGATAAAGCGTGGTTTGCGAGAGACACCCTATACGCACAATATTACTGCACAATATGCTGGACACTGCAATCCAGGACACGTATCGCAAGAAATCGGAGAACGAATTACGCAACGTCTTCGGCGCGCATTAACACGCGTCGGGCACAATCGATGATTCCGAAGTAATCGAAAGTTCATACCATCGCGGACACCGAATATATTCTCGACGCCTCGGGCAGCGGCCAAAGTTTAAATATGATTACATCCGTCGTGCAATACTATTACTAAATTATTATAATAAAATTTACTTGAGCGTAACGCTGAAAAATCTTTCGCACTCTTCTGCGATGATGGAGTGCAATTAATTTGACAGAAGACGCCTTCTTAAAAGTGTCATTTACTTGTTTAGAGATCAACACGTTGACTGCCAAGCGTATTTTGCGGTTATAACCGCGATGCAATGAAATACGGCAGAATATGATTAATTCGTGCAAAATAAAGGTAATGCAGAATTATTAGAACCCAAAGTATTGAAGCACCGTTTCAATATCAATTGCTATCCAAGATCGCGAATTTTTTGCATTTCTAGTAGAATTTTTGTGCCGGTTACCGCATATTTTGTTATATTAGAACCGCGATGCAATGAAATACGGCAGAATATGATTAATTCGTGCAAAATAAAGGTAATGCAGAATTATTAGAACCCAAAGTATTGAAGCACCGTTCCAATATCAATTGCTATCCAAGATCGCGAGTTTTTTGCATTTCTAGTAGAATTTTTGTGCCGGTTACCGCATATTTTGTTATATTAGAACCGCGATGCAACGAAATACTGCAGAATATGATTAATTCGTGCAAAATGAAGGGAACGCAGAATTGTTATGAGTCAAAGTATTGAAGCACCGTTCCAAGATTATTTGTTTTTACAAGATTGCAAATAGGCTTCATTGCAAGTTTTTTGCATTTCTAGTAGCATTTTTGTACTTATCACCGCGTATTTTATTATGTTGGAACCGCGATGCAATGAAATACGGCAGAATATGATCAAATCGTTAAAAATGAAGGGAACGCAGAATTATTGGAAGCCAAAGTATTGAAGCACCGTTCCAAATTCAATTGCTTTTACAAGATTGCAAGTAGGCTTCATTGTGAATTTTTTGCATTTTTAGTAAAATTTTTTGCGTCGGCCACCGCGTATTTTGCTATGTTGGAACTGCGATGCAATAAAATATAATACTACAGAGTATGATTAAATCGTGCAAAATGAAGGTAACGCAGAATTGTAAGAAGCCAAAGTATTGAAGCACCGTTCTAATATCAATTGCTTTTGCAAAATTCCAAATAGGCTTCATTACAAATTTTTTGCATTTTTAGTAAAATTTTTTGCGTCGGTCACCGGTGACCACGTCAACGTATTAAATATTAACGCATTACACGTATTAAATATTAACGTATTAAATACTGTCAACGGCAGTCAACGTATTAAATAAAAAAGAACGCGAAAAGCACAGAGTATGATTAAATCATGCAAAATGAAGGTAACGCCGAATTATTAGACGCCAAGTATTGAAGCACCGTTCGAATTTCAACTGCTTTTACAAAATATCAAATAGGCTTCATTGTGAATTCTTTGCATTTTTAGTAAAATTTTTTGCGTCGGTCACCGGTGACCACGTCAACGTATTAAATATTAACGTATTAAATACTGTCAACGGCAGTCAACGTATTAAATAAAACAGAACCCGAAAAGCACAGAGTATGATTAAATCATGCAAAATGAAGGTAACGCCGAATTATTAGACGCCGAGTACTGAAGCACCGTTCTAATATCAATTGCTTTTGCAAAATTCCAAATAGGCTTCATTACAAATTTTTTGCATTTTTAGTAAATTTTTTTGCGTCGGTCACCGGTGACCACGTCAACGTATTAAATATTAACGTATTACACGTATTAAATATTAACGTATTAAATACTGTCAACGGCAGTCAACGTATTAAATAAAAAATAACCCGAAAAGCACAGAGTATGATTAAATCATGCAAAGTGAAGGTAACGCCGAATTATTAGACGCCAAGTATTGAAGCACCGTTCGAATATCAATTGCTTTTACAAAATATCAAATAAGCTTCATTGTGAATTCTTTGCATTTTTGGTAAAATTTTTTGCACCGGTCACCGGTGACCACGTCAACGTATTAAATATTAACGTATTAAATATTAGCGGATTAAATATAACGTATTAAATACTGTCAACGGCAGTCAACGTATTAAACAACAAAAAACCCGAAAGCACACAAAAATCAAACGACGTTCCTTCTGTTAAAACGACTCCTTCTGCGACTTGAAATTTTCACTTAGCATGGCCAAACGAATGATGTACCGGATAATCCGTCCCTTTCGATCGTCAGACCGTATCTCGTCCTAAATTCGGGTATTTCGGGCAGTTGTCGCAGATTTATTGGGCAGTAGTATCGTGCACCGAGGGGGCCAGTTGAGACAACAACAAAAGATATACGGTGCACATATTTTTTTATCTAGCCGCGAGAGATTGGTAACTATTTGACGGAGTGGCGCTGAGAAGAGAGAGAGAAGAAATGCAGGAGAGGCATGGAAGAAGAGAATGAGCGAAGGTGAGACAGAGAGAGGGTGACAGCGAATTTTCTTAGATCTACCTGAGTATTATATCGATGTTGAATGTAAAATAATCGATAGTAAATAAGTGTTACCACGAACGACGAGGGAGGCCAGGCGGTTTAGAATAAGAGCCGTGACTGGCTCTCCCTTCGAGGAGAAATATGCGAACAAATTGTAAATATTATAGGAGCTGACGGGGAAGTGATGGACGAAGGTACTATGGATTGCGAACGGGGAGAGTAAACTGCGATCGAGCGAGATTATTTTGAATGAGAATCGAGAATCTCGTGTCCAGAGTCTATTTATCACGGTGTAAACTATAGTCGCGTGCCTATTTAGAGAATTTTAGAAGAGAATGTTTACGCGAGCGTCGATTCGTCGAGCCTCCGTGCCGGATGAAGATGGACGATAGGGATTTACGAAGTGTGTATATGCAATTAACTATGTACAATAGCGAATCGATGTTTGTATAGGGGACAAAAACAAATAATGGCTTTATTTCGAACGTTCTTTTTTTCGTTTCGAAGAACACTGTACGCGGAGGAATCGCACGAAATAAAGTGTAACATTGTATTTAACGATTTCGTGTTTATTTCAAATGTGTACTACCACGAAACTTTTTCATACATTACAGCTCGAATTTTCAAGTAATACCACCACATTGTTCTGCCTTAAAATATTTTCAAGTAATACCACCATATTGTTCTGCCTTAAAATATTTTCAAGTAATACCACCACATTGTTCTGCCGGGTAAAATATGCTATCATACCACTTATGACATTTTACGTTCAAAATATTTTCATATTTTTATAAGTTTCATATGAAGGCTTTTGTAAAAATGCAGGTTTTTATAAGTTTCATATGAATTTTTATAAGTATCATATGCGGCATCACCACATTGTGAAGGACATCTTCATTTTTTCATATATTTCAAATTAAACGTTTATGATCGACAAGACCCAATGTGTCAACTTCATCAATACATGTTCAACTCAATCACAGTTACTACGAATATCTTTAACGTTCTACATTCAACAAATTATGAGCCACATCGCCAAATAGCAAATGTTTTAATTTTTTTATATAATACGTTTCGCGAGAAATATTTATATTGCATGACAAATAACAACATGTCGACTTCGCCACAATCGCTTGAAACTGCAAAGTTCCTGTAGTAAACAAGAATACCGCTTATGACACTCTACGTTCAATTATACACCACATTATCAAATAGCAAACTTTTTTTCATAGCCTTCACAAAAAAAAACGTCTGCATTGCATGACAAGTACAAACATATCAACTTCATCAACAGAGCATCAGACTTTAAAGTTCTTGCAGTAAGCAAGGATAACATTACTGACGTTCTATTTTCAATCATACGCTACATCACCAAATAGCAAATGTCTTCATATTTTCATAGGTTTCACCCGAAATGTCTACAATACATAACAAGTACCGACGTGTCAACTTCAACAGAGTTTCAAACTTTAAAGTATTTGCAATAAACAAGAACACGTTCATGACATCCTACGTTCAATTATACACCAGATTATCAAATAGCAAATGTATTAATTTCTGCATAGCTTTTACAAAAAATCTGCATTGCATCACAAGCACCAATACATCAACTTCATCAACAGAGCTTTAGACTTTAAAATGCTTGCAATAAGCAAGAATAACATTAATAACGTCCTATATTCAATCATATGCTACATCACCGAATAGAAAATATCTTCATATTTTCATAGGTTTCACCTGAAATGTCTACAATACATAACAAGTACCGACGTATCAACTTCAACACAGTTTCAGAATTTAAAGTGCTTGCAGTAAACGAGAACAACGTTCATGACATTCTATGTTCAATTATACAGCATATTATCAAATACCAAACGTCTTTTTTTCATTGCTTTCACAAAAAAACACTTCTGTATTGCATGACAAGTACCAACGCGTATCAACTTCACCAACAGAGCTTCAGACTTTAAAGTACTTACAATAAGCAAGAATAGCGTTCATGTCATTCTACGTTCAATTATACACTACATTATCAAATAGCAAACGTCTATATTTTTTCATAGCTTTCACAAAAAAATCCTGCATTGCATGACAAATGCCAACGTATCAACTTCATCAACAGGGCTTCAGCCTTAAAAATGGTCGCTCCGCAATCTGTGCGAGCAAGAAGAAAAATCACCAAAAATATATCCCACACCGGCGTCGTGGCTCGAAATTTGAAGTAATTCCCTGGCTATGCTCTCCGTCTCGCTGTCGAGCAAAACGTGCCGACGAAACGAGAAACGAACGAACCCGGACCCTCAACGACCGAGAGTCCCGCTGACCCACTTCCGCCTTATTTCTCGTCTCATCTCGTCAAGCCACCTACTCCTTATTTATCCCCTATCGCGAGAGAGCGCGAGCATTGTGCTCCGTTCTTCCGTCAAATTCACTGCGAAGAGAAGGAGAACGGTAATCGCTGGTAGCGTGGAAAAAATGGCCACCTCAAACGGTAAAGCCGACGGCGAACAATGGGCGATCTCATTCTTTGCAGTATCGCGTTTTAATTGTCGAACGAGGGAAAAACGCTGGGGGCGTAGCAGGTGAATTACGGATCATAACGTATGGTAAAAAAGAGGAAGAAGAGGCTTGTGCGACGTTAGCCAAATCGTGGCCATTTAGTAGGAAGTAACTGTAAACACGTTTTACGCTGATGTCGCAAAATTACGGAGAAGCGCTAGAAAGGTTTGGAGTTCTGTGCGGCTAATGTTTGCCCAGAGCAGCTGGCACGAGAGGATAGATTGCTGAAATCAGCGATCATCGTCACGATCGCTTTATGCGAAAGCCGATTGACCGCTGTGCAACATAAGCCGGAAGGCCATTGGCGCAAGATCGGTTGTCTGACAAGGAACGTGGGAGTATCGATGAATTACGTGAAAATTGCCGGCTAAGACGATTCGTAACTCCGCATCATGCATATCTGATCTCAGACTACAACTTTTATGGCATCCATAACCGCGTACAATACCAGTTTATTTCGTAAGCCTTCGGTAATAGTCGACTTGCCCCGGAAAGGACAATGTTGAAGAACGTCTGGCTTCCGATCTTATGGCATTTCGAAATATTACATTTATTTACTTAACACGTTGACTGCGAGGCGTATTTGCTATGTTTGAACTGCGATGCAATAAAATACTGCAGTGTATGATTAAATCGTGCAAAATGAAGGTAACGCAGAATTGTTAGAAGCCAAAGTATTGAAGCACCGTTGCGATATCAATTGCTTTTACAAGATTGCAAATAAGATTCATTGCGAATTTTTTGCATTATTAGTAACATTTTTGCACCGGTTACCGCGTATTTTGCTATGTTGGAACCGCGATGCAATGAATTACTGTAGATTATAATTAAATCGTGCAAAATGAAGGTAACGCAGAGTTGTGATAAACCAAAGTATTGAAGCACCGTTTTAATATCAATTTCTTTATAAGATGAAAAATAGGCTTCGTTGCGAATTTTTTGAATTTTTAGTCAAATCTTTTGCACCGGTCACCGCGTATTTTGCTATGTTATAACCGCGATGCAATGTAATACTGCAGAGTATAATTAAATCGTGCAAAATGAAGGTAACGCAGAGTTGTTAGAAGCCAAAGTATTGAAGCACCGTTGCGATATCAATTGCTTTTACAAAATTGCAAATCGGCTTTATTGCGAATTTACTGCATTTCTAATAAAATTTTTGCACCGGTCACCGTGTATTTTGCTATGTTATAACCGCGATGCAATAAAATACTGCAATGTATGATTAAATCGTGCAAAATGAAGGTAACGCAGAATTGATGGAAGCCAAAGTATTGAAGCACCATTTCAATATCAATTGCTTTCACAAGATTGCAAATAAGATTCATTGCGAATTTTCTGCAATTCTAGTAAAATCTTTTGCACCGGTCACCGTGTATTTTGCTATGTTATAACCGCGATGCAATAAAATACTGCAGTGTATGATTAAATCGTGCAAAATGAAGGTAACGCAGAATTGTTATAAACCAAAGTATTGAAGCACCGTTCCAATATCAATTGCTTTTACAAGATTGCAAATAGGCTTCATTGCGAATTTTCTGCAATTCTAGTAAAATCTTTTGCACCGGTCACCGTGTATTTTGCTATGTTATAACCGCGATGCAATAAAATACTGCAGAGTATGATTAAATCGTGCAAAATGCAGGTAACGCAGAATTGTTATAAGCCAAAGTATTGAAGCACCGTTGCGATATCAATTGCTTTTACAAGATTGCAAATAGGCTCCATTGCAAATTTTTTGCATTTGTAGCATTATTTTTTCACCGGTCACCGTGTATTTTGCTATGTTGGAACCGCGAGGCAATAAAATACTGCAGTGTATGATTAAATCGTGCAAAATGAAGGTAACGCAGAATTGATGGAAGCCAAAGTATTGAAGCACCATTTCAATATCAATTGCTTTCACAAGATTGCAAATAAGATTCATTGCGAATTTTTTGTATTTTTAGTCAAATATTTTGCACCGGTCACTGGTGACTACCGTGGCAGTCAATGTGTTAAATATGCCGCATCGACTGCGTGTCAAATCTTACGACATCTCGCTACATCTCAAAATGTCAACGCATCCGTAATACCCATCCCGGCTTTTACGAATGTTTGTTATAACTTTCGCATCGCGGCTTTTTATTTGCCGTTGCGGTTCATGCCAGCTTCCACCATAACGCTGCGTTCGCTTTCTTGCTTTCTTGCTTTCTTACGCTTCTCTCGCGAGCGCTGAAAACACGCGGCACGAAAAGAGTTTCCAGTAAAAGTCGACAATGAGGTGCCGTTTTTTTTTACGGAACAACAGGTCCGTTTTTGCGTGCGGCACGTACAGTTAATGCTCATTGTCACAACGGCACGGGCACACAGGCGGACGTGATTGGCTGACCCGCACTCCGGATTCGCCCTCGGCTGACCCCGTTGCTGACTGACCCACTCTCATGGCAATACTGAC
This sequence comes from Cryptocheilus praepositus, assembly GCA_033815515.1. Lineage (NCBI taxonomy): Eukaryota > Metazoa > Arthropoda > Insecta > Hymenoptera > Pompilidae > Cryptocheilus > Cryptocheilus praepositus. Next base: position 2,437,013 of record JAWWQZ010000119.1, on the reverse strand, counting down.
AGCGTAACGTGCGGTCAGCAGCAGTCAATACGCATTGGAATTTAATTGAACGTGTTCTCGGAACCTCTTCGCCGTTTCAGCCACATTTATCCCCGCGGCAACTCCATGTCCCTAAACGGTCTACGAGGTGATCACTTCAAGTGTGCCCGGACATTTTTTTCAGAGAAACTCTTTCGTCCGAAGCGGATTGTGCGGATAGAGACTTTAACGCGCCGGAAAAGTGCTTTGTGACGACAGCCGAGTAACTTCTTCGCCGGCAAGATAGGCTTTCGACTGTTCACAATGGTCAATCAGGGCGAATTGTGTTTCTTTCGAAATGTGAAATTTGACGGTATTGTAGCGCTCGCAAGTTTGCGGCATTGTCATCAGCAGCGCAGACTTCTCACTGTTCTTTATATTAGATACCGCGTACCGTTTCGAATAATTTCCAGTCGTTTAACCAGTTAAGCGTGGAATTTAATTTTAGAAATTCTATACAGGACGCGGAATTAAAATCAAGCAATGACGTGTATACACGTCGAACGCAGGATAAATGGTCCGATTACAAACTTCGCTACTACTGCTGTCTTAACCTGTTAACCGGGAAATTCTCTTGCGAGAAACGCAGCATATAACGGGCGCGAACTCTTTCACTGTTTTCCGCTGTGACGACGTAATTTCATATTATTATTTTTTTGCGTCGACCACTTCAATAGGAAATGACGCACGATTCCCTGCTTGTTTTAATTATTTGAGACATTTATAAATGACTATTTAAGTTGTTCAAAATATACGGCAATTTTGTCCCGTTCCTAAACGAACTATATTTTTGATGGTGAGCGGCGTATTCATATGTTTACGCCCGATACAGTTTACGTTTGACGTATTTATACGTCCCGCTCGGTGAACGTGTTAATCACCCAGCTAGAGCTATTTTCATAACAATTTAATAGTTTTATCATAACCTATGGAATATCTTCCGAAATACTTACTCACTAACCTCGTAAATACTCAAATAACCGTCACCCGGATACGGGTGACGCGAAAATCAACGTCTTAGCTGGTCAACCGAATCCGTCCGATACGATCTGCTGTGAAATGAACGTGAAACACGCAGCGTTATTCTCGTGCGGTCATTCGGCATAGAAATCGCCGAATGGCAGAAATTGCGTCAACGGTCGCGGACAATCGGCTCGTTCACGTAATATTCGCTCGTACGCCCGTAACCCCATTACGGAACTGACCTACTGGTTAGCGTAGCATCGGCGATGGCTCGTATAAAATTTCGCCGCGCTCGTCTGTTGCCCCGTCCGCGGCGAGTGCAGCCGACGGAAAGGGAACGAGTCGCGCGGGTATCAATCAAATTATTACCGCAATGCGCCTTCTCTCTCGCAAAGAGCGACAAGCGAGGTTTCTGAGCGGGAGCAAAGTTTCCAGCGCACAATCGTTCCGTGTCGCAACGCCGGCGACGAAGCTTGAAAAACCGGCGCGAGGCACACAAAGCGACTTTTAAAACCGGTAGCTCGGCGAACATTACGGAAAGAAGATTATGCCGAATGACAACTCGCGTCAAGAGCTGTGTTCCGCAAAACTTCGGAGCACGCGAAACAACTAATCAGCCGCGGAATAAAGCGCGACAGGTCAGATAAGTCAAAGAAAAAGCGCGACAAGTCGAATCGATATAAATCGGATATATATTCAAAAGTATTCTGTAATTTGACGTGTCATATAATTGCACAAATTTTCTTTGCCTTCACAAAACTTCACTCTTCCCCCAGATACCGCTGTTTAACACGTTGACTGTCGTGGTGGTTATCGGTGACCGGTGTAAAAGGTCTCACGAAAAATTCAAAAAATACCCAATCGGTAGCATTTACAATGTGCAAAACCTCTTGTCTACATCTATGTGTACATGACTGCTGTACAGGTAATCATACGAAAAAATATTAAAAGTTACATAAAATTTATGTTCACTGTTCAATTTGAATTCATTACGCACGAAGAAACTTTATTCAAGATTATTTACATCGTTCCACTTCCATGTTCAAATCCGAAATAATAGCCGGTGACTTGAGAGAGCTTTTGCCGAAAATTGCCGGTTAACAATATGTTAAATAGTTATTTAAGTCTTTGGTCTCCGATACCTTCGCATTATTTTCATTTTGCACAATTCAATCGTATTCGTAGTACTTCATCATATTGCTGCATTAGAACGGCGATGCTATGAAAAATAAAAAAATACAATCGCGATTCATAATTATGCAAAATGTAAATTGTGTTCCACTTCCATGTTCAAATCCGAAATAATAGCCTATTCTAAGAATGACTGCTTTTATAAAATAATTATTGTTACCCATTAACAATATTTTGGATTTTCAGTAAAATCTTTGTGCAGGTCACCGAAGACCATCACGGCATTCACAATGTTTAATCGTTGATTGCCGTGTGTATTATTGCTGCATTAGAACGGTGATGCTATGAAATATTACAGCGTTTGAATTGTGCAAAATGTAAATAATGTGCAGGTATTGGAGACCAAAGGATAGTATCACTATTCTAACAATGACTGCTTTTATAAAATAACCATTGCTACCCATTGCGAATATTTTGAATTTGCAGTAAAATCTTTTGTGCAGGTCACCGAAGACCATCACGGCAGTCACAATGTTTACATGTTGATTGCCGTGTGTATTTTGCTGCATTAGAACGGTGATGCTATGAAATATTACAGCGTTTGAATTGTGCAAAATGTAAATAATGCGCAGGTATTGGAGACCAAAGTATAGTATCACTATTTTAACAATGACTGCTTTTATAAAATAATTATTGCTACCCATTGCGAATATTTTGGATTTTCAGTAAAATCTTTTGTGCAGGTCACCGAAGACCATCACGGCAGTCACAATGTTTACATGTTGATTGCCGTGTGTATTTTGCTGCATTAGACCGGTGATGCTATGAAATATTACAGCGTTTGAATTGTGCAAAATGTAAATAATGTGCAGGTATTGGAGACCAAAGGATAGTATCACTATTCTAACAATGACTGCTTTTATAAAATAATTATTGGTACCCATTGCGAATATTTTGGATTTTCAGTAAAATCTTTTGTGCAGGTCACCGAAGACCATCACGGCAGTCAAAATGTTTACATGTTGATTGCCGTGTGTATTTTGTTGCATTAGAACGGTGATGCTATGAAATATTACAGCGTTTGAATTGTGCAAAATGTAAATAATGCGCAGGTATTGGAGAGCAAAGGATCGCATTGCTATTCTAACAATAACTGCATGTATAAAATAACCATTGCTACCCATTGCGAATATTTTGGATTTTCAGTAAAATCTTTTGTGCAGGTCACCGAAGACCATCACGGCAGTCAAAATGTTTACATGTTGATTGCCGTGTGTATTTTGCTGCATTAGAACGGTGATGCTATGAAATATTACAGCGTTTGAATTGTGCAAAATGTAAACAATGCGCAGGTATTGGAGACCAAAGGATCGCATCACTATTCTAACAATAGCTGCATGTATAAAATAACCATTACTACCCATTGCGAATATTTTGGATCTTCAGTAAAATTTCTTGCATCGGTGACGGTGACCATCACGGCAAAGTGTGAACCGGACGGTAAAAGGTACGGCGCCAGAAGTGTGACAGGGTCACCGTCGAAAACGTCCGAAATATTCAAGCAGAAAGAATCCGTCGCTCCTACGTCCAGGCGTCTTTCAATGCAATTTTGCGTAGAACGCAACGGCAACGGCTCTCGCGGCTGACAAAGGTTCACATCCGCATTACGATCTACTGCCTCAGCGCGCCGACATTAAAAATGTCCAAGAATTATCGTCCGGACAGTGGAACGACCGGGACCAACTGGACAACGGCGTGACACGGTCGCTGGGCGAAAATAATCGAAAAGCCAGCAACACCGCGTGCGACAAGCCTGATCTCACACGGATCTCGACGCACACGTTTATGGACACGTTTGTACACGCGCGCGCGTGTTCTCCGACAACCGCGCTTGTTGCGAAAGAATTATGCGGGGCACAAGGTCCGGCCGTTCGCCGATCGAATTTTTACCCGGCGAAGGTTAGGTTTCGCAGTGAGGTTTGCGTGCGATCTCCCTACCCCCAGGCCTCGCCTTCTTCGTCATTGCCCTGTCCCCTTTCGTCCTTCCACCTTCATTCGCTGCTCTTAGTCGTTTTAGAGCACTCCGGGACTTTACGACAGTGAGTCACGCCGATCGGGAGTCAAGAGTGGAGCATGATCCCTCGACTATCGGGTACACATTGGCAAACGATGGTGACGCGGTCTGGAAAAAGAGGACTGGGTTCTGTGGAGTCGAGACTTCGAGGAATGATGAATGGAAAAATGTCGGAGGAGAGATCATGCACTAGTTTGTAGCAATGTGTTAAATATGATTTGCGAATGTCGAGTAGTCGCAGTATAGAACGTAGTATGACATAGTGGTACGGTCTTATAATGTTCGTGTTTGTATTGCGACCTATAGAGCAACGAATTGAGTTCAATGATACAGGCTCCTGTAGTATTATGTAAATTAATGACATCAGCTGAATTTGTGATGTCGGAAATCCAATGCGCTGGAATAATAGGGTTGTTTAATTTAATTTGGTTTGATTTGCTGCGAATTATTCAAAGTCAGCCTAGTTACAGATAATTTTGTTTACTGGGCAGTTCATTCTATTTGTGACTAGAAACTAAATTAGTTAACCAGAAATAAAATTAATTTAATTAAATTGTTCTATTTCCGGACAGAAATTTAGTTAACTAACTACAAAACGACAGTTGGTTTTGACAATTGTAACTGTACACAATTTGAAAGAAACTGAACAAATTTTTAATACAATACAAAGGATTCTTTAACATCACGAATTTAGCCGACAATAAATGAGATACATATTTAAAACTATCCTGTAATTTGACGTGTCCTAGTATTAGGCAAATTTTCTCTGCCTCCGCAAAACTTCACTCTTCCCCCACGTATTTCCGTTTAACATACAACCGAAAAACCAGAATCAAACCTCACCAAACAACTGACCCACATATCACAATCGCCGCCTCCCACATTCGTTCACAACTGAACAAATTATTTGATACAACACAATTGATTCTTCAGCATGACGGATTTAACTGACAATAAATCAAATACACATTTAAAAGTATCGTGTAATTTCACGTGTCATATTATTGCGCGATTTTTTTCGCCTTCACAAAACTTCACTCTTCCTCCACGTACCACTGTTTATCACGTTGACTGTCGTGCGTATTTTACTATATTAAACCCGCAACGTGCTAAAGTACTACAGAATATGATTGAATTCTGCAAAATGAAAATAATGCGAAGGTAGTATCGGAGACCAAAGAATTAAATCACTATTTAACATTAATTGCATTTACAAAATTATAAATGCTACCAATTTTGCGTCGGTCACCGATGACCACCACGGCAGTCAACATGTTAACATACAATCCAAAAACCAGAATCAAACCTCACCAAACAACTGACCCACATCTCCCAACCTTCGCCTCCCACATCCGCCGAAAACCTCCAGCATTGCCAGAATTCGACATTCCTCCCAACGCGGCCAAACTCATCACAGCCCACCATCCGTCTCCTCACCCACCGACTTCCCATCCATCCTTAGACGCGTTTAATCGAAATTCGCATCCGTCCACGCTAAGGACTCGATTCCCGTTTGTCTCGAAACGGTACCACGTGACATAAATCCGTCGCCACCAAAGGCGACCGGATGGAATTACCGGCAAACGACAAACGATAAGCGTCGGCGACAACTGCGAGGACGAGGAGATCGACGAGGAGGAAGAAAAGAGAGACGAGTAGCGTTGCTCGGTGGAAGCCTACCTACCAGCGGGCTATTTGGAACACGACCGATCAGTGTTACTTCGGCTCGCAACGCGGACGCGGACAACGAAGCCGCGGCTTTTACATTGTCGCCGATTGAAAACGCGCGCGGTCATAGAGTATAAATGCGGCCTAGACCAGACTAGCCCCGAACAAAATTTCGCCCAAGACGCAGCGCTTCCCTCGCGAGTGTCTTTGCCAGGGGGGTGGTTTTTCGAATTGCACTCCTTTCGGAGCAAACCCATGACAGGCGCCTGCTTTCATGGGTTGACGGTGGCGAGAGAATGCGAAGAAGATTTTCTGTAGGTAGGCTTACGAGTTCCTGGTAAGTCAACGCTCGATTTTCGGCTTCGCAACCTGCTTTCGAAACTGCGCGAGTTTTAGGAGAAAACGCTGTGAACGTATTTGTCGTGGCGGGGGTCTTTGTTTTTGGGCGTTTGTTATGATGGCTTGAGAAAATGGGATTGCGGGCTGCGTGACCTTGTTGTTTCGGATGAAAATATCGGAATAGACGAAGTCCATAACTTTGCTGGTTCCGGGAACTGTTTTGGTCCGTCCGTTTTCCGGTAAGGTCGCCGATAGGAAAGCTCGCCTCGCGGTGGCATTAGGATAATTAACCCAGATTTTCCCGGATTTATGGTGAGCGGCGCACGCGGGTCAGAGCTCGTTGTTGCACGTTCACGTTATAGCGCGTGAGCATAGAGCGCTGCGAGGGAAGAAACGAGACGGAGAAAGAATTCTTCTCCAATTAAACGCCGTCTGATATTCCGCGCTGGCAATTACAGTCGCTTTTCACGACTAATTATTCGCCGCGCTGCACACAATGGCACCGAAGGGGCGTGACGTTAAACGAACAATGCGATGACCTTAACGACCAATTACACCGCTGACAAAACGTAACGACACGATTAATTATTTACAGAACGGCCCCCGACCGATGACCGTAAAGAGCAGTCTAGTGTAATTCCGACTTATATTCTGACGTTACGATTGCAGCGCATTTTTACCGCGAGTTACCATTGGACGGTAATGGGAATACTGGTTAGTTCGTAGCGGAGAATTTTCACTGAACCACCGTGGAGACGGCAGAGTGAGCGAACTGTCGGGAATTTGGATTTCGCCGGAGTGCAGTCACGATTATCGAGATTCTCGAGCGGGAAGCGGGAGAATACGGGGAGCAAAATGTCGGAGGGCTGCACGAGTTGCAGGGGCGCGAACTATGCAGGGAGCGGATTGCAGATAGGCTCGACTTCCGGCGGCGGAACCGGAAGTGGACCGACTGCTTCTGGAGGAGCATGCGCGACCACGAGAAGAGTGCAAGTTCGCGCGAAAGTGCTTTATGGGTCGGGCAAGGCGATCGCGAGCTTACAAGCACAGGAGAAAGCGGCCAGACACTGACCAGGTAAATATTTACGAAGTTACATGGAAGTATGCCAGATCGGAATCATGTTAAATAAGATACGTAGCGGTAACAATCATAAAATGTAAGAGTGATCGCGGTGTTGAGTTGTAAGTTGAGGGAAATTGTAAGGGAAACTTGGCTAATATCGCGATACGTTGAAATATGTTAATCCCTTCAAACCCGAATTTTTTTCGTTTAACACTTTAACACGTTGACTGCCAAGCGTATTTTGTCATATTAGAATGGCGATGCTATGAAATAGAAATGTATTATGCAAAATTAAATAATGTGCAGGTATACTTTGCATCACTATTCTAATAACAATTGCATTTATAAAATAATAATTGCATTGCGAATATTTTGGATCCTCAGCAAAAAGTGTTAACTGCCATGGTGGTCATCGAAAAATTCAAAAAATACCCAATCGGTAGCATTTATAATTTTGTAAATGCAATTAATATTAAATAGTGTTTAAATTCTTTGTTCTTCGGTACCTTCGCATTGTTTTCATTTTGCACAATTCAATCATAATCTGTAGTACTTCATCACGTTGCGGTTTTAATATAGTAAAATACGCACGGCAGTCAAAGTGTAAACCGTTTGGATCCCAGAGTCATCTCAAATGAATCTCAAAATGTCATCTCAAATTTCAACACGTATGAAAATGTTCACTTCAAACATATATGGCTACCTTTGTTTATCATTAAATTTCTATATGCGCTATCGAAATATACTGCAACAATGATTTCGTCATTTCAGTAGTATGTATTGAAAATTGGCTATTACGTAAAAACCGCGAAATATGATATCTTATGGGGATTTTCACTCTGAAGGAAGTTACATATTGACCGTTGCTAAATTTAGAACATTTTAATCGAATACGATAAATATATATATATATGTATATAGGCTAATGGCAACATTTTTGCGATTTCTGGTTAAGAATCTTAAGACATTTGGTTTTAAGACTTCACGGCATCGAGTTAAAGATTGACGTTATTATCTGTCATGTGTGTTATTCGTAGAAAATTGAAGCTTAAATTGCCTGACCGCAATTGTGCATATTTGTTACAATGAATATTAATGACGTAAGATGATTAGCACGAATTGAATTGAAAGGATAAGCTAGCTGTAGACGATGTGCGCATATTATCACGTACGATTGCGATCGACGTGATACGATGCTTATGATAATGCGGATCTTTCATTTGAGAGTGAGAAAGGAAAGAACGATAAGTGGACTGACAGCTAGATAGCATTCTTATGATTCATTCCGGTATCGTGTGCTTGATACACAACGATAAATCTAGACATCTGTCCGATTTGTTTGGAACATTAAACGACGAAACGTTAAACGGAACATTAAACGTACGAAAGAAATTTTTTAACATTACTAAAGAAAATATTTTATTCCGGCATAGACATATTCCCAAAGTTTTTTGAAAGCCAGTCTTTTTTCCAAACAGAACGTCGTAGGATATACTGCAATCATTTTATTATGGTATATGCATTAAGTTATCAACTTCCAATTTTAAACGAACGTAAATTCTTACGAAAGTATCATATTGGTTATAGATTTGGGAACACTGCATCAGGTAAACATTTTCAGGCGCCATGACAAACGAGCGGCTAGATTTACCCATTCGCAGGTTCATTAATCAAACTTCCATATATGTATTCTGAAGCCCTTGCCAGATTTTAAGTACGCTCATTACTGTGTGTTGAAACTCGATTTCCGAAATACGTTGAGTTTGAAATTATTACATAATACTAAACATTTATTACAGTAACAATTGCAGCAATTATAAGTTTGTATGGTGTGTACCGACCAAATTATTAATACGTATTATTCATCAAAACCTTTGAAATTATTAAAACAGCAGTTTATATCAAATTCAACAATGGTCAGCAAAAAATATTTTATCGCATTTGGCAATCATTACGCAGTAACACTCATATATACAGTAACAATTACAGCAATTTATTAATTTGGCGTGTAACAATCAAATAATTAATACGTTAAAATGTACTATGCGTCGCAACTTAAAGTTTCGACACTAGCTGAAGCTCTTATCAAAACAGTAAACTTTTATACTAAATTCAACAATGGTTAGCAAAAAACATTTTATTACATCTGGCAATCATTACGCAATAATACTCATACTTCAACCGTGCCAAGTGCTTCAGAAATACTTCAAAGTTTCTGAAATTGAAACAATCACACAACTACGCCTTTTCGGTCGATTAATTTTTTTCACGTCGTCCGGTTTCCGAAAAACGCCGAGTTTGAAATTATTACATAATACTAAACATTTATTACCGTAACAATTACAGCAATTAGAAGTTTACTTGGTGCCTAGCGACCAAATAATTAATACGTGAAAATGTACTATTCGTCGAAACCTAAAGCTTCGACATCAGTTGTAGCTATTATCAAAACAGTAAACTGTTTATACTAAATACAACAATGGTTAGCAAAAAACATTTTATCGTGTCTGGCAATTATTACGCAGTAACATTCATATATTGTGCAGTGACAATTAGAGTGATCAGAAGTTTATTTGGTGTGTATCGAGCAAATAAGTAATTAATTAATCATAATTAATAATTAAATTAATCATTATACATCTAATTTTGATATGTAATGATATGATTAATTAATCATTATATTAATATAATTAATCATTATTAATCATAATTAATCATAAAAAAAACATTTTATCCAAATGCCAAATGCTTCAGGAATACTTGAAGTTTCTGAAATTGAAATTATCACACAGTGCGCCCTTTTCCGTCTACTAATTTTTCCCACACCGTCCCGTTTCCGAAACACGTCGAATTTGAAATTATAACATAATACTAAACATTTATTAGCGTAACAATTACAGGAGTTAGAAGTTTAGTTAGTGTACGTATATATCGACCAAATAATTAATTAATCATAATTATTAATTCAATTGACCACTATATATCTAATTTTTATATATAATGATATGCTTAATTAATCATTATATTAATATAATTAATCATTATTAATCCTAGTTAATCATAAGAAAAAACATTTTATCGCATTTAGCAATCATTACACAGTAACGCTAATACATACACCAACAACTACAGCAATCAGTAGTTTATTATGTGTGTATCGACCAAATAATTAATTAATCATAATTATTAATTAAATTAATCATTACATATCTAAATTTGATATATAATAATATGCTTAATTAAGCATTATATTAATATAATTAACTATTATTAATCATAATTAATCATAAAAAAAAATTGTATCGCATCTGGCAATCATTACGCAGTAACACTCCTATTGCAACCGTGCCAAATGCTTCAGGAATATTTGAAGGTTTCTGAAATTGAACCTATCACCCAGTGCGCCTTTTCCGTCCATTATTTTTTTTCACGTTGTCCCGCTGCAGGACGATCGTAAAGCCGCGACGACACTTAGCCACGGATTCTCGCGATCGCGCGTTCGAAATGAGCCGGCATCAGGCCTGATCGCCTCGTCGAAATTACGAACGTTGACGGAGGCACGGTCGCGCGTGGCTAACAGTAAAAATCAGCGGTAAAAAAGGCGCAGCGCGCGGCTGCTAACAAAAAGCGCAAAAGTCGACCCCGAAGGCATCCTTCGTTCGCTGTTTGCCAGAGAGCACGGGATAAGACTGGCCGACCAGCTTCGCCGACGGTTAGTGTCTCCGGTAAACCGTCCTCGAGAAGGTCGTCGATTCGACACTCCGTAAGTTCGTTCCACCTTCGTGCCTCTTTTCCTCGCGAATATCGCTTTTCTGAAACTCCCCGAGCAATCGACAAATTGCAAATTAACCACGTGAAGGATGCAACTGTGCACGGCCTGAGTCCGAATCCGCAGGATGCAACTTGCCAGTTTGTAAGTTTACGCTCCGAGGTTATATGACCTGCGCTGATCAGTGCGCGTGGCTTTTTAACGTAAGGATGATGGAAAGTATGTAGGGTGTAGGTTTGTAACACGTTGATTGGTGCAAAAGGTCTTGAGGGAAATTCGAAAATTACCCAATCGGTGGTGTTTGTAATTTTGTAGATGCAATTAACACTTGGAGTGTTGTGATGGTAACCGGTGACCGACGCAAGAGATTTTTCTGAAGATCCAAAAATTCGCAATGGGTTGCAATGGTTATTTTATAAATGTAGTTTTGGTCGCTTTGGTCTCGAATACCTGCAGATTATTTATATTTTGCATAATTCAAACGCTGTAGTATTTCATAACATCGCCGTTCTAATATAGTCAAATACGCTTGGCAGTCAATGTGTTAATATGGAACAGTGATTAAATTCTTTGCTCTCCGATACCTTCGCATTATTTTCATGTTGCAAAATTTAATTATATTCTGTAGTACTTCATCACGTTGCGGTTTTAATATAGTAAAATACGCACGGCAATCAATGGGTTAACGTAAATTACGTACGGTAAAGGTATGTCAGTGCGATGTTTCGCGAAAATTCTGATGATCGCAGTTGTTGAACGTAGCGTTGTCAAAGGAAAATATGCGGAGTTTAGCCCGGTGACAGTGATGCTGTCAGATGGGATGTGCAATTCAGAGTATCCAATCGGTAGCATTTGTAATTTTGTAAATGCAATTAATATTGAACAGTCATTAAATTCTTTGGTCCTCAATACCTTCACATTATTTTCACTTTGCACAATTGAATCATATTCTGTAGTACTTCATCTCGTTGCGGTTTTAATATAGTAAAATACGCTTGGCAGCCAATGTGTCAATATTGAAGAGTGATTCAATTCTTTGCTCTCCAACACCTTCGCATTATTTTCATTTTGCACAATTCCATCATATTCTATAGTACTTCATCACATTGCGGTTTTAGCATAGTAAAATACGCACAGCAGTCAAAATATTAACGTAAATTACATGTAAGCGGTAATGGTATGCCAGTGCAATGTTTTGTGAAAATTCTGATGATCGCAGTTGTTGAACGTAGCGCTGTCGAGGGAAAATGCGCGATGTATAGGCGAGTGACAGTGATACTGTTAAATAGGATTTGCAATGAAGAGTTTTTAACACGTTAACCAGCGCAAAAGTGCTCGCGAAAAATTTAAAAGATACGTAATCGGTATTTATAATTTTGTAAATGCAATTAATATTGAACAGTGATTCAATTCGTCGATCGCAGATACCTTCGCATTATTTTCATTTTGCACAATTCAATCATATTCTGTAGTACTTCATGACATTGCGGTTTTAACACTTTGACTGCCATGCGTATTTTACTATATTAAAACTGCAACGGAATGAAGTACTACAGAATACGATTGAGTTGTGCAAAGTGAAAATAATGCAAAGGTCGGAGGTTGAATCGCTTGTCAATATTAATTGCATTTACAAAATTATAAATGCGACCGATTGAGTATTGTTTGAATTTTTTGTGTGACCTTTTACGCCGGTCACCGATGACCACCATGGCAGTCAAAGTGTTAATATAGTAAAATACGCTTGGCATTCAACGTGTTAATACTGAACAGTTCTTCAATTCTTTGGCCTCTGATACCTTCGTATTATTTTCATTTTGCAAAATTCAATCATATTCTGTAGTACTTCACGTTGCGGTTTTAATATAGTAAAATACGCGCGGTCAAAGTATTAACATAAATTACGTGCGAGCGGTAATGGTATGTCAATGCGAAGTTCCGGGAAAATTCTGATGATCGCAGTTGTTGAACGTAGCGTTGTCAAAGGAAAATATGCGAAGCATAGTCGAATGACAGTGACGCCGTCAGATGGGATGTGCGATAAAGGGTATTCGGCATAAATGACGTGCGAACGGTAATGGTCCACCGACGTGTGATGTTCCGTGAAAATTCTGATGATCGTAGTTTTTGAACGTAGCATTTCTCCACCGGAAAATATGCGAAGTGGCCGAGTGTCGGCGATCCTGTCAGACGCGATATGCGATACACAATATTCAGCGTAGACGAGCGAACGGTAATGGTACGTTAAAGTCTGACGTTCCGTGAAAAATTAGTAAAGTGAAGCACGAGCGTACGATTCTGCGACGCAGTTAAAAACAGAATAATCGAAGCACGCGATAATGTACACGGTGAATTTCAATAAGTGCGTAAACGAAGAAGTAGGTGCAGATTGCGCGCGTAATTATTTTGCTATGGTATCATCCGATCTTTATGGCTGTCTCCTTTGATCCAACTATCGTAAAATCTTATTCCAACGGTGAGGCAAAGTAAGTTGACGTAGAAGAACGTTTCTCTCTGGTCGTGTTCGCGCCTTTTTCTAACGGTCGCGATTTGCCACGGAATCTCGATTCCAATCTCGGCGAGCACATTTTCTCATATTTCTCTTCTCTCGCCCGATTCTTCGTCTATTCATCGTATTTTCTCGTTTCTCTCTGCCCGACAAACCCTCGCATCTTTCTTCCCGGGCATCAGCACGGATAAAAAGGGGAACGCATTGATGCACTTATCTGCATTTCTCACTTGTGTAACGGGGTAACGACGAGGTAGATTGCTCTGTAATTTCCTGTGTGCGAGTCTGAGGCTGCAATAGTATATGTCCCCACGTTATACCATTATTTCTACTAACGACACATTTTATACTGGGTGGCATAAATGTTCGACTGCATAGAAAGCGGCATCGTTACATATCGTAAATGAGATCATGTGTTTACTTCTACCACTACACGTGTAGTATTCAATGCACGTTAATTCGTTCAAATTATAAATCCGTTTGATATGCAACAGCCAATGAATAAATACGTTGTTGCTGATTATTAAAAAAAAACTGTTTTAATCACAGAGGTTTCAAAAGAGGATACACATTTTTTACTTTGACGAGTGTTTAAAATAGTGGAGTTTTTAAACTATTTGAAGAAGTTTTCAAATAGTCAAAGAATGTGTATATGTCCCCACGTTATACCATTATTTCTACTAACGACACATTTTATACTGGGTGGCATAAATGTTCGACTACATAGAAAGCGGCATCGTTACATATCGTAAATGAGATCATGTGTTTACTTCTACCGCTGCACGTGTAGTATTCAATGCACGTTAATTAGTTCAAATTAGAAATTTGTTTGATATGCAACAGTCAATGAATAAACACGTTGTGGTTGATTATTACAAAAAACTGACGTTTTCGAATCACAGAGGTTCTAAAATAGTATACACATTTTTTACTTTGACGAATGTTTAAAATAGTGGAGTTTTTAAACTATTTGAAAAAGTTTTCAAATAGTTAAAGAATATGCATATTTGATAAGAATACGCACACATTGCGGAAATGTCAGGTTTTTGAATAGTAAATTTTAACGTATTTCTTTTATTCATTGGTACAAGCCAAACAAATTTCGAATTGAAATAGAATGGCTAAGTTTCTAAATGTAATAAAACAACAACCGTGCAAGCAACATTACGCAATATACATTAATTCGTTATTTACGTTTTAATTTCGCAAACGTTTAACGATTATTTGCGGTCATCACTGCCGATACTTCATTAGCTTTCACTTAAGTCGGTATACACCCGGATTTTCTACAATCCACCACAAAGGATAATACGCAGGTAATCTTAATGATGATTGAAAAATCTCATCAACATTAATCATCCTAATAATAACAAGTACACAGCTTACATAATAAATAATGATAAAGGAATTCAACCAAAAACCGATTGTATATCCACGTGAGTCTAAAATCCTGAGATTGATTGAAAAAATATTAAATTTGTTTGTTTTCTGAATTTTTAAATTTGTTTGGCGGATACCGGTTAATTAATTAATACATTGACAATTATTCGAAGAAACCCTACATTTCAGGACTAAGTGCAATTTCTTTGAATAATTTTATACCGGATATAATTTCTTTGCTAAATTAAAGATAGAAGTCGAAATAAAAATAAAAAAATATAGGTTTGATGCAATGATCACGTTAACAAAACAAAAGAAAGTGTAAAGTCCATCTATCGACAAAATCCGCAATCACTTAGTTGCCAACCCAATAAAATATTAAATTTTATTTTTACGCGGCTATTCCAAAATACTTGTAATATAATACTAAATAAATTTAGCACAATAATAACAGGTGGTCTATTGTCTACCTATGAAGCAAGTATACAAATTATAAAAATCTTTTTATTTTAAACAACACATAATTGCAATCTTGAGGCTTCAAAACAAATTTTATTATTTTATCCTTGCTTCAACGATACAAGTTTGCGGCAAGCAGCTTCAGAATTTCATTATTTTCGCCGGTACTCGGTATTAGAAAAGGAAAAAATTTGCCGGTCGCGAATGTGTTAATAGAAATTTAGGATAATATACAGAAATTTTTCTAATTAACACATTTGCCATCGCTGACGTGAATTCACGTCTTTTTAATTGAATTTGCATCATTTCAAATTCTACTCCTGAATGCCGCTGACGTGAATTCACGTTGTGCCATTTTTTTTTTCTGAATATATCATTCATACAATTTACCTAAATTTTTTAATTAACGGATATGCTAACCTTTAATTTTCTCGAAACAAGAGAAAATGGACTTACACCGCTTTCAAAATAAACAGTCCATACCTTCGCAATGCCACCCAACAAATATAGCACAATCTAGCGTTGTTTTCCATTGCCTTCGCCGGTCATAAATATTAATATGCCCCATATATACGTGACAGCGTGAATTTCGCCTGGGCGTCAGATCTCCGAGCGGTACCGTTCGAAAGGCCACTTGAAAATTCTGATTGACTCGTCATGCCTGTTCATCACGATTTTCGTCTCCTCGTTAATTCAACGCGGACTCCCCCCGACGCGTCGGACGTCGAGAGGTCACCATAATATCTTTTACCATCGCGCCTTTGGCGTTCTACAATCCGCGGTCCCGTTACATCTCTCGTACCTAACAAACAAGATAACCTCGCGTAACCTGCAGTTCTCCGTTTCTTTATTCCCATGCCGTCTGTTTTTTCCCCATCCTCGCCGGTCCGCGGATAATCGCCGATCGCGGCATCTTCGTCGGCACGCGATCGGCATTCGAAGGACGCGGGGCTGATTACGAAAAGTGGGAAACTTTCTCTGGAGGAGAATGACGAATGTGAAATGAGAAAATGCGCCGTGCACCGTCGACGATCTACGTAATGCACGTGCGTCGAATAAGTGCCGCGGGTCGCCCAGCATGAATGAAGAAACGTTCACGTGCAACTATGTAGATTAGCATGCGGGAAAGTCAATGTCACGGTTGCGAAAACGTGAAATTCGAATGGACGACGCGGCGCTGTTTGTTGGCGTTTGATGGGGGACAAAACGATATTATGAATAGTTAACACGTTGACTGCCGAGTGTATTTTGCTGTATTAGAACCGCGATGCTATGAAATAAAGAGCGTTTGACTGAATTATGCAAAATGTAAATAATGTGCATGTATTGGAGACCAAAGGATCGCATCACTATTCTAACAATAAGTGCATTTATAAAATAATTGTTGCTACCAATTGCGGATATTTTGGTATAATGGAATATTTCATAAATGGAATATTTTGGTATAATGGAATATTTCATATATGGAATATTTTGGTATAATGGAATATTTCATATATGGAATATTTTGGTATAATGGAATATTTCATATATGAAATATTTCACATATGGAATATTTCAGTAAAATTTCTTGCGCCGGTCACCGGTGACCATCGTGGCAGTCAAAATGTTAGCACGTTGACTGCCGTTTTTTGCTGTATTAGAACGGCGATGCTATGAAATACTACAGCATTTGACTGAATTATGCGAAATGTAAATAATGTAAGTAACGCAGGTATTGAAGATCAATGAATCGCGTCACTATTCTGACAATAACTGCGTTTATAAAATGATTATTACTACCATTGCGAATATTTTAGCATAATGGATTATTTCATATATGGAATATTTCAGTAAAATTTCTTGCGTCGGTCACCGGTGACCATCATGGCAGTCAAAATGTTAGCATGTTGACTGCCGTTTTTTGCTGTATTAGAACGGCGATGCTATGAAATACTACAGCGTTTGACTGAATTATGCGAAATCTAACTAATGTAAATAATGCAATTATTGAAGACTAAAGGATCGTGTCACTATTCTAACAATAACTGCGTTTATAAAATAATTGTTGCTACCAATTGCGAATATTTTGGCATAATGGAATATTTCATATACGGAATATTTCAATAAAATTTCTTGTGCCGGTCACTGGTGACCATCATGGCAGTCAAAGTGTTAATCCCTATGTGCCAAATGATCTGCTTTGTTGTCTTATCAAAAATCGGCATTCGTGGAATGAATACCTCGAGAAATATTTGGTTAATTATCTATCCCGATAACATCGAATTTGGCATTTGTGTACTTTATTCGTGACTAGAATACGCGGAAGTCGCATATCAATGGGCGGCATTGTCTGTCAAACGGTTATGTATAATGGCCAGAGCATCTAATGACCAAGTGCCTACACGCCTAATCGCGGGAATTTAAAGTAAATTAACACGTTAAGAACCTCTAAGAAATCTATAAGAAATACGCCTGTTTTCACAGCTATTAATGTTATAAATCGCTGTTTTTTTTTTTACATTTCTTTCACCGGTTTGTCGATCTAGATTTTATCGAATTCTTCAGCAACAAAAATACGTATTTATCTAAATATTTTCTTCTCAAATTTTTTTTCTAACCGTGAAATTTCGTGTAATACTCCAATACATAATAACAGACGCTATTACTTTCCGGACATGATAATTCTTTAAACTTAAGTTCTCGGATCTAATGACTAATCATTTTTTCAAACAGCCTCAACTGAATTGGAACTCAAGAAAATTGTTGTTGATAGGCTATTCGCTTGCATGATGACAATTTGGACCCCACGAGAAGCATTTTAAGTTTATGCCGGATGATCAACATATTAAACAAAATGCGATTTTTATATTTTTGTAAACAACTTGGGATAAATCACGTGTACTGATGTTTACCTAAAACATACTAGTTCATACAAAATTTTTACAGTACACAATTATACATGGTCCGATGTCTACTACCGAGTACTTCACTTTAATGCTATAGTACAAAATTATATAGTACAAAATTATACATGATCCGATGTTTTCTACCGAGTACTTCACCTGAATGCTATAGTACAAAATTATATAGTACAAAATTATACATGATCCAATCGCTGTCTACTACCGAGTACTTCACCTTAATGCTAAAATGTCACATTTTTCTCCTTCCAGCATTATCCTCGTCTCTCTTTACTCGGCACTGTCATCAAACTCGAACGAAGGAAATGGAAAACTCAAAGAAGCGCACCCGTTACAGCTGCAACTTCACGCAACCACTTTAACCGAAAACAAGTCCGTCAGCGGAAACACAGTAGAAAATACTCCTCCGATCGAGCGAAGTCCGGGAAACGTCCCGACGAATTTCACACGTCTGCAAACGTACGACAGAGAAGTCGCCCAGAAATCAAACTCGGACGCTTCGAAAATATCGAGTCAATACGACAAAGTGGTGGAGCATGTTCGGAAAATATTGGAAGGCGAGGGCGTGGGATCGAGAATCGATCAGCCAGACAACACTCGACCAGACAATGAATCAACGAACGCGAGAGACGAGAGTACGGCCGAAAATGTCGATAAAACTGATGAGAACGGCGAGACCAACGGGGAGGAAAGGTTCACGAAGCTGTCGAGGAACGGCGGCGTTGAGAATAATCTGTCGAATAAGGACGCGGTATCGGCGAAGTATGGCGAGAAGTATGCGGAAAGAAACGCGGCTAGTCCGAAGTTCGTGGAAATTTTCCTCGCCACGGAGAATCCGCTTTCACGGAAGAATGTGAGCGAGATCGAGCCGAAGCGTGGATCCGCGAAAATTCAGGCAGAAACCGAAGATCACGAGGAGAGTCGAGCTGGGGAACATAATTCGGAACCGAGTGAAGAGGATGTGCTGGAAGCCGAGAACCTTGGCCTGCAAGCTATGCATGATCTTTATTATGTGAAAGAACCGAAGCTGCATTCGATGGGTGAGTGTTTATGACTTCTTCAATTGCGTCTTATGGTTAGGGTTGGTTGATGTGAGTAAAACGAAGTGCATGGTAAGTCGAGGCACTTTGAGAGAAAATTGAGTGGTTGCGATGTGTGTATATTGTAGACGATATGATTATGGGAGTTTACTCTACGTTTGAAAAGAACGGAAAGAGAAATCATCGATATATTCTCATTAATTATACCATAATGATGCCGTCTAATCAATGTATTTCTTCGTAGTATTTTGAAACACTTAGAAATAGTCAAAACCGTCGAAAGAAGACTTTGCATTTTCGACGCATGGCCAAAAATAGATAAAAAATGTCAATGTTTCTTTTGCTCCGAAATCGTATACTTTGATGGAGGATAAATTGCGCAAATAATATACTACTATTCCAGTTGCATAACTTATAGCCTAGTACCACTAGTGGCCTGACGGAAATTTTCTTACAACTTACGTGGCATCAATGTGTTAACAAATACAACAACACTATATTAAATAATTTTCGAAGCACACCCGCTTTCTTAGATATGCGTACTTCGTTTTTGAGGAAACATTTTCGATTGAATGCATCTTCCGAAACTTTTCGATGTAAACGTGCTTATCTTCTGCTACGATAAGAAACAATAAGTCCAGTACGATTTTTCAATATAGATTTTCAATCCGATGTAAATCCCTAGGCATTCTGTTCAGAATGTAATAATCTCCTACTATGATAAGAAAGAATTCATGGTATAGCACCGCGCGTGGCCTGACCGAGATTTTCTTACAAACTTGCGTGTCAGTCAACGTGTTAACCTATTTTCCAGGTCTCTTCTTGAAAACAGACGACCCCGCAAGATACGTGGCTGCCTTTAACGGCCAAACCGAAGAAGCCCGGACCCTCGCCAAGTACGGATACGCCGTCCTAGAAGGTACCACAGCATTCCTCAAAAAGTAAGCGACCCCTCGATTCCTCCAGTCCATCCCAAGTTCCTTTTCATCCAACCAACAACTTTTCAGATTTCCCGACATTTCACACGGACTATCCCTGGCCCGAAGTACGCGAAGGACACCTTTGCAGCAACAATGTCCTCGCAGGGGCACTCCTCAGTGTCCTTCAGCGAGTTTACGTTACAGAACATCCGACGGTAGCTGTAACAACCTTCAGAATCTCTGGTGGGGATCAGCTATGTCCAGCATGCAGAGGTAGTTGCACTTATTGTCGCGAAAGTTTACCGCAAATAGGGTAAAGTAAGCAGTGATTGACCGGTACACAGTCGTTGACCGTTGATCCGAAATAAGCAACTGTTTTCAGTTCAAATTTAACAACACGCTGGACCCATTCGTATTTGCTTGTAGTCGCTTGTAGAATGAAATATATAATAGGGTAAAGTTGGCAGTGATTGACCGTTTTGCGTTCATGAACGAATATCTGAAGATCGCTATAGGTACATTTTCATTCCTTTGAATATCAGTCTAAAGCACATTCTGTATGTCAGCGTCTTGCAATACAGAATTCTTGTGTAGATTACCTGTGATTAACACATTGACTGCCAAGCATATTTTGATGCGTTAGAACCGCGATGCGATGAAATACTGCAAAGTATGATTAAATAGTGCAAAATAAAGGTAACGCACAGTTGTTAGAAGCCAAAGCATTGAAGCACCGTTCCAATCTTAATTGCTTTTACAAAATTGCAAATAGGCTTTATTGCGAACTTTTAGCACTTTTCGTAAAACCTTTTGTACCGGTCACCGCGTATTTTGCTATGTTATAACCGCATTGCAATGAAATACTGCAGAGTATTATCAAATCGTGCAAAATGAAAGTAACGCAGAGTTGTTAGAAGCCACAGTATTGAAGCACCGTTCTACTATCAATAGCTTTTACACGATTACAAATAGGCTTCATTGCGAATTTTTAGCACTTTTCGTAAAATCTTTTGTACCGGTCACCGCGTATTTTGCTATGTTATAACCGCATTGCAATGAAATACTGCAGAGTATTATCAAATCGTGCAAAATGAAAGTAACGCAGAGTTGTTAGAAGCCAAAGTATTGAAGCATCGTTCCAATATCAATTGCTTTCACAAGATTACAAATAGGCTTCATTGCGAATTTTTTGCATTTTTAGTCAATTCTTTTGCGTCGGTCATCGTGTATTTTGCTACGTTATAACCGCGATGCAATAAAATACTGCAAAATGAAGGTAACGCAGAATTATTATAAGCCAAAGTATTGAAGCACCGTTCTGATATTAATTGCTTTTACAAAATTGCGAATGGGCTCGATTGAGAATTTTTTGCATTTTTAGTAAATTTTTTTGCGCCGAAAAGAACATTTTTCTGTCCTAACATGCTAAAAAATAAAGAATGCAACATTTCACGTTTAAGTTATACGGCTTTCATTCAATCCGGTCAATCACTGTACACTTTATCCTACGTGAATCGAGATAACTCGCTACTTCTGCGCAGGTTCCTGCCGGCAGCCTATCACGACGGAATCCAGACTATCCGTAGATCCAGAACCGGAAGACCATTGCCAAGTGCACGCGACGTTTCCAGTCTAGTTCACGAGGACAGAGATATTCCGTTGGCCTCTGTTACGCACATGCTAATGCAATGGGGTCAGTTCGTGGATCACGACATTACAGGTATGAGATGCGCGTGACGTTATTTAATAGTCGTGACTCTGGCCACGCAAGTGTACCGTGAATGAACGAGTTGTTAACGAAGCGTTATGGCGTCAGCTTTCTATAAGCAGTGGCATTTGGATGACGCAGAGGCTTCAGTTACTTGTAAAAGTAGAGATTTCAGTGTGGCGTTGGTGCAGAAATTTTCGGGACGTCGATCATTTTCGAACAAGACATACTTCCTGCGATTGAAATTGATTTATAGTGGATTTATCAATCCTTGTACTTAATTGAAACCAAATAGAGGTTGATTACTGTTAATAATTATATTGAATTATTTAATTCCAATTGAAACCATTTTTTGAGCTTTAAACTCGAATTTAATTAATTTTTTGAGCTTCTAACTCGAATTTAATGAATTTTTTATTTTATTTCTAGTTTATATAGTCAAGACAATATATCGAGCAAGACATACTTCGCGCGATTGGAGTTGATTTATGGTTGATTTACCAATCCTTATATTTAATTGAAACGAAATAGAGGTTAATTACTGTTCATAATTATATTGAATTATTTAATGTAAATATATAATAGTATAATTTATATAAAGTATTTGTAAATACCTAAAAGATTAAAAAATCTACTTTAAGTGCAAAAAATCGCTTGCAAATTAGTAAAATTTTTATTGCATCTAGCGTAGTTTCCGCACATTCCATCAGTAGAATTGTAATTCTGATCATTATCATATTTATCACGTCCAGTTATAACGTTATGAATAACGTTAGTTATAACGTTATTACACTTATATTCGTATACAATTTTTACTATTTTCCTGTTAACTTCGTAAACTTTTTGAATAATTAATTTTTGGCAATGTATAGCGAATTCTGAAAATAGATGTAGACTCATTGTTTATTATAGTTAAGCTGCAATATTGCGAAGAATTGCCCGAAGGTGATTAATGTATGAATTCTTTTTCTATGGAATATGTTGTTTCACCATTTAATAGATTATTATAAGTAATAAATAATTGCCATGCCAATTTCTTGCGTATGCGATAGCAACTGGTCAAAGCAGAGGTTTCAACGGCACTATTCCACAGTGTTGCCTAAATGCAGGCGCCGGCTTCCAAGAACCAGAGTTTATGGTAACGCATTTATAAGCATTTTCTATTCCTAGTCATTTTAATTCTATAGTATTTATTAATTTAATAAATGCTATAGAATATAATAAATACTATAAAGTATTATTAATATTCTTAGTATTTATAAGTATTTCTATATTATAAACTTCTTATTCGCATAAATTTAACAATTTCCATTAAAAAGTTAAAAAAGTGTCTCTTAACGTCTTTTGAGTTTAGTGTGTTCAAACGAACGCCTTGTTTCGTTTGGGGTACCTTTGTTACTTTTATAATTACCTCCACATGTTTCGAAATACGCAGACTACCTTTTAAGGAGTCAATATTAATAGTAGCACATATTTATCGGAAGCTATATATTTTTATGGGCAAACACGATATACTAACGTTGTAACTTATTTTATTATCGGAATCGTGCCCTAACGTGTCTTTCTTAGTTTTGCGCTCGAGAACTTAGTAATGAATTTTTTTAAATCCGCCGATATTGTACCTTTTATAACTACCTCCAAATGTTTCGAAACACGCAGACTACCTTTTAAGGAATCAATATTAATAGTAGCACATATTTATCTGAAGCTATATGTTTTTATGGGTAAACACGATATACTAACGTTGTAACTTATTTTATTATCGGAATCGTGCGCTAACGTGTCTTTCTTAGTTTTGCACTGGAGAACATAGTAATGAATTTTTTTAAATCAGCCGATATTGTACCTTTTATAACTACCTCCACATGTTTCGAAACACGCAGGCTATTTTTGAGAAGTCAGTATTAATAGTAACATATATTTATCTGAAGCTATATATTTTTATGGGCAAACACGATATACTAATGTTGTAACTTATTTTATTATCGGAATCGTGCCCTAACGTGCCTTTCTTAGTTTTGCGCTCGAGAACTTAGTAATGGATTTTTTGAAGTCAGCCGATATTGTACCTTTTACCCTCCTTTTATCCTAAGTGCGGAAGCGGACGTTATTGCACCAAGAGATTCCGTACATTTCATCGTATATGTGAGTGTGCGTGTGTTTGTCTGTTGTTGGCAGGAGATTCTGTTTACCTTTCCTTTTCTTCTTACAACAGTTTATATAATACGAACTATTACCGGTAGGTACATAATATTGACGTTCTGTTTGAGCGTGCGATTTCGAAACATATAGAACAAGCAAACGTTTCGCAAAAATAACCAAACAGCCCGTAAGAAATTTACCTGTTATTTAGACAAAAGTACCTGTTTTAAATTTACCTGTTATTTACCCAAAAGTTCCTGTTTTCACTTTACCAGTTAGGTATTTACACAAAAGTACCGGATTTAAATTTACCTGTTATTTACACAAAAGTACCGGTTTCAAATTGACCTGCTATTTACACAAAAGTACCGATTTTAAATTTACCTGCTATTTACACAAAAGTACCTGTTCTAAATTAACCTGCTATTTACACAAAAGTACCTGTTTTAAATTTTCCTGTTATTTACACAAAAGTACCTGTTTTAAATTTACCTGCTATTTGCACAAAAGTACCGATTTAAAATTTACCTGCTATTTACACGAAAGTCCCGGTTTTAAATTTACCTGCTAATTACACAAAAGTACCGGTTTTAAATTTACCTGTTATTTACACAAAAGTACCTGTTTTAAATTTACCTGCTATTTACACAAAAGTACCGGTTTTAAATTTACCTGTTATTTACACAAAAATACCTGTTTTAAATTTACCTGCTATTTACCCAAAAGTTCCTCTTTCCAATTTACCAGTTAGGTATTTACACGAAAGTACCGGTTTTAAATTTACCTGCTATTTACACAAAAGTACCTGTTTTAAATTTACCTGCCATTTTCACAAAAGTACCGATTTTAAATTTACCTGCTATTTACACAAAAGTACCGATTTTAAATTTACCTGCTATTTACACAAAAGTCCCGTTTTTAAATTTACCTGCTATTTACACAAAAGTACCGGTTTTAAATTTACCTGCTATTTACACAAAAGTACCGGTTTTAAATTTACCTGTTATTTACACAAAAGTACCTGTTTTAAATTTACCTCTTATTTACACAAAAGTACCTGTTTTAAATTTACCTGCTATTTACACAAAAGTACCGGTTTCAAATTTACCTGCTATTTACACAAAAGTACCTGTTTTAAATTTAGCTGCTATTTACACAAAAGTAGCGGTTTTAAATTTACCTGCTACTTACACAAAAGTACCGGTTTTAAATTTACCTGTTATTTACACAAAAGTACCGGTTTTAAATTTACCTGCTATTTACATAAAAGTATTGTTTCAAACAAATACGCAATTGAAATAACACAAAAATATGAAAGACGCGCTCACACAATTTTGTGTGACTATTAACACAGACTTCTGCAGACGAAGCTCAAGTGCTTCGAAATATCTCGAGGAAATTACACAAATAACAAAGGTGTGTTAATAAAAAAAAATAAGGCGCCCGACCGATCACATTAAATACCATAAAATAAAATAACGTCGATAGGGAAGAGTGAATTCGAATTTTTTTTCGAGAAGAATTCGCGAATCTTTTTTGTACAGCATCCAGAGTGTCTACCGATCGCGGTCAATTTACGCGACAGTTTTTTCGGCCCTCTCGGTGTGAGATGCTTAGAATTCCTGAGAAGCGGTCCTGCACCACGCGAGGACTGCGAATTTGGCCCAAGGGAACAGCTGACGCAGGTGACCAGCTACTTGGACGCATCCACAGTTTACAGCAGTCAAGCTTTGCAAAGCGACAGCCTGCGAATCTTCCGAAATGGTAAGCATCCGTCCGTAACAGGAGTACAGAAGGCAAGGAATTCAAACCTTGCTGACACCCGAGAAAATACGAAGCCACTCCTTGTTCTTGTAAAATGCATCCTCAAGATATACCGCGAGGTTCCACAATTTTACGTGCCTCACGCCGCACGTTTGTTATAATGACATTTTTCCAACCGTTGTTGTTACAGAATTTAGAAATTCGTCTAGCATATGTCGGTCTACTAATTAGTATATTGAAATTTAGTACGCATAAAATATGAGCTTTAGAGATTTATATTTAGAAAAACGTATTCGTTTAATAAAGGCGCCTAGTGACGGAAAGTCAGATTTTAATAAAATAGTACATTTCAACATATTAACACGTTCGCGGACGTAAATGCTATTAAATTCATTTTTATGATGATGCAGAATGACATGAATGCCGTAGCATTCAAATCTTAAAGTCAATTATTTTGAATTTAATTTTATATAACCTTAAGTTTTGGTACTTATTTATATTCAATAGCATTCAAATTTTTAAGTAAATTATTTTTAATTTAATTTTATATAACCTTAAATTTTTGTAATTATTTATATTCAATAGCATTCAAATCTTAAAGTCAATTATTTTGAATTTAATTTTATATAACCTTAAGTTTTGGTAAATAAGTTGTAGTCATTTGGAAAATAATTATTGAAAATGAAATGACAAGGGCATAATGTAGGTCTTTAAAAGGAAAGCGCAACGAAATGAGATGTATGTGCAAAACATCTTGTCTACATCTACGCGTAAATAACTGCTGTACAGTTAATCATACGAAAAAATATTAAAAGTTACATAAAATTGATGTCCAAGTTCAATTTAAATTCTCTATGCACGAACAAACTTTATCGAAGGTTTTTGCATCGTTCCACTTCCACGTTCAATTACGAAATAATACCCGGTGACTTGAGACAGCTTTTGCCGAAAATTGCCGGTCAACAATGTGTTAACTAATAGATTGACCAACGCCAAAGAAATATCCGAAATCCATTACGCATTCGCATATTTTCAGGTTTACTACAATACGGAAGAATACAGTCGCGAAGACCACTGCTTCCCCGCCAAGATTCTGATATGTGTAAGCGTGGGTCTTTATCAACGACTTGTTTTCGTGCCGGAGATGGTCGATTGAGTGAACAACCAGCTCTGACGTCTTTACATATTGTGTTTCTGAGACTGCATAATAGATTGGCCACGCGATTGGCAGCGATTAATTCTCATTGGAGCGATGAGAAATTGTTTCAAGAGACGCGCAGACTCGTGGGAGCAATTGTACAGCATGTTACTTATCGAGAATACCTGCCGATCGTTCTTGGTAAGCAAACAGAGCGTAATTAGAGTATAGATCACTTTATAAACTTGAAGCTTCACAAACACCTGTTCTGATTATATTTACTTCACTTGTGGTTTTTGAAATGCTACATTCTCAGGAGTCGATACATAATGACAATATATGCCATTTCGGATTTCTGGATTGCAATGCAAGTTATATTATATTAATATATATATTAATTAATATATATTAATTTATATTATATTAATATATTAATTTATATCTCAGGAGTCGATACATAATGACAATATATGCCATTTCTGGATTGCAATGCAATTTATATTGAGTTTCAAAAACAACAAATCAAGTAAATCAACTGCATCTGGTGTTTGAAAAATTTAATTGCATCGAACGTTGAACGAAAATGTATAAACTTGAGAATTTTTTTTAGGACACGAAGTCATGAAGATATTTGAATTGGAGGTCCTCAGAAAAGGATATTACAACAATTACGACCCCACTATTAATCCAACTGTTGCAAATGCATTTTCTACGGCAGCTTATCGATTCGGACATTCATTGGTTCAGCGTAGTTTTGTTAGATTCGGTACAGATCACAAACCTATCTTCAACAGTACGTATCATATACACGTTGTTACCTCTAGATTTACCAGGCATATTAGAATTACTTGTTTGTAATTTCTTATAATCACTACTCATTTACAAAATTCCTTTACAAGTTACTTTTACTAATTTGATGCGGTTTTCATTGACATATTCAAATGATTAATTCTATGAAATAGGTCTTCCTTGTTTTTTTTTCTGTAAAATGTATATGTAGTATATCTAGACATCCCGGAAGTAAATATAGATAAACTTAGTTACATCATGTTTTATATATCTTATTTACAAAACGCACGGCAATCATATTTATCAAAATCTTTCCATTCCAGAAAATCGAAATTTTACTTTGCATCGTGATCTGCATAAGTACAATTACTTAGTAATTAATTCTTTTATTGAATAAATTGTTTTTTCACAAACAAGTAATTTTGATCCCTCCGATAAAAATAGGTATACGTCCAGAGTTGATGGTCCGCGTGTCGACAAATTATTGACTAATATGCTTGTTTGTTTACAATGCTGCAGATGTTTCAATTCACGACGAATTCAGCAATCCAGTCAATCTCGAGACTGCAGGTTCAGTCGACCGTCTCCTTCTCGGCTTGGTGAATCAGCCTTCGCAAAAACGAGACGAATTTATATCCGTCGAATTAACGAACCACCTGTTTCAAACGCCACGATTTCCATTCGGCATGGACCTAGCATCCCTAAACATCCAAAGAGGACGAGATCACGGACTACCGCCTTACGTAAAATGGCGAGAGGCTTGTGGACTCTCGGCTATAAACAGCTTTGACGACTTAGAAAAAGTATTGTCCGCGAATGCGGCCCGAAAATTCAGACTTCTTTACAGTTCCGTCGAGGACATCGATCTGTATCCTGCTGGCTTGTCTGAAAAATCTGTCACCGGCGGTTTGGTTGGTCCGACCTTCGCCTGTATAATCGCTCAGCAGTTTAGAAATTTGAGAAAAGGCGACAGATTCTGGTACGAGAACGAGGTCGGCGAGAGTACTTTCACTCCGGGTCAGCTTCAACAAATTCGAAGGGTCACTCTAGCGCAGGTCCTTTGTCGCACAATGGATAATATCGAAACGATTCAACCGTTCGTGTTCCTAACGGCTGACGACCTTAAAAACCAGCGCCTAGCGTGTAATGATGATTTCATCGGGGAGTTAAATCTCACACCCTGGGCGGAGAGACAGCCAGAAGTGCGAAGTAGTTCAGGATCGCAGAAGAAGGTACTTCCGAGTAGACCGAAAACCACGAGCCCGAGTTCGAAACTAGAACCGACGCGAACTAACAGCAAGGAGGACACGAAGTTCCTTCCCCCGAGACAGAAACCTTTGAAGACAAACATACATCAGCAGAACAAGATAGTCGTGCGAAGACCGCCGATCGGCGCAAAAGACAATGTGACCATCGTCGTCAACAATAATGCCATAAACTCGCCCGTTTTCGTAAACGACGCTATTTATGGCACGAACATCAGAGTTCAGCCGCTGAAACAAAAGCAGAGCCAAAAACGGCCGCAAGACGCTCATTTAAAGCCGGGAAACCTTCCAGTCAACGGTCCCCCTAAACCTATACCCACCGCGATACCGAGCTTTCCTTCTTATCCGTACATTCCGCAAGCTTTCGACGATCCGAGTAATCCAAATCCACTCAGCTACGGTTTCAAGCCAGGCAATCAAGGTCAAGACATAGTGTACGACAGTCTGTCGAGTCCCAGACCGACGCTATATACGTACTATCCCAATCAGTATAAGCCACCTACTACACAAGCTCCTTATCAGCAAGTCGATGGCTATCTATTCAATTACGGTACGCACGGGCACTACCACGATCGACCTTCTGGTCAAAGGCCGGCATACGGAGCGAACCCGTACCCTGATCGATTCGAGAACAGACCGATCAAGGACCATTACGCTTGGAGTAAACCATATCAAAGACCGGAACAAGAGTTTAGCGGCTTCCAGAATAGACCTTACGTGCAGAGTGACAAAGATGGCTGGCCGAATCGACCGTTTTATGAGAAGGACCCGCCGCGCATACAAAGTGATCCTGACGGATGGACGACTATTCCGCAGGCGAACGTTGAGTCTTATAATTACGACAGAGAACCTGTTAGGAAACCCGTGTCACCTGTAGGTGATGTGTATTTTCATAAACGGCCTGTGAACCGACCTCAAAATGATCATGAAAATTGGCCGTACAATGGTGGGTCGATGTATAAACCCGGCGGATATCAGGATCATGGAAGTTGGGATTATCAAAGGGATCCGCCTAAAAGACCTGGGTACCAATATGAATCAGTTGGGAGACCAAATCCGAATTACGACGATCGCGAGAAATGGGACGGTAATTACGCTAGACCTTACGATAAAGTATCGACTTTAAGTTACGGAGAACGACCTTCGAAGTGGCCAATTTCGAATCGCGACGCTGAGAAGTCGCCGGCGTATCAGAAGGTGCCGTCCACTCAAAGTAATGCAGAGCAATCTTCCGTATTACCGTTTCACTCAAACGGCCCGTTCCAGAAACCAGTTCAACCGACCAAAGTGACGATTCAAACTTACGGGAGTCGACCGATTAATAACTACGAGAGCTCGTCTCCTTCGCGGGACTCGGAATCTTCGGAAGAGCCATCAACTACCATCGGGGTCCATTCGCCGCAAGATCTGACCAGCACTTACAAGCCTCCGAAAGTGCAGTCCGTCACGATCGTTAGCGAAACAATTACCAGCGCTCGTCAACCAGCCAGTTCCGGCTATCGACCGCTGAACAAAGTCGAGAACGAAATTCCGACGCCGATTTCTCAGCTTAACGAGTACGCGCCGGAAAATATCGCCAGGAAACCTGGCCAGTATTATTACGAGAAGAATGTCCTGCACAGATATCCGGACAGAGTGGAATCGATCGGTCAAGACGCGAAGAACAATCGGCCCTCGAGCGAGACTAACGACGAAGTCAATAGGAAAGCGATATTTACCGCGGGCGAGATCGATGCGGACGCGAGTAAGAAGAAAACATTGCCGGGCGAGAAGATTTTCGAGACTGGCTTTATTGACAACGACACGAACGCGCAGGTTGTACGGAGCGATAATGTCGGCATTACGACGACGCAGACGATAGTGATTGAGGACAGGGACGATGACGGTGTTGTGGGAAATGAGGATGAGACGGATGATGAGCTGGAGGGGGCGTTCTCGGAAGAAGTCGAGAATTCCGCGCCATTGAGTGGCAGGTACGTGTCGGTGCTACATAAAATGGAGGATATAGAGTACCGAGTGTCGTATTAGGTGTAAGAGAAAGTTCTGTCGTTTTTTCTTCTGAAGAAAAAAACAACATTTTTTTTTTCACTTTCTATTTAACCCTTTGTTTAGCACATTGACTGCCAAGCGTATTTTGCTCTGTTCGAACGGCGAAAGTATGAAATACTACAGCGTTCGACTGAAGTATGCAAAATGTAAATAATGTGCAGGTATTAGAGACCAAAGGATCGCATCACTATTCTAACAAAAACTCCATTTATAAAATATATAATATATAATATAAAAATGTGCAAGTATTGGAGACCAAACGATCGCATCACGGACCGAACGAAAAGTTTAGTGTCAATCACGCTCGATATTTCTATGAATATCGTAATAACGATTTTGAGTAGTTGCAAAAACGTCACTTTGACCTTTCAATAAGTTGAGAAACTAATAGTAACTATAGTTATAATACAAATATGTGTACTATACTGTTACTTTTGCGCTAATTTATCTTGACGCGTAATGAAGTGGCACAGTTATCTAAGCCGACAAAAAAGTTCGTTTATTTCCGTGACACTTTATCTTTGTCATTAAATTTCGATTATTTTACTTTCTGTTCGTAGCCTGAATTATTGGCTGAAGCCACAGGAAGATGCGAGTTTAGCATCTATACCGGAAATGCCAGAAATTTCGTCAGACGACCACGCCAACCCAATGGAACTCCCAAGGCCCATGAAATCAAGAACAACTGGCTCCTGAAACGTTCAAATTACCCTCTAAAACCCTAGTTACTCCCCAACTGCGACACTAAACTTTTGACTTAAGATTCATAATTGCAGTTATAATCTTATTGATTCACTCGAATTCGACAGACCAGCTACAGAGACCCGAGTGTAAGCGTAACTATAGTAATCATATGTATAGCAGTAGCATGTATTTTAACACTTTAACGACCGCTAGCCAATTAATCGACTTTTCGGTTCGAACTGCTATTTACCGGTAGCCGATTAATCGGCTTTTCAGTGGTCAACGGTTGTATTAGATAATATAAATATCAGATGATATTATGACAATTTTATGAGGCAATAAAATTACACTGCTTTGAAACCAAATAGGGAGAATGAAACTCATATTCAACACATTCAGTATTTTTCAGTATATAAATTTTTCGCTTTATAAATAGGCACATACACAATTCCCGCGTGATATCCAAAACAGAGTCGGTCGTTAATGAGTGGCATCTTCAGTCAATAGTGGTCGGTAAAGTGTTAATGTTTAGGTAGACAGGGCTTTTGGGATAATTTGAAATGGCTGATTTCACGAATCAAATGCAAGTGATGGCAATATGTCATGAATGTCATCGTTACGTTGCTATCAATTAAAAACTCCCAAGTTTTGAAAGATAAACTAGGATGCCAATTCATTCGAAATGTTCGGAATTAGATAAAATAAATATCAGATGATATTATGACAATTCTAAATAACAATAAAATTACATTGCTTTGAAACCAAAGGATTCTCAACAACACATTCAGTATTTTTCAGTTATAAAGCTTTACAAATAGGCACATACACAATTCCCGCGCGATATCCAAAACAGAGTCGGTCGTTAGTGAGTGGCATCTTCAGTCAATAGCGGTCGGTAAAGTGTTAAGCTAGATTTAAGGATATACGGAGGTACAAAAACGGTCATGTTAGCGATCGAGAATATAAATGCACGATGGTTCGCACGATTTCACGATTTTACATAATACGACTGGCAGGTTCCTCGAAGGGGGCGCCAAACGGAATGTAGCCTAGTTTTACGCCAATTTTAAACTCAGCCACTGCCGCTAGCCTGGAACTATTCTGGACTATTTTCAGATGCAGTCCTCGAAGCCACTGCAACTCGCACGCTATCTGATTTCACGTTTTAGCTCGCTCTAGATCCACACTTCTATTCCGACCGTCGAACGATCTTCGAGCGCGAGCACCTTAGGGCTCGAGAGGTCGGTTTATTTATTTTCCTACTCACTAAGATTTCGGAGAGCGTCGCGCGTAAATTACGTCCCGCTAATCTGGATTATCCCCGACGAGTGGGTGTTACTTTTTATCGGGCCAATATCACTGGCTGTCGCGCCCGATAAAGCGAAAGCGATCGTTCGATCGTTATCGCGCTCTATAATGCGCACTTAATGATCTGTCATGCGCGATAATCTATTTCAATATGCGTATCGTTCGTTATCGCAATCGTACAGCAATGGTAAATTGAATAAACTTGAGCTGT
This sequence comes from Cryptocheilus praepositus, assembly GCA_033815515.1. Lineage (NCBI taxonomy): Eukaryota > Metazoa > Arthropoda > Insecta > Hymenoptera > Pompilidae > Cryptocheilus > Cryptocheilus praepositus. Next base: position 2,403,719 of record JAWWQZ010000119.1, on the reverse strand, counting down.
TCAACCTGAATGCCCTTCCCTGTGTTTGTATGTGAACGAAATTAAATCTATGCCTGCCACATGTGTATATTCTAATGTCTCTTCAACAAAGTCATTGACACTGGTGCAAATTGGGATTTGAATATTTATTCTTATTTTTGTATGTGAATAGAGTTTTTTTTATGACATCGTAATTTGTAGATGCGTTAGAATCTTTAACCCTTCATTGCATGACGGTGGAAATTTTCATCATAACATTGAATGCCCAAAAATTATATAAAAGAACAAGTTCACTTTAATCTAACTTTGCATGATGCAAATATATACTATCTACAAATATATACTAAGATTTTTTTTAACAATTTTTCCTTTAATTTTGAACATGAATTATATCACCTTGATTTATTTCACCAATAAAGAAAAAATCATGCAAAGAAGGGTTAACTGCAATGCACTGACAAACCTTGAAAGACAGTTTCTACCAAAAATATCGTTCGTTATTGCAATCGTTCAGCAATGAGTAAATTGAATAAATTTGAGCTGTTCAACCCGAATGCCCTTCCCTGTGTTTGTATGTGAACGAAATTAAATCTATGCCTGCCACATGTGTATATTCTAATGTCTCTTCAACAAAGTCATTGACACTGGTGCACATTGGGATTTGAATATTTATTCTTATTTTTGTACGTGAATAGAGTTTTTTTTTATGACATCGTAATTTGTAGATATGTTAGAATCTTTAACCCTTCTTTGCATGACGGTGGAAATTTCCATCATAACATTGAATGTCCAAAAATTATCCAAAAGAACAAGTTCACTTTAATCTAACCTTGCATGATGATGGAAATTTCCATCATATTGTTTTTTGCTAAATTTATACTACAAATATATACTAAGATTTTTTTAACAATTTTTCCTTTCATTTTGAACATGAATTATATCACCTTGATTTATTTCACCAATAAATAAAAAATCATGCAAAGAAGGGTTAACTGCAATGCACTGACAAACCTTGAAAGACAGTTTCTACCAAAAATATCGTTCGTTATCGCAATCGTACAGCAATGGGTAAATTGAATAAACTTGAGCTGTTCAACCCGAATGCCCTTCCCTGTGTTTGTATGTGAACGAAATTAAATCTATGCCTACCACATGTGTGTATTCTAATAATGTCTCTTCAACAAAGTCACTGACACTGGTACACATTGGGATTTGAATATTTATTCTTATTTTTGTATCTAATTAGAATTTTTATTTTTATGACATCGTAATTTGTAGATATGCAATGTACTGACAAATCCTGAAAGACAGTTTCTACCAAAAATAAAAATGTCCAGATATGTTAACCTATACGATATATATCCCTGGCGATAACTTCGGAATATGAAACAATCTTTGTACAAATGTTGAAGATACTTCGGACACCATTTTGGTAATGTATGTTGAATAGAATGACGAAATATTTAATTAAATAGCTATCAACACTCCTAATAATGCGATTCTTACATTTTCTTTAGTCACAAGGCATTACAACTGGTAAACCTAGAAACAAATATGTACCCAATTTTCGGTATCGTTTTATATCTTTTTTCAGTGCTAATGCACAAGAAACAAATCTTGAAAGACAGTTTCTACCGAAAATAAAAATGTCCAGATATGTTAACCTATACGACATGTATCTCTGACGATAACTTTTGAATATAAAACAATCTTTGTACAAATTTTGATAACACTTCGGATACCATTTTGGTCATGTATGTTGAATATAATGACGAAATATTTAATTAAATAGCTATCAACACTCCCAATAATGCGATTCTTACATTTTCTTTAGTCGCAAGGCATTACAATTGGTAAACCTAGAAAAAAATATGTACCTAATTTTCGGTATCGTTTTATATCTTTTTTCAGTGCTAATGCACAAGAAACAAATCTTGAAAGACAGTTTCTAGCAAAAATAAAAATGCCCAGATACGTTAACCTATACGATATATATCCCTGGCGATAACTTCGGAATATAAAACAATCTTTGTACAAATTTTGATGACACTTCGGATACCATTTTGGTCATGAATGTTGAATGTAATGAGGAAATATTTAATTAAATAGCTATAAATTCTCCGAATAATGCGATTCTTACAATTTCTTTAGTCGCAAGGCATTACAACTGGTAAACCTAGAAAAAAATATGTACCTAATTTTCGGTATCGTTTTATATATCTTTTCTTCAGTGTTAATGCACAAGAAACTAGTTTATCAGAAAAATCAATGCCATCCTCACCTACATTGTAATCTAATATAATCGATGGCTTCAATTCCTGTGAATTAAGGTAACCTCTAGTACAGATAAGGCACATCAGATACGATCACAGCACGAGCGGAGAGATTCGTTGACTTTTGGGCACCAAAGGAAACAAAAGCAAAAATACACGGCGCATTGAAAGTATTAACGACTTACTTTCAGTGTGGTTAATTTTGTCTACGTAAGTAAGGTTGTTGTTAGTACTTCGGTAATAAAAAGTACATAAAAAATACACTTAACTCGACATTGTAATTGGGTCAATACGGAGAGAACATTTTTTACTACGTTAAATTGTAACAAGAAGAAAGAACCTCATTTTTATTCTCCAATTTAATTTTCTCAATAATGACATAATGAAATTGTCGAAACATCGAGTAAAATTTTGTGCATATCTTTGGAAACAGTGAAAGTAAAAAAAGTTAAATTTGGAACAAGATAAATTGAAACAACTTAAATTTGAAAAAAGTAAAACTGAATATAAGAAATTAAATTCCTTTCTTCATCCTTCAATTTACCGTAATAAAAAATTATCTCTTGATAACGGCACGATCAAAGCATTGAAATATCGATTTAAAAGATTACGCACAATCAGCACACTTAATGACTCTTAATTTTTTTCCCGAGTTACTAATTACAATTTCATTTACACAGTCAATTTGGAGCGTATTTATCTCATTCTTACTCTCGTTTCTTATTTTGCTTTTGCGCAGTACACGCATGGTGCGTCATTAAATGAAGGGTTAAATATAAAAATTAATAATGAATAAAAGAGTTAAATAAAAAGTAAGAGAAAAGTTGTCTTTTTCTTCAGAAAAAAATTGGAATACTGGAATACTTCAATACTCAATATTTCAATACTCAATACCTCAATACTCAATACTTCAATACTCAATGCTTTAATACTCAATACTCAATACCTCAATACTTCAATACTCAATGCTTTAATACTCCATACTTCAATACCTAATACTTCAATATTCAATGCTTTAATACTCAATACTTCGATACCTAATATTTCAATACTCAATGCTTTAATACTCAATACTTCAATACTTAATATTTCAATATCTAATACTTCAATACTCAATGCTTTAATACTCCATACTTCAATACCTAATACTTCAATATTCAATGCTTTAATACTCAATACTTCGATACCTAATACTTCAATACTCAATGCTTTAATACTCAATACTTCAATACCTAATACTTCAATACTCAATGCTTTAATACTCAATACTTCAATACTTTGGCTTCTAACAACTCTGCGTTACCTTCATTTTGCACGATTTAACCATACTCTGCAGTATTTCATCGCATCGCGGTTCTAACATAGCAAAATACGCCCGGCAGTCAACGTGTTAATAATCCGAGCCTACATTCGCAGCGAAACAATCACAGACCCAAATAATCCGAATTTATGTAAAACCAGTCGAGTCCTCCGAGCTATTGACCAATGTGCCAGTGGCGTACACCGATGCACGTAACATCAATACGCTGGGAATCCTATGCAGCGTCGGCTATATACAATCGGGGGATCCTACGCTGTAATTTACTGCGCGATCGGGCTTTTCCGACACGAACATCGCAGCGCACGTTTTCTGGGTCAGCCCGGAACCGTGGCAATGGCCAGGCGAGACGATCGAAATGCACTTTTCGTCGTCGTGACCCGGATCCGTTTCCCAATGGCAGTCCGCGGCCCGAATTCGGCAATGAGGAACGATGAGCGCACGGGGACTTCCGTTTGACCCCGAGCGCAAAATGGGTCGAAGTCGCGCTAATTGAAACGTTTATCGCCTGGCAAAGCGAAACAAGGGGATGCGCGGGACGAAATTTACCGAAGCCGACCCTGTCCGGGATGATTGAGTTTCCGCTAACGACCCGTAAAATCCTCCTGAACGGAACGTGAGTTACTGCTCGCTGAGCGGACCCAGAAATTTGCGTGCCATGGGAATTTATGCGGGAGTTGATAAAGCGAGAAGCGCCATAAGACGCAGAAGCGTCATGCCAAATTCTGGAGAGTCGTAAAATTTTGATGCACACCTCCGCGTGACGGGGTTATTGAGTACATTGAGTATGTGTATGTGTGTGTTGTTAGATGCTGTGTGGTTAACACTAGAAACACTGAAACTTAGTATATACCTATATTGCCCCCGAGGCAGTTAAAATTGTGAAAGAATAACTAATGTGTAAAGACATTTGTTTAAAATTAATTTTTAACATTTTTTTATGTTATTTACAGTTATATAAGAGGTTATTAGTAAATATTCCTGTAAATATCGACTGTTTTCAATGGACTTATCCCATATTTCCGAAACCAAGGCAAATTTATTTGCTTGTAGGTGCCTACTTCTTTCGGTTCTTTTGTGAAAACGAATAAATCGTAGGATTTGCTTGAACTTTTCTCTGGCCATAGTTTTTCTAAAAAATTCCGGCGCCCACTTTGCTGACCAGAAATAACTCAATTAAACATTTTTTGTCTCGTAAGCTCCACGAGCATATAAAATCCCAATAAATGCACGTATTTCCGGTAATGATATTGTCCAATCATAATCGTACATCAAAAAAGTAGGAGGGATAGGACTCAATTCATTAACACTTTGACTGCCAAGCGTATTTTACTATATTAGAACCGCGATGGGATGAAATACTACAGAGTATGAGTAAATCATGCAAAATGAAGGTAACGCAGAGTTGTTAGAAGCCAAAGTATTGAAGCACCATTTCAATATCAATTGCTTTTACAAGATTGCAAATAGGCTTGATGTCGAATTTTTTTGCATTTATAGTAAGATATTTTGCGCCGGTCACCGGCGACCACCGTGGCAGTCAACGTGTTAATAAGAGTCATTTGATTATTTTTAATTTCCCACGCAGTCAAAATGACTGATTTTGGGCAATATAGGAAGAACACATATATATATCGGAAATGAAGGAGGGGGGAGATAACTACAATTATTAATAAACGCATTTATATGTTGTACAAAAAGCCACAAAATTGTAAGAAATTGTATCATTATATACATAATTTTTTTTTCTAATTGAAATCTAAGTCAAAATGACTTCTTTGGACAGTCTAGTGTTAAACGTGAACGCACTTTAAAGGGACATTCCAGCATCAAAGAAGTCGTCTCTTTATTAGAGACAATCTCTCCTCTTTCACTCGATTAAACAGGCGCGTCAACTTGAATCTGCGTGAAAGTCGCCCTGCGAACTAGTGCTAAACGAAGTCGCGGAAAGAAAACGGTTCCAGGGAAATGAAAAACACCTTTAATCCTTTCCCGCGAAGTGAGTCGATTTCTAAATGTCTCTAATCCGGCTAATTTCCTCTAAACCCTTTAAGAATAACGAATTAATTAGAATCCAGCTACTTTCTACGTCGAGTCTTGGTGTTTACCATCTCACATTCTAATACGTGTATTTCCACCTTTGTTGCTCTACACACAATGCCAGGGATAAATTTAGAATCAACTGATTAACTGTTGTATTTAATGATGGGTTAAAGAAACAAGCCGTACATTGCCGTTAAAACAATTACTTTTCACAGATAATCTACAAAAAATATTTACTGTTTTATAGGGATTCGACTATTCTTTACGCTGTGGTCCTTTTTTAACATTTTAAGGAAAGTTTTTGGGAAACTTGTACGTTACGAAAAACCATCACTTCGTTATTTACGGAGAAATTTTTGGGAAACTTTCAGAAATTATATAATTGGAAGTATTTTAGGTATTATTAAAAAAATGATTATTTTAATAATTATCATAAGTTTTTTACTTAACACGTGCGACTGCCGTGCATATTTTATTATATTAAAACCACAACGTGATGAAGTACTACAGAATATGACTGAATTATGCAAAATGAAATTAACGCGAAGGTATCGGACGAAATAATTGAAGCACTATTTAAAATTAATTGTATTTACAAAATTGTAAATGCTACCGATTGGTTATTTTTAGAATTTTTCGTCAGACCTTTTGCGCCGGTCACGAATGACCACAACAGTAGTTAACGTGTTGAAAAATAAATTTGTATAAAATTCATAGGAATTGTAAAAGAGATGCATTTTAGGTATTATTTAAAAAAAATTGTTTAAAGAATTATTTAAAGAAATTATTATAAAATTTTATTTAAAAGTTAATTTTATCAGAGTTGCTAGTAAATGTGCTTGCTATTGACAGGCCAAAACCTTGTTTTTCTAACGGCACTTGTAGAATTTAATTAAATTTATGTGTCAACACAGTTAGTTGATGGTTAGTTTACAATATTTAGAATAAATCCAATATTTTTGGTTTTATACTATTAATTGATTTGGCGAGTAAGAAGTTCATTAAGTCAAGAAACGCGTTGCTAAGTTCAAAGTGGATCTCCCCGATCGGTCGGCTAAGTATTAATTAAGAGTTTGGAGAGAAAATGTGAATTGTGAAAATTTAGAAAATGTTTATAATATTAAACCATTATATTTATATATTAAAATGAAAACGTGAAAATTTAGAAAATGTTTATTATATCAATAGATGATTATGCTTGCTATTGACAAGCCAAAACCTTGTTCTTCTAACGGCACTTGTAGAATTTAATTAAATTTATGTGTCAACACAGTTAGTTGATGGTTAGTTTACAATATTTAGAATAAATCCAATATTTTTTGTTTTGTGCTATTAATTGATTTGGCGAATAAAAGTTCATTAAGTCAAGAAACGCGTTGCTAAGTTCAAAGTGGATCTCCCCGATTGGTTGGCTAAGTATTAATTAAGAGTTTGGAGATAAAATGTGAATTGTGAAAATTTAGAAAATGTTTATTATATCAATAGATGATTATGCTTGCTATTGACAAGCCAAAACCTTGTTTTTCTAACGGCACTTGTAAAATTTAATTAAATTTGTGTGTCAAGACAGCTAGTTGATGATTAGTTTACAATATTTAGAATAAATCCAATTTTTTTGGTTTTATACTATTAATTGATTTGGCGAGTAAGAAGTTCATTAAGTCAAGAAACGCGTTGCTAAGTTCAAAGTGGATCTCCCCGATCGGTCGGCTAAGTATGAATTAAGAGTTTGGACAGAAAATGTGAATTGTGAAAATTTAGAAAATATTTATGATATTAAAGTATTAAATTTATATATTAAAATGAAAACGTGAAAATTTAGAAAATGTTTATTATATCAGTAGATGATTATGCTTGCTATTGACAGGCCAAAACCTTCTTTTTCTAACGGCACATGTAAAATTTAATTAAATTTGTGTGTCAAGACAGCTAGTTGATGATTAGTTTACAATATTTAGAATAAATCCAATATTTTTTGTTTTGTGCTATTAATTGATTTGGCGAATAAGAAGTTCATCAAGTCAAGAAACGTGTTGCCAAGATCGAAGTGGATCTCCCCGATTGGTTGGCTAAGTATTAATTAAGAGTTTGAAGATAAAATGTGAATTGTGAAAATTTAGAAAATATTTATTATATCAATAGATGATTATGCTTGCTATTCACAGGCTAAAACCTTGTTTTTCTAACGGCACTTGTAAAATTTAATTAAATTTGTGTGTCAAGACAGCTAGTTGATGATTAGTTTACAATATTTAGAATAAATCCAATATTTTTTGTTTTGTGCTATTAATTGATTTGGCGAATAAAAGTTCTCCCTGATCGATCAGCTAAATGTTAAGAAGAAACGTTACACCGTATCCCTAATTTTTTCACTCTCGGTTGTAAGATGCAAGTACTCGTCATGGTAGGTGGGCAAGGTGATGTAACGGTTTAGACATAAGAAGATTTTCTTTGAAGTATCCTCTTTCGCGGTTCTCACGATAATCCACCGCGACGCGATCATCACGATTCGGACCAATCCGGCCTAGAAGGCACGCTTTCTCTCGTCACGCCACGTTGCGACGTCATTATGAGAAAAAAAGCGCAATGCATCGTACGTATCGCGGAGAGTATCTGCCATTGACACAATTACGACACGAATTTTATTCAGCGTGCCCCGGGATACTGCGTTTACGCGATTATTAGTGTGTTGAGTTCCTCTCAGAATACGCAGAAATTCTGTTCTCTCAGGCACCACCCGATATGCGTATGCTAATTAATATCGAATGCATCGTACGAGAGTATCTGTTATTGTTATGATGACGTCACGAATTTAATTTAACACTTGGCATGCGGGCAACGTATTTTTACGTTTTATGTATGGAGCGCGGGTCATTATTTGTGTTTGGTGTTGTTAATATCCACCACAAATCTACTAAATACGTATAATTACATGAATGTGTGACATTATATGCGTGTTATTTGCGCTGCTGACAATTTTTTTCCCATAAGTTATGATTGTTGAGTTACTTTTTTGTGAGTTATTTCGTCTTCAATCGAATTCATAGCTCCAGAACGTGTTTTATCAATTTGAAGCTTGATTTTTTATTATTGATTACAAAATTGATCGAATGAGCCGTTGTGACAAAGATAGTGATGAAGAAATATGCGCTGACAAATTATCGGACTTTTCGTATGATAGTGTGGAAAACTTTAAAAATCGCTTATTTTTATGATTTCGTGAAAATATCGTTTGTTTTTCGTTAAATAATCACACAGTATATATTTAAGTGTGAAATAAAAAAAGTTTCGTTCATAAAAACGAAGTAGTTTTCGATTTACAGCGATTTTTCTGAATAACCAAACTTCCGCGCGATTCAAGAAAAAACGCCCGCTGCACGCGAAATTCGGCAGCGAAGTATGCCCGCTTGCCAAGTGTTAATGTAACCTCAAGTAATTAGCGTGTTATCCTCGTTTCAAACACACCCAAAAATTTTTAGCCGAGAGAGCTATATGCTGCGCACTAATTAATTTCGGCCGAAAAAATAATGCGGAAATCAACGATGTTAACGACAGTGAGAAATATGGGCAACTACTTACCGATCGGGCGCAGAGAAACCGATGTCAGTCGTTTTCGGCAACAAGTCCTACGACCTGAAAATACATGAATATTAACCACAAATTTTGAAACTAATTAAGCACAAAATATTAAGTACAAAATACTGAAACTAATTTTGACAGTCTATTGACCGTACGTTATCATTGGATTAAAAGTCATATGCAAATTAACATGCACCGGGGGTAATAATACTAAGGACCCCTTGTTATTTAATTTTCAATAATCATTTTCCAAATTACTACAACTTATTTAAAAATCACTCGGGCAAATATATAAAGCATTCACGTATAATTTATTGAAAAATGCTTCACCGTCACGTTCCGTCGTTCTTGACATTTTCTAATACTAAAATTCTAATAAAATCCTCAGTATCAAGAAAAGTATACTTTTTGTGTAATAAAGCAGACGCGATTGAAGAGAATGAACAAAATTTTGCTATTTTCTACATTGCCCTGCGTTTCAACAATTAAAATAGCCGACGCCCGTGCAAACACGTATTAACTCATGACCGGTCAACAATGTATTAATACATACATACTGAAACTAATTTTGACAGTCTATTTACCGTACATTATCATTGGGTTAAAAGTCATATGCAAATTAACACGCACCGGGGGTAATAATACCAAGGACCCCTTGTTATTTCATTTTCAATAATAATTTTCCAAATTACTACAACTTATTTAAAAATCACTCGGGCAAATATATAAAGCATTCACGTATAATTGATTGAAAAATGCTTCACCGTCACGTTCCGTCGTTCTTGACATTTTCTAATACTAAAATTCTAATAAAATCCTCAGTATCAAGAAAAGTATACTTTTTGTGTAATAAAGCAGACGCGATTGAAGAGAATGAACAAAATTTTGCTATTTTCTACATTGCCCTGCGTTTCAACAATTAAAATAGCCGACGCACATGCAAACACGTATTAACTCGTGACCGGTCAACAATGTGTTAATAAATACACAGTGAAACTAATTTTGGCAGTGTATTGACCGTAAATTATCATTGGGTTAAAAGTCATATGCAAATTAACACCCACCGCGGGTAATAATACTAAGGACCCCTTGTTATTTAATTTTCAATAATCATTTTCCAAATTACTACAACTTATTTAAAAATCACTCGGGCGACTATATAAAGCATTCATGTATAATTTATTAAAAAATGCTTCACCGTCACGTTCCGTCGTTCTTGACACTTTCTAATACTAAAATTCTAATAAAATCCTCAGTATCAAGAAGAGTATACTTTTTGTATAATAAAGCAGACGCGATTGAAGAGAATGAACAAAATTTTGCTATTTTCTACATTGCCCTACGTTTCAACAATTAAAATAGCCGACGCACGTGCAAACACGTATTAACTCATGACCGGTCAACAATGTGTTAATGCATACATACTGAAACCAATTTTGGCAGTGTATTGACCGTAAATTATCATTGGGTTAAAAATCGAACGCAAATTAATATGCACCGGGGGTAATAATACTAAGGACCCCTTGTTATTTAATTTTCAATAATCATTTTCCAAATTACTACATCTTCATAAAAAATCACTCGGGCAAATATATAAAGCATTCACGTATAATTTATTGAAAAATGCTTCACCGTCACGTTTTGTCGTTCTTGACACTTTTTAATACTAGAATTGTAATAAAAGCCTGAGTACCAAGAAACGTATACTTTTTTTATAATAAAGCAGACGCGATTGAAGAGAATGAACAAAATTTTGCTATTTTCTACATTGCCCTGCGTTTCAACAATTAAAATAGCCGACGCACGTGCAAACACGTATTAACTCATGACCGGTCAACAATGTATTAATACATACATACTGAAACTAATTTTGACAGTCTATTGACCGTACATTATCATTGGATTAAAAGTCATATGCAAATTAACATGCACCGGGGGTAATAATACCAAGGACCCCTTGTTATTTCATTTTCAATAATCATTTTCCAAATTACTACAACTTCATAAAAAATCACTCGGGCAAATATATAAAGCATTCACGTATAATTTATTGAAAAATGCTTCACCGTCATATTCCGTCCTTCTTGATACTTTTTAATACTAGAATTGTAATAAAAGCCTGAGTACCAAGAAACGTATACTTTTTTTATAATAAAGCAGACGCGATTGAAGAGAATGAACAAAATTTTGCTATTTTCTACATTGCCCTGCGCTTCAACAATTAAAATAGCCGACGCACGTGCAAACACGTATTAACTCATGACCGGTCAACAATGTGTTAATACATACATACTGAAACTAATTTTGGCAGTGTATTGACCGTAAATTATCATTGGATTAAAAGTCATATGCAAATTAACATGCACCGGGGGTAATAATACTAAGGACCCCTCGTTATTTAATTTGAATAATCATTTTCCAAATTACTACAACTTATTTAAAAAACCACTCGGGCAAATATATAAAGCATTCACGTATAATTTATTGAAAAATGCTTCACCGTCACGTTCCGTCGTTCTTCACATTTTCTAATACTAAAATTCTAATAAAATCCTCAGTATCAAGAAAAGTATACTTTTTTTATAATAAAGCAGACGCGATTGAATACAATGAACAAAATTTTGCTATTTTCTACATTGCGCTGCGTTTCAACAATTAAAATAGCCGACGCACGTGCAAACACGTATTAACTCATGACCGGTCAACAATGTGTTAATACATACACAGTGAAACTAATTTTGGCAGTGTATTGACCGTACATTATCATTGGGTTAAAAATCGAACGCAAATTAATATGCACCGGGGGTAATAATACTAAGGACCCCTTGTTATTTAATTTTCAATAATCATTTTCCAAGTTACTACAACTTATTTAAAAATCACTCGGGCAAATATATAAAGCATTCACGTATAATTTATTGAAAAATGCTTCACCGTCACGTTCCATCGTTCTTCACATTTTCTAATACTAAAATTCTAATAAAATCCTCAGTATCAAGAAAAGTATACTTTTTGTATAGTAAAGCAGACGCGATTGAAGAGAATGAACAAAATTTTGCTATTTTCTACATTGCCCTGCGTTTCAACAATTAAAGTAGCCGACGCACGTGCAAACACGTATTAACTCATGACCGGTCAACAATGTGTTAATACATACACAGTGAAACTAATTTTGGCAGTGTATTGACCGTAAATTATCATTGGGTTAAAAGTCATATGCAAATTAACACCCACCGGGGGTAATAATACTAAGGACCCCACCGCCATGTTTGATGCTCAACGGTGTCAACGGCAATGGAAAGAAAGAGACAATTGCTTACCAATCGAATGCACATCAAAAGACTTCATTTAGCTTCGGAAGAGGATCCGAACATCTGGAAGGACGCCAATATTGAGCACCAAACGGCCACAAACACTTTTAGCACATATTTACACACTGACACCGACTTTAAGACAGTAAAATTATGAAATTTTTCGCGAGCAAATAACACAGGACATTCCGTTCCAACACGAAGCGCGGTAAACTGCACGCAGGCTGCATTGCGCATAGAGGAAAGCTGTAGACGTTTCCTATTGCCTGAGGCAAATGTCCCTAGGACTTGTCCACCAATCAAGGAGGCTGCATTCGATTGCATCTCGATAATCGATCTTCAGTTTATTCGAAACGGCAAGGTACGTGCGTGCGTCCGTTATGTTCCTGAGACAATTTCTATATTTTGGCGGAAGAAGCTGTCTATTCGGCGCAGAAGGTATGTGTTTCATGTTGTTTAGGTTAGGGCTATGATATTTCATAAGATTTTGGGCCTGCAACGAGAAATATGAGGAGATATTCACAGTAACAGTAATTTGGACGTACGTGCTCTTTGACTTTGTGCATAAAATGGACGCGACCGTGGAAATAGATCGATAACGGAAAATAAATACGATGAAGTAACAACGGACCGTGACGTATTATCGTTTGTTGTTAGCATACACTTTGCTATTTTCGGAAAATACATTGTTTATGGTATCTGAAGGCGAAAATAATTAATACGAGAATATGTCATAATTTTGGGAATTATGACGAGCGCCACTGCGTGAATGCGGAAAAAAGGAAAAATATTATACGACGTTGTATGGCATTTTCTGTTTACAGAAGCTGAAAAATATGGAAAATACTCATACTATCGTACACCAAGCCATTATAATGCTGCGAATACTGAGGTACTCCGGATGATCCTAGACAGTTGACAACACGAAAACGTAAGTGCCGAAGTCAGAGAGCGCGTTCGCATAACCAAAAAATCGATCTAAAGGCGAACAAAATGAACAGTCGTAATTTTGGAAATTATAAGGAGCGCCACTGCGTGAATGCGGAAAAAAGGAAAAATATTATACCACGTTGTATGGCATTTTTTGTTTACAGAAGCTGAAAAACATGGAAAATACTCGTACTATCGTACACCTAGCCATCATAATGCTGCATATACTGAGGTACTCCGGATGATCCTAGACAGTTGACAACACAAAAACGTAAGTGCCGAAGCCACAACGCGCGTTCACATAACCAAAAAATGTATCTAAAGGCGAACAAAATAAACAGAAAAATATATCGTAATTTTGGAAAGCATGAGGAGTGCTACTGAGTGAAAGTGGAAAAAGAAAATAATGTTATACCATGTTTTATGTAATTCTCTATTTATAGAAGCTGAAAGTATGGAAAATACTCCTACTATCGTACACCAGGCTATTATAATGCTGCATATACTGAGGTAGTCCGGATGACACCAGACAGTTAATAACACGAAAACGTGAGTCGCATGACGAAAAAATGAAATCCTCCAAATCACCGTATCAAAACATCACCGACCAAATTCTTAACCCCTACTCATCCACGCCGCAGTTGATCAAACCCCGAACAGCAGCATACCGACAACATCCAACATAACTAACCACCAACAATTCCGTTCGCCCACGTCGCCCCGTAAGTCCATTCATAAAACTGCTGCTACATTCACCGGTGCAGATCCGAGACTTGAGATACCTCTCGTTTCAGATCTCGTGCCAGAATTTCGTGCCGCCAGCTGGGATGGCGGAACAAGCGAATCTCCAGGGATCGAAGCAGGCGACGGGAGTCATTTTGTCGTAGAGTGGGGACCGCCTGGTCACGTTCCATCGTTCCTTGGCTTCAGTCAGCGGAACGGGACAGCGGATTGGAGCCAGTCGGCAGCGACGCGTCCCGGGCGCAAGTCGCTACGATGCTTCGTGCAAGTTTTCGCGGCTCCTCGAGCTGGAGCTCCTCCAACACAGTAGCTGCCATCCCGCGTTTTCGTCCTGTTGCACTGGGACTGTGCGTCCTCGCGATCCTGGTGCCGTCCGGAGTCGAGTGCGAGAAGAATTTCGCGGCAAGGATGCGCGTTATCGGCGAGGACCTCGACCGCCTGCTCAACAAGATGATGGCCTCGCAGGCTGTGAACTACACCACCGTCAACACCACCGGCCTGCCGTACAACGCCACCACCAAGTTCAACCCCAAGGGCATGGGCCAGCTGTACAATGTGACCAATATGTTCATCGACCTCGTGCAGAGCAAGCAGGCCTATCCTGAGGGTGAGTGAAATCTTTTCTCGCGGACCCCGCTGTCCCGGTGTTGCTTTAGGTACGGCTTTTAAAGATGTGACAATGTGCGGACGGTGATAAGAGCGGAGAGTATTAAGGGCATGAGGTTTTACGCGGTTCCCAGGCGCGTTCGCGTCAATTGTAAGGCCTGTGAAGGTGTTTGTCAACTCGGGGGAGAATGACAAAACTCGGGGGTCCAGAGCTGGTTAGACGCCTCGTGTCTCGCACGCAGGTTAAATGGAGAGGAATGCAGATGCGGGTTTCCGACGCGTGTATTCGAGCGTTTCGTTGACCCAGACGCATTCGACCTTGTGCACGAGATGGCCTGTCCCAAGAGTAAACGAGCGAATGGAGCGTTCCGTTCGGAGTATCCTTCGTGGACGTGTCCAATCCCCCGTTTCCTATGACGTGTACACGTGAACAGTACTCCCGTTCTTTCCCCCCCATGCCGCAGATTGATCGAGTCACCATAACGCCAATCTCATTCGCCTTCTCAGAGCCTTCCCACGTCTGACAATTTTTCCTCGCTCGCTCGGTTACGCCCTGCGCTCTGAAAATGGCCGGCAGCGAGTTGTTGGTAAACAGATCGGTGTCAGAAAGTAATCTAGATAAAATCGGCGCAGATGCACACGCCCGCCGAATGCTTCCTGATAAGCGGAATCGACGTCCGTATAGTTCGGCAATAACAAAGTCTGCTCTGCGAGACGAGTGCCGTTTAACATCGACTTCGTCTGGATCCCTCTTGAGCGTATGTACCTGTTGTGTTGTGCGAGACTGTGACCTTCGCCAGTCTCATTCACGTTTGCGCCGTGCTTTCCTTCTCGGGCCGAACGTGCTTACTTACCGTGGTTATTACTCGCGATGTTCCGCGAACGACATTAAGGAGACGAGCGACGAGAGTAAAAACGTTTTCGCCCGATAACGCGGCCCTGGATCAATGACCCGCTGTAAAGTGTACGCGAGAGCACTGGATACGGGTATGTGTATCATGTCTAGGCAGGAAGCTGATAGTGAGGCGTTTGTCATCGTTTGGCAGACCACTCTTCTCTACCCGAAGCTTCTACGCGATGCATTCATAGCAGCCGTTCATTTCGACGACTCTAAGAGCCGTGTTTTCGTGCGACACGATCCGTCGGCTAGTAATCTTTGTTTTTATTATTCACGGCGCGAGGCAGTTAAAGCCGCGGTAATAATAACGGACGAAAGTAATCTTGCGCTCCGGCCGATAAATGTCGAAAGAGAAATTGCATTTTTCAGAGCCGCGCTAAACGGTTCATTGTTCGGCACGAGCCGAGAATCGTAAATACGCAATCGTGGACCGCGTCGTAACTAGTAATATTTATTCCGACGTAGCGCTATTAACGAGAACGAATTAATCTATGAGTCACGCCGATACGAATACGAATCGGTCGCCTAAACGGTCGACTTAGAAAGGAGGACGAGAATCGCCTCGGCAAGGTCGATTCTTCCCGGTAACAGTACCGCGGGAGATTTTTATTTCGATTACGCGGCGATTCGCGGCACAGACTCCGACAGAAATTCCTGCCCGAATGACGTCCGGGCTCCGCGTAACTCGTTTTTTTCCTCGTCGGGTAGTCTTGACTAACGGCATTGCTAACAGTACAGATTATTCCCGAGCAGCTGACGCACCTGTTATCGCTTCATTGCACGCCCAATGGTCGGTGTAATGGAAGATTAACGATTTTATTACTGGGACTGTAATGTCTTTCGCCTCTTTCGCGCTCCAGTGTTCCTGTACCATTGCGTCAGCAATCGGCTGGTACGGTTCCGATGTTGATAGATTACGCTAGCACGTTGCACAAGACGCACGAAAAGTATGCAGGAAATTGTAGGTAAACTTCGCTCATGCATTTTGCTCAGCTCTTTTGTTGTGGAAACTTCTGTGTAGTAACGAGAATGTATGATGTCAAGGAATTAAGCTGAGAGTCTAAACCGAAGGCATGTACAGAGAAAGCACTTGATGCTGAGATATTAAGGGGGTATTCCAATGTGAACGCCTAAAATTAAACAACTTTTCAACATTTAATTTTTCTCAGAAACTGTTGCATGTAATTGAGCAAACTTTTTTTCCTGAAAATTTTGAATCCTTTAAAAATATTTGTATATTTAATTATATCGGTGGCTTCATACCCATAAAAAAAAAATGTTATCGTGCTGGCATAAACAGTTCCGGCCCTACTGGACATTTGAGACAGAAAATCGAAAGAGATTTTTAATCTGTATGAATGTGGTTATCGCATGAACCTCAGGTTTCAAATTTCAAAAAAGCAATTTTTTTTGCTATAAATAAGGCAAAATTATGGGTTATAATTAAAATTTTAACGTTATTTAGTGATTAGCCACAAGTATGCTGAATATTGTGTTCAAATTTGATCTATACAGCCTATACAGCCTCTGCTTTGAAACGTTATTACTAGTCAAAGAGGATGGAGTCGCCTAAACCCACTCTGGGATATTAATTGTATGACTATAATCTATCAAAAATTGCAAAAAAAAACAAATTGATTTTTCGACCCATCACATTGGAATACTCCCTTAATAATGATAGACGCAGCAACGGGATATAACGGCATCGGCCAGTAATTCACAGAAACATGACATCATTCGTGATATAAGAGTACCCACTCCGCTGTTAATTCCGGCTTGCCTGGGTTTTATTAGCAGAACTCAATATAGACGAGTTTTGATCGTTTACGTGTACGTGCAACCCGCACGGAATCTATTGTCGAACGTCGACAACGCGTTGCCAATGTCTGCTATCGATTTCATTGACTGTCCCCGCACATAAAAGCTCCCCATCAATCCGTCTCCTTCTCAAAGGAACGCGAATAAAGCGACGTTCAAGCGCCGGATGCTCACCCACATTAATCTTTCCCCGATAATTTCAGTTCCATTAAAATTTATAGTGTGCTTTAGACACGTCGTGTTGCGCAAATTGAAAGAGTTCCGGCAAGGGTTGTCCATCGATCGAAGACGATTGAGTCATCTGCGCCATCAACGAGATCGCGATAAGAACGACACAGAAAGAAAGGCACAAATTGACAAAGATTGTTTCTTTCCTTCAACTGGTATATTAACACTTTGACTGCCGTGCGTACTTTACTATATTGAAACCGTAACGTGATGAAGTACTACAGGATATGATTGAATTGTGCAAAATGAAAATAATGCGAAGGCATCGGAGAACAAAGAATTTAAACATTATTTAATATTAATTGCATTTACAAAATCATAAATGCTACCGATTAGGTATTTTTTGAATTTTTCGTGAGACCTTTTGCGCCGGTCACCGATTACCACCATGGCAGTCAAAGTGTTAACCCTTAGCGAACGAATGCCGACATCATAAATATTCCAGAAAAATTGAATGCCGCAATACAGGCGGCATGACGTGATATTTTACGAAATCTATTAGGTTCTGCCTTAACTCGTTCGCTACCAGGCCTCGAGGAGAAATTCTGGCTTCACAGACCATGGTGTTTTTTCTTCTAATGTGATTTCAGTTAGCATTGATTTTCAGTATATATATTTATAACATTCCAATTATATAAAAAATACGAAGTTTTTCATATGGCGCATATATGCGACGCTGGGCTAGGGATGAGAAAGTTATTTTATAGACCACACGCTGCACATATGCGACGTATTTTGTAAAAAGGAAATTAACTAGATAGGCAGGGACCGTAAAAATAAAAACATTTTTTAAAACGAAATACAAGTTATTTACTCGGTTCAGTTTATGGAATACTTAGTTATCTTCAATTTAAAACAAATCAAATCGATATCTTTAACGATTCTTGAGTTATCGCGGCAAAACTAATGGAAAATACTGTTTTGAGAAAAACGCGATTAAAGTTTGGGAACAGGATTACGGCTACTTAATTTTGGGACCCTCTGATGAACGTGCATGGCCTCACATTTTTGGCATTCCTGCTACTGTTATTACAATCTGCAGCTATAGAAGGTTTATTTACTAAATATCCATTTTTTAGACTTTTCTTCTTTGGATAAAGTATTATGCTTCGTAGATATTGTCAAGCCTTCTCGTTTATCTTTCCATTTCTGCACTAAAATATTACTATTTTATTATATACTACTATTATTAGCTATACCTCGAAGATTTGAAAATCTCTTAGTAATCTTGACTACTTCTAAGCATTTCAGTCAGTTTAGGGGAGACATATATTCATTTTACAACCGAAATATGCTTCCCCAGCTCTTGTATACTGCTGTAATATACTATAAAAAAATCTGCAGGAATCAGAGCGCGACAAGAAAGGGGCTGACAAAACGATCATCCGTTTGGCAGAATCTTTCTTCTGCATTTCAGTGAGTTTAGGGGAGATATATATTCATTTTACAACATGATCACAGTATAATTAATAACAATATATCGAATAACCTCCTGTAAGGATCAATCTATCCTTATATATCTTCAACTGTTTCTACATATATTTATTTGTTGTATGCTGTTTCTAACAACAAAATATTTGAAACTTCTCCTCGCATTAGCTATACCTCGAAGATTTGAAAATCTCTTAGTAATCTTGACTACTTCTAAGCATTTCAGTCAGTTTAGGGCAGACATATATTCATTTTACAACCGAAATATGCTTCCCCAGCTCTTGTATACTGCTCTAATATGCTATAAAAAAAAATCTGCAGGAATCAGAGCGCGACAAGAAAGGGGCTGACAAAACGATCATCCATTTGGCAGAATCTTTCTTCCGCTACTTAACCAGTGCTCACACTCGTTTTTATTCGGAACATACGGAACGCATGCAGTATCGGGCTACCTATAATTTCAATAAAAAGTGTAGTTATTTATACGCGCTCGCATTTCGAGCACCGGATGGATGCGATCGATCAATCGGAGGCTCGTTAGCACTCTTCCACTCCTCCTCGTGCTTTTTCAACGATCGATTTTGCTTTCCCGCCTACTCGCAAAGAGAGTCACGAACCCCGGCATATGTGACATATGCGAATCCTCGCGCGAAATTAGTCATCGTTCTCGAAAACCTCCGAAGGTGATTTGCGTGAGTCACGCGAGTCGCACAGGGTTTTCTTTCTCTCGGCGGCAAAATTGCAGAAACGTTCGATCGCATATGGCACGATATCGTGACAATGCACCGAGCGCATACGTGTGCATCCGTGCGTAAGAAGGACCTTAAGCCTTTCGTAATACTATTTCGCAACACATCGGAACGGCTGAAATCTGATGAAAGCGTTCAATTACTGATATCTCGTTTTGCGATATGTGGTTATAACCAGACGCGAAGGAGACATTCAAATTTACAGGAATCAATTCCTTTTTTCCTTAATATAATATCGTAAATCGTACTATTTTAATACGTATTTTAATAGTATAATCGTACGATTTTACAATAATACACATATTCAAACCGGAATTTCACGACTGGAGCGCCAGGTGAAAATTATAGCAGTCGATGAAGAAGACATTCAAATTTACAGGATCAATTCCTTTTTTCCTTAATATAATATCGTAAATCGTACTATTTTAATACGTATTTTAATAGTATAATCGTACAATTTTACAATAATACACATATTCAAACCGGAATTTCACGACTGGAGCGCCAGGTGAAAATTATAGCAGTCGATGAAGAAGACATTCAAATTTACAGGATCAATTCCTTTTTTCCTTAATATAATATCGTAAATCGTACTATTTTAATGCGTATTTTAATAGTATAGTCGCACAATTTTACAATAATACACATATTCAAACCGGAATTTCACGACTGGGGCACCGGGTGAAAATTATAGCAGTCGATGAAGAAGGCATTCAAATTTACAGGATCAATTCCTTTTTTCCTTAATATAATATCGTAAATCGCACTATTTTAATACGTATTTTAATAGTATAGTCGTACAATTTTACAATAATACACATATTCAAACCGGAATTTCACGACTGGGGCGCCAGGTGAAAATTATAGCAGTCGATGAAGAAGACATTCAAATTTACAGGATCAATTCCTTTTTTCGTTAATATAACATCGTAAATCGTACTATTTTCATACGTATATTATATACATATTTTAAT
The DNA here is from genome assembly GCA_033815515.1 of Cryptocheilus praepositus. NCBI lineage: Eukaryota > Metazoa > Arthropoda > Insecta > Hymenoptera > Pompilidae > Cryptocheilus > Cryptocheilus praepositus. The sequence continues at coordinate 2,382,841 of JAWWQZ010000119.1, read as the reverse complement.
AGTATAATTATACATCTTGTTTTTCGATATATGGTTATAGCCAGACGCGAAGAAGACATTCAAATTTACAAGAATCAATTCCTTTTTTCCTTAATATAACATCGTAAATCGTACTGTTTTAATACGTATTTTAATAGTATAATCGTACAATTTTACAATAATACACATATTCAAACCGGAATTTCACGACTGAGGCGCCAGGTGAAAATTATAGTAGTCGGTGAAGAAGACATTCAAATTTACAGGATCAATTCCTTTTTTCGTTAATATAACATCGTAAATCGTACTATTTTAATAGTATAGTCGTACATCTTGTTTTTCGATATGTGGTTATAGCCAGACGCGAAGAAGACATTCAAATTTACAGGAATCAATTCCTTTTTTCCTTAATATAATATCGTAAATCGTACTATTTTAATACGTATTTTAATAGTATAGTCGTACAATTTTACAATAATACACATATTCAAACCGGAATTTCACGACTGGGGCGCCAGGTGAAAATTATAGCAGTCGATGAAGAAGACATTCAAATTTACAGGATCAATTCCTTTTTTGGTTAATATAACATCGTAAATCGTACTATTTTAATACGTATATTATATACATATTTTAATAGTATAATCGTACATCTTGTTTTTCGATATGTGGTTATAGCCAGACGCGAAGAAGACATTCAAATTTATAAGATTAATGTTTTTTTTTTTGCAAATATAGCAGCGTAAATCGTACTATTTTAATACGTATATTATATACGTATTTTAATAGTATAATTGTACATCTAATTTTTCGATATGTGGTAATACCCAGACGTGAAGAAAACATTCAAATTTACAGGAATCAATTCCTTTTTTCGGTAATATAACATCGTAAATCGTACTATTTTAATACGTATATTATATACATATTTTAACCCTTCTTTGCATGATTTTTTCTTTATTGGTGAAATAAACAAAGGTGATATAATTCATGTTCAAAATTGAAGGAAAAAAGGTTAAAAAAATCTTAGTATATATTTATAGTATAAATTTAGCAAAAAACAATATGTTAGAAATTTCCATCATCATGCAAAGTTAGATTAAAGTGAACTTGTTCTTTTATATAATTTTTGGGCATTCAATGTTATGATGGAAATTTCCACCATCATGCAAAGAAGGGTTAATAGTATAATCGTACATCTCGTTTTTCGATGTGTAGTTATAGCCAGACGCGAAAAAGACATTCAAATTTACAGGAATCAATTCCTGTTTTCGCTAATATAAAATCGTAAATCATACTATTTTAATACTTATATTATATACATATTTTAATAGTATAATCGTACATCTTGTTTTTCGATATGTGGTTATAGCCAGACGCGAAAAAAACATTCAAATTTACAGGAATCAATTCCTTTTTTCGTTAACATAACATCGTAAATCGTATTATTTTAATACGTGTATTATATACGTATTATATAGTATAATCGTAGCATTTTACAATAATACACATATTTAAACCAGAATTTCACCACTCGGGCGCCAGGTGGAAACTATAGTAGTCGGTGAAGAAGACATTCAAATTTACAGGAATCAATTCCTTTTTTCGTTAATATAACATCGTAAATCGTATTATTTTAATACGTACATTATATACGCCTTTTAATGGTATAATCGTACAATTTTACAATAATACGCATATTCAAACCGGAATTCCACCACTCGGGCGCCGGGTGAAAACTATAGTAGTCGGTGAAGAAGACATTCAAAGTTACAGGAATCAATTCCGTTTTTCGCTAATATAACATCGGAAATCATACTATTTTAATACGTATTTTAATAGTATAATTATACAATTTTACAATAATACACATATTCAAACCGGGATTTCACCACTCGTGCGCCAGGTGAAAACTATAGCAGTCGGTGAAGAAGACATTTAAATTTACAGGATCAATTCCTGTTTTTCGCTAATATAACATCGTAAATCGTACAATTTTACAATAATACACATATTCAAACCGGGATTCCACCACTCGGGCGCAGGTGAAAACTAGCAGTCGGAAACCTTGAATTATCCTCTCCCAGAATATTTCTCCCGGCTATAATACGAATTCTACCCATGCGAGTGCATAATTGCGGATTCTGCATACAATGAAATAGAAATTTTACTCGGTTCATTAGGACTTTGGACATTCAAAATTACAGGATATATTCCTTTTTTTCGCTAATATAACATCGTAAATCGTACAATTTTACAATAATACACATATTCAAACCGGGATTCCACCACTCGGGCGCAGGTGAAAACTGTAGCAGTCGGAAACCTTGAATTATCCTCTCCCAGAATATTTCTCCCGGCTATAATACGAATTCTACCCATGCGAGTGCATAATTGCGGATTCTGCATACAATGAAATAGAAATTTTACTCGGTTCATTAGGACTTTGGTTCGCGCAGTTTCTACCCGCGCAGTGTGCGACGCGGGGAATATCATAATAATTACGTTTAATAGGCACTAAAGACGGAACGGCGGACGGGTATTGAAACGAAACGAGTTCTGCCAGTGAATATCGACTCAATCCCATTTCTATGCGTCGCGTAGGGCGCGTGGGTGTGTGCCACTCACGTAAACGGGACGTGCACGTGTTCCCTTTCTGATTGCATCGCGCGCTTTTTTCTTTTTACCGCTCTGCCATCGATGCAATCCGATACCGCGGACCTAAATTCGCGCTTAAACGCACGTCGGACGAGAATAAACGCGGAATGTATTCCTGGGACATGTGTACAGGAGTCAGTGCACAGGTACGGCGTGCGGTTTAGTTGGCGCAGTTCTGTATTCGAGGTGTCTCGAAAAGGTTGCCGGTAGCTTCGGGTACGTGGTTTATGGACCGTAAAAGCAGGAAAAAATTCGCATAAACATGGGTCAGCGAATCCTCACTTTTTCCGGCTCTAAAAATAAATGAATATGTAGGAGATGTTGTGAACGCATAAACTCATTGATTTAGTTGTAGGTGGAACACTAGAATTTCTGGTACGTGGGTTTATGGGGTTTTCCGTTTGTTTAACACCCATTCCATCCCATTCCATTTGTTTACGATATGCAAACTGTTTCTTATCGTAGTAGTAGATTATTACATTTTGAACAAAATGCCTAGCGATTTCCACCGAGTTGAAAATCTATATTGGAGAATTGTAACGGACCTATTGTTTCTTGCAGCAGAAAATAAGTGTGTTTACATCGAAACGTTTCGAGACATGCATTCAATTGAAAATCTTTGTTCAAGAACGAAGTATTTAAGAAAGCGTGTATGCGCCGAAAATTATTTCTGCTTTTTCTTAGAGGCATATATATTCATTTTACAACATGATTACAGCATAATTAATGAGAACATATCGAATAATATCTTGCAAGGATAAGTCAATCCTTATACATCTTGAACTGTTTCTACATGTATTTATTTGTTGTATGCTGCTTCTACAAAGAAAATATTTGAAACTTTTCCTTGGATTAGCTATATCTCGAAGAGTTGAAAATCTCTTTTTAGTCATCTTGACTACTTCCAAGCATTTCAGATGGTTTAGGGACATATATATTCATTTTACCTCTTGTAAGGATGGTCTTTATACATTTTCAACTTTTTCCACACATCGCAGATGTAATATTTTCTTTGTCCCAGTCTCTTTCACTAGTCGCATATAAGCATCAATCATCCGCACTGGGTTAAAAAATCCAACTGCAAGAACAGTATCCGGGCGAGATCAGTGGTTCCAAAGATTCGATGCAGCACTTAAGGGTCTTTACATATTGATGTAGGCCATGCGGGCGAATGCGCAGTGTGCTTTCTACCACGAGAAAGAGAAATAGTATTTTTCCTCGATACCCAGTCACCCTTTCTCACCATATATTCGCAGCTGCGCTAAATTAACCCTTTGACTGCTGAATACTCTCGACCAAAGCGCTCGCTGAGGACGAGATATTTTTCGATAGTTTGAACTCTGTTCATTGATTATGTAAGGCGCAACGAGATTCTAACGGTAATTCTTCATTTACGCCAAATTAAATAATGCAAGAAAGATATTTGATAAAGAACGTATGGGTATTCATTACATTGATAATTGTGGCTGGAATAGGTAAGAAATCGAAACGATTGGGGACATATATATGGGGCCATAGTTGACACGGTAGATTTCGGCGGACGCATATATGCGTCCATGACAGTCAGTGGGTTAATTCAGTAATGACCAACACCGGCAAAACCTACCCAAATCTTAACCAATCGCCGTAAATAACGAAAGGCTTTCCATTGATGGCTACTTCATTTTACAAATAATATCAATAGTAATATATGCTACTTCATTTTCAAATAATTTCATTTGCCGCAACTGCAAAACGTTGCGTCGACATGTCAAAAGTTACTTCAGACGAATCCATCCATTGTCGACACCGATAGATTTCGGCGGACGCATAGCAGTCAAAGGGTTAAGCAAATTCTCGCATTTTACGCATGCCCTCAGATGCGCACGCAACGTATGGAGAAACGAAAAACTACAGAACACAGCGCGTGCGCCAGCAAGCGTGACGTTTAACAAGTTGACAAGTATTTAATCCCATGACACGTGTCAATCGAAATCAGAATTAAATGCCACCGCATCAAAGCCGCTCGATGTACATGCATCTGCATGCGTCGCGAGTATGTAGAGAGAGTGTGCGGCAAAAACGGCGAACAAAAGACGCGGGAGAATCGATCGCGGAACGTACGCGCAGGATTATTGCCATATATTCGCCGTCCGCAATGCATACGTCGCGCAGGTAATGCAATTTCTTCGTTCCATCGATGTCGACAATTTTGTCGTCGACACTTTTATTCGCAATATATAATTCGTTTCGGAAAACACTCGCGGCTTCTATTGTTAACCCTTTGCGGTCGGCAGATTTCGCTTTTAACCTCTTGTACTATTTTCATGGGTCTGAGCCGAGATGATTATTTTAGGCCAAACTTGCATATCACGAGTCAGACTCGTTGTTTAACTCATTGCGTACGGGTCACGAGAAATCTCGTGATATTCGTGTTTGGTCCAAAATTCTCATCACGAGTCAGACTCGCGATATTCGCGTTTGGCCGGAAATTTTCATCACGAGCCAAACTTGTCAAAGTACGGCAAGGAGTTAAATAGTGATTCAATTCTTTGGTCTCCGATACGTTCGCATTATTTTTATTTTGTACAATTTTTTTTATGTCTATATTTCTAATACAATATATAAATTTTGATCACGAGTCAGACTCGTGATATTCATGTTTGGCCCGAAATTCTCATCACGAGTCAGACTCGTCAAAGTACGGCAAGGGATTAAATAGTGATTCAATTCTTTGGTCTCCGATACCTTCGCATTATTTTTATTTTGTACAATTCAATCATGTTCTGTAGTACTTCATCACGTTGCGGTTTTAATATAGTAACTGAATAAATAAACACCGACTTCTACGACGATTGAGAAATGTGTCCGCGACGCGGATACTGATCGCAAAGGGTTAAAACGTAGAAGCTTAAGTGCACGTTGCAGTTTGCGTGACGAGTAAAGATCGCAATCTCGCACACGCGTTGCTCCAGGAATCGAACGTGATAAACAGCTGATAGGACGGGCGGAAGATAGAAAGATGCGATAGCGAGATTGTGAACCGAGAAATCTCCGGACTCGGATAGTTCCCAGTCTAATCTTCCTTGAACCCCTAGCTGGGATGCACTCGGTGCAGCGATATAGTCATCTGAGATTACCTGAGCTCAGGAAACTTTTAAAACGGTCGAAGGGAGTGGGGAGAATCACAGATAGTCGGCATTCCGAAATTTTCAGGCTTCAGAACGAGTTTTTAAAACAAGCTGCACATGCGGAGTTCTGACATTGAACAGTCGCAATTGGTTTATTTCTCAGGTAGTGTAAAATAAGTCGATAAAGGTTCCATTTCATGATGGAAACAAGACGCGTGAATCTTCTTTTTTCATGAAAAATGCAGTGCATTTTGTAAATAGATGTGTAAATAGATTTTTCGATGCAGTTAGTGCAGCGATATAAGCATCTGAGATTACTTGGGTTCAGGAAACTTTTGAAACGGTCGAAGGGAGTGGGGAGAATCACGGATAGTCGGCATCCCGAAATTTTCAGGATTCAGATTCAGTTTTTAAAACAAGCTGCACATGAGGAGTTTTGACATAGAACGGTCGCAATTAGTTTATTTCTCAAGTAATGCGAAATAGGTCAATACAGATTTGGCTTCTAAGCGGAGAGAAGGCGCGTGAATCTATTTTTTTAATGAAAAATGCAGTGTACGTTGTAAATAGATGTATAAATAGATTTTCCGATGCAGTTGGTACAGCGATATAGTCATCTGAGATTACCTGGGCTCAGAAAACTTTTAGAATGGTCGAAGGGGTCCTGGGGAGAATCACGGATAGTCGGCATCCCGAAGTTTTCAGGATTCAGAATCAGGTTTTAAAACAAGCTGCACATGAGGAGTTTTAACATTGAACGGTCGCAATTATTCTATTTCTCAGGTACTGCGAAATAGGTCAATACAGATTTGGTTTCTAAGCGGGAACAAGATGCGTGAATCTCTTTTTTCATCTGAGATTACTTCGGCTCAGGAAACTTTTAAAACGGTCGAAGGGAGTGGGGAGAATCACGGATAGTCGGCATCCCGACATTTTAAGGAGTCGGGACGAATTTTTAAAACAAGAAAAATGCAGTGCACGTTGTAAATAGATGTGTAATCGGACTTTCCGATGCAGTTGCATAATAGCATCGATATAAGCATCCAAAGTTCTTTGGGTTCAAAGAACTTTTAAAACAAGTATTAAGAATTTTTTTGTACGGGTTCTTAAAATATACTACAGAAGCGGAATTTGAACGGTCATAATTATTTTATTTTGTAGATATTGCAAAATGATTTAATACGATTATAACAGTTCAAATTAGAAGTAAGACAGATGCCACCTTGTTTCTCGGATATTATAGCGCACTTTTTTAATTGGGTATACATGGGATCATAAAACTTTCAGAAAGAATATTAAAAACAATTTGTTATATGATTTGTTTTAAAGTCTGCAGATGCGAATTGTTGAAATATTAATTTATTTGTTATATAATGTTTATGTGAAATATTAGTTTATAGTTGTTGTTGAAATATTAATTTATGTTTCGGATACTGCAGAGTAATTCAATACAAGTTTATTATATAACCATTAAAATCAGAAACAAGACAGTTGACAGTTTTCTTTACGAAAAATGTATTCCAATTTTTGAGCAAGTATATAAACGGATTGTTCGATGTTTGAATCGAAATCGTCGTTTTCGATTGGAAACATTCTTTTTAGTACGATTTGAAAACTCAGGCGCAATGGTAATTGGCTGCCCCGGGTTTATCGATTCTCGGATAGGATTACTGTAATCTTTGTGCACCGTGTCTTTTTTTCGTTTAAACTAAGGTCCAACAATCGTCGGGCGAAATGCGAACACGGATTGGATGTTCCACTTGCATGTTTAATTAGCAAACGGCGAGCGATCGCCGTTACTTGCCACTTTTTCTGTCGCAGTGTAAATAGTAATCTGTCATCATGAATAACGGAATACCATACCGACCAGATGGCGTAGAATACGAAATGTGGAAGTGAAGAAACAGCATGCGGAACCTTAAATTCTCTGCGAAATTTCTCCTAAAATGTACGAAAGGTTAAAAACACGCCGATTTAAAAAAGTAGAGCGTAAAATGTGCAGAAATCTAATATTCTAAAAAAGTAGTATATACTCAGTTAAGTTATAAAGTATATATTTAGTTTATCTTCGTAATTACTGCTAGCTGTTCAGCACAATCTTGCATTAAGCGGTCACTAATTAATTCTTCCCCACCTGGCACAGAACTAAATATACACTACTGCTCATAATTATTCAAGCCCTTTGTGGAATTAATTCGAATAGTTAAGAATGATTTATCCCAGAACCATCGGTGATCAATTCTACATACGTTAATAATTCACAGATTAATGCGTGTTAATGCACATTTAAATTCAGCAAATATGCTTCGTAGCGCTGTGCGTCCTTTGCCTTTCTTGAATTTGTACATCGTCCGAATAATTAATAGCGTACCCACATAAACTCGGCCGAAGGGGAGGCATTTAGGGCTTGGGTGGATTAACTAGTCACTCTTGGGGAAAAATATAACCACCAGCGACCATTTACGCGTACCACGCCCATGTACCGGTGTCCGGGTAGATTTTTTAATTCCCCGCCGACCGCCCGACTCGATATTAATCATTATGCAAATATATTCCATTAGCGGAAAAGCCAGTCGCCGGTGGAAATTCGAATCAGCACAATATGTCGGATAAAACAATTTTCGATGGTCGACCGATTATCGTCCTCCTCCAAAGGTCTTTCTCGTTTCGTTATTCCCCGGGCTTCGCTTTTTCTTATTTTTTGTTCGGCTTTTCGACTTTTTCATCAAACCTGCGAACGGATCCGCCTGGCTCATTAACGTCTCTCTTTGTTAGCGCGATATTATTTTCCTCTCTCTTATCCGCTTTTCCGCGTTCAAACGACATCGCGAAATCCCGTGGAATTTTGTGGAGTTCTATGGAACTTCGTAAAAAACTCGCCCGGCAGGGCATGCGTGTCCAGCGCCTGCCGTTCAAAACTTGATTAAATTGTCTGCAGTCGACGCGTACGTATACACGAACGTTCTGCATTTTACAGATTTGCCCACGGTTTGCCTACCGTGTAACGGCGCGTGTCTAAAAAAAGAGTTTTAAAAAACTAAAGCCAAGGTTGCTCAACGGTGATTACTATTTCGGTATAAATAATTGCCCTGTGTTCTCTCTTCAGAAGAAGGTGGTGGATAAATGGTGGATAAAACAGTTTAGTTTAGTTAGAACGTGTGAATCAGTGGGGTAGTAAAAAGAGAATAGCTGCAATAAAGATGGAATAAGAAACGACGTTGTATCTGTGTAAGTTTATCGCCTGCTATATGCTATGCTTTTTTGTAGTTATTTTATGTGCAGTTTTCTTTCATTTTACGTCTTTTTGGGCCATATATTTGAAACTTTAAATGTTGCACTTCTTGCGGCGTCTTTGGTACACTAATCAGGCAATTAGATCAGGTAATCTACATTTTTTTAATGGCAAAAGGTGTAGCTTAAGATTTTCTTGATTTTTTCACGACCCTCCGGCGTCTAAACTAGTAATCTTATACTATGAGTTGTACCAGATTTTTTATTTTTAATATTATCCGACACCTTTCCATATGAAACTAACGACGATAAATTGTCTCAAAAAAATTAATTATTAACCAGGCTAGTTATGCAAACTGAATAGTTAATTAATTTTGAACGTAATCCACTGTTGTAGTTTCTTTAAACGAAGTTTAATTACTGAACGAAACGAAGTTTAAAATACAGTTAAAAACGAATAAAGTCGCAAGAAATTGAACAGTTTTAAAATAACTAATTTACTATTTTATCTTATTGACACGTCCGTCTTGTTAAGCGTTTGTATGGAATCTGATCAATTTTTTATTTTTAACTTTTCTCTGTCCTTTTGCAATCATATCGTCGGTAGCATAGGATATAATTATCCCCTACATCCAGAATGTTATTTCCACAGACAGTGTTATTTCCATATGACTGATTATTATGACATTTGTAGTAACATCACCTACTTGATGCATTTTCACATAGACTCCTGAAAAAGAAACTCCTGAAACTCTCAAAGTACTGAATATATTTTCGTAAAAAACAAACGTAAAATGAACCTTAACCAACAAGAACGGCAATTATTTATACCAAAATAAAGGAAATTTCGTTTGGAAAAGCAAATCATCGTGCAACGAGTTTGCGAATCCGATATCGTATATTATGAGTTGTATGAGTTGTACCAGATTTTGTTTTTTAAGATTATCCGACACCTTTCCATATGAAACTAACGACGACAAGCTGTCTCAAAAAAATGTATTATTAATCGGGCTACTTACGCAAACTTAATATTTAATTAATTTTTAACGTAATCCACTATTGTAGTTTCTTTAAACCAAATTTAATTATTGAACGAATCGAAGTTTAAAATATAGTTAAAAACGAAGAAAGTCTCAAGAAATATAAGGTTTGAAAATAATTAATTCACTATTTTTCCTTCTTGACATGTCCGTCTTGTTAGGCGTTTCTATGCGATCTAATCAATTTTTTGTTTTTAATTTTTCTCTTGTTCTTTTCTTTGTCCTTTTGCAATCACATCGTCGGTAACATAGGATATAATTATCCGCAACATCCACAATGTTATTTCCGTAGACATATATCCATATAACTGATTATTATGACATTTGTAGTAACATCGCCTACTTGATGTATTTTCACATAGATTCCTGAAAAAGGAACTCATGAAAGTCTTAACACTTTAAAGACCGCTATGAAATCTGTAAGAAATATGCCTGGGACCGCACGTTTTTGGGAGACTTGTACGTTACAAAAAATCATAATTTTCTTTTATGAAGCAATTTTTGTAAAACTTTCAGAAAGTGTATAATTCGAAGTATTTTAGGTATTATTAAAAAAATATAAGTTTTTCAATCATAACTTTTTCACTTAAAAAATAAATTTGTATTAAATTTATAAAAACTGTAAAATAGGATGCATTTTAGGTATTATTTAAAGAAATTATCATAAACTTTCATTCGAAAGTGAGTTTTGTCAGAGTTTCTAGTAGTTTTTTAAAGTATGATATTGAGTGAAGCACCGGCAAATAAGCGAAAAACACATAAGGCAATCGAGTTTAATACATTGAATATTGATGTAAATACTTAAATAGACAAAGTAGATACAATATATTAAAGTAAGTAACATATAAAGACAGCGTACAGAAAACACGAGAAAACTCGTGAACGGTCCTTAAAGTGTTGAAGTACTGAATATATTTTAGTAAAAAATAAACAAAATAAACCTCAATCAACAACAAAGGTAATTATTTATACCAAAATAAAGGAAATTTCGTTTGGAAAAGCGAATGATCGCGCAACGAGTCTGCGAATCCGCTGGATAAGGCACGTAGGCAAATTTGCAAGAAGCGGTAGGTGAATCTGCATCGCAGCAGGGGGAAAGCGGGCAAAATCGTGTGCGAGGAAACTGCGAGAAGCTGTAAAATAACGCTTTAGCGACGTGTTTCTGAACAGTTCCCGATCCCGTTCCGTGTTCGGTGCACCGGTGCTTCGAGGCTGCAACTTGCACTTTGGCTTCCCCCCGCCCCACCCCCGTGCACCTTACAGTATCTTGCCCGCGCTAAATTATCCGCTCGAAGAGACCGAGATTTGCCCGTGAAACGAGCCGTGCAGTCCCGATGCAACCCGTTTTACCGCGTTTCGAATATTCCGGTTATTCTTTGCGGTCTAATATTACGATCGAGTCGAAAACCAACGGAACCGTCGCGCAAGATGATCTAATAAAGCATTCTGAACGCCTTCTGTAAGCTATAGTAAGTTAGATGCTACCGAATCTGAATAAGTGGACGGGGCATAAGTCAGTGTGGAGGTAGAGGAATTCTGATGTGGAACAATGACTTTTGATGTTGAACTTCACGGATATTAATAGGAATCGAGAAAATTGAGGATCTATTTAAATATTTATTAAATGATATCTTTTTGGCTGCTGAATTACGAAGGAATGTTTACATGAGAGTACGTTTGAAATTATAATCGCTAGTGTGAGAATGCATATAGTAAAGGCATATGTGTATATATATATACAAATGCAATATAATGCAATTTATAACCCCATATCCATTTAAATTAAGACAGGACTGTAAAAATAAAAAGTCGCACATATGCGTCATCCAACGCCAATATCTTAATATACAAATGCAATTATACAATATACATCATGTTGCATAAAAGCATATGTATTTTGCATTTCTATGTATATATATACACACAAATGCAGTATACATATATATACATATGCAATATAATGCAATAATTTATAACCCCATACCCATTTAAATTAAGACAGGAGTGTAAAAATAAAAAGCCGTACATATGCGTCATCCAACGTCAATATCTTAATATACAAATGCAATTATACAATATACATTATATTGCATAAAGGCATATGTATTTTGCATTTGTATATATATTCTTTAGATGAGAATATGTCTGAAATTATAATCGCTATTATGAGAATGCATATAGTAAAGGCATATTGCATTTGTATGTATATTATATATATATACAAGTAGATTAGTAGAGAGTTGACGACAAAACGTAAAGACGAAAAGGCAAAACCGACCAATTTTAAATTCCACAAAACATCGGCATTTTTCAAGAAATTAAATACTAACTAGTTATACATTAAAAAGCTTACATTAAATTGAGCATAAATTGCGTGATGACTCATTTTTCTTTTAAATGGACTTACACCACTTTCAAAATAAATGGTTCATTTTTCTCCATCGCGGGCGTTGCGCACATTGGGCATCGGTGTTTCATTCACGGCCGAACGAATAGGCTCCGTCGGACCATTTCATATTTCGCCGTGTCGTCATCCGGTACCGATGTCCCACGGTCCAGCGAATTTTCCCCCGGAGTTATGCACTCGGTAAAATTTGCCAAGACACCGGCGCTGACGAATGGCACGGCGAAGCGTTCGAGCGTGCGCGATTAGTCGGGGAATCGAATGAATTATTCATTAGCCTTTCATTAAAGATCGGTTTCGCACTCGCCCCACCGTGAAGCGCAAGCTATTCTTTTCACCCGGCCGCGAAATTCGATTTCGTTTGGGACATGCTTTGCGGGCGATACTAATTACAGGACGGCACCGTCAAGTAAAGTGAGGTGCGCGGAGGAAAATTGGCAAACGGGCTGCTTTGAAATAACAATGGTTCACGATGTCGTCTCGGCGAAGCTAATTCACGCAGGATGTTTCGAAATGCGCGCTACAATTTTTCGCGGGTAATGAGTGATACACGTTCGCGGACCAACTTTTTGTTAACACATTGCGGACGGATGACGAGATATCTCGTCATTGCTATTTCGTCGTTCGGGGCTATTGACGAGATATATCGTCTTGCGTATTTCGTCATTCTGGGCCACTGATGAGATATATCGTCTTGCATATTCTGTCGTTCGAGGCAGGTGATGAGATATTACACAGTTGCTACGTGATTGTCAGCCGCAGTTTTTCGTAATTTGTGTTGCGAATTAATTATTTGAAGCTCTGAAATATGGATAGCGACAAAACGATTAGCAATATTACAGAAATGTTTGTGGACAGTTTAACAGTTTGACTGCCAAGCGTTTCTTGCTATGTTGAAACCGCGATGCGATAAAATACTGCAGCGTATGACTAAATTGAACAAAATGAAAGTAATGCAGAGTTGTTAGAAGCCAAAGTATTGAAGCACCGTTCCAATATCAATTGCTTTTACAAAATTGCAAATAAGATTCATTGCGAATTTTTTGCATTTTTAGTACAATCTTTTGCACCGGTCACCGGTGACCACCGTGGCAGTCAACGTGTTAACTACTAACAAATCATCACTAATTTAAAGATTTGGTACGATACACTGGGTATGATTAGCAATAGAATCCCCGGTCCGCAAAGTGTTAACACGTTGACTGCCATGCGTATTTTACCATATTAGAACGGCGATGCTACGAAATACTGCAGTGTTTGACTGAATTATGCAAAATGTAAATAATGTGCAGGTATTGAAGACCAAAGGATCGCATCACTATTCTAACAATAACTGCATTTATACAATAATTATTGCTACCCATTGCGAATATTTTGGATCTTCAGTAAAATCTCTTGCGCCGGTCACCGATGACCATCATGGCAGTCAAAGTGTTAATTGCGTGTATAACGAAATTACGTGAATTCCTGCGCGAGCTTGACGTAAAGCACTTCCGTTTGAACGGAATATTCGGATTACGGCGGTGATTGTTTTAATGCTGACGAATGAAGCTCGCCGAATTTTAAGTAAACGCTGGACAAGGAATAGGGATTTAATGTCGATTTTGAACGAACATTTAGACAGGACAGTCGAGGTAGATTTTTTTAACACGTAGCTTCGTATGGAATAAAATATTTTACGCCGTTGCCTTTGTTTTTCGGGTAGAATTGTCACCTTGTCGTGTCATCAATCATCCGGCGTTCTGTATGAAAACCGATATAAAACACTTCAGCTGGGACAAAAATATTCGAGTTACCGTTTTGACGGTTTTACTATTCATGAAAAGCGCTGCGAATTTTAGGTAAATGTATAGGGAAGGATTTAATATCAAATAAAAAATACACACGCAGGATTCAAAGTACATTTTCGCAACGCATATTCACATACATGAAAAAGATATTTTATATCCTTATAACTACACAGTGTCCTATATAAAAATTTACATAAAACATTTTCGCTTAAATAATATATTCAGGTTATAGTGTTGATTGTTTTACTACTCATAAATAAAGTTCTTTGCATTTTAAGTAAACGTGGTATAGAAAATAATAATTTAATGTTAAATAAACAAAAACTCTTGCAACAGGACATTCAAAATACATTTTCTGAACATATAGCCTCGTACAAAAAAAAATTACGTCGTTCTTTTGGTTTTTGATGTAGAATTCTCATATAGAAAAACTCATATAAAACCCTGCGGTTTGGGAAAAAACATACAGATTACTCTATTGCCTGTTAGACTACCCATGAATGAAGCTTTGTGAATTTTAGAAGAACGTCGCACAGGAAATAGACTTTTCATATTAACCAGTTAAGCGTGGAATTTAATTTTAGAAATTCCCCGCATTCAACGCGCTTAACCCCTTCGGACCCGAATTTTTTTTCGTTTAAGAAAAATTATTTTTTATACTAAAATTAACTTAATTCGTGTGAATGAAGGCAACAATATACATTTTATAAAAATATTTGTTTATTTATTTACATTAATGGACATATGGTCCTTACGCAAAATTTGTAACATTAAGGAGACCCTGAGAAATATTTGTATAAAAAGATAAAATTTGTATTCGTAAAAAGAATATACTAAAATACAGCACGAAAAGTATTATGTACATTACAATGTGCACAGGGTCCGAAGGGGTTAACTGGTTAAACTCGAATAGATACTATCACGCAGAATATCCACAGTACATTTTCTCAATACATTACTCCCTACACAAAGAACTGTTTTACATCCTTGACTTAGTTTTTCACGTAGACCCGTGTGTGATCAATTACGCAGCATCCTACGTACAAAGTGAAACTTTGCCCCTTGATCGGAAACACGAAACCTAGTTTGCGCCCGTACATTTTTTTCGTCTGGCGACAAAAGCAAACGGAGCGTCCTACAGCGCGATCCTCGTTTGACATAAGTAATTGAACGTTCGCCCTCGCAAAGGGTGAAAGGGAGCCCTAGACGAGACACAAACACACCCACACAACACCCTCGGCGCAGACGTGGGCACGTGTACAAACGAGTATGTCTGTGCATTGTCGATGCCGCTTTGACTCACTCTCCCCATTTGTTTCGAGGCTCTCGCGCAGATACGGGAACGAAAACAAAAGGGACGAGGCGCGTGCCGGTGAAAGGATGAGAAAAGGAGCGGGCCGGGAATAAAAACAGAACGTGCGGGAGGACGAGGGCTGAGGCAAGTGAAGCTGGACAAATCGGGATATAAGGAGAGCACGTTTCTCTTCCTTTCGCGAAAGCACCGACGATCCGTTTTATTTCTGGCGGTGCGGGCAAAGAGGAGGCGATAAATAACCGACCGATAAATAAGTCCTGCGACACCCGTTATGTGTGTGTTCGTATGAGACTCCAATCGGTGGAAGGACACGTTTTCGCCTTATGGCGTTTAACACGTTGACTGCAAAGCGTATTTTGCTATGTTAGAACCGCGATGCAATGATATACTGCACAGTATGATTAAATCGTGCAAAATGAGGGTAAGGCAGAGTTGTTAGAAGCTAAAAGTATTGAAGCACCGTTCCGATATCAATTGTTCTTACAAGATTGCAAATTAACTTTATTGCGACCTTTTTGTTAAAAGTAAAATTGTTTGCACCGGTCCCCGGTGACCACCGTCACAGTCAAAGTGTTAACACGTTGACTGCAGAGCGTATTTTGCTATGTTAGAACCGCGATGCAATGATATACTGCACCGTATGATTAAATCGTGCAAAATGAGGGTAAGGCAAAGTTGTAAGAAGCCAAAGTATTAAAGTATCATTCCAATATCGATTGCTTTTACAAAATTGAAAATAGGCTTCATTCTGAATTTCTTGCATTTTTAGTAAAATCCCTTGCACCGGTTACCGCGTATTTTGCTATGTTAGAACCGCGATGCGATGAAATACTGCAGAATATGATTAAATCATGCAAAATGTACGTAACGCAGAGTTAGAAGCTAAAGTATTGAAGCACCGGTCCAATATCAATTGCTTTTACAAGATTGCAAATAGACTTCATAGCGAATTTTTTGCATTTCTAGTAGAATTTTTGTGCCGGTCACCGCGTATTTTGCTATATTATAACCGCGATGCAATGAAATACTGCAGAGTATGATTAAATCATGCAAAATGAAGGTAACGCAGAGTTAGAAGCCAAAGTATTGAAGCACCGGTCCAATATCAATTGCTTTTACAAGATTGCAAATAGGCTTCATCGCGAATTTTTTGAATTTTTAATAAAATCTTTTGTGCCGGTCACCGCATATTTTGCTATGTCAAAACCGCGATGCAATGAAATACTGCAGAGTATGATTAAATCGTGCAAAATGAAAGTAACGCAAAGTTGTTAGAAGTCAAAGTATTGAAGCACCGGTCCAATATCAATTGCTTTTACAAGATTGCAAATAGGCTTCATGGCTAATTTTTTGCATTTCTAGTAGAATTTTTGTGCTGGTCACCGCGTATTTTTCTATGTTAGAACCGCGATGCGATGAAATACTGCAGAGTATAATTAAATCATGCAAAATGAAGATAACGCAGAGTTAGAAGCCAAAGTATTGAAGCACCGGTCCAATATCAATTGCTTTTACAAGATTGCAAGTAGGCTTCATTGCGAATTTTTTGCATTTTTAGTAAAATTTCTGTGCCGGTCACCGCGTATTTTGCTATGTTAGAACCGTAATGTGACGAAATACTGCAGAATGTAATTGTAAAATATATAAAAAGTATTGCATTTTTAGTAAAATCTCTTGCACCGGTCACCGGTGACCACCGTGGCAGTCAATGTGTTAAATGGACCAGGCGCGGTCAAATTTGATCAGATAGTATACTTTATAGAAACAGATCGTCAGTAATTGTGAACAACTCCAGACAAAGGTAACTGATAAGAACAGAAAACCGGAAACGCGTTGCTAAGGTCAAAGTGGTTGTTCTGATCGGTCTAAGTGTTAATCGCAGCTTATGACCAGCACGTTGAACTCTGCCATTCCTGCCGAGATTATGTCGCGTGTGCAGCGAGGCGACGTGCGTCATACGCCCAGGCACGATATAATCTGTAGGAAGTCGCGTATGCTCACCTGTGAAAACATATGCACACGTTTTGGACGTAAGAAGCAACAAGGAATGTTCGAGTCGTAGGACCCTGTCAGAATTCTCGCCGGCACTCTTGCTTCGTCATCCGGCGAACATCTTGCCGGTTTAGAAGCAGACGCTCCTCGCTGACGTGTCTGTTTTAAATCGTCCTTGCGCCTCCCTTGTTCGGAATATTTACGAAGACGCAGTCTGCCGGACACGTGTTGGGGGACACGGGGTGTGTACCGTGCATTCAAAATTCCCGAGTGCAACGCCCCAGGGCGAGTTCCCGTTTCAAAGATCACCCGCATTGGGTCGTGTGACGTCTGCGTTCTGATCCTTCTGCCAACAAATCCGCGCCTCGTCACTTAGCCTATCTTTCGGCCACTCCATTATCTCGTTGTCGAGCATTTACGGTTCCGTCTTTACGGTATCGTAAACCGCGGTCGTTCACGATATTTCCCGACATTGCATTAGTCATGCCGCCGCCAGTTTGTATAGCTCCGGAAAATAAGGCACCCTGTGAACGCGTTGTTCGGCACAAAATTCCCCGTAAACTGCCAGCGACAGTATTGCCGGACTAAAAAACGTCGGAAAACTGCTCCGTACGTGCGGTCGATGCGCGTTTAAGACTATTTATCGTTTATTCATCGCTCCGGCGGTTCTTTGTTTTCCGGGAAAAGTCGACGCATCGTTGAGGGAGCCGGATAGTGTCTGCCAACTCGTTTCAGCTTTGTTCGTATGTCTCAGCTCGTTCTCCACGCGAGGGGACACGTTCATATTCGATGCGTGGGTGTGCGTGCCGGTCTTGTCTGTTCATTGGTGTGCATCAAGTCGGCATGGAGACAGGCATGCACGCTAGTCGTCACGTTCAATTCACTCACGAAGTGAATTCTCTGTCGGTTCAGGCATTCTCTGTGCGTTCAAATTCATAGTATTCGCGTAGGCCTGAATCCGCTGTTATCTAACAAAAATGATTCGCTATCGCGCTGATCAACATATCGCGATGAAAGCTCATAATTACGAGCGGTAATATAATCAGATAAATAATACGCGTTTCTTGTTGGTGGAATTTGTTTTAATTCATGAGTCTTTCACGTATTCGCGCAAATCCGAGCTATATAAATAAGTATTGATAACAGCCGTGACGTCATCTGTAAAATGTAATGAGATGGTTTTGTGAAGTATGGAGGAGGAAGGAAAAGAGCATAAAAAATGTAGAAGTTTCATCCGCGTAAAAGCCTATCTTGCGAAACAGACATTACCCACTTACACAACGTTTATAATTGTAGCCTCCGAATAAGGGGTCCAAGAGCCTCGATGCATGCAGAGGAATAATTAAATACGATGAAAAAATATATAACCAATAAGAAGGGATTATTCTTTCAACTTTATAAGGTTGGAAACGTATCTTTCTGAGCTACGATACAGATTGCCATTATTTTCTTTTACGGTATAGAAACCGTCTCTCACAGTTTTGCTTGTAATTATAATTCTGCATTCAAGTGGAACCTTCCGAGACGATGTTTATTTCACGCAACTTGGTATCTTCCGGAACACAAGACAATACTTAATTCGAGTCAACACGGTATTATTCGCCAATAATTTGTATCCAGTCTTAAGTAAACAGATTGTACAGTTAAGGTGAAAGCAAAAATAATAGTAATAGACGTATTTCAACCTCACAAGGGCTACAATAATCGTTCAACATTTTCATTTTTCAAATTACCAAGGGTGTAATAAATCGCACAAATTATAATCGCGCCATATCAAAATATTCAATACAATAAGGCCGTATTGCCAAAAATGTATAAAACTGTATACATCGCGAACGATATTCGACAAAATTTAATCTTTATTCGTTATTCGCGAATAACCTGTATCTACTTTCAAATATAACAGATTTTATAGTTAAGATGAAAGTACAAAAAATACTAATAAACACACTTCAACCCGTCAATACCCATAATAACCTCTCAATATTTAAAATGATCAAACGCTGTAATAAATCACACAAATTCCACTGGCACCATACCGAAATACTCCAAATATAACACATTCTACAGTTAAGATGAAAGTACAGAAAATACTAATAAACACACTTCAACCCGTCAAGACCCACAATAACCCTTCAACATTTTAAATCACCAATCCTTGTAATACCATAAAGCACTGCCGCCAGAAGCCTTTAAACTTGAAACCATCGCCTTCGACATTCCTCCCAAATACAATCGTAATTTACAACCCCGCTCTCAGAGTGCGTTTTTGGCAGGTCCGTCGGCAGTGAAAACGTTAAGAAAACACATTGTACGAGCGATTGGCCATAAAGACTCTCTACCCATTCCACTAACATAACGGGCCGCCGATCCGATATGTTGAATGCCCGCATTTTCTCGCAATAAGCCGAACGTCCAGCGTGAATAGACCCCGGGTCCCATTACGGTCTCCCCACTGTTCGAGGCGCGCGACCCAGTAAAGGTTCGATCGACCCCGAAAACACTCGTTCATTTTCTCCGGGGCACGATCCCGCTTTCGAACCGGCTGCAAATCGTCTCCGTTTAACGCCTGCAATTTATCATGTCGCGCTGCTCTTCCGTCGCCAATAAACCCTCGGTGCACATGTTCTGCGGAGGACGAAACTCCGTGGGAGTCGCACACTTTTGCGTTCCCTGCCTTTCTGCGTGCGCTTCCCGTTTTTATCTCCCTACACCTAGGGAGGCGAAGTTCGTATCTTTCGCTGGGTGTCTAGACCAGTGCGCCGGGGTACTTTGACTTGGGTCTAGATAAATATTTCTTTGGGCAAGTCTCTTACTTTGGTTGCTTGTGTTGGCTATTGTCGTTTCAACATATTTCACGGTTTGCAGTCACCGCATTTTTGTAGAAACGTTTAGAATGATGTAGATAGTGGTATTTTTAAATTGGGACTGCATTCCTGGTAAAGTATTATATATATATAAGTACTATACATATATAATCTTACATATATAATACTTTACCATGAATGCAGTTCCAATTTAACACTTTGACCGCCATGATGGTCATCGGTGACCGGCGCAAGAGATTTTACTGTAAATCTAAAATATTCGCAATGAGTAGCAATAATTATTTTATAAATGCAGTTATTGCCAGAATAGTGATGCGATCCTTTGGTCTCCGATACATTCACATTATTTTCATTTTGCACGGTTCAATCATATTCTGCAGTACCACATCACGTTGCGGTTTTAATATAGTAAAATACGCATGGCAGTCAACGTGTTAATATTATTAAATATTAATATATATATGGTGTCTTTCATATAGATAGTGTTATTTTAAAATTAAATTAAAATCAAATATGTTTATTTTTACTTTTAAATATATATATCACGGTTTGCAGTCGCCGCATTTTTGTAGAAACGTTTAGAAATATGTAGATAGTGGTATTTTTAAATTGGGATTGCATTCCTGGTAAAGTATTGTATATAAATATATATCTATATTGTATATATCTACATATATACCATACATTACCAGGAATGCAGTCCCAATTTAAAAATAATATTATCTACATCATTTTAAACGTTTCTACAAAAATGCGGCGACTGTAAACCGTAAAAAAAATATATATATAATAACATATATTATATTATATATATATACACACAATTTTTCAAAGTATAGTTCACCGTAAAATATTGAGCAAAATTAAAATTTCATTTTCTTATTGATATGTGTTATTCGTTCTACTAAATATTGAATGTATATAAGGCTATAAGTAATGAAGCCTTGCGGAAATTTTTAATAGTAGAATTGCGAAGTAAATGAATGTTAGAATGCCGAAAAAGTGTGAACGTATCAGTCAGTATTAGAAAAAGCTTATATGTATTGTACTCAACTTTTTATGACGTTTAAAAATGAGCAAATGGGTGAACAAGAACGCCGTACGCAATGTGTTAATATGCATTATAATTTAAAAATGAAACAATTTTTAATGCCAGTTATTATTTCGGTGTAACCAATTACCATTTCTCTTGGTTGGGGCTTATTTTATGTTTGAAACAATACAACTTTAGTACTCTACGTGTTTCGGAACCACGAATTCCGTTTTCAGGAGGTTATACAATAATAAATCAAATGAACAGAATATTTATTTACAATTTCTTACTACTACAAGCTTATATATATATCGTCAATTTTTCCATATTAACTTCCGCGAAAAATTCAGTAATGTCTTGTTCAAAGCTACAGTAAAGCACTCATTTGCAAACGTCAGTTGCCTAATTTTTAGCCAGACGCGTAGCCGCACGCTGAAGAATAAGTTGTGCACTTTGAAATTTGCTGGATTCTTGTGTTAATTACAAAGCCAATATACCGTTAGCGACTATTAGCTGACGAGAAGCTAGGCGAGTTTCCACGTTCATCGCCCATTCCAGGGTGACGTGACGTTCGCTGCGTCAAGGAACTTCGCTTAGCCTCATTTTGCATTTCCCCGCTTCTATCTAAAGAGATAGGTTCTACGCTTCGGACGACGTGCGTGAACGTGAGTCACGTCCCGGTGTCAGTAGCACACGTTTCTTCGCGATGATTCAATGAACCGACCGGAGGAAATGGAGCAGTTAGTTAAATTTAAGAGCAGCCTCTCTTAAGTTCTTAATTATCCGCCTCTGAATCTTCAACTGCGCGTAGAACGACCAGAATTACACGGATTCTTGCATTTCCGGTCCCCCCTATTCAGTTCTGAGTATCCGCAAGAAACCGGTTTTAACAGTAATCAAACTGCGTCTTAGAAAAAACGAAAATGTATGACTCGCATGGTAGATCGTTGGATCTTTAGATTAGCTGACGCGTCACAGGATCTTCACACAGTCGACTATCTTCATTTAACACGTTGAACATTTAACACGATGGTCATATGTGACCGAAACTTGTTTCTCCTGCAATGCCATGGTGGTCATCAGTGACCGGAGTACATCAAGTACTTATAATTGTAAAAGTTGAATGAAAATTCCCTAGTTAGAGAATGCTTTGAAACAAAATCTGCAGTATTGAAAAATGAAAAGTTTTTATTAAATCAAAAATTAATTTTTATCGAATCTTTTATCTAGCGGTGCATTGTATTGAAGCAATTTAAGCACAAGTATGGTTTGTCAATACAAAGTATTTAATGACATTTTTGGTCCGATTTTTTACTCTTTGAGTTCTGAAGCTTGCAACATTTTATTGGTAACATTCTTTGACAAATTTTGCGTACCAAATACATTGGCCCTTTCTTCTTTTACAATTCATGCCGTATTTTTATAATATCTGCACTATTGAAAAATTAAATGTTTTTATTAAATCGAAGATCAAAAATTAATTTTCTTCGAATCTTTTATCTACCGGTGCGTTGTATTGAAGCATTTTAAGCACAAGTGTGGCGCGTCAATGCAATCTTGGCAGTACTTAGTGACATTTTTGGTCCGATTTTTTGTTCTTCGTGTTCCGAAGCTTGCAACATTTTATTGGTAACATTCTTTGACAAATTTTGCGTACCAAATACATTGGCCCTTCCTTCTTTTGCAATTCATGCCGTATTCTTATAAACAATGAAATTAATTATTATTTTGCCATTACATGGACAGAATTCTAAAAATATTTAATGATTATTTTATATAAGCGAGACATGTGATTTCGACGTGGCAGTCATCGTGTTAAATTCTTTTTCCTCTCGGCCGCATTGATCCCGTCTCACGATATTCTCACACTTATCAACATGCTACTATTTAGAAGCCGGCTTTCGCCCCGTCTGTCTCGACAGCTGCGACATATTACACAAGGTACAGTTAGGTCACCGTTTATATCGAAGACAATGCACGCGTGTACACGCATACCTAGTGATGGGGCTGAATCCTCCAACAACAGTTTTGATACCATTACGCTTTCAATTGACGCTTATACATCAGTCCTCCGCGCAGCGTGCTTACGTATATCGCGACTTACCGACACCAATGATTTTACTATCAATTAATAACGAGTTTGAGACCGGCGGCAATTGTTCGGGTCCCTTATTGCCTTTTTCCTCCAGCTGCGACCCGTGCGCGTTCATTATGCGCGCTAGCTTGCAGCAGCCGTGTGCAACAATTGCGTATCGCACTCATTAAAGCCGCTGCTATCGCGACGCGCATTGTTTCACCAGCTTTCCAGACCAAATGCCTCTTTTGATACCTCAACGATACCCGGTAATTGTATTGACTTGATACTCGCACGCTATCTGCAAACAAGCCGCGACAATACTGGGAACTTTGTTTTGACACTAGTCCGCTTCTGTGAGACAATGCTTCGATATTGGTACATTGATTTTACTGAGTATGTCATCGGATTAGTTCTATTGCTAGGTAATTCATTCTGAGAATTTCGTTTTAACACTCTATGGGACCGCGTAACTTTAAAGTTACATATCAAAAGTTACATTAAATCGATATTTTATTAAATAGTTTAATTTTTTTACTAGATGGTGTATATGTTACCGTGAATGACCGAAATTGGAGAATGTCGACTTTCACCGGTGAATGTCAACAGATACCAAATACGTCGGTGAAAGATCGAATATTTCATTGCATTGTTGTACATATTTCCGGTGTGTGTCGACAATGATTAATGGTGAATGTCAACATTTACCAGTTTAAGTCAGAAATAAGGGTATTTAGCAAATATTTCGGACATACACCAAGCGACTATGTGAATGTTGACATTCTCCGGTGAAAGTCGACATTCTCCAGATTTTGGTGTTTCACTGTAACATATACATCTTGTTATATAATGTCTCCTTAGGAACCAATAACATGCTTGACGCGGTTATCAGCTCTAACCTGAAATGTCAAAGTAAATGCTTTTGCAAGTTGTCTGCAAATAGAAGCCGAAGAAACCGTCTTGTGCGATTGTCATTATTTGTTCTTCTATCGGTGTTTGTTAAACAAAAAAGCGTACGCAATAGCTTCTAGTTTGTATATCAATAATATGTTATTTGTTTGCATTTAAACAATAATTTTATTACTATTTTCATGGGATATAACTTTGTGACTTTCAAGACACAATGGGCTATAATGGTAGGATTCGGTGCATTTGCGATAACATTTGTGTTTTCTTTGCTTTTTAGTTTTATGTATCAGAGGCCCAAAATATGGATACAAAATCATATAAAAATAAAACAGGAATAGGAACAAGAAGCATTAGCAGTAATAAGTCCGAAGATTCTTTATCAGATTCTGATTCTAATGAAGATCATCGAATAGTATTTGCCCGACGACGTATAAATATTGTTGATAGTGACGATGAATTTAGTAGTGAAAAAATCATCAGATAAGGAAATGCAACGTGTATCTGTGTTTAATGCCAAACGCCAACTGTTTTATGGAGTTCCATACTTAAGCTCTTATACACACAAGTACAAACGGTGTAAGCCGTTGTTACTTCGAAGTTACAAAATGTATTCGTTATAGTAAAATTGTTGAAACTTCTGAATTCATTGTTAATATGTGTTTCGAGGTTGATATTTGTTGATTTCACGTTACATAGATTTTATATAGCCACAAAAAAAAATCGGTCCATAGAGGGTTAACACTAGCCAACAAATTTTTTTGAGTATGCCATCGGATTAGTCCCATCGCTAGGTGTAATTCATTCTTCCGCGAACTTTGTTTTGAGAATAATTTGCTTCTGTGACCCAACTTTGCGGTACTGATACTCTTGACGTTTAGGATTTATTTATGTATTCAAACTAGCGCTATCCACCTCAACTATAAGTATGATTGCTATGAACGCTTAATTGTGTCAGATATAGGCGGCTTTCAACTGAACTAGCGGACACTGGCGAGGGCGATAATAAACCAACAACAATAAAACAAAACGAACAGGACTGCCTTGAATCTCGCGGTACCATATTAATGCTTAATGGGGTTAGGTAAAAAAAGAACTGCTGCAACTAGTTCATCCATTAATATTCTACAAAGAAATGGTGAAAAGCGATAGATTACTAGTTCACAAATTCATTCAACATAAAGCTAAAAATGTACTCCAGTCATGGTATCGTAGTATCGAATGGTATGTTTGAAAACAACTGCCAAGATATAGTTGTACTTCACAGTATTTATCCATGTAAACAATTTCCCAACGAATTTTATAGCATATCTTATGCATCAAACTTGCGGCGTATCGATCTAACGTAAATTTGATTCCAGTGTCGATAGTCCCGAAATATACCAAGAACTTGCAAACACATTAAATTATTCTATCTCGCAGAAAATCAGCAAAACCCGAAACACCCCAAGAGAGATTCGACCGCTTATAGCGTTTTATCCGTTTATTTTAAGACAGAAGAGTGAAAAACCAGAAGACGCACATATGCGTCATCCGACGCCAGTGTAATCGACCCACGAACTAAAAGCACGTGGCTTTGTTATACTTCAGGTTACTCTTACCTCCCCTGTCATTTATAGACCTATATTTTCGTATTTCATGATTTCGTATTTTCGTATTTCGTATCTTCTGATATCGATACACATCAATCTTTGATATCGATACACATCGATTTTACCGTGTATGTCACCCAACCCAGACCTATATTTTCGTATTTTCGTATTTCGTGATTTCGTATTTCCGTAGCTCACAATTTTGTATTTTCGTATTTCATGATATCGATACACATCGATTTTACCGTGTGTGTCTTCGTATTTCATGATTTTGTATTTTCGTATTTCGCCCAGATACACTATATTTTTTTCGTATTTCGTATTTCGTATTTCGATTTTATATCGATATTTTCGTATTTCATGATTTCGTATTTCGTATTCCCTGATATCGTATTTTCGTATTTTGTATCTCCTGATATCGATATACATCGATTTTACTGTGAATGTCATCTAACCCAGGCCTGTATTTTTGTATTTCATGATTTCTTATTTTTGTATTTCATAATTTCGTATTTTCGTATTTCATGATTTTGTATTTTCGTATTTCGTATCTCCTGATATCGATACGCATCGAGTTTACCGTGTATATCACCTAATCAAGGCCTATATTTTCGTATTTCATGATTTCGTGATTTCGTATTTTCATATTTCATGATTTCGTATTTCGTATTTTATATCTCCTGATTTCGTATTTTCGTATTTCATGATTTCGTATTTTCATATTTCATGATTTCGTATTTTCATATTTCATGATTTCATATCTCCTGATATCGATACACATCGATTTTACCGTGTATGTCACCTAACCCAGACCTATATTTTCGTAGTTCATGGGTTCGTATTTTCGCATTTGATGATTCCGTACTTTCGTATTTCACGTTTTCGTATTTCGTACTTCGTATTTCGTATTTCGTATCTCCCGATATCGTTACACATCGATTTTACCGTGTATGTCATCGGATCAGTCCCATCGCTGCGCCACTCTTTCGTCGCAGGCCTCGACGACCTTTTCATCCGCCGCTCCATTTCTCACCCCCTACCGATCTACTTCTTTTCTCTCCGTCTTTCTTTCTCCGGCCAGCTCTACTCCCGCGCAACCCTCTGTCCGACGTTTACGCAGAATTAATATATGCTCACGCACTCGTGCGCATGCCTCTTTCTCCTTTCCTTTTCTCTCTGAGCACGCCTGTACGTCGGCCGGAATAATCGGGACCTCCTCTTCTTCTCTTTTCAAAGAGATCGTCCTCGAGGCTTCTCTATAGGAGGCTGCGTCATGAAACGAGAGAGCGAAAGAGAGAGAGAGAGAGAGAGAGAGAGAGAGAGAGAGAGAGAGAGAGAGAGAGAGAGAGAGAGAGAGAGAGAGAGAGAGAGAGAGAGAGAGAGACTTTTGGGGCAGTTAACACGTTAAACGCCACACGCATTTTTTAGGCCGCAAACTTTTAATTTGATGGACGAGATCACATTTTTTTTGCTAATTGTTTATGACTGTCAATGGAATTAAGCTGTATGTTTGGAAGTGAGATTACAGTCGGGCCGAAAAGTTTATAAAATTTTACCCATTGTGAATATTTTGGATCTTCAGTTAACTTCCGTCGAACCGGCCACACACAGTTTTAACCCGTTGCCGCAAACTTTTAATTTGATGATCGTGCTCAGAAACACATTTTTTTTTAATTGTTTATGACCGCCAGATGGAATCGAGTGTAAGTTGTATGTTTGGAAGTGAAAATTATCATATTTGGCCACAGTTTTATTCTAATAACAACTGCATTTATAAAATAACAATTGCTACCCATTGTGAATATTTTGGATCTTCAGTAAAATTTCTTGCGTCGATCACCGGTGACCATCATGGCAGTCAAAGTGTTAACCCGTTGCCGCAAACTTTTAATTTGATGATCGCGCTCAGAAACACATTTTTTTTTAATTGTTTATGACCGCCAGATAGAATCGAGTGTAAGTTGTATGTTTGGAAGTGAAAATTATCATATTTGGCCACAGTTTTATTCTAATAACAACTGCATTTATAAAATAACAATTGCTACCCATTGTGAATATTTTGGATCTTCAGTAAAATTTCTTGCGTCGATCACCGGTGACCATCATGGCAGTCAAAGTGTTAACCCGTTGCCGCAAACTTTTAATTTGATGATCGTGCTCAGAAACACATTTTTTTTTAATTGTTTATGACCGCCAGATAGAATCGAGTGTAAGTTGTATGTTTGGAAGTGAAAATTATCATATTTGGCATTTGACCACAGTTTTGGAACCCGTTCCAAAAAATGATCTCTCAGAAACACATTTTTTTAATTGCTATACCGCCAGATAGAATCGTCATTTGCTGATCATGTCATTTTTTCTCTTCCCAGAGCAAATGACGGCTATGACCGCCGTGACGACTATACGGCATTTGCTTTACTAATTCAAAATGTAAACTTAACACAAGAAAATCAGTTTGAAGGAAAATTATCATTTGTAATTTATTTTGCTTATAAAAGAGTAAAAATCAAATAAAAATTAATTCAGGAAACAAGTTACATACATACGAGAAAGCATTATAAATGATAGGATTCGAAGCATTCTGGACACAATGGTGGTTTATGCGGACAAGTTTTACATTTATATGACGTTTCTTTTCTAAATCCTAAATTTTCTAATTTCAACGTGGAACTAGTCCAAAAAATAGTTCTGGAAAATACGAGAAATATACAATAATTTGAATAACCCTACAACACTATTTCTAATGAAAATAAACACTAAAAGTCTTCCTTGTGCATGCTGGTATCGGTAACGTTTAGCTGCGCATTTCGGATTTTTTGGTAAGATTGCGGATTTAGAGCGATGATGCAGATGGGTTAATATAATAAATGAAATGCTTATGGGCATTCATTCAACACATTATCGGCCAAGTCTGTTTCCTCTTATTCGTGATGTTATACATCGGCATCTGTATTGTACGCGGTTAGAAATGGATGACCGGAGTTTCTGTTCTCATTAATCTCTCTTTCTATCCTTCTCTCTCTCTCTCTCTCTTTCTCTCTCTCTCTTTCTTTCAATCGTTCTTGCCTCGGTAATTATCCGCGTTGCTCCGAAATTTGAGCGCGCCACTATCATTTCGGCATCCGCAAGTTTAATACCGTTATGTACATTTGTGCGCTGCTGTTTTGATACGCACGCGCTGGCGAAGTGAACTTAGTCATATATAATAGGATGCAGAAAGACAATTGTAATAATATTTACTTGGGGCTCATTGTTCCGTGTTTTTGTTTCTGGCTTTTTATTTCTAGTTTTGCCCCCTGAGTTGCGTGATGCTTTCGGTAGTCGATGTTTTCCGCGTCTATACGCCGCGATTTACGCAATTTCGCTTTTGCACGGGTTTCAAAATAACGGATTTGGAAAAATAAAATGGTTGGAGACAAAAATATTGGCTGCGGACGTATTTGTACAGGCAGTTTTTCGCACCGCTCGTTTGTTAGCACTGCCGTGAAATCTGGAAAACGGAATTCCTCTTTTATTTATGCATAAAAAACATTGATATTCATTTGCACAGTAAACCTATAGCAGCAAAGGCGCTTATCATTGTGCTTTTGCTAATCCGAAATGTTTGAAACTTTATATACAATGGTTAATGGTAAAGAATTACAGTTTTTCTCTTTTTTAATATAAAATTCATATTTTTTGTTTCAACCTAACGTTAAAATGCGCGAATATAATTAAGTAAAATACTAAATTATGCGCATTTTATTATTTTTTTTCGAGTTACACGTTTTTTATACAAAAAATCATGATTTTGATTTACACGGTATTCTAAAAAAATCGATATTGACCCCTGTAAATTGGGGCATAGTCATATTACACACCTTTACTCAAAATAAACATTTGAACATTGCAAGAATTTTATACATTTTTTCATGTACAAATAAATGTTGAGTCTAAATTCGTGTCTAAATTGAAGTAATCGATGAGAAATAATTCATATAGTCGAGAAATACATCGACTTTTTTATCTTTCATTCCGAATTGCTATTTCGGAAAAAAAAAACATATTTTTGCCAGTAAAAATATATATTATATAATAATATACATTGAAAAATGAGCGAATCAGAATCTTAATATGAATACGTTGTCGGAAAGCGGTTCAGAAGAAAGTGATAAGCATAGTAGTGATTCTAAAGATAGTTCAGAACAAGATTGACAGTAGATAAGTATTCTCAAAGGTTTCTATTTGTTACCGCCCCTGATTCAACTTTTCTTTTGGTGGACAATTTTAATATACTGCGCTTTTATTCCATGGAAAAAGGCTATATTTTATTCTCAAATAAATGACTGTCATAGCTTACAATCCCATGTAAATGATAAATATCAACAAAACGACTTTTTTCTTGCTTTCACATCGTTATTTTCAATCCTCGGTTATAATCGAGTGTGAAAAATTATAGCAAAGAAAGAAAAATTATAGTTCAGTAGAAGATATAGCGATTGATTTAAATAGATAAGTATATCTCCAAAAATATTCGTTACCGCCCCTGATTCAACTTTTCTTTTGGTGGACAATTTTAATATACTGCGCTTTTGTTCCATGGAAAAATGCCATATTTTATTCTTGAATAAATAAGTGTCATAGCTTACAATCCCATGTAAATGATAAATATCAACAAAACGATTCTTTTGTTTGCTTTCACATCGTTATTTTCAATTCTCGATTATATTCGAACGTGAAAAATTATAGCAGCATAAAATACGCCGCTCGAATTATCCCGAGTGTGCACAGTTTGGCCTGTTTACCGCGCTCGAATTAACTCGAGCGTACAAGTTAAGGGGTTAAACCCGTCTGAATATGCAATGACCTAACTCACGCGAGCTTCTTTCGTCAAAAAAGTAAGTTCGACCGTTACTTTGACTCACTCTCTTTTCGATGGTTCCCCTGCGGTCTAGTTTTATGGCGTTCGACCTCTGACATGCAGGCAGATGAGTAACAGACGATTGTCCGCGAAAATTTCGAGTTCATCCTCCCGACGTATGAACCCAGCGAAATTGTGCCTATGTCCGTGCGTAAACAGGACCTTATACGGGGTGCACCGATGGGGGAATCCGGTTCTCGATGTCTACGAGAGCAGGTACTAGTTTTTACAAGGACTCGTACATACGACATTCTTCTTCGCGGACGACGGGATCGAGTTCTCGCGTCGGGGAAACGACCACGAAGTCGTTCCGCAATGGTAGACGAAAGGGGTGACTCGTTTTTCAATGAGCCGCTCGCCGTTTTTCGTCGGCGAAATTTTACTCGCTATCGTCCTGCTTTCTGCGAGCAAGAACGCACGACGTCGCATGAAAGTAGATTACGTTACGTACTGATGATCTGGGGTAGGCTAATCTTGAGCATTTTGAAAGTAAATCAAGTTTCTGAGTCAATTGTTATGATTAGCGAGCAAATGAAATTGTGACATGGTTTAGTTAAACATTTTTTTTTACTAATTATTAACACGTTGATGCCGTGTGGATTTTGCTGTATTAGCCCTTTGCGATCGGTGTCCCCGTAGCGGGGACATTTTTAAATCATCGTAGAAGTCGATATCCCCGCAGCGGGAACCTCCGAAAATGCAATTATTCTTTGGGACATGGAGATGTGCGTCATCACTCACACATAGTGTATAAAATAACAAAATAACAGAACAACGAAAAGTAACTATCACACTTAAATTTTGTCAAATGTTTAGTCGATCAGTTAGTAGAAAATTTCCGGCACCAAATACTAGCTACACTGCAACTTTTAGCGTCATTCGTAGACAGTAGATTCAATAATTAATTACATATTATTCGCTCGGGAGGAATTCGACAAGAAAACTGCGGGAAAAAGAAAAGAAACACACACGTACTGTGATATTTGTACCCGAAAACCAAGAATTCATATCGGTGATTTTTCGCGAAATATCGTACTTTAGAACATTACAAAGATTAAAAATTTGTACTTTTACGTATTACAAGTAGTAATAAACACAACAAATTAGTTTCAACAAATTCTGTTTGTTTTAATATCTGTATATTGACTTGAAATTCTGTACGGAGAAGTAACTACGAATTGCTAGATTTCATCCGA
Organism: Cryptocheilus praepositus; assembly: GCA_033815515.1. Classification (NCBI taxonomy): domain Eukaryota; kingdom Metazoa; phylum Arthropoda; class Insecta; order Hymenoptera; family Pompilidae; genus Cryptocheilus; species Cryptocheilus praepositus. The sequence goes on along the minus strand of JAWWQZ010000119.1, from coordinate 2,350,793 downwards.
CCTGCTGGTACTATTAAGAGCAAAATCTGCCGACCGCAAAGGGTTAGAATGGTGATGCTATGAAATATGACAACGTTTGACGGAATTATGCAAAATGTACGTAATGTGTAGGTATTGGATACCTAAGAATTCCATTACTATTCTAACAATAACTGCATTTACAAAATAATTATTGCTACCCATTGCGAATAATATATGCTACCCATTGAAAATACCTACATTTTAGGAGGAAAATAAAATAAGTAATCTAAATTTAATTCTTGACACGTAATATGACAGGTAATATAAAGCAAATGTAAAATAACAGGCTACTGACCTGCAACTATCTACTATTTCTGAAAATTCGATTTACACCACTTTCATGATCAATGATTACGCAATTTCTTTTAGCGCCTAATTTTAAATTGCACAAAATATGGGCATCTTTTAAGAAATTAAATACTAACTAGTTGTACATTAAAAACTTTACATTAAATTAAGCATAAATTGCGTCATATCTCATTGTTTTTAAATATACTTACACCACTTTCAAAATGAACGGTCCAACTGTTCGCCTCGTCGTTAATTTAAGTTCCGAATCATTTTGACGCACATTGCCGCTAACGTAGTGGGATGCGGGCGTGTAATCTGCCGGAACTGGAGTAGATATCATGTTAAGAGCAACGTGCATTGCTTACCGCACAACTACAACGTTCATTTACCACCGATTACATTGGCCGCGCCGTGCTGACATAGGGATGAAGAAAGTTTGATAAGCTGCCGAGGATGAGTAAACAATGCCGTTACTTTTGGGTCAGTCTGCTGCGCGAGCTTATTCAGTGCATTTCACATTCACGTCTCGTCAACCCTCTAGCATGCACTTGACACTCACAATGGCAGGAAGTTAATACGTACCCCGTGTACACAAAGCCCGGCGTGTGTCCTTGCATAAAGATAAGCGCGTAGGAGTTCGCAGTCGCGTACAAAACCTCGAGATATCCGCTAAAACAGAATCCAACGTTAACGGAACATTAACGCGTGCACGTAAAAAATGTTGGAAAAGAAAACTTCCGTTTGGCAACACGTGGACCGTTTATTTTGAAAGTGGTGTAAGTCCATGTTTTCTTGTTTCGAGAAAAAGAAAGGTTAGCATATCTGTTAATTAAAAAATTTGGGCAAATTATGTGAAGTCTGGCAATGTTTCTACTGATTTATCGATATGTAATTTGGTTATAGAAATTTGATTTAGGCCAATTTGACTAAACTAATGTGTACTTACGGGCTGCAAATGGATACACCACTTTGAAAATAAATGGTCCATATTTTGCGGTCGATTATAGCTTGGGAATTTGGGATTTGCTGAGAATCTGGATGTGTAATGTTGCGACTGCAATTTTTGTCATATTCAGAGGAAAACGTTTGGCTGAAATAAATAACAAATGTAATAAAGCTTAAAGCTAAAAGTAAACGGACGGGAAAAATAATTTACGAAAATTCCGTGATATCGTATGGGATAGTTATATCATAGTTATTCGGTATTTTTGTACACTAAAGTTACTTTGGTGAGATAAATAGTGTTCGACACAATCCATGTACGGATGTAAACAACATTTTTCATTTGAGGGACTGAATAAATAGACGAATATCATGGATTGTATCAAACATTTTATTGTTATTTCAAATCGAAGCAATAACATTCTTAATACCTGACTAGATAAAAATCAACCTTTTGCAAAAATAATATTTTCATAAAGTTGTGACTTGAAAGTAACTTCAAAGATAACAGCATATATTTCGATCCCTGGACATATTCTGTTTCCTTACCTTCACGACGCATTTGTGGACGTATTTTTAATTTGAACAATTCATTGTTTTTGCAATTCTCTAATAATCCTCGGTATAATTATTCCTCTGAGATTATATAATTATTCTCCTGAGACAAATATTGTTTCTACACTTCTGTTCGGAAGTTTTGACAATTGAACTAACTATTATTAATTGCAGTTTCTTTTCATTTAAAAATTCGATCACCGCGTATTTTGCTATGTTAGAACCGCGATGCGATAAAATAACCGCGTTGCAATAAAATACTGCAAAGTACGATTAAATCGTGCAAAATGAAAGTAAGGCAGAGTTGTTAGAAACCAAAGTATTGAAGCACCGTTCCAGTATCAATTGCTTTTACAAGCTTGCAAATAGACTTCATTGCGATTTTTTTGCATTTTAAGTAAAATCATTTACACCGATCACCGCGTATTTTGCTATGTTAGAACCGCGATACGATAAAATAAAATGCAGAAAAACGATTAAATCGTGCAAAATAAAGCTAATGCAGAGTTGTTAGAAGCCAAAGTATTGAAGCACCGTTCCAACATCAATTGCTCTTACAAGCTTGCAAATAGACTTCATTGCGATTTTTTTGCATTTTAAGTAAAATCGTTTACACCGATCACCGCGTATTTTGCTATGTTAGAACCGCGATGCGATAAAATAACCGCGTTGCAATAAAATACTGCAAAGTACGATTAAATCATGCAAAATGAAAGTAAGGCAGAGTTGTTAGAAACCAAAGTATTGAAGCACCGTTCCAGCATCAATTGCTTTTACAAGCTTGCAAATAGACTTCATTGCGATTTTTTTGCATTTTAAGTAAAATCATTTACACCGATCACCGCGTATTTTGCTATGTTAGAACTGCGATGCGATAAAATAATGCAGAATAAAATGAAATCGTACAAAATAAAGCTAATGCAGAGTGGTTAGAAGCCAATGTATTGAAGCATCGTTCCAACATCAATTGCTCTTACAAGCTTGCAAGTAGGCTTCATTGTGAATTTTTTGCATTTTCCGTAAAATCTTTTGCACCAGTCACCGGTGACCACCGTGGCAGTCAACTTGTTAACTGTTTAAACTTTTCAACCTCTCGAATTAGCCGTGCGTGTCCCGGAAGTAGAGAACAGGTAGCATGAATACGCAAGTCCGCAAATAAACAGTCTGACGCGTCTAATTCCACCGCTATGTAGACTATCCGCGCACGATCTCTTCATCTTACGCTCGTCAATCCCAATTAGAACGGAGTTAATTCTGCACGACGAGGGAGAAGTGCTCGTACACTCGGGGTGATTCATTGACTCGCTGCATAATTTATCGGCGATCGATGTTAAGACGAATCGTTCGCCGGTTATGTTCGTCGCGCGATATCACTCGTTATCACGCGTGCACGCAAATGTGTGCGCGTGTGTTTGTGTGCGCAAACATTCATACGTAAAGCGCCAGATGCAATAATAATTTGCGCCCGGTCACGCCTGAAGTTCGTTCGCATCAGCGGAGTGTACGATACGGGACGGAGGTTGCAAGGAAAACGTGGCCTAATTAATCGACAGCAGCCGTGACTCGCGAAATGCAAACTCTGCGCTCTCCGAAGTGCAAGCATCGACGGAGACGTTCGTGTGTATCGCGTGAATCATTTATGTAATTAATGTCATCGGCGGTATTGAGACGGTACCGGGACGTAACGGTTAATTTAATATTGGGTTGGAGGGAAAGTTCTGTCGTATTTTTAATAGGCAGGTAATTTTTCTTGTAAATAAAAAAAACATCTGGCTAGTGAGTCATTCGGATTTTTTTTTGTTTTTTTTTATAGCTGCTGTATAATATAAAAGGAGTCCTTTTTTACCGTTCATCATTTACTTGTGATATTTAAAGTGAAAAACATGTCAGTAGATAAAGTGCATTTACGACACTGCATTTTATATGAATTCCACAAAGGAAGCAACGCATCGGTTGCATGTAAAAATTTATGTGCGGTATTCGGAAAAGATATTGTAAATGTTCGTACTTGTCAGAATTGGTTTAAAAAATTTCGTTCTGGAGATTTTTCACTGAAAGATGACCAACTTTCTGGTCGACCTTATGAAGTTGACGATGACAACATGAAAGCCATAATTGAATCGAATCGTAATATATCTGTGCGAGAAATTGCAAAACAGTTAAATGTATCACACACAACAATTGAGCCGTTTATTTTGAAAGTAGCCTAACTCCGTTTTTCAATATTTTCCGTGTTGTGTATATTGAGCTGCTTCCAAATAATCGAATATCATCTCAGATGTTTGCTGCCAACAACTTATGAACTTGGAGGAAGCAATGAAAGAGAAAAGGCCAGAATTGGCAAATTTACTATTACCATTTATTTTGAAGTTTACAAACCTTCTTAAGTGGTATAAATTTCAGTAATAACGATGACCTCAAATAGCACTTGCTTGAATTTTTTGCTGACAAGGACCAGAAATTCCATGAGTGCGGGATCGTGAAGTTACCAGAAAGATGGCAAAAGATCATCGAACAAAACTATTTGACTGATTAAAGTTCATTTTTTGTATAGGAAAAATTAAGGTTTATTTCCCACTAAAAAAAACCGAAATTACTTTCTTCCCAACCCAATAATTAGTACTCCAAGTCATTTAAATGACGATGTGTGAATGTACGGTATAGTAATACGAATTTGATGTTAATTGGAAACGGAAAGTGTGCATAGTAATGAGAGAGGTAATGAAAACACTTTTGCCGCCGTAAGATTCGTGCTGCGCGGTATTTTATTTTCGGCCACGAAAACAACCTGCAACAGCTGTAATCAAATGAACGATGTATTGCGCGGACGGAGAATCGAAAACATTTCATTCTCGTGAAGTAAGCGTGCAGGTGCAGAAACGTAATAGAGAAGGAACGCGTTTCGCACGCCCCGGCATAAATATGCATTATGCCAGCGAAGCTAAACTTAATTGCTACACGTTAAGAACTGACCCGCTCTAACCCTTTCGCCGTTAGGAATCTTCGAAGGTGGAACATAAGTGCACCGACGACTACGCGGCTGGTTCTCGCATTTCAGAGTACGACAAGCGTGACGCCTTAATTGGGACAAGCCTTGATTGCAATGCGATACGTTACCACTATTCCCGACATTCCGAAAATAAACTTGAACACGTTAACGGCGTGTTGTTCGGTTTCTGGACGAATTTTGCTTCTTCAGCTTCACCACATATTTATAATCTTATCCGAACGTTTCAACCTAATTTGGGTCTAGTCGGCGGAATATTTCGGATATTTGTAGTCTGAGAAATCCTGGTGCAGATATACTTTTGTGTATAAAATAATTTATAAAACGCGATTAACACATTTACGTTCATTTAAAGCACGTGAGGCCGTTAATGTTTTTCTGTATTTTTATTCGAAAAATCCGTACTAATTCCTTGGACATCTATGTGCAAGTTTACAAACAGATGACAATATGTTTTTCGTAAATTTGTCAGTGTAGGCCGTCATTGACTTTGGTACAGTTCGCTATTTCCTATGTATTTAAAAGTTAAATTTCTGTTTATATGTACTCCTACTTCCGTATAGTCATACATCCTTCCACGCGTCATTAGTCTCGACCACTTCCGTAATTACTGATAACTACTTTGAGATGCAAGAGACCTTTAAGATACGAGGAGAGTAATGAATGAAGCAAATTGGCAAATGACAAGTATGTAAGGATCAACATTAAGGAATTTTTGAGACAATGATAATGTATGTACAGTAAAAGGCTACTGGAAAAAAATATGTCCGCAAATGATGAATGAATCTGTGCACTGCGAAGAAATTTCTGAAACTACCACAACTAAGTTATTTTATATGATAAATGGATTAAACTTAAGTATCAGTAATGAAGATATGAATGTGTTAATGAAACCTGAGAACAAACTGAGAACCATTATCGAATAAAGACTTGATTAATCTCCAAGAGATGAATGTAATGTAAAATTTGGTAGAAGGGAAAGAAGAAGCTGCTAATGAAGTCATTGTTGAAAGTTTAGCCATCCAGAATACGATAACTTTTACTTTTTTATTCCGTTTTAGGGTCATTTTTTTCTCTATCGCTTATTTTTGGCTATTACTCCTATATTGTTACGAAATTTACTCGAAATTTGCTTGAAAGTATTTTGCTATGTTAGAATCGCGATGCAATGAAATACTGCAGAGTATAATTAAATCGTGCAAAATAAAGGTAACGCAGAGTTGTTGGAAGCCAAGTATTGAAGCACCGTTCCAATATCAATTACTTTTACAAGATTGCAAATAGGCTTCATGGCGAAGTTATTGCATTTATAGTAAAATTTTTTACTCCGGTCACCGCGTATTTTGCTATATTACAACTGCGATACGATGAAATACTGCAGTCATTAAATCATGTAAAATGAAGGTAACGTCGACTTGGTAGAAGCCAAAGTATTGAAGCACCGTTGCAATATCAATTGCTTTTACAAGATTGCAAATAGGCTTCGTTGCCAATTTTTTGCATTTCTAGTAAAATTTTTGCGCTAGTCACCGCGTATTTTTCTATATTAGAACCGCGATGCGACAAAATACTGCAAAGTATGATTAACCCTTTGCGGACGGATCGATTCGAAGCCGATGACAATCTTCCGAAATACCAGCTCACATTTAATACCTAGCATTTGTAAAACGCATACATACCTGCTTCGGCTCTATCATTCATTTTTGTTGAATGCACATTTGTGTTTTTCGGCTCTACCAGCCGTTTTCGCCGGACACAAGTGTGCCTTCGTCGACTACATGCATAATTTAGGCTGACGCATATATGCATCGTTCGTCTGCAAAGGGTTAATAAGAATGCATCAACGCTTTTGCCTCGCACGTTTCACAGATATGCACTAACCTCCCATAAACCTACATCTACCCATATCCGTCTACGTTATACGCGCGTCGCTTAATATTTTGCACGTGTCAATTGTTTTCACCGGTTCCTTATACGACTATCGGCTCCTGACAAATCGCGCCGGACGCATATATGCGTCAACCGTCCGCAAAGGGTTAAGTACGATCGTCGAGGACCGTCTGTAAGTTTCTGCGGCGTAGCGTCGGTTAGGACGTGGCATAAGAGAAGCAACTGAATAAAGAACATCTGGTCGCCGACGTTTCTTTCCGTTACGCCGCGAACATTGCACAAGCCCGGCGGTACACAAAAGAGTTAATACTTTCTTCGCGGTAGCAGTTCCTCTCGCCGCGCGGTCGATTTTCGGTGCGCAAGGATTTCTGCGGTTTCCATTCCGTGCCATTTGCCGCAGTTCGCTCGTAAGTGTACGTCCAGCGACAAAAATGCGACATCGCGCAGGGGGCGGGAAGGAAAGAGGAGAGAGAAGAAAATTACGGTTATTTTCTACGTATGCGTTCGCCGACAATTACGGCCGGCAATAATCGTTCGGCTTGGGTTGCTGCGATGGGGGTGGTTCGTATGGTGTATGCGTTGGAGGGTACAGGTGCTGTCCAATACGTACAGGGCGGTGCATGGAACGTCGGCCGATCTGGAAACCTGCGGACCGAGCTGAAATAATACGACGGCATTAAAAGTTTTCTCAGGAAACACTTCGCAGCGCTTACGTAACGTCGGTTGTGTCAGTAGTGTAATCTTTTCGCGGCATTTAATGCAACGGACTGTACATAAGGTATTTTTAATCTTTTCACTTATCAAAAGCCCCCCGTGAGTGCCTTATCACAAATATTGCGAGGGATTTAACGCGGTTTAACACGTGATGAAATTTTACGGAACATGATTCAATTGTGCAAAATGAACATAATGCCGAGATATAGGAAGAATTGAATTACTTTTTAACAGCAACTGCATTTACGAAATCATAAATGCCTCCGATTGCGCATTTATTACCTAACCCAAACCACCGCGGTATTCAACGTGTTAACTTTTTCCATTTTTTACGACACTGCTTCATCACATTAAATATTTCGATATCACGCTTGTACGGCACAGAAAAAATTATTGTCGTCTTTGAAGTTCCTGGATCTGATAACTCGCACCCTGAGAACACATTCTCATTAATGATTGACGCGTCGTTTTCAGATAAAAAGAAAAGGGAATCCACATAACCCTTTAGTTATACATTTTTCGCAAGTAACGCGAATTGATATTCGCTATTTGAAATGAGAAGTCTGAAAATTATTTAAGTGGTCAACTATATCTTGCGGCAACAATTTCGTTTAACGATTTCAAATATAGTTTATACAAAACATGAAATTAAAAGTATATAACAATTATTTTTTGTAGGTTGTTCAAAAAGCATAAGTAATAAAGTTTCAAAATTAAGAACATTAACACGTTGACTATCGCGCGTATTTTTCTATATTAAAACCGCAATGTGATGAAGTACCACAGAATATGATTGAATTGTGCAAAATGAAAATAATGCGAAGGTATCGAAGACCCAAGGATTGTCTCACTATTTAATATTAATTGCGTTTATAAAATTATAAATGCTACTGATTAGGTATTTTTTGAATTTTTCGTGCGACCTTTTGCGCCGGTCACCATGACCACCATGGCAGTCAATGTGTTAAAGATGATTAAAGATAAATAGCATGATCCAAACATGAAATGAAAAAATAGTAATGTAAAAATGGTAATAAAAATATAAATGTAATTTAATATTTTTTTTTACAGTGTGGTATCACTCCCAGTATTGGTTAAACTGGTTAAAAAGATACGGGAATTCACATAGTATAAACGAACAAGTGATTTTTTATCATCCTTGCCTTACAGATTTGTGTTAGTTTTTCCAATTTTTTACGTTCTACAACTCCGCAATTGAGATTTGGTTTGACGTGTATATGTTACCGTAAATGAGCGAAATTGGAGAATGCCGACTTTCACCGGTGAATGTCAAGAGATACCAAATACGTCGGTGAAAGATCGAATATTCCATTACATTGTTGTACATTCGGACCCTCTCCGGTGTGTGACGACAATTAGTGCATGGTGAATGTCAACATTTACCGGTGTAAGTCAGAAATAAGGCTATTTAGCATATATTTCGGACATAGACCAAGCGACTATGTGAATGTTGACATTCACCGCTGAAAGTCGACATTCTCCAGATTTCGGTGTTTCACTGTAACATATACACGTCAAACGCGCTTAACAGGTTAAAAAGATACTGTAATTCACATAGTATAGATCAACAAGTGATTTTTTGTCATTGTTGCCTTAGAGATTTGTTCCAGCTTTTTACATTTTTTCAGTTCTACAACTCCGCAATTGATATTTGGTTTGACGTGTATACACATCAAACGCGCTTAACCGGTTAAAAAGATACGGGAATTCTCATAATATAAACCAACAAGTGATTTTTTGTCATCGTTGCCTTAGAGATTTGTTCCAGTTTTTCAAATTTTTCAAGTTCTACAACTCCGTTACCAGCCATACGCCGATATTTGCACCACCATGTGGTACGGGCTTACGAGGGGGTAGCGCGTATACATTCGCGATATGGCATATACGGCATAAAACCGGCATATACCTATATCGTAGTAACGATAACGCCGTTTTAACGGTGTAACATGGCGGCGGGGGTAGATATGCAGCCGGTGCATGGCATTGCAGTTGGCACGCTGCCCTTGGCTCGGCCCATGCAACTGCGAGCCTGCAACTGCACACGGCTTGAAGTCATAATTGCAGTCCTACCGTGAGTAGGATTTATTTTTCTTCGCCGGAGAGAGAATCCTCCGCTTAGTCCCTTTGTCTCCTTTTCTGCGCTGCGTCCAGCCTTTTTATCCGTCTTTCCGGCGTCCCTTCACTAGTTTCGCGTTTCCTGCGATTTTGCATATTTAAGGCTGTTTGAGTACCGGCAGTTAGCGAGGAAATATAAACAGGTTTTTTATTTAGGCGTTAGATTATTCAAACCGGACGAGACAGGCGGATATTAGCATTATGGGGACATCTTGCAAATTGCATCAGATGAAGTGTGATACTTATGTAGCATCGGGAAAACGGCCGTAGATCGGAAATCGGGCCCTACCGGATTAAGATAAGGCGGTAGAGGTCCGTATAAAAGGCGGCCCGGTTTGCGACGCGAGTTCAGTCTTAGTTACAGTTCAGTTCAGTCTTAGTTCAGTTATACTTGAGTAATACATCAGAGTTTTAAGTTGTCGTGCAGTTTAAGTTGAGTTGTCAGTCAGTCAAGTTGAGAGTGTAGTTCAGTCCAGTATAGATACGTTTTCTTGCCGTTTACCGAATCGTAGTCGGATTGCCATAGTTTTACCTTCATTTTGTATTTATATGTATGATTAGTGCTTCTATTTATCTTTAAATAAAATATTCTACTCAATATAATTCCGCATCACACTTCGACATCACCTAACATCTTATATCCCTACACTTAGTACTGTAAGAGGGTGGTGTTTTCGAAATAAACAAGGCTGGGTTTAAAAATGTATGACGGTGATTGTCACTTTTTGTGGTCCTGTATTTGTCGCACTCATGCATACTGCCATATATATGAGCCGTTTATTTTGAAAGTGGCCTAACTCCATTTATCTTCAAATCGAGATAAATATATTTACTGATAAATAACATGAATTTGTACATGTAATCATGGTAACCGGAAATATTGAAAAGCGGAGTTAGGCCACTTTCAAAATAAACGGCTCATATATGGACCGTTTATTTTGAAAGCGATGTAAATCCATTTTCTCTCGTTTCGAGAAAATGAGAGGTTAGCATATCTGTTAATTAAATAATTTAGGCGAGTTATATGAAGTCTGGCAATGTTTCTATTGATTTATCAATATGTGATTTGGTTAGATACATTTTTTTAGGCGGATTTGACTAAACTAATGCATATTTACGGGCTGACAATTATAGACGTTTAATTTCAAAATATTACTTAAAAAATACTTCACATTATTCCAATTTTCTTTACAAATAATGACAAGATATAAAATAGAAGTAGCATTTTTTAATTTTAGACGTTAATTAGATTGTTAAAATTACAAGATATTCATAGTATTTACTTATGCTCTGCATGTGGCAGTGTTTTGAAATATTCATGCAAATAAGGTGGACTTGCACCACTTTCATAATCAATTGCTATACAATTTCTTTTACTGCCCAATTTTAAATTGAACAAAGCATTGGTATTTTTTAAATGATTAAATATTATCTAATTATGAATAAAAAGTTTAGACTAAGCTAATCACAAATGATGTGCTATCTCATTTTTTAAAATAATGGATTTACACCATTTTCAAAATAAACGGTCTATATCATCTCTTACACCACGTATACCGTACATATTATCTCAAAGGTTGTCCTATAAGCTGTTTGTTATGACGAAATTCGCTGTACGTCGCGGTTAACAACATCGGTTTTCCTTCTCTAATCTTTCATTCATATCATTCTAATCCTTATTTTCCCCGAGTGCGCTGCGTCATCTTTTGATATCAGTCTTATCCTGCATTTTACTCGGAATCGACACGATTTCAAAGGGATTTTTATTTAGCTAACTGTATCTCTGAAAGAGTCGACCGAACAACTTCCGCTTCGACTTAACGTTTTTTTTTACGATTTCACGAATAAAATTACAAGAGTTATCATTATTATTTTTTAGCAAGTATTGCTGACTTTTATTAACGAAACAATACGAGTGTATATCTGAATTCATTTCACCCTCCGGCTTCTCACTTTTTAATTGTGTACATCGCAGCAGTAGATTCATGAAATTCATTGATTGACCGGGTTTCGGATTTCATGAACAAAGTTGCAGAATGTTTTACTATAATTTTCTGGTCAACCTTTACTCACTAGAAAGTACTGGTATTAGTGAAATTACAGTAATATGTATCCAAATTAATTTTCGCCTCAGGCTTCTCACTTTTTAATTCTGTATTATTTCCGTATTCATTACATATATAATTAAAATAAGTATCATAAATATTAATTTTGTATTTCAAATTAATTTTAAAGCATTTTTGCTAGAAATATTTCCTTGCAAATTCGCAAAGTTTCATTAATGGAATTATGCAAATATATATTTTAAATTAATTTCCGTATTAATTATATACGTAATTAAAATAAATATAAATATTTATTTTTATTTTAAATTAATTTTAAAGCATTTTTTGCTAGAAATATTTCCTAGCCAATTTGCAGAGTTTCATTAATAGAATTACGCAAATATGTATTTTAAATTTATTTCCGTATTAATCATATATATAATTAAAATAAACATTATAAATATTAATTTTATATTTCAAATTAATTTTAAAGCATTTTTGCTAGAAATATTTCCTTGCAAATTTGCAAAGTTTCATTAATGGAATTATGCAAATATATATTTTAAATTAATTTCCGTATTAATTATATACGTAATTAAAATAAATATAAATATTTATTTTTATTTTAAATTAATTTTAAAGCATTTTTCGCTAGAAATATTTCCTAGCTAATTTGCAGAGTTTCATTAATAGAATAACGCAAATATGTATTTTAAATTTATTTCCGTATTAATCATATATATAATTAAAATAAATATCATAAATATTAATTTTATATTTCAAATTAATTTTAAAGCATTTTTGCTAGAAATATTTCCTTGCAAATTCGCAAAGTTTCATTAATGGAATTATGCAAATATATATTTTAAATTAATTTCCGTATTAATTATATACGTAATTAAAATAAATATAAATATTTATTTTTATTTTAAATTAATTTTAAAGCATTTTTCGCTAGAAATATTTCCTAGCCAATTTGCAGAGTTTCATTAATGGAATTATGCAAATATGTATTCTAAATTAATTTCCGCCTCAGGCTTCCCATTGTCAGGTTCTAGATTCCATATACGTGCATATCCTTTGAGATAATGTCGTGTGCCTTCATATTTCTCCGTGAATCTAGTATTCACCGCGTCGGTTCATTTATTTTTCTTGGGTCGAGGCTAAGGAGGTTATCCTCGGAAGTTTTTTCCCCGCCTTCCTAATCGGGTTTCCGGTCTCGTCCAGAACCCATCAGCCCCGTGTCAGTGCTCCCAGGGCAGGCCGAATTTTTTGCCTTGGGCCCGGGCCAAGAGTGAGGAACAACGGAAAGAGTCAATTAACGCTGGCGCTGCAATTGGGCCACCCCAAAATTCTTCGATGAGTCACGGTGCAGGCGGAAAGTTATATGCTTCGATTAGACACGTTTCCCGGAGCGACGCATCGCAAACAAAGTGCATTCACGCTTATGTGACTATACGCTGCAAGTCTTTGTAATCGACACTAGCTGTAGGCATGATCGTTCCTTTGAACATATATTCTCCAGCATAAATTCAGTATATTTCCTGCGTGGCCCAAATTATCGATGCACATAAGTTGCGATTCATCTATTTTTCCGATACAACTGGAACTGGAGTGCAACAATTTAACCCTTTAACGACGAATGAGGATAATTCGCGACATACTGCTTCGCATGTCGCATATGGGTTTAAAATTGAGAATTTCATAAAAGTGTCGGTTGTAGCGAATAGGATACATTCCTACTACCAATATATACAAGTGCTACCAAAAACCACAAATAAAAATTGTTGACGGATTTAAATGTGCATAATAACAGGATATATACTATGTAATTATTTTTTCATCATTAGAAAAAAATTCAGGCGTTAAGGGGTTAACACTTTGACTGCCAAGCGTATTTTACTGTATTAGAACGGCGATGCTATGAAATACTACAGCGTTCGATTGAATTATGCAAAATGTAAATAATTTGCAGGCATTGAAGACCAAAGGATCGCATCACTATTCTAATAACAACTGCATTTATAAAATAATAATTGCTACTCATTGCGAATATTTTGGATTTTCAGTCAAATCTCTTGCGCCGGTCACCGGTGACCATCATGGCAGTCAAAGTGTTAAATTGCAAGATTCGTGGAACTTTGATTTACGAAATAATTCTGTACTTAACACGTTGACTGCCAGGAGTATTTTGTTATATTAGAACCGCGATGCGATGAAATACTGCAGAGTGTCATTAAATCGTGCAAAATGAAGGTAACGCAGAATTGTTAGAAGCCAAAGTATTGGAGCACCGTTCCAATATTAATTGCTTTTACAAGATTGCAAATAGGCTGCATTCCGATTTTTTTGCATTTTTAGTAAAACCTTTGCACGAGTCACCGCGTATTTTGTTATATTAGAACCGCGATGCAATAAAATACTGCAGAATATAATTAAATCGTGCAAAATGAAGGTAACGCACAGTTGTTAGAAGCCAAATTATTGAAGCACCGTTCCAATATCAATTGCTTTTACAAGATTGCAAATAGACTTCATTGCAATTGTTTTGCATTTCTAGTAGAATTTTTGTGTCGGTCACTGCGTATAATTAAATCGTGCAAAATAAAGGTAACGCAGAGTTGTTAGAAGCTAAAGTATTAGAGCACCGTTCCAAGATCAATTGCTTTTACAAGATTGCAAATAGGCTGCATTGCAAAATTCTCCCAAACATTGCAATTTTTAATGACCCGCGAATAAACGCTAAATGCAACACTAATAACAACGCTAGTAATCAGTAGAATAATAAGCACTATACCAAATATAGCACTAATTGCCGATCCATATCTTTTGCACCGGTCACTGGTGTATAACTGCCCTGGTATATAACAACTTTCCTTAAATTCTTTTGAAGAATACTATAAAACGCAACTGTAATATGTTTTTTACATGTGAACTACTTATAAACATTTACACATGGTTGTCCATTATTTGTTATTAAACACCTTCATTACCATTACAAAATTCTCCCAAACATGCCATTGGCGTTGAACCTATTTACCACCATATTTATTTTAATTACACAATTAAAACTGGTTCTACACTAATGACCCGCGAATAAACGCTAAATGCAACACTAATAACAACGCTAGTAATCAGCGGAATAATAAGCAGTACACCAAATATAGCACTAATTGCCGATCCATAATCAATTCTGCCGTTCCGTTACTCGCCAAATAAATTTCTAATCAAAGTGCGAACAATATTGAGTAACGCACTTCGCGTAACTTCGTCCCGGGGGTAGATGAAACGGAACATATTTCTGTTTCGATGTATCGCAGTGGGTCTTCGTGCGGTCAGGCAGCCGACACGATTACGGCACGAAAGTAACTTTCCACTCGGCGCATTAATTGCGGGTGTAATTAGGAGAAGCGCGCGGCCCCGCGGTATGGAGGACGCATATAACACGGCAGAGAAGAGAAGGAAAATTGTTCGTCTCCGGCTTATCACGCCTTCCCTCAAAAAATGCACGCTTCGTTTTTTACGCGTACCGGCGCGCAAAATAATGTGCGTTCGCGTAAATCACGTCTATCACACTTATCGTTAATACGTAGTATTACGGTTGCTAGACGTTTTTTTCAGAGTGCTTGATAAAGAATTTTTAAAGGAAGTGACAAACAATTTTCTTCCGCGTAACTATCTTTTTCTACAAATAAAAAAAAATAGACCGTGAATAAACGTGAATTATGTCGGTCAATTTTAATCAATGGCATTGTAACTAATACCTCACAAACTTTCAATATCTATCGATTGACTGCTCGAAACATTGGAAGCCTTTCCACTACTCTTACTTCCACGCGAACTACTTGCTTTTTTAGTCATTTTCCTCCTTTTTTTTATACATGCTGGCGGGTTTGACAAAGTTAAAAATGATCAGGAATATTACTTTTTGTGAAGAAGACTGTACGAAACGTGTGCACCTCGTGTAGTGGAATAGAAAGAACTGAAGAACGACTGAAGCTTTCTTCGTCTCGCCGAATGCATATATTTACTTAGTTTTCCAATGTGACCTGGACTAGGACAATTTATCCTAAATATTGCACATTAACTGCATGGGGACAGAAGATACTACTAATACTACTAATAAGCATTTATACGTAGTTGTCTATTTTTTTGCTGTTAAACACCTTTGTTACCATTACAAAATTCTTCCAAACATGCGATTGGCGTCGAACCTATTTACTGCCATATTATTTTAATTACACAATTAAAACTGGTTCGACTCTGATGATCGCGAATAAACGCTAAATGTTGATACTAATAACAACGCTAGTGATCAGTAAAATAATAAGCATTATACCAACAATAGCGCTAGTCAGAATCGTGATGAAAATTTTAGGCCACACTTGAATATCACGAGTCTAACTCGTGATGATAGTTTTAGGCCAAACTTGAATATAACGAGTCTGACTCGTGATTAACATTTTACATCAAACTTTAATATCATGAGTCTGACTCTTAATGAAAATCTTAAGCCAAACTTATATATCACAAGTCTGACTCGTAATGAAAATCTTAGGCCACACTTGAATATCACGTCTGCCTTGTGATGAAAATTTTAGGCCAAACTTGAATATTACGAGTCTGACTCGTGATAACAATTTTAGGCCAAACTTGAATATCACGAGTCAGACTCGTGAAAATAGCGCAAGGGGTTAAAGATGTCCCCGGTACGAGGACACCGATCGCAAATGGTAAAATTGTGTAGGGGAACGTGTTTGGGCGAGCGAAAGTTCGTGGCTTCCTTTTTTTCGCCGGTCCTTCCCTCCGTCGACTATACGGCGACATCGAGACATGGAAACATGGTGCTTGGATGCTGTCCCCGGTGCAGGTGCTCGCCACATGCACCGCTGCATTTCTCGCTCCCGACATCCAGTTCTTTTTATCATCGACCCTCTTCCCTTGCACTTCTTACTGACCTGCCCTCCCACCGCGCTCGTTCTTTTCATGTTTCCCCCGTACACGTGTTCCTGCGCTTCCCGTACTTTTACCTCCCTCTCATTACCGTTCTCCTTTGCATTCGCGGGGGATTATTTCTCATCGTTGTTACAGAAGTGTGGAGAAAACCGAGACAATCGCGGGACTCCGGGCGGCAGGATCTGAAGTTGGGAAAATGCACGGCGGAGGATGTAGACTTAAAAGATTACGCCGCGTAAGATGTCAAGTCGGAAAATGTGTGAGGCTTGAATTTAGAAAATTGCAGTGCGTGAGACGTGAACTTGAAGAATTTCGTTGGGGAAGACGCGGACTTAAAAATTGCGTTGTCGAAGGTTCGAATTTAGAAAATTGCACTGCATAAGACCTCATCTTAAAGAATTGGTTTGCAATAAGATCTGAATTTAAAAATTGCATTGTAGAAGGCTTGAACTTAAAAATCGCGTAAGATGTCAAGTCGGAAAATGTGTGAGGCTTGAATTTAGAAAATTGCAGTGCGTGAGACGTGAACTTGAAGAATTTCGTTGGGGGAGACGTGGACTTAAAAATTGCGTTGTCGAAGGTTCGAATTTAGAAAATTGCACTGCGTAAGACCTCATCTTAAAGAATTGGTTTGCAATAAGATCTGAATTTAAAAATTGCATTGTAGAAGGCTTGAACTTAAAAATCGGATTGTATAAGATCTGAATTTTGAAATTATACTGCATAAGACCTGAACTTAAAAATCGAATTGTATGAGATCTGAATTTTGAAATTATACTGCATATGACCTAAACTTAAAAATGTGCGGTGTGTAAGATTTGAATTTAAAAATTGCATTGTATAAGGCCTAAGCTTAAAAAATTACACTACATCCGATACGGGCTTCAAAAATTGCATTGCGTAAGATCTGAAATTAAAGAAGTGTACTGCATAAGCTTTAAACCTAGAAAATTGCAGTGCATAAGACCTAAGCTTTAAAAATTGGACGGTATCAAACATAAACTTGCAGAACTGCACAGTGTAATGCCTGAATTAAAAGAATTGAACCGTACAAAACTTGAACTTACACAAATGCACTGTATCTGTCAGCAATTGTCATCCTCACCGATAGTTTTTATCAATACATATATCCTGGAACTTTTACTTCTCAAACAAAAAATGTTCTTATATTCAAAGCTGCCGTTCACCTCAAATCCCTCTTTACAAAAGCCATATTCCGAAAGAAATAGGAAGAAGCGGAAACAATACGTGTTAGTAAAAAAAAGTCTCTAACATTAAATGTTAAACCATTTTGTCATTTTAACCGGTATGCCCAAATATACGCGTTCAAATAACAATTTTCACCGACACATATCTCTGCATCTACACATCTCCGATCCAGAAAATGATCTGCCATTTTGTCATTTTAACTGGTATGCCCAAATATACGCGTTCAAACAACAATTTTCACCGACACATATCTCTGCATCTACACATCACTGCGATCCAGAAAATGATCTGCCCTTCAAGTTTACAGAATATCCCATCAAAGCGCACGTATTCCGTTTGCACGAAGCACAGCCCCCGATTTCTCGCTAAACGCAGCGTAACGAGGGAGTTGACTTAAAAAGCAGCTTTCAATATAAGAACCTTTCCCATCCGAGGGGTTAAAGTTCCAGCGTAAGGCTGGCGGAGTGGGTAAGATAATATCGAAGGCAGTTCTCGCACGGATTTACCGCCGGCGCATAATACTTGTAGCACTTCCCTTCGTCGCAGTTTGTTGGCTTCCGTGGATACGTGTATTCTTTCTTCCTCTTCTTCCTCTCGCTCCCACTCGTCCCGCCTGTCCACAGTAATCAGAGACGGTGCGTGGGCATTCTGCTTTAAACCCTTGCGATCGCCTAAGCACCATCCTCACGGCGGTCTCTCGTTTCATTTTCGAACAATGAGCAGGAAGTTTCGAGAGGCAACGCGTTCGCGGGTACACGCTTCTTCCGGTTTCGTCGCTTATTTTTAAACATTCTGATACAATGTGCGCCTCTGCTTGGCGGATAATGGCTGGTTGGATAATTACTAACTGGAACTTTGGCGAGATTTAACCAGTTAAGCGCGTTTCATGTGTGTAGACGTCGGACTAAATCTCAGTTGCGGTGCGTATGACGTATATACTTTTCGTGTCAAATAAAAAATTACCATTGACTATCAAAACTTGAAATTTTAATAAAATACTAATATATATTTGATATATATAATATAAATAAATAAATAAACAAAAAAATATATATGTATACATATATAATGTATATACATTTATGTAGTAATAAAAAATTATCATTGACTATCAAAACTCAATATTTTAATAAAATACTAATATATATTTGATATATATAACATAAATATATAAATAAACAAAAAAATATATATATATATGTATACATATATAATGTATATACATTTATGTATAAATAAAAAATTACCATTCACTGTCAAAACTCGAAATTTTAATAAAATACTAATATATATGATATATACAACGTATACATTAAATATTAATAAAATAAATAATATGTATATATTTATATATATTATACATACCATATATATTAGTATTTTATTAAAATTTCGAGTTTTGATAGTCAATGATAATTTTTTATTTTATACGACGAGTGTACACTTCATACGCACCGCAATTGAGATTTGATTGTATAGTGTATGTAGTATGAGATTGTTTTGTATAGTGTCATCTATGTTGCACGTCATAGTGGATGTAGGATTTGTAAAGTGTAGCAATTCGCATTTGTTTGCGTAAACGACACAGATTTTTTGAGGCCGAACATTTTTATGAACATCGAAATTTGTTGAAATGATGGCATACAACACAACAACACTTTCATAACACAATATTCTCTTCTGTTATTCGTTAGTGCAACCATTTGCATTTGTTTGTGCAAACGACACAGACTTTTTGGGGCCAAACATTTTTATGAACATCGGAATTTGTTAAAATGATGGCACACAACACGACAACACGTTAATAATAGAATATTTCCTTGTGTTATTCGTTGGTGCTTTCTGTGTTTGAAATAGTTTCTTATTCTCTCGCAAAGAAAAATGTATTAGATCATTTTTTTTCGTCAAAAATATCATCAATATATTTTTGAGCGGAACTATCCTATATAGCTAAACGATGTAGCGTTTTATGCTTTTGTATGTACTATTTTGTTGTCGGTTTTTTTAATTTCCTCTCACTCATATCGCATAATAAATAAGTACAATAATCTGCATTTCTTCGTATAATCTCAGATCGTTTGAAGAAAAATCCGGATGAACATCTTTATTCCCGAATTTCTATTCTATTCGCTATTCACTATCCACTATTTCTCACACAAAAAGTCAAACAACGAATCAACAATATTCTCTTATATTATATATGAATGCCTCGTTTGTTCGGGCAATTTCTTTTCCACCTGCTGGAAAAATGTTAAAGAACAAAAATTGCGCAAACCCATCACATTTTTTACCGAAACTGTCCCTGCACGCTGTATTCACATTTCGTCATTGTGCAATTAACGGGCACCTACATGCGTTTATGTCGATCTGGACACGTCTATCGACGTGCAATTAGCTAATTGCGTTAGTGCCTGCTTCAATAAATAAGTACAATAATCTGCATTTCTTCGTGTAATCTCAGATCGTTTGAAGAAAAATCCGGATGAACATCTTTATTCCCGAATTTCTATTCTATTCACTATTCACTATCCACTATTTCTCACACAAAAAGTCAAACAACGAATCAACAATATTCTCTTATATTATATATGAATGCCTCGTTTTTTCGGGCAATTTCTTTTCCACCTGCTGGAAAAATGTTAAAGAACAAAAATTGCGCAAACCCATCACATTTTTTACCGAAACTGTCCCTGCACGCTGTATTCACATTTTGTCATTGTGCAATTAACGGGCACCTACATGCGTTTATGTCGATCTGGACACGTCTATCGACGTGCAATTAGCTAATTGCGTTAGTGTCTGCTTCAATAAATAAGTACAATAATCTGCATTTCTTCGTGTAATCTCAGATCGTTTGAAAAAAAATCCGGATGAACATCTTTATTCCCGAATTTCTATTCTATTCACTATTCACTATCACTATTTCTCACACAAAAAGTCAAACAACGAATCAACAATATTCTCTTATATTATATATGAATGCCTCGTTTTTTCGGGCAATTTCTTTTCCACCTGCTGGGAAAATGTTAAAGAACAAAAATTGCGCAAACCCATCACATTTTTTACCGAAACTGTCCCTGCACGCTGTATTCACATTTCGTGATTGTGCAATTAACGGGCACCTACATGCGTTTATGTCGATCTGGACACGTCTATCGACGTGCAATTAGCTAATTGCGTTAGTGTCTGCTTCAATAAATAAGTACAATAATCTGCATTTCTTCGTGTAATCTCAGATCGTTTGAAAAAAAATCCGGATGAACATCTTTATTCCCGAATTTCTATTCTATTCACTATTCACTATCCACTATTTCTCACGCAAAAAGTCAAACAACGAATCAACAATATTCTCTTATATTATATATGAATGCCTCGTTTGTTCGGGCAATTTCTTTTCCACATGCTGGAAAAATGTTAAAGAACAAAAATTGCGCAAACCCATCACATTTTTTACCGAAACTGTCCCTGCACGCTGTATTCACATTTCGTCATTGTGCAATTAACGGGCACCTACATGCGTTTATGTCGATCTGGACACGTCTATCGACGTGCAATTAGCTAATTGCGTTAGTGTCTGCTTCAATAAATAAGTACAATAATCTGCATTTCTTCGTGTAATCTCAGATCGTTTGAAAAAAAATCCGGATGAACATCTTTATTCCCGAATTTCTATTCTATTCACTATTCACTATCACTATTTCTCACACAAAAAGTCAAACAACGAATCAACAATATTCTCTTATATTATATATGAATGCCTCGTTTTTTCGGGCAATTTCTTTTCCACCTGCTGGGAAAATGTTAAAGAACAAAAATTGCGCAAACCCATCACATTTTTTACCGAAACTGTCCCTGCACGCTGTATTCACATTTCGTGATTGTGCAATTAACGGGCACCTACATGCGTTTATGTCGATCTGGACACGTCTATCGACGTGCAATTAGCTAATTGCGTTAGTGTCTGCTTCAATAAATAAGTACAATAATCTGCATTTCTTCGTGTAATCTCAGATCGTTTGAAAAAAAATCCGGATGAACATCTTTATTCCCGAATTTCTATTCTATTCACTATTCACTATCCACTATTTCTCACGCAAAAAGTCAAACAACGAATCAACAATATTCTCTTATATTATATATGAATGCCTCGTTTGTTCGGGCAATTTCTTTTCCACATGCTGGAAAAATGTTAAAGAACAAAAATTGCGCAAACCCATCACATTTTTTACCGAAACTGTCCCTGCACGCTGTATTCACATTTCGTGATTGTGCAATTAACGGGCACCTACATGCGTTTATGTCGATCTGGACACGTCTATCGACGTGCAATTAGCTAATTGCGTTAGTGTCTGCTTCAATAAATAAGTACAATAATCTGCATTTCTTCGTGTAATCTCAGATCGTTTGAAGAAAAATCCGGATGAACATCTTTATTCCCGAATTTCTATTCTATTCACTATTCAATATCCGCTATTTCTCACACAAAAAGTCAAACAACGGATCAACAATATTCTCTTATATTATATATGAATGCCTCGTTTTTTCGGGCAATTTCTTTTCCGCCTGCTGGAAAAATGTTAAAGAACAAAAATTGCGCAAACCCATTACATTTTTTAACGAAACTGTCCCTGCACGCTGTATTCACATTTCGTCATTGTGCAATTAACGGGCACCTACATGCGTTTATGTCGATCTGGACACGTCTATCGACGTGCAATTAGCTAATTGCGTTAGTGTCTGCTTCAATAAATAAGTACAATAATCTGCATTTCTTCGTGTAATCTCAGATCGTTTGAAAAAAAAATCCGGATGAACATCTTTATTCCCGAATTTCTATTCTATTCGCTATTCACTATCCACTATTTCTCACACAAAAAGTCAAACAACGAATCAACAATATTCTCTTATATTATATATGAATGCCTCGTTTGTTCGGGCAATTTCTTTTCCACCTGCTGGAAAAATGTTAAAGAACAAAAATTGCGTAAACCCATCACATTTTTTACCGAAACTGTCCCTGCACGCTGTATTCACATTTCGTGATTGTGCAATTAACGGGCACCTACATGCGTTTATGTCGATCTGGACACGTCTATCGACGTGCAATTAGCTAATTGCGTTAGTGTCTGCTTCAATTATTCGTCGGCGCAGTCTAGAAAACGTCGGGAAAGCGTGAAAAGCGCGCAAAGGAGGGCGAGGAGGGTGCCGGCGACTTTAACCAGGGTAAAAAGCAAAGAGAGTGTGGAGAAGGAAGGGAGAAAACGCGCGAAGCACTCTGTTCTCGAAAATAATGAGATGTGTGCCTGGCAGGTCTTACCTGTGCAGGGGAGAAATGAAATGAAGGAGAAAGCATGAGAGCATGAAAGACATGCAGGAAGAGTGAGAAAGGGTTTTCAGTGAGACTTCACGCCGAATCTTCGCTAACAAGCTCGAAATTTCTTGCTTTGCCGGGTTCAGGCTTTCTTACTAAAACGATTTGTGCCGTCCAGAGCACTAAAGTGTATTCGCATTCTGCTAGTAAGGATGTGTTACGTGTATTTTCTTCCATTGTAACAAATATGTGTTAGAAAAGAAAACAATGCTATCATTCCCACTATACTGCTTGCTTGATTTATTCTGAGGTTTGATAGTTTAGGTGAATATTGATGCTGTTCTTTTGGTTGGAGGTATGGTTATTAGTGTTTGTAAAAATTCGAAATGTTGCGGAACCTTTGGGTCACCGCTTCAAGAGTTTTCGAGAAAAATTGATGCTGTTCTTTTGGTTCGAGGTACGGTTTTTAGTGTTTGTAAAAATTCGAAATGTTGCGGGATCTTTGAATACTCACTTCAAGAGTTTTCGAGAAAAATTGATGCTGTTCTTTTGGTTGGTGGTACGGTTATTAGTGTTCTTAAAAATTCGAAATGTTGCGGAACCTTTGGGTCCCGCTTCCAGAGTTTTCGAGAAAAATTGATACTGTTCTTTTGGTTGGAGGTACGGTTATTAGTGTTTTTAAAAATCCGAAATATTGCGGGACCTTTGGGTCCCGCTTCCAGAGTTTTCGAGAAAAATTGATGCTGTTCTTTTGGTTGGAGGTACGGTTATTAGTGTTTGTAAAAATTCGAAATGTTGCGGGACCTTTGGGTCACCGCTTCAAGAATTTTCGAGAAAAATTGATGCTGTTCTTTTGGTTGGTGGTACGGTTATTAGTGTTTTTAAAAATCCGAAATATTACGGGACCTTTGGTTCCCGCTTCCAGAGTTTTCGAGAAAAATTGATGCTGTTCTTTTGGTTGGAGGTACGGTTATTAGTGTTTGTAAAAATTCGAAATGTTGCGGGACCTTTGGGTCGCGTCTTTAAGAGTTTTCGAGAAAAACTGATGCTGTTTGTTTGTCAAGCAATGAAGTTATACCACCGAAAATAATGTGTTTGCGTGAACCCATGAAATTCGTGAAAATCCCAAAGGGCAATCAGTATACGGCTGAATATTCTTATTGAGAACCAGTGATAAATTTTGAAAATTCCTTAAATACTATACGCCACTAAATAAGTCAAGCAATGAAGCTACACCACCGAAAATAATATGTTCTCCCAACCCCGCGAAACTTCTAAAAATACGACATTCGCTCGGAGCACAATGCGCCGAACTCTATTGTCTTCCGCGAACTATCCGACTGCAGCAGTCGCGGAAAGTTGCATCCCTTCACTCCCTTAGGGCCACGCGTTTCGGCGGAAGTCGAAAACGATCCAGTCCGCGCCCCTTTCTCGTCGCGGCAGCGGATGACAATGGGTCCCCGAGTGAATTAGCGATTAGTCGTGGCCGTGGGAGCCGTTAACACTTTGCCGGCCGCACATTTCTCGAGATTCACGTAAGTTCGACTGCTTCCCAACGGTGGTATTTATGCAATCGTTCATAACATAGGTAGTTGCAATATAATGATTAAAGAAGGTATTAAGTTTATTAACTGTTACACCATTTTTAATGTATAATCTTAAATTTTTTAATTACTACTTAATCCTCTATGGACCGAATTGCTCTTGTCGCAAATTGCCGGTCAACAATGTGTTAACACTTTGACCGTCATGATGGTCATCGGTGATCGGCGCAAAAGATTTTACCGAAGACCCAAAATATTCGCAATGGGTAGCAATAATAATTGTATAAATGCAGCTACTGATAGAATAGTGATGCGATCCTTTGGTCTCCAATACCTGCATATTATTTACATTTTGCATCATCCAATCAAACGCTGCAGTATTTCATACTATCGCTATTCTAATACAGCAAAATACGATTGGCGGTCAAAGTGTTAAGCATCACCGCTGGAGAAAAAGTGTCATGCGTCCGTGATAGCGGCCGATAACATTTGTCAAGAAGAAGTCACGTATACGTGACAGCGGCCGGCAAAGTGTTAAAAGACCGCGACCTAAACCCGCGACGCGGTATTAGATAACCGTGTGGAGGTCAATGACTTTGAGAAATCGATCGAGTATGTACTAGCTTGTGAGCTGTACGACACTGAGCCCCTCTCTCTCTTTCTCTCTCTCTTTTCCCACTTGGCTCAGACCAGAGGCTATAGAGCACAAGGAATATTCACCTGGCCTGGTTACAAGTGACAGAACACGGAGGAAGGGAATGCGAGAAGGGAAACGGCCGGGAAGAGGGACGTGTTACCTTGTAAAATGTGCCTCTGTAGTAACGTAGGAGAGCTCTCTGATGTTTTAATGCGCAAAGCCCAATGTGTATGCGTTTAGGTGCGCTCTACGTGCACACCCCTCGCGCACATGACAGGGAAAAATTGCGGGATGCGCGCGGATCGCCGACTTAACTCTTTCAGAGGCGCTCTCCGAGATTTTCACTTTAATTTCGCGTCTTTATGCGACGCCTGGACTCGTGTCTCGCGATTGTTGAGATCCTGCAAGCGTGCGTATTGTTAACACTTTGCGGACCGGGCATTCTATTGCTAATCGTACCCAGTGGCCGGGTATTTTTTTGCGTCAAATATTTTAAAATTAGTGATGATTTGTTAGTAGTTAACACGTTGAATGCCACGGTGGTCACCGGTGACCGGTGCAAAACATTTGACTAAAAATGCAAAAAATTCGCAATGAAGCCTGTTTGGAATCTTGTAAAAGCAATTGATATTGGAACGGTGCTTCAATACTTTGGCTTCTAACAACTCTGCATTACTTTCATTTTGCACGATTTAATTATACTCTGCAGTATTTTATCGCATCGCGGTTCCAACATAGCAAGAAACGCTTGGCAGTCAAAGTGTTAAACTGTCCAGAAATATTTCTGTAATATTGCTAATCGTTTTGTCGCTATCCATATTTCAGAGCTTCAAATAATTAATTCGCAACACAAATTACGAAAAACTGCGGCTACAAATGGGTTAAACGACTTTTCGGTTCCAACTGGTATTTACCGGTAGCCGATTAATCGGCTTCTCAGTGATCAACGGTTATATTAGATAAAAGAAATATCAGATGATATTATGACAATTCTAAATGACAATAAAATTACACTGCTTTGGAACCAAAGGATTCTCAACAACACATTCAGTATTTTTCAGTTATAAAGCTTTACAAATAGTGCGGGGCAGTGCCGTTACTAGATACCGTTCAATTTCTCACTATTAATAATTTATCATATTTATAAATAAATGTTATCTCGTCCCTGTTTACGGCATAACAATCTGTGTTTTACGATTGTTACATTACTTTGTTCAGTTACATTCTAAAATTCTGCGGACGTAATCAGTCAATTAATATATATAAGATTGTGTGATTTGTGAAGGAGGAAATATTGAAGTTTCGGCACTTGGTTTATGCTTTTATCAGAAGAGTTGAACAATCTGTGTTATTTCAAGTATCAAGAAAAATGGACAGCTATATATATTTTCAAATTGTGGCAATGAAGGTTGAAGCACAAAGAAAGTTAAAATTGCTGGCTCTAGGGATCATTAACCTATGGATCGGTAAATAATGCAACAGTCTACGGAGAGATGTTTATTTCTCGTGACCAGCCTTGTCAGTATTCTTCGATGTGCCACTACACCCAAGACATTTTGTTTACTGTTTCCGATGTATGTGGGCGTGTGTAATAGGAGACAATGAACTCAGAGTCAAGAATAAATGAGGTGATTGACCTGTCTCAAACGTGTGACAAAATTGTTTGGTAAAATTAAACGAATAGAGCTTTGTTAGCAATTTACGATTTTTATTGCCCAAGATGTCGAAACGTCAGGACTTTTCTTCCCAGCGAACTTTGCAATTCCAGACATATTAATTGGCCAGTATAATTAACCGACAAAACGGTCGGCATAAAATAACATCAGACATACTTCGTTAAGTCTACTATTGTTCCGTTAAATTTCACTGCTGTTATTGGGTTGGAGGGAAAGTTCTGTCGTATTTTAAAGAAAATATTTGAATTCATGTATAAAAATATGTGTTTAATATTAATCATAATACATTTAATGTGTTGTATGATGAATGCCAAACTCTTCTGCAATTTCTCGACTTGTTAAATGTGGATTATTTTCCAACATGGATCGTAAAACATCATTATCGATCTTGGATAGTCGTCCGGATCGATCGCTTTCTTGAAGGCTCAGATCCCCGGAACGAAATTTGCTAAACCATCTTTGACAAGTACGAACATTTACAATATCTTTTCCGAATACCGCACATAAATTTTTACGTGCAACCGATGCGTTGCTTCCTTTGTGGAATTCATATAAAATGCAGTGTCGTAAATGCACTTTATCTACTGACATGTTTTTCACTTTAAATATCACAAGTAAATGATGAACGGCAAAAAAGGACTCCTTTTATATTATACAGCAGCTATAAAAAAAAAACAAAAAAAAAATCCGAATGACTCACTAGCCAGATGTTTTTTTTATTTACAAGAAAAATTACCTGCCTATTAAAAGTACGACAGAACTTTCCCTCCAACCCAATATTAGACGCCGTTCGATTCGCCAGATTGGCAAATTTGCGGCACCTGTAATCAAATCTCGGCGCAAACTCGCAAATCGCCTGTCCCGAATTAGCTTTTAAACGAAACAGTGGCGAAACATGAGATAAGCCGGGTGTACGAGTGTGAGAAAAAGATAGAGCGGGGGAGTGTGGTTTTAAATCGGGATTACACTTTGTCCTATTATCGGAACTTTCCGGTCGATAATCCCCACGGTGGCCTTTTCCCATTAGCCTAATGAAGAAATCCATTAGGCTCGTGAGGCATGCCGGTGAGTATCGGCATTATCGAATATTCTAATTCCAAACTCGACTTGTGCTTCTCCTGTTGCGCGGGAACCGTCGAATTAACACTATCGACTTCGATTACAATATAACACAGTTCAGAAGACGCGGTTAATAGAGAGCTCTTTAATTTGCCAACAAAATAATTTACGGGGGTCTTTCAATGTGAACAACTAAAAAAAAACAAATTTTCAACATTTGTTTTTCTTAAAAACTGTTGCATGTAATTGAGCAAAGTTTGTTTTCCTGAAAAGGTATGACCTAGGACAATTAATAAAAATATTTTTTAAAGTAGGCTTGAAGGAACTGTTTATTAACTGTACGAAAACTAAAAATACGAACTAACCCTAGTTTTTAATCAATTTAACTGACTCGAAAAATCCAAACCGGCTCTTAATGTAGAAGGACACTTTCATGGTGCAAGCATTGCAGAATAATCGTAAATATGGCAAAACTAGTAAAATAATATGAAATAACGTTACTCAATACTTTAAATGCGTTTTTCTCGAAACTACGTTTCTCAAATTGGCTTGCAGCATAACTTAAACAAATTTTCTCCGATTCACTTGAAATTTTTACTGTAGCTGTTAAACTACATTCTCCAGAGAAGTACACATGATTTTTAAGATCGGTTAAAAACTTTCGTTATTATAAATATTTTTTCGACGCATTTTTTTTATGAAAATTAGAACTTTTCTTCACATGTTCGCCATTTCTACAAAAATTAATACTTCACCATATACGCGTGTACTTTTCCAGCAAATTTAATGTAGATTAAGAAAAAATGTTGCTTTTTGTGCTTAGCGAAAGTGTACGGCACTTCTGCTGCAAGCCGCGGAGGCCATTTCCAAAAATGTACTTCTACTTCAAGGGCTCCCTTTTGAATCAAAAACATATAAAAAAATTTTTTTTCGTACATTAACGTATGCACATTAAACGCCTTTAAACCAAATTTCGATATGTTATATCATATAATTAAAAAAAAATCCTAAATTTACCCTATATTTTTAGGCGTTAAATCTTTTAGGCGAATCTTGCAATTCATGTCGTATTCTTATAAATAACGAAATTAACACGTTGACTGCCAAGCGTATTTTACTATGTTAGAACGGCGATCCTATGAAATACTACAGCGTTCGACGGAATTATCCAAAATATAAATAATGTGCACGTATTGGACACCGAAGGATCGCATCATTACTCTAATAACAACTGCATTTATAAAATAATAATTGCTACCCATTGCAAATATTTTGGATCTTCAGTAAAATCTCTTGCATCGGTCACCGGTGACCATTATGGCAGTCAAAGTGTTAACACGTTGACTGCCAAGCGTATTTTACTATGTTAGAACGGCGATCCTATGAAATACTACAGCGTTCGACTGAATTATGCAAAATGTAAATAATGTGCAGGTATTGGAGACCAAAGAATCGAATCACTATTCTAATAACAACTACATTTATAAAATATTAGGTGTACAACTTTGCTTCCGCCGTTTTTTTCCGAAATTCGAGGCTTTATTGTAAAAAACTGGTTATACGTTTATGATTCAAAGTATTGTCCATCGCTGGCCACTACTTTCTCCCATCTTTCGGGCAGCGTACGAATCCCGCGTTGAAAAAACTGGTCATCTTTTGAAGCGATCCACGAATCGATCCAATTTTTTACTTCTTCATAAGACCGGAAGTGCTGGTCAGCCAGGCCGTGTGCCATTGATCGAAACAAGTGATAGTCCGAGGGAGCAACGTCTGGAGAATACGGCGGGTGGGGTAGGACTTCCCATTTCAACGTTTCCAAGTATGTCTTGACCACTTTCGCAACATGGGGTCGAGCATTGTCGTGCTGTAAAATCACTTTATCATGTCTCTCGTTGTATTGCGGCCGTTTGTCTTTTAATGCTCGGCTCAAACGCATTAATTGCGTTCGATAACGATCGCCTGTGATTGTTTCAGTCGGTTTTAACAACTCATAATGCACTACGCCGAGATGGTCCCACCAAATACAGAGCATGACCTTGGAACCGTGAATATTCGGTTTGGCCGTCGACGTGGAAGCATGGCCGGGATATCCCCATGATTTTCTGCGCTTGGGATTATCGTAATGAACCCATTTTTCGTCCCCAGTCACAATGCGATGCAGAAATCCTTTCCGTCTTTGCCTTGCAAGCAGCTGTTCACAAGCAAACAAACGCCGTTCAACATCTCTCGGCTTCAACTCGTACGGCACCCAATTTCCTTGTTTCTGAATCATTCCCATGATTTTCAGGCGTTTTGAAATGGCTTGTTGCGTCACTCCCAATGATACTGCCAATTCTTGTTGCGTTTGACACGAGTCTTGATCAAGTAATGCCTCCAATTCTGCATCTTCGAAAACCTTCTCTCTTCCACCGCCTTGCCGGTCTTCGACGTCAAAATCACCGTTCTTGAAGCGTTGAAACCACTCTCGGCACGTTCTTTCACTAATAGCGGCCTCACCATAGGTATTTGAGAGCATTCGATGAGCCTCAGCCGCAGATTTCTTCATATTAAAGCAGAAAATTAAAACCTCCCGCAAATGACGAGAATTTCGCTCGTAAGCTGACATGTTTAATCGAGAATGACTTTATGATGCAGACACAAATCGACTAATATTTCGATGGCGTTATGTTTACAAATGCCTAAGCTTATTGTATGACATCTACGATCTATTTATTTCGACTACCACTTACCGCTACAGCCATCTATTGCAAAACGGCGGAAGCAAAGTTGTACACCTAATAATAATTGCCACCCATTGCGAATATTTTGGATCTTCAGTAAAATCTCTTGCGTCGGTCACCGGTGACCATCATGGCAGTCAAAGTGTTAATTATTATTTTGCAATTGCATGCACGGAATAGTAAAAATATTTTCATGACGTTCTGATCGAAACATGTGATTTCGGCGTGGCAGCCAACGTGTTAACACGTTGACTGCCATGCGTATTTTACTATGTTAGAACTGCGATGCCATGAAATACTGCAGAGTATGATTAAATCATGCAAAATAAAGCTGACGTAGAGTTCTTAGAAGCCAAAGTATTGAAGCACCGTTCCAATATCAATTGCTTTTACAAGATTGCAAATAGGCTTCATTGTGAATTTTTTGCATTTTTAGTAAAATATTTTACGTCGATCACCAGTGACCACCGTGGCAGCCAACGTGTTAAGGTTTCTAACTTGCAACAGATGTATCTAAACGTGAGCTCATCGTAAAGCAGCAAGCACATTCGAAAAATCGTTCCTTCCGCTGGCAGCATTATGTACGGTCGATCATCGCAGTAGCCGTGGCTTTGTAACGGCGAGGAAACCTCGACCTCCGTGCTCAGTTGGTTTCCGGAGTGCGCGAGATCGCACGCGGATTAAAAGCCGTGCGAGCGTCATACGTGACGTGTGCTCATTAAAAGCAACCGCGATCGCAACCGCCTTATTGGGACGAAACTATGCCTGCCATTTCACGAAAAAGAACGGTATGACACAAATTCCGAACACATGCGCCGCCGCTGCAGAATTCACAACTCTTACGTAAGAAGGAATGTGCGTCACGGCTTTCATCGCCGTCACCGCACGATTTTCTGATAAACGCGGTAATGACTGCAACAAATTGAATGTAAATGAAATTGCGGTT
Organism: Cryptocheilus praepositus; assembly: GCA_033815515.1. Lineage (NCBI taxonomy): Eukaryota > Metazoa > Arthropoda > Insecta > Hymenoptera > Pompilidae > Cryptocheilus > Cryptocheilus praepositus. The sequence goes on along the minus strand of JAWWQZ010000119.1, from coordinate 2,319,134 downwards.
GGTACTTCGGTCGTATCGAAATGAATCTGTAATTAGTCGGCAGTTTGTGCAAAACCTATTTCAAACATTTCGCTTCTTGATGATCTGAATTTTTTCACGGTTTCTGAACAAACTTTTCTTTTTCTGTTGATATCAAATTTATTTCTATTTTTGTAATTCAGCTTAACAGTTTGAGACCCATGCGACGCGATCGCGTTTTTCAGGATTCATATCGAATAGTTTCGCTACTTTTACTGATAATTATTCTACTATTTTATTACTTTTTGGGTAAACCATATAAGCAATACATTTTATCTCTAATTGCCATTACGTGAAATTATACTTATTTATTTATTGTTGTGTATTGTATTGTATTGTTATTGTAATTATGTAATTAGTTGGCAGTTTGTGCAAAACCTATTTCAAACATTTCGCTTCTTGATGACCTGATGTATTTCTCACGGTTTCTGAACAAACTTTTCTTTTTCTGTTGTCAAATTTATTTCTATTTTTGTAATTCAGCGCAACAGTTTGAGACCCATGCGACGCGATCGCGTTTTTCAGGATTCATGTCGAATAGTTTCACTACTTTTACTGATAATTATTCTACTATTTTATTACTTTTTGTGTAGACCATATAAGCAATACATTTTATTTGATAAACACAAGCGCTGTTGCCCTGTTTGAAGTTTTTCGACATAAATTGAAGCAAGTGCTATCGATATTCCTTGACAAGATTTTCTGAACTACCTCTGAAGAAATTGGATGAGAAAGATGGGTTTATTTTATAAAATTGAAAATGTTATTACTAATATTTACTTATTTGGTTAACATAAGCATATATTACATACATATTAAACTAAAAACGCAATAAAATAAACTTCGGACCAGCAACTATCAATAGGCCCAGTGCCTGGTTGGCGTCGCGTATTTCTCCCATGACTGACCATACCTGAAGGAATCCTATTATAAACCAACTTTTTAACTTTTGCCTTTGCTCCTTTTAGGTTAACATTTAAAAAACATTATCATCGCACATAAATAAATTCATTATGCGAACTGGTAAACTGTTTCAACCGGTGCATACGGGGACGCACGAGTTTATCTCAAACTATTTATGTTTTTTATTTGTTTGTTAAATTCCGGCATAGCCTCAAAATATTCTAAACATCTTGAAATTTGAGAATATGTTTTGTTTTTCTCAAAAATTGCAATTTAAATAGCCAATGGTCACTGCTTTATACTCGTCAATACACAAAATTGTGTCGCTTCTCCATGACGAGTATACTCGTCAATCACAGTTAACTGATTAAATGATTATCTCCTGACGATGATACGGTGAAAGTATCGAAACGTAAAACTTATGCATAATCTGCACACTTAGTAATTAATTAATTTTTCCGACCTGCCACAAAATTTATTTACAGACCACCCTCGATTTTTTACACTAAAATTAGACGGTGTGCATCCTTTCACTAGACCTATATCGGTAGCGTAGAGTCGAGCAACGAGTTTTTTTCCTGCGCATCCCCTGCTTTATTTATAAACATGCACTCGTACTCGTTGACGCTAATGACCGAACACCGTCGACTATCGACTAACTAGCTCTGCCCTCGAAATCCTCTCGCAGAGTTGGCTGAGAGAACGCTTCATGAAACGTGATTGGCAGTGGCCTCCAATCCACAATCCGGCTAATCGGAAGACAAAAACTGCTGACGAGTCGCGGCGGCAGACAAACGGTGGGAACAAAAGTGTTCGCACTAATAAAATTTGGACAATTAACGCTCAGTGCCAAGCAGTTTTCGGCTAAATATCATTCCGACGTCATGTGTAACACATGCTATGAAATTTGCAAAAATTATATTTCGAGGCTTTATCTATAACTCCAATAATTGTATTAATAAGTCTGGAAAAATGATCTATTTTTCAAATACTATTTTATATTTTCAATGATTGTATCAATAAACCTGGAAAGTTTGTCTATTTTTCGGACATTATTCTAGGGCATATGATATTGATATCAAAAATTGTTTCTGTTTCTTTGTATTTTAATGAGAATAATTATATTCAGTGTAGAAGTGAGTTTTTTTTGTGTGCTTCGGAAATGGAATTGGAATTTCGAAACTTTATCTATACCTCCACTGACTGTATCAATAAATCTAGAAAGATGATCTATTTTTCAAATAGTATTATAGGACATATGATAGTGATATTAAAAAATATTTCTGTTTCTTTGTCTTTTAATGAGAATGATTATATTCAGTGTAGAAGTGAGTTTTTTGTGTGTATCGGAATTGGAATTTCGAACCTTTATCTATATCTCCAATAATTGCATCAATAAATTTGGAAAGATTTCCTATTTTCAAACGTTATTATAGGGCATATGACAGTGATATGAAAAATTATTTCTATTTCTTTGTCTCTTAATGAGAATGATTGTATTCAGTGTAGAAGTGAGTTTTTTTGTGTGTATCGGAAATGGAATTGAAATTTCGAAGCTTTATCTACATTTCCAATGATTGCATCAATAAATCTGGAAAGATTATCTATTCTTCAAATATTTATTTCATCATTTTATCAATTATTTATTTATTTAATCTTTTTCAAATAGTATTATAGGGCATATGATTAATGATATCAAAAACTATTTCTATTTCTTTGTCTCTTAATGAGAATATATATATATTTAGTGTAGAAAGTCTTTGTGTGTATCGGAAATGGAACACGTGACAGGGAACGTAGATAAGACTTAAACACACCTTAATATACGATACTGTGAATTTATCGAGCACGCATTACGTTGATTTTCAAACATAGACGAGTATAGTGACATGTCGCGTGTAGAAATCAATTAATAGAAACAGCGTGCGAGAAAATATATAGCCTGGTAATAAAAAAAGCCATTTACAAACGTACTGATGTTTGAAAGGATTCGAAAAGTATCTCGTAAAAATAAATAAACACATATAGAAATTAAAATTATCTCAGTAACTAAATTTGGTCATTTATACAAATTATTCTGCCCAAACTGATTTGGAAATAACATTTGAAATGTTTTAAGTACATAATACCGTGAACTTACGTATCGATTCATTGATTCAGAAATAGGCATGCGTAGCCACTTTTTTAAATATCATCAATACAGAAACCGCGGAAGGGAAAGTATATCCAAGTAAGAACGATTTAACGCACCCAATTGTAAATCTTGAGAAGTTCGTAAAACATGCCGTTTTTAGCTGAAAGCATTTGAGAAGCCGCACGTAAAAATAATGGAGTCCATGGTCAGGATGGTAGTCTGACGTAGGTAGCAATCTACATGTAGAATGCCAGTTCGAAATGACACTGACAAGCAATCTCCTTCAACGAAATATGAATGAACAGTCGAGTCAGAGTATCCGGGTGTCCGTAGCTGTACAGCTTGACTTCAAACCAAATGGTCTGTGCGATCGATTCGAACGCTGACGAATCAATTTGCGGGCTTCGCCGAGATCGAAAGTTCGTCGATTAACACTGGCGGAATCGGGAAACGGGAAAATAACCAGACGCGGTGCTGTAAATCCGAGCAGAGGTTCATGAACCCGTATCCGATATATTTAGACCGTTAATGCGGCACTTTACGTAATATCGATCCGGACTGGGAAATAATATGCGGTAGATGATTCGTTTCTAGCACGTAACGATTTTTCACACTGCTCGAGCAGCGAACTTAATCGCTGGCATAACGGGCGAAAGGATATGTTTCGAATATAGGAAAACGGTAACGAATAAAACTGTTCGTATGGGAAAAGTGCATAGTTCGTAGACGAAATTAATGGCAGAAGACGCGCGATCGAGAAAATGTAACTAATTCTCTCAAATCCGTTGCATGAAGTTACAGCATTTTTTTAATATGGATACTAGAGCACTTTCTTCGTTCAGATTAATTTTATTGTTCAAATCATCAGCACATTGCATGTCTGGACCGATCGTTCCCCCGACTTTCTTGTTAAGTTGGCAATTATTTGCCAGTTTAAAGTTACAGCATTTTTTTAGTATATAAATACACATACTAGAGCGTTTCCTTCATTCGGACGAATTTTATTGTTCAAATTATCAGCGCACTGCATGTTTGAATCCATAATTTCCCCGATTCATTCTGTTAAGTTTGCAATTATTTGCCAGTTTAAAGTTACAGCATTCTTTTTAATGTATAAATACTACAGCATTTTCTTCATTTTCTTTCAAATTCGTTGCATGAAGTTACAGCATTTTTTTAATATAGATACTAGAGCATTTTCTTCGTTCAGATTAATTTTATTGTTCAAATCATCAGCATATTGCGTGTCTGGACCGATCTTTCCCCCGACTTTTTTGTTAGGTTGGCAATTATTTGCCAGTTTAAAGTTACAGCATTTTTTTAGTATATAAATACACACACTAGAGCGTTTCCTTCATTCGGACGAATTTTATTGTTCAGATTATCAGCGCAGTGCATCTTTGAACCCATAATTTCCCCGATTCTTTCTGTTAAGTTTGCAATTATTTGCCAGTTTAAAGTTACAGCATTCTTTTTAATGTATAAATACTACAGCATTTTCTTCATTTTCTTTCAAATTCGTTGCATGAAGTTACAGCATTTTTTTAATATAGATACTAGAGCATTTTCTTCGTTCAGATTAATTTTATTGTTCAAATCATCAGCACATTGCATGTCTGGACCGATTGGTCCCCCGACTTTTTTGTTAAGTTGGCAATTATTTGCCAGTTTAAAGTTACAGCATTTTTTTAGTATATAAATACACATACTAGAGCATTTCTTTCATTCGGACGAATTTTATTGTTCAAATTATCAGCGCACTGCATCTTTGAACCCATAATTTCCCCGATTCTTTCTGTTAAGTTTGCAATTATTTGCCAGTTTAAAGTTACAGCATTCTTTTTAATGTATAAATACTACAGCATTTTCTTCATTTTCTTTCAAATTCGTTGCGTGAAGTTACAGCATTTTTTTAATATAGATACTGGAGCATTTTCTTCATTCAGATTAATTTTATTGTTCAAATCATCAGCACATTGCGTGTCTGGACCGATCGTTCCCCCGACTTTTTTGTTAAGTTGGCAATTATTTGCCAGTTTAAAGTTACAGCATTTTTTTAGTATATAAATACACATACTAGAGCATTTCCTTCATTCGGACGAATTTTATTGTTCAAATTATCAGCGCACTGCATCTTTGAACCCATAATTTCCCCGATTCTTTCTGTTAAGTTTGCAATTATTTGCCAGGTTAAAGTTACAGCATTCTTTTTAATGTATAAATACTAAAGCATTTTCTTCATTCACATTAATTTTATTATAATATATATAATATATAAGTACTACAGAATACGATTGAATTGTGCAAAATGCAAATAATGCGAAGGTATCGGAGACCAAAGAATTTCATCACTATTTAATATTAATTGCATTTACAAAATTATAAATGATACTGATTGAGAATTTTTTTAATTTTTCGTGAGACAACTACTATATTAAAACCACAACGTGATGAAGTACTGCAGAATACGATTGAATTGTGCAAAATGAAAATAATACAAAGGTATCGGAGACCAAAGAATTTCATCACTATTTAATATTAATTGCATTTACAAAATTATAAATGCTATCGATTGGGTATTTTTTGAATTTTTCGTGAGACAACTACTATATTAAAACCACAACGTGATGAAATACTACAGAATACGATTGAATTGTGCAAAATGAAAATAATGCGAAAGTATCGGAGACCAAAGAATTTCATCACTATTTAATATTAATTGCATTTACAAAATTTAAATGATACCGATTGAGAATTTTTTTAATTTTTCGTGAAACAACTACAATATTAAAACCACAACGTGATGAAGTACTACACAATACGATTGAATCGTACAAAATGAAAATAATGCGAGAATACACCGTTTTTATAGGTTCAGTAAAGTTTATTATCGTGATTTCCGAACGAGCACTATCTGTTAGAAGAAGGAGACACAGAGTTCTGCATAATAATTTTTCTATCCGGAATTTGAAAAACGTGGTATTCACATAGCGGACTGCTAACGGAAATAACAACTCAACAAAAATATAAGTAATTTTGTATAAATAAATTGCAAATCTATAAAAATAAAAAATATATACAAATGTATACATACTACATACATACATCTATTTGTTTATTTCAAATCTGATAATTTTTCTGTAATTTTCACCTCACTCTCCTTTTGTATGGTCAAATCTGTTCATACACTATCTATTACTACTGAAAATTTCCATAATATCCAATAAAACAATATTAATCACGCACTTTTTCTCGCTCTAGAAATAAAGCACTAAATATCTTAACACGTTGACTGCCAACCGTATTTTGCTATGTTAGAATCGCGATGCGCTGAAATACTGCAGAGTATGATTAAATCGTGCAAAATGAAAGTAAAGCAGAGTTGTTAGAAGCCAAAGTATCGAAACATCGTTGCAATATCAATTGCTTTTACAAGATTGCAAATAGGCTTCGTTACGAATTTTTTGCATTTTTAGTGAAATCTTTTGCACCGGTCACCGGTGACCACCGTGGCAGTCAAAGTGTTAAAAATCCGTCGACCTGGTCATTATTCTAGAAAAGTGCGCTCGTTCGTTAAGGGTTAAAGTAACATTTCCCCATATTCGTTCTATTCCCCTACGAACCTGCGAATATCCATGTAACTTCGTGATGATCGCCCACATCCGTCCGACAACATTTGCATACATTCACCTCGATTATTTCGATGTATTCGGTCTCGCAGCCTCACGGACCCACTCGGGTTCTCTGCTGGCACTGCATGAAGACATAATGAGACACATCAGGGTGAATGTCCGCGGCGTGATGATGCAAATTTTCAGACGGCCCGCGTGCCAGTTGTATATTTAGGCTGTTGCATGCCACTTTACGTAACGACGATAATAGGTCGGCGCGTATGAGCGCAATGCCAACTGTACGCTTCTACACCCTCGTAGACAAACGATCGCCAAGAGGAATTCCGCTTTCTCCGCGTGGCGTGTTGGAACGCGAAACCCAGACGTCGCAAAATCCCAATGCGAGGCCATTCCATATCCCTGGTCTCGCTTGGCAGACCCTGCAGATGGGGTCTGAACCGTATATGGCGAACCAGGAATGGCAATAGCCGTGATAACGTATTCATACTCTATTGTACCTTCGCGTGAGTGCGCATTTAACACCTTGAGTGCTGTGGACGCATATATGCGTCCGCCGAAATCTATCGGTGTCGACCATGGGCGCATATATGCGTCCCCAATCGCTTCGATTTCTTACATTTCGGCGCTACAATTATCGATGCACAAGACGAGTACAGATGCGTTCTTTAGCAAATAATTTTGTTGCGTTATTTAACACTTTGACTGCCACGTGCATTTTACTATAGACATTTACAAAATTAGAAATGCTATTGATTGGGTATTTTTTTTTAATTTTTCGTGAGGCAACTACTATATTAAAACCACAACGTGATGAAGTACTACAGAATACGATTGAATTGTGCAAAATGAAAATAATACAAAGGTATCGGAGACCAAAGAATTGAATGACTATTTAATATTAATTGCATTTACAAAATTATAAATGCTATCGATTGGGTATTTTTTGAATTTTTCGTGAGACAACTACTATATTAAAACCACAACGTGATGAAGTACTACAGAATACGATTGAATTGTGCAAAGTGAGATTAATGCGAAGGTATCGGAGACCAAAGAATTGAATCGCTATCTAATATTAATTGCATTTACAAAATTATAAATGCGACCGATTGAGTATTTTTTGAGTTTTCCGTGAGACCTTTTGCTCCGGTCACCGATGACCACCATGGCAGTCAAAGTGTTAATGTGGCGGAAAAGAAGAATTATCGTTAGAACTTAGTTGCGCCTTACAAAACCAATCAATAGAGTTCCAACTATCGAAAAGTGTTTCGTCCTCAGCAAGCGCTTCGGCCGGAAGTATGCAGCAATCAAAGGGTTAACACCTTGACTGCCGCGTCATCGGTATTTAGATGACGGTAAAAATCTTGATCAAGCTGGAAAGGCAGAAAGATCTTGCTCGGAAGAGCAAGAAAATTTGATTAATTTATATAATATATTTAGTAATAACTGTAATATTTATTAATATTTATTGATTATTGTTTATTAACTCATTGTGTACGGGCCACGAGAAATGTCGTCTTTAGCAAACCGAATTCGCGAAATAAATTAATGTTGAAATGTCGAAACAGTAGAAAACAATCGGCCAGTATCACAATTGCATTAGTGAGTCCGGTCCATTAGTCTATCGTATCTTATAAAAGATTTTATTATTGTGCATTTTATTATTTGAACGATAGCATTTTAATTTGTGAGGAAACAGTTTTTGAATTAGTTCACAAAATAAACCCTAATTCTAAAAAAAGTCAAACATGTCTCACGGAAACGAAGAAAATGAAAGGCAAAATGAATTATTGTTTAATGATTTATCTGATGTACCAAATAACATTTCAAGTGAAAGTGAAATGATGAAAGAAATAATGTTTAAAGTGTAAAAAAGCCTATATAATGAATAAAAATTTTAGAATATGTAGTAATATTTAAGAATACTTTACAAATGCGAATTAAAAAAATGCATGTATGCATTGCGCAAAGTTGTCTTGGAGCACTCGAAAATATGCGGGCCCTGGAAACATGTGGGGCGAACAGCGTGCCGTACGCAATGAGTCAAAAATATTTATTAATAAATTATATAATATATTATAAAAATGAGTAATATCTTGATTGAGTGAGGGTACGCTCTGTTGTTGATCTCCCGCCAATTTCTGGCTTTGATCACAATTCTATGCTCCCAAAATTTGATGTTTTTTTTTGGTATTGCACAAAAAATAATAAAAAAAAAAAAAACATTTTGACCGAAAGGGCTTATATGTATATCGGAATTTTTATCACATTTTCGTAATGAAGATCGGGGCTGTGAGAAATGAAAAACCTCAAAGAAATAGAAAAATTCCAAATTAGTATTAATTCATATTCGAAGTAAGTTAGTAGGTATTTGGAAAGATATTTCACAGAATATAATAGCTCTGTTAAGTTATTATAAAAGTAACTTTCACCATGCGTCACTACAGAAAACATATTGAAAAAGCAGAAATAATTTTCGGCGCACACGCTTTCTTAGATACTTCGTTCGTGAAGAAAGATTTTCAGCTGAATGCATTTTCCGAAACGTTTCAATATAAACGTGCTCTTCTTCTGCCACGATAAGAAACAATAGGTCCAGTACAATTTTTCAATATAGACTTTCAACTCGATGGAAATCCCTAGGTATTTTATTCAAAATGTAATAATCTTCTACGACAAGAAACAATTCGCGCATGATATAGCAGTGCGCGTGTCTTGTTGGAAATTTTCTTACAAAATTTGCGTGGCAGTCAACGGTGAACGCGTTCTTTATTTTTCGGTCAATCTTGTATCCGATGAGTTCGGTATAAATCGATGTTTCAATCGGGTGCGGGTGGACATTGACGGAGGGTGTCTGGAAAAAGTTGGGCGAAACCGTGAGTACGGTGTCTGCTTGATAAAATAAGAGAAGTGGATGTAAGTGTCTGCCCGGAAACAGCTAATTGCCAGTTATAGCAGTATGAATGGGCTAAGTATATATTATGCGTTCTGGGCATTTGCCATGTACTCGTTCGTGCGTTTATAGCTGCAAGGCAAAGGTTTGCAGACGCATGTGTATGGAAACTCTTTCCCTTGGCTTTGGCGTACCGAAAGTTTTGACGAACTTTTGTGAAACATCGTGTATGTACGTGTGTTTATATCTGTATATTCGTTACTCGATATAGTTAATTTAAAATATTCACCACGCAAATTATATACAAGTGTAGCATCAGAAAAACTGCCGTACATGCGTCGTGTAAAACTGTCGTTGGGCCATCGGGCCCTACCAGATTAACACTTTGCGGACCGGACATTCTATTGCTAATCGTACCCAGTGGCCGGGTATTTTTTTGCGTCAAATATTCTTAAATTAGTGATGATTTATTAGTAGTTAATACGTTGACTGCCATGGTGGTCATCGGTGACCGGTGCAAAACATTTGACTAAAAATGCAAAAAATCCGCAATGAATCCTATTTGCAATTTTGTAAAAGCAATTGATATTGGAACGGTACTTTAATACTTTGGCTTCTAACAACTCTGCATTTCCTTCATTTTGCACGATTTAATCATACTCTGCAATATTTTATCGCATCGCGGTTCCAACATAGTAAGAAATGCTTGGCAGTCAAAGTGTTAAACTGTCCGCAAATATTTCTGTAACATTGCTAATCGATTTGTCGCTCTCCATATTTCAGAGCTTCAAATAATTAATTCGCAACACAAATTACGAAAAACTGCGGCTGACAATCACGTAGCAACTGTGTGATATCTCGTCACCTGCCTCAAACGACAGAACATGCAAGACGATATATCTCGTCAATGGCCCCGAATGACGAAATAGCAATGACGGGATATCTCGTCATCCGTCCGCAATGTGTTAAGATAAGACGGTAGAGGTCCGTATAAAAGGCAGCCCAGTTTGGGTTCAGTTACAGTTCAGTTATACTTCAGTAATAGGTCAGAGTTTTAAGTTGTCGTTCAGTTTAAGTTGAGTTGTCAGTCAGTCAAGTTCAGAGGGTAATTCAGTCTAGTATAGATACATTTTCTTGCCGTTTACCGAATAGTAGTCGGATTGCCATAATTTTACATTCATTTTGTATTTATTTATATAATTAGTGCTTCTATTTATCTTTAAATAAATTATTCTACTCAATATAATTGTGCATCACACTTCGACATCACCTAACATCTTATATCCCTACACAAGTATCTTCAAAACTTCACGTAGTGGATGAACTTAGCGAATTAATTACCTGCGTAACGCTTGTCCGTTACGGGTAATCTAACATTTTCACCTAATTGTGTATTTTTGAAAAGCGTTACGTGCAAATATCAGATAAACTAAAGACTTTTTCGTTCGGCGTTTGGCGTTATTGTGAAACATTTACTGGCTCCACGTGCTTCGCTTCCACGGCTTTGGCGTACCGAAAGTTTTGACGAACTTTTGTAAAACATCGTGTACGTGCGTGTGTTTATATCTGTATATTCGTTACTCGATATAATTAATTTAAAATATTTACCACGCGAATTATACACAAGTATCTTCAAAACTTCACGTAGTGGATGAACTTAGCAGATTAATTACCTGCGTAACGCTTGTCCGTTACGTGTAATCTAACATTTTCACCTAATTGTGTATTTTTGAAAAGCGTTACGTGCATATATCAGGTAAACTAAAGACTTTTTCGTTCGGCGTTTGGCGTTATTTTGAAACATTTACTGGCTCCACGTGCTTCGCTTCCACGGCTTTGGCGTACCGAAAGTTTTGACGAACTTTTGTGAAACATCGTGTATGTACGTGTGTTTATATCTGTATATTCGTTACTCGATATAATTAATTTAAAATATTCACCACGCGAATTATACACAAGTATCTTCAAAACTTCACGTAGTGGATGAACTTAGCAGATTAATTACCTGCGTAACGCTTGTCCGTTACGTGTAATCTAACATTTTCACCTAATTGTGTATTTTTGAAAAGCGTTACGTGCAAATATCAGATAAACTAAAGACTTTTTCGTTCGGCGTTTGGCGTTATTTTGAAACATTTACTGGCTCCACGTGCTTCGCTTCCACGGCTTTGGCGTACCGAAAGTTTTGACGAACTTTTGTGAAACATCGTGTATGTACATGTGTTTATATCTGTATATTCGTTACTCGATATAATTAATTTAAACTATTCACCACGCGAATTATACACAAGTATCTTCAAAACTTCACGTAGTGGATGAACTTAGCAGATTAATTACCTGCGTAACGCTTGTCCGTCACGTGTAATCTAACATTTTCACCCAATTGTGTATTTTTGAAAAGCGTTACGTGCAAATATCAGATAAACGAAAGACTTTTTCGTTCGGCGTTTGGCGTTATTTTGAAACATTTACTGGCTCCACGTGCTTCGCTTCCACGGCTTTGAGGTACCGAAAGTTTTGACGAACTTTTGTGGAACATCGTGTATGTACGTGTGTTTATATCTGTATATTCGTTACTCGATATAATTAATTTAAAATATTCACCACGCGAATTATACACAAGTATCTTCAAAACTTCACGTAGTGGATGAACTTAGCAGATTAGTTACCTGCGTAACGCTTGTCCGTTACGTGTAATTTAACATTTTCACCCAATTGTGTATTTTTGAAAAGCGTTACGTGCAAATATCAGATAAACTAAAGACTTTTTCGTTCGGCGTTCGGCGTTATTGTGAAACATTTACTGGCTCCACGTGTTTCGAAACGACATGGATTTTCTCTTCAGAGACTATACACAAAAATTGCACGCACATTACACAGACGCAGAATGTAATACCGTGCAGTTTTTGTCCAGACGTGAAAATGCACGTTGTTTCGAAACGCGCCGAGCAAATAAATGTTTCACGTTATGCACAACGCCGAGTAAACGGGCGCTTCAAATTTATCTGACAGTTAAACATTTTACTGTAATTCACGGGCAAAATAAATTAGTACGGCGAGATATGCAAGGATAAGTGCATAGCTCGTTTATCTTCAGAGAAGTCGGAGCCACGGTGTGTCTCCCCTCTTTTCTTTCAGCCATTCATACAGCACTCACGGCTGGTAAAAATAATTTTTATGGCCTTTTGCAGGGCCAGACGCGTTTCGCTCGCAATTTTCACCAATTCTCCCGTTTCGCCCGTTTCTCCCGGCTTCTCTTTATTTTCCGTTGTAGGGAACGTGTACTCCAAACGTACTGCGAGTCAACGGTGTCGGCTGGAGTCGTTAATTTCTCGGGAGTGCCGTTAGGATTCTATAAAACTCGCCTCCTCCAGCTTCCAATTCATCTGTCTCGCGTAATATCCTTGTGACGGCGTTCTCTAGATTTTTTTACGGCGCCAAAGCGTGTAGAATGTGTACTAACTTCATAGCTGACGTTGGCAATGATTTTGTCCGACACGTTGATGTTCAGTTACGATTAACACACTGAATGCCACGGTGCAAAAGATTTTACTAAAAATGCAGAAAATTCGCAATGAAGCCCATTTGCAATCTTGTAAAAGCAATTTATGTTGGAACGGTGCTTCAATACTTTGGGTCCTAACAACTCTGCATTACCTTTATTTTGCATGATTTAATCATACTCTGTAGTATTTCAACGCGTCATGGTTCTAACATAGCAAAATACGCGGTGATCGGTACAAAAGATTTTACTAAAAATGCAGAAAATTCGCAATGAAGCCCATTTGCAATCTTGTAAAAGCAATTGATGTTGGAACGGTGCTTCAATACTTCTGCTTCTAAAAACTCTGCGTTACCTTTATTTTGCATGATTAATTATACTTTGCAGTATTTCATCGTATCGCGGTTCTAGCATAGAAAAATACGCAGTGACCGGTGCAAAAGATTTGACTAAAAATGCAGAAAATTCGCAATGAAGCCCATTTGCAATCTTGTAAAAGCAATTGATGTTGGAACGGTGCTTCAATACTTCTGCTTCTAAAAACTCTGCGTTACCTTTATTTTTCACGATTTAATTGTACTCTGCAGTATTTCATCGTATCGCGGTTCTAGCATAGAAAAATACGCAGTGACCGGTGCAAAAGATTTTACTAAAAATGCAAAAAATTCACAATGAAGCCTATTTGCAATATTGTAAAAGCAATTGATGTTGGAACGGTGCTTCAATACTTTGGCTTCTAACAACTTTATTTTGCATGATTTGATTATACTCTGCAGTATTTTATTGCATCGCGGTTCTAACATAGCAAAATACTGGTGACCGGCGCAAAAGATTTTACTAAAAATGCAGAAAATTCGCAAGGAAGCCCATTTGCAATCTTGTAAAAGCAATTGATGTTGGAACGGTGCTTCAACACTTCTGCTTCTAAAAACTCTGCGTTACCTTTATTGTTCACGATTGAATTGTACTCTGCAGTATTTCATCGTATCGCGGTTCTAACATAGCAAAATACTGGTGACCGGCGCAAAAGATTTTACCAAAAATGCAAAAAATTCGCAATGAAGCCCATTTGCAATCTTCTAAAAGCAATTGATGTTGGAACGGTGCTTCAATACTTCTGCTCCTAAAAACTCTGCGTTACCTTTATTTTGCATGATTAATTATACTTTGCAGTATTTCATCGCATCGCGGTTTTAATATAGCAAAATACGCTTGGCAGTCAAAGTATTAACACACTGAATGCCGCGTCACAAATATTCGGGTGCCCTATATAACATGCGTACCTATTTTATTTCTAAAGTACGCATCGTATGAAAAAACTTTTTTATATTTGTATGGTTCCAAGGGCTGCATTATTTTTTTTAGTGGAAGCATTTCGAAGATTTCAAAGTCAACTTCATTGTTTTAGTGGAACCCTATATTTTTTACATTAAGATCTGAAAGAGCGTGATATTTTGAATGAAAAAGTACTGATTTGTATGGGTCGTAAGTCTATTAATTAACGAGTAATTTTACTTTGCTTCAAGAACATATTCTCTGCGTACCATTTAAGTACGAATATAGATTTTTAATTCCATGAAAATCCGTAGCATTTTGTTCAGAATGTAATAATCTTCTATTACGATACGAAATAATTCACACGTGGCCTCATGGAGATTTTCTTGCAAACTTGCGTGGCAGTCAACGTGTTAATGTACTAATGAATAGGGAAAACTCGCGGGAAAAAGATACTTATTAGTTTTGCAACTTTGCAGACAGGTTGACCTTCGGTGTCGATTAATGTGCTACTGAATACGGAAAACTCGGAAGGAAAAGATATACGTTGGTGTAGTAACTTTATAGCTGACGCAAGCGAAGATTTCCTCGACACCTTGACGTTCAGTATCGATTGGTGTATTATCGAATAGGGAAAACTCACGGGGAAAAGATACGTGTTAGATGATACTTGTAAATAAACCTGGTCGATAAAGTTACGCCGGATATAAGTAAATTCATCGAGGCGCAGTATGCTTCTCCTGACTTTGTGATAATGATTTCTTCACCCACAGCCGACAATGTGTACTCTATTATTCACTAGAGAAAACTCGCAAGGAAAGGATACGTGTTAGATTATACATAGAAACTGAAACGTATGTGAGTGTGATAGCATATACATATAATGTATACATAAAATATATATAAAATACAATAAATAATACATAAAATTCATAGAGACAGTATACTTTTCCTTTTCTTAAGAAAATATCGTTTTCATGCTTTGCCATCAATATCGTTCAATATCAAGATAGGTGTTAAATGACACATAATTAATGAAAATAAATAGAAATATATATCTGAGTGTAATAATATGTATATAGCAGTATATCTCCTTGATATTTCTAAATAAATCTGATCGGAAAAGTTACGCTGGTTTATAACAAAATTCGTAAACATAGTATATTTTTATATACATAGATAACGCAGATAAACGAAAACGTACATGTAAGTGCAATAGCATGTTTATAACAAACTTCATAAAAATAGTATATTTTTCGTACTTTAGGAAAATAGCTTATTCACACTTTCCGTAAATATAATTCATCAATTAGGGTATTAGTCGTCAGTGAAAACTGAGAAGGGAAACACATATGTTACATGATTAATAGATAATATAGACAAACGAAAATGTATATATAACTGTAATAACATATATATAACAGTATACATTCTTGATACTTCTCAATAAATCTGGTCGAAAAAGTTACGTCGCTTTATAACAAAATTCATGAAAACAGTATATTTTTCGTACTTTAAGAAAGCAGCTTATTCACACTTTCCGTAAATATAATTCATCAATTAGGATATTACTCGTCAGTAAAAACTGAGAAGCGAAACACATATGTTACATGATTAATAGATAATATAGACAAACGAAAATGTATATATAATTGTAATAACATATATATAACAGTATACATCCTTGATACTTCTCAATAAATCTGGTCGGGAAAATTCCGTCGCTTTAATAACAAAATTCATACAAACAGTATATACTTCGTACTTTAAGAAAGCAGCTTATTCATACTTTCCGTAAATATAATTCAACATCAACTAGTGTATTACTCGTCAGTGAAAACTGAGAAAGGAAGCACACATATTAGATGATAAGCAGATAATACAGATAAACAAAAAAGTATATATATCCCTATACAGTTTATAACAAAATTCATAAAAACAGTATATTTTTCGTACTTTAAGAAAATAACTTTTTCACACTTTTCCGTAAATATAATTCAACATCAATTAGTGTATAACTCGTCAGTAAAAACTGAGAAAGGAAACATGTTAGATGATACATAGATAATACAGACAAACGAAAATGTATATATAACTGTAATAACATATATATAACAGTATACAGTCTTGATACTTCTAAATAAATCTGGTCAGAAAATATATATATTTTCGTACTTTAAGAAAATAGCTTATTCACACTTTCCGTAAATATAATTCAACATCAATTAGTATATTACTCGTCAGTAAGAACTGAGAAGGGAAACACATATGTTACATGATTGATAGATAATCCAGACAAACAAAAATATATATATAATTGTAATAACATATATATAACAGTATACATCCTTGATACTTCTAAATGAGCTTGATCCTGAAGTTACACTACGCATAACAAAACACATAGAACCACTACATGTCCCATCACTCGAAGAAAATATATTTTCACGCTTCGTCGTTGAGCTCTTAGAAATAAACGGTTCGGCAAAAAACCCCATAAAATGCTTGCAGTTGAAAGCCAACGTGCCGTTCCCGCGTTTCTCGTGTCTTCAGCGTGTTGCCGAGGCACTGACAGAATCGTTAGCAGCGAGATTCCACGCGACATTAAACGTGCACTTTACGCTTCATTAACGGTAATCTCGCCGATTACATACGAATCAGTAATTTCCGCTAATTAGCTGCGCGTAATGAGATATTGTACGTATGCGGGCCCGCCGTCACTCTCTCGTAATCTGCTTAATATCGCGGGATCTATAACAGTATATTATCTGCCTAATATAATAGATAACGCGCTGGCGTATGGGAAAGTGCGACGATGCGCGACGCCTTTAGCACATCGGCTGCCAGGCCAAATCCACTCGCACCCCGTCAATTATTGGGTTGGAGGGAAAGTTCTGTCGTATTTTTAATAGGCAGGTAATTTTTCTTGTAAATAAAAAAAAACACCTGGCTAGTGAGTCATTCGATTTTTTTTTGTTTTTTATAGCTGCTGTACCAGGTTGTTCAATAAGTTTTGTTTTGTTTTGTTGAGGGCGTTGCTACTGGTCCAAATTTGTTTTTGTTTTGTTGGTTCACTCTTCTTATCAACGTATGTGAAGGTTCATTTCAATCAGTCAATTCATTCTTTGTTTACAAGCCGTTTAGTGTCGCCGTGTCACAGTATTTTCGACAATGGAAAAAATTGAATATCGTGCAGTAATAAAATTCTTATTTTTGGAAAGTGTAGCAGCAAAAGAAATTCACGAACGAATGTTAAGAGTGTATAATGAACGTTCACCTTCAATTAGAACAGTAGAAAGATGGGTTGCTGAATTTAAACGTGATCGTACAAGCCTTGAAGACGATCCACGTGAAGGACGTCCAAAAACCGCATCAACACCAGAAATCGTAGCCAAAGTACAGGATATGGTTTTGGAAGATCGTCGATTGACTGAGAGGGATTTAGTAGAGGCTCTACACATCTCATTAGGCAGTGTGAGTCATATTTTAAATGAAATTTTGAGTTTTAAAAAGCTGTGTGCACAATGGGTGCCGCATTCGATAACAATTGAACAAAAACACATTCGAATGCGACTTTCTCAACAACATTTGGAGCGTTTTAAAAAGGATAAAGTGGATTTTGTGCGTCGATTCATCACTATGGATGAGACTTGGGTCTATCACCATGATCCTAAATCAAAACAAGAGGCTAAAGAGTGGTGTGAACCTGGTTGTTCGGCTTCGAAACGAGTTCGTGTCCAGAAATCGGCCAAGAAGGTTCTGGCATCAGTTTTTTGGGATGCGAAAGGAATTTTATTTGTGGTTTACTTGCAAACTGGTAAAACAATTAATTCTGAATATTATTGCAACCTTTTGGACCAGTTGAAGGAAAAAATTCGTGAAAAAAGACCCGGTTTACAGAAGAAAAAAATCCTTTTTCATCAGGACAACGCACCGTGTCACAAGAGCATTTTGACAATGGCTAAAATCCATGAATTAAAGTTCGAATTGTTGGAGCATCCGCCGTATTCACCAGATTTGGTCCCCAGCGACTTCCATTTGTTTCCAGAACTCAAAAAATGTATGCGTGGCAAGCGTTTTTCGTCAAATGAAGAGGTCATAACGGCTGTTGAAGCGTATTTTGCAGACCTTCCGGAATCTCACTTCAGGGATGGGATCCACAGATTGGAGGATCGTTGGAGCAAGTGCATTAATGTTCAGGGAGATTATACTGAATAATAAAGTGTATTTTGAACCATAACATTGTGTTTTTCTTATCGAAAGACAAAACTTATTGAGCAACCTGGTATAATATAAAAGGAGTCCTTTTTTACCGTTCATCATTTGCTTGTGATATTTAAAGTGAAAAACATGTCAATAGATGAAGTGCATTTACGACACTGGATTTTGTATGAATTCCAAAAAGGAAGCAACGTATCGGTTGCATGTAAAAATTTATGTGCGGTATTTGGAAAAGATATTGTCAATGTTCGTACTTGTCAAAGATGGTTTAGCAAATTACGTTCCGGGGATCTGAGCCTCCAAGAAAGTGATCGATCTGGACGACCATCCAAGATCGATAATGATGTTTTGCAATCCATGTTGGAAAATAATCCACATTTAACAAGTCGGGAAATTGCAGAAGAGTTTGGCATTCATCATACAACACATAAATGTATTATGATTAATATTAAACACATCTTTTTATAAATTAATTCAAATATTTTCTTTAAAATACGACAGAACTTTCCCTCCAACCCAATACATTCTTCTCAACTGCCAATCCCCTCCGCGACATACATATTTATGACGCGGCCAATGTCGGCACAACAGAATTTATACGGCGCCGTTTAATGATTCGCGCATCCACGGTCAACATATTATAATACTTTCCATTACGTCGCGGCGCTCTTATCTTCGCTTATCGCCTCTTTAACAGTCTTTTCGGCCTTAATCAAGCCGTGCCCGATCCTTTTGTCCTTCGCCTGCGTCATTGATCGCACTGTTTGCGTACGATATAACGTTCCCGGTTTTTCCCGCGCACGCACGGTTTAACGGGATTATGTATGCAGGATTTAAACATGTGGAAGTAAAGAGTATAGTATTTATAAACGATGACAAGACAATTAAGACACTTTAACACATTGTTGACCGGTCATGAGTTAACACGTGTTTACACTTGCGTCGGCTATTTTAATTTTTGAAACGCAGGGCAATATAGAATATAGCAAAATTTTGTTCATTGTGTTCAATCGCGTCTGCTTTATTATAAAAAAGTATACTTTTCTTGGTACTGAGGCTTTTATTACAATTCTAATGTTAGAAAGTGTCAAGAACGACGGAACGTGACTGTGAAGCATTTTTCAATAAATTATACGTGAACGCTTTATATAATTGCCTGAGTGATTTTTAAATAAGTTGTAGTCATTTCGAAAATGATTATTGAAAATGGAATAACAAGGGCATAATCCAGCTCTTTAAAAGCAAAGCGCAACAAAACGAGATATATATGTAAAACCTCTTGTCTACATCTACGCGTAAATGACTGCTGTACAGTTAATCGTACGAAAAAATATTAAAAGTTACATAAAATTGATATCCAGAGTTCAATTTCAATTCATTATGTACGAACAAATTTTATTGAAGGTTATTTACATCGTTTCACTCCCATGTTCAATTGTGAAATAATAGCCAGTGACTTGAAACAGCTCTTGCCGAAAATTGCCGGTAAATAATGTGTTAATGTTATTTCCTTTTCCTAATCTTTTGCCTTTTCGTCTTTACGTCTTATCATCTTTATGTTTTGTTGTTAACTCTCTACTACACAACCAAACATCATAATTCAACAAACTGGTCACCCATGATACCCCAATATAATAATTATGCAAATTAGGAGCACAATTCCAGTTCATTCAGGCCCTCGACTTTTGCACACAATTGGTTCCTGAAAGTGTGTGCGAATGTTGAATGTTTGAAAGTAGAGCAACTTTAAAAAATATGCACCAAAAGTTGTGTTTTAAAATATTTATGTAGGATTTAGATATGTGAAATTAGAAAGTATCATATTTATAAACGGTAACAACATAATCAAGACACTTTAGTCTTATTTCATAATCATTTGCTGTTTCGTCTTTACGTCGTTTCGTCTTTATGTTTTATCGTCAACTTCCTACTACGCAACCAAACAACATAATTCAACAAATTCGTCACCGATGATACCTCAATATAATAATTGAGGATCATAGGTAATCTTTGCTCGCCGTTTACTTTGAAAGTGGTGTAAATCTATTTTAAAAGAAAATGAGATATCACGCAATATATAGGTAATTTAATGTAAACTTATTGTGTATACCTAGTTAATATTCATAAAAAATGTCCCTGTTTTGTACAATTTAAAATTGGTCGGTAAAAGAAACTGCGTAATCATTGATTATGAAAGTGGTGTAAGTCTAATTTCCAGAGATAGGGGGCTTAGCAGATGGTTGCCGGTCAGTAGCCTGTTATTTTACATTTGTTTTATATTACTTTAACACATAATTGCAATATTGATGTTTCACAACAAATTTTATCATTTTTATCCTTCCTTCAACGATACAAGTTTGCGGCAACCAGCTTCAGAATTTCATTATTTTCGCCGGTACTCAGTATTAGAAAAGGAAAAAATTTACCGGTCGCGAATATGTTCATAGAAATTTAGGAAAATGTACAGCAAATTTATATAACCAAATTACATATTCATAAATCAATAGAAACATCGCCAGACTTCATATAATTTGCCTAAATTTTTTAATTAACAGATATGCTAACCATTAATTTTCTGGAAACAGAGAATGGACTTACACCACTTTCAAAGTAAACTTTCCAAATAATTACACGCTTTTTTTAGTCAGCGAAAACATAGTTGCTTCGAATGTGACACGGCGGATGACGGTGGCTGCATTTTGTTATCGCGATGGCGATTGAACTGGAGTCGAGACGAGAAATGGCCGTAATGGGAGAAGGGGGAAGCTATAGTTTAAACGTAACGATCATAAGTGAGCCGGTACTCTCCATGAACTATTACTTCTGTAAGTTAATCCATTAGTCGGACGAACTGCTCAGATGAAACCCCCGCCGTCGTCAATTCGTAATATTTATTTCCCGCGATCCATGTACACCTGGGACGCTTCTTATAAAACTAACTTTTGCATGACGCGCTTTACACGGTTGTTCCGACGCGGTTTATTCAGGTTTACACGGGTTTTCACACGTGGCATTAACTTTTACTCGGTCTGTTCCACTAATTACACGGCTCATTGATCAGATTTTTAAACTTTCGTATTTTTCCGTAACACTTACGTAGCCGAATAGGAAGATTTCATATTTGTTTCTTAGCAACGAATTGCCTTATATTTTCTTTTTAATTCGGCTTTTGTTACGTGGGGAGACTTGGACTAGAATTGTTTGCGATTAATTAAATACTTTCTCTGCTTTTGTAAAATATATTCATATAATTTATACGTACGTATAAACACATTTAATTTTGTATAAAATCTGTTAAATTAATTAAAATTAATGGATATAATATTTTTCCGTAACACTTAGCTAACCGAATAGGAAGATTTCATACTTGTTTCTTAGCAACAAATTGCCTTTTTTTTTTTTAATTTGGCTTTTGTTACTTGGGGAGACCTGGACTAGAATTGTTTGCGATTAATTAAATACTTTCTCCGTTTTTGTAAAATATATTCATATAATTTATACGTAGGTATAAACATATTTAATTTTTTATAAAATCTGTTGAATGAATTAAAAATGAATTAAAATTAATGGAAAAAGTTTTAGCTCCTAGTTTAAAATTTCTGTTTCGATCGTTATGACACTTAGAAAAAAATATGTAATTTATGTAATTTACCTTTAGTTTTACGTTCACCACATCTAGACAAGAAATATTTAAATATTTAATTTCATCTTCGATTTCATTTTTTTTTTTCATTAAAAAAATATGAAAAAATTTCATATTTTTCATATTCAGACTACATGCAATGCGAGACAATTATCAGCAAAGATAATTTATTCGTCAAAATAATTCTTATATATTTTTTATGTCTTTCAAGTATTAACGTCAGCATAGTATATTTTCTTTCGCGTGTTCATTGAATAAAATATTATCATCCAACGCAGTTCTATATTTGGAGTTGCATTTCCGTTGTTTCCTTCACCTTAAGAAACGTTTCAAACTTCGTTGCAAGTAATTTACAAGTGAAAAGACTCATATCTATACCGCTTCTGCGGTAAAACATTAGTTGCTTAGTGACACAAATCATCAACACTATGCGCCGCTGGTGTTAAGTCGTAGTTGTCGTGGATGAAGGTCTCTGAAACTCGCTTCGTTCGTCACATAGGAAGCACTGTTAAGACCATTTACACGTACTTGCAGATAAGGTAATGAGGAAACAATTGAGCGTCGTGTTTCATTATGCATTCACCGTTCTAAAACAAGCAACCGTGTAAAAAAATGGCGCGCGACAGTGAATAACATTGTAAAGACCAGTCGAGTGTAGTAAATCACTATGCCTTAAATATAAACTGAGTAATATTAGCTGTACGATACTATATCAGCACCACTGAATACCGTATTAGCTACCTGCAACACGACTGCAGAATAATCAACAATAATTGCGATTCTTTTAACTCTGAGGCACAGGATTTCAGATCAAAAATTGACCCATGTTGCACAGGAATTTGATCGGATTTTAAATGAAACAAAATTGGTATATTTTTATTAATAACGGTATAATATCATGTAAAAATATAACAAAATAGTAATAGTTAATTAAATTTGTTGGTATTGGGCACGGCTGAAATAGTCCCACCGTGCCACGTAGGTTTATGAATGGTACTTGTTAAAACACATATTTTTTCCTAAGCACAGGGGCATTTTGCACACAATACAAAACCAGAGTGTTCGAACTTCCTTTTTTTTTGTACTACAAAGTGCACATCGTTTGCGAGACGAACGTTTTGGTAAATGTTTTGAATCTCGCTTTCTTATTTTTATCGAAACGTTAGGTTTGTGTTTACGTATTTGGATTGATAATGAATTATTGGTACACTTAGTTAGTGCGCTATTATCTATAAATGTTTGACTAATAAATCCTTCGGCACATTGACCTTTAAATGCTTTTAATGTGATTGTTTTACCCAATTGTTTATATAAAATATATGCATTAACAACACACGCGTCAAGGAAATAAAACAGTATGCGGTGCCACCATTTCTTACTGCGATGATCAAGGTTATAATTAGACGTTAATTGATCACATTTATTCACTGCATTGATATGATCGTTATAATCCGCGATCAAAGAAGGACAAGTAATCGATTTTTTAATCCCCATACGATTTCTTGTAAATACTATGCTGGTAACTACTGGTAAATGCTATTCTTGTAAATACTATACATTTACAATGTAAATTCTTGCTTGTTTAATTTCGTCTTGACTTCTAAATATATTAATATAAATATATTAAAATATATTAAATACATTAAAATGTACGAATATAATTTATTTTTCGCCAAAATTACAATTTATGTATGAAATTGTAATAAAATTTTACGCATGACAGATATAATCGTAATAACACAAAATTTTGCCACGTCTCCATGTCACACTTAACTGATTAAACACACGCCCCACTTCCATCCTTTTACTGCGTGTTTGAAAAATCGCCGAAAGTGAGTTTCTCTGTGCACTTACAATTTTCCAGTCTCATCCGACCGCCTTTCATTTTCCAGAAGGGCAAGTCGTGCCCAAGACTTTCACTTTCACCCGCGATTTAGCTGAGCTTTCCAACATTTTCCGCCTATTTTCCCACCCCAAACATACGCTTTCCGTTTCCTCTGACCAAAGTGGCGATATTTCCTTTTTATCAGCTGGCAGTTTCACTGTGCTTCCGCTCGAAGCAGAAAGTGCAGCGACAAAAGTGTCAGCCTTTTATTTGACGCGGCAGTGCCCATGACCCGGCAACTGCCGTCGACTTCAACTACCTTCCTCGCAAACCAATCCGGCCGAAAGCTCATAGAACCTGCGGTCGGATATCGAATCGTCGTGAATTGAAAGGCATTCTCAGTCGGCTCATTCGAAGTTTTCAGCTTAGCGCGCCGTTGCGAAGGATTGAAAGGCGACCGACACTGGAATATCAGCGTGTATCAGGCCGTGTATCGTGCGATCAAAGAATAATCCGTTTTCCGGCCCGCGGCACCGCCGAATCGAGAGCGACAACGGCGGTCCGCTATGGATTTTAATCTAATATCGCCCCCGCGCGTGCAACGTTGGGCGGCGAGGAGTGGGGTTGACCCATTTTTGCCGCGGGGTCAGTTTTGCCCAGGAAATAAATTTTCTCCTCGCTCGTCGCGGCGTCCTCGTTGTTTTCCCGCCACCCGCCGACCCTTTCGTTCCCTCGCGAACTATGCTCCAGATATGAGGTGTCCTCGTTTGCTGCACTCGTCCCGGAAAGAGTGCGCGGACGCCGAAACTGGGAGGCAAAATGCTGGGAAGACACGTCGTGAATACACTCCGCGCGTTGCTTTTAAGGATACAGGCGGCCCCTCGATTTTCGCATAATTCGCACAATTCGCTGTTTGGCATATTTTACAAAATTCAAGAAACACAGGAAACTGTCCCAGATGAAACAAACTTAATGAATCAGCGAAACTTGGACGTCGACGATGAAGATGTTGATGCATTGATTGAATCTCACTCAGCACCGCTATCAAATGAATACTTAACACATTGACTGCCAACCGTATTTTGCTATATTACAACCGCGATGCAATGAAATACTGCAGAGTATGATTAAATCATGCAAAACGAAAGTAACGCAGAGTTTTTAGAAGCAGAAGTATTGAAGCACCGTTCTAACATCAATTGCTTTTACAAGATTGCTAATGGGCTTCCTTGCGAATTTTCTGCATTTTTAGTAAAATCTTTTGCATTTTTTTCTAGTCGATGAAAATCTTTTAAATCGCAAAACCGGTCACCGTATTGACCACCGTTGGCAATATCAAAGTGTTAACACATTGTGTGCCACGGTGGTCACCGGTGACCACCGTGGCAGTCAAAGTGTTAACACGTTGTTTGCCACGGTGGTCACCGGTGACCGGCACAAAAGTTTTTACTAAAAATGCAGAAAAATTCGCAATGAAGCCTATTTGCAATCTTGAAGAGCAATTGATATTGGAACGGTGTTTCAATACTTTGGCTTCTCAAAATTCTGCGTTACATTAATTTCGCACGATTTAATCATACTCGGTAGTATTTCATCGCGTCACGGTTCTAACATAGTAAAATACGCGATGACAGGTGCAAAAGGTTTTACTACAAATGCAAAAAAATTCGAAATGAAGTCTATTTGCAATCTTGTAAAATCAATTGATATTGGAGCGATGCTTTAATTCTTTCTAACAACTCTGCGTTATCCTCATTTTGCACGATTTAAACATACTCTGTAGTATTTCATCGCGTCACGGTTCTAACATAGTAAAATACGTGATGACAGGTGCAAAAGGTTTTACTACAAATGCAAAAAAAATCGAAATGAAGCCTATTTGCAATCTTGTAAAATCAATTGATATTGGAGCGATGCTTTAATTCTTTCTAACAACTCTGCATTATCCTCATTTTGCATGATTTAAACATACTCTGTAGTATTTCATCGCGTCACGGTTCTAACATAGTAAAATACGCAGTGACCGGCGCAAAAGATTTGATTAAAAATGCAAAAAATTCGCAATGAAGCCTATTTGCAATCTTGTAAAAGCAATTGATATTGGAACGGTGCTTCAATACTTCTGCTTTTAACAACTCTGCATTACCTTTATTTTGCACGATTTAATTATACTCTGTATAGTTAACGGAAAATGTAGCGGGACGTCCAGGGGGCCGGAAAAATGTCATGGGATTCGCGGAATCTGTGATCAAAACAAAATAAGACTCTTCAAATAAAAAACAAACGGCTTATTTTACACATTAAACGCCACGGCGGTCATATGTGATCGCAACTTGTTTCTCCTGTGCATCAAATACTTATAATTGTAAAAGTTGGGTAAAAATTCGCTAATTAGAGAACGCTTTGAAATCAAGTGTGCAGTATTGGAAAATTAAAAGTTTTTATTAAATCAAAAATGAAGAATTCATTTTTATCGAATCTTTTATCTACCGGTGCATTGTATTGAAGCATTTTAAACATAAGTGTGGCTCGTCAATATAATCTTGACAATATTTAGAGACCTTTTTAGTCCGATTTTTTGCAGTTTGTGTTCTGAAGCTTGCAACATTTTATTGGTAATACGAGTCAGACTCGTGATATTCCAGTTTGGCCTAAAATGTTCATCACGAGTCAGACTCGTGATATTCAAGTTTGGCCTAAAATTGTCATCACGAATTAGACTTATGATATTCAAGTTTGGCCTAAGATTTTCATCACGAGTCAGACTCGTAATATTCAAGTGTGGCCTAAAATTGTTATCACGAGCCAGACTCGTGATATTCTAGTTTGCCCTAACATTATCATCACGAGTCAGACTCGTGATATTCAAGTCTGGCGTAAAATTATCATCACGAGTCAGACTTGTGATGTTGAAGTCTGGCCTAAAATGATCATCACGAGTCAGACTCGTGATATTAAAGTCTGGCCTAAAATTTTCATTACGAGTCAGACTCGTGGTACTCAATTTTGGCCTACAATTTTCATCACGAGTCAGGCTCTTGATATTCAAATTTGGCCTAAAATGTTCATCACGAGTCAGACTCGTGATATTCAAGTTTAGCCAAAAATTATCATCATGATTCAGACTCGTAATATTCAAGTTTGCTTTAAAATTTTCATCACGAGTCAGACTCGTGAAAATAGCACAAGGAGTTAATGCGTTCTGAATGCGGCGCGGCAGATTTTGAATGGAAATCTCTTTTGGGTTGCAGGAATGATAACGCTGGAGAACGGTCAGCCGGCGTTTGCGGATCCACTGAAGGAATGGAAGATCATAGTGACGCATTACGGCGGATTAGCCGGCCTCGCGTTGGTAGGCTTACTTCTGGCAGCGATTCTTCCCTGCGTCGGACTATTTTTCTGCTGCTGCCGGTGCGCCGGACACTGCGGTGCCAGGAGTCAGCCTTTCGACAAGAAACACGACCACTGCCGGAAGATAATGCTCAGCATCGTGCTGATTGGCGTCGCCACGATTATTCTGTAAGCGTCCGAAACTCGTCCGCGAGAATTCTCAGCTTTCGAGACGCTCCGGCGGCTAACGAACGTGATGTAACGTTTTTCCTTGATGTCAAATGCAGGTTCGGCGTCGTCTGTGCCTTCGTGACGAATGAATATATGCAGGAGGGAACAAAGGAACTTCCGAGTAACGCGAAGACGAGCCTGAAGGACGTGAAGCTTTATTTGGCCACGACCAAGCAAGAAATAATTAACATCCTCAAGACGAATTTTGATGAGCTCGAGATCACGCTGAACAATATCCTCCAGGCCAGCGGGAAGATCGTTACGATACAACTTGCCGAGTATTCTCATGCGGTCTCGCTAACGAATCTAAATGAGATCGTCGCTGGCTTGGAATCCATTAGGGAGGATCTCAAGCACATGAACAGGATCACGCAGGATCTACGGACGAACGCCAGTCAGCTGGATATCGGTAAGTTGAGTATTGAAATTGAGTAACAATATATTTATGGGACCCGAGAAACCAACGAGTTTCAGAATTCACGAACGAAATTATCAGAAAGTATCAATACTGTTTGCTAACAATTTTTGCGAACTTTTCCTGACTTTTAATAAAATACGATTCGTAGATCGATTAGAAGCGCTTTATTACAAAGTTATGGAGAAATAAAATTTAAATGGATAACTTTTTTTTCGCGGTGTATATGAATGGTCGGAGGTAATTATCTTATCACTGCAAAATATTAGCCTTGTACGTGCATACAAGTTTGACAACGATGCTTTATGGAACTTATTACAACACGAATTTCTTTGGTAATGGTAATTTTGTTGTAGTTCAGTAACTGAATTATTATTTCATTGTAAAATTTTTCACATAAAGCCACGCCTGTACGATAATCGATAAATCGATAAATATTAAATTATTGGTAGTCTCTGAGGCCATAGAAAAAAATCCTCTGTTACCTATTTAAATTTAGTTTATTTATAACTTTGTAATAAATCGTTTCTAACCGAAATACGACACAGAGAATTTCAAAGTTACATGACGACTAAAGTTGCAAACTATTAGTATCATCTTTTAGTAAATTTTTGCTGAGTTTTATTAATGGTGTGTTAGGAATATGTATCCAAAATAATTTCGTTCGTAGGTTTCTAATTCTAGAATTTTTAAACTAGAAGGGAAACACAATTACAGATACTAATACTATAATTTTCTGGTAACCTGTACCGATTTTTACTAATATAGTGATCTGCTTGTAATTAGTAAATTTTTCCCGAGTTTTATTAATGGGGCGTTACGAATATGTATTCAGAATTATTTCCTTCGTAGACTTCTAATTGTAGAATTTTTAAACTAGAAGGCAAACAAGATTACAGGTACTAATACTATAATTTTCTGGTAACCTGTACCGATTTTTACTAATACAGTAATCTGCTTGTAAATAGTAAATTTTTGCTGAGTTTTATTAATGGGGCGTTACGAATATGTATTCAAAATTATTTCCTTCGAAGGCTTCTAATACTAGAATTTTTAAGCTAGAAGGCAAACACGATTACAGATACTAATGGTATAATTTTCTGGTAACCTGTACCGATTTTTACTAATACAGTGATCTGCTTGTAAATAATAAATTTTTGCTGAGTTTTATTAATGAGTCGTTACGAATATGTATCCAAAATGATTTCCTTCGCAGGCTTCTAGTACTAGAATTTTTAAACTAGAAGGCAAACACGATTACAGATACTAATACTATAATTTTCTGGTAACCTGTACCGATTTTTACTAATATAGTGATCTGCTTGTAATTAGTAAATTTTTCCCGAGTTTTATTAATGGGGCGTTACGAATATGTATTCAGAATTATTTCCTTCGCAGGCTTCTAATACTAGAATTTTTAAACTAGAAGGCAAACACGATTACAGATACTAATGCTATAATTATCTAGCAACCTGTACCGATTTTTACTAATGTAGTGATCTGCTTGTAATTAGTACATTTTTGCTGAGATTTATTAATGGGGCATTACGAATATGTATCCAAAATGATTTCCTTCGCAGGCTTCTAATACTAGAATTTTTTAACTAAAAGGCAAACACGATTACAGATACTAATGGTATAATTTTCTTGTAACCTGTACCGATTTTCACTAATATAATAATCTGCTTATATATCCAAACTCATTATATGTATATCTACATATTTCTCCGCATATCTAGTGTTAAGTTCAGAATTACAATGAAAATAGGAATGTTCAGTTAATACTCATCAGTTTCGTTACGAGCTAAACAACATTTTTTAAATTTACTTTCAGTTGTTCGCGGCGTCAAGAAGAATTTGCTGCATACGCTCAATTCCTGTATATCGCACAACTGTGACAAAGTGTTGTTCGATTTCAAAGTGAACCAGATGTCCGTTCAAGTAGAATTCGACATGGTAAGCCGCGGTCCCATTTTTCTGGCTTTAACCCATTTACATCATCGCTCTAAATCCGCAATCTTACTCAAAAATCCGACATGCGCAGCTAAACGTTGCCGATACCAGCATGCGCAAGGAAGATTTTTAGTGTTTATTCTCATTAGAAATAGTATTATAGAGTTATTCAAATTATTGTATATTCCTCGTATTTTCCAAAACTATTTTTGGGACTAGTTCCACGTTGAAAAATAATTCGAAATCATCGCGCTTGGACATTCCATTGACGTTGATGGTTACACCACTTACGGCAGTAAAATCATGTAATGTTAGCATACGATTTCGTTTTTCCCATAAGAAATCTCCAGTTTCAATATTATCGGGCTGGTCATGTTCACTACTATCTATTAGAGCTATGGCACGTTTACGCTTATGGGACATTTGCATTTCTATGTTTGAATCCGAATCCGAACTGTAATTCATTATGGTAACCTAATTTTGTTAAATTTTATTATTTATTATTTTTTTTATTATTTTATTATTTTGAACTTACAACCGAAAAGGTAAGAAAAATAATATTTCACACAAAATTCTTTATTGTTTGTTTATCGTAGAGACTCTTCAACACTAAGTTTACGGGACCCGTCAATTTAACGGATTTCAAACTTTGAAATGAAACACGCAAAAAATCATAGCAATAATCTTAACTACTTTGAATCGTAAATTCATAATTTCATTAACCCATTCGAGCCGACGATTTTTTTCGAATACGGTCCCCAGGAGCGAAATTTTTTTCTTTCTTTACAGTGTTCATTTTTAATAAAAAAAAGAATATTTTTAATAAAAATAGAAATCACCCAATTCATAAGTGAATTCACATAAATAAGATCATTGCACACCAGGTGTGCAGCTCGCTCCTCGGAAAATTTTTATTGCGAGGAACGGATTGAACACCATATGTGCAATGTAAGGTAAAATGAAAATACATCATTAAAAAATTTATGAACATTTATTTCAAAAATAGTTAGATAATATAAAATCGTTATTTTGTTTTCAATAATAAAGAACAGAATATAATGCAAAGAAAATGTTTAAAAAGTAGTAAAAAGTTAAAAAAAGAACGAACGCGCTTACCAGAGTGATCCTCGCGTCATTCGAAACTCAAAGCATGCGGCAAACTAAATGTCGTATCGATAAGATACTCGGAAAAAAAATCTAGACTTATTAATATTTTATTTTTACGTGAAGCCGTATATTGTTCAACTCAGACTTAGTTTGAATAAATTGATTTTTTAATGTAAATACGTATTTTCACCTATCCGTCAATTTGGCGGGTGCTCGTAGAGATAGATATATGTGCCCATAATTATGAAAGTGGTCTAAGTCAAAATTAAAAAAAAATGAGTTTATCAGTTATTTCATACCACATTATTTTTAACTAAACTTATTCAATGTAATTTTTACGAAATTGTCAAAAATGAACCATTAGATAGTGGTTGTAATTTCAACATTATATGGAATTCATTTAGTTTTAATTATGAAAGTGGTCTAAGTCAAAAATTTAAATAAATTATATAAACAACTGGAAAATGGCACGTGGCCTTCTTTGACGCGTTTCTGAACTACATAATAAAATAAATGACAATCAAATTTTAATAATAACGACAACTTTATTCCGGTTTATAATCAATAACAAGAAGAGTAAAAAATACCGCGGGTGAATCTGTCTCTTGGCTACAAATTCAATGGATGAGATTCTTGAAAAATGAACCTTATAAAATGTTCTATAAAACATCTTTAGATGATTCTAAATTTCACGTTTTGGATCTTTCACCTAAAAAAGGAAAACCAAAAATATACGGAAATATTAAATTACTTCCATTATACACCACCATTAGACCAGTATCGGAAGAAAAACATAAAGATATTATGAGTTTACTACCGTACATCCCTCCAGTTTTTCAGGAACATTTTAAGAATCTTAAATACTCGAAATAATGATAAAAATGGATTACTGTTTAAAAATAATTAATAAATGTAATAAATGTTCACGAATTATTTCAATCAAATTATTGTTTCAAATAAAACTCAAAGTTCTTTATTGCTTTAAGTCATTTATAGGACATTCAGTTAATTTTGAAAATGGTCTAAGTCAATTCAATCTTTAAAAATAATATTATCGTATAAAATTCACACAAAATTTCATATTCATAGTAAATTTCCATTAATTAAGACTAATAAAATTATAAATTAAAATGTTGCATAATGTAAAAATATTTTTTAATTTATTCAAATGCAATTCATTAAATATCTCGAAACAAGAAATATATGACTTAGACCACTTTCATAATTATGGGCACATATAAGAAACGTCCGTAAACCTAGTGTTAACGATTGCTGATAAGCTGAAAACAAAAATGATTGTGTGCGGATTTATCCGCTCCCGGTGATAATGGTCAGTTTTTGTTTGCGGATTGTTTCGCTAAATGATGCAAATGGGTTACAGGCTGCCAAACGTTAACGCGTCATAAACATATCTATATAAGCCTTCTCATTCTCTTTCCACGCAGTACATGGACCGATACTTCCCAAAGGTATGACCCACGTTAGACAAAGCCTGCGAAATACGAATTAGCAAATTGACTCGATTAATATCTAGGACCCCGATATTTCGGAACATTGGCTATTAGCAATATCGATGCAATAGATACCGTACAAGACTATCTCGTTCTACGTTCGCTTTACATTTCACGCTTTTTAACAGGGAGTCATTAGTTCGATGAACATAATTAGGAGGTATAACGCTAGTGGCCAACGTACGCACGATCTTGCTAGAAATTCTGTAATTCGCTTTAATAACGACATGAAGTAATGGCAATTGAATAATCACGCCTAATATCGTTGAATAAGTCGCTTTAAAAATTCCTTGTACATCGTAAGCCAATGGTGCGCCCGCTCGTCTGTTGGAACGAGCATATACTAGTCTTTAAACATTATAATCAGATGACCATTGGTGTACGAGAGAAATACTGTATTCATTTTGTGTTTGATTCCATGCTCGCCACAATAGCTTCACTCTGTAAGTCGTAAGCAAAAGCATGTAGCAGCTCTTCTTACCTATGTGTTGTGTGACATATCATCATGTTTCGATCGACTATCATTATTCTATCTTCATATATCACCGATACAAAACTTAGGATCATTGAGCATAGCAAAATACCATTCCGAACCTTCCAGACGAGTAAATTGACGAGATATATATGAGATGCGATATACGTTGATATATCCAGCCGTACGTTTTCAAACATCACTTCACCACCTATCATACGTGCACCGATCATTCTCTCTCATCATTAGACACCAATGTACGTACACACATGCGAAATGCTTCATTCATCGGTAATCGTCCTTTTTTCACATCTTCACAAATGTCTGTGTCTACCTACATACTTTTGCATATACATCTTTAGAGGATTCATTTCTTCACGCTGTCCTGTTTTTGTCATAGGTCGAACTTTTTCGATTTTGTCGACGGTTTCACGCATGGTTTTTGACTTACGAGTTTACTAACATGCACGTACATCGCTATATACGGCATATGACGACAAGCTATATATGATGTACGTGCTAGGAAATCTAGTAAATGTGTCTTACCTAGCAACAAGTCCCAATCACCCAGACTCTCTTCGTTCCTCAGTAAGAAACCCGCCTGCGTCGATTACGAGAGGGAGGTTTTCACATTGGAAAAATATGAATTATTTTCAGCTGCCGGATGTAACGAAAGCCATGCGAAACATAGCGCTGTTGGTCGAAGGGAACATCGTATCTGAGGTAGCGCAGGGCAGAGAATCGTTCCTAAAGATTCAGAAGGACATTCAGCATGCTGTTAACCAGACGATACCTGTCGTCAGCGCGAGTATTAGGAGGGCAGGGGATTATTTAGCTGGAGTGTCGAATAATTTGACCACGCTTATCGACAGGATTAGCGGTGATATCGACAAAGTCTACATTCGGCATTTGGAAGTTGCACGGACGCATATTGATCAGTACTCACCGTATAGGTAAGAACATAAAATAATAAAGAATGATAATAAGAAAGAATAGTAAAGAGAATAGTAATAGGAAAATAGTAAATGGTAGAAAGAAAGAATAATAAAGAATGTGCTTTTTTGATTTTATAAAACAAAATTTTATTCGGGTCACGAATAAAATACATAAATATTTAAATTTAAAAATTAAAATATTTTATTGTTATATATTTATTTAATATACTATATATTTATTTAAAATATAAACGCACGGATTTGCACGGACGCATATTGATCAGTACTCACCGTATAGGTAAGAACATAAAATAATAAGGAATGATAATAAGAAAGAATAGTAAAGAGAATAGTAATAGGGAAATAGTAAATGGTAGAAAGAAAGAATAATAAAGAATGTGCTTTTTTGATTTTGTAAAACGAAATTTTATTCGGGTCACGAATAAAATACATAAATTTAAATAAATTTAATAAAATTTATAATACATAAATACATACATATTTAAATTTAAAAATTAAAATATTTTATTATTATATATTTATTTAATATACTATATATTTATTTAAAATATAAACGCACGGATTTGCACGGATGCATATTGATCAGTACTCACCGTATAGGTAAGGACATAAAATAATAAAGAATGATAATAAGGAAGGATAGTAAAGAGAATAGTCATAGGAAAATAGTAAATGGTAGAAAGAAAGAATAATAAAGAACGTGCTTTTTTGATTTTATAAAACAAAATTTTATTCGGGTCACGAATAAAATACATAAATTTAAATAAATTTAATAAAATTTATAATACATAAATACATACATATTTAAATTTAAAAATTAAAATATTTTATTATTATATATTTATTTAATATACTATATATTTATTTAAAATATAAACGCACGGATTTGCACGGATGCATATTGATTAGTACTCACCGTATAGGTAAGAACATAAAATAATAAAGAATGATAATAAGAAAGGATAGTAAAGAGAATAGTAATAGGAAAATAGTAAATGGTAGAAAGAAGGAATAATAAAGAATGTGCTTTTTTGATTTTATAAAACAAAATTTTATTCGGGTCACGAATAAAATACATAAATTTAAATAAATTTAATAAAATTTATAATATATAAATACATAAATATTTAAATTTAAAAATGAAATTATTTTATTATTATATATTTATTTAATATACTATATATGTATTTAAAATATAAACACACGGATTTGCACGGACGCATATTGATCAGTACTCACCGTATAGGTAAGAACATAAAATAATAAAGAATGATAATAAGAAAGGATAGTAAAGAGAATAGTAATAGGGAAATAGTAAATGGTAGAAAGAAAGAATAATAAAGAATGTGCTTTTTTGATTTTATAAAACAAAATTTTATTCGGGTCACGAATAAAACACATAAATTTAAATAAATTTAATACAATTTTTAATATATAAATACATAAATATTTACATTTAAAAATTAAATTATTTTATTATTATATATTTATTTAATATACTATACATTTATTTAAAATATAAACGCACGGATTTGCATGGATGCATATTGACTACTAATTGTACCCTTATAAAATGTGTTTAATCAAATTCCGCATATCACAACCAATTTAAAAATAAAATGATTGTCAACTTTTGCACCTCGCTGAAACCTTTAATGTCTGCGCACGCAAACAAAATCGTAAAAGTCTCAAATTTCTAATACTTCATTCAAGTAATTACGAGGCATAAGCACTTGTCCCAAACAATTCATGAAATACCCAACTCCGCTTTCCGCCAGCGTCTGTTCAATCTCGCGTGATTGAAAATGCTGTGCCATGTTGAAAAGATGCCAATTTTACTCGAATAGGTACTATCTCGGTCTCGGCATATCAGGAATACTTCTCACCGTTCTGATGTGCCTGACTTTCGGTCTACTTTGCGGAATTTGTGGAAAACGACCTGACGGTTACGGAGATGACTGCTGTAACAAGGGATCTGGAGCACGTTTTCTGATGATGTAAGCTAAATATTAGACTCGCGGAACGCAGCGAGCAGTTTCCACTTACTTGTTATCGTCCCTAGGGCTGTGTGGATAATTTTTCTCCTGACGAGCGTCTTGATGGTCGTCACTGTGGTGCACATGATAACTGGAGTAATAGCGCAACGTGGAATCTGCGAGCCTTTGAAGAATCCAAAGGACAACAGAATGTTCGAGTTAGTCGACGAGTTCGTCCAGATCAAGAATATTCTGTATCCCAAGGATCCTAAAGCTGACATCAACATGAGTTATATTGTCACGTAAGTATTATAGATGACTAATTAAATTGTGGTACCAATAAGGTTGTGTCAACGTTTATAAAAATGACATTAATCTTGACACCCTTCTATGCAGTTGCTTAACACTTTGAGCGCCATGATGGTCATCGGTGACCGGCGCAAGAGATTTTACTGAAGATCCAAAATATTCGCAATGAGTGGCAATATTTATTTTATAAACGCAGTTATCGTTAGAATAGGGATGCGATCCTTTGGTCTCCAGTACCTGCTGATTATTTACATTTTGCATAATTCAGTCAAACGCTGTAGTATTTCATAGCATCGTCGTTCTAATACAGCAAAATTCGCTCGGCAGTCAAAGTGTTAACACATTGACAGTCGGCCCCGCGAAAACGCGAGTTTCTGAATTTGTCGCTTGAGTGTCGGCCCTACGGTGATGTGGGATTTTTTTTGCTGGTATGAGTATCTTACACATCGATTCGTATTTACTTGTCATGTTTCGAGAAATACCACACTTGCCTTAGATATTAATACTTTTGTTTTCTGTTTATATATATATATATACATATGCAATAATCCACCATAAAATTAGAAACTCTGTTTCGAGAAATACCACACTTGCCTTAAATATTAAAGCTTTTGTTTCCTGTTTACGTTATACACATGCAATAATCCACCATAAAATGACGAACCATGTTTCGAGAAATACCACACTTGCATTAAATATTACAACTTTTGTTTTCTGTTTACGTTATATATATGCAATAATCCACCCGAAAATTGGGAACCTTGTTTCGAAAAATACCACAGTTGCCTTAAATATTAAACCTTTTGTTTCTTGTTTACGTTATATATATATGTAATAATCAACCATGAAATGAGAAACTTTAAAAATTAAAATTTTCGATTTTGTTTTTGTTTCTAATTACCGTTGAATTGCATATGACGAATATGCAAATTTTTTTGGCTATTCATTGATCAGAAACAAGCGAATAAGGCCAGCGTTCGGGATTTTAATATCTCTTAGGTCGCCGGCTGTCAATGTGTTAATAATTTACAAGCTAATTAATACGAGTTTTGTATTACTTTTATTCTGTGTTACATACAGCAAGTGCCATGAAAACGAAACTCTTTACAACGTCCTCAAGCTGAAGAACCTCTTCGATGTAGATACACTCCGCGAGTACGCTGGGCGATACGACATAAACAACACGATTCAACAACTCCGTCGAAAGATTAATCTTTCCCCAGGTGTTGTAATCCTGAAAGACAGCGCCATACTCAAATTGCACAACTTGTCGAACAGCGGACTGTCCGATATCAGATTCTACCAGTATGCGGAAGCGCTCGCTGACAATATTACGAACATAAATCTTCTACACTTGGCATTTAAACTTCGGGAAGTGTCGGCCGAACTTTCGGACCACCACGTGGAGATCAAGGAAAGTTTGGAGAAGAATGCCCACGACTTGGAGCATTATTACAGGGACCTCGTCGTACCCATGGCGATGTTAAGCGAGCAATTGAGTGAAAACGCAGCAAACATGCACTTCAAGAGATATATCAAGTAATCACTATATCGATGTCTCTTGTGCCATTTCAAGAGACCTCGTGGATGAACGTGCACGTCTCATATTTCCTTATCATAGGGACCGGAATACGTTCAATACGTAAGTTCTCGGGCATTGTGCTTGTCTTTATGTCTTGTCTGCCAATTTTATCTTTATGTCTTTATTTTAATCTTTAATCTTTATGTCTTGTCTGCTTGTCTGCCAATTTTATTTCCCACAGTTTCAGGCATACATGCACGTCTCATATTTCTTTTTTATATCTTAGTAATTTTACTATACTTTGATTTGATTTCTTGTGCTATTTCAAGAGAAAACTTCATTATATTTTGAACGATCGCTTATGTCGGGAGATTAACCTTTTGCACCCATTTCAAAGAAAACTTCAGTCCCCTCTCATATTTTTTTTATATATCTAAAATTTTATTATATTTTGATTTGATTATTTCAAGAGAAAACTCAACTTATTTCAGCGTCTTTTATGACACGTTTTTTTATATATCCTGAAATTTTCTCTATTTTGATTTGATGGCCATTTCGAAAAAATCAAATCGTAATCAAATCGTGCATCGTAACAAAACCCGCTGATATATTTTGATTTTTTGTGCCATTTCAAGAGAAAACTATATTTTTTTTATATATCCTAGTAATTTTACTATATTTTGATTTGATTTCTTGTGCCATTTCAAGAGAAAACTTCAGGCAAACATGCACGTCTCATATTTTTTTTATATATCTTAGTAATTTTACTATATTTTGATTTGATTTCTTGTGCCATTTCAAGAGAAAACTTCAGGCAAACATGCACGTCTCAAAAAGTTGCGCTGGAATAAGTTAATTCCCTGTAATCTCTAATAAACTTTATATTTAGAGGGGACAGCGGAGTGCAAAGTATTAATTATATTTGATTATGAAGAACACGAGCGCGGATATCTATATAGTAAGATATCGGGTATATTTAATTAACTTTATATTTAATTATATATTAACACTTTACCGACCGCTATTGACTGAAGATGCCACTCATTAACGACCGACTCTGTTTTAGATATCGCGGAGGAATTGTGTATGTGCCTGTTTGTAAAGCTTTATAACTGAAAAATACTGAATGTGTTGTTGAGAATCCTTTGCTTTCAAAGGAGTGTAATTTTATTGTCATTTAGAATCGTCATAATATCATCTGACATTTATTTTATCTAATTTCGAACGTTTCGAATGAATTGGCATCCTAGTTTATCTTTCAAAACTTGGAAGTTTTTAATTGATAGCAACGTAACGATGACATTCATAACATATTACCATCACTTGCATTTGATTCGCGAAATCAGCCATTTCAAATGATCCCAAAAGCCCTGTATACCTAAAAATGAATACTTTAACGACCACTATTGACTGAAGATGCCACTCATTAACGACCGACTCTGTTTTGGATATCGCGCAGGAATTGTGCATATGCCTATTTGAAATGCTTTATAACTGAAAAATACTGAATGTGTTGTTGAGAATCCTTTGCTTTCAAAGGAGTGTAATTTTATTGTCACTTAGAATTGTCATAAAATCATCTGACATTTATTTTATCTAATATAACCGTTGACCACTGAAAATCCGATTAATCGGCTAGCAGTCGTTAAAGTGTTACGCGATTTAGTATAAAAGTATCAGGTCCAGCTGATTTTATTTAGCCAAAAATTATATCTGCTGCCCCCGATCGTGCGTTACAAAGTTACTTATGTTATTATATTCCGTAGCTCGCCGCCAGATTCGGAACTACCTTTCTCCGTCAAGTCGATGAGTTCCTGGAACGCGTCATTGACAGCGCTCACAACAAAGTCGGTCGATGTGCTCCAGTTTCCAACGCTTACAATGCAACCCTTGTAGCTGGCTGTAATAAAATTTTGGATCCATTCGTAAGTGCATTGTGTCATCGGACATTTCTCGCACCGTACTTTTTCTTTGTTCTAACGCATATCTGTACTTTATACAGAATGGTTTCTGGGCAAGTGTCGGCTGGTGCTTAATCCTCTTCATACCAACGATCGTGCTCTGCGTAAAACTGAGCGCGCTTTACCAAAAGTCTGACCCATACCCAGGACCCCTCGTTGAAGCGTAAGTAACAATCTCTGTCCGTAACGATGTGAAACGCAAGCGTGTGTACCTTGAACGTTTTCGAATCGTCACTCGATATGGTGCATGAAGACTCCCCTGAAACATTAATGTCCCGCAATTTCCCGTTGTGTCGTCCAAACTCGTTGACAAACCTCGAAACGATGTCGCGCGCAGATAATTACGCGGGTATCAGTCTTCTGCTTGGCCCCTCTCAAGAAAAGCACCTTGAAAAAGGAGAACGATGTATCATACACATAGTTACTCGAAAGACATACGCTTATGAGTGCGAATACTTCACAAAGACAGCAGACTCTGCGAGCGCCTTCACGTAGAAAATCTTGTTTGAAACTTTATCTCCGCCCTGACCAATTCTTGTAGTTCGAGCTTCCATGGAACCGTCATAGCATGCAACTATATACTTCGCGCTTTTGTAATATCCTGTCTGTCTATCTATTTCTCTTTGTCCGCCTCTCTATCTTCTGCCTACCCTAGTCGGCATGACCCATCTACCATATCGCCGAATCGGCACCTTTACTGCAGATGAAATTCACGAAGTCGGTCAATTTTGCTCCCGCCGGAAAAGAGAGAACGGCGAAAATGAGAACCGAGACTCCGCGTTTTCTCCCGCGCGATAGAGCTTACTCTTAAGTTTTATAGTAGTTTCTGTCTAATGTGTGGAATGGTTGTTGGAATCTAACCGCTAACACGCTCCGTTCCAGTGAATATTTGTATGACGCGTACGCAGACAGGGATAACATACCCCTCGCCCAGTAAGTATACAATGACATAAAACTCAAGAAAAAAACACCGCATGATATAGACGTTTTTATATCCGAATTCGCATGAGATGTATGTGTCACCTTGTCAACTACCCACCGTACACAACGTGTATTGACCAGATATACCCCACACTGGAATATAACAGAATCCGTGGCACCGCTAGAATTAGGATAATTCTGCTGAGAAAGTCTTTCGTTAGTACTTCATGTTTCTTTCAGTAAAATTTTCCTGTTCGCTGGTGTACCACGATTATTTCTACACCTCTGCACTTCTTCCCGCAATCTCGTGTCCCGATTAATAATTTAATTTTAGCACAAAGCCGTTCGGGATTTTATTTCTGTCGAACGTTGCGGTTTTCGTTTGTATGCATGAAGAACACACGTCAGTACTGTTAACTCTTTTCGGCGTACTGTGGATATAGCGTAGATACTGTATTTTTATTTGGTTCTTTCACGATGTGCCTTTAACGACTGTCGCTGACATGTACCAGTATTTGTACTGGTCGCTTTATTAGGCGAGCACACGTATCAGTATACAACTGCTTTTAGATACCTTCTTACACGATGTATCAGCTGTAATGACATAGAAAATTGCTCGTTAACACACACAAAGTTGCGAAGGGTTGTTCGTAAAAAGTTTACAGTCTCTATAATTACGAAGCTAAATTAGCGTATTAGCCCGAATTTAACGCGACTCCGAAATTTTCATAAAGATATTTAGAAAAAAAATAATACTCATAAAAGAATTCAAAGAAAGTAAAATTCAATCAGATAAGCATTTATTTAGGTAATTATTGCTAATAACACAGGTTACATTCATGTCTATAAAATTAAGTAAAATTAAAAAAAAATAAAAACGGAAATGTTTACTCAGAATCTGAACTGTTTTCAGAATGGCCTGAAATTCTCATCACGAGTCAGACACGTGATATTCACGTTTGGTTCGAAATTTTTATCACGAATCAGACTCGTGATATTCACGTTTGGTCCGAAGTTTTCATCACGAGTGAGACTCGTGATATTCACGTTTGGCCCGAAATCCCATCACGAGTCAGACTCGTCAAAGTACGGCAAGGGGTTAAACCCTGAATTTAGCGCGAGTTAATTTTTTAACGGAAAATAAATGGTCGAAAATATCGCGTTACATTCGGGCTAATACGGTAATTGACGATTTTGTTTTTGCGCGAACGTAATTTCGGAGTATATAATTATAAGCAAGTTACGTCAAACATTTTTCGCATCTCTCCAATTTACCGTCTACTATCGAACCACCTTCGTACCTAAATAATTAACAAACCACAAACAGCAGCTTTGCGAACGAAACACATGGTTTGTCTAACTCGCATGACGAGTGCCTTCGCAGCCGATGGTTCGTACTAATTAACAATACTCTGATTTCAGTGTACACGATAAGAAGCATGGGTCTCACAGTAGACACCATCCGGCAGCTTACGTGGAAAGCTACGATGGACCAGCAGTAGGTTACGGCGATCGTGAGAGAATTCCTGATGCTCATCAGAGTACTTCGCATCATGACTCGCGATACTCCGATATGGCGCCCAAGTAAGTCGATTTTTCGATTTTTTACATTAAATGCGTAACATAGATGCCGACTGGTTCTTATCGTACGATTAAACCTCACGCTGTTGATGAATGAAACGGAAGATGCCTGCACAAAAGATAGATTTTAGATATAATCAGCGAGCAGGTAATTTAAAAGTACGCAAGGAGATTAAGCTTGTCAGTTAATAGGCTTGGCGTAACTGGCATTATACGAATTACTCTCAGCTGAGGTAGTTAGTTACGGTAGACGTTGCGTCTATTAAATCGTGAGGTATTACGATATACGGTTGGCACCCATGTGCGCTGACACACTAACAAAGATTGCGTATTGCGCATCCTCACCTTAATTGACCGTCTAATATTTTATTCCAAAGACAGCGTCGTCTGCGACGAACCCTGGGCCGAGATTCGTCTTCTCTGTACGTAAATCGCTCCATTAAAACGCTACCTGGGTTTTTTGCCTTTATAAGAGTGATCACGTTTTCATATATGCGTCAATAGTGTTGTATAGCGGCAGAACAGAGTCCATTCATTATTGCCATTTTTCACACGTGCGTTGCGTGGACGATGCGAAAGATCATCATCTCTCACCATTCTCCATTTCACTAGATTGCATCTAATTTATTTTTACAGTTTCACCCTATCGTGGCGAAACCACGAACATATCGCCCATTCGAAAACCGAACCTCACAATAAAGTCTTTAGTGTTTCGCTAGAGTCGCAGTAAGTCTTCCCAAAACTGGAGCGATCAGCCTTTATAAAAGCCGCTTTCTGTGATTATGTATTTATCGCACTTTTCGTTTTGTCGACGATATTGTGTTTTTCGCCATAAGCATACTTACTCTGCCACTACAATCTGACAGCACACGTCAATGGTGTCGTCTGTCGTGGTTTCCTTTTTCTCACGCAAATGCAGGGTTCCCACTCATCGATTCTAAACGATGTATCCTCGATGAAGAGAAGCTGGGAATAAGAGCACAGACAAAAAGAAAGAGCGTTAAGCGAATTGTCCCTTTGTTAATATCAATGAAGAACCATCATGCAATCTCGTTGGTCACGATTTTTCTCTCCGGTTATTTCCAGGTGAGTGGGAACCCTGCGGGGGGGCAACTTCCCGCGTCTCTCGAAACGCCTATGCACGTAAGTCGCAAGACTATATACTATAAACCGTTTCTCCAGTTACTCATTTTTCTGTTACGTCCTTCTGTTCATTTCCGTAACGCGGTGGCTTTGCAAGACAAAAAAGAGGAGCATGGATTGAGAGCGGTACGGTGTCGTTTTGACCTATTTCTTGATCAAACGCCTAGTTCGTAGACCCTGGCATAGAATCTACTAGACTCCAGCCACGTTTATCGCCTCGATAACGACTAGCTTCTGTACTTGACACATTTGACGAAACCTACTCGACGATGAATGTCATCGCATCCAAATTGATCATTACTAATCGCACCGATTTCAGTCCCTGGCAGAAGTTAGCTTAATGCGAGACAGAGAACGTTGCACATCAGATTCAAGATTACTAGAGCCGGCAAAAGATACAATCGTTCACAAAGCAGCCACGACTACCCATCAGAAACACATAACGTACAGCATCCAGTCAGAGCATGCAGCGGGATTTGCTAACGAGCAACGTTCGCAAACATCCAAAACCTAAATGCTATACGAAGGTTTAGTTTCGCTTGGGCAGCTGCTGCATATACATATATATATATATCGTTCATACACTTTCGCTAAGGCATTTACTTGCGGCAACAGGCCCGCCGAGTTATCGTGCCCGAGGGATTGCTCTTGCCACTTGTTGAGACACCACGAATGCAAACGCGATAGCGATTATTTTTTTTCGTAATCCGGTGCCGCTGTCTCATTACGTTTTCGGCATACGATTGACATTGCAGAAATTGGGACTTCCCCAACGGTGGACCGCCCAGGTATCAGCCAACTGCGGCCGCGGCACCTCCTCCGTTGAGCACAGAATATGAACGACCTCCACCCTATTACTACCCTGGACCAGGGTAAGTTATACACGACAGTGCAACATAAACCTTTAACCCTTTTACTGCTAGCCTTATCTACGCGGTACGCGCGGAGACTGCCGATTTCATATTCACGCTTCTATGAATTCCTTTGTAAAGAACAAAATGCCGATTTTCTGGGGGAAAGTTTTCAAATTTATTCTTTTCAAACTCAGAAGATATTGAATACAATTTCAGTGAAATGAAACATTTAACACTTTGACTGCCAAGTGTATTTTGTTGTATTACATCCGCGATGCTGTGAAATACTATAGCGTTTGACCGAATTACGCAAAGCGTAAA
Source organism: Cryptocheilus praepositus (assembly GCA_033815515.1). Taxonomy (NCBI): domain Eukaryota; kingdom Metazoa; phylum Arthropoda; class Insecta; order Hymenoptera; family Pompilidae; genus Cryptocheilus; species Cryptocheilus praepositus. Next base: position 2,274,525 of record JAWWQZ010000119.1, on the reverse strand, counting down.
TAATATGCAGGTATGGGAGACCTAAGGATCGCATCACTATTTTAACAATAACTGCATTTATAAAATAACTATTGCTACCCATTGCGAATATTTTGGATCTTCAGTAAAATCTCTTGCGTCGGTCACCGGTGACCACCGTGGCAGTCAAAGTGTTAATAATAAATAATGTAAATTTTTATATTTTAATTATATAAAATGTAGGTGGAAAATTATTTTCATTGGAATATATTAAAGATAACGACCAAGCATGAGTGAAAACAAACAAGTTTTAAAATGTATTCTTTCCAAACTTCGAAGATATTTAATACAATTTTAGTGAAATGAAATATTTAATCATAAATAATGTAAATTTTTATATTCAGAGTATATAAAATGTACGTGGAAGATTATTTTTACAGTAACATCTTTTACATAAGTTACACATATTGTTTTTAAAATACGACCGATAATACGAAATAAGTGAAAATAAACTTGACACTCAGAGGAGCGATAATATAAATGTAATATGAATGTAATATGAAAAAAAATGTTAAGAACCGATGCATCGGCCCGTGGCAGTTTTCGCATAAGAACCGAGGGCCGATAGATCGACCCGCTGGCAGCCAAAGGGTTAAAGCCATCAGGAAACACCATTGCAGAGAAAGAAAATACTCTTTTTCATGTGCCGTATGTTCTGCCATTTGTAGGCTGTCAGACTTTGCTAAAGTTTAGAGAATTTAGTCTTTATTATGCAAAATTATTGTTAGGATCTGCTGTGATTAGATAATTCAACAGGAGCGTGCCTTGTTTCGGCTTCATTCTTTCATTTCTCTGCATGTTTATTCTTTAATACTAAACGTACCGGTACTTACCTTACCACGAGAGTATTATACCTTACATTGATTTTCAGGAAGAAATGTCTAGTTTATTAAAGCGAGAAATTGAATAATAAGATGATATAAGAATTTACAGAAAGTCAAATGAGCGAAAGCGATAACAATGAATGTACGATTTTAAAGTAAATTTTGAAAGTGATCATTTGACCCCGCTTGGTACGTTTAGTGTTAACTTTTGCACACGACACCTCTTCAGGGATCTGATGAACATGTTATAACATAAGGAAACTTGGGTTGTGTTAAGCTAAAGTCAGCGGTACTGTGAGACGTCATTTTTATGAATACATTTGCGAATACTGTGCAACAGCGGTACGACTTGTCAACCAAAATAAGGCACATTCCTGTTATATAGTTCGTTATTATTTAGGCGTTGATATACGCGTACCCCTAGTGATTAGCTTGATACTTTCGGACCCCCAAGCATTCTGTCTTCCACGTCGGATTAACACGTTCACGCCGTCGACTGTCCCATCGGGCGTGAACATTTGTTTACACGCCGCTCACCATCAAAAATATAGTTCGTTTAGTAAGTTGACAAAATTGTCGTATAGTTGAACATTTAAATAATTGAATTTTAAATAATTGAAACAAGCAACAATCGTGTGCCACCAAATGAAGTGCTGCATGAATTCGAGCGCCGCCTCTCAGCGAAAAACATGAAAATCGGCCCCGGCGTGAACGTGTTAAAGAAGGTGACTCTACTACTAGCCGAAAAATTAGATTTTCCTTTCCGATTTCAGGGATAGAAATTAGGAAACAAGTGCCGTGGCATGCACGAAGGCGGCGCTAAGCAGTGCGGCTACACACAGCCTGACGCGCAGCTACAGAAGAACGCTCAAAAAGAAGAAGGAGAAGACCGGATGCAAACGTGACTACGTGTAAAAAAACACAGAGGACGAGAAACACCGCCGTTTTGTTCCCCGGGCGTGCCACGGATCGTGCGAGACACCAAAATCACATTAAAGACCAAGTTTGATAAAAACAGACTGAGGGTAGGCTCACCGAGAGTGATCCTTTTGGGACGATTCCTCAACGAGGGTATAGTCGCATGGTCAAGTTTTAGTATTATTTAATTTTGACAACGGTACGAAGCGTCGCTGAGGATCACTGGGCCGATTTTATAATTAAGGACAGACTGGATTTTAAGCGGACAGAGAGTCGACTGACCCCGATCGACTCGATTAACCTCGCGTTAATCTGAGATCGTGGAGTATTGCCGGCGTTATCTCCCGTCATTTTAACTCCTGTTCCATCTATACGAGATGGCGTCTTTCGTCGAGAGACTTCTCGCTTGCGCATAGCTGTAGAACGATACCACGGGCTGAGTAAATTCGATCGATCACGGTGGTTGATCCAATCGTAATTGAGGACGTAGGGAATTTCGACTACGGGACGATCTTTCATAGCTGGTATAGAGGCGTTTATCGGTAGTTTTATTGAACGTAGCAGAATTTTACGCGAATAGGCACGATCGTTCGTCGTGCTAAATTGTTCTCTCACACGCTCATAGCGCCATTCGAAAATCTCGCGCAATGGCTTTAACCGTTTGAGTCCCATGCAGTTCAGATTTCATGTCGAAAAGTCCCACTAGTTTTACCGCGATACCCGCACAATTTTACCGATAATTATGCTTCGCATAGTTAATGTTTTGATGTGGACCATGCGAGCAAAACATTTTTACTCTGATTTCCATTAATTTAAATTATACTTACTTTATCGCGATACCCGCACAATTTTACTGATAATTATTCTTCGCATAGTTAATGTTTTGATGTGGACCATGTGAGCAAAACATTTTTACTCTAATTTCCATTAATTTAAACTATACTTACTTGATAAACACAACCGCTGTTGCCCTGCTTGACTTTGTCCAACATAAGCAGTATTTCTCGACAAGATTTTCTCGATAACCTGTGGGATCCAAACGGTTAATCGTGACAGCGAAACCGATAGGCACTTGGACGAAAGGAAAGAAAAGAAATAGCCCACGCACCGCTGGCATTTAGTTCCTACTCGAGGATTGAAATTGTCGTGCATTTTTCCAGTATTAAACGTTAAACGCTACATCGCCGTGCCTCCTTCCCAATTAATCAATTGACGTTTCTCTCCGTGTGAAACTCGAAGGGCAGTCGCCGCTTTCGGGAGCTTAACTTTCGACGAATCGCAAGTTGTTCATTCATAGCGAGTAGCTGAGCCTACGAATTATACGATTTACGCCATTGACAATGAATTCTTGATCGACCGGCTGTTTACCTTAGGCACATCTCGATCTAAAAGTCCAGTTGGGACATTGAGAATCTTGCTTAGAGATTTATCTCTCTGAAGTAGAAGAGACTTTCCGTAGCAGGGAAAGAAAATGCCGTTGACCAAGACGATGAGAGAATGCTGACTAACGAACGGATTTTGAACACAGAACAACGCCATATTAAAATGCCAAACGACATTCTCGCGTGATCAGCGGCAATCGGCAGTCGGCGACTTCCGGTTCCCGCCGTTCATTATTTCGCGGTCCCCGCTTCTTTCCGGCGAGAATGAGAAAGCAATTTCCTCCGGGCCGAGCTCGTTGGCTACCTTTTTTCCGAGCGAACCGAGGGAAATTGCTTCCCGGACCGTTCACCTAGAAATACTCCGTGTACATGGTTCTTTAAGTAGCCGTTTTTTCTTACTATTACCTTTTATTGTGTAATTTATCGATGTAAGCCGTACTCAATTTTTACCTAGCTCAAGTCCACGCACCCTGTTACTTTCTGTCGAACAACCGGGGGCCTGAACTATGTAAAAACGCTTCGTTGTGTGGGTGCAACGTCCATCCGATTTAGCGGGAGCGGTAATTCTTTGGAAAACGACAACAAAATGGCCGAACGAGCAATTTCACTCGAAGTCCACTCTTACGACGCACAATATCTACTGCCAGCCTTAAAGTGATTCCGCGGCAAATATTTTCTAAGCACGACCATCGGAAACAGTTAGATTTGGCCCGTGTGTTCTTATGCCATAACGATACGAATAAAGAAAACACCTTCGACTGAAGTTGCAGAGAAGTATAGACGGAGTATCCGCCTGGCAAATTACCGCATTTATTAACGCTAGTTTTGATGGACGGTGCACAGCAGTTGAATTAAACGTTCGATTCGTCGACCCAATGATCTGGCAATTATTCTCGTGCGTGTACAGAACTTTCAAAGAGACGAGGAAGAGAAGAATTTTAATCTCGTACGGTAGACTAACGCCGCCCATGCTACGCCGGTAGCAAATTGCCAAAAAACAAAAAAAAAACATAATACCTTCTTCGTAGTCGTATTCGAGCGTTAAGAAAGTGGGAGCACAAAATTAGTAGGATCTTTTTAAACGTGAGAGCGAGAACGGGATGCGTCCGATGATGATTATATGAATGATTATAGAGTGAGTGAGTGTGTATGCGTGTAAATGTGTCCGTACGGGTGTATATGGCCAATAAGGAGCGAGATCTAACAAAAAGAAAAAAAATTACGATAGTAACGACGGCATGGAGTGAGACATGTCTTGACATTCGGCTCTATTAATTACCGTATTTACACCGTTAGCATAGTCACTCTAAACTTTATCCTTAGCGTATCGGCGTTCGACGATAATTAACGAGGTAACAAGAAAAAAAAACCCAGATATTGTATGTACGTGTTATAATGGGAATCGAGGAACAGTGATGACGTTTTTTTAAGGAAAACCGTTTGCGGAGTGTCTGGCATTCGAGGTATTTTATCCGATGGACCCACGAAAGTAAGATCGAAGCCGAAGACTGGAGAACGAGTGCCGAGGAGACATCTCTCTGTCTCGCGTAGTAAGAGAAATCAGTGGTACGATATATAAAAGATAAATAAATAAAATAAAATAAAGAAGAAGAAATTGCCGGCACGCGTTTTACGCGCCGCGTGCCGCACCCATTCTTTGGTGCTATTTTTATATTGACAATTGTAGAAATTGCGATTGGTACTATTAGGTGACCGGGCACTCCTTCTCCACGTATGAATGTCGAGTGGCGTGAGACAAAAAGAAACACGGTTCTTTTACTGCCTTTTTGCGAGAAAGCTGTAGACGGCAGTCGCTCGACTGTCTCAGAAAGGAAAGAAGAAGAAGAAGAAGGTGAATTACTATAACTTTCATTGTCTGTCGTGCGAATCGATGCATTGGACGTTTGAAAGTATAGCGTTTGAGTGCATGCTCTTGTCTGCTCAATTTCTTGGGAGAACGGGCCTAAAAAATTCACACTGCCCGTCCTCCGCAAACCCCCTTATTTCGCTAACAGAAAATGTGTAGCAGCCATTCCATGAGTACTGTCCTTGAAAAACGGTGACCGATGTATGCGAACGATGCGCACCATGATTATCGTACGGTTTACGGTTTTTCATCGATAATTTTATCGTCAAGGATGTCCATCGATTAATGATACAAATATTAAAAATGGAAATAATAATGATATGCCATCGATTATGGTGTTTTTACAATTCACTGATTATGTTTGTTAGAATTTATTATTATTATTATTATTATTATTATTATTATTATTATTATTAATTATAAAGAAATGAGTGTATCACAGTTTAAATATATCTATTTTATATTAAATCAGCTACGCCAATCGGTGTTATTTCATATTAGAAAAAAAAAAGAGATGAAACTGTTGTCTGTGTTTTAGATGCGTGAAAGACCCACCAGTAATGATTGTGTTATTGTCAATTTGGTAGATATATATTTGAGTATATTGTCTGATTAAACGGTTGATAGCCAAGGATTTAATATAGTATATATCGATATCGTTACATATCAGTTACGCAAAACTATTATGTTATAATACGATCGTATTAGAAAATAAGGCTATTTATGGACGGAATTAATAATGACAACAATGTTATATCATTTAATCTGACTAGCAATTGACCCTGTTATCTTTACCCCATTTCCGCATGACGCGAATTATTTGTTCAACCTGCGAGTTCTTCGTGTTCTTCAGAAGCTGTATGACTTCTTGGAGTAGGTCCCTGTAACGAGAAATTGCGGGTTCGAGATAGGCAACGTTTGTATTAACTTTGTGCGTACTCACTTTGGCTGCTTTTCTGCGACTATGTATTGAAACGTCCCGCAACACGCCCCACGTTTTCCTTCCCAATACTCCGGATTAGGGTCCATACGATCTAACATGTCGAAGGACTTTGCGGCATACCAAAATTCACCGACTTTGTAACAAGTATTGGCAATCAATTGCAATAGGTTGAATGATTCCGTCGATGTGTCCATTTTCAGATAAAGATCCCAAGCCAGCTGGGCCTTCTTGTTCATTATGTCTAATATTAAAGTTGGTATCGTTATACGTAAGATTATGTATAAGCGCATCCACGAGAAAATCGTAGTGTGTCTTAACACTTTAAGGACCGCTAAGAAATATGTAAGAAATACGTCTGGGATCGCATGTTTTTGGAAAACGTACGTTACAAAAAATCATAACTTTGTTATCTATGAAGCGATTTTTGTGCAACTTTCAAAAATTCTATAATTGGAAGTATTTGAGGTATTGTTAAAAAAGTGCGTTTTTTTTAATAATTACCATAACTTTTTTACTTAACACGATGACTGCCACGGTGGTCACCGGTGACCGGTACAAAAGGTTTTACTATAAAGGCAAACAAAATCGCTATGAAGCCTATTTGCAATCTTATATTGGAATAGTGCTTCAACACTTTGGCTTCTAACAACTATGCGTTACCTTTATTTTGCACGATTTAAGTATACGTTGCAGTATTTGATCGCATTGCGATTCTAACATAGTAAAATACGCGGTGACAGGTGCGAAAGATTTCACTAAAAATGCAAAAAATTCGCAATTAAGCCTACTTACAATCTTGTAAAGGCAATTGATATTGGAATGGTGCTTCAATACTTTGGCTTCTAGCAACTTTGCATTACCTTCATTTTGTACGATTTAAGTATACTTTGCAGTATTTGATCGCATTGCGATTCTAACATAGTAAAATACGCGGTGAGCGGCACAAAAGATTTTACTACAAATGCAAAAAATTCGCAAATGAACCTATTTGCAATCTCATAAAAGCAATTGATATTGAAACGGTACTTTAATACTTTGGCTTCTAACAACTTTGCGTTACCTTCATTTTGCACGATTTAATTATACTCTGCAGTATTGCATCGATCTAACACAGCAAAATTTTTACTATAAATGCAAAGATTCTAACATAATCTTGTAAAATACGCGGACTGACATTTTGTACGATTTAATTATACTCTGCAGTATTTCATTGCGTCGTGATTCTAAACATAGCAAAATACGCAAAAGATTTTACTATAAATGAAAACAATTCGCAACTAAGCCTACTTGCAATCTTGTAAAAGCAATTGATATTGGAGCGGTACTTTAATACTTTGGCTTCTAAAAACTTTGCGTTACCTTAATTTTGCACGATTTAATTATACTCTGCAGTATTTCATCGCGTCGTGATTCTAACATAGCAAAATACGCAAAAGATTTTACTATAAATGCAAAGAATTCGCAATGAAGTCTACTTGCAATCTTATAAAGGCAATTGATATTGGAGCGGTACTTTAATACTTTGGCTTCTAGCAACTTTGCATTACCTTCATTTTGTGCGATTTAAGTATACTTTGCAGTATTTGATCGCATTGTGATTCTAACATAGTAAAATACGCGGTGACAGGTGCGAAAGATTTCACTAAAAATGCAAAACATTCGCAATGAAGTCTACTTGCAATTTTATAAAGGCAATTGATATTGGAATGGTGCTTCAATACTTTGGCTTCTAGCAACTTTGCATTACCTTCATTTTGCATGATTTAATCATACTCTGCAGTATTTCATCGCATCGTGGTTCTAACATAGTAAAATACGCGGTGACCGGCACAAAAGATTTTACTACAAATGCAAAAAATTCGCAAATAAACCTATTTGCAATCTCATAAAAGCAATTGATATTGGAACGGTACTTCAATATTTTGGCTTCTAAAAACTTTGCGTTACCTTTATTTTGCACGGTTTAATTATACTCTGCTGTATTTCATTGCATCGCGGTTCTAACACAACAAAATACGCTTGGCAGTCAACGTGTTAAAAAATAAATTTATATGAAAGTTATAAAGTGCGTAAACCACCAGTAAATAAGCGAAAAAGACATGAAGGCAATCGAGTTGAATCGAAAAAATAGATACAATGTATCAAAGTAAATGATATCTAAAGACAGCATGTAGAAAACACGAGAAAACTCGTGAGCGGTCCTTGAAGTGTTAAAATTGTGTTCATCGTACTGTACATAATTAGCTGAAATAACAGGTAAATTGGGTTGACCAGCGAAAATCACTCTAGTGTACTCACAACAGTATGCCAGGAGACTGATGTAGACATAATCGTTCTTGTACTTTTCGTTATTGATCAGCAGGAAAGCTTCCTCGGCAACTTTAAAGTAACCGGCAGCGGTTCGCGCCTGAGCGTAGTTAAAATTAAAGTCGTCCTCTTCAGAAAAGAACGTTTTGATCGAATTCAAGTACACCAGGGCTTCTTCGAATTGACGATAAAGGAAGAAGCAAGAAGCCATGCACTGTCTACCATGAATGGTATCACATTCAGAAGCTGACGAACCCACCAATTGAAAATGTTGTTGGGCCGTCACAATATTATCACGCTGCAAAATATTCAGTGTGTTAATCGTCAGAGTTTTCTTACATAATAAGCAGAGTACGAACTTACAGATCCTGTCTCCTGTCCCATTACAGCGTTCACTATTCCTTTCAGAATATATTCCTGTGGTACGGTGGGTTCAAAATCCTTTATCAATTCAAACGCTTCCTGTACGTCGTCCTGCTTTAAATAATATATCGCCAGATTGAGTCTGGCCTCAGGAATTACATCGACCAAGTTAGGCAAGACACGTAACGCACCCTCACCACCTCGAAATACCTGATATAGTTTATAACAAAGTAGGTACGTGGCTTACAGGTGTAACTGTGGGTAACATTACGAAAGTCTTGATACATACTACGGTATTGTGTTGTATGAGATCGTTGCCAAATGTGAAGGAACTCGACATTTTTTCAGCGAGCTGCTTCATTTCAGCTTGAGCAACGTTGCCATTGTATAAACGAAAGTGATTGCAGGCTTTCAAGTTAATTGCAATGGCACTGTCAGGATGCTTTTGTAAGTAAACTTGGAGAACCTCCTGAGCAGCATCGTAGTAATCTAATTTGTAATAGCATAATGCCACGTAAACGTTCAGAGCGAAGTAGTCTCTAAAAATAAAGCTTTTTGTGAGAAATATTCGTCAATCGTTTGTTTTCGCTCTCTTATTTCTTAGTTTTTGCATTTATAACAGTGCTAGGTGTTCTAAAGGAGTTTGTGCAATGGGAAAAGGTGCAAAAAACACAACGAACCACCATGTAGAAACACCAGTTTATTAAAAGTCGATAACAGCAGCAGAATGTGGAAATAGGAATTCGTATGTGGGTACCTGCAAAGTTTAAGTTCTGTTATAAAGCGCAGTTCCATTTCTGTTTCGCTCAGTGCGGAGTCCTGCTCTTTCTGACTTTCTTTGCAAAACCAATAAATAGTGTAAGTTGCATATGAAGCTTTAAAACTAAAAACATCGCTGTGCATAAAATGTGCAAGAGAAAAGCCACAAATAGAAATACTAATAACACGATTAACTTTCTAGTGCCTAAACGATTTAAATACAACCTGTTATCCAGATGAATCTTTTTATAGACATCAATAGCCTCCTGATAATGAGCTCTCAGGTAATGAATAGACGCTAAGCAAAGTTGATCCTCGATATCGTCCCCTAACAACTGATGACACTGTTTCAGCTTCTCTTTATTACCCGTCTTATGCGCCAAATGAAGCTGCAACCTAGTTTTCAACTGACTCTCAGGTGCGTCTTCTAAAACCTTCTCCGACTCAGGATACATTCCAAGATAAAAGTAACAACATGCCAAGTTCGCAGCTATATCAGACGGCGCACTCTCCTTTTTCATCAAATTCTCATAAACATTAGCAGCCCTCTTATAATCCCCCAGATGAAAAGCACAATAACCCATCCATAATTCTGAACTAGCAGTCCTACTGGAATTATCAAACTCCAAAAAAGTCAATGCCCCGGTGTAGTCTCTCTTCTCCAAAAACTGCTCCAACTTCGGAATGTCTTTCTGCGACGTAGTTTTTTTACTCCCGTCCGAAGACACCGGTTTAGCCCTCGACAAAATCTGAAATTATTGCAACAATATACGATCATTTTCATTTTAGCAGCCGATTTTTTACAAATACCATTTTTCATCGTTCCACGGGTATAAACAGCGAATATTTCTTAAGTTTATTGATCAGCAGCGCCACCGTTGCCACAAACAAACCGACGTAGGATATTTCCACTATCTCCCAGTTTTAACTCTTTCCGCTCGACACGCTTTTCTCTCGGGCTGACCAGCAACTCGACAGTCATCCGCCTATTTCATGAGTTCGTTTCTCTTAACTTAAAATAATTTTAAGCACAATGGGACACTTTAAACTCGTATATTTTAACATTACATACATTTATTTAACTTAATGAAGGATATTTATTAAGGATTACGTTCTATAATTTTTCTTCTTGTGGTATTTTGTAAAACAATCTCCAATGTGCATTCTTGGCTTGTCAGGGCATGTGTCACAATAGTACACAGTTTGTCGTCTTTGGCCGGACTTTCGTTGGGAAGAAACTTTGCAATCCTTTTTTTGTCCCATCAAAATAACATGCAGCTTCCCATTAAGTCGGATCATTTCAGAAGTGCTCTGTGAAGTAGAAGCTGTGCTACGTTGGCTTTTGGCTTTTGGCCACTTTGGCTTTCAGATTCACTATCGATTATTCAGATTTTTCGTCTTCTTACACCTATAACGTCGTCACTATCTTCATCACTTCCGTCTTCATTCTCATGGGCAAGCTGTCTATGTAGTGATGTCATTTCGTTCGTTATTGCCGAAAAATTGAACTCATCTTCACTAGAAGTCATTTCTTCGTCATGTTCCATACTTATTGGACTCACTAACTTTGAAAGAAATATTGCGATTGCCAAGAAGGTTGAATTCGAACTAATGTCGAAGACATAGTCCAACCCGCGTTTGCAAGTATTTTTGAGATAAGACATTTTATCTCAAACGTGCGAAGACGGTGATTGGTTCTTTTTGTACCTTTTTTGAAAGAAGCGAATTGAAAGAAGCGTTGCGACGTCTATCAGCGTTCTATTATTCTCAAGGCATAATGCACGCATTGAAATTCGTTTGTGTTTTTGAGATAAGACATCTTTATAGCTATGTAGACACCTCATAAAATGATCTACAAAAGGCCAGGTAGACTTGTCAAGCGATATTCGTTAGGCAAAACACAAATAAACACCGTTACCACTCAATTTACCGCATCGATGCGAGTGGTGCCTGAGAGGCACCGCTAGAGCGCAAAAAGTTAAAATAATTTTAGGCACAATAGGATACTTTAAACTCGTATATTTTAACATTCCATACATTTATTTAACTTAATGAAGGATATTTATTAAGGATTACGTTCTATAATTTTTCTTCTTGTGGTATTTTATAAAACAATCTCCAATGTGCATTCTTGGCTTGTCGGGGCATGTGTCACAATAGTACACAGTTTGTCGTCTTTGGCCGGACTTTCGTTGGGAACAAACTTTGCAATTGGATTGCATTTTGTGATTGGTTCTTTTTGTATCTTTCTTTTAAAGAAGCGAATTGAAAGAAGCGTTGCGACGTCTATCAGCGTTCTATTATTCTCAAGGCACAATGCACGTATTGAAATTCATTTGTGTTTTTGAGATAAGACATCTTTATAGCTATGTAGACACCTCATAAAATGATCTACAAAAGGCCAGGTAGACTTGTCAAGCGATATTCGTTAGGCAAAACACAAATAAACACCGTTACCACTCAATTTACCGCATCGATGCGAGTGGTGCCTGAGAGGCACCGCTAGAGCGCAAAAAGTTAAAATAATTTTAGGCACAATGGGACACTTTAAACTCGTATATTTTAACATTACATACATTTATTTAACTTAATGAAGGATATTTATTAAGGATTACGTTCTATAATTTTTCTTCTTGTGGTATTTTGTAAAACAATCTCCAATGTGCATTCTTGGCTTGTCGGGGCATGTGTCACAATAGTACACAGTTTGTCGTCTTTGGCCGGACTTTCGTTGGGAACAAACTTTGCAATTGGATTGCATTTTGTGATTGGTTCTTTTTGTATCTTTCTTTTAAAGAAGCGAATTGAAAGAAGCGTTGCGACGTCTATCAGCGTTCTATTATTCTCAAGGCATAATGCACGCATTGAAATTCGTTTGTGTTTTTGAGATAAGACATCTTTATAGCTATGTAGACACCTCATAAAATGATCTACAAAAGGCCAGGTAGACTTGTCAAGCGATATTCGTTAGGCAAAACACAAATAAACACCGTTACCACTCAATTTACCGCATCGATGCGAGTGGTGCTAGAATTTTAGGCACAATGGGACACTTTAAACTCGTATATTTTAACATTACATACATTTATTTAACTTAATGAAGGATATTTATTAAGGATTACGTTCTATAATTTTTCTTCTTGTGGTATTTTGTAAAACAATCTCCAATGTGCATTCTTGGCTTGTCGGGGCATGTGTCACAATAGTACACAGTTTGTCGTCTTTGGCCGGACTTTCGTTGGGAACAAACTTTGCAATTGGATTGCATTTTGTGATTGGTTCTTTTTGTATCTTTTTTTTAAAGACGAATTGAAAGAAGCGTTGCGACGTCTATCAGCGTTCTATTATTCTCAAGGCATAATGCACGCATTGAAATTCGTTTGTGTTTTTGAGATAAGACATCTTTATAGCTATGTAGACACCTCATAAAATGATCTACAAAAGGCCAGGTAGACTTGTCAAGCGATATTCGTTAGGCAAAACACAAATAAACACCGTTACCACTCAATTTACCGCATCGATGCGAGTGGTGCCTGAGAGGCACCGGTCGAGCGCAAGAGGCACCGGTCGAGCGCAAAGAGTTAATATTTTTTAATTTTTAGAGCCCATTTGTTTATTAAGAATGCACAAAAAACTTGCAAAAAAGAAAATTTGTGTATGTTTATTCGTTCGTCCACAACCGTTATTCGAATTTCACGCAGTTTTCGGTCATTGAAAGCTTTCTGGTCCCCTTAAATTATCGACCCGATCCAAATTCGAAATATCAAATACCCATATACCGCTAATAATTATACTTTATCTTTTATTTACAGACACAGTACCTACCGACCACGGCGTCTCCAATTGGTTCAACGGGCAGCCCAGTAATCGGCGTGACTTACAGTAAACCATTCCCCATCCCAGGCGTTACTTACCAATCCAGACAGACATAACAGAAGCGTTACGACGTCTATCAGCGTTCTATTATTCTCAAGGCATAATGCACGCATTGAAATTCGTTTGTGTTTTTGAGATAAGACATCTTTATAGCTATGTAGACACCTCATAAAATGATCTACAAAAGGCCAGGTGGACTTGTCAAGCGATATTCGTTAGGCAAAACACAAATAAACACCGTTACCACTCAATTTACCGCATCGATGCGAGTGGTGCCTGAGAGGCACCGGTCGAGCTGGCGCAGCACATGCCGTGGTGCCTGAGAGGCACCGCTAGAGCGCAGAGAGTTAAGTAGACAGTTTCGATGATGTGACTTTCCCTCGTTGTAAACATGGCAGCTTATCAGCTGTCATAGCATCGACGTATCAGCTGTGTTTGACTTTTAGTCGAGACGACGGACAACGGAATATATGCGAGCGACGATGACCGTAAAAGTATTTTCTGGTGCGCAGAGCCGGAGATGAATGAACGAGAGGAATTAAATGACACTAGATGATTTAGGTTAATAGCTTGCATGTAGCAAAGTTATTTCCAATCATGTTGGTGAGGAATGAAGATATGGAAATCTTGAGGAAGGAACTTCAGGTGCCAGCCAAGTATATAAGGCTGACGGATGGCAGGATTTGTTTGACGATTCATAGGAACTGGCTGGCGAGTCTGTTGTCGATCGGACGGGTTTCGTTTACTAAACATGAGAAACTCACTGCGGATGAAATCGCTGCTGAGCCGAGTATTGAGGAATTGGGTCCTGATTGGATGATCATTTATGCAAAAGTAATAGTTTTACGCATCTTATATCGTGAGAATAAACTGATCTCATAGTATCGATTACTCGTTTGTTAGGTATATAGAAAGCAACACAAGAATGCTATTCCTTTACCTAGAGGAAGGCACAACATTAATACAAAAACACAAGCGGAGCTGACGTTTTCTCAATTGCTTCATTATGTGGCAGAAACTAACTACCGCAATTTGTGGAAAGAATCTTACAAGAAATATTATAGTAAGTATTCATACGGAATGTGTGCGTTTATTCCTTTAGTCATTAACCCTTTGCACTCGGACATGTTTCTTCACAAACTAGCGAATAGCGCAATATTTCGTTTAAAATGGTATAGTTTTGAAAAACATAGTCCTAATTGCAATGATCAGAAACCGTAGTTGAATTTTAACACTAAACGTAACAAGCATGGTCAAATGAGGCCTTTGAAAATTTACTTTAAAATCGTACATTCATTGTTATTTCTTTCGCTTATTTAACCCTTTGCACTCAGACATGTTTCTTCACGAACTAGCAAATAGCGCAATATTTTGTTTAAAATGGTATAGTTTTGAAAAATATACTCTGCTCAAATCATGTTTTGCAAACAAACTTTGCTGATACATTTATGTTGAAACAAAATCGGAATTTTATAGTCTATTCTTTTCGAATGTGTCATAGTTCATTCACCAATGTGCATTGCGGGTTTATTCAAACACATATCGCAGTAATAACTTGTTAATGATCTTTCACATGCCATTTTTTCTTCCAAGCATATACAATGTTTATACGATAACTTGCAGTTTATCATTCAGCCTATTGCAGGGATATATAGAAGGTTGTTCTCGCAGTCGCTAGAATGCTCATCTCAGTTCATTGACCACGAATTTACTAAATATCAAATAGCGCATAGATAATTAATACATATCGCAGTAATAACTTGTTCATGATCTTTCACATGCCATTTTTTCTTCCAAGCATATATGTTTATACGAAACTTGCAGTTTATCATTCAGCCTATTTATATAGAAGGTATTTCTCAGTTTATGACCACGAATTTACTAAATATCAAATAGCGCATAGATTATTAATACATATCGCAGTTAACTTGTTCATGATCACATGCCATTTTTTCTTCCAAGCATATACAATGTTTATACGATAACTAGTTTTTTCAGATTGCAGGGATATATAGAAGGTTGTTCAGTCGGAATCCTCCTCTCAGTTTATTGACCACGAATTTACTAAATATCAAATAGCGCATAGATTATTAATACATATCGCAGTAATAACTTCTTCATGATCTTTCACATGCCATTTTTTCTTCCAAGCATATACAATGTTTATACGATAACTTCCAGTTTATCATTCAGCCTATTGCAGGGATATATAGAAGGTTGTTCTCGCAGTCGCTAGAATCCTCCTCTCAGTTTATTGACCACGAATTTACTAAATATCAAATAGCGCATAGATTATTAATACATATCGCAGTAATAACTTGTTTATGATCTTTCACGTGTCATTTTTTCTTCCAAGCATATACAATGTTTATACGATAACTTGCAGTTTATCATTCAGCCTATTGCAGGGATATATAGAAGGTTGTTCTTGCAGTCGCTAGAATGCCCTCTCAGTTTATTGACCAATTTACAAATATCAAATAGCGCATAGATTATTAATACATATCGCATGAATAACTTGTTCATGATCTTTTACATGCCATTTTTTCTTCCACATATACAATGTTTATACGATAACTTGCAGTTTATCATTCAGCCTATTGCAGGGATATATAGAAGGTTGTTCTCGCACAAAATCCTCCTCTCAGTTTATTGACCACGAATTTACTAAATATCAAATAGCGCATAGATTATTAATACATATCGCAGTAATAACTTCTTCATGATCTTTCACATGCCATTTTTTCTTTATACAATGTTTATACGATAACTTCCAGTTTATCATTCAGCCTATTGCAGGGATATATAGAAGGTTGTTCTCGCAGTCGCTAGAATCCTCCTCTCAGTTTATTGACCACGAATTTACTAAATATCAAATAGCGCATAGATTATTAATACATATCGCAGTAATAACTTGTTTATGATCTTTCACGTGTCATTTTTTCTTCCAAGCATATACAATGTTTATACGATAACTTGCAGTTTATCATTCAGCCTATTGCAGGGATATATAGAAGGTTGTTCTTGCAGTCGCTAGAATGCCCCTCTCAGTTTATTGACCACGAATTTACTAAATATCAAATAGCGCATAGATTATTAATACATATCGCATGAATAACTTGTTCATGATCTTTTACATGCCATTTTTTCTTCCAAGCATATACAATGTTTATACGATAACTTGCAGTTTATCATTCAGCCTATTGCAGGGATATATAGAAGGTTGTTCTCGCAGTCGCTAGAATCCTCCTCTCAGTTTATTGACCACGAATTTACTAAATATCAAATAGCACATAGATTATTAATACATATCGCAGTAATAACTTGTTCATGATCTTTCACATGCCATTTTTTCTTCCAAGCATATACAATGTTTATACGATAACTTGCAGTTTATCATTCAGATTGCAATATATAGAAGGTTAAGAATCCTCCTCTCAGTTTATTGACCATGAATATACTTAATATCAAATAGCGCACAGATTATTAATTCTATCTCATTGCCTTAACTTGTAACTCCCTTGAAAAATATTAAGGAAACAAATATTTGAACAAACGTTTTCTGTACATACATTTTCCTCAGTAATAACACAAAGCATATTCGTGTCTCCTCAGAGGGGACAGCCGAGTGCAAAGGGTTGAAAGTCGTAGATGTATTATTATTTGCAACGCAGGTCCATGGAATCCTCTTGAACAAAAGGAACAATGCAATGTAACAGCGGATGTAAGCGATGTTGTTATAATGCAGGAAGTGTTGGCAAGAATGTATGGTTGTACATTGGCTCAGTTGGAAAATGGGAGAGTCGTATCAGTTTTAAACGGATCAGCAACCGAACCACACTGCAATCTCCTCCCAGTTCTATTTGCAGTAGAGACAGTGTCCGCTTTTATAATTTTCTATGAACAAACTGCAAAATATTCTCTGAGAGAGTGAGTGCTTACTATTCCTTAAATTATTGAACGTAACGTTGTTCACTGACTCTTACTTTCCATTGCAGATGCGTAATGTACAGTCCGGCAGCCTTAAGTGCAAATCATAGTAAGCCACTGTTTTTAGTGTACCAGTTGCTAAGGCTGTCTAGAGATCTTCATGATCTGGGCCTTGTGTTAGGCGAGATTACTCTAAGTGATATTTTACTAATGGACAATTTGACAATTCAGGTACACCTTTCGACCTTCTGCTTACTATGAAACCATCATCGTATTAAAATCATTAAACATTTCAATAAATCATAGGTATTGCCGAAATTGGATGACAATATTTATCTAAAACCGTCTTCATCATCTATCACGATGTCCTCAGAAAACAAGGAAAATCAATTGAATAATCATAAAAAAATAGATACGTCGGCTAGTCTAGCGCCGGGAAGTCCAAATTTTGGTATTAATGGAAGTATTGAGAGGCTTTGCGAAATGTGGGTGTACAACGTCATCAGCAATTTCGATTACTTAACTGCCTTAAATAATATAGCTGGCAGAAGATACGGGGATCCCAGTTGCCATCACGTTATGCCGTGGGTTACAGACTTTACGTCAAGATGTGGTGGCAACTGGAGAGACCTAACGAAATCGAAATTTCGATTGAACAAAGGAGATCGACAGTTAGATCTAACTTTCGATTCTCAATCCACTGAGGTACATTTATTTAAACGTGTATCTTCATAAGTATGCGAACAGTCTGAATCAGTTGAGAATGTTTACAGGTTGGGCATCATGTGTCTGATGTTTTATCTGAAATTACATATTACGTTTATCTTTCACGACGTTACAACAAATCTGTCCTTTGCAAACACGTTCGACCATTGTGGGTGCCAGGAGAGTATCCAGCTTCTATTCAAAGACTACATGATTGGAGTCCGGATGAGTGTATTCCACAATTTTTTACTGACCCTACTGTATTTAAGGTGGAGCATAATATGATAACAGAAAAGATCAACTGCACAAAACGCAGAACTTTTACCGTTTCTATCACTTTCAGTCTATTCACGAAGATTTGCCCGACTTAGAAGTTCCAGCTTGGGCAACTTCTCCGGAAGACTTTATCGAGAAACATAGAGAAGCTTTGGAGAGTCTTTACGTTTCAGAAAGATTGCATCATTGGATAGACTTAACATTTGGCTACAAGTACGCATTACCATATTAACACGTTGACTGCCACGGTGATTGGTGCAAAAGACTTTACTAAAAATGCAAAAAATTCGCGATGAAGCCTACTTTCAATCTTGTAAAAGCAATTGATGTTGGAATCGTGCTTCAATACTTTTGCTTTTAACAACTCTGCGTTACCTTTATTTTGCACAATTTAATTATACTCTGCAGTATTTCATTGCATCGCCGTTATAACATAGCAAAATACGCGGTAACCGGCACAAAAGATTTGACTAAACATGCAAAAAATTCGCAATGAAGCCTATTTGCAATCTTGAAAAAGCAATTGATATTGGAGCGGTACTTTAATACTTTGGCTTCTAACTCTGCATTATCTTTATTTTGCACGATTCCATTATACTTTACAGTATTTCTTAGCATCGCGATTTTAACATAGTAAATACGCGGTGACCAGCGTAAAAGGTTTTACTAGAAATGCAAAAAATTCGCAATGAAGCCTATTTGCAATCTTGTAAAGCAATTGATATTGGAACGGTGCTTCAATACTAAGCTTCTAACAACTCTGCATTACCTTTATTTTGCACGATTTAATTATACTCTGCAGTATTTCATCGCATCGCGGTTATAACATAGCAAAATACGCGGTAACCGGCACAAAAGATTTGACTAAACATGCAAAAAATTCGCAACGAAGCCTATTTGCAATCTTGTAAAGCAATTGATATTGGAACGATGCTTCAATACTTTGGCTTCTAACAACTCTGCGTTACCTTAATTTTGCACGATTTAATTATACTCTGCAGTATTTCATCGCGTCGTAATTCTAACATAGCAAAATACGCAAAAGATTTTACTATAAATGCAAAGAATTCGCAATGAAGCTTATTTGCAATCTTGTAAAAGCAATTGATATTGGAGCGGTGCTTCAATACTTTGGCTTCTAACAACTATGCGTTACCTTCATTTTACACTACTTAATCATATTTTGCAGTATTTCATCGCATACGGTTCTAACATAGTAAAATATGCGGTGACGGTGCAAAAGATTTGACTAAACATGCAAAAAATTCGCAATGAAGCCTATTTGCAATCTTGTAAAGCAATTGATATTGGAACGATGCTTCAATACTTTGGTTTCTAACAACTTTGCATTACCTTTACTTTGGAGGATTTAATTATACTCTGCAGTATTTTATTGCATTGCGGTTCTAACAACAAAATACGCGGTGACTGATGAAAAAGATTTTATTAAAAATACGAAAAATTCGCATTGGAGCCTATTTGCAATCTTGTAAAAGCAATTGATATTGGAACGGTACTTCAATACTTTGGCTTCTAACAACTCTGCGTTATTTTTATTTTGGACGATTTAATTACACTCTAGCGTATTCCACTGCATCGCGGTTCTAACATAGCAAAAAATACGCTTGGCAGTCAACGTGTTAATAAAAGACATTCATGTTAGCAATGTGTATGCGACTTCTTATTTTTGTAGATTATCCGGTTCAGCCGCAGTTAAATCTAAAAACGTTTGCTTGCAACTCGTCGACAATCATACAAGTTTGACTAACTCCGGGGTAGTGCAACTTTTCACGCAACCTCATCCCCAGAAAGTGATACCTTCTCCGTATTGGAGCAAAATTCCTCCTCGTCTACGAGCCACTTTAGCGACCAATAAAGCAAGTACGTATCTTTACCTTCTCTCCAGTCTAAAACTACAATCTACAGAATAATCTCACTTTTTTTTTTGCAGAAAATGATCAAATGGGAGGAAAAGCGAGCGATGACGAAGGTCACAGCTCTGGTTTTGAAGAGGAAGAATTACCCACGACGATTTCGAACGCTTCAAGATCCTCTCCTCTTGCCTTAAGTCGTTTCCTAAGTCGCTCTCGAGGTTCATTACTGTCCGCAGAAGATAGCGCAAAGTCCGAGAAGTCAACGAGTCAAACAATAATTCTTCCAAAAGATTATAACCCGGTCGCGGCATTGCTTCAGGTCGAAACGATGCACGCGTTCATGAACAAAGTGAATCATCAGATCTACAAGCCGGTTATCGAACAACACGATTCCCCAGTGAATTACAAACAAATCGTAGCTTGTAGTCGCATAAAGGAACAACAGATTCTTGGCTGCCTGATCGTGGAAACATTTCTCGCAGGCAAGTTTCGCGCGACTTGGAACATTGAGAAAATATCGTTCAGTCAGAGACTGTCTACGTGCCTGAATACTTTGAAGACGTCGCCCGATAATTTGCCAAAGTGCGTGAGAAACGCAGTTGCGTTACTCCTGCAGATCGACATTACACCAAAGAGTTACAACATCGACAGTGGAGAGGTATATAAACAAGTCATAAAGCTCGGTCCTTCATATAATTTGTTCCATGCGTTTCATATAGAAATTCCAGATAACCGACGCACCGTTTCGTTATCCAACCATCACTCACATGGGGCTTCCTCCACCGTCAGCCCATCAGTTTCTTCAACCAATTCTCTCCGGCAGTTTATTCCCATCTTCAAAATACTGTCAGTACCTATTCAACGTCGTGGAGATGCTACAAGAATACAGTACCTTACTTCGCGATCTGAACTTCGTGATGAAGGCGGAAGAGGATACGGATATTTCCGCAAAAACGAAAATTAGGTACCTGTGCAAAATCAGCGAGTGTAAAGTTAAAGCCATTGCCAGGGAACTTGAGAAACTTTTACCGCACACTGATGCGAGTAGAGAAGCCACGTTAGAATTAATCGTTCCACATGTACAACAAATCATGGAGGAACCTTACAGTGCAGTACTGGCAGCATGGCACTTATTTGATCCGGTGGCAAAGTATGTTCTACAGAAGTGTGTGATGGAATATCTTCAATTATTAATTATTAAGCGCTCAAATGATTTCAGAGCGCTTGGTCCAAAAGACACGGCAGATACATTCCTATTACCGATAATGAAACTGTATGAAAATGGGTCAGTTATGGATAATTCAGTGCACGGAGACATCCTTCCGGCAGGATTAATAGCAAAGTTCCGGACTACAAGGTTATATCATAGGAGTTTCTTGTTGAAATTAATGGTTAGACTGGGACTACGCCGGTTTTTGGAAAACTTTATTACCCCTTTGGTGGAAGCTGTGGGAGGATATCGAGATTACATTCAGGGATCGTCAGTTTCGACCGTACACAGAACAGGAAACTTAAAGTACGATTCCAATGTATAAGAATTTGTTGAGGTTGAACGTATTAGAATCTAGGGAAATGTTTTGGTTGCAGAAGTTGCGATTTGAGCGGGCCTAGTGCAGATGGCGAAGGTGTTTTATCTCCGTTAGATGAAGATTCATCAGCAGATTCCGAACATAACACTACTTGGTCCCCTGCACCAGTAAATAACGAATATGCCCGAACTGCAGTACCTGCTGAGACTGAGAATGAAGGTAGTTTGTTATTTGTAGAAATAAACTACTATTAATTAACACTTTAACGACCGCTAGCCGATTAATCGACTTTTCGGTTCTAACTGCTATTTACCGGTAGCCGATTAATCAGCTTTTCGGTGGTCAACGGTTATATTAGATAAAATAAATATCAGATGATATTATGACAATTCTAAATGACAATAAAATTACATTGCTTTGAAACCAAAGGATTCTCAACAACACATTCAGTATTTTTCAGTTATAAAACATTTCAAATAGGCATATGCACAATTCCTGCGCGATATCCAAAACAGAGGCGGTCGTTAGTGAGTGACATCTTCAGTCAATAGTGGCCGTTAAAGTGTTAATTTTTAGGTATACAGGGCTTTTGGGATAATTTGAAATGGCTGATTTTGCGAATCAAATGCAAGTGATGGCAATATGTCATGAATGCCATCGTTACGTTGCTATCAATTAAAAACTTCCAAGTTTTGAAAGACAAACTAGGATGCCAATTGATTCGAAACGTTCGGAATTAGATAAAATAAATATCAGATGATATTATGACATTTCTAAATGACAATAAAATTACACTGCTTTGAAACCAAAGAATTCTCAACAACACATTCAGTATTTTTCAGTTGTAAAGTTTTACAAATAGGCACATATATAATTCTTGCGCGATATCCAAAACAGAGTCGATCGTTAGTGAGTGGCATCTCCAGTCAATAGCGGTCGTTAAAGTGTTAATTTTTAGGTATACAGGGCTTTTGGGATAATTTGAAATGGCTGATTTTGCGAATCAAATGCAAGTGATGGCAATATGTCATGAATGTCATCGTTGCGTTGCTATCAATTAAAAACTTCCAAGTTTTGAAAGATAAACTAGGATGCCAATTCATTCGACACGTTCGGAATTAGATAAAATAAATATCAGATGATATTATGACAATTCTAAATGACAATAAAATTACACTGCTTTGAAACCAAAGAATTCTCAACAACACATTCAGTATTTTTCAGTTGTAAAGCTTTACAAATAAGCACATATATAATTCTTGCGCGATATCCAAAACAGAGTCGGTTGTTAGTGAGTGGCATCTTCAGTCAATAGCGGTCGATAAAGTGTTAACGTACAAATTGTCCATTCTTCATTTTGCAGAAGTGTTTACTATGGAGACAGAAGATAATTCCTGGATAAACCTCAACACAGGAACAGCTTACAACATTGACTTACACATAGACGTGAATTTAAGCGATGACACCCTGGAAGATGGCAGTCGTACTTCTCCTCCTGGTTCTGTCAAGTCCCCAACGATTCCCATCCCGAAATATTCAAACTCCGCCGGCATGAAGCTCGTAACCGAATTCAGCACCATCGGTTGCCACGTTGGAAGTAAAACTTCAAGCGAAGATATGCCGTACACAGAAAACTACGGAGGGACTATTCTTTCTGGGAGCAACGTGTCTGAAAACGCTTGCATTCCAGCCGAAGAACCTGTCGCCCTGACTCTGGAAACAGACACTGACGAAAAATCGGACATCAACGCGCAAGAGGAGACTGTGCATTTGGATCATATTTATCGAAAGTCTACGCCAAGTGAATGCACAGTCTCTGAAATGAGTGCAGAGTCTGTCATTTGGTTATCTCATCGTCTTGGTCCAGTACTTACAGCTCGATACCTGTCCCGAAACTTATTGAGAATGTTGACCCTGTGTTACGGAGGAAAAGAAAACCTATCTCCGGTTGACGAAAACAACGTAGTGTTGGTGGAGGGCATAAGTTGGAGTAAAGCTATATTGGTCGGTGACCTGAACGCTGTAAAAGTTTTAGAATGCCTGACTGCAATCGCAGGTTTATACGGTGAACAAATAATATTGTTACAATACTTCGCACACATGGCCGAACTCTTGGCTCTGTGCAAAAGGAAATTGACCCCAAGTTTAGAGGGAGGATTAGTCTCGTGTCTGGCTCTACTTAATCACATAACGCCTTACCTGACAGATGCTGCAGTGGTGGACGCATTGCACGTAAAATGCTTTTTTAAATACGTATATCATGTAGTATGTCTTAGGCTTTATTTTACTACATCAGTTATGTGTTCATGCAGGATCCAATCGTGAAGTCGATTCTGCATCCGACGGTTCGCATATTGTCTACCACGAGATTTACTTTCCCGAGTGGCGCCATAGCACGTGCAGCTTTGGCGGACAAATGTCTGGAAACGATGTTCACTTTGAGTTCACGTCTTGGAAGCGTAATCACGAAGAATCAGCTGGCCGTTGCCATTCAACGATTCTTTCTGACTTTCGACAAGGCGTTCAGTCAAACTACAACCGCAGAAAGTGCTGCCGAGAACGAACAAAAGACGACTACCTCGGGTATCATTAGGTAAAATCAGCAGTTTGTCCGAAACTTACAGAATCTTCATAGCAACTTTACAGAAATTGCATCTTCATACCGTGCAGGGGCAAAAGCTCGAAGGAAGAACCCAGTCATACAGACTGGAATAGCGATAATCATGGGAGCGGGCCACAAGTGTGGAGCGGATTTAATTCAGAAATCGCGGATTCTTACTCTCCTCCTGTTATTGAGACTAATGACATGCCTGATCCCCAGAGAAATAAGGTAGCAACGATGTCTGGACGTCGTTCTTGTGGTCTGAAGACGCGCTAGACTAGATTCCAATTATGGTTACAGGCATTTGAGGAGTTGAAGACTGTTTTTACTACAGAATTTGCGCACAAGGCATACATGCTGTTCTACAGATGTATGAGTAGCGAAACGATGGAGCAGACTTTGAAGAATCATCAGCATGTGCGTGATCTTTGTCATCAGTATGAACAGGAAATGAGACTTACTTCTCCCAGCATTGGTACGTACACAAAGAGTTAGTAAATTATTTGACTGAAGATCCAAAATATTCGCAATGAGTAGCAATGATTATTTTATAAATGCAGTCGTTGCTAGAATAGTGATGCAATCGTTTGGTCTCCAATACCAGCGCATTATTTACATTTTGCAGAATTCAGTTAACACTTTAAGGACCGCTCATGAATTTTCTCGTGTTTTCCACACGCTGTCTTTAGATGCCACTTATTTTGATATATTGTAACTATTTTGTCTATGTATGATCGAATATTCAATGCAGACTTTGAAGAATCATCATCTTTTTGCGTGATTTTTGTCATCAGTCAAAGAAGTGAACAGGAAATGAACACTTTGACTCCCAGTATTGGTACGTACACAAGAGAGTTACTGAAGATCCAAAATATTCGCAATGAGTAGCAATGATTATTTTATAAATGCAGTTATTGCTAGAATAGTGATGCAATCGTTTGGTCTCCAATACCAGCGCATTATTTACATTTTGCAGAATTTAGTTAACACTTTAAGGACCGCTCATGAATTTTCTCGTGTTTTCCACACGCTGTCTTTAGATGCCACTTATTTTGATATATTGTAACTATTTTGTCTATTTACGTATTTACATCAATATTCAACGCATTGAACTCGATTACCTTCATCTTTTTTTCGTATTTTCATTTCTTAGTAAAAGAAGTTATGATAATTATTAACACTTTGACTGCCACTGTGGTCACCGGTGACCGACGCAAGAGATTTTACTTAAGATTCAAAATATTCGCAATGAGTAGCAATGATTATTTTATAAATGCAGTCGTTGCTAGAATAGTGATGCAATCGTTTGGTCTCCAATACCAGCGCATTATTTACATTTTGCAGAATTCAGTTAACACTTTAAGGACCGCTCATGAATTTTCTCGTGTTTTCCACACGCTGTCTTTAGATGCCACTTATTTTGATATATTGTAACTATTTTGTCTATTTACGTATTTACATCAATATTCAACGCATTGAACTCGATTACCTTCATCTTTCTTTCGTATTTTCATTGCTTAGTAAAAGAAGTTATGATAATTATTAACACTTTGACTGCCACTGTGGTCACCGGTGACCGACGCAAGAGATTTTACTTAAGATTCAAAATATTCGCAATGAGTAGCAATTATTATTTTATAAATGCAGTCGTTGCTAGAACAGTGATGCAATCGTTTGGTCTCCAATACCAGCGCATTATTTACATTTTGCAGAATTCAGTTAACACTTTAAGGACCGCTCATGAATTTTCTCGTGTTTTCCACACGCTGTCTTTAGATGCCACTTATTTTGATATATTGCAACTATTTTGTCTATTTACGTATTTACATCAATATTCAACGCATTGAACTCGATTACCTTCATCTTTTTTTCGTATTTTCATTTCTTAGTAAAAGAAGTTATGATAATTATTTACACTGTGACTGTCACTGTGGTCACCGGTGACCGACGCAAGAGATTTTACTTAAGATTCAAAATATTCGCAATGAGTAGCAATTATTATTTTATAAATGCAGTTATTGTTAGAATAGTGATGCAATCGTTTGGTCTCCAATACCAGCGCATTATTTACATTTTGCAGAATTCAGTTAACACTTTAAGGACCGCTCATGAATTTTCTCGTGTTTTCCACACGCTGTCTTTAGATGCCACTTATTTTGATATATTGTAACTATTTTGTCTATTTACGTATTTACATCAATATTCAACGCATTGAACTCGATTACCTTCATCTTTTTTTCGTATTTTTATTTCTTAGTAAAAGGAGTTATGATAATTATTAACACTTTGACTGCCACTGTGGTCACCGGTGGCCGACGCAAGAGATTTTACTTAAGATTCAAAATATTCGCAATGAATAGCAATGATTATTTTATAAATGCAGTTGTTGCTAGAATAGTGACGCAATCGTTTGGTCTCCAATACCAGCGCATTATTTACATTTTGCAGAATTCAGTTAACACTTTAAGGACCGCTCATGAATTTTCTCGTGTTTTCCACACGCTGTCTTTAGATGCCACTTATTTTGATATATTGTAACTATTTTGTCTATTTACGTATTTACATCAATATTCAACGCATTGAACTCGATTACCTTCATCTTTTTTTCGTATTTTCATTTCTTAGTAAAAGAAGTTATGATAATGATTAACACTTTGACTGCCACTGTGGTCACCGGTGACTGACGAAAGAGATTTTACTTAAGATTCAAAATATTCGCAATGAATAGCAATTATTATTTTATAAATGCAGTTATTGTTAGAATAGTGATCCGATCCGTTGGACTCCAATACCTGCACATTATTTAAATTTTGCATAATTCAGTCAAACGCTGTAGTATTTCATAGCATCGCCATTTTAATATAGTAAAATACGCTTGGCAGTCAAAGTGTTAAAAAACATATTTTTTTTTAATAATACCTAAAATACTTCCAATTATACAATTTCTGAAATTTTCACAAAAACTGCTTCATAAATAACAAAGTTATGATTTTTTCTAATGTGCAAGTTTCCCAAAAACGTGCGGTCCCAGGCGTGTATTTTTTACAGATTTCTTAGTGGTCCTTAAAGTGTCAAACGCTGTAGTATTTCATAGCATCGTCGTTCTAATACAGCAAAATCCGCTCGGCAGTCAACGCGTTAATTATATCTTTGTCCCAAATATTTTTCACATTTTTTATGTACTGTTAGATATGGATCGATACAGTTTATTGCATCCCACTGATTGCATTACGCAAAACATCGATGCGTCCGAGAAACGTGGCAGTAGTTTCGGCAACATAGCAGTGATAGGAAACAGATTTGAAGTACCGAAAGAAGAAACACGAGCACAATCTGCGGTAGAAGCCAGTGCAAGCAAAGAAACGTCCCCAGCAGCTTCTACCGGTCGTCAGCTTCGTGGAAATTGGCTAGCTTATTGGGAACATGAAATTGGGAGACCGGATAAAGATACAGCGTTTAATATAAAGCAAATCAAGCTTCAAAGCTTTAGTGGGCACACTAACAGCGTCAGATGCATGTACGTGCTCGATAATGAGAATAGTTTCATGAGTGGGGGTAGGGATAAAAGTGTGAAACTTTGGAGTTTAAGAAGTCAGGTACGTAAAACGCTCTTATACCCTCTTTCAAGATATGAGCCGTTTATTTTGAAAGTGGCCTAATTCCATTTATCTTCAAATCGAGATAAATAACATTTACTGCTAAATAACATGAATTTGTACATGTAACCATGGTAACCGGAAAATATTGAAAAACGGAGTTAAAATAAACGGCCATATATGTCAAAATAAAGTGGCTCATATATGATATTTAATGAATTGCATTTGAATAAATTAAAAAATATTTTTACTTATGCGACATTTTAATTTATAATTTTATTAGTCTTAATTAATGGAAATTTACTATGAATATGAAACAGTTTTATTTTAAAGAAGACATTTTAAAATAAAACTGTTATTTGTTTTAGAAAATATAATATTATTAAGTTGCTGATATAATATTGTAATTGTAAAATTGTGTATAATGGCATTTAATATTTCATATTTTTGTATTTTTATTGAAAGAAAAACACTTTTGGTACAGACGCTTACTACGAGATATCTCGTAGTTGGCAGTCAATGGGTTAATCCGTGGCATATTTTATACCTTACCAACGAAAATGCGGTATAAGTAAAGAATCATATTTACATTTTACACTAGGGTGACGGAAACACAGTTTCTTCTTGCCAGTATACGTACACAGGACACAAGAAGTCTATTCTTGCACTAACATTCCTAGAATCATTAAGATACGCAGTTACCTGTGATGGTATAATTCACTGTTGGGACCCTTTTATGGGGTCGTTACTCGGTTGCCCGGAGAGTACGCGACCTGCTCCTGTAAATATTTTGGTTGCCAGTCCTTCTCCATCGACAACATTACTTGTCGGAACAACGGACATCACTTTAAGAGTCATAGATTGCAGGACATTCCAATACGTAAATGAAATGAAGGTCAGAAATATTTACAATAAGGGGTGTGATTTATACTGGAGATACATTTGGCTGGATTTTTACATTTCTAGGTTTCGATAAATCCGGCAGGGTTAATAAGATGTATTGCGGTAGCACCAAGCGGATATTGGGTAGCGTTAGGTCAGGCTTCAGGATACTTAACCATTCTGGACATTCGCACTGGTCTCATCATTGCCTCCTGGAAAGGCCACGAATGCGAGGTAAAGACATTAACACTAGAAAGATTGAAACTTGGTATATGCCTATATTGCCCAAAAGCAGTCAAAATTACTGCATTGTGAAAGAATAACTAATATATAAAGAAATTTATTTAAAATTAATTTTTAATATTTTTTTTATATTATTTACAGTTATATAACAGATTATTAGTAAATATTAACTGTAAATATTGACTGTTTTCAATGAACTTATCCCATATTTCCGAAACCAAGGCAAATTGATTTGTTTGTAGACGCCTACTTCTTTCGGTTCTTTTGTCAAAACGAATAAATCGTAGGATTTGCTTGAACTTTTCTCTGGCCATAGTTTTTCTAAAAAATTCGAGACCCCACTTTGCTGACCATAAATAACTCAATTAAAAATTGTTTGCCTCGTAAGCTCCACAAGCATATAAAATCCCAATAAATGCACATACTCTTCACTTATGTTCGTTAGCTTTTCCAATAACTCACTTCTATTCGACATTTCTTTCATGAATTTACGGCGCAAATGATATAAGATAAACAACTTGATAGAACAAGTATCACTGCATAAAGATACGAATAACAAGTACTACTTTGTTTTATTGAGCAACGGGCCTATTTTCACCATGAAGTTTCTCATGCTAGCGTAACGAAAAAAGTAGGAGGGATAGGGCTCAATTCAGTAATAAGTCATTTGATTATTTTAAATTTCCCAAGGTATCAAAATGACTGCTTTTGGGCAATATAAGTACAACACATATATATACCGGAAATGAAGGAGGGGGAGGTAACTAAAATTATTAATAAACGCATTTATATGTTGTATAAAAAGTCACAAAATTCTAAGAAATTGTATCATTATATATATAATTTTTTTTTCTAATTGAAATTAAAAAGCAGTCAAAATGACTTCCTTGGGCAATCTAGTGTTAAACAACATTATTTAGTAATCGATTACTCTGTATGAAAAACAAATATCTGCCTTTTTTTTTATTCAGATACTACAGTTAGAAGCTGTGAACGAAACAACTATTATTAGTTCCTCGTTAGATCAAACAATAGCTGTATGGAGTGCTCTTGACGGAAAACTGAAATTCCACATGAAGTAAGTAGGTGCAGGTTCGCATAGGGGAAATAAATGCTAATATTCCTTGATTTGTAGAGGAGCCACTGAACCAGTTCACTGTATGGCATCCTATGAACAAGAATTAATCATTGGAACAACAGCAAACCGCATAGGAGTCTACACAGCGATAGACTCCAACGCGTCGTTCTCTTCTTCCAAGCTCAGATCAGATTCTTTCAAAGGGGTCCTTACCGCAATGGCAATTTTACCCCTTAACCGATTACTGTTATTGGGTGCGGACAACGGTGGAATCACGTTACTTTGCTGAATACTCAACCACGTTAGTCACGGGGTATTAGAGAAATTATCTACAAAGACACGAGAAAGGCTGAATTAATTAATAAAGTTTGTAAGAAAGACGATTGCCAGTTTTAAGAAATCGTAAAGATGATTTCTGGCGTTTAATTTTTTGAAATATATTAAATATCAGAGTCGTTCGCTGCGTTGTTTTAACCACGGATTATGTCCGTGCGCGTTCTAATAACTTTGATAGCAATTTCAGGCGACATCCTATGAACTCCCACGTCCGCCAGTATTTCCTTCGCAGTTGTTTCGTCACTGGTGTTAAGAGCGTCCAACAGCAACATAGCAGAGCCCACTAAGATGTTCAGTAAAATACACGTTTCCCTGATTCTGAAATTTGCAACCATTAAAACGTCATGTTCGTAATTTTGTAATAACATGAGAACTTACAACGGAAAGTATGATTCTGGGTTGTTGACATAGAGTCCGAACAATGGAAACAAACTTCGGAATACGTCGTATTGTAATTGTTCAGCACCGCCAGTGTTGAAATGATTCACAAGAACCACTTCTTCTATAAGAAACTGTAAGAAGATTTATTCATTTTGATGTACGATCTATTTTTTTGTCATCGTATTTCATCGCCGTACCTGGTCGAATTGAGAGACTAAATTTTTCCACGCTTGACGGAATAACGGTAGAGCTAAAACATTGTGCAGAACGTGCAAACGTGCTGCCAGTTCTTGAAACATCGGACATCCACTTGGTGTCACAGATAACGAAGCAACTTCCTTGGCAGACTGCATGGCAAACCATCTGTAGACATTGATCTTTTACATTTTCCGTTAATATTATGTAGAACCGTTCCGCTAATATTCGGTCTGGGAAAAAGTTCGTGGCGTTATTTTAGTCAAATTCAACTGGTCTTCTTATAACGCGAAAATTAATTCATTTAAGCCAAATATGCTCGGTTATTATCGACAATATTTCGCCATTTTTCGTGTAGAGCCATAATGCCATCGGTGAAGAACTGTGCTTTTTGATTGAAAAACTGAATCAACTGGTTTTCACAGGCTTCTTTTGAAACCAGCATAATTCCATTGAGAGAGTTCTGCAGAGATCTGAACAAATAATAGTCAAAGGGTGCTATGTCTGGACTATACATAAAAATGGTGGGTGCATAAAAACTTCCCAACCAAGCTCTCGCAATTTTTGACGGGTCATCGAAGAAGTTTGTGGTCGGGCGTTGTCTTGATGGAAGACAACACCTTTCCTATTATTCAATTCGGGCCGTTTTCTTTCAGTTGCCTGGTGTAATCTCAGTTGTTCATAGTAGAGTTGAGAATTAATCGTCTGATCTAATGGAAGTAGCTCATGGTGGACGATTCCCTTCCAGTCCCACCACACACACAGCATCACCTTTTTCGGCGTCAATCTCTGCTTCGCGAACGCTTGTGACGGATCACCATTCCTTATCCACGATTTTTACGCTTCCGATTATCGTACGTGATCCATTTCTTATCACCGGTTATGACACGTTTCAGAAATGGCTCGATTTCATTGCGTTTCAGCAGCGAATCGCAGATGTTAATTCGGTCCATCATGTTTTTCTCGCTCAATTCATGGGGAACCCATACATCGAGCTTCTTCTTGTAGCCAGCTTTATGGCGTTATTTTCGTAGCCTTATTTTAGTAAAATTCAACTGGTTTTCTTATAACGCGAAAATTAATTAATTTAAGCCAAATATGCTCCGTTATTATCGACAATATTTCGCCATTTTTCGTGTAGAGCCATAATGCCATCGGTGAAGAACTGTGCTTTTTGATGGAAAAACTGAATCAAGTGGTTTTCACAGGCTTCTTTTGAAACCAGCATAATTCCATTGAGAGAGTTCTGCAGTTCTGGTTATGACACGTTCGCAATTTTTGACGGGTCATCGAAATGTGGTCTTGTCTTGATGGAAGACAACACCTTCATTGCGTTTTCTTTCAGTTGCCTGGTGCATCGTTGTTCAGAGAGTTGAGAATTAATCGTCTGATCTAATGGAAGTAGCTCATGGTGGACGATTTTCCAGTCCCACCACACACACAGCATCACCTTTTTGGGGTCAACCCAACCCTTGTAACGGATCATCGATTTTTACGCTTCTTGTAGCCAGCTTTGTTATGTAAAATGGTTTTCAAAAACGTAGATGTTAATTCGGTCCATCATGTTTTTTTCGCTGATTCATGCGGTTGAAGCCTTATTTTAGTAAAATTCAACTGGTTTTCTTATAACGCGAAAATAGCTCCATACTAATATCGACACTGCGGATATGCTTATCTTATTGAACTTTTTAAAGAATTTTCCGCTTTTTTAGTGATTGCGTGACAAGAGCGTGACGCGTTTTTCACATCAAAATTACCGGATCGAAAGCGACCGAACCATTTCTGCGCAGCAGATTTTGATAAAGTACCTTCACCGTACACAGCAGAATTTTTTTGATAAGCGTGTGCAGCGTTCTACCCTTTGTCATAACAATGTTACAAAATTTAGCGTAATTTTTCATTAATTTTCTTCATATTCGAATGTAAGAAACTTTCCAACCACTTCGGCAATTTCGATGTTTATACAGTCAAAGTGACGCACGAAGTGTCACCAACGAGCGTTTAGTGGTGTTGATGCGATCTATGTTTTCTGAGTTATTTACAATTGCCACGAACTTTTTCCCAGACCCAATATTATGCCTTCTTCATATTTCCTTACTTGTCAGTTCTATACGATCTGCTCTTCGCCTTGACATCTAACGCGACGGAATCACTTATTTCGCTAACCAATTCTTTTTCTAATCTCCTCAACAAAGCAACAGCCTCGTCAAACACGGTTCCTCGAATATTTTCCACATTATCACTTATGTCGGTTCCTTTGTCGGTAGCATTCTCAACAGCTTCAAATTGTTTTTTGAAGAACTGCAGTTGCAAGAAATGCTGTGGAACCCAAGATCAGATGTTTAGCCTTAACGCGTGGTACAAATTGGTAGAAATGTGAAGGAACGTACCACAGTTACACCCCATTCTTCTAAAACACTCGCTACGTAATGCAATGTATTGAGAATACATGGTAAACGCGACACCAATGGGTCCTCGTAATCTTCATGTAAGAGTTGCAATAATCTAACTCTCCAGTCATCTATTAATTCCAGTTGTAGGTCCAGGAACTGTAATCTGTGCATTTTCGTCAGTCTTTGTCACTCTCTGAGATTATATAATGGCTCACCTATGTCCAGGTTGCGGTAAATGCTTGTACCTATCGGAGATTGTGGTTAAAAGAGTAAGAAAAGCGTCTGCAGACTCAGTTACTTTCATATCATCGCCTTCAGGACCAGCCAATCTTTCCCAAGCCGTACTTGAACTCAATATAGCGTCCATCTTTTCGGTTGCATCTAGTTCGACAGTTAATTGATAACATTTTGCTTATATTATAGTAACGGTCAATTTATTGCCATGTATATACGCACATTTCTTCTCCATGTTGATCCACTTTACAAATATATGAGCCTGCGTAAGGACAAATACAGTGGCTGGTTGATTTTGAGGGTACAATAGATTTTCTCTCAGTTCTCTTTCAAAGCCCAGAGCCTCATCAACCAAATGTGCGAATAAAGCATCGTCATATTGCACTACTGGTAATTCGGAATGCAGTTTTTCGACGGCTAACTGAACCAACGCGCGCATAAATTCGATCTAAATCGCGAAAAAACATTATTAGAAAAATGTGTAAGTCAAAGAAAGTTTTCTCATGATTTCTATGTTATATACAAAATGATGGAACAAACCTTCACGACTATGTGACTGAAGCCCACAGAATCTGCCACAGGTTGGACATTTCTTTCCACCCAATGTATATGCTCCTTGATCCATGTAAGAACTTGCGTGAAGAACCATTCTGGTTTGTCCTGACGATTTGTCAGTTTCGTTCCAGTGAAATGATAAATGAATCGTTGCCTCAATGGTCGCACCAATAATGCAATTGGTAAGCAAACTGGTGCGAAGTCTGTTAGCAGCGCTGATGTTACAACTGGCTTTTCGGATTCTTCTCTGAGTGCGTTAGATTAAAGATAATATAAATCTAGTTTTCTGAGACTACTAATTTAGAATTGCAGATTTTTCCAGCTATTGTTGCAAGTGGAATTTTATCAAGGCTTCCAGGCAATATCGGTCAGGTACATGTACCACAGAAAATTTTGATCTTAACATGTTGATTACAAAATACTGTAGGGTATAATTAAATCATATTTGAGAAAGTAGAAGCCAAAGTATGGTAGCATCATTAAAGTATCAATTGCTTTTACAAGATTGCAAATACGCTCCATTGCACAGTTCTTGCATGAAATACTGGTCAGAGTATAATGAAAAATACTGCAGAGTATAATTAAATCAAAATAAAGGTAACGCAGAGTTGTTAGAAAGTATTGAAGCATCGTTCCAATATCAATTGCTTTTACAAGATTGAAAATAGGCTCCATTGCGAATTTTTTGCATTATTAGTAAAATCTTTTGCACCGGTTCCTGCATATTTTGCTATGTTAGAACTGCGATGCGATGAAATACTGCACAGTATAATTAAATCATGCAAAATAAAGGTAACGTAGAGTTGTTGGAAGCCAAAGTATTGAAGCATCGTTACAATATCAATTGCTTTTACAAGATTGCAAATAGGCTTCATTGTAAATTTTTTGCATTTTTAGTAAAATCTTTTGCACCGGTCACCGTGTATTTTGCTATGTTAGAACTGCAATGCAATAATTAAATTGAAAATAAAGGTGCAGAGTTATTAGAAAGTATTGAAGCATCGTTGCAATATCAACTGCTTGTACAAGATTGCAATTAAGTCCATTGCAAATATTTTTAAAAATTGGTAGTCACGCGATTTTGTTGTATTAGAAGCCAAAATACTGCAGAGTATTGAAGCATCGTTCCAATATCAATTGCTTTTACAAGATTGCAACTAGGCTTCATTGTAAACTTTTTGCATTTTTAGTAAAATATTTTGTGTATTGTGTAATGTTAGAACTGCAATGCGATGAAATACTAGTACATACTGCAGAGTATGATTAAATCGTGCAAAATAAAGGTAACACAGAGTTAGAAGCCAAAGTATTGAAGCACCGTTCCAATATCAATTGCTTTTACAAGATTGAAAATAGGCTCCATTGCGAATTTTTTGCATTATTAGTAAAATCTTTTGCACCGGTCAGCACATATTTTGCTATGTTAGAACTGCGATGCAATGCAATACTGCATAGCATAATTAAATCGTGCAAAATAAAGGTAACGCATAGTTGTTAGAAGCGAAAGTATTAAAGCATCATTCCAATATCAATTGCTTTTACAAGATGGCAAATAAGCTTCATAGTAAATTTTTTACATTTTTAGTAAAAACTTTTGCACCGATCAGCACATATTTTGCTATGTTAGAACTGCGATGCGATGCAATACTGCATAGCATAATTAAATCGTGCAAAATAAAGGTAACGCATAGTTGTTGGAAGCCAAAGTATTGAAGCATCACCAAATAGGCTTCATTGCGAATTCTTTGCATTTTTAGTAAAAGTCTTTTGCACTGGTCACTGCGTATTTTGCTATATTAGAACTGCGATGCAATGAAATACTGCTGAGTATAATTAAATTGTGCAAAATAAAGGTAACACACAGTTGATAGAAGCCAAAGTATTGCAGCATCGTTCCCATATCAATTGCTTTTACAAGATTGAAAATAGGTTCTATTACGAATTCTTTGCACTTTTAGTAAAATCTTTTGCTACTACCGTGGCAGTCAACGTGTTAATCAGTACACAGACATTAAATTGAAACAAGTAATGAAGGATACGGTAATTGCAGATGCAGAAGGTATTCTGTTAATATTTTAAACTTGGTTATTATTTCCGGTGCTGGTGTAGCTAAAGTATTTACATTTGTCCCACAGAAAGGCCACTTCATTGATTTCAGAACATCATTGTATTCCCTGTAATAGAAAAATCGTATTCAATATGACAGTATATTTAGTGCGGTTTTAAATGACGAGAGGATATAGAATGGGTTACCCACTTGGACAGCTTTTCCTTAATTAAATTATGCCAAAAATGCAGTGTCTCCCTAACATAGTTTACAAGATGATGACACGCAGATGATTGTAACTGACAACTAATGTCTGTAAGATTAGTGTACAATGTAATTACAGATTCATCATCACCTGACGACAAGGATGTTTCCATTTCATCGCTGTAACATTATAAAATACTTAATCACTGCTAGAAGGAAGCAAATAATTTCAGAGGATACTCTAAAAATTTACCTGATGTCTTCTATACATTGTACAAAGTTTAAATACGATAAGCTTTTATCCAAATACCCAATCTTGTCGATAAGTTCTTGTAGCTGCAAATTTTTGTTATTCTGGTTTAACGACTTCTCAATACTTTCGCATAATTCGCCGGACGAAATTTGAACTTTCTCAACTTCGATACTGATTTGTTCCACTTGATGTACAACCTCTTTTACTTTAGAAGGAGCTTCAGTCGACGCCAAAGACAACTGTAAAGCGATTATTTATTCACATTTTTATTCAGAATTACAATAATTTCCTTCCCTCTGCACATAATTGCATTTACCGATTTTTCCAATTCATTTTTTTCAGTTTTTAACCGTTCATCAAACGCTTGGATCTTCTCTAGTCCACTGAGATCTGAACCCAGTTCAGAATTAAATTTCTCTATCACTTTGTGCTTCAAATCCATTATTGTCAAATTGCAAATAAGCTAGTTAACATATTTTTGATAACTGTCAATCAGCTGACATCAGCAAAATTTCAGGTTATGTTCCTATGTTGACAAGTTATATAGACTACTGTATTACCGTTGTTATTTTAGTAGAAATTTTCACGGTTTCCGCATAGATGACACTTAACGTATTTTATAGTAAAGGGAATTATAATACCGACTTTCACTCCCGCTGTTACCGTCGCATCCAATCATAAACTACGTACAGATGGAGCCATATAGATTATTGTGCAATGCATATTTGAATTTTTCATATTTAAATTTTGCAATACATAAAACTAGTATACAATGCATATTTTTATTTCTAATTTTTTATTATTATTTATTATTAACATAAACACTTGTTTATTCCTTACTTTTTGTTATTATTCAATATTAATATAAACAAGCGTTATCACAATATATAAGTTAATATATAGTTATAAGCAATATATATACACTATATTAATATTAAATAATAATACAAAATAATACAAAACAAAAATAAAAATATGCATTGCATAATAGCTTCAAATGGTTACAAATACAAATAAAGCAATAAAAATAATAATAATAAAAAACAAAATTTGTGACCGCAAAGGCTTGAAATTTAAAACATGTTTCTATTATTTTATTATTTTTGTGTCGCATGCAACGTTATCCAATAGACGTAGTATAAGACCACAATACTGCTGTTGATGAGAATTAATACTAAATTTATTGATAACAAAGCGATTTTTAAACCGGTGTAGAATGTAATGCTGGGCTGATGGGAATTAATACTACATTTATTAATTCTAAAGCGATTTTTAAACCGGTGTAGAATGTAATGCTGGGCTGATGGGAATTAATACTACATTTATTAATAACAAAGCGATTTTTAAACCGGTGTAGAATGTAATATCGAGCTGATGAGAAATAATACTAAATTTATTAATAACAAAGCGATTTTTAAACCGGTGTAGAATGTAATATCGAGCTGATGAGAATTAATACTAAATTTATTAATAACAAAGCGATTTTTATACCGGTGTAGAATGTAATATCGAGCTGATGAGAATTAATACTAAATTTATTGATAACAAAGCGATTTTTAAACCGGTGTAGAATGTAATGCCGTGCTGATGAGAGTTAATACTAAATTTATTGATAACAAAGCGATTTTTAAACCGGTGTAGAATGTAATGACGTGCTGATGAGAGTTAATACTAAATTTATTGATAACAAAGCGATTTTTAAACCGGTGTAGAATGTAATGCTGGGCTGATGGGAATTAATACTACATTTATTAATAATAAAGCGATTTTTAAACCGGTGTAGAATGTAATGTCGGACTGATGAGAATTAATACTAAATTTATTAATAACAAAGCGATTTTTAAACCGGTGTAGAATGTAATATCGAGCTGATAAGAATTAATACTAAATTTATTAATAACAAAGCGATTTTTATACCGGTGTAGAATGTAATATCGAGCTGATGAGAATTAATACTAAATTTATTAATAACAAAGCGATTTTTAAACCGGTGTAGAATGTAATGTCGGACTGATGAGAGTTAATACTAAATTTATTAATAAGAAAATGATTTTTAAACCGGTGTAGAATGTAATGTCGGACTGATGAGAATTAACACTAAATTTATTGATAACAAAGCGATTTTTAAACCGGTGTAGAATGTAATGCCGTGCTGATGAGAATTAATACTAAATTTATTGATAACAAAGCGATTTTTAAACCAGTGTAGAATGTAATGTCGGACTGATGAGGAATAAAAAATATTTTCCGCGGTAATAAGCCACGCGATTCTTCGGATCGTCGCAACAATTTGATTGACCTTCCGTTACAACCGTTTCGTCATGCCAGAAATGAAGCCGCAACGACCTGCCGCAATGCGTGCATCATCGTGAGAGAAATCGAATGCCCGTATTCCTGCGTCTCATGTAACATTGATGACGCATCACGGTCAATCAATGGCAACGATTGCGGTCGTCCACAGGAATCGTTCGCTACGCCTATCGCTCGTTTACCGGCAACTCACTCCATTTAAAATAATTTCCGCTCGTTAGCTCGGACCTCGACGTTTTCGCGCAAGGATGCGAACGCGGATCTTGAAGACGTTGCGACACGCGGAATACACACAACATCGACATCCGCTTTTATATCGGAGCAATAAACCGCGGTTGCGCGCACCACATATTTTCCGCGTCATCGAGGAATCAATTTGCCAGGGATCCGCGATCTAGAGGAATAAGACTGACTTTTC
The DNA here is from genome assembly GCA_033815515.1 of Cryptocheilus praepositus. Taxonomy (NCBI): domain Eukaryota; kingdom Metazoa; phylum Arthropoda; class Insecta; order Hymenoptera; family Pompilidae; genus Cryptocheilus; species Cryptocheilus praepositus. Next base: position 2,235,227 of record JAWWQZ010000119.1, on the reverse strand, counting down.
CCGGACTCACGTGCACGTTGAGTGATTCACCATGACGATTAACAATTTGCGATCGGGTTTCCCGTAGTGGGGACATTTTTAAATCGTTGTAGAAGTCGACATCCCCATAGCGAGGACCCTTAACCGTTTGAGTCCCATGCAGCGCGATCGCGCTGTTCAAGTTTCATGTCGAAAAGTGCCACTAGTTTTATCGCAATGAATGAAATGATTGATGATTGATTGAAATAACATCAAAACGTGTTGCGCAATATATTTCAAACATCCTAACGATTGGTTTTTTTGTTTTAAAATGGTTTTACTGGAACAGTTTCGGCCCTTTCAAAATGTATGCAGGGCATAAAAAAGTATTATGCTTGAAAATGGACTAACTGTTTCCGAAGAAAATTAAAATAATTTCAACCTGCTTAAAAGACGGCGAAGAAAAAATTCCAGCACAGCAGAATCGGAAACAGAGTCAATTGGAGATGAAGCTAAGTAAATATGTAAACACCTACGTTACCTATAATTTTGTAAGTCTTTCCATATTAAACATGCGAATTATACTTGCCATATTGGAGCAACGATTTTTTTATTCAGCACATTTGTTATATAAGACTTAGGAAAACGTATAACAGAAACTACTGTAGCATCAGAAAAACGGCCGTAGATGCGTCGCGTAAAACTGTCGTTGGGCCATCGGGCCCTACCGGATGAAGATAAGGCGGTAGAGGTCCGTATAAAAGGCGGACCGATTTGCGACGCGAGTTCAGTCTTAGTTCAGTTATACTTCAGTAATAGGTCAGAGTTTTAAGTTGTCGTTCAGTTTTAAGTTGAGTTGTCAGTCAGTCAAGTTCAGAGTGTAGTTCAGTCCAGTATTGATACGTTTGCTTGCCGTTTACCGAATCGTAGTCGGATTGCCATAGTTTTACTTTCATTTTGTATTTATATGTATATATTAGTGTTTCTATTTACCTTTAAATAAATTATTATACTCAATATAATTCCGCATCACACTTCGACATCACCTAACATCTTTGTATCTCTACACTACGCAAACTGTGCATATTTCTTGCACACGCTTCCGTTCAGTGACGGTACTTCGGCGGACTGGACTGCCGAAGCGAAAGGGTTAAGACAAAACCCCTTAAATTCATCTCCCAGGAATACGGTCGATCCACACGGCGACACCATCGGTTCCCTGTGGCACATGAGAAAATCATTCACGAGTGCCACGTCATCAACACTCACGATTTCTACATCTGTCGTGCATTTCTCTCACAGACTCCTTATTTCCCGAAGACCAGAAAACGGCGGAATACCCCCGCGTGGATCTGCTATGCGCCTCTGACACTGCCTCTAAAACGACCAGGATCCACATTTGCCAAGACAAGTTCCAGGATTATGCGTTTTACGGAACCGTTCACATGCCAGCAGCAGTTTCGAGATCTCGGGGGCATACGTGTAACTGCAAACGGCTGGCCTCAGGACAAAACGGAACGTATATCTTGATCGACACAGGTCGCCCGCACGTCGATCACAATTATTTTCACCTGGTTACGCCATTGCGTAATGCCGAGCACGCGTAACAGTTTATTGTTGCGGCACTTGCAGCTTTCCGCTGGGAACGGAAAGGAAACCACGGTTTCACTCAATTCAATCTCTCGAGCGGTGTTAAACTTTTGCACACGCAGCGTGTTTCTTCGCAAAGCGTGAATAGCAAACAGTTTGATATAAAATCATCTCATAAGGCTTCGGTAAAAATTGCTCAAGTTATATCCTCAAAATTCTCATATTATGTTACGAGCATTATAATTGCTCAAAAAAGCTAAAATTACAATATATTTTGTATGCAATTTTATTGGTAGATATTTTATGAAATAAAATTGAGATGGTTGTAATTTTCGAATGTGTGATAATGTTCAGAAGAATTATTGAATAATAAGCTGTTTGTCATCTTTCACTCGGCGTTTGTCTTTATGAAGAATGCAGCTTCGCTTATTTCTATGTGATGTGTTGTTTATTCTATTGTCTGAATATGTTTAGAAGGATGTTTTCGCACTTGTTGGAATTCACTTCTCTGTTAATTGACCGAAAATCGCATACATTTTAAGTAGGACAGACGTTTTTAATTTGTTTTTCGCTGTCTTTACTTGTATTTTTTGTGTTCAATTTTCTGTTCAATTTTGTTTCAATTTTGTTCAATTTTCTGTGAACCTACATTTTCTCAGTAATAATGTGTAATTTCTTTTTTAATTTATTGTATTTGAATATATTATTTTTGAATTTTTTATATTTGAAAGTAAAACAAATTTTTTCTATACTGCATTCTGCATTTTGCACTTCTAATTGTATTACTTTTCTTAGTAATGTCCGGTAACTGATTAAGGATACTGACTTTTACATGACCCGTATGTTGAGTCATTGAGCCGATCGGTAGAGGTATTACATGTTGCATATGCTGTGTTTATGGTTTCGAAAGAGTTAATTAAAAACTTCAATTCTGATTTAAAGGAGGAGGAACAATGTTTCGCGGGCTTTAAATTATTGCCGAGGTCGCCAAAGCGATACAACAAAATAATTACAAAGAATTTATTTAAAGAATATTAAACAATAAATACAAATATAACGTACTGATTAAATAAGTAATTCTACATATGTCATAAATAATTATATAATTAAAACAAACAGTCAATACAATAATTCTATACATTATTATAACTATATTTAAAATATTTAAAAATTAATTATACGTTAAATACATTACTAAAAAGTATTAAACAAAAAATACAAACATAATGTAATGATTACATAAATAATTTTAATAATATCGTAAATAATTGTATAGTCAAAAGAAACAGTCAACACATAATTCTCTATATTATTACATATTACATCGATACAATAACTATAATTATCCTACTTAAAAATATAAGAATCACTCAATAAAAGCATTTAATCAAAAATACTCAACGTTTTATCGCGGTCGGCGCGATAATTGGCTTAAGTGCTGAGTAAAATTGATCCACGCGCGTTCATGGGGTTAAGAGGATATTATACGAGCCTTCTCTCCGGCTCGATAAGTCCTTGACATGATTAATTCGTTGTGGGTGGACCAGGGCATGTTACGACACACTTTTACGGTGATCCTGTCCGTTGCTTCCCAAGCCGCCTGCACACCTTTTAAATCATACGCAAGCGCGTAAAAGGCATCGCCCTTTTTCCTGCGCCGACCGACTCAGGCGATGCGGTAAACAACTAGCGATGGGTTTTAACTCTTTGCAATCGGTATCCCCGTAACGGGGACATTATAGTCGTCATAGAAATCGTTGTCCCCGTAGCGGGGACATCTTTAACCCTTTGCACTGCAAAATTTATTTCAATTTCGTTACCAGCAGCTCCCACGCTTTTTATTTGAAATTTACTTTAACTAAAAAATAAGGAAGAAACAAATTCACTTAAATGCCAGTTTTATTTTATCTTTTGAAACAACTTCCAAGATGCAACCGTGGTTTTCTTTCGCACGTTCCACAAAAATAGGTGCTTTCTCTTCTTCCTCCAGGTATTTTTCTATTTGAGCAAACTGCACAGTCTTTATGTTTTCCTTCGGGATGTACGAAGATGAAATGAGGCTTTCCATCTAAGCGATCGTGTTTATCATGTGTTCCAGGCCGCCCCAATTTCATATTTCGAGCACGACAATCACGAGTAAACATCGACAAAATCTTTTCGCAAAATTTTTTGTGGGCCATAGGTTTTGTTCCTTGGATTTTTGTTTTTTCTTTGCATAAAATATACGCATTTACTATGGAGATTTCTAATTCGAAAAAAAGAGTTCCTCCACTAATTGAGTGCTCGACGTAAAAAACAATAAGATGTCGCGTATTGCTTCGCCACATCGACACCACCAATATTTTTATTATAATCTGTGATCACATCCGATTCTTTTATTTCTCTTCGATTACTTGAATGTTTAACCCTTCTAGTGAAATTGCGAGAGCGTCGATAATGTGTGCGCATTCATTTATTTGGACATGAAAAAATGTCGAGTGGGACTCGACAAAGGAGCTTCTGAGATAGAAACCGATGTCGAGTCACACTCGACATAGGAGTGCAAAGGGTTAAAGGCGTTTGCTTGCGAAGTCGCAAACAAATCGGACACGCACAGGCTTCGGTATGGCTATGTTTTGAAAGTGGAGCAGCTTTGAAAGACTTCAAGGTCTCGGACGTTTTGAAAGACCTGATGGTAATATCAGATTTGGCGCTACGAAGGATTCCAAAGTTGGAGGAAGGACTTTGCGCAAATGTTGCGAGTACGAAATCGTGTCGTGGGGGTATGTTTTTGTGAGGAGTGTCAATTTTCATTTTCAATTTCAGAACTTTGTGAGATAAAGACATTTGAGTCAGTCGATCTTTAAAGAAGGGCACGATTTTTAATTTTTAGGTATACAGGGCTTTTGGGATAATGTGAAATGGCTGATTTTGCGAATCAAATGCAAGTGATGGCAATATGTCATGAATGTCATCGTTACGTTGCTATCAATTAAAAACTTCCAAGTTTTGAAAGATAAACTAGGATGCCAATTCATTCAAAACGTTCGGAATTAGATAAAATAAATATCAGATGATATTATGACAATTCAAAATGACAATAAAATTACACTGCTTTGAAACCAAAGAATTCTCAACAACACATTCAGTATTTTTCAGTTGTAAAGCTTTACAAATAGGCACATATATAATTCTTGCGCGATATCCAAAACAGAGTCGGTCGTTAGTGAGTGGCATCTTCAGTCAATAGTGGTCGTTAAAGTGTTAATTTTTAGGTATACAGGGCTTTAGGGATAATTTGAAATGGCTGATTTCGCGAATCAAATGCAAGTGATGGCAATATGTCATGAATGTCATCGTTACGTTGCTATCAATTAAAAACTTCCAAGTTTTGAAAGATAAACTAGGATGCCAATTCATTCGAAACGTTCGGAATTAGATAAAATAAATATCAGATGATATTATGACAATTCAAAATGACAATAAAATTACACTGCTTTGAAACCAAAGAATTCTCAACAACACATTCAGTATTTTTCAGTTATAAAGCATTTCAAATAGGCACATACACAATTCCTGAGCGATATCCAAAACAGAGTCGGTCGTTAGTGAGTGGCATCTTCAGTCAATAGTGGTCGTTAAAGTGTTAATTTTTAGGTATACAGGGCTTTTGGGATAATTTGAAACGGCTGATTTCGCGAATCAAATGCAGGTGATGGCAATATGTCATGAATGTCATCGTTACGTTGCTATCAATTAAAAACTTCCAAGTTTTGAAAGATAAACTAGGATGCCAATTGATTCGATACGTTCGAAATTGAATGCTTTTAATATTCAACGACATTGCCTCTAAATGTTTCAATTGTTTTGGCTCCCAGATACATCGGAACCATGAATTTATGGGCCAATCACGGCAAACCCTGATAAGACTTGAATGTCATTATAACATTACTATAGATTTAAGTCTCCACTTGAATACCGTCTATTATTATATATGTATATATAAATATATTTTTATCCTTTTGTATATATATTCTTATTCTATTATATATACCACCTTGATCGAAAAGATTTAGGACTTTATTCATAAAATCGAAAATACAAGTTTATGCATTATAATTGATATCGTTCCCTTCAAAGTATTCCCCATCGACTGTAACGCACTTATACCAGCGCTTGATCCAATCATCGAAACATCGCTGGTATTCAATTTTTGGTATGTCCATCAGAGCCGTCTTCGATTTTTTCATAAGATCCTTCCGAGTGCTGTAACGCGTTCTGCGAAGCGTTTTTTAAGTCGATTAAACAGAAAAAAGTTGCAGGGAGCTAAATCAGATGAATCCAAATTCGAACTGTAATTCATTATGATAACCTAATTTTCTTGAATTTTATTATCCATTAATTTTTTAAATATTTTATAATTTTGAACTTATAACCAGAAAACTAAGAAAAATAATATTTTATACAAAATTCTTTATTGTTTGCTTATCGTACAGACTCTTTCACGATTGCTGATAAGCTGAAAACAAAAATGATTGTGTGCGCATTTATCCGCTCCCGTTGATAATGGTCAGTTTTTATTTGCGGATTATTCCGTCAAATTATGCAAATGGGTTAACGTATGCACATTAAACGCCTTTAAACCAAATTTCGATATGTTATATCATATAATTAAAAAAAAGTTCCTAAATTTACCCTATGTTTTTAGGTGTTAAGCTAGATGTTACCCCTTAAGGTTTCTAATTGTGTGCGCATTTATCCGCTCCCGTTGATAATGGTCAGTTTTTGTTTGCGGATTATTCCGTCAAATTATGCAAATGGGTTAACGTATGCACATTAAACGCCTTTAAACCAAATTTCGATATGTTATATCATATAATTAAAAAAAGTTCCTAAATTTACCCTATGTTTTTAGGTGTTAAGCTAGATGTTACCCCTTAAGGTTTCTAATTGTGTGCGCATTTATCCGCTCCCGTTGATAATGGTCAGTTTTTGTTTGCGGATTATTCCGTCAAATTATGCAAATGGGTTAACGTATGCACATTAAACGCCTTTAAACCAAATTTCGATATGTTATATCATATAATTAAAAAAAGTTCCTAAATTTACCCTATGTTTTTAGGTGTTAAGCTAGATGTTACCCCTTAAGGTTTCTAATTGTGTGCGCATTTATCCGCTCCCGTTGATAATGGTCAGTTTTTGTTTGCGGATTATTCCGTCAAATTAGGCAAATGGGTTAATCTCACCGATTGTCTTTACGCTCCTTCATTACAGAAATGTCCGAGAATACCTACGGACGCGTTGCTCAGTGAAAATGAGTCCACGCGCCACAATTTCACGGAGTATCGAGCGAAATTGATCGGACACTTTGCGCTAACTGTAACTCTTACATCTCGCCGTGCGATAAAATCGTCTCCTGCCGATCGGAGGAGCGTAACTTTTCCTCTCGCCCCGAATTCCTTAAACGTGCGTCAATTCGGCAATCGGCCTGGGTCGAGTCCGGATCGACATTGTCAAATCCGCAAGGTCGTCTTCTTTCCGCAGACGACCTTGGCGCGATAAGTCCGTGTTCGGTAACTGCACCAACAACGCTACATTATGCAGTGCGAATTCTTCAACTGCGTATTACGTTTCCAACAGGCCGTGCACCGTCTGCTATCGATCGCGGGTATAGACAGCGAAACTTCCAGGGGTTGTAACCAAAGACTGAGCGCCGATTATAAGCAGTGGTCGGGTCGGTCTTACAAATACTGGGATTTTTGAGCAGATTTTACGGTAAATTCGAAGAAAACCGAATTGTGGTGATATCGGTATGAAGGCATTGCGGAAAATGTAACGGAATAATAAATATTATGAGACGGTATAATGTAATAAGTATTCATAATGAAATTCGGAATAAAATTGTAGAATGTATAATATGTATAAATAAGGATGTTAATTTTCGGATTTTTGGTAGCTTTGAAAGAAACCGAATTCTGATGATATCAGTATGAACGCATTACGGAGAATGTAACGGTATAATAAATATTATAAGACGGTATAATATAATAAGTATTCATGCTGAAATTCAGAATAAAATTGTGAAATGCATCATATGTATAAATAACGATGGGCTATTGAAAATTACCAGCGTTCGGTAGTTCATAGTAAACGGTAATGTTCACTCATATAATATAATACATGCTTTCTATCTTTTTATATATATATCGCGGGTATAGACAGCGAAACTTCTAAGGGTTGTAACCAAAGACCGAGCGCCGATTATAAGCAGTGGTCGGGTCGGTCTTACAAGTACTGGAATTTTTGAGCAGATTTTATGGTAGCTTCGAAAGAAACCGAATTCTGGTGATATCGGTATGAACGCATTGCTGAGATAGTATCGGTATGAAACCCGTATAAAACCTTGTATGTATTATGCATTTCACAATAACATTCGTAATAAACTTCATAAAAAAATTGTGAAATGTATAATATATATAAAGAAAGAGGGGTTGTTGTAAATTACCAAATTATAAAGTTAACGCTTGGCAGTTGATAGTAAACGGTAATGTTTACTCATATAATATATACACGCTATCTGTTTCTTAAGTATTTTTGCAAGTCGCCGTACAAATGATATATATTGAGAATGCAAGGATATTAATTTTCGGATTTTTGGTGTGTTCGAAAGAAACCGAATACTGATGATATCGGTATGAACGCATTGCGGAGAATGTAACGGTATAATAAATATTATGAAACGGTATAATATAATACACGTAAGTATTCATAATGAAATTCAGAATAAAATGGTGAAACGCACAATTTGTATAAATAAGGATGGGCTATTAAAAATTACCAACGTTCGGCAGTTGATAGTAAACGGTCATGTTCATTCATATAATATATACACGCTTTCTATCTCTTTATTATTTCTGGAAGTCGCTGTACAAATGATATATATTGAAAATGCAAGAATGTTAATTTTCAAATATTGGGTATCTTCAAAAGAAACCGAATTCTATTGATATCGGTATGAACGCATTGCTGAGATAGTATCGGTATAAAACCCGTATAAAACCTTGTATATATTATGCATTTCACAATAAAGTTCATAATAAATTTCATAAAAAAATTGTGAAATGCATAATACCCTGAATTCTTCCGAGTTAAATGGTACGGCAAAGGGTTAGATCTGGGTTTGGCTTCTTTCGCGAATATTTTTTCGCATCGCTTGGGCCCGAATCCTTCCGAGTTAAATGCTACGGCAAGGGGTTAACGCAACGACACGAACACATCTCTAAATTCCCACTTTTCAAATTCAATATACCGCACACCTATTTTTGCCACATTTTTGCCACACACCCTTATTTTCATATATTGCCACACATCTCCACATTTCTCCATAAATCGCGAGCTGCAGCAAACATCCACAAGCACCGAAGCCTCAAAATCCATCAGCGTTCGGCCTTTGGACTTGTAGCAAAGTCGTTCGCGTGTCTTTGTGATCTGCCGGCTGACCTTGATCTCGTGCCATTTTCTTAATCGATTCAGTGTCCTCCGCAACTTTCGTCAACTCAACGACAGGCAGACCGTTAGATCGCCGATAAGCCCGGATTTCATCTCGCCACACACAATGGAGGTTATCTGCGATCCAAATGGACTCTTGCGAGTGTTGCGAAATTCCAATTAGACCTGAGGACCCTTCGAGTCTCGCTGGCATTGACTCTCTTACGAACAACGCGACGACGTCGGGAGACAATGAGATTATGCGTAATCCTCGGAGAAATGTCACCGACCTTCTTCGACTCGCGATCCGTAATGCGCAACGTGTAAGTAGTTGCACGAGAAAGTCGGGACTGATATTAATGTTGATTTGATTAAGCGGCGGGGGACGAGTTGCGTCATGAAACGAAGCACCGGGCTTGTTGCGGTTAATATGTTTCTGGGATATCACATATGTGTGGTCATGGAAGGGTGGCGGTGATGGTGTGGTGTTGTTGTTTAATATATGGGAGCATGTGAATGTAGTTATGTGGAAGGAATATGGAAGGGTAACAAGGTAAGTGTGGAAGGATGCTAATATATTTGTGTGAAAGTCATATAGTGGGATAATATATGAGATGATGCTTTGGATATTTATAGAACAGTAATATGGATATCGGGCGAAAATATGGAACGATACTGATATGTGAACATGGAAGTAATATGGAAGGGTAAACTATGGAAGAATGCTAATATATTTGCATGAAAGTGATATGGTGGGATAAGGGAATAAAATATGGGAGGATGCTAATATATTGACATGGAAGTAGTAATATATTTACAAACAAGGATATTTGGTTAAAATAAATATATTGGCATGGAAGTAATATGGAAGGGTAACACGGTAACTGTGGGAGGATGCTAATATATTTGCGAGAAAGTGATATGGTGGGATAATGGATTAAAATGTGAGAGGATGCTTGTATATTTACGGAAAAGTAATATGGTGGGATATCAGGCGAAAATATGGAAGGATGTTAATATATTGACATGGAAGTAATATGGAAATAGGGTAACAATATATTTACGGAAGGTGAACTGGTGGGATGATGCTAAATATGAGAGGATGCTTATATATCTATGGAAAAGTAATATGGTGGGGTGTCAGGCGAAAATATAGGAGGATGCTAATATATTGATATGAAAGTAATATTGTAGGGTAATGGGTTGAACTATTGAAGTATAGTAATATATTTACGGAAAAGTGATATGGTGGGATAAGGCGCTAAAATATTAGAGGATGCTTATATATTTACGGAAAAGTAATATGGTGGGATATCAGGTGAAAATATGGAAGGATGCTAATATATTGATATGGAAGTAATATGTGAGGGTAATAGGGTAAACTATGGAAGGATGCTAATATATTTGCGTGAAGGTGATATGATGGGATAATGGATTAAAATGTGAGAGGATGCTACTATATTTACGAAAAAGTAATATGGATATCAGGCGAAAATATGGAAGGATGCCAATATATTGATATGAAAGTAATTATATAGCGCAATGGCTTAAACTATCGAAGAATAGTAATATTATTACAGAAAAGTGATATGATAGGGCAAGGGGTTAAAATATGCGAGGATGCTTATGTATTAACGGAAAAGTAATATGGTGGGATATAAGGAGAAAATGTAGAAGGATTTTAAGGAATTTAAGGAATTTAAGGGGGTATTTCAATGTGAACGCCTAAAGAAAAGCGTTTTCAACATTTCTTTTTCTCAGGAACTGTTGTATATAACAGAGCAAACTTTTATTTCCCGAAATGATATGACCCAGGACAGTGGAGGAAATTTTTTTTTTATGATTCAAATATATTTGTGTATTTAATTATACCGGTGTATTTAATTATACACCCATCAACAATGTTTTCGTTGTGCTGGCGTAGACAATTTCGGCCTTCCTGGACATCTGAAACAGAAAATCAAAAGATCTTCTTAATGACGATCGGCGAGCGACTCTTTTTGTCGCGGCCTTGCATTAATTACGGCAAATTAGCGGACCGGTGTAAAACGAAGAAGGAAAGTCGCGCAGCGGGAGCAAGGTCGCCTTTCACGCTTGAATTTAAGCGCGAAAGTGAAATTCCCCGTTGCCCCGGGCCGATTGCGACATTTTAATGTGCGTGGCACATTAAAATGTCGGGTATGCGAGTAATTAAGCCGAATTTCCGCGTTCAAGACCCCGGTTTGGCAATGCGTGAAGTGGGTGTTTTCGGCAATGCAACAAAACAAGTTTGTTGGAAGACGCTGTTGGTGTTTGGGAGGTTTTGTTGATATTTTGTGGAGTTACGCGTCATCGAAGGGAAAAAAATGGAGGGCTGGTTGGTAAAGTACTTTTATAGGTCGTTGAGATCAAATGTAACCAACGTTTTTAGTGTATAAGAATATCGAATATCTGAGGTCGTGTTGATGTGAAATGCAATCGAAGGTGCAGCGGTAAAAAGATATGAAGCAAGATGTTTTTATAGAAATGTAATGAAAAGTAAGTACATGGTTTTATACTATATGAACATCGCTATTAAAAGTACCACGAAGAAATAATTGTGTTGTAAAAAGATATTGGGTAGTTATAATACAAATTTTTTAATTTTTTTTTCTATTGTGTAAATCACATCTGAGGTCATATTAATGTGAAGATGCAGCGGTAAAAATATACGTAGACAGATGGCCAGATATTTTTATAGAAATGTAATCAAAAGTAAACACATGGGTTCATACTATATGAACGTCGCTTTATGAGTACCACGAAGAAATAATTGTGTTGTAGAAAGATATTGGATAGTTATAATACCATTTTTTTTATTTTTTTCTGTTGTGTAAATCACATCTGAGATCATGTTGATGTGGAATATCATCGAACGTGCAGCAGTAATAATATACGTAGCCAGTTGGCAGGATACTATTACAGAAAAGTAATCAAAAGTAAGTACATAATTTTATACTATATGAACATCTCAATTATGAATACTCCAAAGAAAAATCGGATTGTAAAACATATTTGATACATATAAAACAAATTTTCGAATTTTGTCAATTTTTGTAAATCACATCTGTCATCATGTTGATGTGAATTGTTACTAAAGGTGCAGCAGTAAAGAGATGAACATAGCCAGTTGGCAAGAAGCTTTTATAGACCTTTGAAACCAAATGTAACCACACGATCATAGTCTATATTGCATAAGACAAAGACAGGTGATTGAAACACCTGTCTGAAGTCATACGAAGATGCAGTGACAAAAGTAATATCCATGGCCACTTTGCAGAATTCGTCATTTTGCAAAGACGTAAGACAGAATCTACGCACATAATTGTACACCACACGGATGTCACGTCTATAACACAAATAGAAATAACAAATGCCACGAAAATGGCGACCAATTAAAAAATTACGGTTTCCGAACGAAAGTTTTTTTATTAATTCACAAAAATGATTGCAAATTAACCTTTTACATAGGACACGCCACTATAGTGGTTTTCGCGGATGTCATCTTTCACGTTAGCTGCAGCAAATATATTGTTGATAAGTCGTTCAGGCTAACCACAAAACATTTTCAATCGTATTGTAAACCCCAAAAATGGTATGTTCAAAAAACGATATAAGATGAAGATCAAACTATGTGTGTAAAGATTATGACGTGGGTCTAAGGATTTAATCATCAAATACTTCTTTCCAATGTGCTCGTGTAGAGAACGCATATGTCGTAATTTAAAAAAAAAAAATTTTTTAAGCTTAATTCGCGTTAGGCTCTGCCGCCCAGGGAAATAGCCACACGCAGAATTCAGCCGTACCTAAAAAGTTAATTCCAGTGGTCCAATTTATTTAGTAAAGTTATAATATTATACAGTTAAATGCACCAGTATTTGCCGAGTATTTCAAATCCCCAAATTTTGCGATATTCCGCGACTTACCATTTCCCTCAGCATCCGAATGTCAGCAGTCGAACTCTCAACTAACCCAATAATCCCCCCACGAAACAGTCGCTCCAATTAACTTGCGCACAAGATTCTCACCCTTGAAACTATCGGTTTCGCAATTCTCCGCGCAAGTAAGCGGCGGAGTCCTTCGTAGAAAAATCGAACCCAATTTGCCGGAACGTAGCGGGACGCCATGGGGCACCAATGACAGATTGACAGCCGGATAAGGGCAGATAGGAATCGCTCCTGAAATTCTGTCCGCGGCCCATTGTATGCAGCCACGGTTGTCTTTGCGGGCTTTGTCGCGATGTACGGCCACACGAGATGTCCCAGTTTGGCGGTCACGCCCATGAGAACCCAGCGACTTGCCTGTGGAAATGCTACCTTCGACGGCCAGCGTCGAAGGAACCTGGAGGCTCGAACATTCCAAGGCACTCGACAAGCAATGTTGTCGAAGTGCGCAGGTAGGCGCGTGTTAAAAATGTCGGCTGCAATGAGAATTGCGGTCTTTATGTGTCGAGTGTAAAGGCGCATGTGTCATTTGACGTTTTGCTTGGGGACGGAGATGTTGAAGATATGGAGGTTCGTATCAGTCGTGTTAATGAAGTCGTAAAAATTTGACTTTAGGTAGAACATTAGGTAAAAAGTTGAATTTAGGTAGAAAATTACGTAAAAATTTGACTTTAAGTAGAAAATCAGGTAAAAATTTAACTGTAGGTTTAGGGTTGAAGTGTATGAATGATGATTGAGTTTTGAGAGGGAAGATGAGAATTGCGTTTTATGGAGGTAGTTTGGTAAATGAGCGGCACGCGTGATTAAACGATTTTGGTATGTTGTTCAATGTATGGTGGGATTTTTGTGTTATTATTAGTGTTTAGATGTACTTTGGTATTTAATTTTAGGTATGATGTGCGTAACTACGTTCACTAATTGGCTCCCTGCCGAAAACAAATTTATTGTTTCAAGCAGTTTCTATTTCTTTACGTCCTAATTTGACGTCTTGCAACGATCTTGCAGGAAACCATTTTGCTCCGTGACTAATTAATCAGTTAGTTGTAGCTACCTCTCTCAAACGTGTGTACCTAAAATGTATTGCAAGAAGTAAGCGATGCCGAGTATACTCGTCGAACACAGAATACGCGTGGCTGTTGTAATATAGAATTGAGTTGTAATAAAATTACTGTGTTATTTCATAATTTTATTACTGAATTTATTACTGAATTTTTACACTTTTTCATAACTGTGCTGAAGGGTTGAATGCGTGAGGAGGAGATTTTTTTGAGATAAAGTTGTTTGTTGAAGTTTATTTAATCGCACGACGTACGTAGGATAAGTATCTAACCGATAAATCTAATCCAATCCCTACATCGTATAGAGTTTTTCATAATAATTATTTATATTGTTTTTTTCATTCGTTTTATTTCATCTTGGCCTGCAAATATTCAAATCATTTTAGCATTTACGAATACATTTTAATCCTCACCTTAATTGGAATTTGAACAGTAATTTCCAACTACTTTTTACACATGACGAGTATACCCATTGAAAACAGCTAATGATTAAAGTGGCCATATTCAACAATGGCGTAGAGTAAAAACAATAACAACTCAATCAGATATTAGTAAGATCAATTGTAACTTTTAACTACTTTTACGCTCGACGACTATACTATTCAAAAACAGCTAACTGATGAAAGTGGTCACAATGAACAATACCACAGAATAAAAACACTAGACCCAACCTAACATTCGTAAGATCAAGTTCACTATTTAGATTGACGTATCGCATACCACTCGAAAAATTATCTGAAAGCTGAAATTATCTGAAAATTCATAAGCTGAAATGATCAGGGCCATTTTCGCTATGCAGCCTAACATACACCACGACCATACTAAAGGCCGGCCAGAAAAAAACCTAAAAAATCTAAAATTGCTTTCGCACGTGACCGATCGAAAAATTCGTAACGGCTTGTCTATGCGGTAAATCGCATATCATATATTGCAATCGCGCGTGTTCCCTTAACGTTTACGCGGCGGCTCCCAGTATTGGTGCGATCATGGATTTTTTGCCCGCGATCGGAACATAGCCTATGGCGATCTCGTTGCATGCTGCCTCCAGCACGGTGCATTAACCCTTTCGAGACGGTTTTTTTTTTGTAAGAAGAAAATAAAAGAGGCAGGTTTCATTTCTAATACTGCAGGTGTAGAATTTCTGCATTATAATAGGGTAAAAGGAAAAAATGATTTTTTTTGCATCAGTGCAAAGTTAAGGCCTGGAACATATATGTATAAAGCTGCGTACTGGTGCATACATGTCCATTGCGTCTTATAAAGATTATGACAAAATTTATTTTGAATTTATACACACGTAGTGTATTATATGTAATAGCAAAAAATGTAATATAAAAATAGCGTTTAGAAGCTATAAGACTGCTGCGACATTTTTATTTTTTAGAAAATAAAAGAGACAGGTTACATTTATAATACTTCAGGTGAAGAATTTATTCATTATAGTAAGGTGGCAGAAAAAAATGATTTTTTTTACGTCAGTGCAAAGTTAAAGTATGTATAAAGACTGCGTACTGGTGCATATATGTGTATGTCTCATGTGTCTTATAAAGGTTGTGACAAAATTTATTCTGAATTGATACACATGTAGTGTATTATATGTAATAGCAAAAAAAAATAACATAAAAACAGCGTTTGGAAGCTATAAGACTGCTGGGACATCTTTATTGCGGTTTAAAAGACGGGTGGCATATACATATATATATATGGCTACCGCTTTTTATACGTAAAGTATTTTATCTATATACAGTAATCACTTTTTGAAAACTACCGACAAATGATGTTACCGCGCTGATACTTTACACTTAACGGACTTTTTGACAGCAAGAAATTCTGGTACGCGATTTTAACGAATGTAACCATAGAGGCCCATTCACAATGAAGCAACGTGCAAGAAATTTAGTAGATTGTTAGGATCTCGATTAAACTTGACTGGTCCGTGTCCCAACAGACCCAAAGGGTTAAGCCGCAGCTGCACAATTTGCGGCGGCAGATGTTATCGTATGCAGCGTATCTCTCAAATCATGCGATTACCGATACACACCATATTGCTATCTGAAGGCGTTTGATCGGTCACAGTAGTTAGAGGCGTTTAATTTCGCGCGGATAGAATCGGAACGGCGCACGTGCGTCACGCGGAAAATTCTCGAGTCCGCGACCTCGGATGACGGGGGTGTACGCCTGCGAATCGCCTCGAGCGAGTTCGAGCGAACTATTACTTTCGCCGACGACGCCCGCGGCGGCTGGTTGGCTCATGTCCTGCAGTAAAAGGCATCGCGTGTGCCGTAAACAGCCGCACGTTTGCTCGGACTTCTAGCACCCGAAGTTGAGTGGACGTTGTGGTCTAATCAGGACGTTGGTGGGGTTACTGTAAAATTGTAGGGATTATTTGGTAAATGCAATGCAATATGTAGCATTGTTTTGGGAAATGTTTATTGGATGCCGTTATCTAAGGAGGTTGCCAAACTTTCGATATCTAGTTAACATGGTAATAATTACAACGACGATTTTACGGTTTACTGTAAAATTATAGGGATTATTTGCTAAAGTTGAAGTGATATATAACGCTTTTTTAGGAATAGTATATTGGGTGCCGTTATTTAATGAGGACATCAATGACGTTTAAAATTATCGACATTTATTTAACACGGTAGTAATTACGGGGACAATTTGGAGTGGACGTTGTGGTCTAATGAGGACGAAGGTGGGGTTACTGTAAAATTGTAGGGATTATTTGGTAAATGCAATGCAATGTGTAGCATTGTTTTCGGAAATGTTTATTGGATGCCGTTATCTAAGGAGGTTGCCAAACTTTCGATATCTAGTTAACATGGTAGTAATTACAAGGACGATTTTACGGTTTACTGTAAAATTATAGGGATTATTTGCTAAAGTTAAAGTGATGTATAACGCTTTTTTGGGAATAGTGTATTGGGCGCCGTTATTTAATGAGGACATCAATGACGTTTAAAATTATCGACATTTACGTAATACGGTAGTAATTACGGAGACAATTTTACGGTGTACTGTAAAACTATAGTAATTATTTGGTGAAGTTAATGCGGTATTTAATATTGTTTTAGGAAATGCTTATTGGACGCCGTTATCTAAGGAGGTTGTCAAACTTTCGACATCTACTTAGCATGGTAGTAATTACAAGGACGATTTTACGGTTTACTGTAACATTATAGGGATTAGTTGATGAAGTTAATGCGATATGTGGCATTTTTTTGGTGATAGTAGATTGGACGTCGTTGTTTAATGAGGACATTAGTGATGTTTTGAAATTATCGACATTTATTTAACATGGTAATAATTAGGAGGACAATTTTACGGTTTACTGTAATATTGTAGGAATTATTTCAGAAAGTTATTGGCGATAGGTAGCACTTTTTGGGAATAGGATATTGGACGTCGTTATTAAATAGGACATCAGTGACGTTTAAAGATTAAGGACATTTATGTAACACGGTAGTAATTATAGAGACACATTACAGTTTACTGTACAGTGTTACTTTACTTACAGATTACAGTTTACTGTAAAATTGTAGGAATTATTTCGTAAAGTTAATGCGATATGTAGCATTTTTGGGGGAATAGTATATTGGACGTCATTATTTAATGAGGACATCAATGACGTTAAAAATTATCGACATTTATTTAACACGGTAGTAATTACGGGGACAATTTTACGGTTTGAACTTACTGTAAAATTATAGTAATTATTTGCTGAATTAGTTAATGCGAAAAATAGTTAATGCGATATGTTCCACATTCTTGGGAGTACTATATTGGACGTCGTTACTTAATGAATTATTTATCGATAACTATGTAATATAGTATTAATTGCGAGGACAATTTTACGATTTACTGTAAAGTTGTAGGGATTATTTGGTAAAGTTAATGTGATATGTAGCATTTTTTGGGAAACGTTTGTTGGATGCCCTTGTGTAATGAGTTTGTCAAAACTTTCGACATCTACTTAACATGGTAGTAATTACACGGACGATTTTACGGTTTACCGTAACATTATAGGGATTATTTGGTGAAGTTAGTGCGATATATAGTACTGTTTTGGGAAAAGTTTATTATGGCGCTGTTGGCTAATGAGAACATCGGTGATGTTATGATATTATCGATATTTGTATAACACGGTAGCGATTACGAGGACAATTTTATGGTTTATTGTAAAATTATAGAGATTATTTGGAAATGTCAATGCGATATATAGAATACGTTACCCAGATTTCGCCACTTCTTTTTGCATCGCCCTATATCACTCCAACTTGTATTCCAGAAAATTAAATTCCTATTCACGCAATCAACTCGTGCCTACTGAAATCTAACACACGTCCGGCGCGTATTGGACAACTGTGCTACTGAAGTAATTATCAATAATTCCTTAAGTAACTTTTAAACGTCCCCCCAACACTCCATTATTTTCGCAAAATGTCCATATCTCCCTACTGAAATCTAACACACGTCCGGCGCGTATTGGACAACTGTGCTACTGAAGTAATTATCAATAATTCCTTAAGTAACTTTTAAACGTTCCCCCAACACTCCATTATTCTCGCAAAATGTCCATATCTCCCAAAAAATGTTCGGACTAACATTCACACAACCTTTTTTCGTCCCCACAAACCATAGAATACGTTGCTAAGATTTCGCCACTTCTTTTTGCATCACCCTATATCACTCCAACTTATATTTCAGACAATTAAATTCCTATTCACGCAATTAACTCGTGCCTACTGAAATCTAACACACGTCCGGCGCGTATTGGACAACTGTGCTACTGAAGTAATTATCAATAATTCCTTAAGTAACTTTTAAACATTCCCCCAACACTCCATTATTCTCGCAAAATGTCCATATCTCCCAAAAAATGTTCGGACTAACATTCACACAACCTTTTTTCGTCCCCACAAACCATAGAATACGTTACTAAGATTTCGCTATCTCTTTTTGCATCGCCCTATATCGCTCCAACCGAGATTCCAGAAAAATTAAATTCTTATTGCAGAACGCAATCAACTCGTGCCCACTGAAATCTAACACACGTTTAGCGCGTGAAGTGAACGTGTCTGTATTTACAAGTCTTCTATACTTTTGGCGCGGCCAATATATGCCGATAGAAACTGAAAATCGTTCGAAATTCTGCCTAGGTCAAGCAACATCGAACGCGTTTAGAAAGAAGACAGGCACCTTTCCGTGCCTTTCCACGATGACGTAGGAACCTTAACCTTTCACTTCCGCTTTAGCCGCCTCGGACATTCTCGAGGAGTAGAAAAAATCAGCCGGTTGACAGTGGTGCTCGACAGAGCGTGCTGATTGGCCGTGGCGACTGTCCGTGCATGACGGCTAACAGCCGGCTTACAATTACTTAGAAACCGGAGAACAAAGGGTGAAAGGTACGAAAATGGAAACAATGTGGATCCGCCGTTTCCTGTACGGAGTTTCATTACATTGTACGCAGATCTTCTAAGAGAATGTTTGTAAAAAAGCGGCCGAAGGTAGCTTAAATGTTCCAATTTCAAACACAGTTGAGTTCTTGCGTTCTTCGTTGCAATGCGAAGCGACAAAATTTGGCGAAAAATGAAAAATTACGAAAAGCAAAAAAAAAACGAAAAATGGCGCAGTCCTTATTCAAGAGGAAGAATGATATAGTTATAACTTGAAGCTTGTATATAAGTCATTCCGAAAAATCAGAATATCGATAACAAAACACTTTTTCGTTCAGACAGTATCAATTACCAGTGATCGCCAATAGAAAAATTAATGTACAGCAAGGTTATATTAAACAACGAGGAAGAATGATAGATAATTTGGAGCTTGCATATTAATCCTCCCACAAAATTAGATTTCGATTACAAGACACTTTTTCGTTCGCAGCGTATCAATTACCGGTGTTCGCCAATATAAAAATGAATATACAACAACGTTATATTAAAAATGAAAAAGTCTGAGATAACGACAAAAAATAAAATATATAGAAAAATACCTTTGGTAACTGGCGTATTTTATATAACTGTCTCACTTTAACCGTCTTATCACTTTCTTTTAATATTTTTATTATTCGCATACAGAAACAGAATTGATTAGCTGGGAAGGAAAGATCGTATCATCGGTTCAGCATCTTACGTTCATCGAGGAATTCTGGCAGTGACTCGTGCGATATGTTAACATGTTGGCAGCAGCCTATATCAGCGACTCGGATCGATTCGTCGGTCATTCTTTCCGTTCTAACTCTGCATATGACGTCACTGGACCACTTTCTTTCCTGCCCCGAGCACGGACGTCGAAAACTCGACTTCTTCCGCATTGCTTTTATTTTGATCCCGTTGTTGTTCCGGCTGCGATGATTGCGCCAGCATCAATTAGACCCGTTCCGTTACCTAGACACTTCCCAATCCTGTGTCAGTCACGAGCACGCATAACGTCTGACCGTTTGTTACACGTTTGCTGCTCGCGGCATAGTTAAATCGACGGCGTAACAGGTAGCTTTAAGGTTTGACGAAACAGCAACCTGCAGCGAGTGCGATTCCTGATCATTTCGATGTTTGTTTATATTGGTTTGTGAAAAATCCGGTAGTTTTCTGATCTGATGGTCTCTTCTGGTCACGTATGGGAAATTGAGTCGTGCATATTGAAGAAAATATGATTCTTCAGACGGAACTGGGTTAATAAAATATCGTTTTCTCGATTTCAAAATGTTGATCTTTGTTTTTACGTTTTCGGTCGTTGAAATCTTTCTGGTCCCCTTAAGGTTTGACGAAACAGCAACCTGCAGCGAGTGCGATTTCTGATCATTTCGATGTTGGTTTATATTGGCTTGTGAAAAATCCGGTAGTTTTCTGATCTGATGGTCTCTTCTGGTCACGTATGGGAAATTGAGTCGGGCATACTGAAGAAAATATGATTCTTCAGGCGGAACTGGATCAATAAAATATCGTTTTCTCGATTTCAAAATTTTGATCTTTGTTTTTATGTTTGCATTACTGAACTACATATAAAGACGTTGACTGCCACGCAAGTTTATAAGAAAATTTCTGTGAGGCAATGCGCCCTGCTATAACATGGGCGAATTATTTCGTATCGTAGTAGACGATTATTACATTTTGAACAAAATGCCTGGGGATTTGCATCGAATTGAAAATCCATATTGGAAAATCTATATTAAAAAAAAGTTTGTTGAGAAGTTACAAACATTCTTTGGATAGAATCTGACTTTATGTAGGTAAGGATTTCTTTAAGGGGACCAGAAAGGTTTGAAATTTCAAAAAAATCGATTTTTGTTTTTTTTCTACATAATCGGTTAGTACCATTTTTTAAGAATATATTGGCGGAATAAAAATGTCGATATTTACAAAATTGAGTTCAGGTATTGTTTGTTATCGTAGCAGAAGATAAGCACGTTTACATCGAAACGTTTCGGAACGTGCATTCAGTTGAAAGTCTTTGCTGAAGAAATTTATTGCTACAAGAAAATTATTCTTATAATTTGTTTATATTCTTAATATTCTTATAATTTGCCACAAGAAAATTATTTCTTCTTTTTCAAATATGTTTTCTGTAGTGACGCATGGTTAAAG
Source organism: Cryptocheilus praepositus (assembly GCA_033815515.1). Taxonomy (NCBI): domain Eukaryota; kingdom Metazoa; phylum Arthropoda; class Insecta; order Hymenoptera; family Pompilidae; genus Cryptocheilus; species Cryptocheilus praepositus. Next base: position 2,213,600 of record JAWWQZ010000119.1, on the reverse strand, counting down.
TTACTTTTATAACAATTTCGTAGTGCTCGGCGCTAAATAACTATTCATTTGTAATAACTATTTAATTTGTTTTAGAACGCAACAAAATATTTAGGGTTAGGTTCCAGAATACAACAAAATTTGACATAATCTTCGGTTCATACCAATTTAATCCCTTGTCGGATTTTGACGAGTCGGATTCGTGATGAGAATTTCATGCCAAACGTGAATATCACGAGTCAGACTCGTGATAAAAATTTATTTACCGTATCAAAAATACATGCATAAAAAGCAATTAAATTACTTTTTAAAAGCTTTTGGTCGAAGTTTATTTGAATTTCACAGGGGCATTATCGCACGAAGTTAATAAGCGCATTCTTCCGAGTTAAATGGTGTGGTAATATTACTGTGTATTTTTCTGAACAGGAGCTTAAAAAATAGGTCAAACAATGAAATTTCCAGAAACCATTCCATTCACCAGAAAAAATTGCAACATTCTTTCCCCATTATTTGTATTCTATTAGGATCTTGTTCCTACATGAAAAAACGATCAGTTGCGACATAGTTGAACGGCTGGCATAACAGGTAACCATAGTATTTGTCGGAACGGCAACTTGGAACAAGTCAGTACGACTCCTGATTATTTCAATTCGATGACGATACCGCAATGCGTTAGATCCGGTAGTTTCCTGACGTTCTCTTTTCATCACCTACGTACCATTCGCATATTGTGCCCATTTGACAAGATTAACAGTCGTGACGTAGTTGAATCGACGCCGCAACAGGTGGCTATACCATTTGATGGAGCAGAAACTTGCAGCAAATACGGGTTCTGATTATTTAAACGATGACAGTATCGTTAGATCCGGTAGTTTCCGATATTCTCTTCTTATCCCTTTATATTTTATTCAGAAGTTGTGTCTACTTGACAATACACTGCGATATAACTAAAGCGACTGTGCAATTTGCCACAAGTATGACTCCTGATTATTTCAGTACTGACATTGTGTTGTAATAGATTCCGCAGTTTTCCGCTCTGACGCTCTTCTTTCATCACTCACATTCCATTTGGATCTTGTCCTCATCTGACAAGACTACCAGTTGCAGCATTGTTGAATCAACCGCGTGGCAGGTAGTTATAGCATTTGTCTGAATAATAACTCGAAACGAGTGAGACTCGTGATTTTTTTTACTGATGACGATGCCCAGTGTGTTAGACCTGGTAATTTTCCGACATTCTCTTTTCATCGACTACGTCCCATACGAATATATCTTCCATTTGATCAAATTTACAGTCGTGGCGTAACAGGTGGCTTTAACCCCTTAACCTACGATTTACGTTCGAGAATTTTCGGTCGAAAGCATAAACAAGCTCGCGCAGTTGAAGTTAAGTGAAGATCATTTAACATTAAACGTACCGCTACTTTATATCTACCTATTCTTACCACGAGGAGTCATTTGACCCCTTATGAAATAAACGTTAATTTTCACAAAGAAATTCCTAATTTATTAAAGCGAGAAATTGAATAATTAGATGACATAAGAATTTACAGAAAGTCAAATGAGCGAAAGAAATAACAGTGAATGTACGATTTTAAAGTAAATTTTGGAAGGCCTCATTTGACCACGCTAATTACGTTTAGTGTTAAGATTTAATTACGGTTTCTGATCATCGCAATGATGATAACCCCACATCGCGTTATATCCGGCAGTTTCCCGACATTCTCTTTCGTCACCCAGGTCCCATTCGGCTATCGTACTTTATACATCTTTCTCCTCTCCTATCGTCAAGAGTCGATCGCGATTGATTTCGTGCCCCCTGGGCGTCGGCCGAATAAGATATCGTTTTCATTCGCACGGGAACTTTCACCGAAAGGCAAAAAATCCCGCTAATGGATCGGTAGTCGGTGCGTTAGCATGGATCGGCCCAAAGCACCACGGGCTGATTTAAATAATAATCCGCCGCACCTGCGGGTCCAGGCACGGGTCCCGAACAATGACTTCATCGACACGGCGAGAGAGAAATGAAACGGTCGCGGGACAAAAGTATCGCACAGCCGTGATTGGCGAGTGCTCGACGTCGGCCACATTTCACTATCATTAACACTTTGACTGCCATGATGGTCACCGGTGACCGACGCAAGAAATTTTACTGAAGATCCGAAATATTCGTAATGGGTAGCAATTATTATTTTATGAATGCAATTGTTGTTAGAATAGTGATACGGTCCTTTGGTCTCCAATACCTGCACATTATTTACATTTTGCATAATTCAATTGAACGCTGTAGAACTTCATAACATCGCCGTTCTAATAAGGGTAAAATACTCTCGGCAGTCAAAGTGTTAATATTGATGTTTTACGGTCGGTATCGGTGCTTTCAAACGGTACTAAAGGCCGGTATTAGAGGGAAGGGTGTAGTTTTAAAAAGAAAGAAATTAATAATTATATAGTTAATACAGAAAAAGTATGTGTATATATATATATATTTGTTGCGCTACGATAAATCGAAGGACATAATTACGAAATTACCCGTGTTCGTCTCGTAACACAGAAGTGGGATGTGCCATCGGCGAAAAATCCGGATTGCGCACTGCGCCGCGACGAGGAATTTCTTCGGCGGTTTAATTTCTTCCGGGTAAAGAAAGACGTCAAGGCGCACAAACAAACTTTCTACGTCACGGAAGCAGGTAAAATGCTTCAAGGATCCCTTTTTTCGCATGCACGAACATCATCGTTCAATATCGACTGCGTTGCGCAATGGAACGTGTGAGATAAAGTTCTTAATGCGGCGATGTTGAACATTTAACAGGTGCCATTAACGTTTTCGAAAGTAATACAGTTTGGTTCGGAGAGACTACCGGTTGCTTCTACTTGAAATTCCTTTTAGATGAAGGCACGTTAATCGCTCTCATTACCACTACGCTCTTGTGGCTTTTTGTCAAAGATTTAATGTCTAGATACGTTGGGTGTCTCTATAACTAGACTTCTAGACTCTTCCGTATTCATTGTACGGATGCAAGAATGATTATTCCGAGCTTCGAACAAAAGTGTTCATTACGTCTGATGGGCTTCTGCATAAGTTTCGAGCAGTTTGATGCACAAGTTACTATTCAATAGGTCTACAGTTCTTTTTCTATTCTTTTTACAATTGACTGTATTCTATTCCCAACTAACCCCCCCGTCCAGGGTTCTCTTTACGGTTTACAGTATTTTTTTTCCAATCTTTTTAGTTTACAGTATTTTTTTTCTAATCTTTCCACACTTCACAGTATTCCTTTTCTATTCTTTTCGCAGTTCACAGTATGCTTTTTCTACTCTTTTCACAGTATTCTTTTCATATTATTTTGAATTCATGGTGATATTTTCCTATTCTTCCTACAATTTACAGTATACTATTTCCAACTAACCCTTGATCCAGTGTTCACCAGCAGCACCTCGAAAAAGCTTCAAACTGGGTATATAGCCCGCCGCACCGAACTGGACCGCAAAGGGTTAAGACAATAAATCGCACACCCGTTGATCGGCATTTCATTCCTTTCACGGCTCATTATTGAATCATCGACCCAAATGCCTGTGCCGATTTTACGTAATCGTTCCCGCGGTCCGCCGCGAAAGCATTTCGCCTCTTTTGCGTGTTAACGAACACGCCCTGGGGTCTGGTGCGGTGCGCGAGTGGGTGAAATGTCTGTCCTTAAGCGTGTCCACGTTCTCGCCTGCTTTCTCCGGAATTGCGTCACGCACGTCCGAGCCAAGCACCCTCTTCTGCGAACGGGACACTCGACGAACAGGCGACACGCCCGCTGCAACCGGCGATATAAATTTTCCATTCATTTTTTTGCCATCCACACCCGTCCGGCTGTCGGGCATGAACCAGTTAACACGTTGGGAACACGTCATTGGGAACATTTTGAATCTTCAGTAAAATGTTTTGCGGTGGTCACCGGTGACCATCATGGCAGTCAAAGTGTTAAAAAGCTGTACCAAACAGCAATCACGTCTTCTTAATTTAACCTATACAACCGAAACCTCAAAACATCCCAGCACTCGGCCTCTGGACACGTGAATCTAAACGCACATAACATTTCCACGGGGCACTAAACGAGGGCACCACAGTTAACTGATTAATGAATATTTCATTTCTTTTTAAAACTACACTCTTCAGTCTAATACCGGTAGGGGTGTATGTATATTTCAGCACGTATTCCGGTATTCTCGTCAAGTAGCTGTGACAAAGTTTGAAAGCACCGATATTCTTCTCCAAATATCCGTCTTGCCTTTTTCCATATTAACTGTGTAATTTATATATATATATTTTTTTTCTGTATTAACTATATAATTATTAATTTCTTTCTTTTTAAAACTACACTCTTCCCTCTAATACCGGCCTTTAGTACCGTTTGAAAGCACCGATACCGACCGTAAAACATCAATATTAACACTTTGACTGCCGAGAGTATTTTACCCTTATTAGAACGGCGATGTTATGAAGTGCTACAGCGTTCAATTGAATTATGCAAAATGTAAATAATGTGCAGGTATTGGAGACCAAACGACCGCATCATTATTTTAACAACAACTGCATTTATAAAATAATAATTGCTACTCATTGGGAACATTTTGAATCTTCAGTAAAATGTTTTGCGGTGGTCACCGGTGACATGGCAGTCAGAGTGTTAAAAAGCTGTACCAAACAGCGATCACGTCTTCTTAATTTAACCTATACAACCGAAACCTCAAAACATCCCGGCACTCGGCCTCTGGACACGTGAATCTAAACGCACATAACATTTCCACGGGGCACTAAACGAGGGCACCACAGTTAACTGATTAATGAATATTTCATTTCTTTTTAAAACTTCTCTCTTCAGTCTAATACCGGTAGGGGTGTATGTATATTTCAGCACGTATTCCGGTATTCTCGTCAAGTAGCTGTGACAAAGTTTGAAAGCACCGATATTCTTCTCCAAATATCCGTCTTGCCTTTTTCCATATTAACTGTGTAATTTATATATATATCTTTTTTTCTGTATTAACTATATAATTATTAATTTCTTTCTTTTTAAAACTACACTCTTCCCTCTAATACCGGCCTCTAGTACCGTTTGAAAGCACCGATACCGACCGTAAAACATCAATATTAACACTTTGACTGCCGAGAGTATTTTACCCTTATTAGAACGGCGATGTTATGAAGTTCTACAGCGTTCAATTGAATTATGCAAAATGTAAATAATGTGCAGGTATTGGAGACCAAAGGACCGTATCACTATTCTAACAACAATTGCATTCATAAAATAATAATTGCTACTCATTGGGAACATTTTGAATCTTCAGTAAAATGTTTTGCGGTGGTCACCGGTGACCATCATGACAGTCAAAGTGTTAAAAAGCTGTACCAAACAGCAATCACGTCTTCTTAATTTAACCTATACAGCCGAAACCTCAAAACATCCCGGCACTCGGCTTCTGGACACGTGAATCTAAACGCACATAACATTTCCACAGGGCACTAAACGAGGGCACCACAGTTAACTGATTAATGAATATTTCATTTCTTTTTAAAACTTCTCTCTTCAGTCTAATACCGGTAGGGGTGTATGTATATTTCAGCACGTATTCCGGTATTCTCGTCAAGTAGCTGTGACAAAGTTTGAAAGCACCGATATTCTTCTCCAAATATCCGTCTTGCCTTTTTCCATATTAACTGTGTAATTTATATATATATATATTTTTTCTGTATTAACTATATAATTATTAATTTCTTTCTTTTTAAAACTACACTCTTCCCTCTAATACCGGCCTCTAGTACCGTTTGAAAGCACCGATACCGACCGTAAAACATCAATATTAAAAAGCTGTACCAAAGAGCGATCACGTCTTCTTAATTTAACCTATACAACCGAAACCTCAAAACATCCCGGCACTCGGCCTCTGGACACGTGAATCTAAACGCACATAACATTTCCACGCCCTGACATCACCAGTTACACCATACCGTATCTCCACACAATGAGGCTGCTTAAGAAAAAACGCCGATAATCACCATCAGAAATTCGCAGAACCGTAGCCCCGCCGTTCATCAGAAGTCCATTAGCCGCGAATGCCTAAATTACGATTGATAAATGTTAAGCAGCGCCGGCAACATTAATTCCCAGCTCCGCGCGCGTTGTTAGAGAGAACGGAATGGCGTTTGGCCATTATCGTCGTCGGATTTCTCGCCGTGCATGAACGGCGGGCATAATGCGAGGTAAGTAGACACGCGATAAATTATCCTGTAACATTCCTGTCAGATCGCGTCAGCTCCAGGGGGAGGGACGGGCGACGGGACCTTGACAATGCGAGTTAACACGTTAAGCGCCGTGTCAGTCAATGCTGACTGACGTTTACTTTCCGTGTAGGCCGCATCGGTCATTAGTGACCGACGTCTGCTTTCCGTTCGCGATTTGCGAGTCGCCGATGACTGACGATGTAGAATTAAAAATATTATGTGTCGTATGAACCGCGCACGGGCCAAAATGAGGGACGTGAATTTTGGCAGGTTTTTAAATTTGTGTGCCAAAGCACATGATTGATGGTGCGTGTAATACTTTTTGGGACGCGGTGCTAGAGAATTTGGACAAAAGCGATTTGTGTGGTAGCATTAATACTGAAAAATGACGATATATGTGTGATCGGTAAGCTTTGTAACGTCGGACGGTTATTGTACGTTTTAGTTTGGTGTTTTTTAAATTTTTGTGCCAAAGCACATGATTGATGGTGCGTGTAATACTTTTTGGGACGCGGTGCTAGAGAATTTGGACAAAAGCGATTTGTGCGGTAGCATTAATACTGAAAAATGACGATATATGTGTGATCGGTAAGCTTTGTAACGTCGGACGGTTATTGTACGTTTTATTTTGGTATTTTTTAAATTTGTGTGCCAAAGCACATGATTGATGGTGCGTGTAATACTTTTTGGGACGCGGTGCTAGAGAATTTGGACAAAAGCGATTTGTGTGGTAGCGTTAATACTGAAAAATGACGATATATGTGTGATCGGTAAGCTTTGTAACGTCGGACGGTTATTGTACGTTTTATTTTGGTACTTTTTAAATTTTTGTGCCAAAGCACATGTTTGATGGTGCGCTTTTAATATTTGAGGTATGCGTAATATTGTTTGTGGATGCTAGGAAATTTGGAAAAATGCGATTTGTGTGGTAGTATTAACACTGGAAATGATGATATATGTGTGATAGGTATGCTTTGTAACATCGGCGGTTATTGTGGGTTTAAATTTTGGCATGTTTTTAATATTTGAAGTACGCGGAATACTTTTTGTGACACGATGCTAGGGAAATTGGAAAAAAGCGGTTTGTGTGGTAGCATTAATACGAGAAAATGCCGGCAAGAAAATACTGCCTCCAGAAAATACTGCCTCCAGAAAATACTGCCTCCAGAAAATACTGCCTCCAGAAAATATTGCCTCCAGAAAATAGTGCCTCCAGAAAATAGTGCCTCCAGAAAATAGTGCCTCCAGAAAATACTGCCTCCAGAAAATAGACCCTTCAAAAAATACTGCCTTCAGAAAATAGTGCCTTCGGAAAATAGTCCCACCAGAAAATAGTGCTCTCAGAAAATAATGCCTCCAGAAAATGGTGCCTCCAGAAAATAGTGCCTCCAAAAAGTACTGCCTCCAGAAAATAGTGCCTCCAGAAAATCCTTCCTCCAGGAAATACTACTTCCAGAAAATACTGCCTCCAGAAAATGCTGCAACATCGCAGACCGTAAAGTAGTTACCATATCACAAAGAAATATGCATCTAAATAACACTTCCTATTAGAAAAATCGTTTGCTTATTTTTCCGTTTGATGTCACATGGCACAATAGGCTCGGTATTTAACGTGTTAATGAGGGAGGACCCGATAGCTTCCACAGCGTAATTATTCATGCCGTGTGTGAGTCAGTGCGTACGGCGGCAGTTTGGAAATTTTTCGCGTCGAACGACGGCGGGAGATGAAATATGCGTAACGATAGGACCGATGGGGAAAGCAAGGTTGGGGCCCCGTGACACCGGACGTCCCAAGGATCCGTGATCGGACGTGGAACAGATATCCGTCGCGAATAAGTGCACTTTAACGTGCAAATTATCTGACATTTCGATCCGCGCGGTAATGGGAACGTTTCGCAAAAAGTGTTGGCAAACTTCGACCTTGCCGGCGAGGGTGGCGGTGTGCTTTAATCACCTAACTCATGAAGTCCGAAAAAATGGGCGAAGGCAAATTATTTTTTTTAACTTTCAATTTACTTACGTAGGTGTTCGATTTTAGGGACGAAACACACAAAACGTGAAAAGACAATATTTTTTTGTTGTGAAAATGCATTTTACTTACAGTGACCATCGCGGCTAAAGTGATACCCACTTTCTTTTCTATCGCAACCAAATGTGGAGGAGGAATTTACATTTCTTCTGAAAAAGTAATTCTTGCAAGTGTCGAGTTGATTTTTTCGAATTAAACACCACTCGCAATAACACCAAACTCCTCAAACATAAATAACAATGCGTGGTATAAAAAAGTAACGAACTCACAACCAAAACGCGGTTTCAATAATGTTGAAAAATATTTGATAAAGTCTATGGACCCAAGATACACTTCCCTGACAGTTTTTCACGTTTAGTCTTGGACGGGTGCGTCGACTTAATACATTGTTGACCGGCATAAATTTTATGTAACTTTTAATATTTTTTTGTATAATTAACTGTACAGCAGTCATTTACGCGTAGATGTAGACAAGAGGTTTTGCACATATATCTTGTTTCGTTGCGCCTTCCTTTTAAAGAGCTAGATTATGCCCTTGTTATTCCATTTTCAATAATCATTTTCCAAATGACTACAATTTATTTAAAAATCACTCAGGCAACTATATAAAGCATTCACGTATAATTTATTGAAAAATGCTTTACCGTCACATTCCGTCGTTCTTGACACTTTCTAACAATAGAATTGTAATAAAAGCCTCAGTATCAAGAAAGAAATACTTTTTTATAATAAAGCAGACGCGATTGAACACAATTACCAAAATTTTGCTATATTCTATATTGTCCTGCGTTTCAAAAATCAAAATAGCCGACGCAAGTGCAAAGACGAGTTAACTCGTAACTGGTCAGCAACGTTTGCGTTACAATGGCAACAATGTGTTAAAATTTCGGCCGCGCAGACATGATTCGTGCATCGCAAAATGAATCGGTGCGATTGTCAGGAGCGAAGATCTGTCGTTAGATCTGTACGTGACACGATAGGCGTTTCACGGTGCGAGAACCGGTTCCGCTCGTCTCCTGCACGTTAGCGAACGCAAATAAGCTCTCTCTTGTCAGAGATCGGGCGGATCACGTTCGCAAGATTCCACTTGCCCGAAACAAGTGGATCAACGCCCGGGCAGTTATCTGACGCGTGGCATTGTCGAAATCTCTCTATGCTGACTTATACCAATCATTCCGGTGTCTCGGACCCAGACGAAAGTTGATTGATACGCGCGCGTATTATCACGTAACTTAAATGGAAATGTAGCCGCCCTCTGGTTGACTTTCTTTCTTTCGTTATTATGTATTTTTGTTTCTTTCTTTATTTATATATTTATTATCACGTAACTTAAATGGAAATGTAGCCGGCCTCTAGTTGACTTTCTTTCTTTCGTTATTATGTATTTTTCATTCTTTCTTTATTTATATATTTATTTTTTATTAATTATATTTTTGTTATTTATATATGTATATATTATATATACATGTATATTATTATTTGTGATTATTGATATATATTTGTTGGGGATAAGTATATTCTATATTTCCAACTGTGTGATTGCAAAAGGACAGAGGAAACAACGAAAAGTTAAAAATAAAAGATCATATCGTATAGAAACGCCTAACAACACGGAAGTGACAAAAAGGGAAAATAGTGAATTAGTTGTTTTTAAAACTGTTATATTTCTTGAAATTTTGTTCATATTAAGTGTATTTTAAACTCCGTTTCGTTCAATAATTAAACTTAGTTTAAAGAAACTACGGAATTTTTATTATATATATATATATACACATATATAAATTATATTTTTTATTAGTTATATTTTATATATTAATTTATATTCATTTTATAATTTATTTACATGTTTGTTTCCTTCTTTATTATGTAAAATATACTTTACGTGTTTTGCTTGAGTATATTGTCATTTGAGTATAAGTACTTGCCGTTCTGCTTGATTGAGGATTATTTTATATTTATATGTATCTTTGGACTTTTAATATATTTCCACTATATTAATATAAGCAGGAAATATATTTTTGTAATAAAATATACCTCAAGCAAGATGACGGACAAAAATTTGTGCCGAAACGTAGTAACAAAGGTTAAGTAATTTTGTTTTTTAATTAATACCGTTTTGTGTACACTTATATTTTTAGTTTGTGAACAAATTGTAATACTTTCTCCTTTTGACTAGTATTATAATTTTTTTTAGCTTACCTGCGCATTTATATTATGTTGTCTTTGTACGTAAAGAGATCATCGTTTGTTATAAACTTACAAATTAAATGATTTGACTTTGCTAAACCTAAATACCGTAACATGTCCCTTGTTAATGGTTGTAATGTGTAAAAACACTATAATTAATCAATCATCTACATGTATCAATACCCTAGACTTCATGTAAAGGTTTGGTTTAATATAGTAATTTTATGATTTCAACAAGGTTGAAGACATATCTTTCAACTTTTACTTCATGATCAAACCGCAATCAATCCTCCACACGTTTCAACGTTCTACACCTCATACAGACGTTTTCGTAAATATAATCTTTTTCACTAATTATAAAAGGGCATATTATTCTATTCAACGAATAAAAAATGTAACTGCACACCGAACGTAGTATTATTCCAATAACAATAGTACATCATGCAAGCAACCAGATATTTCACACAAACTCCTGTGGCGGCAGTCCAAGGTCCTCGAAACAATTAGAGTGTGTTTTACACCATAAATAACCGTAAAGAAAGTGAACCAAAGACCGGCTACTCGCGCACTTAACTTTTAATTTCTGCGCTTGACACGTAACAGTAAAATTATCACGTAACGCAGAACGTGACCTGTCGGTATTTTTAAAGCATAAATTACCCGGAGCGTAATTGAGCGCAATATTTTATGGACTGCGTTCACCCGGCGGTCGATCGACATTTACGAGTTGCCGAAGAACTGCCCGCGGATTTACCTGGGGGCCTGCGAAATTGTCGCACAGTAGTTGCTCTTGCATAAAAACCACGGCGGCACGTTAACAACTCGCCTACATTCGATATCTGACGAAAAAAAACGTCGAACTTTGACGTGCATTTATAAAACCGTTAATCCATTTGCTTTTTACGGGAAAGCAATGAACAGAATTGTCCGGCTGGCTGCATAATTACACGAGTTCATGGTAAGCCGTCATCTGGTTAGGCGAAAATGGCGAGTGCAGGGGTTTCAACAGGCGTCATGGCGATTAAGTGGCCGATTTAAAGAATTATGCTCGTTATGCAATGTAAAGGTATGTGTCTAATTTGAAAGTTGATTATTTTTGTGTTCGTCAGATGTTTGACCACTAAATTAATAGTGTATGAAAAAAGAAAGGCTGTTTTTAAAGCGTAATTAAAATATTAACCATAGTGAAAGTTTTACTTTTGGCTGTATAAAATAGTAGATGGATGCATTCGCACAAAATATGAAAGAAAAGAACAAAGAAACCCGCGCGTTTTTCAATATGACATTTAGAATTGTTTTGACGCGTTGTTTTGATGAATTGTTTTAACGCGTCCGAAGAAGTGCGTGAAAATTAGGAGTGACAATAAAATAAAATGTAATAAAGTACAAATAAAAATAAAATAAATTAAAGAAATTTCATAATAATTAGTAAGTAAATATATGCATACATTTTTTCTTAGCAATTAAACGATCTTATTTATGTTTGTACTGCATGGTGTATCATTTTTTAAACACTTCATTTTTGCAAAGAAAAATACATTAATACCTATATACTAATTTTTTTGAATTTATTCGTAAATCTATGTAATACTCTACATCTAAGAGAATTGTTTGGGTTAAAATTAAAAAGTCATACATTCAGGGGTTAAGATAGCAACGTTCAATGAGCGCATATTGTGTCTATAGCAATCAAAGGATTAATCTTTGGAAAAATTTAATGAGCACGATTATCCAGCGTAGGACCTTTTATATGATACAAATTCATGCAAAATCATATTTTGCTCGATTGTAAATATCGAGCGCAGGAGTTTCGACAGGTGCTATCATTAAGTGGCCAATTTAAAAGGAATTACGTTTATGGTCGTTTTTACGCGGTGGGAAAATTTATGTCTACCCGAAAAGTTGATGATTTTTGTTTTCATCGAATGTGCTAGCCTGAAATAATCGTCGAACACATGTCCGCATCCATAGTACACGCCATAGTTTTCGTTGAACATGTATATGCGTCTATAACAGGCAAAAGGATTCCGTCCGTTTTTTTGCAGGAGAGCAATGAACACAATTGCCCGGCTTACGGTCTATTGCATAATTAAACGAGTTCATGGAAAATCGTCATCTGGTCATCCGTAGATGGTGAGCGCAGGAGTTTCAACAGGTGCCATGTCGTCATGGGAGTTTCTCGCGACGATGCAATTAAGGTGCCCAATGACGTTGTTCTACTCTGTCTGCCTTAACACGTTGATCGCCCAGCAGAAATTCACTGTCGCGGGGTCGAAATCATTAGTGCACCAACACAGAAGCTGTTGAGAACAAGTTGCCTGTATTTATTCTAAAATTGAAGCTGTTCAATCAGTGAAGCTGAAAAAAAACATAAAAAGTAGGGTACGCTTAACAATAGAATCATCATTTTAGCAAAGTAATGGTATTGAAACGCTCGTAAAATAACTTTATTACGTTATAATAAGCGTTCTATTAATGGGTATAATCATTTGTGCAGTGCGTGTAAGAAAAGTACCCTATAAAAAAATTTAATATGTAATCTTTTTTGTATTTAAAGTACTCATACGTACTTATACAGAATAATAATATTAAGACGTTTGTAAAATTACTTTATTATGTTATAATAAGCATCTTATTGATATCTATAATCATTTGAGCATACCACTGACAAAAAGTATACCACAAAAACCCTGTAACGTGCTATATTTCTTGCGTGCAACATACTTATACGCACCTATACAGCGTAGTAGTATTAAAACTTCGTAAAATCTCATTATTACGTTATAATAAGCATCTTATTAATATCTATAATTATTTGTGCAGTGCCCCTAACAAAAGCATACCCCATAAAAAACTAATATGCTATATTCTTCGCGTGTAAAGTTCTTATGCGTACTTATAAAGCGTAGTAATATTAAAACCTTTGCAACATCACTTTATTACATTATAATAAGCGTTCTATTCACATGTATAATAATTTACGCAGTACCCCTAACAAAAGCATACCACAAAAAACTGTAACATACTATATTCTTCGCGTGCAAACTACTTACACGCACTTACACACAGTACCATCTGCTATTACCATCATTACCTTCATTACTGTCGAAACACTTCCAAATGCGCGGTAACCCGTGCGTCACCCATATACGGGCGACACGGCGTAGAACGTGTAAAGCGCCGAAGGTTCCTCCCGTCGCCTCGTGTCACTTGGCGATCGCAATTGTGCGAACGTCAAAACTGCGCAACGACCGAACGAAGACTCGACGTGATTTACACTTCAAAAGTCGCGACGCGTGGAAAATGACTTTCCCACGCGTCGCCGGAAGCCATTGTCCGACGGCGGTCCATCAAGTCTGGGAGGCGATTTTCAGCACCGAAAATATCATTTACCCACGTATTTTATTCCCCGTCCTTGCGCGCCGTCAATTAGACTCTACCTTTCTTCGTGCGATTCGGCCATTGTGTCCAGGTCGAAGGCCGCGCGATATGTAAATCGGGATGACAAGGTTACCAACTTCGCAGCGGTTTCAAGAGCTCGGTTATGTTATAGTTAGGCCACATCCTTCATTGCGTAAGCGCGTCAACGCGGACGCTAATAAATTCAAATTACGCCGCGTTATGAAGCGCACCGATGCGATCGCGCGCTTTTTTTTCTCGCTTAACGGCGAACGCACATTGTTGTGCGATAATATCGATTATGGTTGCAATGCGCGGTGACGGATGCCGCTGCTAAATATAGACGTTATTCGCGCAACTAATAACGCACGTGTCGTTTGCGAACGTCTAGCTTTCAAATGTCAGGCGGACGGATGGGGAAGAAATTTGCAAAACGTCTTAAAAATTATTGGTAGCACGAATGCAGCGAGCGATTTTAGCGCCGGTTTGTGGTTGAAGGTCGGAGAGTTTTGCGGTTTAAGAAGGTGTACATATACAAAAGTTACATTATCATATTATAGCTTTACACGCGTAAGTTGAACAAAGTAGTAAAAAATATTTAAAATATGTAAAATTGATAAAATTAGCTACCGATTTTTTAGAGTACGACGTTACCAATCGGAAATCTGGTAATTATTATTCAACCCTTCATGTCACAAAACATCTAGAAATTTTCATGGTTCAATTTACTTTATTTTTGGCTTTTAATCTATTGAAATATGCACCTCCGTACGAATTCGTTGCTGTTGATTGCATTTGCCGCTTTAAATTGTAAATATGAACGCTCATACAATTCTTATTGGCGCTGACCATACCTTCGGCTCATATCTTTAAAGAAATCCAAATTCTGCCATATATTTCTGTTAAGTATGATATATTCCGACGAGGAACAAACGGAAAAGAGAACTGAAACATCAACAAGCGTAAAACAACACATTTTAAAATTTTCAAAATAATTCATGTAGAGCCATCGGAATTAATGTAATAAACCTATGTCACGTTATCTATAACAACGCAGAATATATTCTCTGACCATACATTCGGCCAAAATGGTATCAATCCCATTTTAAAGAAACCCAAATTCTGGCATATATTTCTGTTAAATATGATATATTCTGATGAGGAACAAACGGAACAGAAAACTAAAACACCAACAATCGTAATACATTTAAAAATTTTCAAAATAATTAATGTAGAGCCATCGAATTAATATAATAAACCTATGTTACCGTTTATCCACTTAACACCGCAGCATATATTCTCTGACAAAGTACCCGCCAAAATTGTATAAATCCCATTTTAAAGAAACCCAAATTCTGCTATACACTGAAACACCAACAATCGTGAAACAACACATTTTTAAATGTTCAAAATAATTAAGAACCAACGAAATTAATGCAATAAACCTATGAATCCATTTAAGTTTATCCATTTAACACCGCAGAATATATCTCTGACAAAGTACCGGCCAAAATTCTACAAATCTGTTCGAAACTCCGTAACACGCGTTCAAGGTTCCAATGATTCGGAAAGCCATTATCGTCGATGGCTCATTCGGAAATCGCAGAAATCCGTGCACGCGTGGGCGGACGATCACTAGACCCCATGAAAAAAAACCTACATCGCGTCAGCCCGCGATGCATTTCTCGACAGTGCGGCAGCTGTCTCTTGGAAATCTATGACACGCACCGCCGTTGCAAAAGGCTGGCTACGCCCACAAACAAGCAGTGTCTCCTTTTCAAGTGGCCGCGGCCTTTTTTACGAGCCGGTGTAATTTTCTAAAAGGTTCCTTTCCCTTAGTAATGCGCGCGAGTGCGTAGATGCAATTGCACCAGATCGCCTGGAGCGTCCGAATGATAGACGCACGAGTTTTCTTGCCCCGTCATTGGTCAGCCATTGGATCCAGGAGCGGTCCCAACGGACCCGCCGTTTGCTTCTTTTTCCGAGTGCCAACCCTCATTTCTCTTGACGATTACGAGTTTACGTCAGCAAAGAGTGCAGTGAGCGGACATCGTTCATGCTTTTATGTTGGTGTAAATGCGTGCCCTTTTTGTTGGTTGGGATATTTTGTTGTTGATGAAACTAGTTTGTACGGAAAGTCTTTCGAAACGGTGGTTCCCGCTTGAGGGAGTATGTAATGAAGAATTGGGTGACATTACGTGAATCTAAATTTATTGAATTCTCAGGTCGCGGATATTTATGTTATTTGAATGAATTTAGTTTATCGTGGGGTTGAGAAATATTTTATTAGCAATCGGACGAATTTATACAGTCAATGTGTGCTTTAGAACCTTGTGGTTTCTGCTTGAGGGAGTATGTAATGAAGAACTGGGTGACATTACGAAAAGCTAAATTTATTGAATTCTCATGTCGTGGATGCTTACGTTATTTCAATAAATTTAGTTTGTCGTGGGGTTGCGAAATATTTTATTAGCAATCGGACGAATTTATACAGTCAATGTGTGCTTTAGAACCTTGTGGTTTCTGCTTGAGGGAGTATGTAATGAAGAACTGGGTGACATTACGAAAAGCTAAATTTATTGAATTCTCATGTCGTGGATGCTTACGTTATTTCAATAAATTTAGTTTATCGTGGGGTTGAGAAATATTTTATTAGCAATCGGACGAATTTATACAGTCAATGTGTGCTTTAGAACCTTGTGGTTTCTGCTTGAGGGAGTATATAATGAAGAACTGGGTGACATTACGAAAAGCTAAATTTATTGAATTCTCATGTCGTGGATGCTTACGTTATTTCAATAAATTTAGTTTGTCGTGGGGTTGAGAAATATTTTATTAGCAATCGGACGAATTTATACAGTCAATGTGTGCTTTAGAACCTTGTGGTTTCTGCTTGAGGGAGTATATAATGAAGAACTGGGTGACATTACGAAAAGCTAAATTTATTGAATTCTCATGTCGTGGATGCTTACGTTATTTCAATAAATTTAGTTTATCGTGGGGTTGAGAAATATTTTATTAGCAATCGGACGAATTTATACAGTCAATGTTTGCTTTAGAACCTTGTGGTTTCTACTTGAGGGAGTATGTAATGAAGAACTGGGTGACATTACGAAAAGCTAAATTTATTGAATTCTCATGTCGTGGATGCTTACGTTATTTCAATAAATTTAGTTTATCGTGGGGTTGAGAAATATTTTATTAGCAATCGGACGAATTTATACAGTCAATGTGTGCTTTAGAACCTTGTGGTTTCTGCTTGAGGGAGTATATAATGAAGAGCTGGGTGACATTACGAAAAGCTAAATTTATTGAATTCTCATGTCGTGGATGCTTACGTTATTTCAATAAATTTAGTTTGTCGCGGGGTTGCGAAATATTTTATTAGCAATCGAACGAATTTATACAGTCAATGTGTGCTTTAGAACCTTGTGGTTTCTGCTTGAGTGAGTATGTAATGAAGAGCTGGGTGACATTACGAGAAGCTAAATTTATTGAATTCTCATGTCGTGGATGCTTACGTTATTTCAATAAATTTAGTTTATCGTGGGGTTGAGAAATATTTTATTAGCAATCGGACGAATTTATACAGTCAATGTGTGCTTTAGAACCTTGTGGTTTCAGCTTGAGGCAGTATATAATGAAGAACTGGGTGACACTACGAAAGGCTAAATTTATTGAATTCTCATGTCGTGGATGCTTACGTTATTTCAATAAATTTAGTTTATCGTGGGGTTGAGAAATATTTTATTAGCAATCGGACGAATTTATACAGTCAATGTGTGCTTTAGAACCTTGTGGTTTCTGCTTGAGGGAGTATGTAATGAAGAACTGGGTGACATTACGAAAAGCTAAATTTATTGAATTCTCATGTCGTGGATGCTTACATTATTTCAATAAATTTAGTTTATCGTGTGGTTGAGAAATATTTTATTAGCAATCGGACGAATTTATACAGTCAATATGTGCTTTAGAGCCTTGTGGTTTCTGCTTGAGGGAGTATGTAATGAAGAACTGGGTGACATTACGAAAAGCTAAATTTCTTGAATTCCCATGTCGTGGATGCTTACGTTATTTCAATAAATTTAGTTTATCGTGGGGTTGAGAAATATTTTATTAGCAATCGGACGAATTTATACAGTCAATGTGTGCTTTAGAACCTTGTGGTTTCTGCTTGAGGGAGTATATAATGAAGAGCTGGGTGACATTACGAGAAGATAAATTTATTGAATTCTCATGTCGTGTACATTTATGTTATTTGAATGAATTTAGTTTGTCGTGGGGTCCAGAAATATTTTATTAGCAATCGAATAAATTTATATAGTCAACGTGTGCTTTGGAACCTTGTGGTTCCTTCTTCAGGAGTTAATATAATGAGGAACTATTTTTAATATTACGATAGAGTACATTAATTTAAGTGTAATTTCATTTTAACGCGCATCATTTAATTTGATTTAGTTCATCGTGACGTTAACAAATATCTTATTACCACACAATTGAATTGTACACACTGCAAGAACCAAGAACACAGTATGTGTGTCATGTATTATCTGAACCGAGTGACCGATGACTCAGCACGTGGGTCACACACAGATCAGAGTTATCGAACGTTTATTGGTTAGTCTATCGAAACGATTACGTATAGCAATGACGAAAGTAATACGATTATAGGTATTCAATCTAGAATAAAGTACCCATAAAATAAGTACGTTATTAATTTTACGGTCAAATCGTATCGAAGTAAACGAAGAACGTAAGATGCATAAATGTTGTCCTCCATTAAGAATAGTTGTTATGAGACGTCGGTCTCAAAAGGGTTAAAATGTTTATTTTTCACCTTCCGGATTCCCTAAGAGTACATTCATTATTCATTATTGCTCGGAACTCTTAACGATATTTTACGTATGCAGGCCCAAGTCGGTTTCCGATTACATTGAAGTTTATTTTGTCAGACATCAGATATACGTATATATCTATTTTCTTACTTATTAAAATGTTGAAACAACATAACTAAGAATTATAAAAAAAAATCATAAATGTGATATGATTTCGTACGTTCCACGAAGAAATCTAGCATAGCCGTCATCGCGAGGAAAGCTCAGGCCGAAAGCGGTGAGCAACGACTCCAATCGAGATTTCACTCGAAAGGCCCATGATCTCACCTGGTTAACCAATGAAATGATCCAACGCGTGCATTCGCCGTAAGCACTCTCGTCATTCCGATCCGATCGTTCTCCGGTGGCCATTGTCAGCGGACAGCATTGTATATTAACCAGTTAAGAGCGGAATTTAATTTTAGAAATCCCCCACAGGGTGCGGAATTAAAATCAAGAAATAACGTGTATACACGTCGAGCGCAGGATAAATGGTCCCATTATAAATTTCACTACTACTGCTATCTTAATCACCAATCTGGAGGGTAAAATTAACAATTTATTGTATCATAATTTTTATTATGTTGTACATATTTAGCTATTTTTCATACCTTACGCTTTATTTTTATAATAACTGAACATACACAGGTTTACTTGAGATGCTTCAAAAGCGTGGAATAGAGAGTTTTTGGATCGAATGTTTCGGGTTCTTGTTTTCAATTCAAGAATGTCTAGGACTCTGCCTCGTAGAGCAAAGGGCCAGTATTGAATCTGTTAATTGTTTACGCAATTTCTTCACAAATCAACGCTCGCCGTCCAAGTCGCGGCTTACGTATGTAATTAGTTTCGTAATGTAAAATACTTAGCAATTCTATTGGTAATATAAAGGAAACATGCAACCAAACAATATTCTTATTGTATTTCATTGAAATTTCGAGTTTTGATAGTCGATGGTTGTTACTCCCGTAATTACAATTTAGACCGCCCTACCTGAACCATCCATACCTTCCTTGATCCTACCCCACTACTACCCTACCGTCCACGTCTTTTCGGAAAATTCATGCAAGCGTCAGAACAGTTGTAGACACCAGATCGAACACTTCCTAATACAATTATACACGTTTTTTATACCACGAATACTATCCTTCTTCACACTCGACTTCGCCGATTAGTTTCACGCGAAGGGGTATCGTGCGATCAGAGGTCTTCGCGGGCGCTTAAATTCGCACGCATACGACACGCAACAATGGTAATTTTTTATTTCGCACGACTTGCTTAACTGATTAACGGACCCGTCTACCGTTCTGCTCCGAAATTAATTTTCGGAGCACAGAACACGCCGAGAAAACCGCCGGTCATCGGCGATTGGCCAATCGCGCGGTTTACAATGGCAGGAACGCGATCGATCGCGCGCAATTTCTCAATGAAAGCAAAAGACGGACGATTGTATGATTCATCGGCCGATAAGGTCGTCAGCAGACTACTCCTGCACGTTTGCGACTACCTGTGGGCATCGCGCATTGCGTCAGTCGCGAGAATAAGCAACAAAGCGAGCAACCTCTGGCGATTCGCAGGCGCAAACTTGTCGATGATCATCCAGCAGCTTTGACACCGCGTGGCACCGGCGAACTACGCGGAAGTCGCATATCAATGGGCGGCATTGTCTGTCAAACGGTTATGCGCAATGGCCGGAGCATTTAATGACCAAGTGCCTACACGCCTAATCGTGGGGATTGAAAGTAAGTTAACACTTTAAGGATCGCTAAGAAATCTGTAAGAAATACGCCTGGGACCGCACGTTTTTGGGAAACTTGTACGCTACAAAAAATCAAAACTTTGCTATCTATGAAGCAATTTTTATGAAACTTTCAGGAATTGTATAATTGGAAGTATTTCAGATATTATTAGAAAAAGTTATGTTTTTTAATATTATAATTATCATAACTTTTTACATAAAAAATAAAGTTGTATGAAATTTATAGAAATTGTAACATAGGATGTATTTTAGGTATTATTTAAAGAAATTATCATAAAATTTTATTTAAAAGTTAATTTTATTAGAGTTTCTAGTAGTTTTTTAAAATATGATACTGCGTAAAGCATTTTTCTCTATGAAGAGGAACCAAACAAGATTTACATATGTGTCGTGATTCGTTTGCTTGTCCATTGAATATTGATGCAAATACTTAAATAGATAAAATAGATACAATGTATCAAAATAAGTGACATCTAAAGACGGCGTGTAGAAAAGACGAGAAAACTTGTGAGCAGTCCGTAACAGCTGGGACACGAAACACGGGAAAACTCGTAAGCGGTCCTTACAGTGTTAATATTATTATATAAACCTACGTCACTAAATAAAACCCAGAAATGCAGCACATTAAACCATAACCAGCATTCAACTGTTTCCCACAGTATGTCAGACGTCGACAATATTTCAAACGATCGTTGGTTCGTAACGAGCCGATTCTGCCCGTTATTCTCTGAGATCTCGCGTCAAAATTCCCGATTTAAAATCTTCTCACCACCCCCCACTTAACAATGTCCAGTAAAAGCCGGATTCGCAACCAAGTGAACGTCGCCGTCGCGTTGCCACAAAGTCCGCAGCAGACGTTTCATATTTTTAGATCCGCCATCCGATAGTCACCGTCGGAAAAGTCGATTATAAACCTCCTCGCCAGGATATCCATTGGCCGGCTTATCTGCATACGATGACTGCGCCCGCGACAGGTCCGTTTCAACGCATACAATATTCCCCCGCACCGCCGCTAATTTCAGTAACGCACGCGTGCAGGATTCAGTTATATCACAGCCTCGAAGTCTCTCTCGATACACCTGCGCCGACGATTTCCCGACAAAAAAACGCCGCACGCATCGGCAGATTAATCGCGTCACGCTCGATCGATCGATAAGCGCGATCCTGCCTGCACGAAACACTTATTGACGTAACAATAAGCGCGCGGGCGCCGATTAGCATACGTCAATGATTAATCCGGCGACGGTGAGTTATCCTCGGCACCGGACAGGCGAGTAAACACGTGCGGCGACGTCGACAAAGACGCACGATCCTTCAGGCCGCAGCGTTTCACGCTAGTTCGTTGCGGACGGTCGTGGCGCGTGCTCGACGATGATCCACGCACGATCCAGGTAGGAAGATCGCCGCTGATCCACGTCGCGCTCGAGTAACGTCACGCTACTAGTCGATCGCCCGCGTTTCATTCAGGTATCCGTTCAAGGTGTCGCGAGGGGACGTGAGGTTTGACGCTTGAAATTAACGCGGGAGTCCTTTCAGACAGCCGTAATCAGCTGTGCAGGCACGTTAACCCTTTCGCTACGGACCTATTTTTCGGCGCGCTACTCCCGCTGAACGAGCCACTGCGCCGAGAGTGAGTTTTCTAAAATCGTCTGTATGGTATTTCCGTAAAATTTGTCTTATCAATGTAAGATGAAAAGCAGCTACGGACATATCTTTACGTGTTTTTAATTTATATAAGCAATATGAATTCCAAACTATGGTTACTGTTCGCGCGTAGCGTTCAGGCGTACGGTGACTATAGTCACCGCTCGTAGCGAAAGGGTTAAACGAGCGGTGCAGGTTTTTAACACTTTGCCGGCCAAATATTTCTCGAGTTAAGCTGCCGCCGCCGAGATTTAGGCAAGTTCGACTGCTGTTCAACGGTGGTATTTATGCAAGCGTTCGTAACATAGGTAGCTGCAATATAATTATTGTTAAAGAAGGCATTGAGGTAACTGTTACACTATTTTTATGGTATAATCTTAGTATATTAGTATATAGTGGTGCTCAGTGCCTAAGAGGTTAAACGAGCGGTGCAGATTTTTAACACTTTGCCGGCCAAATATTTCTCGGGTTAAGCTGCCGCCGCCGAGATTTAGGCAAGTTCGACTGCTGTTCAACGGTGGTATTTATGCAAGCGTTCGTAACATAGGTAGTTGCAATATAATTATCGTTAAAGAAGGCATTAAGGTAACTGTTACACTATTTTTATGGTATAATCTTAGTATATTAGTATATAGTGGTGCTCAGTGCCTAAGAGGTTAAACGAGCGGTGCAGATTTTTAACACTTCGCCGGCCAAATATTTCTCGAGTTAAGCTGCCGCCGCCGAGATTTAGGCAAGTTCGACTGCTGTTCAACGGTGGTATTTATGCAAGCGTTCGTAACATAGGTAGTTGCAATATAATTATTGTTAAAGAAGGCATTAAGGCAACTGTTACACTATTTTTATGGTATAATCTTACATTTTTTAATTATTACTTAACCCTCTATGAACTATCAACCTCGAAACACATATTAACAATGAATTCAGCAGTTTCAACAATTTCATTATAACGAATACATTTTGTAACTTTGAAGTAACAACGGCTTACAACGTTTGCACTTGTGTGTATAAGAGCTTAAGTATGGAATTCCATAAACCAGTTGGCGTTTGGAATTAAACATATATATACGTTGCATTTCCTTATCTAATGATTTTTTACTACTAAATTCATTGTCGCTATCAATAATATTTATACTTTATAAATTGAAATATGATTATTGAAAATGAAATAACATGGGCATAATCTAGCTCTTTAAAAGGAAAGCGCAACGAAACAAGATATATATGAAAAACCTCTTGTCTATATCTACGCGTAAACGACTGCTGTACAGTTAATCATACCAAAAAAATATTAAAAGTTCCACAAAATTTTCGTCCAAAGTTCAATTTGAATTCATTATGCCCAAACAAACTTTATTGAATCTTATTTACATTGTTTCACTTCCATGTTCAATTACCAAATATAGCCGGTAACTTGAGACAGCTTTTGCCGAAAATTGCCGGTCAACAACGTGTTAAGCATCACCGCTGGAGAAAAAAAAGTCCCGCGTACGTGATAGCGGCCCATAACGGTTGACAAGAAGAAGTCACGTATACGTGACAGCGGCCGGCAAAGTGTTAACGAGATCGTGCGGTTAGGTAAATCAGGAGTGCAGGCCGCGAGTGGTCGTTTCTGATGCGGCAATTGATTATGACCGCTTGTAACGCGACGCGAAAGTGCCGTTCACCCTGTTTTGCGACTAATTAATTCTAGGATCGTCCGCTCACGCGGAAATGGACTGACACCTGCGGTGCGACGGTTGCTTTTGTTTAATGATCTGTGGGATTGGGTATTAGCAGGTTGACTGCCGGGGCAGAGTTATATTTGTAGGACCGCGAGAGAATTTTTGATATTCTGAGGGTGGGAGGAGAAATTAGAAATACGAAATTAGTTATATAAAATCGTGACCTTATAGTGCGAGTATCTCGTACAAGAAAGTTACTATCTATGATATTCAGTCTCGTGGCATGTAAAAGTTTGATGAAGTTTGAAAACTTTGCAAATTATGTTACCAAAAAATGGTTACAAATCATGTTTCGAAAAATGCTAACAATTTGACAAAAGGAGACAGTCTCATTTATGCCTGATACGCATTAATGCAACACACTGTACTTAGTGTTCGTAATTATAATAATAAATAATAATAATGTAATAAACAAAGTTTGAAAATTTTACAAATTATGTTACCAAAAAATGTTGCAAATCATGGTTCGAGAAGTGCTAAAATTTGAACAAAAGAGTCCAGTCTCATTTATGACTAATATGCGTTAATGCAACACACTGTACTTAATATTCATAATTATAATAATAAATAATAATAATGTAATAAACAAAGTTTGAAAATTTTACAAATTATGTTACCAAAAAATGTTACAAATCGTGGTTTGAAAAATGCGAAAAATTGAACAAAAGAGGCCAGTCTCATTTATGCCTAATATGCATTAATGCAACACACTATACTTAATGTTCGTATTATATATTGTTACAGTTAAAATCTTTAATTGCTAAACGGTGCATTTTTTATTTTAAAGCGATGTACAGTTACTTGCAATGTTTTTGCAACATTTTACAATTGACGACATTCATTTTATTTTAATTATTCACAACTCTTGAGGCACTCCGGTCATTAATAACTAGCAACACTCTAGCGAGTAAAGAATCTCCGGTCACAAGTGGTCAATACGGCAGTCAACGTGTTGAGAATAGGTTAGCGAAAATGTCGAAAGTCTATGCGTGGCGGCAATAAGAGAATAAACGGGAAAATGTGTCTGAAGAATCGGAGAAACGTGGGTGCGTGGACGTGAGTTTCATACGAAAGGAATATGCTTTCTTGGAATGAGCGAACTTACAGGAATAACTGTTGTAATCGAAGATTTATGAAAAACGTATATTGAACGCTTTACTGATTTTATGCTCAGAGTTCAAGAAACCATAGGCACTGCTTGTTAGCAATTTATGTTGACTTTGACTGATGGAATGAGATGAACGCATATCCCAATTAATGTCTGTCCGAGCTTCTACTTTCAAATACTTATGTAAAGTACACTTATTCGTCCATATCACTATTATATAGGTGGGCATGTATATGTGCATGTTTTTGCGAATTATCGACAGTATTTTACGCAATTTATTTCAACTATGATTGATGTAATCCCGGGAAAACACATTCTAGTTAACCTTTAATTTTAAACATTTATACACAGAATACCTATATTTCAATATCACTCTTGTCTTAGCTGTTCATTTATAAAATTGCTTAACTTCACACAACAAAAAGTATTAATTTTATTTTTAATATAGAATGTTAAGTATTAGATAAGTACTTTAATACTGAATTTAAACAAATTTCGAAAAGTGGAGTTCATCGCTTTCGTCTATGAACGGCTCATATATATATGCACATACTTTTTCAATCACAAACATTACTTTTTTGCAATCTATTTCAACTTTGTTGAACTTAATCCCATGAATACACAATCTAATTAACTTCGCCTGCTCTGAGTTCACATGTCCAGCTTCTGATTTCAAACATCTATACACATAATACCTACATTTTAATATCACTATTATACAAGCCATTTAATATCACTATTATAATATCACTATTATATCACATTTATTTCAAGTACACAAAATTAAGCATCTCACAACTAGTTTGTACTAGTTACTAAGCGTAAACAGAATATTAAACCTGACGTTCATTAGATGAGAAGTTTCATGCATAAATACACATATTTTCCAATTCAAACCCCATTTTTCCGCAATCTATCTTAACACTTTAAGGACCGCTCACGAGTTTTCTCGTGTTTTCTACACGTTGTCTTTAGATCTCACTTACTTTGATACATTGTATTTATATTGTCTATCTAAGTATCTACATCAATATTCAACGTTTTAAATTCGATTGCCATGTTTTTTTCGCTTATTTACCGGCTCGTCGCGAATTCTATAAAATTCATACAAATTTATTTTTTATGTAAGAAAATTATGATAATTATAAAAAACATATGTTTTTTTAAGAATACCTAAAATACTTCCAATTATACAATTTCTGAAAGTTTCACAAAAATAGCTTCAGAAATAACAAAGCTATGACTTTTTGCAACGTACAAGTTTCCCCAAAACGTGCGGTCCCAGGCGTATTCCTTACAGATTTCTCAGCGGTCCTTACTATTAACACATTGCATGCGGGAAACGTACTTTTACGTTTTCTGCAGTCTGTCACTGAAGCGCGGGTCACGCAAAAGTGTGTATTTGGTAGATTTGCGCTGGACAGCGGGTATCGTGTAAATACGATGGGCATTGTATGTACGGTGTTTGTGTTGCTAGGCAACGGTTTGCATTGTTTCTTTCTTAAAGTTCAGTTTGAGACAAAAAAACGCTCGCTACATGCGAAAGTCCACGACGAAATATACCCGCATGCAATGTGTTAACTTCGCAAAACCACCTGGACACTCATTCCCCTACCTTCCACCATATCTACACGTCCGCACTTTTCCGGCTGCCCCAAAGCATGCCCCCAAGATCCGCAAATCCGCCGTGAACCTCACTTTCCATCCGCGCCCAAAGAAGTCCGCGCGCGCGCGTCATCCTATTTTTAACCAGGCGCGTATGTGTAACACGGAAAGTGTCCCGATCTGGGCCAGTCCGGTACCCCACCCCATGAACCAGGTTCCGTGCCGTCGGGTGCCCTCTGTCCGGCCGTTTCTCTCCCTCTCGATCCTCCCTCTCGATCAAACTCTTGCTCGCGCTTGCCTTGGTCCATCCGGGCGATCGGTAGGGTCTAGTAAGTAAGAGAGCACGGGTCCTCCGAGGGTTCAGTACGTACGGCGCGCTCGAACTCGCAGGATCCTTCGGCACCTTCGATCTCCTGCTCACGTGGATACACGCAATAGTCAGGCGTCGGTCGTTCTGTAACGAAAGAAAGAAAGACTTTCCCTCAAGTGATTGTCTGGCACGACCGGTCGGAGACTCGTTACGGACGCGTTCCGGCATCGATGAACGATCTGGGTCTTGGCTAGTGTCGCATTTACGGTTCCAGAGTCGGGTGCCTGGCCCCGAGCGCGGGCGGGTCACGAGATCCAGCGGCCAAGATGTCAAGAACGTCGCTGTTTGTTGGAATACTCCTGGGCCTGGGGGCCCTCGCGGCCGCCACAAGTAAGTACGCCGAGTAGAGTGCTGAAACGCGCGGCACATGAATGAAAGTGACGAAAGTGGTCGGGAGCATGGGATGGGACGTGCTTTGATATTTGGCGCGGTGCAGCACACGGTCTTTATTGTTTGTGTCCTTTAACACGTTGATTGCCACGGTGGTCACCGGTGACCGCTGCAAAAGATTTTACTAAAAATGCAAAAAAAATCGCAATGAAGCCTATTTGCAATCTTGTAAAAGCAATTGATATAGGAACGGTGCTTCAATACTTTGGCTTCTAACAACTCTGTTACCTTTATTTTGCATAATTTAATTATACTCTGCAGTATTTTATCGCATTGCGGTTTTAACATAGCAAAATACGCAGTGACCGGTGCAAACGATTTTACTAAAAATGCAAATAATTCGCAATGAAACCAGTTTGCAATCTTGTAAAAGCAAATGGTATTGGAACGGTGCTTCAATACTTTGGCTTCTAACAACTCTGCGTTACCTTTATTTTGCGCAATTTAATCATACTTTGCAGTATTTAATCACATCGCAGTTCTAGAATAGCAAAATACGCTTGGCAGGCAACGTGTTAACATTTTAAGGACCATTCACGAGTTTTCTCGTGTTTTCTACACGCGGTCTTTAGATGTCACTTATTTTGATACATTGTATCTATTTTGTCTATTTAAGTATTTACGTCAATATTCAATGCATTACACTCGATTGCCTTCACGTTTCTTTTGTATTTTCATTTTTTAGTAAAAAAGTTATGATAAATATTAAAAAACTTATTTTTTTAAAAAATACCTAAAATACTTCCAGTTATACAATTTCTGAAAGTTTCACAAAAATTGCTTCATAAATAAGAAAGTTATGATTTTTTGTAACGTATAAGTTTCGCAAAAATGTGCGGTCCGACTCGTATTTCTTACAGATTTCTTAGTGGTCCTTAAAGTGTTAACACGTTGACTGCCGCGCGTATTTTACTATATTGAAACCGCAACGTGGTGAAGTACTTCAGAATATGATTGATTGTGCAAAATTAAAAGAATGCAAAGAATTTAATCACTATTTAATATTAATTGCATTTACAAAATTATAAATGCAACCGCTTAAATATTTTTTTAATTTTTCGTGGGATCTTTAGCATCGGTCACCGATGACAACCGCGGCAGTCAACGTGTTAACCGTTTGACTGCTGACAGGTTATTTTCATATACTGACATATGCTAAAATTGCGGCACTAATTGCGCGTGTATGGGAAAAAAATCCAAAAGACTTTTCATACAATAAACTCATTTATATTACATTGCAACAACAAAAATTTAACAAAATACCATTTATTTCAATTCATTTTATTTCATTTTGTGGACAAAATTGGCAAAAAGCACTTATAATTTACTTAAATTAACGCAAATCTTTTTTATGATTCTTTACATGAGTGGTTTGCTATACAAAACGCGCGAATTCCCTTCTTACAAATAGAGCAAATTAAGTTTACTGAATCAGAGCACCGTTATTGCGCTCCCAGCAGTTTTGGCACAACATATGAGGAGCGGGATGGTACTCTTCAGCAGTCAAACGGTTAACACGTTGACTGCCGTACGTATTTTACTATTATAAAACCGCAACGTGATGAAGTACTACAGAATATGATTGAATTGTGCAATATGAAAAGAATGCGAAATTGTCGGACACCAAATCAATTTTTTAAAAGTATTAGAACCGCGAATTTTTTGCAATGAAATACTGCAGGTATGATTAAATCGTGCAAAATGAAAATGTAACGCGATTGTGTTGTTAGAAGCCAAAGTATTGAAGCACCGTTTCACGTATCAATTGTTTTTACAAGAACTTGCAAATAGAAATCACTGCGAATTTTTTGCATTTTTATTGAATGACTATCTTTTAACATATTGCACCGGTCACCACGTATTTTGCTATGTTAGAACCGCGATGCGATGAAATACTGCACAGTACGATTAAATCGTGCAAAATGAAGGTAACGCAGTGTTGTTAGAAGCCAAAGTATTAAAGCACCGTTTCAATATCAATTGCTTTTACAAGATTGCAAATAGGCTTCATTGTGAATTTTTTGCATTTTTATTAAAATCTTTTTTGCCGGTCACCGGTTACCACCGTGGCAGTCAATGTGTTAATATTAATTCCATTTACAAAATTATAAATGCTACCGATTGGTTATTTTTTTAATTTTTCGTGAGACCTGCTGCGCCGGTCACCGACATCCACCACGGCAGTGAACGTGTTAACATTACCTTGCGCCAGCGAAAACTGGAGCACGTCCGCGCAAAGGCGCACCACTTGCGTCATGTGCCGCACGTTCATTTCGGGAGATGCGTGCGACGAAATGTCAATGGAGAAGGTGTTGCGGTTGAGTCTTACGCGCTAAACGGCATGCAACCTCGGCATTTGACCGGCCATTAATATCCGGTACCGCCAATTATCGGCCGCAGAGATGAGTGCCGCGCGGATCATGCTTCATGCATCCGCTTTTTTTATTCGCGCCGCTGCGTACCGAGAGCGGCATTGCGACTGCGACTATGTAAACGACCATTATAGACACGCTTGTTTCTTCTGTGCGATAATGTTAACGGCATCGTCAGTCGGACTTTTTCCGTTTCGCGCCTTTTTCATGGTCGCGGGGCTTACTCAGGCGTCTGGAATTCTTTTTTCGACAGAATGTCCGAAGCAGAAGCAGTCGCCCGGCAGGGAAGTGCTGTGCTACACGTCGACCAACGATCTGGAGCAGTTGACCGACGCCGTGTGTAGGTGTACTACTCTCGTGCACCAAGGTCACGACGTCCGAAACATCACGGCTTCCGGTGAGTGTTGAAAATGAGAAACACGCGCTTGCTCATTAACTCATTGCGTACGGGTCACGAGAAATCTCGTCTTTAGCAAACCAAACGTTGAGGCCGGGTGACGAGACTTGACGAATTGAAAAATTAACGCTAGGGTTACGGGACCCGTCAATTTGACGGATTTCAAACTTTGAAATTAAACACACAAAAAACCATAGCAAGAATCTTAACTACTCTGCATCGTAAATTCATAATTTCATTAAAAGAGTTTATACACACAATTATTATTTCCTTAAGTTTTCTAAATTTTGAAATTTGTACGCGGTATACCTATCTCTACGAAACCCGCCAAATTGACGGGTTAGCTGATTACGTAAACAATCCTTATATATTTGCTTCGTTTGTAAAATTATTCCTCCAATAGTAAATATAAGAGTGAAAGAAAAGTTTAAGATGCCCCCAACTCATTATCTCAATAGCGCCTCGATAATGTGACAAAGCGATTTGTGTGGCCCGGGTGTCATGTTACTTCGCGTCATTCGGAACTCAAAAAGAACTCGACATTGTTGCAATAAGTGATGGTATTAAATGAAGAAAGAGGATGAATAAAAAATATAACATTTGAAGCGAAAGTGAAGATTCGGAGCTTGAGGTTGATGAGCCTATAATTGAAGAATGGACAGTAGAGGATACTTCTCTAAATTTGGAACCATTTGAAAGAATTTCTGGTATGCTTACACCATTACAAAGAAACTGCAATATGAAAGATGCAGTCAACTGTATATTTGGCAATGAATTTTTCGAAATTATTAGCCAGGAAACAAATCGGTATTATTCACAAAATTCATATAAGTATAAGTCTAACTTGAAACAAGGAAAATGGAGGAATGTCTCATGTTCAGAAATAAAGAAATTGTTTGGAATATTTATTATAAATGCGAATTAAAAAAAATGCATGTATGCATTGCACAAAGTTGTCTTAGAGCGCTGGAAAATATGCGGGCCTTGGAAGCACGTTGGACGCAACGAGTTAACAACTGGTAACGACTTTTTCGGCTACCGATCATTACCCGAGTCCTTTGTGCTGAACTTTAGCACATTACGGCCGCAATAAAATGGCGAGACCCATCTATACAAGGCGCTAATTGAGCTCACATTAATTCCTCTCCACGGACCTTCGTACATCGTATAAAGATGTCGCGCTCGCGTATAAATAATAACGCTTTCGCAAACCTAACGAACTTTTTCCACGCGCGACCCCTATCGCATCGCTCGCTAACGCGTGCATAAATACCGCGGTTTATCTTCTTCGCGCTAATGCGACAGAGCGGTCGAAATAAAAATTCGCGTGCGGTTAACGCCGTCGCGCAAACGGCAATAAACAACGATTCATTTCATGGGAGGCAACCGGCCGATTGCGCAACGCAATAATTCTTCTCGCTTTACGGCGCGTCCTTCGTCCGCGGATCATTGATCCATTTTGCATGATCGTAATCGCGATCGACGAAAGAGACGCTCGCCGAGACGAGATTCGTGTCGCCCGATTAAATATTCATACGCGTCTGGCGCCGGATTATTCAAGCTAATCTTCGACATGCGCCGATACACTTTCCATCCGATCGCCGCTCGAGATACGAGGATTTACACGTTCGCGGATCCCCGCGTGGGGAGAAAGGCGCGAAAGGTTGCGCAACGGAGAATTTCGAGTCTGCCCATCGCTGGAAGGGACCCTTTCGAAAGTGGGGCTTTGGGGTACGCCTTCGGGGCCGATTCGTTACGCGTCGAGGTGTCCACCTGGAGCGACGGTACGTCACGAAATTCGATATTCGCGGCGGTCGCCGCGTGGAAGAAGAGCAGAGAAGGAGAGACGAAAAGGGAGAAACACGTTTGCCGCTTGGCGCGCGTCCATGACATAATCGCGCGAAAACGAGTTCCTCCGGGACCCCCGCTACAGACGGCTGCTGTCATGTTTTTCTTTGTAAATCGATCGGGGCCGCGTTGCGAAAAAATCGGTAAATGAAAATGCTACCGCGGTGCGATAATGTACGAAGGAATCAATTGCATAGGATCAGTTTGAGTCGGAGGAGGCATTCGGTGATACTGGAGAGATGATTTGCGTGCTTTCTTTATCATATATGAGTTTTTGTTTTTCTGCGCAACATATTTTTATTTTGGAGCTTTCTTTATCGATATATGGTGTATTTTTGTAGTTTAATTATTTGTTTTTCTGCGGTATAACTTCAAATTTGTGTTTTCCACGAAACATAATATTTTTCTTTTGGAACCGCATTGCGATAATGTATGGTCAATGAGATGTACATGGGCAAAGTTTCAAGAAGGTATTGAGATGTGCTCAATAAATTCCATGGTTTACGTACTTTTTGCTTGTAACTTTTCCATGGTTACGTACGTATGCTTATTTCAGGGCCGGGTTGCAGTAATGTATGATTAATGCATATTTTTATTTTATAACGTTTTTTTAGACAAAGCATATTTTTATTTTATAATTTTGTTACATTCGTGTTTTTTTTTGTGAAATGTGTGTTTATTTCGGGGCCACGTTGCGCAAACATCGCTAAATAAAAATGCTACCGCGATGCGATAATGTACGAAGGAATCGATTGCATAGGATCAGTTTGAGTCGGAGGAGGCATTCGGTGATACTGGAGAGAATCGATGATTTGCGTGCTTTCTTTATCATATATGGTTGTTTTTGTAGTTTAAATTTGTTTTTCTGCGCAACATATTTTTATTTTGGAGCTGCGTTGCGAAGAAATCGCTAAATCAGAAAATTCTATACGGAGAGAATCGGTGCGATATATGGTTGTTTTTGTAGGAAATTTGTTTTTCTGATTTTTATTTTGTTGGTGCATGGGGCGCGATAATGCAGTTTGATAACGGAGGAGGCGATTCGGATGATACTGGAGAATCGATGATTTGCGTGCTTTCTTTATCATATATGGTTGTTTTTGTAGTTTAAATTTGTTTTTCTGCGCAACATATTTTTATTTTGGAGCTGCGTTGCGAAGAAATCGCTAAATAAAAATGCTTTGTCAATTTTCTTCGGTGATAATGATTTGCGTGCTTTCTTTATCATATACGGTTTTTTTGTAATTTAAATTTGTGTTTTCTGTAAAACATATTTTTATTTTGGAGCCGCATTGCGATAATGTATGATCAATGAGATGTACATAGGCGAAGTTTGAAGAAAGCATTGAGATGTGCTGAATAAATCCGATGGTTTAAGTACTCGTATTTTTTGGACCAAGTATATTTTTATTTTGTAATTTCGTTAGATTCGTGTTGTTTTTGTGAAATGTGTGCGAATTTTTTAATAAAACATCTTTCTATTTCATGTCTTCCTTTAGATTCGTGTTTTTTACGAAGCATATTTTTAATTTGTCTGATTCATTAAATTCGTGTTTCTTACGAAACATTTTTATCAAGAGGTCGTGTTGCGATAAAATTGGTAATTGAAATACTGCCGCAGTGCAATGTAAAAAAATTTGACTATTCTAGAAATTTTCAATACTTTGTGTGCTTTTTTTTTTGCGCATTGCACATTTTGTACATAGGCAATTTGAAGAAAGCATTGAGATGTGCTGAATAAATCCGATGGTTTACGTACTCGTATTTTTAGGACCAAGTATATTTTTATTTTATAATATCGTTAGATTCGTGTTGTTTTTGTGAAACGTGTGTTTATTTCGGGGCCGCGTTTCGAAAAAATTGGTAAACAAAAATAACATATGAACAATGTGGCGGACATAGGGCCAGGTCGAATCAAAGAAGACATTAGACTATTATTAACAAATTCGGTGGTTTGCGTATTTCTTTTACGAAAAGCATTTCCATTTTATATTTTTCGTTAGATTCCTTTCTTCTCTGAAACAAACTTTTATTTCGAACCCCGTTCCAAAAAATTGTTAACCGAAAATCCACCTGCGGTGCATTCCACAGATTCAGCCCAACTCAACGAACGTATTGATTACGTAGGGGAATTTCAACAATTAACGGGTTTTTTTAACGAAGCATATATCGACTGCGTGCCCGAAATTGATATGCCACGTGGGTGCACGGCTATCTGAAATGGGTGTGGTCTGAAACCTCGAAAGTTGTTCTCACGGATGATCCAGAATGAAATATCACTTTCCCTGGACCAGCTGACACTATCGTATTTTCGTGACAGGATGTGGGTTACCGTACTTTCGTGAAAGCGCAAATTAGCGCTGGCCAAGAATAGCACTTGCACTATCTTTTCCAGTTTCGTCCAGATCGCGCATTTTCGCTTTCGTTTCAAGTATTAACCAGTTAACTATGGCGATCTCTTTGCAGAACGCGCACCAGTTTGTGTTCCGATAATAAAGTGATGACGGGTAGAGTCGTCAAATACAGAGTAAGCGTCGCTGTCGAAATATTCGGTCAAAAAGACGACTTTACTTTATAAAATGAAGAATTTTTCTTCTAATATTTACACAGTTGCTTAAGCGGTAACATGTACCTTAAATTTTCAAAGGATGGAAAACATTTTTTGTTTTAAATGATACTTTACAGTCTTAAAAATAAGGTGCAATTTGTCTTATAGGCGAAAATATTTTTTAAAGTAGGCTTGAAAGAACTGTTTATTAACTGTACAAAAACTGAGAATACGAACTAACTCTAGTTTTTACTCAATCTAATTGACTCGAAAAATCCCAAGCAGCCCTTAATGTAGAAGGACATCTATATGGTGCAGGCATTGTAGAATAATCGTAAATATGGCAAAACTAGTAAAATAATATGAAATAACGTTACTCAATACTTTAAATGCGTTTTTCTCGAAACTACGTTTCTCAAATTGGCTTGCAGCATAATTTAAACAAATTTTCTCTGATTCACTTGAAATTTTTACTGTAGCTGTTAAACTACATTTTCCAAAGGAGTGCACATGATTTTTAAGATCGATTAAAAACTTTCGTTATTATAAATATTTTCTTGACGCATTTTTTGATGAAAATTAAAACATTAAAAAATGTCTTTACGGTCATAGTTTTTTTTCGCCCAAATTAAAATTTAAATACCAAATTGTAACAGAATTTTACGCATGACGAATATAATTTCCAAGACACAAAATTATGATAAACATGGCTTTACGGTCAATATTAGGTGACCAACATCACATAGGCATGATTTCGCTACACCATAAAAATATATCGACTTGCGTGTACTATGAAAATTTCATATACTGTTCTATACAATAAAATTGAGTTTGGCCAGGTTAAAAATTAGAAGCATAGTTCAGTAATCCACATAGATCAAATAGAGATGTACTGACAAATCCTATATAGACCGGAACTTATCTCTATCACCTGCATATTCTCAAGTTTTTGTCCGAATCTCGCAGAAACTTCGATGTTCCTCGATTATGTGACTTTCCATAAGCAGCGGGATCAATATTTTAGCTATCTAAGTCACACACTAAAGTGTCGGGAAGTTAACCGTCACGTGGGTAAAGTGGATGGTTTGAACCATAGATTGAAAATACGTTTGCCCTACTATTTTTCGTCCTACTTCAAAACAGTAGTTGATGTCATGCATGCAAATTCTATGATTATTGATCGTACCTCAAGTCGGCCTATAACCGCTAGCTCAATGAACTCGCCTGTATGTAGATCCGGTCGTTAAATTGTAAGAGGATGGGTACAATGTGAGGAAAACGACAACGCGTTTTACTTGATGACACCAAGGGGTAACACTTAATTCACGTCCAACATTTATAACATTCCTAGTGTATACTGATATTTTAACACAACTCAACACTTCGATATTAAGGAATATCGAGAATACGCAAGTACTAAGATAAAGTGCGTTTTCTATAGAATCTTATAATTGGAACCTGAAACATTGAACGAAATATGCCAATATTAGTCTACGGCTTTTTTTTTATAGTTTAAAAACGTTTTACCAATGACTCCAAGAAGCGGCGTAAAATTTAATCCGCGTACAACATTTATAACACAATATTTTACAGATATTTTAACACAACTCAACACTTCGATATTAAGGAATATCGAGAATACGCAAGTACTAAGATAAAGTGCGTTTTCTATAGAATCTTATAATTGGAACCTGAAACATTGAACGAAATATGCCAATATTACTCTACGGCTTTTTATTATAGTTTAGAAACGTTTTACCAATGACTCCAAGAAGCGGCGTAAAATTTAATCCGCGTACAACATTTATAACATTCCTAGTGTATACTGATATTTTAACACAACTCAACACTTCGATATTAAGGAATATCGAGAATACGCAAGTACTAAGATAAAGTGCGTTTTCTATAGAATCTTATAATTGGAACCTGAAACATTGAACGAAATATGCCAATATTAGTCTACGGCTTTTTTTTATAGTTTAGGAACGTTTTACCAATGACTCCAAGAAGCGGCGTAAAATTTAATCCGCGTACAACATTTATAACATTCCTAGTGTATACTGATATTTTAACACAACTCAACACTTCGATATTAAGGAATATCGAGAATACGCAAGTACTAAGATAATGTGCGTTTTCTATAGAATCTTATAATTGGAACCTGAAACATTAAACGAAATATGCCAATATTAGTCTACGACTTTTTTTATAGTTTAGAAACGTTTTACCAATGACTCCAAGAAGCGGCGTAAAATTTAATCCGCGTACAACATTTATAACATTCCTAGTGTATACTGATATTTTAACACAACTCAACACTTCGATATTAAGGAATATCGAGAATACGCAAGTACTAAGATAAAGTGCGTTTTCTATAGAATCTTATAATTGGAACCTGAAACATTGAACGAAATATGCCAATATTAGTCTATGGCTTTTTTTTATAGTTTAGAAACGTTTTACCAATGACTCCAAGAAGCGGCGTAAAATTTAATCCGCGTACAACATTTATAACAGAATATTTTACAGATATTTTAACACAACTCAACACTTCGATATTAAGGAATATCGAGAATACGCAAGTACTAAGATAATGTGCGTTTTCTATAGAATCTTGTAATTGGAACCTGAAACATTGAACGAAATATGCCAATATTAGTCTACGGCTTTTTTTTATAGTTTAGAAACGTTTTACCAATGACTCAAAGAAGCGGCGTAAAATTTAATCCGCGTACAACATTTATAACAGAATATTTTACAGATATTTTAACACAAC
Organism: Cryptocheilus praepositus; assembly: GCA_033815515.1. Classification (NCBI taxonomy): domain Eukaryota; kingdom Metazoa; phylum Arthropoda; class Insecta; order Hymenoptera; family Pompilidae; genus Cryptocheilus; species Cryptocheilus praepositus. The sequence continues at coordinate 2,176,323 of JAWWQZ010000119.1, read as the reverse complement.
TCAACACTTCGATATTAAGGAATATCGAGAATACGCAAGTACTAAGATAATGTGCGTTTTCTATAGAATCTTGTAATTGGAACCTGAAACATTGAACGAAATATGCCAATATTAGTCTACGGCTTTTTTTTATAGTTTAGAAACGTTTTACCAATGACTCCAAGAAGCGGCGTAAAATTTAATCCGCGTACAACATTTATAACATTCCTAGTGTTCATTGATATTTTAACGCAACGCGATACTTCGATACTAAAGGATACTGAGAATTTAGATTCTTGTATTTGCATGAAGGGAAAGCTGCAGAATGCGTAAGAAAATGATTTAAGAATGCGTTCGTTTGTTGTATAAACATAGTAAACATATTTTCCTTTTCACCAGTATCTTCGTTGAATATATTTTTCCTAGTGTTCATTGATATTTTAACGCAACGCGATACTTCGATACTAAAGGATATTGAGAATTTAGATTCTTGTATTTGCATGAAGGGAAAGCTGCAGAATGCGTAAGAAAGTGATTTAAGAATGCGTTCGTTTGTTGTATAAACATAGAAAACATATTTTCCTTTTCACCAGTATCTTCGTTGAATATATTTTTGCTGCATTCAGATCAACATTCTCGGTAATTTCGATATTACTCTGAAGCCGTTTTTTGCTTATATTTCGAAACCCTTAGACCCCTGTTCAGAATCCTACAATTGTAATGCACTGTATTTATATGCTGTATAATATTCGATAAATGGCATAACCTATAACACACTTATTGCCGCATACGGTTTTATCGCATGACAAAGTTTTCCTTTGAAATCTCTATTAAGCAACGGATTTAATTTTCACATACTCATCCTTCCATTTCTTCTGGGCAAAGAGCTGATTGGCTAATATAAATAAATTTTTAGGTGATTTTATATATATATATATGAATAGAAAGAGTGAATAGCGTATTATTTCGTATGATATTGTATAGTTTCGGAAAGAATTACTATATTCCAATTATCGTGTGCACAAAACTTATTATTAATTCTTCTTCTTCTTCTTCTTCCGCTTATTATTATTATTATTACTATTATTATTACTTACTTTCAATGGTGTGATAGTGTGCTACCCGATCACCAATATATATTTCGACTTTGTTTAAACAAGTACCGCAATAATAAGTTATCTGTCGTCTTGCACTCGGCGTTTTTCTTTCCGAACATATAATACTCTCGTTTATTTTCTTGTGCACGAATAAAATTTAATTTGCCATTCAACCTACTTTCTGAATATAATGTAGAGGGATGCCCTCGAACTTGCAGAAATTCACATTTCGGCAGATTTCACCGAAAACGTCATAAAGTTTAACTAGTACAGAAGCTTTCTATCTTTCCATCCCTTCACTTGTAACGGATTGGAAATATTTTAAAGAAACAAATATCTGGACAAATTTTTTGTTTACATAAATTTTCCTCCCTAATAAAATGCAGTGTATACGTGTTTCCTAAGATGCGGTAGTTAATTGCAAAGAGTTAAATGCTTACATAAATTTCCCTCCCTAATAAAATGCAGTGTATACGTGTTTCCTAAGATGCGGTAGTTAACACTTTGACTGCCACGGTGGTCACTGGTGACCGGCGCAAAAGATTTTGCTAAAATTAAAAAAAATTTGCAATGGGTAGCAATAATTATTTTATAAATGCAGTTATTATTAGAAAAATGATGCGATCCTTTGGTCTTCAATACCTTTGCATTATTTACATTTTGCATAATTCAGTCAAACGCTGCAGTATTTTAACGCATCGCGGTTCTAACGTAGCAAAATATGCTTGGCAGTCAACGTGTTAATTGCAAAGAGTTAATGTCGCAGTGCGTTGATCTCAGATCATTGGGGAATACCTGAAGGCATCCAGTTTATGTACCAATTCGTTCCACAGCAATTATGCGCTTGCACTTTCGCGTTCCTCGGAAAACGACGATTTTACGGACGATCGTCGCGAAATCGTTCGCGCAAACATCAGCTTCCTTCCGGTCTCGTTGTCAATCTCGTTGCGGTCAGTTAAAACGCAATCATCGCCTTCTCTCAGCAGTTTTTGATAAGATAATTTTTATTTTTAGGCGAAATTTCCAAAGACGTTGATATATAAGCGTTCCGAAAAAACACTTGGAGATTACCAGAACTGCCGATTTTGTGTCTTCAATTCATTTAACCGCAACTATTTTTAACTCATTTATATCTTGACCAAAATCTTTGTTAGCGCATGTCGTATATTTTTAATGTTTCTTTTTGTTTATTTTATAGTTTATTGTTCAAAAATCTGTTTTAATTGTAGTGTCGGATTATTACAATCTGGGTGACGATTAAACCACGGCGCATGTCGCCATGATTAGCGCACGATGCAACGTTGCGAAATAGAAACCGATGAATACGCTGAAAAATAATTAATCTTCGGACGAACTAGCCGTTACAGTGTATCCTTTCAACGACCACTGCTTGACATCATTAACCTATTGTCGGAGTACAGGCAACCGCGTCAAAATAATTTGTCACGTTTTTTACAGACAGTAATGTTTTCGGTAAATTGAAGCAACAAAAATTTTCGTAGAAATGCTAGCCATTCTTCTTGGCCGAGGTTAACCCTCTATGGGGTAACGTGAATCAACAAATAACAAGCTCGAAATACATATTAACAATGAATTCATCGGTTTCAACAATTTTATTATAACGAATACATTTTGTAACTTTGAAGTAACAACGGCTTGCAACGTTTGCACTTATGTGTATAAGAGCTTAAGTATGGAATTCCATAAAACAGTTGGCGTTTGTCATTAAACATAGATATACGTTGCATTTCCTTATATGATGATTTTTTATTACTAAATTCATCGTCGCGATTAATAATGTTTATACGCCGTCGGGCAAATACTATTGGATAATCTTCGTTAGAATCAGAATCTGATAAAGAATCTTCGGATGTATTACTGCTAATGCTTCTTATTCATATTCTTCTTTTATTTTTATATGACTTTGTATTCATATTTTGGGCCTCTGATATATAAAACTAAAAAGCAAAGAAAACAAACGTTATTGCAAATACACCGGACCCGACCATTATAGGCCCTTGTGTCTTGAAAGTCATGAAACTATATCACATTAAAATAGTAATAAAGTGATTGTTTAAATGTAAACAAATAAGACATTCTTGATATATAAATTAAAAGCTATTACCTACGCTTTTTTTTTGTTTAACAAATACCGATAGAAGAACGAATAATGACTATTGCACCAGACGGTTCCTTTGGCTTCTATTTGCAGACAATTTGCAAAAACGTTTACTTTGACATTTCAGGTTAGAGCTGATAATCGAATCAAGCATATTATTGGTTGCTAAGGAGACATTATTTAATAAGATCTATACGTCGTCTAGTCAAAAGAAAATTTAATAAAAAACTATTTAATAAAATATCGATTTATCGATACGTGACTTCAAAGTCACGCGGGCTCATAAAGAATTAATTTTAGCGTTGAGAATTTCAGCATTCGATTACCTTAAACGATTAATAATACAAAAATGATTTGTATCGCGATGATAGATTTAATAGGTAGGACAATTATTTTAGATTTAGTAATATATAAATAATACCAAACGAACGAACGTTCGAAACTTTATCTAAAAAATTAATTCCGCATTGTTTAATTATTACTAATCGTTAAGTAATTGTTAAGTTTACATAAAATTTGCAATCATTAAACGTACATATAGAATAATAAAAAGCATCAAATGTACGCAAAAAATTGCATCTATATTTCTCAGTTTGATTTTAATTTCAACAATCCTGGTTCAACTAAAACAAAGTATCTATATTTATATATAAAATATTTAATGAAGTATTTATATTTCATATATTTTATGTATCAGTGAATGTACATATAGAATAATAAAAAGCATCAAATGTATGCAAAAAATTACATGCATGTTTCTCAGTTTGATTTTAATTTCAATAATCTTGGTTCAACTAAAACGAAGTATTTATATTTATATTTAAAATGAAGCATTTATATTTATAATGAAGTACTTATATAAAAAAAAAATCGTTTTTGTCATCTTTGCCGTATTCTTTGAATGATGAGCTCCGAAACGAGGATAATCGGGAGTGACGCGCGTCGAATTTTAATCATGATTAATTGCCGCACGTAACCTTGACGCTAATGGCACTAGTTCTGCTTTTAAGGAAGTGCATCACCTGACCCACTTTGAAACGGATATGTTCCTCACGACAAATTCTCATGTTCTTGCTCCTTCTAGATGTGAAAAGCCTGCGGAAAACGTTGAAGGACGTCTATCCTGCCCTCCAAGTAGTAGTGTCCGTAATTGATCCCACGGGTAGTCTGAAGAATTCCGCTACCACGCGCCAAGAAACTTCTGTTCGACTGGCGAACATCTTAAAAGAGGTAAGAGTCACGTTTAATTTTTTGGAGGATGAGTTTTTAATACATTGACTACTAACTACTATTTTTTATATAAGCGAACGGCGAGATAATAAAATCGTAAGGTCATTTAAAAAAAAAAACATACATTTTATATGCTTTTTGATGGTTGCTAAGATAATGTAATCGTAAGATCTTTATTTGTTTTTAACACATTCGATATGCTTTTTGATGATTACTAAGATAATGTAATCATAAGGTCTTTTTTTTAAACGCATTCGATATGCTTTTTGATGATTACTAAGATAATGTAATCATAAGATCTTTTTTTTAAACGCATTCTATATGCTTTTTGATGGTTACTAAGGTAATGTAATCGTAAGATCTTTTTTTTAAACACATTCTATATGCTTTTTGATGATTACTAAGATAATGTAATCGTAAGGTCTTTTTTTGAACGCATTCTATATGCTTTTTGATGGTTACTAAGATAATGTAATCGTAAGATCTTTATTTTTTTAAAACGCATTCTATGTGCTTTTTGATGGTTACTAAGATAATGTAATCGTAAGATCTTTTTTTTTAACGCACTCTATATGTTTTTTGATGATTACTAAGATAATGTAATCGTAAGATCTTTTTTTTTTAACGCATTCTATATGCTTTTTGATGATTACTAAGATAATGTAATCGTAAGATCTTTTTTTAAACACATTCTATATGCTTTTTGATGGTTACTAAGATAATGTAATCGTAAGATCTTTTTTTTAAACGCATTCTATATGCTTTTTGATGGTTACTAAGATAATGTAATCGTAAGATCTTTCTTTTTTGAACGCTTTTTATATACTTTTGATGGTTACTAAGATAATGCAATCGTAAGATCTTTTTTTTTGAACGTATTCTATATGTTTTTTGATGATTACTAAGATAATGTAATCGTAAGATCTTTTTTTTAAACGCATTCTATATGCTTTTTGATGATCATTACGATAATGTAATCGTAAGATCTTTTTTTTTAAACACATTCTATATGCTTTTTCATGATTACTACATACTAGAATGTATATACTGTATATTACTATATATTATATACTACAGCTATGAAAATGTACTGACAAAATTAATGCATGTTGTTCCCTGTTCATCTGCTAATTCTTTGGGACATGGATGGTAAAAAGGCTGCGGTCACGCAGAAAAGTTATTAATATTTTTATATATTATTTGTTATGTATTAGTCAAGCTGGCCTACGCTTTCTTCTCTGTGTCTGTTAAACGTGTGTTACGCATATTTGTGACAAAACGGAAACAGTAGGATATATTGTAAACAGTTGTATAACTGCAAAATCTGTGAATAATATTTTCACAATGCATTTATAACAATTAAATAGGTTCTTCTGTGCATTTGCAAGTACAAAAAATTACACTAGAAAACATTGTCAATTGCTGCATAAGTACAGAATGTATGAATAATATTGTCACAATACATTTATAACAACTAAATAGGTTCACATGTGCATTTACAAGTACAAAAAAGACACTTTTTAACCCACTATGTTCCAAAGATCTAACGCACCATATCCTACTATCAATACACAACGTGCAATGATTCAAACTTCGTTTCTCTACTTATACTTGCATTCAACTTTTGCCGTAACGATATTCGCAGATCGCCCGTTTCGGTTGAATGTGTTTTACTTTTCATTACCCCTAGGTGAACGTCTACATATTTCGAGGTCCCAGGAGTAAAGTGTTCCTTGTGGATAAGGGCTTCTTTCGGTAGACACTCCTCTACACATATTAGGCTGTATTATGTAACAGCGCACATTCAGCCAAAACGGACGTTTCAAGAATGCCAAACTTCGTTTTAGGCGGGATAATCCCAAAAACGTACTTAACAGATTGACAGCCGGCGACATTTAAAGATAAGAACTGGGATATTAATTCTATGACTATAAACTATCAAAAAATGCAAAAAAATCGATTTTTTCGACCCATCACATTGGAATACTCCCTTAACCGTTTTAATGCCAGAAGTTTTTAAAAATCCGTGTCGGATTGTGCCTTCCTTTATTTATCTATGGGTAATGCCGATCGAAGCGGCCGCGCTGGTCTTTTTTTGGTCGATTGGAAGTTTCGTCAAGCATTATATCTGAATATTTAGTATAGAAATATTTAAGTAAAATTACTGGTATAAAACGATTGAATTTGATTTATGTACAGTGTAGAAAATGCCTGTGTCCATTATGTTTTCATAAATATGTCTGTTTTAGAAATAATGATCAGTAGAAATGTTGTTGAAATTAAACCTTGAGATTCAATGTGTTATTAAATCCCAAAAGCCGGCTTATGCAGGTTTTTTCGATTATTTGAATAGAAAAAAAATTTGTAATTTTATATATTTTCGAAAATAGTGCATTCTATTTGCATATTCGTCATATACAATTTAATGGTAATTAGAAACAGAAACAAAATCGAAATTTTTAATTTATAATTGTAGAGAAAAATAGAGTTCCTCGTTTCATGGTAGATTATTGCATATATATAACGTAAACAGAAAACAAAAGTTTTAATATTTAAGGCAAGTGTGGTGTTTCTCGAAACATGGTTCCTCATGCAAAATAAAGGTGACGCAGAGTTGTTAGAAGCCAAAGTATTAAGCACCGTCCCAATTTCAATTGCTTTTACAAGATTGCAAATGGGCTTCATTGCGAATTTTCTGCATTTTTGGTCAAATCTTTTGCACCGGTCACCGGTGACCACTGTGGCAGTCAAAGTGTTAACCCTTTGCACTCCGAATTTTATTTCAATTTCGTTACCAGCAGCTCCCAACGCTTTTAAGTGTTTTATTTGAAATTTACTTTAACTAAAAATATGAAGCAATTTAAATAAATAAAGGAAGAAACAAATTCACTTAAATACCAATTTTATTTACAGTATTGTCGTATATTGAAATTTTCAAGGGTATGATATCTTTTGAAAGAACTTGCAAGATGTAACCCTGATTTTCTTTCACACATTTCACAAAAATAGGTGGTTTCTCTTTTTCCTCCAGATGTTTTTCTATTTGAGTAAACTGCACAGTCTTTGTGTTTTCCTTCGGGATGTAGGAAGATTAAATGAGGCTTTCCATCTAAGCGATCGTGTTTATCATGTGTTCCAGGCCTCCCCAATTTCATATTTGGATGACGACAATCACGAATTAGCATTGACAAAATCTTTTCGCGAAATTTTTTGTGGGCTATAGGTTCTGTTCCTTGGTTTTTTGTTTTTTCTTTGTATAAAATATACGCATTTACCATGGAGATTTCTAATCCCCAAAAGAAATATTCCCTCCACCACTTGAGTGCTCGACGTAAAAAACAGTAAGATGTCGCGTATTGGTTCGCCATATCGACACCATCTATATTTTTATTATAATCTGTGATCACATCCAGTTCTTTTATTTCTCTTCGATTACCTGAATGTCTAACCCTTCTAGTGACATTGCGAGAGCGTCGATAACGTGTGCACGATATCTATTTAATTAGACATGAAATAATGTCGAGTGGAGCTCGACAAAGGAGCTCCTGCCATAAAAACTGATGTCGAGTCACACTCGACATAGGAGTGCAAAGTGTTAAGCTTCGTTTTTGGCGGGATAACCCCAAAAACGTGCATGCCGCATGTATCGTGCGCGCATGCAAAGTTCTTCGACGCTTGTTGACTCAGCCAACTCCCCGAATGTCGGGCGCCGTATTTGGCGGGAGATTAATGTGCCGCCGAACATGGCTATCGCCATGTTTGGGGCCGAATGAGATAATGGTAGTGAAACGGCCGCGGGATGAAAGTAACGCGCTGGTCAACGTTCTCATACTGTAGAAGGAAAAAGGTCCATTCTTCAGCCACGGCAACTCCCAGACTTTTACCTCGGCGCGTGACTTTCGTCGATTAATTCGTTCCGCGCTCACTTGCCGGCGTCCACCAATCGACATTATGCATTTCTCGAAATCGTTCAGATGTTGAGAAAAACCTGCGTGCATTTTCAAGGTCGACGGCGTGGAGTTGAACGTGACAGCCGGCACGAAGGAGCGACTCTACCATTTTGTGAAGGATCTGAAAGACGAAATGGTGAGGAAGTCGAGTGACAAGAGGATCTTTGTGGCACTGCCCACCAGGTCGGCGGATATCGCGAAGCAGTACGATCTGAAGAACCTCTCCAAGTAAGAAGGCACTGTGTTTGGCGAGAGATTTTAAAGGAATTGCGGAGTATAGGTTGTATACAGCGGAGAAGAATGGTAAATGAGTAGTTCATATGCCATTAACTTAGCATATATTGGAAATTCTTTCATTTGAAACCAAACTACTTAATTGTTGCTTAATTTCCAATATTTAAAATGCATTGCATATTTTTTCTTTTGCGGCAATACTTGATTTGGCAAACGACTGGTTCATATGTCACCGACTTGGCATATATTGGAAATTCTTTAATTGGTAACCAAACTTCTTAATTCCTGCTTAACTTCCAACATTTAAAATGCATTTAATATATTTTCATTTGCGGCATTACTTAGTTTGGCAAACAACTGGTTCATATGTCACCGACTTGGCATAATATTGGAAATTCTTTAATTGGAAACCAAACTACTTAATTCATGCTTAACTTTCAATATTCAAAATGCACTGCATACTTTTTCTTTTGCGGCAATACTTGATTTGGCAAACGACTGGTTCATATGTCACCGACTTGGCATATATTGGAAATTCTTTAATTGAAAACCAAACTTCTTAATTCGTGCTTGACTTCCAATATGTAAAATTCATCCAATACATTTTCTTTTGCGGCAATACTTGATTTGGCAAACGACTGGTTCATATGTCACCGACTTGGCATATATTAGAAATCCTTTAATTGGTAACCAAACTTCTTAATTCCTGCTTAACTTCCAACATTTAAAATGCATTCAATACATTTTCATTTGCGGCATTACTTAATTTGGCAAACGACTGTTTCATATGTCACCGACTTGGCATAATATTGGAAATTCTTTAATTTGAAACCATCTATTTAATTTCTGCTTAATTCCCAATATTCAAAATGCATCAAACACATTTTCTTGCGGTAATACTTGATTTGGCAAACGACTGTTTCATATGTCACCGACTTGGCATAATATTAGAAATCCTTTAATTGGTAACCATCTATTTAATTTCTGCTTAATTCCCAATATTCAAAATGCATCCAACACATTTTCTTTTGCGGTAATACTTGATTTGACAAACGACTGTTTCATATGTCACCGACTTGGCATAATATTGGAAATTCTTTAATTTTAAACCATCTATTTAATTTCTGCTTCATTCCCAATATTCAAAATGCATCCAACACATTTTCTTTTACGGTAATACTTGATTTGGCAAACGACTGTTTCATATGTCACCGACTTGGCATAATATTGGAAATTCTTTAATTTGAAACCATCTATTTAATTTCTGCTTAATTCCCAATATTCAAAATGCATCCAACACATTTTCTTTTGCGGTAATACTTGATTTGGCAAACGACTGTTTCATATGTCACCGACTTGGCATAATATTGAAAATTCTTTCATTTGAAACCATCTATTTAATTTCTGCTTAATTCCCAATATTCAAAATGCATCCAACACATTTTCTTTTGCGGTAATACTTGATTTGGCAAACGACTGTTTCATATGTCACCGACTTGACATAATATTGGAAATTCTTTAATTTGAAACCATCTATTTAATTTCTGCTTAATTCCCAATATTCAAAATGCATCCAATACATTTTCTTGCGGTAATACTTGATTTGGCAAACGACTGTTTCATATGTCACCGACTTGGCATAATATTGGAAATTCTTTAATTTGAAACCATCTATTTAATTTCTGCTTAATTCCCAATATTCAAAATGCATCCAACACATTTTCTCGCGGTAATACTTGATTTGGCAAACGACTGTTTCATATGTCACCGACTTGGCATAATATTGGAAATTCTTTAATTTGAAACCATCTATTTAATTTCTGCTTAATTCCCAATATTCAAAATGCATCAAACACATTTTCTTGCGGCAATACTTGATTTGGCAAACGACTGTTTCATATGTCACCGACTTGGCATAATATTGGAAATTCTTTAATTTGAAACCATCTATTTAATTTCTGCTTAATTCCCAATATTCAAAATGCATCCAACACATTTTCTTTTGCGGCAATACTTGATTTGGCAAACGACTGGTTCATATGTCACCGACTTGGCATAATATTGGAAATTCTTTAATTTGAAACCATCTATTTAATTTCTGCTTCACTCCCAATATTCAAAATGCATCCAACACATTTTCTCGCGGTAATACTTGATTTGGCAAACGACTGTTTCATATGTCACCGACTTGGTATAATATTGGAAATTCTTCAATTTGAAACCATCTATTTAATTTCTGCTTCACTCCCAATATTCAAAATGCATCCAACACATTTTCTCGCGGTAATACTTGATTTGGCAAACGACTGTTTCATATGTCACCGACTTGGTATAATATTGGAAATTCTTTAATTTGAAACCATCTATTTAATTTCTGCTTAACTCCCAATATTCAAAATGCATCCAACACATTTTCTTTTGCGGTAACACTTGATTTGGCAAACGACTGGTTCATATGTCACCGACTTGACATAATATTGGAAATTCTTTAATTTGAAACCATCTATTTAATTTCTGCTTCACTCCCAATATTCAAAATGCATCCAACACATTTTCTCGCGGTAATACTTGATTTGGCAAACGACTGTTTCATATGTCACCGACTTGGCATAATATTGGAAATTCTTTAATTTGAAACCATCTATTTAATTTCTGCTTAACTCCCAATATCCAAAATGCATCCAACACATTTTCTTTTGCGGTAATACTTGATTTGGCAAACGACTGTTTCATATGTCACCGACTTGGCATAATATTGGAAATTCTTTAATTTGAAACCACCTATTTAATTTCTGCTTAATTCCCAATATTCAAAATGCATCCAATACATTTTCTTGCGGTAATACTTGATTTGGCAAACGACTGGTTCATATGTCACCGACTTGGCATATATTAGAAATCCTTTAATTGGTAATCAAAACTCCTTAATTCCTGCTTAACTTCCATCATTTAAAATTCATTCAATACATTTTCATTTGCGGCATTACTTAATTTGGCAATCGACTGTTTCATATGTCACCGACTTGGCATAATATTGGAAATTCTTTAATTTGAAACCATCTATTTAATTTCTGCTTAATTCCCAATATTCAAAATGCATCCAACACATTTTCTTTTGCAGTAATACTTGATTTGGCAAACGACTGTTTCATATGTCACCGACTTGGCATAATATTGGAAATTCTTTAATTTGAAACCATCTATTTAATTTCTGCTTCACTCCCAATATTCAAAATGCATCCAACACATTTTCTCGCGGTAATACTTGATTTGGCAAACGACTGGTTCATATGTCACCGACTTGGCAGTTGCCATGCGAAATACAGCGCGATGAACCTGACTCTCCTTGTGCCAGTTATCTAAGCAATTACACTGGCACAACTCGCGGAATGCTGTATGTCCAGTGATGTGCACCAGTTGAAGTATCCATCCGCCGATGATGCACTGTACACGGCGACAGTTGCCGAACTATTGGCAGCATTTCGTTGAATATGAATGAGATTAGGGCGTTCGCGTTCTACTTTGAATATGAATGAACCTGAATTCAATGGTGCTTCGGAGTAACGTCAAGGACAACTCATGCTCCACATCCATTGTTTGCCTGCGAGTTTCGTAACCTGCGTCTTAGAAATCCGCTAGGCATCGATTGACGCACGTCAGAGAAATTTAATCCTGTTACGTAACGCTCTTCTAACAGATATGTGGATTTATTCACCGTTTCCACGGACTACTTGGTCGACGAAGATGAAAGTTACCACACTTTTCACCCCTCGCGGTTGATAGGCCTCTTCGATATGCTGAACACCGATAGTTTAGTTGACCTGATAAGCGGACTGGGCGCGCCTAAACGCAAAATCTTGGTTTCTTTGCCGGCGAGTGGCTATCGGTTTACGTTGACTAATGAAGAAGAGAATGCGCCGAGATCGCCGACGAGAGAAAAAGAGCCGGCGGTTATCAATCGTAAAGAGGTAGGTTGAGGAATGCATCAATTAATCTCGCGATCAGCTGTCGTTCATCAATTGATTCTACCTTTAGCTTTGCGATTCTGTGAGTAATGGTGAATGGACCATCGAGAGAGACGAAGATCTGACGGCACCGTATGCTTTCAAGAACAAAACCTGGGTTGCTTTCGAGGACAATATCTCGGCGGGCATCAAAGTAGGTTGTAAGCGGTTTGAAACATGTGTACATTAATTAATTTGGTGAATAATGATGTGTAGGGCAAGTACGTGATGGTTCGAGACCTGGCGGGCCTGGGTGTCAAAGATTTGGAGAACGATATGCAGACGGATTGTGGTAAACCACTTGTTCATGCGGTTCATCATGCCTTTACGGACTTCAAGAGAAAATCGAGGGAGGCTGTTTTGTCTTCGCTAGAGGATGATCTTCATGTAAATAAGACAACAGTTTATTTTTCTATGATAGAACCGCGACGCAATGAAGTATTACAGAATATAATTGAATCGTGCAAAATAAAGGTAACGCAAAGTTGCTAGAAGCCAAAGTATTGAAGCACCGTTCCAATATCAATTGCTTTCACAATATTGCAAATAGGCTACATTGCGATTTTTTTGCATTTTTAGTAAAATCTTTTGTGTATTTTGCTATATTAGAACCGGGATATGATGAAATACTGCAGAGTATAATTAAATCGTGCAAAATAAAGGTAACGCAAAGTTGTTAGAAGCCACAGTATTGAAGCACCGTTCCAATATCAATTGCTTTCACAATATTGCAAATAGGCTTCATTGCGATTTTTTTGCATGTTTAGTAAAATCTTTTGTGTATTTTGCTATATTAGAACCGGGATATGATGAAATACTGCAGAGTATAATTAAATCGTGCAAAATAAAGATAACGCACAGTTGTTAGAAGCCACAGTATTGAAGCACCGTTCCAATATCAATTGCTTTCACAATATTGCAAATAGGCTTCATTGCGATTTTTTGGCATTTTTAGTAAAATCTTTTGTGTAGTTCGCTATATTAGAACCGGGATATGATGAAATACTGCAGAGTATAACAATTGTGCAAAATAAAGGTAACGCAGAGTTCTTAGAAGCCAAAGTATTGAAGCACCGTTCCAATATCAATTGCTTTTACAAGATTGCAAATAGACTGCATTGCGAATTTTTTGCATTTTTAGTAAAATCTTTTGAGTATTTTGCTATGTTAGAACCGTGATGCGATGAAGTACTGCAGAGTATAATTAAACCATGCAAAATAAGGGTAACGCAGAGTTGTTAAAAGCCAAAGTATTGAAGCACCGTTCCAATATCAATTGCTTTTACAAGATTGCAAATAGGCAGTATTGCGATTTTTTCGCATTTTTAGTAAATATTTTATAATTTTTATAATTTAATTTGATAAAGAGAATTTCTTGTATCACGGAATAGAACCATTCGAATAGTCTTGCTTAGCGCGTAATGAGATAAATCTTTAGTTTGTTCCGCTGACCACTAGATGGCAGAAGTTTCTTCACACGCGAAATTCGCGTCTGATCATTTTCGAGGACTACTACTTGAACCGAAATCTGTTCATTGATGCTTGGTTTGACAACATATCTATGCTATGCATTACAGCAATCCCAGATTACCTACTCCAATCACATAAAATCTTCGGACTTCCGAATCGTGCGTGTGGTTGACACGGAAGGACACATACGAGCAGTGCGAGAAAGCACGAAAACAGAATTTTCTTGCCCAAGACAAGGCTATTTCGTCCATCCAAAGAGCTGCAACAGATTTTATCGCTGCGTGAAGTTTAATCAGGAGGTTGAGAATTATTCCGTCTTTGAGTTTGACTGTCCTGCGGGCTTGTCGTTTGATGAACGAACAGAAGTCTGCGTTTGGCCACATACTTTACCTCAAGGATCGCCGTGTCCTGGCAGTAGTGAGATTGCACCGGTTGCTCGAAAGAGGTTCGAGTGTCCTGATAAGCCAGGCTACTATGCAGATCCGCAAAATGGCCAATGGTTCTTCGCTTGCTTCGATTTGGGTAAGTCAAATAAAAGTTGATGCAGGGTTGTATTAACACTTTAAGGACAACTAAGAAATTACAAAAAATTATAACTTTGTTATTTATGAAGCATTTTTTGTGAAACTTTCAGAAATGGTATAATTGGAAGTATTTTATGTATTATTAAAAAAAATATGTTTTTTTGATAATTATCATAACTTTTTTCCTAAAAACTGAAAACACGAAGAAAACATGAAGGCAATCAAGTTTTATGCATTGAATATTGGTGTAAATACTTTTATTTTTTATTCAATTTTCCTTCAATTTTCAATTTCAAATTCATCAAATTTATTCAATTATTCAGTTTTGATTTTATTTTATTTTTACAACAGGTCAGTCGAAACTCATGGCTTTCGAATTCCGTTGTCCGTACGGTCTGGTCTTTGACGAAGAAAAACTACTTTGCGAGTGGCCGTGGAACGTGCCAGGATATGACGCATCAGGATACCCGAAGACGCTATACGGAGGTGGTGTATCTACGTCGGGAGGAGCTGGATATTCGACATCGGGAGGAACTGGATATTCGACATTGGGAGGGGCTGGATATTCGACATCGGGAGGAGCTGGATATTCGACATCGGGCGTTAGCTACTCTGGTGGAGGCCACTCAGGACCAGCTGGTGTTGCCTATGGTTCTGGAGGGACCCGTGGTGGCGTAACAGTTGCTGGAGGATACTCGGGATCCACCAAATCAGGATACTCAGGTGCTGCAGGTGGATCTCATATTGGCACCACAGGATCAGGATACTCCGGTGGTGCAGGTGGTGCTCACATCGGCACTACAGGATCAGGATATTCAGGTGGTGCAGGAGGAGCTCGCATTGGCACGACAGGATCAGGATATTCGGGTGGTGCAGGTGGAGGTCACATTGGCACTACAGGATCAGGATACTCGGGTGGTGCTCATGTTGGCACTGCAGGATCAGGATACTCGGGAGGTGCCGGTGGAGCTCAAATTGGTACTACAGGATCAGGATATTCAGGAGGTGCCGGTGGAGCTCACATTGGTACTACAGGATCAGGATATTCAGGAGGTGCCGGTGGAGCTCATATTGGTACCACAGGATCAGGATACTCAGGAGGTGCCGGTGGAGCTCATATTGGTACCACAGGATCAGGATACTCAGGCGGTGCAGGTGGAGCTCATATTGGTACCACAGGGTCAGGATACTCAGGTGGTGCTGGCGGATCCCATATCGGCACTACAGGATCAGGATATTCGGGTGGTGCAGGAGGAGCTCATATCGGCACTACGGGATCAGGATACTCAGGTGATGCAGGTGGATCTCACATAAGCACTATAGGATCAGGATACTCAGGAGGTGAAGGTGGAGCTCACATTAGTACCACAGGATCAGGATACTCAGTTGGTGTAGGTGGAACTCACATCGGCTCTACAGGATCAGGATACTCGGGTGGAGCTCATGTTGGCACTGCAGGATCAGGATATTCAGGTGGTGCAGGTGGAGCTCATTCTGGCACTACAGGATCAGGATACTCAGGTGGTGCTGGCGGATCCCATATCGGCACTACAGGATCTGGATATTCAGCTGGTGCAGGTGGAGCTCATGTTGGCACTACAGGGTCAGGATATTCAGGTGGTGCAGGCGGAGCTCACATCGGCACTACAGGGTCGGGATACTCAGGTGGTGCTGGCGGATCCCATATCGGCAGTACAGGATCAGGATACTCAGGCGGTACTGATGGGTCTCAAATCCGTACTATAGGATCAGGATATTCTGGTGGTGCAGGTGGAGGTCACATTGGCACTACAGGATCAGGATACTCGGGTGGTGCAGGCGGATCTCACATCGGCACTACAGGATCAGGATACTCAGGCGGTGTCGGTGGTCTCCAAATTAGTACAACTGGCTCAGGATACTCAGGAGGTGGTGGCGGAATTTATACCAATACTATCGGTACAGATTATTCAGGCTCGGTCGGTGATGGCCACATAGGAACCGTTGGCTCCGGATACACAGGTTCATCTGGCGGCATTTATACAAGTGACGCCACTGCATCAGGACATGCCGGATCAGTTGGCACAGTATTCACAACCGGAGAATACACAGGTTCCACAGGATCACATGGCAGCGTATACACAACTGCAGGTCATGCAGGTACCCCTGGAACAGGATACGTACAATCATCAGGTAGCACGGGATATACGGGATCACCAAGTGTAACTTACGCAGGATCAGTTAGTAGTAGTCATGCAAGTAGCTCTGGATCTACATACGCAGGATCTTCAGCTACCAGTGGATCTTTTGGCACGAAATACACAGGATCGACAAGCGGAATCTATACAGGCGGATTCACGGGATCTGACGGAAGTCACCGAACGTCCAGCGGCAGTTCTGGATCAGTAGGTTTATCGACTGGCGGATACACAGGATCGCAAGGATCGCAAGGACCGCAAGGAGGTTACCCTGGTCAAACCATAACCGCTGGTATCGGAGTATCAAAGACAGGATATTCCACCGTCACTGCACACGGTGGAAGTGCTGGCGGATCAGTAACGCCTGGAATTAAATCAGATGGACCGGGCTACTCCGTTTCTATTGGTTCTGAAAAACCAAGTGTGCCGATTTATGCCTCGACTCGTCCAACAGGAACTGGATATCCTGCGAGCGGTATATCTTCTGGCAGTGGCTACGTAACAGTCTCCGGTTCCGGAAGTTCCGAAACAACAGGATACGGCAAAGTACCAACGCTAAACGGACAACGTAAGTATAGAACCCACCTAGTAATCACATAAAACTAATTACATAAAACTAAACAATTACCTAGTAATTACATAGAACTAAATCAGTCACTTTTCATTTATTTGCAGCCGGAATCACGGTTGTTGACCAAAGTCCGGGTATCAGTTACATTCCTAGCACACAAGGAATCGGCCTTTCGACCAGCAAGACATCTCTATCATCAGGCACTCTCGGCACCAGTGGATATTCCATTGACCATGGCCAATCTCACACAGTCTACACTACCGGTGGAGGTTCTGTAACAGGACACGGCACAAATATTTACCCCGGCGGAAGCACTTCAGGACCAACTTACCAGGGTGCAAGTTTCCCAGGAGGATATAGTAGACCCCAGGCAGGTCAAGAAGGCCTGAACATTACTCTCGTCGGAGGTATTCCTTCAGGATCTGTTTATCCTGGCACCTTCGGATCATTTGGAACAGCTGGCATCGGAACGACAGGTGGAATTATAAGCGGTAGCAGCGTACAGGGATCTGTGGTCACTGATGATTCCACATCAGGAACGTTGCTGACTGGTGACAGCACTGGTGGGTCCGTCCTGACAGGATCTGCAGATCAGGGATCTATTATTACTGGAACGAATCAGCCGGGATACGTAAAGACAGGAACTGGTTCACCTGGCTATGTCGTTAGTGGTGGAACTAAGACAGTTTACACCGGTTCTGCTAGTCCAGGAACCGTTGTTTATGGATCTGCTGCTCCTGGAGTCACTTTGCAAGGGGCTTCGGTGCCTGGTGTAAGTTTGGTAGGCAACACGAGTCCGGGGATTATTTTGACTGGACAAACTGCACCGGGGGTGACATTGGGTGGAAGTGTACAACCAGGTGTGGTTGTGGGAGGTTCTACTGGAGGTCAATTCTATACTGGATCCAGCTCTACTAGCTATGAAGGCAGTTCTGGAACGGTCACTGGCGGATCTGCTACTTATGGAGGTACTTGTTATATTAATTTTTGGTACGAATAATTAGCCTTCTGCCTGGTTGAGGCTTGTTTATTATTTAAAAACATTAAGATTTTTGGTGGTTTGGAATCATGAGTTGCTTCTACAGAAGTTTATATGACGATAGAACAAATCAGTGAAAACATAAATTTAATAATATAATAATTATAATAATTATATTGTGATAAAATGTTATAATATAATAGTATCATTATATATAATAAGTACTAAATTTTTGTTTTCAATGATTCGATCTATCGTCGTATTGTATAACAATATTAACATATTAATATATAGTTATAAAATACTAAAAATATCATATTAAATATACAATAAAATATTAAAATACAATAATAATAAATACAATATTAACATATAATTTATTATATAACAATTTTAATATAATGCAAAAAGAATTTTATACAAAGTTTATTCCTAACTGTGAAGCTTGGAATTTTTCTCCTACAAGTATTTATACCGAAAATTGACAAAATTGTATTTGATCCTTATAAAGTGTATGTCTTATACAATTTCTCAATGCATACTTATAGCAGACGTTGAATTTCGTTGAATCTACTTACAGGAACTACCAAAGTCGGCAGTGTTCCAGTAACACCATCGCCAAGTACAGGATACCAAACGAATGAGTATCATGACAACGGTGGGCGCGGTACAATACGATTTAACAACGGATACGTCACCAGCAAATATACTGAAAACGACTTGCCGGACTACAGACCATCGATTGGCGTGATTCCAGACACCGACGTATCTGCAGGTAGAACAGCCGGCAGCCCAGGCACTGTTCTTGGCACAACATTATCTGGAGTTCAGTCGCAGACTGAAAGAACCAACATTCAAGGATCATCATTCACCCCTAGCGGTTTTACTAAAACTGGACCCACGCGAACGGGATATACAACTGCTACCCTTGGCGGTAGCGGAAGCTACGTCATCAGCACAGGACCAAAACCCACCCTGAATCCAGAGAATATCGGAGAGAAAGCTTTTACTGGTAATGTTGGACAGCCTCGCTACTCTAGGCCAGGTTCGACATTTACGCCAACTCAGGCTCCAGGCCCTGGACGAGTGGATACTTCGAAAATAACGGTGGGACCTTCTGTGTCCACGGGTTACACTTACCCCAAGCCAAAGGTTCAATTTGAGACAGGTGTACCTACTACTGCGCCTGAAGATGGCGGTATATACGTTGGCACGACACCGAAACCAGTTTTGAATGTTGAAGTGTACAACAAACCAAGTCCTTTTGAAACAGTTACTCCGTCAGGGGACAAATTCACTTTTAGCAACACGCTAGACACAGGATACAAAGGTAGCACGTTCTCGAGGGTTCCTACTGGATTTAGCAAGGCACCTAGTTCTACGGCGTCTCCGATTTTGTTCACGACTGGACCATTAGAAAATTATCAAACGACTGTGTTCGAAGCTGCGAAGATTCCGATTACGGTTACAACGGTCAGACCTGTCATTGACAATGGATATCAAACTGTCATTTCACCGTCAGCTATTCCAGTTACGCTAAGCGGGAGTACCTTTACGTATAAGGATGGACGTTACCAAACCGGATCTGGTAAACAGGGACAGACAACTGTGAATCTTGGAACAACGTTCCAGGAAAGTGGCATCAAACAGGATCACATTCCTATTACTACGTATCGGCCCAGCATTTCGCTTGATTCGAGTAGACCGTATGGATCGTCTGTAACTGTGTCCACTTATCAGCGGCCTACAGTTACTGTGAAGCCAGAGGTACGCACATTTATTTAACGTCACTTAACCCTTCCAGATTCGATTTTTTTTTAGTTTATTCCGTTGCGTGCCACGTGTACCATTTATGGTACCCGTTAATTAATAATAAATTAAAAAATACAAAATAATTTTCCATTAGTTTTGCCGCGATAACTCAAGAATGGTTAAAGATATCGATTTGATTTTTTTTTAAATTGAAGATAAATATGTATTCCATTAGCTGCACCGATGTCTGCACATAAAAATTAATTTTTTAATATCGTTTTTAACAACAAATAAATTTGTCAACCTTTTGGATTTTTGTTCGCCATTGCTTCAATTGTGACGTGTTGTCATAGAATTTAGGTTCATTCTACAGAGAGAAATCTCACCAACCAAATAGCGCTAAGATAATCGAAAAATTCGCGGTCACTTTCAGATATAAATATTTCCTTTAATTATTAATATTTTTTAATTTTTAGAGCCCATTTGTTTATTAAGAATGCACAAAAAACCTGCAAAAAATAAAATTTGTGTATATTTATTCGTTCGTCCACAACCGTTATTTGAATTTCACGCAGTTTTCGGTCGTTTAAAGCTTTCTGGTCCCCTTAAATTATCGACCCGATCCAAATCCGAAATATCGAATACCCATACACCATTAATAATTATACTTTATCTTTTATTTACAGACACAGTACCTACCGACCACGGCGTCTCCAATTGGTTCAACGGGTAGCCCAGTAATCGGCGTAACTTACAGTAAACCATTCCCCATCCCAGGCGTTACTTACCAATCCACATCACGACCTACGGCAATTACGGTCAGTTCGAAAGACTATTCAGGTTCATCAGGCGCATCTGGCATTTCCTACACTGGCCAAGGATACTCAACGCAATCCCAGACTACTTTCGGCCTGGGAACTGGATCTGGAGGTTCTCCGACCAACGTCGACATTTCGCGCGACGAGGTCGAGAAATTAGTGACCAACTACAAAGGAGCGTCGAGAGGCACTGTCAGATATACCCCGAGCGTTTACGACACTTACACAGGAACTGATATAACCGAAACAACGGGATCTAGTGGGTTCTCTTCGAAGAAAACGTCTGGTCAGTTTGATAAAACGTTCGGTCAGTACGGTACGACGTCTGGTTTTGGAAAAACACAGGGTTCCGTCGGATCATCCTTCGGTCAATACGACACGACGTCCTCCGGTTTTGGAAAAACACAGGGATCAACTGGATCTTTCGGTCAATACGATACGACATCTAGCTTTGGAAAAACACAAGGCTCCGTCGGATCCTTCGGTCAGTACGACACAACGGCCTCCGGCTTTGGAAAAACGCAGGGATCAACTGGATCATCTTTCGGTCAATACGACACAACGTCATCCAGCTTTGGAAAAACGCAGGGAACTGGGTCCTTCGGCCAATACGGCACTACGGCTCCTGGATTCAAAAAACCACAGACTTCCAGCACTGCCATCACTCAATACGGCAGCACAGGATCCGCCGTCACCCAGAAGACGCCAACCATCACAACCTTCTCTGGCCACACAGGAATATCTTCCGTCACCCCATCGTATGGCACTACAAGCACAGCCATCGGCCAAGGCAAGGGCAAAGTAATCGTAAAATGGAGCGATCTCCATCCACTCCTACTCGGAAAACTCGGGGCAGAATGCACATGCAAGTCGGATCCGTTCGCAAATATAAGGGGACCCGGCAAGAAATTAATCGAGTCCAACAAGGGACGCGTCGACCTCGCGAATTACGATGAATCCGACATATACGTGGATCTAGAAAGCGAAGAAGGCGACTACAACGGCGACTACGCCACGAATTATGGTTCCACAACCTCTCCTCTGAAGATCATCAACCGTCAGCCTTCGACTCTTCCGCTAATAAGTGACGCCAGCAGTAAAGACTTTACTGGAAAATCTTTGACAACCTACTTGCCAGGATCTACAGTCGCGCCAGTTGCAATTCACAGTCACGTTCCAGTTGCTAATAGCCTAAGAACCGGCAAGAATCTGCACTTCGGGCAGGGACCCGCTAATTTCATCGCAGGACAAGGAGCGTCTTTCGATCGTTTCGGACCCGGGGGTCTTCGGGATTCCGACGAAATTCTGGAAGGCGTCAGTGATTGTGCCAGGCCGGGTCTCTTCAGGCATCCGAACTTCTGCAACAAGTTCTACGCCTGTCACTGGGACGAGTGGAAGAAGAAGTTCACTCTGCATGTCTTCAACTGTCCAGTGCATTTGACCTTCGACACCGGCGCTGGCGCCTGCAATTGGCCGAGCAAGGGGCCCGCCTGTCAGGACGATAACTTGTTAGTTTAGGCTTTGAAAAGCGCTTCGTCGAACGACTCGCCTCCGAACGACGTTCTCGTACCGCCATCGTCTTCGGCGCGGAGAAATTTTATGCCGACCCGTGAAAGCGATCGCCAGTCACCGATGTCGCAATACGGGAATTGCTGATTGATAAGTTGAGACGTGTTATGGCGTCTGATTTGACGAATCAGCAAGCGCGAACGCGAGAGCAGCGGGTCGAGTGATTTCCTTGTAATTTGATGTGGGGAAAGGGTCGGTGAATTATGCTCGCGATTTTTCGAACGCGGGAAACTTGATTTACGTGTGATGTGCGTGGAAGATGCCGCTATGCTTCGGTCGGAAATTTATCGGAAGATACAAAAATAAAAGTTCATCTTTGAAAAAATCATCAAAAGATAATTAGTAAGTTAAAACATGTTTACAACACATATCGTTTCAAAGAAAAATACTTTTTGCATTCGTACCGAATTAATCTCAATTATGTTCGTATCCGTTTAAACTTCATTATTACCATATGATAAAAGTCGAATTGAAACGTCGAATGAATATGTGATGCGTAATTAAGTAAACGATTTATAATTGAAGTATAGCCTTTTACACAATTAAATTGCACCGGCCATTATCACATTTATCGCGTACGTACCGTTCAGTATTCGATGAAAATAAAAATTTCTGCGGATCTTCCACGGCCCGAAAAACTTGTCAATTCGGTCGGAAATTCGTGTCATCATCTAACGATAATTAGTATCTTAAAATATAATTTACAACACATATCGTTTGAAACAAAAATACTCTTTGCATTCGTATCGAATTAATCTCAATTATGTTCGTATCCGTTTAAACTTCATCATTACACTATGATAAAAGTCGAATTGAAACGTCGAATGAATATGTGATGCTTAATTAAGTAAACAATTTATAATCGAAGTACAGCCACAGGCTCTTTTATACAATTAAATTGCACCGGCCATTATCACATTTATTGCGTACGTACCGTTCAGTACTCGATAAAAATAAAAATTTCTGCGGATCTTCCACGGCCCGAAAAACTTGTCAATTCGGTCGGAAATTCGTGTCATCATCTAACGATAATTAGTATCTTAAAACATAATTTACAACACATATCGTTTGAAACAAAAATACTCTTTGCATTCGTATCGAATTAATCTCAATTATCTTCGTCTTCGTTTAAACTTCATTATTACAGTATGATAAAAGTTGAATTGAAACGTCGAATAAATATGTGATGCTTAATTAAGTAAACAATTTATAATCGAAGTATAGCTACAGGCTCTTTTACACAATTAAATTGCATCGGCCATTATCACATTTATTGCGTACGTACCGTTCAGTACTCGATGAAAATAAAAATTTCTGCGGATCTTCCACGGCCCGAAAAACTTGTCAATTCGGTCGGAAATTCGTGTCATCATCTAACAATAATTAGTATCTTAAAACATAATTTACAGCACATATCGTTTGAAACAAAAACACTCTTTGCATTCGTATCGAATTAATCTCAATTATCTTCGTATCCGTTTAAACTTCATTATTACACTATGATAAAAGTCGAATTGAAACGTCGAATGAATATGTGATGCTTAATTAAGTAAACAATTTATAATCGAAGTACAGCCACCGGCTCTTTTATACAATTAAATTGTACCGGTGATTATGATATTTATTGCGTACTTTACGAAAATATAAATTTCTGCGGGTCTTCCACGGCGCGAAAAACTTGTCAATTCGGTCGGAAATTCGTGTCATCATCTAACGATAATTAGTATCTTAAAACATAATTTACAACACATATCGTTTGAAACAAAAATACTCTTTGCATTCGTATCGAATTAATCTCAATTATCTTCGTATCCGTTTAAACTTCATTATTACACTATGATAAAAGTCGAATTGAAACGTCGAATGAATATGTGATGCTTAATTAAGTAAACAATTTATAATCGAAGTACAGCCACAGGCTCTTTTACACAATTAAATTGCACCGGCCATTATCACATTTTTTGCGTACGTACCGTTCAGTACTCGATGAAAATAAAAATGTCTGCGGAGCTTCCACGGCCCGAAAAACTTGTCAATTCGGTCGGAAATTCGTGTCATCATCTAACGATAATTAATATCTTAAAACATAATTTACAACACATATCGTTTGAAACAAAAATACTCTTTGCATTCGTATCGAATTAATCTCAATTATCTTCGTATCCGTTTAAACTTCATTATTACACTATGATAAAAGTCGAATTGAAACGTCGAATGAATATGTGATGCTTAATTAAGTAAACAATTTATAATCGAAGTATAGCCACAAGCTCTTTTACACAATTAAATTGCACCGGCCGTTATCACATTTACTGCGTACGTACCGTTCAGTACTCGATGAAAATAAAAATGTCTGCGGAGCTTCCACGGCCCGAAAAACTTGTCAATTCGGTCGGAAATTCGTGTCATCATCTAACGATAATTAGTATCTTAAAACATAATTTACAACACATATCGTTTGAAACAAGAATACTCTTTGCATTCGTATCGAATTAATCCCATTATCTTCGTATCCGTTTAAACTTCATTATTACACTATGATAAAAGTCGAATTGAAACGTCGAATGAATATGTGATGCTTAATTAAGTAAACAATTTATAATCGAAGTACAGCCACGGGCTCTTTTATACAATTAAATTGTACCGGTGATTATGATATTTATTGCGTACTTTACGAAAATATAAATTTCTGCGGGTCTTCCACAGCGCGAAAAACTTGTCAATTCGGTCGGAAATTCGTGTCATCATCTAACGATAATTAGTATCTTAAAACATAATTTACAGCACATATCGTTTGAAACAAAAATACTCTTTGCATTCGTATCGAATTAATCTCAATTATCTTCGTATCCGTTTAAACTTCATTATTACACTATGATAAAAGTCGAATTGAAGCGTCGAATGAATATGTGATGCTTAATTAAGTAAACAATTTATAATCGAAGTACAGCCACAGGCTCTTTTATACAATTAAATTGTACCGGTGATTATGATATTTATTGCGTGCTTTACGAAAATATAAATTTCTGCGGGTCTTCCACGGCGTGAAAAACACATCGGCGAAAATTCAAGTTTCTCGCACATTCGAGAAGTTTGCGCGGTAGGCGGTGCTGAAGAAAGGACGATCGGGACAAGGAAGAAATGAATTTCAAGGCGAGCGAGACACGAGCAACACGAAGCCAACGTGTCGCCCGCGGAGAAAGTCGATCCTGCGCTCCTCGATCTAAATCGAGAAGCCGATGGCGCGGACGATTCGACGTCGTCGCGAGACAAATGTAAATAACCCCCCCTCGAAATTTGTACATAACGGCTCCGTCCATCGTACGTAAAATGCGAGCGAATCGCCGAAAATCAAAAGGGAGTAGTCCGGTGAAAGTTTCCGTCCCGCGAAAATTAACTTCCTTCAACGTTGCCGCGTGATTTGCATCATTTTTGTACATACATGCAAGGCGATGTACGTAACTTGTTCCAACGCGATTTGCGCAAATTACTTTTACTGTTTCCGGATTCTCATTACACGGCGACCGATAGAAGGTTCGTTCTTGAATAATCCTAACGTACGCTACCAGCTTGCCTTAATCCTGTGTTCATTCTGTTCCTATCTCTCTTCCTCGTTCCCTTTTGCGCCGAGTCTAGGCACGATTATTATTTATTTATCGCTTGTTATCGTTAACGGTTAAGAGAAATTACACAAATTTCGCGAGCGACCTCGGTGCACTCGTTTGCAAGCTTCGTACCGGTAAGAATAATAATATTTGTATGCACATGAGTCAGAGCTTCGATTATCGTGCCATTTTATTATGGGTACCTAATTTTACGACTTTTAATAAATGTAAGATCAATAAGTAAAGTGTCGCTTTAAAATTCAACCCTCTGTACCTTTCGATTAAATACAGAATCTTACACCCAACCTGTTCATTTAAATTGACTATTATTCTCAACTTACAACAATTTAAATTGACTATTATTCTCATTCTGATTAACACGTTAAGCGCTATGTCACTAAATTTTCGATTTTGGTGCAGTATTAATTTTAACAAATGATAGTTTATAAATTGTATAGTATTAAAAAGCATGTTTGCTTGTTTTTTCACGGATTTTTTTTAGAAGTTTTGAAGAAAAATGAGGTTTCTTGCACGTTGCATTTTATTTAGATTTTTAGCATTGATTCAGATTTTTGTATTCAATTCAAGAATATCTATGACTGCCTCTTAAAGCAAAAGTTTCGGAATATAAAATACTTAGCAGTTCTATTGGTAGCATAAAGGAAACATACAACCAAATAATATTCTTATTGTATTTCTTCGAAATTTCGAGTTTCCATAGTCAATGGTAATTTTTTATTTTGCCCGACGAGTACACGCGTCAAACGCACCACAATAAAAATTTAGTCCGACGTGGATACACGCCAAACGCGCTTAACACCTTGACTGCCAAGCATATTTTACTATATTAGAACGGCGATGCTATGAAATACTACAGCGTTCGACTGAATTATGCAAAATGTAAATAATGTGCAGGTATTGGACACCAAAGCATCCCATCACTATTCTAATACCAACCACATTTATAAAATAATAATTGCTACCCATTGCGAATATTTTGGATCTTCAGTAAAATCTTTTGCGTCGGTCACCAGTGACCATCATGGCAGTCAAAGTGTTGACTGATTAACGGCCGAATCATTAGCAATTGAAGCGAGGAAGCAGGAAGCGGACGTCAAGACGCTCCGCTCCTTTGTCATATTTTTTTTCCGCAGTTTTCGTTCGACTGATTTATGCAAAATGTAAATAATGTGCAGGTATTGGACACCAAAGCATCGCATCACTATTCTAATACCAACGACATTTATAAAATAATAATTGCTACCCATTGCGAATATTTTAGATCTTCAGTAAAATCTTTTGCGTCGGTCGCCAGTGACCATCATGGCAGTCAAAGTGTTAACTGATTAACGGCCGAATCATTAGCAATTGAAGCGAGGAAGCAGGAAGCGGACGTCAAGACTCTCCGCTCCTTTGTCATATTTTTTTTCCGCATTTTTCGTTCGACTGATTTATGCAAAATGTAAATAATGTGCAGGTATTGGACACCAAAGCATCGCATCGCTATTCTAATACCAACCACATTTATAAAATAATAATTGCTACCCATTGCGAATATTTTGGATCTTCAGTAAAATCTTTTGCGTCGGTCACCAGTGACCATCATGGCAGTCAAAATGTTAACTGATTAACGGCCGAATCATTAGCAATTGAAGCGAGGAAGCAGGAAGCGGACGTCAAGACTCTCCGCTCCTTTGTCATATTTTTTTTCCGCATTTTTCGTTCGACTGATTTATGCAAAATGTAAATAATGTGCAGGTATTGGACACCAAAGCATCGCATCACTATTCTAATGCCAACCACATTTATAAAATAATAATTGCTACCCATTGCGAATATTTTGGATCCTCGGTAAAATCTTTTGCGTCGGTCACCAGTGACCATCGTGGCAGTCAAAGTGTTAACTGATTAACGGCCGAATCATTAGCAATTGAAGCGGGGAAGCAGGAAGCGGGCGTCAAGACTCTCCGCTCCTTTGTCATATTTTTTTTCCGCAGTTTTCGTTCGACTGATTTATGCAAAATGTAAATAATATGCAGGTATTGGACACCAAAGCATCGCATCACTATTCTAATACCAACCACATTTATAAAATAATAATTGCTACCCATTGCGAATATTTTGGATCTTCAGTAAAATCTTTTGCGTCGGTCACCAGTGACCATCATGGCAGTCAAAGTGTTAACTAATTAACGGCCGAATCATTGGCAATTGAAGCGAGGAAGCAGGAAGCGGATGTCAAGACTCTCCGCTCCTTTGTCATATTTTTTTCCGCATTTTTCGTTCGACTGATTTATGCAAAATGTAAATAATGTGCAGGTATTGCACACCAAAGCATCGCATCGCTATTCTAATACCAACCGCATTTATAAAATAATAATTGCTACCCATTGCGAATATTTTGGATCTTCAGTAAAATCTTTTGCGTCGGTCACCAGTGACCATCATGGCAGTCAAAGTGTTAACTGATTAACGGCCGAATCATTAGCAATTGAAGCGAGGAAGCAGGAAGCGGACGTCAAGACTCTCCGCTCCTTTGTCATATTTTTTTTCCGCATTTTTCGTTCGACTCATTTATGCAAAATGTAAATAATGTGCAGGTATTGGACACCAAAGCATCGCATCACTATTCTAATACCAACCACATTTATAAAATAATAATTGCTACCCATTGCGAATATTTTGGATCTTCAGTAAAATCTTTTGCGTCGGTCACCAGTGACCATCATGGCAGTCAAAGTGTTAACTGATTAACGGCCGAATCATTAGCAATTGAAGCGAGGAAGCAGGAAGCGGACGTCAAGACTCTCCGCTCCTTTGTCATATTTTTTTTCCGCATTTTTCGTTCGACTCATTTATGCAAAATGTAAATAATGTGCAGGTATTGGACACCAAAGCATCGCATCACTA
This sequence comes from Cryptocheilus praepositus, assembly GCA_033815515.1. Taxonomy (NCBI): domain Eukaryota; kingdom Metazoa; phylum Arthropoda; class Insecta; order Hymenoptera; family Pompilidae; genus Cryptocheilus; species Cryptocheilus praepositus. The sequence goes on along the minus strand of JAWWQZ010000119.1, from coordinate 2,147,335 downwards.
TTCTAATACCAACGACATTTATAAAATAATAATTGCTACCCATTGCGAATATTTTAGATCTTCAGTAAAATCTTTGCGTCGGTCACCAGTGACCATCATGGCAGTCAAAGTGTTAACTGATTAACGGCCGAATCATTAGCAATTGAAGCGAGGAAGCAGGAAGCGGACGTCAAGACTCTCCGCTCCTTTGTCATATTTTTTTTCCGCATTTTTCGTTCGACTGATTTATGCAAAATGTAAATAATGTGCAGGTATTGGACACCAAAGCATCGCATCACTATTCTAATACCAACCACATTTATAAAATAATAATTGCTACCCATTGCGAATATTTTGGATCCTCGGTAAAATTTCTTGCGTCGGTCACCAGTGACCATCATGGCAGTCAAAGTGTTAACTGATTAACGGCCGAATCATTAGCAATTGAAGCGAGGAAGCAGGAAGCGGACGTCAAGACTCTCCGCTCCTTTGTCATATTTTTTTTCCGCAGTTTTCGTTCGACTGATTTATGCAAAATGTAAATAATGTGCAGGTATTGGACACCAAAGCATCGCATCACTATTCTAATACCAACCACATTTATAAAATAATAATTGCTACCCATTGCGAATATTTTGGATCTTCAGTAAAATCTTTTGCGTCGGTCACCAGTGACCATCATGGCAGTCAAAGTGTTGACTGATTAACGGCCGAATCATTAGCAATTGAAGCGAGGAAGCAGGAAGCGGACGTCAAGACTCTCCGCTCCTTTGTCATATTTTTTTTCCGCATTTTTCGTTCGACTGATTTATGCAAAATGTAAATAATGTGCAGGTATTGGACACCAAAGCATCGCATCACTATTCTAATACCAACCACATTTATAAAATAATAATTGCTACCCATTGCGAATATTTTGGATCTTCAGTAAAATCTTTTGCGTCGGTCACCGGTGACCATCGTGGCAGTCAAAGTGTTAACTGATTAACGGCCGAATCATTAGCAATTGAAGCGAGGAAGCAGGAAGCGGACGTCAAGACTCTCCGCTCCTTTGTCATATTTTTTTTCCGCATTTTTCGTTCGACTGATTTATGCAAAACGTAAATAATGTGCAGGTATTGGACACCAAAGCATCGCATCACTATTCTAATACCAACCACATTTATAAAATAATAATTGCTACCCATTGCGAATATTTTGGATCTTCAGTAAAATCTTTTGCGTCGGTCACCAGTGACCATCATGGCAGTCAAAGTGTTAACTGATTAACGGCCGAATCATTAGCAATTGAAGCCAGGAAGCAGGAAGCGGACGTCAAGACTCTCCGCTCCTTTGTCATATTTTTTTTCCGCATTTTTCGCCTCACCGATCGCTCAGCCGGAAGGGACCCGGCAGGTTGCTATTAAATTTCTAGTTTTGTCCTGCGCCGATCATAAACTCTCTTCTGCGATTAAAGTAATTGCCCCGATACTTCACCGGCGGTGAAGGAAAAATTGCCGGTTGCGCTGACGTGGACCATTTAATTTTCCACACTCGTCGACACAATGGCTTCGATGAATTTATCGTGGCTTCTATGAATTTATGCGCGCTCGTGGTTGCGTAAGAGGCGTGCGTCGATTTATTGGGAAAGGTAGGAATATTGCGAGCGGTCAATCGCACGCAGCGGGCACAATTTGTGCGCGGCTAATTTGCAAGTCGCTAGCAGTCGGACTGGATCGACGAAAGTACTTTCGAAAATCCTCGTACCGAGCGAGTGCGGCGGCTGAACGTGTGCGACGCTGACCTTTATAGATTAAAACTGTCTATTTATCGATACACACGGTCCAATAAGTACGAGACAGACCTGATCGGAGTTGCTGTTAACCTCGTGGCTGTTTCCAAGAGGGAGGAGATACATTATGAACACAATAGCCAAATTTATAGTTTGCTGGTGTCGTCAGGACGACGTTTAATGACGAGTGTATTCGTCATTATACAAAATAATAACGTTATTTCATGATGTGCATAGACGGCATTGTATTGGGTTGGAGGGAAAGTTCTGTCGTATTTTTAATAGGCAGGTAATTTTTCTTGTAAATAAAAAAAACATCTGGCTAGTGAGTCATTCGGATTTTTTTTTTGTTTTCTATAGCTGCTGTATAATAGAAAAGGAGTCCTTTTTTACCGTTCATCATTTACTTGTGATATTTAAAGTGAAAAACATGTCAGTAGATAAAGTGCATTTACGACACTGCATTTTGTATGAATTCCAAAAAGGAAGCAACGCATCGGTTGCATGTAAAAATTTATGTGCGGTATTTGGAAAACATATTGTAAATGTTCGTACTTGTCAAAGATGGTTTATTTTCGTTCCGGAGATCTGAGCCTCCAAGAAAGTGATCGATCTGGACGACCATCCAAGATCGATAATGATGTTTTACTATCCATGTTGGAAAATAATCCACATTTAATAAGTCGAGAAATTGCAGAAGAGTTTGGCATTCATCATACAACACATTAAATGTATTATGATTAATATTAAACACATATTTTTATAAATTAATTCAAATATTTTCTTTAAAATACGACAGAACTTTCCCTCCAACCCAATATAAGAAGTAGCTATTTCTCCATAACGGGTATATTTGGCATTATAATATAAATTGTCGGTTTTTCATGATGGGTGTACTCGTCATTACACAAAACAGTAACGTTATTTCATGAGTGCATAGTCCGCATTACATAAACAATTGCTATTTCTCCATAACGGGTATACTTAGGATTACAATATGAATTGTCAGTTTTTCATGGTGGGTCTACTAGTCATTACACAAAATAAACATTATTTTATGACGTGTATAGTCGGCATTATATAAAAAATGGTCTTTTCTCCATAATGGGTATACTCGGCATTACAATATAAATTATCAGTTTCTCAAGATGGGTGTACTCATCATTACACAAAACAATAACGTTTTTTCATGAAGTGTATAGACGGCATTACATAAAAATCGCTATTTCTCCATAACTCGGCATTACAATATGAATTGCCAGTTTTTCATAATAGGTGTACTCGTTATTACAGAAAAAAAAACGGCCATTTCTTCACGATGAGCGTACTCGTTATTAGAGGAAAAATTGCCAATTTCTCATGACAACTATATATACCATTAATACCATTCAATAAATTTACCGTTTCTTCATAACAAGTGTGCTCCCCATTGCACCAAGTCTTGCAATTCCTTCATTACGATTATACCCGCCGTTACACAATTCACATTCTTTATGAAGAGTATACTCGTCATTACATAAAAAACCTGCTATTCATTCATGATGCTTACACTCATCATTATACAAAAAAAAGATGAATATACCGGCTATTGCACGAAAAAAATCGCCAATTTTTCTGCGTTATGTGTATACCTGTATTATACAAAAACTACCGATTTCTTCATGACGACGATACTCATAATCGCACACGAGAAATGGCCATTTCTTTATGACAAATATACTCAGCAATATATTCAAACCGCCATTCGTTCATGATGATTACACTCATCATTACACAAAAAATTGATGAATATACCGGCTATTGCACAAAAAAAATTGCCAACTTTTCTGCATTATGTGTATACCTCTATTACACAAAAGCTACCGATTTCTTCATGACGACGATACTCATAATCGCACATGAGAAATGGCCATTTCTTTATGACAAATATACTCAGCAATATATTCAAACCGCCATTCGTCCATGATGATTACACTCATCATTACACAAAAAAATTGATGAATATACCGGCTATTACACAAAAAAAATCGCCAACTTTTCTGCATTATGTGTATACCTTTATTACACAAAAAGTACCGATTTCTTCATGACGACGATACTCATAATCGCACACAAGAAATGGCAATTTCTTTATGACAAATATACTCAGCAATATATTCAAACCGCCATTCGTCCATGATGATTACACTCATCATTACACAAAAAATTGATGAATATACCGGCTATTACACAAAAAAAATCGCCAATTTTTCTGCGTTATGTGTATACCTGTATTATACAAAAACTACCGATTTCTTCATGACGACGATACTCATAATCGCACAGGAGATCTGGCCATTTCTTTATGACAAATATACTCAGCGATATATTCAAACCGCCATTCGTTCATGATGATTACACTCATCATTACACAAAAAAATTGATGAATATACCGGCTATTACACAAAAAAAATCGCCAACTTTTCTGCATTATGTGTATACCTTTATTACACAAAAACTACCAATTCCTTCATGACGACGATACTCATAATCGCACACAAGAAATGGCCATTTCTTTATGACAAATATACTCAGCAATATATTCAAACCGCCATTCGTTCATGATGATTACACTCATCATTACACAAAAAATCGATGAATATACCGGCTATTACACAAAAAAAATCGCGAACTTTTCTGCATTATGCGTATACCTTTATTACACAAAAACTACCGATTTCTTTATGACGACGATACTCGTAATCGCACACGAGAAATGGCCATTTCTTTATGACAAATATACTCAGCAATATATTCAGACCGCCATTCGTCCATGATGATTACACTCATCATTACACAAAAAATTGATGAATATACCGGCTATTACACAAAAAAAATCGCCAATTTTTCTGCGTTATGCGTATACCTTTATTACACAAAAACTACCGATTTCTTTATGACGACGATACTCGTAATCGCACACAAGAAATGGCCATTTCTTTATGACAAATATACTCAGCAATATATTCAAACCGCCATTCGTTCATGATGATTACACTCATCATTACACAAAAAATTGATGAATATACCGGCCATTGCACAAAAAAAATCGCCAACTTTTCTGCATTATGTGTATACCTTTATTACACAAAAACTACCAATTTCTTCATGACGACGATACTCATAATCGCACACAAGAAATAGCCATTTCTTTATGACAAATATACTCAGCAATATATTCAAACCGCCATTCGTCCATGATGATTACACTCATCATTACACAAAAAAATTGATGAATATACCGGCTATTACACAAAAAAAAATCGCCAACTTTTCTGCATTATGCGTATACCTTTATTACACAAAAACTACCGATTTCTTTATGACGACGATACTCATAATCGCACACGAGAAATGGCCATTTCTTTATGACAAATATACTCAGCAATATATTCAAACCGCCATTCGTTCATGATGATTACACTCATCATTACACAAAAAATTGATGAATATACCGGCTATTACACAAAAAAAATCGCGAACTTTTCTGCATTATGCGTATACCTTTATTACACAAAAACTACCGATTTCTTTATGACGACGATACTCATAATCACACACGAGAAATGGCCATTTCTTTATGACAAATATACTCAGCAATATATTCAGACCGCCATTCGTCCATGACGACTATTCTCGCCGTGCTCAGCAAAGGTTAAAAGCCCCCCGTAATTCTCCGCCGTACGCCACGGTGCCGTTTCTTTACGAGATCTTAAAGTAGGAGTCCAGTGGCTGATCTTATCAATTAAGATCGGGAGCGGAGAAAACTCATTTTCATTCGCGTGCAGCCTGCAAACAAGGAGAACTACTTCCCTTCGTACCGAACATTTGCATTTCACCTCCCAACACTCTCCACACACAATGACAACTCTATCTTCAAACTACTCGCACTTTACTCTTTGCCCCCAGTAGCCGCGCATAATCGTCTCGTAACCTGGAAACCGCCAATGAATTATTTTCTCGATATTTCTTCATAACTGAGCATTACAATATGAATTGTCAAGTTTTCATGATGGGTGTACTCGTCATTATACAAAACAATAACGTTATTTCACGACGTGTACACGGCATTACATAAAAAAATGGCTATTTCTCCACAACTCGGCATTACGATATGAATTGTCAGTTTTTCATGATGGGTGTACTCGTCATTACACAAAATAATAACGTTATTTCATAACGTGCACACAGCATTATATAAAAAATGGTTATTTATTCATAATGGGTATACTTGCCGTTACAGTACGAATTTTTAGTTTTTTCATGATGCGTGTACTCGTCATTACACCGAAAAATTTCTCCATAACGGGTATACTCGGCATTACACAAAACAATAACGTTATTTCATGATGTGTATAGTCGGCATTATATAAAAAATTGCTATTTCTTCATAACTGGGCATTACAATACGAATTGTCAGTTTTTCATGATGGGTGTACTCGTCATTACACAAATTAACACTTTGACTGCCATGATGGTCACCGGTGACCGACGCAAGAGATTTTACTGGAGATCCAAAATATTCGCAATGGGTAGCAATTACTATTTTTATTAGCAATCCAATACCTACACATTATTTACATTTTGCATAATTCAGTCGAACGCTGTAGTATTTCATAGCATCGTCGTTCTAATATAGTAAAATACGCTTGGCAGTCAACGTGTTAATAACGTTTTACGTGAAATGTATAGACGGCATTTCATACTAACTAATGTTACACAAAGTACACTCGCCACAGCTACTTATCCTTCTTATCTTTTAGAACCTTCTCTCTCTCTTACCTCCACGCGTCTCTCTCCAACGCTACGTCAGAAAGTAGTTAGCGGAGGTGGTCAGCAGACTGTCACTATTTACCGCTGTCACTAACGAGTCAGGAACAGAGTGGGGCCTCGCGCCGGACAGCGTTGTCGCGGGAGCGAGCAAGAAGCAGAGAGGAAAGAACGCAAGTAGTTCGGGCTAGGAGGTGATATAAAGGCACACGCCGAAGAACACCTGGCTCAACTTACCTGGCACGCCGAAGAACAGCGAGCACCAGCACACGGCCGGCAAGATCCGAGCTGCCACACCACTCTTGACCACCATGTAAGTCAAACAACGAAGTTATAAGGCACCATGCGAATTAGTCAGTTGCTGGTCACGTTGCGCGGTGAGTTTCGTTTACGGATAGGCGGGTAGTCGAGGTATTACGCGCTATTAACACATTTGCATCATTTGGCGGAATAATCTGCGAACAAAAGTTGACCATTACGCGAGTCAAGCGATACGGTAAACAACTAGCGATGGGTTTTAACGCATTGAACGCCCAGCGCAAATCGGTTGAGTTTCTCCCGGGGCCCAAATGGTCACCGGTGACCGACGCAAAAGATTTTACTAAAGATGCAAAAAATTCGTCATGAAGCCTATTTGCAATTTTGTAAAAGCAATTGGCATTGAAATGACGCTTCAATACTTTGGCTTCTAACAACTCTGCATTACCTTAATTTTGCACGATTTAATTATACTCTGCAATATTTCATCGCATCGCGGTTCTAACATAGCAAAATACGTGATGACCGACGCAAAAGTTTTACTAAAAATGGAAAAAATTCGTCATGAAGCCTATTTGCAATCTTGTAAAAGCAATTTATATTGGAACGGTGCTTCAATACTTCGGCTTCTAACAACTCTGTGTTACCTTCATTTTGCACGATTTAATCATATTCTGCAGTATTTCGTTGCATCGCAGTTCTAATATACCAAAATACGCTTGGCAGTCAACGTGTTAAGAGCGAAATCTGCCGACCACAAAGGTTTAGAACCTGAGCCCCGGCAACGTATCGGCCACTTAAATCCCAAACGCCGGTCTTATTCGCTTGTTTCTCATAAATAAATAGCCGAAAGAAACATTTGAAACATTATATATTTTCGTAAAATAGCACATTTTATTTGCATATTCGTCACATGCAATTTAACGGTAAATAAAAAGAAAAACTGAATCGAAGTTTTTAAATTATAATAATAGAAAAAAATACAGTTCCTCATTTCATGGTGGATTATTACATGTACATAACGTAAATAGAAAACAAAAGTTTTAACATTTAAGGCAAGTGTGGTATTTCTCGCAACATGACAAGTAAATACAGATCGATGTGTAAGCAATTCATATCAGCAAAAAAATTTAAATAAAATATTCAAAACATTAAATATTTTATTTGCATATTCGTCACATACAATTTAACGGTACTACAAAATAGAAAAAAAATCGACATTTTTAATTTATAATTATAAAGAAAGGTACAGTTTCTGATTTCGTGGCGGATTATTTCATATATATGAAACGTAAACGGAAAACAAAAGTTTTAATATTTAAGGCAAGCGTGATATTCCTTGAAACATGGCAAGTAAATACAAATCGATGTGTAAGACCCTCATACCAACAAAAAAAATTCCACATTATCAACTGACAGACTCAGATACTCGCGTTTTCGCGGGGCCGGATGTCAATGTGTTAAAACGTATTACGCGCGTAATTAAAAGGCAGTTGCGCAGGCGGTATGCATGAGAATTGGTTTTAGTCGGCAACAAAACGCTTATCAGGCCTTGGCAGCCGGTTGGCGAGTTTTCGGTGTGTGTAGCGATGTACGATGAAGTTGCTGAGTTGCATCTTGCGACGAGGCGGTACTTTGCATCTTGTATGCAGCGACTCTTACGTAAGGACAGCTCCGTAGATTATCTCAAGTTCAATCCGCATTTGCGCAGAATCGCGTAACTGATGTCGACTAATGAATATTCGGGCTGAATATCATACCCTAGTTAACACTAAACGTACCAAGCGGGGTCAAATGACCCCTTTCAAAATTTACTTTGAAATCCTACATTCATCGTTATTTCTTCGCTCATTTGACTTTCTATAAATTCTTTAATAAATTAGGAATTTCTCGCGGATATAACGGATGCGATTTTCTATTTCTATCGGATATAACGCGATGCGGGGTTATCATCATTACGATGATCAGAAACCGTAATTAAATCTTAACACTAAACGTAATTAGCGTGGTCAAATGAGGCCTTTCAAAATTTACTTTGAAATCCTACATTCATTGTTATTTCTTCGGTCATTTGACTTTCTGTAAATTCTTATATCATCTGATTATTCAATTTCTCGCTTTAATAAATTAGAAATTTCTGTCTGAACATCAACGTTTGCGCAGAATCGCGTAACTGATGTCGACTAATGAATATTCGGGCTGAATATCATACCCTAGTTAACACTAAACGTACCAAGCGGGGTCAAATGACCCCTTTCAAAATTTACTTTGAAATCCTACATTCATCGTCATTTCTTCGCTCACTTGACTTTCTGTAAATTCTTTAATAAATTAGGACTTTCTCGCGGATATAACGGATGCGATTTTCTATTTCTATCGGATATAACGCGATGCGGGGTTATCATCATTCCGATGATCAGAAACCGTAATTAAACCTTAACACTGAACGTAATTAGCGTGGTCAAATGAGGCCTTTCAAAATTAACTTTAAACTCGTACATTCATTGTTATTTCTTCCCTTTATTGGACTTTCTGCAAATTCATATATCATCTGATTATTAAATTTCTCGCTTTAATAAATTAGAAATTTCTTTCTGAACATCAACGTTTGCGCAAAATCGTGTAACTGATGTCGACTAATGAATATTCGGGCTGAATATCATACCCTAGTTAACACTAAACGTACCAAGCGGGGTCAAATGACCCCTTTCAAAATTTAGTTTAAAATCCTACATTCATCGTTATTTCTTCGCTCATTTGCCTTTCTATAAATTCTTTAATAAATTAGGAATTTCTCGCGGATATAACGGATGCGATTTTCTATTTCTATCGGATATAACGCGATGCGGGGTTGTCATCATTACGATGATCAGAAACCGTAATTAAATCTTAACACTAAACGTAATTAACGTGGTCAAATGAGGCCTTTCAAAATTTACTTTGAAATCCTACATTCATTGTTATTTCTTCGCTCATTTGACTTTCTGTAAATTCTTATATCATCTGATTATTCAATTTCTCGCTTTAATAAATTAGAAATTTCTGTCTGAACATCAACGTTTGCGCAGAATCGCGTAACTGATGTCGACTAATGAATATTCGGGCTGAATATCATACCCTAGTTAACACTAAACGTACCAAGCGGGGTCAAATGACCCCTTTGAAAATTTACTTTGAAATCCTACATTCATCGTTATTTCTTCGCTCATTTGCCTTTCTATAAATTCTTTAATAAATTAGGAATTTCTCGCGGATATAACGGATGCGATTTTCTATTTCTATCGGATATAACGCGATGCGGGGTTATTATCATTGCGATGATCAGAAACCGTAATTAAATCTTAACACTGAACGTAATTAGCGGGGTCAAATGAGGCCTTTCAAAATTTACATTCATTGTTATTTCTTCGCTCATTTGACTCTCTGTAAATTCTTATATCACCTGATTATTCAATTTCTCGCTTTAATAAATTAGAAATTTCTTTCTGAACATCAACGTTTGCACAGAATCGCGTAACTGATGTCGACTAATGAATATTCCGGCTGAATATCATACCCTAGTTAACACTAAACGTACCAAGCGGGGTCAAATGACCCCTTTCAAAATTTACTTTGAATTCCTACATTCATCGTTATTTCTTCGCTCATTTGCCTTTCTATAAATTCTTTAATAAATTAGGAATTTCTCGCGGATATAACGGATGCGATTTTCTATTTCTATCGGATATAACGCGATGCAGGGTTATCATCATTGCGATGATCAGAAACCGTAATTAAATCTTAACACTGAACGTAATTAGCGTGGTCAAATGAGGTCTTCCAAAATTTACTTTAAAATCGTACATTCACTGTTATTTCTTTCGCTCATTTGACTTTCTGTAAATTCTTATATCATCTGATTATTCAATTTCTCGCTTTAATAAATTAGAAATTTCTGTCTGAACATCAACGTTTGCGCAGAATCGCGTAACTGATGTCGACTAATGAATATTCGAGTTGAATATCATACCCTAGTGAACACTAAACGTACCAAGCGGGGTCAAATGACCCCTTTCAAAATTTACTTTGAAATCCTACATTCATCGTTATTTCTTCGCTCATTTGCCTTTCTATAAATTCTTTAATAAATTAGGAATTTCTCGCGGATATAACGGATGCGATTTTCTATTTCTATCAGATATAACGCGATGCGGGGTTATCATCATTCCGATGATCAGAAACCGTAATTAAATCTTAACACTGAACGTAATTAGCGTGGTCAAATGAGGCCTTTCAAAATTTACTTTGAAATCCTACACTCATCGTTATTTCTTCGCTCATTTGACTTTCTGTAAATTCTTATATCATCTGATTATTAAATTTCTCGCTTTAATAAATTAGAAATTTCTTTCTGAACATCAACGTTTGCGCAGAATCGCGTAACTGATGTCGACTAATGAATATTCGGGCTGAATATCATACCCTAGTTAACACTAAACGTACCAAGCGGGGTCAAATGACCCCTTTCAAAATTTACTTTGAAATCCTACATTCATCGTTATTTCTTCGCTCATTTGACTTTCTATAAATTCTTTAATAAATTAGGAATTTCTCGCGGATATAACGGATGCGATTTTCTATTTCTATCGGATATAACGCGATGCGGGGTTATCATCATTACGATGATCAGAAACCGTAATTAAATCTTAACACTAAACGTAATTAGCGTGGTCAAATGAGGCCTTCCAAAATTTACTTTAAAATCGTACATTCATTGTTATTTCTTCGCTCATTTGACTTTCTGTAAATTCTTATATCATCTGATTATTCAATTTCTCGCTTTAATAAATTAGAAATTTCTTTCTGAACATCAACGTTTGCACAGAATCGCGTAACTGATGTCGACTAATGAATATTCGGGCTGAATATCATACCCTAGTTAACACTAAACGTACCAAGCGGGGTCAAATGACCCCTTTCAAAATTTACTTTGAAATCCTACATTCATCGTTATTTCTTCGCTCATTTGACTTTCTATAAATTCTTTAATAAATTAGGAATTTCTCGCGGATATAACGGATGCGATTTTCTATTTCTATCAGATATAACGCGATGCGGGGTTATCATCATTGCGATGATCAGAAACCGTAATTAAATCTTAACACTAAACGTAATTAGCGTGGTCAAATGAGGCCTTTCAAAATTTACTTTGAAATCCTACATTCATTGTTATTTCTTCGCTCATTTGACTTTCTGTAAATTCTTATATCATCTGATTATTCAATTTCTCGCTTTAATAAATTAGAAATTTCTTTCTGAACATCAACGTTTGCGCAAAATCGTGTAACTGATGTCGACTAATGAATATTCGGGCTGAATATCATACCCTAGTTAACACTAAACGTACCAAGCGAGATCAAATGACCCCTTTCAAAATTTACTTTGAAATCCTACATTCATCGTTATTTCTTCGCTCATTTGCCTTTCTATAAATTCTTTAATAAATTCGGAATTTCTCGCGGATATAACGGATGCGATTTTCTATTTCTATCGGATATAACGCGATGCGGGGTTATTATCATTGCGATGATCAGAAACCGTAATTAAATCTTAACACTGAACATAATTAGCGTGGTCAAATGAGGTCTTCCAAAATTTACTTTAAAATCGTACATTCACTGTTATTTCTTTCGCTCATTTGACTTTCTGTAAATTCTTATATCATCTGATTATTCAACTTCTCGCTTTAATAAATTAGAAATTTCTGTCTGAACATCAACGTTTGCGCAGAATCGCGTAACTGATGTCGACTAATGAATATTCGGGCTGAATATCATACCCTAGTTAACACTAAACGTACCAAGCGGGGTCAAATGACCCCTTTCAAAATTTACTTTAAAATCCTACATTCATCGTTATTTCTTCGCTCATTTGACTTTCTATAAATTCTTTAATAAATTAGGAATTTCTCGCGGATATAACGGATGCGATTTTCTATTTCTATCGGATATAACGCGATGCGGGGTTATCATCATTACGATGATCAGAAACCGTAATTAAATCTTAACACTAAACGTAATTAGCGTGGTCAAATGAGGCCTTTCAAAATTTACTTTGAAATCCTACATCATTCATTGTTATTTCTTCGCTCATTAGACTTTCTGTAAATTCTTATATCATCTGATTATTCAACTTCTCGCTTTAATAAATTAGAAATTTCTTTCTGAACATCAACGTTTGCACAGAATCGCGTAACTGATGTCGACTAATGAATATTCCGGCTGAATATCATACCCTAGTTAACACTAAACGTATCAAGCGGGGTCAAATGACCCCTTTCAAAATTTACTTTGAAATCCTACATTCATCGTTATTTCTTCGCTCATTTGACTTTCTATAAATTCTTTAATAAATTAGGAATTTCTCGCGGATATAACGGATGCGATTTTCTATTTCTATCGGATATAACGCGATGCGGGGTTATCATCATTACGATGATCAGAAACCGTAATTAAATCTTAACACTGAACGTAATTAGCGTGGTCAAATGAGGCCTTTCAAAATTTACTTTAAAATCCTACATTCACTGTTATTTCTTTGCTCATTTGACTTTCTGTAAATTCTTATGTCATCTGATTATTAAATTTCTCGCTTTAATAAATTAGAAATTTCTTTCTGAACATCAACGTTTGCACAGAATCGCGTAACTGATGTCGACTAATGAATATTCCGGCTGAATATCATACCCTAGTTAACACTAAACGTACCAAGCGGGGTCAAATGACCCCTTTCAAAATTTACTTTGAAATCCTACATTCATCGTTATTTCTTCGCTCATTTGACTTTCTATAAATTCTTTAATAAATTAGGAATTTCTCGCGGATATAACGGATGCGATTTTCTATTTCTATCGGATATAACGCGATGCGGGGTTATCATCATTACGATGATCAGAAACCGTAATTAAATCTTAACACTAAACGTAATTAGCGTGGTCAAATGAGGCCTTTCAAAATTTACTTTGAAATCCTACATCATTCATTGTTATTTCTTCGCTCATTAGACTTTCTGTAAATTCTTATATCATCTGATTATTCAATTTCTCGCTTTAATAATTTAGAAATTTCTGTCTGAACATCAACGTTTGCACAGAATCGCGTAACTGATGTCGACTAATGAATATTCCGGCTGAATATCATACCCTAGTTAACACTAAACGTATCAAGCGGGGTCAAATGACCCCTTTCAAAATTTACTTTGAAATCCTACATTCATCGTTATTTCTTCGCTCATTTGACTTTCTATAAATTCTTTAATAAATTAGGAATTTCTCGCGGATATAACGGATGCGATTTTCTATTTCTATCGGATATAACGCGATGCGGGGTTATCATCATTGCGATGATCAGAAACCGTAATTAAATCTTAACACTAAACGTAATTAGCGTGGTCAAATAAGGCCTTCCAAAATTTACTTTAAAATCGTACATTCACTGTTATTTCTTTCGCTCATTTGACTTTCTGTAAATTCTTATATCATCTGATTATTCAATTTCTCGCTTTAATAAATTAGAAATTTCTTTCTGAAAATCAACGTTTGTTTCATAAGGGATGAAATGAGGCCTCATGGTAAGAATAGGTAGATGTCAAGTACCGGTACGTTTAGTGTTAAAGCACACGGCCGCATGTTTATGCGCCATTGTTCGCGAATTTGTAAACGAATTGTATATCGCTTCCGTGGGAGAATGACAGAGTCAGTAAAACGGCGCTGCGGTTTTGATGCGGATAATTATAATGCTCCCGACCGCGAAGATCAATGCAATAACCTTGCAACTTCCTGTCGTCACGTCGATCGGCAGATAGTTACGCGAGGTAACAAAATACCGAGACCTTGTTTTCCTGAAAAAGTCTCTCAGTGCGATTCCGCAAAGCCATTAATACATAGACTGCCATGGTGGTCATCCGAAAAGGGCTCACGAAAAATTAAAAAAATACCCAATCAATAGCATGTGCAAATTTTGTAAATCCAATTACTATTTTATTATTTACAAATTTGTAAATGCAATTAATATTAAATAGTGATTCAATTCTCTGGTTTCCGATACCTTCGCATTATTTTCATTTTGCACAATTCAATCATAGTCTGTAGTACTTGATCGCGTTGCGGTTTCAATATAATAAAATACGCACGGTAGTCAACGTGTTAACAGGAAAAATTCAAAAAATACCCAATCGGTAGCATTTATATTTTTATAATTGCAATTAATGTTAAATAGTGATTCAATTCTTTGATTTTCGATACATTCGCATTATATTGATTTTGCACAATTCAATCATATTCTGCAGTACTTGATTGCGTTGCGGTTTCAATATAATAAAATACGCACGATGGTCAACGTGTTAACATGAAAAATTAAAAAAATACCCAATCGGTAGCATTTATAATTTTGTAATTGCAATTAATGTTAAATAGTGATTCAATTCTTTGATTTTCGATACCTTCGCAGTATTTTCATTTTGCACAATTCAATCATATTCTGTAGTACTTCATGACTTTGCCGTTTCAATATACTAAAATACGTACGGTAGTCAACGTGTTTGCACGAAAAATTAAAAAAATACTAAATCAATAGCATTTATATTTTTCTACATATAATTAATAGTAAATACTGATTCAATTCTTTGGTCTCCGATACCTTCGCATTATTTGCAGTTTGCACAATTCAATCTTATTATGTAGTACGTCATCACGTTTTTAACTCTTTTGCAGACGAGAGGCCACTTTTGTTGGCGACTAACGAGTGGCGAGTGAGAAGTTACAATGTTTATGTTAGATTTCGTTACCTCTAACTGATAAAAATGCGATATTACACCAGGGATATCATTTCGGACAGAAAATGTTACATGGAGTAGGAATTTTGAATTGAAACTGCAAGACCAGTCATTTTGACTGGTCTGGTAAGTCTAGTGTTAAGGCGTATTGAACAATGCATAAAGGATCGCCGAAACGTTCAACATGCTGCGCATAAAGTCGGCAGTTAATTATAGCGACAGACGTACGATAAGTATTGTGTCGAACGTCACGTTTTCGCCTTGGAATACGTGAAAGTGAAAGGTTCCTTCTCTTGTCTCCCTCCAACGCGCCGAGCCTTCTTTTCTCAGGGAAAAAAGCACAATACGCCCGCCTACCGTGACCTTACCGAAATGCATACGAATGTCGTGCAGAAAAACGGATCAAAAAGCAAGTGAATTGATTGCGCGATTTGTGGCTAAATCGGGCGGTTGTAAAAATTATACGAAAAACAAGGCGGGTAGAAAAATGGATTACGGATACGACTGCCAGGGGACCAACTTTCTAACATCTGAGTAGAAAGTAGAGTAACTTGGCATGGTGTGGCCAATCACGCTCGACGTGACGGCTGCTATTTAAATTATATGGCGAGTCTTTAATCTTCTTGCAGTAATTAGCATGTTTCGCTTAATCCGTTTACTCTGAATTGCGCTAAGTAATCAAATAAATAAAAATACGCGGAGTATTCATTTTGTTACATTATTTTGATGATCCGGCAGTCGATGCGTTAAACAAATATTTTTTCACCGTTTTACGAGTGCTGTGCTTAATACGCATTATTTTCATTTTGCGCAATTTAATCATATTCTGTATTATTTCACCACGTTGCGGTTTTAATATAGTAAAATAGGCACGGTAGTCAACGTATTAACACGAAAAATTCAAAAAATACCCAATCAATAACATTTATATTTTGTAACTGCAATTAATATAAAATACTGATTAAATTCTTTGATCTCCGATACCTTTGCATTATTTTGATTTTGCGCAATTCAATCATATTCTGTACTGCTTCATCACGTTGCGGTTTTAACGTAGTAACATACGGACGGCAATCAACTTGTTAATCGAATGTAACATCCAAACTCTACCCCTCCCACTTCTAAAAGCTCCTCTGACTTCACGTCTTCAATTAACTCCCGCACCTATCGACAACGATCAGCCGATCCAACTCCGATCATCTCCGTTTATGCTCCTTTTGCCGCACGCGTCCGCGAATTGTCGAAGCGTCGTGAAAGGCCAGATAAATCACTCTGCAAGAAAAGTTTACACAGAGCCGCTGCCCCGAGCAGTGAAAGTCGCGAACCGCCTGAACTTTACGGAACACAGTTACGTCGCGACTTAACGCGCCGGGCACTTCGCAGAAATAAACGAGATAAAGCCGCAAAAATCTCGATGCGCGTGAGCCACTTGCGTAAGAACGGGTTATACGACTTCGCCGACAACCGGGCAAATACACTGTCCCGTAAAGTTAACCAATTAAGCGCATTTCACGTGTATACGCGCCGGACAAAATATCTATTACGGTGCGTATGACGTGTATACTCGTCGTGTAAAATGAAAAATTACCGTTGACTATCAAAACTCGAAATTTCATTAAAATATAGTAAGAATATATATTAATTACGGTGCGTATGACGTGTATACTCGTCGTGTAAAATGAAAAATTACCGTTGACTATCAAAACTTGAAATTTCATTAAAATATAGTAAGAATATTGTTTGGTGGTATGTTTCCTTTATATTACCAATAGAAAAGCAATGTATTGGGTTGGAGGGAAAGTTCTGTCGTATTTTTAATAGGCAGGTAATTTTTCTTGTAAATAAAAAAAACATCTGGCTAGTGAGTCATTCGGATTTTGGTTTGTTTTTTATAGCTGCTGTATAATATAAAAGGAGTCCTTTTTTACCGTTCATCATTTACTTGTGATATTTAAAGTGAAAAACATGTCAGTAGATAAAGTGCATTTACGACACTGCATTTTGTATGAATTCCAAAAAGGAAGCAACGCATCGGTTGCATATAAAGATTTATGTACGGTATTTGGAAAAGATATTGTAAATGTTCGTACTTGTCAAAGATGGTTTAGCAAATTTCGTTCCGGGGATCTGAGCCTCCAAGAAAGTGATCGATCTGGACGACCATCCAAGATCGATAATGATGTTTTGCGATCCATGTTGGAAAATAATCCACATTTAACAAGTCGAGAAATTGCAGAAGAGTTTGGCATTCATCATACAACACATTAAATGTATTATGATTAATATTAAACACATATTTTTATAAATTAATTCAAATATTTTCTTTAAAATACGACAGAACTTTCCCTCCAACCTAATATTTTATGTAGCAAAACCAATTACATATGTAAGCCTCGACTTTGATGGCGAGCGTTGATTTACGGAGAAATTGCGTAAACAATTAGCAGGGCCAATACTGGTCCTTTGCTCTACGAGGCAGAGTCCTAGACATTCTTGAATTGGATTCAAGAATCCCAAGCATTTGATCCAAAATCTCTCTCTTCCCCGCTTTTGAAGCATCTGAGGTAAACCTGTGTATTTCCACAGTTATTGTCAGAATAAAGCGTAAGCTATGAAAATCACCAAATATGTATAATATAATAATAAAGCTAATACAAGAAATTGCTAAATTTAACCTCCAGATGGGTGATTCAGGCAGCCGTAGTACCGAAATTTATAATACGACTATTTATCCTGCGTTCGACGTACGCAATGTATTTTATGTAGCAAAACCAATTACGTATGTAAGCCTCGACTTTGATGGCGAGCGTTGATTTACGGAGAAATTGCGTAAACAATTAGCAGGGCCAATACTGGCCCTTTGCTCTACGAGGCAGAGTCCTAGACATTCTTGAATTGGATTCAAGAATCCCAAGCATTTGATCCAAAATCTCTCTCTTCCCCGCTTTTGAAGCATCTGAGGTAAACCTGTGTATTTCCACAGTTATTGTCAGAATAAAGCGTAAGCTATGAAAATCACCAAATATGTATAATATAATAATAAAGCTAATACAAGAAATTGCTAAATTTAACCTCCGGATGGGTGATTCAGACAGCCGTAGTACCGAAATTTATAATACGACTATTTATCCTGCGTTCGACGTGGATACACGTCATTGCTTGATTTTACTGCCGCACCCTGTGAGGGATTTCTAAAATTAAATTCCGCGATTAATTGCACATCGATGGCACATGTCATTCTTCGGTTCGTTTCTGATTTGTTTTACTCCAAAAAGAAAACATGAACTGTGGCTGATATTCACAGAATGACATTTTCCTTCGGTTTATAAATCGATAGGGGAAAGCCGAAGTAGAAGGTGCGTCATTTTCAGTGCAAACGATAAAAGAGCGAATAATGATATATTATGTATCTGATAGGATAGGATTTTCTGGCTATTCAGATATAATGATATATATATCTGAATAGCCAGAAAAATGATTAAACATATTGCCACATTTTGTGATACATGCGAAGGACAACCGTTTTTATGTTTATCGTGTTTCAATAAAGTCCATTAAGCTTTTTGATAAGAAACATATAAATGCATTAATGGTACAATCCTCTAATAAATAAAAAATAAGTGCATTTTAAATAAATTTTCAGTAATCACTGAAAACAATGTAAATGTTGTAGTTTTATATCATATCTTACACTGTCAGCCACCGATGGCTGACGTGGCAGTCAATGTCTTAACCAGTTAACTGTTTATGATGAATATATTCGTCATGAAAAAATGATAAAATTTTGTCTTCTGACGAATATATTCGCCATGCTTCTTCAGTAGTCACCATTGGCGGTTAATTTTGCAATTTTAGTTAAAACCAAAATATATTCCTAAACTTCAAGAAGTTTGGAATATATTGAGGCCATGTCGCAGAAAAAAGTTTATAAATAATTATTATAGAAAATAAAACAGTAAATTAATTAATGTAAAAAATGTTAAAGTCATTTCATATCAAACATACTCTGTGTTTGACAAATATATTCGGCATCGCTTAATTTGTACGACGCACGTAGGAGACACATTTTCCAACATGGTCGAAACAGTTAACTGGTTAATTGCGCAGAACGCAGCATCGATGTCACCCGGTACAGGTTCTAACCCATTCAATCCTTTTTCAGGGTGGTGTGGGCGGTGCTGGTTTTGGCAGCGGCCATTTTGGCTGAAGCAGCCCTGCCGGACCCCCCGGACCCCGGAGTGACAACTGTCGGCTCATTAAAATTGGGGAACATCGCCGACTGCACCGTCGTGGCCTTTTCTGCCACCCAAGGATCCGTCACCGTAAGCGTCTACCCATTCGTGGTCTCTTAACCCTTTGCACTCTTAAGGGACATCGTAATTGTACCATATCACTCAAATGTTCCATTTCAGAGGACATTAAAGTTTATTAGATATTACAGGGAATTAACTTATTCCAGCGCAACTTTTGAGACGTGCATGTTTACCTGATGTTTTCTCTTGAAATGGCACAACAAATCAAATCAAAATATAGTAAAATTGCTAAGATATATAAAAAAAATATGAGACGTACATGTTTACCTGAAGTTTTCTCTTGAAATGGCACAAGAAGTCAAACCAAAGTATAGTAAACTTACTAAGATATATAAAAAAAATATCAGCGGGTTTTGTTACGACGCACAAACCACCGGGCCTTGAACATTTTAATCTCCATAGGCCATAAAACCCATATGGGACAAAAAAAACGGGATTGCACTGTTTGTTCTGACAAAAAAACACCTGGTGGCAGGCGTCGAACGACTTATTATTGGGGAGTGTTTTAAAATTTATCACACTGTACAAAATTATAACAAAATAAAATATTGATTTTTTGCACATATATATTTCTCGACGTCAACCAATTAATTTAAGTCCAACATCATTATAATACGTTACTTGGTTCCAAAACTATACTAAATAATATGTGAGGTGCATGGGGAAATGGTTCGGAGTGCAAAGGGTTAAACCTTTAATGCCTTTAAACCAAATTTCGATATGTTATATCATGTAATTTAAAAAAATTCCTAAATTTACCCTATGTTTTTAGGCGTTAAGCTAGATGTTACCCCTTAAGTCTAACGGTTTCTACATTCAAACTGTTGACAGGATGCACGGATCCACTTAGCGGAGACGCTAGTGGATAAAGGCGTCGGTTACGTGGCGCAAACTGGCATCTTCGTGACACACTGCGCCGGATTATATCAATTCAGCTTCGCTGGCTACGGAAGCACAGATCTGCGTCTTACACTCAAAAGAAAACTGAGCAACACGGAAAGCTGGAGACCTGTGGTCAGCGCAGGACCTGGCGGAGGATCGAATCTTGTGCTACTGAACATGGAAGCTGGGGACCAAGTCGCAGTTTACGTCGATTCTGGAAAGGTCGCAGACGGTGTCACATTTTCCGGATACAGAATAGCAAAGAAGTAACCAACAACGACCGGAATTGATGAGAACAACCGCTGGGGGACCTTGCTGATTCTACTGATGAATTGGATAAGACGCTGCAAGAATAAACATTTTCCGGATACAGAATAGCAAAGAAGTAACCAACAACGACCGGAATTGATGAGAACAACCGCTGGGGGACCTTGCTGATTCTACTGATGAATTGGATAAGACGCTCCAAGAATAAACATTTTCCGGATACAGAATAGCAAAGAAGTAACCAACAACGACCGGAATTGATGAGAACAACCGCTGGGGGACCTTGCTGATTCTACTGATGAATTGGATGAGACGCTGCAAGAATAAAACGAGCCCGCAGTGTGTCAAAATTGGACGTAAAAATTGGCGAAGTCCGGAATAAGCAATTTTAACACGACTCCCGTGGGTATTTTGCAAAATGTAAATAATGCGCAGGTATTGGAGACCAAAGTATCGCGTCACTATTCTACCAACAACTGCATTTATAAAATAATTATTGGTACCCATTGCGAATATTTTAGTCTTCAGTAAAATCTCTTGGAAATCTCAGCGGTGACTAACGTGGCAGTCAAAGTGTTGATGTTTATGAAAGTATACTAGAACTTCTCGACGAACCTAACGTTCTGTGATAGCACTTTCTCTAACTTCTTCTCAAGTGCCAAGCGATTTCATTGATCTTAGAGCTGCGCGTTGAGATGCAATTTCTACTCTTAATTAGAAGGATCCGCGTCTGTGTTTCGCGATACTCGCACAACTATGTGATTTTACGTTCTATCGCTTTGAGAGCTTCCTGCTTTTTCTCGATGTTTCGAAGCCTTGCATTAACGCTAATCATAGTCTTCTAGTCTGTTTCCCGTCTTTTTGTACTTGTGCCAACTTACTTTCTCGACACTGTCTCTCTCTTTATGTCTAATACCGTCGCTATTTCTTACCTTTACGTTCCTATCGTCTACCTTACAGTATTAGATTCGCAAAATTGCATGCCTGTTTTTGTTACGATTCATTTCTCGGAAATGTTTCGTCAGCTTTTTCCGCCTTTCTGTCTTTTTTTAATCGTCCTCACTATAACTTTTTTCTCTGATCATTTCCTCTTCTGTTACGTTTTTCTATCTCTACTCTACGCTTTCATTAATATTTCGGTTTCATGTGATTTTCTACTGCGTGCTTCTACTCTTGACTCTTTCTTGTCACGAAATATTCTTGTTTGTTCTTTTTCTCTACTATCCTTACTCAAGTACCTGAAAATTTTACTTTGTGAATCTTCATTTTCTCTTTTCATACTTTAAACGTTTGCTGTCCGTTACTATCTTTACCTTTTCGCCATTCCTTAAACGCTTAAACTACTTTGCTACTTTTCTTTCTGTTTCTACTTTCATCTATGGCTTCTTCTTATCTATCTCTTTCTTTCATTTAATTTCTTCTTTCTCTGCATCACCTTTCTATCTGGCTGTACAGTTTCTTTTTTTCTCTCTCTCTCTCTTTCTCTGTGTTTTTCTTTTTGTTTCCTTTCTCTCTTTCTCATTATCCTCTTATTTTCTTTATTTCGCTTTCGACACTGAATTTCATCTATTTTCTCTCTTTATCATTTCTCTTCTTTCCCCTCTTTATTCTTTATACTGTTTTCTCTCTTCATCATTTATCTTCTTTTCTCTTCTTAACCTCTATCTTATTTCTTGCTCATCTACTTTCATTAATCTTTATTTCTGTCTCTCTATCACTGTTTTCTTTTTCATTCTTCTCTATCTCATTTCTTGCTCATCTCCTTTAATTAATCTTTATTTCTATCTCTCTATCACTGTTTTCTTTTTCATTCTTCATTTCATCTGGCTACTTCTAACACTACCTTCTCTACGATCATTCTTTCATCTTTCGTCCTTGCTTCATATCCATACTCATTGTGAGTAAAAAAAAAATCCCCGAGGTCAGGAAAAAATGTGGATGACTCAGTACAAAACGCACACATTCCGCATTCAAGGCATCATTTTTTCCTGCACCTTCTTCCACTTCTAGTCTGTCTCCCACCTGCTGACATTAGCTCAAACACGGTCGATACTGTCATTCCTGCATCAATCGCTTTAAAAATTCGCCTCTCTACGATACTGTGATTATCCTACTACTGTTACTGTTATTAGACTATCATTGATCCTAAGCATTACATGTTACTACCGTTCCGAGATCTCTGTTCTGAAACACTGTTCTTTGTTGCTGCGTTTTACTATCCTTCTATCTCTATTGTACAATAAACGAACCGCTTCGTCGATACACTTTCAACTCTAATCTATGTTCCTCTATTTCTCCACTTCGGTACTCTGCAGTTTCGCTGACCTGTAAATACTCTGCAACACAACAAGTTCGAGAACACTCATCTTTCTATGCTTCGGCTATCACAGCAGTTACGTTGAAGAGAAGATTACGCGAATTGCTAGCGTGCGAAATTGTCGACACCGTAAAACGGAAATAAAGTAATGATTAGATGTAAGAAGAGCGTGCGCGTGAACAGTGTGTTTCCTTCTGTAAAAAATATTGTTTCTTGTTCAAAGTTTAATAGAGGCACAACAGTGTATATTTTTGGCGTTCTATGTAAAAAGAAAAGAGTTACAAGTGTATATTTCAGATTTTGGCGTGCGAAACACCTAGATATCCAACTCGACAGGTCCACCTAGAGATCCTTCGTAATTTTCAAGAATAGGGTAAACTTCTTCCTCAAGGAATTCGGTAACTTGCTCGGGCGCTCTGCCGACAAAAGTCGATGCGTCGAGAAGTTGATCCAACTGTCCCGAGATCGGCTTGAAGTACGGATCTTTCTTGATCCTATCCACCAGATCATTGTCCAATCCATGCTGCTTCACCTGGGCGCCAGCCTCTTGCGACAGCACGCGGATTTTTTCATGACAGACCTGAAATAAGAGCGATAATTGAGAAAAATAGAAAAAAAACTGATGACCCAATAAAATAAGTAATTCATTCTACCTGTCGGTCACCACCAGCCTTCACCATCGCCATTATCACATTTTCTGCGGAACACATTGGAATACCCCTTTAAATTCTGTACGGAAAAGTAACTGCAAAATCCTAGAGTTTATCCGACCTGCTGCTACGCTCAAGAGCGAAACCTGCCGACCGCAAAGGGTTAACCGTTTGAGTGCCAAGAGGCGCGATCGCGCTTCCTCTGTCTGTCTTCAAAACTGCAGCGCTCTGGGCTGCGAAGCTTTCGATGCACAACACTTTACGGTGACCTTTCAATCTTAAGTAAAAAAGATAAAATTGGAATAATTTTACACTTTATAGGTCTACATGCTTTTATTCATATAAAACATTCATATCAAAATTGCTATAATATAACAAGCGCTATCGCGCCGCTTAGCAAGTTTCGACGCGGAATATAACAAGCGCTATCGCGCCGCTTGGCAAGTTTCGATCGGGAAATGAGAAAGACCCGTGGCACTCAAACGGTTAATTAACGTTATTGTCTATAGGATCGTTCAAACTTTGCCCAAACGGAAGCGTTACTACACAGTATGTCGGAAAAATAGCGGAACTTTTTAAATTTACGGAAGATTACTAACGCCATCTCTTAAAACAATATGTAATTTGAAAGCTGTATGTTTCCATCACAGAACGCGCCCGCGATCACTGTTATCGACCGACGAATTTTTATTTATCAACCGACCTTTTGTCACCTCGACATAAAAACACAAGATGGAGCAAAGAGGTAATATCAATGGTGTATTTTGAATGCTCTGGTATAGAGGGTGGTGAACTTTATGACTGTAAAGATGAACCAGAAGAAAATGAAGTTGAATCGTGGGGTATTCACGATAATCTTGTTGATAGTGACAGTAGTGACAATGATGATTTAGACAAAGAATATGTTCAGAAATCTTCAGAAAGCGAATTTGAAAATAATTCAAATTGACGTAAAAGAAGATTGTTCGAGTGTTTTCAAGTTCTGAACATTCTAATGAAAGTATTTTACTAGAACCACCAAATGAAATTGCTGCAGACGGAACCAGTTGGGAAAAAATACAAGAGGGCGCTACACCTGGAAAATTGCCCCTTTATAATATTTTCAAAGACATATCCGGCCCCACAGGATATGCCAAAAAAAATATTATGAAAAGTGAGCTAAACAGCGCATTTGCTTTGCTAATTGATGATCGTATGCTTGAAGATATAATATCTTGCACAGAAGTAGAAGCTTCTCGAGTTTTGGGTGTAAAATGACTCATTTTGACTGGCTTTGGTAGAAGTAGGTTTGTTGAATTGTCAGTACCAGGTTGTTCAATAAGTTTTCTCGGTCGATAAGAGAGGGCGTTGCTGCTGGTCCAAATTTGTTTTTGTTTTGTTGGTTCACTCTTCTTGACTGAGAGGGATTTAGTAGAGGCTCTACACATCTCATTAGGCAGTGTGAGTCATATTTTAAATGAAATTTTGAGTTTTAAAAAGCTGTGTGCACGATGGGTGCCGCATTCGCTACAATTGAACAAAAACACATTCGAATGCGACTTTCTCAACAACATTTGGAGCGTTTTAAAAAGGATAAAGTGGATTTTGTGCGTCGATTCATCACTATGGATGAGACTTGGGTCTATCACCATGATCCTAAATCAAAACAAGAGGTTAAAGAGTGGTGTGAACCTGGTTGTTCGGCTTCGAAACGAGTTCGTGTCCAGAAATCGGCCAAGAAGGTTCTGGCATCAGTTTTTCGGGATGCGAAAGGAATTTTATTTGTGGATTACTTGCAATCTGGTAAAACAATTAATTCTGAATATTATTGCAACCTTTTGGACCAGTTGAAGAAAAAAAATCGTGAAAAAAGACCCGGTTTGCAGAAGAAAAAAATCCTTTTTCATCAGGACAACGCACCGTGTCACAAGAGCATTTTGACAATGGCTAAAATCCATGAATTAAAGTTCGAATTGTTGGAGCATCATTCACCAGATTTGGCCCCCAGCGACTTCCATTTGTTTCAGAACTCAAAAAATGTATGCGTGGCAAGCGTTTTTCGTCAAATGAAGAGGTCATAACGGCTGTTGAAGCGTATTTTGCAGACCTTCCGGAATCTCACTTCAGGGATGGGATCGACAGATTGGAGGATCGTTGGAGCAAGTGCATTAATGTTCAGGGAGATTATACTGATGAATAATAAAGTGTATTTTGAACCATAACATTGTGTTTTTCTTATCGAACGACAAAACTTATTCAGCAACCTGGTAGTTCTAGTGTTAAACAGAAAAAAGTTGCAGGGAGCTAAATCAGGTGAATTCACGCGACCACCGGAATCATGGGAATTTCACGCGACCACCGGTGCTGAAGTGTTCGTGAATGAATTGAGCGCGGAGCCTGTCGGGAAGATGAGACTTCTTTCTCCGTAAAAAAAATATTATGAAAAGTGAGCTAAACAGCGCATTTGCTTTGCTAATTGATGATCATATGCTTGAAGATATAATATCTTGCACAGAAGTAGAAGCTTCTCAAGTTTTGGGTGTAAAATGACTCATTTTGACTGGCTTTGGTAGAAGCAGGTTTGTTGAATTGTCAGTAGTTGTAGTGTTAAACAGAAAAAAGTTGCAGGGAGCTAAATCAGGTGAATTCACGCGAGCACCGGTGCTCAAGTGTTCGTGAATGAATTGAGCGCGGAGCCTGTCGGGAAGATGAGACTTCTTTCTCCGTAAAAAAAATATTATGAAAAGTGAGGTAAACAGCGCATTTGCTTTGCTAATTGATGATCGTATGCTTGAAGATATAATATCTTGCACAGAAGTAGAAGCTTCTCGAGTTTTGGGTGTAAAATGACTCATTTTGACTGGCTTTGGTAGAAGTAGGTTTGTTGAATCGTCAGTAGTTCTAGTGTTAAACAGAAAAAAGTTGCAGGGAGCTAAATCAGGTGAATTTCACGCGACCACCGGTGCTCAAGTGTTCGTGAATGAATTGAGCACGGAGCCCATCGGAAAGATGAGACTTCTTTCTCCGTAAAAAAAATATTATAAAAAGTGAGGTAAACAGCGCATTTGCTTTGCTAATTGATGATCGTATGCTTGAAGATATAATATCTTGCACAGAAGTAGAAGCTTCTCGAGTTTTGGGTGTAAAATGACTCATTTTGACTGGCTTTGGTAGAAGTAGGTTTGTTGAATCGTCAGTAGTTCTAGTGTTAAACAGAAAAAAGTTGCAGGGAGCTAAATCAGGTGAATTTCACGCGACCACCGGTGCTCAAGTGTTCGTGAATGAATTGAGCGCGGAGCCCGTCGAGAAGATGAGACTTCTTTCTCCGTAAAAAAAATATTATGAAAAGTGAGGTAAACAGCGCATTTGCTTTGCTAATTGATGATCATATGCTTGAAGATATAATATCTTGCACAGAAGTAGAAGCTTCTCGAGTTTTGGGTGTAAAATGACTCATTTTGACTGGCTTTGGTAGAAGTAGGTTTGTTGAATTGTCAGTAGATCTAGTGTTAAACAGAAAAAAGTTGCAGGGAGCTAAATCAGGTGAATTCATGCGACCACCGGAATCACATGAATTTCACGCGACCACCGGTGCTCAAGTGTTCGTGAATGAATTGAGCACGGAGCCCATCGGAAAGATGAGACTTCTTTCTCCGTAAAAAAAATATTATAAAAAGTGAGGTAAACAGCGCATTTGCTTTGCTAATTGATGATCGTATGCTTGAAGATATAATATCTTGCACAGAAGTAGAAGCTTCTCGAGTTTTGGGTGTAAAATGACTCATTTTTTTTACTGGCTTTGGTAGAAGTAGGTTTGTTGAATTGTCAGTAGATCTAGTGTTAAACAGAAAAAAGTTGCAGGGAGCTAAATCAGGTGAATTTCACGCGACCACCGGTGCTCAAGTGTTCGTGAATGAATTGAGCGCGGAGCCTGTCGGGAAGATGAGACTTCTTTCTCCGTAAAAAAAATATTATGAAAAGTGAGGTAAACAGCGCATTTGCTTTGCTAATTGATGATCATATGCTTGAAGATATAATATCTTGCACAGAAGTAGAAGCTTCTCGAGTTTTGGGTGTAAAATGACTCATTTTGACTGGCTTTGGTAGAAGTAGGTTTGTTGAATTGTCAGTAGATCTAGTGTTAAACAGAAAAAAGTTGCAGGGAGCTAAATCAGGTGAATTCATGCGACCACCAGAATCACATGAATTTCACGCGACCACCGGTGCTCAAGTGTTCGTGAATGAATTGAGCACAGAGCCCGTCGAGAAGATGAGACTTCTTTCTCCGTAAAAAAAATATTATGAAAAGTGAGGTAAACAGCGCATTTGCTTTGCTAATTGATGATCGTATGCTTGAAGATATAATATCTTGCACAGAAGTAGAAGCTTCTCGAGTTTTGGGTGTAAAATGACTCATTTTGACTGGCTTTGGTAGAAGTAGGTTTGTTGAATCGTCAGTAGTTCTAGTGTTAAACAGAAAAAAGTTGCAGGGAGCTAAATCAGGTGAATTTCACGCGACCACCGGTGCTCAAGTGTTCGTGAATGAATTGAGCACGGAGCCCGTCGGGAAGATGAGACTTCTTTCTCCGTAAACAACGATGATTCACTCGCGCGGTAATTGAGGAGGACGAGCACGGCGACCGTGACCATGACCAAAGTCGTCTCCCAACTGAGAAGCTGTTCTCTTGCGTAACATCGAGATCCTCGAATCTTCTTCCCTGTTCATTCTTGCCGGATGAATCATCGGGGGGCATCGATGTCGTCGTTCGTTATCGCCTGCGGCTATCTTTTATCGATTATTCGTGCGACCGAGAGTAATGAAACTTTAACCCTTAGCGCTCCGGCACATTTTCGCAGAGGAACGAGTGAAATGGAGTTTTGTTTTAAGTGACAAGAATTGCACGTGCTTGTGAATGTTTTTAGTTATATTTATTTTATACACACGCAGTTTCTTCTTGCAAATGAAAGATAAATTTTAAATTTTGTAATTCACCATGGTGTGATATCTTTGGAAACAATCTCCCATGTGCATCCTGGGTTTACTTGGACAAGTGTCACAGTAATCACTTGTTTGACGTCTGCCATCCTTTTGTTTCCTTGTAGAAGACACAACACAGTCCCTCTTTTATATAGTATAATTTTGGAACCACTATTTGAAGTGTCGGAATTATAATCAACATTGTCTTTCGCAATACCTTTTAACACTTGAAAATCAAACACGTCTTCACTACCACTCAACTCTAAATTCTCATCATAATAATTATTTTTCTCCATGTTGCTAACTATAAAAAAAGTCAATAAATGGTTTAATCGTAAAAGTGCTGAGACTGATCACGTTTTAACTACAGTTATCAATTGCCAACGCCGACGATACCACAGCATTTTAAGCGCAATCATGTTAAAAACATTCGGTTCCGCAGCGGAGCCTACGGAGCGCTAAGGGTTAACTTCATTTTATACTTGAACGCATAATTGAAAATGTTAAAAAAGATGGAGTCCAGCCAATAGCAGCAGCCTTTACGAAGGTCATAATATTTTATTATTCGTAGTGTAACTTTCTTGCAGTCCTTGTAACGACTAAAGAAACTATTATATTCGTTGATGATCGATACCTTCAAATTATGTACGATAGTACCGACTACGAGAGATAATTTCGCAGCTTCAGAATTGATTACCTGTTCCTGCGTGAAGTAACTCATAACACGTTATAAATCATTGTATTATAGAAGTGACAAAGCTTTTTTCACGTCAAGAGAAGATTGTGTATAGATTCCGCGACTGGTAGGACAACATGCAATTGTACAATGGCATTTACGAGGGCAGTCCGATAAGTACTTAGCCTACAAAAGAAAAACGAAAATTTTGGAAAATTGACGATTTATTTTTCAATATAATCTCCTTTTAACTCGATACTCTTGATCCAGCGATGAAATCTGGGCATATCCTGCATGAAATATTGGGCATGAGAAAGCTTTCTGCTCGATGGGTGCCGCGTTTGCTCACTCCGGATAACAAGCGCATCCGTGAGACCACTTCAGAGCAGTGTTTGACACTGTTTAAGCGCAATCCGAAAGAGTTTCTACGTCGTTTTGTGACTATCCACGAAACGTGGATCCACTGGTACACACCAGAGACCAAGAAACAGTCGAAACAGTGGACTGCGCCCGGCGAATGTGCTCCGAAGAAGGCGAAGACTGTCCTATCGGCCGGAAAGGTGATTTCTGGGATTCACAAGGTGTGATCTACATAGACTACCTGGAGAAGGGCAAAACAGTCACAGGGCTGTACTATGCCGAATTATTGAGCCGATTCGACGCCGAATTAAGGGGTTATGCCCAGTTGGGTTGGTGAAAAAAATCGATTTTTTCTTTATTACACTTTCTTAACACTTTGCCGGCCGCTTGTTTCGAGCATCGCCTTTACGCTGCCGCCGGCGAATTTCGCGCGGATTCTACTGCTACTATATTTACGCTATCCGTTGTATATAGGGTATGGTTATTGTTAAAAGTGGCACTAAAATGAGTGTTACACAAATTTTAATGAATATTTTTATATCCTTAACACGTTCAAGCGTATTTTGCTATGTTAGAATCGCGATGCGATAAAATACTGCTTTTACAAGATTGCAAGTAGGCTTCATTGCGAATTTTTTGCATTTTTAGTCAAATGTTTTGCGCCGGTCACCGCGTATTTTGCTATGTTAGAACCGCGATGCGATGAAATACTGCAGAGTATGATTAAATCGTGCAAAATTAAGGTAACGCAGAGTTGTTAGAAGCCAAAGTATTGCACCATCAAGTATAGCACCATTTCAATATCAATTGCTTTTAAAAGGTTGCAAATAGGCTTCATTGCGAATTTTTTGCATTTTTAGTAAAATCTTTTGCACCGGCCACCAGTGACTACAATGGCAGTCAACGTGTAAAACAGAAGCATAGTGGAAACATTGTCGCTGTGCTGAGCCGGTGTCACGCGTACGTGATTTCGGCTGATAACCGTTGGCGAGCAAAAGTCACGCCAGCGTGACAGCGGCATTCAAAGTGTTAACACTAGAACTACCGACAATTCAGCAAACCTACTTCTACCAAAACCAGTCAAAATGACTGGTCTTAAAAAAATACTTAATAATAGAATATTTTTAAATTTGTTGCTTCGTTACTTTCTTACAAAAGGAAATCCATGTTTTATGTAATACATTTTTGGTATTATTAACTTATTTAGTAAGTTAGGATTATCCCTTACGCATTAGTGAACACAATGCTCCTCGCGCATGGTTCTGTCTGCAAGAATTTCATTTTATGATTCTAGTAAAATACTTTCATTAGAATCTTCAGAACTTGAAAACACTCGAATACATCTACTTTTACGTAAATTCGAATTATTTTCACATTCGCTTTCTGAAGATTTCTGAACATATTCTTTGTCTAAATCATCATTGTCACTTCTGTCACTATCAACAAGATTATCGTGAATACTCCACGACTCAATTTCATTTTCTTCTGGTTCGTCTTCACAGTCATAAAGTTCACCATCTTCTATATCAGAGCATTCCATTGGTATATCATTTAATTTTTGCAATACTTCACAAGTTTTCAATCGTTTTGCCATTTTTAGGGCTTAGAAGGATTAGAACAAAACTATTTATTATAAAAATGAGTATATAATATTTGTATTTATTTTCTCATCTTACACTGATTGAAATAATATGTCGTATACTGAATATATCATTATATGGTCCTGCCTATTGTAATGACAAATAAGTATATAAAATTAGAGTCCGATCGGTGAAGTAGTTTTTGAGAAATCACCGCAAGTGATGAAAATAAACGGAAGCTCTAGGAGAAGAGCTATATTTCCTCCATTTTTTAATATTTTCTTATAAAAAAATTTATACAAGTACCACTAAATACGTACTTGTTGGTAGTATTTTGCAAATTTTGATTAGTACTCACTAAAATGGCAAAAAAAATGTTGAAAATCATGTCATTTCGCCGATCCCAAGTAGGCATAACCCCTTAAGGAAAAAACGGCCCCATTTGGCGAAGAAAAAAGTGCTCTTTCACCACGATAACGCACCGGCTCACACCTCTGCCCAAGCTACAGCCAAATTGGTTGAATTAGGCTACGAACAGCTGCCCCATCCACCGTATTCTCCAGATTTGGCCCCGTGTGACTTCTTTTTCTTCCCAAACTTGAAAAAGTGACTGCCTGGGTGGAAATTTGAGTCGAATGAGGAGGTTATCACCGCCACGGAAGCCTACTTTGCAGATTTCCAGAAAACGTATTTTTCAGACGGGTTGAGGAAGTTGGAGCATCGCTGTATCAAGTGTATCGAGTTAAAAAGGGACTATGTTGAAAAATAAATCGTCAATTTTCCAAAATTTTCGTTTTTGTTTTGTAGGCTAAGTACTTATCGGACTGCCCACGTATGTAGCACAGCATACTTTTAGGACACAGAGAAGTAATATATTCACCGTTATTGAGATGACGGTGCTGTCCAGGTTTACATTGATTATGAGAAAATAAAACAGAAATACATCGACATGGACTAACACGTAACATGATTATAACTAATGCTAAGTAATAAATCTACTTAGAAATAGATGGGTCCGTATCAAGGTAATATGAAATATGAAAGTGACATAAACAGATAGGATTAGTCAAGAGGATCAAAAATCGTTAAAATTAAACTTTACGACCGCTACATTCCGGTACAATTTATCATACTGCTTGATCACAATTCGAGTTATTCGTAACACATGTGTGTAGCTGCAATCAGCCTTCTTCTTAAGGCCACGTAATCTTCTGACGCTTTTTCGAAGGAGAATCTTTTGAATCCTACAATTGTTTTATTTTGTTTCTTAGTTATTAAACATACATTAAACAAAAAAAAGCCTTGTTATCAACTTGTAAGGGGCACTTACCTTATTCCAGTTTCAAAATTGGTCAGTTTACGATTGCTATGTTTACTTTCTACTCTATGTAGGATCGTGTCACAAATTGCACGACTATATTTTCAAATATTAAACAACTAAAGCTATAGAAAGCGTGACAATGTCTTCTGTAAAACTGAATCCTTCAAGGTTTCTTTTATTTCAAATGACTTTGTTCAATTACCTATTCTTTCTTTGTACAGCGTCGACTATAAACAAATACATTATGACAAAGAAATATTTTTTTTTGACTTTCAGTGTGCAATATTAGTACGTATTTCCATTTCAATATATAACGTTAGTAGTAAGTCGCTCGAAACTTTTTGACATTATATTTTGAAACTACCCTATGAAGGTGAAGTGCCCCTCATGCATGTACAAGTAAAAAAATACAACGTAATACTTCGTCATTTAAGTCGTTCTTTCGTTTGTTCATCCCATTCAATTCTGTATCTGTCTTTGATGCACAAGACAGTTTGATCTTTCTGAGTGAACAATCGTCAATAGGTGGTTTTAATCTTCCATTTTGTAAACCATTTTGATTAATCAAGGGTCCTTCGCCAGAATGTGAACTTGAGTCTGAGCTTGTGCGCGCACTCGTGCTTGTGCTATATTGATTGTCAACCCTGCGACATACATTAGACCCCATGAAGCAATTAAAATTGCTTTCCAAGCGTTCTTAAAATGTCATTGTTTACCCTGAAGCGCCGTTCTTCTCGGATTCACGATGATTCTGTTTTGGTTCAACAGATTCTTTAGAACCCTGCTGCTTTCTTTGCGGCAATGGCATGGCAATCCTCTTGTATATCTCAATTAGCTCACTTTTACGCAGGTCCCGATAGATAGAAATCTCTATACAGCACTGGAAGAGTTTAAAAAGGAATACATATGCATATGCCATTTTTGAATTACAATAGACGTATTAAAGAACGAAGCACTTAATATTAGGTGAGAAAGAATAAGATTGTTAAAATATTATCAAGAGGAAGAGTAAGAAACGTTGCAGTCTGTCAGCTGATCGCTCGATAAAGAAAGTTAAAGAAAGAATAAGATTGTTAAAATATTATCAAGAGGAAGAGTAAGAAACGTTGCAGTCTGTCAGCTGATCGCTCGATAAAGAAAGTTAAAGAAAGAATAAGATTGTTAAAATATTATCAAGAGGAAGAGTAAGAAACGTTGCAGTCTGTCAGCTGATCGCTCGATAAAGAAAGTTAAAGAAAGAATAAGATTGTTAAAATATTATCAAGGGGAAGAGTAAGAAACGTTGCAGTCTGTCAGCTGATCGCTCGATAAAGAAAGTTAAAGAAAGAATAAGATTGTTAAAATATTATCAAGAGGAAGAGTAAGAAACGTTGCAGCCTGTCAGCTGATCGCTCGATAAAGAAAGTTAAAGAAAGAATAAGATTGTTAAAATATTATCAAGAGGAAGAGTAAGAAACGTTGCAGTCTGTCAGCTGATCGCTCGATAAAGAAAGTTAAAGAAAGAATAAGATTGTTAAAATATTATCAAGAGGAAGAGTAAGAAACGTTGCAGTCTGTCAGCTGATCGCTCGATAAAGAAAGTTAAAGAAAGAATAAGATTGTTAAAATATTATCAAGGGGAAGAGTAAGAAACGTTGCAGTCTGTCAGCTGATCGCTCGATAAAGAAAGTTAAAGAAAGAATAAGATTGTTAAAATATTATCAAGGGGAAGAGTAAGAAACGTTGCAGTCTGTCAGCTGATCGCTCGATAAAGAAAGTTAAAGAAAGAATAAGATTGTTAAAATATTATCAAGGGGAAGAGTAAGAAACGTTGCAGTCTGTCAGCTGATCGCTCGATAAAGAAAGCTAAAGAAAGAATAAGATTGTTAAAATATTATCAAGAGGAAGAGTAAGAAACGTTGCAGTCTGTCAGCTGATCGCTCGATAAAGAAAGTTAAAGAAAGAATAAGATTGTTAAAATATTATCAAGAGGAAGAGTAAGAAACGTTGCAGTCTGTCAGCTGATCGCTCGATAAAGAAAGCTAAAGAAAGAATAAGATTGTTAAAATATTATCAAGAGGAAGAGTAAGAAACGTTGCAGTCTGTCAGCTGATCGCTCGATAAAGAAAGTTAAAGAAAGAATAAGATTGTTAAAATATTATCAAGAGGAAGAGTAAGAAACGTTGCAGTCTGTCAGCTGATCGCTCGATAAAGAAAGTTAAAGAAAGAATAAGATTGTTAAAATATTATCAAGGGGAAGAGTAAGAAACGTTGCAGTCTGTCAGCTGATCGCTCGATAAAGAAAGCTAAAGAAAGAATAAGATTGTTAAAATATTATCAAGGGGAAGAGTAAGAAACGTTGCAGTCTGTCAGCTGATCGCTCGATAAAGAAAGTTAAAGAAAGAATAAGATTGTTAAAATATTATCAAGAGGAAGAGTAAGAAACGTTGCAGTCTGTCAGCTGATCGCTCGATAAAGAAAGTTAAAGAAAGAATAAGATTGTTAAAATATTATCAAGGGGAAGAGTAAGAAACGTTGCAGTCTGTCAGCTGATCGCTCGATAAAGAAAGAATAAGATTGTTAAAATATTATCAAGGGGAAGAGTAAGAAACGTTGCAGTCTGTCAGCTGATCGCTCGATAAAGAAAGCTAAAGAAAGAATAAGATTGTTAAAATATTATCAAGAGGAAGAGTAAGAAACGTTGCAGTCTGTCAGCTGATCGCTCGATAAAGAAAGCTAAAGAAAGAATAAGATTGTTAAAATATTATCAAGAGGAAGAGTAAGAAACGTTGCAGTCTGTCAGCTGATCGCTCGATAAAGAAAGTTAAAGAAAGAATAAGATTGTTCAAATATTATCAAGGGGAAGAGTAAGAAACGTTGCAGTCTGTCAGCTGATCGCTCGATAAAGAAAGCTAAAGAAAGAATAAGATTGTTAAAATATTATCAAGGGGAAGAGTAAGAAACGTTGCAGTCTGTCAGCTGATCGCTCGATAAAGAAAGTTAAAGAAAGAATAAGATTGTTAAAATATTATCAAGAGGAAGAGTAAGAAACGTTGCAGTCTGTCAGCTGATCGCTCGATAAAGAAAGTTAAAGAAAGAATAAGATTGTTAAAATATTATCAAGAGGAAGAGTAAGAAACGTTGCAGTCTGTCAGCTGATCGCTCGATAAAGAAAGTTAAAGAAAGAATAAGATTGTTAAAATATTATCAAGTGGAAGAGTAAGAAACGTTGCAGTCTGTCAGCTGATCGCTCGATAAAGAAAGTTAAAGAAAGAATAAGATTGTTAAAATATTATCAAGAGGAAGAGTAAGAAACGTTGCAGTCTGTCAGCTGATCGCTCGATAAAGAAAGTTAAAGAAAGAATAAGATTGTTAAAATATTATCAAGAGGAAGAGTAAGAAACGTTGCAGTCTGTCAGCTGATCGCTCGATAAAGAAAGCTAAAGAAAGAATAAGATTGTTAAAATATTATCAAGAGGAAGAGTAAGAAACGTTGCAGTCTGTCAGCTGATCGCTCGATAAAGAAAGCTAAAGAAAGAATAAGATTGTTAAAATATTATCAAGAGGAAGAGTAAGAAACGTTGCAGTCTGTCAGCTGATCGCTCGATAAAGAAAGCTAAAGAAAGAATAAGATTGTTAAAATATTATCAAGAGGAAGAGTAAGAAACGTTGCAGTCTGTCAGCTGATCGCTCGATAAAGAAAGCTAAAGAAAGAATAAGATTGTTAAAATATTATCAAGAGGAAGAGTAAGAAACGTTGCAGTCTGTCAGCTGATCGCTCGATAAAGAAAGCTAAAGAAAGAATAAGATTGTTAAAATATTATCAAGGGGAAGAGTAAGAAACGTTGCAGTCTGTCAGCTGATCGCTCGATAAAGAAAGTTAAAGAAAGAATAAGATTGTTAAAATATTATCAAGAGGAAGAGTAAGAAACGTTGCAGTCTGTCAGCTGATCGCTCGATAAAGAAAGTTAAAGAAAGAATAAGATTGTTAAAATATTATCAAGAGGAAGAGTAAGAAACGTTGCAGTCTGTCAGCTGATCGCTCGATAAAGAAAGTTAAAGAAAGAATAAGATTGTTAAAATATCATCAAGAGGAAGAGTAAGAAACGTTGCACCCTGTCAGCTGATCGCTCGATAAAGAAAGCTAAAGAAAGAATAAGATTGTTAAAATATTATCAAGGGGAAGAGTAAGAAACGTTGCAGTCTGTCAGCTGATCGCTCGATAAAGAAAGCTAAAGAAAGAATAAGATTGTTAAAATATTATCAAGATGAAGAGTAAGAAACGTTGCACCCTGTCAGCTGATCGCTCGATAAAGAAAGTTCATTTTAGCAAGTGTATACAAACTTAACCTACCTCTACTTACATTTTCCAAAACATCGCGAAGATCATTCTCCGAAAGCAATTCCGGATGAGTTAATTGAAATGATTCTAGCGTGTCCATTTTTCATGTACGAGGGCAGTCCGAAAAGTACTTAGCCTCACCGCCTAATGGCGCCACTCCGAAGAAGGCGAAGACTGTCCTACCGGCCGGAAAGGTGATGGCCACCGTGTTCTGGGATTCACAAAATGTGATCTACATAGTCTACCTGTAGAAGGGCAAAACAGTCACAGGGCTGTACTATGCCGAATTATTGAGCCGATTCGGCGCCGAATTAAGGAAAAAACGGCCCCATTTGGCGAAGAAAAAGGTGCTCTTTCACCACGATAACGCACCGGCTCACACCTCTGCCCAAGCTACAGCCAAATTCGTTGAATTAGGCTACGAACAGCTGCCCCATCCATCGTATTCTCCAGTTTTGGCCCCGTGTGACTTCTTTTTCTTCCCAAACTTGA
This sequence comes from Cryptocheilus praepositus, assembly GCA_033815515.1. Classification (NCBI taxonomy): domain Eukaryota; kingdom Metazoa; phylum Arthropoda; class Insecta; order Hymenoptera; family Pompilidae; genus Cryptocheilus; species Cryptocheilus praepositus. Next base: position 2,109,571 of record JAWWQZ010000119.1, on the reverse strand, counting down.
AAAAGTCACTCGCTGGGCAGAAATTTGAGTCGAATGAGGAGGTTATCACCGCCACGGAGGCCTACTTTGCAGATCTCCAGAAAACGTATTTTTCAGACGGGTTGAAGAAGTTGGAGCATCGCTGGATCAAGTGTATCGAGTTAAAAGGAGACTATGTTGAAAAATAAATCGTCAATTTTCCAAAATTTTCGTTTTTCTTTTGTAGGCTAAGTACTTATCGGACTGCCCTCGTATAACTCGCACCGATCGTGGAGGTGAAGCGATCTGCACGGCAATAGGATAAATTCATAGAGCGGAGAGATCTGCGGCAGTAGAAGCTGATATCATTCTCCTGATATCGTTCGCTCCCGCCACACATTGCCTATTCTAAAATATCAACGCACGCGTATCGTTGGTCAGTCTGTCAGCTGATCAACGATGTGAAGATTTTAAAGAGAACGCGTTGTTAAAACCTATTATCAAGTCTCTTCTAAGAACCATATCAGAACAGCTTCACAGTCTTTTTCAGCTGTCTCGATAAAGTAAAAGATGTCCATATGACGAATAAGATGTCTTTTAAAATATTATCAAGATGGGAAGAGTAAGAAATATTAAAGATGTTTTCTGTCAACGATGTGCACGATTTCCTATCGTGAAAATTAGCGCGTTAAAATATTATCAAGTAACAAAGAGTAAGAAACGTTGCATCTGTCAGTGATCTTCTAAAAATATTATCAAAGGAAGAGAGAACCATTAAAAAAGATAAAAAAGAATAAGATTGTTAAAATATTATCAAGATTTCAAGAAACGTTGCAGTCTGTCAGCTGATCGCTCGATAAAGCTAAAGAAAGAATAAGATTGTTAAAATATTATCAAAAAGGAAACGGTAAGAAACGTCGCATCTGTCAGCTAGATCGCTCGATAAAGAAAGTTCATTTTAGCAAGTAAATACAAACATTATTACCTCACACATATCCAAAACATGCCAAGACTTTTGAAAGATGTCTTTTCGGTATAATCTAATGATGCCTTATGGACATCTAAAAGATGCCAAAATATTAAAGATGTTTTCTGCACTAAACACTCGTTGGCGCCACCATTGTGAATTACTATCGTGAAAATTAGTTCGGTGTGGATCGGTGAAACAAAAATAATTTAACGGTAACAAAGTAATTTAAAGAATAGTATTCGATTGGCATAAATTACATTGATTTTATAGTAGGATAAAAAAAACGGCCCCATTAGAAAAACGAGGTTATTTCCCAGACAACGCACCGGCTTGTCGTTGAATTAGGACATACGAAAAGATGCCAAAATATTAAAGATCGTATTCTGCAGTTTTGGCCCCATTGTGAATTCTATTTTAGTTCCCAAACTTGAAAATAGTATTCGCTGGCATAAATTACATTGATTTTATAGTAGGATAAAAAAAATAAATTAGAAAAACGAGGTTATCACCGCCACGATGTCCATATGACGACTTTTGAAGATCTCCAGAAAACGTATTTTTCAGACGGGTTGAAGAAAAATATTAAAGATGTTTTCTGGAAACATCGTTGGATCAATTGTGTACTCGAGTTAAAGGTGACTATGTTGAAAAATAAATCGTCAATTTTCCAAGAATTTTCGATTTTTCTTTTTATAGTAGGATAAAAAAATAAATAAATTAGAAAAACGAGGTTATTTCCCAAACAGCACGTATTACTAAAAGATGTCCATTGACGACTTTTGAAAGATGTTTTTTCGGTATAATCTAATGATGCTTTATGGACATATAAAAGATGCCAAAATATTAAAGATGTTTTCTGCGCTAAACACTCGTTGGCGCCGCCATTGTGAATTACTATCGTGAAAATTAGTTCGGTGTGGTCTCGGTTTCTGAAACAAAAATAATTTAACGGTAACAAAGCGCGAATAGTATTCGATTGGCATAAATTACATTGATTTTATAGTAGGATAAAAAAAATAAATAAATTAGAAAAACGAGGTTATTTCCCAGACAGCACATATTACTAAAAGATGTCCATATGACGACTTTTGAAAGATGTCTTTTCGGCATAATCTAATGACGCCTAGTGGACATCTAAAAGATGCCAAAATATTAAAGATGTTTCTGCGCTAAACACTCGTTGGCGCCACCATTGTGAATTACTATCGTGAAAATTAGTTCGGTGTGGTTCGGTGAAACAAAAATAATTTAACGGTAACAAAGTAATTTAAAGAATAGTATTCGATTGGCATAAATCACATTGATTTTATAGTAGGATAAAAAAATAAATAAATTAGAAAAACGAGGTTATTTCCCAGACAGCACATATTACTAAAAGATGTCCATTGACGACTTTTGAAAGATGTCTTTTCGGTATAATCTAATGATGCCTTGTGGACATCTAAAAGATGCCAAAATATTAAAGATGTTTTCTGCGCTAAACAATCGTTGACGCCACCATTGTGAATTACTATTGTGAAAATTAGTTCGGTGTGGCTCGGTGAAACAAAAATATCTTTAACGGTAACAACATAATTTAAAGAATAGTATTCGATTGGCATAAATCACATTGATTTTATAGTAGGATAAAAAAATAAATAAATTAGAAAAACGAGGTTATTTCCCAAACAGCACGTATTACTAAAAGATGTCCATATGACGACTTTTGAAAGATGTCTTTTCGGTATAATCTAATGATGCCTTGTGGACATCTAAAAGATGCCAAAATATTAAAGATGTTTTCTGCGCTAAACACTCGTTGGCGCCACCATTGTGAATTACTATCGTGAAAATTAGTTCGGTGTGGTTCGGTGAAACAAAAATAATTTAACGGTAACAAAGTAATTTAAAGAATAGTATTCGATTGGCATAAATTACATTGATTTTATAGTAGGATAAAAAAAATAAATAAATTAGAAAAACGAGGTTATTTCCCAGACAGCACGTATTACTAAAAGATGTCCATATGACGACTTTTGAAAGATGTCTTTTCGGTATAATCTAATGATGCCTTATGGACATCTAAAAGATGCCAAAATATTAAAGATGTTTTCTGCGCTAAACACTCGTTGGCGCCGCCATTGTGAATTACTATCGTGAAAATTAGTTCGGTGTGGCTCGGTGAAACAAAAATATCTTTAACGGTAACAACATAATTTAAAGAATAGTATTCGATTGGCATAAATTACATTGATTTTATAGTAGGATAAAAAAAATAAATAAATTAGAAAAACGAGGTTATTTCCCAGACAGCACATATTACTAAAAGATGTCCATTGACGACTTTTGAAAGATGTCTTTTCGGTATAATCTAATGACGCCTTATGGACATCTAAAAGACGCCAAAATATTAAAGATGTTTTCTGCGCTAAACACTCGTTGGCGCCATCATTGTGAATTACTATCGTGAAAATTAGTTCGGTGTGGTTCGGTGAAACAAAAATAATTTAACGGTAACAAAGTAATTTAAAGAATAGTATTCGATTGGCATAAATTACATTGATTTTATAGTAGGATAAAAAAAATAGATAAATTAGAAAAACGAGGTTATTTCCCAGACAGCACGTATTAATAAAAGATGTCCATATGACGACTTTTGAAAGATGTCTTTTCGGTATAATCTAATGATGCCTTATGGACATCTAAAAGACGCCAAAATATTAAAGATGTTTTCTGCGCTAAATAATCGTTGACGCCACCATTGTGAATTACTATTGTGAAAATTAGTTCGGTGTGGTTCGGTGAAACAAAAATAATTTAACGGTAACAATGTAATTTAAAGAATAGTATTCGATTGGCATAAATTACATTGATTTTATAGTAGGATAAAAAAAAAAAATAAATTAGAAAAACGAGGTTATTTCCCAGACAGCACATATTACTAAAAGATGTCCATTGACGACTTTTGAAAGATGTCTTTTCGGTATAACCTAATGATGCCTTATGGACATCTAAAAGACGCCAAAATATTAAAGATGTTTTCTGCGCTAAACACTCGTTGGCGCCACCATTGTGAATTACTATCGTGAAAATTAGTTCGGTATGGCTCGGTGAAACAAAAATAATTTAACGGTAACAAAATAATTTAAAGAATAGTATTCGATTGGCATAAATTACATTGATTTTATAGTAGGATAAAAAAAAAATAAATTAGAAAAACGAGGTTATTTCCCAGACAGCACGTATTACTAAAAGATGTCCATTGACGACTTTTGAAAGATGTCTTTTCGGTATAATCTAATGACGCCTTATGGACATCTAAAAGATGCCAAAATATTAAAGATGTTTTCTGCACTAACCACTCGTTGGCGCCGCCATTGTGAATTACTATCGTGAAAATTAGTTCGGTGTGGTTCGGTGAAACAAAAATAATTTAACGGTAACAAAGTAATTTAAAGAATAGTATTCGATTGGCATAAATTACATTGATTTTATAGTAGGATAAAAAAAAAAATAAATTAGAAAAACGAGGTTATTTCCCAAACAGCACGTATTACTAAAAGATGTCCATTGACGACTTTTGAAAGATGTCTTTTCGGTATAATCTAATGACGCCTTATGGACATCTAAAAGATGCCAAAATATTAAAGATGTTTTCTGCGCTAAACAATCGTTGACGCCGCCATTGTGAATTACTATCGTGAAAATTAGTTCGGTGTGGTTCGGTGAAACAAAAATAATTTAACGGTAACAAAGTAATTTAAAGAATAGTATTCGATTGGCATAAATTACATTGATTTTATAGTAGGATAAAAAAAAAAATAAATTAGAAAAACGAGGTTATTTCCCAAACAGCACGTATTACTAAAAGATGTCCATTGACGACTTTTGAAAGATGTTTTTTCGGTATAACCTAATGATGCCTTATGGACATCTAAAAGATGCCAAAATATTAAAGATGTTTTCTGGGCTAAACACTCGTTGGCGCCGCCATTGTGAATTACTATCGTGAAAATTAGTTCGGTGTAGTTCGGTGAAACAAAAATAATTGAACGATAAGTGTTTATTATACATTCATTTAGGTATAAGTAAAAAGAATAGTATTCGATTGGCATAAATTACATTGATTTTATAGTAGGATGAAAAAAATAAATAAATTAGAAAAAGAGGTTATTTAGATTCAATTCTGTATACCTAAAGTCCAGTTAACCTTAAAAATATTTTAAGGTGCATGTAAATAAATAATGCGAGCTTCCTTTTTGAATGTGATTGATGCTATTTTCAGTATTATAACATTTTGTAGTGTTAATTTATGCCGAAGGTCGAATAAGTTCGGACAAGATGCCAACACGAAAAGAATTCCAGCATTTCGGACAAAGGTAAAAAAATCGTCGTCTAAAAGCGTCGTCTGGTATTTATCCTATTTATTTACAGATGAAACTTATAATATTCATTATTGTAAACGAACAATATCCATAATAAAAAATAAAAATGGAACACAAATAAATATCCTTGCGATAATTTTAATATAAAACATAAAAGAGTATTTAGGCATGCCCAAGAAGAAATAATTTTGGCTGATAATATCTTTATATTATATGAGCCGTTTATTTTGAAAGTGACCTAAGTCCATTTTTCAACAATTTCTTTTTGGTTGACTGTAATAACGTTTATAATTTTAGATTAGCTGTCATAAAAACAGTTAACAAAACAAAAAATTCACAATTGGACTTGGGCCACTTTCAAAATAAACGGCTCATATAATATAAGATATATCAGGGAAAATTATTTTTTTTTGGGCATGCCTAAATGTTGTCCTTCGACTGTGTCTAAACGCCGTCTTTTAATGATGCCTGGATGTTGTCTTTCAGACTTGTTGTTACGATGTTCCGTTTGCACATTACCGAAACTCCGAGGGCAATAAAAGCACACGTTCTTTTTCTAAAACTAGCTTTATTCGTTTCATCATTTAATCTTTCATTGTTGTATTCAATGTAATTTAATTTTTCTCCATTTCAATTTTCATATTTTTATTACCTAGCTATATAATGGAAATAAGTACACATATAAAAATAATTTTAACAATAATTACAAAACAATAAACAACAAAAGCTAATAACAATGAATTTTGGGAACGTGGAAAAAGTAAACATTCATTCGCTACGTCTTATATAACTAATTGGGTATAAAAAAGAAATGACATCATAGTCCTACGCTCTCTCATCTCTCTCCCGTGAGAAAGACATTAGAAAAGACCTTGAACATTTGATTGAACCAAGAAATTCCCTCTTTTCATTTCTTTTTTCTGCCGGAACGTCGTCGATACGTGTTTCAAACTCTTTGTATACAGTAGAACTGCAACTTTTTTTGTTTATCATTATCCAACAAGAAAACTAGCTATAATGTTTGGAGTAGAACGTTTCTTCCAAGAACTATGTCTTTTTGTTACATATAAAAATCCTTAAAGTATGTATTACAACCTTAACTGGGCTCATGATCTCAATTAGCAGCGATATTTGAAACGACCGATGCGTTCTCGTGAAGACTAGAGAGACAACAGTTCCTGAAACTTTTCACATTTCATCTGAGTCTCACACGCACATTTTTGTTAGAAGACATGCAGGTCTTGCAGGTTGGCCTCGCGTCGGACATCCATCTCTTCTTTCACCCTCAATCAATTCTTCATTATGATTAAATACGAACTAAGGATACGAATGGAAAAGAGGCGTACGAAGGCATGATCAATATGACTATAACACTATTATCCGCATCGATCTCTGGTAGCTTTACAAGATTAACTGTTAAAAGTTATATGCAGCGTTAATATCTCTACTAGTGGCGCGTATCAATGATAAACTTTCCGACGACAACACTCTAGGTTAGACTTGGTATCGTTCTATACACGTACTCTTGGCGTAACTTCGTTCGAGAAACGTTGAAGAACGTTGATGCAGAAAATTTCGCGTCTATGGTGTCTACGAAAGATATCCCGAGTGAGTACGCATCTTTAGTCTTACAGACTTACTTTAGATTTCTCTCTCTCTCTCTCTCTCTCTGTTGAAAGGATCGTTAACGTAAACGTAAGGAAAAAGGCACTATTTCTGAATAGAAAAGAAACGGCTCTTAGGCCGATCCTCCACTTTCTGCCACCCCCATAATCACAGATGTTGACTGTTACAGAAGTTACGCCGTTCGTTACGATCGAACAACCTTCAATCTCAATCTCAGTCTCACCCTTAACGTACGTAACGCAAATGGCGGACAAAACCGATCAATAGTTAACGACATACTGGAAGCATAAAGTAAGGAGAGCTGCACGCGCTTACGTGTTACAAACTAGAATGGAGTTCATTATGGTAGAAATGATCGAGCCCCGCGCGTCCGTTGACCGTCGGATGGGCTTGTTGACTAGTTTTTTCGGAAAATTATCAGTTGGCAAGAGAATGTTCAATCGTTCCACGCACAGCATATCGTGCCATGTCATTGTTATCGTCGATGACGGACCCTCGCCCCGTCACAAGTGCTTTAGGTAAAAAGAATGGTGGTATGCTGTATTGACTGCCGAGGATGACGTTGACCTTAACACAATCATTTCATTAAACGGGTGTTTCATGATCAGTCTCTTCGATTCTTCCCAATCTCCAAGCATTTGGGTCGCCTGCTGCTGTAAGTCAATCGCGTTTCTTTTGTAAGACGACTTCTCTCCGATGTCATTCGTGTCAACAATCACATTCAATGTCCGTCAACCTTACGACTACATCTAACGGGCTAGCTAGCTAGCTGCATACACATTGCACACCGAGTAGAAAAAAAAACAAAAATCTTGTACACGAAGAGTAAAAATAGCGTTCCTTCTATCTAAAATGGCAATGTGCGTATGTGCTTAGCTGTATTATAAACAAGAATCTAGTCTATCCGGAATGTTCCGGAATGTTCCTTCAATGCCGGTAAATACTGTGTCCTTATGCAGATGCGTACTACGTAAAGAAAAGAAAGCGACTATATAACACACGGCAGGGGTACAAGCAGTGACTCTCACTCTTTATTCCTGATCGCTGGGAACGCGGTAAAATTAAGATTTTGCCGCTGAAAATAAAAGGGGACAACGTTTTATTAGTTTCGTAAACGCCGTCGCTGCGCGGATGATCGCGATAAAAGCATAACTCTCCCGACTATTGCGCGCTTGGCACTCTCAACGGAAATAGAATAAAAAATATAAACGCGCGTAGGCAACTCACCTGAATTTAATAACCAGTGGAAAATAATAAATGGAAGTTTACCCTGCCAGATTGATATAATGTGCGTGCATCCATATTCCGGGGACAATAACACATATACCAGGTATGAGTTTGTGCCACAGAGGAACGCATAGTATAACGAAGAGTGGATCTTACAAGGAAGACTGAACATTGTAATGCACGGGATGCAAGGGAAGTGTGTAGGTCGAATGCAGATGGTTTGTATGATGTAAGGTATTGTTCAGCACTTCTTGGCTCGTGTACAGCAGCGGCATTCTCTCTTCTACCGAAAGTAAAATAAAAATCAAAGCGAGATTATAAAAACGTGTTGGAGCATGGTTACAAGACCTACGATGTATTTGTTGGAAGAGCGAAAGGGCCGTTTGTTCTTTCCTTGCGTGACAAAGCGAATTAACTCGTTTCCCGTATTCACGTGATTATGTACAATTAGGGGACGGTCATTTGCGCTCATCAAAATCAAACCCCGAGGCATGGCATTGCGCGATATACATATCTACGTTTATTCGACATTTTCTTCCAACTACATTACTCTCAGCGTCGTATCGCGCAATGCCATTGTTCAACAATATTACTAGTCAGTATTGGGTAGAAAAGTTTCAATCAAGCGACTGATAAGCCTGAAGAATCCCGGGGTGAAAGGTACGCAGAGACGACACAAGGGAACGTCCTTTTAATTTCAAAGTAGCAACCACACAATAATGTCTCGGCAAATAGTACGACGGATTGGCATGCAACATTTTTCCATTTGGGGAATTACGGGCGAAGCAAATTGACTACTGTATCAGGAACACCGAACGCAAGACTAACTTTCCCCGGTACTCTTCATATCTCTTCCTCGGTAAAGGAGAGAAACACCCAGACAATTGCCAGATATAATATGCATTAGGTACCTTGAAGCTGACGACTGATGAGAGCTGTGATACCCTGACTATCACCAGTTTTTTTAACGACAAAGAGCTTTGTATCCGAATCGTTTTCTAAGGCGCCGATTCCACTGAGACCGATTACCTGACCGTTTTGTTGCTGATGGCTGCTAGCAGCCATTGTTTCACTAACCTGTTGCAATGCGAACGTGTCAAATCTCAGAAAATTACGAAGACTATTGCCTTACTCGCTCCGCGAAGATACAATGGCCCACAAAGATATTCGAACGCTGTTAGCTCAATTTATTATAAACGACCCATGCTCGTTCATTCTCAAACTGATAAATGATACAATCAAAAATCATCAAACTTAAAAGGAGATATCGTTTATTTAATAAAGTTACATAGATTATCTTGGCACCTGAATACTTTTACGAGCCACTGTAGCTAAATTACAATCAGATCTGTACGATGAATTAATGAATATTTTACCTGCATCAATTTTTTAACTACATCCCTGCCTAGAATATGATCAAAGACTGCCTGCAGAAATTGATCACTAATTATGCTTAATTTTAGTTTGTCTCTGTGCCATAAGAGTATTCTTGATTCCTCCATAGCCGTTATCGACACCTAACGGGAGAAAAATAATAATTAACTGGTGTCCGGCGAAAGAAAAGTTTCTTCTACAGACATATTGGCACCCATTGACTGACCTGAAAGTATTCATCCGTAGAGACACCAAACCATTCTGGAGAATCCAGGAACTGATGTGGGAAGACAATATGCAATGCTCTTCCATTTTGAGATACAACCAATCTGAAACAAAGCGTCGCTTAAACGGGAGTTGGTCATTTAACGAACTTACTAGTCATAAATAATCTAGCAAGCACCATTGTAAGCTGAGGACTCAGATGTTCCCGAAGGGATATCTCTTGCGATTCAAGTAACAGGGAGACGTAAAGTGATATTGCTCAAAGCTACGAATGGAACATATTCTACTGATAAATGTCACATCTATAGTGTGTACAAGTTACACAGTAAATCGTCAGATTTACCTGCCCTCTATTCTGTAGCTTTCTCTTTCAAACGATAACTACGAATACCGTACATTTTTCAGATGTGCATATTCAATATATCACATATATATCCTAAAGGGTACGCGAGTAGCGATGGGACTCATCTATAAACGTAACTACTGAAACCTAATAAGTTTCACTTTGCAAGCAGTTTTAGAGAGTGAAATGGCCATCAAAAGAAAACCCTTAGTATCGTTGCGACTTCTTTTGACTGATACCGTTGGAATAACAAGTCGATACGGTTATCACATATTACTGGAACATTAATTGTTGGGCATCACTCGATGGAAATCCTTACTACGGTTGATTACTTCCGGTTATCGATTAACTACGAAAAGCAATTGTAATAGTACCATCGAAGGCACTGATCAATACCGATGATTAGTCTCTCGCCACCAGGTACAATAAGTATCATTCCAGTGAACGGTTAAAAGGCTGAAAGAGAACATTACTGTTGACGTAGAATGTCTCCGCAAAACGTACTGCTCTAAGTTTCAAAAACGATCAAAGTTTAGGGTATTTTCATTCACTAGAGAAGGATATTGATATGTACAAAGAAGCCTACTAAGTCTATGTACATACAAATATAATGCACCAACTTTTCAATGCATTATTATTTTGGTATCTACGTTGGGACAAACGAGTTTATATATTTTTCTTCTTTCACGAGGCATACACAATTGTTTATTTAATTCGCAGCAATCTAAAGCAATAGATATGTTAGAAAGATACAATTTACCTCGGCATATGCTGTATATTACTCGTTCAGGGAAATTAGAGATTTTCAATTGTATAACTGTGGCAAATTGCAAAGAGACCCTTTATGTTCATTGTCACGCTTAGTATGTAGATAATAATTGCATGAAAGCTTTTACGTAGAACTCTGGTATCGACTTACTTTCCAGATAGAACCAAGGATAGCGAGTCGACTTTCGTCACTTTTTCTTGGGCATAAACCTCTTGATACTTCAATTGCCGAATGACCTTCATACAATTTAACACTTTTCTGAATTGATGGCGTGTTACTTTTAGTGGCTGGAACACTGCGATATATACCTGCGCAAATAAGAACGAGTATGAGAGAGTACGCTTGAAGAAGCGAGTGCAAAAACCAACCGACTCGAGTTTTTCTCAGAAACTCAATTGGCTCTCAATACTTACAACCATTCAAAATCCGAGGTAAACTCGTGCTGACTGATTGTTGCACTCTCCTCTTCGTTTACATTACCATGCTTTTATTTTAGGAACTTTTTTGACTTTAAACAAATATTCATTGTTATTGTTGTCGAGGTAATACATCTCTCAGTGTAAAGATTGTACAAGCCAGAGAAGTGCCCTTACATTGCACTGCACTAAAGTATCTGATAATACTTTCGCCGCTCTTAGGCAACGAAAGAACGATAAAGTAGGTGTTTCTAGTCAATCTAACATTACAAATCCGCATTGCAACTAAGCGTTCGGGTGAGTACAAAGATTGCTTTACAACTTATAGAGGGGAAAAGTGCATGAGTCACAGTTGCATTTGCGAATCCTGCTTCTGGGCAAAAGAAATTCTATGGCAATACATATAAGCGAGTTACATTAAATTTACTTATACTTATTAAATTGGATAAACTGTACTTATTGCACGTTTGGTTTTCAAGCAAACATTACTCAGCTATCTATGAGACCTGCTGTCGCAATGATTAAGGGGAGAAGTAAACTTCACCGCAATGTGTACTGGAAAGGAAAGTGAATGCAGCGAGATCAGCATAAGTTGTAAAAACATAAAAATGCATTGTATAATATACAGTGTAAACTGTTAAGAGCACTGCAAAATTATTGCTACTGACACACAAGTCAAAAGAAAATGTTTACTTGATTCAGAAGTGTCACTACTTACCTACCAAGTATACTTAGTAATGTTTTATCATTGCAATACTCGATGAAATTATACTCTGTGAAAGATGTATTCCTCAGTAAGATTCTGAATGTGAATATTGTTTTATTCGATTCAGGTATGTAGAGTGTACCTAGATAACTCTTTGCAAACTGATGGTAAGTGTAGGAATAATTAATGCATCAACCTACATCAGCTATGTCACTAATGTAATATGTCTACTACACAAACCAGTTGGTATTTACTTTTTTGCAAAGTCAAGTGAACATGCACAAATAATAACACAACAGCATGTCTTCTGCCATAGTACAATATGAACAATGCCAACGTACATGTGTTAGATTGTGCCTTCCGTTTAAAAAAAGTCAAAAAATTTCTTTGTAACACGGTCCATTGTCGTATGCTGCACATTATATCGCACAGTAGATTCTCTCTATTAAGAAGTAAAATTATTCTATATCCATTATGAAGCGACTGAATTTCAAATTGTACTAGTTGCCAGACTGTCGTTATCAGTCTGTCTCACTTCAGTGCTCAAGGTACACAATACATTAACAATGTAACGTATGAACAGCCGCGATCAAGGAAAATAATCGAGCAAATCGATTAATCTTGAAGAGATTATTTCACTTACCTCTTCCACTTCCTTCGAAAACTTGATAGGCCTGAGCTTGTAAAGAAGCGTGCATACATGGACGAAGTTGATGGCAACAAAGAGAGCATTCCAGAGAGCAGCGTCCAGCCAACAAGCTATTGTCCAGCCCCACAAAGCAAGAAAGGCACAGCCCACGAGTAGAGTGCACCTTAAGTAAAGTACACCATGTATGCCACTTGGTGCAAGGTGTGACAATAGGAAGAAGGCATTTGCTAGTTGAAAGTAGATGTGGTTCACATAAATTCCATGATAAGGTTGGCAGGTAAGAGCTCCGTACAGGAAAGTTGGAGGCACTATCGGCGAATGAGGATAGCCAGATCCGTGGCTAACCACTGACAGTCCGGTACCTGTGCAATGGAATTACATAGAAGCTTGCAAACGTCATGTGTGAACGCTGAGCGATTCACAGAACTGGGCCAAGCTATATCTACATTAGGGATAGATATAGAAAGAAGCGAGAGAACATAGTTAAATTGTCTTTTCGGATCATCGCTATGGTATTGTGTGTGTCAATGTTTCACTCGGCTACTATATATACCCAATGTGTACGAGCGATTCGTCAAAGAATACAAAGAATATCAAAATACACATGCGATTCTCAATAAATGTATTTTCTATAAAAATACATCTTGACTCGTATTGGGATTAGCTATGTCAGCCGTTTGCCCACATCGTCGATGTGTCTTCTACGTACCCACTCTATTGTCAGTGGTCACATTCCTACATTCGTCGTCCTCATGATGCGTCGACGTTGGCAACGCTACCTCGGATGTGACGGTATTTCGTGGGACATTGGAAGCAGCTGCATTTGTCAAGCTGGCACTCACGCAATTAGCGGTCCAATATAATAGTATAAGAAATGAAATGTAAATACCCCAGCCATTGCGGCTTCCTAATGGACCAAAACAGATCCACATCCCCGCATTACCACCGAGCTGAACCAATTTCGTTTCAGTCTGTAACGAAGAATTCCGCCGTTCAATGAAGCTTTAATCAATGTTCCGCACTGCCGCCTACAACATTGCACCCGATTATACTATGGGCTAGAGAATAGAAAAAAATCATTCGAGCGACTGGCAACCTAACAAATATTAGGGTAGAAACGGAAATGAAACGATCGAACGTCATACTTATTCATAAACGGAGTAACGACGAATGTTTTGTTCCATTTGTGAATACGCGATCACCCATCACATTTTCTATACCAGCTCTCAGCTAGAATTGGAACTGGACGACGAAAACCATTTCACAGACATCAAACTAAAGATGGGTATTTGCATTACCAGCGACTGTAGGAAGACAATATTAACATCTGCAACATGAAAGATTTTCAATGGATATACGCACAAGTCGAAGGAAAAATATGACGCACACATATTTGAAAGAGATTAAGGGATATTTTACATTGTGGACAGAACTATTGAAATGAGAAAAGGACAGAATTTCCGAGGGAATCGGTGTAAGATTAATAAACACAACACCGTGCGTACCGTATGCAGGGTAAGTTACCGAAACGTATAAAATATAAGATACGTATAAAATCGTCAGCATAGAAATAGTCCGACGATAAAATACGCCGAGTTTTTCGACAGAATTTCATGCGAACGTCGAAACGTCGACGCCGCGAGTATTAGCGCACGTTATTAACTATCATATCCGAATCAATAAATAACTTACTCATGGAAAATTTGAAAATATGGGAGCGTAGGTGAGGCATACAGGTGAAAGAATAACAGAAATTCTCGAGGCTTTCCCGCGAACGTTACGATAATTTCGGATTCTCGTACGAAACGGACTCACTTATCTAATAAACGTCAAACTAGCAGAAAGACGTTACTTTAGCAGGGGGCAAGTAAAGACTATGAGGATGAGAGGCATGAGGGGGCGGAGAGGCGGAGAGAGGGTTAAATAGGGCATACAAGCAGTAATTTAAGGTATGTTCTGAAACTAACTGTTAAAATCGGAACCGACCCGACATGAGAACGCATAATGGATAATAGCGTAATGGATACCGTAAAGAATCGTTCAGTTAGATGACTCCGTCGACGCTCGTCGAATCGAGAGTTTTATCGGTATTCCATACCGGCGATCGGCATCGTTTGAAATTATTCGAAAGACAAGGAAAGAGCGTCGCGGAGAAATTTCCTTGGGCCACGCGAACTTTCGCCCGGCTCAATTTGTTTCTGGGAGAAAAAGTAGAAGGGACCCGACTGTCGGTGCGTGCTTTTCACCAATCCGTTTGTCGAGTGCAGTTCTGTCGGCGAACTTTCATCATTGTGCGACGGGGACGCTTGGAAATTGCTTTAAGCGCTGGACGCGTCTGACTTACGCCACTGGCGAGATGTGCAGCGAGATGTGCAGCTTGTTTTGAATTTGCAGGGGCGGCCGTTTCCTAATTTCCACGTTCATTTTGACGTTTGGTTGACACCTGTTTTGGTTAAATTTGAGTTCAATGGCAACGGAAAAGGATTTGGTCAACGGTACGCAAATCAATTTTAACCCCGTTATTTTGGAAATCTCTCATTTCCCGCCGAATAACTTCTAATATCTATGAACGGTTCGACTTTTATTTCAAATCATTTTAATATCATTCTGTATGAGTCTTATAATTAACTGACGCGATATCATTTGAATAACGTTGTTTTATTATTTCCAGCTTCCTCATCGGTCAAGAGTATTAGAGTATTAACCCCTTAACGCTTGAATTTTTTTCTAATGATGAAAAGTAATTACATAGTATATATCCTGTTATTATGCACATTTAAATCCGTCAACAATTTTTATTTGTGTACTGTGCTTGTGCACTAGTATATATTGGTAGTTGGAATGTATCCTATCCGCTACAACCGACACTTTTATGAAATTCTCAATTTTAAACCCATATGCGACATGCGAATCAGTATGTCGCAAATTATCCTCATTCGTCGTTAAGGGGTTAATAGATGCACCTGATAACAGAGTATTTTCACACCCCTTTCTCCTGTAATAACATTCGATAGCATCTTCAATGACACTATCCGAATAACATAATGTATATCATTCTAAGAATTGTGAGAGCTATTTAGCCATTTGTCCGCTTCTTTCTATTGATATTGTCACACGGTACTAATAGGGGCTGGAAATACTCTCATTGAACCGAATATGTATTCAGTACTCTTCCTAAATGAAGCTTTTTGCAGCTGTAAGAGAATCTTTAAAAACCGGAGGTGAACTGGCCAGAATAAAAGCAGAAATGCGTACGGAGGTAATAAAGTTACTGGACAATTCGAACAAAGGAAATAAAACTAGAAGACCGAAGCAAAGTTCTGACATAATGCTATTAAATGAACTGGTACGAGAGTATTTAGATTGGATGGGATACAAATATACATCGAGCGTATTCATTGCAGGTATAGAGTTGTTGTCCGTCGACAAGAGCCCATATACTTATATGTCGTCTGATCGTTTCAGAGTCCGATCTATCAAAATATCCGTTCGATCGAGAAATGGTGGCGCAAGGATTAGGAATGCAGGAAAGCGATACGAGCAGAACGTTACCGTTACTCTGCGGTGTCGTAGAAACATTAAAAAATTTGAAAGCTACATAACTATTTTGAAAAGTGCAACTAATCCTTTAGAGAATTGTAAAATCAGACATATCAGGGTTTTAAGTTATAGCGAGCTTGCACAGAACGAAGACAGTACTTATCGGTACAGAAAACTGTTGCAAAAGGATATTTATGCTTGACATATGCCAAAGTTTACAAATAGAATAGGAAAATACGTTTATGTGTATTTCTACGTTGAATACAAATACTCGATTTAAAAGAATTTTCTCTTTTTATTTTGTGACATCTCTTACATATTGACATTACATTATGAAAGTACAATATAACATTGAAATAGCAGAGGTCCTAGATGTAACTGCTGCTTTTTAAAAGTACTATTATCGGATTTCTTAGAGATATCGTTATCTACTGATCGCTATAATGTACAACCGCTTATTATAGAGACCTTACTTACAGCATTTTAATATTGAAATCGGAACGTGACAATTATGCGAAGGCCATACAATGTTCCAAATAAAAGAAAACAATTCTGGCCGTAAACACATTAAGTTAAATGTCTTAGAGTTCGTCACTACGGTTCGTCTTTGTCGTTAGTCATTTTATTCCCTTGATCGCCAGTGATATCTCATGATCGCTAATAAATAACAGACTAATAATGATTCCTGTTCAAAATGAACTTTGAACTCTAGAAGTAATAATATCTTGGATAGAGAATAATCAATTACCGTGTGTATCTATTACCGTGTGTTTATCAAGTTTTCCTTTTGTTCTCATGGATATGAAGAAGAGCACGGATGCATCTGAATCGATTGAGATGCGCGAGCGGTGTTCGTTATCAAAGAGTCTTCCGCAGGGTTGAATAAAGCATTGAGAACGAAATCGTTTGTTTGTTTCTTTGTTTTTGGTGGGGGAGGTGTAGACTGACCGTTTTAATGATGTCATTTGTGCTTGGACTTTTTCTTCTTCTTCGCTTGCTTATTCCTACTTTTTGATTTCTTCGATTTCTTTTTATGCTTCTCCTCGTCGCTACTCGTGTCCGACGATTCTGTATAAGAATCTGAATCGGAACTGCTCTCCCTCTTGGCGGACTTTTTCTTTTTATGCTTCTTGTGCTTCTTCCTCTTCTTTTTGTGTGACTCGTCGGAACTATCGGAATCTGAGCTTGAACTGTCCGAGCTAGTAGAGGAATCCTCGCTGCTCGTTGATTTCGACCGTTTCTTTAGGGGCTTTATGTCGATGTCTTTATCCAATTCGGGCTCGTCTAGCTTGAGCTTCTTCGTCGGCAAAGCTATCGTCTTAGCTTCGTCGCCGTCAGATTCGGAGTCCGAAGCGGAATAGTCAGGCTCGAAGCTTGCCTCGTCGAGTATGCTGCGCTTACGATCGGAAACGAGTCTCGGATTCTTCCGCTGTTTCTTCAACGTTTCCGTGAGAAGAGGTTCGGGATTCTCATAGCTGCTGAGCTTGTGTTCGTTTCCCTCGATTCCCTTTTCCTTCATTGTCGACCCTTCCTTATGCTTTTGCTTCTTCTCCTGACTCTTGTCCTTGTCCTTCTTATGCTTCTTCTCCTTCCGTTTCTTGTGTTCCTTCGACTTACTTCTACTGCGATGCTCCTTCTTCCGTTTCTTCTCTTCGCGCATCTTCTTGTCCCGCCTTCTCTCCTCCTCGTCGTCCTTGCACTTCAACAAATTCACCTTCGACATTTCGCTTCTCTTGTAGGTGCCGCCGGCCGGTGGAGTTCTTCCTCTCCTATCGCGATCCCTGTCCTTCTCGCGATCCTTGTCAATGCGCTCGCTCTTCGAGTCGCTTCTGTTAGATCGGAAG
The DNA here is from genome assembly GCA_033815515.1 of Cryptocheilus praepositus. Lineage (NCBI taxonomy): Eukaryota > Metazoa > Arthropoda > Insecta > Hymenoptera > Pompilidae > Cryptocheilus > Cryptocheilus praepositus. The sequence continues at coordinate 2,091,560 of JAWWQZ010000119.1, read as the reverse complement.
TCGGATCTAGAGTCAATTCTCGGATCCCGGTCTGATCTGATGTCGTGCCGTTCGCTCCTGAAGTCGGGCTTATCTTTCGATCGATCGCCGCCGCCCCCAGCCCCTCGTTCCTTGTCCCTCTTCCTGTCGTCGATGAATACCTTCCGTTCGACAGTCGGCAAGCTCATAGGCGGTGACATTCGTTTGTCGCGAGCCGCCGCTGCCGCTGCTGCAGCCGCAGCCGCGGCCGCCGCCGCCGATGATCTCGGCGATCTGCTTCTGGGCTGCTGCTGAGCTTCGTTCTTCGTCTCGCGCCTCTCGAGGAAAGCTTTTATCGGGCTTGCCGCCCTTCTCTCCTTGCTGTCCTCGACCTTCTCGCCTAGCCGCTCTTTAGCCGAGAGCCTGGTCGGCGAGTAAGATTCTGGGACCGGCTTGAACTTCGTTCTGTCCAGTTTCGGTTTCTTCGTCGGCTCGGTGATTTCGACGTTCCGCTCGTTTCGACCGACGCTAATCGTCACGTTGACGCCCTTCCTCGGCTCTCTCCCGGCTTCTCCTTCCAACACTTTCGGCTCTGGATTTTGGTAGAGAATCTTTCGGCTGTCGCTGATCTTCTTTATTTCAATCGGTCGGATCGCGTTGATCGCCTTCTGGAAGATTGCGTTCTCCGCCCGCTTAAGCACCTCCGACGTCACCACTTTCATAGACTTCGGCTCGTCCAATTGAAGCTTGTCCGAGGGCGACTCGCAGACACCGTCCGATTTTTCGATCGTATCGTCTCTCTCCCATTTCGAAAGTTCGGGTATCGGCGCCAAGAACTCATCTTTCTTCGGCGACTTTTCGTCCAGTAACATACCTTCCTTCTCGGACATTTCGTTCTCGGACAGGAGAGAGTATTTCTCGGTGATTACCGTGTTTATTTCAGTGTCATCCAGGCCCCCGTAAAGGCTATCTATCGGTTTCATTTCCGACTTCAACTCCGGGATAGGTTTAAAGTTTGGATTCGGCGGATTCGTTCCGAACTCGGTGTGCTCCAGTCTGTCGGGGCTTGCTTCGTTAAATTCAGGCGGCTCCGGGTTCATGGCTAACGATTTATCCTCAAATTCCTCTTTAAGCGGCACCATCGACGTTTCGCTGCTGGCAATACACTCTACTATCCTGTTATCGATGTTCTCGTCTTCGACAGTGGCTTTCAAGACGTCACTCTTAATAGGAGACTCAGCTTCCGCCTTTGATTCGACCAACGACTCTTCGTGCTCGGTGGTAGTAGACGACTTCACCGAGTCATCTTTCACCAGGCTATCCTTCTGCCCTGACTTCTTCTCCTTCTTCTTCTTCTTCTTCTTCTCCTTCTCGTCGCTATCCCGTTTCTTCTTTTTCTCCTTTATCTTCTTCTCTTTCTTCTTGTCGTCCATCTTCTCATCGTGATCCTTTTCTTTCTTCTTTCCACGATCAGGAGAAGCATCTTTCGCCTCGCTCCTCGACTTTTGTGAGTACGGAGTCGGACTCTTTCTGCTCTTCTTTCTCTCGGTCGATCGCCTGTCGTAACGATCATGACGATCCCTTTCCTTCTCGGGCTCGTAATCTCGTTCGCGCCGCTCCTTCTCACGACCGCGCGTTTTCTCATCCTGCCTGTGCCGTTGTTCCCTTTCGTCCCTGTAACTGGAAAATCCATATGATAAACGCTTTCTCAAACCTTTCGTATCCTAACAACGGTTATTGACGCGAAATCAAGTCCTACCGATCCTTATCGTATTCTTTCTTTTCTATATGCCTGTCGTCGTCCCGGCGATCGCGAACATGCCTATCGTCGCGTTCCTTTTCCTTATCCCGTCGATCTCGCTCATCTTTCTCTCTAGTTCTATCATCGTGATCTCTCGCCACTGGTGGGGCTCTTTCGCGGTCCTCGCGATCCCTGTTCACGATTCTACGCTCCCGATCATCTCTTTCCCTCGGACGATCGTCGCCGCGGTCACGGCCCCTGAAACAATCGACACATAACTCTATAACTATGGCCTCCTCGGTCTAATTTGTTAGCTATTATAAGCAGCCAACTGAATATCTTTATGAACATCAGCCTAACAACTGAAACATCTTTATTATCTGCAAACTATGCTTATCGTCCGTTTAGCGGATAGATGCAACAAAGTAGGAAACATGCCTCTCGTCTCTAAGTGGTAATCTGTCACGTTCTTCGGCATCGTGATCTTTCAAAGAATGCTCTCGGTCTTCCTGGTCTCTCAAGAGGCGCGTCCGATCTCTGTCTTCTCGCAAAGATCTCTCAGCGTGCTCGACGCCCGGGGGTGACAGATCGTAGTAGCCTTCGGTACCGGGTGGTGCCACATCATCGAAACGTTTGTGAGGCGGTGCATCACGGATCGGACTGCCAAAACGTTGGGAGGCTGGTCCGGCGTATCTGCGGGCAAAAAAATCCCGGCCACTCACACTTTTGTCATGTTAATATTCAGTCCCCACGATGTTCTTTCACTACATCGGAAAAATGACCGCGTCATGTCATTATTACATGTATTTATGTGTGTGTGTATATAAATATATATATATATGTATATTCACATAAATATACACATTCATGCATACATATGTATCTATACGTGTGTATACATACATGCTATATGTATATATATATATGTATATAACACACACACAGTTGTACACAGGTATATACATACAAGGGTACACAAATCCTGAATTTTGTTTCAAGTTTTAGATTGCTCGAATGTGTAAAGTAAAGGATAAAACGTACGAACGAATTACCAAAATTATATAGATATCTGATTTTGTGCAAAGAGTTATTCTGCAACCGAAAAAGCATCTGTAACCGATACGTTACTCAAAATAGCCACAAATACCTAACAAAGAATGCTTATATCTTAATGAAAGGCTAATAGTTTAGATATTCTTTGTGATCAAATCGAATACATTAGAAATGTTAATTTAACAAAGATTTTGACGGTTTCAACTAGGTGTTTCACATTTACTACACAAATTCATTTTCTCAGATATAGCTTCCTTAAGCTGAAAATTAAAGAGATTACCAATTATCCAAATCCGTTAAAATTACTAGATAATATTATAAAACATGAAGTACATAAATCAACATTCATAACTTTTGCAGTATATATATATATACATATATTGCATGTGTATATATATATATCAATTTCCTTTTTTTTCTCCTATGTTCATTGAAAGTCAATTTTACTCACCGATAATTCGTAGCTAATCATTTAATTATTAAAGCCAGCCGTACTGTAATCAGTTGCCATTTAAGATACTCTCTCGCAAAGATTACTCGTCTCGGATAACGGGAATTGTTGCATACGCTACGGGTGATTAGAAACGATCATTTTTCATTTGTTATAAATGTTGATTTGGCCCTGAATTCACCTGATTCAGAAACCATGCAGATGTGTCAATCAGCTGGGTAGCTCCTGCATTCTCCGAACGGGTCCTTGTCGTATACACTTTTTTCCATGCTTCTCTCTTCTTTCACTTTTTTCTCATTCTCCGTAATTTAACGTTAATACAATACGTACATCCGAACAATGCGTTCTCTTCATGCAATATACATACTGCTGTATTTAATGACGTAAAGAAAAGTATTTCTGTGTTGCACGTGTAATATAACATTTAACATAATACAAACATAATACATAATACAACTAATACCTGTGTCGCTTAGGCTTACAGAAAGAATTCTTTTAAAGTCTACAGCGTAATAAAAATAATGCCTTTCAAAGCGAATGGACATTACGCTATGCAAATTCACAGTTAAGAGTTCCGTATACAGCATTTGTAACGTATAATTCAATGGATTTTGCATAAATGCCATTGTTGGCACGAATATTGAAAGGCCGTACAAAAGTGGAGACACCCTTACATACTTAAAGATTTCCACATGAAGTTCAGAGTGGTTTTTATCGCAAAATTTGCGGCAATGTAATGTAACTAGTGTCTTATAGAATACATTAAACTATTATGATAAATACTAATTCCGTTATATGCATCAATTTGTAAGCTAAAGCTTATATATATTATTGCAACTCTAATAACTTTATTTCAAAACTCTATAGCGTGAGACAGATGTAGTCGGTCGTCAAAGGCTAAAAATTTTCTCCGAATATATGTATAACACATTCTTTAGATACAAAATAATGCATAGTGTGCAACGGAGGGATCTTAACAGCAGAACACATGTGATAAACTTAACGTATACAATACGCTTCACAAGCTATTACATCGCAGTAATTCAATAGTGAAAAGTGTGCGTTTTGATAATATATCACGATAAGCATCGGTTTTATAATTTAGTTTGAATAAAATATTGCAGTAAAATATGAGTTTCGCAAGTCCGGAACAAATAATTCACTTAAGCCATAGAAATTAAGTGTTGTTGAAGAATATCAACTGTAAAAGATTCTAATGCTTTTGCAATGAATGAGAAATTCGTCAAGTCGAGAACATTCGTGAAAAAGGGTAAAAAGATAATGCCGATAATGTACACTAGAATCTTTCAGTAAAGTTCTTTACACTTAGGGATAAGGAAACAATAAAAAAAATGTGTTCAACGATGTATAATACCTACGAGTAGGGCTACAAAGCACTGGACTGAAATTTTTCACGCCGACCATATCTGACTATCACAAAGTGAAATATCCTAAAATCACACATTCTTGCGGTTCCATAAATAATATTAGAAATAATGGCTCAATTTGAACAATAGATTTATCACGTCATTGAAGAAATTATATGCGAAATGCATATCCAAGGTGAGAAGGTAAGGAATAGACCATGTCCGCGTACTATTTAAATTCCGAATTGAAGCTAAAGCTTCTCTGTGGGTATAAAAAATGTATGTACAAACAGACTAAACATATTAGTGATATAATGTATCAATTTGGACTGAATTGGACAAAAGTGTGCCGCAGGACGGAAAATGCCAAGGTACAAAAAAAATTCCACATACACGTCTGCATACACTCAATCATTCTTTCAGTCGCTTCCATAATAGATACTGTTATAGTATGCTCCTATAACAATAATATATAAAATATCAGTATATTACCTCGTAGATCAAATTAATGGCGGTAAGAGTAATATGAAATATTAAACAACAACACAATAGTGTGATCAGTGTTCATATAAATTGTTATCAGTTATATATAGTTATGCAATGCTATCAATTTTCCATTTAGATATTATAATTGCAGTTACTTATTAAAGTAACGATATAGACATTTATATTTATACATAAAATTATAACTGTATATAACGACATATGCATAACTCTGTTATAGTCGCATCTCGGTAAAATATAGTACAACCCGTGTTTCAATAATACTTCAGTTCAAGATTGGCACAGATTCATTTAATTGTTCGACATACAGAGCAGCAATGGTCCTATGTAAAGTACAATGTTTGCAAAGCATTCCAGAATAGTGTTTGCATTTCAAATCACTCAAAATAAGTTCTTCGAGAAATTTAGTATAAGACTTGTCGGCACAAAAAGATCCGGACAATCTTGAACACTGTACATAAATATACTTTGAAACCAACAATATAATTTGGTTACTTCTCAAGTAGTAATACGGTAAACCATACTAAAGTATAGAGAAAACACCGATCACAGAGTAATCGTAATCATACAGTAATACGTAATTTTTGGGTGTTATGTTATTGTATCCGTCTTCATTAGCAATATAACCAGAAAGGTTCATAATTCTTATATCACAGTCAAAAGTCAGCTTATTCTCTCTCCCTGTAATGTGTGCACGTGACTTGGTACACTCGATACGTGTAAATGTGCATCTGTACATACTACTACGTATTGCCCTAACAAAAGTTGAAGTTTTAATTATGATCATAGTTTGTTTGCACCATCCATAATAGTCTACAAGTTTTTTTTCTGATGTAGGAGACTCTATTATAAACTTTCTCATGGAGTCCGTAAAGTCAGTAGCAGATACACAAACATGCAGTCACGCGTCTCGTTTAATTGGGGGAAGGGGGAAGGGGGTGCATTTTGTGCAGTCTTCCATTTTGATCCACATAATACTAACGTGTGAAAGTATACTACGGAATACTACAAAGTATTTGTACAATTGCCTTCAAGTCGATAAAACCATAGCAATCTCGCAGCATACAATATTCAACATACCACTCTTGCAGTAACAAAAAATCATACACTACCAGGAGGGTTGCATAAGTTTAGCACTCGTCTAAAAATACGACCCGCATTTCGCCGGCACAACGAACGGCTTTGAGGGAAACCCAATAAGAAAAGCTGTGCCGCAATTCTACTAAAATCATGCAACAATCCTGCGAATGCAGTGTGACGCACAAATGTATCATAATAATCGCTTAGCTATGCGTCTTTTCGAAAAACTGTTGTCATTAGAACTCGTTCTCGCTCATCGTATTTCATTCGGCACAATTCCAGAGCCATTTGTTTAACCGGGGCAGCAGCATATGGTATGTTGGTAGACTGTCTGCTTAGCGTGTACGTGTATTAAAGTACTATTGAGGCGAAAATACCTGTTGTAGGAATCATAATAGTCTTTCCTGTCCGTAGGTGGAGGTCCCAATGACATAAGGGGTGGTGGGTGACCTCCAGTGACTAGATGCGGCAACAACGGTGGTATATTATGTTGGGATGATTGGTTTCTTATCGGATATCTCGGCATCGGTCTATCCCTGGGTGGCACGTCTCGCTCACGATCTCGGAATTGATAATCATGAGCTGGCGAATCATTATAATAAGTATTATATCCATCTCTGGGCTCTCGTGATCTGCCACGTTCTCTTTCACGCTCTCGTTCTCTTTGAAATCTACAACATTATATTGTATTACTAAAAATGTTCTCTTGTGCTAGGTCGCCGTAGACAATTTTCCATAATAGAAAAATCGTTTAACGAACGCTTTATTTACAAGAATGGAAAAGTGCCGCATCGTGAATTGGATATAATCAAATGAAACCTTTATTCTCTCGTTTACCTGCTCCCGACGACTATTTTGTGAATAATTCTTCCTTTTTTTTATTTTATTTTACGTAGAACGGGGTAAAAATTTATGTGACTTTCATTTCCTGTTACATATAGGTCACAAGTTTCACGAGGTTTCGAGTAGTTTAGCTCGACATAACAATAGTTATATAGGTTAAATGAAAAAATTAATATATACCTTGGCGGTGATCTAACTGGTGATCTATATCGAGGTGGAACATCTCGATCTCTGTCTCGATCACGATCGCGCTCACGGTCACGCTCACGATCCCGGTCTCGATCACGATCACGTTCTCTGTCTCTTTCTCTATCTCGGTCCCTATCTCTGTCTCGAGATAAAGATAATCTTGGCGATTGACTGCGTGAATACGATCTTGATCTGAAAGTAAAAAGCATATTTGATATATGTATATGTACATAGGTAAAAAGATAACGGAGAAGAAAGCGAGGAGTTAAGAGGAGCGGGCGAGTGCCAGTTCCGAGGCTGAGTGCGTCTTAACACATTGTTAACCGGCAATTTTCGACAAAACTTGTTTCAAGTCACCGGCTATTATTTCGTGATTGAACATGGAAGTAAAACGATGTAAATAACCTTCAATAAAGTTTGTTCGTGCATAATAAATTCAAATTGAAGTTTGGACATACATTTTATGTAACTTTTAATATTTCTTCGTATGATTAACTGTACAGCAATCATTTACGCGTAGATGTAGACAAGAGGTTTTGCATATATATCTTGTTTCGGTGCGCTTCCCTTTTAAAGAGTTAAATTGTACATACTCTTGATATTTCATTTTCAATAATCATTTTCCAAATGACTGCAACTTATTTAAAAATCACTCGGGCAACTATATAAAGCATTCACGTATAAATTATTGAAAAATGCGTCACCGTCATGTTCCGTCGTTCTTGACACTTTCTAATACTAGAATTGTAATAAAAGCCTGAGTACCAAGAAAAGTATACTTTTTTATAATAAAGCAGACGCGATTGAACACAATGAACAAAATTTTGCTATATTCTATATTGGTCTGCGTTTCAAAAATTAAAATAGCGGACGCAAGTGCAAACACGAGTTAACTCGTGACCGGTCAACAACGTGTGGCCACGAAAACACGAGTTAACTCGTGACCGGTCAACAATGTGTTAACACGTTCACGCCGGCGTGACCCACCGGTGGTTCACGCTCGATTGTCCCATCGGACATGAACATTTGTTTATACGCCGCTCACCATAAAAAATATAGTTCGTTTAGTAAGTGGACAAAATTGCCATATAGTTGAACATTTAAATAATTGAATTTTAAATAATTGAAACAAGCAACAATCGTGCGTCACCAAATTAAGTGCTCCATGAATTCGAGCGCCGCCTCACAGCGAAAAACATGAAAATCGGCCCCGGCGTGAACGTGTTAAAGTAAACGCATAAATATGACTATGAATACTTGCGAGTGCAATAATGATTGAGAGGAAAACTGTGAGAGTATACCTGCTGATCGAGAAACTTCCACTTCGCGATCTACGTTTAGGGGTACGACTCCGTGGTCTTAGAGGTAACGGTGATCTTGACGACCTTCTCTTAGACGGAGGGCTTCTGGACCGACTAATCCGAGACGAAAAGGGCGATCTGCGACTGAACGAGCGTGATCTAGACCTGGTATAACTTCGAGATCTGGATCGTGTCCTACTTCTCCTCCTATGTTTCCCGAGTCTTCTGTCTCTCTCATCCTTTTCTCTTAACATTCGTTCAAAGGCTTCCAACGGATCGTCAATGATGCTGAAACGAGATTACTTGAATAGCGTTGAACCATGAGCGCCGAAAGCGCAATCGCCGCGTTCACTTACCCCGGTGGATTTCCATTATGCATATTTCGTCCCATACCTGGGGGCGGTGGCTGCAAGCCTCTGTAACCAGCTAAGGAATATAACGAAAATTACATTGTCTCCGTATGATACGCGCGCATCCCTAAGGATAATTTGCCAATAAGTATTTTTAGAGTACGTACGATGATGCATGCCTCTAATGGGCCTCGGAGGCCCACTGTAGTTACGCGGTGGCTGAGAAGGCCTGTAGCCTTGCTGCTGATAGGGTGGCCTTTCATATCTCGGTGGTCCATAATGTGACCCTTGCTGATGCGGATACATCGGTATTCTATGGCTCATGTAAGGATCTGGCAAAAGCGGAGCATTGTGAGGCGGGACATTAGGTGGAGGTTGATTGTAATTTGGTTGTGGAATACGATCCTCGCCCGGTGGAAACGGTAGTAAAGGCGGCTGATTTCCCGATGAAGGAACGTGCAGATGGGGTTCGTCAACCTGGAAATTCGAATTATAGCGACGGCGCGTACTAGAAGACTTACTTTCGAGAATTATTCAGTCGCTCCCACCGTCGGTGTGCCTGGACGGTCCTCAGTTGATCGACGAATCGCGGCATCGTAATGCATAGCAGGCGGATAATGTCCATCATCCGGTGGCAAACCCTGGTAGCCCTTCGAAGGAGGAGGGTTCATTAAATGTGGCAATGGGGCTCCCTGTGACGAATATTCACTGTGCTGAGAATGTCTAGGGGACAAAGATCGCCTGCGACTCACTGTTCGTAAATTCTCAATCCTACGACCACGTTCTCCGCTTCTAAGACACAAAGATTACTCAGAACATGTATACGACGGAATTTCATTAAATAACACTATATTTGCTCATTTCTGTTTATGTCACTACCGTTCACGATGACCATCCCTGCTGAAACTACGTCTGCGCTCTCTGGATTGTCTTTCTCCCGCATAATCATTATCACGGTCTTTTTTCTCACGAACCGGAGGATCACTTCTTTCTCTGTCTCTTTCAGGTGAACTTCCAATGGCAGGGATTGGAAGTAAAGGCTCTGTTCCTGGAGGTAGTGGTACTTCTGTCTCTTCGTCACCTGGCAACTTTGTTACCACATCACTTTGAACTTCCGATTCGGGAGCAATTTCCGGAACTGCTGTGCAAAATAAATAATTCAAAATAAATACCGAGCATCGAATCGATCGATAAATTCTGTTCAGTACTCAATATTAATTTTCGTACAAAGAGTGGCGACGGTTCACAGTAAAAGTGAGGTTAGGTGAAGCAAAAATATCAGCTGATAAAATAAATTGCTATTTCTCACTTTCAATGTATATTATTTCGGAAAAATGCACAGCACTTAGCAGCGGCAGGTGTTAATCGATTCATTGTTTCGACAACATTCCATGCGAAATGACATAATACTACCGGAAAAGTGGTTAAATACTCCGATAATGGCGTCTGCCCTTTGTTTTTGTATATGAAATGAAATTTGAAGCACCGCGATATATTTAGTCTTCTAAGAAACAAAATTTTCTTTACGTAACATTTTTTTTTTGTGCGCGTCAAGTACTGAAATAAAAGTTAATGTAAATTAATATTTTATACGTCGAAACGATCATTCTACCAGCGTATTTGAACGCAAAAATGTGACCGAAATATTTTTATACTGTACCTTCGCACCTCTCGGCGGAAATTTTCATTGCGTGCGATTTATGGCAATATTTTTTTAAATAATGCGCACTTAAAAGTAATGTCTGACTTTTTGCAAATCAAGCTACTCTCGTACAAAATATTATGTGTAACATTAGAAACTGATTAACAGACCCTTCTCCTTCCTCGTATTCTTCGGTGGAATTCTTTTTATATGCATACAAATAACCTTATTGCTTTTAGGAAACTATACGGATTAGTATTTAAAATTGATCGAAACTGTTCACAGACATGGCACAGATGATATCATGACTGAAAATGGCTTCTTTTGAAGATCGCGCGAAGTTGATACAGTTCCGCATCAAGATATTATTTCTGTTTTTAAATCATCAACTAAGAATGTTTGAGAAATGAGTCAATTGATGTTAAACTTTGAACACCATGCTAATGAGCCTAGATCGGGATAATATATGCAACGATGTTCTCTTTAATAGACAAAAAATAGATATTCGTAACAAAATATTTGTACAAGTTTTGGAGAGAATTTTGTTAGGCAGAGTAACAGCATTCTGAAAATGACTTAGTAATTACTGGAGGAAGAAAACACAATAAAAGCCGTTGTTATACAGAGTATGGAGTCTCGTACGGAGTTTGAAATTGAAATTTCAACAGTGAATGATGTAAGTGAAAAGAGCACTAATCAAAGGGAAATACTTACTGGCCGTTGTCTGAGATTGTTGACCGGTTGTCGCAAATTGCTGTGACACAGGATCAAAATTAAGAGGTGGTTGCTCTACATATTCTTGTGGCGTTACATTAGAAACGTTAGGTGGTTGAGCGGATTTATTTTGTCCAGACGATTGAGCTGCATTTTGTTGACTATCGATCTTTGGCTGCTGTTCCGTCTGTATAGGAGTTTGCGTCTTTTGCAACGGTGGTCTGTACGCCTGTCTTTTGGCGTATCCCGTCTCGTTCTTAAAATTCATCACGGCGTTACGTAAAAATCGATTCGGAATAAGCGTTTCCGGCGACACGTCTTTCTCATTGCAGTCCGGACACTCGTGCTCCTCCGACTCCAACAGAAATGTACGAATACCTGTTGAAAAAAGCGACAGCCTAAAAACAGAACTTGACATACAGACGAATAGCGAAAGTTTTATGCGACTAATGAATGAACAATTACACTCATCGCAAAAGGAATTCCCGCAACAGGGTATCATAACGGCGTCTGTTAACAGGTCTTTGCATATATTGCATAACAAATCTTCCGGGATTTCTGGCTTTTCGGCGACAGGCTCGGGATCCTGCGAGAAGGGTGGGCGCTCCTTTTTTCCTTCCTTGTATGCTTGACTGAAAATCAAGGTAATGTCTAAGAGAGGGAAAATTTCTATACACTCTTTTCTCAGTCTGCATTACACAGTGTGTTTGAGGAACAACAGTGAAACAGTAGTAGGCTATTTTTGCCTACCTTTTTGCCTTTATCCTTAGATAAAAAGTGTTCATTTATTTACTTCTCTATATTTTGAGTATCGTCTGAAAACTTACTGATCAATAGCAGGAACAGCGTATTGTCCCGTTGGCGTCATCATGGCACCGGGTACTAAGGGTCCTTCGACTGGTACCATGAAACTCCTGGGTATACCTGTGCTCTTTTTAATCTCAATAGGTTCTTGATTCGTGCCGAGTGGACAATTTTTGATCCAATGTCCCGGTTGATGACATTTGTAGCACCGATAGTTCGCAGGTACATCACCGGTTTGATTAGCACCGCGTATTTTCATGTAACTGTTTCAACCCAATCAATTATAAGCTTATGAAAATTACGCCGTTGTAATGTTTGCGACAGCGATGTAGACGATAAGTGTCTTACTTTGATGGATCATAGTCCTGGGTAGACTGTGTCATCATCGCTCGAATCTTATCCTCTTCCGAGCCATCGAGTCTTGTCAAATCCACAGCTCGTCCAAGATTAGATTCATCTTTTAAATTACTAAACGCAGGGGCTTCATTTCGGTCCCATGATCTTTTCTGCTGTACAGTTAATGGAACTCTAGCGACGATCAAGCTAGTATTTTTAGCGATTAGGGCATTGTCATCGGTATAATCTGAAATTCAACAGAATCCAGTGAAGAACTTAAAGCGTCTATCTAATATTAAATTGACGGATCTGTTAGAAAATGGTTGCGCTCAACGAGCAGGGTTTTACCTTCTTTCGTTTGTGCATTCGTTATTTGCAAATCAAAATCAGTGTTTCTTCCTATGCGCTTCTGATGAAAGATTGCCTTTTTTAAATCTGCCACTGATATGTGCAGTCCGTCGAAGGACACAGTGTCATAGTCCAACGTAGATTTGAATTTATAATGGACCGACATGTTTGTTACTTCAATAACCTGTGGATATATATCGAGCGAGAAGAAATTAAACAAACGGTATGTTCATTCTTTTAGATAGAAAATACCGTCTTTCGTATACGCCGTTTAGACAACGGAATAATCGATTTCGCAGTAGCGTAATGACACATTTTTAATAACATAACAAAAATGTAATTCCAGTTGCGAAACGGTGTTGTGTACAGTTTAAGTTAGGGAGAATAAATCTATGCGGATACTTCAAGTATTCAGTTTTTAGAAGTTATTAAGCTTCCTCGAGTGAAGCAGTTATACGAAGAGAAGAAATATACGACGGGAAGAAAAGTATATAAAATTGTGTAATAGATAACTAAAGGTGAGAAAGCTGTGCGTATATAACTTTGAAGTATATCGCAGTAAACGTAACTGTACTTGATTGTCAACCTGAAATAATCAGTGAATAATTTGTAAGAAAAGTATAAAAATGACTTGCCGCAGTGATAAGAGGATGATGGTAAATTTTCGTACGGTTCGAAAAGAGTAGAAGAAGAATTAGGTTATGGCATAATGTACGTAGAACGGTCGGAAGGATACATATTGAATTGAAGAAAAATAGATGAGAAGAAAAACGTGACGTTTCGTCGAGCAAAGAATCGCAGGAACGAAAAGGCAAAGACGAAAATACCTGTCCACGGAGCGTGACGATATCAATAAATGTTGACGTGCTTTTCAAAGGCGAAGAAGCTAGAGTCGCGAGTCTCCGGGAAAAAGTGTATCCTCTCGCGGCGATAACCTATACGCCAGTTACGGAGCTCGAAGAAATACTTACATTACGAACAAAACACTGGGGCCGTATAGAAACGCGAGGAAATACGAGTCGATCGCTAAGAATCTCAGCCGTATGCGACGGTGAGAAAAAACATTAAGTTCGTAGACGATAGAATCAATAGCCTCTTTCGACTCCGTTTGACGATCATCGGTGTTTGTTGCGCTTGTCTCCTTCGTGCCGAAAGAGATAAGAGGTTGGTTCGTCACATATCCGCTTCACATGATCGGATGTTCGGATGATCGCAATGACGGCGACTCTGCCCTTAACCGTTAACAAACGACGCGAGTGGAGTCGTCAACAGTTCTCATTTGCACTCAGACCTGCCTCTCGACGGACGGAGCGCGAGTTTTATTCGACCGAGTTTTATTCGACCGAGTCTCGACACGTCCAGCCACCGACGCACGGCTTTCTATCTCAAAAGCGATTCTCGACTTTCGACTCTCGACTTCCGACTCGCCACTCACAAGTTTCAAACATTACGGATAGATTTAAATTTAAATTTTCCTCACTCCAGGGTTAACGTTTATGCCGTTAACACGTTGACTGCCAAGCGTATTTTACTATATTAGAACAGCGATGCTATAAAATACTATAGCGTTTGGCTGAATTATGCAACATGTAAATAATGTGCAGGTATTGGAGACCAAAGGATCGCGTCACTATTCTAACAACTGCATTTATAAAATAATAATTGCTACCCATTGCGAATATTTTGGATGATCTTCAGTAAAATCTTTTGTGCTGGTTACCGGTGATCAGGTTGACTGCCGACCGTATTTTACTATATTAGAACGGCGATGGTATCAAATACTATAGCGTTCGACTGAATTATGCAAAATGTAAATAACGTGCAGGTATTGGAGACCAAAGAATCGAATCACTATTCTAATAACAACTGCATTTATAAAATAATAATTGCTACACATTGCGAATATTTTGGATCTTCAGTCAAATCTTTTGTGCTGGTTACCGGTGATCAGGTTGACTGCCGACCGTATTTTACTATATTAGAACAGCGATGCTATAAAATACTATAGCGTTTGGCTGAATTATGCAACATGTAAATCATGTGCAGGTATTGGAGACCAAAGGATCGCATCGCTATTCTAATAACAACCGCAAATTTATAAAATAATAATTGCTACCCATTGCGAATATTTTGGATCTTCAGTTAAAGCTTTTGTGCTAGTTACCGGTTGACTGCCGACCGTATTTTACTGTATTAGAACGGCGATGCTATGAAATACTACAGCGTTCGACTGAATTATGCAAAATGTAAATCATGTGCAGGTATTGGGGACCAAAGGATCGTATCGCTATTCTAATAACAACTGCAAATTTATAAAATAATAATTGCTACCCATTGCGAATATGTTGGATCCTCAATAAAATCTTTTGTGCTGGTTACCGGTGATCAGGTTGACTGCCGACCGTATTTTACTATATTAGAACGGCGATGCTATGAAATACTACAGCGTTTGACAGAATTATGCAAAATGTAAATCATGTGCAGGTATTGGAGACCAAAGAATCGAATCACTATTCTAATAACAACCGCAAATTTATAAAATAATAATTGCTACCCATTGCGAATATTTTGGATGATCTTCAGTAAAATCTTTTGTGCTGGTTACCGGTGATCAGCTTGACTGCCGACCGTATTTTACTATATTAGAACAGCGATGCTATAAAATACTATAGCGTTTGGCTGAATTATGCAAAATGTAAATAATGTGCAGGTATTGGAGACCAAAGAATCGAATCACTATTCTAATAACAACTGCATTTATAAAATAATAATTGCTACCCATTGCGAGTATTTTGGATCTTCAGTCAAAGCTTTTGTGCTGGTTACCGGTGATCAGGTTGACTGCCGACCGTATTTTACTATATTAGAACGGCGATGCTATGAAATACTACAGCGTTCGACTGAATTATGCAAAATGTAAATAATGTGCAGCTATTGGAGACCAAAGGATCGCATCGCTATTCTAATAACAACCGCAAATTTATAAAATAATAATTGGTACCCATTGCGAATATTTTGGATCTTCAGTCAAAGCTTTTGTGCTGGTTACCGGTGATCAGGTTGACTGCCGACCGTATTTTACTATATTAGAACGGCGATGCTATGAAATACTACAGCGTTTGACTGAATTATGCAAATCATGAATCGCGTCACTATTCTAACAACTGCATTTATAAAATAATAATTGCTACCCATTGCGAATATTTTGGATCTTCAATGTAAATAATGTGCTGCCGAGCAGATTTTGTTGTATTAGAAAGGCGATGATATAAAATACTATAGCGTTCGACTGAATTATGCAAAATGTAAATCATGTGTAGGTATTGGAGACCAAAGAATCTATATTCTAATAACAACTGCATTTATAAAATAATAATTGCTACCCATTGCGAATATTTTGGATCTTCAGTAAAATTTCTTGCGTCGGTCACCGGTGACCATCATGGCAGTCAAAGTGTTAACAGGTTGACTGCCAAGCGTATTTTACTATATTAGAACGGCGATGCTATGAAATACTACAGCGTTCGACTGAATTATGCAAAATGTAAATCATGTGCAGGTATTGGAGACCAAAGAATCGAATCACTATTCTAATAACAACGGCATTCATAAAATAATAATTGCTACCCATTGCGAATATTTTGGATCTTCAGTAAAATCTCTTGCGTCGGTCACCGGTGACCATCATGGCAGTCAAAGTGTTAACACGTTGACTGCCGAGCGGATTTTGTTGTATTAGAACGGCGATGCTTGAAATACTATAGCGTTCAACTGAATTATGCAAAATGTAAATAATGTGCAGGTATTGGAGACCAAAGGATCGCATCGCTATTCTAATAACAACCGCAATTTATAAAATAATAATTACTACGCATTGCGAATATTTTGGATCCTCCGTAAAATTTCTTGCGTCGGTCACCAGTGACCATCATGGCAGTCAAAGTGTTAACGTTTATGCCGTTAATACGCTAATCTCATTCAATATCTTCTTCAGCGGGGATAGACACGTGGCCAAGAATACCTTCTTCACATTTCCATTTTATCCAGAGAAAAATTGAATCGCTCTAATAAACGTCTACTCATATAACAATAAACCATATATAAATCAATTCCTCTATACTCGCTCCTCTCGATAGAACATATTTACAAACTTACAAAATTTTTATTTCTCCCAAATGTCGATTTGTAGATACATAGAGTTCTTGTAAGGTGGGGCGAGTAATTGATAGCGATTATGATTACACAGTAATAATTTGTAATACACAATTTTTTGCATATTTAAATTACAGCACAGTATAAGAACAGTAATATATATATACATATATATAAATATATATATATATATATATGTACACATATATACGTGTGTCTATATATGTTGATATATATATATTTATTTATTTATTTTTACATTAGTATTCAACATATTTGAAAGAGAACCTGAGATGCAGCACACCGTCATTTTTCTGATTTTTCTTCTCTTTTTTTTTTGTAAGAGCGATACATATAAACTCTAGTAATCGTATTGAATGCACACATACAAGCCCTGTTAGAAAACATATCGGAATAAGTATTAATGTTGATAGCTTTTTACAGCATTTATTGAAATACAGAATCTATTCCATTACTAAAGAAGATACTTCTTTGAGATCATCCGTAAACTGTCTCTAATATGGGGTTTCAATAGCAAAAACAAAAAAAGCACATCCGTACATAACGATAGTTAGCTCTTTGTTAATCGCTGGACTTAAAATACGTTAACTTTCAAATTGATCGCGCAAAAATTGAAAAGGGGGAAAGAAAAGTGTTTCATCAGCTTACTGTATTATCATTTGAAACTCTACTTATACTTATTCCTTGATTTCGCACATGTTTATCACTCCTACTTTTTTCACAGCAATACTATAAGACTTGACCTGATCGGAGAATATCACAATGAAAGTAATCCTATATCATTTCGTCATTTTCACCTCCTAATTGTGGACGCGTGAAAACATTGTTACAAAATATGCGTTGCTCGTGTTCGTACAATATACATAGGTAACGCCAAGTATCCTTCTTTCTTCCCCATTTTAGCCTGGCCTTTGGTATAAGCCCTCTGTTTTGAAAGCAAGTCTATTAACGACACACGTACATCTACCGTTTATAAGTATTACCGAATATGCAAGAGAAGTCTGCAAGTTGTAAGCATGGATTTATTGAAATGATTTGTTTTGCCGAAGAATGTGGTCCGAGTGCAAAGTGTGTTGCGCCTGTACGGGTCGTACGCTTAAAACTGCTTTTAGACAATTAAAGATACCGTTTGCATGTAAGTTTGTGCGTAAGATTAGTTTTAGACCGTAATTGCCCATTAAAGTAACGCGGATGTGAGAGTAAACGAGAGTAAACGAAAACTTTGTCCCAATCAGCCGAAGTATCGTTTCTTTGCTTTGCTCTATAGACCATACTCTTACGTATCCTAATTAAGGGTGTCAGAGTACACGCAAATGACTTAACGAAGCCAAGCACTCGAATATTTCAAGTAGCTTGAATACTGCGGATGATCCTAAAAATTCGATCTACTCGAATAGCTTAACACTTTGACTGCCGTGCGTATTTTACTATATTGAAACCGTAACGTGATGAAGTACTACAGAATATGATTGAATTGTGTAAAATGAAAATAATGCGAAGGCATCGGAGAACAAAGAATTTAAACATTATTTAATATTAATTGCACTTACAAAATCATCATGAATGCTACCGATTAGGTATTTTTTGAATTTTTTGTGAGACCTTTTGCGCCGGTCACCGATGACCACCATGGCAGTTAAAGTGTTAATCATAGTCATTTTCCTATTTATTAGATGAGAATGTTAGATTTATTTTTTCTTTGCTATCGAGAAAATGTCAATCGAATCCAGTTCCAAATAAACTTTGAGCCAATTATTTGTATTGTCGAGACGTTTTGTCATATATTAGTCAAATGAAATTTACTCTATTACTCAAATGAAATTTACTCTATTACCCCTAGTAGATTTCGTTACGTTTTTCAATTTCGTTATCCTTTACTATTCGAGTTATTGGAATAATCGAGTACTTGGTTCAGTTCGGCACGAGCTTTACTCGGTTCGAATGTTCGGAGCACCGGCTAACCCATAATCCTAATCAGTTTGAACGGCGTACCTATAGCAACAGATGCAAATATAGCAATGCGTAAGTTGCTCTTTGCGTTAGATGCGTCATTTAACCAAAGAAGCATTGCTCTATCTATCTATCTCACGTCACTAGTCGATCCGGGTTAACAAAGTAAACATCTCATTCATTACGATTGCTCTGTAACTTGTCATACTTTCTAGCCTTGCCATTTTTTTTTTACATTGTACCTGCGTCAGGTACTGTGGACAAAAGGACGGTGAGTATTTGAAGTATAACGCTCTGAAAGTACATTGTTAAAGTATCAATTTTTCGAATGATCCTGCGTCACGTGAAAAATACGAAATTATAATAAATAAATGTGCGACAGGAAATCACAATGTCATGTGTTAACTTATTATATGGTCGTTCGCAAGATACCCAAATTCGTAGAGAAATGAATTTCGAAACAAACACGCTTGTCTTTTCTCGGCATAGATTAAAATACGCAATACGGCAGAACCATAGGAACATAATTTTACTAAATCCTTCATGTTTCGCATTAGATTACTTTTAAAATTCGGTCGTAAATTGCCGAAACTCGTAACAGGTATGTTATATCACACTAATCACTTACGTAAGTTATCCACAAAGATATATCATATATGCTGGTCTAATAAAATATAATATACTCAATCGGATAAATTTTGAAGTCTCTGTATAGTAGATGCAACTCCGCATATTTTACACCTCTTATTCTCGAGTGCTCTTAAAAAGTGACAAATTAAAAAGTATATGTTTATACGTATCATATCACATACTTAGATTGCAATGACCGTCAGCATTCGCTCGTATGGAAAATTTAAATTTTTATCCTTTTATAGGTGAATAAAGAAAAAATCCTTTGAACAGCATCCTCTTAAAGCGCTTAACCATCCGTATAAGCAACTCTTCTTTGTTAATGCTCTTTCAAATGGTAAACCACCCTTAGATTTTAAGCGTCTGAGCGATCTGAGATCTCTAATAACAAGCCCTGAAAAGTGAAGGGCATCTCTGCTGTTGTTCCGAAACACGTGTATATAATCATTGGATTGTACGAAAGTAGCGTTTTTCACAGTTTCGGTAGAGTAAATTCGTAATTGTTGCGAATATCAGCTAAATAAATAAATTCAGCGTTAAGTAAAAAGTAGAAATAGAATAGCTATGAAATGATGAAAATTTGAAATGCAACGTCGGTAGAACTATTATAGTTAATCGTTATAGTTAGTCGTGTGACAATATATACGCGGTAATAAAATGAAAATAAAAGGAAAAGTCAATCGGTTTCCCATTTGGAATAACAATTTTTATGCAGCTTTCCATTGGAATTTCTTTCGCCAACTTGCTTCTCCCATGTACTCGTAATATCTCATTTGATCGGTGTAAAAGCCTTCGAAGTATCAAGTTACTTTTTCGTCGAACGGTGCAATATTGAAAGGAAACGTCGCGATGCCGCTTATAAAGGGAGAGTGATCGAATTGAAGAGGCTGTTCGTAGTGACTGCAGTCTACACGAAGCGTAAATAGTTGAAAAGATTTCTAGCATAGCTGCGCAGATGTTTGTTATCGTTTACGAGCGTGCAAGGTGGCGGTAAAGAAAGTTGTCACCGCAACAGCCCGTATTGTCAAAATCTAAAGTCCAATAATAAGTTAACTGCTTTTATTCCGTATAAACGTATCTTGATTATATATGTATATATATGAATTGTACGTAACGCACTCACTCACTCAGTCAGTCACTCAGTCAGTCAGTCAGTCAGTCAATCAGTCAGTCAATGAATCGCGCACATCCAACCCAGGCACACAACGCGCGCACACGCACACACTGCTAACACATTGATAAACATGCTACTTAAATGTTCTCTTCATATTGTATGTATGTCACAAACCTTAGTTAATTAAATAATATATTATTTAAAATAAAATACTTATATTCGTATTAGGAAATGTAATGTCAGTTGATAAAAAGAGTGGTCAGCTTCGAATCCGGAGGAAAATTTGATTGTAGCGTTCTAATGATGTAGCAATCGGAACAAGATTCTTTTCGTATAGACGATCCTGTTCAAAGGGGATATTTTAAGAGGATGATACCTTGTTTGAATGAATGTTTTCGCTTCGCTCTAAGGATCGCTTAGAACAGGATGTCTTAAGGTTTCTCGATAGAAACGTCCTTGATAATATCGTCTTTAGTTACGTTCTGGTTCATTTGATCGTTCTCGTATTCCACAAAGTCGTCGAACAAACTTGGCCACGCCTCCGCATCGTCGTACGCCCCAAGATCGTCGCCGATGCTCTCCGCGAAATTGAGAAACATGTTCCACGTGTCCCTGGGTATACCCCGTACATGGTGACACTCTAGAAATCGCAGCCATCTCGATAAGAGCGGAGGCTCTCGTATGGTGAAGACAAGCCTCCAGAGTACAATGGCCATGTCAGCTGGTAATATTCTTTGACCAGAGGAAACGTCGAGGCCAAACCGGAATGTGAATCGATAGAGATCTTTGAACAAATCGCTGTTGACCATTAGTTCCTGGACAACTTCCGGCAATCGGGTCTGTATACCGCGTATACTGTCGACGCGCATTGCCTTCAACCCTGTTACGAACTCTTGTCGTGTGAATTGGCACATCTGCTCCGCGTTCAGTTTCCAAGCGAGAACGAGAACTTTGAATTCGTCCGGTGATAACTGCAAGTCTTCGCAAAGTCTCTCTATGCCGTCCGCTAATATTACGTCTTCGTGCGGATCCTAGAAATGGCCTATGTTACGCATATATTGCATAGAGAGCGCTAACAACCAGGGCGACCAACCCAAATCCACCTACCTTATACTGTTCAAAGAGCGTGTTTAGCTTGCTTTCGGACAATTCCTTCTGTTGCTTTGACTCTGCGCTGACGTTCAAACCGGAGGATGTTCCTGATCTTCCTAATGGCGGTAGGCGCGAGTAAAATCCGCGAGACATTCGCAGATTGTTTTGTACGCTCGGTACAGATCCACAATTGTCCGATCCAACATTATTAGGAGTAGATAACGAACTTAATGATTTTCTGTTCCCGTTAACATGCGTTTCATTAGGCACAAGAGACCCAGTTTGTTGGCAAGAATTTTGGAACAATCCCCTGAGTTCCATCGTTTCTGTAAGTCAGTATAGAATAGACGACGATGAAAGAACCTGAAGCGGTTCGGCGGAAGAGAGACATCCGTGCGAAAAGTACCGTCTTTTTGCTCCAACGCGTTTGATTGATCGGCGGTAGGTGGTGAAAGTGGCACCTTGAAGCACGAACAACAGTTTCCCATTGGTACTGTCCGTATGTAACGTCAGATGTGATTATCCCATGCATCAGTAGTTCAGTCTTTCTTTGGCAGTCTTGATCAAAAGCTGAAGAACAGGTTTGTCGCACCGCATCGCTTAAGTTCGTGATCTTGTGCGCTTAAAAAAAGTGCGCGTACGCGCGTACTTTAGATATTATCAGTAGCGGACAAATATTCTGCATAGCGGTACACGTATACCTTAGTAGATCGAAAAGGACCGTATGTATTTATAAATGAACATTGCGCCACGGTGATCTTTTGTACTCTCCGAGTTTGAAGCGTGCTTTCAGATTTGTCAATCCAACGATGTACCGGCATTGCAGTTGACCTTATCAGGGCTGAGTGTTTGAGCGACGTTACGGTATCGGAAAGCACAGAAGATCTCAGCTACAGCGATGTGCTCGGAGGTGTCAAATTCGGAATTGAGGATTGTGTTGTTATTAAGGAGGAGCGGGTGACTTAACAGGACAATCGCCTACCTTGTTATTAAGGCAGCCTTTCGATCTGTCGGGGTCTTGATAATCCCAACCCGTACCCCCCAGAAGATAATGCCTTGAATCGACCGCATTCATAAATCTTGTTGAACTCGGGCTCGTTATTCGTGCCAGTTGATAATCAACAAGAAGACGCTTCAGTCCCACTATTAACGAGCATCCTTTCCGCACGACTCCCCTCTCGGTTTTGCATTCGACCAATTCCCAGTGTCATTTGCAGCGACGTAACCTTACTTGATAAAACAACAATGACAATTTCATTCCACGAATAAAACATTCACTCGCGGTCAATCGAAATGATACGATATTACCGAATTGTTGAACGAAAACACCGTGTCGAAAACATATTCTTCGTGTCCCGCGATACGTCACTAAAGTCCCTTTGCACTCGTATCGCGGCTATCTTCTCGCGGCAAAGTCAATGCTGCCAAATGTTGCCGCTCAAAAATCCTGCTTTCAATATTTTCTCAATTCTACGCGACAATCGAGTCTTTAACCCTTTCGCTACGGCGGTCTTTTCCACAATTTGCCTTTATGCTCATTCTTAAAAATGTCACGATTGTGAATTTTTTAGGAAAAGAACATTTCTGACGAGAGCTACGGCCGATTGAGAATATACACATGCAACAATGCTATGCTTTCTAACAAAAAAATGCAACACACGGAGCAAGAGGTCCATGATAAATGTGCCAAAATGGACTGTGGTCGGGCGACTATAGTCGCTCGTCGTACACAAGTAACGTATTGTGGAGGGCGACTATAGTCGCCCGTCGTAGCGAAAGGGTTAACACTTTGACTGCCATGATGGTCACCGGTGACCGGCGCAAAAGATTTTACTGAAGGTCCAAAATATTGGGTAGCAATGATTATTTTATAAATGCAGTTATTGTTACAATAGTGATGCGATCCTTTGGTCTCCAATACCTGCACATTATTTACATTTCGCATAATTCAGTCAAACGCTGTGGTATTTCAAGCATCGCCGTTCTAATACAACAAAATCCGCTCTGCAGTCAACGTGTTAACACTTTGACATGATGGTCACCGGTGACCGACGCAAGAAATTTGACTGAAGATCCAAAATATTCGCAGTGGGTAGCAATTATTATTTTATAAATGCAGTTGTTATTAGAATAGTGATTCGATCCTCTGGTCTCCAATACCTGCACATTATTTACATTTTGCATAATTCAGTCGAATGCTATAGTATTTTATAGCATCGCCGTTCTAATACAACAAAATCCGCTCGGCAGTCAACGTGTTAACACTTTGACTGCCATGATGGTCACCGGTGACCGACGCAAGAAATTTGACTGAAGATCCAAAATATTCGCAATGGGTAACAATTATTATTTTATAAATGCAGTTGTTATTAGAATAGTGATTCGATTCTTTGGTCTCCAATACCTGCACATTATTTACATTTTGCATAATTCGGTCGAATGCTATAGTATTTTATAGCATCGCCGTTCTAATATAGTAAAATACGCTTGGCAGTCAACGTGTTAACACACGGAAGTTAGCAGCGTGCTCTTCACTTTCAATTCTCAATCGTTATGAAGTTTCAAAGAATTAATTAATACTTTGACTGCCATGATGGTCACCGGGGACCGACGCAAGAAATTTGACTGAAGATCCAAAATATTTGCAATGGGTAGCAATTATTATTTTATAATTGCAGTTGTTATTAGAATAGTGATGCGATCCTTTTACATTTTGCATAATTCAGTCAAACGCTGTAGTATTTTATAGCATTGCCGTTTTAATAAAGCAAAATACGCACGGCAGTCAACGTGTTAATGCGTTTACGAAGCCCATGATAACAAAGCTAGCGTTAAAGAAGGAAGCAGCGAATAGTAATTAACGATTATATCGACAGATGCTTATGGTCTGTCTTATTGCGATACTGAGCATCGGCTCAATAAGAGTATGCATTTCATTTTTCTCATAAACTCATTTATTTTGCCAACAAACATTTATTTTTGCAAAGATTAGTGGAAATTCATTTCATGGACGATCAAAGTTCTATTTCAATTTCACCGACTTTTCGCGCCTTTCTTTATGGAATTAGTTGGTGCTACCACCATCTTTTCCGTTTTGCTACAAACTACAAACCGTTAAAGATGCACCTTCTATTCAATTTCTTTTCCGCGTCTGTCCTTTTCGTATTATCAACAGAAAATTCATATAACTTCGGATGACTTTTATTTAATTTTTCCATTTTATCCTTGTTAACGGACGAGTCTAAAGAATCGCCTTTAAATAAAACTTTTTAGCGTACGAGTTGTAAAAGAGCTTTGAAAGAAATAATGTGTGACTTAGCAGGCCGGTGGAAAATAGGATCGAATTAAGTGGGGAATAGGGAATAGAGATGAGTTTGGAAATGTTGAATGGTCGACCGTTAGCGTCGCCGAAGCGTAGTCATGCGCAGCATCCATTTGTGGGAGAACCTGTTGATAGAGACATAGCCCCGTCTTGTCATAGTCTTCTCGTCTTGCCGTCTCGAGGCAATCCGAAGATGAGTGACTCCGGAGCAGAGAATCAAAGCAAGTACAAACGGAGCCCAGAGAGCACGTCTTTACTGATCGTACATTTCATGGACGATCAAAGTTCTATTTCAATTTCACCGACTTTTCGCGCCTTTATGGAATTAGTTGGTGGTACCACCATCTTTTCCGTTTTCCTACAAACTACAAACCGTTAAAGATGCACCTTCTATTCAATTTCTTTTCCGCGTCTGTCCATTTCGTATTATCAACGGAAAATTCATATAACTTCAGATGACTTTTATTTAAATTTTCCATTTTATCCTTGTTAACGGACGAGTCTAAAGAATCGCCTTTAAATAAAACTTTTTAGCGTATGAGTTGTAAAAGAGCTTTGAAAGAAATAATGTGTGACTTAGCAGGCCGGTGCAAAATAGGATCGAATTAAGTGGGGAATAGTTTGCAGGGATGATTAACCCTTTGCGGACGAGCGACGCATATGTGCGTTCAGCATAAGATATTCCTATAACCGATGAAGGCATACTTATGTTCGGCAAAAACACCTGATAAAGCCAAAACATAAATATGCGTTCGAGAAAAATAAGTAATAGAGCCGTGGCGGGCATATATGTATGTATTTTGCAAATGGCATGTGTTAAACAAGAGTTGGTAATTTTGATGGGTGTCAGCGGCTTCGAATCGCTCCGTCCGCAAAGGGTTAAATAATATGAGCGAAGTGTAGCGAAGCGAAGTAAGTCTATAAATGTAGCCACGGGGCACGATATATGCGTTTGAAAATTTTGAATGGCCGACCGTTAGCGTCGCCGAAGCGTAGTCATGCGCAGCATCCATTTATGGGAGAACCTGTTGATAGAGACATAGCCCCGTCTTTTCACAGTCTTCCTGTCTTGCCGTCTCGAGGCAATCCGAAGATGAGTGACTCCGGAGCAGAGAATCAGAGCAAGTACAAATGGAGCCCAGAGAGCACGTCTTTACTCATCGTACATTTCATGGACGATCAAAGTTCTATTTCAATTTCACCGACTTTTCGCGCCTTTATGGAATTAGTTGGTGGTACCACCATCTTTTCCATTTTCCTACAAACTACAAAACCGTTAAAGATGCACCTTCTATTCAATTTCAATTTCTTTTCCGCATCTGTCCTCTTCGTATTATCAACAGAAAATTCATATGACTGAAACTTGAATTCATGAAACTTCAGATGACTTTTATTTAATTTTTCCATTTTATCCTTGTTAACGGACGATTAAATCATTTGCAGGGATGATTAAATAATATGAGCGAAGTGTAGCGAAGCGAAGCAAGTCTATAAATGTAGCCACGGGGCACGATATATGCGTTTGGAAATTTTGAATGGTCGACCGTTAGCGTCGCCGAAGTGCAGTCATGCGCAGCATCCATTTGTGGGAGAACCTGTTGATAGAGACATAGCCCCGTCTTTTCACAGTCTTCCTGTCTTGCCGTCTCGAGGCAATCCGAAGATGAGTGACTCCGGAGCAGAGAATCAGAGCAAGTACAAATGGAGCCCAGAGAGCACGTCTTTACTCATCGTACATTTCATGGACGATCAAAGTTCTATTTCAATTTCACCGACTTTTCGCGCCTTTCTTTATGGAATTAGTCGGTGGTACCACCATCTTTTCCGCTTTCCTACAAACTACAAACCATGAAAGATGCACCTTCTATTCAATTTCAATTTCTTTTCCGCATCTGTCCTCTTTGTATTATCAACAGAAAATTCATATGACTGAAACTTGAATTCATGAAACTTCAGATGACTTTTATTTAATTTTTCCATTTTATCCTTGTTAACGGACGATTAAATCATTTGCAGGGATGATTAAATAATATGAGCGAAGTGTAGCGAAGCGAAGTAAGTCTATAAATGTAGCCACGGGGCACGATATATGCGTTTGGAAATTTTGAATGGTCGACCGTTAGCGTCGCCGAAGTGCAGTCATGCGCAGCATCCATTTGGGCGAGAACCTGTTGATAGAGACATAGCCCCGTCTTGTCACAGTCTTCCCGTCTTGCCGTCTCGAGGCAATCCGAAGATGAGTGACTCCGGAGCAGAGAATCAAAGCAAGTACAAATGGAGTCCAGAGAGCACGTCGTTACTGATCTCGGTCTGGTCTGACAGGCAGGTGCAAAAGCAGCTGGAGTATGCGACGAAGCCACAGGTGATATGGGAAAGCGTCGCGCGGTATATGACGAAAAAGGGATACGACGTATCCTCGAAGCAATGCCGATCGCGAATGAAGCAAGTGCTGGTTTGCTACAGGGAAGCGAAAAGGGCTGGAACGCGCGCTGGTGTTGAACAATATTACGAGACAATTGACAGGGTTCTTAAGAATAAGCGGCTCGAGCATATCGATGTTAACGGAATTGACACCGTAGGTATGTCTTTTCTGCCTTCTCTTTACCATTGGTAGCGCTTCTGCGAACAAGAGTATTCTCTTTCACTCCCGACTAAGAATAATCTTCATTCTGTTTTGTCTGAGAATCCTCTACAATTCTTATGCTCTTCGTCTAGTTTATCTTTCATGTACTCAATGATTTTTTATTTTTATCTTTGTAGATGCGACTAATTTGAAGTCTCCGCCGAAAGATGTGAAAACGAATAAGAATTTGCAGATGAGGCACAAAATGCAAGAGCCTGTGCAGTCACTGTATCGTACAGAGGCTTTGTCACCTACTTGGACCATAACTTGTAATCTTTCAATCCTTAGTTTCGAGGGGATTATCATCCGCGTAAAGTGTATTTAGAATATAAATGTCTATTTTCCAATTATTTCTTTCACAGGTGATTCCGATTGTCCTGATTCACCTGAATCCAACGAAACGATCGTCGCTCGGCCACGTCAAGTGTTTTCCCCAACCAGAGACGTCGCTATAAATACAGTCGGTCGCCACCCTGGCATGAGACTTACGAAGAAAAATACTGGCCCAATGGAGGAACCGATTCGTGAGGATTATCAACAGAACCTATTATCCCATTATCCGTACGGAGAAATTCCGTACCAAAATACTGTACAGAACGTACAGAATCATATAATTCAAGAAAACATGCAACAGAATCAGAATCAGAATCAAAATCAGAATTTCCAGCGGAACCACCATTGGGGTCAACTACCGCAAGAAAATGTACCCATTAGTAATATTGGGTATCAAGGAAATTTGCAAAACTTCAATCAGCGGATGGGTGTTAGTTGCGCGCACGAACAGGTTCAAGGCAACATTATAACAGGTCAGAATCTCAATACCGAAAACATCATGAGACAACAAAACCAACTACTTCAAAACACGATGGTGAACAACCGAGCAATGCCGCAGGAACCGAGAAAAATTATTTTTGGACAAAATTTGGCGGCTACTTACAAACGATGCAGAGACGTAATTCCTAATTGGGCGCAGAGAAATGACATAAAACGAAATGGATTTCAGTCCCCTAATGATTCTCCCGAAGTAGCGGAAAATCTCAACGACGCGTTTTGTGAGTCAACGAAAGGTGAAATGAAGGCACACAATTTAAATGAAACGTTCAATCAGCCCGGTCCAATGGATCATCCTGGAGTGTTTGCAAACAACGATGCTACCGTACTTACCAATAATGCGACTTGCAACGATGACAGCGTTTTGCTGGATTTTATGATTGACTCACCTACTCCGTCCGAGAGCGAATGTAAAAAGGAGATTGCGGTGAAGACGGAGGCCAGGCCGAATGCTCCTTTAAGGAAGAAGAAAGCAGAGAAACTGGAGCAACTCGTACTGAGTGCAATCAGTTCACAGAGCGAAGTTGTTAATAAGGTAAGGTGTTTCCGCTAGTACGATTCTGATATAGCACATATTCGAATGTTTACAAAATCTTTCAGATCTTAGCGGCGCAAAGTGACATGGTCGCGCGATTTCTGGATCTGGACAGAGACCGGCAGCACAGACTGGAGAATCGTCTAGACCACCTGTTAAACGTAGTTCACGCCACCGTATTGAACAAGAACCAAGAATCAGATTCGGAGAGTTCAGCGGGAGCTGAGCCACCGACAATAACGTCTTTAGTACCTCCTCCGAAGCCGGGCGTCATTCCTCCAAAATTAGATCTAGTTCCTCCAAAGCCCTGCCGAGTTCCATGTACAATGGCCAACTCTAACGTTCAACCGGTAAACCAGAATCCAGTAGTGACGAGACCAGGCGTTGTATCCCCAATTGTGAGTCCTAACAAGAGACCGGGTACAATTTGGTCGAAGCTAGGGCCAGTCTCGCAATCTCCATTCGTGAAAGCACAGCAACGTCTCGGTATGGTTCATCGAAACAATCAGGAAGCTCGTACGCAATCATCTGCCGAAAGACGAATAGCGCGCGACTTTGGAAAGATGACGATGGATCGAAAGACTCTGATGTACGAGGTAACTAAGTTTCTAGAGACGGAGAGGCTCTTGGAGGAGAGTATAGAGAACGCGAGGTTGGAACAGACGCTTGGACAAAGTTTGACGGCGCGCAGAAGATTGTTTACTCAGAGAGAACCGACTGCAGCGATGATTCTGACTGCCGCTTTCCTGGAAGCTGAGTGTAGAGACGCGGAAGGATATTCGGAATATAAAGCTTCAACCGCGGTCTTATTGAATCGTAGAAATCGTTACAGTTCTTTACATGAAAATAGAGACCGACTGAGAGAGAATCGAGAGGACGATTTGCTTGCTGGTAATGGCGAAGGCTATGACTGTCTACGGCGAATGAACGCTCAAGCCGCGTCACGCTGTCAACCTTGCGACACTTCTACTCCGTCGAGACCCGCAGCGGGAGTACCGAAGCAGACGATTCAACAGTTGGCACAGCTTGTCATGAATAGCGCGCGATGGAGAGATGCAAACGTATTGAGCCAAGAGCAACAACGGATCGACGCCAACCGTCCTACGGAAGATCTTCCGCGCAATCAGTTTAACGCAAATCAGTTTAACGCAACCTACAGCGTGCCGGTCATCGAACCGGAAGACGTAGTCGAGTCTCCTATTAAGCAATCTCTTAAGAACCGCCTCAATATTCCGGAAAAACCGGAAGGTCCACCGGCCCACCTCTACAATAACCAGCGGATAGAAAAAACGCAATACCCAATCGGATTCACCACCGCCATGCTTGACAATAAGTGGAAAGGGAAGGAGAAAGATTTCGACGACGTCGCTTCCGTCGAAAACGTTCTCGCAGATCGGAAGCAGAGCGTCCGATTCATGGACGAGGCTCTCGCCGAATTACAGAGAATGTACATCGAGAGAACAGCCGAGGATCAGCGGAAAAGGCTGGAGAATCAGCCGTTTATCGGCGGTAACGGTGCCATAATCGCTGCACAGAATCGAGACATGATTGAAAAGTATACTCGGGAATTGATGCCGAGGAAACAGTTGAAGGAGAAGGATACTGATTCGGATAACGATGAGGATTACCTTGATACAACTGGAAGTCTCCATCCGCCAGCTTCCACCGTTCCTCGACGGGAATCCTTGACATCGAACGCTACAACTTCGAGCGACATTTTCCACCTCCCAAAATTGGCCAAACCTGATTCACACTGCGTCATAAGTTAGACTAATCTTTTTCTGCAGATCTGTTCTTCATATACGTCTAGGTCATATCAATTTTGTAGGCCTCTTACTCGTGCAAATTTCATTTCATACCCAATCGGATTCACCACCGCCATGCTTGACAATAAGTGGAAAGGGAAAGAGAAAGATTTCGACGACGTCGCTTCCGTCGAAAACGTTCTCGCAGATCGGAAGCAGAGCGTCCGATTCATGGACGAGGCTCTCGCCGAATTACAGAGAATGTACATCGAGAGAACAGCCGAGGATCAGCGGAAAAGGCTGGAGAATCAGCCGTTTATCGGCGGTAACGGTGCCATAATCGCTGCACAGAATCGAGACATGATTGAAAAGTATACTCGGGAATTGATGCCGAGGAAACAGTTGAAGGAGAAGGATACTGATTCGGATAACGATGAGGATTACCTTGATACAACTGGAAGTCTCCATCCGCCAGCTTCCACCGTTCCTCGACGGGAATCCTTGACATCGAACGCTACAACGTCGAGCGACATTTTCCACTTGCCAAAATTGGCCAAACCTGATTCACACTGCGTCATCAGTTAGACTAATCTTTTTCTGCAGATCTGTTCTTCATGTACGTCTAGGTCATATCAATTTTGTAGGCCTCTTACTCGTGCAAATTTCATTTCATACCCAATCGGATTCACCACCGCCATGCTTGACAATAAGTGAAAAGGGAAGGAGAAAGATTTCGACGACGTCGCTTCCGTCGAAAACGTTCTCGCAGATCGGAAGCAGAGCGTCCGATTCATGGACGAGGCTCTCGCCGAATTACAGAGAATGTACATCGAGAGAACAGCCGAGGATCAGCGGAAAAGGCTGGAGAATCAGCCGTTTATCGGCGGTAACGGTGCCATAATCGCTGCACAGAATCGAGACATGATTGAAAAGTATACTCGGGAATTGATGCCGAGGAAACAGTTGAAGGAGAAGGACACTGATTCGGATAACGATGAGGATTACCTTGATACAACTGGAAGTCTCCATCCGCCAGCTTCCACCGTTCCTCGACGGGAATCCTTGACATCGAACGCTACAACTTCGAGCGACATTTTCCACTTGCCAAAATTGGCCAAACCTGATTCACACTGCGTCATAAGTTAGACTAATCTTTTTCTGCAGATCTGTTCTTCATGTACGTCTAGGTCATATCAATTTTGTAGGCCTCTTACTCGTGCAATATTCATTTTCTTCACCACTTCACATTTTTATGGCAGCGTCAATGTTTTCGTTCTTCTAGGGAAAGTTTATCGGTTTTTTACAATTAGAAAGATTGTATAACGGTATAGTCAACGAACCTTTTTTTCTTCATTCCTTTTTTTTTCAATCCAGAGTTTCGTTGAGCTACTCAGTTAAAAGCCGTGCAGAGAAATACCATTGAAGACAGGCCATGGGCTTCCAACTTTTAAATCGATACACCACACATTGCCGCGCTGTGCGGAATAAATAAGAAAATGACTAAGGCTATAATGATACAATTAGGGACCTGATGTTTCTCTATGAGGTTTCATTTCCCATCAAACTGATAAAGAATATTTCTTTTTTTTTCTTTTTTTGCAAGTTACATTACAATGTAGATTCTAACGATGAATCTATCGAACAATATTTTTACTTAATCTTTTTCTTTCAAAAGCGACGCTTGGATGAAAAATTGTTATTTTATGTTTTTCATATATTTTTCACTTAGAAACATTAGTTTTGCTACAGTGGTACCAACTATAAGATACCCTGTATGTTACATGTAAGTTGAATTTATTCGTATGATGCCAATATGAGTGAAATGATTAGGAATGTGAAACAGGAACGTGAGCTGGAAGTAGAGTCTATTTATAATCTTGCTCGGAAGACTTCTAATTGCAATTGATGCCATGTCTTCCATTCAAATTATGCTGAAATGACCAGAGTATAATTATTTACACTGTTAAGCTTTTTTTTTCTTTTCTTTTCTTTTCTTTTCTTTTCTTTTCTTTTCTTTTCTTTTCTTACACTCCAACAACCTGTGTTGCAATATTTTCTGCTTCTCTGTGCGTGATTTCAGATGCGCCGAAGAGCAATTAATGTTTGAAGTGCCTTTTTACATTGCGTTACCCATACGCATGATGTTATTTGACTATATGCGAAAATAATGTTATATTTTTGTAAAACAGTATAGCAATTATGTAGACTATTTGTTGATTTATAAGATGAATTTTCATCAAGTTCGATGTGTATCGACGCAGTGCAATTGTGCCGATCAAACTTTTGGCAATATCCGCCTAATCAGATAGGATATATTTAGATTTTATAGTATTCGGATACATTCATATATAATTTTATAAGAAATGACGAGCATTTATAGCGTCCTAACGATTTATACAGCTACAAGGACATTGTAAAACGAAATCTATATATCTGCTTTTATTTGAAAGTACCGTCGATCATATCTATATATTAATTCCTTAATTCTCAACTGTTACTTAATATTGTTGTCAGCTTACGTATGGAAGATTTGTGCCAATTTTGTTACCCGCACGGGACAGTACACGTCTATACAAGTGCCTTACGATATCCATTAATAAATAGAACAATACAGAGTATTCACGTTGTCCTTCTTTGTCCCCGTGTGCATTTGTTCACGGATGTTTTAAAGACACGTCGGCAGATAGCTGACCACGTTCAACCGCTCAGATAAATAATATCATCGTAATCGTTAACACGTTGACTGCCAAGCGTATTTTACAATATTAGAACGGCGATGCTATGAAATACTACAGCGTTCGACTGAATTATGCAAAATGTAAATAATGTGTAGGTATTGGAGACCAAAGGATCGCATCACTATTCTAATAACAATTGCATTTATAAAATAATAATTGCAACCCATTGCGAATATTTTGGACCTTCAGTAAAATTTCTTGCGTCGGTCACCGGTGACCATCATGGCAGTCAAAGTGTTAATGAGATATTCATTGAAATGATTTTCTTCGGAAGCAAATTCTGAACCTCTAAATGTTTGACACGAATTTTCCTTAAACGCATTTTTTGTAGTTTATGGAAAAAGTTGAAAGCATTGATTTGGTATGTTTAAACGATTAGTGGGTAATTTAATTAGTTGAATTGACGAGAAATAGTGGGATCACTTGACGAACGGACCCTTCTCCATCATGATTTATTTTGATGGCGGTGTTAGTAAATGATTAAAGATAAAGAACGATTTCCTTGAAGTATGTAAGTGAAAGGAAGAAGAGTTTCGAACGTAAAACAAAATCAACGTTTTACGAAAATCGTAATATATTATTTTTCATCAGAAATATTCGCTCGGGTTTGAAGTGTAGATCGTCAAGGTTTCGCGAACTTTGGGGATAGCTTCACTGTGTTAGTTTAGAGGATTTGGAACTTTAATAATAAGTGTCAGAAGGAAGTAGTAGCGTTATATATATTAATATTAGTCGCAGTATTAGTTGGGAGTATTAGTCAGTATTACGCAGTATTACATTTTACATTTTACAGTATTACAGCATTCTGCTTTATTTCGTTGAAAAGCGTTATTCGCAAGTAGTTGCGGATAAGATATTAACAGGCCCGTTCCGCCTTTTTTACGTGATTGCGCTTAAAATGCTGCGATCGTCGGCGTTGGCAATTGATAACTGTAGTTAAAACGTGATCAGTCTCCACACTGTTACGATTAAACCATTTTTTAACCTTTTTTATAGCACGTGTAATTCTTCTCACTTACAATAAAACTCCGTTTCACTCGTTCCGCTGCAAAAATGTGCCGGAGCGCTAAGGGTTAAATGTGCGATGTTATAACTTAGCGATTAATTCAGGGAAGAGTTTATTTAGAATGCAATGGGATTCTGTTATGTTCATTCAATCATTTATTCGTCTCTCCTAGAAAGTGAGCGATAACTCTACATGCACGTATAGGGTCGGTGTATAAAACGGTATAGAAAATAAAATGTCTCGATGAAAAGTGGAAAATAGGAGTGATTTGTGATCGGACTAGATTATCGTTATACATATATGGCATAAAGTTCGGAACGGGCCAATTATAATTCTTCATAAGGAACAACTGAATCCCGTTTTATCTGTGAGAAGCGGTCGGACGCAGGCGATTATGCTCGGATTGAATGAGAGCGAGGCTCAATTGCTCGGATCGATAACGCGACCAACGAATATCGGCAAGGCATCGCTCATTCTGCCTTCGGCATCCTTCCTTGAACGGATGATAGCGTAGATGAACGGACGATCCACTATCATGTCTTGTTCAAACGACATACAGTACATCACTAGTTGTATACCTACAACAAAAGTTGGCAAACTTGTTATTTTTCTTGCATTTCTTCGAGCTTTTCGCAACCCGTTTCGCAACCCGTTTCGCCGCAACCTGTTAACGGATTTCGCTGCAATAAATATGTAGGATGTGTGATTTTATATGAACGAACAATGAGAAAGTGTGCGTATGAGAGAGAGAAAGCGAGAGTGAGAGAGTGAGTAAGACTGCATCTATCTATATTTGTTATTAGGAATGTTCTAGAAACCAAGCAGTATAAAAGTGTTGAGCGCGATATTAAAATAAGTGAGTCTTTGCGAAACCTTCAAGCGTAACAGTGTGTGCATCTTAGCGAATATTTAGAGATTATCAGCGAATGCGTTTAGTGAGTTTTGAGCGAACCTTTCTTAGCGTTTAATACAGAGTGCAGTGCGAGAAACATTACAACCATTACTTTTGTGTTTAAAACCGTTTAACCCTCTATGGACCGAATTTTTTTTGGTGGCTATACAAAATCTATGTAACGTGAAATCAACAAATATCAACATCAAAATAGATATTAACAATGAATTCAGCAGTTTCAACAATTTTATAATGACGAACACATTTTGTAACTTTGAAGTAACAATGTTTGCACTTGTATGTATAAGAGCTTAAGTATGGAATTCCATAAAACAGTTGGCGGTTGGAATTAAACATAGATACACGTTGCATTTCCTTATCTGATGATTTTTTACTACTAAATTCATCGTCGTTATCAATAATATAATATTTATACGTCGTCGGCCAAATATTATTGGATGATCTTCGTTAGGGATTTATTATCAGAATCTGATAAAGAATCTTCGGATTTATTACAGCAATAATACATTAACAAGCAAAGAAAACAAACGTTATCGCCAATACACCGAACCCTACCATTATAGCCCATTGTGTCTTGAAAGTCACAAAGCTATATCGCATGAAAATAGTAATAAAATGATTGTTTAAATGCAAACAAATAAGACATTATTGATATATAAACTAAAAGCTATTACGTATGCTTTTTTTGTTTAACAAACACCGATAGAAGAACAATAATGACAATTGCACTAGACGGTTCCTTTGGCTTCTATTTGCAGACAACTTGCAAAAGCATTTACATTGACATTTCAGGTTGGAGCTGATAACCGCATCAAGCATGTTATTGGTTACTAAGGAGACATTATATAACAAGATGTATACGCCATCTAGTAAAAAAAATTAAACTATTTAATAAAATATCGATATGTGACTTCAAAGTTACGCGGGCCCATAGAGGGTTAATATATCATTCCAATCAAAAATCCTACAGATATAATATAGTAATTGCTAACGGACGGACGGTGGGACGTAGACGTGCAAGCGATCTACAAAAAATAAGAGACACTCGCAGTGTGGCATCGATTCTGCATATATTTGTTTATGGATCAAATCGACAGATGCAATGAGACACAGATTTACAGAACATTATTATACAGAACAGTATAAACGGCGATCGTTGACAGGGAGTTTTGTCAAGTTCCCTTTTAAAATAGTAGTTTCCGCGATAGCTTATTTCCAATAGACAGACTTACACTAAATTTCGAACGGTTTCAGGTATGTAGGGATGTTATATTATTACGTTTAACAAATAGCGCGACTATAACATTTCGTTCTTTCTCCGCCGCTTCAATAAAATGCGATCTCCGGGTGAATAGATCCGCGCTCTGTTAGAATAGAAGAAAAAATGTTGAATATATATGCGTTGTAGGTGAAAGCGTTATGACGGATCAGCGACACAACCGACGAACATCGGCAATACGCTGTCATTCGTAGTCCCATTATCCTGACGGATTCGAACGTAAAACAGTAGTTTCCGCGATAGCTTATTTCCAATAGACAGACTTACACTAAATTTCGAACGGTTTCAGGTATGTACGGATGTTAGATTATTACGTTTAACAAATAGCGCGACTGGCTAGATAACATTTCGTTCTTTCTCCGCCGCTTCAATAAAATGCGATGTCCGGGTGAATAGATCCGCGCTCTGTTAGAATAGGAGAAAAAATGTTGAATATATATGCGTTGTAGGTGAAAGCGTTATGACGGATCAGCGACACAGCCGACGAACATCGGCAATACGCTGCCATTCGTATTCCCATTATCCTGATGGATTCGAACGTAAAACAGTAGTTTCCGCGATAGCTTATTTCCAATAGACAGACTTACATTAAATTTCGAATGGTTTCAGGTATGTACGGATGTTAGATTATTACGTTTAACAAATAGCGCGACTGGCTAGATAACATTTCGTTCTTTCTCCGCCGCTTCAATAAAATGCGATGTCCGGGTGAATAGATCCGCGCTCTGTTAGAATAGAAGAAAAAGTGTTGAATATATATGCGTTATAGGTGAAAGCGTTATGACGGATCAGCGACACAACCGACGAACATCGGCAATACGCTGTCATTCGTAGTCCCATTATCCTGACGGATTCGAACGTAAAACAGTAGTTTCCGCGATAGCTTATTTCCAATAGACAGACTTACACTAAATTTCGAATGGTTTCAGGTATGTAGGGATGTTATATTATTGCGTTTAACAAATAGCGCGACTGGCTAGATAACATTTCGTTCTTTCTCCGCCGCTTCAATAAAATGCGATGTCCGGGTGAATAGATCCGCGCTCTGTTAGAATAGAAGAAAAAGTGTTGAATATATATGCGTTGTAGGTGAAAGCGTTATGACGGATCAGCGACACAACCGACGAACATCGGCAATACGCTGTCATTCGTAGTCCCATTATCCTGACGGTTTCGAACGATGGCATAGTAGAACGGACGATCTATGACGAAATCCGAATCAATGGAGAGGCTCAGGAGGCCGACGACCAGCCCTGAAAGAATTTTTTTCCAACTGCTGCACTCGATCGATTATACAGATAAAATTAGGATAGTACGGATATCTATTATACATAGGCTGTGTGCGTAGGAGAAAAAGCGAGCTTAAAGTGTGAGGGCAAGCTTCTTTTTATAACATTTATTAGTTATTTGTCTTTTGGTCGATCGGAGGAGATCGTAGCTAAAGTGAATTCGAGATGGGGTAGGAAAACTTTATTCTCAACACTTATCGTTCTTCCACGGTTTTACATAAGATTTGGTTCGGCAACGGATCCAGTGAAGATCGGCAAGATGTTTTCTCCGTTGACTAGCTTGGTAATATAAAAGAGAAATGGCCGATCGATCGATATTTCCTCGACAATCGATAAACTCTCCGTGAAGATAATAATAGCTGCTGAAACAAATGTTCGCGTGACGGTATTCGTCATGTCAACTTTTCTTACTGTTTAACACTTTGACCGCCACGGTGGTCATCGATGACCGGCGCAAGAGATTTTACTGAAGATCCAAAATATTTGCAATGGGTAGCAATTTTTATTTTATGAATACAGTTGTTAGAATAGTGATGCGATCCTTTGGTCTTCAACACCCGCACATTATTTACATTTTGCATAATTCACGCAAACGCTGTAGTATTTCATAGCATCCCCGTTTTAATATAGCAAAATACGCTCGGAAGTCAATGTGTTAAAACTTTCATTGCCGTGATGGTCACCGGTGACCGGCGCAAGAGATTTTACTGAAGACCCAAAATATTCGCAATGGGTAGCAATAATTATCTTATACATGCAGTTATTGTTAGAATAGCGATGCGATCCTTTGGTCTCCAATACCTGCACATTATTTACATTTTGCATAATTCAGGCAAACGCTGTAGTATTTCACAGCATCGCCGTTCTAATACAACAAAATACGCTTGGCAGTCAAAGTGTTAATCGATGTGACAAGCGTTACGATCGGCGCAGCAGATGGGACGAGACGTTATATACTTTTCTATGCATTTTACACGATGCCTCAGTTTCACTTTTTATTTCAGTTATAATATAATATAACATATGTGCATGCCTAACAACGAAATTCGATGACCGGCGCAAGAGATTTTACTGAAGACCCAAAATATTCGCAATGGGTAGCAATAATTATCTTATACATGCAGTTATTGTTAGAATAGCGATGCGATCCTTTGGTCTCCAATACCTGCACATTATTTACATTTTGCATAATTCAGGCAAACGCTGTAGTAT
Organism: Cryptocheilus praepositus; assembly: GCA_033815515.1. Taxonomy (NCBI): domain Eukaryota; kingdom Metazoa; phylum Arthropoda; class Insecta; order Hymenoptera; family Pompilidae; genus Cryptocheilus; species Cryptocheilus praepositus. The sequence goes on along the minus strand of JAWWQZ010000119.1, from coordinate 2,052,427 downwards.
TTCACAGCATCGCCGTTCTAATACAACAAAATACGCTTGGCAGTCAAAGTGTTAATCGATGTGACAAGCGTTACGATCGGCGCAGCAGATGGGACGAGACGTTATATACTTTTCTATGCATTTTACACGATGCTTCAGTTTCACTTTTTATTTCAGTTATAATATAATATAACATATGTGCATGCCTAACAACGAAATTCGATGACCGGCGCAAGAGATTTTACTGAAGATCCAAAATATTCGCAATGGATAGCAATAATTATCTTATAAATGCAGTTATTGCTAGAATAGTGATGCGATCCTTTGGTCTCCAATACCTGCACATTATTTACATTTTGCATAATTCAGGCAAACGCTGTAGTATTTCACAGCATCGCCGTTCTAATACAACAAAATACGCTTGGCAGTCAAAGTGTTAATCGATGTGACAAGCGTTACGATCGGCGCAGCAGATGGGACGAGACGTTATATACTTTTCTATTCATTTTACACGATGCTTCAGTTTCACTTTTTATTTCAGTTGTAATATAATATAACATATGTGCATGCCTAACAACGAAATTCGATGACCGGCGCAAGAGATTTTACTGAAGATCCAAAATATTCGCAATGGGTAGCAATAATTATCTTATAAATGCAGTTATTGTTAGAATAGTGATGCGATCCTTTCGTCTCCAATACCTGCGCATTATTTACATTTTGCATAATTCAGGCAAACGCTGTAGTATTTCACAGCATCGCCGTTCTAATACAACAAAATACGCTTGGCAGTCAAAGTGTTAATCGATGTGACAAGCGTTACGATCGGCGCAGCAGATGGGACGAGACGTTATATACTTTTCTATGCATTTTACAAGATGCTTCAGTTTCACTTTTTATTTCAGTTATAATATAATATAACATATGTGCATGCCTAACAACGAAATTCGATGACCGGCGCAAGAGATTTTACTGAAGATCCAAAATATTCGCAATGGGTAGCAATAATTATCTTATAAATGCAGTTATTGTTAGAATAGTGATGCGATCCTTTGGTCTCCAATACCTGCACATTATTTACATTTTGCATAATTCAGGCAAACGCTGTAGTATTTCACAGCATCGCCGTTCTAATACAACAAAATACGCTTGGCAGTCAAAGTGTTAATCGATGTGACAAGCGTTACGATCGGCGCAGCAGATGGGACGAGACGTTATATACTTTTCTATGCATTTTACAAGATGCTTCAGTTTCACTTTTTATTTCAGTTATAATATAATATAACATATGTGCATGCCTAACAACGAAATTCGATCTTTCATAATTGTACTCTTGCCTTAAAATATTCAAACCTGAACTGAAACTCATGCTTCAGTTTCACTTTTTATTTCAGTTATAATGTAATATAACATATGTGCATGTCTAACAACAAAATTCGATCTTTCATAATTGTACTCTTGCCTTAAAATATTCAAACCCGAACTGAAACTCATTGGAAACAGCTCCCTTATGCTATACTACATGTATTTCGTTACGCCTTACGAAGGAAAGTAGGAAGGCATTGGGAGATGGTCAATTAAAAGTCCTTTAAATTCATTATTTCAATTAATTTATAGATCTTATAATAATGATTCAAATATTTTTCACGACAATTTCAAATGTATGCAAGGAAATTTGGACGATAGCAATATCGGAAAGGTAATTGAAATGGTTCATTTTAACGTGCGTACGGTTATGAATATTTTCATTATCAAAATGAAAGGGATGAGATACACACTCTAATTAGAGGAGAAGATAAATAGATCTACGCAACAATGAAAAGAATTCAAGATTCAAAGAATCCAACAGTGGAAAGAATTCATTTAGTAGAATTTCGAAATGATAACAAGCGTAGCGAAAATGTTCCGGTTGCTACTGTTTAAAAGTGGAAAGGATAAGTCTTTGACTTTTTCCTTGGCAAGTTTCTTCAGGGAAGATCGATAATTGCGTTTAGCTTGAGGAGTATCACGAATAAAAGTGACCTCGATCATCTTCAATATGAACTTGTTAATCAGCTATAACGTAGGATCAACGAGCCTTCCCACGAATATGGGTAAAGCCTGACTTCTACTGCCACGCCCATTCTGGTCAGGTAATTTGACGATATAATAAAGAAAGGGATGATCGACGATCATGAAATCCACAAAAACCATACTGCGCACCTCTAGTGTTAACTCTGTAACAAATCGGTTGGATACTTCTTCAATGCGGATCCCGGCCATTCTTTCGAGGAATTTCCAATCTCTCTTTAATCGAAGAACACGTAAATCAAGCGATGAACGTTACACATTAGACATTGTTATTGATACACAGAGCGGTGAAAAGCTATCGGTAGAGTTTTGCATTTAATACGTGGACAGTATTAATGAATCACGTAAGAGAGGGTAAGCTGCGCAGAGTTATTTTCGACACTAATGGTAGATGCACATTTTGTAGGGGTTCTTGTTCTACCGGACGAAGCGTTTAAGCAACAAAAATTGAACATATAAATCATATTCCTGACCTTTCTGACCTATACGATATTTCATCTATGCGTCTGTAATTCCAGTGAAGTTATTCTGTGTACAGAAGAGCGGTATAAAAGAATGGACTTTAATATTACTCAATTAATCCTTCGCAGCATACGGGGACATTTCTTAGTCAACGGCATCTCATTAATTTAGGTAGTATCTCAGTGACCTAGTTGAGTCAACTGGATATTCCGTTATTTCGTTGATAGTATATTCGTTGATAGCAATCTCTCTTTAATCGAAGAACACGTAAATCAAGCGATGAACGTTACACATTAGATATTGTTATTGATACACAGAGCGGTGAAAAGCTATCGGTAGAGTTTTGCATTTAATACGTGGACAGTATTAATGAATCACGTAAGAGAGGGTAAGCTGCGCAGAGTTATTTTCAACACTAATGGTAGATGCACATTTTGTAGGGGTTCTCGTTCTACCGGACGAAGCGTTTAAGCAACAGAAATTGAACACATAAATCATATTCCTGACCTTTCTGACCTATACGATATTTCATCTATGCGTCTGTAATTCCAGTGAAGTTATTCTGTGTACAGAAGAGCGGTATAAAAGAATGGACTTTAATATTACTCAATTAATCCTTCGCAGCATACGGGGACATTTCTTAGTCAACGGCATCTCATTCATTTAGGTAGTATCTCAGTGACCTAGTTGAGTCAACTGGATATTCCGTTATTTCGTTGATAGTATATTCGTTGATAGCAATCTCTCTTTAATCGAAGAACACGTAAATCAAGCGATGAACGTTACACATTAGAAATTGTTATTGATACACAGAGCGGTGAAAAGCTATCGGTAGAGTTTTGCATTTAATACGTGGACGGTATTAATGAATCACGTAAGAGAGGGTAAGCTGCGCAGAGTTATTTTCGACACTAATGGTAGATGCACATTTTGTAGGGGTTCTCGTTCTACCGGACGAAGCGTTTAAGCAACAGAAATTGAACACATAAATCATATTCCTGACCTTTCTGACCTATACGATATTTCATCTATGCGTCTGTAATTCCAGTGAAGTTATTCTGTGTACAGAAGAGCGATAAAAGAATGGACTTTAATATTACTCAATTAATCCTTCGCAGCATACGGGGACATTTCTTAGTCAATGGCATCTCATTAATTTAGGTAGTATCTCAGTGACCTAGTTGACTCAACTGGATATTCCGTTATTTTGTTGATAGCATGCTCTAGGTGCGAAGGGTTAAGGCAAAATGTTTTTATGGCTCCAACACGTGTCCCGTAAAGATTCCTACAATTCTTCGTTCGCGGCGATCCTGTTTCGGTGTTTTCCTTATAACACTGAAGTAAAATGGACGTTCAACTTCAATTTCGCGCATACGGGGACATTTCTTAGTCAACGGCATCTCATTCATTTAGGTAGTACCTCAGTGACCTAGTTGAGACAACTGGATATTCCGTTATTTCGTTGATGGCATGCTCTAGGTGCGAAGGGTTAAGGCAAAATGTTTTTATGGCTCCAACACGTGTCCCGTAAAGATTCACAATTCCTCGTTCGCGGCGATCCTGTTTCGGTGTTTTCCTTATAACACTGAAGTAAAATGGACGTTCAACTTGAATTTCGCGCATACGGGGACATTTCTTAGTCAACGGCATCTCATTCATTTAGGTAGTATCTCAGTGACCTAGTTGACTCAACTGGATATTCCGTTATTTCGTTGATAGCATGCTCTAGGTGCGAAGGATTAAGGCAAAATGTTTTTATGGCTCCAACATGTGTCCCGTAAAGATTCCTACAATTCCTCGTTCGCGGCGATCCTGTTTCGGTGTTTTCCTTATAACACTGAAGTAAAATGGACGTTCAACTTGAATTTCGCGCATACGGGGACATTTCTTAGTCAACGGCATCTCATTCATTTAGGTAGTATCTCAGTGACCTAGTTGACTCAACTGGATATTCCGTTATTTCGTTGATAGCATGCTTTGCGAAGGATTAAGGCAAAATGTTTTTATGGCTCCAACATGTGTCCCGTAAAGATTCCTACAATTCCTCGTTCGCGGCGATCCTGTTTCGGTGTTTTCCTTATAACACTGAAGTAAAATGGACGTTCAACTTGAATTTCGCGCATACGGGGACATTTCTTAGTCAACGGCATCTCATTTATTTAGGTAGTATCTCAGTGACCTAGTTGAGTCAACTGGATATTCCGTTATTTCGTTGATAGCATGCTCTAGGTGCGAAGGGTTAAGGCAAAATGTTTTTATGGCTCCAACACGTGTCCCGTAAAGATTCCTACAATTCTTCGTTCGCGGCGATCCTGTTTCGGTGTTTTCCTTATAACACTGAAGTAAAATGGACGTTCAACTTCAATTTCGCGCATACGGGGACATTTCTTAGTCAACGGCATCTCATTCATTTAGGTAGTATCTCAGTGACCTAGTTGAGTCAACTGGGTATTCCGTTATTTCGTTGATGGCATGCTCTAGGTGCGAAGGGTTAAGGTAAAATGTTTTTATGGCTCCAACACGTGTCCCGTAAAGATTCCTACAATTCCTCGTTCGCGGCGATCCTGTTTCGGTGTTTTCCTTATAACACTGAAGTAAAATGGACGTTCAACTTGAATTTCGCGCATACGGGGACATTTCTTAGTCAACGGCATCTCATTAATTTAGGTAGTATTTCAGTGACCTAGTTGAGTCAACTAGGTATTCCGTTATTTCGTTGATGGCATGCTCTAGGTGCGAAGGGTTAAGGCAAAATGTTTTTATGGCTCCAACACGTGTCCCGTAAAGATTCCTACAATTCCTCGTTCGCGGCGATCCTGTTTCGGTGTTTTCCTTACAACACTGAAGTAAAATGGACGTTCAACTTGAATTTCGCGCATACGGGGACATTTCTTAGTCAACGGCATCTCATTAATTTAGGTAGTATCTCAGTGACCTAGTTGACTCAACTGGATATTCCGTTATTTCGTTGATAGCATGCTCTAGGTGCGAAGGGTTAAGGTAAAATGTTTTTATGGCTCCAACACGTGTCCCGTAAAGATTCCTACAATTCCTCGTTCGCGGCGATCCTGTTTCGGTGTTTTCCTTATAACACTGAAGTAAAATGGACGTTCAACTTGAATTTCGCGCATACGGGGACATTTTTTAGTCAACGGCATCTCATTCATTTAGGTAGTATTTCAGTGACCTAGTTGAGTCAACTAGGTATTCCGTTATTTCGTTGATGGCATGCTCTAGGTGCGAAGGGTTAAGGTAAAATGTTTTTATGGCTCCAACACGTGTCCCGTAAAGATTCCTACAATTCTTCGTTCGCGGCGATCCTGTTTCGGTGTTTTCCTTATAACACTGAAGTAAAATGGACGTTCAACTTGAATTTCGCGCATACGGGGACATTTCTTAGTCAACGGCATCTCATTAATTTAGGTAGTATTTCAGTGACCTAGTTGAGTCAACTAGGTATTCCGTTATTTCGTTGATGGCATGCTCTAGGTGCGAAGGGTTAATAAAATTTATGGCTCCAACACGTGTCCCGTAAAGATTCCTACAATTCTTCGTTCGCGGCGATCCTGTTTCGGTGTTTTCCTTATAACACTGAAGTAAAATGGACGTTCAACCTCAATTTCGCGCATACGGGGACATTTCTTAGTCAACGGCATCTCATTCATTTAGGTAGTATCTCAGTGACCTAGTTGAGTCAACTAGATATTCCGTTATTTCGTTGATAGCATGCTCTAGGTGCGAAGGGTTAAGGTAAAATGTTTTTATGGCTCCAACACGTGTCCCGTAAAGATTCCTACAATTCTTCGTTCGCGGCGATCCTGTTTCGGTGTTTTCCTTATAACACTAAACTAAAATGGACGTTCAACTTGAATTTCGCGCATACGGGGACATTTCTTAGTCAACGGCATCTCATTCATTTAGGTAGTACCTCAGTGACCTAGTTGAGACAACTGGATATTCCGTTATTTCGTTGATGGCATGCTCTAGGTGCGAAGGGTTAAGGTAAAATGTTTTTATGGCTCCAACACGTGTCCCGTAAAGATTCCTACAATTCTTCGTTCGCGGCGATCCTGTTTCGGTGTTTTCCTTATAACACTGAAGTAAAATGGACGTTCAACTTCAATTTCGCGCAAACGACTTCGTGTTCTTCCCACTATCTGATTATCTGCAACAAATGTTCGATGACGAAGTCGTCCAGCTCTAGGCTCCTTTCTTCTTCTTTTCGAATACGAAGAAACTATAATTGAAGCAAGAGCGACGTGTGCGGAAAACGAAAAAAGCGTTGTGCGGCAAAAACAGTGCGGCATCAAATTCTGTGCTGTGCAGTCGATAGATGCTAACTTTCCTTTTGATCGTTACGCTCGGCAACGTTAATATGTGCAACTTAACCCTTTTAGTGCCGGACGACGATATATCGTCGTTCGCAACATTTGCGAAAAGTGCCAACAACGATATATCGTTGCGCATCCAATAGAGAGAACTCTATCTCAAAATAAATTTATAATACGTTATAAATGGTCTAATTTTATTAGGAGAGAAAAAAATAGTTTTTCGGTTGAACTTTATATTACCTATAACAATGACTTGTTTCGGAAGAAATAATCCGTCCGGCGCTGATCATGTACCTTGGAGTTCTTCTTTATTTCTGATATGCAATATTATTTATTTTGTTACAAAATATTTTGCAAATTCAAAGCATATACTTTGTCATAAATGGTCTATATGAAGTTATGATGAAAAGATGACTTTTCGAATGTGGTAATACGTTTTGAAAGAGAGAACTCCATTTTTATTTTCTTTTTGATCACTTATACCTCTGTTATTTACTTCATTTTCAATGAATATAGAAAAATTAGTGTCATTGTTTTATTCTCCATTTCGTTCCTAATACCCTGGTTTATTAATACCTTGGTTTTTATGAACCTTCTCCCAAACCCTAGTAAAATCGTGAAATTCGGCTGGTTATCTTCGCATAGGCACCTCTTTTTCGCCCGGCACGAAAAGGGTTAACAATATTCCTTACTCCGCAGGCTTACCAAAGTGCTCCGGCGCATTCCGCTTGCGTTGTTGCGCTGGCAAATCAATCAGATGTGCAAGGTGAAAAAAGCTTTTCATATCATCGTGATTTTATTCGTCAACAAATTATATAGATTTCGTGTCGACAAAAATCTTTCTTTCCATAAAGATCTACTGTGACAATACGGCAGTAATGTCGAAATTCTCCAAACGAAGGATGTCTGCCGATCCGAATAGTATAATATAGTCTTTGATAATCGGCGTACCGTATTATTGATAACCAGTATTTTCATTGAATTTCTGTACGAACGATCAGATGCTGAGAACGGTTGTTGAACGAGATCGATCATGAATATATGGATTTTCCTCGAAATTTTCGATCCAATGTCACACGTAGAATTTGATATTTAGGCAAAACGCTTTTACACGCCGAAAACGCATTACATCCATAAAAAGTGAACTAGCATCGAATGAAGTAAATGCGTAGAAATGTATCGTTTGAAAAGGCACACAGAGTCTTTCGATCATATCGATTTGCGTCGTTCACGTAAAATACTAGCGAGCGATAGGTAAAACGCGTAGCTTCGAGAATTCGAAATTATGGAGTTGGGTCGACGACGTGTCCTTGAAATATCATGATGTTTGCGTCGGCAACGATCGTACCATCATATTTTCTACTGACGATGCTAAAGACAAACGGCCGATTGACGGCGAAATGCTTCCTGTAACTTATTCGATTCTGCAACGCCGAATCTGGAACAAATCGTCGTCGAATGACGTCTCATTCGATAATTTACCGTTTCAGGCCGTATAGAATGTGCCGAAATTTCAAAGATGCATAGTTATCCGCGAAAATATTTCATTACTTGATATCTCAGTAATTTGCCGGGAAAATCGCCTGAGATGTTAAGTAATGAATTCGGATGTGCCGTGGGCGAAGACTAGAAAATGAAGCGACAAAAAAGACTACTACTTAAGAGGAAAGAGACCAGCCCTGTATCCTCGTGCAGAGAATATTAGTTGAAATATTCTCTCAAATACTAATATTATTAATATTTTACGCTACAAGCATACGCGTTTTCTTTCATACGCATCATACGATAAGTTTATTAAAAGCCTATTAGTTAGTGCGAGACCAAAGGGTACAACAAAATAGAGTAACGGTCGGTCAGAATTATAGGCAGCTCTGTCTATAATAATAATCATAATAATATAGTAAAAACTGGCTTCGTTCGTTGATAAGGACATACTTAATGATTGGACTAATACAATCAAATACTTATTGAGCTAATAAGAGATTTGAGGTTTTCGAAAAAGTTAAAATATTTCATATTTGTTAAAATCTCTAAAACGTCAAGCTTATATGAGCAGGTATCGTGAAGATAAAAAGTGAAAAATTAGATATTTTTCACATGCTGTGTGATTACTTGCTTGTGTGTTGAAAAGAGTTAATACCGATCTCGTTCCCAGTACTAAGCTTCACCCGATTCTATATAATAGCGATATTCAATGATAGGTAAGACAAAAAGAACGAGTAAATGTGTTTGCCACTTATGCAACTTATCAAGGTAATCAAGGAATTTAGTCCTTTGGATCATGAACGCGTCCTGTGAACAATGGAATCACGTGAGTTCGTCCGATTTCTTGAGAAGATGGCCTTTTGACAATGCTATAGAGAAATGGATGGTCAATGTTCATTTCTTTCGTAATCACGGGCATTAAGAGGAAAGAGACCACCCGTGTATCCTCGTGCAGAGAATATTAGTACTCTGCTTTCACGTACTTTCCGCTACAAGCATACGCGTTTTCTTTCATATGCATCATACGATAAGTTTATTAAAAGCCTATTAGTTAGTGCGAGACCAAAGGGTACAACAAAATAGAGTAACAGTCGGTCAGAATTATAGGCAGCTCTGTCTATAATAATAATCATAATAATATAGTAAAAACTGGCTTCGTTTGTTGACAAGGACACACTTAATGATTGGACTAATACAATCAAATACTTATTGAGCTAATAAGAGATTTGAGGTTTTCGAAAAAGTTAAAATATTTCATATTTGTTAAAATCTCTAAACCGTCAAGCTTATATGAGCAGGTATCGTGAAGATAAAAAGTGAAAAATTAGATATGTTTCACATGCTGTGTGATTACTTGCTTGTGTGTTGAAAAGAGTTAATACCGATCTCGTTCCCAGTACTAAGCTTCACCCGATTCTATATAATAGCGATATTCAATGATAGGTAAGACAAAAAAACGAGTAAATGTGTTTGCCACTTATGCAACTTATCAAAGTAATCAAGGAATTTAGTCCTTTGGATCGTGAACGCGTCCTGTGAACAATGGAATCACGTGAGTTCGTCCGATTTCTTGAGAAGATGGCCTTTTGACAATGCTACAGAGAAATGGATGGTCAATGTTCATTTCTTTCGTAATCACGGGCATTGGCATAGTTGGCGGCAGTATTAATCCTGGAACAAATGATGGCAATGCAGCTTTGCTACGATAACATCATCAGTTTCCAACTTTCTCATTTTCATTATTCATATTGCCCCCCCAATGACGAGCCATTTAACACTTTGACCGCCATGATGGTCACCGCTGACCGGCGCAAGACATTTGACTGAAGATCCAAAATATTCGCAATGGGTAGCAATAATTATTTTATAAACGCAATTATTGTTAGAATAGTGATGCGATTCTTTGATCTCCAATAGCTGCACATTATTTACATTTTAGATAATTCAATCAAACGCTGTAGTATTTCATAGCATCGCCGTTCTAATACATCAAAATACGCATGGCAGTCAAAGTGTTAAGTAAAGTTTTTCGAATCGATCGAAAATGATTTCATAGCGAAAAATGAATATGAATCAAAATATCGGGAAGTGTGAATCACGTTATACACGAAGCAGGAAATGCATGCCAGGTTTAACACGTTGACTGCCAAGCGTATTTTGCTATATGAAAACCGCGATGCGATAAAATACTGCAGAGTATCATTAAATCGTTGCAAAATAAGGATAACGCAAAGTTATTAGAAGCCAACATATGGAAGCACCGTTCCAATATCAATTGCATTTACAAGATTACAAATAGGCTTCGTTGTGAATTTTTTGCATTGTCAGTAAAATCTTTTGCGTCGGTCACCGGTGACCACCGTGGCAGTCAAAGTGTTAATACGTTTCAGTAGATCGTCAAGAGATTTCTTCAAGTCTCATTATTCAAGATAAAAGAACGCGAGCACCTCATCTATCAGTGTTTTCACGAATGGAACAATCGAAAACATCGCTTCGGCAACAAAGACGACATAACAATTTCGTAATGCCAGATATAACAAGTATATTATATGAGACGGTAAATTTATTGAAAAAAGTTGCTGTTGCCGAAAGCGTTTAAAATGATAATGAACTATGATTAACACGTTCACGCCGACGTGTACCACCGGTGGCTCGCGCTCGATTGTCCCATCGGGCGTGAACAAACGCCGCTCACCATCAAAAATATAGTTCGTTCAGTAAGTGGACAAAATTGCCGTATAGTTGAACGTTTAAATAATTGAAATTTAAATAATTGAAACAAGCAAAATTAGTGCGCCACCAAATGAAGCGCTGCATAAATTCGACTGCCGCCTTACAGCGAAAAACACGAAAATCGGCCCCGGTGTAAACGTGTTAAAATGGACTAGATGATACTACGGGGCTAGACACAAGCTTGTTCATAGCAGTTTCTTTTTTCTTGCCATTCAACTAAGTTTCAGGCTCTACAACTTGCCCGGTGAATATTGGGGTGAGAATCTGATTGTCAGAATCCCCATTCGAATCTGTCTTGACGATATTGAAGATAAACGGACGGTCGATCAATATTTCCGGTTCGATCAGCATACATTGGCGGAGAAACAATCCTGGAAAGAAGTCCACGATTGAGAGAAGCCCGTCGCGAGCGAAATGTGCGAAATTAACATTATACAACAGATAACGATATTCAAGCAGTTGCAATCGTTGATTGTATAAAGCCGGAGACAGATTCGACATTACGTTAAGCATAGATTGACAACGAGTATACAATTCGCAAGTTTGATATTGAACTCGGCCATAAGTCGCAGAGGAAATATGAAAGGAGTACTCGCTTAACACTAGAACTACCGCACCAGTCATTTTGACTGGTTTTACAATTTGATTTAAATATTTCTACTTTATGTTACATTTTTTTTTCGAAATGATGTAATGACTTTTGCGGTGATAACTAAAGAAATAGTAAAATATATTTTTTAAATGTTTTATTTATTCTGAATCAAAATAAATTGATACTATGGTTACTTATACCAACAGCAGTCATTTTGACTGGTATTTATTAAGGCGTTCATTTAGATCTGAAGTCGTAAAACATTTGAAGATTCTGTTAGGAATGTGTTATTGTTTTGTTTTGGAATTTGCTCGCTTGCCACATCACAGTATTATACCAGGCAATACTGTAAAAACAACCATCAAATAGAGAAGTTACTGCATTCAATCAGTGCGTTTATAACAGCCGCTGGAAGACCACCATGCTCTTGTTCATATAACAACATATTCAGTATACGACATATTATTTCAATTAGTATAAAATGAGAAAATAAATACAAATATTATATATTCATTTTCATAATAAATAGTTTTGTTCTAGTCTTTCTAAGCCCTGAAAATGGCAAAACGATTGAAAACTTGTGAAGTATTGCAAAAATTGAATGATATACCAATGGAATGCTCAGATATAGAAGATGGTGAACTTTATGACTATGAAGATGAACCAGAAGAAAATGAAATTGAATCGTGGGGTATTCACGATAATCTTGTTGATAGTGACAGAAGTGACAATGATGATTTAGACAAAGAATATGTTCAAAAATCTTCAGAAAGCGAATGTGAAAATAATTCGAATTTACGTAAAAGTAGATGTGTTCGAGTGTTTTCAAGTTCTGAAAATTCTAATGAAAGTATTTTACTAGAATCACAAAATGAAATTGCTGCAGACGGAACCATGCGCGAGGAGCATTGTGTTTACTAATGCGTAAGGGATAATCCTAACTCATTAAATAAGTTAATAATACCAAAAATCTATTACATAAAACATGGATTTCCTTTTGTAAGAAAGTAATGAAGCAACATATTTAAAAATATTCTATTATTAAATATTTTTTTAAGACCAGTCATTTTGACTGGTTTTGGTAGAAGTAGGTTTGCTGAATTGTCGGTAGTTCTAGTGTTAACCCTTTGCGGACGGAGCGATTCGAAGCCGATGACACCCATCAAAATTACCAACTCTCGTTTAACACATGCCATTTGCAAAATACATACATATATGCCCGCCTCGGCTCTATTACTTATTTGTCTCGAACGCATATTTATGTCTCGGCTTTATCAGGTGTTTTCGCCGAACATAAGTATGCCTTCATCGGTTATAGGAATATCTTATGCTGAACGCACATATGCGTCGCTCGTCCGCAAAGGGTTAAAGAGGGATCTGTTATCATTGGACCGGCAGATTACGTTTCAATGCAGTTCGAAGGAATTAACGGTCTATTGTCATTGAAAATGACACTAGCGCTGGTACGCCCGAAAGAAGTACGTGTAACATGAGCCAAAAGTAACGTAGTAACTTAGTAGTCTTCGCAAAATGGGAAAATAATTCAATGGACAGAGACGCGGCGGATCTACGATCAGGGGTAAAGAATCTTATCACGAGACTAGTGCAAAGTTATTATAGTAAGGCTGTAGAGAGAGGGGAAAAGGGTTGGGGGGGGGGGGGATGAATTGAGTGAAAACAATGACGATCAATTTTTGAATATCCGCAAATAAGTATTCAATATGGTTGGAGTCCATTTGATTTCGGCTCTGCTATGTCGCTGATAAATAACGGGAGGCCACGTTGCTTAATAATGTAGTAAAACGGTACGATTTTGGGGGCTAGAAAAAAAGTCTTGCTGGATACATGTAGTAGGAGTAAGTCTATTTATTTGGAAGAAAAAGATAATAGCTAACACAAAAGTAGTTTTCTTCTAATGAGCGTAACTCTTTTTTATATATCTTTATTTTTTAGATAAATTTGCGAATTGGAGATTTCTGGTTATCGTCGGACTTGAAAATTTACATTTTGATCAGTTTCGGCAAATATTTAAAGAGAATATGCTTAAGATGCTGATTGTTGAATATTTCACCTTTAGTTGCCACGTCAAATAGAAGAAACTAATATGATCTCGGTTCTGTCACTGTTCCGACAAACAACTGAAGGGTGGTCTTGTATTTAATGACGTAGCAGAACGGTCTTTTCACGTCGAAAATAATCGGTTCTAGCTCTCGTGGCCCATAAGCTGATAAGGGTATGGCCAATAAGCCTAAAAAAAGTTTTCATGGCATGTAATAGAGATATGTGCTATTTAAAGTACTAAACTTGTCTAGGTATCATGCAAAATGCTAAAGAGTCGGAAGATTTAGCATGTAAAGTGCACGATTATCACTGCCTTATGTAGCCACGTCTAATAAAGAAATAAATCGCTGGTCATTGCACTTCAGTACGAAAGAAATTCTCCTGACAGATAGACGAACGTCAGCTCTATAAAAGTAGTTACGTCACGTAGAAGCCTGATGTTCATTTCATGTAACAGCTAAGGTAAAGCATCGCATTCTATGATTTTACTTCAATCCCAAAGTAAGTAGTTCATTTATGAGTATGAAAATATTAATATTTAATTTATAATTAATATTAATAATTCATTTCATGTAACAGCTAAGGTAAAGCATCGCATTCTATGATTTTACTTTAACCCCAAAGTGAGTAGTTCATTTATGAGTATGAAAATATTACTTTAATCCTGGTTCTGAGACCTTTCCGACAAATAAGGAAAGCGTGGGGTGTTTAATAATAAAGTAAAACGGTCTGTTCACTTGGAAAATAAATGATTCTGGCTCCGGCTCCTCTGAATCCACTTTAAATGCCAGGGCTAAAAGAAGTAGGGAATATATGTAATAGAAGCTGCACCCTTTATTTACACAATTATGAGAATCGGGAAAAACGATTAAAATTCTCATCGCTCGTTATGTAACTATTTGGATATTAAAAAACGTAGGTAAAGCGGCGTTGTACACGTTCAGAGGCAATTGCATCCAATCAATTTTCAATAACATTCATCTATTTATTTATCTACTATTACGCTTCTTTTTCCATTTGCGCAAAGCTCATTTATTATTACCTTGATTAACTGGTATCTGATTAATCCTAGTACACGCTCTCATAATTTACCTTTCAACAATAGTAAAGAGCATTCTTTGCTTATCTATAAGAGTTTTGACTACTCTAAGCATATAGCTACGAGGACACTAAGAGAGTTGATAACTAGAAAATAATAAAGGAATACAGAAACGTTTACTGATTAAACAAAGTTTCGATCTATGCGCAATATGCTCAGTCCGAAAGATTTACTCTGCGCTGCTTGTTATGGCACTGCCAGCTGGTTTCGACACGGATCCGACGAAGATTGGTAAATTATTATGTTTAATAGCATAAAAGAATGGTCTATTCGCATCAAACACGATTGGAGCCGGCTTCACAGCTTGGAGACTTGTTCTAGCAAACGCAAGTGCTAAAAGAAAAACATGTGTATATAGTTTTGCCGTAGCAAATAATTTGTCCCGAAGCTCTGACTATTCACTTCTGGATACAAAATTCAAAAATTATGCTCCCGTGTGCGAATATAATGCATTCTATTCAATATCCAGCGACATACGTTTCTCACGCTAGTGTTCATTTATTGATTTGATCAAAAAGAATGAGTCGGGACTCTTATTGGGCTAGAAAAAGAAATGATTGGCAACACAGCAGTGATTCGGCCACATTTCCATCGTCCCACCCCTCGAAATTCATCATAAGAGAAGCAATTATTAACGACTTCATTTATAAATATGAGATTTCCGTTATCCCAAGAAATGAATTCAAATCATATGAGTCTTGTTAGCTAAATCATTTCATTAGGTAATTTATGTCATTGTCAAAGTATTTATTTACTATATTAATTTACTATATGAACGAGAATTTTTTTTCAAGCATTATAGTATCGTAGGGAAATAAATGTGGGATGCAACTTTAATGGAATTTCAAAATATCACATAATCGGGAAGGCTACTTAATCACTTTTTATATTTAAGCTTTCCTACATAAGAAAGTTAGATTAACAGGTCAACCTGACATGTATTTCATAATGAATTAGAGGCCCGGTACGATGAAATGCAAAATATAGATATATCCCCGTATTAGACCAGTTCCTATGCACATGTTTATCGATTTGCAATGAGAATGCGCCAATTATTAATTTCCATTGCATGACCAAATCATCTTCATTCTTAGCCGGATACGTTGATTATCACCGTACTACAGGTCCATATGAAGCAATGTTATTAAACACTCGACTTTTCTAATGAAACTCTATGTTAATGCATTCAATGTTATGCCCATACATGTTGAGGCAGACTATGATTGGCGTATAAAACGATTGTATTTCGGATTTCTATTTTAATACGAACTGTGTAGAAATTCGCTTCACTTTTTCATTACATTAGCCTAAAGAAATGATTAGTTTATATTTGGCTCCGAAAGAGTGCCGGCAAAGATTGGAAGTTCTCTGTGTTTGATAGCATAATAGAACGGCTTGTTGACATCGAAAACCGTGGGCAATGATAGTCGTATACTGTACGATTCCATAAGGAGGGCTAAAATAAATATAAATGAAGAATAAATTGGAGAAATCCAAGATTGTTGCTTTAGCAAGACAAGTGCTGCAAGTAAAGATTCAACTATATTTTCTTATCTGTTATTGTTATAGCTATAGAGAGGATTAATCGTAGAAAGAGATTTGGTAAGTTATTAACTTTATACTACGTGCTCTCTAATAGGCATGCCAACGCAGATATGTATCGGTAGGCAATAGTTGTACAAATAAATTCGTAATCCATAGTAGTTGGCTAGTATTAGCAATTGAAAACGATAACCGTTCTTTGCATAAAACATAAAATACGTTTGGTAGGAGTTTCTCATAGATTCCGGTTAGTTCAGTTGTTTGCGTTAATCCATGCTAAGGCAGATTAATCTTCTAAATAAAATAATAACGTAAGGGAAGACATGTTCTGCTTAGAATCAGTCTGTTAATAGAGGCTACGCGAAAAAGGAAAGGAAAGACATGAATATTGGATGAAATTCAATGACTACCAGTTAAATCGGGAGGCAAGTGAGTAGTAATGGCAAATTGTTAAGGTTCACATCGTTGACTGGGTGGGATAGAATCAACATGATTTAATCTGAGAATTTGTTAAGATTACAAATGGCATGTATATGTGCCGGCTCTTTATCTACACGTTTATTTGTTGTCACGCGCATAAAATAGTTGTACAAATAAATTCATAATCCATAGTAGTTGGCTAGTATTAGCAATTGAAAACGATAACCGTTCTTTGCATAAAACATGAAATACGTTTGGTAGGAGTTTCTCATAGATTCCGGTTAGTTCAGTTGTTTGCGTTAATCCATGCTAAGGCAGATTAATCTTCTAAATAAAATAATAACGTAAGGGAAGACATGTTCTGCTTAGAATCTGTCTGTTAATAGAGGCTACGCGAAAAAGGAAAGGAAAGACATGAATATTGGATGAAATTCAATGACTACCGGTTAAATCGGGAGGCAAGCGAGTAGTAATGGCAAATTGTTAAGGTTCACATCGTTGACTGGGAGGGATAGAATCAATATGATTTAATCTGAGAATTTGTTAAGATTACAAATGGCATGTATATGTGCCGGCTCTTTATCTACACGTTTATTTGTTGTCACGCGCATAAAATAGTTGTACAAATAAATTCATAATCCATAGTAGTTGGCTGGTATTAGCAATTGAAAACGATAACCGTTCTTTGCATAAAACATGAAATACGTTTGGTAGGAGTTTCTCATAGATTCCGGTTAGTTCAGTTGTTTGCGTTAATCCATGCTAAGGCAGATTAATCTTCTAAATAAAATAATAACGTAAGGGAAGACATGTTCTGCTTAGAATCTGTCTGTTAATAGAGGCTACGCGAAAAAGGAAAGGAAAGACATGAATATTGGATGAAATTCAATGACTACCGGTTAAATCGGGAGGCAAGTGAGTAGTAATGGCAAATTGTTAAGGTTCACATCGTTGACTGGGAGGGATAGAATCAATATGATTTAATCTGAGAATTTGTTAAGATTACAAATGGCATGTATATGTGCCGGCTCTTTATCTACACGTTTATTTGTTGTCACGCGCATAAAATAGTTGTACAAATAAATTCATAATCCATAGTAGTTGGATGGTATTAGCAAATGAAAACGATAACCGTTCTTTGCATAAAACATGAAATACGTTTGGTAGGAGTTTCTCATAGATTCCGGTTAGTTCAGTTGTTTGCGTTAATCCATGCTAAGGCAGATTAATCTTCTAAATAAAATAATAACGTAAGGGAAGACATGTTCTGCTTAGAGTCAGTCTGTTAATAGAGGCTACGCGAAAAAGGAAAGGAAAGACTTGAATATTGGATGAAATTCAATGACTACCGGTTAAATCGGGAGGCAAGTGAGTAGTAATGGCAAATTGTTAAGGTTCACATCGTTGACTGGGAGGGATAGAATCAATATGATTTAATCTGAGAATTTGTTAAGATTACAAATGGCATGTATATGTGCCGGCTCTTTATCTACACGTTTATTTGTTGTCGCGCGCATAAAATAGTTGTACAAATAAATTCATAATCCATAGTAGCTGGCTAGTATTAGCAATTGAAAACGATAACTGTTCTTTGCATAAAACATGAAATACGTTTGGTAGGAGTTTCTCATAGATTCCGGTTAGTTTAATTGTTTGCGTTAATCCATGCTAAGGCAGATTAATCTTCTAAATGAAATAATAACGTAAAGGAAGACATGTTCTGCTTAGAATCAGTCTGTTAATAGAGGCTACGCGAAAAAGGAAAGGAAAGACATGAATATTGGATGAAATTCATTGACTACCAGTTAAATCGGGAGGCAAGTGAGTAGTGATGGCAAATTGTTAAGGTTCACATCGTTGACTGGGAGGGATAGAATCAATATGATTTAATCTGAGAATTTGTTAAGATTACAAATGGCATGTATATGTGCCGGCTCTTTATCTACACGTTTATTTGTTGTCACGCGCATAAAATAGTTGTACAAATAAATTCATAATCCATAGTAGTTGGCTAGTATTAGCAATTGAAAACGATAACCGTTCTTTGCATAAAACATGAAATACGTTTGGTAGGAGTTTCTCATAGATTCCGGTTAGTTCAGTTGTTTGCGTTAATCCATGCTAAGGCAGATTAATCTTCTAAATAAAATAATAACGTAAGGGAAGACATGTTCTGCTTAGAATCTGTCTGTTAATAGAGGCTACGCGAAAAGGAAAGGAAAGACATGAATATTGGATGAAATTCAATGACTACCGGTTAAATCGGGAGGCAAGTGAGTAGTAATGGCAAATTGTTAAGGTTCACATCGTTGACTGGGAGGGATAGAATCAATATGATTTAATCTGAGAATTTGTTAAGATTACAAATGGCATGTATATGTGCCGGCTCTTTTATCTACACGTTTATTTGTTGTCACGCGCATAAAATAGTTGTACAAATAAATTCATAATCCATAGTAGTTGGCTAGTATTAGCAATTGAAAACGATAACCGTTCTTTGCATAAAACATGAAATACGTTTGGTAGGAGTTTCTCATAGATTCCGGTTAGTTCAGTTGTTTGCGTTAATCCATGCTAAGGCAGATTAATCTTCTAAATAAAATAATAACGTAAGGGAAGACATGTTCTACTTAGAATCTGTCTGTTAATAGAGGCTACGCGAAAAAGGAAAGGAAAGACATGAATATTGGATGAAATTCAATGACTACCAGTTAAATCGGGAGGCAAGTGAGTAGTAATGGCAAATTGTTAAGGTTCACATCGTTGACTGGGAGGGATAGAATCAATATGATTTAATCTGAGAATTTGTTAAGATTACAAATGGCATGTATATGTGCCGGCTCTTTATCTACACGTTTATTTATTGTCGCGCGCATAACTTCGAACAGTATTTTATTAGGAACTAATGGATTTTCCCTTGGGACGAGTAGTTTTATATGTAGTTCATGCTGTTAGTGGTTCGAACACGGATCCAGCGAATAGAGATTTCTGCGAGTATTTAACGGCGAAGTAAAACGGTTTGTTTGCAACGAACACGACAGGCTTTGGATGACGAGTCGCCTTCACGTTGATATCTACGCCTAGAATAGAACCATCTTTTGAGATCAATCAAATTCTCCATCATCCTCCCACTTGGACGTTTCACGATTTCGACTTTCGCCGAAAAATAACAATGATCTTGCCCGACTGACACAAACATAAGCTGACATCAGAATTCCATGGGGAATGAAATATAAAATATCTACTTGAATAGCTCACCGAAGACTCCGTAAATCTTCGTTATTGATACTGGAATAAAAGTCAAGTCAATACTCAACTAAATATTGCAGGCATATCACAGCCAGAGTGAATATGTCCTGTTCTTGACTTTTCCATTCTAATCTTGCTATGTATTCGTTTACAGAATGACTCGATCACACAACGACTCATCCATTGTTTTAGAGTGAATGGGGAATGAAATATAAAATATCTACTTGAATAGCTCACCGAAAACTCCGTAATAGCTATCTTCGTTATTGATACTGGAATAAAAGTCAAGTCAATACTCAACTAAATATTGCAGGCATATCACAGCCAGAGTGGATATGTCCTATTCTTGACTTTTCCATTCTAATCTTGCTATGTATTCGTTTGCAGACTGACTCGATCACACAACGACTCATCCATTGTTTTAGAGTGAATGGGGAATGAAATATAAAATATCTACTTGAATAGCTCACCGAAGACTCCGTAATAGCTATCTTCGTTATTGATACTGGAATAAAAGTCAAGCCAATACTCAACTAAATATTGCAGGCATATCACAGCCAGAGTGAATATGTCCTGTTCTTGACTTTTCCATTCTAATCTTGCTATGTATTCGTTTACAGAATGACTCGATCACACAACGACTCATCCATTGTTTTAGAGTGAAGTAGAATGATACGATGTGTGCCTACTATTATTTCATTCATCGATTTAAGGGCAGACAAACGTACGCAGGAAAAGCGGTAGGAAAAATGGCCAAAATAAAGCGGTCCACAGTGCATTTACCTTGACTGGTGCAACTAAATATTGCAGGCATATCACAGCCAGAGTGGATATGTCCTATTCTTGACTTTTCCATTCTAATCTTGCTATGTATTCGTTTGCAGAATGACTCGATCACACAACGACTCATCCAATGTTTTAGAGTGAAGTAGAATGATACGATGTGTGCCTACTATTATTTCATTCATCGATTTAAGGGCAGACAAACGTACGCAGGAAAAGCGGTAGGAAAAATGGCCAAAATAAAGCGGTCCACAGTGCATTTACCTTGACTGGTGTTTCTGAAGAATCCAGAAGATGATCGTTGCGGCGTTATTCTCGATAAACGGACAATCAAGTATAGACTTACCAGTGCTCCTGTCAATGAATCTTTCTCTTCATTGAACTTTTAGCACTATTTATGCTTCGTGGGTTATCGTACGACTACATATTTTTAGCAAATTCCTTCTCGAATAACTAAACGTTCCGTTATTCGAATTTCTATTTGACAGATTAGCTTTCATTGAATGAATGGGAAGTAAGAGAAAGCCGCCGTTGAAATCAGCTACTTTCAGCTATGAATTCGTTGACTAACCTTCTTAACCTTGTGAACCCATATCTCTTTCTAGTATCAACCGTAAACATATTACTTCAAATTTGCTACGGGCTGCTTGAGGCGTAGAATTGTCGAAAACTCGTGAATATAAAGGTATATATCGAACGAATGTTAACAAAAGTGCACAGTTTCGCTTGGAAAAAAGCACGGTGATATTTTCGCAGTACGTTTAGCAGTGGCAAGTGACACAACCTGTCATCAACGATACGCAATAAGATGAATTTTAGTTTAGGACTCGGTTCAAAACTTAGTAAACCTATTCGATTGCACCGAAACAGCTTTGTCGTTCAGGAGAGCAGTAACAGTCCTTTCGAAGGAAATGTAAGTAAAAGAAAAAAGATGTATCCAATGTGCGTTGAGACCGGTTTTCGCGGCGCAATCATGTGAGCATTCGTTTTCTTGGCCACAACGATCTTTTTAATTTACACGAGTCTTCATAGGCGTTGTCTTTAAAGAGTCAAGAAACGAGAAGACTTTTCAACCGAGCCAGCTGAACCGGTTTAAACATACGTCATACGAATAGCACGTAGAACATCTTTAAAGGGTATAGTAAAATGTGCGCATCATACCAAAAGACTGATAACGATAGAAAGGAATAAAATATCTGAAACGCAATACATTATGTTCTCAGCCTTTGTCGAGACAATTATAATTGTCATGGCAATTTATAAAATACTGGGAAAGGAAAAAAAAATTGAAAAATGTTTCTTCTTTTCCCTTTCCCCAAATCATTGCATCTAGTATTTGTAATAGAACTGGCTTTCTCGAGTTTACACATACGATCAACCGGATTTGCATCACCCTATGGATTAATTTTCTATCCTAACAATAATTTTGGAAATTATTGCTTCCCGGATAGTTGTCGCGTCAAAACTCAAAACAGTGAATATTCACTGACTAATCTATGCACCGCGAGAAAATAAATATTCTACGAGTAGTGAGAATTTTCAGAATAAAGTTTAATAAAAAAGAAAAGAAAATAGAGCTTTGCAAAATATGGGATACATAAAGTGTGAAATACGTATACTCGATATATCGTTATGAAATGATATATTGATAATGTATGACTACTGGACAATCTTACATTAGAATGAGCGTTTAGATTACATATTTGTATAAAGGAAAGGCTACTAAAACTTCAGATAACATAAAATGTGTGAAAGGCAAACACTTGCTCCTGTTGTTTAACGTTTAAGTAGATGCGTTATGTAGCTAATCGTAATGCACAGAGCGTACAAGTCAAAGTATTGTCTAAAGATATGAAACCTGTTCGAACATCTATCAAAAGATAGCGCTCGCTCGAGCACATTTGATTGTCCATCATGTGATCAGACTAATTATAAAGCTAAGGTTATAACCGAGTGCGTGTCCTGACGAGATTTATTCTGCCGACCGCGTCACGGTTAACAGGAAGACATACGGAAAGAATTGCGAAAGAATTTTCCTTTGGCAGGAAAATGGATATCTTTGAAAAGAAGAGGGAATTGACGAGAGACTTCTAGAACTGAAGAGATTGGTAGAGCCTACCCCCGAAGAATAGATCCTGACAAACAGTTGCAATGACGAGGACAGGGCATTTTTTGATTAGAACACTGATGCGTTGTAACCTTAGTCTAAATGAAAACAGGAGAGTGCTACCAGAAGATAACGGTGCGAAAGAGAACGAGACCGCCATGCCGAATGTATGCCAGGAAAGGTCTATTGACGCGGAATTCAATTGGCGCCGGAGGTCTCCAGAAGTTCGACAAAGGCTTGACACTGAAACCTATCACAAGAAATAATTGTGCATGTCTGTTACTCAACTACCGAAGTTGCGAGGAAATCGGAAGGGTAAGAAGTAGCGAAGCCCGCGTCAGCACACATTACCTTCCAACCATAGGGGAGAATGTTAACCCGTAAACACGATCGATCAATAGAAATAGACTGCGACCGAAACGATATTTAATATGACATTTCCTCACTCTTTTCTATAGCGCCTCATTCAAGCCAACTACAATATCGACGAACTAGCCGATTGGTAAGAACCAAAGACGCCGGCCTAACCCACGGAAAAACGTTAATTATACTTAATCATATCCGATTCTATTAAAAAAATGCATACCCTTTCAGTTGATAACAGCTTCATGCACAACATCTATACACACACACTCTTTCTTCTTTTACATTGGCGAAAATTTTTCTTCTTTTACGATCGCGCAAATTCTATTCGGTATATTCAAGGTTAAACTACGAGAAAAACACATCGTTTCATCCGGATTTTCCAACGAAACGTTTCTCTATTGTGTTATATCGAGTGCTATTATCAAAGTCCCACTGTTGCGACTTCAGCTATGCCTCTACGCATCCTCTATAAGGCGTTACTCGTAATAGAGGAGAATGTTAACCCGTAAACACGATCGATCAATAGAAATAGACTGCGACCGAAACGATATTTAATATGACATTTCCTCACTCTTTTCTATAGCGCCTCATTCAAGCCAACTACAATATCGACGAACTAGCCGATTGGTAAAAACCAAAGACGCCGGCCTAACCCACGGAAAAACGTTAATTATACTTAATCATATCCGATTCTATTAAAAAAATGCATACCCTTTCAGTTGATAACAGCTTCATGCACAACATCTATACAGACACGCTCTTTTTTCTTTTACATTGGCGAAAATTTTTCTTCTTTTACAATCGCGCCAATTCTATTCGGTATATTGAAGGTTAACACTTTGACTGCCGAGAGTATTCTACTATATTAGAACGGCGATGCTATGAAATACTACAGCGTTCAAGTGAATTATGCAAAATGCGAATAATGTGCAGGTATTGGAAACCAAAGGATCGTATCACTATTCTAACAACAATTGCATTCATAAAATAATAATTGCTACTCATTGGGAATATTTTGAATCTTCAGTAAAATGTTTTGCGGTGGTCACCAGTGACCATCATGGCAGTCAAAGTGTTAAACTACGAGAAAAACACATCGTTTCATCCGGATTTTCCAACGAAACGTTTCTCTATTGTATTATATCGAGTGCTATTATCAAAGTCCCACTGTTGCGACTTCAGCTATGCCTCTACGTGTCCTCTATAAGGCGTTACCCGTAATAGGGGAGAATGTTAACCCGTAAACACAATCGATCAATAGAAATAGACTGCGACCGAAACGATATTTAATATGACATTTCCTCACTCTTTTCTATAGCGCCTCATTCAAGCCAACTACAATATTGACGAACTAGCCGATTGGTAAAAACCAAAGACGCCGGCCTAACCCACGGAAAAACGTTAATTATACTTAATCATTTCCGATTCTATTAAAGAAATGCATACCCTTTCAGTTGATAACAGCTTCATGCACAACATCTATACACACACACTCTTTCTTCTTTTACATTGGCGAAAATTTTTCTTCTTTTACAATCGCGCAAATTCTATTCGGTATATTGAAGGTTAACACTTTGACTGCCGAGAGTATTTTACTATATTAGAACGACGATGCTATGAAATACTATAGCGTTCAAGTGAATTATGCAAAATGCGAATAATGTGCAGGTATTGGAAACCAAAGGATCGTATCACTATTCTAACAACAATTGCATTCATAAAATAATAATTGCTACTCATTGGGAATATTTTGAATCTTCAGTAAAATGTTTTGCGGTGGTCACCAGTGACCATCATGGCAGTCAAAGTGTTAAACTACGAGAAAAACACATCGTTTCATCCGGATTTTCCAACGAAACGTTTCTCTATTGTATTATATCGAGTGCTATTATCAAAGTCCCACTGTTGCGACTTCAGCTATGCCTCTACGTGTCCTCTATAAGGCGTTACCCGTAATAGGGGAGAATGTTAACCCGTAAACACAATCGATCAATAGAAATAGACTGCGACCGAAACGATATTTAATATGACATTTCCTCACTCTTTTCTATAGCGCCTCATTCAAGCCAACTACAATATTGACGAACTAGCCGATTGGTAAAAACCAAAGACGCCGGCCTAACCCACGGAAAAACGTTAATTATACTTAATCATATCCGATTCTATTAAAAAAATGCATACCCTTTCAGTTGATAACAGCTTCATGCACAACATCTATACACACACACTCTTTCTTCTTTTACATTGGCGAAAATTTTTCTTCTTTTACAATCGCGCAAATTCTATTCGGTATATTCAAGGTTAACACTTTGACTGCCGAGAGTATTTTACTATATTAGAACGACGATGCTATGAAATACTATAGCGTTCAAGTGAATTATGCAAAATGCGAATAATGTACAGGTATTGGAAACCAAAGGATCGTATCACTATTCTAACAACAATTGCATTCATAAAATAATAATTGCTACTCATTGGGAATATTTTGAATCTTCAGTAAAATGTTTTGCGGTGGTCACCAGTGACCATCATGGCAGTCAAAGTGTTAAACTACGAGAAAAACACATCGTTTCATCCGGATTTTCCAACGAAACGTTTCTCTATTGTATTATATCGAGTGCTATTATCAAAGTCCCACTGTTGCGACTTCAGCTATGCCTCTACGCGTCCTCTACAAGGCGTTACCCGTAAAACAGTACTTTACGTTTTGGGTTGCTAATATTTTTCATGAAATTTTGAAAATGTGAAATTCAAAAAATATTCGTCGAGTTCACCTCACGATCGAACATTGTCATTGTACTTACGCAGTGGTTAATATATTTTACGTGCATTAAGCAGACCACGCTACGAATGTACAAATATGTATCCTGTTTATATATAGACAAACGTCCTGCATAATGCAACGCAAATATTGCATCCGAAAAGATGATATGCCCAACAAGTGTGAAAGTTTTGACATTCCTCTTTATAATTCCCGTCTCGGATAAATTGCGCGTTACGTTATCTTAATAGCCAATATATTTACAATCGCACTCATCATCGATTATGGGTTCACGGTTAATCGTGGTATCACGTTGGCTAAATCAAGTACGATATAGACGTTTTAAACGATATCTTAGCCAATGCAAAATGCATTCTGCAAAGTATAGACCGTGGACGCAATTATGCATACGAAAAGATATAGTATAACGGACAAAGGACATAAAATATGAAAAAGAAAAAGAACACGATAGCAAGCGAAAAGCAAGAAACTTGATAAAGGAAAGAGCCAGGTTATTTCGCTATTACGGAATCTAATGAACACCCACAGCAGTAAGAAAGTGAAGCAAATGAATGTTCGAAAGTAGAAACTCCGAATCCATAAAACTTTTTCGTCAATTCTCACATTTTGCGGCTTCTATTTGAATCTACTACATATTTTTCGGCAGGAAGAATGACACCCTGACGTTTAAGAGTTTATGGTAATCGGAGGTAAGACTCGTCGACTTTCGAATGAAAACATGCACCTCACACACGGCATGCGAAAAGTAGACCGGTACATAGTTAGTAAAGGCAACCCCCATATACAACAAAGCGTTCTATGCCTTTGCGGGACACGGACAAGTGGATATTTCGTGTATTACATTTTCCTAGATCTAATTGAGGTCAAGCGTACAAATACACATATGACATTGATGTTCCGAGAATTAAATGAACGTCCGCGATAAAGAATAATGAGAGAAACGGTAGCACTGATCATAACAATAATATCGTCTCTAAATAAATTTTGCACGATTTAATGACAAAACGAAATACACGAACAATTCCTCGGAACTTCATAGAAGCGTAACAGAATTCAAGGTTTTTTTCATGAACGAGGATGGGCAAGTCATAGTTGCATCAGAATGGAATTCTCAGTGGAAATCAAAGTATATGTTTGGCATTCTTTTCTTATACAAATTTAGTAGAATACTACTTTATATTCGCATCGTCCATTATTCATTCTCCTAGCATTAGCTAGTAAGACAGTATATAACAATCTGCTACGTTGCACTTTAATAGGCAACCCCAATTTTAATCAGGACTATTATTTTAATGCAACCTTGCCAAGCCCTGTCCATCTCCGTTCTTTAAAATAAATTGAACATTGAAAGCAATTTAACTTACCGGTAGCCGCAGCTGCTTCGCTACCTTCCTCATTGACTTCGATAAAGGCTTTTTGGATCGCCTTTGAAACAGCCAGTGGAACGTCAGAAATGCCGGAGAAGTTAGCTTGGTCGGTGTACATATCAGTCAAGCCAAGCTGTAGACGGGATAAAAGAGGGGGTTATTGGGACTCATGCTTATACTATGCTATACTACACAAAATATATACCATATAAAGTAGTAAACCACGTACCTTTTGCAGAGTGTCATCCAATTCGATTGTGCTTTCGATCTTGAATTTAGGCAAGTAGAGTTTAACTTCGCGTTTCGATCCGCGTTGAAGGATATCGGCCAAATTAGCGTTCTGCATTTTGTTAACCACCGCAGCAAGACCATCGACTTCGTGGGGCAAAATGACGACCATGCTCATCTCCTCATTCTATACACAGGTGGAACATGAAAACAAATCACTTAAAAATATTCTTAAGAATCTTAAATGCTTCAATCCCATTTCTACATCTAAAGTGTGTAGAATATTGTGTTGCAAATCGTAGATGTCTTGTTTCTGTTGTCTTAACTGATACAGAAGTGTTCTACAAGTCTAGTTGGCAGAAATACGCCTAAAGGTCATTAAATTCAATCATTATACTCACTGTTCCGAATGCAAAGTTGGCTTAATGCAAGAATGATAAGTACCTTGTATGGGATCTCAACAAAACTGGCCTTCATGTCTGGGATTTCGCCGTATCTGAGGTCATCCTTAATATACATGGTAGGAACATTCTTTACTGTGTTAGCATCGACGTGGAAAGGTCTGTCGGTCGTGAGCTCTTGGTTGAATTTATGCTTCCAGTCACCTTTGAAGTATACAGCATTGACGAGGACCATGGCAGTCATTGCACTAACGTCACCTGTGCCAAAGAAGAAAAATCGAAAATATAGTTATGCCCAGCTAGGAAAGAAAAAGTAAAAGGTTTTAATCACTTCGATGTTTAGTCTAATCCGTAGTGATATATCTTTTATCATGTATTTTTATCGTCTAAATCGTATTGCACGTAACGGAAGGAAACCGCCAAGAGAAGAATTGATCATAGATAATGATTGTACACACCGTGGAGCATGGATGAATGGGAAATGAAATATACGTACTTGGTTTGAGGAGATCCTTGATGCGATTGTTAGTTTGCTGCTCGCACCAACGATTGATAGTGTTCGTAGCAAGTACATTATCGGCGAAGTTCACTTTCTCAGCGGCAGAACGGTAATAGGTAGAGGTTACTTGCTCGAATTCAGGCTTCACCGAGAGATATTCAGCAGCATAAATCTTGTTTGCCATGCGCAGCGTGACGTTCTCAACATTCTGCGCGAGAAAACATTTCTATCTTAATAAGGACTAGTTTGCAATGCCTACGCTTGTTTTACGAAACAGAACGAAGCGAAGGCGAAAGGCGAAAGGCGAAAGACGCCGTAGGTTCATGATTTCAAGAATATGATGAATTTGGTGTCTGCGAAGAGTTCTTCCAACCCTTTTCCGGCGGTGGCGGTGATGGGAAGCATAAAAAGAAGGGATTATTATTTAAGAGCAGTTATATTTGATGAAATTGATAAATTGATACTCACATTCAACGAGTCGATAATCATCTGGGATCCGGTTCTGGTAACGGATTCCTGTGCCGGAAGGTGGAGGACTTGTTTGAATTGGGCAAGAGTATTTCCACCGGCTCCAGCAGAGGCCATCGACAGGACAGCGTAAGCACTCAGAGGAGATGATATGAGATTGCCCGGTTTGTTCTCCGAAACAGTCTATAAGCAATAGTTTCCGGTATACAGGAAGGTAAAGAATGTTTAACACTTTGACCGCCACGGTGGTCACCGGTGACCGGCGCAAAAGATTTTACTATAAATGCAAAAAAATTCGCCGTGAAGCCTATTTGCAATCTTGTAAAAGCCATTGATATTGGAATGACGCTTCAATACTTTGGCTTCTAATAATTCTGCGTTACCTGCACTTTGCACAATTTAATCATACTCTGCAGAATTTGATCGCATCGCGGTTCTAATATAGCAAAATACGCTTGGCAGTCAAAGTGTTAATGCTCTGTCCCCTCGATCGAATGAATTACCTTGAAGAAGGAGTTAGAAAATAGGTTGGCTCCTTGCGTGACCTCTTGAAGGGCCCTTTCATTTTCAGTCGTCGGAAAAGCCATCGTCGCTGCGACAAGGCAGAGCGTCAAAAGACTTCTTCCAAGTTCTGCAAGAAAACGGTCTAATGTAAATACGTTGAACCGCGCAACGTCATTCGCGACTAAACGTGTAAACAGAAAGACGGACGGACACGCGCGATGGAATCATGTAACCGGTTATCTGCAATGTATAGACGGCGATAAATACATCGACCTTTATACACCGAGTGCGCTAGCATAAAAGGAACTTTACGATTTATCGACAGATCGTTGCAACATTCCTTATCACCGCTTTTATGTCTCCCCCCTCTCGAATGTCTAATATTTTGAATATCTAATTCGTCGGCCGCATTGTTGGCGGCTTCCCTCATTTTTGCACATTTATTCGAACGTGCCTTCCGCCTAAGGTCAAGATGGAAGTCTGTATACGTAAATATCGAAAAGGGCGTATCTGATGTGGACAGGATAGACGTTAAACCGATCCATCAACCGGAGCTACTCGATAATCCGAGACGCGTCAACATCGCTAGCAATTTTAATCGCTTATGTTGCATCAAGGGATGCGCTCATTCTCTATCAGGAACCTCAGCCTATCCTGCACCTTTCGCCAATTTAATGTGACGGTAAACGTGTTAAAAGTCTTCATTCGGGACATGATTAAGGCAAAACTGATAAACAACATTAACGATACCGATAACGATATCAAATCGTAATCACGTAAAATGAATAGTCATATTTTTTACCCATCAATGTCACATTCAATTTTGTTTTATTAACACTCGGACTGGTTGAGTGCTTCAACGACATAGGAGAAGCAAAGAAATATATACTTAATAGATATTATAATTGCCACTTTAGCGCGTCCAAGAAAAAATGTCGATGAAAATATGAAGCAAGTACCGATACCTACTATCCGATGCTAGTATGCTTTAGCGAAAGGACAATACCCGTCCATCTGTTCGATCCAATGATTAGATATTTCTACGTTTTTCACCCTCACATTTCGACTTTATGTCACCCTGTCTAAGTGAGAATCCACCATTAATTATATGCATACACTTCATTTAACTCTATTAAAGGAGAAAAATCTGATCTAAAGTGCAGAGATAAATCGATGATTTATCTATTATGATAATCTATGATATAGATCTCATCAATCCTGTCTCAACAAACTTATTTCGTTGAGTACGCGACAGAACAATTGATTCGCTCACATCACATGAAAAATATCCTTCATCATTTCCTACGCGTTCTTTGAATGCTGTCACCAGTGTGAGAAATATACTGACAGAGACGTTCTTTTTTTTGTTTATCAATGTACGTGTTATAAGGAAAAATACCTGAGAATATGTACGTCCTTCGCCAAACGTAATACATGAATAATGACAATATGTCATAATTATATCTGATTCTACCTAGATTCTTTTTAGAACAATGTTAAATCCATATGCAATAAAAATTCTGATTACGCCATTTAAGCCATATCATGATATTGAGTAATAATATTTGATAGGTAATACATAGGAATCTATAATAACACAGATAAGAAGGGTTCACACATAATGCTGTCAATTCGAATTACATAATAATATTGAAGCGGTAATTCTTGAACTGAATGTGCTTCCAAATGAAAGTATTAAATAAACATGTTTCTTAATAGGTTCCTCAATTATAGGTTAATATTTGATCTTATTATATCGACTTAATGAAACTGTGCAGGCAAAATGGTTGGCCATGGTTGACACCTGAAAGATTTCATAATTGGCGAAATTTCACCGAAGTTGAACGCCCAAAATCAAATATGTACGATTTGAGAGGTGACAATTAAGGTACACGTGCGGTTCTTGTTTAATTGATTTCCGTTTGATTAGGCACGGAATCCCGTTGACTCGTTCGTGAAAATAAATACAGATGTTTCGCATTTTTCCGCATAGAAACGGACATAATGAGAAGCGTTATTGAGAAAGCGATATCGTAGTATGAGACGATAAGGTATATGACGAATCTCTTTGTGGTTCGTGCGGAAGGTCTTCCCACCTGAATTAATCAATTGCCGACAGATGAAGAATGACATAAGACATGGCTAGGACATGAAGTAAGAATGGAGTGAGAATAAGTAAAAAGGGAGGGAGGGAGAGAAGGAGAGAGGGAGAGAGACAGGGAAAAACTGGTGATGCCAGTTAACGTTGGGCAGTTCCTACTATTTCCCACAGCCTCATCGGGAAAACCCAACGAAGCGCAAGGAAGTCAGTCTGTACGTCGTAACGACCGTCTCGTTTTCGATCTATGTAACGACGGCATGCGATAAACAAGAATATCCGACGGATTTTTCACGGAATCGCAAAAGCACGAGATAATAAGATCGGCTGCTTCGCTTCTATGGATTTATCAGCGACGTCTTCATTCTATCTCCTTCGATGAGCGCTATTCTTGGCTTACGAAGCTCGTTATCTTAATCAATTTCTAATCCTCTATTCGATTATTCTTGTACGGCTCTCGGTGTGACATGAACATGAGGAAATTTGTAAAATGAATAAGCGAAAAGAGAAACACTTTTGCCTTACTGCGCGCTTCCAGCAGAAACTATCGGAGAGTATTCAGTTATGAAATTCTCTGTGCCTGTGCAAGCTTATTGTTGGATTATCTGACAATGTACGGCACAATGTCCGACGATATCAGACTTGAATCATCAAGCCGCATATCGCGATATTTCCGCCATGATTCCGAGATTCGTTCGATTATCTGCGACAATCTGATGTGAACTGACAGCCAAACTTTGCCCACGAGGAAAGCAATGAAGTGCAATTACCTCGTAATAGGCACTCAAAGTGACATACAGTAAATCTGATATCTCTCTCGAGTGTTTCCAATAAAAAGTATGACTCACGACGAAATAAGTGTTGCATCACTAAATAAAGTGAAGCTACGCTTCATATTTCACTCTCTTTCGAATAACAGTGATAATAACATAGTAACGAGGCCTTGTATTGACGTAACATCTATCCTTGTAGAAAAAATAACGCGAAACAATAAGTATGTCAGTACTTAAATAGACAGTATTAGTTTCGCAACGAGTGATCGAATTTCATGCTATTTTTGTACTGATAAAGAACGTTTCGATAATAATTCGATTAACCGAATGAACGGTTTCCGAATGAACTTGAACAAACTATTCTGTCCTCGGGAAACATTACTGACATTCGTCTGACCGAACATCATGAAAGGAAGCCAACAACATTCGCGTTGATCGCTTAAACCGTTTCGAGGAATCTGAGAAGCGATCTGAGAAGCGATCTGAGAGGCGATCTGAGAAACGATCTTCGAACCTCAGCTTTCGACAGCGACAGTTTCGACAGTTTCGAAAAATATGAGGTCAAGGAAGTGTACTTCAGTAGATTTGGTAAGTACCCGCAGCAATATCGAAGACCTCGAAACTTAAGTATGCCACCTGAATGAATGAAACGGAAAAGAATTGCCACCTGCCACTGCTCGCACCTGCAATGAATCACTTATCGAAAACGGCAGTCTGTATGAAGAATCGAGATCGTTACGCGCTCTTTATCTCAATCAGTTATGACTCCTTTCTCATTATCGAACATGTACACACTCGAAGATTCGGCGCTAACCGATAATCTCCTGGCACGTACAGAATTATGAATCAAACGTGACGAGAATGCGCGTCTAATGCAAACAAACGAATTCGATATATTTCTGCCTTTCTCACCTGAACAAAATATTTCTTCACTTACTTCGCGTTCTATCGGTTTACCGGATCCACCCGGCCTTAAAAGCGAATAAAAGCAGACTGCTTAATGGACAATAAGTGAAAAAGAATTTGAATGAAGTCAGAAAGCGTTCTACTTGTAACATTGGCAAAATTCGTCAAAAAATGACAAATACGAGAAAAGTAGATCGGCTTGCAAGCTAAGTACCGAGACGATACAAAAAACATGGTGTCTGACAAGACTTATCAACGCTTACTAGCATTGACGTTTCACATTTAGAAACCACAGATGAGTCAGTGGAGACAATAAACAGGAAACCGGAATTTAACACAGTACGAAGAACCGTAGTGAATATATACTTCGTAGAAGTAGAGAAGAATCGAATTTTGAAGGGTCTACAAAAGCAATGCTCAGCTACGACGCCTGATGAAAAGTTCAAAAGTGTATAACCTTGCAATTGCCAGTCATACACGAGATATTAAGGAAAGAACTGGAAAGAAGTGGAAGGATTAATGTTGGCACATAACCTTCGAAAATAGCGTAGGATCTATGGAAGTAAATAAAAAATGAAAAATAACATGAGGCATAAACCGTTGAAGCAGATTAATTCGAGGAAATTCAAAGATTTCAGACAAACTGTTTGCGTGAACCGATGAAGCAAATTTCGAATGTCTTACATAACCTATTTAAACTGACCGATTAATGAATATTTAAATAATATGTCGCGGAAAACGATCGGAAGTAAGTGATCAACGAAGATCGAAAGTTGTGAGAAGAAGACTGCTGCCGATCAAATGGAAATGTGAAATGGAAATGTAAAATAGAGGAGGAAAGCCGGCTGGCATCGAATCTGTTTACACGAACGGATTACTCACGTTTACGCATGGTTGCTATTCCCTTGTCCACCCACTGACTATTTTGACCAACTCGTCTCGGTTATTGAGCACCGACTGCGTTGGAGAGGACGTTTGCCGGTGAATATAAATGGGAAATGGCGGGGGCCAGGGAGGGAAATTCCAATTGATCCGACCGAAGACTCACGATCGCGAATCGGCGGCCAATCAGATTGCACTGCGTGATACCGGACACGTTCGCAGTTCTCCTCGGATCTAATTGGTCCTCGAGCCTGGGTTTCAAGGGCCCCAGAGGCCCGAAATGCAAATCTGCACGTGGAGACGCTATGCATGCGAACACGCCGCTGACAACAATATACCTAGACTTTCGAACCAATGTACAATCCAAGTTTATACGTTCTAATGGAAAATAGACTAAATAATATAGTCTTACTCCGTTGTTAACACTTGACATGCGGGTATAGTTTGCTGCCGAATTTCGCGTGCAGCGGGCGTTTTTTCTTGAATCGCGCGGAAGTTTGGTTATTCAGAAAAATCGCTGTAAATCGAAAACTACTTTGTTTTTATGAACGAAACTTTTTTTATTTCACACTTAAATATATACTGTATGATTATTTAACAAAAAACAAACGATATTTTCACGAAATCATAAAAATAAGCGATTTTTAAAGTTTTCCACACTATCATACGAAAAGTCCGATAATTTCTCAGCGCATATTTCTTCAGCAGTATCTTTGTCACAACGGCTCATTTGATCAATTTTGTAATCAATAATAAAAAATCAAGCTTCATATTGACAAAACACGTTCTGGAGGTAGGAATTCGATTGAAGACGAAATAACTCTGCAAAAGATCGAGTAACTCAACAATCATAACTTATGGGAAGAAAAAATGCAAAGCGTTGCCTAGCAACGCAAACAACACGCATATAATGTCACACATTCATGTAATTACACGTATTTAGTAGATTTGTGACAGACTACAAAAAACGTAAAAATACGTTGCCCGCATACCAAGTGTTAACAACAAGGTAAATTGATAAATGATATACTTGCCAATGCAATTTATTATTTATTCTACGTTCGTTTGCCAATTTTTCATACACGTTCCTGTAAGAATAATGCAAGACACGCTCGAGTCACAGAACAGCTTCTGTTATCTAACGTGTTATATAGACTCCCCTATTGAAACACCTTAGACAAGATATATCTTTTGCGAAATGAGTCATTTTCCATCTCGCTCATTCGCTTATCTTCTTTATCATTTACATACTTTTTTCTAAATAGTAAAAGGTCTTTTAGCGAAAGTCTTTTGTCTATATTTCCTTTAAGACACGTTTTAATTTAATATCCTTCATAATGCTCATCTGAAGAACAAAGTGAACTGTTATAACCGTTTACCTTTTAACCACCGCCGGATTTAATGTCAACTCTTCTCAATTCAAATTTCTACAATCTCATAAAACAGCAATGACTATGTACCCTTTTCAGCAGGTATAACGTAAAGCAACTTTTCAGCGAAAAATATCATTATCAAATGCTGACTAAGCGCGTACCGAGCAGAATCAAATAATATAAATGATATTGTCGCACACGTAATCATGGCAACTGTAATAAAAACAGGAGTCAAATGGAAATCCGACAAATTGATCTAAGTTTGACTTTAACTTGATAATATTCTACGCCGTAAGTCAGGTTATGTTAAGACTATTTATTTAAGTCTGTCAATTTCTTGTGAGGTACAAATATACTTGGATTTAATGTCAACTCTTGTCAAATCAAATTTCTACAATTTCATAAAACAGCAATGACTATTCACCCTTTCAGCAGGTATAACGTAAAGCAACTTTTCAGCGAAAAATATCATTATCAAATGCTGACTAAGCGCGTACCGAGCAGAATCAAATAATATAAATGATATTGTCGCACACGTAATTATGGCAACTGTAATAAAAACAGGAATCAAATGGAAATCCGACAAATTGATCTAAGTTTGACTTCAACTTGATAATATTCTACGCCGTAAGTCAGGTTATGTTAAGACTATTTATTTAAGTCTGTCAATTTCTTGTGAGGTACAAATATACTTGGATTTAATGTCAACTCTTGTCAAATCAAATTTCTACAATCTCATAAAACAGCAATGACTATTCACCCTTTCAGCAGGTATAACGTAAAGCAACTTTTCAGCGAAAAATATCATTATCAAATGCTGACTAAGCGCGTACCGAGCAGAATCAAATAATATAAATGATATTGTCGCACACGTAATCATGGCAACCGTAATAAAAACAGGAATCAAATGGAAATCCGACAAATTGATCTAAGTTTGACTTCAACTTGATAATATTCTACGCCGTAAGTCAGGTTACGTTAAGACTATTTATTTAAGTCTGTCAATTTCTTGTGGGGTACAAATATACTTTAGCGGTGTCATATAATTATATATTCCGATTGCAAATGAACAAACAAATATTCTCAAAAAAACATACATACTACTATGTAAAAATCGGTGTTTCAGGTAAGATTATGAATCCATATATACTTGTACAACTTCCACGCAGGTGCACGTTTTATAGTGTTCAATTCTAATTGATAAGATCAATGACTTCGAATCACCTGTTTATCACTATGTCATTTCTTTATGTGTACATCTGTGCCCCACGTCGCCTATTTTCCTTTACCATGTGTCCGAATCGGACATACGTGTTCTCCAAGCACGCGCTCTCTGTTTCTACTGATAAAGAAAAGTCGCAAATCAAAGGCAAAATGATTTGTTTTGCGTCAAATTGAAGGCTTTTTACGCGTACGTAAAGTAATTCTTTCCCGAACTTCAATTATCTCTTTCGGGGATTACATTATTTTTTTGTACTTAACTCCCTAGTACAAAAGTTAAATCCGACGATCTGTCGGAATGGTCGTTATCTATGATAACGGACGGTAAACAAATTATAGACAGGAGAGCAGCTCCCATCTATACCTCAATGATGATTACGAATTTATGAAAAATGATACTTGTTGACATTTCATTTTAATGACGAAAAATTTATATACTTCGCACGTCGTTTCTCAAAATTGTGAGTAAATTTGCTACGGGACTGATGAAGTCAACATTAATATCAATGAAAGTCGAGTCGAAACGAATTTTCGAGGAACATGCATTAGAAAATGTTACCAGACGAGGTATAGGGGTAAGCCTATAGGGATAAGCCTGTCACCCTACGTGGGCAGTCCGATTTAACACTTTGAGCCTGATGGTCAAAAAAAAACGAAAATTTTGGAAAATTGACGATTTATTTTTCAATATAGTCTGTTTTAAATCGATACGACTTGATCCAGCGATGAAATCTGCATTATTTACATGAAATATTGGAACGCATGAGTATTTTATAGCATCTGCTCGATGGGTGCCGCGTTTGCTCAACCACTTTGATAACAAGCGCATCCGTGAGACCAACTTCAGAGCAGTGTTTGACAAGTTTAACCGCAATCCGAAAGAGTTTATATAAATCGTTTTGTGAATGTGACGAAACGTGGATCCTGGTACACACCAGAGACCAAGGAACAGTCGAAACGCTGTGAACTGCGCCCGACGAATGTGCTAAAAAGAAGGCGGAGACTGTCCTATCGGCCGGAAAGCTGATGACCACCGTTTTCTGAAGATCATCAAAATGTGATCTACATAGACTACCTGGAGAAGGGCAAAACAGTCAGATCCTGTACTATGCCGAATTATTGACATTTTGCCGATTCGACGCCGAATTAAGGAAAAAACGGCCCCATTTGGCGAAGAAAAAACGTGCTCTTTCACCACGATAATGCACCGGCTCACACCAAAAGATCTGCCCAATCATCCAAAATATTCAGCCAAATTCGTTGAATTATTATTTTATAAACAGTTGTTATTATCCACCGTATTCTCCAGATTTGGCCCTGTGTGACTACTTTTGTTCCCAAACGTGAAAAAGTCATCGCTGGGCAGAATATAGTAAAATACGGTCGCCGCCACGGAGGCCTACTTTGTAATCTCCAGAAAACGTATTTTTCAGACGGGTCATGAAAAATATTCGCAATGGGTCAATTATCGAGTTAAAATGCAGATTATGTTGAAAAATAAATCGTCAATTTTCCAAAATTTATTTACGTTTTTGTTTTGTCAAACGCTGTAGTATTTCATAGCATCGCCCTAATATATAGAATACTTTGTGCCTCACGCATTTAAATAGAGATTTTGTTGAAAAGCGAGCGTATCCGAGCGCGCGCTGTATCTGCGAACAATCATAATCGCAGTTCTTTCAGATACTTAGAATAGAAAAGGAAAGTCGTCCTGAGAATATTTTTTGCCCCCTCTCGTGATATTCGGGAGAGCATAGATGACTGCCTCCCCACTGAATTCGTATCGACATGAGCATCGGTCTTGAAAAAATCTTGAAAAACCTCTTATACATCTTGTCATTTACAATCGATAGATTAGTTGTGTGTGTGTATGTGTGTGTAGGAAAATAATTGAGAAAAATAGAAGGCGTACTCTAAAATGACGCAATAGCTTCCGAGATATAATGAAGAAAAGGAAAACGGAAAAGTTAGATGCAAACCCAGACAGCACACAGATATCTAAAATACGTCTAAAAGATAACCTTTTTTCAGGAAAGATATCTTTCAATAATGACGTAAAGGCATCAGAAAGATGACGAAAAGTTGTCTTATGACCCGTTTTTCGTTGCCGGTCTTGAAAAAATCTTGAAAAACCTCTTATACATCTTGTCATTTACAATCGATAGATTAATTGTGTGTGTGTGTGTGTAGGAAAATAATTGAGAAAAATAAAAGGCGTACTCTAAAATGACGCAATAGCTTCCGAGATATAATGAAGAAAAGGAAAACGGAAAAGTTAGATGGAAACCCAGACAACACACAGATATCTAAAATACGTCTAAAAGATAACCTTTTCTCAGGAAAGATATCTTTCAATAATGACGTAAAGGCATCAGAAAGATGACGAAAAGTTGTCTTATGAGTCGTTTTTCGTTGCCTAAAAGATGACGTTCAGACAAGTCTGAAAGACAACATCCAGGCATCATTAAAAGACGGCGTTTAGACACAGTCGAAGGACAACATTTAGGCATGCCCGAAAAAAAATAATTTTGGCTGATATATCTTATATTATATGAGCCGTTTATTTTGAAGGTGGCCTAAGTCCAATTGTGAATTTTTTTTTGTTAACTGTTTTTATGACAACTAATCTAAAATTATAAACGTTATTACAGCAACCAAAGAGAAATGTTTGAAAAATGGACTTAGGTCACTTTCAAAATAAACGGCTCATATAATATAAAGATATTATCAGTCAAAATTATTTTTTCTTGGCCATGCCTAAATACTCTTTTATGTTTTATATTAAAATTATCGCAAGGATATTTATTTGTGTTCCATTTTTCTTTTTTATTGTGGATATTGTTCGTTTACGATAATAAATATTATAAGTTTCATCTGTAAATAGATAGGATAAATACAAGACGACGCTTTTAGACGACGATTTTTTTTCCTTTGTCCCAAATGCCGGAAATCTTTTCGTTTTGGCATCTTGTCCGAACTTATTCGACCTTAGGCATA
The DNA here is from genome assembly GCA_033815515.1 of Cryptocheilus praepositus. Taxonomy (NCBI): domain Eukaryota; kingdom Metazoa; phylum Arthropoda; class Insecta; order Hymenoptera; family Pompilidae; genus Cryptocheilus; species Cryptocheilus praepositus. Next base: position 2,012,649 of record JAWWQZ010000119.1, on the reverse strand, counting down.
AATTAACACTACAAAATGTTATAATACTGAAAATATCACCAATCACATTCAAAAAGGAAGCTCGCATTATTTATTTACATGCATCTTAAAATATTTAGAAAAAAAATAAAAATAAAAATGTAAACTAGAAAAATAGAAAAAGTAACGTTAACTGGACTTTAGGTATACAAAATTGAATCTAAATAACCTCGTTTTTCTAATTTATTTATTTTTTTTTATCCTACTATAAAATCAATGTAATTTATGCCAATCGAATACTATTCTTTTTACTTATACCTAAATGAATGCATAATAAACACTTATCGTTAAATTATTTTTGTTTCACCGAACCACACCGAACTAATTTTCACGATAGTAATTCACAATGGTGGCGCCAACGAGTGTTTAGCGTAGAAAACATCTTTAATATTTTGGCATCTTTTAGATGTCCATAAGGCATCATTAGATTATACCGAAAAACATCTTTCAAAAATCGTCATATGGACATCTTTTAGTAATACGTGCTGTCTGGGTAGGTATACAAAATTGAATCTAAATAACCCCGTTTTTCTAATTTATTCATTTTTTTATCCTACTATAAAATCAATGTGATTTATACCAATCAAATACTATTCTTTAAATTATTTTGTTACCGTTAAATTATTTTTGTTTCACCGAACCACACCGAACTAATTTTCACGATAGTAATTCACAATGGTGGCGCCAACTAGTGTTTAGCACAAAAAACATCTTTAATATTTTGGCATCTTTTAGATGTCCATAAGGCGTCATTAGATTATACCGAAAAGACATCTTTCAAAAGTCGTCATATGGACATCTTTTAGTAATACGTGCTGTCTGGGAAATAACCTCGTTTTTCTAATTTATTTATTTTTTTATCCTACTATAAAATCAACGTAATTTATGCCAATCGAATACTATTCTTTAAATTACTTTGTTACCGTTAAATTATTTTTGTTGCACCGAACCACACCGAACTAATTTTCACAATAGTAATTCACAATGGCGGCGCCAACTAGTGTTTAGCACAAAAAACATCTTTAATATTTTGGCATCTTTTAGATGTCCATAAGGCGTCATTAGATTATACCGAAAAGACATCTTCCAAAAGTCGTCATATGGACATCTTTTAGTAATACGTGCTGTCTGGGAAATAACCTCGTTTTTCTAATTTATTTTTTTTTTTATCCTACTATAAAATCAATGTAATTTATGCCAATCGAATACTATTCTTTAAATTACTTTGTTACCGTTAAATTATTTTTGTTTCACCGAACCGCACCGAACCAATTTTCACGATAGTAATTCACAATGGTGGCGCCAACCAGTGTTTAGCACAAAAAACATCTTTAATATTTTGGCATCTTTTAGATGTCCATAAGGCATCATTAGATTATACCGAAAAGACATCTTTCAAAAGTCGTCATATGGACATCTTTTAGTAATACGTGCTGCCTGGGAAATAACCTCGTTTTTCTAATTTATTTTTTTTTTATTCTACTATAAAATCAATGTAATTTATGGCAATCGAATACTATTCTTTAAATTATTTTTGTTTCGCCGAACCGCATCGAACTAATTTTCACGATAGTAATTCACAATGGTGGCGCCAAATAGTGTTTAGCACAAAAAACATCTTTAATATTTTGGCATCTTTTAGATGTCCATAAGGCATCATTATATTATACCGAAAAGACATCTTTCAAAAGCCGTCATATGGACATCTTTTAGTAATATGTGCTGTCTGGGAAATAACCTCGTTTTTCTAATTTATTTATTTTTTTATCCTACTATAAAATCAATGTAATTTATGCCAATCGAATACTATTCTTTAAATTATTTTTGTTTCACCGAACCGCATCGAACTAATTTTCACGATAGTAATTCACAATGGTGGCGCCAACGAGTGTTTAGCACAAAAAACATCTTTAATATTTTGGCATGTTTTAGATGTCCATAAGGCATCATTAGATTATACCGAAAAGACATCTTTCAAAAGCCGTCATATGGACATCTTTTAGTAATACGTGCTGTCTGGGTAGATATACAAAATTGAATCTAAATAACTTCGTTTTTCTAATGTATTTATTTTTTTCACCCTACTATAAAATCAATGTAATTTATGCCAATCGAATACTATTCTTTAAATTATTTTTGTTTCACCGAACCGCACCGAACTAATTTTCACGATAATAATTCACAATAGTGGCGCCAACGAGTGTTTAGCGCAGAAAACATCTTTAATATTTTGGCATCTTTTAGAAGTCCATAAGGCATCATCAGATTATACCGAAAAGACATCTTTCAAAAGTCGTCATATGGACATCTTTTAGTAATACGTGCTGTCTGGGAAGAAAGTATGGTAAGAAGACATAGGCGTGCAGCAGAGCGTTATCTTGTTGAGCGTGCGATAATCTCTTGTGACAATGCTCGCATGTGAGCTGACCACTTGACTCGTATCTCAACCAGGAGTGTTTCAGATGTTGCTCCACTGGCCAGTCAACAGACATTTCGGGGCGTAGCCTATGAGTTGCCAGGCAGTCGGAAAGTCTGCTCAAGGTAACACGAGCGAACCCCCTTACGCATACGAATCGTTCGAGTGCCGGTCAATGTCGATTATAATTCGCATCAAAATGCCAAACGATCGAACGACGAATCTATACACTAATAATAATCGTGACGCCTAAGGTGCATTTTAGGCGACACCCTCATACGCGGCGGTGGATCCCAGCGACGTCTGTTCCACGAATAATAATGAAAATCGATCTCTCCTGGCTGCGGTTTACGTACCTTTGATCCTGTACAAGACTGAATTTCCCGCCGTAACTCTTGTCCACGAGGAACACACTTTCTTAAGGATGAAAAACTTGTAACTTCGATGCACCGCGCCTGCTACGTATACCTGCCACCTCAGAGTTTGCCGAGAAATATACCTGCGAGTATCGATTGGCGTCTCTATGCCTCCTCTGAGCGAGGTATCGATCTGAGGATGCCTCATCGATTACTCGCATACTTCTATAAAGCGTACGTATAACTTTTCGGCTAAGAACTTTCTAGGTTTACGTGTAATAAGGATCTACGCACAAACTTGATATTCAATTTTAATCCGTTAGATGAACAAATCATAGGATAACTGTGTGATCTCGGAAATGGCCGAAAGTAACATAATTACGACATAATACATTTCTATCTACGCTCTGTCAGATTAATTATTTCAACGTGGGATATTTCATTTGAAGCGTTGTAACTCTTAACTCCAATGTATGCATCTCGACATAATAGCTATACGATCATCGGATTATGTAATCATTGATAGAACTTTCGCGTATGAAATTTGCGGTGGCTGCGCAAGCGATTCACACGAAGATTAATGATGTCAGTGGCGTTTCTAGGAAAAACAATTCCATTCAAAATCTTTCCACTAAATTGTTTACTTGGAATAATCGCGAGGGAGCAGTATAATAAGTACCGCACCTGCGATAAACTTTAATCGACACCACTCATTCTTCAAGCGGGCAGATGGAAATAGGGTGCAAGTCCATAATCGATAAACGATCAAATTTCGCGTCAATCCATGTGTTCTTAACGGTCTCTCTGATCAAGGCAAAAATGTTATCAAGAATATTGCGATTAACCGCACTATACTCTTAAAAATACGATATCTAGTCATGTCTCGCTTCTCGTTCGTTCCAATAACATGGGTGCAAAAGTTCACTCTCGTCAGCATTTTGAAGAACTCGTGTCAAGTAGATTCAGAAATGACACTGTGGGAAAAATAATTGAAGACGCGTGGCCCATTGTTCCATCTCCTTGAAATCTTAAATCCTGTCTTGAAACTGTATCGCATAATTGTTGTATGGTACGGATGACTACAGAAAGGTATGTATCGGTTATTAAGGTCATGTATCGTGAACATTAAGCGACCCATGACTATAGTTATTCCAATTATAGATTATGCCTATCATTCGCGCTATAAGTCAACGGCAAGTAAAGATTTTTGCAAAAGAATATTTATTATACAGGCCCTATTGCGAGCGTATGAGTACTCTGACGTCATTAAATATTGGCATATAAGCGCAAGATGATATTCTTACAAAGTGTGATCCTACTTTCCACTTTCATAATGGATGGCAATAAAAGTAGTGATGATCGCTCGTACCTTGTCTTTAAAACCCTACTCATCCCGAGTTTATCCAAGCGTGTTAACTTAAATTCATCGGTTATACTTTATGTACTTTTAAATATTGTCATATAAGCGCAAGATGATATTCTTACCAAGTGTGCTCTTACTTTGATCCTACTTTCCACTTTCATAACGGATGGCAATAAAAGTAGTGATAATCGCTCGTTCCTTGCCTTTAAAACCTTACTCATCCCGAGTTTATCCAAGCGTGTTAACTTAAATTCATCGGTTATACTTTATGTACTTTTAAATATTGTCATATAAGCGCAAGATGATATTCTTACAAAGTGTGTTCTTACTTTGATCCTACTTTCCACTTTCATAACGGATGGCAATAAAAGTAGTGATAATCGCTCGTTCCTTGCCTTTAAAACCTTACTCATCCCGAGTTTATCCAAGCGTGTTAACTTAAATTCATCGGTTATACTTTATGTACTTTTACACAGTGGCATATCGAAATGCGAGGGTAGAGGAAAAAACACCCTCGTTCAAAATAATTTAGAAATGTAAGAATAAATAAAGCAGGATGCTGTGATGAAAACTGATCTCATTTTGCATGCAGGATGAAGATCAACTCGTATCAATGTATCGTGGTATTAGATAATTATTATCGCAATATTCTTTTTCTACGAGGAGAACACTTTGTCTATGGAAAAAATGGAAAGATGTTCTTTTGCCGATTAATATGTGAAGGTGCATGTATAGATTTGTATTAGCTACTCATCCCAAGTTTATCCAAGCGTGTTAACTTAAATTCATCGCTTATACTTTATGTACTTTTACATAGTGGCATATCGAAATGCGAGGGTAGAGAAAAAAACACCCTTGTTCAAAATAATTTAGAAATGTAAGAATAAATAAAGCAGGATGCTGTGATGAAAACTGATCTCATTTTGCATGCAGGATGAAGATCAACTCGTATCAATGTATCGTGGTATTAGATAATTATTATCGCAATATTCTTTTTCTACGAGGAGAACACTTTGTCTATGGAAAAAATGGAAAGATGTTCTTTTGCTGATTAATATGTGAAGGCGTATGTATAGATTTGTATTAGCAATATATGAAAAGAAAAAAAAAATCGGAAGAAAAAAAATGATAATTTCGCTAAGCACTTCGAGAAATGAAAATATTTTCGACGGATTTCCGAATATTGTCGAAATAATGTCTCTATTGAGATGTAACGTAACTCTGTATAAATGTAATCGCTATAAGAATGGTTACCCTCCGACGTCGACATATTCCTAGTAATTTATCACACAAAAATGCCTGACTTTGGACCTGCCGCGTGACGATCGGTCTAATCAATGATATGTAACAGTGCATAGAGAGAATTTGACGTAAAGGAAAGTAATTCGTCATCAATGTTGTTTAATGTCCTATACCCTGTCGCATACATTGGACAATTCACTTCTTCCACTTTTTTCGCGTTCCTAATAGAAACCAGAGCAAGTTGTCATCGGCTTTTAGAATGCGTTATAGAAGTCTGTTTTCTACATACGTATTAGTCCTCAATGAATTCTGGTCGAAAATATTAGATGCCTATTATTTGTGTGCAGTAAATTGAGAAATTGAGAAATGATGCGAACGCAGGTAGCCCCCCGATTAATTGTAGGTCCACGTTTATAGAGTAGGTCGGGTACTCTCCGGATGATCTTGCGGGCCAGCTAAATTGAAACTTGATGCGTGCGCATTGTGACGATCAATATTTACATGTAACCGAAGAGGAGGACATTCACTTACTCACTTTCAAGTAATATCACTGCGTTTGTTTCCTTCTTTCGCGCAATCCTATCAACGGCTTCACCTAGATTTAAGATCAATGAAAGATTATAAAAATTCTTTGCGTCACTCGTATTGTATTATAGCGTAAAATGGAAATGGAAGATTACCGTGCTATGCTTTTTCAAAAACGCAATCCTGTCCTAGATTTAACCCTTAGTGCTCCGTAGGCTCCGCTGCGGAGCCGAATATTTTTAACATGATTGCGCTTAAAATGCTGCGGTATCGTCGGCGTTGGCAATTGATAACTGTAGTTAAAACGTGATCAGTCTCTGCACTGTTACGATTAAGTCATTTTTTGACCTTTTTTATAGCACGTGTAATTCTTCTCACTTAAAATAAAACTCCGTTTTACTTGTTCCGTTGTGAAAATGTGCCGGAGCGCTAAGGGTTAAGATCAATGAAAGATTATAAAAATTCTTTGGGTCACTCGTGTCGTATTATAGCGTAAAATGGAAATGGAAGATTACCGTGCTACGCTTTTTCAAAAAATCTCGGATCGCAGCGTGAGCCGTTGAAAGGTGGCTTGTGTTCGCAACATTTTCCGTCCGCATACGGCTTCTTGCAGAGATCGCACCCGCAAACGGGTTCCCGCGGTTTTTCAGGATAGCATTTTGGCGGACAGGGTGGTAGCGCCGCTTCCGGTTCGCAACAACACGGCGCGCATGGGTCCTGTGTTCGAAACTACTTTTCATTTGCCGATCTTCAGGTTAATCGATTCATCTAGCGTATCGTTTCTTAACACTTTGCGGACCGAGCATTCTATTGCTAACCGTACCCAGTGGCCGGATATTTCTTTGCGTCAAATATCTTTAAATTAGTGATGATTTGTTAGTAGTTAACAGGTTGACTGCCACGGTGGTCACCGGTGCCCGGTGCAAAACATTTGACTAAAAATGCAAAAAAATTGCAATGAAGCCCGTTTGGAATCTTGTAAAAGCAATTTCTATTGGAACGGTGCATTCTAATAGAGCAAAATACGTTTGGCAGTCAATGTGTTAAAAATCATTGTCCCGTGAAATATTTATTTTTAACAACTTTAAAAATAAATGTTTCTTTAATATTTTTGAATAGGTAAAAGTGTGTTAAAACTAAACATTTTTTAAAGTATGATATTTCGTAAAACATGACACTAAGAAGTGGAACACGACAAAGTCCTCACAAATATTCATATTCTCGTCATCACTTGATGTATCCGTTAAACTGTCCGCAAATATTTCTGTAACATTGCTAATCGTTTTGTCGCTATCCATATTTCAGAGCTTCAAATAATTAATTCGCAACACAAATTACGAAAACTGCGGCTGACAATCACGTAGCAACTGTGTGATATCTCGTCACCTGCCTCAAACGACAGAATATGCAAGACGATATATCTCGTCAATGGCCCCGAACGACGAAACAGCAATGACGAGATATCTCGTCATCCGTCCGCAATGTGTTAACACTTTGACCGCCATGGTGGTCATCGGTGACCGGCGCAAGAGATTTTATTGAAGATCCAAAATATTCGCAATGAGTAGCAATAATTATTTTATAAATGCAGTTATTGTTAGAATAGTGATGCGATCCTTTGGTCTCCGATACCTGCATATTATTTATATTTTGCATAATTCAGTTAAACGCTGTAGTATTTCATAGCATCGCCGTTCTAATATAGTAAAATACGCTTGGCAGTCAATGTGTTAAAAGATATTGCCTGCATTTTGATGAAACAGCATTCCTCTTCGCGCGGTGGACATCTTTTACTCGGGAGTACAGGTGATGACGGTTTAGGACAAGGTGACGGTGGACAAATATTCTCGCCCTGGCTGTCTTTTTCTGTTTCCGGCGTTACACTTGGCTTATCGCAGTTCCCATCAGGACAAAGTTTTGGCTTTCTTCCTCTTGGCGTGCAAGCGGGCTTTTTCCCTTCTGCGACCCATTCCGCGCTGATGTTTACTATAATACAATTGTACTTTCGGCAATAAGTCTGACAATAAATCGTTTAGAACGCAATAGCAATAAAAATAAAATAAAAATACAAGAATGACGTAAATGCGAAATGTAACAGTAACGAGTATTCAGAAATTTCTAGTTATACTCTTATAGAGCAATAATTATATCGCATATACGGTTTATTCGTTTTCCTAGCAAATATATGCGGGAATATGAGTGGTTATGTATACATATCAATGGAAATAGTAACGACTGCTGATGTTTACTATAATACAATTGTACTTTCGGCAATAAGTCTGACAATAAATCGTTTAGAACGCAATAGGAATAAAAATAAAATAAAAATACAAGAATGACGTAAATGCGAAATGTAACAGTAACGAGTATTCAGAAATTCCTAGTTATACTCTTATAGAGCAATAATTATATTGCATATACGGTTTATTCATTTTCCTAGCAAATATATGCAGGAATACGAGTGGTCATGTATACATATCAATGGAAATAGTAACGACTGCTGATGTTTACTATAATACAATTGTACTTTCGGCAATAAGTCTGACAACAAATCGTTTAGAACGCAATAGGAATAAAAATAAAATAAAAATACAAGAATGACGTAAATGCGAAATGTAACAGTAACGAGTATTCAGAAATTCCTAGTTATGCTCTTATAGAGCAATAATTATATCGCATATACGGTTTATTCATTTTCCTAGCAAATATATGCGGGAATATGACTGGTCATGTATACACATCAATGGAAATAGTAACGACTGCTGATGTTTACTATAATACAATTGTACTTTCGGCAATAAGTCTGACAATAAATCGTTTAGAACGCAATAGGAATAAAAGTAAAATAAAAATACAAGAATGACGTAAATGCGAAATGTAACAGTAACGAGTATTCAGAAATTCCTAGTTATGCTCTTATAGAGCAATAATTACATCGCATATACGGTTTATTCATTTTCCTAGCAAATATATGCGGGAATATGAGTGGTCATGTATACATATCAATGGAAATAGTAACGACTGCTGATGTTTGCTATAATACAATTGTACTTTCGGCAATAAGTCTGACAATAAATCGTTTAGAACGCAATAGGAATAAAAATAAAATAAAAATACAAGAATGACGTAAATGCGAAATGTAACAGTAACGAGTATTCAGAAATTCCTAGTTATACTCTTATAGAGCAATAATTACATCGCATATACGGTTTATTAATTTTCCTAGCAAATATATGCGGAAATATGAGTGGTTATGTATACATATCAATGGAAATATTAACGACTGCTGATGTTTACTATAATACAATTGTACTTTCGGCAACAAGCTTGACAATAAATCGTTTAGAACGCGATAGAAATAACAATAAAATAAAAATACAAGAATGACTTAAATGCGAAATATAACAGCAACGAGTATTCAGAACATTCCTAGTTATGCTCTTATAGAGCAATAATTATATCGCATATACGGTTTATTCCTTTTCCTAGCAAATATATGCGGGAATATGAGTGGTCATGTATACATATCAATGGAAATAGTAACGACAAATTTTACCGCAGTTGTACAATCGATGCAATAAACTTTTCCCAACGTTTTCGTCATCCATCACCGTGCTCCCTATTTTTGCCTTTTCAATTTCTTTCGATTATTTCAACCATTACGTTTCACGACTGTGTAGCTTCATTTTTATAGAATTTGAAAATTGATTCACGGTAAATGAAACTGCCTCCCGGAAAAAATATTTACTTGAATTGATAGATGATCGATTTCGATTTGTTCTCTATATAAGATGTACATAAAGCGGGTACTTCAGGAGTGTGTATAAAATGTGTCGGCCGAGAATTTTAATCAAATTTACAGTTTCCATCAACAGATAAAAACAAACGGTAGCATTTTCCTAAATATGAACATTTACAATGTGCATTTTCAGTAATTACAACATTGCTGTTTTACCATGACTAACATAAATGAATAGCAGCGTTCGTTTACGAACTCTACTAATATGGGTATTTGCTATTATTTTTCGCCTACTTTCAGCCATACTTTCAAACGTCTCACCAATTCTTTTAATGCGGTTTCGAATTTTCGAAGTCCTTCGGATCCTCTTACCCTTCTCAAAATGACAGGTGGTATGAATTATCATTTCCTTTTTACTTACTTTCAGGCATATCTCGGAAACTATTTTGAATTTGCGGCAGTGCGGCTCCGATGTTTCCGAGTCCCTTTGTACCTCTTTTCATTTGTCACAATGACAAGTCGATACGAAAAATGTTAATTTTTATTTCATCCCATTTATTGAAAGTAGTGCGAATTTTTCATATCGGCTTGGTTCATTCTCAGTTATTTTTGAGCCACTTTGGCGTATTAAAAGAGCAATTAAATCTGAGAACCATCATTTTGTTCGAAAAAATGGTAAGGAGGTATACCTTAACACATTCTGTCGTTCGGGACAGGTGACGAGATGTCACACAATTGCTACGTAATTGTCAGCGGCAGTTTTTCGTAATTTGTATTGCGAATTAATTATTTGAAGCTCTAAAATATGGATGGCGACAAAACTATTGGCAATATTACAGAAATATTTGCGGTGCAGTTTATCGGATACAACAAATGATGACGAGAATTTTATTGTCATGTCACTTCACTTAGTGTCATGTTGTAAGAAATATCATACTTTGAAAAATGTTTAGTTTGTACACATTTTTATTTATTAAAAAATATTAATAAATCATTCATTTTTAAAGTTGTTGAAAATAAATATTTCACACGACAATCATTTTTAACTACTAACGAATCGTCACTAATTTAAAAATATTTGACGCAAAAAAATACCCGGCCACTGGGTATGGTTACCAATAGAATGCCCGGTCCGTTCTTACTTATCCAGACCTCGCACATTTTTCAGCGTCCTAAAAAGTTAAGTACGATACATACAAGGTTTTTTTAATACTGACTGCTATGTTCGCACTTTTTCAACATTTTAACATTTATTTACTTCACAATTATACTATCAAAAATTGCTGCAACACTTCATTACTTTAGCAACGTACCGATAAACTTTAAAACGAGAAATCTCGTGACCCGTCCGCAATGTGTTAAGATTTTTTCATGTTCTTCGTGATCCTCTTACGTCTAAACTTGCGGGCGAAACATAGAAGCAATTGAGGCTTCTTTTGAAGCTTGAAAAGTCCGAAAAGTTGAACTCGCGGGAAGTGGTCTATTTTCAGCACAAATTGTCCTCTATTAAATGGTATCGGTCCAAAAAAAAGAAAGATTTACCATCTTTGTATTTTGAGTGCATAAACTAGTTTCGGAACGTAGTAAGTGGCTTGAGCCAATCAGAGCGCAGCATGAATAGCTAGAGGCAAGCGAGTGGATATCAGGACACGTGGACATGGATCATATAAACAATATAGTAAAGAAAATCGAAATGGTGATTGTGCCGATAATATGGGAAATTATGTAAAAAATTTGTGAACGCCGATAACCTAATCTTCACCTGTATAAAAAACGTTACAATATGCAGAAAAGAAAATAGGACCTTCAAAATGAGATTTGATATCGGTGGAGGAAGAAACGGGTGGTATATGTAAATAGTAGTTAGATTTAATGGTAGGGAAAAATCAACTCTTCAATGAATAATATTAAAAGATAATAAAAACGCTATTGTCATATTAGTTTAAGTTGATAGCTTCTAAATCCGGAGTTAAAAATCCAGTTTGTCATAAACGTTTTATAATACAATCTAGGAATTGAAAAAGAATAGGCTTCGTTTGGTCTTATTGACATACTAAATGTAATAACCTTTGAGTTTACAAAATTTGATGAGAGATTTAATAAGAATAATGACATTTTTGGTGCAGGTTCGTTATATATAATTATTTTGGGTTATTTAACATTGGTTTCTTCTAAATTACTATAACTCTTTCAGTTGCTCCAGTGTGCAATTGAATTTATTTATCTGTATATTGCCATAAAGCTCATTTTTTTTCCATCCTCCTCTTTCTACTACGTCTCTATTCTACTACCTACAGTGGACATGTTCTCAAAGTGGGAATATTAAAATGTTTCGGAATGTAAGGGCTTCCGTATATTAATGAGAAATAACCTGTTATTTCATAAATTCACAGAGAGAAGTCACATTCTAACTGAGTAGAAAAAGAGACACTATTCTTTCCTATCGGTTATTGAGGCAGATTGCTTAAAATCTTTTTGACAGCAAATTCAAACAAGTACCTGATTATTTCATACCTGATAGAAGGAAATGTACGCTAATGAAAGCTTGTTCCAGTGCTTTCCTATCGGTTTTCTCAGGCAGATAACGTTTTCCTAATTTGATTCCTCTTCACCTATCTTATTCTATCAAGAGCTAATAATACTCAAGAAGGACTGGGAACTATTCTGAAAAATTGCTCAGCTCGGTTATTTCCACTTTCCACCATCCTAAAATGATATTCCTCCATAGCTATTATTCACTTAAAATATGTTCGGTCTATATATCGCAGTATCTGCACTGCTTTGTAAATAATTCCTGTGGTGTTCAAATGAGAAAGAGCCTCATCTTTAATTGTATCTGTAGAGAATATGACATACCATTGACCGGCGTTACAACATTGCAGAATCGTTTAGAAAACAAGATCACAAAGAAAGAAACCTGAAATTCACAGAGAGAAGTTTTAAGAGGCACATCCTAATTGAGTAGAAAAAGACACACGCGTCGTAGCATTCTTTCCTATCGGTTATTGCTCAGACAGATTGCTTAAAATCTTTTTGACGAGTATACCTTGTTATATCAAATTCAAACAAGTACCTGATTATTTCATACCTGATAGAAGAAAATGTTGAAAAATTGAAATAAGTACCTGATTATATATCTGACAAAGAAAAATGTTTTGATGTTTTTGATGATTTAGTTGTTTTGTTAAGACTGGGAACTATTCTGAAAAATTGCTCAGCTCGGTTATTTCCACTTTCCATCCATCCTAAAATGATATTCCTCCACAGCTATTATTCACTTAAAATATGTTCGGTCTATATACCGCAGTATCTGCACTGCTTTGTAAATAATTCCTGTGGTGTTCAAATGAGAAAGAGCCTCATCTTTAATTGTATCTGTAGAGAATATGACATACCATTGACCGGCGTTACAACATTGCAGAATCGTTTAGAAAACAAGATCACAAAGAAAGAAACCTGAAATTCACAGAGAGAAGTTTTAAGAGGCACATCCTAATTGAGTAGAAAAAGACACACGCGTCGTAGCATTCTTTCCTATCGGTTATTGCTCAGGCAGATTGCTTAAAATCTTTTTGACGAGTATACCTTGTTATATCAAATTCAAACAAGTACCTGATTATTTCATACCTGATAGAAGGAAATGTTGAAAAATTGAAATAAGTATCTGATTATATATCTGACAAAGAAAAATGTTTTGATGTTTTTGATGATTTAGTTGTTTTGTTAATCTGGAATGTTAGGGGTCGGTGGCTTAAACAATATTTCTCTAAACCAAGAAAGTTACCATAAGCGTGTAATATTCATTTAATATAAAGCAATAGTCTATTTCAATTGTCACCATCGCTTTTTCAGGATGGAAATATTTGTGTCAAGGTTTGCTACAATTTAGAATTTGATACGAGTAAAATGATTAGATATCAAGCATTTATCAATTCGAATTGATGTACTTTTTCTGTTAGAATCACTTTAACCGACTACTAACAATGAATCATAGACGTAGAAAGCTGCTGCCATCTGTTAACAAACTGTATTCTCATGTTGAACATAACCTAAGTATATCACGTCATACTTTTCTAACTGTTCTAACCGAATCCTGTTTAGAATAAAAAATGAATACTTTTATTATTAACAGCTGACTGACATAAGAAATAAGAATAGACTGATAAATTAGCTTTGCATTTGTTTATAAAATTTCTTGGCAAATGTCTGTCAGGAAAGAGTGTGACACGTGCAGCACAGGCAGGAAAAATATTGGAAGGTAGAGAATAATATTGGAAGGTAGAAAATAATATTGGAATATTGTAGACCATTTATTGTCACAGTCATGGCAAACGTGGAAGATTATACTGTTCCGTTGGATGACGGAACAAATATGTATTGTACATTATGCCTGTTCATCGATGTTGAAAACACTGAGGATATACGCAAGAACCTTGTCACCGGCAAACTTCGTTGCTGTGCTCTGAAAGCATCGCTTATAATTGATCCCTTTCAAGTAATAGTTGCTGCGAACAAAGCGGCAGTCAATACAAAATCCAATCGAATGACAACAAAATCCGTATTTACTGAGGTGATATTTTGTTTGTCGTTAACGAAGAATATATCACGCTCGTTGACAGAGTTCGGAATAGACGACAATGACAAGATGATTTTATTCGCTTTCGTGCACACCGAAGATGAGAAGACACGAATAAAAAGAGATATTGAATTTATTAAAGGAAAAAGAGTGCCGTTATCTCAACTTGAGAATTATGCGGATGTAAAGGTTATAGAAAAGATTTACAAAATTGAGAAAGACGAATTGAATACGTCGAATCGTACAGATTCTATTGTATCGAGAATCGCTGTTAAAGATTTTTCGTCGCTGAAATGAAGATATGGAATAACTAGAAAAGTGGAAAAATGTAAATGGAGGGATTTTAAGGTGAAACGGAAGATGAGACTTTTGTGGCGGTTAGGGCAGAAGCGTTGAAAGGTAAATCTGACTGTAATCGGAACTAAAGCTATAGAATGGGAAATATTTTTCAAATATCCGCTGGAAACTTTGCTGCTGTGGAACGGATTGGCAAAGTTTTGGAATTATATCGGTACTACTACTAAGCTAAGGATATACGGAGAACGGTGAAACGTCGGCATAAAATACTTGTTCCGTCATTGGGAATATCTGAAACTATTTATACTGCCATTATGTATTTCAATTGAGTAGATGTGTAAACTTACGAAATGTTCATAATAAACTCTTCTTAATTGGCAATCTACATTTATTTGCGGTGAAAGCAGAGAAAGAATATACTTTCTTCTTTGATTCGGATGAAAATGAGATTTGTAGGAAAAAGCGATAAATAACAAAGTACAGAGTATAGATGAGCCGAAAGTGTTTTGTCTTTATTTGAATCACTCATAAATAAGGCCAAAGATGCGTAGAAAAGAATTGTTATTCCGCATTGGAGCGTGGTACGCATCAAATCCTGGAGAAGTAAATTGTAAAGATATTATTACATGTAAAGATGGGTGTTGCGAATGAGAAGAGGCCGTTAGGAGTACCTTGGCAAACTGCACATTTCACACATTGTAAGATGTGCCGGATTGAGAAAAGTGCAGTGCGGACAAGTCCAAAGTGCCTGATCCGAAGGAGGAGTGACACGCGGCTCGGTGCCATCTGCCGTCCCGCTGCCTCCGACGGAGGAGGAAGATACGGCTCTGGAGTTGTTGCCAAATGACGTCTGAGGCACGGCTGACGGAGACGTTGCACTTGCGGAAATGAGTTGCTCTACCGTTGCCCAGTGCTCAGAGTGCACCCACTCCGTTGCTTTCTGCCTATCTTTATTGCGTACAGCTTCGAGAAGCGGTAACATGTGATCCTGAACATAAGCGAATCGAATCTCAGCTCGGTTCAAATATCCTTACGAAAAGGGGAATAAATCTAAAGCTATAGTCTACCCTCATTGGCAGCATATCCATAACGGCGATGAAAAGAAGTAGGTGAAAATCGGATACTGCTTCCAGAAACTGCGTTGTACTGAATTGTAGCATGTAGGTGCATAGCGAGTTGAACTCTTGAACTTGTCCGGCAACTTGTCTGTAAGAAAAACGATTGGACTTAGCGAATTATTTTCTAGATGATTCTCACATTTGCTCACCTGTTTTCAACTGGAAACGGTGTAACATGGTCGTTTGTGCAAAACGTAAACTGTGGCGTGAGTGGAGTCGATGCCGGCACGTCCACCAATAAATATTCAACCGGTAAAGGCCTTGCCAATCTTGATACTTCATTTCCATAAGAATCTTTTTCCTGCGACAAAGAATCATTTTCAATATTTGAAAAGCTTGAATTTAATGGATTTTAGAATATCTGAGACGAAGGTACTTTCAAATTGATCGTGGCGGTATTTTTAATCGTAACGCGACTGGGTGCGTTCACATTGAATTCGTTTGTCCAGCTTTTTGAATACTCAATTGGCGACAAGAAAGGAATAAACTGATGGTAGCCTTTCGTTGAAATGCATAAAGCAGGAATACATAGATGAGGCTGCGCGTTATGAATCGTGGAAGAGTGAGAATTTGGAAAGGTCGAAGGAAATATGAAAGATGTTTTTATTTTCTAGAGCGGTATGTAGAAAAGGGAATGGACGAAAAACGGAGTGGCGCAGGAATAAACTGATGGTAGCCTTTCGTTGAAATGCATAAAGGCAGGAATACATAGATGACGCTGCGCGTTATGAATCGTGGAAGAGTGAGAATTTGGAAAGGTCGAAGGAAATATGAAAGATGTTTGTATTTTCTAGAGCGGTATGTAGAAAAGGGAATGGACGAAAAACGGAGTGGCGCAGGAGGCATGTGACGCAGGCATAAACTGATGGTAGCCTTTCATTGAAATGCATAAAGCAGGAATACATAGATGACGCTGCGCGTTATGAATCGTGGAACAGTGAGAATTTGGAAAGGTCGAAGGAAATATGAAAGATGTTTTTATTTTCTAGAGCGGTACGTAGAAAAGGGAATGGATGAAAAACGGAGTGGCGCAGGAATAAACTGATGGTAGCCTTTCGTTGAAATGCATAAAGCAGGAATACATAGATGAGGCTGCGCGTTATGAATCGTGGAAGAGTGAGAATTTGGAAAGGTCGAAGGAAATACGAAAGATGTTTGTATTTTCTAGAACGGTATGTAGACAAGGAAATGGATGAAAAACGGAGTGCCGCAAGAGACGTATGGCGCAGGAATAAACTGATGGTAGCCTTTCGTTGAAATGCATAAAGTAGGAATACATAGATGAGACTGCGCGTTATGAATCGTGGAAGAGTGAGAATTTGGAAAGGTCGAAGGAAATATGAAAGATGTTTTTATTTTCTAGAGCGGTATGTAGAAAAGGGAATGGATGAAAAACGGAGTGGCCCAATGGCGCAGGAATAAACTGATGGTAGCCTTTCGTTGAAATGCATAAAGCAGGAATACATAGATGACGGTGCGCGTTATGAATCGTGGAAGAGTGAGAATTTGGAAAGGTCGAAGGAAATATGAATGATGTTTTTATTTTCTAGAGCGGTATGTAGAAAAGGGAATGGATGAAAAATGGAGTGGCGCAGGAATAAACTGATGGTAGCCTTTCGTTGAAATGCATAAGGCAGGAATACATAGATGAGGCTGCGCGTTATGAATCGTGGAAGAGTGAGAATTTGGAAAGGTCGAAGGAAATATGAAAGATGTTTGTATTTTCTAGAACGGTATGTAGAAAAGGGAATGGATGAAAAACGGAGTGGCGCAGGCATAAACTGATGGTAGCCTTTCCTTAAAATGCATAAGGCAGGAATACATAGATGAGGCTGCGCGTTATGAATCGCGGAAGAGTGAGAATTTGGAAAGGTCGAAGGAAATATGAAAGATGTTTTTATTTTCCAGAGCCGTATGTAGAAAAGGGAATGGATGAAAAACGGAGTGGCGCACGCATAAACTGATGGTAGCCTTTTGTTGAAATGCATAAAGCAGGAATACATAGATGAGGCTGCGCATTATGAATCGTGGAAGAGTGAGAATTTGGAAAGGTCGAAGGAAATATGAAAAATGTTTTTATTTTCTAGAGCGGTATGTAGAAAAGGGAATGGATGAAAAACGGAGTGGCGCAGTGGAGCAGGGATAAACTGATGGTAGCCTTTCATTGAAATGCATAAGGCAGGAATACATAGATGACGCTGCGCGTTATAAATCGTGGAAGAGTGAGAATTTGGAAAGGTCGAAGGAAATATGAAAGATGTTTTTATTTTCTAGAACGGTACGTAGAAAAGGGAATGGACGAAAAACGGAGTGGCGCAGGAATAAAGTGATGGTAGCCTTTCGTTGAAATGCATAAAGCAGGAATACATAGATGACGCTGCGCGTTATGAATCGTGGAAGAGTGAGAATTTGGAAAGGTCGAAGGAAATATGAAAGATGTTTGTATTTTCTAGAACGGTATGTAGAAAAGGGAATGGATGAAAAACGGAGTGGCGCAGGAATAAACTGATGGTAGCCTTTCGTTGAAATGTATAAAGCAGGAATACATAGATGACGGTGCGCGTTATGAATCGTGGAAGAGTAAGAATTTGGAAAGGTCGAAGGAAATATGAAAGATGTTTTTATTTTCTAGAGCGGTATGTAGAAAAGGGAATGGATGAAAAACGGAGTGGCGCAGGAATAAACTGATGGTAGCCTTTCGTTGAAATGCATAAGGCAGGAATACATAGATGAGGCTGCGCATTATGAATCGTGGAAGAGTGAGAATTTGGAAAGGTCGAAGGAAATATGAAAGATGTTTGTATTTTCTAGAACCGTATGTAGAAAAAGGGAATGGACGAAAAACGGAGTGGCGCACGAGGCGCCGCTCGGTGGAGAAGATCGTAAGCTCGCAAGAGAAAAGAGGGGAGCGTTGGATGGAGTCGAAAGCAGAGGGACGAGGAGAAAGGAGAAGAGCAACAGCGTAGCGACTAGCGCGCGCCGTGGTGTGTGTCGGTCGGTCGGTCGTCGCCGCCATGCTAGTGGTTAGTTTAGTGAACCAAACATCATGATGTGGCAAAACGTTCGTACGAGTTAAGGGCTAAAGTAACGCCGCGTTACCGGCGCGTCGTCGTTATGTTATCCACAATAACGAACGACCTTTAGTAAGCGTGAAAGCGTAGCGTGAAAGAAAGTACAAAAAAAATCCGAAACACATATACAACCCAAGTCACCCTCGCGGCAAAAGCTCCACGACGGCAGCGGCGACGGGGAATAACGACGACGACGACGACTACTACGACTATTCTTACGACTACACGGCACGACGAAGCGGTGCCCGATTCCAGCGTACGGAAAGCGCGCGACACTACGTCAATCCTGATGTAAATTAAAACCAAATCGTGCGTATTACCTGAGCTTTACGCAGGCGAGTGAGTGAGTGTGTGAATGCATGTTGGTGTGTGTGAATCTGTGTGCGCGCGCGCGCGCCTCAGCTAGTAGAGTAGGAGGGAGAGAGAAAGAGTGGCAACGATCAGGCTCGATCGCGCGCGCGGGGCACAAGTAGTAGGAGAGGATCACGAGCAGCGTGTAACCGCGAGTCCCCACGGAAAAGTGCGCGAGTAAGAAGGAGATAATGTTCTGGCGAGTGTGAACGCGCGTATATCCCCGCGAGTGAAAGATGGAGACTGCGCGAGTGTACGGGCGAGGGAAGGAGACGCAAAGAAGCATTATGTATGTGCCGCCTGTACGCTGCTGGGCATAAGTGAGCGAAAAGACAGGACATTCCGGGGAAATTGTGTGCCGCACACTCGGTCAGAGACAAATCGGATCGGACAGTCCATAGATCGTGCGGCTAGAAAATTGATCGGTGTGTCGCGCGCGCGGTTCGGCATAGACAGGGTTCGGCATAGACACAGGGTTCGGCATAGAGACGGTTCGCCCCGTCGCCCCTCTTCCGAATGGCGAGTTCCGAATGGCGAGTTCCAACACTTCGACTGTCCGACCCCGCTGCCTTTTGGCGGGATTCCGCGCGCATGCGCGCTTCCGCCTGAAATGTCATTTTTTTTCCTTCAACCTCTCCGCGCTGGCTAAAGCATTGCATAACTCGATTTAACGCGATCTACGCTATAACGCGGAACGTTCTAACCTCCTCGCGTAAACATTCGTATATGCCTCTCGGGAGACACACACGCACACACTGGTTCCGAGCGAATGGCGAGTGGCTCGTGCTCTCAATAGTAGTCGTTGAGAGAGAGAGAGAGAGCCTGTAAAAAAGCGTCGTGCGCGGGACGCATAAGTATATACATATAGGTACATACATGCTGACACAAAGGCGGGCACGCACACATCTTTCCGTGAGAATGCCGAGTGTTCAGTGGAATACGCTCGATATTAGTAGACACGATCTTGCTGTAAGTTTTGTTTATATTCGCACGTTTTCAATGAGCTTTCCCCTCTCACGGTCACGAGTGTATCTATCTTTCTCGCCTCTGACACGTGTTTTTATGCGTTTTACCATGCGAGCATGTTGAATTCCAACGCGATTTGCGCCGACAGTTGCGCCGACACTTGCGCCGATATTTGCTTACGGCCACGATGTTCATAGGGCAAAGAAGCGCTTGCAGATAGTGTTGAAAACAACTATGTTCGGCTTGGACGAAAGGCAGTATCGTGTAAGCGTCATTTTTCATTGTCGGAATCAAACAGAGTTCATTCTTCGACGTAATCGAGTACGAACCACGAATGAGTGAAGAGCGAATGATCGAATGATCGAATGACCGAGTAACGTATGACTCGTTGACGTAGAGGCAAGAGCGCGCGGCGTCTTCAAACAACGTTGTATCGAGTAACGCGCGTGAAAGTAGCTTTGTTAAGCAGAACTATTACTTTCGTTCGATTACTTTCGTTCACGGTATCCTCGCGACTTCGCGACTACCGCGTAGACGAGAAATTTCCTAGCGACTTTCGGTGTTCCTCATTATCGAGCTTCATTACTTTGAATGAACTCTTAGTAGAGACAAGAATCGAGCGTTAAAGGTTGCACTAACATTACCATATCGAAAGCGTACGTAATGAGATAGAAAACTATGCAGGATTATCCGTCCTATTTGCAGATGCTGGATCCGAGCGTACTCACGGATTTGGAGGAGCTGACGCTTTGCAGTTACTGCAAGCAAAAGTACAATGACGCTGAGCAATGCCCGAAGTATCTCAGCTGCAAACATTACTTCTGCTTGCGCTGCATAGAAAACAATTTGTTAAAGGGGCGCGAATTGTTCTGCGCGCATTGTTGGAAAAGGACGGATCTCGGCGATCAGGGAGCCGACGCGCTACCGACACACTCTCCTCTCCTTGCCCTAGCCAACAATTTGTCTCATCTAAAGATCACTACGAACAACACATCAGGGAAAACGGTCGACAAGGAGAGAAAGGTACATGAGATTCCCTCTACTCACGCTATATAGCGCTTCAAAATCATAGAGGCTTGGGCGGATTCGAGTACGGATAGAAGATGGAATGGCTCAACATTAGATACACACCTAAATATTCGCAGGCGACCTATTTCGAACATTTGCATGCTCTATTATTTCCAATACTGTTTCGCTGCCGGTTGATTCAGTACTTCCGCACTGTACGCTGTCAACGCAATGTATATCAGTGAACAGAGAAAGAGAGACAGAGAGAGAGAGAGTGAGAGACGTCGTATAGTGAATCTCTTTGAATCGCGCAACTTTCTTCCCTACTCTTTTTCACGGATCTTCCTTAATTCGAGTTTTAGATTGCTTCACCTTTAGACAAGTTTATTCTTTTCTATGCAACGAAAGAAACGCGGCTACAAGTACGAAGCCATATTGAGAAATGTTCTCTTCTATCAATAGGATCAGGCGGTGGTGCAGTGAACGTTATTACTTACTACTACTACTACTACTTCTACTACTACTACTACTACTACTACTACCTATTTACTACTTTACTTTAGGATTAAAATATCGTTTCGTTGATCCTCCTTCTTCGTACGTCGAATACTTTGAACGAGATCAATCGATCGGGGCGATTAATGTCGTATGTATTGAGGAGAGAGGCCGATCGAAGATAGCAACGATACCTTCTCATTTCAGAGCGAAAATTGTCACACACATGGAATGCCCTTGGCATTCTGGTGCGCTACATGCTGCACAGCGCTCTGTCGAGCCTGTGCTACGCCACAAGAACACCCCGGTCATCAGATTAAGTCCCAAACCGATGCCAAAGAACAACTTATATCCGACGTAAGTTGACACTTAATCTCGCAACTGCTTCTACAAGTTTAACGTGTACGCCTATGTCAGGCGTAGTAGTAAGCGTGGAAAATATTCGAATAGAGAACAGGGCGCTTTTAATCGATAGGTCCAATTGGAATTAGTCGCCATGGGGAAGCTATCGACAGAGATTCAGAGACTAGCTATGCAACAGCGAGAGTTTCTGATAAAGGTGCTAGAGGCTTGCGTGACGTTGAAGACGCACGTAGAAACGGATCTGCAGAACGGTTGGAGCCACTTCCCGGAGATCACTGACGCGCGAGAGACTCTCGGCAAGGCGAAGGCGAGCCTACAAATGATCGATAGTCCAGGCGACGTGTACAGCCTTCATTCTCAGTTGATACTCGAGAAGCAGAGGCTACAGTCAAAGTATCAAGAGATGGTGCTCCAATGTCAGCTCGACGACCTTATAGGCAACTCCGGCGTGGTCTTCGACTTTGCGCTGCTGAAGCAGGCTTTAGCCGGTATACACACCGGCGAGCAGATAGTCTCGCAAGGCGCCAGCAATGGAAGATTACCGAATCACCTCGCCGCCTCGCAGAACCCCATTCTCTTCCTCGCGAACTACTGCATGTCGCAGCTATACTCGAGGCACGTGGTCAGCAAGCAGCAACACATGCAGAACGGCTCGATAGAGTATCACTCGAACATGATGCAGCCGCAGCCGCCGCCGCAGCAGCAGCAGCAGCAGCAGCAACAGCAGCAGCCGCCGCCAGCTAGTTCGGTTCACGTTCATCAAGGCCCACCGCCTCCTTCGGCCTCGCAGCAGCTCCTTATCCCGCCAGGCTCACCGTCCGTCAAGCCAGTTCAGACCGCGCCACCCAACGCGATGCTTCATCCGCAGCAACAACAGTCGACCTTCATGCCAGACTCGGTCGGCGGATCCCAAGGCACTAGCCTAGTAACCGTCCACTCTTCTCCGCAACCGCCTTCCACCGGCATCGGTCCGTCGCTCAGAGGACCCTCAAACCCCTACCCACTCTACTACTTTAATATCGAAGTCAACAGCGCGCCGCACGGTCGAATCGTCATCGAAGTCAGACCCGACGCAGCACCGAAAATGGCTAAGAATTTCAGCGTCCTTGCAACCGGCGAAATTGGCGTCGGCTACAAGGGATGCACGATATTCCAGTGCTGGGAGGGCGAATCTGTCATTACGGGCGACTTTGAGCTTAACAACGGCCGAGGCGGCCGGAGTATATTTGAGGATGGCTACTTCATGCCCGACGATACCAAGTTTCCCGCCGTCAGGGGTGCGGTCGGCATGAGGAGGACACAGAAGAGACACGACAATCTGGGCATGGTTGGCTCGCAGTTTCGTATAATACTGCAGGAGATGCGGGGATTCACCGGAATTTTCGGACACGTCGTCGAGGGGCTCGAACTCGTCGAGAAGATATCGACATTCGGCGATCAAACAGGCAAGCCTACGAAGAATATTTTGATCACGAAATGCGGCAAATTGTAACGACCCAATCGCTGTCGTTGTCGTCGTTGTGGTTGTGATCGTCGTCGTCGTCGTCGTCGTCGCCGTCATCGTCGTCGTCGTCGTCGTCGCCGTCGCCGCCGCAATTCAGGGCTGAGTTGGATAGCGCGCAATGCCCGGATACTTCATGTTTTCCCGCTCTAGGTAACTATAAAGAAAAAAGGAGTCGCGACGGTGTCCCTGAGAGAGAGATAGAGACGTCAAGACAAAAGCCGGGAACGCGTTATCGAGGGTGAGGGGTATAGCTATTTCACGAAATAAAAGACGTACAGGAAATCGCGTTTAGTGCCGTTTAGCCCGGTGCCCGGTGTCTGATCGAAGCGACTTTCAACATATGTATATCCGCGCGTATATACATACACCTGTATAATTCGTTTTCGGGCGATACTGTCGCGGCCTAGCTCCATGAATCGTAAGTCACACAACTTAATTAACTATTAACAATAGAACCTAAAGATGTTGAATCTATTTTTAAAACGTGGACGCTTGAAAGAGATGAAGATAAAAAAATGATAAATAAAGACCCATATTTTGCTATTGATCGGGAATCGACGAGATTCTATGTCTACAATAATTAAAGGGCGTTGATCGACATATACATACGTACCTCAGATCGATCGTGATATCGATACGACTTCTAGCTGTACGGTATATTTGTTTTTAGAGAAGACGTTTCGAGGTTTATTTTTTTGGCTATCGGCATATGCTGCCTATTGCATATTGCTGCTGCCTATAGGGACACGCGTAGGAGGCGATCGTAATCCGGGATGAATGGGGTGGAGGGTGGGGAGGGGAGTCTACCGACGGACTCTTTGCGCTCCCGCGAACGCCGCTAATGTCTTAGATCGTAGATAGTTAAACGTATGAAGAGACAAACTATAAAAAGGTGCGCAATACGAAGAAAAGAGGGAAGCGTGTGTCTACGTACGTGCACACTTCACGTGTAGACGCTTACACACGCGACAGGAAGTTTGGAATTTCTACCGCGAAACGCACTCGTTTTTCCAATGTCGCGATTCCGTTTACGCGCATGATCGTTTGAAACGTTGGCCAAACGGCGGCATAGCTGGACGCCGCGATATAGCTACAAAAATAATTCGAGTCATTTCGATGCTATTTCGGATCCCTTCGAATTCGAAGCGATTCGCTTTAACGGCGATGAAGGATACCGTTAAGAGGATATAACAAAAGGTTTGCGTTTCTACCCCGTTGAAAGTTGCGCAACCGCTTCACACGCTACACTGAGGAACTAACTCTGTTTTTGAGATGGCTCGAAGTTTCATCTGAATAGCATATTCGGCGTCCACCGGTCCCCGTAGGACAACATCAGAGGCAATTTCCGTTTCGTCTGATTAACGATCGTGCATCGTTCCGTTCCAAAAGGGTAAAATGAAAGAGCCAAAAGGGAAAAGTTGCATAACTTTACGTGTTCTCATCGAGATAATAGACACAGTCCTGTCAAAGAGACTCTTCTTCCCTTTTCGCTCTTTATCGAACTAGTAAGCCGTCGTAAATTAACATTATTTAAGATTAGATCTCAACATGCAGAACGTATGCAAGGCCTAACTACTACTGTTTAGAAATCGTGTATACCTCGTCGTCTGAACGGATATACGAAAGAATTGAGCGGATACATACATATATATTAAACGAATCATTCCTCGATGCTGTATATCGAAGTAATTGCGATAATGTAATGCGTTATACTACTCGTCCAAATTGTCGAAGATGAAAGAAAAGGGAAAGCCGTCGTTACGAGTGATCGTACTAGAAATCGGTGCGTAGGCGTGCGAACGAACGCGATTCCAAAAACATGTACACGCGCGTAAGGAGACAAAAATAAGACAAAGCACTCCACACGTATCGTAGCAAGTAATCACACCCATCGTCGTCGCGAATGCCTTTTTCGAAAAGAGCCTCATTCGATGTTGAACTTGAAAGTTTTAACACTTGTTAATTAGCTCGTAATAATCGCGCGCGCCTCACAGCGTTCGAACGTTTATTCAAAATCACCGATCAAAGGGTGTGCGAGATGTTATGTTATAACTGTACGTTCGCGAACGAATTTCTCTCGTTTCGGTTCTAAAGAGAATGCAAGAAGCGCTAACGATTAGTAGAAATTCTCGAATCTAGAAATGCGCGCATGATGAAAAAAATCATAATTTACCGAAGCGAGTGAAGCAAAAAGCCCACCTGTGTACACATTTACACATAAATTTCCACACGCGTCATATATATGTATATATATATATATATATAATGAGCGCTCGCACACACACGCGTATGTATGTAGTATGTATGTATATATATATATATATATGTATGTATATACGCAGACACGCAACACACACACATGCGCGAGCGCGCGCCCTCGGCATATATACGTACATACTATGCAGTATATATATTACATATATTTTTATGAACGTGATGAGGTAACAACGCATAGCTTGTAATATCGATTCTAACGACCCGACAGTTTATCCTTGCCCCTCGCGTTCGAATTAAACGATTGAGCGGCTACAACCCTTGATAAGTTCTTCTCGCAAAAACATTTCCCCTTTCCCAATCACAATGTCCTTTTCTTCCTACGATTCCCACTTTCTCCCTCCTTCCTTCTTTTCTTATTTTCTTAAGCTAAGGTGTAATGATTATGAAAGCACAGAAATTCAGATTATTTTCTTTAAACTCTCCAGCGACATAATGCCCGCGCTTGAACAACACTTTTATTATTTCATTATACATACGTGCGAAGTGAACGTTCGTTACCCAACTTAAATGTACTTTTAATCGATCAATTTTGAGTTATAAACTGTTTCCCTTTCATGCAGAGGTGTTTCTGTACAAGCCCTTCCCTAGCCCGCCCTGCCCCACGCGTCCTTCATCAACTTGAAACGCATTTATTTCAGAGAAATACTAGCACAATATTGTGCATTATATATGCGCGGGGAACGAAAACCGTTTGTACAACTAAGATAGTATTAGAATATCCGTAAGAAATGTAACAATTTGACGCACTTACCTTATAGAAGACATCCGGAACGTATTGCTTATCTGTTGATTCGATCACATAGCCCAATTCTGGTGCTTCTTTCGTTGGCACTAAGCAGCCATCACGTACTAACGCCATACATTGATTGGACACTTGATATCCTTCCATATGGACTTGATTTTTCTCATCACCTGTAATCATTGACATTCGTCCATTAGCGACTCAGAATATTAACACGTAACTTACTACTTTTACTTCTATTAGACGATTTTAACCGAATTTTTTCATTTGTCCTGTATGCATTCTATGATATAGTACAGTTTATATTACTGTTGTGGCAAACAGAATTTTTGTTGAGTGTGTAAGTGTCATTTAAAGGTAAGTGTCAATGTTATTCGTATGTATACGTCGTGTATCGGTATGCGAATGTTTCAGTAAGTAGCATTGCTTGCTGATGTAGAGGAACATAATGCCGAACATATACTCCTAATTATATTAAGGTAAATTGGTCATGATTAAAGTCATTCGTGAGTCATTACGATTCTTTCCCGCGATCTATGTATATGTTAGAATGTGTTTAGCGGTTAATGTAGGAGCACATATTGATAGTTTTGAAACTTACCGGTAACACAGACTGTAACAAATTTTGAACCAAAGTAATCGTTAGGAGAAAAACGACAAGGATTAGGGAACTGATTTTGAAAATGGCCAGCCATAATGCACTCTTGCGCCGATAGAAAGTGACTTTCTATATTTCGCACATGCTTCACCTGAGGAGAAAATAAGTTGAAATGTTAGCCAGAGAAGTTATGAAACGAATGAAAATGATACGTAATGTTTATGCTTTGTTCACTGTACCGTTCCTATCTTGAGATCGTCGGCTATGAGATCAGTAAAGATCCATCCAACTCTTCTCAAATTAAGTGAGCGGGCTAACTCGTCCACTAATGTTTCTCTTTCATCCGGCAGAAGTCGAATGGTGTCCTTTGTACTTTCCTACAGATTCATGATTATTAAGAACGGACTAAACGAAAGATTAACGCATTACGAATTGACGGATTAACGCGAATTCTCTAGCACATTTAATGAACATTTTATATATCGGTCAGTTTAATGATTAAAAAGTCTGAACTTGAATAGCACGGACCTTTGGAAGAAATGAATGACGAGTTTAACGAAAATTAGGAGATTAGAAAAGTGTGTTAGGGTGGGTGGATAACTGAGTCGATTTGTCATGACTTACTTGCGGGGGTTCGTATATCGCAGCGACAACAGCTCTGATTCCCAACGGCACATCCGAGTGTATCTCGTATTTACCATACAAATAACCAATGCGCTGATGTCCAGTGCTGCGCCAGTAATTGAGGAAACGTTCAACTAAACTTGCATTCTCGAAGACAACGTTGTCAACGTGCCGATAGGTTTGACGGTTTAACGTGATAGAATTTGGCTGGCACTTGCTACAAATTCCTCGTGGCCATGGCGGATGGTCTTTGCAACCAGTCTTTATACGGCAGCTTATGTCGTCTAGTTGTATAAACTTGCCTCTGTAAATTTCATATGAATTAGTTTCGCTTTTTCTATATTCTATATTCTAATTAAATGAATGTTTCGTTAAACTCAAGGTATTGTGTACCTATCAACACCGGCAGTGAGCTTCCTGAGATAAGAGTGAAATGACAGATGCTTGATATTCTGTTCCTTCAGATAAATTTCGTCAAACGGTTCTAAAGGTGAACAATGAACACAACAGCCATTTGCGACGTGACGGCAGCTAAAAAAAGTGTAATTCTTTAGATGAAACTTCTTCCGACAATCCTTTCTCTACCTACAGTTTCTCATCACGCTTCCGTTGTATCTTTCCATCTAACTTCCATAGCTGTTCGTCAACGTCATCTTCAACCACGCTTGGCAGGGAACGAGAAGGACCGCTTATCGATTGAGCTTGCGTGTTACGACTTGTGCTTCCTGCTGAATCAATTCATCTTTGTTGAAGAAAGTTTGGAATAGGTGTTCGGTATATGGATTAACGTATTGGCAGTGCGAGCCAGGTATTATTTTCTTTGCGGTACCGGAAGAAGAAGCGTTGGAGCCATTGCTGTGGGCATTCCATAATTGGGCACCGTTTATCGGTACAAGATACAAGATATCTCCGTGAGAAAGATCCATTCCTGCTATCGTTCGACCAGGAGACGATACAATTTCATCCTTTTGGTTCTGTTGTTTGTAGAGACGAAAGCCAAAACTGTTTAGATCGAACGCTTCGAATACCTGAAAGAACGACGTAGGTAGCGCGTGAACGTTAATGAGAACGATAGAGTTATCGTTGGAAAGAACGGTGTGGCAACGAATTATTTACGAACCATTTCGAAAAGATGCGACGTCGTATCAGAAGGACTGATTTCTATACGCTTGGTACCCTCTGAAGATTGTATTCGCAGTGTCTAAAAAAGGAGATGATATTATATTAAAATGTAATAAATGAAGAAATACTGCAGAGTATGATTAAATCGTGCAAAATGAAAGTAACGCAGACTTGTCAGAAACTAAAGTATTGAAGCACCGTTCCAATATCAATTGCTTTTGCAAGATTGCAAATTGGCTTCATTGCGATTTTTTTGCATTTTTAGTCAAATCTTTTACACCGGTGACCACCGTGACAGTCAAAGTGTTAAAATGCAATAAATGAAGAGGGAGGCGTGAATTGGGAGTTGAAATTTGAAAGACAAAGAAAAGAATGTTAAAGATCCGTTGGGAGAGAAGAAGAGTACGGTATGAGTGAAGTTAAACTGATTGATAGAGAAAAAAAATTTAGCCGAAATGAATAAGAGTAACGGTTCTCAGCGATATCGAGCCGAATTTGCGAATTTGCGAATTTTCAAGATGAAAACAATGTTGCGGTGGAAACGAGAATTGAAGTGTGCCCCGACTCGGCATGAGAAATGCGTGGCTCCCGCGTGCGAGGGGCATTTAGGAAAATAGCGTAAAGCTCGCCCGTTCTGAAGTTGTGCGTTATTTGCAATAAAGACGTAATAGCGTGCGTTGCGAGGGAACTTACGATTTTCGTGGATTTTGACATTTCGCCGGTCTCGGTGAAGCATCAGCTGTTCAACCCGCTGTCTCTCTCGACCAGTCAAACGCGACGCTACCAAAGTCCCTAGGCCGCGAGGCGAAAAAATTGTCGAGTCAACGTTCGTCGTCCTAACCTCTCCTACTGCACTTATCGCGGTGCCAGAAGTCTTCGAGAGAGCTCGTTCCTCGTCGCACGACTCTCTTCCAACGCTCCTTCTGATCCTCAATTGGAAATGACGACGGTTCGCTCTCTAGTGGCCAGCTCGCACTCTCTGTCACTTTTCAACGAACCCGCACAACTCTGACCAGTCACCGTTCCGACACTGGCAGCGAATCGCAAGATACTCTGCCCGCCGCTGCCAATATACTTTCGGTGAGTGCGTCTTTCTTTCCTTCTTTCCTCCGTACGCCGATCCCACGCGAACGCAAATCTGATTGCGAGTGCGAATCCGAATGCGAATGCAAATGCGAACGAGAACGCATACAGTCGCCTCTGCTGATTAGCCATTCATTCTGATCCTCGCCGTTTCCAACGGTTTTCAACGATCAGGCGACCTGTCACCGTCACCGACCCCGCCGCGTCCTTTCATCTATGCAACCAGTATTACGAAATCGTAAGGATACCCCTCTTCGCTCATCTGCATCTTTTCTTTCCACTGCAAAAACAATTCAAATACCATTTCTCCCGTTTTCATTTATTTATTTACTCTTCTCAATTCCATCCTTGCGATTCACATCATTGCCGTTATTATGTCATATTATACGTTCTTCGGGTGTATATCGATTTTTTCAAATATACATTAATCGCGTCCTAATATGCCTATTTCGTGTTTTTGTCTCACACATTTTTATCAGATCGGTTCTTTGTTTTAACGTTACTTTAACAGTACTAAATCGAAAATTTCATGATTCTGTACATTCGAAACGGATTGTACAATTGAAAGAATTTATACGTTATTATTTTCATAGATGACGTTTTCTGATTATTTAGTAGTAGTAGTAGTAGTAGTAGTAGTGTAGCAATAGTCAGTTCATTTCGTACTATCAGTGATTAGTTTGACCGTGATCTGTATATAAGATTGAAGTCCCAGGCCTGCCAAGCATACAAACATTTCGAATCTCGGACGTACAACAGAAATTGGCAACCGTAGTAAAGTTGACATGACAATATTCTTTCTTGTGACAAGAGCGTGATGAAATAGTAAGTGACGAACGAAGAGGATTTCCAATGATTATACATACCATAGGATTTGTTCGGTACAAGGGTTGAGAGCAGCTATCGGTGAAAATATTGGATGCGATTGTTTATCTTGGTCTACCGACTAAAAGAATGTGAATACGGGATAAGAGAGTGAAAGTAGATGAGAAAACGTTGTTCTTATGAATTTGTCGAAAGTGAAGAGTCATATATCTTTTTGCACCGCAGAATGATGTGCGAAGTTGCTTTAGATTAATATATGACGGAGAGATAGACCGCGCCATCTTTACTAGGAAAATTTTTCCAAGTACTAGGGGCAGGGAAAAATGAAATTGCAACGTTGGCCCTCCTCCCGCTGGTTGATGAAAAATTTGAATTTTAAACGATCGTTGTAATTTAGTTGGTTTTTCGACATGAACTGAGAAATATTGCGAGAAAAGTGTCATCCGATGTTTGTTTTGTCAAAGTTCATCAGCAAGGTAGCAGAGTGAAGGAAAAAAGGGTGAAAAAAGCATCGATGGATGTCTGATCTGATCTGATCTGTCTGAAGAAAAATGTGAAAGTAGAGAGATGAAAGATTGAATTTGACGTGGAAATTGGGTTATGGGTATATATTTTTGAGTTGAACGATAAGTCGGTTGCGAGTGACCGCCTGAGAGGACTTTGACATGGGGTGGTGTGACTACCAGCGCCGTGTGTAAGGAAAGTCACGGCAGCGGAGTTTGGCTCGTGGATTTCGGGATGATCAGTTGCATTTGCCAGGCTGTCGCGTCGTCGTCTACCACGCGTTCTAGCTAACGTTTTACGATACGTCCGCAACTCGACTCACAGTCGCCAGGCGAAAGGAGGGAAATTTGGAAGGGCGGCTAGTGCCGAAAGGAAGTAGCGTTATCGATCCATTTAAGGATCGCCATCAATCTGAAGGTGCAGGTAGGTGCGCGCAACGTAGAGCGAGGGTTGCCGCTTATTTTCGCCCTACTTACCTACGTAGAGAGTGTCCTTAGTGGTTTTCATTTCCCATTTTCCCTTCATTCGCTTTTCGTCACTCTGTTCTTTTTCAGAGCGCATCAGCTTAGCTCATAGGTTAGAGCCGCCTAATCGAAATTGCATTTGACTGCCTTGTCATCGACACGATGACGGATTCGCTGCGCTCACGTTCACACGTTCTTGTTAACATCGCAAGGTCGTTACGCTTACGTTCTTATGTAGGTATATAGATAGGTGCATGGACTGTGTCTCTCTGGCCTGCCTCTACCACCGTTGCACGCGGCGCCTTGCCGATTAATCATTCCCTGTTCATCATTCCCTATTCATCGATAATGCCCACTTGTTAACACTTTGACTGCCGTGCGTATTTTGCTGTATTAGAATGGCGATGCTATGAAATACTACAGCGTTTCATTGAATTATGCAAAATGTAAATAATGTGGAGGTATTGGACACCGAAGGATCACATCACTATTCTAATAACAACTGGATTTATAAAATAACAGTTGCTATCCATTGCGAATATTTTGGATCTTCAGTAAAATCTCTTGCGTCGGTCACCGGTGACCATCATGGCAGTCAAAGTGTTAAGTATCTAACGATAGCGCTCTATTCATCCCGAGTTATTTCACAGACCGTGCCCCATACGATCTCTTACATACGATCCTATCATAAATCAAAAAAAAGAAAATCGTTTTCGCGAAAATTCGGAGCAGTCAAAAAATTCCACAAGCTCCTAGATATTCTGCCATTTGACGCATCATTCAGCTTTTGCGCGCACAGTGCGGAAATGAGAATGGAAAAATTCCGGCCACAACTGCGTTTGGCAGGAAAACGTAATTCTCGTCCGTAATAAACGTCCGTTTCCAAAATGTCTTCTGTTTACTGCCACACAACCGATAAACCGCAATGCGTCGACATGACTCATCATTAGGGCAATTCTATTTCCTCGGTTATATATCTATGATGACGCGGGGGCTTCTGCTAACTCGTGGCGCAATTTGCAAGTAATTCGTTGTTTGTGTGCAGACGAGCAAAATGGAGAACACGGAGGACGTGAGAACGACCGTTGAACTTTATGTTTACGATCTGACCAATGGCATGGCTGCCGTGATGTCGCACCTTTTGATAGGTAAGTCTTATTCGAAGTGATTCACTAATAGCCCCGACGCATTTTTCAAATACGCACCCGGCATAAGCGATTTTACGCGAATCGCAGAGAGTGTGCGTAAAAAGATGAGAAAGCTTCTGTGTCTGATCCGTCCGCGCCTTCTAACGGAAGTAGTAGAATCGACCTCTAACGTTCGAACGTGCAAGTGGAAAGTCTAAGAAAGAAGACTCGATGTCTAACACTTGCCAACACCGCACCACGTTTCCCGATTGAAGGGCTTTAAATATAAACAACGTCAGGGAGCGCGGTTGACAAATCGATGGGATTTGAGAGCACGACATGGCTGGATGTCAGACAACAGTCGGCAAATAATCCCAGCCTTTATCCTTCAACGCAATCAATTGAATCGCCTCGAACGATATAGTTGAAACTAGTCACGTGCAAAGACGCCTACGCGGCGGCTTCTGCTTCTGTTATTATTAACACTTTGACTGCCAAGCGTATTTTACTATATTCGAACGGCGATGCTATGAAGTACTACAGCGTTCGACTGAATTATGTAAAATTCTAATGTGCTATTCAAACCAAAGAACCGAATCACTATTCTAATAACAACTGCAGTTATAAAATAATAATTGCTACCCATTGCGAATATTTTGGATCTTCAGTAAAATTTCTTGCGTCGGTCACCGGTGACCATCATGGCAGTCAAAGTGTTAAAAGACGTCGTACAGCAATATAATTATTCGTGTAGTCCGCCCGCGGGATGCCGTCAATACAATTTTATCCATTACCATTCTCTGCTATTCAATTTCTCAGTATAGATCTTACGTATTGGCAACACCGTTTATTTGTTTATTCCTATGTGACGCGATAGTATTAATAGAACGGTACTCGAAAATAAAGTCAGTCAGTCGACCGTAACAACAAGATTATTCAAACGGTCGTTTAAAAAACAAACCGATCAATAGCTCTTTATTTCCATTGAGATAGTCTCTTGACGAGTTTCGTCTATATACTTTCATTCCCTAACGTAGCACCCGTCAGCTACACTTAGAGTGAGACATTCATTTCGCCACTTTTTACCCTCTATTTTTAGTCACCAGTACTCGACCGTAACAACAAGATTATTCAAACGGTCGTTTAAAAAAACAACCGATCAATAGCTCTTTATTTCCATTGAGAGAGTCTCTTGACGAGTTTCGTCTATATACTTTCATTCCCTAACGTAGCACCCGTCAGCTACACTTAGAGTGAGACATTCATTTCGCCACTTTTTACCCTCTATTTTTAGTCACCAGTACTCGACCGTAACAACAAGATTATTCAAACGGTCGTTTAAAAAACAAACCGATCAATAGCTCTTTATTTCCATTGAGATAGTCTCTTGACGAGTTTCGTCTATATACTTTCATTCCCTAACGTAGCACCCGTCAGCTACACTTAGAGTGAGACATTCATTTCGCCACTTTTTACCCTCTATTTTTAGTCACCAGTACTCGCGTCACTCTTTCAAGTTAACTAACGGCGAAATTAATAACTTCGTTAACGGAATTTCAGATTTCACTTTTACCAGTTCTAATACCGCCTTCTCGTACTTCATCCGTTGTTTCTAATTTTACCGTACAACATAAAACTGACAACTATATCACTTCCCGTGGCATATTTGTCTTGTCCTGCACTTAAAATAGAGACTAAGCAACTACGCGTTGCCACATGCATATTTTGGAATATTTAAACGTAAGTTCGTGAAAACTTTACTAAATAACTCAAAGGTGACAACTGTGACACTTATCATAGCATATATATTTTATCTGAAAATCGACATGCAGGGTCAAATATGTTGGACCTTACCTAGACAACTTCAGTTTACTCTTCAGCGGGACACCTTTGATAATTGAAATTTCAACTATTTCGCAGGAATAACGTAAGCGACGTGTAAGCGACTGAGATCACGTTTTACGTCAGATGTCGTTTACTTCAGTATTTAGTTGACGCAAATCTATTTTTGTGCGAGTCTTTTTACTACTGGCTAGCGACAATGGCAGATTATAGCTATGTATCTACGAATGTTTGTCTAACGTGTAGTCTTCTCGCGGGTAACTGTCTATATTATATTCGGTGTTTCTGTATAACCGTTTGTATACTGTTAGGAGAGCAGTCGTGACTCTCGTTAGGTCAGGCGCAAAGAGAGGCCTCGCTAACTTTGCAATAAGGGGAGGTATGTGAGCTGAGCGGTTTGAGTATACGCGGATGTACTTAGCTATTTCCGCGGTGAGGAACTGGGTCGAAGGAGACCGAGCCAGGCCAGTCGTCCGGGAATATTTGTAATTGTATTTTCCGGGTGAACAAGCCAGCCACCGAATTACGCCCTCGAGGACGAACTTCGATCAACCGCTATGTTTTAAGAATAAGCCGACACGCTCCTTGCAAAAGAGTGCCAAATCGACTCTATAAGTCTTTTCAGAATATAGCCAGATCTTTTCTTTTTCCAGGCCGACACTTGGATGGCATATGGCACACGGCCATTGTGGCTTATGGGAGAGAATATTTTTTTGGTCCAGCCGGAATTCAAAGTGTCAGACCTGTGAGTATAGAAAATTTCAAAGAATTTCTCGCCTATTTTATAGGGATAGAATGGGACGAAGGTATTGTCGGAAAATTGGGAATATCACTCGTACCTTCTGTCAGCGGCTAGTGACTCTTTGTGTAATTGCTGAGCAAAAGGATAGTTTGAAAATATTTGCCGTACGGACAACGTGACACATATATACACCCATGAATTCTAGAATAAAAATTTGACAGTAAAGATTGGGCTAGAAATCAGGGCTGGTGTCGTCGGTACCCGAATGGCTTTGTAGAATTGATTGCGTGTAACGACACGAGTGGTGTCGATGAAAGGAAAATTGGGAATATCACTCGTACCTTCTGTCAGCGGCTAGTGGCTCTTTGTGTAATTGCTGAACAAAAGGATAGTTTGAAAATATTTGCCGTACGGACAACGTGGCACATATATACACGCATGAATTCTAGAATAAAAATTTGACAGTAAAGATTGGGCTAGAAAGCAGGTTATAGCTGGTGTCGTCGGTACCCGAATGGCTTAGTAGAATTGATTGCGTGTAACGACACGAGTGGTGTCGTTGAAAGGATGATGGAAGAGGGAAGTGTTGATTATTGAGGTGCGACTCATCGAACCACTGGTAATTGCGAGTGTCGTGACCGATGAACATACCTACTCGTAATGACTAGTCACTCGGGCCATGCGATACGCTAGACACTCGCGGGTACTAAATTTGGTCCGGTTGCATCTAAAAATAATTGGCGGCTTCCGCTCTCTCACTCTCGCTTTGACGATTCCTTTTGGTTGTACGGTTCGTTGTCGGGGGAGATCGTGGAGGTGAGAACGATTGCTCAAAGAATCGTCAGTTTTAAGGGGCTCAGGTAA
Source organism: Cryptocheilus praepositus (assembly GCA_033815515.1). Lineage (NCBI taxonomy): Eukaryota > Metazoa > Arthropoda > Insecta > Hymenoptera > Pompilidae > Cryptocheilus > Cryptocheilus praepositus. The sequence continues at coordinate 1,976,427 of JAWWQZ010000119.1, read as the reverse complement.
AAGGGGCTGTTTAGCGCTTTAAGGGGGGCTTTTCGCTCGCTTCAATGGGCTTGAGAAAATCATGTCGGATATAATATTAAGTTTGGCATAAGTAGAATTTGGTAATACATCGTTAACGCGTTTCCTCCCTGTTGAATAATTGGGAAGAAGGTGTATTATTGCAGTGCCGTTTATATCGTTGAATATATTGAATAGGTGTGATTGAGAGTGTAATCTGTAATTCGTCGGGGGAGATCGTGGAGGTGAAAACGATTGCTCAAAGAATCGTCAGTTTTAAGGGGCTCAGGTTAAAGGGGCTGTTTAGCGCTTTAAGGGGGGGCTTTTCGCTCGCTTCAATGGGCTTGAGAAAATCATGTCGGATATAATATTAAGTTTGGCAGAAGTAGAATTTGGTAATACATCGTTAACGCGTTTCCTCCCTGTTGAATAATTGGGAAGAAGGTGTATTATTACAGTGCCGTTTATATCGTTGAATATATTGAATAGGTGTGATTGAGAGTGTAATCTGTAATTCGTTCCTCGTCTCTGCGAGAAAGCGGCGAGATGGCTGATGCGTCGTAGAGGCAGTTTATTTCAGTCGATTCTCTTGGGGAAGCGCGGATCTGTCGTAGTTCCAAAATTAGTTGTCCGAGTCCGATAGCAAGGAAGGGGAGAGGTTCCGTAGGACGCGCGCCGAGAAGAAATCGTTCGCGAGAAGAGAGATTGAGAAGAGAAATTGACATTGACGCGCTTCCGTGCGGGCGAGATCTGCGTCGCTCTTTTTAATCGACGGACTACGTTTCTCCGCTTTTCCAGGGTGGCACTGAGCTCCGCGATCCGCACAAAGTCGAGAGGATCGGTGAGACCTATCTCCCGTATTCCGTCTTCCTCGAGTACATCAATGGTCTAGGAACATCAACCTTTGCGTGAGTTATCTCTCTCTTTTCAATCTTTCCCTTCGACCGTCAAAAGTTCTATCTAATCGAATCTACCCTGCTTTACTATGTCAGTGCCGTGGCGTTGCAGATCGTCAAATGTAGAGACATTTCCAGAGGCACTTCCTTATACTCTACTGAGTAATAGTATTTTGAGCAAAACTTTTTTTTTCTGTTCTTCCTTAATCAGCTCGAGTGAATTCACTAGATTTGATTATAAGCTGTGACGTTATCGTGTATATAAAAATAGTTCGGAAAAATAGTCTCGTCGCTTAATATTTATATATAGATCTGACGATATACGTGCGTGAAGAAAACTGTAAAACGTTATTTCATTTACACCGTAAGAGATAGTTTTACAACGTGTTACAATCTGGACATATAAATTTAGATGCATTTTCCTTTTCCCAAGATTACCTCAAAGAGATTAATCAAATAAATACTGACATGTTTCCAGACCGGGCACGTACAATCTCTTCAAGCACAACTGTAACTACTTTACTGAAGAAGTAAGCAATTTCCTCGTCGGTAAAAGTATTCCAAAGTATATACTTGATCTACCAGAAGAGATACTGCAAACGTAAGTTTTCGTCCGGTATAACGTTTCCTGTGACATGTAGTGGGTCTGACATGCCAGACGGTCAGTATTATATTGTACGCGTCTAAGTGATTCATTATAAAAAGATGTAACAGTGCGTGTTTCATTATAACTCTTGTATCTACCGCAATTGAGAACGATGTCATTATCGCATCTACCGACATAACTCTAAATTGTTTTCGCCAAGGTTTACAGGACGCCATTTATAATAGAAGCGTTGCGCTAATCATTGCCACTTCGTTTTTTGTCGTTAGGCAAATTGGACAACAACTGCAACCTCTCATTGAAACTCTAAGCAACAGTGCTAGCGCAGGTTTTACCGTTGGCCAAAGATTTGTTGAAGCAAGAGTTCAGAGAGAAGCTTCACCGGAGTTTCAACGTTTGAATACAGCGATCGAAGAAGCAAGGTACTTGAAACTTTTGCAAGTATATTCGCTTGCCCCGAGGATTATAATTATGGGTGAAGATTCACATTTTAGATGTTATGGAAAACGGCATTTGACAGAATTTGAGAAAACCGGAATTTGATAGACTGCTCTATATATAGTCACTGTCAGTCGTTGGACGAACGTAGGGTATTTCGCTTAGAAATCGTAAAAACGTCGAGATTGAATAGAAATAAATGACGGGTGTAGGGGTGATGTGTTAATTGAAAGATGGTATTTACTTCTAAGATATGCTTCACAATATTTCTCATCGTACCGGTATTTGATCTGTTACTTTATTAAGGTTGAACTCCATTGCGCTAGAAGAACGTAGAAACGAGATCAACGAGAAACTCGCGAAGAAGGATCGAAAAAAGAAAAAGAAGAAGAAGGAGAAGAAAGAAAAGGGGGGTAAAAGTAGCGGAGGTAGCGATACGAATAGTACCGGACCTAGTAATTGTGTAGATATGGCCGAAAGTGAAGGTAAGTTTCGACTTCATCTCGACGAGTTTTCTATCAAAAGGAACAATTGTTATTATATTTGGAAAATTTTACTGAATTTTCTGAATTAGTAATTCGTAAAAGCGACATATACGAAATGTCTCCAGGCACAATGAGCGAGGCACAAAATACCAACGGAGAAGCAGCGGTTGGGGATATTTCACCAACGGAAAGGGTGATGCAAATGGAAGAGGAGGAAAAGAGAGAGATAGAGGAGAGAAAACGTTACCGGGATCCACCTATAGTGTTCAAAGACTGTATAGAGGCGAAGACGGAATACGAAGCGTTGGTCGGTTTACTAGATGGAAAATTGAATGACGAAGAGAAGACATCCTTGAACGAGTTGAAACAGTATGTTTTAGAGGATGAAGGTTCATGGGCATTGGGCGATAATTTCCTCAATTTCGTCGGTAAGACTGATAAGCGATATGTGATGAGTATTATGCGTGTTTGCTTTGAAGGATTAATCGACGTAACCGTAATGCGTTGACAATTATAATAATTCATTGGGTAGACTGGCTTATACTAAAAGTAAGGCGATTAATATTTTATTCTTTATTCTTCCCAGCTCGAATTCTCTATGACAAATCGTTGGATAACATGGCGAGAGTAAAACTTTTAAACGTACTCTCGGTTGCTGCATTAAAAGACGACGTGATTCTTCTGTTACATCAGGACAGACGAGAGCATATAATCATGAATTATGCCTACGATATCGATCGTCATTCACCCGACGAACAGCTTCCACTTGCGCAGTTTGTAAGTTTCATTACTGTCAGATGTGTGAAATATATGAAAAAGAATAATACAAAAGAACAGTTAAACGCGGACGTGCATAATTAAGGAAAAATGATTGATAACGGTCATATGATGTAAACTGATATTGAGCGGTGACACTCTTTCCAGATCGTAAACATGTTCGAAAATCTGAGCAGTTCCGAGTGGCTGCTGTACATATCGGAATGGCAATACCAAAATCAAAGTATCAGCAACATTAGAGTGACGACAAAAGTGGCCGTGCATTCATTACTGTCGAACACCGTTGAATTGCAAACTCGCGGAGCGGCTATTATTCACAATTTGGCGTGCAAGGAGGTAAAAACTGTGGTCTGTATCCTTCCCGTCGGCTTATCAAAAGTTTTACTGGCTCTCCCGCGTGCGTTTCCTTCCTTCCGAAAGATCCGAATTTATCCATTTTATCCATTAAATCCATTTTAGCGTGAATCTTAGGCTATTCAGAGATATCGTTCGTACGGCAATAACACTGGTTAACTTCTAGTAACGCTCACTTTGATCGCTTCCTAATAATCTCATCGCATGTTTCTCATTTATCCCTCGATTAGAACTGCTGCCTTTATTAATAAAACAAGAAAGCGGCTGCTTGATTGACGCAGAATCTGTAGGATCGGTGGATACAGTCGGTGACTGAAAGTCAGATCGGATGTTGGATCGAGTGCGTCCACGTTCAAGTGCATTTATGTGCGAAATTCTGGCAAATGGCAATGGATATCTCTCCAGAGATCGGTATACTGTTTTTTTCAGAAAATGAACAAAATCAAAAATCTGCGGCAACTTTTACCGAAAGGCAGCATTTCTAAGGTACTTACTCATTACACGCGCACGTTGCATGATTCAGTTGAATAGCGATCTGTCGTAAATACTCGCGCTGGTAAATTAGCCGTCGTTCCTTGCGAAACGGGTATAGAAGAAAGTGTAGATTAAGAAGTGGCATTTTCTCTGGCTTTCGAGTGTATAAATCGGCATGCGGAATTCGAGTTGTCAGAAGAAAGAAATGCCCGTTGCAGAAATTGAAGGAGAGATGTTTGCCAGGGAGAACGTTGACAAACGAACTGTATTGATTCGTTGACAGGTCTTCGATGACGTTGCGGTTGAGCTGACGATGGCCTTGCTGCAATACTTCAATGGGACGCCAGCTGAGGAGCAGCTTTACGCTTGTATGAAGTCACTGGCACGTTTCACGCAGATCAGTGGCCAGGAAGTGCCCCAACTTATTCAAATGATCGGCCCGGAGCCGAACAAATTTCGCGGAACATCCTCGAGAATCGACGAGCTGATCGATCAGGTTAATATGAAGTTACGCTAATTAGTAATTCGATCGCGAAATTTAGTTACGCTCAATCATTTTATATTCCATGCGCGGCAAAAAACATAATAGGGGTTAGCCAATTCGAATATGTTCCGACAAAATTCTTCTAATCGACGTGACTATTGCGTTTAGCCGATTTTCTCCTTCTATCCTCCTCTGCTTTCATTCTTTCAAAAATGTGAACAAAAATGTGAACGAAAATGTAAACAAAAATATGAAGAAAAATATGAAGGAATATCAGAACCCTTGTCACTATGACAAACTATTTTGAGGATAACAAGAAAATTCTACTTTCAGCCAATTTTCTTTTCATATACCTAGGCTATTTCCAAAATGTTAATCCATTATTAACAAACGTATTCCTCGAGTCATGTTGATAAAAAAGATGCGATTTCAAATATTCTACTATTTAATAACACATTTGAAGGAGAATAAAGCGGATTTAATACACTTAATTAGGTCCTTAATTAGATTTGTTTGATCGGCAACAGTCATATAATGAATCTTATTCTTAATTCTAATTGTTACCAATTTATTGTACACTATTATTTACTATATCGTTACTATTGACGATAATGTGACAATTTTAATATTGTTAGTACCGCTATTATTACTATTATTATTACGAGTATGGTTATACACCGTGTATTGTTAATTAACGCTAGTACCGTTGTTATTCGTCGTATAGTTTATGATTATTTCTACCGCTATTATTACGTACTATTGATACTTTTCAATATAATCTTGGTCACGGTTACTGATGCTATCTATTTTACTTTTCATTTTTGTACTTATTGCGTATGATTCGAATAGCGATCATTAATTACTTTAGCTGGCCCGTTTACTGAAATCTTATGTGTGTAAAGTGTGGAACGGAGAGGTGAATATACTGATAAGGGCATGTACTAATTAAGAATAAATTTCGAATCAAGTTGTATAGTTATATGGACGTTATGCAGCTTAAACCCGATTCTGATCGAGTAAAATGACAGGATTAACGGAAGGGACAGGTTTGATTTTAAACACGTACATGTACTTTTAATAGTTATAATGAAATCGAATAAAGAGATCCGTAATAATGACTTTTTTTTCGACGAATCTATCTAATCTATATATTAAGAACGTTAAGAATATGGAAAATGGTTCTGTACATTATCATCGTTGAAGTAATCGAATCCGTAAGAAATGAAGAAGAGAAAGGAATAAATCGTTAGCTGTCTGTAAATCTTCGAAAGAGAAGGCGCTTAACGCGTATCTTAAGATGTCTAATTAAATTCGTCATTTCCGCTGGTAAAAAGTCAATGTGATTAATCGGTCCAAGCTCAAGGCTGCATTCTCGTTTCGAGAAGCATTATCAGCGCGTGTCAACACGAGAATGAGGGGAGAAACGTAACTTTTTCGCTTTGGCACGTTTACTCGGGGCTTTACGGATAAACGGTGAGGACGGGAAGCGATAACGATTCGGAATTTCGGACCATGTGCGACAATAGAAGTGCACGGATCTCCGTAGCGAAGGGATCGAAATTTCTTTGCGCTCGCGAGTTCATTTCGATTCGATCAATTTCTTTGTTGCTTTGCCGCGTAAAGAATGGGGCGAACGAGTGAAGAGAGAAGAAAACGTTCGATAGCGAAATTTCTGCCGTTTTTACGCTGGTTACCTAGCTACTCCCGCATGCAATGCGTCTCCGATCTGGTAGCAGGCATTACGTTGGGCCTTACTATGATTCCACAGAGTATCGCGTATGCGGCATTAGCCGGACTTACGGCACAGGTATGATCATCCATGTCAGAGCTATTAACACGTTGACTTCCGTGCGTATTTTGCCGTATTAGAACGGCGATGCTATGAAATACTACAGCGTTTCACTGAATTATGCAAAATGTAAATAATGTGCAAGTATTGGAGACCAAAGAATCGCATCACTATTCTAGCAATAACTGTATTTATAAAATAATTATTACTACTCTTTGCGAATATTTTGGATCTTCAGTAAAATCTCTTGCGCCGGTCACTGGTGACCCCCACGGCAGTCAACGTGTTAACCCTTTCGCTACTACGGGCGACTATAGTCGCCCGACCACAGTCCATCTTGGCACATTTATCATGGACCTCTTGTTCCGTGTGTTGCATTTTTTTGTTAGAAAGCATAGCATTGTTGCATGTGTATATTCTCAATCGGCCGTAGCTCTCGTCAGAAATGTTCTTTTCCTAAAAAATTCACAATCGTGACATTTTTAACACATTGTTGACCGGCAATTTTCGGCAAAAGCTATCTCAAGTCACCGGCTATTATTTTGTAAGTGAACATGGAAGTGAAACGATATAAATAACCTTCAATAAAGTTTGTTCGTGCATAATGAATTCAAATTGAACTTTGGACAAAAATTTTTTGTAACTTCTAATATTTTTTCATACAATTAACTGTACAGCAATCATTTACGCGTAGATGTAGACAAGAGGTTTTACATATATATCTTGTTTCGTTGCGCTTTCCTTTTAAAGAGCTAGATTATGCCCTTGTTATTTCATTTTCAATAATCATTTCCCAAATTGACTATAACTCATTTAAAAATCACTCGGGCAACTATATAAAGCATTCACGTATAATTGATTGAAAAATGCTTCACCGTCACGTTCCGTCGTTCTTGACACTTTCTAATACTAGAATTGTGATAAAAGCCTCAGTGCCAAGAAAAGTATACTTTTTTATAATAAAGAAGACGGTATTGACCACAATGAACAAAATTTTGCTATATTCTATATTGCCCTGCGTTTCAAAAATTAAAATAGCCGACGCAAATGCAAACACGAGTTAACTCGTGGCCGGTCAACAACGTTTGGCCATGAAAACATGAGTTAACTCGTGACCGGTCAACAATGTGTTAAGAGTGAGCATAAAGTCAAATTGTGGAAAAGACCGCCGTAGCGAAAGGGTTAAGAATAATCTATACTGTCAAGTTATCTATACTGTCAACCGTATTTCCAGTACGGCCTCTATTCTTCCTTCCTGGGCGTCTTCATTTACGTCTTCTTCGGTACGATAAAAGAAGTTTCGATTGGACCGACGTCACTGATGGCTCTGCTCACTCTTGAATACACAAGGGACATGCCGGTCGAGTTCGTCATTCTCCTCTGCTTCCTTGCCGGATGCGTCGAGCTTTCGATGGGCTTGCTCAATCTAGGCTCGTATCAGAAATGAATATCGATGGCTCGTATCAGAAATTAATATCGCTACGGATCGAACCAATGGGATTAATCTTTTTTCAGGATTCCTAGTCGACTTTATCTCAATCCCCGTAACCTCAGGCTTTACATCGGCAACCTCTGTTATTATTATTATATCGCAGCTCCAAGGCTTATTAGGATTACGATACAAATCAATGAATATTCTCGACAACGTGATGAAAATATTTCAAAATCTCCCTAACGTTCGACAGACTGATCTGATACTTGGAGTCTCTTGCATCCTCTTTCTTCTCATTCTGCGGGTAAGTCTCGCTAGGATAAACACTTCTTCCTTATACTACCTACTCTATTTTCTTCTCTGAACAAATTTCTTCCCGCAGTTTTATTCGTTTTTCGACATTTTGAAAATTAGACAATTAGTTTATCGCAATCTTTCTTTTATGCAACGGTCTTTCTATGTGCAGAAACTTAAAGATCTAAATTGCCGGGCTCCAGTCAAGAAGATTCTCTGGTTTATTTCTATTGGCCGAAACGCGTTGGTTGTTTTGATAACATCTGCGATAGCGTTTCATCTGGAGTCAGACGGATCCTCCCCTTTCATTCTTTCAGGTTTCTTCGTTAATTACATTAAACTCCATAGTAAAGTATAGCAAAAAGTAGTAAATAACGAAAGATAGTGCACACATAAAAGTGGTTGTCTTCGTCTCTAACGCTGCATTCGGTAAGGGCGCTATTTATGCTTTTCGGACTCGAATAAGCGGGACGCCTTTTTATATAGCCAGGCATTTATATACAGCCACGCAAGTAGGAGAATATGACGAACCATTGCTGTTTACTATTTCGCGTATATTATTATTTTGCCTCATTTTCCGCGCCGGCGAAAATATCAATGACTTATCATTACTTTATTCCCTTACTTTCGCATAGGTAAAGTGGAAGCCGGTCTTCCAAAAGTATCGCTGCCACCGTTTTCGGCGCGTGTTGCCAATGAAACATACACATTCTTCGACATGGTTGGACATTACGGATCCGGAGTATTCGTTCTTCCTCTTATAGCAGTTCTCGCCAATGTCGCCATTGCCAAGGCATTCGGTATTAAAGACAAATTCTTTAGTTGTGCACAACGTTCGAATGCAAACGATTCTCTTTTAGCAAGCGGGGCGTCCGTTAATGCTTCGCAGGAAATGTTGACGCTCGGTCTATGCAATATATTTGGCAGCTTTGTCTCGTCGATGCCAACCTGTGGAGCATTTACCAGGAGTGCTGTCAGCAGTGCCAGTGGCATACAAACCCCTCTGGCTGGCTTCTATTCCGGTGAGATTGTTCCAATAATTTATCTAACGGCGCTATCCAACTCACCCACTCATCCAACGCCAACCGGATTAACGATTTATAAGTACAACTCGTTTTAGGCTTGATGACGTTACTGGCTTTAAGTTTCCTGACACCCTATTTCTATTTCATCCCGCGATCCACTCTCGCTGCCGTTTTGATAAGCGCGGTTGTTTTCATGATCGACTGGAAAATCATTAAATTACTCTGGACAGGATGCAGTTAGTATGAACATATTCGGTGTAAATATTAAATCAAGACAAATAAGTCGTATGGCCTGATAAAAAAAAAACCTACTCTAGTTTGCAATCATGTGCACCGTATGTGCGCAGAAAATACCTGTAAATAAGTCTGACTTCGTAGGGAGAGACGCAGTTGCTGCAATAGTAACGTTTCTTATCTGTGTGATATGCAGCGTTGAGATTGGACTTCTTGTCGGAGCATTTTTCAATCTGGCATTTTTACTTCATCAATCCGTCAGACCGAAACTCGACGTCATACGTTGTAAAGTAAGTTCGCACGTTTTCACTTCATCATTTAGTTTATCATCATTCCGAATTTTTCTACTGTGCTGTGAACGTTGACATTCTGAATTCAGTCATTCTGAGTCGAGTCAGAATCAACTTTGTTATCTTCTGCTCTATCTTTCTTATCCCAGACTAATTTCAATAAGGAATACGCAATCATAAAACCTGAATCAAGTCTTTTTTATGCCTCCGTGGATTATCTGTATGAAAGCATAACAAATCTCGCTAAGCAGCTAGAAGACGATGCGAATCTCATTATTAATTGCGAACAAATTATGACAATCGACTACACTGTAGCTAAGGTATGTGCTTATCATAGTATTATGCTTTATTCTAATTTCGTTATTTTTCTATGGATAATTTTTTGTGCAGGGATTATTTGAGAGATTGTCGAAGGATATGAACCGAGAATCTAACAAACTATGGCTCTCGCACGTTCATTCGAAAGTCGCAAAGTCTCTTGAAATCCTTTGTGATGTGAAGTACTTGCGAGTTATTGAAGACGACAAAAGAATTGACGAAGTCCTTGAGAGTAAGTTGGAATAAGAATAAAGATTCCTCGTATTTTTCGATCTATGCGATCATTCGAAATTTCACCAAAATACCTCATTCGCTCCATTATTGCTTCCCTTGTAAACCAATCTGGATGAAGTATAGACACTACTTACGTCCTAAATCGTAATTATAAGCCATAATGATATACTAATACAGAGAATACATTTTTAATGTAGAAGGCAACGTAAAATAATAGATTTAATAAGTATAATGATATATTTGTACAGACGAAAGTGGACCTGAAGAATGGTTATCGATGAAACCTATTTGTAACATTGACAAGGAAAGTGAACATGTAACCTGTGAAGAACCTGTGAACTATGAAGAGCGTAAAAACGCTGCGGAATCAAAGGAACTTTTACATAAGGAGGAAAATAATGTCAGCGAAATGAAGCTATCGATGCCAATAGATTCTTCTTGCAAATAAAAACTCGATTTTGTTTTACACTCTCCTTAAACATAAGAGAGGTCATTAAGATTGACCGTTCAACGTTCAATTAAAAGTGATCATTCAATGCGTTAACGTCGGCATCGTTAACGATTTTTCCAAAAAAGATCGAAATGAGAATTCTAATATAGATGCCATGTATTTAGATGGACCATTTCATTACGATTGAAGGGGGCATCAAACTAAATAACAGTTTGATCGCGAAAATATATTCATAGATTTTCATTGTATTTCATAGATCATGAGAATGGTATTAGGCATGGGGAACCTCACTTGATACAATCCATACTCAAATTTGAATAAGAAATCAGTTTGAGTAGTCGGGTGGGTTTAAATAAAAACTTTTACATAAGGAGGAAAATAATGTCAGCGAAATGAAGCTATCGATGCCAATAGATTCTTCTTGCAAATAAAAACTCGATTTTGTTTTACACTCTCCTTAAACATAAGAGAGGTCATTAAGATTGACCGTTCAACGTTCAATTAAAAATGATCATTCAATGCGTTAACGTCGGCATCGTTAACGATTTTTCCAAAAAAGATCGAAATGAGAATTCTAATATAGATGCCATGTATTTAGATGGACCATTTCATTACGATTGAAGGGGGCATCAAACTAAATAGCAGTTTGATCGCGAAAATATATTCATAGATTTTCATTGTATTTCAGAGATCATGAGAATGGTATTAGGCATAGGGAACCTCACTTGATACAATCCATACTCAAATTTGAATAAGAAATCAGTTTGAGTAGTCGGGTGGGTTTAAATAAAAACTTTTACATAAGGAGGAAAATAATGTCAGCGAAATGAAGCTATCGATGCCAATAGATTCTTCTTGCAAATAAAAACTCGATTTTGTTTTACACTCCCCTTAAACATAAGAGAGGTCATTAAGATTGACCGTTCAACGTTCAATTAAAAGTGATCATTCAATGCGTTAACGTCGGCATCGTTAACGATTTTTCCAAAAAAGATCGAAATGAGAATTCTAATATAGATGCCATGTATTTAGATGGACCATTTCATTGCGATTGAAGGGGGCATCAAACTAAATAGCAGTTTGATCGCGAAAATATATTCATAGATTTTCATTGTATTTCATAGATCATGAGAATGGTATTAGGCATAGGGAACCTTACTTGATACAATCCATACTCAAATTTGAATAAGAAATCAGTTTGAGTAGTCGGGTGGGTTTAAATTGTAACATTATAAAGATAGCACTTTTAATCAAAATTTTATCACAGTATGGACACAAAGTTGTGCGTAGAAAAATAAACGTCTCGCATGTTAAAAAATATTTTTGTATACGCTCAGCATAAATTCTGCATTCGCGAAAATAACATTCTGCAGAACTTCGTCTGAGGCAAAATACTGCTGATAGTATACTTACATCCTTCGCAGAACTGTTATTCATGGACAATCATTGGTTTAACGAGACCGTACTTCTTTCTAAGCATCTGCAAATTTTTGAAGAATTTTTAATAGATTTGGATATATTTGAAGAATTAATGTATTCATTATCATATTGAATATTAGATTTACCTGCCATTGTTGAATGTTTAATGCCATAATAGTCTGAACGTTTTCGCTTTTCCGAGCTTGGGCAGACATTTCTGTAGGGCACGGTACAACAATCAGGGCTCCTGATTTATCTAGAATAATAGAAAATTAGATAGATTATTCGCTACTCTGCAGAAGTGACGTGTGCTAAACACACAAGTTACGCAGTCGAATTAATTGACATTACCCTTGGTTAATTTTAAAAGACCATCTCTTACAAGAAAGGATACATGTAACATGTTCTCTATGGTCTTTCCAAAATCAGACGGATCTAGAATTAATTTGAAAAAGTCCAATGGCTTCTTATTTTCTTTATAATACAAAGTGATCAGCTTTCGAATCCTTTTCACAGTGTTTTCTAAGCTTCCTTCTTCTTTGCTGACTGCTACTACATTGTCAGGCCGGGTAGTAGCGGCCAGAGCATCTCTAGTTGAGCGTTTTCGTTCAGCAATTTCTTTATTTTCTAGCGGTACCAGCATGCCTGTGAGTTAAAGGGAGAACATTCAGCTACGTCTTCAATATTACTGACTAATCTTCACCTTTTAGTACGATGCGTGCCTGAGAGAGTTGTATATTTAGCTGTCTGTTGAAATAGCTTCGCAACAGGTATTTCCAAAACCGACCAATCTAACTCGTTCATTTCTGTATCTGGCAATTGCCGAACATAAAATTTCTGGAAGAATATACGTATGTATTGTTTATTGGAATATTGAGTGGCCCAACTCTCTCATCGGAATATTTAGGGGCTCAACAAGTTTATCGTATATTGACAAATGACAATTGCGTGTCATTTTGTAAGAATCCCCCTGTGTTTAGGTGTGACTTATAGGAAGCTAACAACGGATACTTACGAGTTTCTTTGCGAATTCCTTGTAATCATAAGTGCTGATGGTTTTAGTTAAAGCCGTTGAACAAACATGTAGAACCTTGGAAGCTTCGCTCATCATTCTGGAATCCAGCACAAGTTCTTCTTTATTAGTAACTAGAAAATAAATGTCAACAATCAGATACCTGATAAGATCGCTTGATATTATGCGTTTAGTAATTTACTAGTTAGTAGTTATTTTAATATACTTTTTTCATCCACAGTCGTGTCCAATGCAATATCATCTGCATCTTGAAAGGCTTGCTCAAGGATGCATACAGTGTCCGTGCTTACGTTTTCTTCTGCAGAAAAGATAGAGTCTTTCTTTTTGTTTTTGTTTCAATGAAATATATAAGTAGATATATAGGTATTCGGTAGATGAAAATACTTACGGAGTCTTTGAGCTGTAGTTACGTTACTCCTTAATACCCTCGTGCGCTGCTGGGGCGACAACGTCGTGTTGGCACGCCCGGCCGATCTTTTTCCTTTTCCCATTTTCTTTCTGTTTCTTATTCAATGAAATAATATGCCGTCGCAAACCTACGAACTGACTTAACCTAGATGACAATAGTTATATTTCAAGTTTGCTTTGAGACTAGAGAAAAAAAGGTTATATGAGAAGCAGGATTTTCCGAATAATAATGTGAAAATCGGTCTCAGATCGTTGCTAATCTTTGAGTCTGAGTGTGTATTGTGAGTTTGGGAGAGAGTATGAAGTTTAGTTGGTGCTTCGACTTAGACAGCCTTTAGACTTACCGCGGAAAACTTCTTAATGCTTTTCGATCAGCTCCGCTAGACTGCTACGGCTAATCCTCCAGCGTTATAAATTAACAAATTGTATTTTGAATGATTCGACATGTCGCACCGATCATTTAAGTAATTAGCTCTAGTGCCATCTCGAGGACGTTTCCGCAAATTACTCCTCATTTACCCGAAGGAAAGTTATTTCATTCGCTCTCTTCGATATTTCCCGGTACTTCGATATTTAACGATAAACGTATAATACTTAAATATAAGGCTTTAACGTTAAGAGAAATAAAAGAGTAGTTTGCTCTAATGCGAAGTTACGGCAAGTTAACTGGGCAGCTGTCAAAAGAAAAGAGGCTTCGATGAGCGGGAGAAGTACAGGCTGCTGTGTGAATCCTTGCCGCAGAAATGGCTGGTACAGCAAGCTCCTGAAGCCATTCGCCTTCTGTGTCATCACGTCGATGCTGTGTAGGTGATATACGGGGAAATAGCCGAAATAGCTGCGATAAACGCGAGTAATTAACTCTAGTGCCATCTTGAGGATGTTTCCGCAAATTACTCCTCATTTACCCGAAGGAAAGTTATTTCATTCGCTCTCTTCGATATTTCCCGGAACTTCGATATTTAACGATAAACGTACCAGGTTGCTCAATAAGTTTTGTCGTTCGATAAGAAACACACAATGTTATGGTTCAAAATACACTTTATTATTCATCAGTATAATCTCCCTGAACATTAATGCACTTGCTCCAACGATCCTCCAATCTGTGGATCCCATTCCTGAAGTGAGATTCCGGAAGGTCTGCAAAATACGCTTCAACAGCCGTTATGACCTCTTCATTTGACGAAAAACGCTTGCCACGCATACATTTTTTGAGTTCTGGAAAGAAATGGAAGTCGCTGGGGGCCAAATCTGGTGAATACGGCGGATGCTCCAACAATTCGAACTTTAATTCATGGATTTTAGCCATTGTCAAAATGCTCTTGTGACACGGTGCGTTGTCCTGATGAAAAAGGATTTTTTTCTTCTGCAAACCGAGTCTTTTTTCACGAATTTTTTCCTTCAACTGGTCCAAAAGGTTGCAATAATATTCAGAATTAATTGTTTTACCAGTTTGCAAGTAATCCACAAATAAAATTCCTTTCGCATCCCAAAAAACTGATGCCAGAACCTTCTTGGCCGATTTCTGGACACGAACTCGTTTCGAAGCCGAACAACCAGGTTCACACCACTCTTTAGCCTCTTGTTTTGATTTAGGATCATGGTGATAGACCCAAGTCTCATCCATAGTGATGAATCGACGCACAAAATCCACTTTATCCTTTTTAAAACGGTCCAAATGTTTCAATTGTAGCGAATGCGGCACCCATTGTGCACACAGCTTTTTAAAACTCAAAATTTCATTTAAAATATGACTCACACTGCCTAATGAGATGTGTAGAGCCTCTACTAAATCCCTCTCAGTCAAGAAGAGTGAACCAACAAAACAAAAACAAATTTGGACTAGTAGCAACGCCCTCTCTTATCGACCGAGAAAACTTATTGAACAACCTGGTATAATACTTAAATATAAGGCTTTGACGTTAAGAGAAATAAAAGAGTAGTTTGCTCTAATACGAAGTTACGGCAAGTTAGCTGGGCAGCTGTCAAAAGGAAAGAGGTTTTGATGAGCGGGAGAAGTACAGGCTGTTGTGTGAATCCTTGCCGCAGAAATGGCTGGTACAGCAAGCTTCTGAAGCCATTCGCCTTCTGTGTCATCACGTCAATGCTGTGTAGGTGATATACGGGGAAATAGCCGAAATAGCTGCGATATACGCGAGTATGTCAGGGGACTATTACCTTCCAGCTATGTCGATTTCTCATCTATGCGACAAATACTCGGCAAGTACGTCATTTGCGGCGATCAAGGCGGAGTTGACTAGCCTGAGAACGCATCTGAGCACTCTTTCGGTAACTTTCTTAAGTGAACAGCGAAATTTGCGGGGAAAAGGAATGTGAAAAATGAAATGAAATCTTCCAGACTGAAGTAAAGAATGTGATGGAGACGCGCGACGAACTGAGAGGGAGATTGAAAGAGGTCGGATATGTGATACCTAAAGTGACCGAAGCGATTCTTAAATTAAGAGACGGAGTGTCCGAGGGTAAGAATAAATATTAATAATTATAGCGGTAGAGCGGCCGACTCTTTCTGCGGCAGGTAAGCTTCCTTTCGTAGAAATGGATTTGCATCGAAAAACTTTGCTTAACGCTCTCTCGCCGGAAAATGTCCGAGACGTGGTGAAAAACGAATTGGAAACGTACGACGCGGACAAGACGGGAAGAACGGATTATGCGCTCGAAAGTTCTGGTTCGTAGCTGAGAAAGTAAGAAGAGTTGAGAGTTTAATTCGAACGGAACCGCTGCCATTTAAACAGGTGGTTCAATTTTGTCGACGAGAAGGACGGAGAGTTATTCGGCGGGCGAACCCGTCCTAACTTTATTCGGTGTACCGCTTTGTCTTCAACGGAATACGCCGAGGGCAGTGATCCAGGTCGTCTATAATTCTAGCAGTTACCCCGGTAGCTTTAGTCTTTCCTATCTGGCTAGTGTCGTATTTTTTCCAATAGACCGGGGTCCTACCTGGCGAGTGCTGGGCATTTAAAGGGAGTAGCGGAAGTGTTGTCATCCGCTTATTGGCCCCGATACACGTGTCCGGTGTTACTTTGGAGCACATATCCTCTTCGATATCGCCAACCGGAGAGACGACTACTGCTCCAAGAGAATTTTCTGTCTGGGTATAACAGCCTGCAGTCTTTACTCTTTCAAGTTGATGAAATTGATGAAATTGATGCGCTTACTACGCGACATTCTCCTTCAAGGGTTTGAGCAGCCTCGACGACCGGAATGCTTTCCTATTTGGCGAATATATCTATGACAACGCGGGCCCCTCCGTTCAGTACTTTCCGATTCAAGTGAATTACAAAGGCGCCCACGTAAGCGTAAATTTCATTCTTTCTGCTAGCGGTATCTTGCGCAACCAGCAGCCAGCCAAAGGAAAATACATGTAAATAAGGAAATACTATAGCAGAGGGAATCGAAGTCGGCCTATCAAATGATCGAGCTGAAGATTCACTCGAACAGCGGAAACCGCGAATACACCTGCGTCTACAGAATACGCGTCCACGGCTCACTCTCTCGAGACAGCGTAAACTCTTTCTACGAGCGATAGCCTCGATACGATACGAAGGAGAGTTCTCAACGATAGACAATTTCAATCAACGTAATCGTCGCTCAATTTATTACATTTGTACATATTAGACTTCCGCTATACTAATCTTACATACGAAACTACCCTTCTTCCTCGCATTCTCGCAATTTCTCCCTCTCATTCATACACGCACACTCTTTATCTTTCCCTCGATCGCTCCCTCGATCACTCGCCACTTGGAAAAACACGGTCCAAGGCCGATATTGTTAATGAACGTCCCCGAAGAGGAGCATACGCAGGCGGCATCAGCCAGACAAAGGACGCTATCGATCTTCTCTTTTATTGACTGTTATTAAAATAGCGGTGAACGAGAGATTAGAAAGTAGTAGGCGGGAGTAGCGGTTGGAAGACGCGGTGTAAAATCAGCTGAATTTCGAGGAAAGAGTAACTAGTAATTATTAGCTGTCCCTCGTTTACTCACGCCATGCCGCTGCGGTACGTATGTACTTTTCTTTTCTCCTCGCGCGCACGGCTAATTCTCGCGCACGGCTAAACAGTTAACTATAATTCGGAGGTCAGTCGTCTAACGCTATCGAGCTATCGAGACTCGGTCGTGGTGCCAGAGACGCCTGTATGACTAATCCAGGCCTACGCGTCCCGCAACCAGTGCCTGACAGACATTTCACTAATATCCTAGCTACTCGTCAATTCCTATTACTACTTCTTTCGGCAATCTGATTATCAAACGCACTTTAGAATGTTAAGCATCCCTCTCACCGTCACCAATTCTGTCGGGCACTGCGAACGCGGTGTCGCTTTTTCATCTATCAACAGTCAATAACGCTACGTAATCCGCGACTATTTGCCGAAGGCAACGATATCTCCCTCTTATTATAATGTTTCTCCACGGCACACGGTCTATACACCCTCGACTATAGCGAAGACTATCTTAATCCGCCGTTCTATCAGGCAACCAAAAGAGTTCGTGCGGTTTACGGTAGAAAGCGATAGGAAGCGACAGGTGAAGCGACAGGTAAAGCGACGGAATTGAAATTCCTTTGAGAAAAGTGTCAAAAGTTTTCACGGTTTGTCGTTCGAAACGGAATGAGGGTTGCTTAGAAAAAGCCGCACAAAGCTTTTTGGTTACTTGAGAATTTCGTTCACGACGCGGCGGCACCACCACCGCACGAAGGTTCGTCAACGTTCTCGGTAAAAGGCATAGAACTGTTTCATTTATTAATCTGCTTTGTATCATCTCTTCTTATTATTTTTTTTTTCATCTTTGTTCAGATTTACTTCGACAATCATTAAATATTACCGCATGCGGTAGTATCAAAATAAACCACACCAAGTGTAGAGTATAGAATATTCATAAGTGTATGTATGTACAGTAGAACTTCCTATTATGTTTTTTTTTATCCTTTCCTTTTGTTGATTAGTATCTCTTTTTAATTCGACTTTTTAGCCGGTAACCAGCAGCCGTCTCCTCAACTCTCCTAAGAATGCCCAGCTTTGTCCGCTTCTAATCTTTTCTCACGCCGTTTCATTCTTCCACTCTTTCACTCTTCCACTCTTTCACTCTCCTCCTTTCTTCGCACCTTATCAAAAACAATCGACACACGCTCGAAATGTCTGCTATTCTCATTGCAATAACTGTTGCTGCGTTGCTTTCCTTTTGCTGAGAATGGTTCTGTCGTTTAGGAAATATACTACGATTAAAGTATATCACAGATGTTAACGAGAAGAATGTTCTAATACGCGTGAAAAGTAACGGGGATAACGATAACGATAACACGATAACACGATAACACGATAACACGATAACGATAACGATAAGGATAACGGTAACGAAGGGAATGACCGCACTTTGTGTTCGCTAGCTCGCTCTCAGAATTCGGACAACCTTAGTGGCTATGCTTTCGCATTTTCATCTTGCCTATACGCCTCTTAATGATCGATCAAACGTGTCAATTTTTTTTTCTACCCATCTGATCGTAACGGGGTTCACGCTAGTACGAATCAGGCTGGTACCATTCACGCTTCACGATTCACCTTTATATCGTTGCGAGTAATAGAGATGGGTTAACTGAAAAGAGCGAATCGTTATGTTCATTCTGACGACGATTATAAACAAATGCAAAGGGGGGAGAGAGAGAGAGAGAGAAAGAGAGAGTTGTGTCAAGGATAAGCGATCAATTTGATAAATATACTCGATCGTTATACGTGTGTCATTTGCAGAAATAGAGAACGATGACAAATAGTTCCTTCTCAAATGATAACGTTATTCGGTTTTCTCACGCTTCTATGCAACACCGGCAAATGGCCAATGCAATTGCATATTAATTATACTGCTCGAACAAACCGACACCGGCTAGTCGATGTAATTAAGAATTTCCTCGATCTAAGGCATACTTTCGAAAATGAAGAAGAAATGCGTCAGATAATTCTCCGAAATATTAGTATTATCAAATATTCAGGCTATAAAGATTGTGATGACTAACGAGCAGGCGTCCTGTTTAAAAGTTTTACGCTTACGTTTTAACGTTGAAATCAAATGAAGAGTTTAAGGCGGTGTCTTAACTCTAACGGTTATTGTAATTCGAACAAATGGAATATCGCGTAATCTGCAGAAGAGGGTGGGAAGTGAGAACGAAAGGGAGAGAATTGTTTTAGTTGGAAAGGTGACTGTTGGATCTATAGCTGTCCGAGTACTCGTAACATTAAGATCGTAATATTCGAGTGCTCGAGGTCCGGGTCGAAGAAAATTCGTTGTATCGGGCCGAGCCGACTACTTTTCGATGAGAAGCAACTTGTTCTGGCAATGAATTTGCGTCTGCGAATATGTAGGAGGCGGTTCGGTTCGTAACTTGCGAGCACTCGAACAGCTCCAGGTAGATGAGCGGATCCGCGAACAGCGTCTTTCACCGTGTTTCCTTTCGTCCTTTTTCCTTTGGCACTCAATGAGCATAATTTGGCAAACGTCCAGATTCGCCAACCTGGCTGACCGAACTCCGAACGCTCGAATCTTTTGCGAGTGGTTGCGCGATATTCAACGAGTCAGGGAAAAAGGAAAGGCGAGAAAAAGTGTGGTCCGATTAATTGCAATTGTCGCGTATAGACTCGACAAAGATCTCTAGCTAATACGATTTCTACGGAGTTTTTTTCTTCTTTCTTATTATTATATCCCTAATTATCGACGTGATCTACGTCGTTTCATCTTTCTAGCAATTCCTACTAATCGACTTCCATAACGCATCGGAACGGCGCCGTTATTCGGCTATCCGTTCCACGCTGGCAATAAGAGATTGTCATAGGTTTTAAGTTGCGCTATACGTCTTTGTATGGCCGCATCTTCATTATGTTTGCTTTTTTTCCCCTCTTTTTCCCTCGCTTCTTAGTTAAGAACGTAGTGCAACGCATCGACTGTCGAATCAGTCGTTTGAAGCATCGATTGTCGAGGCTAATGTCCGTTCCGTTAATGAGCCCCATACTCTGCATTGTCGCGGAGTATATTCGCTTTTGATCAGCAGCTCTGGGAATGGGGCTCGGTCGAAATCTTTTTTCTCATTGCGCACCATCGTCATTCTAACGAATCGAAAGCTCTGTAAATGACAAGTCCTCGCGCTAGTAATCGACGAACTGACTAGAATATAACGACTATATTGTCATGCACTACAGTCTTTCTCGAAGCCCGCCCCACCTGCTCGATCCAAGTCCATTTTCTTTTCTTCTATCTTCTTCAGTTTTTCGGCGAACGTCTTTTTTCACGCTACACTACTCACTGGCTGCTACCGTAGCCGATTTTTCCAATCGTATCACTATTTTTCTTCTCTAGCGGCGATTTCACCTGGTCGATCGTAGTCGTCATTCGAAGAGGCGCGATAGCAAACGCAAAGAACCTAACGGTCATGCTTTCGATAAATCTCGAATTTTGTTTGCGTTGCCACGCTTTTTACCATTGTCGAACTTGCGCCAGAAGCTCTTAATCATATTCATCTTTGTTATTGAAAATAGAGTGGAATAACCGTTCGATTATTCTTCTAAATGCCTAATCTTCAACGAATGACTCTACTTGGACAGAGAAAAATATTCTTGGACTAGAAGTTGCTCACGTTATATGTTTCTTTCTTCAATTTTCTCTACTATCGTCGTTATTTGTAACGTTCATCCTGATTACCCTGATTCCCCTTAATCAGGAGAAAAGGTGAGAGAGGTTTTTTTAATTCTGATCGTATAAAATGTTCCTCCCGCCAGTCGGATGCATTTGACCGGTTCCCTGTGGTTGCTTCTTCTTCTTCGTCGGCGCATGAAAAAGATAAATGAAAAGGTTGAGGGAAGATTTGTCAATTAAGATGGTTCGCCATCGTCGGTAGGTGTTTTCTCTCTGTTCTCCGTTGGTGCCCGTTGCTGGGCTAGATCGAGATCTTTCATCGTCCCGGATGTATTAGTGGACTCGTCGTCATCTTCGTCGTGCGAGATCTTCCTGTAGCCGGTGCCGTTGCTGCTCCCTGAATCGGTGTCATCAACGTAGATCCTTACGTCGGAGGAAATGGGTGCGCAAGCACCGACGTGTCCCGTAGCCTCGATATCATGTCGAGCACTGCTAGCACTGCCACCGCCACTAGCACTGCCACCGCCACTAGCACTGCCACCACTAGCACTGCCACCGCTAGCACTCTCGCTGGCAGTCGCCGAAGTACAGGTCTCGTCCTGCAACTCGTCGGTTACGTAAATATGACCGTAGGAAGTCTCTCCTCGGATAAAGCCGCTGTATTGCTCGGAACCGGATGTGCTCGGACAGCCGTTCTTCAGCTTGGACGGCCTCCTCTCGTTGATCACCGACTGCACGTCTAAGTCGTCTAAGTCGTCCTTCGTCTCTCTCGCTCTGGCCTCCTCGGGCGACAACGTTGACACTTTTCTGCTGCTCTCCGGCTGCGACTCGCTCGAGGATCTGCGACACAGACTCGCTTTGGACGGGTGGTAGACCTCACTGGTAGTGGGCATCAGGTAACGCTCGGCATTGAATTTCGATGGGACCGAAGATGAGCCTACGGTCTTACTTACGGCCAAGAGAGACTTTTGCTCCGGCACGTCGCTGCTCGCCTGAAAATTCTCCGTTTAAGGCTAATGACGGTTCGATTCGCCGGCAAACAACACGACTCTTACCTGCAACCTCTGACGCTGCGTCTGAATGACATCGCGCGAGCCGATCCCGTAACCTCGGTAAGGTATAATTCGCGGCACACTCAAATTGCTTACAGGTTTCTCGAAGACTTCGGCAACCTCGAAATGCATCGGCAGCAACGATCTTCGCTGATGATGGCCGGAATGGAAGGTCTGCCGGCGTTTCGTTTTGAACTTGGACGGCCTCGAACTCGAACGATAGCACGAATGACGGCGTGTCTCGTCGAGCGAAACGGAGACGGACACGTCTGCAACCGATAAAGTCTATAAGTAATAATTCGCCCGAACGAACGGCTAACGGCCGTGCGCGTTAGCAACCCACCGTCGACATTTTTCTCTCGCGGTGGATTGTAAATAAAGTTCGCTGGTAAGGAACGAACTTTCGAGAGGCCTGGTCGCGCGGCAGGAATTTTTTCATTCGTTTCGATTATCGACTCGCCCTCCCTCTCATCCTCGTCGGCCTCATCCTCATCCTCTTCGTTAACAACCCTATGCGCCTCCTCTTCTTCTTCCTCAACTTCCAGCAACTCTTCCTGCTCAGCAGCTAACTCTCTCTCAAGTTGAGTCTCCATGTCGAGCTCATCTTCCATCTAACATTTATGGGAATTACGCGGTGCGGAATTAATATTATTTTCAAACTATTCGATTGGCCGCCGGTGTGCAGTAGAGAAGCTAGAGAAAATATTTATACCTGTTTATGACTTTCTTCCAAATGTTTCATGAGTACAGCGACGACGACATTGACGAGGACAAATTGCGCCATCAGGACGAAAATGACGAAGAATATTGGCGCGATGATCGTACTGACGCAGCAATTTTTTACACAGTCCGCTGCCTCGTCACAATCATCTCTTAACGTATCCTTCATAATGCCGTTCCAATTGTCGCCAGTTGCGACGCGAAAAAGCGTTAGGAAAGCCATGCCAAAGTTGCTAAAGTGTGCGTGCTCGCCGAGTCCTTGGCAAGGCATCTCGTCGTTACATTCTGAAACAATGTTAAACGCCAAGGTAAAGAATCGCTTTCTTTGAAGAAAGAAGATCTTCCTGAAACGCGCCAGTATTCGATTCGCTCGAAAATTACCTAATCGCCCGAAGAGCTCAACTCCCAAAGCCGCGAATATGAAGAACAACAAAAAGAAAAGAAGTCCCAGATTTCCAACCTGCGGTAATGCTTGCATTACGGTATCCAAAAGGGCGCGTATACCCTTCGCCATTTTTAAAAGTTTCAGTACTGGAAATAAGAAATAATCATGAAACATCCGAAGAATCTCGGCAACTCGATGATTCAAGCCAAATTCATTATTAAAGAGAAACGATCGTCAAAATAACCTTCGCCGTTATTATACGTCTTATAATGGATAATAAAAATGTCACCTCTGGCTATCCGCAAGACCCTCATAACTCGAATGATTGTCGGATTAATAGGTATAATTTTTGATTCGACTTCTTCCAAAACGATTCCAACGACAGAGAGGATGACGATGCCGACGTCTAATTGATTCCATCTAAATATGAAATTAGAATAATCAATTGTTAAATCTAGCAGATAGATTATTGGCGCAGAGTCGTATGATAAGAGACTTCTAAAAGATGTTGCAGGAGGAAACACAATATAAACACTGGCATACAAAGAAATTGGCAAGAATTGATGCTTTCAAATTCTATAGACGGGCATAATCGTTTATCCGAAGGGGATGAAAAGAACCGAGAAGATTACAGAATGAACGACGAAGAGAAAAGTTATTTTCAAATGATTCCTACTATCTTTTTTTACTATTATAAATTGATTAACCGGCAATTGTTAGAGTTTTTCACTTACTTGTCTTTGAGGTACAAATGTAAGCCCAACGCGAGGAGCTTCATGAATGATTCGAGAATGAAAACGGCGGTGAAGAAGTAGTTGAATATTTTAAGGGCGTACGTGAGCGCCTTTGGCATCATGTAAAATTCCATTGCCATTGTGACAACGTTTAATCCGATCACTGCTGCGATCGCGAGATCAAAGTATTTCGATGTAACCACATTGTGGACGAAAAGTCGTGACTTGGAGTAGTTCGTATAATAAGGTGGCTCATGCATTTCTGAAAAGATAGTTATTTCCTGTCATACTTGTTGATACTACAACGGGGACGTACGAATATTGCCACTCACTTCTCCGTTTCTTTTCCATTTGTAAAGCACGCTTGGCTGCTCTTCGCACGCGTTCCTCTTTTTCTTGTTCTTCTCGGCATCTGTGGAAGTTTTCCACAACGACACCCACGAACATATTGAGGACAAAGAATCCAACGAGTAGAATGAATGCGATGAAATACAAGAGCCGCCATTCCGAGTAATTTTCTATTGGCTGAAATTTCATATTAGAAGAATTGATATTACCGATTTGATCGTTAAAAGTTCTTCATCGTTCTAAGTGTAAAATGAAAAATACTAGATAAGAAAAGTCTGTGTTAAGGGAAGTGAGAGATCTGAAAGTATAGCTCGCCTGTTGATCAACGCCGACAGCATCCAAACCAGTATACATGATGTTAACCCATCCGTCACGAGAGGATAAGACAAAAAGCGACATCAGTGCCTTTCCAAGATCGTCAAAGTTGTACTTTCTATTTAACCACACATTCCGCTTATCTGACAGACAATCCGTCTTGTTTCGAACATTCTTCACGTCCGGTCCTTCACAATAATAAAATGCACCCTTGAACAGTTGTACGCCAAGGATTCCGAAAATAACAAAGAAGGTGCAACAAATGAGAACGATGTTTCCGATGGGTCTTAATGAAGATAATAACGTTTGAACGACCAGCTTCAGGCCAGGAGCACGATTTATTACTCGCAACGGTCGCAAGGATCTTAAAAGACGAAACACCTAAAAATTCGGTAAAAAGAAAGTATTATTCCGTAGAAGTGCGTGTATAACAGAATGGGAGACTTGCATAGAACTTGCTAGCAAATTAGAATCCCATTGGCCTAACTCGCAAAGATAACGCAACTCACCCTAAGTATTCCAAATATTCTTGGACTACTGGCTGACAGGAGTGACATGGATAAATCAATTATGGAAATGATGACGAGGGATCCGTCCATTATGTTCCAACCAGAAGTAAAATAAGCGTCCGAGCCATAAAGCATCCCAGACGCCACTACCTGGAATTTCGAGGAAAAAGAGAAGATAAAATGTACTTTCGTCGATTGAGCCGTTAACGCACTTGAGTCGATTTCATTTTATCTTAGCTCTTGCCTTAACAAACATTTCGATCGCGAATACTCCGGTAAAAATATAATTCGCGGTGGATAGGAAGAGTCGTTCGCGACTGTCCGGCGGTATGTTCGGACGTTCCATTGCCAAAGTGATGCAATTTAATCCGATAAAGAGCAGAACCACGTTGTCGAACCATTTTTGATCGACGAACCACCGACAGAGTATGCGAAACCTGAAAGGTCAATTATTGAACCTGAAGGTTATTCTCGTTATTATGTTAATTCGATGTATTCGTCTAGAATATATTGTCCCGATCGATCATACTTGTTGTTCGGTGGGAAGAGATAAAGTGAATAATCGTCGCGCTCCTTCAGACAGCCCTTCGGTTCGAAGAACATGAATATTTTCTTGATCCTCTCAACGCTGCTCGCACTGCCTTGTCCGTTTGACGGTGGGGTTTGTTCGCCAGCTCGTGAGTGCTCATCTTCTTGGTCGGGAAGTCGCTTGATTCTTGGCAGTGGTCCGGTCTCGATCGAGAGGTTGTTGATTGTACGCGGAGCCGAACACGGAGCCGAACACGGAGCCGGCATCTCATCCAACGGCAATATCTTTGCCCCAGAGACCTGGACGTTCTCATAGCCACGAAGAGAATTTCGCCGCGAGAGATCACCGATCCACCGCATCTGTTAGGACACGCTAATATCTTTAAGATGCAACACGTATGTAATGTCATAACGCTCCTTTCTTTCGGAGTGTTCGTACTTACTTGATTAGGCGTGGCAGTATAACGTCTTATAGAAGAAGCACGACTTTCGGTCGAGTTGTTGGGGCTGAAACTTCGATTATTGCTCATTAGGACAGTAGTGCGGTTATTGGGTACATCCCGTTGCGTGTCGTTCCTTATCGAGCCGTGCAAATAGCCGCCATTGAAGCTAGAAAGAGAATCGAAATGTGACGATAGCTTTGAAAAAAGTTCTCACCGACGCTGAGGATTGACGGTGATTGAAAGAGAAGGATGAGATGATCGAAATAAAAGATCGTTCGTAGGGTGTGTGGAATGAATAGCCTTGCGGAGGAGTTCGGACTTACGTGCCATTGGAAGAAAGGAGCGTACTTCGACCGTTGTTGAGAACAGTCGACCGAGCTGCTTCTTCCGCCTCCTCCGCCTCTTCAGGCTCTTCCGCCTCGCTCTGCGAGCAGCGCATTCTCCTTAGCGAGGCTCGTGACAGCCGCCATGAATATCCTCTCCGAAACCTGCCCGGACTGCGGCGATCGACGCACGAGCAAAATCAAAGCGAGAGGGTGCAAAAATTAGGAGTAAACTGAAGTGAAGATGGCGTGAGAAGAGAGAACGGAGTGAGAAAGAACTTCTGAACTATTCGTATAATGAGACGACGCCTGATGGATGACAGCGGATTAGCCGTTATTACCTGGAGCTGCCAGAGTCTCTCGCTGTCGCGAGGCTTATTCGACGTGGAAGCTGCGCGGCGATTCTGTTGTTGCTCGTGTACTTCGCTGTGCCCTCAGGAATCTTCAACAGGCCGGACGGTATGCTGCATTGACTCTGGAAGAGAAGATTTCCTCGAGTCCCCGTACCTCATTCCAATAATATCTTATGCGCTGATACCTACGGCTGATCGATCGATCGATTCGATCGATAGAGCCGCACTCGGATAAACCGCTCTACAATTGAGATCTCTGTAGCCAACGTCAAGGGTCGTATTAGGCGAATCCTGAGGTGTCGCAGCTGTGTGAGTAATTATTGGCGGTTGCCCTGCTGCACCGCCCATCATCTTACTCTCCTTCTGAATATTGCATTTCGGCTCGTCAATTTCTTCCTTCCACACGCTCCTCTGCTTTTCCCGACTGCTGTTGCTTTTGTACTTTCGCAGTTCCTCTGCACTTTGCCAAGAATTCTTTCGGGCCTACGGGCAATTGACAATAAGACGATGTTACAAACGTTGGCGCGGCGACGGACTTGATAAATCAAACGAATGACAATCTAACCTGAGTATAGGTATCGCTATCTGTGATCGAGTGAGACCTAGACACCCTTGAAGAATCCTCCTCGCTACCCATTCCTGCTTCTTTTGCGGCTAGCCTCGCCATCTCTCTCTGCTCGCGTTCTCTTCTTTCATTTCTCTGAGAAAGAGCGACGAAAGTTTCACGTCTCAGATCCTACTTTAACTCGATTCCCTAATTCTACTTATTCTGGAAAGGACGGTACGCAAGATATCTAATATCCTCGGTCGTCTCACCTCGGATGAGAAGCCTTCGACGAGAATGGCGACGAGTAAATTGAAGAGAACGTAGTTGCCAAAGGTCATGAGTGCGACGAAGTAGAGTGCAGCCCAATGAGAAGTTTTCTGCATACCGTTGAAGAGGACGACATTCCAGTCCTCCTGCGTCAGGATCTACGTGAAAGAGAAGAGAATAGGGGAAGAACGTTCTCACCTCGACGGTGTTCGTTTCGCAATAGGAGGGCCGAGACTTTTTCTATACTTCGAAGAAACGAACGATCAGCAAAACGTTTTCCTTATCTTCCGACTCTCCGTAAAAAGTGCCCTAATCGTTTTATCCGCAATCTTTTTATACTCATCTATGCGCACGAATAATACTCGTAGAACACTGAAATACTGAGAATCTACGAGAGAAGGAAAGTCAACTTTTCGACATAGAGACAACTTAACGTAGAGATATGGTAATGAAAAATTCCTCCTACCTTCGGACTTAAGCTAATGGCACAATTAACATGGTTCGCTCGGCAAAGATAACAGCTAGATGTTATAGGAAAGTCAACTGAGGACCAATCTATTTCTCTTCTTTTTCCGTCAAAACGAATCGCTCTAATCGACATTGTGTGCCATTTCTTGCGTATACATGCTGTCACTCCTTTCCTCGCAAATTTCCAAATAAAACTTACTATCTGCAAATTTACTCGTAAAACGTATTTTTTGCAAATAATGTCTGACTTACTATCGTTACGTATCTCATTATTTCCTATTTCTTTTCCATGCGAGATTTTTAGTCGCAATTAAGAGAGCACTTACAATTGTACAGTGTCTAACGCCAAGTTCTAATCTATATATTTGTTGCAAAGGTTTGAAAGAAAACTCGTTCAGACACTTTTTTCAATTCTAATTGCATACGTTTGAAATAGAATTATTGGCACACCGTATCTGTTAGATCTAACATTTTTGAAGAGAAATTCGCGAGGGCATCTTTCTGTTTTGCAACAACGTCAATGTTTAATAAGGCGAACGCAAAGAAAACGATAGTGGATCAGCGGGGAGTAGAAAAGTAAGTGGGAAACGCAATACAAATACGGTGTAAGAAGCGTATTGGGATAATTGCTTTGGGATAACTCGTTGCTTGACACAATAAAGCTGGGTAGAAAATAGCGGGAGGATGAAAGACGGAATATACCATCGTAAGGTACATCGAGAGACGTTCATGTATTTATGCGTCTTTGCATATCTAGCCAATCAGATGATTGAATAAGAACGCGTGCTACATCTGGATCGATTCGCTTATCATTTTCGTGAACATATAATAACATTATAGGCTCTATCGTATAATGTTATACCCTGTGCTAAATATTCAATCTCTAATAGGACATGTGATTTCTGTGTGTACATGCGAGTAATTTATTGATCGCTCATTGTATGAAAAGTCGCAGATGATGGGAATAGAAAACTGTTTGTGCCGCCTGTTGTCTGCAGGATATCAAGGTCTGTTTTGACGATTAATAGGCATAAATGAGAATCTATCGGTGATATAGATTGTCCGATATTAGGGAGACCTTGATATCTTGGGAAGAACGTGCTCTCATTTCTTTTCTTTAAGGGGGTATTTACCTTTTTCCCTTTTACAAATGAACGTTTGGATTTCGAGTGTGAAAGTGGGCGAGTGAGAGGTAGGGGATAGTGTTTCTCGGGCGCGTTCCTCTCGTTGGGAAAAGGTGAATACCCGTTAAGTGAGAAGGAACAGTGGTACCTGAAAGACCGTGACAAGGGCCCAGACGATGTCGTTGAAATGTTTGCGATCACAGCGACACATTGGGTGCCGAGAGACCACCTCGGCACAGGTGCAGGGCCGACTCCGGTCCGCCCACATGCAAAACTTACCCCCGAACAGGTACATCCCTAGGATGCTGCAACCGAGACAATCCGCTCGCCTAAAGTATCGCACCGTGACAATTGGCAAACGGCGCTTTTTTGGGGGGCGTATCGAGGGGGACAGAACATTTGGTACAATATTTCCCGTTATGCGTCCTCGCTCCTCTCTTCGAATTTCCTTATACTCGCCACATTCGTTATACGAGCCACATTTTTCCCCGCTCACCGGAGAGACAACGAAGACGCATCATCGGCAGCAATTAAGCATTGTGTGTCGGATGAACAGCAAAAACGACTGTCACTCGAAGCTCGTGTAGTCACATTCTGCAAGGTAGCTAATATTCGCGCGCTTCAATCCGACGCGACAGCAGCGAGCGCAGACATCGATACGAAAAAAGGCTGCAGCCGAGAAAATTTCACGGTACAGAGAACTATTGGCTCGCTCTCTCAACGTTCTCACCTTCACCAGCACTTCGGGCCAGGCGAAAAAATCTTTCTCACTCGCCTGGACCGAAAAGATTTTCGAAAGATTTTCTGCAATTTCAGATGGAGCGAGCCAATAGGAAGATAGGAGAGAGTACGCTTACACGGATAACACGATTAGAGGATCGGACGCTTGCCGTTGCAGAATGTCACGGCGAACGTCTGTTAAACGAACTGCAGAAGCATAAAATATATGTATTGGGCGACTCTTGTAAAACTAACTACCGAGAAGGTATATACGGTATGACGACAGCTGTACGCCATCGTACAGTGTCTACCTTCAGTCTTTGGGTATCTACGTTTTGCTTCGTTCTTTCTCTTTTTCCTTTAGCAATTGTTTCGGTGTCGTGCGATCTTTCGAGTGTCACGCGGATGACAAGAACTAGTGAGTTGTTTGACGCTCGTAGGATGTTGACATGAACACGGTATATTCTATATTCACTCGGGTTCAGTCCGAGATTTATTTGAGGATTTTCGAGACGCCGATTCTCGGACGCCTCAGTTGCGATATGTTCGTCGTTTTGCCTTTCCGAGTTGAACGCGATGTATTCGCACAGTAAGCGAGTGAGTAGAGAAAGAAAGAGAGAAAGGTGAGAGGAGGGAAATAGAGAGAAGAGTCTTGATAGAAACTCATAGAGACGCCAACAACGAGGAGGAGAGAGTGAAAATAATATTGCAACGAATAAACGGAAAGGAATACGTCTATACATTCGAATGCTTGCTTCATTCAGAATAAGGAGATAAGCGAGAGGATCGTACTGTAAGAAATTCAAACGGAACTCTTTCTTCAACGGTTAATTGAAGATTAACGATTTTATCGCTTATCGAGCTTATCGCTCGAATGAAAAAGATCACTCCGCATCCAGTCGTAACTCAACACAGACCGTTTAACGGATCTTTCTTACAGCTTGACGAATGTTCTAAGCGTCACGGTGTGAAGAAGCGTGTAATGAACGATATCGGCAATATCAAAGATGTTACCTGAGAAAGCTTCCATAACAGATGGGAAATGAAGAAAAAATCTGCCTCCAAGCGAATTCACGATACATGTACTTTTCGTTTAAGCTATTTCGATATCGAACAAAACTGCGGCGTCCACTATGACGATAGCTCGCAATAAATACTTATCTAGACACATGTCGACATGCAGACAAAGAAAGCAAGTTACGTATGAAATTGAAAAGGTGCGTAGAAGAGTAGGACAGAGCGGGTGGGAAGAGAAGGGGATGTAAAAGGAAACAGTCAAGAGAGAAGAATAATCTTCGATTGATCCATCTACCGACCACTTACACGCACAAATGAGAGAGTAGCAGCGACTATCGATCACAATTTCTATCCGCGAATTTCTATCCGCGAATATACGCTTTGTTCCTCGAATATCCTATGGATACAATCCGAGTACCGGTATATACGAGTAGAATATTTCATCTCTGCTGCGTGAAAGCTGTCGGTAGGATTTCTTCAATCGATACGGGTTTCTTTTCAGTGCTTCTACGACACAGCTTGACAACAGCTTGACAACAACTTGACAACAACTTGACAACAACTAGACAACAACTGGAAAACAACGATGAGCTCGGAGAAGTAGTAAGATGCGAAGCTTCTAAGCGATCTAATCAAACGTTTTCCCTCGATTGCCGGATGAAAGGAGCTCAAAAAACGGCTTTCCAATACGGTTAATAAGGTTCTATATTTATGAATTTGATTAATGAACGGGCGAAATCTTTAGATAAATCGAATATGATCGAATATAAATGGAATTTATGAAGAACTCCTTTGAGCCGATCGAGAAAGTAGTAGCCGAGAGTAGAAGGCATAATAAGAGTATGGCGACGCACAAGCATGCGAAAAAGGGGTGATTTCTCGATAACGTCTGTAAGAGAACGGAAGAGAATAGAATAAAAGCGATTCGAAGCGAAGCGAAGCTCATCTCAGCTGATCTCAGCTCAGCTCAGCTCACCTCACCGAACTGAACGGAAGAGAATAGAATACACAGCTATGAACGAAAAAGTGAAAGACGGCGGGGTCGTAGTTTGCGGGGAACATAGGGGAGGCGGGTGGAAATGATGTTTCCCCCTCATGATCCCACCTCCACCTTCATCCTCCTCTCTACCTCGGAATCGACGGCATGCCATTAAAGCGTGTATCTCTCGCACATACATTACCTTCTCGCTTCACCGAATCAGAAAAGTAGACGGACACTGGCATTGGTCACATGAGTTTAGCTTTGGAAAACAAATTGCTGATATACGCATATGTATATGTATCTACCTATTTCTCTACATATATTTATGTATTAGCCTATACCTGGCGTATACATATCTATATGCATCTCGGCATAGGTACATAGCATACGCAGGGTATGTGTGCGGTATGTTTCACATTAACGAGTATAGATAATATAGACTATGTTATTAAAGAGATAAAAAGCCCCCGAGAGACACGTGGAATAGTATCCTTTTTGTATTTAGGTACCTGAAACACCGTCACAATAGCCCAGAGTAACGAGTCAAAGTTTTTCCTATCACACTCGACGTCAGAGCTGCCTTTCATCGTTTCACAGAATTTGCAACCAAACAGGTTCATCCCGAGTATACTACAACACAACGAAACGTGCAATGTACTTCCTTATTTCCATTTAATAATAAATATATGTAGATAGAGTAGATAGATAGAGCGAGAGTGGGAGAATAATAAAGGAAGTAGGGAGCGAAGAAGGGAGAATGAAAGGAAGTGAGAGAAAACTATAGAGAGAGAAAGAATGTTGTGAAAGAAGAAGAAGAAGAAGAAGAAAAAGACGAGCAACAGAAATAGAAGGTCGAAGTTTCAGTTTAGAAGGAATATTACAAAGCGTGATATCAATCCTTTATCAATTGAGATCGACGAGAACGAGAACGAATGAAACGATAACGATAACTCCATTATATGTATATACAATTACAATAGGTAGAAATGCGCATGATGCATTTTATTTGTTGTTCGTTTTATCGTTTTAACCCGCTTTCGTCGTACTCCCGTTCGAAACGTTCGTCATCATTCACGGAGCCGCAGACTTCGGACAGAATTTCAATAGCACACGATATTCACGTGCTAGGTAAGACAAACAGCTAAAAATGAGTGTCAAAATGCTTAAGGATTAGTCAGCGGAGGCGAGAACGCGGAAAGGTTCGTTTGATTTAAAGTGCGCGAGTGGAAAGTAGTAAACTGCGAACTTTCTCAGCCCTGAAAGGATTCCCTTGTAACGCTTTCCATTTGAGATACTGATTCCGCAGCCGAAACTTTTCGCGACACGTGCCTCCGTTAAACTCTTCGCAGAAACATCGACCGGTCATTTGGCAAAAGGAAACGAAGAACGCGGTTTGCCAATGGCGAGAGAGCAAAACGGCAGCTTACTAAGAATCGACCACAGCGACAACGTGTTCGCGCAAATTAAGCACGACCGCACTAATTTCATAGATAGCGAGAGGCTTTAACGTAGCTCAACAAGGTGTGTCGTCAAGGAGGATAACAGAACAATGGTGACAAATAAAAACGTAGTTACGTCTTCGCATTCGCAAGCTCTTCTAATAATCACTGATCACACCGATAGGCTCAACGCACTTTCAATATGCGCTCAGAGTGTATAGCGTAATAAAGGGGGAGCGACAGAGATAGTAGAGAAGTCTCATGAGTAGACGAATATCAATAATGATAATAGTAATAACGATGTAAGTAAGTAATAATAATAACGATGATCATAATCAGTAGATATAGTAGATATATATATATATATACATATAGCCTTCATACTCGTCGCTAGACACGTCCAGCATAAAAGCGTCATGCACACACATAAATATATATGTATTCATATACGTATATATATATGGATATAATTGATATGAGTTTATTATCGTTCGGTAGTACTAGTAAAGTTCGACTTGTGCCTCAAGCCATATGAGTAAGGGCTTCGACGCAGTCAACCCCATGGATCGCGTCGGAAAGACGCAACTTTTGCCAAACTTTCGCTTTGTTAGACAACAGTACCGACCTACGCCGCGAATCAACCGATCGACGGAACTTCTTTATTATTAACGAATTATTACCGAATTTTTAGCGAATTATTAGCGAATTATTAGAGAATTATTGACGATCTTTCATTACTTAGAAACGTATACGCGTTCGTTGCAAATATAGACCGTATGCAGAAGCTTTAGCAATATTCGTTATACCCGATTAAAATAGTTTAATCAAATTTTCCGTAACGTCCCGCTTAAAACGATGCATTATGCGACTTCTTGACTAGCTTCATGCTGAAAGAAGGCAATGAAAGAGATGATAAAAGAGACGATTCGCAAGCGAACTACGTAAAACTCGAAACCTCTATGCTTGCAATGTCGCACGCGACACACCAAATTCTTCGAACATATTCAGTATGGCATACAACATATTCAACTGGCTGTTATCCCAGATTAATACGTACGATGATGCGCACTGACGACAGTAAAAACATACTAACAGTTTTCAATGATGATATCAAATGATCTGACCCTTTAAAAGAATGTCATCCGTCAACGACATCTGTCGTCCATTCTGTCTGAAGACAGTTTTTATATGCAAATAGGCGATTGCGTGAAGGAGAGCGCGTAAAATACCACTGGAATCATGAAATGCGTTGCATTGAACGCTTCATATCGAACGTAGATACCAACATAGACGAGAAAAGAAAAAAAAACGCGTAACGTCGTTCGGCGGGCGAGAAAACGGCAATCTTACCTGAATATAAAGATGAATAGTACTAAAAGGGAAAAGAATACGGCAACGTTATCCATGGTGCGCAGCATCACGAACAGCTGACGTCTCAGATTTGGCAGGAAACGGACGAGTTTTAGGATCCGCAGCAGTCGAAATGTTCGAAGAACACTCAGACCAGAACTACCACCGCGTTCCTCGACGAACGCTTGGCACAATTCCACGACACTAGATTTTTTTCGGCAAAAATATCAAACAGACTAATAATCGTGTAACTTAATCGTTTTATACAGTTTTAACATTTTATACAATTACAGGCACCCGTCTTTCAAAATAACTCTTGACACACCGACTATGTCGAAAGTAACGCGTTTATCGTTCTATGCCCATAAAAGCGCTCATATTTGAACTTGTATTTTTCAAATACAGTTTATAGCTGAGGTGACAGAACTTCGAAAGCCTCGGTACACACGATTTCATGAAAAATGATTATGCGTTGCAGGCTCGATAGAGAATGAAAGCGATCAGTTAAAAAATTCACTTTAAAAATTCAGCTAGAAGCGCTGAAACGTGCGAGATAATCAGTGATACTACGTATCGACGCATATGTGATAACTAATGGAAGCTACGCCGAACATCTGCTGTATTTCGAAAGAGTCGCTATAATGAGTTTTTCAAAAGAACACATACCTGAGAACTACGACGATTCCATCGAAGACATTGAACCCGTTGCTGATGTAACCAAAGGGACCTTCTGCTATTATTTTCAGTAACATTTCCACTGCAAAGACAGCCGAAAAGACGATGTTACTTATCTCAACGACAACAGTCAACTGTTCCGGCTGTAAATGAAATAACAAACGAGCCTGAATAAATGTTACATACATTAAAAGAGAGAAATCTCTTAAAAGATCGAACGATAGAATTTCTAGAAGAATCGAAGATAATTTGTGAAATTCTTGAAAATACATTACGAAAGACGTGGATAGGCTTCTTGTTGAAGACGTACCTGATTGTGGTATTCAATGCCCATACTCAACGTGTTGATAAGAATCGCTAGAAGGATGCCCTGCTGAAAGTATTTGTGCTCGACGAGTTTCTTGATCCACCTTCTTATACAACGCACTACGCAAATACATTTATTTCCGGAAGCCCTCAGGAACCGCCTGACCTTCGATGTTTTCTGCCACTTGTCGTTTTCTTCTGGCCATTGATCGGTCGTTCCCTGAACCTCGCAGCAACAAGAACAATTCTCGAGATCGGACGCTAGCCATTGCGTCCGCTCTTCTAGAGTAATGTGCCTCTCCGTTATTCCTGGCAAGTCAGAACATTACGTTACGTTCTATCTATCTATCTATAGCTATCTTGCACAATTCCTTTTCGGCTAGCTTAACCCTTTGCACTCCTATGTCGAGTGTGACTCGACATCAGTTTTTATGGCTTAACACCTTTGTCGAGCTCCACGACATTTTTTCATGTCTAAATAAATAGATATCGTGCACACGTTATCGAC
The DNA here is from genome assembly GCA_033815515.1 of Cryptocheilus praepositus. Classification (NCBI taxonomy): domain Eukaryota; kingdom Metazoa; phylum Arthropoda; class Insecta; order Hymenoptera; family Pompilidae; genus Cryptocheilus; species Cryptocheilus praepositus. Next base: position 1,940,244 of record JAWWQZ010000119.1, on the reverse strand, counting down.
GCTCTCGACAATGTCACTAGAAGGGTTAGACATTCAGGTAATCGAAGAGAAATAAAAGAACTGGATGTATCACAGATTATAATAAAAATATAGATGGTGTCGATGTGGCGAACCAATACGCGACATCTTACTGTTTTTTACGTCGAGCACTCAAGTGGTGGAGGGAATATTGTTTTGGGATTAGAAATTCCATGGTAAATGCGTATATTTTATACAAAGAAAAAACAAAAAACCAAGGAACAGAACCTATAGCCCACAAAAAATTTCGCGAAAAGATTTTGTCAATGCTAATTCGTGATTGTCATCATCCAAATATGAAATTGGTGAGGCCTAGAACACATGATAAACACGATCGCTTAGATGGAAAGCCTCATTTAATCTTCCTACATCCCGAAGGAAAACACAAAAACTGTGCAGTTTACTCAAATAGAAAAACATCTGGAGGAAAAATTAGAAACCACCTATTTTTTGAAACGTGTGAAAAAAAATCATTTACATCTTGCAAGTTCTTTTAAAAGATATCATACCCTTGAAAATTTCAATATACGACAATACTGTAAATAAAATTGGTATTTAAGTGAATTTGTTTCTTCCTTTATTTATTTAAATTTTTTATATTTTTAGTTAAATGTTTTCAAATAAAACACTTAAAAGCGTTGGGAGCTGCTGGTAACGAAATTGAAATAAAATTCGGAGTGCAAAGGGTTAACTATTTCGAAGGATTTCGCAGGACTATGTGTATAATTTCCCTTCTTAACTTGCTAAATCTTTCAAAGGAATATGAATAAGGAATGTGAATAAAAATGACCTTTTGTAAGGGAATTAAGAAAAGAATCCAGTGCCAATTGTCCAGTCGGCAGAGCTGCGCTAAGAGCCCCGCTTAGTGCCAGTAATTCTTGACAAGTCATTGCTTCGTTTCCGCCTAATTCAGCTTGCATCTACAACAAAATTGATATATACAATAATTGCGTATTCTCACCTTTATACCGTGCAGAGTTCGAATAAAAGTTGACATACTCGTATGTCTTTAACGTTGTATGGAAGCAAAGGAGGAAAATTTGAATTACCTGCACATGATCGGGCAAAGGACTAGACCAAACGTTTCCATCCCCAGTTTGTGTCATCTTTTCACTGGAACAGACGTTTCGTTCTCCAGGAAGAACGGTCGTACTTTGTTGGAGGGAGTTGCTAACATTATTACTTCCGTGAAGAAGCACTACATCGCTGAACATTACGCTGCTTCTTCGCCTGTAATGCGTGCACGGTGGACTCAAGAGTGCGTTGTTTGTCTGCAAAAAATGATGATAACCTCGTCTGCCATTATGGATCCGTTCAAGAGTTGAAAAAGAAATTCTAATCTCCGATGAACTAGCAACTTGCCAACTTGTCGCAAGATGTCTATAATTCTGCGAAAGATCGATCTCGAATTTGTCTAAAGATCGGTTACATATGCCACACATGCAATAGCAGCGAATTAACTAGGTTCTGGGCAAAGTTATCCTGCTCACTGCCGCTGATAGCATTACTTACTTCTGTCATGTTGTCACTTCCATTGCATGAAACAGAGGAAGTCCGATGAAGAGCAGACCGCTGACAGATGTTGGATGAAATTTCCGCCTCGGAAACTTCAGGACTGGCACGGGGTGCGATAGCCAAATTGCCACTCCCATTACTGCCCATGCCGATACTAGTTTGCCCTTGCATCGGCGGACTGCTCATTGAATATTCACCGCTTGAGACACCGCCCGTTCCACATGTCAACTGCTGCTGCTGTTGCTGTTGCTGTAGCTGTTGCTGCTGCTGCTGCTGTTGCTGCTGCTGCTGCTGATGCTGCTGCTGATGCTGCTGCTGATGCTGCTGCTGTTGTTGTTCGGCATATTCCAAAGCTGCCAAGAGTCGCGGGCACCTCACATGGTGAACTCTTCTATCTGCTCATCACAGAATCCATAGGTTCTTTTAGCATATAAAGCTTCTTACAAATTTCTATTATATACTTGCCGGTAGTCAATCTATTGGAGCCTGCACCGGCCACATGTGATCGAAAAGGTTGACCCTGCTGTTGTTGTTCTTTCAAAAGATTTTGCTCTCGTTTTTGTTGTCGTTTATACAAATATAAGCGATATCTTTTTATCAATCTCCGTTTGCCCCTACGCCAAAGATGAGCAATATACCTATAGATTGAAAGAACGGAAATAAATGCTGATTATTCTATTAGACGCCTATTACTCGATCTCGCAAGAAAATTCCGATTGCTACCGGTAGCGATCCACTCACTTGACTATTTCGGCATAACAGGTGGTCGGCTCCGAAGTGTTAGTTGACGAAGCCAACGTCGACGTCGAATGGAATCGTGCACGTTCTAGACGCATTCGTTCCATCTCGCGTTTTTTCGTCTCGGAGAACTGTGTCGCAATGACAACGAGACAGAGGTTGATCATGAAGAAGGAGCCGATCTGCAAGGTAATTACCTTCATTCGCTTTCTCTCGCTCTCTCTCGCTCTCTCTCTACCCTCGCCCTCGTGGCCTACACTTTCATCCCTTGAACTTTAAGTCGCTGTCCCGGTAAACAAGCCGCGTCGGTCAAACCGGTTTACCTTTACTTCTCGATCCACACGCTATTCCAGCAAAGAGTTTGCACGAAACAATTGCGCACAACGCCACATCTCCTTTTTTCAAAGATCAATTTCTCGCCGAACGTGATCAAAGAACAAAAGACTGTTCCATGTCGAAAGATTTATCTACGAGTTTTAAAGGGGCAAATATTTGCAAGCTCAACTTCTTGACATCTCAACGAATCCAAGTGGTACTTCCGGCATGATATGTGACAACAACAAGGACATCACGTGGCGCGCGAGAAAATTGATAAAAGATGCACCGGCTCTTAAATTATTTCTCCGTAGCGGAGCTTGATGACATAAGGCGCCAGCGTTATAAGGTCAATCGATGCATGCACCCCCGATCTCATGACATGTAACCCAGACCCTGTCTGTGTATGCACCTGTATCTCTACTCGACTATTGATCAAACAATCTCCCTGCTTCAACTCAGCTCATTTACAACATATCTATCATACACAAATATCTTCGGAACACAACTTTCTCCATAAATTTGCATAAATGAATGTCGAAAGAAAATATTGCAATAGGAAAAAGAGTTGAGAGCAGAGCTGTTCGAATATTGACAAATAACGAATAGATCCAAACGCGATTCGATTATTAAAACCGAGCCGCGCTCTTGAATCTTCAAATTGAAAATTCAAATATTAATAGGTAATGTAAATTCGGCAACGTAAAATTAGTTTAATTCGATTCAAATTTTCACCGGATCAATTTTACGTGTACTCGCACATCTCCGGTTCAACAGTAAGATATAATAAAGACTTACGACGATAAGCAGCACGAAATATATCCAATCCCAGAATGAATGTGCATCTTGAACGTAATACATAATGTCTGTCCAACCTTCAAGACTGATTACCTGCGAAGTAGATGGCGATGGCATCAGACTGTGTAATCGAATTGTTCTTTCATTGAGTTTATGAAAATTGAAAAGAAGGGAAAATGTCATGTCTCAAATGAATCATAGTGTCTTTATAAGAGACTGTTTCTGTTATAGGCATCAGGCGACAGAAAGATTAGCTAGATATCGCAATTTTTCCGATAAATCGCAAAATTTTCTCTTTGGGTATATGTATCGCTTACTTCCCCATTTAGTCCGTCTAATATTAATTGTTAAAAAAATGAAAAAACGTAAAAAACTAGTATTTGCGTGTAATAAGAAATAGAATGTGCATAAAAAAAGTAGGTATCATTGAATGGAAACGTCGGCCATAATGATGTGAAATACAGGGAGGAACAAAAAAAAAATGAAAAAGCATCACTCACGAGAAATATTGCTACCCAGGCGAGGCCGATATTATCGAACGATATCGTTCCCTGAAATGGATTATTGCCCTGGCCTTTGCACTCCGTGTAATAGTAGTTCCAGTTAACACAGGTTTCATTGTTGATGAAGGTCGTATTGTTGTTTGGCAATGCGGTGTTATTACACACGACGTTTCCTAAAAGTATCAGGCGATCTGTCAGATACACTAATTACAGAAAGCAAACGAGAGATTTTGAAAGAGCTTTTATTCTAATCGAAGGTGTCTTCTTAAATTGTCCCAGAGTGATATTAAGCGCATACTTCGGCAAAATGTTGGTGTAACGACAACGTTTGAATCTACTTCGTTCGAAGACAATCCATATGAATGGCATCGTATAGAAATACTAAAGAGCCTTTCTCATGAAATCTAAACTGACAGACACCCTGACAGAGCCAATTTCGCACTCGACCCTAGTCGAAAAAGAGCGAATCTCTCCTGAGCTCGACAGATTCTGTGAAGACCTCTGAGATATCTGTATCTGATTAAGTCGAGTAATCTCGTTTAGAGGGTTGCTCCTCTTTCCTGGCTTGAAAAGTACGCGACGCGTACGCGACGGAAAAGTATTTTCCACGCCACTCGTCACTCATAAGTAATGTACTTGCCGAACTTGAGCGGCGGCAAGTTGCTGCACGAGTGCATACCGCTATCGTCTGGACGGGAGCAAATGTAGTCCTGACCCTGATACTCGAAATACTTCTCCAGGTCGCTGGAAAATCAAGGAGACCGCCGGTTACATTAACAACTTCCTCTCTTTCGTTATCCGTAAACGTCGTCAGTTGATAGAATTTAAATGCTTGCGTACGTATGCTTATGCATGGATGCATTTCTTCGGACATGCTTCGTTTATGCGTAGATCGTATACTCCCTCACTTATTATATACATGTATGTACTAATTCGAAGAAACGTATGTGCGCATCGTCTGATTACACCCAGGGTGTCGCTCTCCTCGTGAATACCTTCAATTTCTTCGTTGTCTTTCACGATACGGAGATATTTAAGGTGCCTACGCTGAGAGGACAGTGCCTGCATAGACACATACGACATACACATATATAGATGCAGAGAGACAGCGAGAGAGAGAGAGGGAGAGAGAGAGGGGGAGAGAGAGAAAGAGAGAGAGAGAAAGAGAGCCTATATACACAATATACACGTACCTGGAAAATATACAATATGTATATTATTCGAGTCTGAGCGTACGTGTAGTCCCCGAGTGTGCGTGTGGGTGTTGACGTGCGCGTGCGTGTGCGTGTGCGTGCATGTAGGTGCGCGCGTGAACGTATGTGAGTCTGGCACGCACGCGTGCACGATAAAACGATGAGTAAAGGTAAGAAGCGAATGCAAGGTATCGGTTAAGTATTTGCGTGCATTCTAGATGCGTCGTGAGTATGGAACGAAATTAGATTCTCAAAGAGAGTGGGAGAGAAATGAGACATGGGGGGTGAAATGAAAAGACAAGGAAATCGCGCGAAACGTCCTTCGTAGATCGTCGGAGATTATTATTCGATTGAGGAAAGTAAAGGGATGACTGCCGAGTCAGGTGGTAAGTTGCGTGAAAATACTACTTAACAGGGATAGAGGCTGGGGGATAGTGAGCGACGAGGCGATTGCCATTATAAATAGCGTATCCGCAGAAGAGCGCACAATGGGGAAGCGTACCGGCAGGAATCGATCTCTCGCTCTTGTTTATATTGTCTTAACAGTGGCGCAAGCTCGCGCCTCGACGTCGACCGCGGCTTCCCATTACGAAGCGGCGAGCACTCCTTCTTTCCCGTAACACTGCAAATGTACTGCTGAAAAAAATGAGAGCGGCACGCAGCGGTGTCGTTGCCTAAAAAGAATTACGATTTCGCCTGCCGTTAACACATTGTTGACCGGCAATTTTCGGCAAAAGCTGTCTCAAGTCACCGGCTATTATTTCGTAATTAAAAATGGAAGTGAAACAATGTAAATAACATTCAATAGAGTTTGTTCGAGCATAATGAATTCAAATTGAACTTCGGACATGAATTTTATGTAACTTTTAATATTTTTTCGTATAACTGTATAGCAGTCATTTACGCGTAGATGTAGACAAGAGACTTTGCACATGTATCTTGTTTCATTGCGCTTTCCTTTTAACACGTTGGCTGCCGTGGGGGTCACCGGTGGCCGGCGCAAGAAATTTTACTGAAGATCTAAAATATTCGCAATTGGTAGTAATAATTATTTTATAAATGCAGTTATTGTTAGAATAGTGATGCGATTCTTTGGTCTCCAATACTTGCACATTATTTACCTTTTGCATAATTCAGTTGAACGCTATAGTATTTCATAGCATCGCCGTTCTAATATAGTAAAATACGCTTGGCAGTCAACGTGTTAAAGAGCTAGATTATGCCCTTGTTACTTCATTTTCAATAATCATTTTCCAAATGATTACAGCTAATTTAAAAATCACTCGGCAAACTATATAAAGTATTTACGTATAATTGATTGAAAAATGCTTCACCGTCACGTTCCGTCGTTCTTGACATTATCTTATACTAGAATTGTGATAAAAGCCTCAGTACCAAAAAAAGTATTCTTTTTTATATTAAAGCAGACGCCATTGAACACAATGAACAAAATTTTGCTCTATTCTATATTTCCCTGCGTTTTAGAAATTAAAATAGCCGACGCAAGTGTAAACACGAGTTAACTTGTGACCGGTCAGCAACGTTTGGCCATGAAAACACGAGTTAACTCGTGACCGGTCAACAATGTGTTAATTAACACATTGCGGACGGATGACGAGATATCTCGTCATTCTTATTTCGCCGTTCGGGGCCGTTGACGAGATATATCGTCTTGCGTATTTCGTCATTCTAGAACACTGGCGAGATATATCGTCTTGCATATTTTGTCGTTCGGGACAGGTGACGAGATATTACGTTGCTACATGATTGTCAGCGGCAGTTTTTCATCATTTGTATTGCAAATGAATTATTTGAAACCCTGAAATATGTATAGCAACAAAACGATTAGCAATAATACAGAAATATTCGCGGACACTTTATCGGAGAGTTTATCGCTTTTTGTGGTGGTCCACTTCACTTAGTGTCATGTTTTACGAAATATCATACTTTGAAAAATGTTTAATTAATGCAAATTTTTACTTATTGAAAACTATTAAAGAATCATTCATTTTTAAAGTTGTTACAAGATAAATATTTCACGCGACAATGATTTTTAACTACTCAACTATCAAATCATCACTAATTTAACCCTTTGCGGACGAGCGACGCATATGTGCGTTCAGCATAAGATATTCCTATAACCGATGAAGGCATACTTATGTTCGGCAAAAACACCTGATAAAGCCAAGACATAAATATGCGTTCGAGAAAAATAAGTAATAGAGCCGAGGCGGGCATATATGTATGTATTTTGCAAATGGCATGTGTTAAACGAGAGTTGGTAATTTTGATGGGTGTCAGCGGCTTCGAATCGCTCCGTCCGCAAAGGGTTAAAAATATTTGACGCAAAAAAGTACCCGGCCACTGGATACGCTTAGCAATAGAATGCCCGGTCCGCAATGTGTTAAGGTATTGGCCGCGATTGAGGGTAACAACTGAAAATCGTCTAGAAATGCACAATACAGGCACGTGCTCCACTGTCCTCCTCGTTGCGCCGATCGTCCGTGTTGTTTCGAAAAGAAAGAAAATGAAAAAGCAGGGAAAATATAGATCGAACGATGAGGAAATGGTCTCGGTGCGCGGTGGGCGTGGCTCGCTTCAACTACACTACGATCTTTCCCGATCATTCTCTCATGACGGAAGTTCTCTGATGCGCGGCCTCTAGCCTTCGGACCGTAGGAATAGCGTAATGTCGGTGCAGAAGTCGATAAACGTTCGAAAATAGACGCCGCGCACGCCGGAATAGAACACGCGAGCACCGCTCGTTTAATTAGCTTCAAGTTGTGTGAGAAACTTCATGGAAACGGCGCATTGCCGCTCTTACCCGGAGTAAAACCCGGAGTAAAACCCGGAATCTCCCGGGTCGGAGCAATTTCCAATTTTATTTATCCATTGATTGAACCTACGGCATCGAATCTATCCCACAATCCGGGCACGACGGGCAAGTTCGTCTTTATAGATGAAAAATAACCCGATAAAAGCATCTCTTCCTAAGGGAGTTTGTTTTTCAGAAAATCGACTGCACGCTCGCCTAATGAACCTGCAGTTACCGAATCTCTTCATTTTTAATAGTCAAGCGTAACGGTTACTATTTCAATTTATCTTATTTTTACAAATATTTTTCTGCCTTTCTGATATTCAGCTAAAATTGTGTTGCTTGTAGTTTGTTCAAAACTTTCCTCAAAGTTAAGCTCTGAAACGGCTGGAGTAGGTGAATACCCCCTTCCCTCTTTATATTTTTTACATCTAGCTCAACCTAATGTAAACCGCACGGTATTCAAATAATTCAAAGCTTACATCGTTGAAATAAAAGGCTCAATTTGCAACTTAACTCGTTTTTCGACGCTTTAAAAGTTAATCGCTTAATGAACCTGCAGTTACCGAATCTCTTCATTTTTAATAGTCAAGCGTAACGGTTACTATTTCAATTGATCTTATTTTTACAAATATTTTTCTGCCTTTCTGGTATTCAGCTAAAATTGCGTTGCTTGTAGTTTGTTCAAAACTTTCCTCAAAGTTAAGCTCTGAAACGGCTGGGGTAAGGTGAATACCCGCTTCCCTCTTTATATTTTTTACATCTAGCTCAACCTAATGTAAACCGCACGGTATTCAAATAATTGAAAGCTTACATCGTTGAAATAAAAGGCTCAATTTGCAACTTAACTCGTTTTTCGACGCTTTAAAAGTTAATCGCTTAATGAACCTGCAGTTACCGAATCTCTTCATTTTTAATAGTCAAGCGTAACGGTTACTATTTCAATTTATCTTATTTTTACAAATATTTTTCTGCCTTTCTGATATTCAGCTAGAATTGTGTTGCTTGTAGTTTGTTCAAAACTTTCCTCAAAGTTAAGCTCTGAAACGGCTGGAGTAAGGTGAATACCCCCTTCCCTCTTTATATTTTTTACATCTAGCTCAACCTAATGTAAACCGCACGGTATTCAAATAATTCAAAGCTTACAACATTGAAATAGAAGGCTCAATTTGCAACTTAACTCGTTTTTCGACGCTTTAAAAGTTAATCGCTTAATGAACCTGCAGTTACCGAATCTCTTCATTTTTAATAGTCAAGCGTAACGGTTACTATTTCAATTTATCTTATTTTTACAAATACTTTTCTGCCTTTCTGATATTCAGCTAAAATTGTGTTGCTTGTAGTTTGTTCAAAACTTTCCTCAAAGTTAAGCTCTGAAACGGCTGGAGTAAGGTGAATACCCCCTTCCCTCTTTATATTTTTTACATCTAGCTCAACCTAATGTAAACCGCACGGTATTCAAATAATTCAAAGCTTACATCGTTGAAATAAAAGGCTCAATTTGCAACTTAACTCGTTTTTCGACGCTTTAAAAGTTAATCGCTTAATGAACCTGCAGTTACCGAATCTCTTCGTTTTTAATAGTCAAGCGTAACGGTTACTATTTCAATTTATCTTATTTTTACAAATATTTTTCTGCCTTTCTGGTATTCAGCTAAAATTGCGTTGCTTGTAGTTTGTTCAAAACTTTCCTCAAAGTTAAGCTCTGAAACGGCTGGAGTAAGGCGAATACCCCCTTTCCTCTTTATATTTTTTACATCTAGCTCAACCTAATGTAAACCGCACGGTATTCAAATAATTCAAAGCTTACATCGTTGAAATAAAAGGCTCAATTTGCAACTTAACTCGTTTTTTGACGCTTTAAAAGTTAATCGCTTAATGAACCTGCAGTTACCGAATCTCTTCATTTTTAATAGTCAAGCGTAACGGTTACTATTTCAATTTATCTTATTTTTACAAATAGTTTTTCTGCCTTTCTGATATTCAGCTAAAATTGTGTTGCTCGTAGTTTGTTCAAAACTTTCCTCAAAGTTAAGCTCTGAAACGGCTGGAGTAAGGTGAATACCCCCTTCCCTCTTTATATTTTTTACATCTAGCTCAACCTAATGTAAACCGCACGGTATTCAAATAATTCAAAGCTTACATCGTTGAAATAAAAGGCTCAATTTGCAACTTAACTCGTTTTTCGACGCTTTAAAAGTTAATCGCTTAATGAACCTGCAGTTACCGAATCTCTTCGTTTTTAATAGTCAAGCGTAACGGTTACTATTTCAAATCTTATTTTTACAAATATTTTTCTGCCTTTCTGGTATTCAGCTAAAATTGCGTTGCTCGTAGTTTGTTCAAAACTTTCCTCAAAGTTAAGCTCTGAAACGGCTGGAGTAAGGTGAATACCCCCTTCCCTCTTTATATTTTTTACATCTAGCTCAACCTAATGTAAACCGCACGGTATTCAAATAATTCAAAGCTTACATCGTTGAAATAAAAGGCTCAATTTGCAACTTAACTCGTTTTTCGACGCTTTAAAAGTTAATCGCTTAATGAACCTGCAGTTACCGAATCTCTTCGTTTTTAATAGTCAAGCGTAACGGTTACTATTTCAATTTATCTTATTTTTACAAATATTTTTCTGCCTTTCTGGTATTCAGCTAAAATTGCGTTGCTCGTAGTTTGTTCAAAACTTTCCTCAAAGTTAAGCTCTGAAACGGCTGGAGTAAGGTGAATACCCCCTTCCCTCTTTATATTTTTTACATCTAGCTCAACCTAATGTAAACCGCACGGTATTCAAATAATTCAAAGCTTACATCGTTGAAATAGAAGGCTCAATTTGCAACTTAACTCGTTTTGCGACGCTTTAAAAGTTAATCGCTTAATGAACCTGCAGTTACCGAATCTCTTCATTTTTAATAGTCAAGCGTAACGGTTACTATTTCAATTTATCTTATTTTTACAAATATTTTTCTGCCTTTCTGATATTCAGCTAAAATTGTGTTGCTTGTAGTTTGTTCAAAACTTTCCTCAAAGTTAAGCTCTGAAACGGCTGGAGTAAGGCGAATACCCCCTTTCCTCTTTATATTTTTTACATCTAGCTCAACCTAATGTAAACCGCACGGTATTCAAATAATTCAAAGCTTACATCGTTGAAATAAAAGGCTCAATTTGCAACTTAACTTGTTTTTCGACGCTTTAAAAGTTAATCGCTTAATGAACCTGCAGTTACCGAATCTCTTCATTTTTAATAGTCAAGCGTAACGGTTACAATTTCAATTTATCTTATTTTTACAAATATTTTTCTGCCTTTCTGATATTCAGCTAAAATTGCGTTGCTTGTAGTTTGTTCAAAACTTCCCTCAAAGTTAAGCTCTGAAACGGCTGGAGTAAGGTGAATACCCCCTTCCCTCTTTATATTTTTTACATCTAGCTCAACCTAATGTAAACCGCACGGTATTCAAATAATTCAAAGCTTACATCGTTGAAATAGAAGGCTGAATTTGCAACTTAACTCGTTTTTCGACGCTTTAAAAGTTAATCGCTTAATGAACCTGCAGTTACCGAATCTCTTCATTTTTAATAGTCAAGCGTAACGGTTACTATTTCAATTTATCTTATTTTTACAAATATTTTTCTGCCTTTCTGATATTCAGCTAAAATTGTGTTGCTTGTAGTTTGTTCAAAACTTTCCTCAAAGTTAAGCTCTGAAACGGCTGGAGTAAGGCGAATACCCCCTTGCCTCTTTATATTTTTTACATCTAGCTCAACCTAATGTAAACCGCACGGTATTCAAATAATTCAAAGCTTACATCGTTGAAATAGAAGGCTCAATTTGCAACTTAACTCGTTTTTCGACGCTTTAAAAGTTAATCGCTTAATGAACCTGCAGTTACCGAATCTCTTCGTTTTTAATAGTCAAGCGTAATGGTTACTATTTCAATTTATCTTATTTTTACAAATATTTTTCTGCCTTTCGGATATTCAGCTAAAATTGCGTTGCTTGTAGTTTGTTCAAAACTTTCCTCAAAGTTAAGCTCTGAAACGGCTGGAGTAAGGCGAATACCCCCTTCCCTCTTTATATTTTTTACATCTAACTCAACCTAATGTAAACCGCACGGTATTCAAATAATTCAAAGCTTACATCGTTGAAATAGAAGGCTCAATTTGCAACTTAACTCGTTTTTCGACGCTTTAAAAGCTGACTTTTCAATGAATCTTTTCGAACTCGGGCGCTAGGGGAGAAAACATTAAAACGAATGTCCTTTCATTTTTAGTTTTAAAATGTGCCTCCGCATTCGAGTCACAGCGTTTATTTACAAAAGTGCATCTATTATAGAAACGAATGTACAGAGTCGATTGTCACCGCAAAAAAAAAAGAGAGAGAGAGAGAGAGAAAAAAAGTTGAATTACATTCCCGTCTTGAGTTTTCGGAAAAACTTGTCCTATTTTTGGATGAACCATTGAATAGAGAAGATTAAGTAAATACATATGTGTAATTTAAGTGAAATGACCGGGTGGTGTGCAGGCGTGGGTGTTGACGCACTTTCATCGTCTCCCTTAATTCACTTATAGCATCGCTAATAACGCTCGAAATCAGTTTAATATAGAGACATTAAATTTGATATTAGCGTAAAATATTCGGAAAGGAAGAACGGGTGCGTAGTTTGTGGAAAAAATCGAGAGGATCGCATGCATGTTTCCGGGGAGTCCGGATTAGGATTAGTCGATCGAGATGGTGGTCGGTGATATCGTTTGATCATACTCATTCTTCTTCGGAGATACACTGAGAAAGGAAAGATGAAGACATCGAAGTTCGTGCAATGAAATGTCCGTGGAAGGATTCGAAGGTTTGCTCGGTTCGCTTGGCGAAAGAGAGAGTGGATGAGGGAGCGTTCGATTTGAGGATATCCGCGATCTCGTCGCCTCTTAAGAGATACGCTTGCGTCTATGTACAACTGACGTAGATGGTATAGCCTGCATGATATCATTAATAGAGATACGCAGACGACGGATGTGGACGAGCGAAGGTGGACGAGCGAAGGCGGACTTTTTCTCTTTTCGCGTGGCAATAATTAACTGACGGATCGATCGAACCGCCCAGCGAAATGAAAAAGAAGGACGAACCGAATTTACAGCTTGTCCACATCCGATCCGATGACATGCTCTATATAGATAGACTACGGTACAGTTGTACAATGGTTAAGAGACAGAGACAGATAGATCTATATATATACATACAAGTACATCTCGATGCACGTGGATACGTATGGGAAGATAAGCGATCTTAGACTGGCTTCCAGCAGCCTGTTATTCTCTTAGGGAAAATGAAAGAAAGAACGTTTCGCCTACTATACGTTTTGGGAGGAGATTCGAGGAAAGAGTCGAAAATTGCCTAGCTTCCCCTATATACGATATATATATATATCTTGTTGCTCCGATCATAGATTAAATAATGACACATGTATGTATATGTATATATATATATGTACATATATATATATATATGTATGTATGCACAGGACATCGTTCTCTAGTAGAGCTTACTAAATGCGTGATCGAACCGAGTACTCGTCCGAGAGTAACCTGCAACAGCGAAACAATAGCCTGTCACTGCCCCCCTAGGGTCATCTTCTTAGGTCTAGTATTTTTTATGGCTCCCTAGCGCGGATGAAGAATCGTGAGGCGCGAGTGAGAAAAAGGAGGAAATGGAAATATTGACGGAGAGCGCGTCGACGGTGAAAATAGGGCAAGTGGTGTTGTTCGGCTCGAGAGTGTCGTGTATTTGGCGTCTACGTGTATTAACGATATTACCGTATGGAAATACACAACTACAGTGTTATATCAACTTTTTCATGTACAGAGTCTACAATCTACATTACAGACACGGTACCGTAACTGGTACAGCCGGGAAGGTGACCGTTCGTACGTTTATTCATGGAAAAGAGAGCTTTCTCATTAATAAACGTAACCAAAACCTCTTTCGATTTCTTTTTTCACCTCTTCTTCCCATTCTTCTGGGAATCGTTTCGCTCTACCGACACGCACAGAATACTACAGCGAAGAATGTGTGAAGCACAAGAAAATTTACCGTTCCGACTGCAATGGAAAATTCTTTCTATCAGGAAAACAGTAATTATATCGGTTACGAGACAATAAGAAATCAAAGCTTACGCTACAACTGACATTGTACACAAAATTCTGCGATACGTAGATCTGATGAGGCAGTCGTTTCGTTGTACGAATTCACTGCTTTATGTAAGCCAGAAGTACATGTCAAACAGCATCCATCAGATAGAATCGATATTATAGAAAATATTATCTTTACATTACTTACTTCTGGGTTAACAAAACATCAAACAAGTCTTTACTAAAGCTCCCACAGGAAAAAATAGGAGCTCTACCGCACCAAGCAATCTTAACGAATAATATTTATCTTCTATCTAACGACAATATAGAAAAGTATTTTACATTTATCAACGAGACCTCCGTCAAATAAAAATTTTCACCGATTATCAATTCTGTGGGAGCTGACTCAGCAGAAAAGAGATGTGAGAGAGAAATGGAAAAAAGAGCGAGAAAAAAACGTAGCGAGAGGGAGGGAGGGAGAGAGAGAGAGAGAGATAATTCAATATACATGCCGTCCAAGTAAACGCTTCATAATTATAATTTATGCTCTTAATTATGATTATTCTTCAGCACCTGCCTTTTACAGGTAAAAAATTCTTTTTAACGGTGTACTAATTTGAATGTATAATCATAAAGTTTTGAATTTGAACTTGAGTTATTAAGGTATTCCGGTTGACCCGATTTTTTCTGCTTATATTCAGACACTACAACTATAGATCGAAGAAGCCAATACCTTAAATTATACAATCTCTATAAAATCACGAACGTGTTAAAAAAAGTAAATAATGAACCGTAATAACCATTATTTTTTTTACTAATTTAGCATTGTACATCTATGGAATGAAGACATATTCAGTTTCTTGTTTCTTTGACATTTTTTCCCGAGAAGAGTTAACGCTGATAAAAGTTGTAGATGACGATCGATGAAGAAAAATGTGCCTACAACTATAGATCGGAGAACCCAATACCTTAAATTATACGATCTCTATAAAATCACGAACGTGTTAAAAAAAGTAAATAATGAACCATAATAACCATTATTTTTTTTACTAATTTAGCATTGAACATCTATGGAATGAAAATATATTCAGTTTCTTGTTTCTTTGACATTTTTTCCCGAGAAGAGTTAACACTGATAAAAGTTGTAGATGACGATCGATGAAGAAAAATGTGCCTACAACTATAGATCGAAGAAGCCAATACCTTAAATTATACAATCTCTATAAAATCACGAACGTGTTAAAAAACGTAAGTAATGAACCATAATAACCATTATTTTTTTTACTAATTTAGCATTGTACATCTATGGAATGAAAACATATTCAGTTTCTTGTTTCTTTGACATTTTTTCCCGAGAAGAGTTAACACTGATAAAAGTTGTAGATGACGATCGATGAAGAAAAATGTGCCTACAACTATAGATCGAAGAAGCCAATACTTTAAATTATACGATCTCTATAAAATCACAAACGTGTTAAAAAAAGTAAGTAATGAACCATAATAGCCATTATTTTTTTTACTAATTTAGCATTGTACATCTATGGAATGAAAACATATTCAGTTTCTGGTTTCTTTGACATTTTTTCCCGAGAAAAGTTAACACTGATAAAAGTTGTAGATGACGATCGATGAATAAAAATGTGCCTACAACTATAGATCGAAGAAGCCAATACCTTAAATTATACGATCTCTATAAAATCACGAACGTGTTAAAAAAAGTAAGTAATGAACCATAATAACCATTATTTTTTTACTAATTTAGCATTGTACATCTATGGAATGAAAACATATTCAGTTTCTTGTTTCTTTGACATTTTTTCCCGAGAAGAGTTAACACTGATAAAAGTTGTAGATGACGACCGATGAAGAAAAATGTGCTTGTCAATGGAAATGGAAATCTGTTGACCGTTCCACTGAATCTCGTGTTCTGGACAGTGTTACGCAGAGATCGTCGAGTACATCAGACACACACACATAAACAGGCCCACAGACACGCGCACAGAGGTTAATACCGTGACGGCTTGATACGGCTAATTGAGAGAATGAACCATCCCGAATACCTATCCGTGCCTCACCAACACTTGCCATCATGGAATAACAAACAGTTTCTCTTCATTTCCAAAGACTACAGTTACAACCTTGTGTATCCCTTTAAAGGACAATATTATCAAAGCGGTCGCTAATTACTTCCCTTAAAATGACGATATTTTACTGAAATAGATGTTAAAAAAAAAGAAAAGACATTTGTATGGTACATTGTAGATCGTCGAACGAATGCAGAGCGGAGGGAAGCAAGAAGAGAGGAAAAGTCTTGAATTTATGATAGACGCAATCATCCGTATGGGGGTTCGCACCATCGAGGTTCGTACGTCGCGTGAATGTGTTTGTGAAAAGGCTTATTGTACTGGCAAAGTTGTGCAAAGTGGTGCAAAGAAAGGTATGGTCAGACGTTTTACGCCTAACTCTTTCCCTTTAACCGACCAATCTAGCGTAACGGCATTTTTCAACGTTTTTTATGACATTTACTTTTTCTTTCCTTAACACGTTCACGCCGGGGCCGATATTCATGTTTTTCGCTGTCAGGCGGCGCTCGAATTCATGCAGCACTTAATTTGGTGGCGCACGATTGTTACTTGTTTCAATTATTTAAAATTTATTATTTCAATGTTCAACTATACGGCAATTTTGACCACTTATTAAACGAACTATATTTTTGATGGTGAGCGGCGTGTAAACAAATGTTCACGCCCGATGGGACAGTCGAGCGTGAGCCACCGGTGGGTCGCCGGCGTGAACGTGTTAAAACATCACAATCACGTGAGTAGCACGCGAAATGTTCATTTTTGACAAAACTCGAGTGACATACGAAATATTGCTGTCAAATCATATAATAAACTTTACTCTTCTCTTTGATCGATTCTAAGGAACGCAAAGGTGTCGTTTCCGAAATGTCGATAACCTCGTTTTTGACTTGAAAAAATCAGAGGGAACGGTTCTTTCGGACAAAGGCAAGAATCATAGATGCATGGAAAACAAAAGTGTGTATGAGAAAGAGAGGGGGAGAGAGACAGAAAGAGAGAGAGAGAGAAAGAGAAAGAGAGAGCTGTTAGATAAGTAGAGCGAATCTCAATTATTGGGTAATAGAAAAACTCGGTGTTGACTTACTCGGGGTACTTGACGTTGGGAAGAGCCTTAAGGAAGCAACGTTGGCGCAGAATGCCTTCCCAAAGCTGAACTCCGACAATGCCGAATATAAAGAATACGAAGAAACACAATAACAGCACGTTGCCCAGCATTGGAAGAGTGTCGAGTAGCAGCATGACGAGTATCCTCATACCTGCCAGAAATTTCGTAGATCTTATCAGTTTTGTATCAACCGCTTCTTGACGCAATATTCTGTAATTGCAGAGAGAGTGGGACGTATGAAAAGTTGAATAAGAGAAAGCCGAAATAATACGAGGTGTTTTCACATTCCCTCAATATGTATTTCCAGTTTGGCAAATATAGTTTTGCCATCATAAACGTCTGTCCAACACATTATGTTCAATGTAAGTAATCTAGTAGTAATGGTCCTCCAAATTAGGACTTCGCCTCGACTTAATGTTTGTCATTAATCTCAAATTCAATTTGGCCCTAATCAAAATTTCGAGTAGCAGCATGACGAGTATCCTCATACCTGCCAGAAATTTCGTAGATCTTATCAGTTTTGTATCAACCGCTTCTTGATGCAATATTCTGTAATTGCAGAGAGAGTGGGACGTATGAAAAGTTGAATAAGAGAAAGCCGAAATAATACGACGTGTTTTCACATTCCCTCAATATGTGTTTCCAGTTTGGCAAATATAGTTTTGCCATCATAAACGTCTGTCCGACACATTAATTCAGTTCAATGTAAGTAATCTAGTAGTAATGGTCCTCCAAATTAGGACTTCGCCTCGACTTAATGTTTGTCATTAATCTCAAATTCAATTTGGCCTTAATCAAAATTTCGAGTAGCAGCATGACGAGTATCCTCATACCTGCCAGAAATTTCGTAGATCTTATCAGTTTTGTATCAACCACTTCTTGACGCAATATTCTGTAATTGCAGAGAGAGTGGGACGTATGAAAAGTTGAATAAGAGAAAGCCGAAATAATACGAGGTGTTTTCACATTCCCTCAATATGTATTTCCAGTTTGGCAAATATAGTTTTGCCATGATAAACGTCTGTCCAACACATTAATTCAGTTCAATGTAAGTAATCTAGTAGTAATGGTCCTCCAAATTAGGACTTCGCCTCGACTTAATGTTTGTCATTAATCTCAAATTCAATTTGGCCCTAATCAAAATTTCTACGAAAAGTCAACTCACTTGAGTGTACACATTTCAAGAAAAATGAGTGGGAAGTATGCATATGTTGCGTTACTAAAAGCAGAATGCAAACTAAAAATGAGTACAGTCTTCAATTTGTAATAAGGAATGCCGTTAAATTTCAAGTGGACTCCGGTTTCACTCTAATCAAAATCTCTGCGAAGGCTAAACCCACTTGAGAGGAAATATTTAAATTGTAGTTGGAGCAAAGTATATATGCCTTGCATTGTCAGAACGTTAATGAGGAGCGAGTGTGGAGAGGAACTTTCGAAAAGTGTCGAAATATTTGCAAGCATTAGATGAATTCCGTTAAAACTGGAGCAAACTTCAATACAATTCTGTTTATCAACAATACCTCTTGAAAGTAGTATCCATTTCGTACTACTGAATGAGCATCGATAATCTTCAAATGACTGTGTCAAACAACGTAATAAAAAAACGGTATTGAGGGATATTATCAAAAGCAAGTTTTCTAAGAACGCAGATTATATTGCTCTGCCTGCACTATGTATTTTTTGGCCATTCTCCAAAACACTTCTATCTTTACTATTTATTCTTTATCTATCACGTTTTCATGTCATATTTAACATCGTCCCATTAATATAATTTTAGACTTCACAGCGGTTGATAGGGGGAGAGAAACAGTAGCGCTAAATCGAATATATAAAAGCATATACTATATATCCTGTAGTGAAGCTGTGAAAATGAAATGTAACGTAATAATAATAGCGGGTGATTGATAAAAATAATGATAAAACGATATGTTAGTTTATTTATCGTACTCACTCGGTATTCTGTTAATCGCCCGCAATGGTCTGAGCACCCTTATCGTCCGTATCGCTGACAAATTCATGTTCTCCACGTTGAGACAGTATTCCAGGGCGCTGCAATGAGGACCAAACGATCCTTGATTCGTCATCAAATTTCAACTTGCCCGAGAGCGAAGGTCAGAGTATTTCTCAACTGCGGCGGAAGCCTATGGAAAAGTCTGGAAGCGTGTGGAAGCGTGTGGAAGCGTGTGGAAGCGTGAGGAAGCGTGCGGAAGCGTGCGGAAGCGTGCGAAATTCATGTTCTCCACGTTGAGACAGTATTCCAGAGCGCTGCAATGAGGACCAAACGATCCTTGATTCGTCATCAAATTTCAACTTGCCCGAGAGCGAAGGTCAGAGTATTTCTCAACTGCGACAGAAGCCTATGGAAAAGTCTGGAAGCCTGTGGATGCGAGTGGAAGCGTGTGGAAGCGTGTGGAAGCGTGCGGAAGCGTGCGGAAGCGTGTGGAAGCGTGCGGAAGCATGCGGAAGCGTGCGGAAGCGTGCAGAAGCAACCGTCTTCAAATCGGGGCAAATCGAATTTCGATTATATCATCTGCTCTTGACGATATCCCAAAAGTATATTCAATAATTAAACATCGGCTCCGGAGTATTTGATTAACACGTTGACTGCCAAGCGTATTTTACTATATTAGAACGGCGATGCTATGAAATACTACAGCGTTCGACTGAATTATGAAACATGTAAATAATGTGCAGGTATTGGAGACCAAAGGATCGCATCACTATTCTAATAATAACTGCACTTATAAAATAATAATTGCTACCCATTGCGAATATTTTGGATCTTCAGTAAAATCCCTTGCGTCGGTCACCGGTGACCATCATGGCAGTCAAAGTGTTAAAAAACCTCAAGCCAGAAGCCAGAAGAAATTTCGAAATATTTTCTTGTGCAATCAATTTCGGACGATACGATTAAATTGGGAGAGTAATTGAAAATAGCTTCCTTATTTCGCTAGTTACTCTCTATGAAAGAAACCGAAGAAGCGAAAATGGGAGTAGGAGCAGAGTTTAGATATGCGAAGAGCATAATAAAGATGACCATAATGCTTCACGTAGGCAGATCGCATCCGTGTTATAAGCGATGCTACGTCAAGTAAAAACTTAAAACCGTAACACGTTAGAGAGCGCCTTTATTACGTAAACTTTCGAATAAGATGGATACTACAAGACTTTGCGCAAATTATAACAGTCTACTCTACTCTTTATGAAAGATTAAAGAAAAAGTGTGAAAAGAGAATTTGAAAGAATTTCGTACTTTTGTGCAATTTGCGCAATAACATTTGTGACGTATGAAAAAGTATTGCTGCTTAAACGAACTATTTTATATTATGAGTCAATAATGATTGATGATGTATGAAGGAGGAATGCATTAATGTAGAGGAATATAAAGGTTTAAGCTCGGCAGAGCGTAGATTTAAAAGAGTAGAGGGAAGTTGTTAAAAGCAGATGTGACGAAGGGTAATATTCGTTGAAATAAGAAATAATTAAGAGGCACTCACCCAGCTGCAACTATAAAGAAGTCTAGCCTATTCCAGGAGTCAGCGAGATATGTCCCTTTACCGTATATGCCCATGGCGACCATTTTGATCGTCATCTCCAGCGAAAAAAAAGCGAAAATGATGTCATCGAACATCTGACGGCGAGAAAATAGAACAATGTCGCATTAGAGGGAAATGAAACATTTTTTAAGCAGCAACATACATATAAAATATACAATTGACTTCGTCGACGTGTTATACTGCACAAAGTATTGCAATTTCGCTTACCATTTTTCGTTTGCCAATAAAAAAGTGAAGAGTAAGAGGATGGAAAGTGGGAAAATTGAGTATTGGAAAATGAGCAAGGTAAACGATAAAATGAATAGACTCACCTGTAATATTTTACAGCGATTTGTAACGCACTGATCGTCGACGCACGGTTGATACATTCCAAGCGTAATACAATTCAGTAGAATCACCATCATGCTGACACGCTCGAACCACGTACACTTTCATTAAGGAAAATACACATCGTTCTCCTTCTTACCGCTCCAACACTTACTTCACGAGCAATTACTCTATTATTTGAAAAGCCCGATAATCAACAACTTATCAACTCTGAATATAGGATGTGGAACGATGATTATTTTTCAAGAAAAGTGAAGCCCCTCAGTCTATTGCGAAGCATATACATTTTTCCCTTATCTTCAGAATCATTTATAACCGTCTCTTCGCGGTTTCAGTATTTTCAACTTCAGATCGCGCCCTTCTCAGTTATTTTCGACCCCCTTCAACTTCGACTAAAAGTACAACTAAATCCGAGAACCATAAATTTTTACCATTTTTCCGTTTATCTTCAGAATCATTTATAACCGTCTCTTCGCGGTTTCAGTATTTTCAACTTCAGATCGCGCCCTTCTCAGTTATTTTCGACCCCCTTCAACTTCGACTAAAAGTACAACTAAATCCGAGAACCATCGATTTTTACCATTTTTCCGTTTATCTTCAGAATCATTTATAACCGTCTCTTCGCGGTTTCAGTATTTTCAACTTCAGATCGCGCCCTTCTCAGTTATTTTCGACCCCCTTCAACTTCGACTAAAAGTACAACTAAATCCGAGAACCATCAATTTTTACCATTTTTCCGTTTATCTTCAGAATCATTTATAACCGTCTCTTCGCGGTTTCAGTATTTTCAACTTCAGATCGCGCCCTTCCCAGTTATTTTCGACCCCCTTCAATTTCGACTAAAAGTACAACTAAATCCGAGAACCATCGATTTTTACCATTTTTCCGTTTATCTTCAGAATCATTTATAATCGTCTCTTCGCGGTTTCAGTATTTTCAACTTCAGATCGCGCCCTTCTCAGTTATTTTCGACCCCCTTCAACTTCGACTAAAAGTACAACTAAATCCGAGGACCATCAATTTTTACCATTTTTCCGTTTATCTTCAGAATCATTTATAACCGTCTCTTCGCGGTTTCAGTATTTTCAACTTCAGATCGCGCCCTTCTCAGTTATTTTCGACCCCCTTCGACTTCGACTAAAAGTACAACTAAATCCGAGAACCATCAATTTTTACCATTTTTCCCTTATCTTCAGAATCATTTATAACCGTCTCTTTGCGGTTTCAGTATTTTCAACTTCAGATCGCGCCCTTCGCAGTTATTTTCGACCCCCTTCGACTTCGACTAAAAGTACAACTAAATCCGAGAACCATCAATTTTTACCATTTTTCCGTTTATCTTCAGAATCATTTATAACCGTCTCTTCGCGGTTTCAGTATTTTCAACTTCAGATCGCGCCCTTCTCAGTTATTTTCGACCCCCTTCTACTTCGACTAAAAGTACAACTAAATCCGAGAACCATCAATTTTTACCATTTTTCCGTTTATCTTCAGAATCATTTATAACCGTCTCTTCGCGGTTTCAGTATTTTCAACTTCAGATCGCGCCCTTCCCAGTTATTTTCGACCCCCTTCAACTTTGACTAAAAGTACAACTAAATCCGAGAACCATCAATTTTTACCATTTTTCCGTTTATCTTCCTTATAACTCAGGAAGTATTGCAAATTTTCCGCTCGGCTTTGTGTTTATTCAGCCTCATTCGACCATCTTCCAGTTCATATAGACGGGCACGTAGAATGATACACGTCGAAACTATTTCATCTCGAATATTATCTCGGAAACTATTTCGAATTTTTTCACGGCGGTTGCAATTTTTCTCCGCGTCTTTATAGATTTCGTTTTTTACCCTACTTTCAGCCATTTTTCACCAATTTTTCACACATTTTTCGTCATAGTACGGTTATTTCCCCCATCTTTCAGATACTAATAACTTTTTCGCAAAGATGATAATGCTAACCTATACGTAATACAGGATTTTTTAAAAAGCACATTGGACGCTCTTTTACACGGAACTATCCGTAAAGAGGGATTTAGAAAAAAAAATTGTTGCATCTTCTTTAAATCTATCTTCAACGCAAGTTGCCCTCTATCCACCTTTTCGCCTCTTTTTGAGCCTCTCTTTCGGACAATTTTCCAGCTTTTCCTTCAGTTTTTAATCATATCTGAAAATGGCTCTTGAATTTCAGAATGCGATTAACATTTTTCTAGATTTCTTTATAACCTTCTCCGTAGGTTCGGAGGATGAAAAAAATGGACATCCTCTGCCTGTTTTTAGCCATATATCTGAAACGTCAATTTTTAAGATGTTTCAATGATTTTTGATGAATTTCATTATTGCTATTTGATCCATTTTCGACTGATCTCTTTCGACAATTTTCCACCTTTTCCTTCAGTTTTTAATCATATCTTAAAATGGCTTTTGAATTTCAGAATGCGATTAACATTTTTCTAGATTTCTTTACAACCTTCTCCGTAGGTTCGGAAGATGAAAAAAATGGACATCCTCTGCCCGTTTTTAGCCATACATCTAAAACGTCAATTTTTAAGATGTTTCAACGATTTTGGATGAATTTCATTATTGCTATTGCCCTCTATCCACCTTTTCGCCTCTTTTTGAGCCTCTCTTTCGGACAATTTTCCACCTTTTCCTTCAGTTTTTAATCATATCTTAAAATGGCTTTTGAATTTCAGAATGCGATTAACATTTTTCTAGATTTCTTTACAACCTTCTCCGTAGGTTCGGAAGATGAAAAAAATGGACATCCTCTGCCCGTTTTTAGCCATACATCTAAAACGTCAATTTTTAAGATGTTTCAACGATTTTGGATGAATTTCATTATTGCTATTTGAGATGACTGATTTTTTCGTTCCGTTCTGAAATGTAGAGTCCACGCGAATGCTTTCGATTTGGGAGAAAATTGGTATTCCAGTTGGTAAGACAAGCTTGCATAAGGTGATAGGTATACCCGTATATCGTCCGTGATATCATGATAACGGTGTTTCGGTAATAGTCACTTGGTAACGGCGATCGATGTATTTGATTAGAGACGAGCTTCATGCCATCGATCGTCATTCCTTGACGAGGCTTTCTATCTAAGCATATCGTAATACCACTGTCGGTCAGGGCAACTTTATACGTGATGGCGAAAATAATGGCAAAAGTGATGGCAAAAGTGATGGGGAATGATATATGAAAGCTAGAAAATATACAGCCATAAATGTTATGTGGAAAGATACAAATTGTAAAATAATTCATGCAAATAACTATAAAGCAGAGAATATGTTGATTAGTTTATAAGACTGACGTGAAAAGCGAGTATCATGATTAGATAATCCGTTTCTAATATTTCGGAGTAGTTTCGAAAATAAGTAGAATATAAGATAACAGTGCGTTGCATATACCGTGTATCGCAGATAGAGGCGAGTGTATTATTAGTGTGCTGAGAATCTTGAGGCCGCAGAAAAGTGCAGAAATCGTGACGCAAAAGAGCAGGTCGAAGTTATCAAATGAAAGTAGAAGGAAACGAAGAAGAGAGAAGAAAGTGCAAATTTCTTCGGAAGTAACCGTTTTCAGGAAAGATTTTTCTTTATTAGTCGGATTTGAAAAATTGTTCATAGAATTCGAGTGAAATCGGTGGGTCTTTTATTGATTCTTCAATGAAATATATAATGCAGACTGATTGATGCGTACTGATTAGGTAGTTGAGGACACATACACTGAGAAATGTCAAGTACATGAAAAGATTTCACTTGACTCGGGACAAGAAGGTATTATTTATTCTTCGGGGATCGAGAAGAAGGACCGCGCGTTAGGTCCGCTGCCAAATCCTATTCCAGATGCTATTATTAATTTTGCGGAAGCAAGCGGCGTAGGAGGGTTTTGCGCAAATAACCACTCGACTAACGAGGCACCTTGATATTGGCTCCGTTCGCAGTCGAATCATTAACATTGACGTAGAAGGTAGGAAGCGACCGAGAGACGATGCCTTTTCACCAGTTTCACTTTCAGTTTTCCTCGAAATAGCCGCGATGCAGCCGGGATAAAAGGAAAATTGTCCGCTTTATATATTTTCTGATAGGTGCGTTAGACGCCGCGCTCTATATTTCCTGAATGAGGCGTTATTCCGCCGACTACACGACGCTCTCTCATTCCCTTCATAAATCATAAGGTTGAAGCTGCAGCCGAATGTAAGCGTGTCGTTAGGTAAGACTGAAACACTGTCCTCCGCATTAAGAGAATAAAACGAACAGCCGCGGCTCATTTCACCCCCCTCACAAAGGCTCACTTTACTTTACGAGATTGATAGAAGAGAGCAAGATGGGATAGAAGATAGTTCTCCCCTGACAAATAGCTTAATCTCCTTCGAAAATAGCCGACAGAACTTATTAATATCCTTCCTTAGCGTTTATCGCTATATCAAACTATCAAGATATTCCTTTTTTCATACCTATAGAAAGAGAAAGTAAAAGAAGGCAAATTGGACTGATCCGTTAATGGAAAAGGCTAGATTGGGAATGTTCCCTGCATAGACTCGCCTACGCTAAACCTCCGTATCGATCGCAAATATTACCTGAAAATATTTCATGAGACTACGACCGCACTCAACTCTGTTATCTTCCACCGTAATATCTACATTTTCTAATTTTCATATCAAAACGAATAACTGATACGCACACGTGAAAGTTCGCAGGACTAACGTTTACTCGCTTTATAATCTTATTCTACGCATTTTATGTTCATAAATCAAACGAGCGAACGAGCTCTCATATCCTCGGCACGAATGTCATTTTATTTGCTAACTACTTATTTATCTATAATACATCGTAGAAGGACCGAAATACATGAGGAATTTTTGTCTAAGAAAAGGCATCCCCGGGAAGCTGCCTATAAATGGCTAAGTGCAAAGGGGGACTCTACAGTTATCTTCAATCATTTGTGCAAAATGAAATTGCAACAGTTTACGCGACTCACCCTATATACGCAACAAGGTTGCGAAAATATCTACCCTACGTCGAAGCTTCTGTCGATGTGTAAAAATGTCGATGCGAATGATCTTGCGTATATAATATTGAAGAAAAATGACAGAGGACTTCATAATTCGCAGGTTCCGATACCATTCGTAATATGCATCCGTAATACGCATCCGTAATCTACAAACGCGCAATTAGGCTGTAAAATAAAACGAAAACGACGTTTGCAATATTGTAAAGTTTACAAACGATGATTTCTGTAAACCGCTCATAATGTAGGTTAGAAATATTGCGAAATAATTGCACTGAATAGATTCGCGTTATAACCTAATTTACGCAAGTTTCGCGTATATACTATCGAAGAAAAATGACAGAGGACTTCATAATTCGCAGGTTCCGATACCATTCGTAATATGCATCCGTAATGTGCAAACGCGCAATTAGGCTGTAAAATAAAACGAAAACGACATTTGCAATATTGTAAAGTTTACAAACGATGATTTGTGTAATCCGCTAATAACGTAGGTTAGAAATATTGCGAAATAATTGCACTGAATAGATTCGCGTTATAACCTAATTTACGCAAGTTTCGCGTATATAATATTGAAGAAAAATGACAGAGGACTTCATAATTCGCAGCTTCTGATACCATTCGTAATATGCATCCGTAATACGCATCCGTAATGTACAAACGCGCAATTAGGCTGTAAAATAAAACGAAAACGACATTTCCAATATTGTAAAGTTTACAAACGATGATTTGTATAATCCGCTCATAATGTAGGTTAGAAATATTGCGAAATAATTGCACTGAATAGATTCGCGTTATAACCTAATTTACGCAAGTTTCGCGTATATAATATTGAAGAAAAATGACAGAGGACTTCATAATTCGCAGCTTCTGATACCATTCGTAATATGCATCCGTAATACGTATCCGTAATGTACAAACGCGCAATTAGGCTGTAAAATAAAACGAAAACGACATTTGCAATATTGTAAAGTTTACAAACGATGATTTGTGTAATCCGCTCATAACGTAGGTTAGACATATTGCGAAATAATTGCACTGAATAGATTCGCGTTATAACCTAATTTACGCAAGTTTCGCGTATATAATATTGAAGAAAAATGACAGAGGACTTCATAATTCGCAGGTTCCGATACCATTCGTAATATGCATCCGTAATACGCACCCGTAATCTACAAACGCGCAATTAGGCTGTAAAATAAAACGAAAACGACATTTGCAATATTGTAAAGTTTACAAACGATGATTTGTGTAATCCGCTCATAACGTAGGTTAGAAATATTGCGAAATAATTGCACTGAATAGATTCGCGTTATAACCTAATTTACGCAAGTTCCGCGTATATAATATTGAAGAAAAATTACAGAGGACTTCATAATTCGCAGATTCTGATACCATTCGTAATATGTATCCGTAATATGCATCCGTAATGTACAAACGCGCAATTAGGCTGTAAAATAAAACGAAAACGACATTTGCGATATTATAAAGTTTACAAACGATGATTTGTGTAATCCGCTCATAACGTAGGTTAGGAATATTGCGAAATAATTGCACTGAATAGATTCGCGTTATAACCTAATTTACGCATGTTTCGCGTAGATAATACTGAAGAAAAATGACAGAGGACTTCATAATTCGCAGCTTCTGATACCATTCGTAATATCCTTCCGTAATACGCATCCGTAATGTACAAACGCGCAATTAGGCTGTAAAATAAAACGAAAACGACATTTGCAATATTGTAAAGTTTACAAACGATAATTTGTGTAATCCGCTCATAGTGTAGGTTAGAAATATTGCGAAATAATTGCACTGAATAGATTCGCGTTATAACCTAATTTACGCAAGTTTCGCGTATATAATATTGAAGAAAAATGACAGAGGACTTCATAATTCGCAGGTTCCGATACCATTCGTAATATGCATCCGTAATACGCATCCGTAATGTACAAACGCGCAATTAGGCTGTAAAATAAAACGAAAACGACATTTCCAATATTGTAAAGTTTACAAACGATGATTTGTGTAAACCGCTCATAACGTAGGTTAGAAATATTGCGAAATAATTGTACTGAATAGATTCGCGTTATAACCTAATTTACGCAAGTTTCGCGTATATAATATTGAAGAAAAATGACAGAGGACTTCATAATTCGCAGGTTCTGATACCATTCGTAATATGCATCCGTAATACGCATCCGTAATGTACAAACGCGCAATTAGGCTGTAAAATAAAACGAAACCGACATTTGCAATATTGTAAAGTTTACAAACGATGATTTGTGTAATCCGCTCATGATGTAGGTTAGAAATATTGCGAAATAATTGCACTGAATAGATTCGCGTTATAACCTAATTTACGCAAGTTTCGCGTATATAATATTGAAGAAAAATGACAGAGGACTTCATAATTCGCAGGTTCTGATACCATTCGTAATATGCATCCGTAATGTACAAACGCGCAATTAGGCTGTAAAATAAACCGAAAACGACAGTTGCAATATTGTAAAGTTTACAAACGATGATTTGTGTAATCCGCTCATAATGTAGGTTAGAAATATTGCGAAATAATTGCACCGAATAGATTCGCGTTATAACCTAATTTACGCAAGTTTCGCGGATAAAATGAGCCGAAAAGGGTGTGCAAATTTGACGTTACGCAGATTCCACGGAACCTGGAGTCAATTTACGTCCTATCCCGCTGATTGATCGGCTACGTCAATATAGCCGTAGCGCAATTCTATAATACACGAGCGTCAGAGATAAGGCTTATCAACGTTTCGCGCCCTCTCTGACGTGCCGACATTTCGAGCTAAATTGCGCTGGCAATTCGCATAGCTCCTGTACACAACTAACAAGCCAAGACGTGAATACTATAACGCGAAACTGAGAGAAGGTGAGAAGCAAGAGATAGAGGTAGTCAAATAGCGAGAGAGAGAGAGAGAGAGAGGGGGAGAGGGAGAGAGACCAGCCGTTTATTGATCGGACGTACTCGGTACGTTTGTGGAAAGTAGATAACTGCCTGAAGGTTTCTCGCGATTTCCCTAACAACCGGACACATTTTTTAGATCCTTTCAATGAAAATACAGGGCGCTTAGAAAGTGATGAAAGAGTGGGGTGAAGGAATGAAATGCGGCAGATCGATCCGCGTGTACCCCGATGGCACAACAGGAGGAATTACGGAATAAACGCGATGCACCATTGAAATCGGCATTGCCCTGTCTGTCATCGTTCTGGAAGGACAATTTGTCACGTCCGTTGTATCTATAAATCTTGCCAATCTGGCAGTATTTAGAGGCCTGGCACGATTCCGGATTCAGGACCGAAGCCAACTTGATCTATTGTCCGTTCACTGCGTAAAATGTATGTTAGCGGATATGCGAAGGTACAAAGACGACAGCTGACAAGATCAATGAACAAATCTAGTATAGGACCGGACATACGATATAGTCATGTTGCGAATGGAATGAATTGTTATTCAATAAATCCAGCGAATTACGGTATTTAAAAGAAATTCTTATCCTCGGACACAAATATCGCGATTGATTTGCGTATGAGTTTCTTGTCAAAATGCTAATCGACGCGAAAAAGCGTATAGCGAAACGCGCGAAAGACAATGAGAAAAGTATAAAAGTAGAGGTTGCGCGAGTCTAGTAGTAATAGAGTTGTTAATCAATCAAGAAGTGCTTAAACCTCTCAATTCGTAGTGTCTTCAGGTGTCCGCGGAAAGATCGAGGAGGAGAGTCGTTCGAATAGATAAAAGAAAAGTAGAGGAAACGGATGAAAAGGTAAGAGATAGCGAAGCGACAAGTCGTAGATAAAGATAGATAGAAGTAGATAAAAGTGATGAAAAAGAGACGGGTGGCCGAATTTGCCGCGTTCACGCAATACGGTCGATCGACCCGGTGAATCCTGCCCGCTCAGCCTGGAGACCTAAATCGCCCTCGAAGCACGCCCCACCGCCGAACTGGCAATTCCTCCTGACCTCCCTCACCCTCACCCTCAACCTCACCCTTTTTCAGGACTCCCCGACGCCGATATTCCTAGCCCAGGCCCGCACACCCACACAATCCTTCCTTCGAACAAAAACAAAGGCGATATCGCAAAGGAAAATCGAAAGAACCTTTCTTTCCCACTTCCACGAAATTCTAACTATTCTTCACTTCGCTAAAATTCGACGCAAAACCTTCAAAAGTATCAAAAGTATCAAATACCTATAAATGATATTCCGCGCCAGAGGACACCTGTCGATCATAAGGATCGTGATGAAGGCACCCTCCCCCTACCAACACATATCGCTCTCTCCCTCTCTCTCCCTCTCTCACGCTGTTTCTGATTTCCACGGCACTTAATAGACAATCAGTCGGCCGAGGCAAGTGAGCAAATTGTTCCGATCGACAGCAGTTTCCGGCGGTATTCGAGGCCGTCGAAGATTGCCTCGTTCGGCTACTTCGTCCATTCGATTATTTTTCTCCGCTTTGCAACTCCATTAACTCCTTTCCAACAACCTCCTGGCACTGCCCTTCGTCGATCACGGCCACGTACTCCCGGTGAAAAGAATCAGGCGGCAATATCCAAGTAAAACGTCACATTTTCATTATGTTCCAAAAACGATTGTAGGCTTTACCGTAGTTTAGTCGGACTCTATCTTCCAGTGGAATCTCACCGTTTTTTACTTCTATTCGTTCTTTTAATTCTCAAAATCTCTCGATCTATATCTGTTGGGTCTATCTGATCGATCGCGGCAGATTCAATTGGGGAAAGGTGATAGGAACGTAATATCAAGCAGAAGAAAAATGGAAAAAAAAGGGATGATATTAACGGAACTACTAAAATGGGGACGAGAAGATGCAACAGCTCCACCGTGAACGGTCGTCAATTGAAAAATATTTTCTTTTGTTTCGGGCAGTATTGACCATTTATACATATAGCTAAAGGACGCTGCATTGAACAAAAAAAAAACAGACGTTAAAAAAAGGGTTTTGTCTTAATAATCATTTGTCGCGAATATATGTCAGAAGGTTGATAAATAAAGGCACAAGAATACCTACTGATAAATCGATTTTTCAAATAAAAATAATAACTATGGAGAGAAGCATTTAATAATAAATCTGTTAAATCAGTTACGATTAAAACAGCAACCGTGCTATTTACCAGGATATAACTAGAACAAATCGCAATTATGGAAACATGAGGAAAAATCGGGAAAGTTTGGAAATATTCGTGAATGCAACGGAAATACTCCCTGACGATGTTCTCCGTTTAAAACAGCAAACATATTTTTGAAAATAAAGATGAAAGAAGAAAACAGTCTGATTATGGAAGGGCGAAAAGAAAAAGTTCGACAAAGTAGATCTATATGAAAAAACTTACTAAAACGTAACTAAAAGTTCACCGTTCAATATCGCATTACTCCGCTTTTTGTGCTAATTATCCGTCCTGAAGGATGAAGAAATGAAAAGGCAGGAATTTTCGAAGAAAACTTGCCGCAATGACTATGTCCGATAGTGAAGTTATCAAGAACCGATTGCCTTAGGACAAAAGGGAAGTTTCAACAAATTGAGCCGCGTTGGAATAAACGCGTTTCTGCAGCGGCGCTGATTTGAATGGGTTGCAAAGCACCCCCTGCCCAACTTGAATACAAAAGAGGCCTGGACAAAGGGGGAATCGGATGAAATTTCGAGAAAATAAAAGGGCGGCCCGTGGAGCTGAGGAACCGGTTTGAAAATCTAGGCGGAGAGGCAAAACGGGAGCGACAGAGAAAGCGGCTAAAGATGCAAGAGTGTGGCTAGAGATAACGTTTGAACGAAAGGTGAATAAAAGCCAGGGCGGATCGCGAAATGCCTCGCCCCTATTCGCAGTAGTCAGAGTAGTCGCGGTAGTAGCGGTAGTCTTTCATTGTCCGCCTGCACAATAGGGATCTTTCCACTGGCGCTTGTTGCTCCGATACCCACTTCCCACTGACTAAACTTTCCCTGCCGACCACGTGCGTCCCTCTACTACTAGCCCATACTAGCGCATACTAGCGCATACCAGTGCATACCGGCGCATACAAGCGCATACTATTCGAGATAGGCCAATCAATGACCCATTTAACCTATCTTCGCGAGTATCGCACGCGATTACGCGTCTACTAAATATTGCATCGACAATATTGCCTAGACAATATTGCGTCGACGCGCGACACGCCATTTTACATATATTTCGATAACAATTTCATTCTGTTAATAATAAGTTTCGAACGGATAGAAAATAAATCCGGTATACCCGTTCGTGATGTATCGGCGTCCAAGGAAATACAGTGTTTCCTATTAAAAGGTTAAAAGCATCGAAAAGGATATGGATTAGTGATGAGAGCCAGGCACCAGTTGCGCGGTCTTGTAGTTTGTTGAAGATATCGCATAGCGACAGGCACGAATCCGGGATAGGGCAGCTCGTCTCCATCATCTTCATCTTCATCGTCGTCGTCGTCGTCGTCGTCGTCGTCGTCATCGTCGTCGTCGTCGTCATCATCGTCGTCATCGTCGTCGTCGTCGTCGTCATCGTCGTCGTCATCATCGTGATCATGCCGTTGGTGATCCTGTTGGTCGTCTCGTCGGTGATCCTCTTGGTGATCGTTCTCCACAACCACTCGACTATCCGGTGCATTGCCCCCGTCCTCGTCCTCGTCATCCTCGAGGTCACTCAGTTCAGCAACGTCGCTATCCGAACCCTGCTCACCGGCCACTCCAGCCCTTGTTGCCGATCGGTACCGATACGCTTGCGGATAATGCATGGACATCGTTCAGACGCGTTAATGAGCCTCGGCAGATAACTCGAGAACTGACCCGACCGATTCGAGCTTATACGCAGGAAGTTTCGTCAACGTTAGAGTGCGCCAGGCTGAAAGATCGCTCGTTAGCGTTCTCTTGTTCGCGGCTCATGCTTGATGAATTCTGAATAAGCGAACGGAGCATCCCTGTGATCAGCGACGAGTCATCGTCATCTTTCGCATCGTCCCACTCCGCACGTCCGTTTCATACGGTGCTTCTGCGAGATAACGATCAGGAGAGTTATCCGATAATCCGGAGACCTCGTTGCCGTCAGTTTGACACCGCAGCTGCACTTTTTGCGGCGTAGAGACGTCGTTCGAATTAGCGGGACGATCCTTTGTTGTTTCGCCTCGCGGTACTCGTCGGAACGAACAGCCCTTGCCTGCCACCTTTCGAGCATGAAGCGCGAGCCACAGAGAAGCTTCGCCTCATCGCGTCTCTATCGCAGAAAAGATCGACGCGTCGGGAGGCGGGCGCGCACGCGTTACTCAGAAGAAAATACCGTTGCCGATGAGATTTTTCACGAAAGCGAAGAGTTGCCCGCGTAGCTGAGAACGATTTCGCATGTTGCGCCGGAGTCAGCGGAGCAGCAGCCACCAGCAGGAATGTTATCCCTGAGTGCGTTCTTCTCTTCGCGCCTGCGATGCGCCAGATTCCCTTTTTCACCTGCGCCAGATTCGATTTTTCACACGCGCCCGATCTGATTTTTCACCTGCCGCGGGGGTTGAACATGTGTCCGGGCGATAAATCAATTTTTCTTCTTCACTTTCTTCTCCTCTCCGCACCTGCCCAATTTCATCTTTCCACTCTCTCTTACGGTTGATTATCTTCACTCACGTGTCTTTCTCATCCTATCACCTACTCCTTCGTCCCTTCACCTTTCACTTCATCCCTTATTTCCTGCACTCTCTTTTTCCTCTACGGCCGCGCAATGTGCCGCGTCAGCTACTGTTTATCTGCGAACGCGCATCACTGACACTGAGAAATCCTTTCAAGAACGACAATTCGATACACGTCCTATTTCGACAAGAGGAGGAGTAGCAACATGTTTTCTACACATCGAACGCCGTGCTTTTCTATATAATAGACGAAACTAGTTTAAAAAGACGTCTTCTCGCGATACAGACGTTTCAGGGTTTTGGACTGAAAATAGAACGAAGAGATTTTCGATGTAACACAATAGCCATTTTTAGGTCGCTGTACCGCAATAGCCTTTTACATGCGAAAAGCGATTCGGCATAAAAATTCATTTGATCGTCACATAATTGCCTCTCTTAGTCTAATAATGAGCGAGATCGGGAAAAATCTGGCGAATAAATCTTATGGTTTGAGCAGGCCGTCGAGTCTCGAAGCTAAGAGCAAGATCTCAGTGAAAGCTCTTCAACATAGCGCTAGGGAGCATTTCTTCGACCCAGCATACACAATCGGGCCTCATCATCAAGAATAGAAACGCGCGGATATCCGCATAGTTCGTAATTCAGTTATTCATTCGAACGTATCTACCCTCCTCTTGTCAATGGCTTTCCTCACACACGCTCTTTCACATAGACTTTTTCTCTCTCCCTCTCATACGCACGCTCACACCCGCCTTCTCGCCCACGCAATCACCCACGCACGCACGCACGCACGCACGCATCTTCAAAAGCGTCATCGCTAAACATCCAACTTCCCTCCTTTCTAGCACGCTCCCCCGACTTCGAGTACGAATAAAGAATGAAAGGAAGAGAAATCGTTTACGTCGTTTGACAAGGCGCCGAAAATGTGGACGTCGACGATGCCCGGCGCAGCGTCGACCGGTGACTGAAAAAAACGTCGAACATCATCAGGCACAGGGCGGCACGCATGCGCACCCCCTCTGCATACAATGTCCTCTTTGAATACCCTCAGCCCCACTACGCACAAATCTTCGACTCCTCCGATTCTTTTCTACCTTTCCCATTTATTCGGCATGTCTATTAATATATACAATAATAGATTCGTAACGGTGCCTTAAGTTTCGGCTAATCGATCAACGTTAACGTTAATCTGCCCTCAACCCTTCTGTCCCTTTCTTTTAACTTCCTTAAAGGCAGTGTTCCTCTTGATAGGCAATTTACACAGAGGGGGCAGAAGAGAAAAGTGAGGAGGACCAGAAGTGGCGAAGACCCTTCAAGTCTGCCCCGTCCTCCTCGACCCCCACCTTTCGCTTTCACGACCAATAGACTGACACTTATGTCGCTTCTCAGCCCTTATCGAATCTTCGCAGAACGACTCTACCGGACATAAACAAAATAGTTTATTCAATAAATTTCCATCGCTTAATAGGTTACGTCAGAATCGTGCACGGATTCTTTATAACGGATCCGTGCCATTTACTCAAATGCCTCGTAAAAAGCAAAGTTATAAAAAATTTCATTCCCTAAAATACAATGACCTCGATGCAAATACGACTTCTGATACGACGATAGGAACTTTTCAATTCAAATAAATATTTTCAATTAATGATTCACTTTGTTTTGACATAGATTCTTTATAACGGATCCGTGCCATTTACTCAAATGTGTCGTAAAAAGCAAAGTTATAAAAAATTTCATTCCCTAAAATACAATGACCTCGATGCAAATACGACTTCTGATACGACGATAGAAACTTTTCAATTCAAATAAATATTTTCAATTAATGATTCACTTTGTTTTGACATAGATTCTTTGTAAGGGATCCGTGCCATTTACTCAAATGTGTCGTAAAAAGCAAAGTTATAAAAAATGTCATTCCCTAAAATACAATGACCTCGATGCAAATACGACTTCTGATACGACGATAGAAACTTTTCAATTCAAATAAATATTTTCAATTAATGATTCACTTTGTTTTGACATAGTCACCGTGTTCGGCTACCTTAGAGTCGTGCGAAATCACCGAAATTTTCTTCCATTTCCCAGTGAGAGCCAAATTCTTGCTCTTTCTATATTCAGTTGCCAGGAGAGTTTGAAAAGAACCATTTCCATAACAGCAAATATATAATAAGTCGAGAAGAGATTCAAATGAAAATACATTACAACATGGCACTTATGAGCGCGCTGCATTAAAGTTGGGTAATCTCTGCTTTGTAATCTCGAGTCTTATACAAAGAACTCTCCCTCTCTCCCAGAATATGACTCCCCCCTATCCATGCGTACTTCATCTATTTTCAGCTGGAATTCCAAGCACGTGTGCTGATATCCGTAACTGACCTGTTCTCTTGCGCTTCTTTGCAAGACCAAGTCTGTCCGCAGTCAACGGAGAGACACCCATTCTTGTAGATCTATTAAATTGTTTGCGGACGACAGTTTAATCCAAAAACAGAGGACGTTTCCTGCTGGATTGGGGCCATTATACTCATGGTACGATTAAATATAGATTGCAGGTTTGTTCTTGGGATAGCTAAGATACCCTAGAATACGCTTGTAATCCCAGTTGGGGTGGACAATGAAAATACATGCCAGCCAGTGGAGTAACTTTTTAATACTTTCCAACTATGTACTTCAGTGAGATATCGCATCTACTTGTTATCCAGTTAACCCTTTGACTGCCAAGCAAATTTAGCGCGTCTTGTTCTGGGTGCCACAGTTTTATTTTAAAGAAGACATGAAGTTTTACAAAATGTAATATTATTAAGAATACTGATATAATGTTAGATTGTAAAGTATTGAATGGTTTTATCAATTTTTATTAAAAGAAAAACACTTTTGGTACAGACGCTTACTACGAGATATCCGGTAGTTGGCAGTCAATGGGTTAAAAGCCAGAGGTGTCAAAGCGTATAGGGACCTATACTCGTCTAACAGACACGTTTCTACTTCGATATTCTTCATTGCAGCGTCTTGTCAACAGTATACAGGATACTTTGAGGGTACCTACACACGTTAAATAAATTCTGTCTGATGATTACATAGCTATCATTTTCGCGGTCTCGGTTAAAGAAGCGCGAG
This sequence comes from Cryptocheilus praepositus, assembly GCA_033815515.1. Classification (NCBI taxonomy): domain Eukaryota; kingdom Metazoa; phylum Arthropoda; class Insecta; order Hymenoptera; family Pompilidae; genus Cryptocheilus; species Cryptocheilus praepositus. The sequence continues at coordinate 1,903,394 of JAWWQZ010000119.1, read as the reverse complement.
CGCAAAACGCACTTTCATGTCAACACGTTCCAGCATACAGGTTATATTCTTATAGCGCCAATAGGGGAATAGAGTCGAAAAAAGCATTATGGGAGAAGTTAGCGAGCAGTTAGCGCCATCCAAGTGAGAGTCCGGAAACTTGCATCTTTTCGAGAACTGCATCATTTTTCAAATCCACTTACAAACACTTCTTTTTCTTTTTTCTACTTTCCCTTTAGTTATCCGTCGATATTTTTTTTCTGCCTAAGTATCTTTTATACTTTCTAAAGTAGCTGGACCAATTGATGGAGTTGCACGCAGATGACAGCCATTACGATTATTCATATATTCTTATAGCGCCAATAGGCGAATAGAGTTGAAAAAAGCATCATGGGAGAAGTTAGCAAGCAGTTAGCGCCATCCAAGTGAGAGTCCAGAAACTTGCATCTCTTCGAGAACTGCATCATTTTTCAAATCCACTTACGAACACTTCTTTTTCTTTTTCTACTTTCCCTTTAGTTATCCGTCGATATTTTTTTTCCGCCTAAGTATCTTTTATACTGTCTAAAGTAGCTGGACCAATTAATGGAGTTGCACGCAGATGACAGCCATTACGATTATTCATATATTCTTATAGCGCCAATAGGCGAATAGAGTCGAAAAAAGCATTATGGGAGAAGTTAGCAAGCAGTTAGCGCCATCCAAGTGAGAGTCCGGAAACTTGCATCTTTTCGAGAACTGCATCATTTTTCAAATCCACTTACAAACACTTCTTTTTCTTTTTTCTACTTTTCCTTTAGTTATCCGTCGATATTTTTTTCTGCCTAATCTTTTATACTTTGTAAAGTAGCTGGACCAATTGATGGAGTTGCACGCAGATGACAGCCATTACGATTATTCATATATTCTTATAGCGCTAATAGGCGAATAGAGTCGAAAAAAGCATTACGGGAGAAGTTAGCAAGCAGCTAGCGCCATCCAAGTGAGAGTCCGGAAACTTGCATCTTTTCGCGAACTGCATCATTTTTCAAATCCACTTACGAACACTTCTTTTTCTTTTTTCTACTTTCCCTTTAGTTATCCGTCGATATTTTTTTTCGCCTAAGTATCTTTTATATTTTCTAAAGTAGCTGGACCAATTGATGGAGTTGCACGCAGATGACAGCCATTACGATTATTCATATATTCTTATAGCGCCAATAGGCGAATAGAGTCGAAAAAAACATTATGGGAGAAGTTAGCAAGCAGTTAGCGCCATCCAAGTGAGAGTCCGGAAACTTGCATCTTTTCGAGAACTGCATCATTTTTCAAATCCACTTACGAACACTTCTTTTCCTTTTTCTACTTTCCCTTTAGTTATCCGTCGATATTTTTTTTCCGCCTAAGTATCTTTTATACTTTCTAAAGTAGCTAGACCAATCGATGGAGTTGCACGCAGATGACAGCCATTACGATTATTCATATATTCTTATAGCGCCAATAGGCGAATAGAGTCGAAAAAAGCATTATGGGAGAAGTTAGCAAGCAGTTAGCGCCATCCAAGTGAGAGTCCGGAAACTTGCATCTTTTCAAGAACTGCATCATTTTTCAAATCCACTTACAAACGCTTCTTTTTCTTTTTTCTACTTTCCCTTTAGTTATCCGTCGATATTTTTTCTCTGCCTAAGTATCTTTTATACTTTCTAAAGTAGCTGGACCAATTGATGGAGTTGCACGCAGATGACAGCCATTATGATTATTCATATATTCTTATAGCGCCAATAGGCGAATAGAGTCGAAAAAAGCATTATGGCAGAAGTTAGCAAGCAGTTAGCGCCATCCAAGTGAGAGTCCGGAAACTTGCATCTTTTCGAGAACTGCATCATTTTTCAAATCCACTTACGAACACTTCTTTTTCTTTTTTCTGCTTTCCCTTTAGTTATCCGTCGATATTTTTTCTCTGCCTAAGTATCTTTTATATTTTCTAAAGTAGCTGGACCAATTGATGGAGTTGCACGCAGATGACAGCCATTACGATTATTCATATATTCTTATAGCGCCAATAGGCGAATAGAGTCGAAAAAAGCATTATGGGAGAAGTTAGCAAGCAGTTAGCGCCATCCAAGTGAGAGTCCGGAAACTTGCATCTTTTCGAGAACTGCATCATTTTTCAAATCCACTTACGAACACTTCTTTTTCTTTTTCTACTTTCCCTTTAGTTATCCGTCGATATTTTTTTTCTGCCTAAATATCTTTTATACTTTCTAAAGTAGCTGGACCAATTGATGGAGTTGCAGATGACAGCCATTACGATTAAGCAATTCCAAAAACTTACGAACGTTGGACCATTCTCTAACAGGGTTTCCCTCTATGTCAGAAACATTCTATGGTTTAAGTTCTCATATATTGACTCACATGGGAATTCTAATGATATCGTTGAGATTGTCAAAACACAAGCGATGGCTGCTATACATCGAGAGGCCATTCAAAAGCAAATTCAGCAAGATTGGGCAAATCGTGAATATATCGAAGTCATTACTGGCAGTATTAAAAAAATAACGGATTTTCTAAACTCCTTTGGTAATTTTCTTATTGAATATTATATCCCTGTTAAATAGTTCGAATATGAGACTATTGTCATTTCAAATGTTTCTATACATTCGTAATGTGGATTTATTGTGCACGGTGAGTCACGATAACATTATACGACATAACATCGTAATTCTCATCGAAATTTTATGGAAGTCAAAAATCTATTACTTTATTGTTCTTTGTCGTGATAAGTTGTATGCTGCAGTTTACATATACACGCACGATGTCTACATTAATAGGAGTGTCTCACGTCGTAACATTATTAAAGTAACGCAATCCATAATTTTGGGTAGCACATTATTATCGTCACGCTTAAATCTGCCAATTCATTAAAGTTGTGTATACCGGTGTTCATACTTGCGTTAACACTCATTATGAAATGATTGAAAGTAAATTATTTTTGGCATCAATTTCTATACAGAATAACACTGACAATTCTAATGATACCGTTGAGATTGTCAAAACACAAGCGATGGCTGCTATACATTGAGAGGCCATTCAAAAGCAAATTCAGCAAGATTGGGCAAATCGTGAATATATCGAAGTCATTACTGGCAGTATTAAAAAAATAACGGATTTTCTAAACTCCTTTGGTAATTTTCTTATTGAATATTATATCCCTGTTAAATAGTTCGAATATGAGACTATTGTCATTGCAAATGTTTCTATACATTCGTAACGTGGATTTATTGTGCACGGTGAGTCACGATAACATTATACGATATAACATCGTAATTCTCATCGAAATTTTGTGAGATTCGAAAATCTATTACTTTATTGTTCTTTGTCGTGATAAATTGTATGCTGCAGTTTACATATACACGCACGATGTCTACATTAATAAGAGTGTCTCACGTCGTAACATTATTAAAGTAACGCAATCCATAATTTTGTGTGGCACATTATTATCGTCACGCTTAAATCTGCCAATTCATTAAAGTTGCGTATACCGGTGTTTATACTTGCGTTAACACTCATTATGAAATGATTGAAAGTAAATTATTTTTGGCATCAATTTCTATACAGAATAACACTGATTAAAGTAAAACTATCGAGTATCTATAAACTACATCGTGCTTAAATCTGCCAATTCATTAAAGTTGCGTATACCGGTGTTTATACTTGCGTTAACACTCATCATGAAATTATTGAAAGTGAATTATTTTTGGCATCAATTTCTATACAGAATAACACTGATTAAAGTAAAACTATCGAGTATCTATAAACTACATCGTGCTTAAATCTGCCAATTCATTAAAGTTGCGTATACTGGTGTTTATACTTGCGTTAACACTCATTATGAAATTATTGAAAGTAAATTATTTTTGGCATCAATTTCTATACAGAATAACACTGATTAAAGTAAAACTATTGAGTATCTATAAACTACATCATGCTTAAATCTGCCAATTCATTAAAGTTGCGTATACCGGTGTTTATACTTGCGTTAACATTCATTATGAAATTATTGAAAGTGAATTATTTTTGGCATCAATTTCTATACAGAATAACACTGATTAAAGTAAAACTATCGAGTATCTATAAACTACATCATGCTTAAATCTGCCAATTCATTAAAGTTGCGTATACCGGTGTTTATACTTGCGTTAACACTCATCATGAAATTATTGAAAGTAAATTATTTTTGGCGTCAATTTCTATACAGAATAACATTGATTAAAGTAAAACTATCGAGTATCTATAAACTACATCATGCTTAAATCTGCCAATTCATTAAAGTTGCGTATACCGGTGTTTATACTTGCGTTAACACTCATTATGAAATGATTGAAAGTAAATTATTTTCGGCATCAATTTCTATGCAGAATAACACTGATTAAAGTAAAACTATCGAGTATCTATAAACTACATCATGCTTAAATCTGCCAATTCATAAAAGTTGCGTATACCGGTGTTTATACTTGCGTTAACACTCATTATGAAATTATTGAAAGTAAATTATTTTTGGCGTCAATTTCTATGCAGAATAACACTGATTAAAGTAAAACTATCGAGTATCTATAAACTACATCATGCTTAAATCTGCCAATTCATTAAAGTTGCGTATACCGGTGTTTATACTTGCGTTAACACTCATTATGAAATGATTGAAAGTAAATTATTTCTGGCATCAATTTCTATACAGAATAACACTGATTAAAGTAAAACTATCGAGTATCTATAAACTACATCATGCTTAAATCTGCCAATTCATTAAAGTTGCGTATACCGGTGTTTATACTTGCGTTAACATTCATTATGAAATTATTGAAAGTAAATTATTTTTGGCATCAATTTCTATACAGAATAACACTGATTAAAGTAAAACTATCGAGTATCTATAAACTACATCAAAGTATCGAGCTATCGAAATATATAACAGAGTATTATAACTTACGGACAGGTAGCCTAAATATAATGTAACCCGGCTAAATTTCGAATTTATTCTTACCCTATTTATATACAATAAAACAATGGCTATATATGAAGTATCTACAGAAAAACATGAAGAAATAAATTTTAAAAGAATTTGTTACAATTTTAGATATGTCTTGTAGATCACGAATTGCAGGATTAAACGAAAAACTGACAACCCTAGAACGAAGGATTGAATATCTTGAAGCTTGCGTAAGTTCCTTTTATTTTGAGATTGGAAATTACATATATGTATGGATACAGATTATAACACGCATCAATCTGCAGGTTACAAAAGGAGAAACATTGACCTAAACGTAATGTACGAAGACATTTTTAAATTTCATAAGTCTTTGTTATTGGTTGTACATTCGCTTTCAAGATGGAGAACAAAAGGACGATAAGATAAATATCTGTATGAATGCTACATTGCACTTTTCTCTTTTGCCTCCTTACATTTTGTCCTATTCATATTCCTTACTATCGGTTCTGGACAAACATAGCCCCCCTATAACAATTTCTTTCTACTGAAGCTTGTATGTACTGTAAGTTGGCGGTCTATCTCCAAGCGATCGTATCATTGATTTGTATTGTACACTCGTATCCGGGGACAGACGTTGATACAGAATTTCCAAACTTAAGGCTACAAATCCACACATTATTGGCAACATGACAATTAGTCTGGATTGATTGTGCAGCCTATGAGATACCCAAGCATAAGCTAAAGGTGCATTGGCAGCACCTGGAAAAGAAATTACAAATTGCGTCATTGATTTCAAAGCGGAGAACATAAATTCCTTCTTCTAGACTCATCATATTTATTTGTATTCGTGGCTATTTATATAGATTGGTTAAACAAATGCGTTCATTGGTATTTCATTGACTTCTGTGTTCCTTCTTTTCTTCTCAACGTTTCGCAAATTGACACGTGATGCATTTAGCCTACTACTATTTTTATAATCATATTCCTAAATTTCAGACAGTTCCAAAAGCAAAATTTTGTAGCCCTAATAGATTTTCCAACTTAATCCTCTGTTTTGTACCAGCTCAGATCTTTGAACGATACAAGTTCACATAAGACAGAAAATGTTAACACATTGCGTACGGCATTCTTGCTTACTCAGACCTTGCACATTTTTGAACGTCCTAAAAAGTTGAGTACAGTACATACAAGCTTTTCTTAACACGTTGGCTGCCGTGGGGGTAACCGGTGACCGGCGCAAGAGATTTTACTGAAGATCCAAAATATTCGCAATGGGTACTAATAATTATTTTATAAATGCAGTTATTGTAAGAATAGTAATGCGATTCTTTGGTCTCCAATACTTGCACGTTATTTACATTTTGCATAATTCGGTCAAACGCTGTAGTATTTCATAGCGTCGCCGTTCTAATACGGCAAAATACGCACGGCAGTCAACGTGTTAATACCGACTGGTACGTTTACACTTGTCCGATATTCTAACATTCATTTACTTTGCAATTATACTATCAAAAGTTGCCGCAAGGCTTTATTACTTTAGCAACGTACCGATCAACATTAAAACGAGATATCTCGTGACCCGTACGCAATGTGTTAAGAAACTTACTAACACGCTGCACTGGGTTGATTCGTCTGTTTATCCTCACTGTTTAGAGCAACAATACTAACGACATAGAAGATTCTATCGCTCATATAACTCAGTACGCTAGCTTATAAGAGTGTCTTATAACAAAAACAGTATCTGTGTTGAATGAAACATATTTCTATGATACGCTACAGAATGAATTAATTGAATGTGTAATCTTTGAATATATATCCATCTAACTTGTAAGAAAGGCTTGTCATAATTCCAGCGGTTAACATAAATAGTTGATTCCTTTCGTTATTAGTAGATTAAGAGAGCTCGATTAGAGAACTCTGATAAATTTCAGTTTGAATTGAATATTATAGAAGTGGGAAGAAATGTACTTACCAGCCCAGAAACCGTTCCAATTGTCATCTTTATGCCTAATATTAGTCAATGCATATCGTACGGTCGCATATGTAAAACCTGCTGCCATTGGAACGACCATGTAGCCAGCATAAGTATTGGCGACCTCCCTGAGAGGCCAGGACGTTCTGTTAAAATCGCCCAAAAAATGCATAGTCGCATGATACATTCCAAATAATCCGCCAACTCTCACGAGTGAACTAACTTTATCCTTTATGTTGTGTCCTTCCGGCTCATTGTGATAGCGAAAGCTGGTAAACATTGTGGCTACAGGTCCAGACCTGATAAAATATATTAACGAATTGTAAGTATGCTCTCGTTATTTGATAATTTTCACAAAATATACTTTATGCCGTACAAACGTATGTATAGCTACTCTCGAAGGAATAACCAGAATGACATAATAAGGTTGCCATAACTAAAAATATCCCGATTAGACGGTACAATACCTTTTGACAAAGATATCAATTAATGTCTAGGCAATGGCATTGAAGAAAATGAATTTAAAGACGTTGATACGAAAATGCTGAAAGAACTGTGAGGTCAGTACTACACAGGGTGCTTTCTTATCCTTTCAGCAGACGTTGCTTATCATCAACATTCCAAAATGTGAACGCACGTCTGCTACATCGGTTCATTCGGAATTACTCACTATTACGGAATTTCAGCCAATGAAATGTAGAGCATCCAGAGTGGCAGGCCAATAGGAAACGAACGACTCTGGTTCGTAGTGACTTCTTCTACCAACGTATAAATCACAGGCAGAAAATTTGATTCGTTTGAGAAGCAACCTAGTGTACACCAGTTTCACTGTTTTCCATACAACTCTTTTCTAACTATTGCCAAAAACGTACCTATTGAATAATCTGATGCAAAAGCTGTAAGATGCAACATCTTACGAGACAAATTATATCCCAGGTGCGACACAATATTATTTATTTAATAACCGACCTATTTGTCAAACTAAGCAATTCTTCAAACTAAACGGTCTTTGCATTAATGATCCTATTATTAGTTGTCAAAAGTTGTCCGAGTTTCAAATAGACTATGCCAATACTGTACTTGAAAGTTGATTAATAGTACGAAGAATTGTGTTCAATGAAATATTGTGTCACCTTTAATACCGAATTAATTTTCCTATTTTATTTGAGTTCAGTGCGCTTAACAAAGAAAATCTTGATTACAGATTGCGAGTCAAACTCGCTTGCGTACGCTGTATGAAACTCATATTTGGATGAAACCTGCGGATTCAGGATCATCCGTCGCTCAACAAACAATAAATACAAACGTGGAGGGTCTAACTAAGAAATGCGTTGACGTGCCAAATTCTCGTAAGACGATTGAACAAAGTCTACGCTCTTATGTGTTTACATTACAATATAATCGAATAGCGGAATAGTGTCTTTTAGTTAGAAGAATTGTGTAATCGCTAAGAGGAAATCTGTTTATAGCCGTCGGTCCTGATGCATCCAAGGATAAGGAATACAAAAATCCAGAATATTTCTGCTACCACATAGACAGTTTTGCGGAAGCTGAAGTTGAAATGGCAAAGTTCAGACTGCCCGCTCCGTCTAATAAAAGGGAATTCAAGCAATAGGTAGCGAGCTTATTAGGAATTGTAATTATATTTAGTAATGAAAGTGAGAATGTCGATGGGAGAATTAACACGTTGGCTGCCATGGGGGTCACCGGTGACCGGCGCAAGAGATTTTACTGAAGATCCAAAATATTCGCAGTGGGTAGGAATAATTATTTTATAAATGCAATTATTGTTAGTATAGTGATGCGATCCTTTGGTCTCCAATACCTACACATTATTTACATTTTGCATAATTTAGTCAAACGCTGTAGTATTTCATAGTATCGTCGTTCTAATACAGCAAAATACGCACGGCAGTCAATGTGTTAAGATGCGTGTAATTAGGAAAATAAATAAAAATGAAAAGATTTATCTGAATGTGTAATCGAAGTTAGGTTACTAATGATTTTCTAAGTGACGGGATGATTTTCTAAGATACGGGGCGAATGTAGGTACGGGCATGCGATATAGAATTTGCCGCTTTCGTTGAAGATGGAGCCCTAATGGATATACCGGTAGGCGGGGAATCTTCGGGCGTTAAGAAAGCATTAAATTAGCCTACTGCAGACGCGTTTAGGTACGTACATATGAGACATGTCGCTTGGGAGATAGGAAAGAGTCGTCACGTGGGCAAAAAAGCGTTATAAAAGGACGTCGAGCGTTTCGAGGGGAAAAATCGGAATTCGAGTAGAGTCAGTACGCTATCAGCCGGTGAGATATTTCTTTCTTTTTTCGCTGCCGCGCGCGCAATCCGGTTCGTCGATTCGTCGATTCGCTGCAGACTCAATTCGCCTTCGCTGAAGAGGTTACGGAAAGCGGCAGGTTACGGAAGGGGGCCACTCCGATCCGGATGAAAAATGTCATCTGTCACGCAGAGGCAGCTCTCGATCTTCTTTAAAAGACCTTTCCTCAGGGGAACCTTCTCTACTTCCCACTCAACTTGGCCCATCAATCGCATCAACTTAAGGTATGCGCATGACGAATGCGCTACGAGTTTCTTCCTCCAACGGCCACGAAACTTCAACCACCAACGACAACATAAACTGCAGCAGAAAGTAGAACGGTTAAGGTGAGTTTCACTACTTCATCTAATACGTTCGAGAACGATGCGAGAGGCGGCAATCGATTCGAACACTTTCCCGTCTGGCATTGACGCTCTTTATTATTAATATGCATTAAAGGTTGTTATCGTGAGACTTCACAGAAAATCGGTATGCGCTTCGATAGCGGGCAACTCCGCGAGTCTATTTTAGGATATGCAAGGAGTAGGGAAAAAGAAAATACGCACTTCCCTGTTTATAGCTTCGTTCTAATAACTATGGCAATGAAATCTTCCTTCGACTGGCACGGATTGCAGTGTATCGCCGTTTGCGTCCCTCGATGTGTTATCGCTTTTATGATCACCGTTTCAGATGTACTTATGATTCCGTTCGTCGAATCATCTCTATCCTCTACTTTTCGCACACGGGCAACAAGAAAAGAGATTGAGAAAAAAAAAGTTCTTTCGGTGCGAATAATATAATTATACCTTTCTCGCAGTCGTCCTTTTCCCTATACTCTTCTCTTACTAGCTCATCTTCGCTAGACATGTCAAAGAAGAATAGGTTAAAGATTATCATCGTTCAGTCTATTGCAGATGTTTTAGCGCAGGCTCTAATTCGATATGAACTGCTCGGGCGAAAGAAAAATTTGAAGCTGTTCTTTCAACCGTTTTCAGATTGAATAATGTCGAAGGACGGCGGGGAGTTCGTTCGATGGCAGAGACCAACTGGAAATCGACGAAAGATGAAAGTCGTGAAATGATGGCACTTTGGCCCGATGTTGTTCGCGACTTAACGGACGCTGGCCGTCATCTTGACATACCAGAAGTTAACAAATGGCTCGTCAAGGTGATTTTCCTACTCAAAGAAATCGAAATAAATTGATTCGACACCTTGTCCGGCTAATCCCTCGATAATCGGCAATGCAATTAAATCGAAGCTTTCCTCATGCGAAACAGGTGCTGCAATATAATGTTCCAGGAGGGAAAAAGACGAGAGCATTGACATTGGTACATTCGTATAGATTACTCGCACCTCCTGACCAACTAACCGAAGAAAATATTCGTTTGGCGCGGATTTTAGGCTGGTGCGTCGAAATGGTTCGTTCTTTGTTATCCAACAGATTGTACGCGTCATCTGACGAAACTCCTCAATCCTTTATTCTGATTTACAGATGCAAGCGCATCTGCTGCTACTCGACGATATTTATGATCGGTCAAGTACACGGCGGAATATGCCTTGTTGGTATCTACACAACGACATCGGTTTGGCAGCTATAAACGATGGATTGTTGTTGGATAAGGCCATGTATCAACTACTTCGAACGCATTTTAAAAGCAGAGACTGCTACAGCGAACTCTCTGAAGCGTTACAGGAGGTAAGATCGCGGTAACATCTGCGCGTTGCTTGCCTTCAAACGAAATTCGAGAATGAACTTGGTGTACCTGTAGAATCAGTTGATATACAGCATTCATCTGAAAATTGTAGCGTGGGCAACGAACGGGGAGATTCTCGATAAAAGTTAATTGAAGACTCGTTGAGAAACGATCGAATTAATCTCGGTACAAAACACGTCAGTATGAACATTTTATGCATTTTTCTCGCTGTTATTGTTTCATAGTTTGTTAGCTGATATTCTGCATGCATAGTTGCCTTCTTTGGCTCAAATACAGTAGTTCATATATATGAATATATATATATCAATACAGTATGATCATGCTTTTTGAGTTGAGTTGAGTGGAGTTGATCAAATGATTTGTTCAGTTTTTATGTGTGGAGTAACTGTTTGCCTGTGCGGCTTTTTCCGCTAATTTATATTCGAAAATAATACTAGATCGCACATTATCGTAGAAAGCTTCCTTCGGTCGAATATCACGTTCCATAAGTTGTGCTATTTTAACTAGTATAAATAAGTATTGTTCTGTCGTTCGCCATGAAAGGTTTAATTGAATTTAATAAATATGCCTATATTGCACTTGGTTTCTTTCAGCGTCTTCGCAAATATGTCAGCAGAGTCGGGATTTTTACGACGCGACACAAAAGTCTGATCGGTTGGTCATTTAGCAATTAGTAATGACGCAGCGTTCAAACATACTGTACTTGCACGTACCTGACTAATAATCAACATTCCCTTCTGCAGAACCTTATTAAACTGTCCATTCCGCACTTGTGCACTTATTTTCAGAACGTCTTGGGCACATAATATGATACTATAATTTGCAGGCTACTTTGAAGACTTTAATGGGGCAATGTTTAGACTTATTATCAACGAACTTTGGAAAGAAACCAAATTTAAATTTGTTCACGATGGATCGATATAACGCCATTGTAAAATACAAATCCGCTTATTATACATTTGTATTGCCTGTCGCCCTTGCCATGTATTTCGTGAGTAGTTTTATAGAAGTTTTCACTTCTTTTTACGCAAAACGAGTAAATACTGTATGAGGCGCAACAAAATAATAGGTTTTCTCGGTTTTTCCATGCAATAATGGAGGCTGGGGTACGAGATCCAGAAATGCACAGACAGGCGAAAACGATTTTGTTCGAAATGGGCCACTTCTTCCAAGTGCAGGATGATTTTTTGGACGCCTACGGGGACGAACAGATTACGGGGAAAGCAGGTACCGATATACAGGAAGGAAAATGTTCGTGGTTGGTCGTTGTTGCCTTGCAACGGGCGACGCCGCAACAGAGAAAGATTCTAGAGGTAACAACTGACAGTTTAATGTAAATTACGATTCTTCGAAAATGCGCATTTCATCTTTTTTCTCTTGGCAAATGTACCTTCTTCTATCGTTACACAGGAATGTTACGGTTGTAACGAGGCAGAAAAAGTTAGGCGAGTGAAGCAGCTATATAACGACTTGGGTCTGCCAAACATGTATACCATATATGAAGAGGAAACGTATAACTTGTTGAACACTCACATACAACAAATATCGCGTGGCCTTCCACATGATCTTTTCCTAAAGTTACTCGACAAAATGTATCGCAGAATAAAATAGGAGAGAGTATTTTCGGCGCCAAGAGACTGACGAATCAGTACATTGCCGTTTTAAGTTCAAATATTTTCAACGATCCATTTGAATTTTATTCTAAGGTGGATCCTTTCTTCTTGTCAATCTATGTGGGTTTGGAAGAATATGTTAAAATGATATATTTCGTACTCTGTCATTTAAGAGTGTGCATAGAACGTACCTAAGCAATTAAATGATATTCAACAAGAGATTTTTGTTTTCATATTGAGATATGTACTCGTCAGAGTAAGACACTCGAACATAAGTTAAAATTAGATAAAATTAGATATACGCTTGTCCAGCAGTCTATGTTTACATAATGGCATTATTTACGAGAAAATGGATAATGCTCTTTGTGCAGGTCCGCAGATGTTTTAATAACGGGGTGAGTGCCAAAGGATATTTAATATTTCTGCGTTTCACATTTTCTCCTATGTTTTCTATGTAGTCTCATTTTGTTCTATGACATTATTTTAGAGCGTAGTCTGTCAGAAAACATACTAGCAGCGGAATCTATTGAACAGTATGCTACACATGTATTAGACGTGCATATTACGTGCATATATGTGTTTTACGCGAGCAGCTCGTGTCTACTACGTCTAGATTGTTACTATCATTCGCATTCGAAATCGTTCAATGTGATAACGGTCAGCCAATTTGAGTCATTTCTGTTAAGAAATGGTTTACCGTAACAACGGTAGGTTCCAGTTAGCGAATAACGAAGAAAACGAAGCGAAGCTAAAAGTATTCTGATCGTACAGGAAATAAGTTCTCATAAGTTTACCCAAAAAACATATTTTTTTTATAGAAGTAGAGTGTCGGCTGTTTCAAGTTATCCGTTGTCTTGCAGACAAAGGTACTTAGGGGGACCCCGGGAGGAAGATTGTGAATTTTTTAATTGATTGGCTAAATGAATGATCGGTAATGATGACTCAAATTATATCGGAGCCAGTAATTTCTATAATTTTCATCAGTTCAATCCAGCGGATTATTATAAAATTGAATACAGCGTATAGTCGGTAAGTAATTGACTCAATGACACAGCCGACTATCATCGAAATGTATGCAGAATTTAATATAGAAAAAAAGTCCCTCTCTCATTGAACCTTTAATATCAAAATAATCTATCAAAATATTCTGACGATGCTTCGTGGCCCACCCTGTGTACTGAGGAACATAAACGAAAAAATGAATTAGGGTGCATGGAATGGTGATAAAGTATAAAAACTTGATATACGTAGTAAAGAGTATAGAAAGCAGCAAAGTTCATATGTTTTTCAAAATGAAAGTGCACTTAATACATGGGTGCCCTAGAGCATGGGCCAATCTATTTAAAATGGTTAGAAGCGAACATAACAACCCGTGCACTCTAGCGGAATTGAGATAAAAATGAGGGGCTTTACAAATCATTTTATATCAGTATAGAATTGAATGACGCAATAGAGAGAAATTTCGTATGCCAACATTCGGTGATAAGAGAAACTCGCTTTTTTATTCAACAGGCGGAACACAAATAACGTGTCCGATAAGATATGTAATGTCTTAAGGACTGACAGTGCAAAACTATCGAAGAAAACTTTTCTCAGCTGGCGACGATCTTGGAAAAATGACTTTGTTCTATCTTGAATCTTTATAAGAGGTCGTTTCGGAAAATCTTCTGAAGAGTCGAAAAGTGGCGATGATTGGGGAAAAATTGAGAAGGCCTGGTTTAAGAAAAAAATGGCCTTTTAATTGGGCTTACCTTCAGTATTTCGATGCGTCATGAATTGGCAGAATTGGATAATTAGAGGGTACGTTATCAAAAAGTTCATTTCGCCGATGACGAACGAGTGAATGTGCCAACTTGGGAGCGGCCGGTCCGGCTCCGGGGATATAAGAAGGAACGGCCGGTCGTCTTTGTCAAACCGTTCGTTGCGGAAATCGGCAGGGCCAGTTCGGATGAAAAATGTCATCTGTAGCGCAGAGACAGGCCACGATGGTCTATAAAAGTTTTTTCTTCCGTGGCATATTTGCAAATTGTCAGTTAACAAAGAGAACGGTCAGTCAGGGAAGGAATCAATCTAATACGCGTGCACTTCATCAACGCTCGAACCAACAAGGATTCAGGTCAGTTTCAGTGCAACCTACGTACGTGCAACGCTTACAAATAAACGGTTAACGCTTCCTTGCGTCCGAAGATTATCGTCTCCAAGTCGACCTTTCCCTACTTTGCGCGTCGTTAACATTCACAACTATTCAACTACTACTATTCACAACTATTCAAACACACCTCTTTCTCCTGTCTTATTGTCTCATTTGACGCATTCATTTTACGCTTTAGATCAAGTAACCCGCAAGTAGGACGGCTTTCTTCTCTGGCGCACGCGAATTGGCTATCGACAAAGGACGAATGTCATGACCTGATGACTCTTTGGCCCGATATTGTTCGCGAATTAACAGACGCTGGTCGTAACGTTGACGTTCCGGAAGTGAATGATTGGCATGCGAAGGTGATGCTTCACATCTAATTGTCATTTTATGAATCGGTAAAAAGCGCGAAGATAAAAAGGGGGAAGATAAAAGTATACGTTTGATAGGTAGAGATAGCGCGCAGAAAAAGAAGCGTATAGATTGCGAAGAGTTGAATGAAACGGAGTTAAGAATGACATTTTCACAGATGCTGGACTACGTTGTTTCACACGGCAAGCTGCATTGGGCATTAGCATTATCGTATTCTTTTAAATTACTGGCACCGCAGGAAAAGCTTACCGAGGAAAACATTCGTCTGGCGCGGACTCTAGGCTGGTGCATCGAAATTGTACGTTGCTTAGTAAAAAAGGCTCATCTAGATTTTCCACACTTTCTATTATCCCTTTACTTCTATGTAGCTGCAAGGGTACTTCAACATAATTGACGATATCCAAGATCGATCGACCACTCGACTAAACATGCCCTGTTGGCATTTATACAATGATATCCATTTGGCAGCCATAAACGACGCATTATTGTTGGATAAATCCGTCTACCACCTGATCAGTGCCTTGTTTAAAGGCAAAGATTGTTATGTCGATTTGCTCGAAACATTTCACGAGGTAAATGCAACGTTTGATTGAACCTTTCTATAAATAAATATGCCGGCTATAAAGGCACCGTTTATTATTCGGCGTTAAATGAGACGATTACTTTCAGACGACGTTAAATACAATAATGGGACAGTCTTTGGACTTGTTATCGACTAACTTTGGAAAGGAAATCAATTTCGACTTGTTCACTATAGATCGATATAATTGCATCGCAAAATATAAAGCAGGGTACATGTACCTCTTACCGATCAAGCTCGCTATGCATTTGGTGAGTGATCATCCACGGTTCGAAACTTTAATCTCTCAGCGTTAGTAATGGAATTAGTGTATATTAATAGTAATTCTTTCTTTTCGCCTAAAGACTGGCATACGAGATCCAGAAGCACACGAAGAAGCGAAAAATATTTTAATGAAAATGGGCCACTTCTGCCAAGTACAGAATGACTTTTTTGACGTTTACGAGAATGAGCAAGTAACGGGAAAAATGGGAACCGACATACAGGAAGGAAAATGTTCTTGGTTGATCATAGTAGCGTTAGAACGATCGACACCGCAACAGAGAAAAATTCTGGAGGTAACAACGCCTTTTTTACTCTCTACTAACTGCTCTACTACTAGAAGAAAAATGATTTCCAAGAGTGTATCCTGTAAAATCTTCATCTTTTCTATTTTCTCCCTTTTACTTTCTCACTGTTACAGGAATGTTACGGTCATGACGAGCCGGAAAAAGTTGCACAAGTGAAGCAAGTCTTTAAAGAATTGGATATACCAAGAGCCTATGCCGTGTACGAAGAAGAAACGTATAATTCGTTGAAGAGTGACATACAGAAAGTATCACGTCTTCCACACGATCTTTTCCACAAATTAATCCACTTTTATCTTGGAAACATTTCGGAGAAATAATTGACACACTTATACAATTGATTTATAAGCGAAATCTCACTATACCTTTTTATACCATGCTACGTACATTTAAACTAATATTTAATATTAATATTAATTAGTAATATAAAGTGGAAGACTCATTTTGAAAAAATCTCCTTTCCTTTGTTTAGATCAAATTATTGGAGAATCTACTTCCGTGTCAACTGAGGTTGTCCTTTAATTCTAATTCATTTTATCTTTTAGCTCTCTCTTTTAAGTCGCATGAGCTTTAATAGACATATTTTCGAATGTGTTTAAAAAATGTACGAATTGTATTTTGTACGAATGAAATGTTCTCGCGCCTTTTGCACAGGGAATTCTTAGATGGCGCCATCTCTCCTATAATCACTCTTTTACAAAACATTCCCATTCGTTTCGACTGAGATATTCCCTAGGACACAATTATTCTACATTACAATCGTACAATGTCTTACATAATATAGTAAAAAAAGAATAGTAGTAATAGGAGTAGTACATTACAATCGTACAATGTCTTACATAATATAGTAAAAAAAGAATAGTAGTAATAGTAGTAGTAGTAGCAGCAGCAGAAAAAAATGTAGAAGGAAAGAACTTTTCGCGCCTTTTACCGGAAACTTCTCGTTACTAATTCAGAATACGAAATGCACCAAAAGTACATTAAATACATACAAGTTAATGAATTCGTTAAAACGTTCATCCGTACTATAATCTACTTTCTTTACATAACCGTAATTAATGTGTTATTAGTCAAATATGATATTTATATGTTCGCATATGTTGTGTCTCGTATGGTTCAATCTAGGCATAAGCAGATAATTGAGTAGACGCTACATTGTTGCATAACAAACATCCTTGTTCTATAAAGAAAAAAGACTTGTCCGTAGTACGGTTGCATTAATTATGATTTCGATATTGGTGCCATTTACGAATGTGACCATTTTTTTTCGAGGCGATACTTATTGAGAAGCAATTATTTGAATATGAATCTTTCTAACTTTATACTTTGAAAGTTGTAGAAAAATGTAGTTAACCTGTAAGATCGATTATGAGGGTGAGCCACGTAAATGAATGAACGGACGCGACAGGGAAAGGCTTTTTATAGGCATTTCACGGTGTACCTTGCAACATGACGTCTTAACACTTTAACGACCGCTAGCCGATTAATCGGCTTTTCGATTCCAACTGTTATTTACCGGTAGCCGATTAATCGGCTTTTCAATCGTCAACGGTTATATTAGGTAAAATAAATATCAAATCATATTATGACGATTCTAAATGACAATAAAATTACACTGCTTTGAAACCAAAGGATTCTCAACAACACAATCAGTATGTTTGAGTTATAGATGTTTACAAATAGACACATACACAATTCCTGCGCGATATCCAAAACAGAGTCGGTCGTTAGTGAGTGGCATCTTCAGTCAATAGCGGTCGATAAAGTGTTAACACATTGCGGACGGATGACGAGATATCTCGTCATTCCTATTTCGTCGTTCGGAGCCATTGACGAAATATACCGTCTTGCGAAATTTCGTCATTCTGGACCACTGATGAGATATATCGCCTTGCATATTCTGTCGTTTGACGCAGGTAACGAGATATCACACAATTGCTACGTGATTGTCAGCCGCAGTTTTTCGTAATTTGTGTTGCGAATTAATTATTTGAAGCTCTGAAATATGGATAGCGACAAAACGATTAGCAATATTACAGAAATATTTGTGGACAGTTTAACACTTTGACTGCCAAGCGTTTCTTGCTAAGTTGGAACCGCGATGCGATAAAATAATGCAGAGTTGTTAGAAGCCAAAGTATTGAAGCACCGTTCCAATATCAATTGCTTTTACAAAATTCCAAACAGGCTTCATTGCGAATTTTTTGCATTTCTAGTCAAATGTTTTGCACCGGTCATCGCGTATTTTACTATGTTAGAACCGTGACGCGATGAAATACTACAGAGTATGTTTAAATCATGCAAAATGAGGATAACGCAGAGTTGTTAGAAAGAATTAAAGCATCGCTCCAATATCAATTGATTTTACAAAATTCCAAACAGGCTTCATTGCGAATTTTTTGCATTTTTAGTAAAACCTTTTTCACCTGTCATCGCGTATTTTACTATGTTAGAACCGTGACGCGATGAAATACTACAGAGTATGATTAAATCGTGCAAAATTAATGTAACGCAGAATTTTGAGAAGCCAAAGTATTGAAACACCGTTCCAATATCAATTGCTCTTCAAGATTGCAAATAGGCTTCATTGCGAATTTTTTGCATTTCTAGTCAAATGTTTTGCACCGGTCACTGGTGACTACCGTGGTAGTCAACGTGTTAACTACTAACAAATCATCACTAATTTAAAAATATTTGACGCAAAAACATACCCGGCCACTGGGTACGATTAGCAATAGAATGCTCGGTCCGCAAAGTGTTAACAACGTTTGACCTAGTGAGAGTACGAAGGATTTACTAATAGTTGGAACTATTCGCGAAAGAAAGTTTACCTTATCGACAGGCGACAGAGCTTGGAAACGAATGAGAATTTCTTTTGGGGACTTTATCGGATCGCGTCGTAAGGAGATGTACGGTGAAGCACATTATGCATAGGCAGCACATTAAGTACTCGATAAGAATTGCTGACCTAACACCTCCCTCGCTTCTTTTCACCACTCCAATTGTCGATAAACTCTGAAAAAGTTGATGGTCAACGTTAAATGCAGACGTCCTAGCGAGACACTAACCAGTGATATTTTGACCGTTTCCGCGACCGTCTTCCCACTACTGTCCTCCTTTCGATTTTCATTGAAACAAGGTAGCAGAAAAAGCCTTTAGTCTAATTCAAATTCGAAGCGATCGTTCGAAGGGAGCACAGGAGGAAAATGTCAGCTGCAACGATCCTCCGTAAAAGTTCTTTCTTGCGTCGGATGTTTTCGCAAGGCAGAACTACTTATAAACGTATTCTCCGTCCAGTCGATGAAAGCTCGAAGCGACAAGGGTTGAGGTCAGTTTCACTTTGGATATAAGTAAACAGCCGGAGAAAAGTAGATTCGTTTTACCTTTTAGATGGACTAATCCGGAAGTCCGAGAGTTTTCTTCTGTGACGCAAGCGAAAGCGGATTGGTTATCGACAGAAGATGAATGTCGCCAACTGATGGCTCTTTGGCCCGATATTCTCCATAAACTAACAGATACCGATTCTAATCCTGAGATTCCGGAAGTGAATAATTGGCACGCGAAGGTGACGCTTTTCCGAAAGACAGAAGAAAATGAAAAAAGGAGGAAGAGAATAACAGAGATTTTCACAGATGCTGGACTACGTTGTTTCACATAGCAGGTTGGAATGGGCATTAGCGTTAGTGTATGCTTATAAATTACTGGCACCGCAGGAAGAGCTTACCGAGGAAAATATTCGCCTGGCACAGATCCTGGCCTGGTGCACCGAAATTGTACGTTCTCTTATATCATAGGAAAAAGGTTTATTCAGACAGGTTTCTATTATCGTCATACTTATATATAGTTGATAGGTTACATCAACGTAATAGACGATATCCAGGATCGGTCGATCACTCGACTAAACCTACCCTGTTGGTATCTACACAATGACATTCAGTTGGCAGCCATAAACGATGCGCTAGTCCTGGATCAATTCGTCTACCAGCTCCTTAGGATCTTCTTTAAAGACAAACCTTGTTACGTTGATTTGCTCGAAACGTTTCACGACGTAAGTTCTTCTAATCGTAACGTATCTTCTAACAAGCTTCAAAGAAATAACATTTCGTCACTTTCAGACGACATTAAGCCTCCTGAAGGGACAGTCTTT
This sequence comes from Cryptocheilus praepositus, assembly GCA_033815515.1. Lineage (NCBI taxonomy): Eukaryota > Metazoa > Arthropoda > Insecta > Hymenoptera > Pompilidae > Cryptocheilus > Cryptocheilus praepositus. The sequence goes on along the minus strand of JAWWQZ010000119.1, from coordinate 1,883,025 downwards.
CGACTTAATCTCGAATAACTTTGGAAAGAAAGTCAATTTCGATCTGTTCACTATGGATCGCTATAATTCCCTTGCAAGATATAAAACGGCCTATATCTCGACGTTACCGGCTAGGGTCGCTTTTCACTTGGTAAGTAATCTTCCGTCCGTCTTCGCCATCGGTAATCGAATCAATCGATTCTTTCTTTCTGCCTAAAGGCTGGCATTCAAGATCCAGAAGCACACCGGCAGGCAAAGGAAATTTTCATGAAAATCGGCCATTGCTGGCAAGTGCAGAATGACTTTTCTGACGTTTATGGGGATGAGCGAGAAACGGGAAAAATTGGAACCGACATACAGGAAGGAAAATTAACCTGGGTAATCGTTTCCGCTTTAGAACGATCAACATCGGGACAGAGAAAAATTCTGCAGGTAACAACGTCTTTTTTATTCTCTACTAACTACTCTACTACTAGAAGAAAAATCATTTCCAAGAGTGTATCGTGTAAAATCTTCATCTTTTCTATTTTCTCCCTTTTACTTTCTCACTGTTACAGGAATGTTACGGTCATAAGAATCCAGAAAAAGTTGCCCAAGTGAAGCGAGTCTTTGACGAATTAGAAATGCCAAAGGTATATTCTCTCTATAAAGAAGAACTCTATGATTCGATAGACTCTGACGTACAGAAAGTATCAGTTCTTCCACACGACATTTTCAACGTACTAATGCACCTTTTTCTTGGAAAAATCTCCAAGAAATAACTTCGATGGTTTATATAGTGGAATTTCGGAACATTAACCAGTTCTATATTATTTTTTAATATATACAGTGCGATTAACTTTCAACGTGTTTTCATTGTTATATTACCATAGTATAAGCGAAATTCTTCTTTACGTTTTCATAGCCTGGTACACTTATTCAACCACGTTATTCATAAGATAGTATAGATGCGAAAGAATATATATTTCATATATATCTTTCCTCCGATGAGAAGATCAGAAACAAGTGATGAGACTGTTCTTGATATATCCATACATTCATTGCTATAACAATATTGCTCATGCTATGCCGATCATGTTTTAACCCTTTGCACTCGAGCGGCGCCGCTGCGGCGCCCGATTAGTTTTAAAGTCTTAAATCGAGCGACGCTGGTACAACGCTATGTCGTTTTTTAAGTGGATCTGTATACGTTTCTTTGTTCCTAAATGTTTTTAAAGTAGTTGTAAAGTGTTTGCCGAATTTGGCCGAAATCGTCTCGAGTTGCTGGTTCGCGCAAGCGAAAAAGGCATCGAGTGCAAAGGGTTAATTACCGATAGGTTAAATCGGCGAAAGAAAGAAAAGAAGTTGCGTTTGATCGTACTAATCCGTTTCGTACGGCACTATATGAAGAAGTCATTTTGATAATCGAAATCATTTCCATAATCGTGTAGTCTTTTCTTCTTGGATAAAGAGGAAAAGTTGCATCACCGGTCGGTAGAAGACCGACAGCACTTTATCGACAGTACACTAAACTCCAACATATCTTTTCCCAGCTAGTCACGGTCTTGGAAAAACAGTGTCCTTTTTTTTTTGACAAACGTTGATCTTCTCGTTTGTAGATAGCGCGTAAACATTTCTGGCAATCGACCAACGATTCATACGATCTCATAAAAGCAAAACATAAAAAGCAACAGCTGTAGACGCATTATAAATGCAATGCGCATACACAAGGGTTCAGACGGATTTTAGAGTAAAATAACGAATGAAAGAGGAAAACTAATGCAAAGGCCTATCCGTAGGAAAAATAGAAATATAAATTCTAAAAAAATAGAAATAGAAATGCACTGTGCATACGGTTTTCGAATTTACTCGTATCTTATAAATAACCGCACCGCACCAGCAGTTTACCGAGGAAAATATTCTGCTATGGTAGACTTTTACAGAGCTACAAGGAGTTTCCCATATAACGAACGATACCCAAGATCGATCACAGCGATATTCGTTGATTTTCGATAAATCCGTCTACCACCTGATTCGGACATTTTTTAAAGGCAAGCGAACATTGTAACCTCGACACGCTCGAAAAGTTTCAGACGGATTTTAGAGTAAAATAACGAATGAAAGAGGAAAACTAATGGAAAGGCCTATCCGTAGGAAAAATAGAAATGCACTGTGCATACGGTTTTCGAATTTACTCGTATCTTATAAATAACCGCACCGCACCAGTAGCTTACCGAGGAAAATATTCTACTATGGTAGACTTTTACAGAGCTACAAGGAGTTTCCCATGCAACGAACGATACCTAAGATCGATCACAGCGATATTCGTTGATTTTCGATAAATCCCTCTACCACCTGATTCGGACATTTTTTAAAGGCAAGCAAACATTGTAACCTCGACACGCTCGAAAAGTTTCACGAGATAAGTTCAGAATGAGATTCGTTTGTTAGATGAATAGCTGAAGAGGAAGCAGACAGATTCAAGTGTTCGAAGGCATTAAATGCCTCATTCGACGTTAATTACAGAATCGACATTAAATACACAGATCGATTAAGTAATCTACACAGTTCTATGTCCACACAACAGATAACGTACTTACCATTGAGCAGCTTTGGAAAGGAAATAAATGAAAGAGGAAAACTAATGGAAAGGCCTATCTGTAAGAAAAATAGAAATGCACTGTGCATACGGTTTTCGAATTTACTCGTATCTTATAAATAATCGCACCGCACCAGCAGCTTACCGAGGAAAATATTCTACTATGGTAGACTTTTACAGAGCTACAAGTTTCCCATATAACGAACGATACCCAAGATCGATCACAGCGATATTCGTTGATTTTCGATAAATTCGTCTACCACCTGATTCGGACATTTTTTAAAGGCAGCCAAACATTGTAACCTCGACACGCTCGAAAAATTTCTCGAGATAAGTTCAGAATGAGATTCGTTTGTTAGATGAATAGCTGAAGAGGAAACAGACAGATTCAAGTGTTCGAAGGCATTAAATGCCTCATTCGACGTTAATTACAGAATCGACATTAAGTACACAGATCGATTAAGCAATCTACCAGTTCTATGTCCACACAACAGATAACGTACTTACCATTGAGTAGCTTTGGAAAGGAAATAAATGCCGATTTCTTCACTACAGATCGATATAACTCCCGTGGAAAATGTAAAATAGGAATATTTTCGTATAAGGACTGCCATTTGGAATCCAGACTCAACGACAGGCAAAATCTTTTTGACGTTTATGGAAATGAGTGAGTCATAGGAAAAATTGTAGCCAACAACATCTTTTTTAATCTCTCTTGTGGCAAAAGAATGATTTGCAAATTGAGAAGTATATTGCAGCCAATAACATCTTTTTTAATCTCTCTTGTGGCAAAAGAATGATTTGCAAGTTGAGAAGTATATTGCAGCCAACATCTTTCTTAATCTCTCTTGTGGCAAAAGAATGATTTGCAAATTGAGAAGTATATTGCAGCCAACATCTTTCTTAATCTCTCTTGTGGCAAAAGAATGATTTGCAAGTTGAGAAGTATATTGCAGCCAACATCTTTTTTAATCTCTCTTGTGGCAAAAGAATGATTTGCAAGTTGAGAAGCATATTGACTACTTTGTTAAGCGAACAAAAATGACAGATTACTTCCTCCTGTATCAATTCCGTTGGAGTCCGCTGTTATAGGGATGTTGGGATCATGACCAGCCAGAGAAAGTTGCAAGAAGGAAGCAAGTGTTTAACCGCGCGAACATATCAAAGGTATATTCTGTGTATGAAAAAGAAATGTATAATCGATTGAACACTGACACGCAGCAGGTATCGCTTATGCCTTAGAAGAATCTAAGAGAAAATATTTTATGCGTCTGCAATTAACTACAATATATTACCGTTAAAAGTCACATACTTGAGACGATTGACAAAAATTTTCTTACAAGGTGAACGCTTTTTCTTACTGACGATATATATTAAAAGATTCAAACAGTACCGAGTCGTATAAATTTTCTTTTTTATATCGTTATTTGTATGTTGTGTGGTAAGATTCCTAATTCCGTGTTATAAGCGGAATTCTCTGGTTGCAGCTTTGTAGCGCCATACGTTTAGTCAATAGGATTGTTCATAAGATAACGCATGTATGAAAAATGTCTCATAGTATATATATGTTATAATATCTAAATGTGCTTATCATTAAGATGGAACACTCATTTTCTCAAGATTTTGTTCTCTCTTTAGATGAAATTATTGGGGAATCCTCTTCTCTCCGAAGCGTTGTTTTGACAATTTGAGGATAATCTGATCGGGCGATGTAATATGACATAAGGATAATTTGAGAAGAAACGCCTTTTCTTACTTTTTCTCAAGATTTTCTGTTCTCTCTTTAGATGAAATTATTGGGGAATCCTCTTCTCTCCGAAGTCTTGTTTTGACAATTTGAGGATAATCTGATCGGGCGATGTAATTTGACATAAGGATAATTTGAGAAGAAACGAGCGATAAATGAAAGGTTTACCTTACATCATTTGTGATAGCGAAAGCGTCACAAATGACAATCTCCCGGCGAGAGATTTGCCGAGAGTAAAACGTGCACTTTGCTCGCACGGAGAGTATCCGAGCGATAGTGGTTCGACTATAAATGAGAGCGTTGACGCGTGTCAGTACGTCGATGCGCCGAAAATTTTCTTGCCACGCGCACACTCCGAACGGTAGAAAAAAGGGAAAAAGAACGATCCGATTTCGTTGTTTTCGCGAAGAAGGTTTCGCGAAGAAGGTTACTCGGCTCTCTTATATCGAAGTGAACGGCTCTCTTGTATCGAATGAAAAATGTCATCAGCATTGCGGAAAGAACTCTCGATGCTGTTTAATAGAGGCTCTCTACGCGGCACCTTCTCTTCCTCTCAGCAATTCTTCACAGGAACGAACTCAAACTATGCGCATAATCGATGCAGCGCGAGTTTCCTCGCTCAACAAGAAAAACAACAACAGGTTAGGTGAGTTTGCGCGGAAAGTATCAGGCTCATGCCTATGGATGATCGCTTCCATGTATGTATTAGCTTTATCGTAGAGAGTTTACTTCCGGTACGAGGTTATCAAACTTTCCTTGCAGATCTTTATCGCTGAAATCGATATAGTAAATGATATGAATAAATACGTACTCGTGTAGTACCTATAGCCTTGGCGTAATATCTTTCTTCGAAATGCGTGGACCGTAGTGTTCTCTTATCATTCTGTGCTCCCAAGGGTTATCGGTTTCATAATCGTCACGGTTATAGCATACTTATATATTCGTTCGTTGAATCTTCCGCATCGCAGCACGTTTTCGATGCATGCTATCAAGCGTCGATAAGAAACTTCGTAGAAAAGTATCTGCTGCCGCGACTAGGAAGATATTACGTCAGTTACATACGCAAATATTGAGTGGGTTAAAGGTGATCTCAACTGTGCTTATGGATCAACGTTTACATGACAATCGGTATTGTTCCACAGCTGTTAAAAAGGCGCCGGTGCAACATTTCATTTTTGCCTTTGTTGGAATTGGAAAATTTCCTCTCACTTCCGTACTCACAGCAATTACTTGAGATGCAAATAATAGTAAGATAAGTTGCCTGAGCAAGGCTTGTATTATTATTCTAATGCGCTTCTATCGGTATATAAGCGTTTTGAGAGTTCTACCGGCGACAGTTGTTCGGTACCTCTTTCCTTCCTTTCTTCCTTCCTTCCTTCCTTCTTTCCTTCCTTAGTATGAATGGCGCGTAAGCGACGCTAACGGAATCACAGGAACGTTTCTTACTTCACATTTACTTTGCTTCAGAAATTTGCGAAATACTGCAGAGACACGAGGAGTTCGTACTATGACCGAAACGAACTTGATAACGACGGCGGATGAGAGTCGTGAAATGATGGCCCTTTGGCCAGATATTCTTCGCGATTTAGCGGATAGTACCAGTGGCCTTGACATTCCGGAAGTTAACAAATGGCTAACTAAGGTGACGTTTCTCCGAATTCAAATTATTGCGAAGCAATGAAATATGAAGTTTTCACAGGTGCTGCAATATAATGTTCCAGGAGGGAAGAAGACTAGAGCATTGGCATTGCTACGTTCCTATAGATTACTCGCATCAGCCGAGCAACTAACCGAGGAAAATCTTCGTCTAGCACGTATCTTAGGCTGGTGCATCGAAATGGTTTGTTTCGAGGAGGCATAATAAATTAATTTCAAGTTAACCCATTGACTGCCACGCAAATTTGGCGCGTCTTGCCCTGGGTGCCACGTTTTATTTTAAAGAAGACATAAAGTTTTACAAAATATTAGGTGTACAACTTTGCTTCCGCCGTTTTGCAATAGATGGCTGTAGCGGTAAGTGGTAGTCGAAATAAATAGATCGTAGATGTCATACAATAAGCTTAGGCATTTGTAAACATAACGCCATCGAAATATTAGTCGATTTGTGTCTGCATCATAAAGTCATTCTCGATTAAACATGTCAGCTTACGAGCCAAATTCTCGTCATTTGCGGGAGGTTTTAATTTTCTGCTTTAATATGAAGAAATCTGCGGCTGAGGCTCATCGAATGCTCTCAAATACCTATGGTGAGGCCGCTATTAGTGAAAGAACGTGCCGAGAGTAGTTTCAACGCTTCAAGAACGGTGATTTTGACGTCGAAGACCGGCAAGGCGGTGGAAGAGAGAAGGTTTTCGAAGATGCAGAATTGGAGGCATTACTTGATCAAGACTCGTGTCAAACGCAACAAGAATTGGCAGTATCATTGGGAGTGACGCAACAAGCCATTTCAAAACGCCTGAAAATCATGGGAATGATTCAGAAACAAGGAAATTGAGATGTTGAACGGCGTTTGTTTGCTTGTGAACAGCTGCTTGCAAGGCAAAGACGGAAAGGATTTCTGCATCGCATTGTGACTGGGGACGAAAAATGGGTTCATTACGATAATCCCAAGCGCAGAAAATCATGGGGATATCCCGGCCATGCTTCCACGTCGACGGCCAAACCGAATATTCACGGTTCCAAGGTCATGCTCTGTATTTGGTGGGACCATCTCGGCGTAGTGCATTATGAGTTGTTAAAACCGACTGAAACAATCACAGGCGATCGTTATCGAACGCAATTAATGCGTTTGAGCCGAGCATTAAAAGACAAACGGCCGCAATACAACGAGAGACATGATAAAGTGATTTTATAGCACGACAATGCTCGACCCCATGTTGCGAAAGTGGTCAAGACATACTTGGAAACGTTGAAATGGGAAGTCCTACCCCACCCGCCGTATTCTCCAGACGTTGCTCCCTCGGACTATCACTTGTTTCGATCAATGGCACACGGCCTGGCTGACCAGCACTTCCGGTCTTATGAAGAAGTAAAAAATTGGATCGATTCGTGGATCGCTTCAAAAGATGACCAGTTTTTTCAACGCGGGATTCGTACGCTGCCCGAAAGATGGGAGAAAGTAGTGGCCAGCGATGGACAATACTTTGAATCATAAACGTATAACCAGTTTTTTACAATAAAGCCTCGAATTTCGGAAAAAAACGGCGGAAGCAAAGTTGTACACCTAATATAATAATATTAAGTTACTGATACTATATTGTAATGGCATTTACAGTATCTTCATTGAAAAAAAAAACACTACGAGATATCTCGTAGTTGGCAGTCAATGGGTTAACAGATCAGTTTCTCAGCTTCATTTCTCAGCTTCATTTTTCTGCTTTACAGCTACAAGCGTTCTTCGTCGTAATCGATGATATTCAAGATGGATCAACGACTCGACGAGGCGTGCCATGTTGGTATCTGCACAACGACATCGGTTTGGCAGCTATAAATGATGGCTTGCTCTTGGACAACATTGTCTATCAATTGCTCCGGATGCACTTCAGAGAGAAAGAGTGCTATCTGCCGTTGTTAGAAACCTTTCAAGAAGTAAGTTTCATTACAATTCTTATTTCCCATCCTCGCGTCTGCTTATGCAAATGACGAGATTCTAAGGAGCTCGGTATCTATGCAAAAGATTATGTGACACAACCGTTTACAGACGACGTTGAAGACTATGATGGGCCAGTGTTTAGACTTATTATCGACAAACGCTGGTAAGAGGCCAGATTTAACTTTGTTCACAATGGATAGATATAACTCTATTGTAAAGTACAAAACAGCATATTATACATTCGTGTTGCCCGTGACGCTTGCTATGCATTTCGTGAGTATTTTCTTTCAAGCGATAATGAGGAAGGAATATTTTCTTCGATTCTAATAAACGAACGCATCTTCACTTTCTTTACGCACGACAATGAAGGCTGGTGTGCGAGACCCAGAAATGTTCAGACAGTCGAAAAGTATTTTAATCGAGATGGGCCAGTTCTTTCAAATACAGGATGATTATTTGGACGTTTTCGGGGATGAGCGGGTAACCGGAAAACAAGGTACGGACATACAGGAAGGAAAATGTTCGTGGCTGGTCGTTGTCGCCTTGCAACGAGTAACGCCGCAGCAGAGAAAGATTCTCGAGGTACTTTCTTCTTCCTCTAGTCTTCCGAAGAAAATTCGATTTTCCCGAAATATTCGACTAAATAATAGCTTTGTTACACAGGAATGTTACGGTTGTAAGGAGGAAAACAAAGTCGCACGAGTGAAGCAACTATACAGCGACCTAGGTCTACGGAATATCTATGCCACGTATGAAGAAGAAACGTACAACACGTTAAACGATCACATAAAACAATTATCACGCGGTCTTCCACATGACCTCTTTTCAAAGTTATTTGAGAAAATTTATCGCAGAACAAAATGAGGGAGGACGTTTTATATATTCATAGACCGAGGAATCAGTAGATCGCTGTTATATACGCTTGCATAAGTTCAAATATTTGTTGCAAGGTGAACCGTTTTTTCGGTGGCTAATGTACTGAAACTTTAAGCGTTGGGTTAAATATATACTTTGTTGTCTACCCAATACACCGCCCGCACGTATAGTCTACGTAATCCATCATACATTCCTATTTTTCTCAAAACATTTCTATGGGTTAACACGTTGACTGCCACGCGTATGTTACTATATTAAAACCGCAACGGGATGAAGTACTACAGAATATGATTGAATTGTGCAAAATGAAAATAATGCGAGGTATCGGAGACCAATGAATTGAATCACTATTTAATATTAATCCCACTTAGAGAAATATAAATGCTATTGATTGAGTATTTCTTGAATTTTTTGTGTAAACGTGTTGACTACCGTGCATATTTTATTATATTAAATCCGCAACGCGATGAAGTACTACAGAATATTATTGAATTGCGCAAAATCAAAATAATGCGAGGTATCGGAGACCAAAGAATTGAATCACTATTTAATATTAGTTACATTTAGAAAAATATAAATGCTACCGATTGGCTATTTTTGATGAAGTACTATTTTGGATGAAGTACTACAGAATATGATTGAATTGTGCAAAATGAAAATAATGCGAAGGTATCGGAGACCAAAGAATTGAATCACTATTTAATATTAATTCCACTTAGAAAAATATAAATGCTATTGATTGAGTATTTCTTGAATTTTTTGTGCAAACGCGTTGACTACCGTGCATATTTTATTATATTAAATCCGCAACGCGATGAAGTACTACAGAATATTATTGAATTGCGCAAAATCAAAATAATGCGAAGGTATCGGAGACGAAGGAATTGAATCACTATTTAATATTAATTACATTTAGAAAAATGTAAATGCTATTGATTGCGTATTTTATTTTTATTTTTTGTGTTAACACGTTGACTACTGTGCGCCTTTTACTATATTAAAACCACAACGTGATGAAATAATACAGAATATGATTAAATTGCGCAAAATGAAAATAATGCGAGGTATCGGAGACCAAAGAATTGAATCACTATTTAATATTAGTTACATTTAGAAAAATATAAATGCTACCGATTGGCTATTTTTGATGAAGTACTATTTTGGATGAAGTACTACAGAATATGATTGAATTGTGCAAAATGAAAATAATGCGAAGGTATCGGAGACCAATGAATCGAATCACTATTTAATATTAATTCCACTTAGAAAAATATAAATGCTATTGATTGAGTATTTCTTGAATTTTTTGTGTAAACGCGTTGACTACCGTGCATATTTTATTATATTAAATCCGCAACGCGATGAAGTACTACAGAATATTATTGAACTGCGCAAAATCAAAATAATGCGAAGGTATCGGAGACCAAGGAATTGAATCACTATTTAATATTAATTACATTTAGAAAAATGTAAATGCTATTGATTGCGTATTTTTTTTTTAATTTTTTGTGTTAACACGTTGACTACTGTGCGCCTTTTACTATATTAAAACCGCAACGTGATGAAATAATACAGAATATGATTAAATTGCGCAAAATGAAAATAATGCGAGGTATCGGAGACCAAAGAATTGAATCACTATTTAATATTAGTTACATTTAGAAAAATATAAATGCTACCGATTGGGTATTTTTGATGAAGTACTATTTTGGATGAAGTACTACAGAATATGATTGAATTGTGCAAAATGAAAATAATGCGAAGGTATCGGAGACCAATGAATCGAATCACTATTTAATATTAATTCCACTTAGAAAAATATAAATGCTATTGATTGAGTATTTCTTGAATTTTTTGTGTAAACGCGTTGACTACCGTGCATATTTTATTATATTAAATCCGCAACGCGATGAAGTACTACAGAATATTATTGAATTGCGCAAAATGAAAATAATGCGAAGGTATCGGAGACCAAGGAATTGAATCACTATTTAATATTAATTACATTTAGAAAAATGTAAATGCTATTGATTGCGTATTTTTTTTAAATTTTTTGTGTTAACACGTTGACTACTGTGCGCCTTTTACTATATTAAAACCGCAACGTGATGAAATAATACAGAATATGATTGAATTGCGCAAAATCAAAATAATGCGAAGGTATTGGAGACCAAAGAATTGAATCACTATTTAATATTAGTTACATTTAGAAAAATATACATGCTACCGATTGGGTATTTTTGATGAAGTACTATTTTGGATGAAGTACTACAGAATATGATTGAATTGTGCAAAATGAAAATAATGAGAAGGTATCGGAGACCAATGAATTGAATCACTATTTAATATTAATTCCACTTAGAAAAATATAAATGCTATTGATTGAGTATTTCTTGAATTTTTTGTGTAAACGCGTTGACTACCGTGCATATTTTATTATATTAAATCCGCAACGCGATGAAGTACTACAGAATATTATTGAATTGCGCAAAATCAAAATAATGCGAAGGTATCGGAGACCAAAGAATTGAATCACTATTTAATATTAGTTACATTTAGAAAAATGTAAATGCTATTGATTGCGTATTTTTTTTTAATTTTTTGTGTTAACACGTTGACTACTGTGCGCCTTTTACTACATTAAAACCGCAACGTGATGAAATAATACAGAATATGATTAAATTGCGCAAAATGAAAATAATGCGAGGATTGGAGACCAAAGAATTGAATCACTATTTAATATTAGTTACATTTAGAAAAATATAAATGCTACCGATTGGGTATTTTTGATGAAGTACTATTTTGGATGAAGTACTACAGAATATGATTGAATTGTGCAAAATGAAAATAACGCGAAGGTATCGGATACCAAAGAATTGAATCACTATTTAATATTAATTACATTTAGAAACATGTAAATGCTATTGATTGCGTATTTTTTTTTTATTTTTTGTGTTAACACGTTGACTACTGTTTTTACTATATTAAAACCGCAACGTGATGAAATAATACAGAATATGATTAAATTGCGCAAAATGAAAATAATGCGAGGTATCGGAGACCAAAGAATTGAATCACTATTTAATATTAGTTACATTTAGAAAAATATAAATGCTACCGATTGGGTATTTTTGATGAAGTACTATTTTGGATGAAGTACTACAGAATATTATTGAATTGCGCAAAATGAAAATAATGCGAAGGTATCGGAGACCAAAGAATTGAATCACTATTTAATATTAATTGCATTTTCAAAATTACAAATGCGACCGATTGGGTATTTTTGAATTTTTCGTGGAATCTTTTGCGCCGGTCACTGATGACCACCATGGCAATCAAAGTGTTAAACTAACATTCCTGGATTCCGAAGGTAAGTTTCATTCACATTTATAAAACATAGTTGACGTTTCTTTCACCGCTTAATAACTTCTGTTGAGCCGCGTTCTTCATCAGGAAATATATTTACAATAATGTTTACGAACCTTCGAGACTTCCTGAGTAACGATAGGCGCCAGAGAAGCTTTATTTCTTTATTTTACGCTTCCTACCCCAAGTCTGACTTCTCTTCAGATTATTACGAATTTTTGCGCGCACAATCTGTTTTAACTCGTGCCTTAAACCTTTCAAATCGTCGGCCGACTCAATTTTTGGATCGAAAAACCTCAACGCATCTAGAACGAAACATTTGAAAGACCACCGAAATGTCATGTTACGTTAACCGAATATTTCATCGCTTACCGTCGAATCGTGGATCGTTAGTCGAGAAAAAGAATGTGTCGCATTTCTTGAAGAAATGAATTCCACCGCAATCTTCTTTATCAGCTATGTCCCCCAATTGTCCCTTGTCCGTTACTTCTTCAGTATTATCATTGTCATCGTCCGACGAATCATATTTAAACGCATTCGTCGAGTCCAAGCGGAACTGAAATTTCTTATTTTTTTCCTCAGGTATCCTTTCCGCATTAACGCTTCTCGAATCTGTCAATATCAATAATTCCTTTTAAAACGCCCGAGAAATCAATTTTCTACTGCAAGATCAGAATTACTTTCTTCGACTTTTTCCTTTCCAAATCTATTTAATAAACTAAATTTCCCAGTCTCTTTCAAACTGTCTGTAAGTTTGTCGGACACAGAGTAGAAAATTTCTTTTGATGTTGGAATCGGGGTAATGTTCTCATCCACAGCTTCATGGGCATCACGTTTTTTAGCCTTTTTCACCGGTTTAGTTATTCCTCGGTCAACGCTGATTTCATACTCTTTATGTCCTTTTTCCATAGGATCATATCGTATCATTTTGTTCTTCCTAAAAAAGATGCATTTTGCACACTATTCTCGGTGAGAAAATATTTTCGCTCTACAATCCGTTGTCATTAGTTCTATAACGTTACTTGTTAAATGTTGTAGCGTTATCGTTTTTAACTGCTACCGGTGCACCAAGAACATCTTCCAAAATGTTTAATTGCCAATCCTTCTCTTTCATCAAATCAAGTTCAGTATCTTCTGCGACTGTAAGTTCGTTTTGTTCCTCTTCTTCTTGTTGCACTTTACTTTCATCAGCGTCGTCGAAGCGTTCGTCAAGAATGAATCTCTGATCATTTCCGTACCTCACTTGTAGCTTTAAGCGCTGCAAATTAATTCAGTAAATTATTGAGCTAACGAAGATGAAAAAAATACGCAGGATAAGTAAAACCGAACCTCTTCGCTTATATCTTTTGAAGGTTTCAGTTTTCCTTTATTCGCAAAACTTTCATCGTAATCTATATTGTCGTCGCTATCGTCGTCAAATAGTGCATTACGTTTCTTCTGCGTCTGCGTAACGTGCTCTTCGTTGACATCGTCGTCAAATACAATTTTCTTGTTTTGAGGCTTTGAATGCTATGTAAAGTACAGAACGAGTACAAATATGAATCAACGGTAACGATAACTTAATTTATGTAATTTAACTTACTAAATTTTTTAATGCCTCTTGCACAAGTTTTTCTTTCAATTTGAATGCTTTTTTTTTCTCCTTCAATGATTTTAGTCGCCTTTCTTCAGGATCGAACGTTTTATTTATATTCAATGATTTCTCCATGTTAGACGAATTGGCAGAAACGATCGTTGTCAACTTTCACTTATTCATTGTAAAAACGCTGTTTATAAATAATGATATAAAAGTTATCTTTGTATAATTTTCAATAACTTTCCATATATATATATATATATATATATAAATATTCCTTTTAGTTTAAGGCATGTAACAAAACTCTTCAAACTGAACTACCTACTCCGTAATATTATCCTGTAAAAATAGAAATAATTTCTTCAAATTACTATGAAAACACATGTTATAATGAAAATGACATATTATTTACAATGACAGCAAGCCAATAAAGATGATTGAATAAGTAGAAAAGTTGGTTATAATGAAAAGTGCGTTTAATGAATTGTTAAGGAAATGACAAATTTCCTTCGTACGAATACTGAGTTTTCCCGATATATCTTCAATACATTAACATAACAGGTATGGCAGAGAAGATAGTGGAATTTAAATAAGAGGAAAAATACGGACACGATAAAGAGTGGCAACGTGTGGTCATAGACGAAGTACGGGGGTAGACTTATCACCTTATGCGAGTTTATATTCGACAAACTGCGTTATCGAGTGCGTCCGAGATTGAGAATGTTTAAATTGATCGATTTTTTAGATAAAAATTATATATTTTATTATATAATATATATTTAATATAAAAAAATATAAAAATAAATATATATTTTATTATATAAAATTATTTAGATAAAAAAAAATCGTTTGCTCAAAATATTATAGATCCATAATAAAATAGCCTATAATAGGAAATAAATATTTTCACCTATGTATAAAGTGCATATAGGGATATTGGGTGGGAGTGAGAAGTGTTGAACGTAACGTCGCCGGTACCCTCATATGTGCCCATAATTATGAAAGTGGTCTAAGTCAAAATTTAAAAAAAATGAGTTTATCAGTTATTTCATACCACATTATTTTTAACTAAATTTATTCAATGTAATTTTTTCGAAATTGTCAAAAATGAACCATTAGATAGTGGTTGTAATTTCAACATTATATGGAATTCATTTAGTTTTAATTATGAAAGTGGTCTAAGTCAAAAATTTAAATAAATTATATAAACAACTTGAAAATGGCACGTGGCCTTCTTTGACGCGTTTCTGAACTACATAATAAAATAAATGACAATCAAATTTGAATAATAACGATATATTCAAGAATCAATAACAAGAAGAGTAAAAAATACCGCGGGTGAATCTGTCTCTTGGCTATTCAATGGATGAGATTCTTGAAAAATGAACCTTATAAAATGTTCTATAAAACATCTTTAGATGATTCTAAATTTCACGTTTTGGATCTTTCACCTAAAAAAGGAAGACCAAAAATATACGGAAATATTAAATTACTTCCATTATACACCACCATTAGACCAGTATCGGAAGAAAAACATAAAGATATTATGAGTTTACTACCGTACATCCCTCCAGTTTTTCAGGAACAAATTAAGAATCTTAAATACGCGAAATAATGATAAAAATGGATTACTGTTTAAAAATAATTAATAAATGTAATAAATGTTCACGAATTATTTCAATCAAATTATAATAAAACTAAAGTTCTTTATTATTTATTATATTATTAATTTTCAAAATGGTCTAAAATATAAAAATAATATTATCGTATAAAATTCACACAAAATTATATTCATAGTAAATTTCCATTAATTAAGACTAATAAAATTATAAATTAAAATGTCGCATAATGTAAAAATCTTTTTTAAATTATTCAAATGCAATTCATTAAATATCTCGAAACAAGAAATATATGACTTAGACCACTTTCATAATTATGGGCACATATAATTAAAGCTACCACTTTTCTATCTAATCTATCTTTCATTTCTAACGACTAATGTAAGTGAGAACTACTCTAGGAAACGATTTGAAAGATATACCAGACGTAGAACGATTCCGTATCCGCTTCATCACTAGTTTCCCAGTGGATTAAAATGTCTTCGGTTTTTCTTCAATTTTACGCAAAGCGATAAACATCTTTTATATTCAATTCTTCATAGAAATATAAAGGTACGGATAAACGGTCGAATGAATTTTTTATTAGATGTAGTTTATTTGGCTGGTCCGTTTTGAATTAGGAAACTTAGCGGATAATAGGAAAAAAATATTTTCACCGTAAGATAAAGTGCGTCTAGGGACTTCGGGTGGGAGTGAGAAGTGTTGAACGTAAAGTCGCCGGTACCCTCATATAATTAAAGCTACCATTTTTCTATCTAATTTATCTTTAATTTCTAACGACTAGCGTAAGTGAGAACTATTCTACGTGAGAACTACTCTAGAAAAACGATTTGAAAGATATATCAGACGTAGAACGATTCCGTATCCGCTTCATCACTAGTTTCCCACTGGATTAAAATGTCTTCGGTTTTTCTTCAATTTTACGCAAAGCGAAACTGTATAAGATCTTTTATATTCTTTCTTCTTTCAATTCTTCATGGAAATATAACGGATAAACGGTCGAAAGGATGAATTTTTTATTAGATATAGTTTATTTGACCAGGCCGTTTTGAATTAGGAAACTTAGCGGATATCCGGCATTCCGATCGATACGTACGAGAGTTCGAGATATTACGTTGGCCAAGATGTCGGAAAATTTAGAAGTGTACGACAGGAATTCAAAATTTGATGCAACACCTTGACCGTATGCATCGTGCTATTTAAGTTCTCGACGTTTATTACCTTTCGTTATTTACTACGTCAACGAAGAACGGTGAGTTTTCTGTATGTCAGCGGATATATATGGAGTCCTTTTAACGAATTGCTGGTTCATCGATGCCCAGATTTCCGATTGCATTTACGCACTGTGCACACTTTCGAAGCGTGGACGATTATAATCGTTAAACATGCGAAAATCGTATTCTCAAGAAATTTCAAGAAGTTTCGAGAAGCAATGTTTTCCTTCGAAATGTCAAACTTTCCGCGCTATCGTACTTCTTTGACACTTTTTACTCTTACAAGTTGGCGATACAATTGTTTTCCATCAACTCACTTTAAATAACATAGGTTGTTCAGAATTATTACTCTTAAGAATTACTTTGCCCGTCAACTATGTATCGAACATTATGCTCGGATTTTTGTTGCAAAGCTCTCACGTTTACCATTCATTCTGTCATCTTGTATAAGGTACGTTTGAGTCAGATCAAAAAAATTCCCTTAATGACATTACACACTTGAAATGCGCGTTTTTGTTAGACGCATCTTTAATTCGTCATTTATGTTTCAGGATTAAATAAAATTCCTTGAGATAAATGTAGGCCAGTAATTTGCATCAATGAAATCCGTTCTGTCATGTCTTACACTGAACTGGAACACGGTTATCAGGTATAAAAATGTTACATTACAATTTTGATAGAGAGAATACAGATATAATTTTACTTGAACATTTTTATCTCATTCCTTTTAATCTCTGTAGTCGGGAAAGTACAATGTTAGGAAGTATACGTTGCGCTCACATGTGGATGCACCATACTTTTTCCACCTGTACACATTTATTTAAGCCACCATTGTATGAATCTATTTTTAAAGGGTCTTCGGAGTGCGAGTCGACCAATTTTCTACGTAGGCGATATAAATACTGTACAGCCAACTCTCGTAGGTCCAGTTCCTTCTTCCATCTATCGTACCTCAAAAAGAGTAAGTTTATTTTTCATGCCGAATGCAACATGATGCGTACGGAAAGGTGTAGCTAAAAATAGAACCGAATGAGAAATGCGTACAGAAGTACTCTACTCAATTGCCTTAGTATAGGTTGCGTACAATTTATTATACGTTCTCCCGCATGTTTGTCCGACATTTGCATAAACTTTATCGTACGCGAGATAATAACAAAATATCTGTAGAACGCATTAATCCATATAGTTGAGGACTATTTCGTAGGATGATCGTTTTGACTAGTGGAAATGTGTTCCAGTGTACTGACTTTGCCTGGTGTTTATATCGTCCTTACATATGCAGCAATTTTCTGTTAATAACAGCTGTCTAACACGTTTAACAAAGATTACTGCGGTTTGGATTGATTTTCGAAGCCCGTATAAATTTTGTGTATTGATTCGTTGCGAAGGTTCGGTGTACTGTCAGTTAGTCAGTCACGCTCACAATTTCAGACATCCGTGCAAAGCGCTGGCGAAAGAATACATATAGTTGGAAGTTTTGTAGATACTCGGAAGATTGTACCGCTCAAGTAAATCTATTCGAGTAATAATTATTAAGTTATTAGTTGGTGACCATTGGAAGTATAAAATGGAACAGGATTGGACTATTTAATGACCTTATCGTATGGCAGAGTTCTTTGGAACAATGATGTTCTTACCTTTGATTTGCGGTTTTCGGATAATTCCAAACGCAGTTTTTCGATTGTTTGAAAAATAAGTACGTACACAGTGAATTCTTTGTTTACCGTTATGTGCGCTTGCTGTCTAAATGACGCTATTAAGAATACACGCTTTATTACTTTATGTTACCGTTATAATTCACGAACTCATTGTACACATTAATTGCTAAACATCGGTACCGAACGAGCCGGTGTACACAGAGGTTTCTTTCTCACCGCTATGATATCACGGTACATCCTAACACTGACATGGGTCTTGGAAATTTCGAAACTCTTAAAACATTCTTTTATGTATTATCAAAAGAAAAATGATTGTTAAGTAACAGTGTTGCATGTAGCGGATGAAACGATCTTAAAATAGAATGTTGACATTTTGTGCGTGGTATTAAATTGACAATATATAGCCATTGAAAGTACACTAGCGATCTTTGAGTAAAGAGTAATTACGTGTGTTCCAAAATTGGATTATCTCTATTGCGACGAGAATATAGACCGATAAGGTGTAGTTAGTACTGTGTTAGTAAGTTTGTAGTCTTCCCAAATAGTATCGGGCGTAAGCGATTAGCGACGTGAGATATTATGGCCACACTCGACGATAATTTAGTAAGTGAAAAGTGAACGCTGTAACTTGACTATTACTATTATTTCACCGTTGAATATTAGTTCTATTAGTTACCATTAGTTCTACGTATCGTCGAAATGGTAGAGTTTCATTGATTTAAAGACGTTAGAGGAATTATCGCGCTTCTCGTTATCCACAGAAAACGAACGTCTAGGAATTTGGAATAGATAATGTTTACTGACTCGAGTCGTGTCGTCATCGTTCACAGTGCTTTCCATACTCCGACTGACGTATAATAGAGCAATAGGATCTATATTTATTTATTCGCACATGCCGCCACTTATAAGCACAGCAATGGCAAGAGAAGTAGCGTTAACACTAGCTGAATCATGGATTAGTTGATCATTGATTGTCGTGCGTGTAACGTTATATTCCACTGAGAGTATTGTGAATGAACTCTGTGCGCGAATGGATACACATATTCTCTACGTTGAAATGTCCGAAGAATGGAGTGGACAGGAGAGAAAAATTGGTGGAGTTTAAAAAAGTGGCGTCATCACAACGATTGCAGGGATTCACCGGACACATCCGATGACGATGATCTCTATTTAGATGTATGCCGCTGCGCTGAAAGCTTTGTACGTCACGAAGGCATGCTTCGTACGTTATTGTTAGATAGATAAATCGAGTGTAACGTGTCACGAAACATCGTCGAACATCCTAGACCGCGAATATTATAGACCTTGAAATTCCTAAAGTAGAACGTACATGACGCGCAGTGTCGCCTTGCCGTTTGTCGTGCGTCTTTCAACACTTAGTATTCTTCCTTCTTTTCTCGGTCCAAAAAAAAGTCTGTCTCTCATTTTATCACGATCGATACCTTTATATTGACTGGCATTTTCTAATTATACTTAAAGTCGAATTGTATACAGTTCTAAGTACGTTCTTACAGTGGGATACGGTCTATTTTTGTTCTAGTCAATTACACAGGTATCTCTATGCATGTAACGGAAATGCAACTATATCGATTAATGTTTTCACATATTTTCACATCTTCTTTATTCTGTATGCGTCTTACGTGTGACTGTTTATACCGCTTTATATTTCCTATCATTAGATTTACTTTCGATACTTAAGTGGTCATGCATCTCACCGGTTACTTCGAATCAATCTACTATCGATCTACTATCGAATAGATAGTATGACGAAAGTTTCAACTCTCGCACGCGTTACTTTCTTTAACAGAACAAATACAATTCACCTCATAGCATGTCAGACATATGGTTTTCCTTTCTATGTAGGCACTAACACATGTAATCAAGGTGTAACATTTTTACATAGTTGAATGGAAAAGAAAGCTCAGGGTAAATGAGAATATAATGAGTAGTAATGCAAGAGAGTGTACTGAAAATTCTCCAGAAAGAAATACTGACGAGAAACCCAGCTTTCTGTCCTGTCTAAAGGCTTACTGGGTGAGCACTATTTAGTACAATTGTTACTAACAAAATGTCGTTTCGGTGAAGTTAGCATATGTTAAACGTTAGTTGAACGCATATGACGAAATATCTTCCCTATAACGTGCTTTTAGTAGTGTTTCTTTGCTTTCTGAAGAGTATTAACCCTTTGCGGTCGTATATCGAACTGGACACTCCATTTGTCCTTTCCTCGCAGCCCTACAATGTTGTATAATACAATAATGTACTATAGAATAGCGGTTGAAAAGTAGGAATTTTGTTTGGACCCGTTGGAACGAAAGCGCAAAGCGTTAGAATACCGCAAAGCGTTAAAGTAAATCTTCCTATTCTGAATCGTTATGATTGAGTGGCTCTCATCGAATGGCTCTTTTTTCTAGGCCGAACTGTCGGACGGCTGCAGTAATGACGATGGATGCATGGGCGGCAGTGACCTGGAAGGAGAGGGGAAGCAGGTTTTGGTTGGTGTATGTGCGATGGCCAAGAAGTCTCAGAGTAAACCGATGAAAGAAATTCTAACTAGACTCGAGGAATTCGAGTATATTAAAATTATAGTCTTTCCCGAAGAAGTTATTTTGAAGGTATTGTTCAGTATATATTATTCAGTATATGCTCAGTGTATCCTCGGTATATACCGGTTAATCGATCTTAAGCTTAACTACTTAATTCTTTCTTTCCAGGAATCTGTAGAAGATTGGCCCGTTGTAGATTGCTTGATAAGTTTTCATAGTAAAGGATTCCCTCTAGATAAAGCCATCAATTACGCTAACCTCCGTAATCCTTTTATTATTAACAACCTTCCGATGCAGTATGATATTCAGGTAAATAACTTGAGGAGAGAAACGTTACCGATTGACTGATGACGTATTATTGATGAATCGATGATGTATTAGGATCGCAGAAGAGTCTACGCAATCCTTGACAGTGAAGGTATCGAAATTCCCCGATATGCCGTCTTGGACAGAGATTCGGCCGATCCAAAACGTAAGTTACCCGCAAACAAATTGCTTTTTCGCATCTTTTACCTTCACCTCTACTTATACTTCTCGAAGTAGGCAAAGTGAATAAGAATGTATTTACCTGTGTCTGGACGTCGTTTCACGTAATGCCGTAAAGAAGTTTTAGCTCAACCACTGATACCACATTTTCTTTACATTTCTTCTTACACGTATGCTTTTATTCCATGCAACCGTCGCTTTGGGGGCTTCGCTTTTCCGTATATTATAATATCTGAATAGGCTTCCATTGTGTAAATAGAGTAGAGTGGGTTATAGAGTAAATCGAAAAGTAAGTCTAGTTTTGAACAGCAGACAAAAGTCAATACGTTCTTAACTTCAATTTTACGTTGTTTCGTTGCGGCATCGCTGCTAAGGCTGCTTCTAACAGTTCATTTCTCCCGCGGCCTGGACATTATAGAACTAACAATTTTATGATGTTTATATATTTTATTTTGTTACATGAGTGTCCTGTTTTTGACATGCCACGAACAAAGAATCCGTTTCAGATCACGAGCTGGTCGAATCCGAGGATCATGTCGAGGTGAACGGGGTTACGTTTAACAAACCATTTGTAGAAAAGCCGGTCTCAGCGGAGGATCACAACATTTACATTTATTATCCTACTTCTGCAGGTGGAGGTAGTCAAAGATTATTTCGAAAGGTATAGCGAGTTTTTGAGATTTTACGTATAGACGTTCGTTACGTATAACGAAATTAGTTGTGACCACTTTGTTGTGAAATATATATTGATACCGAACGGTCGTCATCGCATTAATTTAGTACTTACTATGTTTTAACACTACAGATAGGCAGTCGTAGTAGTGTGTACTCACCAGAATCTAGAGTTCGAAAGACAGGTTCGTACATATACGAAGATTTTATGCCGACCGACGGTACGGATGTTAAAGTCTACACCGTTGGTCCTGATTACGCACATGCCGAGGCAAGAAAGAGTCCGGCCTTAGATGGAAAGGTCGAGCGGGATTCGGAAGGGAAAGAAATTCGTTATCCAGTCATTTTGAGTAACGCTGAAAAGTTGATCAGCCGAAAAGTTTGTTTGGCCTTTAAGCAAACGGTCTGCGGTTTTGATCTGCTAAGGTAAGTGCTTTACAGAACTGGCTGATCAATTGCCTAACTGTATATTAGGCGCAGTTTTTCAGGTATATTAGGAACTAATGTTGCAGAGCAAACGGGCAGTCATTTGTGTGCGACGTGAACGGATTTAGCTTTGTTAAAAATTCGAACAAGTATTACGATGATTGCGCCAAAATCTTAGGTAACATGATATTGAGGGAACTAGCACCCACGTTGCACATTCCATGGAGCGTACCTTTTCAACTGGATGATCCACCGATCGTACCTACTACATTTGGCAAGATGTAAATATTATAACACAGACTTTTTATCAAATCTCAATGGGATTCCACAAGTTTCTACTATATGCAGGATGGAATTACGTTGCGTCGTAGCAGTTATCAGACACGGCGACAGAACACCGAAGCAAAAAATGAAAGTTGAAGTTCGTCATCCCAAGTATGTGTTCGAAGCGATCGTGAGATATAAATAAATGAACGCTAACTCTCCTCACTTGTCGGCAGATTTTTTGAGATATTTGCTAAGTACGATGGCTACAAACATGGTCACGTCAAGCTGAAACGGCCCAAACAGCTGCAGGAAATATTGGATACGGCACGCAGCTTGTTAGCGGAGATTCAACATCGGGCAGCAGGTCCAGAGTTGGAAGAGAAACAGGGCAAGCTGGAACAGTTGAAAAGTGTTTTAGAAATGTGAGAAAGAAACTACTACTCATTACCAAACGTAATGAAACTCGCATTTTTCCTCATTATTTTCCTTATTATTTTCTTATTCGCCGGAGCACCTAAAAAGCAGCCAATTCAAAATTCCGCAACTACATTTCAACTTGTCTATGCAATTTGCCGGCAGGTACGGACATTTTTCAGGGATTAATCGTAAGGTACAAATGAAGTATCAGCCGCGGGGGCGACCGAGGGGCAGTTCGTCCGACGATGGTAACAACCACAGTATGCCACATTTTTACTTCATTATACCGTCGCTTATCACTATTCTTCATCGCTACAGACTCATGTTACATAAATACTTGTTGCCAGATATATTTAACACTTTGACTGCCATGATGGTCACCGGTGACCGACGCAAGAGATTTTACGGAAGATCCAAAATATTCGCAATGGGTAGCACTTATTATTTTATAAATGCATTTGTTATTAGAATAGTGATGCGATCCTTCAGCCTCCAATACCTGCGCATTATTTACATTTTGCACAATTCAGTAGAACGCTGTAGTATTTCATAGCATCGCCGTTCTAATATAGTAAAATACGCTTGGCAGTCAAAGTGTTAACGATCGCATACACTTCGAATGATCAGAAATTTTTCTCCGAACGATGTGTTAACGATAAAGGAAATTAGTATATATTTTTTCATTTCAGATCGTCTGGGTGAACCGTCGCTCGTATTGATACTCAAATGGGGTGGAGAACTGACGCCAGCTGGACGGATTCAGGCGGAAGAGTTGGGTCGAATATTTCGCTGCATGTACCCTGGTGGTCAAGGTAGACACCTTAGTGGTTCGTATCATATGCTCATATGCTTGTCATGCACTTCTAAGTTAACATGCGTCATTGATATTTTGATTTTCTCCTTTATTTCTTACATTGGCTGAATCTCGACTGGATTTAATCCCACGAGTTCTTTTTTTCTTTTCTCTTTTTTTTTGAACTATTATTTACTGATATTGATTATGTGCTCTACATCAGTGTCCTGCATTGAGAAACAGGAAACAAGGTTACAGCGTATCGTGTCGATACGATTATAGTATCAACCTTTGCATTCTATTCCCAAATAGGCGGATGCCATGTTTCAGCGTGTAGGTAATTATCGCGATGCATTATAATGTTTCGCAATAATGAATATACAATATCTCTGTTTGCAGACTGCTAATTTATGAAAAAGAGATCGGTGGGAACGGTAGTTGGCACAATTCATTTGAAATTTAACTTTCTCACGTTTTATATTTTTCTGCCTTTATAAGAGATAGCTTCGTCAGGCTTGTATATAGCACAGATTGATTTAAAAATATTTTCAACTATTATTATTTCAGAGGAAGACTCAGAGATGTTACCAAACCACGGTAACTTTTTATTATGGATTCATGCTTATTTGTAGATGTTCGTAGGTTGCCTTGCTGTTGCTTAGAGTCGATATAGATCATGAGATATCAGTATTACGTTCATGCGCTGTTGGATATTCATATGTCATCGCTCCTTACCGATTGTGTTCTTTTTTATTTATCATCTCCGTGTGGCATGATCCATCGACGTTTTAAGAAACGTTCTTTAACAGTTTTTTATTAGTCGCTTTATTGTTACAATTTGTGGCACTAATCGGTACCTTAGACATCTTACATACGGTAATAAAGCAGCAAAGGTAATTATTACACATCTGTAGAATACAGTCTTGTCACCATGTCTATTCGTTACTCTTATTAGAAGCTATTTACACAGGCATCTCTTAAAGCTCTTGAGCATAATGTTTCATTGGAATCATACGTAAGGTATGCCAACCATCCACTTGATTTTGTTTACTCAAAGAAACGAGAGCGTAGAGCAACGTTTTCTCATTAATATTTCTTCATGTGTCCTGCGTGAAAATGTTACTATGACTGCAGTGCTGATGTTATTATTGTGTAAAGATTAAGTGAGCCGTCAGAAAGTTCCGTTACCGTTTGCCAATGTAATATGAATGGCTTTCTAATTGTCCTGCTTGCGGTCACATAGGAGAATATGCCGGTGCTCAAGGTCTGGGATTACTTCGTCTTCACTCTACGTTTCGGCACGACCTCAAGATATATGCTAGCGACGAAGGGAGAGTACAAATGACCGCTGCTGCCTTTGCGAAGGGTTTACTCGCCTTGGAAGGAGAACTGACACCGATTTTGGTGCAAATGGTCAAGAGTGCTAATACAAATGGGCTGTTAGATAACGACTGTGATAGTAGTAAATATCAAAACATGTAAGTCTGACAATTTCACTTTTTCTTTCATTCTCTTTTCTTTCCATTATTATTCCAATTGACTCGACTTTCTATTTGTATAATGTTCATAAAATGTCCGCTTTGTAAAAACTGAATATGTATGTAGCGCTAGTCAACGTGCATAACATTTTCTGTTTTCCCCCCTCTCACGACATAGACATATTGTGAAATAAAATGAATTTTCTTCAGGGTAAAAACTCGATTACACGAATTACTACAGCAGGATCGAGAATTCACTAGAGAAGATCGAGAGCAAATAAATCCAGGAAATGCGCTTAGCATCAACGCGGCGATGGATTTCGTTAAAAATCCTGTTCGATGTTGTCAGCATGTTCATGCACTTATTCAGAAGCTGATGGACATCGTGCGGATCAAGAAGGACGACCCTAAGACGAAGGATGCTATACTCTATCACGGTGAAACATGGGAATTGATGGGACGTCGTTGGGGGAAGATAGAAAAAGATTTCTGCACGAAAAACAAGAGATTTGACATATCAAAGATTCCTGATATCTATGATTGTATCAAATATGACCTACAGCACAATAATCATACGCTGCAATTTGATCATGCCGAAGAATTATACATTTATGCGAAATATCTAGCTGACATTGTCATACCACAGGTTAATATTTCTCGAACGCATAAAAAGGATTATTAATTCGATCCATCCTATTTTAACGAATTATTTTCTCAGGAATATGGACTAACGATGCAAGAAAAACTCACCATTGGCCAAGGTATTTGTACCCCGCTCTTGAAGAAGATAAGAGCTGATCTTCAAAGAAACATAGAAGAAACTGGAGAAGAAACCGTAAATAGATTAAATCCGAGGTATGCATTGATATACTCGTTGATTCTCTATTAACGTATCTCGTTGATTTTCTATTCTACTATCTTTTTCGTAGATACTCGCACGGTGTTTCAAGTCCTGGTCGGCACGTACGTACGAGACTATATTTTACGAGCGAAAGTCACGTGCACTCTTTGCTTACCGTTTTGCGCTATGGTGGTTTGCTCGATGTAAGTAACATATCCGTCAATATGTTACGGAGTATACGATTTGTCTCACGTCCAATGCTTTTGCAAATGTGTCAAAAAAAGAAAGTGCAAGTATTGCCAAAATTAATGCCATTCTTATGCGTCTTTTGTACATACGATGAATAACGCTTGCTCCGCAATAATACTGACCTTTCTAAATACCATCTGTGGAAGAATTCTACTCAATTTTATCTGAACATTTAATAAACTCACCGCAATGACGATAGGTGGTAAAAGATGAACAATGGCGCAGAGCTATGGAGTACGTTAGCATGGTATCGGAATTGAACTACATGTCGCAAATCGTTGTTATGCTATACGAAGACCCTACTAAAGACCCGAGCAGTGAAGAACGCTTTCATGTTGAGCTACACTTCAGTCCGGGTGTCAATTGTTGTGTGCAAAAGAATTTGCCACCCGGACCAGGGTTCAGACCACACTCGCGCAATGAAAGCAGCCACAATATTGTAAGTTAACAACAGCACTCGTTCTTTTAACACTTTGACTGCCATGATGGTCACCGGTGACCGACGCAAGAGATTTTACCGAAAATCCAAAATATTCGCAATAGGTAGCAATTATTATTTTATAAATGCAGATGTTAGAATAGTGATCGCATCCTATACTAACAATACCTGCATTATAAAATACATTATTGCACGTAATTCAGAAACGCTGTAGTATTTCATAAAATCTCTTGCGTTCTAACATACCAAAATACATGGCAGTCAAAGTGTTAAATCAGTTATATCATCTTATTTATCGGTTTTTCGGGAATTCGGTTTTTTTTTTTAGGGAGAAAGTGGTTCTGGACAGGATTCCATTTCTCAGTGTAGCACAAGAATCGAAGAAGAAGATGCGGAGTTGGGAATTCTTGAAGATGAAATGAATCCAGTCCTTCAGACCGTACGTAGGAAGATGTAGATTATCAGAGCGAGCTGTAACTGCACTGCACGTGTTCACTTTTCAAAATTTCCTTCCTGCTGTTATTCAGGACACATCACCGCCGCTAGTTGAAACCGATGTAGTAGATTCAATGTTGGACAGCCCGACAACAAGCAGAGCGATAGATATGATGGATTTAGATCCTAATATGATGGACGAACCTTTTGACAGCGGTTTTCTTCAGAGTTCGGCTCCGATACCAATAAGGTCCATTTATCTGTTCGTTCAATTTTTCATGTCTACGACGTCTTCACTTTTGTATTTAAAAATGAGTGCTGCAACGTTAAGTGGAACATTGGATCGGGCTTTTTGTAGTGCAAGGACTGTGGCGGGACACGAAGCTGCCAGACTAGGGAGCCAATTAGCGGCCAGTCAGCGGCAAAGACGTGAGAGGGAAGCTGCGTCGATAGTTGAACCGCGTGCACGCAGCTACGATCACCAACGCCAGGAGAAGTCTGAGAAAGGTAACTCCTATACGTTAACCTTTCCGTCTGACCACAGGCTCATAGATAGCCGTAGCATCGAATCTCATTATAACACTACAGAGTGTTCGAGTGTTGCATCATGCCTTAGACATTTTCACATTCTTCTATATCTCTATCTCAGTGCATGATCGTTACTTATTAATTCTATCTTTTATTTTCTCCCCCTCCCCTTTTTCATTCGAACGATGAAAGCAAATTCGAAACGGTCTCGGAGCAATTTCTTCACGTTACTACTCGTAACGTTTTTCAACTAACCCTATATTTAGCCTGGTTTGCTTTTTTATCATTGGCAAAATTGAACGAAGCTTCAATTTTTTTCACTGATCCGTCACATACATGGTTGTAAGATATTCGATTCTTTGCCCATTTGTATAAAGTTGTGACATGAGTCGTGATTCTGATAGACGATTCAATTTCCAATTTCAATTACATTTTTTTTTTCAATCGTTGTCCTATACCTTCTATTACTTTGTACGTGCAGCTTTGAAATTGTCGATGCGGCAACTGTTGTGTGTTGACTTTACTAGATCGCTGTAAAATACCTTCCGAGAAAAGCATAATCGAATCTCTCTTCGAATTCTACCCTTTCAATGAGTAATTGAGTATCTGAATAATTAATCGACACGATTCAGGACTCAACTTTATTATGATCGTTGCATGTTCAACATTCGGAAGAGAAAACTTGACTGTCAGGGTGAAAAAATGTCATGGGGACACGTATTTACTGCTAAAAGTTCATCGATCGATTGCGTTTCTTTTCTTAGACGTAACCGAGCGATACTTAGCTTTGGTACTAACGCAAAAAGTTTGAAAAAAGAGCAGCTGTTTGGCGATATTTTCGCAGAATAGAGAAGCGTACTCTCGTTAACGATGGCTACGCAGACGTTATCGGTGGAATGTCGCCACAATGTTTTTGTGTTTTGGTGTCTTTGTTTGTAGCTGCGGACAAGCTGCAGTATCAGAGCTTGGACGCGGTCAATAAAGAAGGTATGCTATTTGGTCTTCATGTTGTAAGAATGAAGGTATGTTTATTGGAAGAAAATGCACATGAGTCTCTTAGTAGCTGTTACTTTCGTTTTGCGTCGATCCAAGATTAATAAGTTCATTCTATTCCAACATTTTTATATTTTAACAGGGATCTACAAATGAATCTCTACTTTTATTTTACTCCTCTGCTATCCGATACTATGGGAGGAGGCTCGAGTGTCTTCGTATCCATTCTAATGCATTTACTAGTTACTTTGTCAGAAGTACGTTAAAAGTTCGTTTATCTTGTATCTTCCAAGTAAAAAATATTCTGTTGAGAAGGTAATTCTTCTTTTAACATATACGGGATATTTTATTCGTACGAAGCGGGGGTATTTTTTTCTGTTATAAAGTGTCCTCCCTCGTTTGAAATGAGAATTCTCTTTAATTAAAATGGGAAAATTAAATGTTAGAAGCATTAAATGTACATTTGTGGAGCCCTGTTTTACATCGCTTTGAAAGAACACTATCCTTCAAACGTAGTCACAACTTTTGCAAAGGGTCACTTTATTGTCATCAATTCATTCAATACAGTTTGATACAAATTACTCGTAGTATATCCGGATCACGCAATAATCCATTCCAAAAAATAATCTTTTTGCGAAAACAAAAAAAAATGGTGCGAATCAGTCATTAGAATGTCGAAATTATTGAATAAGAAATTACTAAGAGAATCATCGTTGTGAGGCGAATGCGTTATATTATTCGTAAAGGCCACCTGATTTCATTTCTTAATTTATTCTATAGTATTGAAACGGAGAGAACAGCCTGGCCAACATTTTGGTGGATTTGTTGTTTCAATATTTATTTACTTATTTTTCTGCAGCAGTACGAGTTCATTTTATTACGAGATCACGTTGTTTCTTCATTGACATGCTTGTATTAAATTGGGAATATGTTTATTTACGATATCGTTGTAGTTGTTTTGTTTTATTTTGACAGATTATTAGTAAGAACACACACGCATACATGCGCAAGTTCAATGAATAAATTTAGGCATCTTAGAAGCAGCTGTAAAAAAGATAGAGAAAATGTTAAAGATTTTTCGTTAAAAATGATTCATATCCGAATTGTAGCATTTTTCTTAGGACACGACAACTGAACGATGGGAGTATTCCATTTGTCGTGCGTAAAGTATTTTGCCGCAAAACTTGAATGCGTCGACAGAAAAATCGTTCCTGGATAAAGATCACGGTTGATTCGGCTATTTTGCTTGTGTATAAGATACCATATTGACTGACTGAAAAGATTTTAGCAGGAACAATTTAATCCATGAAGAACGCGTGCTGTTAATATTGTACAGATGTTTGTATTCTGATGAAACTAATAGGAAACATCAGTTGGAATAACTCTTTGCTCAGCGATAGTTGTGCGCGTGGAAGCCAACTAATCTATTGTACTAGCGACTGTCTGGGTCACATGTGTCAGTGTGATGCATTCAGCTGCTCTACTCCTAATTCCTCAATCCTGATATCTCGATTCCATTAAATATCACAAGTAAGATACTGCATCCTATTAGAATTCTGTTCGCTTGCTTTTACTGATTATTAATATATCCACTGACATTCACCAGTACATGTATATATATCACTATTGTCCACCGGGCCTATTTTCTATTATTTCCTTATTTCTATTAACACATTGGGTTACAACAGATTTATTTCAGTCGTAATAGTCGCATTTTCTTTTCATTCATTTATGTCTGTTTATCGATTCGACTTTCGCTTTTTAAGCAGTTATATTGAAACTTGACCGTTCCTTCGGTGAATGAATTAAGTGTCTGTCCATCTTTAATGAATAATATTTATATTTAACTTTGCGAGTATTATCGATATTTTGTTGTGTGTAGACTGGAAGGAAGGAAAATATGAATAGGAAACATGAGCGCGGAGAAATGATTGTAAGTCACTTCGGATGAGTGTCAGTGGAGTAATTTTGCGCAAGGTTTGATATGTTGTTGTTGGCTTGTTGATTGCATGGCTGTCGTCGAGACATGGATGTTTTAACTCTTTAACTCTTTGTATAAAAATCTTACGCTTACATACGTTACTCTAGTTGAATAGGTAAAAGGTATATTTTCATTCTTCCTCTAATTTTGTTCGATACGTTTGAAAACTTGGTGGCGAATCTTAAGAGACGCGTAAAGCTTCTCGGGGAAAAAAAGACGCGCATGAAGAAACACTCGCCTTTACGAGAAAGCTTGAAAATTTCTTCCGGTTGCGATTGATCGATCGCTGTAAGGCAATTAAGTGAAAGAAAAAATTGTTCGCGGACGAGAGATTGAGCTCGCCAAGCTTGCAATTAGTTTCTTTGGTGATGGGTCACTTAATAGATTATTTCTTTCTTTTCTCTCCCATCCCCTTAAACTCCAATTCCTCGCTGTGCCATTGTATCTAATCTTGCGCCGAATGCTCTTCTCATACAATACTCATGTCTCTGTGTACACCTATATATCGACATCTATATATACATATGTACGCGTATGTATACAAAACATAATGTCGACGTAAAACTGGCAACTTCATTGATATCGTACATGACGTCATTCATCGTACTATCACGTATCTAAAAAATCTTCCCGTAGTAGCTACGACTTCAAGTTCGGTGCTGCTGACCGTGCCGACATGTCTCGGTAGACCAATAGTGCTACCGCATTCGATAAGCTCGCCAGACTTGCCTCTTCCTGTCATTCTCACCACCGCCACCAGCACCACCGCCACCACCTCCTCCGCAATCACCGTCACTCCGTATTCGCCTCCTCTGGTCACCTTGCACAACACCCCCCTAGTTTCACCCAGCAGCACCAGAGTATTAGGGACCCTGACGAAATCTACCGTTAACCCGATCACCGAATCTAATACGCACTACTCGTCCCGACCCAGCTACGTTCTATGCCCTCCCGAATTTCACGGGACACCGTCTTTAAGTAAAAAATACGGACGCTCACGTTCAGAGTTGAGTCTGCGTAGCAGCAGTGAGGTGAGCGGCGGTGAGTTTATCGCTCCCCATCGAGCCTCATCGACGATTCAGCGAGTTTCTACTCCTCTTATCTCGAATCCGCTCGACAATCATTCGAATACATCCAGCGTCAGCATCGAGAACATCGCCAGTGACGGCGGCGACGACGACCTAGACGACGGTAGCACCATTCAACGCTCCCGTTCGCTTTCCCCTAACTGCGCGATTAAGTGCCTCTGTTACAACTGCAACGTCTCAGAGTTCATCATGCAGAGTCGAAAGCTGCCGGCGATCGAGCGCTCGAACTTTCAAACTTATTTCGCTCGATCGCTTTCCCACAAGTTCTTCGAGTGCTCCTCTTACACCCTGTCGAACGATTCACCTTCTTCCTCCTGCTCCGATCTCGCCGATTCTTCTTCTTTCACTACACCCCCTTCCCATCGATTTCCATCCGTTCGTCTGCCGAACGAATATTCCGATATGACCAACGTTGCACGCACCACTCTCACTAGAACAATTTCATGTCCGACAATCATCGGAAATCTCACTCACCCTGCCTCTTTAATTAACAATAGTTCTCCATCTATGTACTGTCAAGCAGCTAGACGTAATTCATGCTTCGATATAAATTTAACAAAATATCAGCTAGAACAGCAGCAGCAACAGCAGCAACAGCAATCACAGCATCATCATCATCATCATCATCATCATCGTCATCATCATCGTCGTCATCATCATCATCGTCATCATCATCGTCATCATCATCATCATTATCATCATCACCATCATTACTATTGTCATAACTTGCATAAAGAAACCGAGCTATCCGAGTATGCGGATAATCGTATTGACGACGATCATATGTCACTACTTTCCGCAGCTCGCTGCAAAGTTTCATCACCTAACTACCATCACTGCTGTTTGTCCAAGTATTCACTGCCACGCTCATCATTCTCCCGCCTACAACCTCAACGATCCTTTTCATCTCCAGACACACGACCTTCAATCATTCAACCTGACCCTACCTGTACAGCAAGGCGCCACCGTCACAGTATCTCCGGACAGATGAGTTATTTCAAGCTGTTGGGCTACAACGTTAGCAAGAAACTTACCGGATCGGCTAACAGTCTCTTCAGTACAGCAGTTATCAGCGGATCTTCGAGTGCACCAAATCTCAAGGACATGATTCCGTCTCATGCTTCTGCGGTAGCTGGTAAGTGAATCCATTTCATTATGTAACATGTCTGTTGGATTTCCTCATACCTTTATACGGTTTCAAGTGTTAACACTTTGACTGCCATGATGGTCACCGATGACCGACGCAAGAAATTTGACTGAAGATCCAAAATATTCCCAATGGGTAGCAATAATTATTTTATAAATGCAGTTATTGTTAGAATAGTGATGCGATCCTTTGGTCTCCAATATCTGCACACTATTTACATTTTGCATAATTCAGTCGAACGCTGTATTATTTCATAGTTTCGCCGTTCTAATACAACAAAATACGCATGGCAGTCAAAGTGTTAAATATATAAAAAAAAAAAAAAAATGTATCGTAGTTACGTGTACTGCTCTGAATTGAACAAATCTATATCGGAAAGCAATTTCAAAGTATCGTTTACAGTCAATGTTAAGGTTCCGCCAAATGTTTTCAGTTATCAAATAGTACCCTTCTCTGACATAATTACTAATTGAGATGCTGTTTATGAGCATTAGCAACCACGTTGAACATATAGACTTGACAATGAAATAAAGCATTCTGCGTAAATGCGTAGAGAAAGATTGACTCGGTACTATTTAATTACATTAGCGATCGAAGGATTCGGTGGGGTGCCACCGATAAGACCTCTGGAAACGCTCCACAATGCACTTTCGCTTCGTCAGTTAGACTCTTTCTTGGAGATGATGACAAACGCACCTCTCTTTCGAACGCCAGCTTCGTCGCCACCGAAATATCCTTCGCCAGGTGCATCGACACATGAATCGGTCAATCAGAATCTCAGCATAGGCGGTATTAGCCGCGAGTACCACTCTTCCGACCTGGAAGCTGTCAGGTACCGTAAGAAATTAAATAAGGCACCCTTGTGAGTACTAAAAACTTGTTTTTTTTTTTACATTTCCTTCCTACTTGGCTGGATTTTGTCTGCTCATCTACGTGTGCAATAGTAATAATTTGTTTTTCTTCCGGGAACTTTTGTTTGTTTTTTCCTTCGTTCTTACATTCACCGATCGCTTCTATATGACTGAAAAAATCATCTCTTTACGTTAGTCTCTCTTTAACCACGTGCAAGTCAAGATATACTGTGACTAACAAACTGTTTGGGGACATATGTTTTTATTACATGTTTGCAGATATATAACTCCAACCCCGATACAGTACAAATCCTCTAACGATGGAGAAACATGTGATATCAGAAATCAACCGTCACCTACCAGTCCAAACAGTAAGTGCGATCGTTCAAAACAGTTTTGCTCTTATGACGTTTATCCTATCATCTGTGTCCGAAAGAAACTTTTTTCCCGGAAATCGTGTTATTCTATGTTCTCGCAGTATTCTCCCTGATGCAAAATTACTTTTTTTACAAAGTAGAACAAATAATCTAAACAATGAAGCTGGTATAAATTTGAAATAATTACGGTGCGGGGTAAAGATTCTTCTATATCAGGTGTAATTATTAGGTGCAGGATGGAGTAGTGAACCACAATCGTTTTTATCTTCGGAACCTTCGTCTCCAGCACCAACATCAACCGGAGATTGTAGCATGTCTATAAGTCTGATCAGTAACGATGGGTAAGTTTAAAAAGAACGTAGAGTATGTATGCAGTAAATGCATCGGCAATTACCTTCAAGTACATACCCGCAAATAGTAACTAGCAGTGATTTTCTCCTATGGAATGTGCACATGCCTATCTCTACATTAAATGACACGGGTACTCGGTTTTAGAATAATTTTCACTACTTAACTGAGTATCTAATTTATTTGACACATTATTGAATCACATGCTTTTTGGTGGAAATAAATGAATGCAATTAGTATCAAGTGACGTAAATCACAGAAAACATGCGCTAAGGTTCGATAATAGCCAAAACTTCTTCAATAGTTGAGAAAGGATTGTTTTAATAGACCCAGGGTTAGGTTCATGCGAAAACGATAAATACTTTAATAACATCGATTCTGATTAACTGGTACATTTAAATGATTAACAGAAACGGGAAAGAAATAAGTATTTGGGAAAAACTATGTGTATTTTTAACCTATTTCGAATGCCCAGCTCCTATCAAAACAATTTCTTCATCATCCATGTAGTTTAAACATTTGATTAAGCTTCGTCTCCCTTTTTCAAATGCTTATAAGATCCCGAAGACAGTATTGACAGATCCATTTTCAACTGTTCGCTTATTTTCTTGAAAGATTTACATTCGACTGGAAGTCCTTAAAATGAGCATACTCCTCTTTTCCAGTAGGTAATAAGATTGGGAAGAGAAGGCGGTCGACATGAGCTACATAGGAACGCTTCCTTAGCCACGTCGCATGAACTCTATTAGGGCTTTGTGCATTTTTGTATTTGCAGAACTCAGCCTTTCAATGCAGGTCCAAAGTTTTCCACGACCCCGTGCTTGGATCTCGACTTTAACGATTTTTGCATGAATATCGATCAGGAGAATCGAGAGAGCCGCGGTAGTGTCTCCTATACGGATTATTACAGCAATGAGGACGGTCAGATACGGAAACCCGGGCACGGGGGTGGATTTGCTGCCAGTGTGCAGCAGAAAATTCTTTGTCCGGATGATCTACCGGCGGACAACATCGACGACGACGAGGACCACACGCTCACGCTCAAGCAGACAGAAGAGCAAAAGAAACAGGATGTCAAGTTGATATTCGAACAGCAAGAAAGCAGCGCATCTCTAGCTAAACCGAGCAGCAGTTACAAGAAAATCGGAAGGTAAACGTTTTAACTGCTAGTTAGAGTTATTATTAATAGTGTAGTGACATGTTGAAAATAATACTTGTAACGATGACTGGAAAAAGGTTAAATGTCTAGCTCGAGTTATCGCTTAGGTCGCTTTTCATCGTTTCATGAATAATCGTTTATCCTTCAATTTTAATAACCAAGTATCACATCAAATTTAATACCGGTGTCTAGATACAAGCTAGTGCGTCTATATATCTGTTACTTTTTAAGAATTACTACTACTACTACTGCTACTGCTACTACTACTACTACTACTACTACTACTAGTTTCGTTCCTCTTCTTAGATTTATCGGTATATAACAAAGTAAACTGTATATGTAATTTACGCAATATCTAGGGAAAGATAATGAATATTGACCCGTTGGCTCTAAATCGTTCTAAATGAACTAAAATATAGAGATTTATTTAGGTACCGGATGTATTTAATAATTTTTGCCAAATATTCATAATTATGCAGAAATAAATGAAATAGAATGAAGTGTAGGACCATTCGCATTTCTTTCAGTTTTATTTGGGAAAATATTTATGTACGTAAGATACTATGTTATTGAGTAATCCTTCTCTATGTAGTCCTTTTACGATTTAAAGGAATTTTCTCGAAATTGCCGAGCTACCGAAACGAGTTAAAGTTCGGTGCGAATGCATATATCTGTTAGTTTACCTAAGTGACACACAGGTTGCAGCGAAAACGCGTCAAAAACGCGTCAAGGGAAAAGAGCAAAGCCAATGCATGTCAGGTGTAAAGGATTAGAACCCATCGACATCGCGTTGCCGTACCATGCACACATGTCTCATCTTTCGTCGTTAGGTTCCGTGTTGAGAGTATGGAAATATCGGATGAAGACGTTAGGATCAAGGAAACGGACAAGTTACCGTCCTCTTATGCGGACAGAACGAAACCGTCTACATCTCAAAAGGTCGAGAGCACCGTTACCGACAACAATCAGACTCTCAGATGCAAAGAGGTGATGGAAAAGGCACAGGAGTCGAAAAAATGTCTGACATCGCACGCGGAAAGTGGCAAGAGAAAGATTTTTTCACGTTCTCAGAGCGTTTCGACGCCGAAAGCTGGCGCTTCAAAGTCAGACTCAAATTACAGCTTCAAATACACGTCGAAACAAAGTTCCTTCTCCACGATGTCGGACGAGGATCTAGAGAATTGGAAGAGCATCGTTGATCCGAAGACTTTCGCAGCATCCACGGAAACCGAAAATGAACCGGCTTTGACCGTAGCTCATAGTTTAACCGACAGTTCCAACGTCACAATTGGTTTTAATGTTAAGAACGAGAGAAAGGAGTAGACTGCTTCATTCACAGGCTATTTAATTCCTAATATACTCTTTCAAAATCATAGTTTTTCTTCATAGTTTTCTTAGGTTATCAATTCTTTATATCAGAATATCATTTCTCTCGGTGCTTGTTAACAGTTCAATACGTTGCTCTGTGTTTATCAATGATTCTGTGGACAACAACGAAAATCCTATATGCCTTCGTCTGGCTTTCACAATTGATTCAGTGTTAGATGTCTCTTTTCTATCATTGGACCATGTCGTTTATTCTATATAATATGTAATTGTCCCTGAGTCGTATCAGACATTTCTGGCAGTACAGTTCGGGTAGTTAATATATGTAAGCGAGTATTATTTTATGTCTTTCAAAAATGTATATTTTCCGAAGAAACGTTTGTACCAGCTTCTTACAGACAGTATGTATTATCCTCTACGCAATACAATGTTGATTTAAATACGGAATGATACGTATTGAAAATGCTATTTATATTTGACATTTTCATCCTTTTATTTTACTTTGAAATAATAGAAAAATCTTAGGAGTGTAAATAAGAGATTTAGTTTAGATGTTAATTCATATATATTTAATGATGTACTTAAGTAATTTATCATAGTACGTTTGACACTTCATACTTCATAATAATTTCATTAACCAGTATTTTTGCATAAGCGCGCCGAATTATTTATTCTATGATTGTCGAGCTTTTTTAAAAATAATGTTAATCGGATAAATGTTAATTTACTAGAGTGTAAAATTTGAGAGCACAGCCGTCATGATAGAATATTGAAAGATATATATCCAACCTTGCAACAAAAGATATTCCTACTTGGCTACTAGAAATTATTTCTTGTCATTTTCAGAAAACAAACATTGAAAAAGCATTATTCTACGTTTACTTTTATAAATGTAATACCGATAGGGAACGGTAGTCCATAACGTAACTAAAATACATTTCCATTCTTATAGTCATTGTCAATATTGTACTTAGGTTCACTTTAAAATAAGGTTATTATTACAGAAATAATAGGTTAGTAGGTTCA
Organism: Cryptocheilus praepositus; assembly: GCA_033815515.1. Taxonomy (NCBI): domain Eukaryota; kingdom Metazoa; phylum Arthropoda; class Insecta; order Hymenoptera; family Pompilidae; genus Cryptocheilus; species Cryptocheilus praepositus. The sequence continues at coordinate 1,844,947 of JAWWQZ010000119.1, read as the reverse complement.
TTTAGTATTAATATATGCTTAGCGATGATTAACTGTTTTCGTTGATGATTACTAAAAAGAACGGATTGCTTATAATTTGTCTTACAAAACGAGTGAATGAGTTTATTAATCATTACTGAGAATATAATAATTATTATTGGTGTGTAGTGAGTATATGTGTCTAACCGATTGTACAGGAAGAACAAAAACGATGCTATTCGATTAGAATGAAAAGAATTTTTTAGTTTAAAAATTTAGTCTGAAAATGTCCTACGAAACTTCATTTTATTAAATACTTAAGACGTTCCTCTGGAAAGGCCTATTAGACATTCTTTTAATTGGGCGAAATGAAAGAACATAAATTTCCGCTGATAATTTGTATTGACGCGTTGACGAAGGATAATGACGAAGTACAATTATAAAATATCCTCTCGAGTGTGTTGGAAATGATAAATTGCGACAGCGAAAATGATTAAAGATAAAACTATCGAAATAGTAAAGAGAGATTTATATAATGGAACTTATTTTTGCGTAGGGTAGCTAAGATACGCATATATGTACTGAATAGATATGAATTGTTAATAAAGTCACATTGTGTCTGATCTTTGCCTTCGTTTTGTCATCGACCTCATTATGATTTCTTATGATTGTTTTATAATAACGTTTACCGCTGTTACTTTTTCTACCCAATTTTTCATTCTTTCGTTGTTAAGAAATAACATATAATATAAAAAGTAACATACATTGAATTTTCATTTGGAAAGTTGTTTACTAAATTTGTATATTTCTTTTTTGATTGAACGAATAAGTGACACAAGTAGTCGATACAAATCTAAGTTCTACTTGTCAGTGATGACCGGTGAAAAGTAGAAATGTCAACCTCCGAATGTGAAAATAGTTATAAAACATCGCCTTTCAACCCGGGCTATCGACGAACGTTTATTATGTTTTTTTGGATTACAGCGTTATTAATTTTTACAAGAATAATATTTTGCCAAGATTCCACTTAATTCTAATAGTTATAAAACATTGCCTTTCAACCCGGGCTATCGACGAACGTTTATTATGTTTTATGGATTACAGCGTTATTAATTTTTACACGAATAACATTTTGCCAAGATTCCACTTAATTCTTCGAGAGCGATGGCAAATTCGTGTTTGATTAATGGTCGTAAAATCCTATTTGATGACCTTTTCCGTTCGATGATGCACCATAGAATATCAATACCAATCAACTACCACCGTCAATATAGAAGATGCAAAGATTTAAATATATTTATGTACCCAGCTGGCAGTAGATATATGGTTTGATCTGTAAAATAGGAAAATATTGAAAGATATATATAGAATTCGCTACTAAGTGAGCGGAGGAGACTTGTTTAGAAACGCATATAAGGAGGATTTCATTGTATTTTGTGTGAAAGCGAAAAAGTCTTTACTTTCAATTGTTATTGAAAATTGGCGAAATATCTATGACATTGACCGAAAGGAATTAGTCGAAAGACGAGAATAGCGTGTCCCCCTTTAACGTTATTCCACTGACAAATCTGTGTAATAAGAGCGTGAAAGGGCGAAAAGCCCTGTGACGAAATCGCCTAATTTCTGCCCAAGGCGTGACCCCGCTCTCCATTGTTACAAAAGCGCATCAGAATCAGATCAGACTGAACACGTGCACCGCAGAAGATCCCTCTCTGTCTCTCTGAATGTCCTGTTACCGGTGAAAATCGAGGCAAATCGAAAGTTTTCGCTATTCCGAAAATAGCATCACGTGGTCATTTTCAGATTGAATCTTACGTGATTCGGCGATCAAGATTCATTTAACCGGCGAAAAATATGAAATCGGTCATTTTCGCTAGATTGATCTTTACGTGGTCATTTTCAGATTGAATCGTATTAGCTAAAATATCGAAATGATTCGGCGAACCGTGCAACATTCATTTAACCGGCGAAAAATATGAAATCGAGGCAAATCGAAAGTTTTCGCTATTCCGAAAATAGCATCTTTACGTGGTCATTTTCAGATTGAATCGCATTAGGTAAAATATCGAAATGATTCGGCGAACCGTGCAAGATTCATTTAACCGGCGAAAAATATGAAATCGAGGCAAATCGAAAGTTTTCGGTATCTCGAAAATAGCATCGACGTGACTACGTGAGCATCTTTACGTGGTCATTTTCAGATTGAATCGCATTAGGTAAAATATCGAAATGATTCGGCGGACCGTGCAAGATTCATTTAACCGGCGAAAAATATGAAATCGAGGCAAATCGAAAGTTTTCGTTATCTCAAAAATAGCGTCAACGTGACTACGTGCGCATCTTTACGTGTTCATTTACAGATTGAATCGCATTAGGTAAAATATCGAAATGATTCGGCGAACCGTGCAAGATTCATTTAACCGGCGAAAAATATGAAATCGAGGCAAATCGAAAGTTTTCGCTATCCCGAAAATAGCATCAACGTGACTACGTGAGCATCTTTATGTGGTCATTTTCAGATTGAGTCGCATTAAGTAAAATATCGAAATGATTCGGCGAACCGTGCAAGATTCATTTAACCGGCGAAAAATATGATATCGAGGCAAATCGAAAGTTTTCGCTATCCCGAAAATAGCATCAACGTGACTACGTGAGCATCTTTACGTGGTCATTTTCAGATTGAATCGCATTAGGTAAAATATCGAAATAATTCGGCGAACCGTGCAAGATTCATTTAACCGGCGAAAAATATGAAATCGAGGCAAATCGAAAGTTTTCGCTATCTCGAAAATAGCATCAACGTGACTACGTGAGCATCTTTACGTGGTCATTTTCAGATTGAATCGCATTAATTAAAACATCGAAATGATTCGGCGAACCGTGCAAGATTCATTTAACCGGAGAAAAATATGAAATCGAGGCAAATCGAAAGTTTTCGCTATCCCGAAAATAGCATCAACGTGACTACGCGAGCATCTTTACGTGATCATTTTCAGATTGAATCGCATTAGGTAAAATATCGAAAAGGTTCGGCGAACCGTGCAAGATTCATTTAACCGGCGAAAAATATGAAATCGAGGCAAATTGAAAGTTTTCGCTATCCTGAAAATAGCATCAACGTGACTACGTGAGCATCTTTACGTGGTCATTTTCAGATTGAATCGCATTAGGTAAAATATCGAAATGATTCGGCGAACCGTGCAAGATTCATTTAACCGGCGAAAAATATGAAATCGAGGCAAATCGAAAGTTTTCGCTATTCCGAAAATAGCATCTTTACGTGGTCATTTTCAGATTGAATCGCATTAGGTAAAATATCGAAATGATTCGGCGAACCGTGCAAGATTCATTTAACCGGCGAAAAATATGAAATCGACGCAAATCGAAAGTTTTCGCTATTCCGAAAATAGCATCTTTACGTGGTCATTTTCAGATTGAATCGCATTAGGTAAAATATCAAAATGATTCGGCTAACCGTCCAAGATTCATTTAACCGGCGAAAAATATGAAATCGACGCAAATCGAAAGTTTTCTCTATCCCGAAAATAGCATCAACGTGACTACGCGAGCATCTTTACGTGGTCATTTTCAGATTGAATCGCATTAGGTAAAATATCGAAATGATTCGGCGGACCGTGCAAGATTCATTTAACCGGCGAAAAAGATGAAACCGAGGCAAATCGAAAATTTTCGCTATCCCGAAAATAGCATCAACGTGACTACGTGAGCATCTTTACGTGGTCATTTTCAGATTAAATCGCATTAGGTAAAATATCGAAATGATTCGGCGAACCGTGCAAGATTCATTTAACCGGCCAAAAATATGAAATCGAGGCAAATCGAAAGTTTTCGATATCCCGAAAATAGCATCAACGTGACTACGCGAGCATCTTTACGTGGTCATTTTCAGGTTGAATCGCATTAGGTAAAATATCGAAATGATTCGGCGAACCGTGCAAGATTCATTTAACCGGCGAAAAATATGAAATCGAGGCAAATCGAAAGTTTTCGCTATCCCGAAAATAGCGTCAACGTGACTACGTGAGCATCTTTACGTGGTCATTTTCAGATTGAATCGCATTAGGTAAAATATCGAAATGATTCGGCGAACCGTGCAAGATTCATTTAACCGGCGAAAAATATGAAATCGAGGCAAATCGAAAGTTTTCGCCATCCCGAAAATAGCATCAACGTGACTACGTGAGCATCTTTACGTGGTCATTTTCAGAGTGAATCGCATTAGGTAAAATATCGAAATGATTCGGCGAACCGTGCAAGATTCATTTAACCGGCGAAAAATATGAAATCGAGGCAAATCGAAAGTTTTCTCTATCCCGAAAATAGCATCAACGTGACTACGCGAGCATCTTAACGTGTTCATTAACAGATTGAATCGCATTAAGTAAAATATCGAAATGATTCGGCGAACCGTGCAACATTCATTTAACCGGCGAAAAATATGAAATCGAAAAAAGAGAAGAGAGGTTTAACAATACGGTCTTCTATTAATTCAGAGGCAAGGGAATAGAATCTCGTCCAGAAGCTTTTCAGCGCCGACGCTTCGAACATTGATCCAAAGCGTCAGCTTGCAGTTATGGATATAGTACATATTAGCACGGGGTCTCGGCATGAGAGCAACTTCAGACTTCACCTCAAATATTAACTAACGATTTTTATTTTACTCTTTGTTAGGCCAACTATCGGTAAGTCGTTAATATGCTCGCAACCTTTCAGTTCATTCTTCTTTCATCGTGTATCATGATCTATCGACGATATACCTTTTAAAGAGACGCAATAGTTTTGTCTGTCAAAATGGTTTGCGCGTTGATCGGCTCGAAGCATGCACATATACCGGAAATCGGATAAATTGAGTCGGATAAATTGAGAGGAGGCAAAGTTAAGAAGAACGGCACGTGCACGAGTTTCGGCGCATCCTCGAAAGTGTTCGTAACAAGGGAATAACAAGGGTGGCCCGATATATTGTCGAGGGGCAATCGAGCTAGGAGCGATTCTCAAAACGGATGGGGCGTTAGCAGAATTAATTAAATAGATATTAGTCGAGACACTTGACATATGCGTACGAGTATCAGAAGTTTACCCTAGCGTGTCAAATCTGATGATGTTTGCTCCGAAAGCGGTCGGGGTGCATAAAATTATTAATACGGACGACTGAAAGAGGAATAACGTATTACAGCCGTAGCCATATTTTGCTTTGTTGCGGAGATTCGAAGAAGAAGTGAAGAAGAAAAGAAGTGATATGATGCCGAATGATTTTTGCCTATTATGTTGGAATACGACAAAAACCAATGTCCTTCCTTTGAACTGTTTATGCTACGCCTCAGACTTTATATCGAGATGACAACTCGATTCCCTTCTTTTAAAACAAACGCATGTCGAATGCATGTGCGTCGAAGTGTGATGCGTGGCATGAGCTGCGACGCAAAATAGCAAAGGTTGAAGAAACATGTTGTTTGTCAGATCAGTCAGTCGAAGCCCTACGTTCATAAGGGAAAGACCATCCTCACTTGAAAGTATAAAGTAGAAGTCATAACAAACGCAGAAGGATACTTATTTCACACTCACTTCCAAATCCCAACATATTATTTAGTGATATCGGAGGCAACGTTAGTTAAAGGTCGAAAATCGTTATACACGAGTGATAATCGTCTAAAGTGTCATTCCGTTAAGAAAAAATGTCGAAGAAAGGAGAGGAAAGGAAGGAAAGGAAGGAAAGGAAGGAAAGGAAAGGATAGAGGAAAAGTGTAAGCTCCACCTATCGAGGCCGCTTCGTCGAGCAGTCAACCTTCCGTAACGCTCTCAGGAAGATTGACCAATGAAAGAGCCGAAATAGCGCGCATGTCCCTAATCTCAACAGCATCCCCATCTTTCGACTGGTTCCTCGCTGAAAATGGGCGTTCTCAAAGGTTCCACTTGTAATAGATCTGATCCAGGACTCCTATCACATCGAAGCGGGCATTCGTGCGGACAACTTTCCGCATTTTCGGCGGACTATCGAAACGTCGCCACTTTTTTTTTTCTTTTCGCCGAACTCGTGACTCCAGTGACCACGGTTACGCCGATTTCTTAAAAGACCGTCTGACGCTTCGGAGAGGATACGGGATATGAGCTACCCCGAACCACTCTGGGAAATTAATGGAAATCAAGGAGCAGTGAGTATCGGTGAAAACTGGACTGAATCAGCTCAGAAACCTGAAGAATCTTTAATATCGAAGAAGAAGAACTGGCCGCGTAGTAGCACATGAGGCAGAAAGTATTTAACTCCTCTTTCAAACGATCATTTAGATGTTGACGTTTTAGTTACAGGGGGTAGCATTTGCTACTGCGTGGCCAAGAAGATCGAAGTAATGAGAATGTCAGAGTGAGATCAGGAACGTTTCCTTCTCCTGTGAGCAGGTGATCACCGCAGAGATGTCGCAATACGTGGGAACTGAGTTAGGAAGTTATCCAATGTGGGATAGTTCGGTCCTCTATCAAGCGCCACCCCCGACTCATTCTCATGTCAACGAACACGGACTCTACAGACAACCGTGCGCATTGCTTCATCAAAGGTAACTTCGAAATCAAATAACCTTTCTTTTTCGTATCCGTAATAATAATCCGCAACGTACCGATTCCAGTCGATATACGCCCAATGGGCGTTCGCCGAATCTTCCCTCCTCGACAACAAAAAAACCCAGGCGTCGCGTCGCTACAGTTTCTCAGAGAAGAGCAGCGAATATTCGTGAGAGACGTAGGATGTTCAACTTGAACGAAGCATTCGATAAGTTACGCAGAAAGGTAAATCTTCGATCTAATCCCGCGCATATCGCCAAATCTAGGTTAAATAAAACGGGCGAAATAGTCAATCTGTTAGGCTGGACAAACGAAAAACGATTATAGGAAAAATATGGTAATTAAAAGGGCCTCTAAATAGATGAACACTTTGACTGCCACGGTGGTCACCCGTGACCGGTGCAAAAGATTTTATTAAAAATGCAAAAAATTCGCAATGAAGCCTATTTGCAATCTTGTAAAAGCAATTGATATTGGAACGGTGTTTCAATACTTTGGCTTCTCAAAATTCTGCGTTACATTAATTTTGCACGATTTAATCATACTCTGTAGTATTTCATCGCGTCACGGTTCTAACATAGTAAAATACGCGATGACAGGTGAAAAAGGTTTTACTACAAATGCAAAAAAATTCGAAATGAAGCCTATTTGCAATCTTGTAAAATCAATTGATATTGGAGCGATGCTTTAATTCCTTCTAATAACTCTGCGTTATCCTCATTTTGCATGATTTAAACATACTCTGTAGTATTTCATCGCGTCACGGTTCTAACGTAGTAAAATACGCGATGACAGGTGAAAAAGGTTTTACTACAAATGCAAAAAAATTCGAAATGAAGCCTATTTGCAATCTTGTAAAATCAATTGATATTGGAGCGATGCTTTAATTCTTTCTAACAACACTGCGTTATCCTCATTTTGCATGATTTAATCATACTCTGCAGTATTTCATCGCACCGCAGTTCTAACATAGTAAAATACGCAGTGACCTGTGCAAAAGATTTTACTAAAAATGCAAAAAATTCGCAATGAAGCCTATTTGCAATCTTGTAAAAGCAATTGACATTGGAACGGTGCTTCAATACTTTGGCTTCTCAAAATTCTGCGTTACATTAATTTTGCACGATTTAATCATACTCTGTAGTATTTCATCGCATCGTGGTTCTAACATAGTAAAATACGCGGTGACCGGCAAAAAACGATTTTACTACAAATGCAAAAAAATTCGAAATGAAGCCTATTTGCAATCTTGTAAAATCAATTGATATTGGAGCGATGCTTTAATTCTTTCTAACAACTCTGCGTTATCCTCATTTTGCATGATTTAAACATACTCTGTAGTATTTCATCGCGTCACGGTTCTAACATAGTAAAATACGCGATGACAGGTGAAAAAGGTTTTACTACAAATGCAAAAAAATTCGAAATGAAGCCTATTTGCAATCTTGTAAAATCAATTGATATTGGAGCGATGCTTTAATTCTTTCTAACAACACTGCGTTATCCTCATTTTGCATGATTTAAACATACTCTGTAGTATTTCATCGCATTACGGTTCTAACATAGTAAATTACGCGATGACAGATGAAAAAGGTTTTACTACAAATGCAAAAAAATTCGAAATGAAGCCTATTTGCAATCTTGTAAAATCAATTGATATTGGAGCGATGCTTTAATTCTTTCTAACAACACTGCGTTATCCTCATTTTGCATGATTTAAACATACTCTGTAGTATTTCATCGCATCACGGTTCTAACATAGTAAAATACGCGATGACAGGTGAAAAAGGTTTTACTACAAGTGCAAAAAAATTCGAAATGAAGCCTATTTGCAATCTTGTAAAATCAATTGATATTGGAGCGATGCTTTAATTCTTTCTAACAACTCTGCGTTATCCTCATTTTGCATGATTTAAACATACTCTGTAGTATTTTATCGCGTCACGGTTCTAACATAGTAAAATACGCAGTGACCCGCGCAAAAGATTTTATTAAAAATGCAAAAAATTCGCAATGAAACCTATTTGCAATCTTGTAAAAGCAATTGATATTGGAACGGTTTTCAATACTTTGGCTTTTCTGTTACCTTTATTTTGCACGATTTAATTATACTCTGTAGTATTTCATCGCGTCACGGTTCTAACATAGCAAAATACGCTTGGCAGTCAAAGCGTTAAGAAGAGTAGCGACTACACTTCATACTTTCTCAAATCTTCATACTTTTTGCGATATCCTAGTTTTCACGTCAGACGGCCATTGCCATTTTTTTCCGAACAAACCGACGACACTCGGATTTAATTGCTCTTTTAGTATATCAACGGGGGGTCGAGTGAGATAACTAAGAACGGTGCAAGCCGATGTGAAAACATTCGCAATATCATCTTTTAACACGTTGACTGCCAAGGCATTTTACTATATTAGAACGGCGATGCTCTGAAATACGACAGCGTTTGATTGAATGATGCAAAATGTAAATAATGTGCAGGTATTGGAGACCAAAGGATCGCACCACTATTCTAATAACAACTGCATTTATAAAATTATAATTGCTACCCATTTCGAATATTTTCGATCTTCAGTAAAATTTCTTGCGTCGGTCACCAGTGACCATCATGGCAGTCAAAGTGCTAATTGAAAATCCGAAAATGAAACTGGAGTGCATTCGAAAAATGAATCTATACAATCTGGTTTCAGAATATTAATATAACGGTAGTGACTTGCTATTTTTCAGGTTCCAACGTTTGCTTATGAGAAGCGTCTATCGAGAATTGAAACTCTACGTCTGGCAATTACATACATTGCCTTTATGGGTGAGTTACTTGGCATTGAAGCTAGCAGCCCAAAGCCAGAATACATTCCAAGAGAGTACTATCTGCCGAACTAAAAAGTGCACACAGAAAAGCATTTGCAGAAAACGAGTCTTCCATTTAGTGCCGTATGATTTTTGTGCGGGGGAAAGTAGTTATTCTGTTGAAATGACGTAGAAAATTATGTCGCCGCCGCCACTGGGTGGGAACGCAATTTATTTTGTCATCATAGAAAGATACAAGCTGCATTCGACTCATATTACATCGAGATTATTTATTAATAAGACAACGACGTTAAAGAAACGAGAAAAAGAGATCGACTGTGGGACAAGTACAAATGTAAAAATTTTAACGGCATACCGATCGGTGAGAATGTGAGCTGCGATTTATATGGCGTCAAATGTAGTGAAGTAGCGAATGAAAGTAGTGAAAGCATATTTATACTCCATCGATTAGAGCATTGTCGATGCATCTCTCATCTAACTAAAAACTAAAAAAAATCAACTGAAAATATTTTACCGAAGTATTAGGAAAAATCGCTCCAACTATTGCAGACCTAGTCAAGCACATACCACTTAGGTATATTTTCTGTGCGATATCTTATGTAGTTTTCTAGAGTAAGACGGAAAATCCATGTCTTCCATGCCCTGGCTACGTCCAATGTGTTAGGTAATGTAAATTATTATCCGATTCATATGTGTATGCGTGTAAATTATGATAATATCCCTGTAATAAAAATAAAAATCTGTCACCCCAATATTTCAACTACTTTTTATTCTCTTCTTATATATATTGCGTATACACGGTTATTTGTATAATGTCAAATGATCGGTGGTAACTTCAATCTGACATAGAAAGCTGATAAAAGTAATAAAGCTGATGGAAAAACGAGTTATACGTCTTGTCTGCTCTAAAGGCCAAAGAAGCAGACAAATAAATTAAAAATTGAATCATACGGATAGTTTGATCATCTTCATAGTCAAGAAAAAGTTGAACCTCAATATAAAACTCTAATGAAAACTAACAAATGGTATGCCCGCTTGTCAAAAACTATTTGAAAACATAACAAAATTGCTTAGTTGTATAAGCGAAAAATAGATAAAATTGATATATAATTAGGAATAATATCAGGTCAATACTCGGAAATAATGTGCATTATTTATTTCATTAACATAAACAATAGGATTTGAGAATCGGTTGTAAGCTGATTTTTATTTAGCTTACCGCTTAATACACTATTAAATGAATTGATCGTGTACGCGTTTAGAAATAAGGCATAATTGCTTACCTGACTCTTCTCCGGGCCGCTTCGGTTGTTTTACCAGAATTCTTTTACCAGCGCACCCTCACTCTTCCATAGTTAAAAAAGGATATGACTGACTTTTTATTTATGTCAATATTAAATAATTTTTCATATCTACATTTCTGTAACGGTCTGTTACCTCATGTGTGCAAGCTCTATGTATTTCTGCTTAAAATTAAAGTAATCGCTACCTATTAACTAAGACTTAACTAGGACTGCTGAGTCTAACAGTAACTTGAATCACGATAGCTAATAGCGATTTCACCAGTTAAGTATACCTTACTTATGTTTCATTAATCACACAGTAAGAAAGTATGCAATAATCTCATATAACTGTTTGGGAGGAAAGAAAGCCTAACCCTAAAAAGTGGCTTATTCTTCGTCAGTCATTATCCCTGGGTTTCACACCTCTGTTGTTGAAAACGACTCAACCGTCATTGGATTTCATAATAAAGGCAGAGTTTCGATTCATATTTGATACTTTGGATGAGCGAAGTTTTATTAAATGGCATATTGTATAAATGAGGCTAAAAAGTGTAGATTCGGAGCGGTCATTCTACGACATGGTTGAGTCTTTTCAGGGACTTAAACTTCTGCAGTATGGCGGGTGTGGCCACTCAACTATAGATTGTAGATTCTCTCATTGGAGCATTGACCTCAGATTAAAGGGCTTTTTCGACACCTAAACTCCAGTCATCCATCCTGGTTGGTAGGATCAAGCATCATCTTAACACTTTGCGGACGGATGACGAGATATCTCGTCATTGCTATTTCGTCGTTCGGGGCCATTGACGAGATATATCGTCTTGCCTATTTCGTCATTCCGGGCCACTGATGAGATATATCGTCTTGCATATTCTGTCGTTCGAGGCAGGTGATGAGATATCACACAGTTCCTACGTGATTGTCAGCCTCAGTTTTTCATAATTTGTGTTGAGAATTAATTATTTGAAGCTCTGAAATATGGATAGCGACAAAACGATTAGCAATATTACAGAAATATTTGTGGACAGTTTAACAGTTTGACTGCCAAGCATTTCTTGCTATGTTGGAACCGCGATGCGATAAAATACTGCAGCGTATGACTAAATTGAGCAAAATGAAAGTAATGCAGAGTTGTTAGATGCCAAAGTATTGAAGCACCGTTCCAATATCAATTGCTTTTACAAAATTGCAAATAAGATTCATTGCGAATTTTTTGCATTTTTAGTACAATCTTTTGATATATGAACATATTGCACAATATGAATATTTGTGAGGACTTTGTCGTGTTCCACTTCACTTAGTGTCATGTTTTACGAAATACCATACTCTAAAAAATGTTTAGTTTGTACACATTTTTACTTATTGAGAAATATTAAAAAAGCATTCATTTTTGAAGTTGTTAAAAATAAATATTTTACGGGACAATGATTTTTAACACGTTGACTGCCAAACGTATTTTGCTCTATTAGAATGCACCGTTCCAACATAAACTGCTTTTACAAGATTCCAAACAGGCTTCATTGCGAATTTTTTGCATTTTTAGTCAAATGTTTTGCACCTGTCACTAGTGACCACAGTGGCAGTCAACGTGTTGACTACTAACAAATCATCACTAATTTAAAGATATTTGACGCAAAAAAATACCCGGCCACTGGATACGCTTAGCAATAGAATGCCCGGTCCGCAAAGTGTTAATATTTGCCGATATCAGGAGGGAATATAAAATGATCAGCGAACAAAACTCTGTCCTCGCGACCATGCGTTGCGGTATACTTGTTCGCGAACAAGGTGTTTCATTGAAAAAAATTAAAAAAGAAACAAGAAAAAAACAAAGAAACAATAAGAACAGTCCACTTTCATCGAGTAGTATAGGTAGACGGGATGAGCAGGTGAATAGAATGAGCTAGTAGAAATAACCACCTGTTGGTCTGGCCAATGTAAGAAAGTACTACTGTCGCAGTTGCCGGCATGTACCGGCATCTACCTACTGCATCTATAGACATGTTAGTACACACTAAACTCCATTTACATTTAATATCTTCAAAACTATCATTAACACTTTGACCGGTTACCGGACACAATTTATTTGCAAAAGATTTTGTACAATTCTATCAAAAATTCGCCATGAAATCGCCTATTATTCAAACTCAATCTGATAGTAAAAGAATAAAGAAAATGTCCAGAACCGTCCGTTGATAAACTTGGAACATTTAGCCATATCTTCAATACTATTATGAGCTTCTTACTTCATTTTTACTCTCTTACCTTCATTTTGCACAATTTATCATCTTATTTGTCTCTGTGGCATTTTGAATTTTATCGCATCGCTCTTCTAACAGTAAAAAAAGGCAAATCGTGTTAACATTATTCAAACTCATTTTATACCAAATTCGACAAATGATAGTAAAAGAATTCTCATGTTCGCCATCTATTTTGGAGAAAATGTCCAGAACCGTCCGGATCTTTCGATAAACTTCCATTTACATTTAGCCATATCTTCAAAACTATTATGAGTCGCTTACTTCATTTTTACTATCTCTACCTTTCTAAGAGTTAAATCACGAGACACAATTTATTTGATCTTATTTGTTACTCCTTTCTTGTGGCATTTTGTACAATTCTATCACCTCCTGAATCACTCTTCACTCACCCCCTCTTCAGTAATCAAAAAGGCAAATCGTTCGGAGGAGTTTCGTTTTTCTACCCCCATTATTCAAACTCATTTTCTACCATTTTTCTCGCATATACTGACCCATACCTCTGAAACTATTGCAAATTTTCCTTCCACAATTTTCCACTACTGAAGATTCCATTTCTCAATTCCTTTCGGCCCCCTTTGATATATTAAAAAGGCAATTAAATCGAAGGATCATCGTTTTCTCGCAAAAATAGTCTCTCTCGTCTAAACTAGTGGTCGAAGCTATACATAAAGATATCTGCTATTTTGAAAACACAAATTATTTGCATTGAAATTGTCGTATTTCGGAAAGTATAAAGAATTGAGCTTCTGTCTCTTTGTAGCATTTTAGCGAGACTTTTCTTGATTTCATTGGTAATATGTGGATATAAATAAAATCGTCTTTTACCCTGCGTTTTCCTTCTTGCAAACTAATTTCAATTTTGCAGCGTGGTTGCGATTTTCTATCACTTACTCATATCCGTTTTCATTTTAGAAACTCTGAGTCGATTGGAAAAATTACCTTTTTACACCGTTCGGTGAGTATTTTTTCGCTATTTTTGCAACTCAAGATATTCCGGATCTTTCTCGAAGACTTCCTCACATTTAAACTAGTGATCGTAGAGTCTAAATGATACAAACTTTCTTTTTTTTTAATTCTTCAGTTAAGTAAGAGTTGAGTGAAGAAATAATTCCGGATCTTTCTCGAAGACTTTCTCACATTTAAACTAGTGATCGTAGAGTCTAAATGATACAAAGTTTCTTTTTTTTTAATTCTTCAGTTAAGTAAGAGTTGAGTGAAGAAATAATGGACTATTTGAAGTTTAAGCGACTCTCTGTCGAATGATAGATATCTGAAGCACGAAACAACGTTGACTCGTTGCTTATTTTTGGCCATATATTGAAAATGATACGGTACCTTTCCGATTGAAAATTATACAGGAGAATGTATATTCATTTGACAATATCATTAGAGTATTATTAATAAGAATATTTTGCTGATTTGACTTGCATTGTTTTCAGATGTAGAGTGCGCATACATATGTTGTCCTTTTGGCTAAGTCGCTGATTCAGTTTATGGCTGAGAATCTTTTGTAAAGTGACAGATCTATTTATACTTTCTCTGTGGCTTTGTTAATAAACTTTCTTGATTTGCTCCTTGTAAGATAGCACTGAATCCTCTAAATTTTGTAAGGACGTTTGTCAAATTTGTTGAACCGTTAGTGATTGAGGTTATATTCAATGTACGACTGTAGAATTGTTAGGATTAAACACTTTAGTCCGAGCCCGTGATCAAAGTGTCATTTTACATAGAATCGTTGAAAGAAGCATATCGGTAAAATGTCTGGAAAAACTGATATATTCGACGACATCGAATATGAAATACCTCAAAATCTGGAGGATGATGTCATCCAAGAGGTTCTCAAAACTGGAACCGAACTTCGTCAGTACTCTAGACAAATTGAGGAAGAGCTCAAAGAGGTCGAGAACAAGTCTATACAGGACTACATAAAAGAAAGTCAGAATATTGCTAGTCTGCATAAACAAATAGCTGTCTCTGATAATATATTGGAGGTTAGTTTTTTATTATTAGCGCAACCCATACCACGTTCAATATGTTTGAACAGGAATTTCAATTGTGTCCGTATGTGTTTACAGAAAATGGAGGATATGTTGGTCTCGTTTCAGTTGGTTTTATGCAGCATCAGTTCAGAGATTGTTTCCCTTCAGAGAAAATCTGTCGCTATGAGTCAACAATTGTCTAACAGACAAATTATACGTGGCCCGCTTAGTCAATTTATTGAGGATATGACTGTTTCAGAGGCACTAATAGCGTAAGGGAAACCCTATGTCACTCGTTACATTATAAACCTTATATAGGGTATAAGGTAATCGATTTCTTTTATAGGGGGATTATGGACTGTCCGGTTACAGAGAAAGAATTTGAGACACAACTACAGATATTAAATCATAAAATCAATTTTGTAAAAGAGCAAAGCTTTAAAGAAGCAAAATCTTGTTTGGACGTAAAAGACGTTTTGGAGAAACTGAAAGTGAAGGCAATGGCAAAGATAAGGACTTACTTATTAGAACAAATTTATAAATTTCGTAAGCCAATGACAAACTATCAGATACCTCAGAATAACCTGAACAAATACAAATCTTTCTTCGAATTTATCCTTGCCAATGAACGAAATGTGGCACAAGAAATTTGTGGAGAATATGTCGACACGATGAGCAAAATTTATTATTCCTACTTTAAGTCGTACTCTTCGAGACTGATGAAATTGCAGGTAAATCATGAAAGCGAGTATTATGTTCCTGTGTTATCGTTCAGGACATATCTATATAGGCATGAGCATTTGCAATGTTGATTTAAGTTTTTAAGATCTAGTAGAACATTAGTTACATTCAAGACATATTGTAGACGTATTTTCTTCTTTATACGTGGATAAATTCTATTGCATTTTACATCATTTATTGACATTTTTCTGTTAATTCTGTTCAATTAAGAGTCATAAGTCTAAAATATTAGAACAAGTGCGCACTAGTGTGGCGGTCTCTGTGGCGATGAGAATAATAAGTTTGTTACCGCAAGGAAATTTTATGGCATCGGAAGCTTTATTATATTTAATTTCCACTATACAATAAAATTGATAAGAAAGAAATATTACTTAATAGAGCGGATCCTATGGTTTTTTCGATTATGTTCTCAGTTCGAAGAAAGAGCTTCAAAAGATGATTTAATGGGTGCAGACGATACAGCTGGACGGGGCATATTTCACAAGGCAACATTAAAGCATAAAGGAACTGTTTTCTCCATAGACACTAGAGGCGAAGTACTAACCAGTCAGTTGAAAGCTCCCATCATAGTGCCACACACTGCTTCTAAGACACGCGTTAGTACGTTTGAAACGTATCACCCCAATACATAGAGAAACATATGGCACTAGACATGTATTTCGTTTTTCTTTACAGTTTCACTATGAAGCTCTGTTCAGAAGCATACAATTTGCTGTCGTTGACAATGGCTGTCGAGAATATTCCATCTTGACCGAATTTTTCAAAGTCCACGGCTCTCAGGCAATCGATATTTTCAATCAAGTAAGCGTACAACATGAAAAAGCATGTATATACGAAAAAATAGAGTATTTTATCTTGTAGAAAGATTATTTTATAAACAGAACATACTGGTCTAGCCTTAAAATACGTATAAGTTGGATTTAGCATTTTTAAGTAAAATGCTCTGTTACTCTAGGTATCATAACCGATTTTCTGTTTAATAGGTAATGGGAAAATCGTTGAATCTTATGATGAAAAATTTACAGTCTTTCGTGGAAGACTGTTACGATACGATAGCATTGTTCTTATGCTTGCATCTAGTAAGCCGTTATCAACTTATTTGCCATAAAAGAGCTGTGCCGGCTCTGGACAAATATTTGGATAACTTAACTGCGATAATATGGCCGCGTTTTGAATACGTATTCCAATTGAACATTCAAAGCATAATAAACTGTGATCCAACGCGATTCAGTAAAGAAACAGGGCCCCATTACGTAAGTTCGTCTATTAAACGACAGATCGTCTACTAAAGGTGGACCTAAGGAAGATGTCAGGAGAGTGCATAGAAATGTTTCTTTATGTCCTGCAGATTACCAGACGCTACGCTGAATTTAGCGCAGCGATAGTGAGTGTCGTCGAGGGATTTCCATGTGAAGGGGCAACACAATTGTTAGCCGATCTACGCGAAGCTGTCCAATGTTTCCTGTTAAAAATGGCGGCGATCTTTCCGAACAGAACGCAGCAGCTCGCCTTTCTCATCAATAACTATGACTTGGTGCTAAGAGTACTTATGGAACGGACGCGCGACAATTCAAAAGAAGCGGAAAGTTTCCGCGAACAATTAAACGCGCGTTCTTCCGAATACGTCAGTGAAGTTCTAAGTTCGCAATTCGACGACATTATTCAGCTGGTGAAGGACTCCGAGGCTCTGCTCGAAAAAGGTCAGACGGAGGATGTAAAGAGACAAGAGAAAAAGGCGCTAGAGTTAGTCAAGTCGTTTACAAACAATTGGAAGCAAGCGTTGGAGAAGATAAATGAAGAAGTTGTGCAATCATTTCCGAACCTCGTACTTGGCAGTCAGTTGTTGCAACGTGCACTGGCTCAATTAGTGCAATATTACCATCGACTTCATAAGATTCTGCCCCCAAACGCGCGAACCCAACTGACCAATATTCATCATATAATGGTTGAGATAAAGAAGTATAAAACCAACTATTAGCGTAATAGCGTAATAGCTAAAACGTATTAGCAATACATTGTACCATATAAGAATGTCTGATGTCAGTGGCCTGGACAGATGCCGGTAAGTTCATTTTTTCACCTTCTATTTTGCGAAAGGAAATGCGGAAGACATTTGAATTGGTAGCTGGCAGTGTTGGAGAGATTTTTTTTTTTTACATATTTATTTCTAGAGCTCGACATTTTTTCACACTACTGTATGTCGGATAAATAATTACGTGTCGTTCGTTTCAAGCGAGATACTGGGTAAGGTCAAGTTTATACGGCTGTTTCATGAAAAAGATTCTGTACATTTATTTATAGAAGAATACATACTATGATAATACTTAATTATGGTATTGCACTGCCACTCTATACAATAGCGATTAATTTTTCATGCAACTGCATGAAGAATGTTTACCTAATGTACTCATAAATTAGTATGCATACATGTTATTATATTACTGACGGTCTCGTTACTTTTTTTACGGAATTTCGCGACACCTATGGCAAATCGTGTCTACGCGCCCGTCATTATTTCTAGTTGACAGCACTGGGAATTGCAAATATTTTCTCATTTTGCAATATACATATTTCGTGTGAGCTGTGCTATTCGAGGTAAAATACCCGAAAATTCTTTACTTTACTAAATCCTCTTCGCGACGAAATAGAGAATTTTGTTATGTTACTGTTACATTAATACGTTAATGTAATGAATTTAAATACATTACGATTAGTATGATTGAAAATTCGATAATAGTACAGTGCGAATAAATTTAGTTCGGATAATTATAGCGGTGTTTGCCGTTATTTAACTATATCATGTAATACTATAAGAATATAATTTTCATAAGTATGGTTTTTCTAGAAAGGAAATTAAGTAGCCGGTGTGAGATAAACGTATTCAAAACTAAGTAGATAATTATGATAAAATGGGAATTAATTTCGGTTACTTATGGTACGATTTCATCACCGCTATTAAAACTTTACTTCACACAAGTATAGATTGACGCACGTAGCTGAAATGAATTATAGTAACTATCAAATTTTACAGTTTTTACATTGTACGAAAGCTGCCACTTCTATTTAACGCCAAAAAATCTTTTACTTTCTTTTACTTAATTACCTTCAAAATCTCGCTTTGAAGTTTACACGGATTTGGCAAAAAAATAATTTTTAATCTATCCTTAAACTCAATTAGGAAAAGTTCTTTGTTATATTTCATTGGATATCGAATGCCTTTCGGAAAATTTCTTCCGTGGATGAAGTAGTTAGAAGGGCAAAAATGACTTTCTGTTTTTCCTTTCAAACGTATCAACGGTAAGATCCACGTGCAATTACGTTTATAGAACTCCATCGATCGCGTGCAAGACTCCATTTGTTGCTGGTACATTGTGTGTCACAACATGTGCCTCGTTAATACGTACGCGACCTGAAAATACGAAAAGATTATTCATAGTTTGAATTGAAAATCTACGATCCATACATTTTTCTACATCGATTATTCTAAAGTAAAAGCATCGAGAGGTATATACACAATGTTGGAAGTGAAATATGACGAGAGGAAATATGAGTAGCCGAAAAAAAACTTTTGATCTTATACCTACCGCCGTTTTTATGGATGTGTACTGGCAGCTGTGGGCGGAGAGTGTCCTTTTGCAGGTAGTACCTCATACCAGCTGTGTAGAGAGTGGCTGGCATGACGTGTCTTGACACAATTGTCTTCGCAGCTTCCGGGCCGTCATCGATACTCCAAATTGGCGTACCGTTTTTAGAGGCGGCAGTAAAGGCAGCGTCGGTCGGTGCAAAGACCGTAAACGTTTTTGGACCTGTGTAATGTGTAACAAGAAATAGAAAAACTTCGAATCGGTCGCCTTTGCATATGTGCCCATAATTATGAAAGTGGTCTAAGTCATATATTTCTTGTTTCGAGATATTTAATGAATTGCATTTGAATAAATTAAAAAATATTTTTACATTATGCGACATTTTAATTTATAATTTTATTAGTCTTAATTAATGGAAATTTACTATGAATATGAAATTTTGTGTGAATTTTATACGATAATATTATTTTTAAAGATTGAATTGACTTAGACCATTTTCAAAATTAACTGAATGTCCTATAAATGACTTAAAGCAATAAAGAACTTTGAGTTTTATTTGAAACAATAATTTGATTGAAATAATTCGTGAACATTTATTACATTTATTAATTATTTTTAAACAGTAATCCATTTTTATCATTATTTCGAGTATTTAAGATTCTTAAAATGTTCCTGAAAAACTGGAGGGATGTACGATAGTAAACTCATAATATCTTTATGTTTTTCTTCCGATACTGGTCTAATGGTGGTGTATAATGGAAGTAATTTAATATTTCCGTATATTTTTGGTCTTCCTTTTTTAGGTGACAGATCCAAAACGTGAAAGTTAGAATCATCTAAAGATGTTTTATAGAACATTTTATAAGGTTCATTTTTCAAGAATCTCATCCATTGAATTTGTAGCCAAGAGACAGATTCACCCGCGGTATTTTTTACTCTTCTTGTTATTGATTCTTCTAGTGATTTCGTTAAAAATGAAGTTGTCGTTATTATTAAAATTTGATTGTCATTTATTTTATTATGTAGTTCAGAAACGCGTCAAAGAAGGCCACGTGCCATTTTCAAGTTGTTTATATAATTTATTTAAATTTTTGACTTAGACCACTTTCATAATTAAAACTAAATGAATTCCATATAATGTTGAAATTACAACCACTATCTAATGGTTCATTTTTGACAATTTCGTAAAAATTACATTGAATAAATTTAGTTAAAAATAATGTGGTATGAAATAACTGATAAACTCATTTTTTTTAAATTTTGACTTAGCCCACTTTCATAATTATGGGCACATATAATGGCATTACCTGACAAAGTGTCTTCTAATCCGGAAACGTGCAGCATGCGAAGGAACGTGGTGAACCTTCTTTCACGATCTGCCTGCAAAGTTTGAACTAAATCGCCGACCGGAAGTGGGAACATGACTCTATCAATAGCATGTGCGATGCCCTGTGGAATCTCAATATCACGTTTGTTTGATGCTACTCTCGCTCCGTTTATGGTGGTCACCTGCTTAACAAACGTAATATCAATAGTTGAAAGAACCTACGCGATAGGAGACGAAAAATCAGTAAGAGTAATAGCGTCTTATAAAGATTTCATGAAAGTATAAGGCAAGAACGCTGACTGCTTGGAAGCGAGTGAACGGAACTATTTCTAACATGATCGCGAAGGCCGGGAAACTAGGTCTAATAGTTGACGATACTTTCCTTGAAATGACCTATAACGAATGTGCGCTAATACGCATGACTCAACGCCGCGTTGCATTCCTCTAAAACACTACATTCCTCGACCAGATCGTATTCTTATTCAAATCCGCAGTATCTTATTGGACCAATTCTATTGTTGTCTAACTAACCGTCGACACTTCAAACCCGACTAGACATCCTAACATACCTGCATTTGTATTTTACTAATCTTCGAAAAAAACCTGTCATTTTTATGTATGTACATTCCTATGAGAAATTTACCTTGACGTCGTTCCACTCGTGATCGTGCATAGAGTATTCATTAACTCGCAATTGCGTTCCAGCAAGACTCACACCCGTCATTTCGTCCTGTAGGGAGTCGATTCTGAAGGCGCCAGGTATCACGTGATGAAGTAAAAGCTACAAAATAATCTCATTTACTAGACTGTTTCCATTCTTCCTACTTTACGGTTATATTTTATCTCGGAATTTATACGCGTTTTTATATATCCCAATTGTGCAGACACTTCACTTTTAGAACGTGGAAAGAAAAGTCTGTAATTATGTATAACCAAAACTCGTAAAGTGTTACGATAGAAGTATATATGTATTA
The DNA here is from genome assembly GCA_033815515.1 of Cryptocheilus praepositus. NCBI lineage: Eukaryota > Metazoa > Arthropoda > Insecta > Hymenoptera > Pompilidae > Cryptocheilus > Cryptocheilus praepositus. The sequence goes on along the minus strand of JAWWQZ010000119.1, from coordinate 1,823,455 downwards.
AAGTATACCCCGCTTAGGAGTCGTGGATTGTCGTGAAATTTCTGTTCAGCTTTTTCCGGTCCTCCAAGCTGAACCAGTAAAGTCCTGAATGCTTTGTCGGTGGGTACAAATATTGTGTACGGACCTATTAATCAATAATTATATTGTATTATTAGAACTGAATAATACTATATGTATTCGCAGTTGGTTTAATCAATTCAACCGTTATTTGCATTTGTAAGAATTTGTTTAGATGAGACAGAGCTCATTATAAGACTATAGTTTCTCACGAGAAACATTGAATATATACCTTATCCGCACTAAATTTATATGCTTGTTCTACGGAACGTGCGGAGAAGAATAGGAAAACTTTTGTAAATCGTAGGTTCTTTAATAATCAAAATCATTTGCGGCGTAATCTTCGAAAAAAATGCACCGAATTATCTAACGCGTAACTTTGCTCATTTTTCCCGTAAACTCTTATTCATTTCTATTTGCCATCTATAGTGCATTTTCCACTTCATCTCCATGCTGATAACTGTTAGAAGGATTATTCGAAAACAGTCGCACGATATTCCCTAGCTTCCGTTTCGTTTGCCTGGGAGTAACGTCTATTTCGCGGCACCTGTCTTTGCCTTGTTATTATCCTTCGTTCGACAGGATACTGTCAAGGCGAATTTATGCAATCTTCTAAACGGCTAAGTAGCAACCGTTACCCTTCTCATTCGTACAATTAGAACGTTTCAGCTAAAAATGTTGTTAGTCGAATGATTGTACAAATGAGGGGTATATATACCGTTCGGATAAATTCTGCGGCAATGAAAAATTCATAAGTCTTTAGTAAATCGAGTATGCAAAGGTAAATATGACACTACGCGAAATGACAGTTTTAAGATAGCAGGCAAGTAATTATCTAGAGAAAAATGATATGGATTAATATTCGACCTCCGAATGAGGGGTATATATACCGTTCGGATAAATTCTGCGGCAATGAAAAATTCATTAGTCTTTAGTAAATCGAGTATGCAAAGGTAAATATGATACTACACGAAATGACAGTTTTAAGATAGCAGGCAAGTAATTATCTAGAGAAAAATGATATGGATTAATATTCGACCTCCGAATAAAAGGAAACTCAAAGTAATTGACTCTCTGGGACAAAGTTGGCAGCAGAAAATGTGTCGACGACAACCGTACCCTCAATGGTAAAGGATAATAGTCGGAGGATTGCGACATGAGAAGAGAAGAGAGAAGCTTATATACGAATTCGTCATTATTTGTCTTAACGAGCGTGAGAAAAGCGTGCGATCGTAATGACAACGGTGTCGTGCCTTACGATTGGCTGCTCTTAATTTGCAGCTGCGTGAGCGATGAAACGAGGTGCAATGGGGGCGCGTTCATTTCAACTTGATATCAATTTTATTTTCATCGAAAGAAAGCAGCGTATTCCCCGGAAGAGGTGAGCATAATGAACTAGAGGCGATCTCTATTAATCGGGAAATGGTCGCATGACTTTTTCGTGAGTCGTTGGTATCGCGGATTGATGTTTCTAACAAGAATCCTCATTATATTTGTTGCAAGAGCTTCTGGAAGAGTCAAGTTACGTCGCGAGGCGTGCAATAGTGCGTGAGAAAAAAACGGTTGCACGACGAATCTTATATTAGTTAACTACAACGAGGAGGAAATGCGACGGCCGAGTTGGCTGTGGGAAATGAAAAATTAGCTGTCGTTAGTTTTGTTTGTTTTAAATAAGAAAATGTCGGTATGAACTTACCGGTTTCATTGAGGACAGTGTCCAATCCAGACAACCGGAGGTACTTGGCCATCGCGAAAAGACCTTCCCTCCTCAAGAGAGACGTCAGACTCTCGTTAACATTCTGTCCCTTTGGTGTAATCGGAAGATCCGCTGGCGACGTAGTCGCCCTGTCGAAAGCGTCCTGATAAATAGTGTTCTCGTGGGTAACGGAGGAAGATTTGAAGGTGGTAGAGATCGATCTCGGTGCGGGAGATGTTTCGCTCGGTTGCGCCCGCGAGGTCAAGTGGACGTAGCTGTTGGAGTGAGAGAAGGTGGTTGCAGCGGAAGTCGGAAAGGTGGTTGGAACGCTGCTAGGAAGAGTGCTAGGAAGAGTGGTAGGAAGAGTGCTAGGAATGCTGCTCGGAGTTGTGCTGACTATTTCGTTAACCGGCGCCATAGTTGGGATGAACTGATTCCTCGTGACCGTTGAGTATCTTGTGGTGACGGGAATCTGTTGGCGGGAATCATGATCGCTCGGGCTCGATCTCGTTGTGCTTTGACCGCTCACGGAGTTTAATACATGCCCGCTAACACTAGAGGCGGATGTCACGTATTTGTCCGTCGTCGAGACGGAATTTGGCGAAACGGTTACGTACGGGAAGTAGTCCGTAGTGGATTTCCTAGAAGGAGTCAAGAGATCTTTCGTTCGGTAAGGTGTTCTCGTTAAGCCGTAGACATTTCTATCTATCGAATGTTACCTTTCATGCGTAGGGCCTGAGGTTGTAGATCGAACTGAAGTCGGCCTGAACGTAGTTGGATAATTCGAGTGCGTCGAACTAGCCACTCTGCCAGTAGAGATGTAATTAGGATCAATGCTACTGGATCGTAGAGCACTCAGCGTAGACGCCGTTGTAGAATGCGAATTACTCGGAGGTGGAAGTTTCAATTCACCTTTCTTAATCTTCTCAACAATAGACTCTACGTCACTGCCATTTTCTTTATCCGCGTTTCCTTTCACGCCTTGCACCTTGTAACTTCCATCCGGTTGCTCCTCCAATACAACAAACGTCACCTTCTTGCTAGGCAAACTTTGAATCGGAACCTTGCCGACTTCTTCCAGTTTTCCGTCGCTTTTCTGTCTAATAACTTCAAAGTCCGCTCCCGGTGGCAGTACACCTTTCGTTAATTCATCGAGAATAGCCTTCGGTGGTTTTATGGTCGTTGTTGATACCGACAGACTTCGAGTCGCAGTGACTGGACTAGTTGAACGGGCAGTAGAGGATACGATAGAAGATAAATCGTTCGGTGCTTGAATCACTTGCACCTTCTTTCCGTTCGGAAGAATAATATCTCTAGTAGTAACGTTTCTAGCTACATCATCTTCGGCTGTTTGGCTGAGGGCAATTTTTAGTTGCTTCAGTAAGAGATCTCTGTCGGTTAGTTGGCTGGATGGATCAGACTGTTGACTTCTACTTCTGCCGCTTGATCCGTCTCTACCCGTCGATGGTCTGTCGGTTTGGTAAATCACCTTAATCTGTGGCTTAGGCTTGCCTCGTTGAGTATACTGACTCTCTTGATCCTGTATCAAAGAGAAAACGTTATCGGGAATACTTGTCTCTGGAGTAGGCTTAGCGGTAGTCGTTCTCGCCGTTGTGGTTGTTCTGCTGCTGCTGCTGCTCGTTGTCGTCGTATACTTTTTCTGGTGACTCGCGATAGCTTTCAGGAATAATTCAGCTTCGGAAGGTGTAATCCTTCTCGCTGTCGGCGAAGAGAGTAGAATCGGTGTTGAGGTTGTGCTGATAGTTGAAACTGGTGTCGTAGTAGTCGGGGTCTGAGTCGTTGAAGTCAATCTTTGGAGCTGTTGAACTCTTAACAGTTCCTGCTGTCTTCGAAGTTCCTGTTGTTCCAATAAAAGCTGCTGCCTCTGCTTCTGCAATAGTTCGATCTCGCGCTGTTTGTCCAAATAAGTCTGCAACTGTAAGGTTTGTTGATCGCTAAACAAAGGCCGGGTGAGATCCTGTTGCAAATCCTGATAGGCTGCATTTTGCTGATACTGATTTCCATTCTGCTGTCGGTCGAATTGTTCATTCTGTTGCTTGTTCGAGTGCAATTGGCTCTGTGCGAAGTTGAGAAGGTTGGGACTTAATTGTTGAGCGATTTTCTGTTGTTGCTGTTGAAGGAGCTGTTGGACTTGTTGCTGTTGCTGCAGCAGATGCTGGAGTTGTTGTTGTTTAGCTCGATCCACTTTGTACTTGGCCAGAGACGGGTAAGGTGTACTGGTTTGTTGTTGCTGTTGCAACTGTTGCGGCCGCCGGTAACGTTGTTGATGTTGTTGAACGTCGCTCAATATCTGGGCTTGCTGGGAAGCCGAGAGACGAGGACGGGGATCGATCGATGATCGAGACTGAAAAGATGGTGTTTCGCGATTATTTTCATCATCACCTGCGTAGAATCGGATTAGCGGTCGCGTTCGTTTGCCGGGGCCTGAAACAATTAACCTGGCCGTAATTAAGCGAGGCATTGTGCCGTATTTCCCTTCCCTCTCGCTCCCTCTGAAAGAAACCCCCGTCAATGATATGACTGTGAGAGAATCGTCTCGCACACGGGAAAGTATGCTCCCGGACAGTGTTTGTCCCGCGCTCCACCTCACGCACGTAATAGGCCTCCTTTCATTTTCGAACGAAAGCCCACTGAGACCTGTTTGTTTTCTCACGGACGACAATGCTCGTCGGTCTGGGTTATCGCGATCGAGGCGATAACGCTGGAAACGAATTGGGCGTCAGGAGGCGGAAGGAAAGTAATGAAATGCGCGAAAGTACGTAACCCGATATACGCGCCTCATATGGCTATTATTCGGCTACCGTCAAATAAACTTATTTCTTTAGAACCTTCTATTACTCAGTTATTTATTAGTTAGGGCAACGTACGATGTGCTTAACGAGCAAATGACACATCTCCAGTCGCTCTTAAATGAGAGTTTTACAGTCCGCTGCCGCGACCGGACTCCTTTTCACCGTTCTGTCCCCGTCAATCGTGGATCTTTATATTTGATAGTTTGCGAACGGAACGAATTCAAGTTAAACAGTTGACTTTGCTTTCCGAGTCGTTCTTCGCTTCTTCACCCGTTCTCAGTTATTTTTAACTACCTTAAAGCAGGGTACGTTCGTTTTTTCTTTGGCTATTTAAAAATGAAAGCATTAAAATATACACAGTAGAAAATGTTGAACTTTACCGTTACAATGGTACGTATTAAGCTACCGGTTAGACGTATGATATTCATAAACTGTTCATGCGTTACTGAATTGACAGGGTCAGTGTCACGCGATTCGTTCCGCGCGATAGGGTTTACGATTAAACGCCGAAAAAAGTAGCCGTTTATGTAACGGTTGACAGTGGTAGAAAACCGCTGCCCGGTTTGTTAATAACCGGCAAAAATTGTTGGCCAGTGATAATGCTTCATAGAAATGAATGTGAACACGTGTCCGGTACTTCGGTCGTTCTTCGAGTAGTTTCTTAAACCTCGAGCCACCGCATGAGATTCATCTGTTTTCCGTGGTGAAAGTTAAAGGACGTTACAAAGAGCACGTCGTGTCTCGCAAGATTCGTTGAAAACGAAAGTTTCTGAATTACGCGCAATAACGTTATTACAAATCGTACGTGCTGCATTGAACATATCCAAGATGCCACCGCGTAGATGGACGTCTTTCTAAAGTAATTGAACCTTCTCAATTTCTTACACTAAAATTCAACGATCCACAATTTCAATAAAAAAAAAACAGAGCCATTTACTGCGCCAAATAGAAAGTTCTTGGTTTATTTGATTTTATTAGTAGTTTACATAAATGACTCGACACTGAATGAGCTGTTTGCAGGTTTAATCAGTATTTCATTCAAAGGTCATTTTCTTTATACTGAGAGTTAAGATACCAAGTTATAGATTTAATCCTTTCCCTATAGACGTTTCGTAAAGTTTGTTCTAGAATCTAATGAAAATCGCACTGCAGTTTTTTCAATTTTACTACATTCATCGCGACATTTGTTAGTGTCACAGATTATTTCTGAGATACCTTCCATGTTTGGCTGAAGATAATTGAGGCCTAGAAAGTGAAGACATTAGAGAAACTTAAGCGTTGCCGCATATAACAACGCCTGTATTTACCAGAATCGCACGTCATATTGTTGAAAATTGAATAAATTCATGAACTCATTCTGATTTTTTTTTGTTTGTCAGTAGTTTTGATAATGATAAAAATAAAGCTAATGGCTTGTTCTTTTCAGCAGTCAAATTTCAAAGGTGCTCAAACTCTTTTATATCAAAAGGTCAGATCGATACACTTTGGTTCCCCGTACCGTTTCGAGGATCGGTTAAAAACATACTCGGCTGACTAAGAAAAGAAAATTTCTGTTTAAAATAAATTACGAAGGAGTCATTATATACCGTAATCGATTCTTTATATTTCCAACAATACATCGACGTATGCGTATCACATATAACTGCCAATATAAGATACTAACTCTATTGAAAATGAAATGAATCGCGAGTGTAAAAAATGTTCACGATCCGCGGTAAAATATTAATTTAGAGCGCGAAAGGTATTGGTGAAAAATACATACTGCATTAAAGACTTATTCTGTGACGTATCTAGTAATTACGCATTGAAGAATGAAATAATAAGGGCAAGATGTTCCACGTCGAATGTTCTTCTTCTCACGGCCTGAAGTGATTCAATTGAATATCGGAAAGCGACCGTTGCTAATTGCTCACTGTGAACTGGTCGGAAGCGAGCAAAGTCGTACTAATTAGAAAAGGAAGAATGGAGTTTATTAGGATTAGGATTATAGGTAAAATTTTGCTGACTGCCTTATGAGGACGGAGCAGAGACGGCGAACCTCTCACTTTCACGTCGCACGGCTTTTCGACTATCTATCGGAATCGAACGTATTCGAAGTAATGCTTCTCTGAAGTTCTACAGAATGCCCTACTCGTTCTTACATAGACGTGTCTGTGACATTTTTATCTTGCCGTTATGAAATTTGACTGTGTTTCAATCTGATTTTCGGAATGACCGTTGGTAATCGGAATAGATCGGACAGATAATTCGAGATCGTTATAGTATAGGAGAGCCACTGACGACGACGCCGCGCCCAGATCTAATAGCGACTTTTTTCTCTCCCGCACAGTTTGTGGGAAAAGTATGAAGCCGGTCGAGCAACAACGTGGTACATTGCCACCGTCATTTGCCACTCTCATTACATCACGGAACATTATCCTCGCACAAAAGTACATTTTAACTAGCTAGATTTCGTTCAGAGTTTCGTTATTTCAAATGAATTTTCACCGAGTGGCCTGAAAAATATGGCCAAATCGTGGAAAGGGGCGATTATTGTTACTATCGTTAGAGGAAGCGTTATTTCAAATGAATTTTCATCGAGTGGCCTGAAAAATATGGCCAAATCGTGGAAAGGGGCGATTATTGTTACTATCGTTAGAGGAAGCGTTATTTCAAATGAATTTTCATCGACTGGCCTGAAAAATATGGCCAAATAGTGGAATTGTGAGATTATTGTTACTATCGTTCGAAGAAGCGTTATTTCAAATGAATTTTCATCGAGTGGCCTGAAAAATATGGCCAAATCGTGGAAAGGGGCGATTATTGTTACTATCGTTGGAAGAAGCGTTATTCCAAATGAATTTTCATCGAGCGGCCTGAAAAATATGGCCAAATCGTAGAAAGGGGCGATTATTGTTACTATCGTTGGAAGAAGCGTTATTTCAAATGAATTTTCATCGACTGGCCTGAAAAATATGGCCAAATAGTGGAAAGGGGCGATTATTGTTACTATCGTTAGAGGAAGCGTTATTTCAAATGAATTTTCATCGACTGGCCTGAAAAATATGGCCAAATCGTGGAAAGGGGCGATTATTGTTACTATCGTTGGAAGAAGCGTTATTTCAAATGAATTTTCATCGAGTGGCCTGAAAAATATGGCCAAATCGTGGAAAGGGGCGATTATTGTTACTATCGTTAGAGGAAGCGTTATTTCAAATGAATTTTCATCGAGTGGCCTGAAAAATATGGCCAAATCGTGGAAAGGGGCGATTATTGTTACTATCGTTAGAGGAAGCGTTATTTCAAATGAATTTTCATCGACTGGCCTGAAAAATATGGCCAAATCGTGGAAAGGGGCGATTATTGTTACTATCGTTAGAGGAAGCGTTATTTCAAATGAATTTTCATCGAGTGGCCTGAAAAATATGGCCAAATCGTGGAAAGGGGCGATTATTGTTACTATCGTTGGATGAAGCGTTATTTCAAATGAATTTTCATCGACTGGCCTGAAAAATATGGCCAAATCGTGGAAAGGGGCGATTATTGTTACTATCGTTAGAGGAATCGTTATTTCAAATGAATTTTCATCGAGTGGCCTGAAAAATATGGCCAAATCGTGGAAAGGGGCGATTATTGTTACTATCGTTGGAAGAAGCGTTATTTCAAATGAATTTTCATCGACTCGCCTGAAAAATATGGCCAAATCGTGGAAAGGGGCGATTATTGTTACTATCGTTAGAGGAAGCGTTATTTCAAATGAATTTTCATCGACTGGCCTGAAAAATATGGCCAAATCGTGGAAAGGGGCGATTATTGTTACTATCGTTGGAGGAAGCGTTATTTCAAATGAATTTTCATCGAGTGGCCTGAAAAATACGGCCAAATCGTGGAAAGGGGCGATTATTGTTACTATCGTTGGAAGAAGCGTTATTTCAAATGAATTTTCATCGACTGGCCTGAAAAATATGGCCAAATCGTGGAAAGGGGCGATTATTTTTACTATCGTTAGATGAAGCGTTATTTCAAATGAATTTTCATCGAGTGGCCTGAAAAATATGGCCAAATCGTGGAAAGGGGCGATTATTGTTACTATCGTTAGAGGAAGTGTTATTTCAAATGAATTTTCATCGAGTGGCCTGGAAAATATGGCCAAATCGTGGAAAGGGGCGATTATTGTTACTATCGTTAGAAGAAGCGTTATTTCAAATGAATTTTCATCGAGTGGCCTGAAAAATATGGCCAAATCGTGGAAAGGGGCGATTATTGTTACTATCGTTAGAGGAAGCGTTATTTCAAATGAATTTTCATCGAGTGGCCTGAAAAATATGGCCAAATCGTGGAAAGGGGCGATTATGTTACTATCGTTAGAGGAAGCGTTATTTCAAATGAATTTTCATCGAGTGGCCTGAAAAATATGGCCAAATCGTGGAAAGGGGCGATTATTGTTACTATCGTTAGAGGAAGCGTTATTTCAAATGAATTTTCATCGAGTGGCCTGTAAAATATGGCCAAATCGTGGAAAGGGGCGATTATTGTTACTATCGTTAGAGGAAGCGTTATTTCAAATGAATTTTCATCGAGTGGCCTGGAAAATATGGCCAAATCGTGGAAAGGGGCGATTATTGTTACTATCGTTAGAGGAAGCGTTATTTCAAATGAATTTTCATCGAGTGGCCTGAAAAATATGGCCAAATCGTGGAAAGGGGCGATTATTGTTACTATCGTTTGATGAAGCGTTATTTCAAATGAATTTTCATCGAGTGGCCTGAAAAATATGGCCAAATCGTGGAAAGGGGCGATTATTGTTACTATCGTTAGAGGAAGCGTTATTTCAAATGAATTTTCATCGACTGGCCTGAAAAATATGGCCAAATCGTGGAAACGGGCGATTATTGTTACTATCGTTGGAAGAAGCGTTATTTCAAATGAATTTTCATCGACTGGCCTGAAAAATATGGCCAAATCGTGGAAAGGGGCGATTATTGTTACTATCGTTGGAAGAAGCGTTATTTCAAATGAATTTTCATCGAGTGGCCTGAAAAATATGGCCAAATCGTGGAAAGGGGCGATTATTGTTACTATCGTTAGAGGAAGCGTTATTTCAAATGAATTTTCATCGAGTGGCCTGAAAAATATGGCCAAATCGTGGAAAGGGGCGATTATTGTTACTATCGTTAGAGGAAGCGTTATTTCAAATGAATTTTCATCGAGTGGCCTGAAAAATATGGCCAAATCGTGGAAAGGGGCGATTATTGTTACTATCGTTAGAGGAAGCGTTATTTCAAATGAATTTTCATCGAGTGGCCTGAAAAATATGGCCAAATCGTGGAAAGGGGCGATTATTGTTACTATCGTTGGAGGAAGCGTTATTTCAAATGAATTTTCATCGAGTGGCCTGAAAAATATGGCCAAATCGTGGAAAGGGGCGATTATTGTTACTATCGTTAGAGGAAGCGTTATTTCAAATGAATTTTCATCGAGTGGCCTGAAAAATATGGCCAAACCGTGGAAAGGGGCGATTATCGTTACTATCGTTAGAGGAAGCGTTATTTCAAATGAATTTTCATCGATTGGCCTGAAAAATATGGCCAAATTATGGAAAGGGGCGATTATTGTTACTATCGTTGGAAGAAGCGTTATTTCAAATGAATTTTCATCGAGTGGCCTGAAAAATATGGCCAAATCGTGGAAAGGGGCGATTATCGTTACTATCGTTAGAGGAAGGTAGAATTCGATTAGAATAAAGAAGTATGATGAGGCTGACGTTGCGTAATATGCTTCCCTATGTGCGATGAAACGCGTGCGATGAAACGCGTGCATTCACCGCCAGCGGTATGCATCGATGCATAGACCAGTTGTGTTTTACGTAATAGCCTCGATACTTGTGCACCTCTCGAGAGATGCCCTATCACTATTTATCACTCTCCCGCAGAATCTTGCCGCTCGACGATTTTCAAAATGATCACGGACCATGAACGGGAATCGATTGTTCGATTCTTGCCGCTCGGTCACTTTTACTTCCCATCCACTCTAAGAACGTTTATTTTTAGTGAAAGGATGACCTGCAAATGAAAGACTCGAACTGCTTCACTTCTCTACACACTGCTCGCTTATGGATAGCTATAGCGATGGGACCGAGAATTATATCAATTCTTTCGCTAAATTTTCCTAATATTCGAATCTTCTTTCTTCACTTCTCTACACACTGCTCGCTTATGGATAGCTATAGCGATGGGACCGAGAATTATATCAATTCTTTCGCTAAATTTTCCTAATATTCGAATCTTCTTTCTTCATTTCTGTGTAAAAATACCTTCTGTTTTCGTCCTTACATAATTCTACATGACTACGCGATCGAATTACTCCCATCTCTAGTGACAGTCGTAAGAAGAGTGTTCCTATTAGTTTCTTTAGCATAAAATACGTTCAGGCAGTTTTTGCTGCCGGTGACGGGATTCAATTATAGGATATTAGTAAAGAGAGATGCGAATCATAGTGATGATCTTTTTGTCTTTGGGACAACTTAAACGTGTTCGTAAAAAGTACCGGGATCATGTGTGATGTACGAAACGTCGATAATACGATCTTCTATGGGAATATCGCGGAAGAAAGTGACCAACTCGTTTCCTACACATCGTTTCTCCGCTCTGGAGGTTCTCAACCGGGAATTTATGTATAATTTTATACGGAAATTAGGACTCGTGTTCGCTACTTCAATTATATTAACGACTTTCTCTAGGTCGTCGGTGGTTAACTATTATGCATAATACCGATTACACAAACACTTTTATAAACTTCAAAATTCAGACTTTTTACATTTTTAACATTTCCATCTATATATACCTGTGTCTCTAGTTATGTTATTGATCGAAACATATGTATGCATGCATATTATTGTTGCAGTTTTGCTTAACAAAATTCTACTGTTCGTGGGAAATTGGTACTTTGTGAACTCCCGCTAATTTTTGCTGAAATTTCTCTCGTGTCGTCGAGAGAAACTTTGTCGTTGAGGTCAGCGAGGAGCCACACACTTTCCGTTTCAATCGGGATTTAACACGAAAGTTAATAGTAGCGTTTCCTCACAATCAACGGAAACCGGAAGACAATGCGTATTTCGATTACTTCGAGCTCTCTACAAATAAACTTGATGTTATGGACCTTTTACAGGTACGAGCCAAGAGTTCAACTTTTTTTCTTCCTCTTTGTTAATAGCTAAGATGTGACGTAGTTGAAAAAATATAATTCTTCGTATCCGTCGAGTATTACATATACTGTTTAGAACGTTTAGGAAAACAGTTGTGCTTGTCTAATGAAGCGAATCTCCTTAAAATACTAGAATTAACCAGAGGAATCAAGCGATTATATATTCATCCTCTTTCTCTCTGTCGCGGTGATAGGTAAAAGTAGGCAACGATAATGGAAAGAAGAAAAATCGCGCAACCTTTAACTCCTATGCAAGCCAAAGAGAAATTGATTAATTAGCCGATACATCTCCGTAATTTATACGAAATTCCATGCAAGACAATTTAATGTCATTTTTTTTGTTGGCATTATTGCGACGAGAAAGTGTAGCCGTTAAAAAGAGCCGTTTTCACTTTTTAAGGTAGTTGTATGGCTCGTAATTTGAATTTACGTAGGACAATTGGGTAAAACAGACTTTTCTGGCAAGAGTATTAGGCGATACAAAAGAGTCACTTTTCAAATCCGTACTCGTTGCGATAATTGTTCGCACAGACTCGGGGCCGTAATAGTTCTTTAAGTTTTCACTTAAATTACGTGTTACATGAAAAGCAGTGCTTAAAATCCAAAAGCCGTGTACTAGGTATCCTTCCTCATTTTACTTTCGTTTCACTTAATTAAAATTCTGCGCTCCCCGCGGAAATGTGTGATGTTGAAGCGAAAGTGATGTTTACTTCGAAAGAGAGAATTAACACTGGCAATCGGACTTCTTCAACGTTTCTTTTACCAAAGGTTGATTTTTCTATAGAAACTTATCGTTAACACTTTGATCGCCACGGTGGTCACCGGTGACCGGCGCAAAAGATTTTACTGTAAGTGCAAAAAATTCGCCATGAAGCCTATTTGCAATCTAGTAAAAGCCGTTGATATTGGAATGATGCTTCAATACTTTGGCTTCTATAACTCTGCGTTACCTTCATTTTGCACGATTTAATCATATGCTGCAGTATTTTATCGTATGGCGGTTTTAATTTTATCGAAATGCAAAAAATCGCAATGAAGCCTATTTGCAATCTTGTAAAAGCCATATTGGAATGATGCATAGCAAAATACGCTTGGCAGTCAAAGTGTTAAGTACTGCAACATGTTACTAAGCGATCAAAAAGAAAGTTGAAGGGAAAAAATGTAATGTCAGAGTCGGTTACAATTGAACTGAGAATCGGAACCGAAATCGTCTGCAGGTAACAAGAAGAAAAGGTGGCATAAATGAAGTTTTGATTTATCTAATGGTTAAGAAAAACGATCGACAAAGCGGTTCTGTTGCGAATAGCACCTTGTTTGTCCATTAGGGCTTCACTAATCACGGTGATTAAAGGCGAGCGTTAAGGAATCTTGAAAGAAAGTGAAACAATGCCGTAACAATTGAGAAACGATTTGCCCGTGCTGTGCGCAATGCTCTTCTAGGCTTGTTTTTAGAGGCGTTTCTTTTCCTTCAAACTCACAGCCACAATATTGCAAATTTTGGCGATGTTTTTAAACAGCGACTCAGAGTTCGATGCGCCAATTCGCGTTACAGCAGAGAATAAAAGTAAAGTTGCAACTTTTTTTCTACATAAAATAACCTCAACCTGAAACGAAAGTAAAGGAATTATAGTTGTAGAGTATGTACTTGTGCAGATACTTTGTTTCTGAACGTATAATCATCATTGCAAAGAAGAGATAAAGGATTAAAGGATGATATTTATTTCGCTCTATTAGATTTTTTGACATATTCTACGAAGATAACGTAATATGTTTTATCGCTCGAAAACTGACCGATGAAAATAATAGAACGCAGCCGAAAGTAAGAGTAAATGTAATGAGAGACATGGTCCGAGTTAAATTACGATTCGAGGTTGTCGAGCTTTCGACAATCGCAATCGATCTCAAAGTAAAACCAATTCTTCTGTGAACCATAGAGAGGGAAGTTTGAAAACACTCAACTACAACGTTTCGCTGAACTCGATCTCTCGCATTCTCTCGGAACTTTCCCTAAAAGAACCCTCTCGCGTCCCCATGCAATTAACAACAACGTGAAAGGACAATCATTTCAGTTCAAATGATTCCGTTCGTCAAGAAACCTGTCGCGCCCGAAAGAAAAGAAAAGTGTAGAAATAAGTAACGGTCGAACTATAATTCTGACCAGGATCCTGCTTCCTTATTGTCTGACAACGGTTTCTTCGCAATAATTGTCTTGCAAACGAATTGACCGATCGACACGATGATGCATCGCATCAGTCCTTAGGTGCAAATCCAGTGGCGATCGGTTATTTTTTCTTTCCAATTCTATTTAACACGTTGACTGCCAAGCGTATTTTACTATATTAGAACGGCGATGCTATGAAATGCTACAGCGTTCGACTAAATCATGCAAAATGTATATAATGTGCAGGTATTGGAGACCAAAGTATTGCATCACTATTTTAATAACAACTGCATTTATAAAATAATAATTGCTACCCATTGCGAATATTTTGGACCTTCAGTAAAATCTTTTGCGCCGGTCACCGGTGACCATCATGGCAGTCAAAGTGTTAACACGTTGACTGCCATACGTATTTTGCTACATTAGAACGGCGATGCTATGAAATACTACAGCGTTCGACTGAATTATGCAAAATATAAATAATGTGCAGGTATTGGAGACCAAAGGATCGCATCACTATTCTAACAACAACTGCATTTATAAAATAATAATTGCTATCCACTGCGAATATTTTGGGTCTTCAGTAAAATCTCTTGCGTCGGCCACCGGTGACCATCACGGCAGTCAAAGTGTTAACACGTTGACTGCCAAGCGTATTTTACTATATTAGAACGGCGATGCTATGAAATGCTACAGCGTTCGACTGAATCATGCAAAACGTATATAATGTGCAGGTATTGGAGACCAAAGTATTGCATCACTATTTTAATAACAACTGCATTTATAAAATAATAATTGCTACCCATTGCGAATATTTTGGACCTTCAGTAAAATCTCTTGCGTCGGTCACCGGTGACCATCATGGCAGTCAAAGTGTTAAACGATACGACAAGTAATGAGAAGGCTTCAGCGTATATTTGATATATTTCTTGACGATGGTTGAGCGGATAGACTGTTTGGTGAGGGTCGGGTGTGGTTGTCTATCAATACCACTAGCTACTTCATACGACCACTCGAAGATAAGACGCCAAGTAGTATGCAACAGAAATGTAATTTCATACACCCAGAAGATTTTTACCTCGGTCCAAAAGAACACATACTCATACCGATCTTCATCTCATTGCAGAGAATGTCTTGAGAAAATAGCATGTAACAGAGATTATTTTGAAAGGTTACATCCACGGTATAAGTACGTTCTACTTCAATCGAGCACTTAACTGTCTATTGTAAACTTCAAGAATTGAAAGTATTTTTCTATAATATGTATACTTTATGTGAGAGTAATAGCTCTACATTATTTTATTATATTTTCCAGAGCTGGTATAAGTACGTTCTACTTCAATCGAGCACTTAACTGTCTATTGTAAACTTCAAGAATTGAAAGTATTTTTCTATAATATGTATACTTTATGTGAGAGTAATAGCTCTACATTATTCTATTATATTTTCCAGATCTGGTATAAGTACGTTCTACTTCAATCGAGCACTTAACTGTCTATTGTAAACTTCAAGAATTGAAAGTATTTTTCTATAATATGTATACTTTATGTGAGAGTAATAGCTCTACATTATTCTATTATATTTTCCAGAGCTGGTATAAGTACGTTCTACTTCAATCGAGCACTTAACTGTCTATTGTAAACTTCAAGAATTGAAAGTATTTTTCTATAATATGTATACTTTATGTGAGAGTAATAGCTCTACATTATTTTATTATATTTTCCAGAGCTGGGGCTGGGGTAGGGTAAGAATTTGAGGTTCGAATGAACGTATTCATATTGTAGGATAAAATTTATTGACACGGCTTGTTTAGCTATGATATGCTTCGGTGGAAGAACTATCGGTGCACTTTTACCGCGATCAAGTGATTTGTTTTTCTGGCAAGTTGGACAGATCTGATAGCCTACGAGGAAGGCTCGATCGAGCGTTACGAATGGCCTGCAGGCTCGCATCTCGCATTTCGAATCTCAAATTCCAATGATTCGCGTCTAGAATCGTAAGCGTTGCTATTTCATTCGGCTCACATGGAATGCGGCGAAAGTTCTCTTTTGCGAGAAGGGAGAGAAGAAGATGTCGTTAAGTTTGCCGACGATTTTTCGATCTTTAGATTGGATTGCGCGTGCACAAACGAATTGAGTTAGTACGAAAATGGCGTAATCATAATCATAATGATAATGATAATTATTAGATTCAGAAGCAATTTGGTCAAGAGATTTAGAGTTTCGCCAGGCTCGAGTTCGCTTAATTTGCTAATTAATGTATCGTTCTTATTTTACTGGATGAAACGACGGTCTAAGCAACATGCAGCGACCGACCGTACGCCCGACACCTACAATTTTGTAACAGTCACATTACGCCATTGTAATTGTTCTGTCAACAACATTTGGCAATGTGCGAGGCTAAATCGGCCGTCCGCTCGGCGAAGATGCTTTCGGAGCCCTAAATCTTCTCAAGTTTCAGTATTTCCCAACGATTAAGTGCTTATCGCAATTAAAACAGTGACAGTACGGGAATCTCGTCGGGAATACGTCGAATCGTTGCATTTTTGAAAGCTTTTTTACCCTCGAAGATGTTGTCAACCCGCTGATTTCGGGAGTAAATATTTGTACTCGGAAGAGACTTGAGAAGAAGCCTCAACGAAGGTTTCTGGAGAAAGTGGAGGAGCAGCTAGGATCCTTCACCTTCACCCGTTGTCCCGCGTATTGCCTTGATCTCGCTTTGTGTCCTCGGCAAGAGGCGGATTGCACTGCCATCGATCGCTCGATCGACAGATCTGCGATATCATTTCGTCGTTGGCAGGAACTTTCTCAAATCGGCTCCTCCAAATTTTTCCTTCAAAATCACACTTTTTTATCTTACTATTACTAAGATAAAAAAGATGAAGCTAAAATGTCTATAAATGACATACTCGATATTACGTATTCGAAGTTCCATTTTGCAGGCTTAAACAGCCGGCTTGGCCCCGAATAGACGAGTCCAGAGACAATCGTCCGGTAATCCCGGGTGCCCGGAGAACTCTAGTACTTAAATATCTTCTTGAAGAGTGACGGTACGGTGGAACGTAGGTAATTGGGTTAACGTCGCGTAATGGCCTAACGAGTAGTCGGGAATAATGTAATGTTTATTATTTTCCGCGATTCCACGCCGAATGCGACGATGATGCGTCGAAAGTGACATTTTAGATTATTTTCGAGGAAGGGTGGGCCTTGCTGCCACAGTTTTCCATTGGTAGCTAAACGCACCGTTTTACTCGTCCGTGCAATTACGTGAATGCAACGTCCTCGTGTCGTGCATTAGAAATCGTTTCCATTGATCACCTCTATTCCGCTGCCGACGAACCTTTGTGCTTTCGAAATCGATTTAATACTTGCCTCTGAATTTTGCGAAATACCAATTTGTTTCGCGATCACATTTAGAAGTAAAGCGTCACTTATCGCGCGCCAAGTCTATTATTAATGGAGGAATAACTGAACGCATTAAAAAGATGAAACGTATCGGGGTCAAGCTGAATTCATGGGAGTTCGAAATCGTGCCGTTTGTTCCACTAGACATCTTTTCCGTATACGTCAAGTATCAGATAAATTTTTCCTTTTCACACACACGTTATTATCATTCAGAGCGTATCAGGAAGAGGTAAATGGGCGCGCTGCAGCGAGCAACAGAAATGCCTGTATCGTATACATCTTTTGTTTGATGTGCTTCGGTAATGAAAAAAGAATGGTTCAGAGAGAAGAAGCAGATGCCTTATAATAGTATGTTCACTAGATACCTGCATAATATCAGAATAATATAAAGGACACTTTTCGATATTTCGCTACAATTGGAATGCTATTAAAAAGTGAGGTTGAAGCGTTCTGAATAATTTCCATAGCCAAAGATTAGCAGAGAATTCTAAGGCGAAAGGCTTCAACGTCCGCTTCAAGCGGAACAGATAATTTTCTAACATATTTTAGAGAACACGAGACAGCGAGAGAAAGAGGGAGAGCATTTTAAAAAATGTATACAAGATCATATAATATTGAGGAAAGGTGTGGAAGTAGGCGGAAGTAATAAATTGAGTAAACTCGAGTTGATTATTTGAAGGAAACCGGATCCTTGAATATTACGAGTAGTCGTATACTTCCACAAGTCCTGAAGCTCTCGTGAATTGTATGAGTAGACGCGTTCGTTCACACGCGTTGCGTGACTACATTATGCCACGGACGGGTACTTTTCATTTCGAGTTTTCTTGCCACGCTGTACTAGAGTGCATTGGAATATGTAATGCTAGGAGAGATGGTGAAATCCATCTGGTAAAAAAAATGACGCAATCGTTCGTACGCAGGCGCACTAACGTGTTTGCTAAATGGTCCGCACTTCGATCGAACTTAATAAAGACTTAATTACCGGGAGAGTTGGAATTTTTCAACGGAAAAACGTTCTCAATGAGTTTCACGAATGTTACACTCTATATTCTCGAAGGAAAAGAACTACTAATTAAGGTTCGTGATTGAAGTGACACGATAATTAAACGATACGCAAGGTAGCCTTTCACTCTCGCCGTTCGAGGAAAAAAGGCAAATGGAAAGATAAAGAGGAGCCGCCAGCATTGGAATGGCGTGCACGACATGCGTGGAAGAGGGAAGTATCGGGAATAGTCAATCGCCATGGCTTCCGGTTTGTCCGTTGGCAATGAAGGAAGACGCGGAAAATGACGCGGAAAATGACGCGGAAAATGACAGCGATGTAAAAGACAGCGTTCGGCGAGAAGCAGTGCATACGAAAGTAGCACCGGGCACTGTTCACCCACTAACAGAGTGACTTTTGACCCTCTTTCTAGCGACTCTTACACAGGCCTCTCTCCTCTCAGTTTCCTCGCTCCTCGTTCTCGCTCTCTATTCATCGTCCGTATCTATCCTTCTCGATATCTGTTCCGCTTATCCTCTCTTCCCTCGCGTCTCCTTCTAATTGCTAGATTTCTCCCCGAGTCACCCGTCACACCGACTCTGCGCGAACAATTTTTTATTCTCACCGTCAACTCCCTTCATGCACTTTAATCGCAGCATTCGCGAAATCTTACTCGCGAAATCTTCGATGAAATCTAATTACGAAGCGTAAGGTTCGATGCAACGCATAAGCTTCTTTCGAAATGTAGGAATCGCTGAAATGTGACGGCTGCGTGAGCGTAAGATCTCGATCGTCCGCAGGTGAGTAGCGGAAAGTGTGCCAATAGACATACCCACAGCCAGAGTCGACGTTACCATGAATGACCGAACAGTCGATCGTACAATTAAATTACCATCTCTATTTGACAAGCATCCAGATAATAATTGGCAGATTTGCCGATTATTAAAAAGAGCGTAGACGAATTTCGAATTATAACTAGACGGCGGAAAAATATTGCCGGGAAACCCTTTCAATCACTTTCACTTCCTAGCAAAGGCGCGCATCGTAAACGCTCGCACGGAATCGTAGTGCGCACCTTTTTTCCACGGTGAACCGTAAAACAATCCTGAATAATGAGAAAATTACTTTCACCCGGGGGAAACCGTTGGCACCTTCGAGCCCCCATTTAAATCTAAACCGAACGAAGCCTAAACGTAATCCATGTAGCCTAATTGTGCCGAAATCATTGCTCTCGCCGTTAGTATATAAATATGTTAGTAGGTAAGTATGGAAAGGATAGATGATCTGTGCGGAATGTGAAAGGTCGGATGATAGACTTACCTGTTGAAGATGTGAGAGATCGGATCCAGGAAGTATCGAAGGATCAGCTCCGGCAGCTGCGAAAACATCTAGCACCCCGAGAAACAACGTGAAACACAAGAAGCACAACATGTCTGAGTATCCTGATAAGCTCCTAGAAGACGACTTATGACACGTCGGCGAGGACAGGTTCGGGACTGTTGCGGATCGGAAAAGCTCCGAGAGTTTTACTTCGCCCGCCACCGTCGACGCCGACGAACCGACACAGTTCCTCCGCACAACACAGGAAGAGGAGGCCAAGTGGGAGATTTCAACAGGTACGACGGCCAGCCGAGTAGACCGAGAGAAGGGAGTACGAGCATCTCATCTTTCCTCACTTCTTCCTTCGCTTCTTCGACATAAGCGAGATTACCGATTCGCTCAATTATATCAGGATTTAACCGTTCGGGAAAGAGCGGAGGTCGATGCTCGGTAAGACGGCTCGGTGCACATTTGCTTCTTTCCCGTGACACACAGCAACGGAAAGAAAAGAGAACAGAAATTGTTCGATCAGCCGTTCATCCGTTTCCGCGACACTTGGACGAATATTGAGTAACGACTCTCCGCAATGTCATTGGACTCGGTCAACGAAAATACAGGCACGATTGCCTACCGGCGGCAAATATTAACCCTTTGCGCTCAACCGGTGCCTCTCAGGCCCGAATCAATACCACCCGAATCGATGCGGTAAATTGAGCGGTAACGGTGTTTATTTGTGTTTGGCCTAACGAATATCGCTTGGCAAGTCTACTTGGCATTTTGTAGATCATTTTCTGAGATGTCTACATAGCTATAAAAATGTCTTATCTCAAAAATACTTGCGACCGCGGGTTGGACTCTGCCTTCGACATTAGTTCAAACTCAACCTTTTTGGCAATCGCAATATTTCTTTCAAAGTTACTGAGCCCAATAAGTATAGAACACGACGAAGAAATTATTTCTAGTGAAGATAAGTTTAATTTTTCGGCAATAACGAACAAAATTACATTACTACGATGAAGATAACGACGACGTTAGAGGTGTAAGAAGACAAAAATCCGAATAATCGATAGTGAATCTGAAAGCCAAAGTGATTGCACAGAAGAGACTGAACCTTCAGAATGGACAGTGTGCACAGAATCCGAAGAAAGATTTTGTCAAATATTTTGGAGACTTCACCTCAAGACAATACCGTCACAAAATACAAGCCGGCGAGAGCGGCTGATTACTTTCGAGTTGCTGGTTCGCCCAAGAGAAAAGCGCCTCGAGCGCAAAGGGTTCACAGCGAAGAAATATAAGAACGAATAAATATTTCTAATTCTGGGAGGAGTTCTCTTCGATGAGTGCTTTACACAATGTAAATATAAGTGAAGTTCAGGTACAGAAGGTCGGATCGAGAAAGCTTCGTCGGTCGCGCTTGAGAGTTACCCCGCTGCGTTGAGCAGGAAAGATTCGGAATTACGTGAAGCATGATTATCGGGAATGCTCGATTGCCGGTCAACTTCCGGCTAAAGAGTGTAAAGCGAAAGTATACGCGCTACGTTGTTAGATTCCATTGACCGCCGCCGCGCTTCGCTTCTCCTTTTGAGTCGCGTCAATCGAAGGCTCTAGGAAAGGTACATTAGACGTATCTATGATATTGTGGAATATACTCTCGATAACGCAAGAACTGATCTCGACAACGCGCGAAACTGACCAGATGAGAGATCTTTCCTATTGGTTGAGCGAGTCCTTTCGGAATCCCTCGAGGCGACGAAAATGCGTTCGCATATCTTCCTTTCTCTACTCTCCATCTGACTGTGTCGAAAACGGCTTTCGTACTCGACGATATTTAACCGAGAAACAGAAACTACTTTTAACCCTTTGCGCTCGAGCGGTGCCTCTCAGGCACCACTGCATGTGATGCGGCAACTCGAGCGGTGCCTCTCAGGCACCACCCGAATCGATGCAATAAATTGAGCGGTAAAGATGTTTATTTGTGTTTGGCCTGACGAATATCGCTTGAAAATTCTACTTGGCACTTTGCAGATCATTTTATGAGGTGTCTACATAGCTATAAAGATGTCTTATCTCAAAAATAGTTGCGACTGCGGGTTGGACTCTGCCTTCAACATTAGTTCGAACTCAACCTTCTTGGCAATCGCAATATTTCTTTCAAAGTTACTGAGCCCAATAAGTATGAAACATGACGAAGAAATTACTTCTAGTAAAGATAAGTTAAATTTTTTGACAATAACGAACAAAATTTAACCGAGAAACAGAAACTACTTTTAACCCTTTGCACTCGAGCGGCGCCTCTCAGGCACCACTGCATGTGATGCGGCAACTCGAGCGGTGCCTCTCAGGCACCACCCGAATCGATGCAATAAATTGAGCGGTAAAGGTGTTTATTTGTGTTTGGCCTAACGAATATCGCTTGAAAAGTCTACTTGGCATTTTGTAGATCATTTTATGAGGTGTCTACATAGCTATAAAGATGTCTTATCTCAAAAATGCTTGCGACCGCGGGTTGGACTCTGCCTTCAACATTAGTTCGAACCCAAACTTCTTGGCAATCGCAATATTTCTTTCAAAGTTACTGAGCCCAATAAGTATGAAACATGACGAAGAAATTACTTCTAGTAAAGATAAGTTAAATTTTTTGGCAATAACGAACAAAATGTAACCGAGAAACAGAAACTACTTTTAACCCTTTGCACTCGAGCGGCGCCTCTCAGGCACCACTGCATGTGATGCGGCAACTCTCAGGCACCACCCGAATCGATGCAATAAATTCAGCGATAAAGGTGTTTATTTGTGTTTGGCCTAACGAATATCGCTTGAAAAGTCTACTTGGCATTTTGTAGATAATTTTCTAAGGTGTCTACATAGCTATAAAGATGTGTTATCTCAAAAATACTTGCGACCGCGGGTAGGACTCTGCCTTCAACATTAGTTCGAACTCAACCTTCTTGGCAATCGCAATATTTCTTTCAAAGTTACTGAGCCCAATAAGTATGAAACATGACGAAGAAATTACTTCTAGTAAAGATAAGTTAAATTTTTTGGCAATAGCGAACAAAATTACATCACTACTACTCTATCGACGTTAGAGGTGTAAAAAGACAAAAATCCGAATAATCGATAGTGAATCTGAAAGCCAAAGTGATTGTACAGAAGAGACTGGAAGTGAAGAAGAGAATGGACAGTGTGCAAAGAATCCGAAGAAAGATTTCGTCAAATATTTTGAAGACTTCACCTCAAAAACAATACCCTCACAAAATACAAGCCGGCGTTAACCCTTTGCACTCCGAATTTTATTTCAATTTCGTTACTAACAGCTCCCAACGCTTTTAAGTCTTTTATTTGAAATTTATTTTACCTAAAAATAAGGCAATTTAAATAATTAAAGAAACAAATTCACTTACACATCGGTTTTACTTACACTATTGTCGTATTTTAAAATTTTCAAGCGTATGATATCTTTGAAACAACTTCCAAGATGAAACCCCGGTTTTCTTTCGCACGTTTCACAAAAATAGGTGGTTTCTCTTCTTCTTCCAGTTATTTTTTTATTTGAGCAAACTGCACAGTCTTTGCGTTTTCCTTCGGGATGTACTTAGAGGAAATGAGGCTTTCCATCTAAGCGATCGTGTTTATCATGTGTTCCAGGCCTCCACAATTTCTTATTTCGAGCACGACAATCACTAGTAAGCATCGACAAAATCTATTCGCGAAATTTTTTGTGGGCCATAGGTTTTGTTCCTTGTTTTTTTTTGGTCTAAAATATATGCATTTAATATGGAGATTTGTAATCCCCAAAAGAAATATTTCCTTCACCACTTGAGTGCTCGACGTAAAAAACAATAAGATGTCGAGTATTGGTTCGCCACATCGACCCCACCCATATTTTTTTGGACATCTATTTATTTGGACATGAAGAAATGTCGAGTGGGACTCGACAAAGGAGCTCCTGAGATAAAAACTGATGTCGAGTCCCACTCGACATAAGAGTGCAAAGGGTTAAGGGTTAACCTGACCGTTCGAATAGAAAAAGAATTGACTCCTCCGGCATATTCTCTCATCCGGATGAGCACGCTAATCATTTCTTCCCTTCGACGTTGTGCAACCTGCAGCCAGGCAATTTTCCCCTCATTCCTCGTAATCCTTCCTACCTGATGATGATAACCCCGACACGCTAGATTATGCAGAAATTATGCCCGCGGTTCCCCTCAAGGTCTGCCACCCTAAAGTGAACATCAAATTGTCCACGAAACCACACTCACCTTCCATTCCTCCGCTCTTCCATCTAAACTTTCCTTTCAGTCCCTCAAATATTACTCAAATATAATAGCTCACAACCTCTTTTA
The DNA here is from genome assembly GCA_033815515.1 of Cryptocheilus praepositus. NCBI lineage: Eukaryota > Metazoa > Arthropoda > Insecta > Hymenoptera > Pompilidae > Cryptocheilus > Cryptocheilus praepositus. The sequence continues at coordinate 1,799,494 of JAWWQZ010000119.1, read as the reverse complement.
CACCGCTCTACGTCTCTCTTCTTTTAATGAAATTAAGAAACCTACCGAAGACCCTGCACTTGACACTGCTTCCTCCTATAAAAGGAATATTTGTTATGATCATCCTTCTACGATTCGTTGCTGATATCTAAGTACATCTCTATGTACTTCTCTCGAATTAGCTCGATCAAATTATTTTTAATATATATACTTTCGGCAATTCTACACTAAAATAGAGCTGCATTAATTTTCCTACATAAGTCCTGATAATTGTCAGTACTTTTATCGGTACTAATGGCTGAAATGGAGAGAAATAATTGAATTCGAATGAAACAACTTTTCCCGGCTTTTATTTGAGAAATACCTGACAGTGCCATCTTTCCATTCGTTTCCCAAACTACTCGTCATCGAGATTAACCCTTTCGCTACGGACCGATTTTCCGGCGCGCTACTCCCGCTGAACGAGCCGCTGCGTCGAGAGTGAGTTTTCTGAAATCGTCTTTATGGTATTTCCGTACAAATTCTCTTATCAGTTTAAGATGAAAAGCAGCTACAGACATATCTTTACGTGTTTTGAATTTATATAAGCAATATGAGTTCCAAACTACTGGTTACTGTTCGCGCGTAGCGATCAGGCATACTATAGTCACAGGACTATAGTCACCGTTCGTGTGCAGCGAGCGTCAAACGTTCGGTGACTATAGTCACCGGCCGAAGCGAAAGGGTAAATTAAACAATAGCATTTTTTTTTTGTTTGAGATATGATACTGGTGGCGCCATCTTTCGGTCATTTGGCGACGGACAGTCGGACTAAATGACAAACAGTTTCTGGGAAGAGTGAACAGACGGCAGCAGAATATGTCAGAAATGAATTGTAGTTTACGGGAACACAAACGCGATGACACCACCAGTTTTTTCTAAAAAACAGCGGGAAAAGTCTTCATTTCAACTTCTCTACTAAGAAATGTTGTCTATTAGCATTATTCACAGTATATTCGTTGTAGATTTGCCAAGTTGAATTTGAGAGAAGCAAATAAGATGCATGAAGAAGGGAAAAATTTGCTTTCGAAAGAAGAGTTGAACTGATGACGTAGCGGCGCAATTGGCATCGACATCTGACGTTGAAAGTAGTGTGCGCGCGACGAAGAATCGTAAGAGCCGTGACCTCGCCGAGCGATATTGCAATCTAACACGACACGACACGACGCGACACGACGCGACGCGAGGCGAGTCGTGGCGAGACGAAACGACGGAAAACAAGAGAAAAGGCGAGAAGCGAAGAGAAAGAGCGGTGCGGATTGAGAAACGGGAAAAGGGCAGGTTGGGCGGAAAAATGGGTCGCTTGGAGAGATTAGAATGTTGTTAGCGATCGTTGCGGTGGCTCGTTGCGAAGTAAATAGCGAGTGGATGCGCGCCGCCCGTCGACGTGACGGCATTTTCTGACAGCCGTACTTCGGGACGGATTGTTCGGCGAACTTTTCTTATCTTTTCGTCTGATTCGGAGTGGCCAGCGGAAGAGAATGGGTCTCTTTCAGGCATCGTCGCCTTTCGACGCTGACGTCGGTGAGTTGCGAGGCGAAGGTTGCGAGGCGACATCCGAGGATCCCTAATTCGTTTACGTCTGACATGTCTCAGCTTATTGTAGGCTCGCGACGCGATGCGGTTAACGCATTTCTCCGTCAAATGTCTCCTCCACCAAAATCCCCTGTCTCCTCCTCCAAGAACGTCTTCGACGATTTACTTTCACGATTTACTTTCACGATTTACTTTGACGAACGACGCGCCTTTATTCTAAATAGTCTTCCTCAAATTCGTCGTTTTTTCGCAATTACGCATAGAGCTGACTCTTTGACAGATGACTAATGCCAGTAGCGAGTCACGAGAAAACTCTGTTAACGGTATTCTCCTTTTGTCTTTATATTAGAGAAGGCAACCAATGAGAAAAATATGTCTGAAGATTGGGGGAAGATAATGGATATCTGCGACAAGGTGTACAATTCTCCGCAGAGTGCCAAGGACTGTTTACGTTCTATCGTCAAGAGACTGAACTCCCAAAACCCACGTATCGTGATGCAAGCCATAACGGTCAGTGTCCTACCTACGTTGGGAATAGTATCGGCGAGGAGTAGACAGGTTGAAGTTGTCAAAGAAGCGTTGTGAATCTTTGTTTGCACGCAGTTAGCGTTTCAAGATACGGGGACAAAAGTCAGTTGCGTCGCAACGTTATAACAATGATATTCTTCTTACGCCGCCACCGACACTTTAACACTTTGACTGCCAAGCGTATTTTGCTATGTTAGAACCGCGATGCGATAAAATTCTGCAGAGTATGATTAAATCGTGCAAAATGAAGGTAACGCAGAGTTATTAGAAGCCAAAATATTGAAGCATCATTCCAATATCAACGGCTTTTACTAGATTGCAAATAGGCTTCATGGCGAATTTTTTTGCATTTATAGTAAAGTCTTTTGTGCCGGTCACCGGTGGCCACCATGGCGGTCAAAGTGTTAAAGAAAATTCTAAACGCTTGTCTACTCCCGGGACGAACAACCATAGTTTATCATCTCTCACCGTTTTCGTTCCTTTCAGTTGCTGGACGCGTGCGCCAGCAATTGCGGAAAGACGTTTCACCTAGAAATTGCCTCGAGAGACTTTGATCCAGACTTGAAGAGACTCATACACCATCCAGAGATAAAGATTGCAGAGAAAATGAGAGCGTTGTTAAAAAAGTGGGCAGAAGGTGATTTCAAAAGTGATCCGCAATTAAACTTGATTCCAACCTTATACAATAAATTGAAGAGCGAAGGTGTTGACTTTTCCTCTGTCTCCGATCCGGTAAGATGCCACTGTTCCCCTTTTCGATAAAGTTCTGTGAATCATAGGACTATCGTTATTTCATAATTGCTACTCTCACCGTGGACTTTTCCACAGTACTCAGATAACATTATCAATGCGGATATATTACAAACATTCGCTTAGTATGCACTTTGAAATATTATTTCTTGACACGGCGGCGTTTAATCCTTTTTATCATTAATTTCTACTCGTTTAGCCAAAAAGATCCAGCGTTCTGAGCAGAGATCCAAATGTAGTCACAAATTCTCAGGAAGCCGATGATATCGCAAAAGGTAACACTCACGCGTTAATAAAGTAGTCGCATGCGTTTCTTATTTCAATATTCCTTGCAGCTATTGAATTGTCCTTGAAGGAAAATAAACCACACGCGCAAACGTCATCTGCTCATGGTTCCCCGGCATCTAAAAAGAATAGCGCCGGTTTATATCCAACTGTTAGCTCAGCACTTGGAACGTCAAATAACTCCGAGGGGAGAAAAGTTCGTGCTCTCTATGATTTTGAAGCAGCAGAAGACAATGAATTAACATTCTTGGCCGGTGAAATAAGTATGTTAAAGTATTATGCGATTCCTTAATATGTTATCTTCTTTTTTTATGCGAAATCCGTAGTGTATTTTTCTCTTTAATCTACTACGGTACGCATCATTTTCTATTATTTGATATTGATCTATAATTTATATAGACTCATAGTTTTTCCCAACTTCATTTCAGTTAATATACTCGACGATTCCGATCCAAATTGGTGGAAGGGTAGCAATAGTAGAGGAGAAGGACTTTTTCCTTCGAATTTCGTTACTGCAGATCTTTCCGTCGAACCTGAACAATTTACAAGTAAGAATGTAGAAAAGGATACGAGCGCGTATCGTCAAAGTACGTTTTCAGAGCTTATATTCTGAATTACGCTTCTACAGAATTAGAACATAGCAGTAAAAAATTGGTGCAGTTCGCTGATGAAGTTGAGGTAAAGACTGTAAAAAGGGAACCAGAGATCATCGAAGTCGAGATAGACGAGAAGAAAATGGACAGACTGTTACACTTACTGCATGAAGCAGATCCTCAGTGTGACACATCCGATCCTCAAGAAATGCTTGACTTAGAAGGTATACCCTCTTTTTTCTTTTTATTTCAAATATATGTATATATATTTTCTTAATCTGCGATGTCGGAACTTTGCGAATTATTTAGTTCGCCGAGCACTTCAAAGTATAGTGATAATTGTTTTCAGAACAAGTAACAGCTATGGGTCCTTTAATTGATGCGGCTCTCGAGAAAGTAGACAGACGGCACGCACAACTCACGCAGTTGAGTTCAGATCTAGTGGATGCCTTCAACTTGTATCACACATTGATGAGAGAACCGCCACCCCCGACACCGACAAGTTACACTCTACCAAAAATGCCACCGCACGTCTCGTATTCCTTCCCGACACAAGGACCACCGCACCCACATGTGAGAAGAGAGATTTTTCATTTATTGTATCGTTAATCAGTTACGCGATTTTTCTCAGAGTTCAAAACTACTTCCATTGTCATTCAGTAAAACAATTTCGAAAAAAGAATTTAGTCAGATAATTATCTTAACCGTTTGAGTATGGGAGCATTTTCTTATGCATATGCTAAAAGTCCGGGATGAAATGCGTAGTATTTTTTTTTGGGAAACAATGAAAATGGTTATAATTAACACTAATTGTTATGTAACAAGTAATTATGATAAAAAAAATTTTTATTTTCACTTATTACAAAAATGTTTTGCTGCACAAATTCCATGAATTCCTCTTCTACATATAGCGCAAATTAAGTTGGATCGTTTAATTCCATTACCATTTTTTTACTGCATACATCACACTGTCGCAAATTTCGCCCAGGCAATTTTTCGAAAGAAAACTTTTTACTTATTGGTGATGTTCCTGTGGCATTTTTGCTTCCTAACCATTCCTCCTCTATAGTGTCAATAATGTTCGAAGTAAATTGCAGTGTATTTATATTGTTAAAAGCCACAACTGAGTTAAATGCATAAAAACTGCTACTGATATTACTGCAACTGCTCTCAATAATTGCGTAAAGTATACTACCAACAGCAGCGTCTTCGCATTCTCGATGCAAACCAAGAGAAGCGCTATCGCGCTGCGCCGTATTTTTGGCATATGACAAGTGAAACGCGATAGCGGTTCCCCGGACTCAAATGGTTAAATAAAAATATATTTCAAAGAGTCCGAATAATCCGTAACCCTGGTGCCCATTGAATTATTAATGGCAAATCTGCTTTTTGGCTTTTCCTTTGTAGGTATTTAATGGGATACATCCGGGTCATCAGGGTCCGTTCCCACCTGGAGGTAATCCGGGAACACCGTACAGCGCAGGGATGCCAACTAACGAATTTATGGGACCCGGTGGGATGCCGAACATGACGTTACCTCGTTATCATTTGCAATCAGCAGCTCATCAGCAACCACCAGGACATATGCCTGGACCACCGGTGACAACCGATCAGAGCAACCTGCCGTATCAATCCCAAGGGTATGTTATAAACTAAGAACAACAAGAAATAAACCTTTCGTACGTCCCATGTATATTCATCGTTAGAGACATATTACACTTTTCATCTCTTTTTTTCGACATACATTTAAAGTTATTCTGTGCGTTCGCGTAATTTTGCACATCTCTGAAATAAAAATGAGGAGATAATGGTAGAAGGCGAAAGTATGTAGAGGATATTTCTGCAGTGTTAGGGAACAATGGACAGAAGAAAATAATTTTACTATCTTGAAGAAGTTTTCTTCGGGAAGCGTAAATGAATGTTGTGATATGTTATGCAGCAGATTTCCACCTCAAACTGGCCCTGTACCGGGACCTTATGGTCCGCCAGGTCCAACAGGACCTCCTATCAGTCAACAACAACCGCAATACGCTCCGCCGAATGGGCAACACATGATGTAAAGAAAGACCTACGCGTTGCAAAAATTTATCCCTGTACTCTAACTCAAATTGTACAATATTACTATATATTATAATTATTTAAATAAATATACCCAAAATAGCCAAAGACGATGGGTTTTTAATAAAAGTTTTACGTTTCGGATTTGACATATATAACAGACACGACTTATACGCCTATAGATACGTCAGTACATGTATGCATATATGCACACGCCAGCTGTGTAAGCTTATCTTTCGTAGGCAGGTCGATGCGCAGATTCTTTGAGTTTTGTTAATACATTCCGTCGCAGCCTTTTTCGTTAGTTTACCGTTTTAGCATATGAAAATAAGTCGCGTCAAAAGTTGCGTCGAGTGTTGTTTCATATTTTCTCGATGGTGCGCCTGAAAAATCTTTGTGACCGGTGCCCCGTTTAATAATACGATGTTAACGTTAAGGCGGAGCGGCGATCGAAACTATTAAACATTTTCTAGTTTTTTACTCTGCCACACAGTCGTCACGAGGGAGAAATGTATAATTGTTGAAGTGGTACGCTAGGAGCACTATCGACATGTCCCTTGGACATACGTGTCTTCACCCGGTCTAGTCCTCTTCACTGTGTATAATGAAATCAATGGCGTCTAGTAATTCTTTTGTAAGGTAAGCTGTAGTTTCTCTACGGTTCGTTAACGGGTAATTCGTGTACTCGCGGCATGTAGTGATAATGGCGTGTGCGCACTATGACTGGATGAAAGTTCAGTCGGAGGGTGTGTATCATAGTTAAGAGTGCCGATGATACTGGTGATGATAGTTAACAGCGAGAATATCTTCTATTTTGTCCGGATAGCAAATCGATTGAAGAAAAGAATTGTTACGAACAAATGCTTTGCAAACGCAAAGACATTCCAAAGTGCGAACCGAGCAATATGGAAAATGAGTTGTTACAAAGCGATACTTCAAACTCTCAAATGAGATAGTAAAGTTTTTAGATTAAGAATGTTACGCGCGAGCGGCGAATTGCATAATTTTGTAACAATCTTATATTGTACTTGGCATATCTGCGTTTTCTTTAAGTGTATTGTCAACGAAAATGAATGATATTATGAAAATAAGACCGGATAGGAGGAAGTGGAACCGTATGTCTCACTAAAAAAATAAATGCAATTTACATTGTATACGTTGCGTTGCCATTAAACTGTCATTATTTACCGTATTATTTGTCATCAATGTTTCACCTGAATCTCATTGTGTTCCTCCTTGTCCAGCCGTCGGAGTAACTTTATCAGCTGTAAAGTTTTAGAAAATAGTTTCATTTTGAAAAGTAAATCTTCACTTTACTCGTTTTTGTTATGTTAATTATTCTAGTAATCGACTTACCCGATTTCCAATTGGACATTGACAACAGCTACAATTTACAATTGTACATTTCTGTTCTTTTTTGCATTTTTTTCGCGATATCTAAATTTGAAGAAAAATGAATTGGCAGACTAGTCAGATATCGGATAAAATGTGTTTCCAGTCTTTTAAATGGAAATCGGAAAAGTCGAGAAATGAAACGTTGCAAAGTCGTATTTAATCCTAAACCGCACCATTCTACTACCTTCCAAGTTTCATTATACCGATCAATTATACGATTCACGTCTTACCGTCGCTTTGATACTTTTCCAGCAACAAACACCTCCCACAGTGCGCCGATGATTGATTCACTGAAATTATTCAAAATCTCATAATGTCCGGTTTATAAACCGTTATCCATTAATATTATCTTGCAAACGGTTCTCGGTATCCCGAAGATTTACGAGCGTTACAACAATGAATAAACGACTGAACCGCCGATGCCGAATAACGTCGTTGAGAGCCGTCTGACTTTTTCAATTGTTTATAAGCTTGTCTGGAATCTGATCTCCCAACAAAAAGTGGCTGCAGACCGGCAGACAAAAAAATCGAAAATACCTTATGTCGCAACATTCTTGTTGAATGAACGCGAAGAATAATATTTAAATCATATTGTGAACTATCTATATTTGCGCAGATTGTAATGCCTATTATCCGTAGAGTGCATTTCGAACTTTCTATATAGTACTAGCCGAAACGTTTACAAATATATATGACATAAGAAGGGAGTGATGAAGAAAAACATCTACTACCTATGTTAAAGAGAAATCTCTCTACGGATTCCGATAATCCAGGTTCGACTAGAGTTCAATTTATGACAAAAGAATAGAATCGATGGATTTAATTATTAGACATATTAAAGGACGGATATTGGGGATACACCGAATTTTACGTATTATAAATGATAACTTATAGAAATGATTTATGTAAGCGACATAAGGGAAGAAAAGAGAGATTTCCACAATACGAACGGTGCAGAGAAGAGTCAATTACCAATACAGTAAACAGCACTTAGAGCCGTTCAGCGTGATTGACAAATGAATACCGTGACAGAAGAAACCCGGATTCATTTGGTAAAAAATGCACGCTTAGCGGTACTAGCGATCATTATCGATAAACAAGATCTAATGAAGACAGACTTGTATGGATGTAATGCGTATATGTGACCACGCAAGTACACCGTATGTGCTGTCGGAAGTTGTTCATCTAATTGAAAACGAATTAGATTGAAACTCTCGACCATTCATACTTATATTCGGGATTAGAGAATATCATTTGCGTTAGACACTTTCAGATATATATATATATATATATTAAAAAATGTGTGATGGAGATGGCATGACATCTCAATGACAAGTTATAACGTTTTCCTCTTCTTACTCGGCGAAACTGAAAATGACGCAAAGCATGCAAAATATTATTTTCCGTTTTCTCTTTGTTTTGTCATAGAACCATTCATCGTGTCATTAATTATTACTACTACATTGCCGTGAACCACGAGACGCAATTTATACGGTAACATTTTTTCCATTCCCGTATAAAGCCTCGCAAAGCTGAAATTGACACTTGCCACGTACGATTTATGAATCCAACTTTATCCTGTTAGACGGTGTGATTTCGAAGAAGAGCTACCGATCAACTGTACCTAGCATCTGATAAAAATTCATTACTTGCGTCATTTTTCCGACAAACGCCCATCATCGTTTTTATAACGGTCGAAATTTGCAACATCACGCAACGGATGCTGTCGGTGTTACTGTTCAGGCGAGGTATCAATTATGGTTGTGCACTGAGTAGAGCTAGTGTTAATGTGAACGCGCTTCTGGCAAAGAATTCTGCTGTTTTCATTATATAACCTGCATCTTCCCTCGCCAAAATCTAGTATTGTCCCAGCAGCAGAGGGTAGTTTTAGCTACGCTAAGCATTACCTTCGTTAAATTCATGCCATTATTATATTATTATAAGAATGAGTAATTAACTCGACGGTTAGCCTAAGATTTTGCGGAATTTTTTAAAGTGACGCGATGCGGCGCTTCCGATACATCGACGAGTCCTCCGATATTTAAACTCGAGTCGTCGCCGCATAGCTTCCTCATAACTGTTTAGCCAGATAAGATCGTTAGAATAAATGAGTGGACTTCCTTGGCAATGGCATCTCGTGGGATTGACAATGGACCAGGCAGCCTTGACATTAACATTCTAGAACCCTCGGTTTATGCCTTTATCGCAGCGCATCGACAATTTCTTCGGCGTCTTGTTAATACATTGTAATCACTTTGGTGGATCTTTGTGCAGACGTTGAAACAGTCCTAGAAGTTCCTTTCGTGCATGGAGGAGGTTGGCTGGAGTCTTTACATTTTTCACCTTCGCCATTCGTGTCATTCTTTTCAACGAAATGACTAAAAAGATCTTTATGGCGTCATTGAACGTGACTCTTCGAATATGATAAAGAAACGGCAGTAACCCTCCAAGAAGCGGAAGATCGTGAAATATGGAGACAGCATTTCATATTATGGCTAGACCAAATTATTTCTTTCTATCCTGCTCAATATGAAATAAAGAAAATATTTGATGTTTCACTGCGAGTAATAACTTTGATAAGGTGAAACGTCTAAGATAGGCAACTTTTGTCTGACAAGGTCCGCGCGCTTGCCAGGCAAAAACGACGCTCCTTTGACTGAGACGTCTGGCAAAGGAAAGATCTGCGAATGGTATCTTCTCTATCACGCAGGCCAATGTTCGTTCGTCACTTTTACCACTCTGTTATGTGGCTCAGGGTCGCATCCTGGCCTCTTCGGGACCCCCGTGAACGATCGATCGATCCGTCTTAAAAGCGAATACCTCACGGTTATGCCATCACCGAGGGCTCTCTACTTATTCCTCGAAAATCTTCAGACATTTTGTTATGCGATCGATTCCGATCGAGACCCATTCCGGTCGCTTCGATCGTACATTCTGCTACATCGATGGTTATCTAAAATAGTCTTTCAACAATTTATTTCTTATCCTTCAATTTAACCCGTTCCTAGAAGAGAACTTATTACATAAATCAAAAATGGCGAGTGGGTTTCTGTAGCAAGTATGATATTCCGGTTTACAGCGCGATCGGGTCGTGGCCGCGTAGTAATATATGCGGGTATCTTTTCGAAGAAGATCGAAACGCAGAACTCGTGCGAATCGCTCCCGTCCAGATTCCGTCGCCTAGCTCGTTTGTTAACCTCAGCTTATAGAGGCAAGCTACCGCAGGATCATGAAACTGGTCGCGTCTCTCGATCCAGACTGAGTTTGGCTTGCAAATTGTCTCGCAGGTTGCGAACGAGGACGTGCGGCATTAGAGGATAATACGCTTCACATTTCTAAACGTTCGTCTTCGGTTTCTAAACGCACAGATTACAAAAATTGTCGCGTCTGACGCGACGATTTTGCAAGATGCCTCGTAGTATTGTCAGAGACGTCGTTATATGAAAATAGAAATAGAAGTACGTCGAACAATCGTACTCTCGTATGAACAATCGTAAAGTTGATTTTCATTTAAGATTCACTGTCATTCGAAAGCCCTATCTGTTGATAGGGTCTCGCTCATTTTCCTCGCAGACAGGACACGTCAATTTACTATTTATAGTCCTGACGCGAATCTCCCGCGCCAGTTTACATTACTCACGAACGTTACCGACCTATCATCAGCAACGCGACGACCCATTCAAGATGAGGTTTTCGTAATAATTGTAACTCGGCCGGCCTCTCGTACGCTCATCTTCAAGATCTTCCGCCGCGGTGATGCGGCGAACCCATGGTTAATAACTATACCACGCTTCGACCCATTTTTCGAGGCCGCGATTCCGAAGAAAGGAGAAAAAACGAAGACAGACATCTAATTCTTATTGTTATACCGCCGAAAGGTTACCGTCAACTCTCCCACTGCCCCGCTTCCACTATTTTCTCTAGACTTATTCAATATCCGTAACACGTCGAATACATGAATGAAATGAAGTTGTATAAGACGGTGAGCTTCGAAGAACCGGTAAGATAAACGCAAGCGTCCTATGTCGTCATTTAAAAGTACCTGCAGCTCTCTCGTATCAAGAAATAATTTCGCTGACCTTCTTCTTCTTCTTCGCATCACGAGCGGACAATAAGAATCTACACGTCGCCAAGTAGAATTATATAGTGTTAGAGGAGTTCAATGTTGCAGAAAGTACGTGACTGCGGACTGTGTGACTATTATGCTGACACCGTGCCACTCGGATAGATACCTTTTATTCCATAAAAGCGAAGCCGTTGATCGTTTCGCGTACAAGCTAGACTCGCAATTTAGTGCTCTCTAATAAGCATGCACGGTGTGTCGGATGAACATTCTAGAATCGACATATGCGATGTCAGGATGCTTCCGACGAGACAATAGAATGTGAGCCTGCTGATCAGACTTGCCAGTTTCGAAGCTGCAAAGTTCAAACTTTACCGAGTGTCCTTCTTTTCACGGGCATCATTTTTGAAGTAAAAAATCGATTTTACGACCGTTTCAGCCGAGTCAACAGAAGATTGCAATACGTTCATGGTAACTTCTCAATGAGAGGTGAAACGGCGAAAGGGTAAAAGGAAGATGCTAAGGCGTATATCGGCTTAAACGCTTCGATCATCGCCTCGTACTTATTTGTATAGCCCACGGATAAGAACGGTCAAGGCTAGAAGCATTCTTTCGAAGTGTTTCATTAATTGGACTTGTAACATAAATTGCCGTCTTACCAGATACAATCGAGACATTCGTGACATTTGATTTTTGAAGATGAGGCCGGTACTATCCCGCAATAGTGTTCATTTCGAGCTCATTTCAAAAAGCATAGATTAACGAGCAGAAGCCGAAGAAACGAAATAAAGAGAATACATCGATTACGAGTATCGTTCGAATAGAGAGTAATCTATTTTGAGAAAAGAAAGACGAAAAAATGAAGCGGTTTGTTAAAAGGAAAAAGCGTGGAGGGAGAATGGCGAAGAATTAATTTATTCAAAGAAGAGAGCGATAAGTTCACTCAGTATTCAGACTTTTCGTAAGTTCGTAAGACAAAAGTGTAGAGTTTCGCAATGACTCCCCGACTGTCAGAGCCAACGTTATCGAGATCGACGTTAATTCGCACCATTGTTCCACAACACAATGTTTATTGTGCAGAGCCATGAGCTTAGAGGTCACATCCGTGTTAGTTAGTTCATCAACTCGGAAGATGCTTCCATCAAATCCGCACTATCGTTTAAGATTGCAGATAATAGGAGAAAAAGTATATTTTACCCTTTGAAACGTTCGCGGCGAGCTTTTCGGTGACTCTATTAAAAAGAATGATAACTATCGGCGATCTCCCCTATTACACTTTCTCGGCGCCGAAAATCCATCGAGAGCTCAGCAGGCGAAGATCTGTTAAATGCCACAGACGTATTACGACGGTATTACGAGGATATCGAGGTCGGCAATGATTTCAAGGTCGCTGATTAACATCCTCATTAATGGACCACGTGTTACCGTATCTTCGACGTATCTCTCATCGATATGTGTCCTTACGCAACCTTCTCACTCTTAAGAGGGCGTATTTTTTCTTTCTCTTTCACGACACGCTTCTGATTAGCATTCTCACGCGGGTTCGTGTGTATGGTGTCGATGAACCGAGATTTTAGTAGCCCGAGAGTGGAAACATTATTGACCTACTCGGTGAGAAGCTAGAAAATGTTGCCTCAAAACTGCCGGGTAAACCTATGAAAGCCCCGGAGTTTCATCTTGGAACATCTTTCATCTTCCAACGTGGAAGGCAATTTTCCTTTCCGGCGAACGGCGGATCCTCTACAAAAATTCTCTTCAAGTCGGTCAGGCAAATTTGAATCTGCATCAACGCTTAAACGGAATATATGAATGTATCAAGGAAACGCACTTCTCTTTCAACAGATACTTGGCGATATTAATGAGATTTACAAAATAACGATCGACCAGATATAATGTATGCACTTTCACTCTTATATGATACAGAAAAGAGTTTTATTCGATGTGATGCGATCGAACCTATGTATTTTTCATGATATACTAAAATGACCGGGACATGGCGATCGCGGGACAAGCGATAAACCATTTCAGCGTTGACACTATCTTAGGATCGTGCAGAGTGACGCAAAATTCTTCCCTCATTGTCGGCATTAAACCGTGCGACTCGTTCATTTCAAATTCAATCGGTACTTCAATGCTGAGAACTGCATGTAAACGAATATTCAGCATGGTTGTAAGCGATCTATACGACAATGGCTGGCAAACTACCGATTTCCATATCAAATGGTAGGAAAACTGTACCGAGAAAAGACTCGAAGGAATTTAATTGATACTTTTTTTCTTTGCTCCCCTGTGAAACAACGTAAAGAAATGATCAACGAAATATCAACTGCAAAAATCTTCCCGACTGGTTAGAGAGAAGTTAATTGAAATTCGTGAAAACATATTAAAAATGAGAATGTACGTTAAATGAGATATTACAATTTGCATTATTACCCGAGGTCGTCACCAATAACTTGTCGGCCATTCTTGGAAAAAATAGTATCGCTTTAGAATGTACTCTATATCAGTGTAGAACGTAAGTTGAAAATAAATAAGCTTTAACGAATATTTCATAAATCGCTACTCATTACGATCGTGATATTGTGCCCCACGAGTATACATTAGATAGATTATATAACATATAAGTATACCGGTATTTCTTTGATACTCGATCGTATATGACTTGATGCCCCGACAAAGCTTAAAAGAAAAATAATATAATAGTAGGAGACATCAGCAGTGGCCACCCTCTCGGTCGATCGTTTGGTCGATCGTTTTATGTCGTAGGCATTAACGATGCACGTAATAGCTGTTCGAAAAGTTACCGTTGAGGAGAAGTGTCCCGTGCAACTAGCCAACTATTACGTCAATAGGCGTACGACGACACATTTTCCATGTACGCGGGTGCATATAAATGTAAAAGTTGACATGTAACACGTAATCTAATTCACACAGACACACCAATGAATTATGAAATTACGAACGAAAGTAAAACTGGGTAGAAGAGACAAAACGTTATGGAAATCTTCATTATTTGAGAAGCCTAAATAAAGTTGGCGCTTAATAAGAGATCAGTTTCTGAAGCGATAGCAACGTATAAAACGGATTTAGAGGACGACGTTTGATCTGAAATGACGGGACATAAAAAAAAATGTCGTCCTCTGAAAAAAGTTACCGTTGAGGAGAAGTGTCCCGTGCAACTAGCCAACTATTACGTCAATAGGCGTACGACGACACATTTTCCATGTACGCGTGTGCATGTAAATGTAAAAGTTGACATGTAACACGTAATCTAATTCACACAGACACACCAATGAATTATGAAATTACGAACGAAAGTAAAACTGGGCAGAAGAGACAAAACGTTATGGAAATCTTCATTATTTGAGAAGCCTAAATAAAGTTGACGCTTAATAAGAGATCAGTTTCTGAAGCGATAGCAACGTATAAAACGGATTTAGAGAACGACGTTTGATCTGAAATGACGGGACATAAAAAAAAATGTCGTCCTCTGAAAAAAGTTACCGTTGAGGAGAAGTGTCCCGTGCAACTAGCCAACTATTACGTCAATAGGCGTACGACGACACTTTTTCCATGTACGCGTGTGCATGTAAATGTAAAAGTAGACATGTAACACGTAATCTAATTCACACAGACACACCAATGAATTATGAAATTACGAACGAAAGTAAACCTGGGTAGAAGAGACAAAACGTTATGGAAATCTTCATTATTTGAGAAGCCTAAATAAAGTTGACGCTTCATAAGAGATCAGTTTCTGAAGCGATAGCAACGTATAAAACGGATTTAGAGGACGACATTTGATCTGAAATGATGGGACATAAAAAAAATGTCGTCCTCTGAAAAAAGTTACCGTTGAGGAGAAGTGTCCCGTGCAACTAGCCAACTATTACGTCAATAGGCGTACGACGACACATTTTCCACGTACGCGTGTGCATGTAAATGTAAAAGTTGACATGTAACACGTAATCTAATTCACACAGACACACCAATGAATTATGAAATTACGAACGAAAGTAAAACTGGGTAGAAGAGACAAAACGTTATGGAAATCTTCATTATTTGAGAAGCCTGAATAAAGTTGACGCTTAATAAGAGATCAGTTTCTGAAGCGATAGCAACGTATAAAACGGATTTAGAGAAGGACATTTGATCTGAAATGACGGGACATAAAAAAAAATATCGTCCTCTGAAAAAAGTTACCGTTGAGGAGAAGTGTCCCGTGCAACTAGCCAACTATTACGTCAATAGGCGTACGACGACACATTTTCCATGTACGCGTGTGCATGTAAATGTAAAAGTTGACATGTAACACGTAATCTAATTCACACAGACACACCAATGAATTATGAAATTACGAACGAAAGTAAAACTGGGTAGAAGAGACAAAACGTTATGGAAATCTTCATTATTTGAGAAGCCTAAATAAAGTTGACGCTCAATAAGAGATCAGTTTCTGAAGCGATAGCAACGTATGAAACGGATTTAGAGAACGACATTTGATGTGAAATGACGGGACATAAAAAAAAATGTCGTCCTCTGAAAAAAGTTACCGTTGAGGAGAAATGTCCCGTGCAACTAGCCAACTATTACGACAATAGGCGTACGACGACACATTTTCCATGTACGCGTGTGCATGTAAATGTAAAAGTTGACATGTAACACGTAATCTAATTCGCACAGACACACCAATGAATTATGAAATTACGAACGAAAGTAAAACTGGGTAGAAGAGGCAAAACGTTATGGAAATCTTCATTATTTGAGAAGCCTAAATAAAGTTGACGCTTAATAAGAGATTAGTTTCTGAAGCGATAGCAACGTATGAAACGGATTTAGAGAACGACATTTGATCTGAAATGACGGGACATAAAAAAAAATGTCGTCCTCTGAAAAAAGTTACCGTTGAGGTGAAGCGTCCCGTGCAACTAGCCAACTATTACATCAATAGGCGTACGACGACACATTTTCCATGTACGCGTGTGCATGTAAATGTAAAAGTTGACATGTAACACGTAATCTAATTCACACAGGCACACCAATGAATTATGAAATTACGAACGAAAGCAAAACTGGGTAGAAGAGACAAAGCGTTATGGAAATCTTCATTATTTGAGAAGCCTAAATAAAGTTGACGCTTAATAAGAGATCAGTTTCTGAAGCGATAGCAACGTATAAAACGGATTTAGAGAACGACATTTGATGTGAAATGACGGGACATAAAACAAAATGTCGTCCTCTGAAAAAAGTTACCGTTGAGGAGAAGTGTCCCGTGCAACTAGCCAACTATTACGTCAATAGGCGTACGACGACACATTTTCCATGTACGCGTGTGCATGTAAATGTAAAAGTTGACATGTAACACGTAATCTAATTCACACAGACACACCAATGAATTATGAAATTACGAACGAAAGTAAAACTGGGTAGAAGAGACAAAACGTTATGGAAATCTTCATTATTTGAGAAGCCTAAATAAAGTTGACGCTTAATAAGAGATCAGTTTCTGAAGCGATAGCAACGTATAAAACGGATTTAGAGAACGACGTTTGATCTGAAATGACGGGACATAAAAAAAATGTCGTCCTCTGAAAAAAGTTACCGTTGAGGAGAAGTGTCCCGTGCAACTAGCCAACTATTACGTCAATAGGCGTACGACGACACATTTTCCATGTACGCGTGTGCATGTAAATGTAAAAGTTGACATGTAACACGTAATCTAATTCACACAGACACACCAATGAATTATGAAATTACGAACGAAAGTAAAACTGGGCAGAAGAGACAAAACGTTATGGAAATCTTCATTATTTGAGAAGCCTAAATAAAGTTGACGCTTAATAAGAGATCAGTTTCTGAAGCGATAGCAACGTATAAAACGGATTTAGAGGACGACATTTGATCTGAAATGACGGGAGATAAAAAAAAATGTCGTCCTCTGAAAAGAAGATTGTGGAAAAAGCGTGCCACTAGACGTAGGAGGCTAGTTTCTCGAACTGCAGCAAATGACATTGACTATCCTGTTCTTCGTCGGAACTGTTGAGAGTTACCACGGTGAAAGTTAACAAGGCGCATCTTCAAGGTCACCGGTCGGTCGCGCTCAAGTGTTACCACTAAACGTTACCGTAGTACTCGAAGGATCCACCGATTTCTGAAATCCGTCGGTTCACGCATCAGACATGACGAAGTCGAACAGACATGACCTTTCCCTTTCATTTCGCCTATTAAGGACACTCGGGCGGCAACGCGGTATGCAAAAACGAATTCGTCCTTTTAATTACTTCTCAAATTCGTCCGCTCACTTTTCTTTCTCGAAAATGCATTCACTTAAAGAGCTGACGGAGTTGCTAACCGTTGCAACAACCTTTAGAACTGGCAGCATTTAGGAGGCTACCAGGGAAACTGGCTTTTCTTCAAATTTCCGTCTACGCTTTCACTCTTTATATTATGTATATACCGGATAGTTAAGTTAAGCACAATAATGTCAAATACAAAAATCGCACAGTAATTGCGGCCGAATAAATATACCTGTTAGAGATAAAGGAAACGATGGGACAATTCCTTGACCAGTGGACAAAACGTTAGTGCCGTTAATGCACGCATCGTAAACCGTGCTAAGTAGTAAAATGACCCAAAAAGATCGTTGGCAAATAACCGCTAGTTATTTTCTCATATACACCTACATTCATTTTCTATTACAGTTTCTTTATTCCCAACGAATCACCTGAATTATACATTTCTGGCAGCTACACGGTTCAATAAATGAATAATAAGATAATAATAAAATCATTTGTTACGTAACCGCAAAGGCTTTTTAACGCTCTCTTGACTACTACATATAAGTAATAGATAGAAAATCCGTCTACTTTCGCTCTTCTTCATCTTACGCGTACAATGACTAAATGATTATATGGACCGCGCGCGTTTTCAACTCGGTATAGGCTACGGGGTTGCGCTGTTTATACGGAATAAAATAAGAAGGAAATCGGATTGATATTTTGATATTTTCCGAGTAGCCTGCATGCCTATTTGGTGTGCCTAATTATCGAGAGTAATTATACGTAAGGTCGATCCTACTGACGCTATCCTCGGTTGTTGCGAACGCGTATGGTGGGATGAGTCGACGGGAATGGTGGGGAGGGACCATTTCTATATAATCGACGGTGAAGGCGCCCGTCTCTCCATATCCTATCAGTGATCACGTTTCTTTAACCATCAACATCCTTGCGCATTTATTTTCATTTAACGCACGCTGACTAAAAGACACAAAAGTGAGACACAAGGTGAGTGCCGAGAGCCGGGAACCCTCGTTCTTTACCTATTACGAAAACGCCAATTTCAGTTTCGCACGACCACTTGAAAGTGTCCGCGTCCACTGAGAATATTAACAGGAGTGTCGTATTAACGAAAGACGGACACCTTTTTTTCTAATAAATCTCACGTGCACTTAACAAGATACTGTCGAATATTGAAAGTAAATAAATAATTGGAGAGTTGAGGTAAAAGAAAGTGTTCGCGTTAAGAAAATAATGTTGCGATTGAGGTATTCGAGAATGAGACGCGAAACGGCAAGTGCTAAGTAAGCGGGTCTAACGTGTCGGAGTATTTCAGTCGGACGGCACTCCTGAAGAGAAACTTCTGTTGACCGAAAGAAACCGTGAGCGTGCGTATGTCTGACAATGAGCCAAAGGGGAAAGACTCGTTACACTCGTATGTCAACGACGTTACGCTCGAAACTCTCACTTATCGTATGCGAGGCGCCGTGTAATCATTCGATAAATGGCGCACGCACTTGCAGCCGTAATATGTCCGAATTGAAATTTATTAACGGCTCCTCCCTCCATCTATTTTTTACCACTTTATCTACTACTGTTTTACTTCAACGAGCAAAGTCACTGTACCTGCACAAGACGTTCTCCGTTTCATTCGACACTAACCGGAAGTTCAATAATTGCGCGACTGATAGAATAATTGCCGCGCGCAACAAGATCTTTTTTAAGAAAGATAGACGTACTTTTAGCGTCATATGCGAAGCAACGTAACATCATGTATATCGTAGAATTCGATAGATTATCAAGGTTTCTAGTGCATTGACAGTTGGTTGTGCGCAGCAAAGGAAGAGTAAATGTTTATCGTTTATGGGTTATATTTGACATAGGTGAAGGTACTTTCAGCAGCGATCTCCGGAGGATTTCGTGCGCTTAATCGTGATCCGTGACATTTTCAGATGATGCTAGTGCCGCTTGTAGTGGTGCTACTTGTGGGCACTTTTGCTAGTGCCGAACCTGCGATCAAAGAAGCCAGACCGCACAGTAATCGACCGGGAAGGTTCCTCTCCCTTCCCGTACCGCAGAAATGTTCAAATCGTGAGTAGTTATCCTATTGAAAGTATCAAGATCAAAGGGAAATACGTCTTCATCTCACCTTACCCCCATTTTTTCTCTATCAACGCGTCGCTCTCAAAGTATACCCCGGAACGATTCAACGAACAACTACCTTAATATCCTTCCGAATGATTGCAAGTCGCGAATAAGCATATCGTTCTATACAATCTAAACATCATTTATATTAGATACGTAATATGAAATATGAAAAAGATTAACTCTTTCTGGCGAATAGCGAAATTTCATGATTTTTCGTGGGAGGAACGATTCAGTTAACGATTCGTCAAAAAGTGCACTTTTTTCGGAGAATTTGTGGAAATTTAGGTTAACGTATCGTTGATCTACGTTGCAGAGTTGGTCATGCAACGCGACAAACGTGAATACGTAAAGTTTGAAAGCGGAGACGTGTCTCGCGAGGCCTTGTGCAAGCACGTACCTACTTATGGGACGGTTCACTTTTCGCGGCAGTTAACCGCTCCTTTTCATTTCTTACGGACGATGCCGATTCTTACGGGGCACGTGTCGATTCATCGATACCTTATCTTCTTTACCTTCCTATTCATTGCTCAAGTTTCATATATTCGAAGAAGCAACTGACACGAATATCGTCTCCTTCCTGTCTATTTTGAATTTTCAATCGCACGATACGATCCTTGTCAATGCACTTGCCGCCCACGTTCATGAAGGGAGAACGGTACGTATGATTATTCGTCATAATTCCACGAACGTTACTCAGACGACCGCCGAAAGAGCAAGTCAAACGGATACGGACAGAGAATGAAATCAATGAGACTCACGTTAATGACATAATGCGGCGATGACGGGGACGATTATTGCCCAACCGGTATCCCTGTCGATCCGTGTTGCATTATTAACGACAACGTTGTTGACAACGTTGCTCATCGCGATTTATGTCACTCCCCCGCGAAAGTCCAATCGATTAACGCACACCGTTGCAGAGGTTCGACGATTATTCTGTATCGTCGGATAACATACATACAATCTTTCACGTTCTTCTCAATGACACCTGACATAATATTGCTTCTATCGTTCTTAACAGTTTCTATTAAAATACCTCTGTGTAATAACTATTTTCTCCCGGTATATTATTACATGAAACATATAATCTTTGTATTCATTTCGAGATTATGCGAAACACAATGTAATAATGATCGAGCATTCAACTTTTATATGAAACTGATCGTTTCTACTTCGCACTGTATTAAAATTGGACTTACTTATTTAGAAGTTGACTCTTTGACGAATCGAATGATTGGCGCGCTCTAAGCATGATACTTTCACACTTTGCCTGTCGTATATGCTGAAGCAGGCTGCTCATAAGAGGAAACTCGCTGAAAGAAGATGTAACAGAAATTGATACCGTGTAGAGTGGAAGAAACGAAATGTGGATAGATAGGAGAGAAGGGTAGGATAGGGAAAGGGTAGGACAAGGGATAAGATTCGTCCCCGTTGATCGTGCGGGGCGTGTGAGAGAGAGAGTGAATTTCAAAATGGTCGCATTTCCACGGTATTTAATAACGTGAGAGGCACGAACGCAGGCCGTGGGAGTGAATCGCCTCTGCCGCAACGGTTCTTGCTCGTTGCTTGTTCCTTGTCGGTGTAGTAACATAATGATCTTAAGATACGACACCGAGATCACCGAAGAACCTAACGAGCGAGCATACCCCCGTCAATGACTCTTTTACTCATCAAATTCGAAGCAGCCCTTTTGCCGTATATAGAAAACACACGATTCTTGTATTCGATCATTTGGCAGAGTGATAGGGAATAGAGTCAGGTGGTAATTGTGTACTTAGGAGCAATGACTTGCCGCAATCGAAGGTGAAGAAAAAGGAAAGAGGTGATGCGCGCCATCAGGTAGAAGTAACGTTGATGAAGGTGAAACTTCTTTTTCCACGCAGGTCAATGGGTCGACACGGGTTTGCCTCCTTCTCGCTCTTCCCTTTCTTCTCTTTACTACGCACGAGATCCGATGCGCACTCAAAGATTCATTCATTCAATTTGGGAGTAACTTTTTGAAAACGCCCCTGTCACCTGCTCTTCATTCTAGGCGCGCAAAGGATCGGAAAACGTATATGAAAGTTATTTCTCTTCCATTGCAGCGCAACGTTTCGCAACTCTTCCTGACATTTTCGTTCGCGCGAACAGTGGTATCGCCATCACGAACTACCGTCACTTCCATCATCCATCGCCGTCATAAATCGAATTTGCTCAGATATATATAGAGATATAGACGATCATACCTAGTCCGACTAGAAGGTGCAAGGTTCTTCACGCGCACACCTTTCTTTTCGTGTTTTCGCGTTGAAAATTGGCTCGTTCTGGAACTCTTCTGCAATCAGAGCCGCAGACCTTTGCGAATCGGCGGCGTTAATCGGTGGCACGACGCGTTCCCCGGACGGTAGGAGCTATTTTCCATTCGTTCCAACGATTCTCTCCTAACAAAATAAGTGCCGTGAAAAAAAGAAGCGAAACCTGGCCACCTACTACGGACATCTCCTGCCCACTTCCTTTCGTCACATTGCAAAATTCGCTTCGAAGGAAAGAAAGTCGGCGACGTCGCAGCGTGCTAAAATTTCATGACACGCCCAGAAAATGAGAGCTCCGAATACCGGAAGCCAAACTGATTTGACGGGCAAGAGAAAGAAAAAGACGTCGGCTCGGCATCGAGCAATTAATGAAATTCACTTTCTCCGTTCTGAATGCACGTTGATTATTCAACCTCTTACCGATGTTGCGTTTCATCAGTTCGGAATACGCAAAGAGCGATAGAGATTGTCAGATCTATCAATCTGGCTAACGCCCAATATGATTTACGTTTCTCCTCGCAGTGTTTGGCGCGCTTGACCATCGATGGCCGTTTCCAATCCGCCGATACGTCTTTCTAAGCGAATCCGCGTACGTTGCAATTTGAAAGCTTCCTAAAGAACATTTTTCCTTCTACGGTATCGCCTATATTGCCTAAACATAAAGAGCAGCATAAAAGGCATCATAAAAATAGGAGTGATTTCGGTGCCTGACACTGCAGTGTACTTAAGATTTATTGCCTTGACTTTTCACCAGCGATATTACGCACCTAGCGATCTCTCATCACGCCTTCGTCAACCATTTCTCATTCTTCGTTCTCTGCGACAATGCAACATTGATAGATATGCTATTCACGCACGATCTCCGCGGCAATTGTCATTGCCTTCTACCGAACAATCGTTCATAAATCGCATATTTCAATTTGCGAACCTTTTAACAGCAATCATCAATTCGAATATTCATCACCCGATTTCGTGTTTACGAATATTCGTGTATATACGAATATTCGAATATTCATCACTCGATTTCGTGTTTACGAATATATATGTTAAGAAAAATGCTCATCTTATAAAAGCTCATAGATCATCAACTTACGTTTCTTTCCGTCCTTCTGTTCTTTCATCACTTCCTATTACGATTTATATTCCAATACCATTACGGTTTCAATCCTTTCCTTTCTTCTTTCTTATTTTCGTCGGCAGCTTGACAATATTCTTCTTTGCCAAAGTATATCATGCGTTGTTCGTTTAATTGTTCGGTTGGTAGTCGAATACGATGAGAATTGAACAGTTCAAGGTAGTTATTATTCTTACCAGGTTCCTAATTATTTTTTACTTTTACTGTTTAATACAGAAAACAATAGAATGGTTACTGTTTCAATAGTATCCAGTTCAATACGAGCAGAGTATATAATTTGAACTTCAAGTTAATATTTGCTGCTTCAGAAAACTGCCCTTGAGCTCTGCCGATTATTACTGGAAATTTAAATTGTACAGGATATTGCGGTCGCGTAAAATGTAAAGGCATGTCAGTGGGTGTTAGAGGAATGCTTGGAATGAATATATCTGCTCCTAAATACCTTCTTAATACCGTGTCTCCTAGACAATGAGAGAACTAAACCACAGTCTCCATCTGAAGATATAGCCAGACTACCGTACCAACCGCATAATTTTTTAATCGTCTCTCAAATATTATAGTATTTCTAGGGACTCATGTGTTAATCGAAGGGTTAAAACGACTAACACAGTCTAATCTGGATAGAGCAAAGCACGTAGGTCAAATGTTAATATTAACACGTTGACTGCCGTGCGTATTTTGCCGTATTAGAACGGCGATGCTATGGAATACTACAGCGATTGACTGAATTATGCAAAATGTAAATAATGTGCAAGTATTGGAAACCAAAGAATCGCATCACTATTCTAACAATAATTGCATTTATAAAATAATTATTACTACCTATTGCGAATATTTTGGAAGTTCAGTAAAATCTCTTGCGCCGGTCACCGGTGACCCCCACGGCAGCGAACGTGTTAAATTTGTAGTTCGCGTAAAAGAAGGACCTATATTTGTTTGTCTGAATAGAGCAAAGCACGTAGGTCAAATGTTAATATTAAATTTGTAGTTCGCGTAAAAGAAGAACCTATATTTGTTTGACGTGCTCTCTGTAACGTCAGTGAGTCAACGATCATTTATAAACATTAATGAAGTGTCATTATATCGGGAAATAAAAGTTATTACTGAAGATCGATTCGCTGCTTTAGTCATATTAACAGGTTAACTAGCTCAGTTTGCGATTTACACTACTGTTATGACAGTGAATTATATCATCCTCATTGGAAAATCGTATCCATCGCATTTAACTTCTTGTAGCCGCGAAAATGGAGAACTCGAGAAACGCAAGTTTCCTCGTAATTGTTCGCACGATTATCATTAGGCGAGGTGAGGATAATATCGACGCGTAAAAGGAGAAAAAGAACAGAAAGTGACAACGGTACTCACGATCGCCGCGATTATCTTCCTCGTGAGTTCCTTGACACAATGCCGCGAAACGCCTGGCGTCCCGCGCCTTTAAAAGCCTATCAATTTTTAATCAACCTTCTCTATTCTAGCTCCCGACGGATATCGATCGACTCCCATAATCGATTTACAAGAGTAGGATTCAACTATCATTATCGAAACACGCATCATGCGAACTTTATGCTTTCCTATTGTATCCTGCTTTCCTATCCTACTTGACACAATCTATATTCTACCATACGCCTCGGTTCTGCGTCTAGGAGAAAAGAAGAAAAGTTTGTGCAACCTTTGCATTGATAATGTTAGGCTCATTGAAAATATTGATTAAATCAAACTCAATGCACGCCTCGTAAAGGTAGACGCTCAAATTTGAATTTGGTTTCAAATCTACAAAAGTTTGAGGTGAATTTATGTCAACTTTCGAGGGAATGGGGTGAAAAAATGGTCTGCCGAAAAATCGAAGAATTTTGTTTCTAACAAATAAACCCTTCCGGGTAACTCTTTTACATCTTCCCTAACGGACTTTATCGGTTAGCTAACATATTAGATGTTTATGTTAACAGGTTCTATGAACGCACTTGTCCGTGATTATCGTTGTCGTTATTTTCGTCGAGATTATCTAACTTGATCGTCGCTTGTCCCGTTTCTATGAGCGATTTGGTAGGTCATTATGTCAGACAGACGCGAAGTTGTTTTCTCCCCGCTCATCAGTTTGCCTGAACGTGAGGACGACAATTAGTTGCATAAACGTAATAGCATATACCGCTTTCGTGATATGTCAGGTGCGAAGAAGTTGTACTTTTTCATAATGAATTGAGCGTCGGTTTATCACGGTAATTGTTTGAAACACCGTGTAGAGATGGCGAGCTGACGTTATGTCACCGACGCTCCCTGGTTGAGACGGGTCCCGATACACCATATATTCGTTTCGCAACGCGGCGTTAGGCGCTCATAATGGGACACACGTCGTAAATCGTCGACACGGGAGAGGCATACCTGCATAAATACCGAGAAAAAATATATAAGACCGTTGACATTTAAGCGAACGATAATGACTCCGCTGCCGATTACAAATCCTCTCCTCCTCCCATCTTCTCTTCTTCTCTTCTTCTCTTCTTCTCTTCATCTCTTCTTTCCTTCTTCTGGCTCTTGACTCTTGGCGAGTGCCGACGCGCGATTCGAGATGCGCAAAGCAAACCGTCCTAACTCTTTCTTTACTTCATGCAAACGTAGGGCCAAAGGAATTCCAGTTCAGAGGACACAACTACTTCTATAGCGGACATGTTCCTGCTCATGCAAGTCAGAGAGTAGATTGGCTAGATGCCCGAAACATTTGCAGAGAATATTGTATGGACCTCGTCTCGTTGGAAACTCAGGAGGAGAATAATATGATCTTCAGGCTCATCCAGCAAAGTGAGTAAACACGTAATACATAAGGCAATTAACCTTTCGAATACAATAGACGATCGCAATGGCGTAATGCGAGTGATATTAACAAGTTTAATCGATACGTGATCGAACGGAAAAAAGGGATTTTCAAGTAGACAGAAACTATGACATTACTAACGGAAAAATAAATAAAATGTTGCTTTTATCATTTTATCAACTGTCAACTGTGTTTTATCAACTAAATCAAATGTTGCTTTTATCAACAGACTGAAATCATAAACTTTATTCTTGCCTTTCCAAAGGCAACATTATTTCCCGTTTTCTTTTACTACGTTCAATTGAATGCAGGCACGAGGAACTGATCGGCAGAGTTAATTCACGTTTAATAATATCGATTCTTGATGTATATTCGAAATATTACGATTCGCAAACTATCACGTTTTATCGGTGAAAGTTCGATCAGATAATAGGAAAGAGTGATTCGATCGTTCCACATTTCGCCACACGAAGGATTTTTCCAAGATCAGAGCTCGAATGAAACTCGCGCAATCTCGTGCAAAACGTGAGTTCGCACGCGTGCAACAGCACAAGGTATCTGGCAAAACGAACGCAATGAATCACTCAATTCTCGCAATCCCTGTATTCACCGTAGATCGACATCATAGATTCCGCGTGGAAAAAGCTTCAAGCATGCGAGATGTGCGAACGAACGAAGGAACGAACAAGGAACGATCGATGCCCCGCGAGCGCAAATCCATGTAATCGTTAGTAATAGCTACTGATGGATGCGTACAAATGTTACAGCACCGTGCTCTATATTCTCATTATATTTGTAGTAATTTTATTACGTGAAACTAGAGAGTATAATATTTATAAACAATGACAACACAATCAAGTCACTTTCGTCTTATTTCCTAATCTGTCGTCGTTTCGTCGTTTCGCCTTTTCGTCTTTACATCCTTTTCGCCGTTTCGTCTTTACGTCTTATCGTCTTCACCTGTCTCCTTAGCAACCGAATAACACAATTCAATAAACTCGTCTCCTACGATGCATCAATATAATAAATGAAAATCATAGGTGACCTTTCCTCGCCAACTAGAGGACCCTGTATCTGAGATCCCACATATTTAACTAATAAAAGTAACTTGGAAGAGATATATCAATTGTTAACGTCTCAACCGGTGACCACCATGCCACCGTGTTAAAATAAAAGATACGTTAACGCCTCAACGGAAGCCACCGAAAAAGATACGCAATTAGCATGTATCATCACTATCCGTTCGCGATTGAAACCGTTCGCGAATAATTAGACGTATGTCGCGAGTTACGTAAACGTGGAGCAGTCTGTAGGAACGAAGGGGATAATTAATTGTTGAGGATTGGCCAGGAGGGAAGAAAGGTAGATCGCGTGCGCGAGCGAAACTAATCGAGCGATACGGATAATCGGCTGATTGTTTAAATGTTAGCAATTTGCCGATTAGACGGACGTGCATTGCCGATACTCCGTGCCAGTTGATGCTTATGTAAAGGAGGGAGAGAGGAAGCGTAACGACGTAATTGCTTAATGATCTTCTTAAGTGTAATGTTATTTGCGGACGCGTCTTGCGACATTTTATGGCGGACCGAGGGAAAGTTGAACAGTGATACATGTAGGGCTCTCACTGGGGGAAAAGGTACATTTGTCTGTATCATTTATTCTAGATACAGAGGGTGTTTCGATAGAATACGAATATTCGTTCAGAGATTTCAATGAAACCCGTAGAAAAATAAATGAAGATGGCATGAGTAGAATGAAAGCATAGCGTGGGGTTTTTACATGGGGGAAACGTATGTTGTCTTTTGGAAACCAATGTGTCGCGTCGATACTCTGCACTTTTCTTATTTCAATCAATGAGTTAAATCCGTGTTATTTCTCTTTTAATCCGGTTTCATGCAATTTACTTTCCCTACTTTCGTTCAAGAAATTCTTCACTATTTTCATGATTTTTGTCTTTACGCGATACCCCTTTCAATATCATAATCTCTATTTAACTTGTAACCATTTACCTGCAACATCATAATCAGAAAGCATAGTTATCAAGGGGTTAAGTCCGGATCGTACGTACTGTAATCTACTTTAATAGCAGTGTATCAGTTTAGTAGCTACAGGTTATTACGACTCCTTACTTTCTCTACTTTTGTTTGAGAAACTAATTCACCATTTTCCGTACTCATACTTCACACAGCATTATTTGCGGCAACTTTCAATATTCTGAAATCGTTCGAACGTCTGCCGCAGCATAACTAGAACGTGGTATCATCAAAGACAGTTCGTTCACCCCCTCAATGATCCGGTACGATACAATGGCCTTAGAAAGTTCTCTGAACGGTACACGTAGCCATTAAGACGGATGTCGGTCTAGCTGAGGAATCGCTCGTAACGAAATGTGGCGTTGTAAACGATTTATTGCCCGTCGCAACTTTCATCCTCGTCCAGATGAACCGGTCAGGAATTTCGAAATATATCAGCCAACACTGATGTGTCTCCCGACACTTTGGCGCGCCTCATTAATCAGACTGATAATATCTTGCCCCCCGTATTGCCAACTGATCGCTCTATCGCAAATCGGATATGTATGAATTTTCGACGAAACTATTCGAAAAACCTTTCAACATTCCGCCGCTATTAGCTAAAAAAGGATCACAAAAACACTGTATAAAGTTCAGTGAATTCGTTAAGTTCGATATAAATTCGCATCTCTACGAATCGCTACGTAACTCATCCGGGAGATACTTGGGAATCTCATAGAAGTCAGCGAGTGTAACGAGGCCCCTCAAGGTAAAGCGGAGGATCTTTAAGTAGGTTGAGGCTGGGGAGCAAGATTTTACATAATAACATCGCACAAAGTATTTCGCGAACTCTTCTATATTTCATCATTTCGTTAAATAAAGAATGAAGAGAAAAGTAACTTCGCAAAGAGAATGATGAAAAAGTGAAAATGTTATGCCATGGGAATTAGGGATATATCAGACGGTGTTCCAGCGGAGTTAGGTTGTAATTAACAAAAGAAAAAGTAAATTTGTTGAAAATAGATATGCTGTCGTCGTCTAGTGAAGTTCCAGGTAACATTGTAACGACATATCGTATCATCATTGTATGACATTGTTGCAGCATCGGATACCGCTTTTCAGGCATCGCACGCCTTTCACCAGACGCGGGCCAGCGAATTATGCAATGCGTGGCTGGTGTTGTATTTTTTCAGACTCGCGCTCGTTCACTCGCGGAAGCGGAGAGACCCTCGTAAAAATATGCTGTTTGCACAATGAATTGTGTAAGAGCGTTGGGTGAATTAGTTTTACGCGTCGGTCGTTAGGTGCATCCCGTTAGATGATTGGCGAATTCGCTTGCAACTGTGTTAGCAGTAGAAAATACTTTTTTATTCGCAAATGACGAACAGCGTGATGGGACAGATTTGTCAAATTAGTGGTTAGACCGCCTTTCGGCTTGCGTATATTTAAGCCTGTGGCGCCGTGCCAAATATTTAGAGCTAATTGTAAAAGATGTTGAGGGAGTCGCGAAACTGTTTCTTTATAAAGCAGCGGATTGGATAGATAAAAGGAAGAAGGCGAATGTATTAAAATAAGTTGGAAGCTCTGTGACCTGTGATCGAGACTTTTGATTTTTTTAGACGACGTTCCCTATATCTGGACGTCTGGCCGCCTCTGTGACTTCAAAGGTTGTGAAAACCGTCGCGACCTTGAGCCGAAAGCTCTCTATGGCTGGTTCTGGTCGGCGAACCGCGAGAAGATGGCACCGACGCACCAAATTCCTAAAGGCTGGGGATACAACCCGTGGTCTCAGTCTGGCCACAAGAAGGTCAAACAACCGGACAACGCTGAATTCGATATCAATGGCACCACGGAATCCTGCATGTCCGTCCTGAACAACGTCTACAATGACGGTATCGCGTGGCACGATGTCGCCTGTTATCATGAAAAACCGTTTGTCTGTGAAGATTCCGAGGAACTTCTAAACTACGTCGCCAACACCAATCGTGGCATTCGTCTCTAATAGTGCCGGTTCCATGTTTCGGGAAACGGATCCTGCCTTCCTTCCTTCCTTCCTTCCTTCCTTCCTTCCTTCCTTCCTTCTTTCCTTCCTTACTTCCTTCCTTACAGCCCGCTTTCAGAACACCTCCTTTTTGTCGATCGTTATATCCCAAGTACGCGCGGGACTATGTCATGTTCACTTTGTTCCTCTCTTTCTTCTTCTTGCTTCCTGTTCGAAAGCCTTGTACTTTGTTACTACTTACACTCACTCAAATGGAACGCAAGGCAAATTACTGATAGAGATTGAGTAACCGGAATTGATATCGGAGAATTCGAGATACTAATTGCGCGTAACTAGAGTCAAAGACGAAAAAAGAAGAAGAAAGAATAAACAAGGCCAAGAAAAAATGATTTCGCAAAACCGATTTCCATAAAGTGACGTTAATTGGAACGCGTCCCGCTGTCTGCACTATTTGATTTTTAACTTCATCCTTCAAAGAAATTCAGCTGTTCTTTTATACCAGGTTCTATGTTGTAACTGCGAGCACCATCTTACTGACGTGTAACTTTTGATTGAGTTCACATATTTATTGACAGATATCTGGCTGCCAGTTACTGTGTATTTGCGAATAAAGTTTATTCGTACGATTAACTATTGTGTTATATTGATGTTTGCAGTGACTACTTCTGTGAAATGATTTACTGTGAAAAGGGAATCCCTCTTTCCTTTTCTGCTAAGCACTACACGCAATTAAAAAAAAATAATACCTTGTTTCTAAAAAGCAAAACCCTGCAGAAAAGTGTCATACAACGATCTATTTATATTGCTATAGAAAATTGTTTTCTTGGATATGTTTGACACTACACTTTTCTCGAAAATTATGAATCGGATGTTAAAGAAAATATATATTTACCGCAATCAACAGCCTATTGTTCGAATCATTCACTGTCACTGCTATCGTTCTCACTACACGCATCCAATAAATTGTTTTGGCTGTTGTTACCATCCTCCGTTTTATCTAGCCCCGAAGTAGATTGAACTGGTACAGTCACTGACACTTCAGCAGGTACTTTACCGTCACCCCGTGATTTCTTACTTTTGCGTCTAATGAACCGTGAAAACGTTTGCTGCTTCCGCTTTCGCGGTAACGACGTGGGATCTGTATTCAAGTTACATATACATGTTATTCACGGAAATTTCTACTTGCTTATTTCAGATTTAGAACTTCTATTTGCATTTTCTATTTCCGTTATATCGTCGTTATGAAATATTATCAGTGAAAGATTCGAAAGAAATTCATAAATGGAGTAGGACTGACGTATTCAAGTTACATATACATGTTATTTACGGAAATTTCTATTTGCTTATTTCAGATTTAGAACTTCTATTTGCATTTTCTATTTCCGTTATATCGTCGTTATGAAATGTTATTATCAGTGAAAGATTCGAAAGAAATTCATAAATGGAGTAGGACTGACGTTATCAGTGGCATATCATCGCGAAATACCTATCCGATATGTCCCCTGTTAAGTAAAGCTAAGCTGATATTCTATGCAGAAAATTGACTACTTACGATCAGCCGGAATGTTCATCTTTCTTCTGAGTACAACCCGCACTTGCTTGTTAATAATTTCACGGCACTGGACATCAAATCCACCTGGAAGCCAGCCCCTTTTCTCATGACACCTGACTCCTGGCAGTGGATCCGGGAGTTTTGCTAACATCTCTTGTATTTCGTCCACAAGGATGTCGCAATACTGTGAAAATGATAAGAAAACCCTACAAAGGATGCTACCTAGAATAAGTTGTGATCGATATAAGCTTCTCCGTTTTGTCACATATTATTTGAACGATCCGGTACAGACTACTGATCATACTGATATCAACGCTGAAATACTCTTATATGAAATCAACGAAGGATAACAGATTTATCAGCACATTTGTACAAGGCTCTCCAACGCGTTATCCCCGAATATTAGAGACAACTTATAATCTCATTTATATTTACTATTGAGCTGATTCTGCACGCGGCATGATGCGACTAACAAATAATGAATTCAGTAAAGAAGCAAGAAACAAACCTGATAGAACATTTGTCTCGACGGTGGTAACATGCCTTCCCGATAAATGTACAGACTACTGATCATACTGATATCAACGCTGAAATACTCTTATATGAAATCAACGAAGGATAGCAGATTTATCAGCACATTTGTACAAGGGTCTCCAACGCGTTATCCCCGAATATTAGAGACAACTTATAATCTCATTTATATTTACTATTGAGCTGATTCTGCACGCGGCATGATGCGACTAACAAATAATGAATTCAGTAAAGAAGCAGAAACAAACCTGATAGAACATTTGTCTCGACGGTGGTAACATGCCTTCCCGATAAATGTACAGACTACTGATCATACTGATATCAACGCTGAAATACTCTTATATGAAATCAACGAAGGATCGCAGATTTATCAGCACATTTGTACAAGGTCCAACGCGTTATCCCCGAATATTAGAGACAACTTATAATCTCATTTATATTTACTATTGAGCTGATTCTGCACGCGGCATGATGCGACTAACAAATAATGAATTCAGTAAAGAAGCAAGAAACAAACCTGATAGAACATTTGTCTCGACGGTGGTAACATGCCTTCCCGATAAATGTACACGTTCTCACTCATGTGTCGCTCCTTCTTTTGATTCTGTTCCCGGTTCACATTAGCCGTCAATACGGCAGGTCTTTGCTTCGTTATCGGCGCTGACTTATACGGCAATGTGTAGTTCGAGTAATTCCTTTTACACTTGATGCCCGAGCTTAAGCCATCTACGTATTACAGTGGAATGTTAAACGATATTTCATTGAGTTAACGATTAAATTGATTAACGGTTTGTATACATTTTTTTCCCATCAACTCCCAACACAGAATATAGATTATATGTAATTATACTTTTTCATAGTTCGCAACCGATATCATGCTATTATGATACGGGAATTACTATTTCGTTCCATGCATTATGAAATCTTGCCACAAA
The DNA here is from genome assembly GCA_033815515.1 of Cryptocheilus praepositus. Taxonomy (NCBI): domain Eukaryota; kingdom Metazoa; phylum Arthropoda; class Insecta; order Hymenoptera; family Pompilidae; genus Cryptocheilus; species Cryptocheilus praepositus. Next base: position 1,766,578 of record JAWWQZ010000119.1, on the reverse strand, counting down.
TGAAAGGGCTGAAAGAAATTTTTGCATTTCTAGTAAAATGTATCGCCGGTCACTGAACCATTCAAAGTAACAGCCGATTTGCCAAGACGGAACGCTGAACTCAATTTTCTATTCCTCCTGACACAATTAGTTTTCGTAATGACGAGCACAATGATCGCTAGTTCTAAAAAGGAAATGTCCAACTTACGTAGAGCCCTTAAACGGTAATCCAAAGTTTGGTACTTTCTCGCGGAAGAATCTTTTCTCGGGTCGTATCCAAGCTTCACCCACATTATCCTCCATGGACCCGTCATAAAGTAATACGCCACCGACGGTAATAATATCTTCAATTGGTCAGAAGTGAACTTTGTCTTGTACATTATCGCGTTCTTCGACCAAACCGGACGTTCCTCAAAAATCTTGCGTATTTGTTCGGAGTGCACATGTTGTAAGAACTTCACCTTCATTGCCGTCTCAATTCCAGCCGGCGGTTCAGTCGGTACTTCCGGCGTCGTAAAGGAAATGATGTTCGAGAAGCCTGCCTTTCGCTTTCTCTTTTTTCCTATCACGTTTGACGACTGCGAGTCCATCTCAGTTTTTGGCACATATTGCTGCATCGTGTCCATTCTGGTGAATGCGGCAGGTGGCAAAAAGTAGGGCACTTCATTTTTTAACCACGAGTACGGCGGAATCTCTACAGGATATATTTTGTCATATATACATTCGAGTTCCTTCGGATTGGACTTCTTCTCGGTTAAGGGTAAATACTGGAAATCGCATAAGGCTGAAAAATAAATGTGAGCTAAATCCAAATTTACTCTCCGCTAAACGGTTTTATTTTTTTAATAATTGAATCATTGTGTTAATACTTTAAATAAATTTGAAAAATACATACTTGTGAACCTAAATTCCATGTCGATTCGACCAAGTACTTTCAACTTTGGTAATTCATAGCTCTCGTTTTGTGATAGATCTTCATATTTGCCGCGATCAAATGTTGGTTTTATGTTTTTCTTCGTTTTATGTAAAAATTTGTCCCCACTTTTCAATGTATCAGGTAAATCTTGAGCAATTTCTGCAGAACTTCTGCTCTCATTCTTATTGTCGACAGTACAATACTCTATTTGTTTTGTTAATTCTGCAACAGAGGCATCGTTCGGGTATTCAAAGGCTTTCGAATTATTTCCTATATCTTGATTCTGAATCTTATCGCTTATATGTTGATTAGTGTCCATGAACGAGTCTTCCATAGGTTCTGTGTTTTTCACAGGCTTTTGTTTCGATGCGATTGTTTGCAGTTCGTTTATCCTAGATTTCTTTAGTCTAACTCTCAATAAAAAAGCTGTTGTTTTATGCCTGTCCCCACAAGCCGGTTTGCTGTATGCATCATTAGGCCTAAATCTTAATTCCAATCGTCTGTTTGGTTTCACCACTGCCTGTTAAAAATTTCACTATTGAGAAGTGTAATTCCCATTTTTTTGTCATATGTTACCTAATAACATTAAATTGCATTTGTGAAGCAGGTCATAGACAATATGCAACAAACATAAGTCATACCGCTACATGATCGCTAAAAGTTCATTCTTAGGGATTGGTTCAAAATCCAACAAATTATCAAATACAAGCCTCATATACTGGCAGGTGTTTCTCATCAATTTTAGCGATCAAACTGCTAAATAGCTAATTACAGTAGATGCGAGAATGAATCAAAATGATACTGGCAGGTGTTTCTCATCAATTTTAGCGATCAAACTGCTAAATAGCTAATTACAGTAGATGCGAGAATGAATCAAAATGATAATTCAATGGGTAAAGAAAAACTGCTGTACCGTAGATATTACTCCGATGCCACCCAAAGTCTCAATAGCTCTATCAGGATTATTAACAACCGCAGGATATCTGATGCAAACAAATTTCCTGTCAAACCTATGTCCGCCAGGTAGTATCGGACCTATATTCTCATCATTTTCTTCCTTACTGTCCCCTTCCTCATTCGCAACATTTTTCTCCTACACAATAATAACTTAATAATAATTTTCAATAACAAAAAACATTTTCAATATATTGTAAATCCAATTAAATAAAAGAACCGGAATAACTTAAGTCAAAGATTTGACGATGAATAGTAACAATGTAACTCAACTTTAATAGTCCAAAAATGTCAACACGTTACTAGCCAAAATAGCATATAATATAAATATGTTGTAATAGTATAAAATATAAATGGAGGCATAGATATATACAAAAGAAGTAATTTAATCTTTTAATTGATTTAAACGTACTTCTACGTTTTTATTTGTTTCCGATACTTCGTCGTAAGAGTCATCACTATCCATTTCATTCCGATAATCTTCGATATTAAAGTCAGCATCTTTGTCATCCTGTTTTTCTGAGTTATCCGTATCACTGCCAGCACTTGGTTCACTCATGACCAAGATTTACACAGAAATACAGAAATCTGGAGCTATCTTGTAACAACGTGCTTGCTGTCGCAACGAGTGGAGTTTACTTCAATTGAGGTTATGTACGAATACGTCCATCTCAGGTTGTGGAACGCGGTATTTAACACTTTGACTGCCACGGTGGTCACTCTATTAGACCGGAGCAAAAATTTTACTAAAATGATTAAATCGTGTAAAATGAATTAAAGCAATGTTCTTAAAGCAAATTATTGAAGCACCTCAAATATCAACTGCTTTCACTAGATTGCAAATATAATTCATTGCGAATTTTAATCGCATTTTTCTTAAAATCTCTTGCGTAAAGTTTTTGACTGCCAAGCGTATTTTGCTCTATTATAACCGCGATGCGATAAAATACTACAGAGTATGATTAAATCGTGTAAAATGAAGGTGAAGCAAGTGTTCTTAGAAGCCAAATTATTGAAGCACCATTCCAATATCAACTGCTTTCACTAGATTACAAATAGGCTTCATGTCGAATTTTTTTGTATTTATATTAAAATCTCTTGCGTATTTTGCTCAAGCGTTTTTTGCTCTATTAGAACCGCGATGCGATAAAATACTACAGAGTACGATTAAATCGTGTAAAATGAAGGTAAAGCAAGTGTTCTTAGAAGCCAAATTATTGAAGCACCATTCCAATATCAACTGCTTCCACTAGATTACAAATATGCTTCATTGCGAATTCTTTGCATTTTTATTAAAATCTCTTGCGTATTTTGCTCAAGCGTTTTTTGCTATGTTAGAACCGCGATGCGATAAAATACTACAGAGTATAATTAAATCGTGTAAAATGAAGGTAAAGCAAGTGTTCTTAGAAGCCAAATTATTGAAGCACCATTCCAATATCAACTGCTTTCACTAGATTACAAATAGGCTTCATGTCGAATTTTTTTGTATTTATATTAAAATCTCTTGCGTATTTTGCTCAAGCGTTTTTTCCTATGTTAGAACCGCGATGCGATAAAATACTACAGAGTACGATTAAATCGTGTAAAATGAAGGTAAAGCAAGTGTTCTTAGAAGCCAAATTATTGAAGCACCATTCCAATATCAACTGCTTTCACTAGATTGCAAATATGCTTCATTGCGAATTCTTTGCATTTTTATTAAAATCTCTTGCGTATTTTGCTCAAGCGTTTTTTGCTATGTTAGAACCGCGATGCGATAAAATACTACAGAGTATGATTAAATCGTGTAAAATGAAGGTGAAGCAAGTGTTCTTAGAAGCCAAATTATTGAAGCACGATTCCAATATCAACTGCTTTCACTAGATTGCAAATATGCTTCATTGGGAATTCTTTGCATTTTTATTAAAATCTCTTGCGTATTTTGCTCAAGCGTATTTTGCTCTATTAGAACCGCGATGCGATAAAATACTAGAGAGTACGATTAAATCGTGTAAAATGAAGGTAAAGCAAGTGTTCTTAGAAGCCAAATTATTGAAGCACCATTCCAATATCAACTGCTTTCACTAGATTGCAAATATGCTTCATTGCGAATTCTTTTTGCATTTTTATTAAAATCTCTTGCGTATTTTGCTCAAGCGTTTTTTGCTATGTTAGAACCGCGATGCGATAAAATACTACAGAGTATGATTAAATCGTGTAAAATGAAGGTAAAGCAAGTGTTCTTAGAAGCCAAATTATTGAAGCACCATTCCAATATCAACTGCTTTCACTAGATTGCAAATATGCTTCATTGCGAATTCTTTGCATTTTTATTAAAATCTCTTGCGTATTTTGCTCAAGCGGTTTTTGCTATGTTAGAACCGCGATGCGATAAAATACTACAGAGTATGATTAAATCGTGTAAAATGAAGGTAAAGCAAGTGTTCTTAGAAGCCAAATTATTGAAGCACCATTCCAATATCAACTGCTTTCACTAGATTACAAATAGGCTTCATGTCGAATTTTTTTGTATTTATATTAGCATATTTTACGCCGGTCATCGGTGACCACAGTGGCAGTCAAAGTGTTAAAGGTGCAACGAAGTGACAAATAACCCTCAAATAGACCGAAAAAGATGACAATTCAAAGAAGGTGCGAAAATAATATAATAAAATTGTGATGTGCAAAAATAAAATGATAACGTTCAATATATTGGATGGTCTAGAACTCCTAAACTTTGAAAGTTTTAAATTAAACGAAAATTATACAAACGCTATAAGACACGATATTTGCATAGTCGCATAATCGTCTGAAATCGCAGTGTCGACTATATCGAATATGCCGAATAATTCGCGAATGCGAGCGAAGCCACATCGAAATACGGGTTGCCCCGTATTAAATCGATGAAATGTCAATAAATTTCGGAATTACAGGGTAAACTCTGAATGAATAAATAAGATAAATGTGACAGGTTACTTTTTACGATGTGAATCGTGTCGTTGATAGGCTCGGACTATGGTGGTTAGACAGAGTTGACCGATCATTGGCTAGTCTGCGGCCAATGGCTACATTCAAATTTGAATCGCTGGAATAACCAGCGTGCAGGAAAAAAATTGGCTAATCACGGCAAATGGTTATGTTAGAAGCTGAATCACTTTCATATTTATATTATTTTACTCAATTCGTCTTATGATGTTAACCCCTTAACGACGAATGAGGATAATTCGCGACATACTGCTTCGCATGTCGCATATGGGTTTAAAATTGAGAATTTCATAAAAGTGGACGATTGTATCAAATTTGCCTCAAACCCCCTAATATGAAAAAACCACAAATAAAAATTGTTGACGGATTTAAATGTGCATAATAACAGGATATATACTATGTAATTATTTTTTCATCATTTGAAAAAAATTCAGGCGTTAAGGGGTTAAAAACTTAATATTTGCTATTTCTCCTTCAAATAGGCGTAATGCACACGACATTTGTTACTAAGCACTTGTCTTTTCATCGCGTGTCTGTGATGTAATAATTGAGTGTAGTCAGACTCACAGAGCATCCTGCAAAAACTGTAAAAAGTACTGAAATGGATGGAATGCATACTGACATTTTCCTTAGCTGTCTAGAATGTCTAGGGTCAGTGTCAAGTGGTCCAATTAATTTTTTAACACTTTGACTGCCAAGTGTATTTTGCTATATTAGAACTGCGATGCGATAAAATTCTGCAGAGTATGATTAAATCGTGCAAAACGAAGGTAACGCAGAGTTATTAGAAGTCAAAGTATTGAAGCATCATTCCAATATCAACGGCTTTTACTAGATTGCAAATAGGCTTCATGGCGAATTTTTTGCATTTATAGTAAAATCTTTGTGCCGGTCACTGGTGATCACCGTGGCGGTCAAAGTGTTTAATACATAGAAATGTGCGCAACTATTCTCTCAATTTGAACCATGTAGTAAATCTGGAGGTAGTCCTACAGAATTGTTCTAACAAAATAGTTCAAATGTAGTACATACTTCTTAACAATCCTCACAGTATTCCTGCTAAAGCCCAACAAAAAAGATACACTATGTGTGGCTACTTAAATATTGTCAGACCAACGTGTGAATGCTGAGCTAACTTTAGCTTTCAGTTGAACGTAATTTAATATCGTTGACACTGAATTCTGAGTACAGACATCCTTAGTATGTGCAAGTGACTAGTACAGATTATGAGAATTACTTGTTTACCCCTGAATGATCCTTCTAACATTAGATATCGTATCCTGAGAACAAACTTCCTGATTATGATTATCCAAAGAGCGCAGATTATAGAAATTATTTTTTCCTTGACGTGTCTCTCTTGTAATGTAATTGACATGCTTGTATTCAAAGTATAACAAACTTTATTACTAAGTACAACTGGAAAAGTCTCCTTATGGGAATAGTTCTTTCATTAGCGTGTAATACTTGTCACGAATGTTGATTCATCTTTATGCTGGGGAAAGTGGAATAACATAGAAATGTGGCAACTATTCTCTCAATTTGAACCGTGTAGTAAATCTGGAGGTAGTCCTACAGAATTGTTCTAACAAAATAGTTAAAATGTAGTACATACTTCTTAACAATCCTCACGGTATTCCTGCTAAACCCCAAGAAAAAAGATACACTATGCGCGGCTACTTAAATATTGTCGGACCAACGTGTGAATGCTGAGCTAACTTTAGCTTTCAGTTGAACATAGTTTAATATCCTCGACATTGAATTCTGAGTACAGACATCCTTAGTATGTGCAAGCGACTAGTACAGATTATGAGAATTACTTGTTTACCCCCGAATGATCCTTCTAACATTAAAGATATTGTATCCTGAGAACAAACTTCCTGATTATGACTATCCAAAGAGCGCAGATTATAGAAATTATTTTTTCCTTGACATGTCTCTCTTGTAATGTAATTGACACACTTGTATTCAAAGTATAACAAACTTTATTACTAAGTACAACTGGAAAAGTCTCCTTATGGGAATAGTTCTTTCATTAGCGTGTGATACTTGTCACAAATGTTGATTCATCTTTATGCTAGGGAAAGTGGAATAACTTTGGAAAAATCACTTTCAATACGTATACAGGTTCTGTATTGAACCGATCTTAGTGTCCTGAATTATGACTTGAAACTGTACTTAATCAAAGTTATTGTTTAGTGTTCTCTAGTGTTGGATGCAGTTTAACAATATAGCAGATCATTTCAGTGACTGTGCCTGTTTCTGAATATCCCAGAGAACTATGAAGGAATACGTATCCATTCTACAGGATTACCTTAACACTTTGACTGCCATGATGGTCACCGGTGACCGACGCAAGAAATTTGACTGAAGATCCAAAATACTCGCAATGGGTAGTAATTATTATTTTATAAATGCAGTTGTTATCAGAACAGTGATGCGATGCTTTGGTCTCCAATACCTGCACATTATTTACATTTTGCATAATTCAGTCGAACGCCGTATTATTTCATAGCACCGCCATTCTAATATAGTCAAATACGCTTGGCAGTCAACGTGTTAACATAAATATCAAGGTTATGTTAGGGTTTCGATATTTACTCGTTCAATGTAGATCCCTATCTTGCCTGCGTATCCACTTTTGTGATTTTACTGTCAATGAACTTAATATAAATTCTCACCAAGAGTAGGCGCTGTTATCTTATACTGCAATCGATCGATAAAATTGCATGTGATACGAAGACGGTAATGAATTTAGCACAAAATAGCGCTCCGTAAAATTGACCACTCAGTTTTTTACTTTCGATCTATTTTTATAGAGTTAAAAAAAGAAAGATAATGTATTTGCATCGCGTTAGAATTTGTCACTTACGAAGAATAGCGTGCAGAGAAATGCCACGGACACGCGATAATTATGCGCTGTAAGAATATATGTATTAATATATGTACGAATATTTCCTGTCGTCAACTGCCATATAGATCCGGAAGATCTTGACCTCAGAATGCGTCATATAGATTCCGCTCCTGCGCGCGAGGACCAAAACATCAGTGGCAAAGGATAGCAACAGTCGTGTATTGCCACCCGTGTGAGAGCATCTCATAATAATGTACGCGAACGTAAAGTCTATCGGAGGAGCGAGTGAATAAGAGGAAGAGAGAGAGAGAGAAGAAGAGAGACCGAATGAAGAAAGGAAGAAGAAAGAAGAATAATAGTCTTCGATGGGATCTGAAAAAGTCTGGCACGCGAATGGTTCGATCGGCGTTGATAGGGAGAGGAGCATGCAGGAGGCAAGGTCTCCATTTTACAGACGAAACATGACGCCGGATAAGCGAACTTCGTCCTCCGTTCTCTGTCGTATCTGTCATGAAGGTACACATAAACACACATAAACATACACACACGCAACGTCCTCTCGGCTCATTTTCAACTCCTTTCCTACTTTTCTCACACGGCTTCGATTCTTCCATTTATCATTCAATTGTACATAACTAAATTATATTTTATTCCATGAAACGATTAACGCGAAGTTGATAAAAAGGAAAGAGAGAGATTTGCTCACTCGTGAAATTTTAGTAAGAGCTTCCTACTTTTTTCACACGGCTTCAATTCTTCCATTTATCATTCAATTGTACATAGCTAAATTATATTTTATTCCATGAAACGATTAACGCAAAGTTGATAAAAAGGAAAGAGAAAGATTTGCTCACTCGTGAAATTTTAGTAAGAGCTTCCTACTTTTCTGACACGGCTTCGATTCTTCCATTTATCATTTAATTGTACATAACTAAATTATATTTTATTCCATGAAACAATTAACGCGAAGTTGATAAAAAGGAAAGAGAGAGATTTGCTCACTCGTGAAATTTTAGTAAGAGCTTCCTACTTTTCTCACACGGCTTCGATTCTTCCATTTATCATTCAATTGTACATAACTAAATTATAGTTTACTCCATGAAACGATTAACGCGAAGTTGATAAAACGGAAAGAGAGAGATTTGCTCACACGTGAAATTTTAGTAAGAACTTCCTACTTTTCTCACACGGCTTCGATTCTTCCATTTATCATTCAATTGTACGTAACTAAATTATATTTTACTCCATGAAACAATTAACGCGAAGTTGATAAAAAGGAAAGAGAGAGATTTGCTCACTCGTGAAATTTTAGTAAGAGCTTCCTACTTTTCTCACACGGCTTCGATTCTTCCATTTATCATACAATTGTACATAACTAAATTATATTTTACTCCATGAAACAATTAACGCGAAGTTGATAAAAAGGAAAGAGAGAGATTTGCTCACTCGTGAAATTTTAGTAAGAGCTTCCTACTTTTCTCACACGGCTTCGATTCTTACATTTATCATTCAATTGTACATAACTAAATTATATTTTATACCATGAAACGATTAACGCGAAGTTGATAAAAAGGAAAGAGAAAGATTTGCTCACTCGTGAAATTTTAGTAAGAGCTTCCTACTTTTCTCACACGGCTTCGATTCTTCCATTTATCATTCAATTGTACATAACTAAATTATATTTTACTCCATGAAACAATTAACGCGAAGTTGATAAAAAGGAAAGAGAGATTTGCTCACTCGTGAAATTTTAGTAAGAGCTTCCTACTTTTCTCACACGGCTTCGATTCTTCCATTTATCATTCAATTGTACATAACTAAATTATATTTTATTCCATGAAACAATTAACGCGAAGTTGATAAAAAGGAAAGAGAGAGATTTGCTCACTCGTGAAATTTTAGTAAGAGCTTCCTACTTTTCTCACACGGCTTCGATTCTTCCATTTATCATTCAATTGTACATAACTAAATTATATTTTACTCCATGAAACAATTAACGCGAAGTTGATAAAAAGGAAAGAGATAGATTTGCTCACTCGTGAAATTTTAGTTAGAGCTTCCTACTTTTCTCACACGGCTTCGATTCTTCCATTTATCATTCAATTGTACATAACTAAATTATATTTTACTCCATGAAACAATTAACGCGAAGTTGATAAAAAGGAAAGAGAAAGATTTGCTCACTCGTGAAATTTTAGTAAGAGCTTCCTACTTTTCTCACACGGCTTCGATTCTTCCATTTATCATTCAATTGTACATAACTAAATTATATTTTATTCCATGAAACGATTAACGCGAAGTTGATAAAAAGGAAAGAGAGAGATTTGCTCACTCGTGAAATTTTAGTAAGAGCTTCCTACTTTTCTCACACGGCTTCGATTCTTCCATTTATCATTCAATTGTACATAGCTAAATTATATTTTATTCCATGAAACGATTAAAGCGAAGTTGATAAAAAGGAAAGAGAGAGATTTGCTCACTCGTGAAATTTTAGTAAGAGCTTCCTACTTTTCTCACACGGCTTCGATTCTTCCATTTATCATTCAATTGTACATAGCTAAATTATATTTTATTCCATGAAACGATTAAAGCGAAGTTGATAAAAAGAGAGAGAGAGAGAGATTTGCTCACTCGTGAAATTTTAGTAAGAATAGCTTGTTATATTAACTTTTCTCACACGGCTTCGATTCTTCCATTTACCATTCAATTGTACATAACTAAATTATATTTTATTCCATGAAACAATTAACGCGAAGTTGATAAAAAGGAAAGAGAGAGATTTGCTCACTCGTGAAATTTTAGTAAGAGCTTCGTTCGCTTGGAAATTATTACTAACCCTAAGTAGATCTTCGCTCCAATAATATGACGATGATCGGAAGAGTGATGAAAGAAGACATTTATCCTGCGATTTGAAATGTAATAGCAGGTAAAAATGTTATATTTACACACCGATGGCACAGTAGAGGTAAGTTGGAAGAGGATTAAACAGAAATGAAGAAATATGTTAGAGAAACAGTGTACTCGAAGTCTTAATCCTCCAATTGTTAGTGTTTACGTCTACCCGCCAAGGTTGCTGATAATCTGTTCGTTGACATTGCCGCGAAAACTAATTTCGCCCATAGCGCGCGGCATTTAGATAAAGAGAGTTTCGTGAAAATAATCGAAACATGCGAAAAACGGACACTTCCGAAAGTCTGCTCTGTTATGATTCAGAGGAACGTAGCGTCGGCGACGCAAATTTGATAAGAGAATTATATACGGCGGGCCAGAAAAACAGAAACAGATGATAAGTGGCTTCGGAATAACTTCTTATAGAAAGTGTCATTATTTGACAAGTCCGTTACTGCCTGATTAACACTTTGACTGCCAAGCGTATCTTACTATATTAGAACAGCGATGCTATGAAATAATGCAGCGTTCGACTGAATTACGCAAAATGTAAATAATGTGCAGGTATTGGAGACCAAAGGATCGCATCACTATTCTAATAACAACTGCATTTATAAAATAATAATTGCTACTCATTGTGAATATTTTGGATCTTCAGTAAAATTTCTTGCGTCGGTCACCGATGACCATCATGGCAGTCAAAGTGTTAAACGCTTATCGCTGTTTTATAGTAAACTGCATTGATTTGATTGCATAACAACTCTTCTTGTGTAGAAGAAGCCACAGAACCCACAGAAACACAGTCCGCAGGCAACACAAAGTTATTTGCATGCAACTTCAGAGACGCTTGAATAAAAAGGAGACACGTTAGGCTTAGAATAGAATTCGTTACTTTTTCAGACGGTAATATGGAAGAGTTGATAGACCCTTGCGAATGCGCGGGAACCCTTGGACTGATCCATGCTAGTTGCTTAGAGAGATGGCTATCTACGTCGAACACCGATCGTTGTGAGATCTGCAAATACTCGTACATGATACAAAAGCGAAAGAAGCCGATATCGCAGGTATTCGCACGGAAACTTGCTTTGCGATTTGCAATCTGACAAATGACAATTCGAAATTGACATTTTTTCCGACCGACCTTTCAGTCTTTCTACGAATGGTGGAGGAGCAGCAATATTTATGGTCCGCAAGGGATCGCCGGTGATGTCGCCTGTTTAATCGTTCTCACGCCACTCTGTATCGCGGCAACTTATTTGTGCGGAATCGGAGCCGCCGCCTACACCCGACTCGGATTTTGGGAAGGAACTGGCTTGGCTATACTCTGCTGCATGCTGGTTATAACTTATTGCCTCTGGCTGTTTGTTACCGTAAGGTATGCACTTTATTTATATTTTTTTTAGTTATAGCATTGTGTAGGATGTGTGATTTTATATGAACGAACAATGAGAAAGTGTGCGTATGAGAGAGAGAAAGCGAGAGTGAGAGAGTGAGTAAGAATGCATCTATCTATATTTGTGCCCATAATTATGAAAGTGGTCTAAGTCATATATTTCTTGTTTCGAGATATTTAATGAATTGCATTTGAATAAATTAAAAAATATTTTTACATTATGCGACATTTTAATTTATAATTTTATTAGTCTTAATTAATGGAAATTTACTATGAATATGAAATTTTGTGTGAATTTTATACGATAATATTATTTTTAAAGATTAAATTGACTTAGACCATTTTCAAAATTAACTGAATGTCCTATAAATAACTTAAAGCAATAAAGAACTTTGAGTTTTATTTGAAACAATAATTTGATTGAAATAATTCGTGAACATTTATTACATTTATTAATTATATTTAAACAGTAATCCATTTTTATCATTATTTCAAGTATTTAAGATTCTTAAAATGTTCCTGAAAAACTGGAGGGATGTACGGTAGTAAACTCATAATATCTTTATGTTTTTCTTCCGATACTGGTCTAATGGTGGTGTATAATGGAAGTAATTTAATATTTCCGTATATTTTTGGTCTTCCTTTTTTAAGTGAAAGATCCAAAACGTGAAATTTAGAATCATCTAAAGATGTTTTATAGAACATTTTATAAGGTTCATTTTTCAAGAATCTCATCCATTGAATTTGTAGCCAAGAGACAGATTCACCCGCGGTATTTTTTACTCTTCTTGTTATTGATTCTTCTAGTGATTTCGTTAAAAATGAAGTTGTCGTTATTATTAAAATTTGATTGTCATTTATTTTATTATGTAGTTCAGAAACGCGTCAAAGAAGGCCACGTGCCATTTTCAAGTTGTTTATATAATTTATTTAAATTTTTGACTTAGACCACTTTCATAATTAAAACTAAATGAATTCCATATAATGTTGAAATTACAACCACTATCTAATGGTTCATTTTTGACAATTTCGTAAAAATTACATTGAATAAATTTAGTTAAAAATAATGTGGTATGAAATAACTGATAAACTCATTTTTTTTAAATTTTGACTTAGACCACTTTCATAATTATGGGCACATTTGTTATTAGGAATGTGCTAGAAACCAAGCAGTATAAAAGTGTTGAGCGCGATATTAAAATAAGTGAGTCTTTGCGAAACCTTCAAGCGTAACAGTGTGTGCATCTTAGCGAATATTTAGAGATTATCAGCGAATGCGTTTAGTGAGTTTTGAGCGAACCTTTATTAGCGTTTAATACAGAGTGAAGTGCGAGAAACATTACAACCATTACTTTTGTGTTTAACCCTTAGCGCTCTGTAGGCTCCGCTGCGGAGCCGAATGTCTTTAACATAATTGCGTTTAAAATGCTGCGGTATCGTCGGCGTTGGCAATTGATAACTGTAATTAAAACGTGATCAGCCTCTGCACTGTTACGATTAAACCATTTTTTTGACCTTTTCTATAGCACGTGTAATTCTTCTCACTTAAAATAAAACTCCGTTTCACTCGTTCCGCTGCAAAAATGTGCCGGAGCGCTAAGGGTTAAAACCGTTTAATATATCATTCCAATCAAAAATACTACAATTGCATACACCTAGGGAGCACTCTCATTTACTTTCTATACTTTATGTATTAGTAATATATTACTGGCCTCGAAACACCTAGATCTCCTACACGATTCAATAAAAAAAATCGTTTAACCGGAATAGGCACGAAAATAGTTAATGCTATCAAAAAACACGACAGGCGCCATTGATCGATACAATTGTTTACTGGGATGAAAAGAAATTGATCGTAAATGTCATAAAGAATTTCTTTTGATCACTATCGACACGTACCGGTCGATAACCTAGTCCCTTCCCAAAGCTTCTGACCATAGAGTGCACGAAACAATGCCCTCTGAGAATTCTCAATCAAAATTTCATCTTCAGCTATACAGTATACAATTTCATCGTTTACAATTTAGTCATTTTCAATCGAAAAGTTACGAATTCGTATGAATCAAATCTAATTTAACAGATATCCCACGCTTTGAAAGTTTCATCACATCGAAACGAGAACTAATTTCATAGCAACTTTTTCCACTCAATGTCAATTTTGGAAAAAAATACCAACGGTTGAGTGACAAATAAAGAAACAGATTAATGTTAATAAAAGTTGAAGACAACATATGTCGCAGTAATTCCTATTTGAGATTCCAATACAGAGTATTGTAAGTCGTTCACTATAATACTAATTATTCTTTTCAACGCGACCATTCAGATTCCATTACAAGTCGTGGCAACAATGGTGTACGAAGCATCAGGACGTGAAATTGATGGTGAAACATAAATCCGAAGAGGCATCGCGAACGAGCAATTGTTGGATTCGTAATCAAGATCGAAACAACAACAACAATGCTCAAAGTAACAATCGTTTCGCTGCCTGGCTTGTCACTTCTGTTACAAGCAGTAACGAACCTCTGTGTTGCCAACCTGAAGAAAGCACCGTCGTTTAATAGATCTTCCTTAACACTTTGACTGCCACGCTTATTTTACTATATTAAAACCGCAATGGGATGAAAAATTCAGAAAATGATTGAATTGTGCAAAATGAAAATAATTGAAGGTATCAAAGACCAAAGATATTGAATAGTATTCAATATTAATTGCATTTTCAAAATTATAAATGCGCATTATTTTCATTTTGAATTCATTTATGTGAGACTTTATCCCGTTGCGGTTTTAATATAGTAAAATACGCGTGGCAGTCAAAGTGTTAACAGCAACTTTTTAACGATCAAAGACAATTGATGTTTCAACCGAAACCGTAGAAAAAGAGATAGAAGCGTTTTGCGACGAAACTTCATTCTAGTCTACAAGAACAAACAATAGACGACAAGTGACGATTTAATCTAACCTCGTAACAGAGTGATACAAGTGTTTTTACCAAATACTTTGTTCTGTATTTTCCCTTAAACTGTCACTTGTCATTCAAAGTGATCGATGTTAACTGATACGCTTGCGACCTACTGTTAGAATTAGTGAACATCTGCCACTGTTCATTAACTATAAGACAATCCGTGTGAATTCAGGGTAAGGCTTTTAATTGAGACGGACCAGTTTAGAATCAGTCAGAAATTAATATGGAACCGCATCCTACTATTCATACGGTACACAAACTGCTCGTTTTACCATTCTAATATGGTTCTAAACTTGCCCGCTTACGTTCAGCCTAAATATGCGATTTTAATTGCACGATGTTCAAAGAAACTTATTGATGAAAGTAAAACTTTGAGAAAATCCCTTTCATAACTAAAATACAAACTCTTTAATACAAAATTGCATTTATTTGGGCTTTAGCCATCTGAAGAATTAATGAAGACTCAATCTATGAAGAATTTGATTTATATGACAAACGAAAATTTTCTCTAACAATGCCATAGAAAAGTACCAAGAATCCAATTTTGAAGATATATTATTTTATATAAAGCAATATTTAAGTGCACTGACTTTAGTAAATTCAAAGTTAGATATAACCGATTGAGAGTATCGTGATACCGTTTAATATAGATCAAATTAGAGCGTCTTTTCAATGAAACACGTTTAATGTTTAATAGGTAAGAAATTAAAAGTTCTATGACAAATTGTATAGACTTCCTTAGTTGCACCTGTTTTTAATCCATTCAAAGATAGACACAGCGATTGCAAATATTACCAAACCAGTTAAGAAGCATATCTTGGATGTATCTTCCTTCTGTACAGACGAAGCTGTGAACCAAAAAGTCTGTATTTTATTTCGAAAATTTCCATTCAGCCAATTATTGTGTCAAATGTCGAAAGATAGAAAGTATTAAATTGCGGTTGTTGTAAGTATTAATAATTTATTTTTTTATGCCTTACTCGAAACGAGTAAGATAGAGAATCGCGGCACGTTGTGCTCGTCAAATGCCTTACAGCGACTTTAACGCTCCTTTTGTGATTGTATTTTATATTCTACATATGCAATAATATTTTTTATACAACTGTTCCCGAGTTGCTAATTCAACCCTGCCTCTTTTTAGTTAGATAGTTACATATTGCAGCTCAATGCTTATTAAGTGTTTACAATATAATAAAGGAGATGAAGCACACCCCACAAATAAAAAGTTCTGAAAATATAAATAGGAAATGAAACGTCTCGATAGCTGCATGCTTTTGACGTCGGATAAAGAATAAGGCGAATTTCTTGTGATACGTATTTTTTATACAACTGTTTTGTTTTGTTTTTTTAGTTAGATAGTTACATATTGCAGTCCAATGTTTTTGTTTTGTTTTCAATATAATAAACGTATGGAGATGAAGCAACCCCACAAATAGAAAGTTCTGAAAATATCATAAATAGGAAATGAAACGTATCGATAGCTGAATGCTTTTGGCGTCGGATAAAGAATAAGGCGAATTTCTTGTGATACGTATTTTTTATACAACTGTTCCCGAGTTGCTAATTCAACCCTGCCTCTTTTTAGTTAGATAGTTACATATTGCAGCTCAATGCTTATTAAGTGTTTACAATATAATAAAGGAGATGAAGCACACCCCACAAATAGAAAGTTCTGAAAATATCATAAATAGGAAATGAAACGTCTCGATAGCTGCATGCTTTTGGCGTCGGATAAAGAATAAGGCGAATTTCTTGTGATACGTATTTTTTATACAACTGTTCCCGAGTTGCTAATTCAACCCTGCCTCTTTTTAGTTAGATAGTTACATATTGCAGCTCAATGCTTATTAAGTGTTTACAATATAATAAAGGAGATGAAGCACACCCCACAAATAGAAAGTTCTGAAAATATCGTAAATAGGAAATGAAACGTCTCGATAGCTGCATGCTTTTGGCGTCGGATAAAGAATAAGGCGAACTTCTTGTGATACGTATTTTTTATACAACTGTTCCCGAGTTGCTAATTCAACCCTGCCTCTTTTTAGTTAGATAGTTACATATTACAGCTCAATGCTTATTAAGTGTTTACAATATAATAAAGGAGATGAAGCACACCCCACAAATAGAAAGTTCTGAAAATATCATAAATAGGAAATGAAACGTCTCGATAGCTGCATGCTTTTGGCGTCGGATGAAGAATAAGGCGAACTTCTTGTGATACGTATTTTTTATACAACTGTTCCCGAGTTGCTAATTCAACCCTGCCTCTTTTTAGTTAGATAGTTACATATTGCAGCTCAATGCTTATGAAGTGTTTACAATATAATAAAGGAGATGAAGCACACACCACAAATAGAAAGATCTGAAAATATCATAAATAGGAAATGAAACGTCTCGATAGCTGCATGCTTTTGACGTCGGATAAAGAATAAGGCGAATTTCTTGTGATACGTATTTTTTATACAACTGTTCCCGAGTTGCTAATTCAACCCTGCCTGTTTTTAGTTAGATAGTTACATATTGCAGCTCAATGCTTATTAAGTGTTTACAATGTAATAAAGGAGATGAAGCGCACCCCACAAATAGAAAGTTCTGAAAATATCATAAATAGGAAATGAAACGTCTCGATAGCTGCATGCTTTTGGCGTCGGATAAAGAATAAGGCGAACTTCTTGTGATACGTATTTTTTATACAACTGTTCCCGAGTTTCTAATTCAACCCTGCCTGATTATTTTTAGTTAGATAGTTACATATTGCAGCTCAATGCTTATTAAGTGTTTACAATATAATAAAGGAGATGAAGCACACCCCACAAATAGAAAGTTCTGAAAATATCATAAATAGGAAATGAAATATATCGATAGCTGCATGCTTTTTCGTCGGATAAAGAATAAGGCGAATTTCTTGTGATACGTATTTTTTATACAACTGTTCCCGAGTTGCTAATTCAACCCTGCCTCTTTTTAGTTAGATAGTTACATATTGCAGCTCAATGCTTATTAAGTGTTTACAATATAATAAAGGAGATGAAGCACACCCCACAAATAGAAACTTCTGAAAATATCATAAATAGGAAATGAAACGTCTCGATAGCTGCATGCTTTTGGCGTCGGATAAAGAATAAGGCGAACTTCTTGTGATACGTAGTTCGTTACTCGTCCTATCAAATCAAATGATTTTCTCAATGAAAAGGCATGATGTCGAGCACCGATGAACAACGATCTTCGGAATTCAAGGTTTACCCGAATGGAATAAGGTCGCCCTCCCTCCCATCCTATCCTATCCAATAATAGAATTACGCGCACGTGCTACTCGATGCTCTTTTGTCGGCTACTCAAAATCACTTTGCACAGAAATACGCGGCCACGTGCCATATTAAATGATTATTCTAGCGTACAGCGCTGCTCAGGAATAATAATCTTTTATGCGGAAAAGAATGATCGGACTGACTGGATTAACTAATAATTAACACTTTGACTGCCACGGTGCAAAATATTTTACTAAAAGTGCAAAAAATTCGCAATGAAGCCTATTTGCAATCTTGTAAAAGCAATTGATATTAGAACGGTGCTTCAATACTTTGGCTTCTAACAATTCTGTGTTACCTTTATTTTGCATCATTTAATTATGTTCTGCAGTATTTAATCGCATCGCGGTTCTAACATAGCAAAATACGCTTGGCAGTCAACGTGTTAAAGAAAATCTTTCACATTTGATTTGCCGATGAGAAAACACAAGTAAATAGAGAATTCTCAGTTTATATTGATATAATATCAAATCGGACAAAGTGTAAAACGGGTAATAAAGGAGAAACAGAAAGTGATCACGCTGGCATGTTTTCAAGTTAGGTAACTTATGATAAGTAAGAAAACATGAGGAAAGACAAAAACTTTTAAAGAATAATGATAATAAAGTATATGGTTCTTCTGAAAATCAGAACACACCAGTCACACCTAGAGTTTCATTAGGATTTTCGACATAAACTGATTATATAGTCCGATTTTCTCGGTACGGTAACTTGCTGTTTCAAACACACATGTCATTGAGAAAAAGGCTGGGCAGCGCAACTTACCTTGTCAGCCGAGAATTATGGATGAATATGTGGGATCACCACCAGCTGCTGGACGCTAGTTTAGGTTTTAAATTATTTAATCATCGAAGCAGTCTACCGGGTATATATCGCTAGGTAGTTGTCATCGCTAACGTCGTCAATTCGATTCCATCATATATACTTGACAATTTTGACGGTTGCGAATTTTAGGAGTTCCTTCGGAAACGTAACTTTAACTTCATATAGCTCTGACGATTTCTGTACTTTCAAATAAATGAATCGAGAATTTTCTTAAGCCTGATCAATCTGTCTGCAACAGATAAATTTGATCTTTGTTAAAGTAGCACGAACTTAAGTAACAAAGGGGCAAGAACGGATTATTCTTTGGACAGGTATGCAAACACGCTCAAACGAACTGGCTTAACGAGTTCATAGAAATCGTGCCAGCCAGGTTCAGAAATGTCGTTATAAGAAAAGTGTATAATACATTTAATGGCACGAAACCTGCTTTAATATATTGTACTGTCATTTTGTACAGCGGACAAATTGATATTAACCGATAAGAGTTTAACACGTTGACTGCCAAGCATATTTTGCTATATTAGAACCGCGATGCGATAAAATACTGCAGAGTATGATTAAATCGTGCAAAATGAGGATAACGCAAAATTATTAGACGCCAAAATATTGAAGCACCGTTCCAATATCAATTGCATTTAGAAGATTGCAAATAGGCTTCGTTGTGAATTTTTTGCATTGTTAGGAAAATCTTTTGCGCCGATCACCGGTGACCACCGTGGCAGTCAAAGTGTTAATATCGGTTGAACTATGAAACCCTCGCATTCATATTCTGCTGAAACTATCTCTTTGCTTATAAGACCGGATATAGGATAGAATCACGTGGACGCGTGCTTTTTGTTCATTATACAACCATTGCAGAGAAGAAAAATTCGTGACTAACACACAATTTAACTGGCAAAGCAGTAATTCGAACTCTTCGGCAACTTATAATTACTAGCATCATCCTTCGATCGTTGCGGAAAGTTGTATTAATCGCTCGAACCTTCTTGATGACATTGACTTTAATGGCACAACGAGGCATATTATAACGAATTTCCTGTAGGACCATAAAATACGATCGAATCCTCTTTCCTCAAGGTAATCGTTAAGCTACGCATGTCAACGTCTATTCGAAATAGATAAATGTCGCATAAACTGATGCTGTCATTTCGTAGGGAAAATTCAGAGATCATGAAACTTTTCGCACATACTAATATCTTCATTTCGTAATAGCGGAGTTCTGTATTCGAGCACAGTTTATGTTTTCAGTTTCATTGCTTTTCAATTTTACTCACGTTCTTTGTAATTCTATAAAATAAATGCTGCAACCTTAACGGGAAATCTTAATCACTGCATCTCCTTCTTTTAACCTCAGCAACAGTAATTACTCCACCTCTACATATATATGAAACAAACTGTTTATGATTCGTGTACTTGTATAACTGTTGGAACTTCGGCATCCCTGACATTATGAGGATTCAAGTAGCATGTCATTATAAAACTATACGCTGTCAACGATCGCTATGATTGCGGCTATGATTACTCGATTATCGTTATTTACTTCAGTATAAAGTAGATATCTTGTATGTGGCATTATATACTCAACGTATGTTATAAGCTCTCAACGATAGACCTACCAAGGAATATTTCCTGCGGCGTCTACAGCATGTTTTGTAACGGGTAGTAGAAAGATAAAACGTTTAATATGTGCACTTTTTCTACAATATTAATTTGCACGAGCTCGCTGCGCGCGTTCAGGTAGCTTTCGTTGTCTATAATTTTCCATCGAACGTATTATACATGAGAATGAGGGAAATTCTTGGTTGAACGTATAAATGACATAACTCGGAGCTTTTTTGCTTTTCCTTACCCTGAGAGCGTTTGAAACTGACCGCAGAAGTATTTTCGTTAAGCATATCTGCATATTCGTTAACACTTTGACTGCCACGGTGGTCACCGGTGACCGGTGCAAAAGATTTGACTAAAAATGCAAAAAAGTCGCAATAAAGTCTATTTGCAATCTTGTAAGAGCAATTGATATCGGAACGGTGCTTCAATACTTTTGGCTTCTAACAACTCTGCGATACCTTTATTTTGCACGGTTTAATTATACTCTGCAGTATTTTATCGCATCGCGGTTCTAACATAGCAAAATATGCTTGGCAGTCAACGTGTTAAGAATCGGAAAAAGAGGGAGAGAAATAGTGGACGCGGAGGAACTTATTTTGTAACGGGTAGTAGAAAGATAAAACGTTTAATATGTGCACTTTTTCCACAATATTAATTTGCACGAGCTCGCTGCGCGCGTTCAGGTAGCTTTCGTTGTCTATAATTTTCCATCGAACGTATTATACATGAGAATGAGGGAAATTCTTGGTTGAACGTATAAATGACATAACTCGGAGCTTTTTTGCTTTTCCTTACCCTGAGAGTGTTTGAAACCGACCGCAGAAGTATTTTCGTTAAGCATATCTGCATATTCGTTAAGAATCGGAAAAAGAGGGAGAGAAATAGTGGACGCGGAGGAACTTATTTTGTAACGGGTAGTAGAAAGATAAAACGTTTAATATGTGCACTTTTTCTACAATATTAATTTGCACGAGCTCGCTGTGCGCGTTCAGGTAGCTTTCGTTGTCTATAATTTTCCATCGAACGTATTATACATGAGAATGAGGGAAATTCTTGGTTGAACGTATAAATGACATAACTCGGAGCTTTTTTGCTTTTCCTTACCCTGAGAGTGTTTGAAACTGACCGCAGAAGTATTTTCGTTAAGCATATCTGCATATTCGTTAAGAATCGGAAAAAGAGGGAGAGAAATAGTGGACGCGGAGGAACTTGACATTGAACCTTCGATAAAGAGACATAGGAGTGAGGTGGGTCGGTGGGTGGTAGGCGGCGAAGCGTTAACGCAAATGTATGCAGAGTGCAGGAACGGTTTGAAGGAATAAACGGGCATGCGCGGTCACCATGGAAATCGAGGGGTGCCTTGGGGGGTGCCTCGCGCGGTACCTTCACTCCTTCCTGTCAAACCATTAGAGAATTATCGTGTGCCCGCGACGTCGCGGAAATCTATCAGCGGAAACGTATCAACGAAAACGTATCGACGAAAACGAGTGCCTTCGACTAAACGAGTTCTCGCCTTTTCGCAACGAGCGAATTTCTCTCTGCCGCCGGTATCGAAGTATCGCGGAGTGCCGACGGATAGTTGTCGACGTACGTAAGGGAGATGCGCCGCTGTCGGGCTTGAAAGTCTGCGTTACTACTGAGAGACCTGAGTAACCCCTCCTCAGCCAGTGTAAAAGGTAATTTTTCCCGATTATCACGCGGTCACCGTCTGTCACAGAAGGCGAACGTCAGTAAAGAAAAGCTAACGGCTAAAACTAACCTTTTTTCGAGCCTAACAATCACGTTTTTCCTTTCACCGCTGAGTGCGATCTGTCGATTTTTAAGAAATCGTTCCACGGGGAAGGTTCATTTTCTTGGACTTTTCTTATGTACTTGTATTTAGATACTTGAGAAAAGGTAAATGTCAACATTTACGGAAAATAAATGCTAATTCAATTTTTGCGTGACATTCTGTGGCAGATTGCCGATAAATATTACTTTTCCTGCTACGATTTATTCTTTATACGTCGGTGATAGAAAAACAAATGAATTGTACTACATGGTACTATAAACTAAAGTTAATAATGATACGGTATTTCTTCGTTCGATCGATTAAGATAATAATTAGAAATTTCATTGAAACGATTGCACAAGTTTGTGAAATACGTCCATTAAAATATACGTTTCAATAGTTCGTACGTTTAGGTACGTAGAGCAGATACGTTTTACTAGATACCCGGTAAAATCAGCTATTCGCACTAAACAAAACAGATCTGAACGTCCTTCAAAAGTATTTCTATTTAGTAAAGTAATAAATCTATAGTGAAGAATATTTGGCGATTTTAAGTATTCTTCCAACAATATGGATGTCTCCATATAAATATTGTTTTTCCTCGGTTAAATCGACTCAGTCGCAGAATCGACCCGTAAAACAAAACTCTATGCGAAGTCCAGGGTCACAGAAAGTGCGTGACGATTTCATTGTGCGTATCCTTCGAATATATAATATGATCGATTTTCTACGATCAACGATATCGAACGGTTCACCTCTTGTAATATGACAGTTTCATTTCTTTATACTAGTATAAAGAAGCTATCAAAGAAGGAGTACTAATAGCATAAATAAACGTTACGTATCAAATGTATGATAAATATTAGAAATTCACATGGAAATTCTATTTGCTTCCAGTATAACAATCCCCGCGTCACCGGCAAGGAGCCGACTTTCAATTGGAAAAATCGAATGGATGAGAAGAAAGTTTGGCGAGGTAGAAAGAATTCATTGATGAAGATTGCTTTCTAACCTTTTATCACGCTTCCGAACGACTGAAATTGAAAGTACATGTGGACACTGATTCTACTGACCATCATCCTGAAGACTTTAGTGAAGAAGCTGCGCAGAATCGACAGGCTGCGGCAAAGAACTCGCCGAAACATCGAGACGCCAGGTTCGTTGGGCCGCAGATTCATCGGCGAAAAGATAAAGTTCCACGGCTGACTCATTTTATTTTTCCGCCGTCCTGGAGAAATATCAACTGTCACCATCGGTTGCGGTCGAAAACGGCTAGAGGCATAAAATTAGATCGATCGATTGATCGGTAGAAAGGCGCTTGACAGTGAACTCGACGGTAAGCCGTCTATTAGCGCAAGGTCAATCCGTTCGAATAATTTCACGGAGGATTTTAGCGTGGATCTAACGAGGATAGTTGAACGCTTTCGCTCACAGAACTATCGTCGATTCATAGAGTCGACTCGAAACTCCTCAGGTGTAAAGGACGAACTAAGTGTAAAAACGGTGACGTGCTCAACACTCGACTGTTCTTTTATGTGAGGAAAGAGGGTAGAAGGTGTCATTGTCTCTATGAATCAGGAACACGGTGGCGAAAATTGGCTCTGCACGCGAGAAGGATGTGAGTAAATGGCCGTGGAGGAATCGAGCCACCCTTCGAACGACCTACTATGGGCATCTGCCTGGACACTGGTGAGTTACCTACAAATTTCCTTCCCCCGAACTCTTTCTTTTATCATTTCTCGAACATCTAACAGGAAACACTTTTTCGCATTCTAAAATTTCAATTCGAATCGAGTCGATGGATCGAAAAACGTCGATTTTCTCACTTGCGACGTAAATCTGACACGCGCGTCACACGTGCGACCCACATACGTATATATGCACGAGCACGCTGTACTTGACATTACGTACGCCACATGCGATCGATTCGTCTTCCAATGATTTGCCAAAAGCGTTACGATTTACACGAAAATACACCGTGTCTTTCAACTCCGATGTTATTGTTCGTCACAGGAGTGTAAACAACGCGACGCTCACGTTCATCGACTCTTTTTTTCCTTGCTTTCTGTTACGACCCGCGTTCTTCGCATTTTTTTAATTTCATCGTTGTGAGCAAATGCATTTTTGTAAAAGGCTGGAAGATTATTTATGTCTCTGCATCAATACCATTCGATACAAAGCAATTTGCGTTAAAGACAAATGACTTTCCGCTCGCTGATTTCTTCGTAGTTTCTGAAATATGATGATTTAAATAAAATGCAAAAAAAAATTTTCAAAATGGCCTATTATGTTTAGTCCCACGCGAAAGAGCGTCCAAAGAGCTTTAAAAGCATTTTTATTACTTATAGGTTCCTACCATTAGTTTAGACGTCAGGGTGCTTTGAAGAAATCGCGAAAATCTTAAGGTATACCCCTTGCCATTTTTGCCAAAAAACGATGGGTCACCGATTTTATTGCCCTTTTAACATATCAAAGGGGGTTTCGAATTTCCGAATTTTGCAATAATCCTGGAGATGTCGGCACAAATGTGTGGAAAAATCGTGAAAAACGAGCCTGAAAATAGGGTCAAAAATTAAATCTATACCGAACGACTAGTAATTGTGCCAGATTAAAGGGGGTATAAAGAGACTTCGAAAAATTGCAACCGCACTGAAAAATTCGAAATAGTCCCGAGATATGACAAGAAATAGGTTGAAAAATCGAGAAAAACATAAGAAAAACACGGGTTTTTTAACAATCACCAAGTGAAAGTAAATCATTCGACTTGTTCACCTATATCAAATGATACAGGGTTGACAGAGACTCAAGAAAATTCAAACCGCGCCTCAAAATTTGCAATAGTTCACGAATTATAAGGAAAAATAAGAAAAATAAGCTGAAAATAGACGAAAATAGGCGAAAAATGTCAAATTTTTTTTTTGTTTCGGACCGATACCATTCGATAGAGGGTAATTTGCCCTGAAGATAGACCACTTTCCGCGCACTGAACTCTTCGTAGTTTCCGAGATACGACGATTTTAAGAAAGTGCAAAAAAATTTTTTTCAAAATTGCTGATCGCGATTAGTCCCACGTGAAAGTACGTCCAAAGAGCTTTAAGAAAACCTCTATTACTTATAGGTTTTGATCGCTAGTTTGTTCGTGACAAAGCCTTAAAGAAATCGAGAAAATCTTAAGGTATACCCCTTGCCATGTTTGCTAAAAATCGATGGGTCTCAGATTTAATTGCCGCTCTAGCATATCAAAGGGGGTCGAAAATAACGCGTAACGGCGCGAGCCGTGATGGAAAATTCGCAATAATTTCGGAGATATGGCGAAAAATATGTGAAAAGAACATGAAAAACGGACCTGAGAATGGGGCAAAAAATGAAAACTCCCTGAATCGTGTTGTCATCGTTTCAAATTGAAAAAATGGAAAAATTGAAAGTAGTCTCGGCGATATGGCCAGATACAGATGATCGGGATGAACATATAGTATTATTACTGTGGCGTTTGAATTCCCCTTTTGGCAAATGAAAGTGTAGCGAAAATCTGCAACAGCTCCTAAGATATGACGAAAGGTACATAAAAAAGTGAAGAAAAATGAGCTTAATCGTATTCAATGGAGGATAATTTGTGGTGAAAGTAGACCTCCATTCGCAGCATAATTTGATTTCTTAGTGCGCAGAGGTTAAGCTAGCGTGAGGAAAAGTGGAAGCTCCGTCGAACGGAGAAACGCATCGTCGGAAAATTCTAGCAAAACTAAAGACTGACGAAAGAGACACGGCAGAACGACGTTGCGCCATTCGCAAACGACGTTCCGTAACAACCTTGCGAAACATTGAATAATTGTCGCACAACAGCTCACGACGTCGGCATTTTCGCATAAATTATTCTGAAGCTCGGTGAGCGAAAGACCTTCCCGCGAAGAAAACTCGCCGCCCCTTAATAGTCATATCTGAAGACCTTGAAACGTTCCGTCTAATAGATCCGTCGACCTCAACGTCGTTGCGTACCGCGTACTACCTGTCATCGAATTTTCGAGGAAATCCTTCGAAGTGATTGAAAGAGAATTTGGAGTTATAGCGAATAGCTCGATGGGTGATCTTCATCGATGCCTGCGCAGACGAACGATACTGCAGGCGTCGCGCCGTTCACAAACGACGTCCCATAAGAACCTTCTAAAACATTGAATAATTGTCGCGTAAAAGCTCGCCACTTAGGCATTTGCGAATAAATTATTCGAGAGCCGGCTTAGCGACAAGCTTCCCTTCGAAGGAAACTATCTGCGCCTTAACAGTCATATCCGAGAACCTTCAAATGCTCCGCCTAATAGATCCATCGACCTCAACATTGTTATATATCATATCGGCCGCTATCAATTTCGCGTAATTCACCGGACGGACCGGGAAGATGATTGCCTGGCCAATGTCCAAAGTGACGTCTAAATCCTTCATGACATATGGATTAACGTTGATGGAACTTCCGCGACGTCACGTCAACCTAAACCGAATTCCAGATGCAATTGATGTAATAGAAGCACCACCCACCTAACCGATTTCAAGGTGAAGCTAAAGTCGCGATGCGTCCCACAAGATCCTATTATTTGCATAAACCGTAAGACGCTGTCTATTGATTATCGGAGGATATTTCCTGGACCGACATGTTCTACAAAATATTCCGCGATCGCATATTCTTTTTTTAATAAACATTCGCACGTTCTCCTTTGCATTCACATTGCATTCGGTAATTCCGATTGAAGCATATTCGAAAGCACCACCCACCTAACCGATTTCAAGGTGAAGCTAAAGTCGCGATGCGTCCCGCAAGATCCTATTATTTGCATAAACCGTAAGACTAGACGCTGTCTATTGATTATCGGAGGATATTTCCTGGACCGACATGTTCTACAAAATATTCCGCGATCGCATATTCTTTTTTTAATAAACATTCGCACGTTCTCCTTTGCATTCACATTGCATTCGGTAATTCCGATTGAAGCATATTCGAAAGCACCACCCACCTAACCGATTTCAAGGTGAAGCTAAAGTCGCGACGCGTCCCGCAAGATCCTATTATTTGCATAAACCGTAAGACTAGACGCTGTCTATTGATTATCGGAGGATATTTCCTGGACCGACATGTTCTACAAAATATTCCGCGACCGCATATTCACATTGCATTCAGTTTGCATTCGAAAGCACCACCCACCTAACCGATTTCAAGGTGAAGCTAAAGTCGCGATGCGTCCCGCATTCGCTGTCTATTGATTATCGGAGGATATTTCCTGGACCGACATGTTCTACAAAATATTCCGCGATCGCATATTCTTTTTTTAATAAACATTCGCACGTTCTCCTTTGCATTCACATTGCATTCGGTAATTCCGATTGAAGCATATTCGAAAGCACCACCCACCTAACCGATTTCAATAAACATTCGCACATTCTCCTTTGCATTCACATTGCATTCGGTAATTCCGATTGAAGCATATTCGAAAGCACCACCCACCTAACCGATTTCAAGGTGAAGCTAAAGTCGCGATGCGTCCCGCAAGATCCTATTATTTGCATAAACCGTGAGACTAGACGCTGTCTATTGATTATCGGAGGATATTTCCTGGACCGACATGTTCTACAAAATATTCCGCGATCGCATATTCTTTTTTTAATAAACATTCGCACGTTCTCCTTTGCATTCACATTGCATTCGGTAATTCCGATTGAAGCATATTCGAAAGCACCACCCACCTAACCGATTTCAAGGTGAAGCTAAAGTCGCGATGCGTCCCGCAAGATCCTATTATTTGCATAAACCGTGAGACTAGACGCTGTCTATTGATTATCGGAGGATATTTCCTGGACCGACATGTTCTACAAAATATTCCGCGATCGCATATTCTTTTTTTAATAAACATTCGCACGTTCTCCTTTGCATTCACATTGCATTCAGTAATTCCGATTGAAGCATATTCGAAATTCTAAGTCTACATACGTACAGTGTAACGTTCATTCCCTTTCAACGTTATACTATCCTTTTCCATGACATGCATTTCCACCGGTTTTTCTTACTTGTACAAATAATTTATGGACATTCCGAGGATTAACGCGTACATCTGTTACATCAACTGTAAAAGATCGTGAAGCCAACCGTCTTAGCGAGACACGATTATAGGATGTAGAGAATGTTCCATGGATATGAGTCACTCAAGGGAATCAATATTACAACTAACTTTACTTCGCGGTTCTTGTCGTTAGAATTGATAAGGTTTGCGTATACAATGTATTTTCCACGCGAATATGAACATACTACGAATACTCCGACGAATTCGCAGTATCAATTTTTATATACGATACATAATGTGGGCCAAACGAAAACATTCGAATTTCAAATATACGGTAAATTAGTATTACCATTATTTACTCTTGCAGAGGTAGTTTCTACAGCCAAAATGAATGCAACGCGCTAGTACAATACAAATGTTCTCTAACATCGTGACAATCCAAGTAAAAAAAGATACACGATAGCCTTGTAGAAAGTCATCTTCCGCTACTGAACAGCGTCTGGCAATTTGCAGCAGAAAAGCCAACTGACATGTGGAAGGTTGAATGAAAAAGTTCCGTTGATTAGAACACAACATTCGACCGGGATGCTCTCAGTTCTTCGAGATAGCTTTAAAATTGGACAGAGAGAATTTTTGAGATAGCTCGTTGTGAGGGAAGGCCGGAGACGATCACTCCTGTGATTAGACGCTTGCGATGTCAATGCGTGCGAATGCTGTACTTTAATCCATATAGCGCAACTTCAACTGTGGCCGAAGAGAAGCAAGGCGTCACAAACGTAACGTGACTCGTGTAAAACAATCAATAACGCGACTATTACTTATTAAGCGGTGCAATGACGCTGGCCTTTATAAGAATTTCCTAGAACGCTGCTTATGCCGCTTATGCCGCTTATGTCCGGATCACGTGGAAACCCGCACCACTTGCAAATGTCCCCTAACCAAAACAGTTCTGTCCGTTTTTCGTAAAGAGCGATACAACACGGTTTGTCGTACTGCAGTCACTCGAAACGGCCAGATTCTTTCTTGTGTCAGAATTCCTCTGGCATCTATAAATCAATTAGCTGCTACACGTCAGTAATGACTTCTTTTCTTTTCAGTCAAATTTCACTTTCTTCAAATCCGTATCGAATCGAACATAACTCGTACTCGCTTAAAATTGCAAATTTCTATTTTTCCTAGGATCTCATGACAATATTTCAACATGAATACATATATTCCAAAAAGGTCGAAGTTGCTTTATTAATTGTCACTGCAAACTAGAAAAAAAAGTACATTAGAAGTTGCAAGTACGTTTTCGTAAAATATGTCTAACTTTTGGAGAGATGCAGTTAGTGAATTTACTATTTTTCGTACAATTTACAACTACGTACATTTGCAGTGTGTACATTTCTGTGTGACTTCCTACTATTGGTTTGCCATTTCGATTACTTAATAAACTGTCACGCGTACCAACTCATTTCAGCGGTATTTAATTAAGAATCTGACGATAATCATTTTTAACTGTTTATTGACACGCGATTGTCACAATTTCCGTCAACGATTGAACGAGATCGATAAGACGCCAGTTTACGTAACTTCTTCTCACAATACAACGAATGTCAGAGTTTGAACAAAGCGATTTTTCGTCAAATCACGGTGTCACTATGTTCGCATGACGATTCTTTTCGAACGGTCTTTTTCTTTAGAGACGCATTTATCGGGAAAGAAAAAAGGCTTATATTTAATTGAAGTAAACTATTAGCTAAACACTTGGTCGGGCAAACGTATTAGGATAATATGTCGAAGTGAGTGGTGATAATAGAGTAGAATGGAACGCGTTGTTGGAAAAAAATGCAAGTGCACGTGACCTGGTAAGAACTCGTCACGAAGGCACATAGTGCGGGAAAGAGCGGAATTATTAATTAATAAGAACGCGGCATAACTGTACTTACGATACTTACGAAGAACAATAATATATCAGAGCTGTAAAAGGTCAGAAAGGGAAAGTAGCGAAAAAGATGTGGATAAAAGTTGTGTGGGCTTTAAAGTCGTCCTTGTAGTCAAAAAAGACACTCCTTCGAGTCGATTTGTTCGTGGCACGACAAACAGGAGAAATTTATGATAATGGCATGTGTCAGACGTCCGGGATCGATATTGCACGTAACATTACACTATGACACGGCTGACTCCTTCATTCTCCGTCATTCTCCGTCAACGTGATCGACTTCTAGTCGCGTAGCCTGAACCTACGCGATTCCACCTCTCATTCGTTTTCCCTTCATTCGGACGCGAGGTAAATTAATTCGCGACGCCTTCGCCACGGCCAAATACTAAGCAACCTTTTCGCGCGCGACCGATATTTTAACGATTCATCCAAATCGCGGCTACAAAAAGGCAATTAGTCTCGTTTGCGGTAGTTAGCTGAAAATAATAAACGCGCGACTGTTATAAAGCAAGAATATTAAATTGTCTTATAAAAAGCTCCTGCCAATTCCAATTTTACTACGTTTTATACGTATTTTAAGTGTTCGCAAAAAGGCAAGTAGACGGCGTGTGCAATTATTTCACAGTTGATCGTAACAATGATCTGAATTCAAAATACAGAAAATCTAACTTAAACAGTTTATATTGCTAACGGTCGTACAACGTTCTTACTTCAACATAAAAAGTAGACTTTCGTGAAAAGGTAAAAATCATTGTTTTAAAAAAAATCAGGACCGTTTGTAAGAAATACGCGAGGCAAATTAATTCGCGACGCCTTCGCCACGGCCAAATACTAAGCAACCTTTTCGCGCGCGACCGTTTTAACGATTCATCCAAATCGCGGCTACAAAAAGGCAATTAGTCTCGTTTGCGGTAGTTAGCTGAAAATAATAAACGCGCGACTGTTATAAAGCGAGAATATTAAATTGTCTTATAAAAAGCTCCTGCCAATTCCGATTTTACTACATTTTATACGGATTTTAAGTGTTCGCAAAAAGGCAAGTAGACGGCGTGTGCAATTATTTCACAGTTGATCGTAACAATAATCTGAATACAAAATACAGAAAATCTAACTTAAACAGTTTATATTGCTAACGGTCGTACAACGTTCTTACTTCGACATAAAAAGTAGACTTTCGTGAAAAGGTAAAAATCATTGTATTAAAAAAAAATCAGGACCGTTTGTAAGAAATACGCGAGGCAAATTAATTCGCGACGCCTTCGCCACGGCCAAATACTAAGCAACCTTTTCGCGCGCGACCGATATTTTAACGATTCATCCAAATCGCGGCTACAAAAAGGCAATTAGTCTCGTTTGCGGTAGTTAGCTGAAAATAATAAACGCGCGACTGTTATAAAGCAAGAATATTAAATTGTCTTATAAAAAGCTCCTGCCAATTCCGATTTTACTACATTTTATACGTATTTTAAGTGTTCGCAAAAAGGCAAGTAGACGGCGTGTGCAATTATTTCACGGTTGATCGTAACAATAATCTGAATTCAAAATACAGAAAATATAACTTAAACAGTTTATATTGCTAACGGTCGTACAACGTTCTTACTTCAACATAAAAAGTAGACTTTCGTGAAAAGGTAAAAATCATTGTATTAAAAAAAATCAGGACCGTTTGTAAGAAATACGCGAGGCAAATTAATTCGCGACGCCTTCGCCACGGCCAAATACTAAGCAACCTTTTCGCGCGCGACCGATGTTTTAACGATTCATCCAAATCGCGGCTACAAAAAGGCAATTAGTCTCGTTTGCGGTAGTTAGCTGAAAATAATAAACGCGCGACTGTTATAAAGCAAGAATATTAAATTGTCTTATAAAAAGCTCCTGCCAATTCCGATTTTACTACATTTTATACGGATTTTAAGTGTTCGCAAAAAGGCAAGTAGACGGCGTGTGCAATTATTTCACAGTTGATCGTAACAATAATCTGAATTCAAAATACAGAAAATCTAACTTAAACAGTTTATATTGCTAACGGTCGTACAACGTTCTTACTTCAACATAAAAAATAGACTTTCGTGAAAAGGTAAAAATCATTGTATTAAAAAAAATCAGGACCGTTTGTAAGAAATACGCGAGGCAAATTAATTCGCGACGCCTTCGGCACGGCCAAATACTAAGCAACCTTTTCGCGGGCGACCGATATTTTAACGATTCATCCAAATCGCGGCTACAAAAAGACAATTAGTCTCGTTTGCGGTAGTTAGCTGAAAATAATAAACGCGCGACTGTTATAAAGCAAGAATATTAAATTGTCTTATAAAAAGCTCCTGCCAATTCCGATTTTACTACATTTTATACGTATTTTAAGTGTTCGCAAAAAGGCAAGTAGACGGCGTGTGCAATTATTTCACAGTTGATCGTAACAATAATCTGAATTCAAAATACAGAAAATCTAACTTAAACAGTTTATATTGCTAACGGTCGTACAACGTTCTTACTTCAACATAAAAAGTAGACTTTCGTGAAAAGGTAAAAATCATTGTATTAAAAAAAATCAGGACCGTTTGTAAGAAATATGCGAGGCCGGAGTGTCTCATTATAGATACTAGCCAAACAAAGTAAAGTGAAATGCGCAATAGTCAAACGAAAGACCACCGAGAATACCCTAAAAGTGAATTATTAACCGGGTCATTCAGTCGCGCGATCGAAATTCATGTGTCGCTTGATTCAAGTATAGAGTGTGAATGATTAATGAAGCACTGGTTCGTCATTGCAGACATTTACTGAACACATACAAACGGCAGACTTTTTTCCCAAGGGTTAACGATGAAATATTTCGGTGCTTAGAGAAATAACATTCTCCTTTTTCATTTATTAAGCTATGCAGTGCTAAGACATTAGAAAGACTAACATTAGAAAGCACTAACATCATTTCTTTTCCGACATTCGGATCTTTCATTTCTAAATAGTGCAAAAGTCACGGTACAAGATTGAGCAAAAAAGTGTTTCGTCTTATCCAATTCAATCTTCTCCATCTGTTTGCGTGACAGAAGGCATTCAACTCCAAATTGCGGAAAAGCACCAAGTACATCGGTACCAGAATAGAAAACATTGAACACATAACAACATAAAGCACACTCTCCTCAAGCACATCGCATGAATGTACTGGAATCGATTGAACGTTTAGCTCTAAAATTTCAAAACACCTTTTCTTTCATCAGAATACTTCTATCACCGGTACTTAATAAGAATATTAAAAAAAAAGAGGAAAGAAAAAAGAAAAGAGAAGTGTACAGCATAAAAGATTAGTGATATAATGATTCTTCGTTCCAGACACTAAACAAATAATCGAAAGTAAAACACTCGTTCCTCAAACAATTCGAAGCGGCTAATCAATCTTCGACGCCGATTGAACATCCACGTAACGTTTTGCGGGCCCAATCATGTCTACGGCGAGAGGTTCACTAAGTAAGTGAGATGCACTTTGTTTGGAGGCAAATATGGTCAAGCATAAATATGCAAGAGCGATCGAATCACACCGCTTGTCACACGACGTTTCCTCTTGGTGTCATGTACTCTCTAACATTACTCTTTGCCGCGCATCGATTTGCTTCCTATTCCACGCATGGTTTATTCTACGGAACAAATAGATATGTTTACAGATTCGTCGCACCGTCTCGCAATAAACCTTCAAAATTTTCATATTTTTCAGTCTACCATAAGAACTGCTATGTATTTGACATGTTTTATCTTTATCGCTATCAATATCGAATGGGTCTAACATTTTTCTCTGAATGCCTTTAACATCACACGTACGTATAATTGTCATTTATTAACTAAAAAGATATTCTTTGACGATTTCGTAGACAGGTGCGAGCAAATAATATGGAGAATAAACGATAAAAAGAACTGTCGTTAAATAAAATAATTAGTTTGCACTCCTTAGGGGTAAGGAAAAAATAACTAACGACGTGATGTGCGACGCGTAAAGATAATCGGCATTTGCATGAACCGAGAACGGAGGTAACGTGAGTATTAACGCAATGAATAGAAGTGTAAGTCCGAATAATATTTTTATTCTCTCAAGAGCCATTGAGTTTAATCTATGCACGATAAGCTGATAGTCGCGGTAATTATGCAACCAAGTAGATAAAGTATTAGTCAAATAATAAGGCAGTCGCCTGCGAACCATTGGAGAGTTAACGGGTAATCATTTTGACTTGAGAGTCGATCGACCATTTTGAAAGTATCTAAATTTGCATTAGCGACTGTGAGAAGATGGCTGGCTCGGCGAACGGTGAAACTTTCTACGCACAGAGTCAGTTAGACGACATGTGCGCTCTGAATATTCATAGACAAGCGTCTCCTCTTCTTCGACTTTCCGGAATAATCTGCAGTATCGGTCCGGCATTCAGATCGGTCGATGCATTGGAAAAGATGATCGAAACCGGTATGAATATCGCCAGATTCAACTTCTCTGATGGCTCCCACGAATATCACGCTGAGACGATTGCAAATCTGCGACGTGCAGAGAAGAATGTCTCTGAACGCAAAGGAATGAATGTTTCTGTAGCGATTGCACTCGATACGAGAGGCCCTGAAATCCGAACTGGATTACTGAACGCTGCCGAATCGACGGAAGTCGAACTACTCAAGGGTCAGTCCTTCAAGTTGACTACCGACAAGAGACTTTCTGGCGAAAGCAACGAAACGATGTTGTTCGTCGACGAAAGTATTGCGAAAGTATTGAAGGTCGGACAGCGTGTCTTCGTTGACGACGGTTCAATATCTCTGATCGTGACGGAAGTTACGCCAACGTTAATCACGACGACAATAGAAAACGGCGGCATCTTGGCTTCTCGCGAAGGTCGCGATCTGCCAGGTGTGCCAATAGACTTAGCGACTTTTTCGGAAACAGACAAATTGGATCTTCAATTTGCCGTTGAAAAGCGAGTTGATATGATATTTGCGTCGTTCGTTCGAAACGCCGCGGCTATCAAGGAAGTTCGAGGAATTTTAGGCGAAAAAGGGGAAAACATGAAGATTATATCGAAGATCGAGAATGAGGAAGGAACGAGGAAGCTCGAGGAAATTATTGAGGCATCCGATGGCATAATAGTGCAATTGGAAATTGAAATGCCCGCAGAAAAAGTTTTTCTCGCGCAAAAGCGCATGATCAGCAGGTGCAAGAAAGTGGGAAAAGCAGTGATCTGTGCGACGGAAACGGTAGACTCGCATGTAATCGCCAATGGCATTCTCGAGGGTGCAGACTGCGTAATGCTGTCAGCGGGTGGAAGAGCGAAAGGAGACTATCCGCTCGAATGGGTGGAAAGGATCGCGACTATCTGTAAGGAAGCGGAGGCTGCTTTCTGGCAGAGCCGAGTCCTGGAGGATCTGGCACGTCGACAAGAGCCGCCGATCGACGCAACCGATGCTCTCGCGATCGCTGCACTTCAACTGTCTGTCAAGTGCCTAGCCAGTGCTATCGTTGTACTAACGACGACTGGCCGTTCAGCGAGTCTCATTGCCAAATGCAGGCCACGTTGTCCGATCATTGCGGTTACCAGATCCGCTCGAGTTGCGAGACAAGCACATCTCTACCGTGGAATTTTGCCACTACATTACGAGAGACCGCCACTTTCTGACTGGTCAGAGGACGTTGACGTGCGTGTACGACATGCCTTGAAATTTGCCAAAGCCCGCGGTTTTATAAAAGACGGAGACGCTGTGATTATCGTAACGGGATGGAGAGAGGGTTCAGGCTTCACTAATACTCTGCGTGTTATCTATGCGGATGTAGAATATCACTCACTCATATAGCGAATCAACCTAAATTCTACCTGTTACATAAGCGAATCTACTTCTTTTTGTATCACACTTTACGAACAATAAACAATTTCTAATCGGACTACTCGGTAAAGTGGGTGATTATCGTAACGGGATGGAGAGAGGGTTCAGGCTTCGCTAATACTCTGCGTGTTATCTATGCAGATACAGAATATCACTCACTCATATAGCGAATCAACCTAAATTCTACCTGTTACATAAGCGAATCTACTTCTTTTTGTATCACACTTTACGAACAATAAACAATTTCTAATCGGACTACTCGGTAAAGTGGGTGATTATCGTAACGGATGGAGAGAGGGTTCAGGCTTCACTAATACTCTGCGTGTTATCTATGCAGATATAGAATATCACTCACTCCTATAGCGAATCAACCTAAATTCTACCTGTTACATAAGCAAATCTACTCTTTTTGTATCACACTTTACGAACAATAAACAATTTCTAATCGGACTACTCGGTAAAGTGTGTGATTATCTTAACTGGATGGAGAGATGGTTCAGGCTTCACTAATACTCTGCGTGTTATCTATGCAGATATAGAATATCACTCACTCATATAGCGAAGCAACCTAAATTCTACCTGTTACATAAGCAAATCTACTTCTTTTTGTATCACACTTTACGAACAATAAACAATTTCTAATCGGACTACTCGGTAAAGTGGGTGATTATCGTAACGGGATGGAGAGAGGGTTCAGGCTTCACTAATACTCTGCGTGTTATCTATGCAGATATAGAATATCACTCACTCATATAGCGAATCAACCTAAATTCTACCTGTTACATAAGCAAATCTACTTCTTTTTGTATCACACTTTACGAACAATAAACAATTTCTAATCGGACTACTCGGTAAAGTGGGTGATTATCGTAACGGGATGGAGAGAGGGTTCAGGCTTCACTAATACTCTGCGTGTTATCTATGCAGATATAGAATATCACTCACTCATATAGCGAATCAACCTAAATTCTGCCTGTTACATAAGCGAATCTACTTCTTTTTGTATCACACTTTACGAACAATAAACAATTTCTAATCGGACTACTCGGTAAAGTGGGTGATTATCGTAACGGGATGGAGAGAGGGTTCAGGCTTCACTAATACTCTGCGTGTTATCTATGCAGATATAGAATATCACTCACTCATATAGCGAATCAACCTAAATTCTACCTGTTACATAAGCGAATCTACTTCTTTTTGTATCACAGTTTACGAACAATAAACAATTTCTAATCGGACTACTCGGTAAAGTGGGTGATTATCGTAACGGGATGGAGAGAGGGTTCAGGCTTCACTAATACTCTGCGTGTTATCTATGCAGATACAGAATATCACTCACTCATATAGCGAATCAACCTAAATTCTACCTGTTACATAAACAAATCTACTTCTTTTTGTATCGCACTTTACGAACAATAAACAATTTCTAATCGGACTACTCGGTAAAGTGGGTGATTATCGTAACGGGATGGAGAGAGGGTTCAGGCTTCACTAATACTCTGCGTGTTATCTATGCAGATACAGAATATCACTCAGTCATATAGCGAATCAACCTAAATTCTACCTGTTACATAAGCGAATCTACTTCTTTTTGTATCACACTTTACGAACAATAAACAATTTCTAATCGGACTACTCGGTAAAGTGGGTGATTATCGTAACAGGATGGAGAGAGGGTTCAGGCTTCACTAATACTCTGCGTGTTATCTATGCAGATATAGAATATCACTCACTCATATAGCGAATCAACCTAAATTCTACCTGTTACATAAGCAAATCTACTTCTTTTTGTATCACACTTTACGAACAATAAACAATTTCTAATCGGACTACTCGGTAAAGTGGGTGATTATCGTAACGGGATGGAGAGAGGGTTCAGGCTTCACTAATACTCTGCGTGTTATCTATGCGGATATAGAATATCACTCACTCATATAGCGAATCAACCTAAATTCTACCTGTTATATAAGCAAATCTACTTCTTTTTGTATCACACTTTACGAACAATAAACAATTTCTAATCGGACTACTCGGGAAAGTGGGTGATTATCGTAACAGGATGGAGAGAGGGTTCAGGCTTCACTAATACTCTGCGTGTTATCTATGCAGATACAGAATATCACTCACTCATATAGCGAATCAACCTAAATTCTACCTGTTACATAAGCAAATCTACTTCTTTTTGTATCACACTTTACGAACAATAAACAATTTCTAATCGGACTACACGGTAAAGTGGGTGATTATCGTAACAGGATGGAGAGAGGGTTCAGGCTTCACTAATACTCTGCGTGTTATCTATGCAGATACAGAATATCACTCAGTCATATAGCGAATCAACCTAAATTCTACCTGTTACATAAGCGAATCTACTTCTTTTTGTATCACACTTTACGAACAATAAACAATTTCTAATCGGACTACTCGGTAAAGTGAGTGATTATCGTAACGGGATGGAGAGAGGGTTCAGGCTTCACTAATACTCTGCGTGTTATCTATGCAGATATAGAATATCACTCACTCCTATAGCGAATCAACCTAAATTCTACCTGTTACATAAGCGAATCTACTTCTTTTTGTATCACACTTTACGAACAATAAACAATTTCTAATCGGACTACTCGGTAAAGTGGGTGATTATCGTAACGGGATGGAGAGAGGGTTCAGGCTTCACTAATACTCTGCGTGTTATCTATGCGGATATAGAATATCACTCAGTCATATAGCGAATCAACCTAAATTCTACCTGTTACATAAGCAAATCTACTTCTTTTTGTATCACACTTTACGAACAATAAACAATTTCTAATCGGACTACTCGGTAAAGTGGGTGATTATCGTAACAGGATGGAGAGAGGGTTCAGGCTTTACTAATACTCTGCGTGTTATCTATGCAGATATAGAATATCACTCACTCATATAGCGAATCAACCTAAATTCTACCTGTTACATAAGCGAATCTACTTCTTTTTGTATCACACTTTACGAACAATAAACAATTTCTAATCGGACTACTCGGTAAAGTGGGTGATTATCGTAACGGGATGGAGAGAGGGTTCAGGCTTCACTAATACTCTGCGTGTTATCTATGCAGATATAGAATATCACTCACTCATATAGCGAATCAACCTAAATTCTACCTGTTACATAAGCAAATCTACTTCTTTTTGTATCACACTTTACGAACAATAAACAATTTCTAATCGGACTACTCGGTAGCTGCATGACGTTAATCAGCGTGACACTTTCTATTCCAAGGGTACATTTCCGCAAAAAGATCTCGTCGTAGATGGTATTTGGGACTTAACTATCATCGTCCACCCTAACTTTCGTCTAACCTTTCATAATAATACGAAATTGTGCGAATAATCGCATTGAACGAAATTATGAATGGAGGAACGCAGCGATTTATTTCACGTTAGTGCCCTTTGGCATGTCAGATGCATCGACTTTCTTCCATGTACTTTTCGTTTTATCTGGACATCAATGGAACAAGCATTGTTCTATACTAAAAGGAGAGAACCTATGCTCCTTTGCAAAATAAAGACATACCGAAATTAAATACAATAAAGTTATTCGTAAATATATACTGAATCTGAATAATAAATACACTACGCTATTGGCCTTGTACAAATTTTATGTATTTTCCTAATCAACGGCTTTTTCTTCTTTCTTCCAGGTGATAGAATGATGTCAAATTAAATTTTTGTAAAGTTACTATCCACCGTGTGAAGTCGAAAAGATAAATATTTGAATAGAAAATACGAGGATGCCATTAAAGCGTAAACAACAAGTAATTTGTCACCCAAACCTTGACACAATCGTATGCAGGCATAGCGTAACTGCATATAACACTTTCATCTTCAATCATATTTACTTTAACCTCGCGAAACAGTCGTGAGAAGTCACACTTGTCTACCGCCTACGAACTTATTAACTCGTCGTTTCAATAAACGAACCAGTACTCTAGGTAGATAAGGCCAACACGCTCCGTATATAAAAAGGAAATATTGATTTTCACATTTTTTATACCTAACTTCGCACAATAATACATAAGGTTGATCCAAAAGTTTCTTCTCATTTTAGTTTCTTTACTTTAACCCCTTAACGCCTGAATTTTTTTCTAATGATGAAAAAATAATTACATAGTATATATCCTGTTATTATGCACATTTAAATCCGTCAACAATTTTTATTTGTGGTTTTTTCATATTCATATATATTGGTAGTAGAAATGTATCCTATTCGCTACAACCGACACTTTTATGAAATTCTCAATTTTAAACCCATATGCGACATGCGAAGCAGTATGTCGCGAATTATCCTCATTCGTCGTTAAGGGGTTAACCAAATGTATATGAGTGTAATTGGCATCACCGAGTACCGAACTACGAAACAAAATTGAGAACTGATTACAAGGGAGATTATCACATTTCAATCAATAGATGTAACCGTCTTCAATGAAAATGTTAGGAAGAATGATGCAACGAGTTTTTTTTTTGTTTCTTTTTCTGCTCAAACCCAATTAGCTAGCGAACACGCAGTAGTTCGCTGCTCCTCATCTGCTTTCGAAGAATTGTAGACGGATTCGAAGAAACGACAGTCTATCGAAAACTCGTCCTTTAGACAGAAACAAAATAAGACGGGAAATATTTCGTTGCGTTATTACATGACATGCCACGAGCAATTGAGAAACTTGCTGGAATATCTGAGAGGAATAAATGACACGCAACGAACATTAGAGAAAGAGGAAAAGAAGCGTTCTTCGAGTAACATAGGTTAATTTGTTGACAGACCAACAAAATGGATCGCAAGTGGTCGAGGAGGGTGATGCTCGAAACACAGGAAGATGGCGTGGAGAAGCTGGCCTCTTGGCAACCCCTCCAGACGGGCACTTCACTAAGCAGAATGTCGGTCCAGTCAAATTCGAAATGCCAAAAGTCCCTGTTATATTTGTGCTCGGTTAGTATGTTCAATTACTAACGGGATATCATTCTGCAGGAAGTACTAGCAGAAGTCGAAGAATCGCAACAATTACGATATATTCTTATTATCATATCATTCCGTATCATCCGTCATTCTTTTTCTGTTAACACTTTGACTGCCATGGTGGTCACTGGTGACCGAGCAAAAGATTTTACTAGAAATGCAAAAAATTCGCAATGAAGCCTATTTGCAATCTTGTAAGAGCAATTGATATTGGAATGATGCTGCAATACTTTGGCTTCTAACAACTCTGCGTAATTTTTATTTTGCCCGATTTAATCATACTCTGCAGTATTTTATCGCATCGCGGTTCTAACATAGCAAAATATGCTTGGCAGTCAAAGTGTTAATTATCTAACCAGTTCCTTTATGAGAATATAGATATTAAATCCTACACATATTTCTTAAGATGTAATGTTGTATAATGTTGTATAATGCAAGAGATTATATAAGTGCCGTTAAAAACTGAAGTGATAACAGAAGATTCGAAGAGTTTAACTGATACTTTATCATTTTAACTGAAGCTTAGCCAATCCGACTGAAATTTAATCATGCTAACTGAAACTTACCCCGCAATATCTATTACACAGGCGGCCCAGGAAGCGGTAAGGTGACACATTGTGACAATTTGATGCAAGAGAAGAAGGGCATAACTCACATTAACATGATGGATTTGCTCCAGCAGTATGCTCTAGGAAATGGTATATGCTAGAAGCGCAATAAGTAGATCGAATATTCCGTCAAAGTTAAACTATTATTAACCCTCCCGCCCCCCAGATATGCAAGATTTCGGACAATTGAGCAGTAAAACCGTGACGGAAGTTCTAATGCTCGAAATGAAAATGTCTCCAGGGGCCAAAGTTTTCCTTGTCAGTGGTTATCCACGCAATATGCGGGACGTAGTTGAGTACGCAGAAAAAGTAAGTAAGCACCAAATAAACTACTTATTTACAAACTTTCTATTAACTTATTAGTCATATTATTATACCGTACATTTTTAATACCGTCAGGTTGTTCTTGCGTTAGTACTTGTACCATTTTTTTTTCTTTAATTCTTAACATTTAAATGTTCGGTATTTTATTTTCTGTCAGACGGAAAACATCTCTCAGTAATCCTCGTAATTTATTAAAGTTACGAGGATTAGTGAAACAAATCGGATTGCAAATAGAAAAGTAAGAGTGAATTTAATATTGCCCTATCGACGCGCTGCGTAGAAGAAGTGAATAAACGTTGGCAAATATTTTATTCGAACGTTACGTAAAAATGATTGAATCGAACTCGATAAAGGAGTTGAATTTTGAAGGTATTGAATTTTGAGATTGAAGAAGAAAATTTGAGAAAAATTCAATGAAATATACCGGTGCCAGGTGCAGATAGAATTCATTTGATACGACCCAGTAACCTGTCCCAGTGACCTAGAGGATACTGCAACGAATCTGTAATTAATATTGATCCGTAGGTTTACTTATTTACTCATTATTAGATAGGACGAAAGCTTTAGCCAAAAGTTAATATTACCGAACTAATTGTACCCCACGCAATTGACACGTACCGCACGATGTCTACCTACAGATAAAAATTGTGAATGGTGTCATCCTCGTTTCCTGGCGGCAAGAGGTCCTCGAAAGGCAAATCGACTTCGGCGCACAACTCGGCCACGTGATTATCGGCTTAGCAAGAATGGAACTGCACAATTTCTACAGAAACGTCATGCCCGTGGCGGAGTATTTCGATCAAAGCGGAATGTTGCTCGAGGTAAAGGTCAACTCCCGTTTCGTGCGAGCACGGTTCGCAAAGTAAGACGGTCATATCGTTGCACATAACTTACTTAAAAAGAGTTGTACGCGACGGGTGGTGCGTATACCTGCGAATATTTACCACAAACTACCGAAACGCGAAAGGAAAGAAGGAAGCACGTTAGATTGATTTTTTATATGCGCACTTGTCCAAGGTTTTCGCGTTCTGTCACGTAGTTCGAAACTATTGCTACACGGTGTGCAATCGATGCGCAGGTTAACGGCGAACGAAATCCAAGCGAAGTGTACGTCGACTTTCGAGAGGCCATCATGAGAATTCTTGGTATGTCGAGCGGTGAAGTTCAACAGAAGGATATGACACAGTCGTTAGAATGCGAGGTAGCTATTCTTTAGAACTTAATACTCGAGATTAATGTCGATCAAAGTATTACGAGGAGATCGACAATTGCAGGTTGAAGTCGAAAGAAGGAAGGAATCGATTTCAGTATCATCGCCGCCAAAACGTCAGCTAGTAGTAGCGGAATTGACAGTGCCGCCAGCGGAAACAAACGTGAAACCGTCGAAAACAGCGGACAAGCCAAGGAAAGGCCTTCCATCGTTCATTTGGGTTATCGGTAAGAAATCCTTCTGCTACTTTAATATCGAACTAATCATTTTTAACACTTTGACTGCCATGCGTATTTTGCGGTATTAGAATGGTGATGCTATGAAATACTACAGCGTTTGACTGAATTATGCAAAATGTAAATAAAGTACAGGTATTGGAAACCAAAGGATCGCATCACTATTCTAAGAATAATTGCATTTGTAAAATAATTATTGCTACCCACTGCGAATATTTTGGATCATCAGTAAAATCTCTTGCGCCGGTCACCGGTGACCATCATGGCAGTCAAAGTGTTAATATTATCCTCGGATTATTGTGACACAGGTGGCCCAGGAAGCAATAAAGCTACGTTATGCAGACAAGCGGTTCAAAATATGCCTAGCTGGGTGCACATAAGTATCGGCGGTTTATTAAGAACGATGGCACCGTCAAATTCAGTCGTAAACGATGCCATCGTTTCTGGCGAACTGGTGCCACAGGATGTCGTTATGCAACTCGTCGAACAACAGGTCATCCTCAATCGTGATACGGACGGGATAATCATTGACGGATATCCAAGAGACTTGAGTCAAGTCGAAGAATTTGAAAGCAAGGTACGGTTCAAATAAAGTTATTCCCCTTTTCTATGTCACATTCTATGTTACACAACACTTTTTTGCCGCAGTTTGGCCAAGAACCACCTTTGGTGCTGTTGGATTGTTCAAAGCTACAGTTAGGAAGGGGAAGGCTTGATGATAGCGTGTCTGCATTTAGAAAGAGGCTGGAACTCTTCCGCGAGGTGTCATTGCCCATGTTGAAAACATTAGACAACGATAACCGTCTGACAATCGTACGTATTTTACCTAATTGTAATACGATCACAAATCGATACGACTTTCAACCTGTCAAATTTTCAAATGAAATAAAATCGTGACATCCTCAAATTTCTTCATCCTTCAAAGTTCAGTATAAAAAGTATCTGTATAAAGCGCGTGTGTTTTGTTCAGGATTTCATTTAATTCGAAGGAAACTTGAAAAGTGAGAATAATGAAGATTAGTCGGATGAAGATGAAATGCGAAGATAACAACGGTGATAAGATTTCATGGGGTTCTGTTTATCGTTATTCAGGTCGATGGCGATACAGACGTGCCTAGTGTCCAACAGGACTTTGCAGCTGCGTTATATCAATTAATGCGCCATGCACGACGCAAAGAAGAAGACAATCCACGAGGTCCAGACGATCCACAAACAGAGCAGACTTTCAACCCAAATTCTCGGATGGCCTCCGGTAATATTAACGGAGGAGGCCCTAGAATCGAAGATCACCTCACGAACAACATCAACAAGATCTCCGAAACGGTTAAGGACAAG
Organism: Cryptocheilus praepositus; assembly: GCA_033815515.1. Taxonomy (NCBI): domain Eukaryota; kingdom Metazoa; phylum Arthropoda; class Insecta; order Hymenoptera; family Pompilidae; genus Cryptocheilus; species Cryptocheilus praepositus. Next base: position 1,721,644 of record JAWWQZ010000119.1, on the reverse strand, counting down.
TCCGAGCAGATTGGCAAAGCCATGAGAAATGCGAAGAATATAAATGGAGTTAACGGAGACAGTAAGTAGTTATTCAAATTTTCGATTCTACTGGCGATCAATGAACTATTAGGTTGGAGGGAAAGTTCTGTCGTATTTTTAATAGGCAGGTAATTTTTCTTATAAATAAAGAAAACATCTGGCTAGTGAGTCATTCGGATTTTTTTTTGTTTTTTATAGCTGCTGTATAATATAAAAGGAGTCATTTTTTACCGTTCATCATTTACTTGTGATATTTAACCCCTGAAAAACATGTCAGTAGATAAAGTGCATTTACGACACTGCATTTTGTATGAATTCCAAAAAGGAAGCAACGCGTCGGTTGCGTGTAAAAATTTATGTGCGGTGTTTGGAAATGATATTGTAAATGTTCGTCCTTGACAAAGATGGTTTAGCAAATTTCATTCCGGGGATCTGAGCCTCCAAGAAAGTGATCGATCTGGACGACCATCCAAGATCGATAATGATGTTTTGCGACCCATGTTGGAAAATAATCCACATTTAACAAGTCGAGAAATTGCAGAAGAGTTTGGCGTTCATCATACAACACATTAAATGTGTAGGGATATTTGATGTTAGGTGATGTCGAAGTGTGATGCGGAATTATATTGAGTAGAATAATTTATTGAAAGATAAATAAAAGCACTAATTATACATATAAATACAAAATTAAAGTAAAACTATGGCAATCCGACTACGATTCGGTAAACGGCAAGAAAAACGTATCTATACTGGACTGAACTACACTCTGAACGACAACTTAAAACTCTGACCTATTACTGAACTATCTCTAACGAAAACTCTATCTCCTCGCCGGGCCGTTGCTATGCACCCCCGTCCTTCCCCAAAGGTTTCGGCATCCAATCATTCGTAAAAACACGCATCCTCTCATTCTTACCTACATTCTCTCTCGCTCACCCTAAATGCGTTGCAGTTGACACGCGCAATAATGAGACATACGTCACGCATTCTTCAAACAAAACCACGCTATCATTATACCTCACTCGCAACAGTCGGTCGCAGCCACTCATACACACACACACACACACACTTCCTACATTTATGCGACACATCTACGGCCGTTTTTCTGATGCTACAAATGTATTATGATTAATATTAAACACATATTTTTATAAATTAATTCAAATATTTTCTTTAAAATACGACAGAACTTTCCCTCCAACCCAATAGAAGCGTCCGTAGTGACGTCGTTATAATCCAGCTAAAGAGTCAATTAAAATGTCATTCTGGATTTAACAGGTGTTAACAGAATTGCGAACGGTGTACTGAACAATGCGAAGGAGAGCTATCAGAACGGCACGGTGCATGCTCATCAAAATGGACTGGCAAATGGTGCAACGCACATGCTACAAAATGGCGTAGCTCACCTTGCCAACGGAATTGTACCGGGCAACAACAAGATCGCACCGGCGATGCAAAAGTACATACCTAACAACGCAAGGGATCCACTCAGAAAAATGTATAACGAGGTCGAGGGTTATCAGCAGAACCTCCACATCTAACAAACGACAAAGGCGACGATTTTTTACGCGATATCTTCATTCTCTCATTAATTCAAATTCTCACAACCTATTGATTCCGTAATATTTCTCTCAATTAAGGCCAGGTACAATTTTCAGGCATAACGGAAAAATAACTAATCCTGGACATGCTAAGGAAAAGTATGCAAACTTGCTTGTGCAAGAATTTCTTCATGTTCTTCTTTAGTTGCGACAAAACCGCTAACGACGACGTACGCAGACAAACAGAAAAGAAAGAAAGACATAAAATTATATAAATCTATGTAGGAGAACAGTTAATAATGACACAATTGCGAGAAATTACAAGGTGGTCTAAGTTAGAAGACAGTCCAAGATTGGTTATTCTCACTTACATTCAATTATTCGGATACTCCGATATGTCCTGAGTTTAAGATGAATATCGAAAGCGTTGTGGCATACTTTTTGACCAATAATATTATTTTTGGATTGTATTAACACTTTGACCGCCACGGTGGTCACCGGTGACCGGCGCAAAAGATTTTACTATAAATGCAAAAAATTCGCCATGAAGCCTATTTGCAATCTAGTAAAAACCGTTGATGTAAATGATCTTCAATACTTTGGAATTCTAATAATTTGCAAAAATACCTTCATTTTGCACGATTTAATCATATGCTGCAGTATTTTATCGTATGGCGGTTTTAATGTAGCAAAATACGCGGGGACCGATTGCGAACATTTTATTAGAAATTTGAAAATTCGCAATGAAGCCTATTTGCAATCTTGTAAAAAGCATTGATATTCAATGATGCATCAATACTTCAGGACCAATAATAACTGATGAATTACCACATTTTGCAATTTAATAATAAGGTGAATATTAAATCGCATCGACATTCTAATATAGCAAAATACGCTTGGCAGTCAAAGTGTTAACAATGAAAAATCGGCCATCGACAGACTGGAAAATGGCAGTTTCTTAGGTGTTTTGAAATGTTTGAAATGTATCGCGTATATTGAGTGCCTGGAGTAGACAGGACATGAGACGCACGGTGCGTCATTGCTTTGGAAAAGACGCATGCCTGTTAAAGTTGCATGTCGGCATTACTTCCCTCTTTATAAAGACATATGCAGATAATAATAATAGGAAGGTGAGCGTACCGATTGATTCTGCAAGTCGCTAAGCGGGCCTCGGTCAATGGATATCATATCCAGAAAATCTCCGCTACATATTCTACAATCGTAGATACAATCATAGATACATCCTCGCAGACTGTTTTCTATCAAACAAGTACACGTGTGAATGAGATCGCGTGAGTGTTTTATGATATACTTCGAGAGAATTCTGAATCCACGTTAATAATAGTCGCGGTTATAAAGGACAGTGGAGATAAATGAAAACTAATAGAAACATAAGCCGTCCTAAAGTCTAGTTGGTAAAGTAATTTTCTTACACAGATTATATTTTCAAGGGAAAGAATTATAATAACACAGTATAGTATTTTATATTGTGTCTCATGAAAACCTTTTACGATCGAAAATCGGCATGTTTGTACCGTATGCAAGAAAAATATTATTACGTACCGATATCGCACGATTAACGACTCCATTTGCTCGTCTGATGCAAAGATAAAACAAAAAGATGAATATGCGTTCCGCGTGTTACCCTTCTTAAAATGTTTACTTATGATTTTTCTATCACAGAATACCTTGGTCACTTCTGTTGTTATTAGGTTATTATCATTTTAACCTATATGCAGAATATAAATAATACAATTTTAATAAGTTATTTTTGTTATAATTACTTCTAGATAATAGCCTTCATTTATATTCCAAGTTCTCTAAAAAGAATTATAGGATCAGAAGGACTAACTGCATATTATATCGGAGAAAATGTTCTGGATAAGCTATAACTGAAAAGCGACAAGCACATGGTTTGAAAATGAAAAAAAAAACACGAGTTTTTCGATCAGATTGGTTGTTGTACGATTTGATCCGCAGGCGGATCGACGCGGTTTCTGCAAGAAGCACGTAACCTACATATAAACAGGCCAGTAAAAAATATTAAATCCATTTTTATTTATAATTAATCGAAAAAGATCTAAGCGTAGTCCGGAAAAATGTCTTAATTATGATTAAGAACTTGCAGAATATCACTGTAAACAAGCATCATCTCACCGTCGCGAAGTTGAAATGATGAAATAAATTTGTCAGTATGGCACAGATCGTTTTTAGCCTACCATGAATTCGACTAGAATCACATCAGGCAATCGATGGCGATTGAATGTTCCCCGACCACCGTTATAGCCTCTTAGACTTTACGGAAAGAGACAAGAAGAAAAAAGATATTGGCCCGAAAAAATCTTACGCGGCAAGTGCCTTATATTACACGATATTTCATAGTACTTTTATACTCTTGGCATTCGTAAGGAACCGGAGCAAGGCGAATATTGACAAAAGACAGGTACATACGCAGAGGAAACGTAGAATAGTAAAAGTGGCCATAGAAAAATTTGAGTAAACATGTTTGCGGAGATAAGCGGTATCGCTCAATTTTTCATTGTATTTTTTACGATTGTCTGGACCGTTACACTAGCGGACGACAATATGATATTCGCTCATCCGCTAACATTTGTACAGTGGTGAACATCTATGCTAAACTATGTAACTTTCCCGCCTATACAATATTGTAAAATACTACTGAATTTGGATAGCGTCCGTGTTAGTGCAGTTAAATTTATATAGTCGAAAATATATGTTTGCCACTGGACACCCATCACATTCCGCCCTTTCTTATATTCTCTATACATGCTGAAAATCGAACAAGTGGTGATAAGTAAATGAGACGCAAAACCATTACGAGTAAATACGTATAATAGATAAGTACTAAAATCCGACGGTATGGTACGAAATCTGTTAGTTGTTTATATTTTTACGAGGATCATTTAATCGTATACATGTACAGGCGCTGTATAAATATGCGGCGATTATGTTATAGTAATATTGCCATTATAAATTGCTATTATTCTTATTACTGTTATTATTATCTGTATTACCGATACGATAAATTGTTACGACAGTCATTCTTATCATGATTATTATAGTTACAATTCGACAATTTTAATGAGAAGATTATTAAATATTTCGTTTAATGCTAACTGTACTTACTGAATAGAATGCAATAAAACATGTGCGAACACCGATCGTTTTAACATAAATTCAATATTGCATCGGCCCGCGCTGACCTCCTTTTAATTAAATTGCAAATTAATTTGCAAATACGATTCCTTCAATGAGGCCCAAACGGCGGAATCCAAAAGAGTTGAAAACTGATCAACTTTCATGTACGAGCAGATCTTTCTTCGAAAGCAAAGTTTACATGCAGTAATGACTCAACCCTTTTTTTCCATTTATTTAATACACAGAATTTAATTTACTCAAGCTAACTGCTCTAGATCATGGATATATGACATTCAACGTCAATCTATAGCGGAATATACGTGCGACAAAATACCATCTTACTCGTCACTACCACCCATAAACAAGCGCAAACGGTGCGTCCTTAACACTTGGCATGCGGGCAACGTATTTTTACGTTTTTTGTAGTCTGTCAATGGAGCGCGGGTCACGTAAAAATACGTATTTAGTTGATTTGGTGTTGTTAGTGGATATCCACCACAAATCTACTAAATACGTATAATTACATGAATGTGTGACATTATATGCGTGTTATTTGCGTTGCTAGGCAACGCTTTGCATTTTTTCTTCCCATAAGTTATGATTGTTGAGTTACTCGATCTTTTGCAGAGTTATTTCGTCTTCAATCGAATTCCTACCTCCAGAACGTGTTTTATCAATTTGAAACTTGATTTTTTATTATTGATTACAAAATTGATCAAATGAGCCGTTGTGACAAAGATAGTGATGAAGAAATATGCGGTGACAAATTATCGGACTTTTTGTATGATAGTGTGGAAAACATTAAAAATCGCTTATTTTTATGATTTCGTGAGAATATCGTTTGTTTTTTGTTAAATAATCATACAGTATATATTTAAGTGTGAAATAAAAAAAGTTTCGTTCATAAAAACGAAGTAGTTTTCGATTTACAGCGATTTTTCTGAATAACCAAACTTCCGCGCGATTCAAGAAAAAACGCCCGCTGCACGCGAAATTCGGCGGCGAAGTATGCCCGCATGCCAAGTGTTAAAAACATATTGACTCTATCTTTATACTAGAAGCCTAACTAAACAAAACGGGAAGTCAACACTGAGTAAATAGATATGCAAAAGAATTTCGAAGGTCTCCCGTCCTGCGCGTGATTCAGTTACTATAAGAATATCAAAATAGGACTCACCACATTCTCAGTACACCATAGCAGCACGTTGCATCGCGGATCCTTAACCGTCAGACTTCCGCACCCTTTAGACAAATGATTCTAGACCTGGACTCTCTCATCAACCACACCTTTGGCAACAAGCATTTTCTTCAAGCATTGACTCTGCAAAATAATACAAGAAATCTTCATTTATTGCCAATTTCAAATTAATCGACGGATGAATAGGTCTATTAGAATATTTTTATATTACGCGACATGCGAAGCAGTATGTCAATTATCCTCATTCGTCGTGCGACGGATGAATAGATGAATATTTTTATATTACCTCGACCCCATAGATGATCAGATTTTTCCAATGATAATCATTTTCTTGAAGTTATGACTCTGCGGAATAATGAAAGAAAAATAACAATAATTTATTGTCCACTTGAAATAAACGTACCACTAAACAGTTCTATTAGACGATGTAATTACCTGCAATATATTGTCAGTTTTCATAAACTGGGGTCCATCGTTGACACTGCGGAACACTGGCTCTACTAAGACGAAAATTTATATATAATTCTTCTGAATAAACGCTTCTATTAACGAGAAATAACAAATAATTAGATCGGCGAACAACGATTTATACAATCGGCCGGCATGACTGCATTTCCGTTAAAACGGAATTTTGAGAAATTTAAAATATTTATATGAACCAAAAAGTGAAGGAAAGTATTTTGATACGCGAAAAAATGAAACTAAAAACTTCGTGAAAAGAAAAAAAGTAAAATGAAAACTAAATATCTCTTTATCAGAGGAAAGCTTAGCACGCAACCGGCATCATCTATCATTCCGAATAAAACCCAAGTTAAGGATAATGCCGGTTTCCAGATTACACCTAGAGGAAGCGATCACGTATGGTGAACCCAGTTCCAATCATGTCTCTACCTAGCCATAGTGGTAATAATTCTATTCAATAATAAATAAATGATCATAACCTAGAATGCATTGAAATCATTTATGCCTGCAAAATTCTTGTAAAACCCATAACTAATTAAAAACCGAAGAAAAATATATTGTTTCTTAGATCAAATGAATAATTAAATTAAATGTTATAAAGCTATCAAGTTGGAGAAGAAAGTTCGAAGAAATTCACTGATACTCATATCTATTTATATTGAGATTGATTCTAGAAACCGCGGGAAAAAAATCAATAACTATTTGAATAATTTTGTACAAGCATGCGCTTACATAACCCAAACAATCAACGAAACGAAACCTATACGACAAATGAACTGGATATTTGCCACTAATTAGCTGCGCATCCACGTCAGCCATCGAACTGAATACTTTAATGTCCTCGAACTCACCGAAATTGATGTAATAACTGGAAAATGCACTATTTCCATAGAACGGCGTCCCGCATTTTCCTCTCACGCCAAATATTTTCAGCCATTCGGCACTCCGAAGAAAAATATATTATTTCTCCGATCAAATGAATAATTAAATTGAAAGTTATAAAGCCACCAAATTGGAGAAGGAAGTTTGAAGAAATTCACTGATACTCATATCTATTTATATTGAGATTGATCCTAGAAACCGCGGGAAAGGGCCGCCCGACTATTTGAATAGGTTGTGTCAAGCATGCGCTTACATAACCCAAACAATCAACGAAATGAAACCTATACGACAAATGAACTGGATATATTAATATATTGGGATACTGGATTTGGACTTTGGGATATTAATAACTGGAATACTTTAATGTCCTCGAACTCACCGAAATTGATGTAATAACTGGAAAATGCAGTATTTCCTTAGAACGGCGTCCCGCATTTTCCTCTCACGCCAAATATTTTGAGCCATTCGGCACTCCCAGCGGAAGCACTTCGAAATACCTCGAGTCCCGCACTAGATTTACAATATTTTCATGAATTTAACGACTTAATCGATTTAACGAAGTGAAATGTAATAATGAAATAATATTAATGCACCAACTCACCTTCAACGATCTTCCCTCTGCCATTGCCAGGCCTCGACTGCGCTGGTCTGCTAAACTCACCAGTGATTGGCTACGAATTGCAAATGGCGGCAGTTCCAATCGGATTGCTTTTCACGGTTATGTTCTTTCCTCACAATTATATTCTTTTACTATACTCGCTACCTTACTATATTTTTCCTATTTTTTATTTATACGGTTAAGACACACTGTGCTTCTTAATAATCACTTGTCCATCCACTAAATGAAATATTTTACTACTGTTAAAACTCATGTACAATACTCACTACCTTACTATATTTTTCCTATTTTTTATTTATATACGGTTAAGACACACTGTGCTTCTTAATAATCACTTGTCCATCCACTAAATGAAATATTTCACTACTGTTAAAACTCATGTACAATGCTGCAGAAACTGTCAAACACTATAGTTAAAAACCCAATTAACGCTGTCTCCTGGAATTGTCAACAATCTAGAAAAATACTTGAAATGTAATAATTCACTTCTTACTTTTTATAGTATTAGCAGCGTCAACTCTTATTAGTTGACACTGCCGATACTATATTTTATACAAATTTGAACTAACCTCTTTTACAACCATAAGATTTTAAGAATATGCATTTATTTCACAATGTCATTACACAGTGACCAATAATGAAACAGATGAAAGATAACACATTTTGCAATACTCCAGATAATATGCATATCTGTATACAATTTTTTGCTCCTTTCTGTTTTACATCTTGGAAACTATTATCAATTTCTTAGCACGGTTACAATTTCATTGAGTTACTTTGCACTATCATTCATTTCCTGAAAGCGTCCGTCAATTAAATGACTTCCTTCACTTTGAAGGCAATTTTTCACAAAGTTGTCATTTTATTTTGATCACACGTCAGAAAGTATTACTAATTTTGGAGTACAGGTTGCCCGTTTTTCAGTTTGTTTCTACATTAGTCGCACAATACTTCAGATAATATGCATATCTATATACAATTTTTTGCTCCTTTCTGTTTTACATCTTGGAAACTATTATCAATTTCTTAGCACGGTTACAATTTCATTGAGTTACTTTGTACTATCATTCATTTCCTGAAAGCGTCTGTCAATTAAATGACTTCCTTCGCTTTGAAGGTAATTTTTCACAATGTTGTCATTTTATTTTGATCACACGTCAGAAAGTATTACTAATTTTGGAGTACAGGTTGCCCGTTTTTCAGTTTGTTTCTACATTAGTATCGCACATAAGTACTGCACACAATTTTGCAAGTATAAGCAATTTTACTTGGTTTGTAGATGAAGCAACGTTCACACAAAAGATTATGTATTTATTTGCACTTAATAAGAAAATTTGTACTGAAGACAGGACATTAATCATGTTGCAAGCTTCATACATGAATAAAAGTGTAAATTCTGGAATCTACACTCTCCAGTTGCACTTAATAAGGAAGGCCATACTCACACATAATCTCCATCGTTACAAACACCATAGAGCAATTTTACTTGATTTGTAGATGAAGCAACATTCACACAAAATATTATGTATTTATTTGCACTTAATAAGAAAATTTGTACTGAAGACAGGACATTAATCATGTTGCAAGCTTCATACATGAATAAAAGTGTAAATTCTGGAATCTACGCTCTCCAGTTGCACTTAATAAGGAAGGCCGTACTCACAAATAATCTCCATCGTTAGAAACACCATACAGCAGTGACAGAATAATTCTCATAATCTACACTTTTCTCCAGCGCTTAGTAATGAAATTTGTACTCAGAACAGAGTGCCAATGAAATTCTATAACATTGACCTTACAACTAAGACTTGATAGTTCCAGAGAAAGTTAGTGAAACAGCAAGGATCATAAGAGGTTAGCTACTACGTTACAACTATTTTCTTATAAGATTTTTGTAATAATGTTCTCAGATATGCTACAACAATTATAAACTGAGCAAATAGCATCAGGCATTTCTAAGTGCCGTTACTTGGTTTAGTAAATTTACTGAAATGTGGCACTCTAACTTCAGGCACTTTGTTAGTATTTGCAGCATTCTCAATAAGAGGTATTACATCTATTTGTATAAGATTTTTGTAATAATGTTCTCAGATATGCTACAACAATTATAAACTGAGCGAATAGCATCAGGCATTTCTAAGTGCCGTTACTTGGTTTAGTAAATTTACTGAAATGTGGCACTCTAACTTCAGGCACATTGTTAGTATTTGCAGCATTCTCAATAAGAGGTATTACATCTATTTGTATAAGATTTTTGTAATAATGTTCTCAGATATGCTACAACAATTATAAACTGAGCGAATAGCATGAGGCATTTCTAAGTGCCGTTACTTGGTTTAGTAAATTTACTGAAATGTGGCACTCTGACTTCAGGCACATTGTTAGTATTTGCAGCATTCTGAATAAGGGGTATTACATCTATTTGTGTAGGTGCATCAAAATAGATGGACAGTTAGTTAGTAACAAGTATCATATAAATTAAATCTACATAAAGTATACGTTTGACAAACATATTTGAAAACGCGGTTTGCCGCGGTAGCATAACATGTCGATCTCTGGTATATCGATTAAGACAAATTTTTCGTTCCTTATTTCTTTTAAACCTCTTTTCCATGTTCAATGGTTTGCAATCGTTATAATTGCAATAAGAATATTTGTTAATTCTTCGATTCGTCTAAGTCTCTTTGCACCCCTTTTCACTCAATGCAATAAAAAGTCGATCAAACAAGATTTCATTCTTGACCTCTATTTCATACTCCCTTTTTACAATTTTTACACACAGTTTCGGTCATACCTCCAAAACTATTACGATTTGTCATTTCAGCTCGTGCCGTCCTCAGTTATTTTCGACCCCCTTTAACATATTAAAAGGTCAACTAAATCTGAGAACCGTCATTCTTTGGCGAACATGACAAGGAGTGTATTTGAAAATGTTCTCGTTTCCTTCAAAGCCCTATCGCGTCTAAACTGGTGATCCAAAGCTATAAGTAATGCCGCGTTTCGTAAACCTATTTGGGCGCTTTTTCACATTGGCTTAATCGCCATTAGCTATACCGCAAAAAAAAAATTTACGTTCTTTAAATTTTATCTCCAAAAGTATAAAGAATTCAGCGGGTCGGAAGTGAACTATCTTTAACGCAAGTTGTCCTCTATCGAATGTTATCAGTCTGAAAAAGAAAAATTGAAATTTTTCGTCATTTTTTGATTGACTTTTGCTCATAACTAAGAGACTATTGGGAATGTTCAACTACGATTTGTGTTTTTCAAATCCTCCTTGGGTCTACTCTTAATAACTAAAAGGGTAATTTAAACGTTCCGACATGATCTCATGGCAAATACAGTCGATAACCTTGTATGCTACTTAAAATTGGTAATAGACTTACTTCCATTGTGGTTTGGACAAAATTATACATAGAGTGGTACATCTTTACTGTGCTGTAGCAAACGGAAACACCTAATCGGACCAAATGCCGGGCTCATTTCAGTTAGGTGGTTTGTTATTGTTGTGCTTCGCGAAAACTCTGAACGGTCAGAGTATCAGAGCTATGAGTAATTACACCGGAATTTATTCGGTGGCATATGTCACTGTTCCGAACGAGAAGGTCGCTCAGGATATATCACGGTAAAAGTGAATAACTCTTGACTTTTCCACAATCACTTTATTTCTACTTTAACACATTCTTGACCGGCAATTTTCGGCAAAAGCTGTCTCAAGTCACCGGCTATTATTTCGTAATTGAACATGGAAGTGAAACGATGTAAATGACCTTCAATAAAGTTTGTTCGTGCATAATGAATTCAAATTGAACTTTGGACATAAATTTTGTGTAAGTTTTAATATCTTTCTGTATGCTTAACTGTACAGCAGTCATTTATGCGTAGATGTAGACAAGAGATTTTACACATATATCTTGTTTCGTTGCGCTTTCCTTTTAAAGAGCTAGATTATGCCTTTGTTATTTAATTTCCAATAATCATTTTCCAAATGACTACAACTTATTTAAAAATCACTCAAGCAACTATATAAAGCATTCACGTATAATTTATTGAAAAACGCTTCACCGTCACGTTCCGTCGTTCTTGACACTTTCTAATACTAGAATTGTAATAAAAGCCTCAGTACCAAGAAAAGTATACCTTTTTATAATAAAGCAGACGCGATTGAACACAATGAACAAAATTTTGCTATATTCTATATTGCCATGCGTTTCAAAAATCAAAATAGCCGACGCAAGTTCAAACACGAATTAACTCGTGAACGGTCAGCAACGTTTGGCCATAAAAACACGAGTTAACTCGTGACCGGTCAACAATGTGTTAACACGTTGACTGCCAAGCGTATTTTACTATATTAGAACGGCGATGATATGAAATATTACAGCGTTTGACTGAATTATGTAAAATGTAAATAATGTGCAAGTATTGGAGACCAAAGAATCGCATCACTATTCTAACAATAATTGCATTTATAAAATAATTATTACTACCCATTGCGAATATTTTGGATCTTCAATAAAATCTTTTGTGCTGGTTACCGGTGATCAGGTTGACTGCCGACCGTATTTTATCATATTAGAACGGCGATGCTATGAAATACTACAGCGTTTGACTGAATTATGCAAAATGTAAATAATGCGCAGGTATTGGAGACCAAAGGATCGCATCAGTATTCTAACAATAACTGCATTTATAAAATAATTATTACTAGGCATTGCAAATCTTTGGATCTTCAGTAAAATCTTTTGCGCCGGTCACCGGTGACCACCATGGCAGTCAAAGTGTTAAGCATAAATTTGTAATATGTATTAGGTGCATTGTGCCTTTTTTGCGCCGGCGGGAGCAAAGTTGTGTACCTATTAATGCATTGTGTCTTTCGCCAAATATATCTTTGATCTTGCGTGTTTTGGATGTTCACGGATAGCGAACTGGTACGTAACAAGCTTGCAGCTTGTGTAAACATCATCCCCCAAATAAAATCTATGTAAGTATGAAACAAATAATTTATGGTATATGTTGGAATATATTGTTCCATTGTTTTATAGATATGAATGGGAGAATGCAATTGTCGAAGATTCTGAACTGCTGCTGGTAAGAACCCTGTCCTATTGATTCTGTATTCATTTATATTCACTTACTTTCTTTGGTTTAGATGATAAAAACCAGAACAGATGCTATTGAACCTTTAACAAGGTTTGTCAGGTAAGTATTTCTATAAGTTGATTGTCGCCGATCTACCATACTGTGGTAAATGTGTTTTTTTAGAGAAATTCATCCATACAACATATGTGAAGTGATATCAATCCCGGTAAGTCCTCGGTTGCTAATAAAATATGTTAGGCCAGCATTTCTTATAGCGTTCATATTTTAGATTCAGAACGGTAACGAACAATACCTCAATTGGATTGGTGGGGTAGTACCGCCTCTTGCAGAAAGACAGGAACCAGAAAGTTAATCCTGACATTTAACTCTTCCCGTTTCAAAAATATAACTTAGTAATATTATATATAGTTATCTTCTCAGTCAGGAAGCGCATATTTTTAGTACATCAAATATAAATAATGGATAAAAAAAAGAAGTTTATTTTGTAGATGTATGTAAACGTACAATTAGACTAAAATGTAACAAAATCAATTCCTGTACCATGTAACGCAAAAAAGAATGTGAAATGAACGTAAACTAGCTTAAATTCAAGTGCCGTTCCAATAAATAATAGGTAAGCAACCTATGTTAACAGAAGACCAGCCACTATTAACGATCTCCAGGTGGTTAAAAAAAGTACAGATATCTTCCTAGATGTATAATAAATATAAATAGATGCATGAATAAGTCAACATATACACATACATATGCAATACTAAACATTATTTCGACACATCGCCGGTTACTTGGGAATGTGTATCTCTTGGGTTTGAAACAATGCACATGTTGCGCTTGGCTAAATTTAACGCACACATTTGCACATTTCTTTCATTGTGGGCTACATTTGACTGAAAATATTAATTTCTCAAACAAGTACTGTCGCTTAATTTTGTCACGATACCAGAATTAATTTTGCTTTCACATCCTTCTTTCATCAGACTTAACAAGAACCTAGAATAACATCGAAGTATTTAATTATAGCAAACTTTGTACTTTAGCGAAGTAATGTCGTCATGTTGATCTTAAATAAAATGGATGCATTACTTAACTAAACTCGCTGAATTAAAAGTTATCGTTTTAAAGAAGAAAACACTACTATTTTTTTGTTTTTATCAGTACTAATTTCCTATAGTCGACGAAATTCGTTCTACAGACATAGGTGCCTGGGCAGCATTGTCTTACAGTCTCAAAATTGAATGATATTAAATGTAATTCCTCGGTGCTGTTTATACAGTTCGAACGTTATAAATATCTGTGTTATCTGCCGCCATTGTAACCCGGGTAGAGCAGTAGGAGGACAGAAGACAAGGATTCGTTGATTTCAATTTTGTAATCCTTGTTCAGTTTATGACGGCACGACGGGCAGTGATGAATTCCTGATGAGAAACTTCGTTTTATGCAGGTGAAACAAATATTGTGTGCGCACGGTGTAGTCACCGGATTGTAGACAACTTCTAAACAGCAAACACACGTGAATCTGAAAATAAGTATTTGTGTCAGATGTAAACAAAAGGTGAAATGGTTCAATGGACATAATCGAGGATGACTTACCTCTCAGAAACACGTTGCAAAAATGCAGCTTTTCCGTCAGGCAGAACAGCAAAACATTCTTCCCAGACTTTCGCATTCGCCTCGTCGTCTTTGATTCTATCTGATACATCGTCCTCTAACTTATAAACTTCGCGCTTCTGTTTCTTTTTTGGTGGACCAGTCGTCTCGTTTACCGAAATAGCATCTTCCTCATCCTCCACCGACTCTGTGTTCCGCTTCTTCATCAGCTTGTTTTTCTTCATCGCTTCCAGATATCCGTCCGGGTACAATGGCTTCAGACCGAGTGCCGATATTCGTTCTTTACCTTCTTTAGTCCACGGTGCTGGAGCCGGATCGTCCCTTCTCAGCAAGTATCTCCACACGCGGAAACCGCTTTTGCCGATATCAGGATAATATTTTACTACTTTGTAAATTCCGTCGTATCTGCAACATTAAGAGTCATCTTCATTTTTCGAGACATCGTACAGATCATTTTACAGACATTGTACTGTAAAGAAAATTGAATGAAGACTTTGAAAACTATCTTCCTTACGTCTCGCACGGCAATCGAAACTTGGCTCTAATTGTCCATAATTATCTATTTTCAGCAGATTGGACAACAAGCAAAATGCTTTATCCGATTGAAAAGTAAAAAATTCGAAACTAACGGCTAAAAGACGAGTCGCTGAAAGTAAATTGTACAAACCTGTTACCCTCTTTTGGTGCATATTTACTGTGCTTAGCCAACTTGAAGTTTCGCACAACTCTCACCGGAATTCCTCCTCGCCAGTCGTCGGCCGTAGCTCCATTTGAAGCATTAAGTTTCGCATTGCAATTCACCGCCAACGCTTTGTTCATTCTGGTCAACGTCTGGTCACAGCTCTGTTCTGCCGTTCTCTTGTTACCTTCACAAATTTCACTTTATCACTAACGGTATTGGACATTGTCATTAATTCATACCATCAGTTAACACTTTCAGCCGCTTTTTTACGGTTCCGGTCACCGGTGACCGCAAAGAAAATAATATCTTATATTGTATTTCAAAACGAAGCTAAAACTGCAAAAAACAAACAGAAATATATACGCTGTGTTTAAAAAATTAGTTGTATCAAAAAATATTATTGTTGCAATCCATCCGGTGATAAATTAGCCTATATATATGATCAAAACGTGTTCTGTATGTTCAAACAGAAAAATCCAGGGCGGAAGACGCCAAACTAATTATTTTTGCTACACATGTAATCAAAAAGCAGGACTCCATGTTGGATACTACTTTAAAAGATACCACACGATGGAGAATTGTAAAATAGAATTTTCACATAAAAACATTACATTAAAACACATTATTGTAATCATATATCCAAAGATCAGAAAAGAATTAACGAATGATCGCATCGCATATTATAATATAGCAAAATACCAGTACGACACCCATGTCTAAATTTAATACGACCGCAAAGTGTTAATATTTCAATAAACAGTTAAAAAACTTCGTGTCATTCGTTTGAAATGAATTAATAATTAAATTTTGCAGTTTTAAATAGAAATCATTAATCGACTTAAATCTTGCTCAACGTTTCTACATTTTCGACGTGTTCTACGTTTCTTAGAGGGAATATTTACCAGATAGATCCCTGCCGCCCGAACCTGTGTATACAAATTCATCCCCATTATCAACATCATCCTCGTATCCTCCTGATAGCACGATCGAGTACGCACAATCCGTTTCCCGTCCGTGAATACCGGCAATGTGAGGCCTGTGTACCCCAACTTCTGATACCTGTTCCAATATTCACCCGTTTCAGACGTGTATTGAGCCATGTAATATAAGAATTTTATTGAAATACACTAAGTCCAATACGTCGGCTACATTTAACGGATATCAAATTCAGCGCATCTTAGCTAATAGCGCATAAAACTGCATTTCTTAGTGAAATATAAACGCAAAGACTATTATGCTAGAATTTTCGCTTTTATTTAGACAGCATTCGCAAAGTGAGAACCCGTCTTTCTATCGTGTACCCCGGCATTCTATTTAATATCTAGACATTCAAAACAATGCGCAAACGATCCAACTACAACAGAGATTTGTGTTCAATGTCGGCGAAATGTCACAGATTTGAACCCGTTAGCAAAGTATAAACCTGTTTCTTTATTATCTTTTGTTTTGCCGATGCAATGCCCGGTATTCATTAGAATACTGAAAGTCTATTTTATTAGTGACATTCTATACTATTAGTACTTTTGTTTCTTAATTTACCGGCAACATAGACACTGTTTTATGAACATCCTATTCTAATTACTACTGCTTTGAGAACTTATACGGTTACCTGGACTCTATATATCCAACATGTGCCAACTTCCACACCAGGGATGGGTCCTCTATGATTAGGTGGAACAATACTGCACTCCTTTGTTCTACCCACACAAGCCATTCCTTTACCCCAATCTCTTTTATTATTACTGTCACTCGTACTTGTTTTCTTCTTAGATTGTTTCAACTTTTCTCCCGCTTTTACGATTTCATTCTCATCGTTCTTGCAATCAGGACAGTACCAATAGTCCTCCTCCGGGATAGACGTAAGCGGGGGATCCAAACATCGCAAATGGTACGCAAGGTTGCACTCGTCACAAAGCAAAAGATTGTGTTCATCTTCTTTGCCGGCGCAAACTCGACATCCGCAATCGCGACACTTTTTGCGCGGATTGTCCATGCAGGTGCTGCAAACAGCTGCAACGCGTCTCCTTTTACCGTTGCTCACCATTTTTTCTTCATCCTCCGGTGTTCTGTCCGTTAGGAATTTCGGTACTTCTATAGCAAATATCTCTCCTCTCGGATTCACTTTTCGATTCTCAAGCTGATGGTCTCTGCATAAAATATACCTTCATGCTTTTATCGCATTACAACTAGAGTTAAATAACGTTATAAACTGAACCGTAAAGTTGCACGTACATACTGTGGTAAATGAGCAACTTGAAAAAATAATTAAAGTGAATTTAACTGAATGCATAAATTTGTATAGAATGAAATATCAGTTTGAATTAACATTGAGATGGACAAACATTAGTTTGAATTAACATTGAGATTTGATAAAATTGACATTAACATATAATGTGGATAGAAAATGGATTTATGGAATGCATGTAGATACATTACGGCGGACCACTTGTAGGTGCCTAACGAAAAATATTTGTTGTGCTCTATGATCTATTTTTTATGTGTATGTCATACTATTCCAGATATTTCATTTCACACGTGTACTAGCGTAAATATGAAATCAGTTATAATAATAAGATTAATGCAAAGTCAGTACCTGCCAATATGCAATGTACCGGTCAATTCCTGAAGCTTCCTCTTTTTATCAATCTTTGATATAGTAAAGTCATACCATATTCCAACTTCTTTTGGTTCGTCAACATTATGGTTGATCATTACTTTTTGACCGACCTTTAACTCATCGAACGGTATAAGCTTACACGCACGCGGCCTGACTGATGTTTCAGGAACATCAAAAGGTGGAGCCTTATCATCAAATTCCCATTGTATCCTATAAAGGAGCTTGTCCTCTTTCTTAAATATTTTAATTATGGTACCCTCAAACCAAGCTCCATATGAATGATCCAAGCAATCAACAGCTTCTCCCACTTTGTAATATAGGCTTTCGACTTCAACCAAATTATCTTCCGGAGCTTCATTGGAAGCCTGTCGTTGTTCTGAAGAAGTGCCATTGCTGGATGTCGCTTTTGTCTCCGCTTCGTCAGTTTTTACACGAACCATCAGTTGAATGACATCGTTTAAATTAATATTGTAATCATAGAGTTTATAACCGTTCTCCAGCTGTTTTCCACGAAAAAATAATCGCTGTAGCTCCGTGTCTATAGACAACTCTTTCTCAATTTCACGCTAGAAAAATACGATATATCCATTATTTTCTACGTAACCTGCATAACAGATTACTTTGGCCACTAGGACTTAATCCGACATATGCAACGTGTCAGAGCAAACACATCGCCATCTTTATCCGAATAACCATTTTGTGTTGTTCGCAGAAGAAAGATAATAAATTAGGATTAAGACCATGCCGTTAAAAGAGAGAATTTCTAAAGCTTTTACATTGTAGCGATGACTGGTTAGCAGTGAAGGCACAAAGCTACCCTTCCAATTAACGTAAGCGTAATGCTGGGAAAGCAGATATTTTGCTGACGTGCCATCTGTCCCACAATGTACAGGACATCTGCTATTAAGTATCTTGAATAGAGAGCACAGTACCTTGAAATCTTCGACTTCGGTCAGTTTTGAAATGGTCAATATTGCCTCCTGTCTCCCGTCCATTGTTCTCACTTTAACGTACATCTTCGCAAAGTTCTCAGAAGACGTGAGAGACAAGGCAATTTCGAATTTCTCTGAAGCTTCTAGGACGTGAAATCGATCGTCGTTACCGAAAACACGTGTTGGAGTATTAACGTGCGTTACTCTGGTCGCAGTTAGAAGAAGGCGTGAATTAATGAGTGGAACCCCTACTGTCACCCTGCGATCACCACTTGTTGGCGTCTGGTGGACAAGTTTGGCGGGAAAACTTTCTTGCAGATGCATAACAGAAAAGACGAGGGGGAAGTCACATGGTGCGCCTGCATCGCGTCTACCTGTTTTGTGTCGACTATATGTCGACTATGTGTCGATGCGCCCATCAACCGACTCTTTCAATTGGACCGTCTCCTTCGGATAATCTTATCCCACCAATGGCAGGCCACCTTTATTCAAAATATCTCGATCTTCATAGAAACAAAGCATATGTCCTTAAAAATCATCCAATATATATATATATGCATGCGGTGCATCATTAGTACTCTCTACATAAAGATTATACGTGAAAATACTTTTAATCGAATTAATTATATTTTCGTGACGATGTATAAGTATCGTGCTAATGTATTCTTTGGCGAAACAAAGCATATGCCCTTAAAAATCATCCAATATATATATATGTGCCCATAATTATGAAAGTGGTCTAAGTCATATATTTCTTGTTTCGAGATATTTAATGAATTGCATTTGAATAAATTAAAAAATATTTTTACATTATGCGACATTTTAATTTATAATTTTATTAGTCTTAATTAATGGAAATTTACTATGAATATGAAATTTTGTGTGAATTTTATACGATGATAGTATTTTTAAAGATTGAATTGACTTAGACCATTTTCAAAATTAACTGAATGTCCTATAAATGACTTAAAGCAATAAAGAACTTTGAGTTTTATTTGAAACAATAATTTGATTGAAATAATTCGTGAACATTTATTACATTTATTAATTATTTTTAAACAGTAATCCATTTTTATCATTATTTCGAGTATTTAAGATTCTTAAAATGTTCCTGAAAAACTGGAGGGATGTACGGTAGTAAACTCATAATATCTTTATGTTTTTCTTCCGATACTGGTCTAATGGTAAACCGGAATGAAGTTGTCGTTATTATTAAAATTTGATTGTCATTTATTTTATTATGTAGTTCAGAAACGCGTCAAAGAAGGCTACGTGCCATTTTCAAGTTGTTTATATAATTTATTTAAATTTTTGACTTAGACCACTTTCATAATTAAAACTAAATGAATTCCATATAATGTTGAAATTACAACCACTATCTAATGGTTCATTTTTGACAATTTCGTAAAAATTACATTGAATAAATTTAGTTAAAAATAATGTGGTATGAAATAACTGATAAACTCATTTTTTTTAAATTTTGACTTAGACCACTTTCATAATTATGGGCACATATATGCATGCGGTGCATCATTCATAATTATGGGAAAATACATATATGCTAATGTATTCTTTGGCGAAACAAAGCATATGCCCTTAAAAATCATCCAATATATACATATATATGCATGCGGTGCATCATTAGTACTCTCTATATAAAGCCTATAAGAATTAACCCTTTGAGTGCTGACTATACGCTGAAAATATCTTTAATCGATTGATTAATTATATTTTTAAAGAACGCATCTGTATTCATCTCATACATTTATAATTGGCGATGTATAATATATGTATCGTGCTAATGTATTCTTTTATATTTTCGGCGAAACAAAGCATATACCCAAAGCATTAAAAATCATCCAATATATATATATATATGGATGCGATGCATCGTTAGTACTCTCTACATAAAGACTATATGTGAAAATAATTTTAATCGAATTAATTATATTTTCGTGGCGATGTATAAGTATCGTGCTAATGTATTCTTTGGCGAAACAAAGCATATGTCCTTAAAAATCATCCAATATATATATATATGCATGCGGTGCATCATTAGTACTCTCTACATAAAGATTATACGTGAAAATACTTTTAATCGAATTAATTATATTTTCGTGGCGATGTATAAGTATCGTGCTAATGTATTCTTTGGCGAAACAAAGCATATGCCCTTAAAAATCATCCAATATATATATATATATATATATATATATATATATGCATGCGGTGCATCATTATTACTCTCTACATAAAGACTATACGTGAAAATACTTTTAATCGAATTAATTATATTTTTGTGACGATGTATAAGTATCGTGCTAATGTATTATTTGGCACCCTCAGTTGGGTGATGTTTAACGAATATACAGCTAAGCTTCTTTGTTTGGCATGTCCTCTAATACATAGATGTGATAAATAATGCAGCTATAATTGAATGATCAAAATTATATTTTTCTTTATTTAGTATATAGCTCTATTTAGTATATAGCATAGCTAAGCTATATAGCTCTATTTAGTATATAGCATAGCTAAGATGTGCCTGAACAAATAGACCGAGTGATCTTAATAATTATATCAATATATAATAATAATGTAACGTTCGATAATGTTCAATAAATCACCGTTACCGAAGATTCTATAAAAGTTTCGTATATGAGTGTATGTTGCAAGACACCGCTTAAATATAAAATAATGCAATTTCTAAAACATTCAAGTATTTTTTTATATTTACCGCATCATGATTCGCTGCAAATTTATTCAAACGGGACTGTATAATAAAATGTGACATACTTCTAGAATAATAGATAACGTTAGCTTTTCTTAAAAATAAAGGTCGGTACAGATCTTCGATCAGTGAGTTAAGGAATTTCAACGATACTCGTTTTACAATACGTATTGGACGTATTGATCGAGAACGCTTAGAAAATGTAATCGTATCTTGATTATTTAAATGACTAAAAGTGGTAAAAAATGAGGCGTGGCATTGGCAATTAGAAAATATTTAGTTAGTCAGAAAGAATTGGAGTGTACAATTGAAATTGAATGTTACGAATTTATTTAGATCTGTCGAATGCGTAATAGAAGAGGCAAGCGAGTGGCAACTCGTCATCCATTCACAAGATGGCCGTGACTCATCACGTGGGCACGATTAATGTCAGCGTTGAGCGATAGGTGTCCTCGCAGTAACCGGAAAAGTCGAAAAATGATAATGAAAAGTGCGGAAAATGAGGTGACAGCTAACCATTAGCCATCTCTACGACGTGAATTCGCGAAAGTCCATAATATTAGTTGAACGGTACTGCCGGCATTGAGTAGAGCCATTCGCCGATTTTAGTCGCTCGCTTGACTCGGGAGTATTTTCGAGCGACGCCGCGGCCATGTTTGTTTTAGTTTCGGGGGGATGAAAAGCGAACGCGAGCCGAGCGATTTGAATGGGTGCCGTGTGAGCGTGATATACTGTGTTTGGCGGCGTTCGACAGCCAGGCCCGTGAATTTTCGAGAAATGGTAAGGCTTTGCGCGCATTAACCGGCGTGCCGGTGGTGGGACCGCGGCTGAGTACGATTTTCGCGCGGATTTTCAGGTGTCACGGTCGCTGGGTACCGCCGCTGGGTACCGCCGCTGGGTACCGCCGCCGCCGCGGCGCAACATCACACTTTCAAAACTTTCGATCGATCCCCGGCTAATCGGACAGCCCGTCGAGTGTGTCCGGTCCCTTGACGTCGATTCCTCGTCGCCGACGATCGTTCGCCTCAGGCAATACGGCTGATCGCGTTACGCAGCCCGAAAAATCGTTTCAGCTGAAATAGCGTGATGCGAACCCGGGCATCACACCGCATACAAATCGATATACGTCCTCCTCCTGTGTGTGTGCGTCTCTCCGTGCGCTCGTACGTGTGTGAGTACGTTTATGCGCGGATACCGCGCGCAACTTTTATGTTTGCGTGCATGACGGCGAGAACGGCGAAGAATAGGAACGCCCCTTTTTACAAAACGATCGAACTTCTTTCCCGCGCGATTTTACTCTGCCGACGCGTTGAAGTTTCAATTGGCGAGCGGTCGAAATTGCGCTCCGCTTGACGCGGGCTAATATCTAGTAGGGGTGGCGGCGTCGGCGGCGTCGGCGGCGGTCGCGATTCTCACGACAGCGGCAAAGACGGCGTGCCTTGCGAAACGGTAGAGACGACCTTTAACTCATCTTCCGATTCTACAATATCCGATTGACACTTCTCCATTTTCAATACTCGAAACTTTATTGCTACTCGATCATTTTCATTTCTCTTGATCATAATCGTTTCTCTTCCCTCTAGCGCGTACTTACATTTACAATTCTTTAGCTCATCTTACCTGGCATTAGAAAATCTAACGTATCATAACGAATACTATTTTAGAATATCTAGATCGCTCTTTGAGATGTGGTTAAAGCGCGTACTTACATTTACAATTCTTTAGCTCATCTTACCTGGCATTAGAAAATCTAACGTATCATAATGAATACTATTTTAGAATATCTAGATCGCTCTTTGAGATGTGGTTAAGAAGCGAACATGTGAGTCGAAGACTGCGCGGCCGTTTATGCATAAGCGGGGTGTCCAGGTGTAAGACTACGAACAGTCGTACACAGGCTGGCGTCATCCGGAGAATACCTGCAATCAGCAACAATAGTCACCGCGTTAATGCCTCAAGCAGACATGGTAGATTGACTCGCTGGCGACCCGGCTCTTCAAGTTTTTTAAAAGAGGTAACTTCATATTTGTCTGGCACGCAATATTAAATGTCTACCTCGTAGCATATATAACATCACTTTTCTTTAAGTAAATGATCTTTGCAGGTCATTTATACTTCGATATTTATTAAAACAGTATTAGTAAATAACCAAAAGTTTATGGTTAATGAGTGACTGACTGACAGACAAGAATGTCGAATAACTGAAACATTCTATTGCTGTAAAGCAATATAAAGATCAACAGATTAATTAAGACTACGACTGAGGCCGTTCGGTTAGCCCACTGGCTGCACTACAATATTGATAAAAAGATTATTATCTTCGTAGGCATATAAAGAAAATGTTTTACATTTTGCCAAGTCTCCGCCTATTAGACGAGAGAGAGGTCCTCGCAGAAGAAAATGCATAAAACGGTCAATGGTTACGTCAACACCTATACACCGCACTCTACAGAAAGAAACAATCGTCGTAAGTAAACCGGATTAATCTAACGAGTCGGGCGTTTCTAAGTAAACCGTTTAGCGTCACTAATATCTATCCGCAGGCAACAAAAAGTACACCCGCATCTACCATATCTGAGGAATCTAAGGAGAACTGGCATGTAACCGCTTTATCTCTGTACCCAACGGTATTCAATACGGATACAAGGACTTCACCCATACCACCTTTATACGATTACAAGCATTCTGCAACCAGTGTGTCGGCTCTGACAGATCTAATGCCTTCGGCATCCATAGGTCACTCGGTCTTTTCATGCTTACTAGACGATGAAGGAAATAGAAATAGCGGTGGGTAGGACTTTACCGGTTAATTGATTGGCCATGTACACCTGTTACCGTGTTTTTTCATCTCACATCAACGTGCGAGTTAACGTCTATGATTACAGGATATTGTTTATGGTTGCAGATATACTTTCTCTGCACTACTCCACTTTCTGTATGTCCAGTGAGATTTCTGAAGAATACTATAGTCTAATGCACACCACTCCAATGTACGGCACTCGTACGGCATACTCTTCTGAGAAATATTTTCCAACAGGAAAGTACAGTTTCATCAACAATAATGAGAACGGTGCTCTGGCGAAAAACCAATGCTCGCTCGAATGTAATTCATCCAAATACGAGTCGTCGGTCAACTTTTCCAGCACAAAGTACACGACTGCGGTTAGTGTTTATGACATAAATCCCAGCCATCCGCCGGATACAAATGGCAATGTTAGCGAAAAGTATGACTCTGAGAACCTTAGCCATGATTATCATGATGGCGAGTACATGGAGGTTGGCAGTGAGGAAATAGTTGAAAGCTGCGATGTGGAAAATATGGTTAGCCAAGTGCAGGAAGACTGGGAACCGTTTGATCCTTATGTCTTTATCAAGCACTTACCGCCCCTGACACCTGCTATGAGGGCAAGATGTCCAGCCTTGCCTCTCAAAACCAGAAGTAGTCCGGAATTCAGCCTAGTTTTGGATTTGGTACGTTTCATCTTGATTCGAAATGTCTCGTCTATGTTCAATAAAACTCAATATGCTCAAATGAGAATAAATCATATGCTATATACAAAGATCTACAATAAAGACACCCGAACACCATGGCATGTAAAAATGTTTGCTTGACGCGCCAGATTTCTCACCTATTAATATAAACATTTGATTTTTTACAAAGTTCTATTTTCTTCTTATGTCGCACGAAATGTTATTATCAATTCTGGAATTCCATTGGAATTTTCAAGAGCAGAAGCATCGCATGTTACGCTCCCGATTTGAATCGCTGAATTTGCAAAGATTTATTTCGTAACGTCTAAGAAGTCAATTGGTTTGTACTGTTGAATCTCAAAACCTTGCATAAATTAGCTTTTTCTTAGATCGATCTGCGATTTTTTCTCCCCCTTCGAAAATCTTTTGATTTCATCTACTCCTGATCACATCTGTACGTACGACACAAGCTGCGGGTTCCAAATTCTATAATATATGTATGATATAATTGTAATCCATCTTTGTAAATAGTAACGCTACTTACAGCTTCTTATTATCCGTTCTTTATGTTGCAGGATGAGACTTTAGTCCATTGCAGTCTGCAGGAACTGTCAGATGCTGCATTTCGTTTTCCAGTCGTTTTTCAAGATGTAACATACACAGTGTTTGTCAGAACACGTCCATACTTCCGTGAATTTTTAGAGCATGTGTCTTCGTTATATGAAGTAATCCTGTTCACAGCGAGTAAACGAGTCTATGCGAACAAGTTAATGAATCTGCTAGATCCAACAAGGAAGCTAATAAAATATCGTCTATTTAGAGAGCATTGCGTTTGTGTCAACGGGAATTACATCAAAGATTTATCTATACTTGGTAGAGATTTATCTAAAACTGTGATTATCGATAACAGTCCACAAGCATTTGGATATCAGGTGAACAAAATGTCATTATTGAGTATATGTATGTGTACATGAGCGGTGAAAATTATTTTTGCGACTTTTTCGTTTTTCTACAGTTGGAGAACGGTATTCCGATTGAAAGCTGGTTTGCTGATCGTTCGGATAATGAACTAATGAAACTACTACCGTTTCTAGAAAACTTAGTAAATTGGGTATGTAAATATCGTGTTAACGTATTCAAAATGGCACTGACATATCTTTATATTGAATTGTGTAAATAAATGATATCTTTTCACTCTTACAGGGGGGTGACGTTAGACCACACATCAGAGAACAGTTTCGATTATTTAGTTTTTTACCACCGGATTAATTTAAGTAGCAAACGAGAAATTTCAATATTCTACTTTTAGCCCTCATAGATATATTATATACCTTAAAGATAGACAAATACATGATATTATTCCACGGATGCGCGCATGGCGTTTATGCGCGCTTTAATAATATTATATATCCTTTGCAATAATGTTTTAAAAGTGGGTATGTCCGGTTGAGCGCAGACATAAAATGAATCCCACGATAGGTCCTCCTAGACATACGTTGTTGCTAAGTTATAAAAGTCTCATAAAGATTGAACGGACGTTTTTTGCGATGTTTCATGGAAGGAGTTTATAAAGTAGACTCTCAGACCTGAAGGAAGTTTTATCGAAACCTCTTCGAATTTCTTCATTTCGATATCAAATATTTCCTTTTTTTTCTTTCTTCGCTCTATCAGTTAGATGAAGCTTTCAACCGCTGATGGAGTCCTCTCCCTGATGAGTAACACTGCGCATGTAAGTGTATACCTTGTTCCTTCGTATGATGTGAGGGTTGAATAATTTGCCTTAAATCGGTTGACGCATTGTACAGTTCAACGTTCCTATATACTTTCTTTTCTACCTTTCGAATGAAAATAACGATGCAATCGGATCGGTTGTCTTCTTTGTATCTACGCCCGCCGAACCAGTATACACTTACTTTACCTGATAGAAAATCAAGGAAATACGTAAGTGTTTGAAATTGATATGTTACTTCGAGCACAACGCCATTACAGAATATCCATATTCCGAATGTTCAGTTTACTTTTTTTATGCAGTTTTTAGCTAGCCGCGGCGTAAATGAAGTAGTGCAATTTTGTGTTTACCGCTAAAATCCTATGCTAGCTTTTGGTAATCTAAGGCGTGTTTTGTTAATGAAATACATTACAGCGATGAAAGCTATTGAGTTGTAACACTGTCTGCGTTCCATCAACTACTTTCCTTCAGATGCAAAAGAAGTTACTAATCGTATGTCTGGAAAAGATCGATCAGTACGCCTACTCTACTTTCTGTTCGCGTCATTTTTCTTTAACAATTACGTTGTTCTCGATGAAATGACAGTAGGCATACAGCGAACTCGCGTGTGTACGAGAATTCTAGAGCACATAACTAAAAAGAAGAAGGAAAGAGAACGAAGAGCGTGAAGACATTATATATACGGATGTACCTTCAGTACAAATGCACTGTTGTCATTTAAAGAGATTAGTCGCTGACGGAATAATATTTCCTACGGCGTGGAAATTGAATTTCTGCACAATTAATCAGTATTCCTACGGATTTTTAAGAAATCGCTAAATAAACCACAATATCATTGTACCGTCTCACTCTATGTCGTACACGTTCATCATTTCCCTTAGTTTGCAGAAAATGTGATCTCGATATAAGTATAACGGGATTTACGATATTGCTACTGCAAGCGTGTATTTCCAATGAAACGAGATCCATTCAAGGCATACCTTAGGAATGACATAATTATAAATTACTACATGTACAAGCCATAGGGAATCATCATTTATAGTTCAACAACATGTATCAAAATAAAACAACCAAAACGATGTAAGAAACCACTACGGCGTCGTTGAAAATGTATACATATTATTAATGATCGGTTCGTTGTTTTGGCCAGTTTACAACTTCTTCTAGGTATGATATACTTATTTAATATCTCAATAGGTTACTCTGAGTACTCATTCTACTGAAAATTACTTTGATTTAATGTAGCTTCACACTGTGCGACTGTGTAGGAGATTAGTTTATTTTCAGTCATATTATAATCTCTATAAAATATTGCAGAATTTCTACATGCCACAGTTAAATGCACTGCACTATTATTAACTTATCGCCCGTTACGTTAAAGAAGAAAGATAGGAGGGAATGGTTGCTTCTTTGACATAAGTTCCATCATAGAGATAAGAAGTTATAAACTTCCGTAAAGAAACCTTAAATGTATGAACTCATGTAGATACCTAGATAAGATCGAAATTGTTACAGTTTCAATAGTAAAAAGAAAAAATGAAGGAAAGAAAGAAAAGGAAGAAAGTTATGATGTTACCTTACATGTACGGTTGTAAGTGCAAAGACAATTATAATTCGTTATCTATGAAGGAGTAAAGGGAGATAGAACCGGTTATAAAAACGCTACAATGTCTTCGATTAACCGAAATGACTTGTTGCATTGTCATCGTTTTAGGTACATTTATATCCTCAGGTAAGGAATTTTCAGTGGCATCAAATAAATACAGTTACGCCGGCATGTAATGCTCATTCTTTACTGCACGGACCATTTCTTTTACCATGCTCTCTTTCGTTTATTTCGGCGTTTACATTAATGCGCGTATACTTTTGCGTAAAAATATGTTATACAAATATGAGCGACGACGTAATATTCGCATAGAGTCATTATGAAACTATAGGTGAAAATTTGAGTAAAGAATATATTCTGTTACGAAATTCTAATTTCCTATCCGATACTAAAATGCATCTATCGTTATAGTTTGACGTGTACAAAAATGTAATCGCTTCTTGATACAGAAAACATTGTAGATTTTAGAGATGTACAGGAGGTTTGTGTCGCAACTCACTGAACACATGGTTTACGGACTAATCTAGTATGTTCATAAATCTGTCACATTTGGTGCATAATTCTAACGTTAATGATCATTTGACAAAGATAATCGTACATTTGCGTTGTGCTAATCGGCGAGCTGACATACTTAGTATAACAAGATGCATAACTTGTAAATACAGAGAAGGAACACTCACGATAACGAGGACACAAAAATACAATTATCTGCAGTAGCAGCCGAAATGCTGGAGACAAGAAGTATGTAACTGATAGTCAAAATGAGGAAATATTTCCATAAACTTACATAGAATAGGTGAAGAAAAAAGTATTTGCACGCGCAGTTGGTCCGAAATATCTTCGAAGAAGCAACATACAGCAAAGACATCCATTCAGTAGCCAAATAAACATATATATCTCTTGTCGTGCAAATACTTTTTTTTATCTATTCAACGCATATCTTTGTTCTGTTCTTTTTATCGCAGTCAACATCACAGTACATTTTATATAATTTCTGTTAACTGTCAAATGAGAAATGCCTCGATGATATCTTACCGCTGCAAAGTTATTCTAAGAAAACGAAGTGCGAAGATATTTTTTTTACCTGTTGTACGTATTAATAGTATTGACTTAGAAGTGATGCATATGATCGTAGTATCAGAATATTAGGGTCACATACATTTACGTTTTACAATTACATGTATATAGAAGAAATCGGTAGAGAGTTTTTTAAATCGTATGTAAAACGGTGCATCTCGTAAAAGTAGAAAATTCGAAAGTATAAAATGTATCGTATAATAAATAGAAATTATTTTGCGAGAGTAAACTTGTTTCGGGTTAAGGCAGTTTTCTATATGAGAATAGTAATACATACTAACATTGACGAAAGACTCTACAGGCAAACTGACTAGAAATGATTTAAACTTATAGATAATGAAACATCGATGATAAACGGTTACGTGATTCACATCCAATTTCACAGGAAAATTGATCATAGTTTAATTCGATTGATAATGCGTTGCGAATAATAGTAGCGTCTAAACATAAATTAATATACGAGAATAGCTATATTTACAAAGAAATATCTATGTACAAATTAATATCTACGATCGTATCGTATCGTAATCGTTTGTTGGCTTGCAAAATCGTGATTATTGCAACGATTGTTGTACAATGAAGTGTTATAAGATACGTTAATACAAATTTAAACATAAAGAAAATGCGAAGTACAGGTACTTTGACAAGCATAAAATTATCCTTGTACAGACAAGCGTCAGTATTAAAAGTACGCTTCAACAAAGTTTTGTCTTTGCCACTGACATACGAAATTGTTGCCGGATAAATTCAGCGGTCTACCGATAAAACGTTCCATTTACTTGTGCTTTTTTTGCTCAGGAAGATCCAAGAATAATTATTTTGAAATTGTCCAAATGTCTCGTGTTACTTAATTTCTCGCCTCCAACATTTTGTTTAGCCTATTTCACTTCTATCGCTTGCGGAGAAAATATGCTGAAAAATGCCACGTTCAAAGTTACGCATTTAAACAGAGTTGCATCTGAAAACGTTACTTAATATGCTCCATGACTAATTTCTCTCTCTCTCTCCCTCTCTCTCTTTCTATGCATTTAGTACAATTTTAAGCTAGTTCTCATATGTAGAATGACAATTTATTTTCTATGCAATTTACTATATTTATTTAACCATGCTCGGACTTTAGGTAGATTGATGACTTCTACATATATGGGACAATAAAGTATTATTGTCAAGTTGCATATAAAGGTGTATGGAGCTTATTGTATGTTACAATAAGTGTACCCGTGAAAATCTTTTTTATTGGTACTATAACAGAAGAATTTAATTCCGTCATGTTCCACACACCTAATTTCAACGTATCTAAAGTGCGAGCATGGTGCTATCTATTGGTCCGAACGCTGGAAATACCTAGTCTCGATGCTATCGCAAAGATTGACAAGCGCCGGGTAGCTCTTAACAATATTCGCCAGTTCGTTGCCAGGCAATGGTGTCGTAATAATTGTGAAAATATGCCCAAAGACCAAGGCGTCCAGTTCATTGGGATGGCTAAACATAATATTAAATAAATATCAAACAATTCGAATATATTCGAGTACGTTAATGGAACAATGTTGTTATTGTACTTGTACAAAGTTCGTAAACAAAACGTTATCATGATGCCAATCTTAAGGAGAGTATAAACATAAAGTATAGAATGCCATATGTTGATAGGATCTTCGTAGGATGATGCACATTCAGAAAATGAAGGAATCATCGGAGAGTGGCGGAAGGGATTCTGGGGAGTCTGAACAATTCCACAAAGATTCAATCGACAAAGTATTGATTATTTCAAATCCGTCATCATTGCTCGTTGCTTTGTTAAACCTAAAGTATTGACTTCGAATTTTATGGGCATGTTCAGTTAATTGCGGAAATTGACGTATTATGGTGGCAAAGCCTTCATGCATTGTCGGCAACTTGGGATCTGTAATTGCACAGATATGACCGAACACAAAGGCATCTAACTCTGTGGGCCTTATGAAAAGAACAAAATGCCAAAATTAGTGGAGTTGAAATCAACATGAAAACAACATAAAAGCAACGTAAAATCAAAATAAGCTAAAACAGAAAAATCTAGCTAAAAGATTTTGGAAAATATATATGCTTACGTATCTCCGAAGAAGTAAGTGCGTCCGTCTAATCTCTCTGACAATGCTATGCAACAGTTTCTAACTTCTGTAAAAACTTCCTCCAGGGTTTTATGATACCAGCCAAGTACTTTCAACTTCTTTATCACTTGACGCTGTTTAATTGAATTCAATAAGTAACTCAATGGCCAAGGATATACACTTCCGTGTCTGACTTTTGTAACTCCATTTAATGTTGGCTCGTGAACCCAGCAGATATAGAGTTCGGCATTTGCAAGCACATTGTTTACCAACGAGATATAGGCTCTCATGTCAGCTTTGTCAGAGTCCCCTAAGGAACTTGACAAGCTCGTGCCTTTGTTTTCTATGAACGATACTATATTTTCAAATTCAGAGATTATGAACTCTCCATATTTTATGAATGGTACTTTGCCGGAAGGAGACATGTATTCTGCATTGGTTTTCATTTCTACTTGATATTCGAGACCACACATTTTGAGGAAAGCCTGAACTGCCAGACAGTTTGCATTATCGGGTAATAATATTTGCTCCACTTCGTACGGTTGATACATGTATATTAATTGGGGCCATGGCTGCTGGTCTGTATAAAAACCGAATTAAAATAATTCATATTTATAATACCAGAATAACAATTGATTTCAGATTATGCAGTGGTATGGTTTATTATTTAATAATTTACCATCTCTATGTATATTGATCTATATATTTTATAGGCAGTAAAAATGGATGGTAGTTAAGATGATATGTTTGGCGAAAAGAGGTTAACTTTGATTGACGAAGGAAAAATAGAGTAAAACTATTTAAACAAAATTTGATTGAATTCACCTCTTAAGTCCATATTAAGCGCCTCTGTCAATAGTACGTTAGGCATTTTCTCGATAAATCTGACAACAAACTGAAATCTTATTCTTTTTCCGTAACTATCGAAAACGGCAGGATACACATAAGCAAAGTTAGCAGAGTCAGGTCGCTATACAGATCGCGCATCTTTTAAATAATACCAACTGCTAAAACTAGCTATTTCTTCGGGTAAATGCCAAAATACGTAATATCGGTGAAAATACAATACATTCGTAATTTCTGCAACCATTCGGAATGTCATCACATTTTTAATGCGTATAATTTTTATTTGAACGATTATCAATTGTTGAATTATATAAGGTTAGACGACGCAATATGCAACTATGATGTAGATTCAGTTTGTGCTATAAGAAAATGAAAGATATTTGATGTCACTATTTATAATTATTTTATATTGTGTTCTTACTTACTGTAAATATCGGAATATTTTTCTTCACAAACAACCATGCATTCTCTTTCAGAAGTGCCACTTTTTTCCTGGGGGGAAGCAACTCATTCAAATTAATCGCTTACCACTTTTTCAGTTTCAACAAAATTGTTCATATTTAAGATGAAAATATTGGATAGTTCAATAGTTAAGGTAACCTTTTTTGATTGAGAACTTGGAAAGATCGTGTGCCAAATTTCCATTTTCAGAGATAATTTACTATTCGCTGGTTTTATATATTTTTTGGAAACATCATTTCGGATGTACTAAACGATTTTAATGATGTTTTTCACCAAAAAGATTTAAGAATAACATAAACTCGCGTATTGTACAAAAATGATGAGGTCCACTATAATTAATTTCGTAAAACAAGATTTACTACGTGCGTCGAATGCTTTTTAATCATATCAATGAAAGTCAATTGAAATGGAAATAACTCATGCTTACATTGCAGTTAGAGGAGCACAAAACGAAAAAATAATTATTAGTTCATATCGTATGTGTAACAAAATCAATTTTGGGAAATAATATTTCAACTATCTCTTTAAAATCATTTCAAAGTTAGATAAGCTGATATCGTGTCATAATAAAGGTACTGACAGCGTATTCAATGACATTTGGAATTTTCATGTACCAGTCCATGTTAATTTGCGATTCCCATAATTTTTAATTTTTAATTAAAAATAGAATCAATTTAAGCAGATTCATGTTTATCGCTTACTTCAGTATCCTCCATTAAGCGCTAACGGAAATTTCTAATAAGTATTGAGAATGTGAGTCGATAATATTGATAATAAATTTCGATTATATTAATGTTGTTAAGTACAAGGGTAGATAGATGAAGATAGAGGATCTTGTTATTGGGTTGGAGGGAAAGTTCTGTCGTATTTTTAATAGGCAGGTAATTTTTCTTGTAAATAAAAAAAACATCTGGCTAGTGAGTCATTCGGTTTTTTTTTTGTTTTTTATAGCTGCTGTATAATATAAAAGGAGTCCTTTTTTACCGTTCATCATTTACTTGTGATATTTAAGGTGAAAAACATGTTTTTTGTTTTTTTGTAGCTGCTGTATAATATAAAAGGAGTCCTTTTTTACCGTTTATCATTTACTTGTGATATTTAAAGTGAAAAACATGTCAGTAAATAAAGTGCATTTACGACACTGCATTTTGTATGAATTCTTATAAATAAAAAAAACAAAAATTTTTTTTTTTTTTTTTATAGGAAGCAACGCATCGGTTGCATGTAAAAATTTATGCATTTTGGGGTATTTGGAAAAGATATTGTAAATGTTCGTACTTGTCAAAGATGGTTTAGCAAATTTCGTTCCGGGGATCTGAGCCTACAAGAAAGTGATCGATCTGGACGACCATCCAAGATCGATAATGATGTTTTACGATCCATGTTGGAAAATAATCCACATTTAACAAGTCGAGAAATTGCAGAAGAGTTTGGCATTCATCATACAACACATTAAATGTATTATGATTAATATTAAACACATATTTTTATAAATTAAATCAAATATTGTCTTTCAAATACGACAGAACTTTCAGCAATTGCAGCAGAGTTTGGCATTCATCATACAACACATTAAATGTATTATGATTAATATTAAACACATATTTTTATAAATTAAATGAAATATTGTCTTTCAAATACGACAGAACTTTCCCTCCAACCCAATATTTATATGCGGGAATTAAAGGCGGATTTAATTTTCCGCGCCGGAAGTGACGGTCGGCAGTGTGCGTAATAGTAACTGCGCGCCAGGCACCTTCTCTTTCTCTTTTACCAGCGAGTCAAGATGTCGAAGAGAGGTAAGTTTCTTCGAACTGAAGAAAATCCAGAAACATCCTTGCGATCGTCATTCATTCGTCTCGCAGTTTATCCATTACGAGAAATTATCAACCTAAATCGTGCAACGCATTTAGGCATTTTTCGTTTAACGGGCAATTGTACGAATGAAACCGATCGACAAAGGGGAACATAGCCTCTGGCATACCTGTGTTTACAAATGACAATGCCTAATGCGAAGTTTCTTTCTTCCTTAAGGACGTGGTGGTTCCGCAGGAGCGAAATTTAGGATATCTCTAGGCTTACCAGTTGGGGCCGTTATTAATTGTGCGGATAATACTGGTAAGTATTTCGCCGTTTTCCATTAGCTTCGTGCTAACCTCAAAAGTGTATATCGTGGATAAGACAATGTTAAGACATGACCGACGCGTGTCTGTCAGAGTTCTGTTACATTCATTCTGACGAAAGTGCCTTGTCAGAAGTGCACGATCGCTGCAAGAACAAATTATATAAATGAGATTATCCATCTCAAATATCTTCTTCGGTTAACTAACATGCGTGGCTGAACGACAGTGGCAAGACAGTGTAGCGATACATTCTTCATACAATGTCAGATCAGGATATCGCCACATAAGTAATATTAATATCGGAATACCGGTATCCGTAATATTGAGATAACGGATAATATTATTATGTGTTTGTATTTGCGTCGGATATGAGAGTGTCAAATTAACACGAGGCTTGTTTTCTTTTAGGTGCCAAAAATCTCTATGTTATCGCAGTGCAGGGTATCAAAGGCCGATTGAACCGCTTGCCAGCTGCCGGTTCAGGCGATATGATCGTAGCCACTGTAAAGAAAGGCAAACCAGAACTCAGAAAAAAGGGTAAGATCCAATTGAATGGTACCGTCTCGTGTCGACATACCTAAGAGAAGCCATTTACTTTCAGTTATGCCTGCAGTTTACTTTCAGTTATGCCTGAACAATACTAAGAGAACCTATTTACTTTCAGTTATGCCTGCAGTGGTCATACGGCAACGGAAACCGTTTCGGAGGAAGGACGGGGTCTTCATATATTTTGAGGACAATGCAGGGGTAATTGTCAATAATAAAGGTGAAATGAAAGGATCGGCTATAACGGGACCTGTTGCGAAGGAATGTGCAGATTTATGGCCCAGAATCGCTTCTAACGCTAGCAGTATCGCATAAGACATTCTGTATAATTCTATTGTCCGAAAAAAATAAAACTGAACGTTTGTTCGATATACGATTGATAAGTACAACTTTCCCTATCGACTTTATTACGTTCTGTTAATATGACTGAAAGAGATGTAATTTGTGCGTGTAAATATTTTTCCCGACGATTCCCTGTACAGATTTTCGTCGTAATAATTAGCGGTGTTTTAATCTTTCCCGCGCGTAATCTCTAAGCGAAGGTATTAGTTCCGCGCCATACTTCATAGCACACACGCGTCTGACAATTGCCGTTTTCCGATTGGTCGGCGTTGAGGAATCGCAATCTCATCCATTAGCAACTATAGTTAAAGATAAATGGCGATAAAATGTGATCAGAAAGAGTATTTTGGATAAGAAAGGCAAAGAAGGCAAAGAAGGTAACGGAAGGTAAAGGAAGAGCAGGAAAGATCGGACAGGAAGTGGTGTGGTAGGGGCTCAGAGTTTCTGCGCAAGGTTCGTGGCTTGGCCCCCCCTCCCATCCATCCCCTACCATTTTAATTCCGGCAAGTTAAGTGGACGCTCGCGGTCGTATTCAGCGCGAAGTTACCCGTGTGTTGGCGGCAGGTCGGGGGGTTCGCTCGGGAGAGGGCTCGACGCTAAACAAATTCAGGCTCCTCGGAGCAGCATCGCCCGATTGGAAATCAGTGGTCAGCTACGTTCAGAGTGTACTTGTTGCTCGCACGCGGCGGTAGAAGGTTTCGTGTTTCGGCGCTGCCGCGAGGAGAGGCGGTACGGTGCTGCTTTAGAGCTGGCATTGAGGTGGCATAGAGGTGGCAGAGAGCCGGCAGAGACAGAGCGGCGAAGAAAGGGCCATATCAACGAGAAGAGAGCTAGGAATCGAGTTACTTGGGTTCGGTCGAGCGAGCGGGGCCTCATCGCTCTTCTCTCTCTTTCTCTCTCCCTCTCTCTCTCTCTCTCTTTCCTTCTCTCTCTGTTGAAGCTCACCAGTCTTTTGCCGCTTTCGCGAGCGGGTCAGCGAATTAGCATATGCCAATTTCGTAGCGAGAGCTCCGGCGCCGACGATCGAACAGAGGTAACTGACGAGTGCAACGTGTCCGCAACGTGTACGCAGCGTGCACGCAACGTGCAACGAACGCGTGTGCACGCACGCTGCTCCCTTTCCTTCGCACGGTCTCGGCTAAACGGTATTTACCGTCTACGCCGAGATGCGGCTGTCGGCAACAGCTGCATTTCGCTGCAAAAGAGGAGCTCGCTTCTAACCTAGATTGAGTCGAATCGTTTGAAATTTTGACAGCTGAAAATACGCCTCCGAGTTGATACAAATCCGCTTTTTCGAGACTTTTACGGTGCGTATCCGATGTAAAGGATAGGACGACGATAACTTTGCTTCGCTGTTCTTTCTTACGCCTTCTCACATAACTTCGGAAGATTAGCTAGAAGAGAATGTGATCGGTGGTACCGCCGCGTGCATGCTTTATCATTATGCGCGGTTTAATATGTATTTATATATGTACGCTCGCTTCTAACCTAGATTGAGTCGAATCGTTTGAAATTTTGACAGCTGAAAATACACCTTTGGGTAATTCGCTTTTTCGAGACTTTTACGGTGCGTATCCAATGTAAAGGATAGGACGACGATAACTTCGCTCCGCTGTTCTTTCTTACGCCTTCTCACCTAAATTCGGAAGATTAGCTAGAAAAGAATGCGATCGGTGGTACCGCCGCGTGCATGCTTTATCATTATGCGCGCTCGAGGTATCATGTGCGGTCTAACATGGATTTATATATGTACGCTCGCTTCTAACCTAGATTGAGTCGAATCGTTTGAAATTTTGACAGCTGAAAATACACCTTCGAGTAATCCGCTTTTTCGAGACTTTTACGGTGCGTATCCAATGTAAAGGATAGAACGACGATAACTTCGCTCCGCTGTTCTTTCTTACGCCTTCTCACCTAAGTTCGGAAGATTAGCTAGAAAAGAATGTAATCGGTGGTACCGCCGCGTAGGACTAGAACGCTATGTGCGTGCATGCTTTATCATTATGCGCGCTCTAACATGTATTTATATATCTACGCTCGCTTCTAACCTAGATTGAGTCGAATCGTTTGAAATTTTGACAGCTGAAAATACACCTCCGAGTTGATACAAATCCGCTTTTTCGCGACTTTTACGGTGCGTATCCAATGTAAAGGATAGGACGACGATAACTTCGCTCCGCTGTTCTTACTTACGCCTTCTCACCTAAATTCGGGAGATTAGCTAGAAAAGAATGTGATCGGTGGTACCGCCGCGTGCATGCTTTATCATTATGCGCGCTCGAGGTATCATGTGCGACTAACATGTATTTATATATGTACGCTCGCTTCTAACCTAGATTGAGTCGAATCGTTTGAAATTTTGACAGCTGAAAATACACCTCCGAGTTGATACAAATCCGCTTTTTCGAGACTTTTACGGTGCGTATCCAATATAAACGATAGAACGATAACTTCGCTCCGCTATTCTTTCTTACGCCTCCTCACCTAAGTTCGGAAGATCAGCTAGAAAAGAATGTGATCGGTGGTACCGCCGCGTGCATGCTTTATCATTATGCGCGCTCGAGGTATCATGTGCGGTCTAACATGTATTTATATATGTACGCATACGTATCTCTAGATATGCGCAATAGTGCGCATATACGTCCAGCCCCCCCTACTCCGTCGCATATTTATACGTGCACATGCATTTCTACGCATATCTATTTATTCGTATCTACTATATCTATCCCGGTACGTGCGCGTAGCTTTATACGTGTTCACAGGTATATATCTGTCCTCGGAGGATTTTCGAGTCTCCTCCTTTCGAATTTTTGACAGCTAAAAATACGATTTTTGACGAAACCGATTGCCGCGAGTAAACGCGTCCGAACTATTTCGGATACAATGGAAAGCGAGATATTTGCGCGCGTACGCTTGATGAATTTCCGATCGAGACAAATCCCTCGAAAGTATATAGTTGCCGAACAGTTGCCGTCGAAGGACACTTCAGGACCTTGAGAGTGTCGAAAATATCTTCCTTCCGAGTTTGTTCCAATATTTGTCAACTGATCCACGAGGCCGCTCTTTCGATGAAATAAAACTGCCTTTACCGTTCATTTCTCTCTTCGCCGAACTAACTGCTAACGAAAACTAAACTTCCGATTAGCCTGATAGCACGCGACGAACGCGTGTGCGTTCATTCCTGTACGTCGTAAATCATCGACCTGGGAATCTATGTCGCTAAATCTTTTTTTTACTTCAAACTTTTTTACCCGAATTTCAGCTGCTTCGCCTTTTTCTTCGCATTATCGTACATTTACCCTGTCATCGCATAGTATGCTTTTAACATTGAAATACTTTCCTACGTTTCTCTTGTATATCGTGTAACGAATATGGGAATCTATGTCGCTAAAGATTTTTTTTAAATCTCTTCTTTACTTCAAACTTTTTTACCCGAATTTCAGCTGCTTTGCCTTTTTCTTCGCATTATCGTACATTTACCCTGTTATCGCATAGTATGCTTTTAACATTGAAATACTTTTCTACGTTTCTCTTGTATATCGTGTAGCGAATATGGGAATCTATGTCGCTAAAGATTTTTTTTAAATCTCTTCTTTACTTCAAACTTTTTTACCCGAATTTCAGCTGCTTTGCCTTTTTCTTCGCATTATCGTACATTTACCCTGTCATCGCATAGTATGCTTTTAACATTGAAATACTTTTCTACGTTTCTCTTGTATATCGTGTAGCGAATGTGGGAATCTATGTCGCTAAAGATTTTTTTTAAATCTCTGTCTTACTTTAAACTTTTTTACCCGAATTTCAGCTGCTTTGCCTTTTTCTTCGCATTATCGTACATTTACCCTGTCATCGCATAGTATGCTTTTAACATTGAAATACTTTTCTACGTTTCTCTTGTATATCGTGTAACGAATATGGGAATCTATGTCGCTAAAGATTTTTTTTAAATCTCTGTTTTACTTCAAACTTTTTTACCCGAATTTCAGCTGCTTCGCCTTTTCCTTCGCATTATCGTACATTTACCCTGTCATCGCATAGTATGCTTTTAACATTGAAATACTTTTCTACGTTTCTCTTGTATATCGTGTAGCGAATATGGGAATCTATGTCGCTAAAGATTTTTTTTAAATCTCTTCTTTACTTCAAACTTTTTTACCCGAATTTCAGCTGCTTTGCCTTTTTCTTCGCATTATCGTACATTTACCCTGTCATCGCATAGTATGCTTTTAACATTGAAATACTTTTCTACGTTTCTCTTGTATATCGTGTAGCGAATGTGGGAATCTATGTCGCTAAAGATTTTTTTTAAATCTCTGTCTTACTTCAAACTTTTTTACCCGAATTTCAGCTGCTTTGCCTTTTTCTTCGCATTATCGTACATTTACCCTGTCATCGCATAGTATGCTTTTAACATTGAAATACTTTTCTACGTTTCTCTTGTATATCGTGTAGCGAATATGGGAATCTATGTCGCTAAAGATTTTTTTTAAATCTCTGTTTTACTTCAAACTTTTTTACCCGAATTTCAGCTGCTTTGCCTTTTTCTTCGCATTATCGTACATTTACCCTGTCATCGCATAGTATGCTTTTAACATTGAAATACTTTTCTACGTTTCTCTTGTATATCGTGTAGCGAATATGGGAATCTATGTCGCTAAAGATTTTTTTTAAATCTCTTCTTTACTTCAAACTTTTTTACCCGAATTTCAGCTGCTTTGCCTTTTTCTTCGCATTATCGTACATTTACCCTGTCATCGCATAGTATGCTTTTAACATTGAAATACTTTTCTACGTTTCTCTTGTATATCGTGTAGCGAATATGGGAATCTATGTCGCTAAAGATTTTTTTTAAATCTCTTTTTTACTTCAAACTTTTTACCCGAATTTCAGCTGCTTTGCCTTTTTCTTCGCATTATCGTACATTTACCCTGTCATCGCATAGTATGCTTTTAACATTGAAATACTTTTCTACGTTTCTCTTGTATATCGTGTAGCGAATGTGGGAATCTATGTCGCTAAAGATTTTTTTTAAATCTCTTCTGTACTTCAAACTTTTTTACCCGAATTTCAGCTGCTTCGCCTTTTTCTTCGCATTATCGTACATTTACCCTGTCATCGCATAGTATGCTTTTAACATTGAAATACTTTTCTACGTTTCTCTTGTATATCGTGTAGCGAATATGGGAATCTATGTCGCTAAAGATTTTTTTTAAATCTCTTCTTTACTTCAAACTTTTTTACCCGAATTTCAGCTGCTTTGCCTTTTTCTTCGCATTATCGTACATTTACCCTGTCATCGCATAGTATGCTTTTAACATTGAAATACTTTTCTACGTTTCTCTTGTATATCGTGTAGCGAATATGGGAATCTATGTCGCTAAAGATTTTTTTTAAATCTCTCTTTTACTTCAAACTTTTTTACCCGAATTTCAGCTGCTTTGCCTTTTTCTTCGCGTTATCGTACATTTACCCTGTCATCGCATAGTATGCTTTTAACATTGAAATACTTTTCTACGTTTCTCTTGTATATCGTGTAGCGAATGTGGGAATCTATGTCGCTAAAGATTTTTTTTAAATCTCTTCTTTACTTCAAACTTTTTTACCCGAATTTCAGCTGCTTTGCCTTTTTCTTCGCATTATCGTACATTTACCCTGTCATCGCATAGTATGCTTTTAACATTGAAATACTTTTCTACGTTTCTCTTGTATATCGTGTAGCGAATGTGGGAATCTATGTCGCTAAAGATTTTTTTTAAATCTCTTCTTTACTTCAAACTTTTTTACCCGAATTTCAGCTGCTTTGCCTTTTTCTTCGCATTATCGTACATTTACCCTGTTATCGCATAGTATGCTTTTAACATTGAAATACTTTTCTACGTTTACTCTTGTATATCTCTTTTTTTTAAATCTCTACTTCAAACTTTTTTACCCGAATTTCAGCTGCTTTGCCTTTTTCTTCGTATTATCGTATATCGTGTAGCGAATATGGGAACCTATGTCGCTAAAGATTTTTTTTAAATCTCTTTACTTCAAACTTTTTTACCCGAATTTCAGCTGCTTTGCCTTTTTCTTCGCATTATCGTACATTTATCCTGTCATCGCATAGGATGCTTTTAACATTGAAATACTTTTCTACGTTTCTCTTGTATATCGTGTAGCGAATATGGGAAGCTATGTCGCTAAAGATTTTTTTTAAATCTCTTCTTTACTTCAAACTTTTTTATCCGAATTTCAGCTGCTTTGCCTTTTTCTTCGCATTATCGTACATTTACCCTGTCATCACACAGTATGCTTTTAACATTGAAATACTTTTCTACGTTTCTCTTGTATATCGTAGTATGCTTTACGAAGATTCGAACCTTTTGACTCAGTCACTTCTTACGAGTGCAAAACAATAAAGTAGTTCAAGTTCCAAGCTCACGCGACCGTTTCAGCCTAAAATATCCAGATTCCTTTTTTTAGATCCTGTCTTTATGCCTTCCGTTGATGCAGCGGCAATTATTTTCGGGCATAAATAATAGCTGCAGAGAGGCATAATTAGTTTAAAAAGTATATATATACGTCCGTATAAATGCGCAAGCGCGCGAGCCTGTGTATTACCATTTATGTCGTTGACCACGCACCCACCCATACATAGACACATATTATGTACAATTATAATCATTATTAAATATTCACCTTCGTTCTATTCATTTTCAGAACAGACGTTTCATTTTAATCCCAGCACAACGCTGGATCTGAATTAGAATTTTATAATTAAAATTGTTAGTCAGCGTTCAATTATAGCTATACACAGGAACTGCAACTGAATCATCATAGATATACATATATGTATGATGATTACAGTCACATCTATATGGACATATATATTTTATGTATTCAGCAAAGTCAAAGTAAATTCTTTACGTGTCCGTTATTCTCATTTAATCACAATTTGGAACATAATCTTCGCATTCTTTCTACAGTGTCATTTGCATCAGCACTAAACGTGTTGCGTGTCCCAATTTTTTAAATTGTGTCTTGCTTTGTATTTCTCTGTCACACGTCATAGTTAGCATTTTTTCCAAGCACATCATAACATGGTTGTTTGTTAAACATCCGTATATGACTCAAACATAAATCATATATAATTTCACAACTTGCATTCTTATCGTGTTATCATTATCTTGGAGTACAAATTTTCTTGCGTAATACAATTATTGAAACAAAACACACTTCTCGGTTATCTAATGTTTCTTGTTTATTTTTCATATACAGCCAATTTATTTGAAGAACATTAAATAATGGCTGTCTATAGGCTCATTATGTTCTTTGAATCTATTAGTTCTCATAGATTTTGATTAGAAAGTAGAAAGTTTTTTGATAATAAATATTAAAATTATTTATTGCCGTTATTTGATATATACATATTGTATTTATATTGATAAATATAAATATCTTAGCATACTGCGTATATGATAGAACGCAATAATTGTTGTTTCAATTGAAGTGCATTCTGTCCTATGACTCATATAGACACAGTAGTCTTGCCTGTGATAATGAAATTTATTTTATTTACTATGTCGTCTTATCTTATACTTATGCAATTGCACTAGCCTTTATATACCTGAATGGAAGAAATTTCATCTAAACACCTTCATGAATTCAGCAGAGGATCTTTGTATATTAATACTTTGATTGGAGAATAGATTGTGCTGTTTCTCTCAGTGAACCTAGCGGTTGAATGAAATTGTGTGATACTATCATTATGTAAGTGTGAAGTGACACACTAATGAAATTATTATCAATGGACTTGTCGTACAGATAAACAGACAGCGGATTCCAGACAACGTCATAATAATAAGAATGTTTGCTTTTGCGCATACAAAATCATAGAACACACGTTATTCTACCGTGTTTTTTTACCTGATTCTGTCTTTTGCTTTTGCACCTTTTAACACAACCGTTTTTATGTTACAGGTGGTTCACGATGTCGCACCACTTTGTCACAGTATGCGTAGTGTGCGTATTATGCGCTGCCCATACGCCGTGTTCAGCACACACTGACTTTTCCATGACAGAAAAGTTATCTCAGGATTCTGTGAATCCAGAAAATTTGGCTGATCCTAATAAGCAGTTACAGCCATCCTGGGTGCTAAGTAAATCGAAAGGTGTGCTAAGCCAAGATTTGCAAAAAGTGAACGCTAATTTATACAATAATGCAAAGCGTAGTGCCGATAAATTTCCTAATATTCAAAAAGTTAATAATAGTAAGAAGACAGTAGCCACGGTGGTGCAAATGCCAGCAGATCAGTTTCTTTCTCAAGTGAAAGGCACAGAAAGTGGGAATAGTGATAGAGATGTCAGAGAGGTGCATCCTGCCAATTTGGATGCTGATCATATGAACTTAATGGACATTGAAATTTTAAGTAGGCTAGGTCAGCTTGAATTGAATTTAAGAGATAAAGTGCATTCAAAGAGGTCTGTTGAAAAGCAAAGTCACGAGTCTGTTAACAGACTGAGAATGAGGAGGGAGGTTGGCATAGATGATAAGTACTTTATGAGAAAGATATTTGAAGCCTATGGTGATGGTACGAGCGTCACAATGGAAGGTTTTGAGAAACTGTTAAGGAAACTCGGTTTGTTGAGACTTTTGACTGACATCGCAAAGTTAGAGGCAGAGAGTCCAGAAAACAGTCAAAATGTGGCTCGTTTGGGTGAGTAAATCAATATAAATAAACCGGCGCTTCTTCTAATATAAATATCTTTTGACGACGCTTAGTTCAATTGATTTAAAGGGTAACGGTAGCCTTGATTAAGACAGCGAATATTTTCTTCCCATCAATTGGGGTTATATGTTTGAACTTGTATTCAATTGACCCAATAAGTTAGTTATTGATTTAATTGAATACTCTGTCAATCGACCGCTGAAATGTTTCATTGTAAGACATTCATGAAAACAGGGTCCGTCAGACATGAATATTTTGAAGACTTAGGACATTCACTTTATAAAAAATAATCTGTAGAAAATTTTTACACGCAGCATTTTTTTAATGTTCGTATTTTTGATACTTTTATTCTATTAAAGAATTGCGCAGTTTTTGTATTATAAGCTTTTTCGTTGCTAAAGAAACTTTTAAAATACACCCAACGCATTTCTATGATATATAAGTATCTGAATTCCC
Source organism: Cryptocheilus praepositus (assembly GCA_033815515.1). Lineage (NCBI taxonomy): Eukaryota > Metazoa > Arthropoda > Insecta > Hymenoptera > Pompilidae > Cryptocheilus > Cryptocheilus praepositus. The sequence goes on along the minus strand of JAWWQZ010000119.1, from coordinate 1,676,645 downwards.
CCTGTTTGTTTCAGATAATATCAGAAATTTACAAAGTAATGGCCTACACGACTCTAATGGTGTTAAAGAAAGGGTAAGGATAAAAATATTATTGCGGATGCAGATACTACGTAGAAATTTAAGGTGTTTCTGAACAATGTTAGTGGAATTTTCTGTGGCCTTTAGGCTGGAACCATGTTCTCGGTTTGAAGAAAAGACTCTGAGCAAAAACAGTTTATGTAAAAGCTCGGAGATCAGTTGTGATCCGAAAGTCACAGATAGTTCAACCTAATTTAATGAACTTCGTAGGATGAGATGATTAGAAAACTATTACGTTTCAGTGCCTAAGCGGTAAGGAATTATTAAGTACGGTAGCGCAAGATGTCCCGTACAGCGTGGCGACCAATAACAGTACAATATTACCAAGTTGGCTTTTTGAACGCGTATGTCCGGCACTAGTTTATCAACTAGCAGGAGAGTCGAGTTCCGAAAGAAACGGCTGCATTAGAGTGCCGGAGAGTTTCAGGCCAACGATAGTCAATAATTACGATCCCGATGATGTGACGCGCAATATGGTGCAAGGTACACTCGGAAGCAAACCAGTCAACATTTTATCAATCAGTGTTGGGCAATTTCAACAGTAATACTTTGCGCTCGTGCAATTTTTTAAATCCACTTGTCAATGGCTCAAAAATATTCTTTGCATAAAACACGATTATCTGTTGAATAATATGTTTAAACGAAAAAAATCTGATTAGTTATTTGAACTAATGGTATATGAAGCACACCGTTCAGTATTACATACCAGGAACAAATAAGGCATACTAAAGTATCTACGATGACGCCAATCTTAATTTCTTTGAAACGAACACATTTTATAAATAGTTTTTGTAATTTCCAATCACGATATAATACTTCATGATCTATTGTCATAATCAATGAATTGTACTAAAGGTTTTAATTGAACGATGCCCAACACTCCTATCATCTATATTCTATACTGACAGATTGCTTTATTTTTTTTCTTTAGTATGGGTATACTCTACGATTAGTATAGTAATTATCAGTCTCTGCGGTTTACTCGGTGTAGCGGTAATTCCAGTAATGGGGAAAAGTTACTATCATCAGCTTTTGCAGTTTCTGGTTGCTCTCGCTGTAGGAACTTTGTGCGGAGACGCTCTTATACATTTATTACCTCATGTAAGATTTTTTTCATAATAAAACGAAACCTTGTTCGTATAAAAACTTACTACTATCTTGCTGCTGTTACTATTACTATTACTACTACTCTTACTACTGCTACTACTACTACTACTACTACTACTACTACTATTACTCTTACTACTACTACTACTACTACTACTACTTCTATTACTCTTACTACTACTACTACTACTATTACTACTATTACTACTACTACTACTACAACTACTACTACTACTACTACTACTACAATTACTACCACCACTACTACTACTACTACTACTATTATTACTATTACTATTACTATTACTATTACTACTACTACTGCTACTACTATTTCTTTTTCTCCTTCAGGCCATGATGCCACATCACGATCACGATCACGATCACGATCATGAACATGAGCACGAACACGATCACAGTTCCGAAGGTAGTCACGAGGATTTGCATAATTTAAATATGTGGAAAGGTTTCGTCGCAATGATAGGTCTCGTGTTATTTTTCTTTACTGAGAAAGCTCTGACGATGTTGACTGAGTGGCGAAAAATTCGTCAACGACGCAACAAGGTACGTTAGCTTAGGAACGTTCTTTTTAAATTGCACACCTGCCCGCACAACCATTCTTTACAATTATTCCTTAGGATGCGAGTAACATGCAATATAAAACGTATCTAATGCATGAAAATATGATGCCGGTTCTGTAATAAATTGAAGCTTATTCGAGAGATAATTGATATTTTATATGCTTCAATTGTGCTTTTGTGTTCCACGTTGAAATGATTTATCGTTGTGTGTGTAAACTGTATTCGTCCGTAATGTTTAGTATTGTGCCTAACGGGTAAGATCTTTTTCCATTAAGAGATGTGTCATATTTACAGTTACCGTCACGTGTGAGAGTAATGAGAGAGACTGATGGACCGAACAGTAACGTTGTCGGTGAGAAATTGTGCAAGCATAAGTATTCGTCTTACCCATATTGCTACGGTGAAATCACGACAGAAACTCAAGGTAAGGGAACGGTATTTTTTCAATTCCACGCAACTTAGTAGCGGATTTAATGTTAACGTGTGAAAATGTGTAAGTCAAGACGTTACCGATTCGCAGAGAAGCATCTAGCTACTCCAAAGAGAATGTTTCGTAAGATCCTCTGTATTAACACGTTGACTGCCAAGCGTATTTTACTATATTAGAACGGCGATGATATGAAATACTACAGCGTTCGACTAAATTATGCAAAATGTAACTAATGTGCAGCTATTGGAAACCAAAGGATCGCATCACTATTCAAACAACAACTGCATTTATAAAATAATTATTACTACACATTGCGAATATTTTGGATCCTCAGTAAAATCTCTTGCGCCGGTCACCGGTGATCAGGTTGACTGCCGACCGTATTTTACTATATTAGAACGGCGATGCTATGAAATACTACAGCGTTCGACTAAATTATGCAAAATCTAACTAATGTGCAGCTATTGGAAACCAAAGGATCGCATCACTATTCAAACAACAACTGCATTTATAAAATAATTATTACTACACATTGCGAATATTTTGGATCTTCAGTAAAATCTCTTGCGCCGGTCACCGATGACCACCATGGCAGTCAAAGTGTTAAGCTTCCTTTCATGGTTCGAAGCGCGTTATAAACCGTTAAAACGATCGAAGCGATGTGTCAGTCATTGAAGCGAGTTATTCTGACATCAGATAATCATCACAATCGGCAACACAATCACCATGAACGACCACCGATAATCGAAGAAGAGAAACCGTTAACGTCAAACTGCAATTCCGTTTCGAAGATTATGCCGAATGACGTCGAGAAGAAGGCGAGCGAGGATTGGAGATTAGACGATTCGATTGTAAATAATACGAAGAAGAACGGTAATGATGAGGCTGACGTTCCGCTGAACGAGTCAGAAAGTTACACGGTCATTATTCGCGAACACGAAACGAAACACCACGGCCACACGCATTCTCATGGTAAGAGATTAGTCGCAGAAGCGAAAAGTAATCTTCAGTGTAGTCACAATATTACGTTTAAAAATACGAAACAATTCTCATTGTTACGTTATGCAACAAGAATCTTTTCATGGCGCTAATGGGGAACTGTAGTATGTTTACTTTACATTTTAATGTTCGATTTTTATCGGACTATCGTGAAAAGACACGTCGGATTGATTGTTACATTTTTTACTTAGGATGCCTGCAAAAAATACCTAGACACCGGTCTCTGATAATCAGAACGCATTTCAATCAACTTTTTAATAACTTTCAATTCGTTTTGATCATCGGTGACCGATATACGCCAACAATGCAAAGCTGGCCCACGTTACAGGTGCAACTATTGCGCTGTTTCAATGTTCGATTTTTATCGGACTATCCTGAAAAGACACGTCGGATTGATTGTTACATTTTTTACTTAGGATGCCTGCGAAAAATACGTAGACACCGGTCTCTGATAATCAAAACGCATTTCAATCAACTTTTTAATAACTTTCAATTCGTTTTGATCGTCAGTGACCGATATACGCCAACAATACAAAGCTGGCCCACGTTACAGGTGCAACTACTGCGCTGTTTCAATGTTCGATTTTTATCGGACTATTGTGAAAAGACACGTCGGATTGATTGTTACATTTTTTACTTAGGATGCCTGCAAAAAATACGTAGACACCGGTCTCTGATAATCAAAACGCATTTCAATCAACTTTTTAATAACTTTCAATTCGTTTTGATCGTCAGTGACCGATATACGCCAACAATACAAAGCTGGCCCACATTACAGGTGCAACTACTGCGCTGTTTCAATGTTCGATTTTTATCGGACTATCCTGAAAAGACACGTCGGATTGATTGTTACATTTTTTACTTAGGATGTCTGCAAAAAATACGTAGACACCGGTCTCTGATAATCAAAACGCATTTCAATCAACTTTTTAATAACTTTCAATTCGTTTTGATCGTCAGTGACCGATATACGCCAACAATACAAAGCTGGCCCACGTTACAGGTGCAACTACTGCGCTGTTTCAATGTTCGATTTTTATCGGACTATCCTGAAAAGACACGTCGGATTGATTGTTACATTTTTTATTTAAAATGCCTGCAAAAAATACGTAGACACCGGTCTCTGATAATCAAAACGCATTTCAGTCAACTTTTTAATAACTTTCAATTCGTTTTGATCATCAGTGACCGATATAGGCCAACAATACAAAGCTGGCCCACGTTACAGGTGCAACTACTGCGCTGTTTCAATGTTCGATTTTTATCGGACTATCCTGAAAAGACACGTCGGATTGATTGTTACATTTTTTACTTAGGATGCCTGCAAAAAATACGTAGACACCGGTCTCTGATAATCAAAACGCATTTCAATCAACTTTTTAATAACTTTCAATTCGTTTTGATCGTCAGTGACCGATATATGCCAACAATACAAAGCTGGCCCACGTTACAGGTGCAACTACTGCGCTGTTTCAATGTTCGATTTTTATCGGACTATCCTCAAAAGACACGTCGGATTGATTGTTACATTTTTTACTTAGGATGCCTGCAAAAAAATACGTAGACACCGGTCTCTGATAATCAAAACGCATTTCAATCAACTTTTTAATAACTTTCAATTCGTTTTGATCGTCAGTGACCGAGATACGCCAATAATACAAAGCTGGCCCACGTTACAGGTGCAACTACTGCGCTGTTTCAATGTTCGATTTTTATCGGACTATTGTGAAAAGACACGTCGGATTGATTGTTACATTTTTTACTTAGGATGCCTGCAAAAAATGCGTAGACACCGGTCTCTGATAATCAAAACGCATTTCAATCAACTTTTTAATAACTTTCAATTCGTTTTGATCATCAGTGACCGATATAGGCCAACAATACAAAGCTGGCCCACGTTACAGGTGCAACTACTGCGCTGTTTCAATGTTCGATTTTTATCGGACTATCGTGAAAAGACACGTCGGATTGGTTGTTACATTTTTTACTTAGGATGCCTGCAAAAAATACGTAGACACCGGTCTCTGATAATCAAAACGCATTTCAATCAGCTTTTTAATAACTTTCAATTTGTTTTGATCGTCAGTGACCGATATACGCCAACAATACAGAGCTGGCCCACTTTACAGGTGCAACTACTGCGCTGTTTAACCGTTATTGCGACGTTGTTGCACAAATAAGCCTGTTGAGTTGTTATTACCCTGTTACCGGAAATTGTTATCTTACGTTTCTGAGTAAGTGTCACGAGTTGCGTCATGTGTTTCATTTCGCAGGACACGTGCATTCCGCACCAGAATCAATGTCAAGCGTGGCGTGGATGGTAGTGATGGGCGATGGTTTGCACAATTTTACTGATGGTATGGCTATAGGTGCAGCTTTCTCAGCAAATATTGCCGGTGGCTTTTCGACGGCCATCGCCGTGTTTTGCCACGAGTTACCTCATGAATTGGGTAATAAGCTTTAATCGTTTTGCTTTTTACATTCTTTCAGACCATATTCTTTTGCAGTATAATTGCATCATCTTTTTATCTCTAGAAGTTGACATTAACATTATACCACAAATGTCTGTCTTATATTTTTATGACGCCTATTACAGTCTGTAACACGAATACGCATATATTAACGTTAACGATTCTGGAAAAATACATTTCTGTACTGAGTCGTTTTCGGAATTATCATAAACGTATTCACCGAAAGTACAATTTTTTTTTTTTTTTTTTTAACGAATCAGCAATGTATGAAATGATGTTGGAGCAGAATTATTTGAGAACACAAACTCTTGTACTCTTTCTGTTACAATTCATTGTCGTCATATTGGGGATAAAAAATAGAAATTTGTATTTTGGCCAACAGGCGATTTTGCTGTGCTGCTGAAGGCAGGTATGAGTGCCAAACAGGCTGTTTTCTATAATCTCCTATCTTCCGTGTTATGTTTCTTCGGAATGATATTCGGTGTTCTATTGGGAAGCACACCAGCAGCTAGTAGTTGGATGTTTGCCGCAGCCGCTGGAATGTTTATATATATAGCACTAGTGGATATGGTAAGTAGGACGCGTTCGCTGATGTGCTTCTTTATTGCAAACGTTAACGATTTTAGTGTTGAGCATGATGTACGTTTTTCTTTTATTAGATACCAGAACTGTCGTCAAGTCACTCTGTCGAACGTGGATCGCAGTGGCAATACATATTGCAGGCCCTAGGATTGTCCACGGGCCTTGGCATAATGCTAATCATCGCTATGTACGAGCATGACCTTAAGCACATATTCAGCGATTAGACTTGAAAAGTCTCAATCAAATCAGTCGAGACAGTAAGTTCCTTCAGCCCATTTCCTATACCTAATTTATTCTCTTTACATTATTCTAAAATCATGTCATATGTTTGAACGACTTTATATGTTACTGGCAAAGTGGGAAACTATGGGAAGGCATTGTGCAGAATGCCTACGTATGTTATAGAGTGTCTAGTTCTTTTTCTGCTGCCGTGTTCACCCGTAAACATTCTCCATAGAAGAACAGGTCACATTCAAACACCTGATGGTGGATGTATTTTAGGCATTCTTTAGAATACCTAGTCATTCTGTACAATGACGCGGTTTCCATTTGATTAATTCGTTGCCAATACCTACATTACATAAATAGATTATATATGATATATTTACAGTGGGTTGTCAAAAGTCTGACCCATGGATAACTTACGATATAAATTAAATATTCTAAGTAAAACTTCTTCGAAAATCCTTGCCCCTTTAAATTGATGCATGTTCTTTCAACATTATAACTATAGGAAGATCTGTCATTTTGGAAACTTCCAGTGAGATTATTTACTTTAAATCTTCTATATCAATCCAATTAACATAAATTTGAGGTTCGCTCATAATAAAAATTAGATTATTTAATTACATATTCTGATTCATTAAGTAGGGCATAAGTTATTTCTGACATAACGAGTTCTGCGCACATTAGTTCATTTTTCACAGATATACTAATAATACGTATAAAATCTGTAACGTACTCTTATTTTATATTTATAGCGCATCTACCACTGAACTTCATAATTCAAAGTAACGATATCCAGCTGTTTCCAAAAAAAAAAAAAAAAAACAAGTAAGAAAATATTTTGCACCAGGGATATTGTAATGTCGAAGGACGAATAATTTTTAGACGGAGGGATAAACTGAGAAGAAAGGCTGAGAGACGGCTTAGATAATTTAAATACAACGACAATATTCAACGTATACTTGTGGATCGCTGTCCATCAAAGCACGGGATGTTTAGCGAGCAAATGCGTCAAAGGCGTGATCTTTGCTCGCAATAATTCGTTAGTAAGCAATTCGCTAGAAGAAAAAGTTGTGTACAAAATGGGCGATGATGATGGGTCGGTGAGTTGTTCGGTTCCGTATGAGATACAATTTCAGAAGATCAGAGTCGTTAATGACTTTTCAAAGTTTACATAATAACACACTATAACGATGGCTGACATTGAGCAGTATTTGCTGAGCTTAAGCAAAATGGTACAATGTATATAAAGTGTTTTCAACTCACGGAAGGAAGCCAATGAGTTTGTCTTGTATTTTAAGTTTGAAACAGTCTGCGTCCCTGAACGATTGAGCAAGGGATATAATAGAAAGACGTGACATATTAATATATTCAGTTTTTCCTAACAGAGCCATAAAATAGATTAAACTTGCATCATTAATTATCACTTTATGTTTATTTTTGCGAGTACAAACTGATTACGTTAATTCGATAAAAGAAACAGATACTTAAATTATCATCCGCGCATTATTTATCAAGCGTTTTTCTTGTATCACGATCAAGAAATGAAAATGAGTTGCACTTGTGCGTGCGTGGGAAACACTTGGTGTTCCGTGGTGATTTGTAAATAATTCGAAACCATTTGATCTGACATTAGTATAAAATCATTGCGAACGTGAGTATACTTTGTTAAGAGAAAATTTGAATAGACGAAAGGAAAATAAGGAAATTTCATCGAGTTTACTATAAGAAGCAGTATGAAGAAGAGGACGTCGATTTTGATCGTTTCTTTTGTAAAAGTTCGCAATAGAATTGGAGAAGTGTACGATTAGTGTATCGTACGTGTGAACCACGATCTGACCACGACGTAACCACGGCGTGCACACACTTAATGCAGTCATAGGTTCGCGCATTTATTTATACTTTCCGTCGTTAACCGCTTGTCATTCACATCCGAATGTATATTCAAAAGATTATTTTAAAACGTCATTGACCGCCTGCTATTAGTAATATTGAGCTTGAACCACCGACTGATACTGTCGAATCGAACGTTTCCAATATACATTCTATGTACATTCGTATATACAGTGCGTTAATGTTTCGTTTAAAAAAGCATCGATAACCAGAGAATTCTGTAAATCGTCAAGATGAAAACAATGTTAGCGTAACAAAAATATTTGAAATATTTCCACCTTTGAAGCAAGTCATTTTTTCTTGCGGCTCTTTTTCGCATCATCAAAAAGACGGAAGATATTTCTCGTAGTTAGGATAAGATACCATGTATATTCATCAAACGATATTTTATGTCAAATACGTTTATATATATAGAAAAGAATGGTCCTTTTAAGCTACTCCAATGGATGTAGCGAGAAACAACCAATACTGTCGAATCACACATTATTATTGCCGAAAGAAGCGTAAATCGTAGACAGGATATTCAGTCACAGACAACCATTCGACTAGGAAATGAATTCTGGATAAGAGGAAGAAAATCTTTCGCAGAACACCGCCGTCACTCGTTACTGATACACGTTAACGAATAATTCTACTCACACAATTTGCAAACTTTGTAAGCACAAAGGACTTGAATCGGTTCTTATGAACACGGCGGTGTCAATGGAATGACGCCGGTAACTGTTGTAACGACCATAGTCAGAAGTTCGTAGAAGTCACTTTGACCATTTCTTTTATTTAATATCGTTCTATACGCTCGATTAATTAATTAACGGAACCGATGGCACAGCAAGAAGACCAAATTGGCCGTCTTATCTTCAACACATGAAGTCAATTAAAGAATTTGAGAAATCTTATATGATCTGTAACATGATGTTAAATTGAAAAAACTCATCGTCATTTCATCGCTGCTTCATCGCTCTTTTAATATGTGGAATAATCTTTGGCAGAATAAGACGAAAGTAGTTATTTACAGGAATATTAAAGATATATTTTGATAAATTGTTTAACCGGTCGCTAGGAGAATTTGAACCGTTTTATAGAACTGATAACACCTGAGTGCTATCTTTCAGTTCTCGTATCAGAAGGGATTACCTCCCATACTACGTGGATGGATCCTTTGATATTTGCTCTTTCATAAATTTATACGGCCTCGTGTCTGAACCTCGAGAGATACGATTGGAATAATGACAATGAGAGATATCTTGGTTGAGCTTATTACTATTATATTACGTTTCTGTGAGATACGGAGTTAACTCTGTGACTGAACTTCTTGGAATTTCTGACTTTGATCGTCCCATACCGGCACAAATGTTAGCTATAGAACCGCGTCTGATCGTAAAATTCGATGCACAAAACCACCTTCTCGTTCCTTAAAATGAAACTTAGACGGTCGTAGATGCAGCTAATCTGTACGACCATATGCACTTGCCACTCCCACTGCCTTAGGGAAACTATCATATCGGGCAACGATTCTTTACAATTATACAAAACTTAACATTACGACTACGCGTTTATATATACAGAAAATGCGTAGAAAATTCCTGCGCGAAAAGTTCTTTACTTGTTCGTTGCCGTTACGAAGCCTTGGCAATGATTCTTACTTCCTTGGGCCGGCTGTCATTTCTTTTCTCTTTTCTCTTTTCGCGAGTCGTGCGTTCACTCGTCTCGAGTGAAGTCCTTCGATGCACTTTCAGCGAACGGTGCTTTTTCTTAAATCTTCTCGATCACCAGCCGAATTATCATTATCTTTACGATACTTACTCCATAAGTTAGCTAATCTACTTACTTTTCCTTTTTATATTTAGTGTTAAAATTCGCAATTAATAATATATCTTTTTTATAGAAAGTATGAAAATGAAGGGTGAAAAAAAAGAAAGACGATGAGGAATGTATATAAAAATGTAAGAAATCAGTTATTTCCCGTTTGAAAATTTTGTAATTTGTCGCTGACGCGGTAGTCTGCCGCGTTTTAAGGCCAATCGCGCAAGCAATGCAAGTGTTTAACGCTTTTCTTTCGAGAATACGCATATCCCGTTCCGGATGGTCTTCTTTACCGAACAGCATCGCAAAAGGAAATGTGAGGAATGATTTTGTCTTTGGATTATACACACATAGTTACTAGATATCCCACCAAATAGAGCTAGAGAAAACTATGTTTTATCTATATAAAATACTACGGCGCTTAAGTTTCTCTTTAAAATTGTCCTACGCCTAAGATCGTTCGAAGGTTCGGCAAGCTATGAGCAAACACTACAATTTTATGTTTGCTTCTGTTGAAATATGGAAATCACGTATCACTGTTAATCTTCCAGGCGCTAAAGGTAACATGTGATTTATAGGCGAAACGATAATTGTAACTCTTAGACGTAAATAAATATATTATCACCAGATTGAGCGAGACAAGAGTTTCATAGAAAAAAGAGGAAAGTAAAGGTAGAATATAATTGTTTATTCCATTTCGGCAGAATTGAGATCGCAACTCTGCCTTGATAGAAAGAAGAGAAGATAGAGAAAACCTGTACGATGATAAAAATTTGATACGCAGCATTTTAACTTTGTAAGGGACTAGACTTAAAATAAATGTTGGGTACACAATAGCGCTTGCGATTATAATTACTGTGATAATAATTTTTAAACAGTACGACAGTAATATCGATGTACATAAAATGCATGTGGAAAATAACAACAAACGAGGCGTATTATTTTCAGTGGTTTTGTGTTTTTTTTCTTGTTTTTCGCCTTTCAGAGATATCTACGTTGGTTGGATGACACGTGTGCGTATACACAAATACAAGTACTGCACAGTGTTGCACTTGTTTCGGAGTTTAATACCGATTAAGCGTTAACTGAATATGTCATTATTGTGTAAATCAGGTGCATAAGGCAGCACAAAAGAAAGATTTTATGGCTGGTTGACTTGAATCCAATCATTCGGATCATTCAAAATAGAAAGTCCATTTTTGGCTAATGAACATGTCAGCAGGGCCACACTAACTACCACGCACTATAAGTAAAGGTTTTTTCTTCTCAAAAATGACATAAATTTAAATAGCGAACATATTTTATTATACTTACTTCTACATTTATAACTCTATCAAAATCGTACATTTGAAGGGACTTCAGCTATACACTTTCTAAGTGTATGTACAAAAATCAATCGGATTAAATAGTCAATAAAAATTCTGTCAATCATGTTTAGAAATTACGTTAAAAAAAAAGCAACCTCCGCATCTCTCGCAGCATCATACATTTTGCCTTAAAACTTTGCGGTACGAATTTATGCGAGTTAAACACTAAAATGAGCAAAAAGGTGACATTTTCTAATTTGAAAAAAGTAAATAGCTTTAAAGATATTATTTGAAGCAATATTCGCATAAATAGAAATCTGTTCTTTTAAAATAACATTTTCACGTGTATTATCGCACCGAACTAATTAAATAGAACTTACAACAAATGAAATATATCCGTAGAGTAATAACAAAATACTTAAACTTATTGGACTTTATTTTCCATTTAGAAGGCTAATTTCTATCACAAGCTATTTACACTATAAAAAAGTTAAATATAACGTTATTGATTGTGACGTAGTAATGGATCAGATTTTTCTTGCGAAACTTATATGAATATTTCTCCGTCTGACGCGAAGCGAACCTTATGAGTTATCTTTCTTTACAATTAAGCAGTCCCGAACGGTAGGTAACGTGTGGTTTCATAAACCGTGAATTATAATATAATACTTTGTCATACAGAGACGAGGTCGTCTTTGTCACTCATTTGTGCTGATAAACTAAAGGCTGTATCAGTACTGGCTTCACTATTTAAGCTTTCATTGAATGGCGGTTTTATATGAGCGGCGTCGCTCATTTCTCTCATTAATCCAGCCATGTCGTCGTCTGGATCTATTTCTTGAGCTTCACCGACAACGTCGATTTCCATCGATTGACTGTCGGTTATTGAAATTTCTTGCAGCGATGGCTTTTGTTCCTCAAACTGAAATTTATTTTTGCAATACGTAATGGCATTCCTTAATGTCAATGAACAAAATGAGCAATAAAACCGTATTGCAATTAAAATCACATAGGAGCGTTCGAAACGCATAGATTATATTAACACTTTGACTGCCATGATGGTCACCGGTGACCGACGCAAGAGATTTTGCTGAAGATCCAAAATATTCGCAATGGGTAGCAATTATTATTTTATAAATGCACTTGTTATTAGAATAGTGATGCGATCCTTTGGTCTTCAATACCTGTAGATTATTTATGAGCATAATATTTCAATAATATTTCATAGCATCGCCGTTCTAATATAGTAAAATACGCTTGGCAGTCAACGTGTTAAGGGCCTATGCCTATCGTATGAGTATTAAAGAAGTATAAATACGGTCGTATAGCAGCAATCTTATAAGAATGCAATAAATAAAGGTACGTACCTTCAGAGATTCCAATTTGCATTGAGGTGGCAAGTTCATATGAAACACACAGTTTGAATCAAATATAGCAGGTACTGGTTCGTGACATTCTATGTCAGCCCTCACGGCACCGCACGCTTTGAATAAAACTTGATGCTGGTCCTATTAACGAACCATAAAACAGTTACGTAGTTCTTCGGAGAATTAACCTTAAGACAATCTGTGACGTACATACTTTGAGGATATGTTTTCGACAATGCTTTGCCGAAGGTAACGTTCTTTCTCCACATTTAACACCACCCTCGGTGAAAATGCACTTTGATACGTTTGGAGGCTTCTGTACAGGTCCCTCAGATGCCTATAAAAATTCGATTTAAGTAATCCATCTGTTTCTGAGTAAAACGGTGCATGCAGTCGAATTCCTTTTGTTTTAATACTAAGGAATCTACTGTGCACATAACGCTTTTACTCATATACTACCTGTGCGCGACGTTCCAATGATTTCCTGTACAATATAGCCTCGACACCGCTTCTTCGATGATAACGGTTTAAAGCTTTCAATTTTTCATACATTTTCTTTTCGCGAGCGTTGTCTTTCGGTTGATCGTGTATACTACCTGGAAATGGCACGTGCAAAAAAACATTCCCCCACCTATTTTTTGAATATTATCACTCCTTGTGGTTTTGACTTGTTAACGATATACATACACAAAGTTTCCTTTTCCTTCTTGAGTAGATGCAAATACTTCCGCCTTTTCTCTCGTAACGTGTACTGCAATTTTCTAAACTGATCAATGTACAACGACTGTAGTCTGATCAGCTTTTCCCTCGCGATGTAAATTACTTCCTCCGCAGTAAAAATGCCCGCATGCCTTAAAAAATTAATACTAATGATTCAATAGATAGACAGTGTCTTATTCGTGCGTAAAGCAACTACATTTGAATAGTGGAAATAAACGAAATACCTGCTGAATATTCGAAGGTTAACGATGCCGTTAGATTCTAGTTTCTAGTATACCACGATATCGTTAAAAATCTATCTTTCGTGAACCACAAATTTTGCACAATTAAGATAAACTTTCAAAACTACTACTCTATAAACATTACACCAATTTTATGCGGTTACAAACCCCAACTAAATGCAATGCAACATATAAAACGCTACACTGTAAATGTACAGACATCTTGCTTGTGAATGTTATATGTGCAACATACGCAAAGTGGGGCGAAAATTATAGCACAATCGGCAGAAACGGGTTTAGTAAAAATACATAAAAAATAATCGCAGCATTTTTGTGCATTAATATCTGTACTATTTTGAGAAAAACCTTTAATATAAAGATTTTTATTTCACCGCGTACATTCGTGTATACGTATCAGCACAAGCCAAAGCATGTTAGCATGCAATCTACTATGGGATTTATCAGAGTGGGAAGTAGCGAGTCACTGCTTTAGACTCTTAGACTTACTTCAGGGGATCTTCCTGTGGGCTATGAGAACTTTCGTTATCACTGTCGTCAAGAAAAGTTCCTCTCAATGTATCGTTCACAGTAGCCGGTTCAATATCGCTATCTGAAGAGCTCGCATAATCTAGGATGTCGCATTCACTTGCGTTCACTCTGTAAGCATCAACTTCGGCTGAAAACAATAACTTGTTCATATTCTTAGCAATGAGAATAATAAACCACAGTGATCTCTAATCGTTAAGACAAAAGTTGGACTCGACGCAAAATTTTAGAAACCAACTCTATGAACAATCCTGATCCATTTTTCCGAGATGTAATTGTAAAGACAACGATATGATTATTATACTGAAGATTGCTCACTGAAAGGATCCAGGGCTTTGACTGTCCCATCATCTTCTTCCGTTTCCTCTGCACTGGAGTCTGTCGGTTTAACATAATGATTTAAATTGAGCAGTAGCATCTCCGGCGTCTGGGGTAGACTGTGACGTGACGTAGATTTTATGCGTGCAATCTGTGCTTTCCTAGTATGTTCTGCACAATACCTATTGAACAGCAAATAATAAGATGTGTAGAACACATTTATAGCGATATGAAAATATATTGTTCCTCGATATGGGACGCTTCAATAAGGGCAGTTAAAACATTGGATATGGAATTTGTATACTGGAAGAAAAGAGTCCATGTATACGTGTGCTCACAAGACCCCACTATTTTTTTTATGTATAGTATAATAAAGAATTTTATAGCAAACAGTGAAAATATGCAACCGCTACAGTTAGAATAGGAAAAGTAAAAGATCAGTGGAACAGATTTGTATGATACCTTTTGTTTCAGGACGTACGGCATACATTAAAGTTTTAGTAAACCTTATTAAAATGCCTTGTATAATACTCACGATACGTCTCTTCTGTCAACTTTGGGCGCCGGATTCTGACATTTTCTGCCATTTGTATTATACACAAATCCGCATTGCTTGTAGGGTGCATTAGGATCTTCGAGTATGTGTCTCATACAGTACGAATGTCCCTCCACACACGGTTGCGTGCATTCATAGGAAGTATACAAGCATCCGTGAACTTGTTTCGTTCGTTTTGTAATCACTGATGGGGCAGCTGTAGGCATTGTTGCTTTTGGGACACGGAACATAACTTGCCTAAAATATGTCAACCCAAATATCATTAGCCCTGAGAAGAGTCTAGTGAGATCAATTACTTTCTACGCTATACGAGATTTTGTAGTTTTATCGACGTAATTGTCGCGATCGGCACTTATCAAAAAGCGCGGTATTCAGGGCGCTGAATCCATTCGGAAGTTGAGATTTTGTTCTATGTATTTGTATTCTTAACACATTGATGACCGGCCACGAGTTAACTTGTGTTTTCATGGCCAAACGTTGCTGACCGGTCACGAGTTAACTCGTGTTTGCACTTGCATCGGCTATTTTAATTTCTGAAACCCAGGGCAATATAGAATATAGCAAAATTTTGTTCATTGTGTTCAATCGCGTCTGCTTTATTATAAAAAAGTATACTTTTCTTGGTACTGAGGCTTTTATTACAATTCTAGTATTAGAAAGTGTCAAGAACGATGGAACGTGACGGTGAAGCATTTTTCAATAAATTATACATGAATGCTTTATATAGTTGCCCGAGTGATTTTTAAATAACTTGTAGTCATTTGGAAAATGATTATTGAAAATGAAATAACAAGGGCATAATCTAGCTCTTTAAAACGAAAGCACAACGAAATAAGATATACTATGTGCAAAATGTCTTGTCTAGATCTACGTAAATGACTGCTGTACATTTAATTATACGAAAAAATATTTATAAAGTTACATAAAATTTATGTCCAAAGTTTTATTTGAATTTATTATGCACGAACAAACTTTATTGAAGGTTATTTATATCGTTTTACTTCCATGTTCAATCATGAAATAATCACCGGTGACTTGAGACAGCTTTTGCTGAAAATAGCCGGTCAACAATGTGTTAAATGTGACAGGAGTGCAGGAGTGCCGTGCTATACGATTTACGTTTAACCCTTTGCGGTCGTATGTCTACTCTCAGCCACCAAAGCGTTTTTACCGTTCCGGTCGTATGTCTGCTCTCAGCCACCACAGCAAAGAACTATTATTATAGATTATTATATATATAAGATTATTATCTTATTATTATTATATTTAATATTTTATATATTATCTTATTATAGATTATTATATATATAAGATTATTATCTTAAATTGTATTTAAAAACTAAGCTTTTAAACCTAAGCTGCTATTTAACTGGTACCCTTAGGTCAAACAGAAATATATATCAGCTGTGATTAAAAAACCGGCTGTAACAAAAAATAATACTGTTGCTACCTATCCATCAGGCGATATTCTATTATTGGCGTGGAAAGA
This sequence comes from Cryptocheilus praepositus, assembly GCA_033815515.1. NCBI lineage: Eukaryota > Metazoa > Arthropoda > Insecta > Hymenoptera > Pompilidae > Cryptocheilus > Cryptocheilus praepositus. The sequence goes on along the minus strand of JAWWQZ010000119.1, from coordinate 1,659,952 downwards.
CAAGAAAATAGTCACCATACTAAGCAGGTACGATACCTCGGGCACAAAAACTATAAAAAGAAGGACGAAAGAAGGTGGCAACGTCAACATTAGCAAATCAAATGCTATTATAAATTATAATATGAATATGGGAGGTGTCGGTAAGACTGACTAGTTACCAAATTCATATTGTTTTACGAGAAAATTTTGCAAATGGTGAAGAACATTTTTTTATGGGGAACAGAAGTTTACACTGTCAATAGCTACATCTTATGTAAGGTGTCAGCAAAAAGAGAAAACAAGACGCCTATGTCACATTTAATATTTGTCCGTAAATTGGTGGAACAACTTGTAGATGATTTTCGTGAAGGAGCATCTCCAAAACTACATATGATTACTTAATGGTAAACTATATATATTGCTGCACTGTCAAAACGTAAAGAATAAAGATTGTTCTGTATGTTCAAACAGAAAAATCCAGGGCGGAAGACGCCAAACTAGTTATTTTTGCGACACATGTAATCAAAAAGCAGGACTTCATGTTGGATACTACTTTGAAAAATACCACACGATGGAGAATTATAAAATATAATTTTCACATAAAAACATTACATTAAAACACATTATTGTGTAAACATACATCCAAAGATCACAAAAGAATTAATAAATCTTGTTTATCCTTCATAATCTTGCATAATATGTATCACTCCTCGTTCAACGGAAATTAATTCCGACCAGTACGACACCCATGTCTAAATTTAATACGACCGCAAAGGGTTAAATGTGCAGGAGTGCCGTACTATACGAGGATTATGCTGTTACTTCTCTGGAAGTTTGCACAAAAGTCTGTACAATATAAATATAGCGTTACTTAACAGTTGCTTCTCTCGATCGATTATTCTTGTTATTTTAAAATGATATTTTCACTTCAGTTCAATCTTTATCGAGTTCTCAATTCGGAAATAGGCGGGAAATATGGCGATTTACCGCCGGAACCAGTGACACAACAAGCGATAATATTTGATACGGAAAATGAATAACTCCGTTCGAAATATTATATAATAGAAAATAATAGAGGCGGCGGAATTGGGATTTTGGCTTTTTGTCTTCTTTTTTAACGGAGATGCAGAAGGGTTGAAAGACGGTTTATCGACTAATGCGGTAGTGCGACGCCATTTTTGTACGTAACATGTTGAATGAAGTTTCGTCGATGTACGTACGAATTTGGAGAAAAATGCGGCGTATCAGTGGGTGCCTTTGATCGGCGGACGAAGCCGTGCCGTTAAAGCGTCAGACCAGGGTGCGTGAGATATTATCTTTCTAGACACTTACCGCGTGCAATTATCCCTGAACTTCCCGAGCTGGGAAGGACAGTGCGCGAAGCGTTGTCGTCGTCGTCGTTGTAGTCGTCGCGTAGTCGTCCGTTGTAGTCTTGGCCTAGCGTTCCGACGCCTCCCGGAAGATTTTCGCGGCCGAAAGAATCGCGGACGAAGTAAGGCGAGCTGCGCTCGAATTTTCCCCTCTCGATCCGCCTCGCGAACGAACGGGCTTCGCTCGTGAAAATTCACCTCGTAAACACGCTGGCCAGCCGAGATAACGGGATCGTCGTGCGGCACATCGCTCGCTCACACTCACACAACTAGCTCGAATATACGCTCTAGAGATATACGTCACTTCCGGCCATTTAAAGTTCCATACCTCTCCGATTGAGTAAACTACGTGATTCATGTGCCACCACTCGGCGAGAGTATGAGAAAAGTATTTCAGGTATGTTATGAAGTTGGTCTCTCTTCCTCTTGCGACTACGTTAGTTGAAGCTGTTGACGCATCGTCGACGCATTGACGCACATGTACCGACGACTTTTACCACTTTCGGGAAGAGAGCTGAGCTTTCGGTGCGGCTGAATCGCTGGGGAGGAGGTCGGGCGAAATTCCGCAGTAAAGCAGACACCCGAATCGTGTGAGTCGCGGACCTTTTTTCCTCTGCCCAGACGATACTCGATGCGCGCTTTGTCCAAGTCCCAGTGTGCGGCGATTTGCAGGTTATAAGTTTCGTCAAGCCACGCAGGGTGGTTCGCGGTCGTGTCTCAAGTGGAGCCTGGGTAATACTTTAGAAACGTATTGTGGAGGCGATTTTCGACGGATATGGGAATCGTTTGTAGGAATATCGTTTTGCCGTTGTCCGGAGAGCGCGTGGTAACCACCTCATGGCCTACCACCGAGTCGCTCGAACATTTCCGCTAGTGTCTTGTGCCTATCATGAGAGGCTTATGAATATTTCCATTAAAATCTTGCTATTACAACATTAGGTTACTGTTTGAAAGGGTTTTCGTCGAAGTTTTGGCGAGTTGTGCGTATAGGGGAAAGAAAGATGGAAGATGAGGTGCGTCTAATAGGGAAGGCGTAACGACGGATCGTCACCTATGTGTGATATTTCTAGAAAGTTTCGTCGAGGGAAAGAGTGTCGACCGTAGCGGTATTTCCTGGTTGCGGCGACGGTGACGGTGACGGCAACAACGGGGAGAATAAGAATAAGGACGAGGACGAGGAGGAGGACGAGAAGGAAGACAAGGACGTCTTCTGGAGCGGCAGTTCGAAATGACGCGCCACTCGGTGGCGACGGTGTCGCGCTAGGCAGTATTGCGCTAGGCAAGGCTCGAACCAGGCAGAATCCGCATCAAAGACAATTTTATGGAAGACGAGGGCGGAAATATCCGGACAGGCAGTGTCCAGACGAGGCAAGCGAAGAGAAGCGAGCAGTTGGGCGGGAAATTGTGCGGAATCGGTGGGAAATTGGTGCGTTATCGAGTAATTAAGGACGCATCGTCGATTATGCGCTCGATAACGCGGTCGCTTCCGGTCCGCGTAGTGACGTGAAGTTGCCTCGAAGTCGGTTCGTTCGTCGTTTCTCGCCTCCGCTTTCCCCGTGGTCCGTTCCTGTTGTCCTCCCCGCCGCTTTCACCGTCGTCACCGCCGCCACCGCCGCCACCGCCGCTCTCACTGCCACCGACCGATGTGAAGTGCGCGTCGTTTAGTGCCCGGAGCTGTGTACATATAAATGGCGGCTGACGAAAAATGGTACTTTACGAAGGAACAGCTCATAAACACGCCGAGCAGAAGATGCGGCATCGACGCGGATAAGGAGCTGAGCTACCGGCAGCAGGCGGCCAATTTTATCCAGGACATGGGACAGCGGCTCGTCGTGTATCCTTTTTCGAAAGAGTGCGTGTCTAGTTGTGTCTTCTTACCCCTCGGCATTCCCCTCTCGCGCTCCCTTTGCCCGTCAGAGCGTACGTGCTTTTTGCGCCTAGCACCGTCCGCGACTACTCGCCTCTACAGGCGTCAATTCGATGCAGAACCTCGAAAGACTCCTTTGCCCAACGAGAAATAGCCTCTCGCCGCGAGATGGGCCAATTTCCTGAGCCGCGCGGCTCGCAGAGAAGTACGGCCGATTCTCGCTGCCAGCGTAAACATGCGTCTGTGACGTTCGAGAACGTAGGTCACGCGTTGCCGCTACGATACTCCATATTGGATTTTGAGGCGTCGCGCGTGCCCCGAACAACGCAGCCCACTTATTTTCTCTTCTACGCCGCGTCAGGATGCTACTCAGCCCGGTCGCAAGCGGCATGGGCATGTCTTTTCAAATGAGGACAGGGAATAGGGTCACGTCGCCGAACCACATTGTTTGCCAAGTCATGCCTTGACAGTAGTACCAACTGAACATTGGGTTACCTCCTCCGACGCAAGTATGGCTTTCCATTCTTTCTAACGCACGCACAGACCCTTTTGTGCGAGTCGTGTGTCTCACGACAGGACTTTGCTTCCTCCGATAAGGTAAACTCTTGTCATTAACGCTACTCTAGCATACGTTTTCAGCGCTGATCGGCGACTTGACTCCAAGCGTCGTTTCTCCTTGTCGAATAATTCTTTGGCTATAGACAATCTATGACTCTGACAATTTGCATGAATCTCACACGTTGTCAGAACGCTTGAAAGGGTTATGTCCCACGCGTCCTTACCCCCGCTCCGTAAAGAATAAGAGGTAGGAGCGCGGAGACAAGCCGTAGTACAGTCTCCCCTGTAACATATAGAGTCGTTGCGGCACCTAATATCGTTATCGTTAAGTTTAGCTTTTTTTCTTGGCTAAAGTAAAGTATATTTCTCTTCCAGACAACATCGCTTTTAGATTTATCGTCCTGTTTCATGTTACACGTTGATTTTTATATTTTCAGGCATGTCGTTATATCTTTTCCTCGTCGATAAATTTTCTATTGAACTTGGGAAGACGCTATTAAAAGTTTCGATCCTTATGATTATATCAATTATATGGTGTGACGTCTTAGCTGACTTAATCGAACCTGAATTATTATTTATCAAGTTATTAGGCGTCTAGGATGACAGAACGTGTGATTATGGGAGTATGCAGAGGCATACGGATACGCAGTATCATTTTAACTCTGAGAAGTTCAAGTTAACTTTTTCAATATATGTACACCGCTCATTGAATAAATTGTTTTGAGTATACACATTGTTCTATTTTCTAATCTTACCATTTAATGTAATTTATGTAAAAATAGAAACACAATGAACATGTTCATTTTCATAAATCCTTCTGTTTTTTTTTTTTACAACATCATAATTACATTTCTTCTTTTATGTTATGTCAGTAGAAGAACATAATAGTATGTATCGGTGGCATAATTATTTCTAGTTGACAATATGCTAGCATATAGTCCGCATCATAAATAGTTTCTGTGAATTGGGACTGACATTGTTACTTCCATGGGCACTTGTTTTTTAACAACTAGCGAGTTTTCGTTTTATGGTATAGCGTGATTCGTATAGGTGTTTTGTATACGTGCTATCCGATCATAGTACACTTCTTTACGTAAGCGAAACATCAGAAAGAAATACATATACGTCGTATAGAACAGTGGATATAGTTATAAAAATTGTATCGGTGTGTGAGATTTATGTCCGCTTAAGTCAAAGGAGAGGACAGTAAATAATGAGTCAGAGAAACTAAAGTATTCGTGTTATTCTCTTTGACACAAAAATAGGGTAGCGTTATAATTACATTAAATGATCTATAAGCCATACTTGCTACAAGAGCAGATCTATATATAAGTTGTAGGTCCCTGTTAGTTATTGTATTTTCTCTTATATATTGTCTGATATATTCCTTTATCGAACGTATATAGATCACAATTATGTATCAACACGGCGATAGTGTATATGCACAGATTCTATGTGTTTCACTCGCTGCAGCAGTTCCACAGGAACGCTATTGCGGCAGCAGCACTTTTTTTAGCAGCAAAGGTTGAGGAGCAGCCAAGGAAGTTGGAACATGTTATTAAAATGGCACATATGTGTCTTCACAGGGATCAACCGTCGCCTGATGTCAGGTCTGAGGTATGTGTAAAAGAAACAAAACTTGTCCTTTACCTATGCCAGGTTCTTTAAAAACACCTTTTCTTCTAGCAATACCTTGAGCAGGCTCAAGACTTGGTATTTAATGAGAATGTCCTGCTACAGACATTGGGGTTTGATGTTGCCATTGATCATCCCCACACACACGTTGTCCGATGTTGTCAACTGGTTAAAGGTATGTAGGCAAAGTGTAAATAATACGTATTCAAGCAGTCGTTAACTCCAACGTAGTTGTCCTGTTAACGCTATACTATGTTGCACGCATTAAAAGTTTCTTACATTTGTTTTCAGCGAGCAAGGACTTAGCCCAGACTTCATACTTCATGGCGTCAAACAGGTGGCTACACATTATTTCCTAGTATCTCTTACTCTTAGCAGTCTTCTGGTCATAGACGCCAGTTGGATCGTAATTCCCAGCTAAGACTGTCAGGCAATAGCCGCTGGCGCAACATTCTGACCGATCAGTATTTCTTTTAAAAGCAAAGTAAACAGTAATTACAATTTTACGTGCAAGATATACTATTGAACGTGGGTAAACACATGTTCACAGTTACATAGCATAGAGATAATGCTACATTTTGCACTAATTCACATTTTGCACAAGTTTTTTTCTCTCTTTTATCTTTTATCAGTTCATTCCATGTTTACTTTGATTTTATGTGGGTAGTATTTTACTTGTAGCGATCACGTTCAAATGCCAACATTAGCTTTTGGGGAGGAATGTTGCGTTGCAGTCGCGGTAATGTCTGATTCTAAAGAGAGCACATGCCAAAGTGAAACGAAGTTTATTTCGTACACTAAGTTCACGATGAGGATTGCTTAATCGAAAGGTAAATGGAATATTCTTAAAGACTGAACGTTTATTCTTTACGTTATGCGGTATACTGGCCAGTGTTTATTTTTATTTTTACAATTACTCATAATGTTGACGTTTAAGTTCGGACAATACTTTTACTGCGATGGATGCGGCGTGACGCATAAATCTTAGAGAAATTTTTGTTGAAAGAGTGTTATGCATCAAAACGGAGATGGAGGTACAATGACGATAAAATCAGTCAACGAACATTGTCACTAATGCTATTGTGAGAACAAAGTAATTGAAAATGAATTCCTGCGTACCAGACAATAATCCTCATGGGAGTGATTGGAATAAATTTTGGCAAAACTTGGTATGTCCGAACAAGATATCAGACGACCGCGTCGCGACTGTTACTTTTTGCGCAATAAGCGAATTCTTTCATCACCGGAAGAAATTCGTCCTATCCATATGTTAAAATAAATCAGAAGATACGGAAAACGTAGGGAATTGCTTACTAGAAGATTCCTTATTGCGTATTTACGGTACCATTTTGATGGACAATGGTCCGGTGGGTACATTCAAGTGATTAAGTCTTTTCATTAGTGTCCTTCTTTTCAGTCTGCATTTGACAACCATGTGCCTGCAGTACAAACCAACGGTAGTGGCGTGTTTCTGCATCCACCTTGCTTGTAAATGGTCGAATTGGGAGGTATGACAGTTTACTTTTGTCATTTACCCGTATATACTCGTATTTTACCACGTATATACATGTATGTATCTATGTATTTATATATTTATAACGGGACTTTAACGGTAACGCACAAATCAAAATTGGCAATCCAAATGAAATGATATAATTTGGACTTGGCAGTGAATGGGTTTAAAATGTGCATTGTACGCTATCTTTATGTTTTCTCACTTAAATCCGTTTCTCTCTGTTTCACGTATGCTAATTAAGAGTTTTGTCCGGAGATGCAAGAAAATGTATACATTATTTTGTTCTCATAAAATGTTATTAAACGACTTTGTAATGTTGCGTTTGTGTCGTGTACCACAGATACCACAAAGTACGGAGGGAAGGCACTGGTTTTGGTATGTCGACAGAAGTGTGACTTCTGAGCTGCTTCAACAGCTCACGGCTGAATTCCTTCACATATTCGACAAATGCCCGTCAAGGTTAAAACGAAAGATAATGAGTATATCAGCGAACCAAAGTCCAAGTATCAACCATCCAAGCTTACCAAATTCACCATTCGTAAGTGTTTACTTCACTGATTACAGGTTTTCTTTTTTGGCGTGGGGTTAGTTTAACTGTTCGCATTCTGAATTTATGTCGCAGGCATAGATTTGGATTTGTAAACTTTAAGTCCATATTGATGTTAAATAGTAAGGACTATACCATTCCGTAAATGTACGTAGATGAATTCGTATTGCGTTGAAGAGGAAGTATATAAAAATCGATCTAATCACTCAGAAATAAAATAGTTTCATACGCTCAATTTGACTTTTCTGGTATTGCTAACACATTAGCACTGTGTTGAATATAATTTAGCTGAACATGCTATTACGTCGGTAAAATCGTGGAATTTTGAATTGAAATATATGCGAATCGCCTGAGATAAAAGAATGAAACGAAATGAAATGGCAAAAAGTTGGAGATTATGGCGGAAAAAGGTATGACGGCGCTGTTACGTTACATGTTTACAGGATGCCGAACCGCGTAAAGTACAATCTCCTGCAACGTCGCTGGACGGCAGTGGTCCATCTTTCCACTCTAGCCGGCCCCATCACATCGACAAACAGGAGGAAAAGAAGCCAGTGCCATCGGTTTCCGTGAGACCGCCGGTCGATTATCGGGAGTACCGGGAGAAGAAGGAACGGGAACGACTAGAGCGAGAAAAGGCTGCTACTGCTGCTGCCGCCGCCGCTGCTGCTGCTGCTAGTGCTGCTGCCGCGGGAAGCGGAAGCGGAGGCGTAAGCGCAACCGCCACTGGCACTGTCACTGCCGGTGGGTCTGGGAGTGGGACCGCCAGCAGCGTCGTCTCCGCCAGCACCGCCTCCGCTACTGCGACGCAGCCGAGCAGCGCAACGACGACACCGACGACCGCCACCGCTCAGCTTCAAACTCACATCACCGACGTCGGCAAGCAGCACCATTCGCATCATCACAAGCCTGTCTCCGTCAACGTTCCCGGCAAACACCCCCTTCAGTCGGGTCAGAAAACAAGTATGCACCACAATCATCACCACAGACCCGAACTGAAGGTAGGCCAGCCCGTACTGCAGAGACATTCGACGAGTAATCAGCAAAGGGAACCGGGAAGGGATTCGAATAGGCAACGAATGCAACGGGAATACTCGTCCAATAGCGGCTCCGGTACCGTTCCGATCCACTCACACGGTCACGGTATTCATCAGTCGAAGGACGCCGGATCGGACAGTAATTTTTCCGAGTCCTCGTTGCATCGCGGTGACATGGGTGGCCTGCTCCAGGACTCTATTCCTCACGGAACCGCGCAAGAGAAACTTAGTAACAATAATCACAGTGTGCACAGGGTGAGTTCGTCCGATGCGAAACATTTGCCGCACGACAAGAGGGTTTACGATCCAAGGCACAGTAAGGTGGCGGCGGTCGAGCATCGAAAAGATGCCGGTGATCAGAAGGCGTACATGAAGTATCCTGATCCGTCGAGAGTCGATCGGCAAAGGAAGACAGATTCGCTGGAACAGAGGTGCGAGGAAGTGAGGAAATTGATAGAGAAGCCTTTGCCGCTGCCTAAACCGACCATGGAGGCGCCGTACGTCGGCAATGCGCAGAAGCAGCCTCATCACAAATTCAATCAGCCGGAGAAATTGCTGGGCGCTAGCGGCGGCGGTGGGCTTTCTGCCGATGCGAAATTGCAAAACACGTTCACTCAGGAAAAGTCGCCCACGCCGCAGCTGTCGCAGAAGTCCTCCGGCTCGAAGAGCTCATCGAACCAGCAGCAACAGCACATACACGGCGTGTCGCAGATATTGAAGGATACGATAAAGAACGGTAACTCGCAGTCTTCGTGTCTCAGTCTGAATAATATCGACGACCCGAAGGCAGAGAAACGACCGCGACATGACGATGCCGAAAAGTTGCCGACCGACCTGCTCTCTAGTATGCAGCAGACACCGCCCATAACGAAACACAAGTCTCTGTTCAGTCCGGAGAAGGTGCCAACGACCCGAGAGTCGCACTCACAGAGGCCTAAGTCGAAACAGAAGACGCCGCCGTCGGCCGTGAAAGTTCCTAAACAAGAGCGCTTGCTGGAGGCGACGACGTCGTCGGCGTCTTCGTCAAGCCTCAATATAGTATCACCCTTCGCGAGTCCCCCTAGCGTGCAAGACTCGATATCGATGAAACGATCAGCTAGCGACATTGCCGCCACGATGACGACGATAGCAACGACGGTGACGACAACGACGTCGATGACAACGTCGTCGACAACGATATCGCACAAGAGACATCGTACGTCCAGTTCGAGTGAGAACGATCAGCAGCAGCAGCAGCAGGTGAAGGTGAAAATCGAGGAGTCGAGTTTCGAGGCCATGAAGCTGTTAGGTAGCACGAGAGTGCCCGAACTCATTCAGCCGATCAGAGATAATCCGACGAACGGGAGAGGAACATCAGTGGCCAATGATCTTAAACCTCCTGAGCTGATCAAGCCGTTTGAACCTGAACCCTCTCGCTACGCTGTCATGTCACAGCTTCAGGCTAATCAGCAGGGTATGACAAACGGGCTCGATACGAATGCTGTGAAGCAGGAGTCTCAAGAGTTCCATGTGAAGAAGGAGAAGGCTGAGTTACCTCTAAAGTCAGAGCAAGTGAAAGTAGAATACTTGTCGCCTATGAAATCTGCCCAGAGTATTAGTGCGCTTCTACAGGAACCTCTTGCTCCGATGCCGTCTCTTCTACAAGGAATGCAGCAACTTAGTCAAATAACACCGCAACAGGCTCACCAGGAACAACTACAACAACAGCAGCAACAGCAACAACAACAACAACAGCAGCAGCAGCAACAGCACCAGTCGCATCATCAGACGCATATGCACCATCATCACCACCATCATCATCAACATCAACAGCAGCATCAGCATCAGCATCAACACCAGCATCCACATCAACATCAGCAACAGCAACCGCAACCCCCGCCGCCAACTCTACTACAGTCACAGCAACCGCAAACAATGTCCCACACTCTTCTGATATCTGAGCATCAGATGCAAGCGCACTGTGTATCAACCGGAAACGAAACGACGGTAGCGTCAACGGTGGATATCAGTGCTCTTTCCGCCCCTCCTGTTCATACGACCCCGGAAAGTGTAGTATCGGTATCGACATCGGTAGTCACGCCAGCGATTGCCGCACCGGTCGAAGAGAAGAAAGCTGAAAGTCACCACAAGAGTGAGAAGAAGAAGAAAGAAAAGAAGCACAAGCATAAGGATAAGGACAAGATGAAGGAGAAACACAAGAGCAAGCATAAAGAGAAGAATAAAGAGAAGCATCGGGAGAAGGACAAAGACAAAAGCGACGAGTCGCTGCTCGCCGTTCCGATAAAGATCACGATTCCGAAGGATAAGCTTAATTTAAGCGGCGACACGGCTTCAGGTGGCAGCGGTACAGCACTAGCGGACAAGAATAAATCACCGCAGAGCACCGGTTTGAAGATCAAGATTCCAAAGGAACGTTTAAAAGGTACCGGAGATGGTGTCTCGAGTTCGCCAGCGCAACCGATTCAAGCACCCCTGAAGATAAAAATCCGCACCGACGGCATCTCCAGGAGTTCGTCGTCCGGCGTGCCCATGACGACGACAACGACGACTACGACCACCAGCGGTGGCTCGGACTTCGTTGGCGAGAGTCGAAAGAGGGAACGGGCCGATGTCAGTGAGAGTCCAACGAGCACTGCTGCTCCTCCGACGAAAAAGCAACAGCATCATCACCATCAACAGCAGCAGCAGCAGCAGCAGCAACAGCAGCAGCAGCAGCAGCCGCACCATCACCACCATCATCACCATCACCATCATCAGCAGCAGCAGCAGCAACAACAACAGCAACAGCAGATGTCCTCCCTCTCGTACGGGCAGCAACAACAACAGCAGCACCAACAGCACCAGCAGCAGCACCATCGTCCCGGTGAGAGGCAGAACGGCAGGCACTATAGCTCGAGCAGCAATAATAAGGTACGTGGAGGCGGTAGAGGAGGCGGCCGCCAATATGTCGCGCGAGGTCCAGCATCAACTACCGGATCGTCTTCGGCCGGACATTACTCCGCCGTCGCGGGCAGTGTTCAGCGCGACAGCTACTACAGCCAGCAGCAGGATGTCGCTGCCGCCGGATACGGTGGCGGCGCCGGCGCCAGAAACTCTCATCATCCTCATTCCGCGCGCTCAGACGGTGGCGGTGGCGGTGGCTATCCGGCCAGACAGTCCCAAGAGTCCTACTTCTTTGCCGGGTATCCGCCACCGCCGTCCATGTACGGCCCTGCCGGGTATATGTACGATGCTATTTATTATCAGCAATACCAGCAGCAGCAGCAGCAGCAGCAACAACAGCAGCAACAGCAGCAGCAACAGTACACGATGTACCCGGCGGGAAATGTCATTATGACGCCCGACGGAGCGATTGACACGTCCGTACCACCGCCTAACTTGCCGCCGAACATGCGACAGGGCGGTTTGGGATCCGGTCGGCAGCAACGGGTGAAAACGCCACCGCCGCCTCTGCCGAGCGGACCACCGCCCAGCTCCTCGCCACCCCCGCCACCGCCCCCGGAGTAGCCTCCTTCCAAATACTGTCTTGTCTGGCTAATTCGTAGAAAATTCACCTGCAACCGTAGTTTTCTCATTGTAGCGAATTAGTCATTTCGTCCTCATCCTCCTTTTCTTCGCATCAAGGATCTCAATCGCCGAGTCGTCGCACGAGCTGATATCGTTTCTCGCGATTTTCTCTCGAGCGTATGATACGGAGCTTCAGATCACGGATGACACGTAGTACGAAATATCAGACGATCGGATCGGATCTCTACGATCGGGAAGTTTCGTGTAAGGAAGTTTTTCTTGCATCTGGCAACCGCTATGTAGATACACCGTGTAGAGACATCCGTCGTCGATCAACGGGAAAGAATTTCTAGTTCCATTCCAACTTACCCCGATGTACCCGACTTTCCTCTACGACTAAAGTTTGCGAATGGTAGATAGTAGAACAGCATGACATTGTACATCTCTTTTACCTATTTGTCACGTATCACCTCTTCTCAAATCTTTCCCCGTTTATTAGTTCATTTAACCCCACCTCCCCTCACGTAGAGTATCTTCGTAGAACAAATCTTTTGAGCGTAGACATAGATTCTTCGTACAACGTGGACGAGGAATAGGACCTTAGTTAATGATCCAAAGAGTGCGACGTTGGTGTCACGAAGACGATAACGACCATTAGCTACGCGCTAAAGAAAAAGAACGCGAGGCCTAGTCTCAATTGGCATGAACGAGTAGAATATATCGCGATAACATGTTATCGTGCGATCAAATATAACGCGTACAGAATACATGAGATCACATCTGACAGCGAGAAACCGACAAACGTGTTGTAATAACTTCGACTACGCGTTCGTTATCGGCTTGAGATATAGGCTAATGAAAAGCGAAAGAAAGAGGAAACGTTCGGCAGTTAATTTCTCTTTAACGCGGATCTGAGTCGTATCAAACTTAATTTGGCAACGGTTGCCTCCAAACTTAGTTTGGACCGATCATCGAAATAAATGTTTTTCAATAGATCGCAATGTACATAAGCGTGTATATAGTTTTCGTCTAGCACGGGTATGAAGCACCGATTAATAGAAGACAAGGCAAACGCGAACCTTACAGAAAATATGGGAGATGACAAAAAGCATTTGCTTCAGAACACTCAAGCATGAAACACTGCCAGATACAGTAGCGAGAAAGAAATATTATTTTTCCCGCTTCATAATTGCAAGCAAATAGATGGTATATTTTAACGGATGCTCAACTTCGATACCATGGAATCAGTGCGGAGTAGGGAAGTGCGACCGCGAAGAAAGCAGATGGTTTCACAAACATATAGCGAAACATATAATAGATTGTATCGGAGAAAAGGAACGAGAGAGAGATGGAGAGAGAGAGAGTGAGTTCGTCAAGCTGCTAGGACCTTAGATTAATTACGGAAAAGCATAATTTAGTTCAGCGTGCATTCTCCTTTGCAGGCAAAGGTTTATAATGGGAGAGAAAGAGGAGTGCAAAGTGATACACTATTATGATCGAAAGGGAAAGAGGAATTCTAGATAACTTAAATGGTAACAATTATGTGTATAATATACATGTTAATGGGGTGTAACGTATTGTGTAATCAGCGTGTACATGGACATGTTAGGTATTCGTTTAGGACCTACACAAATTTCGTCGAATTCTCCGTTAGTGAGTTTCATGATCATTCTTCTATCTCGCGTGTGCGATGGAAAATCATTAATCGATCGATTAACAGTAAATAAATGAATCGTCAACGAGCGGTCTATCACTGGGCAATGATTGACGCGCGATATCAAATCTTTTATGGTTGACACGTACACTGTTACGCGTGTATATCTTATAATAGCGTAAATAATTGTTTCCTCTACTTTTCCGTCACGCAATTGACACGCGGTTTAATGATCTTTCACCGGCTGGCAAGGGATAACGAAGGTGTGAAAGGGAAAATCTGTACGATTGCTGCGACACAACACGTGAGAGACCGAGCATAAGTAACGCAATGTATAAAAAAAGTACAACCCTTAATGAAATTGTCAAGTCAAAAAAAGCCCCATTTCAGCAGAATATCACCGTACACTGATCGCTGAGAGTTCTCGAAGGTGTTCTTTTTCCGGATTTTCTGGAAATTCCAATTCCTTTGACACGCTCTTTCGTGTTGTGCCGCAATCGTAACGTGCATCCCATCGGCGAGTACTTCTTTTGCGAATTTTCACGATACACACGGACTGACCGCCTTGCCTTCGTTGCAACAAAGGACGAAGCGTCTATAAATATGTTTATAATTACGATAGTTGTTTCATAGTGAAGAGGTTTTTCGAGAGTGTAGAAGTGATATATAAGTTAGAAAAAGGAAGAAAGGGACAGAGTGTGCGCGCGCGCGTGGGTGGGAGAGAAAGAGAGAGAGAGAGTGTGGTTGAGAGAAAGTGAGAGAGAAAATAGTGGATGGAACGGTGTGAGAGTGAGAATGAGAGTGTGTGAGTGGAAAACGAGTGCGCTCAGTTCGGCGCGACAAATCATATATTTATACAAATTATACCTACTTCTAAGGGACACTTACGCGACTCTTAGCCTTAAGTTTGCCTTAAGTCGCGAGAGAGATTTTTTATCATGCGCGATCCGCGCTAATAATCTATTTGCCAAGTAGTAGTTAGGTCAAGACTATAGAACGGTGTGACACATCGAGTAGAGAATGAGACGTCAGCTTACGTCGGTTAGAAAAAGAAAAATGAACGGGGGAGTGTTCTTCAAGCGCTTTCGACCGTATAAGATACTTTATTCGTTGACAGGATAATTTGACGAAAGCAAAAAGGAAGAGTACGATACAAAGATATGAGAAATAGAAGCTCAGTGCTTTTTGCGAATAGCGTTGTACGGTAAAAACGGCCGTTATCGCGAGTCAGAAGATTTCATTTTTTATTTCTTTCCCCATTCTTTCTTTAAACCGATATAACCGGATTCATTGAATTTCTCGACGATCCGGCGTGTACGTCGTACTTGCTTTACTTTTATATATTTATTTCGGTTACTTCTTGTCGGTATTTTCAATTTAAATATTCTTAAGGCCATTGTTACAGTTGAATTTTTCTTTGGCTTCTGGGTTAAAACGGTATCCGTAGTTGTTAGCGGTCAAACCAGGAACGGCGCGACTCCAAGTTCGAAGAACGCAGAAAGAATTCCGGTTACCGAAATCCCCCCCCTTCTTTAATTCTAAAGTTGCGGACCCGATCGAGCCGTAGACAATATACCTGTTGTGTAGAACAAGGATCATTGACAGAACAAATATGAACTCAGGAATGTATCGAAAAAAAAAGAAACGTAGCGGAGACATAGTGCGATAATATATTATAGATTGGTTGTGTACACACTGAAAGTGCGTTTATATATATACATTTATACAGGGTGCAGTGCGGTTGCAGTTGACGGGGTAATTGTAAATGATAGAGTGTTGACGTATTGGAATTGTCTAAGTTCGCGCTAAACGGTTAGTCATAATAGAAGAGGATTTTTATTTATCTTCCTTCGGTGAGTTTTTCGGTTTCTTCGTTAAGTGTGATCGCGCGCAAGAGGCGACGGTCGTGAGGATGCAACGTCAGTCTTTCGCGAAAGGAAAAAGTTCGAACTCGAATGTGAGAGTTTTCGAAGGACAGCCGTTACATCGTCACGATCATCTTGAAGATTCCTATAATAGAGAGATGCTAGGGCAGCGCATCCACTCTTCTGATATATTCTTCAGGAGAATAGGACCGGCGGGCGGCGTGCTTTCGATTAAGCGAATACGAAGAGTTTCAGAGGCATATGTACTTGGAGAAATGCACGGTGCGTTTCCGGATGAACGGGAAGTGATAGTAGTAACAGAAACTGTCGGAGAGCGAACGATTGTAGTCTAATTATAAGATAATTGCGCTCGTAGAATGTGCGAGAAAGATGAATGAGAGGAACGATGTTGCAACTAAGCGAAGAGCGCGACACTCAAGTGACGTGGATAGGGATATACTTTTTTTTTCTTTCTTAATTGTGCAATCGCGTCATACGTAGGAAGACAAAATAATTGCTAAGGTAAATAATGTCTCTGTAGCCACTTTTTGTATTATTATTCGAATTGCGAGAAATTTTATGAAGGGCAGATAACGTATATTTATGTATATATACGAACGCATATACGCGGAACACACGCAACACGTACGTATATTACACGTTACACATCGGCACACTTGTGATGATGATGATGATGATGACGATGACGACGATGATGATGATGATGTTGGACGACATGAAAATATATCGGTCTATCGTGCAGAGGAAAGAGAGGAAAAAAAGTACACACAGCCCACATACACGACGTGCCCACGTGTGTGAACAGCGATCGATATGAGTGATAGGTGAGAGAGATATATGAACGTTAAGTCGAGGGAAGAGGACAAATTTGTTTAACAATGAATATATACATATATGTACATACATATAAATGTATGTATGACACGCAGCTATTGCATTGATTCTCTGTAACAGTGTATATTGAATCATCACTTGTCGCGTACGTTACCTGTTTCGTATTATGTACGACATACGAGATTTTATCAAAACACACATATGTATTCGTATATCTATGTATATTTGTATGCATACCTGTGTATGTATCTATATATACATATATATGTGTGCGTGTGTGGGTGTGTGTATGTGCATGTATCCCCCTGGACATGTAATTCATGGTTAAGAGGAACAGGAAATATTAAGTTTTCACTGGCTTACCAGCCACGAAATAGCGATTTCGTAATTTTACTTTTTATAACAAGGCACTTTTAATCGACAAAAAAATTTGCCGTTCAATTAACCATCGACAAAGACCGAATCGGCGGGTTTCGCGTCGTCACTGAGAATCGAGTCGAAATCGAGAGAAAAGGGTACGAACCGAGAAAAGGAATGAGAATCCTAGCAGGAACCGTACGCGCCACGTGTTCGACCAAGAAATGATAAAAAAAAAACAACAACAATATATTAAAAAAAAAAAGAAAATAAAAACAACGCAAATAAACGTTCTGTGGAAACGAAATGTACCTTAGTGATTATTTTGTCTCTCTTTTAACACATACCATATTTATATCTATATACATATACATATGTAAGTGTAATTTATATAGCACACACCGTATTGTCGCATCTCTTTTGTATACTAACATATATCACCGCAGCAGTTCAGTGCAGTGCAGTCATGCGATTTTATTGTCATATAAAATCATAGCTCTCAATATACATATATACGTGAAACAGAGCACGCTCCCGCAAGCACAGGCAAGGATAAAGTAACTAAGTCGTTCGCTCTTTCATTTGCTCGCTTTTTGGTGAAGGGTATCATGATCATTGCTACCGTTGTTGTTGCCGTTGTCTTTCTCGTTATCATTGTTGCTACCATTATTGTCAGTAGAATTATTGGCATGTTTAGCATGTATGTGTGTGGGTGTGTGTGTGTGTGCGCGCGCGCGCGAATCTTGCATGGGCATAAGTGTGAGAAAAATTCATCACATTTCGTAACGTATGCATGGCCGAAATTGTACGCTTATACCTTTGTGGATTCTTAGTTGATCCATTTTGAGCCATTATTCCTCCCATCTTTGTCGACCGTAAGACCCTATTCGCGCTTAGTATAGATATTGGGAAGTTTTCAGATGAACAGATTCGCTGACCAGTATGCTCAGGACAAGAGAGTATTTAGTTAAGTTTATGATTCTAATTGGTGAATCCATGCTAGGACGCGGAAAACTTTCAGTCGGCGCAATGGACTGGTTTTGTTATCGAAAGTTCTTGCGGAAGTCCTGCTTTCCTTTATCTGCTTTCTGACCCAACGCGATATCGAGCAATTTCATTTAGTATCACAAGAAGTTAGTGCTTCCTACACAGCACTCGACGTAATCATTTTAGACACGATTTCAGTATAATTTATCGGATAATGTTGAAAATGATGCCAATATTGCAATGCCATCACACTTAATATATTGGTTCGATATATTAATGTTTGGGCGCAGAAAATATTTAGATGAGATAAATTGTAATATTTGAATAAGCGGACATTGATCGGATAACCGCAACGAAAGACTAAAATTTGCAGTGACGTTTTTATGTTCTCTGCCGCGAAAGATTAGCTTCGAATTGATGTTGACTTTCGGTAAAATTTAGTCATTAGATTCTTTTTAGGTCTACAATATGTGGGCGACGTATTAAGTAAATGGACGCTCACTCCGTACGTGATTGTCAGAAATAGCTTAACACTTAAAGAATCGTTAATGTTTCTATTTCTTGAATAGAGATGTTTTTAATAGGAAAACTATTGATTTCTGTCTGTTGCGACATTATTTGTTCTTTAAGTTGCGACATTAGGAGTTCTTTAAGTGTTGAGATTAGAGAGAGAGAGAGAGAGAGTTAAAGTAGGGATATTGACGTCGGTGATGACGTCGGTGATGACGAATGAGAAGAATAGAAAGAAGACGAAGGTATTGAAATAGCGTGTATTCACGTTCGTAATCACCACCGACGGGCATCTCTTAGAGGAGTGAGTTCCGGTGTCGGAGGTAAGAGGGATTAAAGGAGGTTTATTTTTGCAGGAAAAGCATACGTCCAGTCACCACAAGAGTTCGAGTAAGCTCTCGCAGCAGTCGCACGCTACGTAGTATCAAGAAACGTGGACGAAGCGTCGCTAGTAGCGAAACGGAAAGAGCAGCCATAAGGATGTCCTTTTAGTCCGACGTTCTTTCCCGAGGCCGGAGCCCGGCCATTCTTGCTTCGCCCCTCGTCAGCTAAATCGTCAGCTAAAATAAAAGCTCCCGTGAGAGGTGGTAGTGGCGATACGAGGACGAGAATGATAAAGATATTCTTACTCAGGTCGAATTAGCATTGCGGTAGTTTAAATAAGTGAGATGCGTCTCATTTCGTCCTCCGAATGTCGTTCGAGCGACCGGATTCTCCACGGATTCTCTTAGTATTCCTTTATTTCTTCACGTACGCAAAGTTGTACGGAAAGTTGTACGGAGGAAACATGTAGACGCGGGGTGACAGAGAAGAGAGGGGACAGTGAGAGAGAAAGATTGATCTCCGATCGATTCGTTGCGCAGGGACATTAATAGAGAGCTTTTCAAGAGATTGCGGCGAGCATATTAGCGTTCTTTCAACTAACACCTTGCCTCTTGAGAGTAAATTCTGCGTTACTAGGATAATATTCGAAGATCGGAGCGAGGACATTTTTGATCTCAGTCGCCCCTAACGAAGTCCCGTTAGGCTGTTCGCTCATTCTCAGTTACGATCTGTTCACCACGTTGACACGTTGATTCTCGTTACCGTTCACCCCATTACAGATTCTGCATTTATACGATCGAGAGATTTTATAACATTTTCCTCAGGCTCAAACGTTGAAACTTTTTTCACAAATAATATTAAGCTCGTTTCTCTCCGCGCGTACTTCGTTAACGATTCATATCTCGATTTGCCTTAACGCGCCAACGCGTCCTTTATACTTTCTCCGATTTTCCCCGAAATCGCGCTAGATCGAACCGCCGAGAAAAGCGACCGAACCACCCTTCTAACCTTTCTTAATAATTCTTATAATTCTTGTCGCGCGTAAAACATTATGTACTATCAAAGGTCTGATATACATTCCGTTGAATACGTTCGAGTTTGATGCTTTAACTCTCGGATGCGAGGAAAGAAGGGGAAAAGGGAAAAAGGGAAAAGGGGAGAAAGGGGAAAAAAGAAAGAACCGCGCAGTGGAACCGAAAGTGCAATCTTTTTTCTCCCTCCACGTAAAAAAAAAAAGCGAAACCTTTACATCGAGCGTGTAAAGATTTTGCCGGAGAGTAAAAGGCTTCTTGCGCAACGCGCATGGTTACATTTTCTGCGTCGATTTTCATAAAAACGATACGTCTAAACTACACGCAGTAGTGTACAAAAATAATAACGATAATGTTAACGATAACACTACTAGCTAATAATCCTACTAATAATGGTTACGATACTAATAATGATAATAACAATAATAGTAACGATAATAACGATAATAGGAGTAACGTCGATTGATCAATCTGTGCACATAGACGGTAAAGGGGTGTGTCTGAGAGTGATTGTTTACGCGTGCGTGCGTGTGTGTGAGTGAGAATGAGCAGCAGTCGTTTACTTAGTTAGCGTTAATGTGGAACCGGGCGAGTGATACTTTTTACGAGTTGTGTTTCGTCTCGTCGTTCTTTCTCGGAAACGAATGTACTTTTAAAGTAACGCCTGTATGACTGTCCCTACAACGAAGCGATTGTTTGTCATCTAGACAAGAAAACGGTCTTACGGTACAAGCGAGAAAAGAAAGTTTTAGAAGAAGGAGAAGAAGAAGAGTAAACGAAACGCTTGGCTCTCTTTGTCCGATTTTCACCCATGCGGTATTTATTCATGACATTTTGTTGTTGTAAATAGTTCCGACCCCCCTCCCCCCTTGCATAATATAGGAAATAACTCGATCATACTATACGCCACTTAGTATAAAGGACTATTGATAAATAATATTAATATTATTGTCAGACTGTAAATAAAATTATTTTGTATGCCAAAATAAACCAAATGGACGACTCTGAGGCGTTACGAGTTAACGACGCGTTGTAGCGAGAAAGCACATACTCACGATATAGATTTACATCCGATATATATGTATATACATATATATATATATATATGCGTATGAAAGGAAATGAGAAAGGAAAGGCGGAGGACAGGCGCGAATAGAACGATCAATATGAGACACGTGCGCTACTGACGAACGTTTCTTTGCAATTCGTAATGAGAAGAATAAGGTGAAAAAAAGTGGACTGTATGCTCGTGGAAAGATGTGTTCGTTTTGCTACTGTCTGACTCGTAATTTGATCGAATCGAACGCCCAACGCTGACTCTGATTTTCTATAGCATAGACACGTGAGCGAGAGAGAGAGAGAGAGAGAGACGTCGACCGTTCGATCGAAGGGACTTAAATGAATGGAGAGTGCGTGAAAGGCGTTATTAGCAATAAAATAAAAGAGAAGATTTTTTTTCGTATTCGAAGGTTCGCTGTGTTGTTGTTGTTGTTGTTGTTATTGTTGTTGTTCGTCGTCGTCGTGATGTGATGGCGGATGAACAGGCGTCAATGTGTAATTATCGAGGCTTGCATCGACGCGCAGATAAGCGTTATCTACTGTATGATAAAAGGTGAAGCGAATTGTAAAGTTGTAGGTGTGCGGCTGCGTTCGCTAATTGCCTAGCGTGGGCGGTGGCGATTCCTCTCCCCGTTATTCTCTTTCTTTTTTAGCCGCGATTAACAAAGCGAAAGAGTTTCCTTCTTTCCTCGGCTTTTAATGATTTTTTTATCCATCGCAATTAAATGTGATATTTTCAAAGCTTCTCAGCGTAAAGCCGTTTAATCGTATTCACTTGCGTCATCATCTCTACCTTTTTCACACCGCTCAAATTATCTTAACACGTTGACTGCCACGCGTATTTTACTACATACATTAAAACCAACGGGATTAAGTACTACAGAATATGATTGAATTGGGCAAAATGAAAATAATGCGAAGTTATCGGAGACCAAAGAATTGTATCACTATTTAATATTAATTGCAGTTACATATGCATACATTAACAAATTAACTACCGTGCGTATTTTACTATATTAAAACCGCAACATGATGAAGTACTACAGAATATGATTGAATTGTGCAAAATGAAAATAATGCGAAGTTATCGAAGACCAAAGAATTGAATGACTATTTAATATTAATTGCATTTTCAAAATTATAAATGCGACCGATTGGGTATTTTTTGAATTTTTCGTGAGACCTTTTGCTGCTGTGCGTATTTTACTATATTAAAACTGCAACAGGATGAAGTACTACAGAATATGATTCAATTGTGTAAAATGAAAATAATGCGAAGGTATCGGAGACCAAAGAATTGAACCACTATTTAATATTAATTGCATTTTCAAAATTATAAACGCGACCGATTGGATATTTTTGGAATTTTTTGTGAGACTTGCGCCGGTCACCGATGACCACCATGGCAGTCAAAGTGTTAATATTACGTTAATACCAAATTTATTTTCATGTTACTCTTCGATCGGCGAACACACACACACGTACACCGTTATATATTGCGCACCTAGCGTCGTCTCAGCTTTTGGGAAGAAAAAATGTTCTCTCTCTCTCTCTCTCTCTCGCTCGTCTCACTCTCAAAGAAGACGAAGAAGAAGAAGAGGAGACGGAAGACGACGCGTACCTTTCGTTCTCGATGGCAGGAGAGGAAAAGAGAGGAGGAGGAGTAGTAGTAGCACAGTGTACGCGTCCACAATGTACATATATAACGTTTAATCGTAAGGAGTTAGAAAGGAACGGAGCGAGAGAATTGGGAGGAAAAAAAGAAGAATGTAAGACGCTATAACCGTTGGCAAATGGTGCATTTGTATTTGTATTTCGCGCAATAGATCTGCCTACGAACGAGTAGACCGCGCTCGATTTTACTTTCTCAGCCGTAAGAAGGCTCCTTTCTCCTTTTTCCTTCGACGCCACCGTTCGTACACGGCTGAGGATCGTAGAAACGTGGCGAGGCTTCGCCTAGTTTAAGGCGGCGTTTAAACAAGTTATCCTCAATAAAGAGAGAAAGGAAAGAATGATTAAAAAGAATCTCACCTCGCTTCTTACTTACCCCTATTCACTTCGCATTCTGCACAATATAAATAGTTTCCAGGTGGCAGGAGGGGTTGCAAACTTTCACAATTCATCCTGTATATCATTCTCTACTCACATTATCATATTATATACTCCAGTTTTCGAGAACTTTTTCAATCGTAGTTAATTCACGCTTAATGTCTAGTTGCCTGGAAACCTGTACAATTTAGAAGAAGAGTGCCATCAGATGGTGGAAGCCTAATTGCCATTCCTGCCTGAAGTATTAGCCAAGATAAAATAGATCTACCATATCCCAGGACCTATAATCCATGTAATGTCTAACTCCTAAGATGGATATGAAAAACAGGGAGAACCTTACATTAGGATTTTCGTTTCAGTATTTATACTTTGAATAAATTTCGCGCGATTGTATTTTGAATGATTCAATTATTCGCGCCATTTCTCACGGAACTTATTTGTGCTGCCATCTCTTCTGTATTCCCGTAAATTACTTGTCCTTTAACTTTGAAGATACTTTTGGCATTGATAAGTTGGCAAGGCAAACAACTTACCCCTTTTTAATATAATTTTATAATTTATAACTGCAAGCGTATTACGGTTAATTATGTACCTATACCGCGAAAGCAATTCTCATATAAACGATTCTGATATTAACACTTTGACTGCCACGCGTATTTTACTATATTAACACTTTGACTGCCATGATGGTCACTGGTGACCGGCGCAACAGATTTTACTGAAAATTTAAAATATTCGCAATGGGTAGCAATTATTATTTTACAAATGCAGTTGTTATTAGAATAGTGATGCGATCTTTTCATCTCCAATACCTGCACATTATTTACATTTTGCATAATTCAGTCGAACGCTGTAGTATTTCATAGCACCGCCGTTCTAATATAGTAAAATACGCTTGGCAGTCAACGTGTTAAAACCGCAACGGGATGAAGTACTACAGAATATGATTGAATTGTGCAAAATGAAAATAATGCGAAGTTATCGGAGACCAAAGAATTGAATCAGTATTCAATATTAATTGCATTTTCAAAATTATAAATGCGATCGATTGAATATTTTTTTAATTTTTCGTGAGACCTTTTGCGCCGGTCACCGATGACCACCATGGCAGTCAAAGTGTTAATTGTAATTCCAATGAAAGTTTTTAATACAAAAGAAAGATATTTAATGAGAAATGAAATACATGATCACTAGTTTGCAGAAATCAACGAGCGATGGCACCATTAATAATTTCCCACAAACACTTCGCAATCACATTCCGCACTTACTTTAACCCATCATTTTTATTTCCCGTATATAAGAAGACTATCCCCGCGAAATTTAATGACGATACAGGAATAACGGCATATTGAATGCCAGATGAAGATTCATTGTGAATCATCAATTTTACTTTCAGCCAAAATATTCGTCAGGATCAGCTACGTGGCAATGACCCACTACCTAAAGACAGGAAACTAAGAGGCATGAGGGAATCATAAAATGATCAAAACTTAATATTGCGGCAGAAGTATAATACACGAAATGTCAGACAGAAATATTATTTTAATACCTACCAGTACTAATAATATTCTATATTCTACGATAAAATAAGAACATACGTTAATCGTAGTTATACCCTACATTTATTTATTAACGATCCTTACGATGTTAAGTCGGACTAACTAATATAAAGACCAGAGATAATTATATTATTAACGAATAATGAATAAAAATGTGTGCCCGATCCACGTTAATTCGAAAGTATCGTTTGGTTTTGACATAGATGAACAACATCTAAAGACAGGAAACTAAGAAGCATGAGGGAACCAAAAAATGATCAAAAATTAAT
Source organism: Cryptocheilus praepositus (assembly GCA_033815515.1). Taxonomy (NCBI): domain Eukaryota; kingdom Metazoa; phylum Arthropoda; class Insecta; order Hymenoptera; family Pompilidae; genus Cryptocheilus; species Cryptocheilus praepositus. The sequence goes on along the minus strand of JAWWQZ010000119.1, from coordinate 1,635,417 downwards.
ATTGCGACAGAAGTATAATACACGAAATGTCAGATAAAAATATTATTTTAATACCTACCAGTACTAATAATATTCCATATTCTACGATAAAATAAGAACATACGTTAATTGTAGTTATACCCTACATTTATTTATTAACATTTTGACTGCCACGGTGGTCACCGGTGACCGATGTAACAGATTTTACTAAAAATGCAAAAAATTCGCAATGAAGCCCATTTGCAATCTTGTAAAAGCAATTGATATTGGAACCGTGCTTCAATACTTCGGCTTCTAACACCACTGCGTTATCTTCCTTTTTGCACGATTTTATTATACTCTGCGGTATTTCATCGCATCGCAGTTCTAACGTAGCAAAATACGCTTGGAAGTCAAAGTGTTAACGATCCTTATAATGTTAAGTTGGACTAACTTATTAGTTATATTTAATTTTTTTTATATTTAAAGTCCAGAGACAATTATATTATTAATGAATAATGAATAAAAATGTGTGCCCGATCCACGTTAATTCGAAAGTATCGTTTGGTTTTGACACAGATGAACCGTACTGTAGAATCTTTGTGCTAAATAGAGTGGGGAGAATGATCAAAGAGACCTGCTACGTAGAATGTCTCTATACAGCTTCCCGCATTAGCAACTACCAGCGAAGTAAAGAAAAGGTATTTAAATAAAGGTGCGCCGTTCTGTGTTGCTTTGATAACGGATGAATTATGATAAGCTCCTACGGTAACGTTGTTTCCATTCCAATCAGACGAGTTCGATTCGTCGACTCATTTCCCTCGGTTTATTTTCTGCCTACTCCTAATCAGTCACTTTAGGTCGTTACGTATCCGCTTATTGATAATAAGGTTCGGCCGCACTCTTATTCAAGATTCCTATCAAACGGTTATTGATATGACGACGATAACATTTATAACGTAATGCCACAAATTTCATACCATCCACGTTAAGATATTGCGCATTTCTTTCTGTTTTTCATGCTGCTACTGTACTCCAACTTTTGGTGAATATTCTACCAGTGATATTTAATGTTCCAGCAGTGAGACAGTGCGTGCTTGTATCGTCAAGAATGATCTCTGTCAGGGGATCCGCTACTGCCGTGCATCTGGCAAAGAATTTTATAAGTAGTAATGAATATAGGATGCTTCACCATGCGTAAGAATTTGCACAAATATATTGGGTTGGAGAGAAAGTTCTGTCGTATTTTAACACTTTGACTGCCATGCGTATTTTGCTGTATTAGAAGGGCAATGCTATGAAATACTACAGCGTTCATTTGAATTATACAAAATGTAAATAATGTGTAGGTATTGGAGACCAAAGAATCACATCACTATTCTAACAATAACTACATTTATAAAATAACTATTGCTACCCATTGCGAATATTTTGGATCCTCAGTCAAATCTCTTGCACCGGTCACCGGTGACCACCGTGGCAATCAAAGTGTTAAAGAAAATATTTGAATTCATTTATAAAAATATGTGTTTAATATTAATCATAATACATTTAATGTGTTGTATGATGAATGCCAAACTCTTCTGCAATTTCTCGACTTGTTAAATGTGGATTATTTTCCAACATGGATCGTAAAACATCATTATCGATCTTGGATAGTCGTCCAGATCGATCACTTTCTTGGAGGCTCAGATCCCCGGAACAAAATTTGCTAAACCACCTTTGACAAGTACGAACATTTACAATATCTTTTCCAAATATCACACATAAATTTTTACATGCAACCGATGCGTTGCTTCCTTTTTGGAATTCATACAAAATGCAGTGTCGTAAATGCACTTTATCTACTGACATCTTTTTCACTTTAAATATCACAAGTAAATGATGAACGGTAAAAAACGACTCCTGTTATATTATATAGCAGCTATAAAAAATAAAAAAAAAAATCCGAATGACTCACTAGCCAGATGTGTTTTTTATTTACAAGAAAAATTACCTTCCTATTAAAAATACGACAGAACTTTCCCTCCAACCCAATATTTCTACCGATTATCGCTCCAGTTGTATTTCACTTATTATGAATTTTCTTTTAGGTGTAAAGTTCTTGTTGTCGGAGGCGGTACCGGCGGTTGCTCAATGGCAGCAAAGTTTGCTAAGAAATCTAAAGCTCCGAGCGATGTTATTATTGTGGAACCAAGCGAGGTAACATATTTGTCGCTTAATCGTCTATCTTATCCTAGAAAAAATGAACGCTCTTACCATTCAAGGTACATTATTATCAACCTTTGTTCACCTTGGTCGGAGGAGGTGTCAGTTCTTTTGCGTCTTCTAAGAAGCCAATGAAGGATGTCTTACCGCAAAATGCGAAGTGGGTTAAGGACAGTGTCACCAGTTTTCAGCCTGATAAGAATCAAGTGATTACAAGTAATGGCGATACCATTCAGTATGACATAATGATAGTCGCTATGGGTTTACAGCTTTATTGGGATAAGGTTGCAAAATATTATAATTCCAGACTATAATAATTAACTTCTGCCCTACTTTCACCGTCACTACTTTTCCTCTAACAGATTCCAGGATTGGTAAAAGCTCTTCGAGATCCCACTGCACAGGTTTGCTCCATTTACGGACCTGAAACAGTAGCGGATGTGTTTAAAAAAGTAAAGGAAACTAAAGATGGGACTGCCATATTCACGTTTCCACAGTCACCGGTGAAATGTCCTGGAGCACCGCAAAAAATTGCATATCTAACAGAAGATTACTTCAGAAAAGTAAGTTTGCATTATCTGAAATTTCAAATTGTGTATCGATTACAGGTTGTTTTAGCGTCTCAATTAAAGCATCCTGCATCTTATGTTTCTATGCAGTAACGTTTTATGAAATATTAGATATATTCCTAATACGTACAATATTCGCGACAGCACAATCTTCGAAAGGATATAAACGTCGTGTACAACACAGCGTTACCTGTTATCTTTGGGGTAAAAAAATACGCCGACGCCCTGTGGAAGATATGCAAAAAAAGAGATATCACAGTGAATGTAAATACAAACCTTGTCGAAATAGATCCCACGAAAAAAGTGGCTGTATTCGAGAAATTGAACGATGAAAAGGAGAAGTTCACGCAAAAGGTATGATTCTCCGATGTTGTATCCTCATTTTTATTATTATTAACACGTTAAGCGCCACGCCGGGCCCTGGGGACTTATATTAGGGATTTATATGGGTGTCCACTTGTTCCTCCTTCTGTAGAAGTGTGTCTATCAATTTTTCACGGTACATTGTCATAGACATCTTCTGGCCCGTTGTTTCTTGGTGTATGAAAAAGGAATTTACAACAGCGGTGTTCAATAATAATTCAAAAGCCAATTTTCGATACCGTTTCATACCGTTTCACATTAATGTTTTTATGTATTATATTGTTTTCCTTAACACTTTTACTGCCAAGCGTATTTTGCTATGTTAGAACCGCGATGCGATAAAATTCTGCAGAGTATGATTAAATCGTGCAAAATGAAGGTAACGCAGAGTTATTAGAAGCCAAAGTATTGAAGCATCATTCCAATATCAACGGCTTTTACTAGATTGCAAATAGGCTTCATGGCGAATTTTTTGCATTTATAGTAAAATCTTTTGCGCCGGTCACCGGTGACCACCGTGGCGGTCAAGGTGTTAAAATATAAACGGACTCTTCGCCGCAAACAAAGGGTAACACTTGATAGTTTTTTGTAGATTCCGTTACTAATTGTCTTATTATCAATATGGGTAGTTATTGAAACAATAGAACAGAATAATGTCGGTTATTCTGGAGATAATGTGACATTTTCACGGGTGACTATAGTCACCAGTAGTACACAGCGAGTGCTTTACGACGGGTGACCCTATGGTGACTATTCACCGTTAGTAGCGAAAGAGTTAACGAGTTTTCCATTACAGTACTCGTTGCTTCACGTGTGCCCGCCAATGGGACCGCCAGAAGTTCTGAAAAATCATCCGGAACTGACGAATGAAGCTGGATTTTTATCGGTCGATCCGAAGACTCTGAAACACTTAAAGTATTCAAACATATACGGAATAGGCGACTGCACGAGTACGCCGAACTCAAAGACGATGGCTGCGGTAGCCGCTCAGGGAAAGGTTTTATTTGACAATATTCTCAACGATACGAGTGGGAAACCAATGGTTAAGGCGTATAACGGTTACGCCTCATGTCCGTTGGTTACCGGTCACGGAAAATGCATTTTGGCAGAGTTCGACTATAATTTGAAGCCGCTCGAAACGTTTCCGTTCAATCAGGCGCGGGAGCTGTATTCTATGTTTCTAATGAAGAAGTATTTCTTCCCCTTCCTTTATTGGAACCTTATGCTGCCGTAAGTAGATCGTTTATATAACTTATCAAAATACAGTCGTGCGTATTTTGCCGTATTAGAACGGCGATGCTATGAAATACTACAGCGTTTGACTGAATTATGCAAAATGTAAATAATGTGCAGGTATTGGAGACCAAAGGATCGCGTCACTATTCTAACAACTGCATTTATAAAATAATAATTGCTACCCATTGCGAATATTTTGGATCTTCAGTAAAATCTTTTGTGCTTGTCACCGGTGATCAGGTTGACTGCCGACCGTATTTTACTATATTAGAACGGCGATGCTATGAAATACTACAGCGTTTGACTGAATTATACAAAATGTAAATAATGTGCAGGTATTGAAGACCAAAGAATCGCATCACTATTCTAACAACTGCATTTATAAAGTAATAATTGCTACCCATTGCGAATATTTTGGATCTTCAGTAAAATCTTTTATGCTGGTTACCGGTGATCAGGTTGACTGCCGACCGTGTTTTACTAAATTAAAACGGCGATGCTATGAAATACTACAGCGTTTGACTGAATTATGCAAAATGTAAATAATGTGCAAGTATTGGAGACCAAAGGATCGCGTCACTATTCTAACAACTGCATTTATAAAATAATTATTGCTACCCATTGCGAATATTTTGGATCTTCAGGAAAATCTTTTGTGCTGATTACCGGTGATCAGGTAGACTGCCGACCGTATTTTACTATATTAGAACGGCGATGCTATGAAATACTACAGCGTTTGACTGAATTCTGCAAAATATAAATAATGTGCAAGTATTGGAGACCAAAGGATCGCGTCACTATTCTAACAACTGCATTTATAAAATAATAATTGCTACCCATTGCGAATATTTTGGATCTTCAATAAAATCTTTTGTGCTGGTTACCGGTGATCAGGTTGACTGCCGACCGTATTTTACTATATTAGAACGGCGATGCTATGAAATACTACAGCGGTTGACTGACTTATGCAAAATGTAAATAATGTGCAAGTATTGGAGACCAAAGAATCGCGTCACTGTTCTAACAACTGCATTTATAAAATAATTGCTACCCATTGCGAATATTTTGGATCTTCAGTAAAATCTTTTGTGCTGGTTACCGGTGATCAGGTTAACTGCCGACCGTGTTTTACTATATTAAAACGGCGATGCCATGAAATACTACAGCGTTTGACTGAATTATGCAAAATGTAAATAATGTGCAAGTATTGGAGACCAAAGAATCGCGTCACTATTCTAACAACTACATTTATAAAATAATTAATTGCTACCCATTGCGAATATTTTGGATCTTCAGTAAAATCTTTTGTGCTGGTTACCGGTCATCAGGTTGATTGCCGACCGTATTTTACTATATTAGAACGGCGATGCTATACAATACTACAGCGTTTGACTGAATTATGCAAAATGTAAATAATGTGCAAGTATTGGAGACCAAAGGATCGCGTCACTATTCTAACAATAACTGCATTTGCAAAATAATTATTGCTACCCATTGCGAATTTTTTTGATCTTCAGTAAAATCTTTTGTGTTGGTTACCGGTGATCAGGTTGACGGCCGACCGTATTTTACTATATTAGAACGGCGATACTATGAAATACTACAGCGTTTGATTGAATTATGCAAAATGTAAATAATGTGCAGGTATTGGAGACCAAAGGATCGCGTCACTATTTTAACAACTGCATTTATAAAATAATAATTGCTACCCATTGCGAATATTTTGGATCTTCAGTAAAATCTTTTGTGCTGGTTACCGGTGATCAGGTTGACTGTCGACCGTATTTTACTATATTAGAACGGCGATGCTATGAAATACTACAGCGTTTGACTGAATTATGCAAAATGTAAATAATGTGCAAGTATTGGAGACCAAAGGATCGCATCACTATTATAAAATCGAATCACAATTTATAAAATAATTATTACTACCCATTGCAAATATTTTCGATCATCAGTCAAATCTTGCACCGGTCACCGGTAACCCCCATGGCAGCCAACATGTTAACTTATCAAAATACGAATTTCCACGTTGATGCATTCACTGAATGTAGCTACAGAATATAATACTATAAATAAAATACAAGCGAACCTGAAGGTTAGGTATGTTATGTTAATTAATGTTTTTTCAGGGGAATGTGGAATGGTCCTGAAGCTTTTCGAAAATATTTCCGATTCTTGAGGAGATCAGAATCCTAAGAGAATTAAAGAGATACTTTTTTGGCGGAATTGGCATTTGATGCAATGCGTCATATTAATACCAATATCGTTGGCCAGTTAATAAAAGGGAACACAAGATTTCTGTCTTGAATCTTTACGATTACCTTTATGATTCTTTACGAATGACGGAGACCAACGTTTTTATATACATTTTGTAACATCGAATTTTTGTAATGTACATATACAGTTTCGAATGTAGAATCTAATTTTTTCGAAACGTTAAGCGCGGTACATATGTTCGATGTTTTATAATGTTATTTGTCATTTGTAAGACCTTTGTATAAAGACAATAAAAGTTATATAGATGCTTTTTAAAAAACTGCAATATACTTGTACTGAAAACACGGAACGTTCGGAATTTTTGTGGAAACTGTGTGGCGCTTGATTTTGAAAAGTAAATTTGATTAATGTAGTAGCAATATGGCGTTTCGTGTCGTGTTGACACGTTGAGAATTTGACGTATAAACATGGACGGTCAGCTATTGGTGAGTTTCTTTTTTGACGAGTAATCTGAACTTTTTTGCATTTGTCTCGTAGCAAAGTTCACGAAATGACGGATAAGCATTCTTGGTATATCAATTGTCTTGTATGGTCGAGGTTATGAATCGTGGGGGATCATCCAAACTCGTGCAACATAACCTCAATCCAATGCCGCACTGTGATCCGGAACATGATTTTCGGCAGCGCGTATGAGTTTTGTTGCCATTTGCAGTCTATCTGATTTCTTTGCAGCTTGCTCCTTCCCATGTTTGCTATATGACAATTAATGAAATGACGATCTTCTACCACTCTAACGCCTGTTAATTAACCAATGCATGTGTCCTGATTGACGTTTCTCTTGTACATATATAACATCACTTACATTTGTACATGTCCAATGGGAATGTTAATGGGGTTGGCTCAGGGAATTGTCATTATTTTGAGAATTATATGCTTTTAGGAGCCAACGTTGTATACTGTCAAGGGTATGGCTATCCTTGACAACGATGGCCACAGAATATTGGCTAAGTATTATGACAAGAACATATTCCCAACGTCAAAGGAACAGAAGACGTTTGAAAAGAATTTGTTTAACAAAACGCACCGAACTAACGCAGAGGTTATTATGCTGGATGGTTTGACGTGCGTTTACAAGAGCAATGTAGATTTATTCTTTTATGTAATGGGAAGTTCCCATGAAAATGAGGTTAGTGTTTCATGTCATTGAAGAATTAGCCCCATGTATGTAAGTCATAAGATTGTTAAATTTTTTGGTTTCAGTTAATCCTAATGAGTGTCCTGAACTGCCTATATGACTCTGTCAGTCAAATTTTAAGGAAGAACGTTGAAAAGAGAGCTGTATTAGACAGTTTAGATATCGTAATGTTAGCAATGGATGAAATCTGTGATGGAGGGTAAGCACTCATTTTATTTTGTTAATCACTTTATGCATCAATTAGATCTCTTTTCTGTTACAAACGCTTTTCTCACATATAATTAATCAATATGTGTAAATAAAAAAATTAACTTCTAGTATCAATAGAAGGTATATTGCGATAGAACAGATTTGGCAATTACAAACATCTGTCAATGGATTAATGAATCTATTTAGATCATATTCTAATTAAACAGTCGATGTAAAACATGTAACATAGCAACATTGAATAACATTACGATAAAAATTTAATCATTGCATTTTATAGTACAGTATTTTGTTCGCCGATGACACATATTGTGCTCTATTTTAAATTCCCGTCACAGGGTCCTGTTATTACTTGTTTTACACGTTTGTTTTCTTATAATTCAGTCCTTAGGCTGTATACTATAAATTACTTACTTATAAATTAGTATGGGGTTATAAAATATTAATATATGAAAACATTGTTTCGGTTCCTGCATTTTTCCTTTTTTGTTTTCTTCTCAGTATTATCCTGGATGCTGATGCCACCAGCGTGGTGCAGAGAGTAGCACTGCGAACTGATGATATTCCACTCGGTGAACAAACTGTTGCTCAGGTAATACGTAATAATCTACCGTACGCGATTCAGTGATTAAATAAACACTAGAAAATATTTCATACACGCCGATACAGAATATTCTCGATTTCTTTATTTTGTGTTCATGCATCATCCTCCATTCTTCGCACAGTCTGTGATTGTAAGTTTTTTTTTGTGCCATATATGGGGATGACTTTGCCATTTGTTTTTCTAATTACAAATGAAGCGCGGAATGTTTTACGTATCTTCCTTGTTATAGGTATTACAATCGGCGAAGGAGCAGCTTAAATGGTCATTACTAAAGTGAATTTCAATATATAATAATTTTAGATGTATGTATATACATATATATCGAATATATAATATACGTAATCGTTTAATAATGTTTCTGTAATAGATTAAAAATAAGATTTGTCTTTAATTGTGAGTGTTAATTGGGTACTATTGAGTTTCAACGCTTATATTAAGCCATACTTACGTGTTTTTCGTCACCGCATGGGGATTATTGTCATCAAGATACAGAATTTGTGGAAACAGTTTAATATATAGTATATATGCAAAAATAGAGGATAAGTGCGCATAGGACATTGATGGCGTTTGGGATTAAAATATCGGCAAAAAATATTGACGAACAAGTAATAACAATGTGTGAATAATTGCATGTATACAAAGTATTTTCAGTCTGGATAAGCTCTTTAGCAAAAATCCTCTAGACGTAACATACATACAACGTGATAAGAAATGCAAATAAGCCGAAGAACGTAGATGAAGATAGGGAACCCGAGAATGAGATCAAGGCGGATAATATCAGAAAAGATTGACTCGCAACCTTATATTAAGCCATACTTACGTGTTTTTCGTCACCGCGTGGGGATTATTATCATCAAGATACAAAATTTGTGGAAACAGTTTAATATATAGTATATATGCAAAAATAGAGGATAAGTGCGCATAGGACATTGATGGCGTTTGGGATTAAAATATCGGCAAAAAATATTGACGAACAAGTAATAACAATGTGTGAATAGTTGCATGTATACAAAGTATTTTCAGTCTGGATAAGCTCTTTAGCAAAAATCCTCTAGACGTAACATACATACAACGTGATAAGAAACGCAAATAAGCCGAAGAACGTAGATGAAGATAGGGAACCCGAGAATGAGATCAAGGCGGATAATATCGGAAAAGATTGACTCGCAACCTCGTAATTTCGAAAAAATGAAAGAATCTGATAATTTGATGTAATACCTCTGAGGAGTGGCAACTTTTTCAACAGGATGCTTGTTACGCGGATTTGTTGGAATATCAGCAGTTGAACGGAAGACGACAAATGGTGCGCACGCCGACGCAATCAGAGTATCCGCGCACTCGTAAAGCCACTAGAAACGACGCCTTTAAATCCGTGGAAGGTTATTGGTGGCCGTCGCTAGTAGCCGTCGACTTCGCCGCCGTCCGTTGATGCTACGAATGACAGAAAAATAAAAAGCTCGCGTACAGCCCTGCATAGACCCTCCGTAGACCCCATCCGTAGACCCCGGAACAGAGATATTAAAGTGCGCGCCTGCGGAGGCACCTGACTCTGAATAATGGAACGTTATTTCCTCCAATAAAAATTCCCGTACACCTACGCAACCGTGGAATCTCGACTTGTACTACCAGCTCTCCGCAATTCTATACACGGTGACCGGGAAGCGAGGCACAAAAAATTAATACGTCAACATCGCGCTGTTTTTAATAACAAACGGCTGAATAATCTACATATATATAGAACGGAATTATTACATTGCGGACATCCAAAATTGTAATCTTGCATTTTTAATAAATTTCAATGTGAAATCGAAGAATTTATAATGCGCTACTTTTCGATACACCAAATCCCATGTAAAAATAGTGCAGCGTCATGCAAAAGTGAAGAGTTCGTAATAAGACATACGTTATTTCTATCCTAAAAAGAAGAACAGAAGAATGTAATGGCACAAAAAATTAATACGTCAACATCGCGCTGTTTTTAATAACAAACGGCTGAATAATCTACTTATATATAGAACGGAACTACTACATTGCGGACATCCAAAATTGTAATCTTGCATTTTTAATCAATTTCAATGTGAAATCGAAGAATTTATAATGCACTACTTTTCGATACACCAAATCCCATGTAAAAATAGTGCAGCGTCATGCAAAAGTGAAGAGTTCGTAATATATAGTTATTTATATCCTAAAAATAAGAACAGAAAGAACGTAATGGCACAAAAAATTAATACGTCAACATCGCGCTGTTTTTAATAACAAACGGCTGAATAATCTACTTATATATAGAACGGAATTATTACATTGTGTGAAATTGTAATCTTGCATTTTTAATAAATTTCAATGTGAAATCAAAGAATTTATAATGCACTACTTTTCGATACACCGAATCCCAGGTAAAAATAGTGCAGCGTCATGCAAAAGTGAAGAGTTCGTAATAAGACATACGTTATTTATATCCTAAAAAGAAGAACAGAAGAACGTAATGGCACAAAAAATTAATACGTCAACATCGCGCTGTTTTTAATAACAAACGGCTGAATTATCTACTTATATGTAGAACGGAACTACTACATTGCAGACATCCAAAATTGTAATCTTGCATTTTTAATAAATTTCAATGTGAAATCAAAGAATTTATAATGCACTACTTTTCGATACACCAAATCCCATGTAAAAATAGTGCAGCGTCATGCGAAAGTGAAGAGTTCGTAATAAGACATACGTTATTTATATCCTAAAAAGAAGAACAGAAGAACGTAATGGCACAAAAAATTAATAGGTCAACATCGCGCTGTTTTTAATAACAAACGGCTGAATAATCTACTTATATATAGAACGGAACTACTACATTGCAGACATCCAAAATTGTAATCTTGCAGTTTTAATAAATTTCAATGTGAAATCAAAGAATTTATAATGCACTACTTTTCGATACACCAAATCCCATGTAAAAATAGTGCAGCGTCATGGAAAAGTGAAGAGTTCGTAATAAGACATACGTTATTTATATCCTAAAAAGAACAACAGAAGAACGTAATGGCACAAAAAATTAATACGTCAACATCGCGCTGTTTTTAATAACAAACGGCTGAATAATCTACTTATATATAGAACGGAATTATTACATTGCGGACATCCAAAATTGTAATCTTGCATTTTTAATAAATTTCAATGTGAAATCAAAGAATTTATAATGCACTACTTTTCGATACACCAAATCCCATGTAAAAATAGTGCAGCGTCATGCAAAAGTGAAGAGTTCGTAATAAGACATACGTTATTTATATCCTAAAAAGAAGAACAGAAGAACGTAATGGCACAAAAAATTAATACGTCAACATCGCGCTGTTTTTAATAACAAACGGCTGAATAATCTACTTATATATAGAACGGAATTATTACATTGCGGACATCCAAAATTGTAATCTTGCATTTTTAATAAATTTCAATGTGAAATCGAAGAATTTATAATGCACTACTTTTCGATACACCAAATCCCAGGTAAAAATAGTGCAGCGTCATGCAAAAGTGAAGAGTTCGTAATAAGACATACGTTATTTATATCCTAAAAAGAAGAACAGAAGAACGTAATGGCACAAAAAATTAATACGTCAACATCGCGCTGTTTTTAATAACAAACGGCTGAATAATCTACTTATATATAGAACGGAACTACTACATTGCGGACATCCAAAATTGTAATCTTGCATTTTTAATAAATTTCAATGTAAAATCGAAGAATTTATAATGCACTACTTTTCGATACACCAAATCCCATGTAAAAATGGTGCAGCGTCATGGAAAAGTGAAGAGTTCGTAATAAGACATACGTTATTTATATCCTAAAAAGAAGAACAGAAGAACGTAATGGCACAAAAAATTAATACGTCAACATCGCGCTGTTTTTAATAACAAACGGCTGAATAATCTACTTATATATAGAACAGAATTATTACATTGCGGACATCCAAAATTGTAATTTTGCATTTTTAATAAATTTCAATGTGAAATCAAAGAATTTATAATGCACTACTTTTCGATACACCAAATCCCATGTAAAAATAGTGCAGCGTCATGCAAACGTGAAGAGTTCGTAAGAAGACATACGTTATTTCTATCCTAAAAAGAAGAACGGAAGAACGTAATGCAAATTTTTGGGAAACGGTATTGGTGAAACATTTTCCTGATTTTGAAAGAATTTTGTGGAACGCATGTAAATGTTGAAAGGTACCATGAACGAGTATATGGTTGACTGAAGAGCTATACCGGAACAAGCAATGTGCAGTACGATACGGAGATAGCGACTATTATCTTTTCTTTTATCATGAGATAGTATGAATGGATATTGAAATGAGATAAGCATATAAAACATATTTAAAAGACTGGGCCCGGAAATTACTTGTTAAAAGGAGGAAATAACATTTGACGAACTTTGTGCCAGCTACATTTCCAACAGTGAAAACACAATGTTTATTCTCAATTCAACTTTAATTCAATTTCAAGTTAATTTTTAAACATGCCAAGCCTCAGAAGAGAAAATATCGGCGTAGGCAAATTTAGACATTTTCGCTAGTACACGTTGATTAATGTTCTATTGAATGGTTTTCGAGAAAATCATAGGTAACGGTGATCACCCGCTATTTTGCATATGCAAAATAATTCCGCCGTACTATCAGTTTGTCTCCAGGCTACCATTTGCCCGGCTTGTAAGACGGGAAAAAGCATTCGATAACGTCGATAAGATTCTTTTCAGAAGAAAACGATTTCGCGTCGAACGATCGCGGAGTTTTGATAACTCGATAAAAAGGTGAGAAAGCGAAGGTGCACGCGTATTCGCTTGAAGATCGTGCGAGGGTAGTTGGATTCGTTTCGACGGGTTTCGTCCCCGATTCCTCGAGTTTTCATCGCGCGAATAGAAGGACTGGGGACGAGGGCCGTTCCAGGGGGTGGAGTGGGTGGGAAACGAGCGTCCAGAGGGTAATCGGCCGAAGGAATTTCGAGGCATGATCCCCCTCTGATTCCTTTTACTACGGTCGTTCTCCCGAATTAGGGCGGAATAAGAAAGAATTCGCGAGTCCGCTCGATTCCCAACTCTTACTTCTGCCGTCGAGTGTTTCGCGTTTTGGGTCTTCCAAAATCTTCTTCCGGGTCACGCGGGCCAATCGAAAAAGGGAACGGTTTTTCATCTACTTCGAATTCGTTTACGGCGACGCGAGAATGAAGAATTTTAGTCTAATTTCTATGATTTCTCGTATGGTCAGAAAATGGTAAATCGAAAGATCCCGAAGTAAACCAGAACTGCGAGCTTTCGTGGGCATTGTCAAATTTCAAATTCCCTTATACTAATACTGTATTTCTATTTTGCATTTTCAAGTTTACACGCGACATTTTGCGGCCAATCTATTTTCCTATCACGAAGTTTCTAATCTAATATTAACTTTTTCTTTTACCATTTTTGCACTTAACAATTGTATAATTTTTTATGATTGCAGCTACTGATGCTACTGTTTACAATTGTATCACTTTTTATATTTACCGTGTAGCATTTGTATATTTGTATTTGTATAATGTCTGCCAATGATTATCCATAACCAGCTACATCAGCAACTCTTGACGATTATCAGCGACAATGACCCGAGTGACAGTCAAATGACAGTCAAAATTGAATGATTTATTCACTTACGCATTCTCGCTTCTATATTTCATTGCACCGATGTAACGGGAGATTACGACGTTTAGCTTGGGCGGGACAACGATTAATCATCTTCCGCTGACCCCGTATTACGAGGGATTTCGTCGCTGCATTATTAATCGTGACAGTATCAAATCGAAAAGATTTAACCTTTCTCACCGACATATGTTAGGAAATGATGTCGAATGATATCAAAAGTCTTTATACATATCCAAGACCATTTTTGGCATATTTAGTTTTAATGTTGTCAATTTTATCTGAGCAAACGATAATATAATTACACACTCTGTGTCTCGATTAATCTCGTGTTGCCCAATTTTTTTTAATAATTTGTATGGGAATGTCATCTGAACGTGCAAAAGAATCGAGGGAAAATTATGATCAAACGAATATCTATTTCACCCCATTTCTAAATTTCTTTACACAATATATAAGATATAAGCTAAAAAAATGGTTGTGCTAGTAGTATATACATTTCTGACAATTTCGTGCTAATTAAAAATGAACTAATTTACATCAATTTCAAATTTAGCATTTTTCCATTTGCCGGCCCGGAAAATATATTAAGACATTCAAAAAATGTTTTTAGCGTAAAAATGGCTGATGTGTAATAGAGTGCATTGAAAAAACTTTATTGGCGTGTTGACATAAGCGCGATCATATCGTGTATAATAGAATAATTGAAAATTATCTTGAACGTAAAGAACTAAGTAATATCTAAAAGACATGTCGCCAAGCTCTCCGTATATTGCTTTTTTGAAATGAACGCAAAATGTAGTCTGTTGATTCAATCACACTTTCTATATAATGCAGTTTTTCAATACAATTTGATGTGTTCTCCGTTTTCCATGTCTTAGAACATAGGAATATTGTAATATACCGTGATGTACTAGGTTGTTCAATAAGTTTTCTCGGTCGATAAGAGACGGCGTTGCTACTAGTCCAAATTTGTTTTTCTTTTGTTGGTTCACTCTTCTTGACTGAGAGGGATTTAGTAGAGGCTCTACACATCTCATTAGGCAGTGTAAGTGATATTTTAAATGAAATTTTGAGTTTTGAAAAGCTGTGTGCACAATGGGTGCCGCATTTGCTACAATTGAACAAAAACACATTCGAATGCGACTTTCTCAACAACATTTGGAGCGTTTTAAAAAGGATAAAGTGGATTTTGTGCGTCGATTCATCACTATGGATGAGACTTGGGTCTATCACCATGATCCCAAATCAAAACAAGAGGCTAAAGAGTGGTGTGAACCTGGTTATTCGGCTTCGAAACGAGTTCGTGTCCAGAAATCGGCCAAGAAGGTTCTGGCATCAGTTTTTTGGGATGCGAAAGGAATTTTATTTGTGGATTACTTGCAAACTGGTAAAACAATTAATTCTGAATATTATTGCAACCTTTTGGACCAGTTGAAGGAAAAAATTCGTGAAAAAAGACCCGGTTTGCAGAAGAAAAAAATCCTTTTTCATCAGGACAACGCACCGTGTCACAAGAGCATTTTGACAATGGCTAAAATCCATGAATTAAAGTTCAAATTGTTGGAGCATCCGCCGTATTCACCAGATTTGGCCCCCAGCGACTTCCATTTCTTTCCAGAACTCAAAAAATTTATGCGTGGCAAGCGTTTTTCGTCAAATCAAGAGGTCATAACGGCTGTTGAAGCGTATTTTGCAGACCTTCCGGAATCTCACTTCAGGGATGGGATCCACAGATTGGAGGATCGTTGGAGCAAGTGCGTTAATGTTCAGGGAGATTATACTGATGAATAATAAAGTGTATTTTGAACCATAACATTGTGTTTTTCTTATCGAACGACAAAACTTATTGAGCAACCTGGTATCTCGGGATAGATAGCGTTCGAACGTTGGTCAGTGCCAGTACACGAGCTATGATATCGGGCATGATATCGGGCATGATATTGGCCATGATATCAGCCATCGTAACAGTCGCGATGACAGTCGCCGGGTTGGCAATTTCGCGCTATTAATCCGAAGATATTTGACGATGACGACGCACGGGCGTTCTCGTTGGTCGGGAAAAAACATCGAAGTGATTTTTTACGTTCGCTCGGATATTTAGCGCACGCCCAAAACCGTTTCGGGACGATCGTTCGCCGGTTGCCTCGCGATTCGCGGTGTAATTCGCGAAACGGCGCGTCTCGCTCGTAAATCGCGACGCTTCAGCGTTCGTTTCGTCATTTCTGCTTTATGTCATTTAACGACCTATCAATTGTGCAATCGTCGGGGATAGAACGATCATTTTATCCAGATATGGATGCGGTTGCGCTTCCGAGTTACTTTCCAGCCCCTATTCTGTTACCGTTTGTGTCCCAGTAGTCATTCCAAAATTCCTAACTTTTTTAACCGAATAATGCAAATATACACTCTATGACATGTATCTAGGTATTCGTTACGTAATCTATATCTTATGTATTGTAGTATCATACATCTACATATTTCTCCGTAAATCTAGCGTGAAAAAAATGTATTTGTTATTCATATGGCTTACATGAAAAGTAAGGTAACTGCGCGATGAAAAAGTATTATCGGTACCTTTCGACATGAAATCTGAACATGGCTTGACTACAGAGCTAAACCGCCCAAACGCTTCAAAGGTGTTCAGTAGATGACGTAGTCTCCGACGATGCAATTAAAATGACTGACTT
Organism: Cryptocheilus praepositus; assembly: GCA_033815515.1. Classification (NCBI taxonomy): domain Eukaryota; kingdom Metazoa; phylum Arthropoda; class Insecta; order Hymenoptera; family Pompilidae; genus Cryptocheilus; species Cryptocheilus praepositus. The sequence goes on along the minus strand of JAWWQZ010000119.1, from coordinate 1,618,496 downwards.
ACATCAACTGAATCTATTATGAACATATTCCTTTCGCGACAACGTTTCGTCGGTGTATCGTAAAATGAGAAATAGGCAGAAAGTGAGCTGACGATGAGAGCGACATGTTGACATATGAACGAGCAGAGCGTCATGTTTATTATTTTACGGGCTGAACTCACTCTCCATAGTTCTACCCCGCCGCACTTGTCGAAAGGGTGGTAATCCGTACCTGCTGTCGGATGGCGAGTGTAGATGGTGAAGTGGAGATTGTAAAAGGGGGCTCCATGGAATATTAATCGAGCGTGAAACGGTCGCTCTCATCCAGTTAATTCGGACTTGATTTTAAGTGTTGCCCGTGTATGATGCTCCCCCTGGCCCCTCATCGAACCTCATGCGTCTTCGAACATTTATTTCAACTCCTACGATTTTTAACACTAGATTTGCGGTAACAGTCAATTTGCCGTATTTCAGGTTTTACGAGGAAAATTACAAAAACTATTACTATTATTTAAGTGCCTTTCCTCATCGGGCTTCTAATATGAAAAATCTGTATGTCTTATAACTAAATATTTCCCGATAAATCTGGTGTTAAACTTCCTTCTCCGTCTTTTAACACGTTGACTGCCAAGCGTACTTTACTATATTAGAATGGCGATGCTGTGAAATACTATACCGTTCGACTGAATTATGCAAAATGTAAATAATGTGCAGGTATTAGAGACCGAAGGATCGCATCACTATTCTAATAACAACTGCATTTATAAAAAAATAATTGCTACCCATTGCGAATATTTTGGATCTTCAGTAAAATTCCTTGCGCCGGTCACCGGTGACCATCATTGCAGTCAAAGTGTTAAAATGTTTGAATCGTCACTTCCGCAGCGAATCGATGGCTTCATATAAAATCCTGTCCTTTCCCAATGATAACTCAGTAATTATCGCAGTGCTGAATAGCATCCCCCTTTGCAATGCGGCTTGACGCGGAAAGGGTGCGCGCAAGTAGAACAACGAGGATTTACGCTGACGACGAAAGAGTCGACGCTCGAAGGGATAACGCGGTAAATATTTATGTAGTGGGCCTGTCCGTTCCCCGAGGGGATCTGGTAGGATCATCAAATTCCAACGACAAAACGGACTGTACGTCATTGACCTAGCCGCGGGTGGTAATTTTCCACTTGCACCCCTGACGAACACGGCGGCGCATATGTTGCCTATACTTTTTACACCGATCACCCCCGGATTATATTGTTTGCGATTCTATTGCGCGTCGCTCGAGGAAACGGGATGGAGAGATCTGATTTTGATGAATGGCAACGATGCCGGCGCGGTTAATGTCGTCTTCCATGCCTTTCCGTCGATTCGATTCGGCTTATGTCATTAGTTGCAAATAGTGAGGGACGGGCGGAGAGTATTAGAGTATAAAAAAACTCGCACGACCCAGTCAAGCTGAGCCAAGTATATATTTAATCGGGTATATAATTAGTAAATAAATTTAATGTACAAAAACAACTATACGTTCGCACATCTATGCATATGCGTAATCGTATATGTAGCCATATTTCCAGGGACAAGCGCCTTTGTGGAACTTGACGGTATTAAATATTTTTCATCGAGTCAATTACGTTTTAATTTCTTTCTTTCCGTATGACAATTTTCTACCGACATGGTTTCGGCATCTTGCCGTGAATTCCTCGGAAGAAGAGCGCTTCTGATAAATGGGCCAGTATATCTTATGAATGCTGGATGATGGCGCTTCACGAGGCTCTCATTTTCCCCAGCCGCATCCGAGGGAGAGATCTTCCTTCGTTTTGCCTCTCTTTCTCTTCCATCATAACTCCTCGTCTTCCTTCTCAGCCCCCTGGGATCGTACATCCCCTTAGTCAACTTTCGTTCGTTTCTCTCCCACTCCAAATTCTTCACCTTCTCTATGTACCTCCCTTCTCTTCTGTTTCTCTTCCTATCCTTTCTTCCAAATCTGACACGATTCCACTATTTCACTGTTTTGTTCTTCTGGTCCGGCCAATCGTCGACGGGCTCAACTATGTTATAGGAAGCGACTGCTACCAGAACATCCACCTTTCAGGGCGGCAGAAGTGAGGGTAGAAAAATCATTTCCACGCAGCGTTAGTTTAAAGGATGGACCTGGTGCGGCAGTATGCCCGTTGACTGAGAATTCGGGGCGTGGTGATGGTTATTAGAAGAGTTCAAATAGTTAGGTTCTTAGACGCTGGGATGCTTGAACTTGTAATTCTTTGAGAAAAATTATAATTTTTGCTAAAGCTTTTAGATTACGCTATTGATTAATGCATAAAAATGATTACCGACGATTTCGTACTATGATCGAAAGACAGAATGATGGAAAGAATGTTGGCGGCTAAATCAGTCGACATGATTAACCGTGTCACTTTTAATCCGATCGACACCGTATACGTAGAAGAGGGTATCGTGAAGGTGCGAATATCTGATAAGCCGAGTATCCGAGATAATCAATATCCACGGTGGCGTGCAATAAACAATTCACTGGAAACTCGTAGCATCCTCTCGGATCTAGCTTCCTGGGTATTCGGCGACGGGCTTAAATAATGCCCGATCCCTGGAGCGATAACGCCGGTTAGGGGTGTATTGGAAGTCGGTGGTAGCGTCGGTGGTAGTGTCGGTGATAGTGGGAGTGGTAGTGGCAGCGGCCATCATGGCGGAGGCCTCCCTCGCTTATCAGCGCGGCGAGGAAGAGAGAGATATCGGGTCAATACTTTGGAGTCGAAGCGAGAAGCGCTCTCAGCAGAGGGAACTCGTCGACGATTGGCGGTTGCCGAGGGAAGGCTGGAGGAGAAGTTGCAGGAGAAGCTGCCGTCCGGAGAACGAGGAACGAACGCGCCATTCGGCTAGGGGAAACTGGTATCATCAAACGTTTCATCAAGCCAACTCAGAGATGGACGAAACGTCTTGAAAATCGACAGGAGTGCGTCCGGCGCCCGATTCAACATTCACCTCACCCAATCAATTTCTCATCGATGTATTTCGATGTTGCTCCTATTTTACATTATTTTCTACTCATATAGACTGTCCTAAGGATGATCAAGTCATTTCTTCATAAAGCATTTCTTGATAAAAAAAGTGCGACGAGTAGCGTAATAATTATATCCTTCCGTCGTATACGGTCGTGGGTAGCGATCGCGTTTATATTATTTCTAACGTTTCATAGTTTATCTTGATTAAAGAGATTTACCGTGAGATTAGTTTATTTCGGGACACCCCGTACGTACTAGGAAACATATTAAGGGTGTGTTCAGGCTTGGGGTTGAGGTGTATCCCGGCGTATTAGACGGTAGGTGGCAATAAGGTGCTAGGCAACAAGCTGGGCAACAAACTGGGCACCGCGCTGTTACGACTCCTGATCTGACAAAATCACGTACGAGCTTGCTCTCGTGTGAGAGCTCGCCCACGTTCATATTCACGTCCATACACAGCACATCCGCGTTCAATCTTCCTCGTCAACTAACGGCAAATGCCTCGTACCCTTTCAATCTCAGCAGTAAAACGGCAATCGAGAAAATTGCAATTAACGTGCAACACGTTATAAACATCTATTTACAGTGTTACGCATGTTGTGAGTGCGTTCTATCAACGCAAGTTATGAACGCTAGCAGTAAAACAGGTCCATCGTTTTACGTCGTTCTTCTTATACGAGTGTGACAGTGAGATGCAATAATCCTTTTATTTGTCTGATCAAAAAATCAGCGAATTTATATTTATACAAAATAAATATTAAATAAATATTTGGAACAATTGACTTCTCGGAATGTTAACTAAATGTTAAATTAAGTTGGAAAATTAATGGGTAGGAAAAGAAAGCTGTCTCTCGAAATTTTGCGTTTAACAATATATTTGAAGGAGAAGCGGTGAATCAGTTGCGCAAAATCGAGTAACGAAAGGACATGAAGAAGTGGACTACGAAGAAGATTATGAAGACTGCGAAGAAAACGCATAAATCGTACCGTTGTACATTTTACGTTTTATGTATCGTGCGCATTATCTAATTTCTACAGAGATGCATAATTCCCGCGCGGCAAACTTTTTCCAGCGTTTCCCGAATAAAAGAGAGGGTGGGTGGTGAAAGGAGATGAGAATCAGTGTGCATCGTAGTTGCTGAGGGCGAGGGCAATATCGCGCCAGTCTCGTCCAAGCTGCTAAAGCGCTTGCTAATTAACTGACTCGCGCAAGCCAGATCATTATATGCCTTATTAAGTTTCGCGCTCGACGTTCTTGGCACGCGCACACACGCACACCCGCGCACGCCCACACGCCCACACCCATAACCTATCATGCGAGATAACCATTTTATCTGGATAAGCGTGTAATTGCGTTTCGAAGTTAACATTAACAGGGATAAACTATGGAAATACGTCCAACATTCATATGCACAACCTCTTACATTGTTTTTATGAGATTATTAACCTTTTAGGTACGACACGCCACTATAGTGGCTTTCGCGTGTTGGGATTTGGAAGTGTGTGTGAAATAATTTTTTTCTGCGTATATTATAACTTCTACTTTATACTTTTAAGAGAGATGGTCTTTCCCTTTTGAACGTAGGGCTTCGATTGACTCATATGACAAACAACATGTTTGTTCAATTATTATTATTATAAATGCGACGCAACTCATGCCACGCATCACATTCCGATGCGCATGCATTCGACATGCATTTGTTTTAAAAGAAGGGAATCGAGTTGTCATCTCGATATAAAGTCTGAGGCGTAGCATGAACAGTTCAAAGGAAGGACATTGATTTTTGTCGTATTCCAACATCGCGGATATCATTTTCAGGACGGCACGCCACTATAGTGGCTTTCGCAAATATCATCTTTCAAAACGACACGCCACTATAGTGGCTTTCGCAAATATCATCTTTCAAAACGACACGCCACTATAGTGGCTTTAACCCATTGACTGCCAATATCATCTTTCAGAACTGTACCACACGCCACTGCCAGCTATGAGTTATCTCGTAGTGTATCATCTTTCAAAAAAAATACTGTACGTGCCATTACAATATTGTATTAGTAACTTAATATTATTATATTTTGTAAAACTTTATGTCTTCTTTAAAATAAAACGTGGCATCCAGGGCAAGACGCGCTAAATTTGCATGGCAGTCAATGGGTTAAAAGAAGGGAATCGAGTTGTCATCTCGATATAAAGTCTGAGGCGTAGCATAAACAGTTCAAAGGAAGGACATTGATTTTTGTCGTATTCCAACATCGCGGATATCATTTTCAGGACGGCACGCCACTATAGTGGCTTTCGCGGATATCATTTTCAGGACGATGCGCCACTATAGTGGCTTTCGCGGATGTCATCTTTCACGTTAGCTGCAGTAAATCTATCGTTGATCAGCCGTTTAGACTAACCAAAAAACATTTTCAATCGTATCGTAAGGCCAAAAAATCTAAAAAAGCGTTACGAAATTGTATCGTATGTTCAAAAAAACGATGTAAGACGAAGATCAAACTATGAGTGTGAAGATTGTGACGTGGGTCTATGTGTCGTACCATGTTTTAAAATATGTAATACCCAATTGTATTATTAATTATTAAAGTGAATTGTTAGAGTTAGAGTACATACAATATATATTTAAGAAAAATTATAATTTACTCATAAAATACTTCTTTCCAATGTACTCGTGTAGAGAACGGCATTGTCCGTCAGACATTGCAGTGCTGTAGCGTTTAAAAAAAAAATGTTAACTTAGTTCACGTTAGACTCTGCCGTCCAGGGAAATAGCCACGCGCAGAATTCAGCCGTACCTAAAAGGTTAAAGATCCGTTACAGAAAATTGCGTGTCGTGACAAATTACTCAATATGACGCACTGAATGAATAGCAAAGAATGGATCATTTAAGTGTTAGTCATAGTAAACCCGTTGCGAAATATGGTTGAATTTTCTGCTGTTGAATAAAATATTAAAGTGCCACCTTGTGTATTTTTGCTGTGTTCCGAGCATGAAACGATACGGATTAATAATATGATACATGGATTGATTTGAAAAGTTACTGATGGATCGCAAGGCGCAATATGAAAAACACTGTTTTACGCAGTGCGAATTCACACACAGAGAGAAGTTGACTGCAGCGTAGCGTGGAAGTTTCGTATCCCAAACCACCCCCGACTTCATTCTCTTGGCGATCCGTGTAATCCGACGTTGCTTGCGTTTGCGTGCGGGTGTGCACGCATGTGGATGTACGCTCGCCTGTGATCGTGCAAAACCATGGACCCGCTGAAATCCTCTCTACACCGAATACGGATCTGCACTTCCTGCGTCGGTGTGCATTTAGATACAGGGTGTTTCGCTTAAACGACAACGATATCCGCCAACGCGTTGATCAAGAGATCATTTTCATCATGTTGAGAGAAAATTTGATCGTTCCGATCAAACCGAAATAATGGAAGTTTTCAATCGAAACAAAAATAAAACGAATATCGTAAAACCATGGACCCGCTGAAATCCTCTCTACATCGAAAACGATCTAAGCGAAGATCCTGCGTCGGTGTGCATTTACGATACAGGGTCTTTGTGTCGTACCTCCTTACAATATATATCCGCCAACGCGTTGATCAAGATTCATTTGTATCGTGTTGAGAGAAGAATTTGACCGTTCCGCAATATATATTTAAACAAAAATAAATTACGAATATCGTGCAAAACCATGGACCCGCTGTACAGAATACGGATCTGCACTTCCTGCGTTGGTGTGCATTTAGATACAGGGTGTTTCGCTTAAACCTCCTTACAACGATATCCGCCAACGCGTTGATCAAGAGATCATTCGTATCATGTTGAGAGAAGAATTTGACCGTTCCGCAAACCGAAATAATGGAAGTTTTCGTGAAACAAAAATAAATTACGAATATCGTGCAAAACCATGGACCCGCTGAAATCCTCTCTACACCGAATACGGATCTGCACTTCCTGCGTCGGTGTGCATTTAGATACAGGGTGTTTCGCTTAAACCTCCTTACAACGATATCCGCCAACGCGTTGATCAAGTATCATTTGTATCATGCTGAGAGAAGGATTTGACCGTTCCGCAAACCGAAATAATGGAAGTTTTCGTGAAACAAAAATAAATTACGAATATCGTGCAAAACCATGGACCCGCCGAAATCCTCTCTACACCGAATACGGATCTGCACTTGCTGCGTCGGTGTGCATTTAGATACAGGGTGTTTCGCTTAAACCTCCTTACAACGATATCCGCCAACGCGTTGATCAAGAGATCATTTGTATCACGTTGAGAGAAGAATTTGACCGTTCCGCAAACCGAAATAATGGAAGTTTTCGTGAAACAAAAATAATTTACTAATATCGTGCAAAACCATGGACCCGCTGAAATCCTCTCTACACCGAATACGGATCTGCACTTCCTGCGTCGGTGTGCATTTAGATACAGGGTGTTTCGCTTAAACCTCCTTACAACGATATCCGCCAACGCGTTGATCAAGAGATCATTTGTATCATGTTGAGAGAAGAATTTGACCGTTCCGCAAACCGAAATAATGGAAGTTTTCGTGAAACAAAAATAAATTACGAATATCGTGCAAAACCATGGACCCGCTGAAATCCTCTCTACATCGAACACGGATCTGCACTTCCTGCGTCGGTGTGCATTTAGATAATAACCACGGCCTTACAACGATATCCGCCAACGCGTTGATCAAGAGATCATTTGTATCATGTTGAGAGAAGAATTTGACCGTTCCGCAAACCGAAATAATGGAAGTTCTCGTGAAACAAAAATAAATTACGAATTCTATTAAAGAAAACAGTTTCCAATGATTATCTACGCTTCGGTAATGTTCGTGAAATTTTCTTTCAATTCTTTCTGCAATTCGACCTTTCACAGCGTGATCAAAAGACGATTCAAATTACCAATAAAGTATATAGGAAAGCCACTGGATAATTCTTAATGGAATCAGAGTAAAGTAACTGTGCCGAAATGCGTATCTGTATTGGTCTAAAGAACTGGTAGATGAAATATCCATGGTTTAAATTAAAAAGTATGCAGGAAACTCTCTTTGTAACAATTTACAGTGACGGCATATGATCTGATCTTAGTAACATAGAGGGTTGCTTCGCGTGATAAAATGTAAACCATACATTGAGTACCGAAGAGCGTGTAAATACGTTTGCGAAGGAGCTTTTGTAAGAGAGTTCGTTAAAACACCCAGTATAGATATATGTACGTGCTCTATATACACACATAGAAGTTGGAGAAGTATGTAGGAAACCCACTGGATAATTCTTAATGGAATCAGAGTAAAGTAAATGCGCTGAAATGCGTATCTGTATTGGTCTAAAGAACTGGTAGACGAAATATCCATGGTTTAAATTAAAAAGTATGCAGGAAACTCTCTTTGTAACAATTTACAGTGACGGCATATGATCTGATTTTAGTAACATAGAGGGTTGCTTCGCGTGATAAAATGTAAACCATACATTGAGTACCGAAGAGCGTGCAAATACGTTTGCGAAGGAGCTTTTGTAAGAGAGTTCGTTAAAACACCCAGTATAGATATATGTACGTGCTCTATATACACACATAGAAGTTGGAGAATATCGCGCACCGGCAACGGGTCCGTATATTCGGTGTCTACAAGAAAATGTTGCCACCTAACTCGAGATTAGCGTCAGGGCCGCTTCTACTTACTCTCCGCCTGGCTGAAACTCTCTCTTTGCTATGGAAGTCTGAACGTTGCACGCTGCATCTCCTTTGCGCGTACAGGAATTCGCTTAACTTTAATCACATTTTCGCATGTCGTTATGTTACCGTTAGTTACGTAATAATAATTGTGCTGTTTGCATTTTCGTGTCAATCTATGGAACTACAGCAAGTACGGTGCAACATAAAATGTTTTATAAGTTTCCTATCCGTTCGTTCGTTTGATCAACGACATCGCCGCGTAAAAGTTTGCTGTTGCCATTAGTTTGAGTAAAATTGTTTTTATTTTGTTGAATATTGCGCAGCCAAAGCACTCTAATTCAATAGACATAACGGTAGAAAACGTTTAATATAAGAATTTCCTGCTCGTTTTTCTATTTTTTTTCTCTCGGCAGTCTTAAAAAGGCTTGCTTCAGGATACGTTTCAGTATTAAAATAGAAACGTTTTGTAGACGGAGTAGAATATAAAATGCCGCAAAAAAAGTATTTGTATTCATGACTAGTTTAAAAAATAATACGGACGTATAACTTCCGTATCGACTAACGATATAAATACTACATTCTATTGAAAATGTGAAGTAACAACGTACCCATAAAACGATACGTCAAACGGACGAGCCGTATTCACCTTGGTGTCATTTAAGCATGTTCAATAAAAAATCTTAATACTCGTTTACGGATTTTCTCTGTTTTTAGGAAATCCGATGTTTTGAATGTGAATGCGTCCCTGGCTGATTCTCGGCGATATCCTTCTACAGGGTTTCACGGGGTTTCACAGGGTTTCGCATGGTTCCGCAGGGTTCCACAGGGCGGCCATGTTACATCCCTGAGGACGGTAAAGCCTTGCCGACTAATAAGTTTCATCCCCCGCGTAGTGAGCACCAATTATGAACTCGCTTCGGCCATAATTAAAAAATGTAATTTCACCGCCAGACCTCCTTGATCTTCCGTCTTAACGATCTCTTACCTATAGCTTACAAGGAAGCGATTTGCGACCGGTACTCCTGTGAACAAATACAGACTGAGTCACCGCTAATTTACACCTTAAATAACCGTCTTATGTTTGACCCTGAATAAAAAGAAACCGCCACAAAAATTTCACGTATTCTAATTTAGCAGGCATGACGATACGAAAGACGTCCTTTTTTTACCATGTTTTATTTCCAATATTGTAGAAAATATTGAGAAACGGAAAGCACCGATTACCGTCCGCAATTGCAAGGCGGCATTGAAAAAAGTCTGATATAATAAACCAGATGACGAATTTCCGAAAAACTGTAAAGCTGCGTAGGCAATAATTGTAATTAATGTGACATCAGTTGGAATTGTTCACTCGTTCGAATCTCGAACTTTTTAACCCTTAGCGCTCCGGCACATTTTCGCAGCGGAACGAGTGAAACGGAGTTTTATTTTAAGTGAGAAGAATTACACGTGCTATAAAAAAGGTTAAAAAATGGTTTAATCGTAACAGTGCAGAGACTGATCACGTTTTAACTACAGTTATTAATTGCCAATGCCGACGATACCGCAGCATTTTAAGCACAATCATGTTAAAAACATTTGGCTCCGCAGCGGAGCCTACGGAGCGCTAAGGGTTAATTAACTCAAATTCATTATGACTATCAGTCTACGGAGATACACGATAGATGCCTATTCTTCTACGAGTCAGGAGCTTACTCGAAAAAGACGAAAGATAAAAACGTAAGATGAAATATCCGTGGAAGAATGAATAGGAAAGAGCATCGATGTTTGTTATTGCCCGCCGCAACGTACCGTAAATGTAACGGCGTAAATGTAACGTTGTAAATGGAAGAGGACATCTGGTCTGGCAGGAGATGATGTTCTTCCTCAGCATCGGTTGCGTTTCTTTGGCGAGGTCGATACGTAGCTGCTTACTCGTGTGTGCACACGCGCCGAGCGGTGCTCGATCAAGAGGCGCAGCGATAGGCTACTTAAATCGTGAGAGCTTTACGACGTGCCGCCGACAGAGAGAACAGACGGCGATGGACGGACAGTCGCCTCACTGTGAGACCGAACGAAAACTGCCGTTTTCTCGCTACTACGTCATGTCGATTCTCCACTGCCCTCACTCAATCCCTCGCGCCGCCGCGCGCACTCTTTCACACTTTCATTGCCAAACATATTACTTCCTACCTCCAATATTAACCCTTTTAGTGCCATAGTGGTCATCGGTGATCGGCGCAAAAGGTCTCACGAAAAATTCAAAAAATATCCAATCGGTTGCATTTATAATTTTGAAAATGCAATTAACACTTGGCATGCGGGCAACGTATTTTTACGTTTTTTGTAGTCTGTCACTGGAGCGCGGATCACGTAAAAATACGTATTTAGTTGATTTGGTGTTGTTAGTGGATATCCACCATAAATCTAGTAAATACGTATAATTACATGAATGTGTGACATTATATGCGTGTTATTTGCGTTGCTAGGCAACACTTTGCATTTTTTTTCCCATAAGTTATGATTGTTGAGTTACTCGATCTTTTGCTGAGTTATTTCGTCTTCAATCGAATCCTTAGCTCCAGAACGTGTTTTATCAATTTGAACACAATTGATTCTTTATTATTGATTACAAAATTGATCAAATGAGCCGTTGTGACAAAGATAGTGATGAAGAAATAGGCGCTGACAAATTATCGGACTTTTCGTATGATAGTGTGGAAAACTTTAAAAATCGCTTATTTTTATGATTTCGTGAAAATATCGTTTGTTTTTTGTTAAATAATCATACAGTATATATTTAAATAGTGAAATAAAAAAAGTTTCGTGTTAAAAACGAAGTGATGTCTTCGATTTACAGCGATTTTTTCTTGAATAACCAATCTCTGCGATTCAAGAAAATCGTGTTGCAGTTTTAATATAGTAAAATACGAACGGCAGTCAACATGTTAATATTACATAGTGATGCAATTCTTTGGTCTCCGATACCTTCGCATTATTTTCATTTTGCAAAATTTAATCGTGTTCCGTAGTACTTCATCGCGTTGCAGTTTCAATATAGTAAAATACGCGCGGCAGTCAACGTGTTAATATTAAATAGTGATTCAATTCTTTGGTCTCCGATACCTTCGCATTATTTTTATTTTGCACAATTCAATCATATTCTGTAGTACTTCATCACGTTGCAGTTTTAATATAGTAAAATACGAACGGCAGTCAACATGTTAATATTAAATAGTGATTCAATTCTTTGGTCTCCGATACCTTCGCATTATTTTCATTTTGCACAATTCAATCATATTTTCATTTTTTCATCCCGTAAAAGGGTTTTAATATAATAAAATACTTCTTGGCAGTCAAAAATATAACCTACAAATATTATGATTCATATGTTTTTCGACGATATCAAGCGTCGTTCGATGAAGACATACGAAAACTGCCAACAACGATATATCGTTGCGCATCCAATAGCGCGTTACTATTCGCATTGCGAGAGTCTCTATTTCAAAATAAATTTATAATACGTTACAAATGGTCTGATTTTATTTTAGAGTTTAGAATTAAAAAAAATAGTTTTCGGTTTAACTTTATATTACCTATAAGAATTACTTGTTTCAGGAAGAGATAATCTGTCCGTTTAGCGGTTACCATGTATCTTGGAGTTATTCTTTATTTTTGATATGCAATATTATTTATTTTGTTACAAGATATTTTGGAAATACAAAGTATATACTTTGTCGTAAATGGTCTATTTAAAGTTATGATGAAAAGATCACTTTTCGAATGTGGTAATACGTTATGAAAGGGAAGATATTTTTATTTTCTTTATGATCATTTACACCTTTGTTATTTATATCATTTTCAATGAATATAGAAAAATTAGTGTCATCGGTTTATTCTCTATTTCGTCCTTAATACACTGCGTTTTGAATTATATAAACATTGTTTTTTGTTTGGTTTTTATGAACATTTTTTCAAACCCTTATAAAATCGTGAAATTCGGCTGATTATCTTCGCATAGGCACTTCTTTTTCGCCCGGCACTAAAAGGGTTAAACAGATAATGTCTTTTCTTCTTGGCACCGCAAAAATATAACCTAGAAATATTATGATTCATATGTTTTTCTTTAGATATATCAAGCATTTGTTATGTTATAAAAACAAGATAAAGACATAACTGCTGTTTCTTAGATTTTACATTTCATTCTTTCTTTTTACTGCTATATGAGTCACTGAAAAATGACAGTGCGTCTTTTCTTTTCCTGCTTTACAAAAAAATAGGGTAGAACCGAACAGTGGATTCAAGAATTTCTTACTGCCTTTTAGATGTTTATTTCTCGATTACAGATCTTCAACTTAGTGAATGTCCCTGATCATTCCGATATAAACGATTCTAGTTTCAGCTATGAAAGACAGCAAAGGATTCAGTATGTTTAGACAGTTTCATTGTATGAAATTTCGTTGATAGAAGTGTTCTTAATTAGTCACGCACGTGTGGCCGTCAAAGTGTTAATGCAATATATTAAAAGACTCTGTATCACCATTTTACAGTTACCCTCTTTCGCATTGCACCACGCCACTATACTTTCTATTATACTTCCGCCTCATCTTGCGGCAGCCATATCACACGAAAGGAGGGTAGGTTGCTTTTTCAAATATTTTTTACTCGTCGGGAACCATAGAAAATATATCAATAAATCGCCGGAAATAGAACGGTAATTAGGCGAAGCCATTAAATCGTTGTGCAGTTTATTCGTGTGGTTCAATTAAAAAGTCTCAGAGAAGCGATATCTGTTTCAAAATTGTATCCTCGTCAACATGACGGGTTCCTGTATCTAAATCGTTGTTCTACCGAAGGATTTCCACGCTAAAAAATTTCTTTTGTTAATGTTAAAACATATATTTGGGCTGCGAACGAAAATATCAAAAAATAATTCCGCTTCGGAAAAATATGCGACAGGCAGATGCAACAGAAGTGCCTGCACCTTCGCCAACAAGAGATTTTACTCGTAACCTGTCAACTTTCCTTTAAACGGATCAGTAATTAGCGCTTTAGTCGTAAAATTCGGAACTCGTCAACATGACGGGTTCTGTATCTAAATCTATTGTTAAAGCACCATTTCCACGGCGTTGAAATTATCCATTTTGTTAATGTTAAAACATATATTTAGGCTTAAAGCCGAAAATATTAGAAATAATTCGCCGGAAAAATATGTGGGTAGGTAATACTGTGCGAAGAAATATGTAGGTATACGACGCAGAGAATTTATTCGTATCGTTCAATTAATAAAAACCAGAGAAGTTCGAAATTCTTTAGTCGTAAAATTGGGAACTCGTCAACATGACGGGTTCTGTATCTAAATCTATTGTTAAAGCGATCATTTCCACGCTAAAGAAATTTCCATTTTGTTAATGTTAAAACATATATTTACGCTTAAAGCCGAAAATATTAGAAATAATTCGCCGGAAAAATATGTGGGTAGGTAATACTGTGCGAAGAAATATGTAGGTATACGACGCAGAGAATTTATTCGTATCGTTCAATTAATAAAAACCAGAGAAGTTCGAAATTCTTTAGTCGTAAAATTGGGAACTCGTCAACATGACGGGTTCTGTATCTAAATCTATTGTTAAAGCGATCATTTCCACGCTAAAGAAATTTCCATTTTGTTAATGTTAGAACATATATTTAGGCTTAAAGCCGAAAATATTAGAAATAATTCGCCGGAAAAATATGTGGATAGGTAATACTGTGCGAAGAAATATATAGATATACGACGCAGAGAATTTATTCGTATCGTTCAATTAATAAAAACCAGAGAAGTTCGAAATTCTTTAGTCGTAAAATTGGGAACTCGTCAACATGACGGGTTCTGTATCTAAATCTATTGTTAAAGCGATCATTTCCACGCTAAAGAAATTTCCATTTTGTTAATGTTAAAACATATATTTAGGCTTAAAGCCGAAAATATTAGAAATAATTCGCCGGAAAAATATGTGGGTAGGTAATACTGTGCGAAGAAATATGTAGGTATACGACGCCGAGAATTTATTCGTATCGTTCAATTAATAAAAACCAGAGAAGTTCGAAATTCTTTAGTCGTAAAATTGGGAACTCGTCAACATGACGGGTTCTGTATCTAAATCTATTGTTAAAGCGATCATTTCCACGCTAAAGAAATTTCCATTTTGTTAATGTTAAAACATATATTTAGGCTTAAAGCCGAAAATATTAGAAATAATTCGCCGGAAAAATATGTGGGTTGTAATACTGTGCGAAGAAATATGTAGGTATACGACGCAGAGAATTTATTCGTATCGTTCAATTAATAAAAACCAGAGAAGTTCGAAATTCTTTAGTCGTAAAATTGGGAACTCGTCAACATGACGGGTTCTGTATCTAAATCTATTGTTAAAGCGATCATTTCCACGCTAAAGAAATTTCCATTTTGTTAATGTTAAAACATATATTTAGGCTTAAAGCCGAAAATATTAGAAATAATTCGCCGGAAAAATGTGTGGGTAGGTAATACTGTGCGAAGAAATATGTAGGTATACGACGCAGAGAATTTATTCGTATCGTTCAAATAATAAAAACCAGAGAAGTTCGAAATTCTTTAGTCGTAAAATTGGGAACTCGTCAACATGACGGGTTCTGTATCTAAATCTATTGTTAAAGCGATCATTTCCACGCTAAAGAAATTTCCAAACATTAAACCACCGAACTTGACATATCGTAATTGTCCGAGGGCGTTCGAACGGTGAGGAAAGAGATGAAAAGCGAACCACGCTACCGGGTGTTCCATTCTTCGGAAGGTCCTTCCCTTTGGATATACCAATTAGCGTGGTTTCACTAAACGCACTTTCTGTGCGTAGTGTGTGTGAGGGAGCGTGTATGTGCCAGCGTGCGTACACAACTCGTAAGCGTGCGGACGAAAAAGCTGTCAAGAAAAAGGAGTCTTTCATCTAGCCGCGCAACACTCACGCTCACACGGTGGCAAGCGCATTAATGCGACCCTAAAGATGTCGACGCGAACAATCATGCCGTTCCGTAGAAGTCAAATTGTCAGATCGAATAGTTGCTTAAAAAATTTAGCAAGATTTTGTTATTAGCGATTATTAAAAGGTTGCAAGTGGAGAAACAATTAGTCCGACGTTTCGACACTATGAGTGATGAAATAAATATATCCCCCTTTGAAGGAATTTATTTTTAATTAATATGCATTTTTTTTTTACATATTTGACCTGTATATACGACCATCTTTTTTTGACCTTCTGCGACCATCTTTAATGTTTGGTTAATAACCCTTAGGAAAAAATGAAAGCTTATGAAATTTCTCGTGGTAATATTGCAAAGAGACCGTGATTATCATTTTGGCTGTAATTACGCGAAAAATTGAGAGTTGCCGAAGCCTAGGTAAAAACAAATTTAGACGAAAATAAATAATAATTAGAATTTATCATTATGAACATTGAATTATTATTTCTGCTATTTCAAAACGCAGCCGTAAAGAGACAACAAAGTGTGTAAATGCACATTAACGAAATCTTGCCACTAAGCCCTGAAAGGTCCGTCTTCAAATCTGGCTGCTTTTTTCAAAGGTGAAAGAACAAGAGAAAGGCCAACAAGGGGCGATAACGTTGAGAGTTTCGAGTAGCTGCGAACCGTGAGAGAGCGAAACGAAACTCTCATAGATTCTTCCGAACTCTTTTCAAGTATATCCATATGCTCATGGCCTGCCATTTCCTTCGTTTCTTCTACTCCCCCCAACGATATAATATATCTGATTCGACCGTACGGTCGCAACACTTTTTCCAACCACGACTGTTGCAATGTACCTCTTTTCTCAAGCAATGCTACCAAAACATCCACCCTTTAATTGAACCCGTCATTGAACCTTGTCTCGGCAACAGTCAAACTTATGCATCTTTTACTTAAATAAAGACTTTGCGACGGTTTAATGGCGATATTAACAATATATGAGCATGGGCAGAATCTGCTGTTTAAATAGACGCGTAATGTTTTCGAATTTTTCCCGACAGCAATAGGAATACCTTAACCCCTTAACGCTTGAATTTTTTTCTAATGATGAAAAGTAATTACATAGTATATATCCTGTTATTATGCACATTTAAATCCGTCAACAATTTTTATTTGTGTACTGTGCTTATGCACTAGTATATATTGGTAGTAGGAATGTATTCCTATTCGCTACAACCGACACTTTTATGAAATTCTCAATTTTAAACCCATATGCGACATGCGAAGCAGTATGTCGCGAATTATCCTCATTCGTCGTTAAGGGATTAAGGGTAGAATCAGTTTTTCTTCCATAGTATAATCGTTTTTTGTTAGTAAACCATTCGGTGCGATGACCGTTTTAGCTGCACATAAGTACTGAGGCTACTCCTAGGCAGCTGAGAAATTTTGTAGGAAAGCTCTTTTAACTTTTCCCAACGGAAGCGGCGAAAGATCATATTTTCCGCGCCTGTTTCCCTACGGACATTTTCTGCGTCGGCAAGACTTTATGATATTTCGCGTGGAGTAAAGCATTGGAAGACGTTTACGCGGGGATGTCATCCGAACACGTGAACCGACGTGCAATATAAGCATAAAGCCATTAACAGTGCCGTCGTATCGTTAAGTACCCTGGCCAGCGTGACAATGAGACTCCTGCAGAATTTGGGCAATTCCTAATGTCCCTCGCGCGGATCCCGAACCGCTCCGTTATGCAGTCGAACGTTTATTGTACGGACCGAAAACGGTGAGACCTGCCTCAGCCGAAAAGCCGAAATAACGAAAGACCGAAACGACGAAAGGCAACTCGGAATTTTCGCTTCGCTCCTCTCGCTTCCTCGCACGATCAGTAAATGACGCAGAGACTAGGTTGCATGGGCGGATCGGCTTTCCGCTTCTCTTCCGTCGTAAATGTACGATCATTATCGACAAACGAGTTGACGCGATATTGTTAACGGGAGGCCGATAATAAACCGGCCGTAAATCATACATTTTCGCCCGTCCGACGATCGGGAGCGAGGATGATGCGATTATTTCCGCCGGAAAATTCTTCGTCAGCGGAGCGTTTCGCGTGTTGGCTGGATCCATAAGACTTTCGACTGCACTTAAATAGCTTACACCGGTATATACGTTTTCTGTACAATGCTGATCAAGCCTTATTTTATTTTTATAAAATACGGAGACTTTGGTTGTCATGTCACCAAAGACAAAACCAAATGTAAAGAAGAGTTTCCTTAAAGCGAATCTTGCATATTATGATATTTTCGTTGTTACTCGTGGGATTCGATAATTGTATTTGTATAATTATATTTGTGAAAAAATGGAAGTCTTCGGATTTAAATGCCCTTTTAATATATCAAAGAGGGTATGGAAAGATTTAGAATGCCGTAAGAAGTGCAAAATTAGAAGAAGAAAAATAGACAGAAACTGAATCAAAAGTAAATATAAAATAACTGCAAATAAGCGCATTATTTAGTCTGGAATTAATTTACACAGACATGCCTTTATTCCCTGCATGGATCAAAAAGAGAATTAAGTTGCATTTGGAAAGTTACCTTGGGTACAACCAAATTTCAAAAGGCTATCGTAACAGCGATTCAGTACAATAGAGCGTTCAATTTCGCACCGTTCCTTTCGCAAAGGTTTAATTCCACCCAATAATCATTCAGTCTCTAGAGACTGTCCACATGGTCGGAAAAAAAACTTAAAAAATTATATGTATGTGCGATTACATCTGACAAGCACATAAATATTTTTTCAACCGTTTCAGCTATTGTAAGAGCTTTAAACGTATTAACGACGCCAATAAAGACCATAACCATCTCTATACCTGTCGAAAGTCAATTTTCCAAGCTTGCACAAGGGTATTCCGGCATTACGACGTTCTATATCACGACAGCCATTAATATAAATTGGATTATCCTTAGTCCCGAAATCGAGTCAATATTAATTAAAAAAAATACGTGCACACAGGGCAAGGTTAATAAACGAGGGGCGATGGCCATTGTCCCAGCGTTCATTGACTGTCTTTTGTCTCATAGTGTCTTTCCATTGTGTAGATTGACTTCTAGGAAGGAATGCACGCGTGCAGGTACGGGAATATCGGAAAATTCGTTGAACGTATACTCTGCCGTCGTCTACATAGGGACAAACGGGCGTTTTGTGTAAGTACAAACAAGACCCCAGGACGTCTGTGCAAAGGGAATTTAAAGAACTTTCCCGTTGCACGGATGAATACACGTAAAATTGTTAATTCGGCCGTTTACCAGGAAAAAGTCCATGTCGTTTTCCTGCGGTATATAACATCTTCATAGACAGATATATAGGTCTCTATTCGACCGTGCACTTTAAAACTGAATAACTGAAATATCTCTCTACCGCTTTGTTTAACTTCCATTAGAGATTTTATTCTTACCAAAAATGTTAACACCCCCGACTGTATAGGTGAGGACCTTTAAAAACAAACACATACATTTCACGCGTGTACCTACATTATTCGTTCATTTCCCCCACTGAGAGTCCATTAGGAAGCCCATAAAGCCGCAGTTTGTTGGCTCAATGAACCCTTTGTGCCGTGCAATAGCCTGATTTTCGTATATTCGCCGATAATTGACTTAATTTCGCCGTACGCCGCTTTGCCCGACAATTATGCGAAACAATCGGCAGGCCATACTTTCGATCAGCCAAGCGGGTGCGTTCATCGGCGCAATACGTTCATCCGGTAAGCGGCGTCAGTTTCGCACATGACCGCAAACCCTCGGAAACAATTCGCAGTAGTAACGATAAACGTGCCAATGAACGCGGCGATGAACATGGCGATGAACATGGCGATGAACGCGACGATGGACGTGGCAGGATGCGTAACGAGAGGCAATCGCGATGACGGTCTCGCGGGTTGCCGAATTAATCGCAGTCTATAAGGGTATGTCGGTGGATATGTTCTATGGATGATTTGTCGATGTAAGGAAAGCTAGGACAGAAATAAACGGATATCTACTATGGGCTTCTTCAACAATTTCGCAGTTCCAGTGTTCGTTAGCATTTTGCATTACGAATAATTAAAAATTGCGAAATTAATTCGGAAAGATTGCGCAAATATATAATGTTTATGTTTATGTTAGATTAGATGTTATGTTAATATATAATGTTTATGTTAGATTTCGTTATCTCTAACTTATAGAAAGGCGGTATTACACCAGTTACTTTTCAGCCAATGAATTACTATGCAAATGAATAATTTGAAATGTCATTTGACTGGGACAATAGTAACTAATAGGAAAGAATTGTCAGATGCAATAAAAAAACAACGACTTCGAAAAGGAAAATCAATGGTAGGCTATTATAGAAATAATAATGTGATTTTGGCGTGGAAAGATAGAAAATCGTCACGCTGTTGACAAATCATTACAATGCAGAAATGAGTAGTGTTGAACATGGCATGGTGTTCAAATTGTTCTTAGAAAACCCACTGCTATCACGAATTATACCAAATTCATGGGCGGCGGTAATTTTTGCAAGGTTATAATTTTGAAAGGTGGAAAATAGAGAAACTATGAAAATGTAACGATTTTGTAAGAAAATTTGTATATCAGATCATTTTATTGTACTCTGTAAGACACTCGACACATCTGCGAAAATCGTCTAAACCTGCTATCTTAGCCAACCGAAAAAGTCGTCGTCCGCAAAGGGTTAATAGGAACCCATGCGCACGTCAACGTTCATTAAATGTCCAGTTAAAATTTCCTCCATTATTCCATTTACCGTCCACCACCACATCGGCATTGAACCCATTAAAAGTTTCCATCGCACTGACGCCTTGCACTGCGGCACTGAACATAACCACTTTGGAAAAATCACGGCCCACCTGCCGAGTCTCCGATACGCAGACGCACACGAACACAGAACACGCAACATCTCAGCGTAGCAAACGAAGTGAGGAGTGAGAAATGGGCAATAGCAATGGCAACAGCAATGGCAACGGTAATGGCAACGGCAGGGGAAGTGATGAGTGCACCGTACTAATAATAACGCCGAAAGCGCCAATAAAACGGGGCGAGGCACTTTTAACTGCGCCCGGATCCATTGTCCGACAAATCGGATTAACCAGTGTCCGGTTTCCAAACACTGTGAAGACGGTCGTCCGCGTGATTTGCCGAGTTGTTCAGTCCAGCCGAGTTGAATCGACTCGAGGCAAGGGCACGGTGCCATGAAAGAGGACACGAGGCCTTTCAAACCTTAACAGGATTAACACTCTTATGATCATTGGCCTGATCGAGCCACGAAAGGCGGATCGAACGATTCCTACGAAAAATCAGTCCACCGACTCTTTCGACTTGTGCCAATTGTTCAGCCCCTTTTACGCTCTGCGCCCTGACCCCTGACAATGACCCTGCCTTCCGAACGCTCAGAGTAGCTACTACGATCAACTATAGTATAAACTGTTATCCGTGTTCATTCATTTTATAGAGTCTATGGTCAACCTTTCTGATGACTCAACATGGATTCTTATGCTAATCTTTTTTTTTCTTTTCTTCTAACTTAAGAGATGCAAAGACGTTCTATGTAAAAGTTTGTGGAACTATTATCGAAATGGTATGCAATTAATTGTAACCCGCAATATCGACGTATAAGATAAAGACGTATGACAGATGATTGGACAAACGATAAGTTTATGAAGAGAGAAAAAGTTGTAGTAATGATAAAGACAAGTAAATAGCTGGGTGGTGATGAAAGGAGATAGGATTGGGAGAAAGCTAGAGTAAGACGGAGACTGAGCTCTGTCAGAATGATGGGAAAGAGGGGTATAGATGAATAGAGAGATAGAGAGAGAAAGGGTATATTAGCGGGAGGATAGAAGCGAATATGGAGAGCCGGATGATGAGAAGGGTAGAGACGCAGAGTTCGATAGATAGATGCGTATACACAGGTACAGGCACACACACTGAGTACCGTGGATGAGCCGGTAGGCCGGTCGAGTATAGATTTCGCATAAAGCGCCGTTACATCGTACACGCAAGTAAATTAGGCGCTTAATCAAACCGTTTAATCAGCGGCATGATTGCGACCGCATCTGCACAGGCTGTACGCGCCAATTATCTCTCGTCCCAGCTCATGTACAGTCAAGCCCAAATCGAAAGAACTTTCATCTTTCGCGCGCTGGCTAAATAAAAAAAGTGTAAACTAACGAAGCTACAAAATAAAAACTGCAAAAACCGATTGAGAGCTTAATGTATTTTAATCGGCATGACGAAAAATGACGCTAGCAGAATGCTAGCACGTACAGTTTCGGGACTTGGCTCGTAATGTTGGTTTCTGGACATTTTTATTTCGAATTGTACCGTTATTGATTAAAAGCAATTCGTATCAATTCAGATTATACTGCATAATTACTGTCAATTTGCAACGGTAATATGGGTGCTAATTTGATGGATAATAATTAAAATATCACACGTAGTTTTGTTATCCAATCGCCACCAGTCTTGCAAGTTTATAATAATGCCATCCACGTAACGTTTTACGGTATATACGGTATTTCGGTCAATTCGATTATTTAATCTGTAACAGTTCTGGTTGCTAACAATAAAAGGTTATCGAACTTAATGAAATTTTGGAAAAGTCTTTGCAGTCAAATTTCGATCTCTTAACCGAACAGTGGACACCTTAGATGTTAGTTTATGTCAACACAATTTTTGGTAATGTAAACAGTGCACTTAAAAATGGATATGCATTCTATAATTGCCCACGATTAATTGCACGACGAATTACCACGTTTTTCGAAACGTTAAACAATTGTTTAAAGTGCCTTCATCGTCTGTCCACTCAAGTAGCCGAAAACAGTTATGTCTCTATAACGAAAGAAAGGTGAAAGTTTGCGTACCTCTTTTCATGCGGCATAAAGAAACGATGAACGGCATTTCACTAGACTCTCGGCTAAGCCGATTACAGCAGGTCGGGCCAAAAAAAATGTTCCAAAGGGTCTTCACCGTTCAAAGGGTTAAGGCTGCGAGTTTACAACTTAATCGATTTTTATGCGGGCTCAAATCCGCTGTTTCGTGCATAGAAAGCTGAAGAAGCACGAAGTCGTCGAGGTCGGGTACGAATTTGGGATTTCAGAATTAACTATTCCATCGTTTCGTTTAAAAACAGGGGTCAACATTACGGCAAGGTAATAAATTTCGGAAGAAGTAAATAAATATTTTGGTAATACATATGATTTTTAAAATCGGAGATCTCAAGCTTGGCTGTAATATCCGAGCTTATCGTCCGCGAGAGTATTTTGTCAAGCAACGTGGTCGGCCGAGACGATTCGTCGAAAAAGTGATTTTTTCCAGGACCGTTGGAAACAGATGATTTATCGGCTATTCGGTGAAAAGTTCGCTCCAGTTTAAATTGCTCTGGCCATAAGGAGGGCCTCATTTTCAATGCAATCGTAATACCGTAGAGAACGGGACCGTTTCGGCATAGAATCAGTAGGGAATATAAAAAATGCTCCAGATATAATTGCGCGCCGTATTTCAAAGTGCATTTACTCAACAGTCTGGCTTATAGCGGACCGTAAAATGGCTCGGGCAAAAACGGAGAAATCGGAAAAATGGAAAAATGAAAAAAAGATGAATCCCGTTTGGTTGACTTGCACTCTGGCCCCAGGGGCGAACTAATAAAGACCGATAAGTTGACAGTGCGACCGACGGCGTGAGTTACGACTCGTCGTCCGCGCGAACGCTAGTACCGTTGCTCCAGTTTCGGCTTTGCACGGAATTACGGACAAAATTACGGGCAAAATTACGGGCAAAATTACGGGAAATAAAGTTTTACACCTCGTTGCACCACCGACCGTCAGGTATGCCCGCGCTCTTGGGTATCGCTGTTAACGTATTAATCAGCGCACTCTCCTACTCACGGAGGCGTCTTCGCGAATAACGAGTCTCATTGTGCAGGTAATGCGATGTGTACGGGTAACGCGACTCATACCGGTACTATCACACAAATTTCCGAGCACTTTTTTACTCACCAACATATTCATCGAAGTGCTTTTGCGTCACTTCTAGTAATCAGTCCTTTCTACTCCCGTTCTAATCGCATCGTAATGTCACACAAATTTCTGATGCTTTCGAAAACTTGAACGGACATCACTTATCGTTTCGTTTTACGAAAGTTTCGACTTATATACGATCGAAGTTGCATATAATGAAAACAAGATACCAAGGTATTGGAAAATTCTATCCAATGATTTCCAACACTCTTGGTTAAGATACTGAACAACTATATTTCAGATATAATAACATGCATTACATAAAAGAACAAAAGAAACTAAGAATAAGAAACGCTACGTCCACGCATTTCGGTTGACGTCCGATAATTGACTATGCACGCACTTCGAGACGCACAGCACAAAAAAAAAACAAAAAAAAAACAACGGAAGAACAATGTAGCGTCTACGAGTCCACCGCCACGATGCCACGCGGCATTCTCAATACTACATTAGCCTAAATATTCTTCCAATACAAGAACAACTCGTAAATCGTACAGGACATATTTTATATCATTTATAATGGCATAATTGATCGTTTTACCTAGTAGTAGGAGTAATATTGATATTCTTCCTGAAAAGCAACCGTATGAACGGCACCAGCAGGCCCTAGGAAATGCAAAAAGAATTATTCCCGATACGCAGCTGCAACAAAAGCGAAGCCCTATCGAAAAAGTCTCTTCCACCCCGTCAATTGAGTTTCTCATGAAAAATGACCGTCCTTCTACCTGTCCCGCGTATTACGCAACGCCCCATGCGTGCGCTTGACGTATAGGGACGACTGTTCCGTCGACGCTCATATAAATACGTCCCTCGCGCCGAAAGGATTAAACGTACGACCTGTATCGCACCAGTCGTACTTGCCGGTTGTAACAAAAATGCGTAAACGCGGAGCAATGTCGAGGCTGGCTCTCGGGGGCCTGGAGTGAGAACGGCATGGCATGAAAAGGATGAAGATGGTGAGCGAACGTCGCGCTCAGACAAACACCCACGCCGTCGGCTTCGAAGACAGATTACACGGGCGGTTCGTAAAAACAAGGGACTCGCTTAAAAGATTCACTCCAAGTACGAGTGTCCCCCGGCTGTCGTCGTAAACGTCGAACGTGGCTGTGTCGTGCAAAAATTATTAGCAATCTCTGATCCAATTTTGAGCGCGGCCGTTGCTCCGTAGAAATTGACACCCGATACCTGAATTCGCCGGAATTTTCGTCAGGTGATTTATTGGCTGTAGCAATTGGCCGTGTTGCGCACGGCGTCGGCGTCGGCGTCGGCGTCGGCGTCGGCGTCGGCGTCCTGCGCGGAAAGTGCATGGGCGAGGGCGAGAGAAAAAAGATCAGCCCGCATCTGACTGTCGCGAAGAAGCACGAAAGTGTCAAGATCATTTTACCTCAGTCTACTGATCCACCTCCGGCTTTTATTGCAGCGAATTATCTTCATTTCGGTTGACAATTCGATTGGGTGGAATTTAAAATCTCTCCTTGTGTTTAATTAAGGACATTTATATAGACGCGAAGAAATAATTTCGAAACTGTGGGTTAGATCAAATATGTTCACAATCTCGCATTATGGATTTAAGACGTTTTACGAATTAGCACGTCTGTTAAGATCTATTATTCCACGAAACTCAACAATGATGCAAGGAAAATGTCTCCGTCCGTTTCATGGGCAATTCTAAAACTGTAAAGAAAGAAGCGAGGAAGAAAGTGGTATAATGACAGGCAGTCCGTGGAATTTTGCAATCGCAGAGTCGTTTAAACTCGAGCAACTTTTTACGACGGCATCGGCTGCGTTGTTCAGTGGAGGATTGCGAGTTCCTTAGTTTTTACGACGAACACCGTGACTCCTGGCTTCCATCTCAGAAAAGAATTTTTGCGTCTATCTAGCCATGCACGCCGCAAAAATTGCTTCTTATCGAGCCGTCACATGTGCATTGCGTTTCAAATAAAACGTTTCGCACTCAAAAATCACCTTAGATAAATGTCATTCACAGACCTCAATGATTTTTCGTAAAATAGATAAGTGATATTACAGTAAATAATGTATCGTGTCTTTTCTTCTTTCCGTGTTTCAAATCCTCTGTTGGACCCTACCTCGAAAAATCCGATATGAAATTAAACTGACAACTTTTTCTGATTAAATGCAGCTACGTACGTAATATCACCCGCTGTTTTAATATTTATTACGGTTTCATAATAAGTCTATGTATGCAAATGAATGAGACACTTATTTTCATTTACTTAACGCATTGTTTTTACCTTAAAAACACACAACTGTCCTACTGTACGATTGTTAGAAGATTTATGTTGTACGAATTTCGGCCAAATAGTAAGCGAGAAGTAGTATTGTGACATGATAGCCGATTATGGAAGGAGCGAGACGAACAGTGGCGCTTAATCCCGAGTTAAGAGGATTTTGCCCGGCTAGCGCGAGGTCAATGAGCCGCAAGTTTGCTTATTGCCTTATGATTTCTTTTGATGCTCACGCCTATCGGAGTTTCCAACTTTAAATCCTCAAGTAAAACTGAAAATTATCAAGTTGACAGCTACACAGTCAATGATGCATTTCGGTTAGCTACTTTACGCTTTCACGTTTCTAGTGTTGATTAATAATATTTCAGACAAAGACAAATTGCATTGGATAAATACCGTCAAATTTTCCATATGAAATAATAACATTGGAATTAATTCTGTAAATAACAATTAGGAAGTTGTCATATTTAGTTCCGTCTGTCAATGAACAATGTTATTCGAAGCATAGAAGAACGTTTACGAGTGAATGTCGCGTGTGAGTGACGTTAAGAGCATGTCAAATACTAATCCGGGATAATCTACCTTTCTGATGTCGTCTTTACGCTCATCATCAATGTTGCGCCTACTAACATGATAGCTGCAGTCACAACAGGTTTAACTACGTCGTCAATCAAAACCAGGCAGAACTGTCGGCAAAAGATATATATAAAAAGAACAATAGGGATTCTTATATAATTAAACTTAAATACCGATATACGTATTGAACGGCTAGATATATGAATAGACGCCTATATTCCGGTCTTTTAGCTACATACAGCTTATACTTTGTACGCTGTTTTATGCGCGAAAGAATTATGGGTAAAAAGTAGTGAAACGTACTTAATAGAAAACATAGAAGAGAATTTCGAAGTAACGAGTGCCACGGACGGATTGGTCAGTTATCGTGGCGTATCGAAATGACAATGAATTTATCAAAGTGATCCTGTATTAACTTGCCTGGGCACTATAAGTGCCGACGAAGCCCGATGGGTAAAGAGAGAAAATGCGAAAGTTCTTACGGCTCATATATTAGCCATCGAAATTCGAAGCCTAAGGAACGGTTCCGCCGCTCACCGGTGAGCAATGAAATTCTAACAAATTTATAGAAGTGTATTACGAGAGATAATTTCTCTCGGGGAGAAGGCACACGAAGCCCCATGTGGCTGGCTAGGCGGTTGGCTAGGCGGTTGGCTAGGCGGTTGGCTAAGCGGTTGGCTAGGCGGTTGGCTAGGCGGTTGGCTACACATATACACTCCGTCTATACCCCGTCTATAAAGCTCTGGCGGGGGTAAAGCGCAGGATGGGTAGGCAGAGTCAAAGTGAAGCTCTAGCCAATGAACGGCTGGCCGCCCTCGTCTCGACCAATGCTGAGGCGTGACGGAACGATGGTCGCTCGAATGCTCGGCAACCTACTATAAATTCTTCGTCCACCCGCACGCAGCCTCAGTTGCACGTTTACCACTTTGCCCAGCGTCCCGTTTGAAACGTTTCTCAGATAAGTTCCTCAGATACGTTCCTCAGACACGTTCTTTGAGAGTGGGTCCAAAAGAGAACTGAACTGTTTCGCTGCGAGAGGATCTTGAGGAACGCCGTCGTCGCATGTGCCGTCGGATGTATCGTCGGATGTGCCATCTGTGAATTAAGTGCGTCGCTGGAAGACGATCGTTCATCCTGTTTTAAGTGTTGGCGCAATCGTTTTGAGAATAACGCTTTGCGACATCGACGAAGATGCAAGGCTATCAGAGAAACTTCGATGATCAGCAGAGAGATCAGAGGGACGAGGAGACGATCGTAGTTGACCTGGTGCCGCCGCAGTATCAACTCAGTCCGCCGCACAGTCCGCCGCCGGGAAATATGCCCAAGACTCCAGAGAAAGGTTCGCCCGGCTACATTTTCCTTCGCTCCTTTTTCGCAACATTTAGTTAACGTATTACGGATTTTTTAATACGTCTCTTCTAAACGCAAAGTGGCTAGCAGCAAAAGTACAAAAAAGTTTGTCCACCTTTTTTCCTAGTGCTACTTTTTTATTGCGCACCACTGTAACACGATTTCGAGTTAAAAGTCTTCCTATCTTGCACAATACTGTGCAAGTCTTTCGTAATCGCTCATTAATCCTCGCATCGCCGGCAACGCAAAATTTGTTTGCACGACGTTTCTCGTTCGGCAACGAGCACCGCGCTAAACACATTCTGCCCGTCAACCCAATCGGAACTTGGCTTGTACCTGCTCGAGCGGTGATAATTAGTCGAACGGTTAATCCAATTGATTGCCCGTTGTTGCGCTGGGCGATCGGACATTAGGGACAGTCACAAACGACCCTCGCGACACAATAGATCGGTCGTAAAGTGCGAAAAGTTCACTTAACTCTCGACTGTGAACGAAAGACAGACAAAGAAAAATGAGAGACGAGAGAAACGAAAGAGTCTGATAGAGAACGGCAGATAAAATAGGGAAGAGAAAGAAAGAAGGAAAGAGAAGGGAGTAAAGCTTGGTGCCCGATGAAATCGACCAATCCCTTCCCGGAAAAGCCTGGCCCTGTAGTTTATTGCGGTAATTATTTTATGGTGGCTCCCTGATTCCTGGAAGCTCAATTTCGACGGAGATATCTTTATTGCCGGGCAAACGGATTTGCGCCTCGAGTCTATCGGGGGTAGGTTGGAAAGCTGAGCTTTCCTGTCGCGGCGACGCTCACGAACGTCCTATTCGATCACCCCTTGCCTTTGTTCATCCGCTCAATAGAAATTAACGGTTCCGGGCCATCCGACATTATTGAACTCACAGACTTTGTTGTACCCTTTTACGCGGGTATGTTGCGCCTTTCTTTTCAATACGATATTTCCCTCTTTCACATTCACCGCAATCTTCTAATCCGCTCATTTATAGACGTCGAGTCAAAACACTGAGGAATGGAACAAAAATAGAAGCTTACGATCCCTTTCTCCCACCCTGAAAAGTTGTAGCGTTCGAAGTTGCTTCGAAAAGAAACGTTATTGCCATAGCGAACGAGTTAAGATCGTGACATAAAAAGAATGAAACGTTAAAATCAGAGATGCTCCAATTCAAAAGTATGCAGATGAAAATAATGAATGATCGGGGTGGAAGAAAAGGTTATTCATGAATGAACACAGGGTCGCGGAAAGTTGTTTCAGTTATTGTGAGTCGTTCGGTTGACGATTGTCGGTTCCGTCTTTGATTGCGTCCGACCTCTTGTCGGACAAAGTGGACCCTTCCTGTTCCGTGAACACGCTGGGTGGCGTTTACAAATCGGGGGCGCGTGTTTTCCCTTCATTCCGTCTCTTTTTCGTCTTTGCTTCGTCTTCTAAACGCCCAGATCGCCTGCTGTTCGTTGTTGCCTCGTTCGAACGCGCGTGACCAAAACGAAAAAGCAGCATTTGGCTTTATGTTCTGTGACCGTCTTGTGGTGACGCCAAACTTTATCCCGAGTAGCAACACGCGGCGGAAGTCTTTCACTTAGCGTGAACCCACCCAAGTTATGACGAGAAATGTTCTTGTTTCATTGTACCTCCGTGAATTCTGATAGCGCCGTGTCAAGTAGAATTTCTTACATTAATTCAATATCTCGCGAGTATCGATTTTCCCGCCAGAACGAATGTGAGATAATAATTGTCCGTGCTTAGAAGACGTTGGAAAATACTAAGGAATTCTCTCTTTTTCGTTACAGAATCTTCGCCGTCGCACCAGCAACAGCAGCAGCAGTCTCTTTCCTCGATGGACCCGAACATCAGGAGATACAGAACTGCCTTTACTAGAGAACAATTGTCCCGTCTTGAAAAAGAGTTTCATCGCGAGAACTATGTTAGCCGCCCGAGAAGATGCGAATTGGCAGCACAGCTGCATTTGCCTGAGTCCACAATTAAGGTATGTTCAAGACATTTCCATTTCACATTAACGTTTTTTCTTCCTTTCCTTCCCGTATATTCAACAAAAGTTTTTATTCGACTCTTTGATCATTTTTATTTGTAATTGTCTGCGTCGCAGCGAGTATTGCTCATAACGCATTTTTCCTTTCTTCCTCTCGAGGCAACTTGGGCGCATAATTTGTGTATCGCGCCGGAATATTCATCGAGGACGAGCAAACACGATCCCGCTGCGAAATTTGTTAAACAATGAGCTCATCATCCGAGCGAGCTCCGCGAGAAGGATTCGAACGACGCTTTAACACCTCTGACTAATTGACGCTCGTAATTGTTGAATCCGAGAATCCGGTAGCCGGGAATTTATTGCGCAAATTTCATGCCGTTAGACAGTTTCGCGCGGATGCGCACGCCTACGATCGACCCGTTCGGTTAGTTCGTCGAGAGTTCTCGCTGAATGCGCAATCAAGGCAATTAGATGTTTTTCCCGGCAAGTCGAGTGGGGAATGTGCCGTGGTTCTTGTCGACTCTGCCCCATGTTTGATCGCCGATTATAGCCTAAGGGGTCAGCCTGCGTATGGCAGTGCGTTTCTTTTAGTCGCAGCTCAGCGGGCAAACAATCAATCAACGACATCGGCCGAACGCGAGTTTGACGTCTATCGAAAAAATCCTTTGAGCCGTTTTCGTGTGACGCGCGCGACCATCCTCTTCCGCTCAATTTCCCCGAATTAACCGAAGCGGAGGCAGAGGTGTTAATCACCTTGATTAGCGACGACCGCCTGGGCTGCGCGCTACCTTTGACTTTAATGGGCCTCTTAATTGCTTTCGGACGTTATAAAAGCGCGCGTCCCGCTCGCTGGGAGTATGATCGAGGTGTTAAGTGTCGGGGAAAAACTTCTATCTCACGGCCTCCGTCGTATCACAGATGGATCGAACATACTCTGTAAATTCTCTTTTCCGTACGATTCCTACGAGATAAATAATTCCAGGACTACGATAACTTTGAAAAAAGAAATTTGTAGTGATATGTTTGCTAAAACGAGGATCTCCGTGTGATTGCAGGTGTGGTTTCAAAACCGTCGCATGAAGGACAAGCGTCAACGCATGGCGATGGCCTGGCCATACGCGATGTACACGGACCCAACTCTGGCGGCAACTTTACTCGCAGCCGCCACCGCTACTCTTCCGCCCCCAGCTTATCACGGAGCGCCAAGCCTGCCACCCACGCATTTGGCCCCCAGTTATCCGGCAGCAGCAGCGGCAGCGTACTACGCGGCCCGATACACCCCGTATCCGACAGGGGTGCCGACTAGCAGCAGTGCTTCAGCATTGCACAGGCCGCATCCGCGGACGGCTGCTGCCGCTGCGGCCGCAGCCGCCGCTGCCGCCGCCTACCCGGCTCACCCTCATCTTCTCCAGCCTCACCCTTCTCTGCCGCCCCTCCATCTGCCGACTTTGGGCGTTCCGAGCGTGGGCAACACCGCCTTTCAAGTCAACAGTCCGCCAACGAGCGCAGCCGCCACTTATCGGCCGACTTTGCTCCCAGAACTAAGTCCCGTCCACTCGGACGCGTCGAGCGATTGCGACTGCGCTACAGCCTCCGGACACCATCACCATCAGCATCACGCGACCAACGGAGTGCAGCAGAGTCACGAGAAAAGCAGTCCGCCGCCGACGGGACATCTCCAGCAGCAGCAACAGCAGCAGCATAATCAGCACCAGCACCAGCAGGTCTCATCGCTGAAGCTACCCACCGGAATTACGTTGTCGGGTCTGCCGGCGCAGATACAGACGATACAGAGCGCGTTTGAGAGCAAAGCTTCCTACGGGGGCATCTCACCGGCGCCGACAGTCGTTCAGGCAACGAAGATCGACCCGCCGAAACTCTTTCAACCGTACAAGAGCGACATACCGGAGAGAGCTTAACTTGGGGGCGAATAGAGTACTTCTTGCGGTAACTCTCGGGTTTTTCCTTCTTACGGATGTACATATCCAGATGCCGTATGTATAGTCTTCTGTAAAATTGTATATAGATGTCGGAGTCTTTGATGTTTCTCAATTTCTACGTTGCGTCGTCAGCGGAGATCGAGACGATTGTACAGATGATGTTTTGCGGGAGGTGATAATGTCGAAACTACTGCCAATCGATGAGTGATACCGCATTTAATATTGTAAATATCAGGATGACATGTAAAATGATAGGCGTGACCCTTAATAATGAAAATCGCTGTGCGACCCTCGCGGGAGTCACATTGTATAGAAAAATGCCCGCTTTATCTGTCGACTAGATAGTGATATAAAAGTCGGCTTTTTAATGATCTAGTGCTGTACAGTATCAGGTCTTGCAAGTAATTTATTATCTCATTTCCTGTGAGTCGGAGACATCTCTCTAGCGACCAGGATTATTATCATTATCGTCAAATGATCGATGGCGGTTTCTTTTTAATAGATCCATGTGCGTATACTATTCGTGTCTGTATATAGAGATATAATGATAAGCAAAGAGAATGAATAAATATTATATACGAACCATAAACCTGCCTATCTTCTTTTTGTCAGATCGCTTACATCTTAATGATGTTTCTTTAAAATAGACAAGCATACCTCCTAGATGGATATAAAGACATCTAACACCCATAAGAAATTCTTCCTGCTACACCCTCTGACGTACCTATAACGTTAACTATATGAACCAACGATTTATAATTTGTAACGAATAAACAAGATTCCGCGCCAATTATCGTAATTATAAAATTCAATTGAATCTAAAAGATGAAGCTAACATTTCAGAAGGATAACGAAATCAGCGAAGTAAAACACAAAATTCTTCTCTTAAAAATTACGATATGCGACTGAAACAATTGTCGTTCTATACGTGTATAAAACTCGAGCGACAACTAATGAAATTCCAACACGTTGTTATACCGTCGTCGAGATACATAAATGCAGAAATCAGTGCCGATATAAAGGAGACTAATAAAGGCAACAATTTCACTCATCAGCGAATTAATTAAACTTTAAATCGTCGAGCCAATACGCATTCCCACATTTACAGGTATGCACGCTCCATCACTATAAAACTGTTTCTCCATTGCGGGTTCCATTTCCCATGAAAGTGCGATAACACATGGAAGCTCATTGAGTAGATATAAATGGCTTAAACCGTTCGGTGCGCATTTCGTGCCATGCCGGCGTATGTGCATGCGCGTCTGGTGCCAAAGGAGGGTGACTAGAAGGGGTTAGAGGCAGGAGCTTTAGCTGGAGCGAGAGAGAGAGAGAAAGAGAGAAAGGGAAAAAGGGTACGGGCAATTAACTCTTCGAGCAAGATAACCGAGTGATCGGGGTTGTCGAGCCCACCGGGTAAACGAGATAATTCCGTATGAACGCCACCGGCTTAACAACCCATTGAGGTTTAACTATGAAGCCAGCCCCCTTACTTTGCCCCTCATGGGGAGTCGCGATGTACTGTCACTCGTTGCTTCAGCGCGCTCACACGTTCGGAACCGCAAGCGTAAATATTTTCGAGTGCGCGACATGGCACTCGCAAAACTCGTCAAGAGCTTTTACGAGCGACAACTGCATCGAAATTTCGTCATTCCACTCCCTGTTCCATGAACAGGCTGAATTAGCTCAGAGCAGATAATCGCTTCTTTCCTTTATTAACGTATTGGCGACGGAGCACTTTGCTATAATGCGTTACGTTTCAAAAAAATGCTATAACTGTTTAACTAGTTAATATTTAAAAAAAATATAAAAACTGACCGGTTCCTTCGGATGTCCATTAATTTGAACGCTAGAAACCGCAAAATACGTACCAAAGGATTGTCAAGAGGCAGGTGAATTGTTAAAAGAAAATGCAGTCTTCAGCCATAGCGGCGGATTTGCGCTTCTACGCTGACTTAGTTTCAACAAGAAAGTCTTTTGTAGATTACTATTTTCTATAATAATTGACACTGTTTAAAGTGTTGTCATTCGTGATTCTCAACTTCGTTTGTAAACCGAAAAATATATTTTTTTCTGGAATGTCTGAGAACAATTGTCAAGACGTAACTGTATTCATGTGGAAATGGAAATGATGCAAATCATTCGAGATGAGTATTGCGGGGCGTGCCAGAATATGTAAAACGCTGAATCGTGGCAAAATAGAGGGCATGGTTGCATGTCCAATGACAAAAAAGGACTGCAGCGTGGTTTACCACCTGCATCAGGACAGATGTATCGGAACGGACGCGTCGCAGTGGATGCATCGCAATTGATGCGTCGCATATCGAGAGTTTATTGAACCGTGCGATAGGCGCTCGCGGTTAATCACGGATCAATTTTCCATCGATCCATCGATGGCTTTCCGTTTACATCGGCCAACACACCCCCCTAAATGGCCTGGTGTTTCAGTTACAAAGACGTCAAATTTGGAATATGGCAACCTAAACGTCGTAAATGTAGGTGTCGTAAAATTGAAAGTACCAGTATTGAAATTAGCAAAGGCCAAGACTATGGAAGTGAAAAAGTTTGCAAAACAAGAAATTGGATAATTATCAAGCGTAAAGTTAAAAATGTCTAAACTTGATAACAGCAAACCTGAAACATTTAATGTCGTTGACCAAAATTGACGATTGGCAAAATGATTGATAATTATCAGGATACGGTGGAATTA
The DNA here is from genome assembly GCA_033815515.1 of Cryptocheilus praepositus. Classification (NCBI taxonomy): domain Eukaryota; kingdom Metazoa; phylum Arthropoda; class Insecta; order Hymenoptera; family Pompilidae; genus Cryptocheilus; species Cryptocheilus praepositus. Next base: position 1,583,971 of record JAWWQZ010000119.1, on the reverse strand, counting down.
TAAATTGCAAGGCTGCAAACTATATACACGTATATATATGAAAATTAAAAAATGTGAACAAACGTATGCACATATTATATGCAAATCATAAAAACCGATGCACTTCGCAAAATCACAAATCGTCGACATTGAGAACTTTATCAGCGTCCCAAGTAAAACAGTTTAAAAAGAACAGGCAAGCATTGCCGAAGCAGACTTTTCATAAAAAAATGCGTCGCTAATATGCCGGTCATAAATATAAACGAGGCATTTTGTGAGGGTGGTGTAAAAAAATCATCGAAAAAATCTACAAGAAGAAAATTCCCGGGCCAAAGGGAAAGGTAGGTCCCGTGATATAAAACTTGTAAGCGTTATATTACGATGCAGCCGATCGTAAAGCGTTTAGCCCTTCGAAAGGGCAAGCAGTCATGGGTTCAGCGATGGACGACGATGGACGATGGTGGTGGCAGATTAGCGAGCAGAATACCTTCCCCGAAGCATTTTTTTCATTTGACCTACCAATATTTTGACAGGAGAGCACGGTTTATTATTGGGACCAGGACGAACAAAAAAGTTCACGGGAGGCGATTGCAGTCAAAATCGTACCGACCCACGATATTTCTCTCTTATAACGACGAAGAAGCTAGAAAATGGACTTTTCTATGAAGGTTGGACAGGCGGTGATTATTATGGGACGACTCTTCGACGAAGAAAATAATCAATTGCTGATGAATTTATCACCTAGGTCAATGGCAGATGTAGTTGTCGTATTGCTAATTGGAAATTCGGTGATCTGGTGGACGGATCTAGTCTCCGACTTTTACTGTTTTTAAGAGCAAATTTTTCGATGCATATAAGTTGGTCAATTGATTTTTTTTTTAATTAATCGTTATTATGAATAAGGATATTTTTATACAATCTTCCATACATATAAATGACATTTATTTACCAGTCGAAGAGTAAGGATTAAATGTAATAAACAGCCTTCGATTGAAATTTTCGGAACAAATTGACCCGTGTCATGTTCGCAGTAACATCTTTATTTTCACCCACTGACTTGTATCTTAATCTGAAGTTTATTGAATATTAAATTAAAATCAGCTAATAGCGAATGTATGTAATGAATGTATGAAGAAAAAAATTACAAATGTCGAGGTGAAAATATAAAGTCTGTAATCTTGTAAATGAGATTAATTAGGCACGAATTTTTTGTTAAAAGCAATACAGCAAGTGTCCGACGAAAGTGTCAACATTGATATAAATTAATAGAAGTTGCCGAACACCAGCTATTTTACCCTAGACTACCCTAGATAGTATCAATATCCCGTAGCCATCACAACGGCAATTAAATCCTCGTCCATCCCGGCAACGACGAATCACGGAACGAAATAAAATGCCAGCCTCCCCTATTACCACCGGAAGCCTACCCCTGGTTACACTGCCGTTTACCGTCGTGAAAATGATTATGTCAGAGACGCGTGCCTGTCCCATCGGAGGGTGGTCGGGTCCCTCGAAATCCACCCTCAGATCCACCTAACACGGGACTTTATGAAATATTAATATCCAATTTATACACCCCGATCGAAGAATGATCCCTCGCGATGCGCGCATGCCTCCCAACATTCAACATTCCCGACATTCATCGAAACTCTCATGCCGACCGGCCTATCTCCTTCGACCGTTATCTGATCAGACATTAAGTCACTTTCGCAATCTATCGGCCATATTGCCCAGATTCGACATCCGTTTGGAACCGTTCAAATTACCGTTCAGATAATAAACGTGCAAGAAGGGACATGTGAGAGATACGCGTCTAAACGTCTAAGCGAGCATTATTTATTGTCAATAGAAAAACGATTTAACGCTCCGGAATGAGCTACTTTTAATTTTTATCAAACGTAATGACATATCTGATTAATTGGAATTGAATGCATTTTGTCATAAATGTATGACCGCGTGTATGCCCGTTTCTTTGTTATACTTATGATAAAATACATATCTGTTACCGATCAATATGTCTAATACCCATCAGTATATCTGTATCTGTAAACAATTACTTAGAAAATGCCAAACCTGAATCTCACTGCTGAGGATGTCACGCAAAACCGTTCAAATTACCGTTGAGATAATAAACGTGCAAGAAGGGACATGTGAGAGATACGCGTCCAAACGTCTAAGCGAGCATTATTTATTGTCGATGGAAAAACGATTTGACGATTAACAACGCTCCGGAATGAGCTACTTTGAATTTTTATCAAACGTAATGACATACCTGATTAATTGGAATTGAATGCATTTTGCCATAAATGTATGACCGCGTGTATGCCCGTTTCTTTGTTATACTTATGATAAAATACATATCTGTTACCGATCAATATGTCTAATACCCATCAGTATATCTGTATTTTTAAACAATTACTTAGAAAATGCCAAACCTGAATCTCACTGCTGAGGATGTCCCGCAATAATGTCGAAATATTCACCGGTATTAGTCACAACTATATATTTTATCATATTAAATGCATTTCGATATGAATGTTCCAGAGGTAGAAATTTATAATTTTATGAAAAAGAGCCGAATTATCTTAAACCTGTGTGTTGAAGCAAAAGTATTAGGTGTACAACTTTGCTCCCGCCGTTTTTTGCATTGGACGAAAGGGAAAAACGGCGGGAGCAAAGTTGTGTACCTATTATAATAAGTGGTATCAAAATATTACTAAACCTATTTATAGTCTGATAACGCTTTCCGCTTGTTTCGTTTTGTCACGGATAGAGAGTTTTCGATTCTTTTGTTCGGGTATGCGTTTAAAGCGTGATCGAGTTTGTCTCGATTTTCTGAAAAGTGAAAGAAATGTTGACAGCTTTTGGTCACGTCTCCATGGACCACCCGTGGATCAGGAGGTCCAAACACAAGTTCCGGGGAGTCTGGAATTTTAGCTGACCCCCATGGATTTTTCCTACCCAAGAGGTGAATCTCGATTTCATGCGCCCGAACAGAAAAATGTTTGCCGACGGACGGGCACTTGCCTCTTTCTACTGCGCTTGGTCACGCAATGCTTTCGAAGGAAAGGATTATCTTATTGCATCATCTGCATGTCCTTTTTGCCCGGTGCAGTAATTCTTTCTGCAGATTCGCTGCCTTTCCTATTTATTGTGTCAATTAATTGCGAGCCATTTTTTTCTATCACATTTTTTCAGTCGGCGCGTTTAGTTTGTCGAAATGTGGCAATGACGTAATCGTATCAGCAAAAATGACAGATTACAACGCAAATACTCTCCTGACACAATTCCGTCGATTCTACCCAAAAGCATATCGACCTGGCAAGACGGTATTCAATCATGAAATACTATTCAATACTATGCAGAAAATCCACTCCACAGAAGGAAAGTAAAAACGCTCGAACTGGCACTTTCAATAGCACCATGCAATCTCCCGAGTAAATCGAGGCGTCCAAACGACGTTATCCTGGAATCCGTAACGAAGTTAACGAAACACACCAGGAAGGAAGAGGAATGTCTTGTCAGGACTCCTGATGGAGCATGGTGAAAGGAAGAAGGGCACAATATTTTGGTGAAGACGAGCCTGTGGCTAATTGAAAAGTCAAAACTGCTGAAAGCCGCTCCCTGTTAAACGTGAAAGCGTGGAGAGCGGTGGAGGGGTACCGCGTAGGACACAACCCCCGTAGGACGCACCCACCATAGGACGCAACCACCGTAGGACGCAACCTCCCGCGGCGAGACCGAAAACGCACTCCGCAAAACTCCTCGTCTCACTCTCGTCTATGGGATATCGAATCTGTCTATCTATCAAATTTATTCTACTGAGGATTCATCCTCACTATAATAAAAACACATTTTCATATCCATGTCTTATTAGAAAGTACCTGAAACTTTTTTCCAATCGTCTCTACACAAATAATCTTCCCGTTCAAGATACATTATTGTTAGAAGTAAAATCAAAACAAGTGCCGCAAAACTCCTCGTCTCACTCTCGTCTATGGGATATCGAATCTGTCTATCTATCAAATTTATTCTACTGAAGATTCATCCTCACTATAATAAAAACACATTTTCATATCCATGTCTTATTAGAAAGTACCTGAAACTTCTTTCCAATCGTCTCTACACAAATAATCTTCCCGTTCAAGATACATTATTGTTAGAAGTAAAATCAAAACAAGTGCCGCAAAACTCCTCGTCTCACTCTCGTCTATGGGATATCGAATCTGTCTATCTATCAAATTTATTCTACTGAAGATTCATCCTCACTATAATAAAAACACATTTTCATATCCATGTCTTATTAGAAAGTACCTGAAACTTCTTTCCAATCGTCTCTACACAAATAATCTTCCCGTTCAAGATACATTATTGTTAGAAGTAAAATCAAAACAAGTGCCGCAAAACTCCTCGTCTCACTCTCGTCTATGGGATATCGAATCTGTCTATCTATCAAATTTATTCTACTGAAGATTCATCCTCACTATAATAAAAACACATTTTCATATCCATGTCTCATTACAAAGTACCTGAAACTTCTTTCCAATTGTCTCTACACAAATAATCTTCCCGTTCAAGATACATTATTGTTAGAAGTAAAATCAAAACAAGTGCCGCAAAACTCCTCGTCTCACTCTCGTCTATGGGATATCGAATCTGTCTATCTATCAAATTTATTCTACTGAAGATTCATCCTCACTATAATAAAAACACATTTTCATATCCATGTCTTATTAGAAAGTACCTGAAACTTCTTTCCAATCGTCTCTACACAAATAATCTTCCCGTTAAAGATACATTATTGTTAGAAGTAAAATCAAAACAAGTGCCGCAAAACTCCTCGTCTCACTCTCGCCTATGGGATATCGAATCTGTCTATCTATCAAATTTATTCTACTGAAGATTCATCCTCGCTATAATAAAAACACATTTTCATATCCATATAATAAAAACACATAATTTCATACATTATTGTTAGAAGTAAAATCCATGTCTTATCTCGTCTAATATCGAATCTGTCTATCTATCAAATTTATTCTACTGAAGATTCATCCTCGCTATAATAAAAACACATTTTCATATCCATGTCTCATTAATCGTCTCTACACAAATAATCTTCCCGTTCAAGATACATTATTGTTAGAAATAAAATCAAAACAGGTGGACCTGCAAACTATTGCAAAATAGGCGATTTCGACGAAACAGGCGTTCACAAATTGAAGCACGTATATAGAATCGTCAAACTGTGGGTACACAGCGAACAATAAGTGGTACAGGTCATCTCAGCCGTCATAAAGACCGAAGTCGAAGATATTCGTAAAACCGTTTTTCTTCACCGCCTTTCCTTCATAATCAGCCGGAAAAAAACCGTAGAAGCTGTACGAACCTCACGACAGGGCAGTTAACGTTCGTTGAAAGGAGTCAATCCCGACAACCCTTTAGGTAGCCGAGACATTTTTTCAACCCTTCCGTATTTTGCCATCCCCGCGGCGTTCTACCGAGAGACCGACTTTTTTGCCCTGCTTTTTCTACGATTTTTTCCGTTTATCCCACTGGGTAATTCTTCGGTCGAACAGTTTTTTGACCCAGAAAAAACAACTACCGCTATAGGTCGCTTGTAAGCTCTCACTGAAATAGCGAAACGTGCGAAGAAGGAACCCTTCGTGAGTTCTTCCCGTGGAACATATTTTTTTGAGCACGAAATAAACACGCGACAGTGTCGCGAAGCGCAGTGTATTCTCCGTTCTGTCTTCTTAGCTTTTTAGGGAAACAGCATTATGGACTATGATGTCGTTGGAGAAACGGTGAACAAGTTTATTGGAAGGACTGACATCTGCTCGGTAGGTAATGCAAGCAAAATGTGAATTGAGTACGAAACAAATTTACGTTACTAATTTAAGCGTATATGTGTTAAGTGGAAACTATTTATAATTGATGGCACATGGCACGCCAGGATAGTTCTCTTCGTAAAATGACTTCTCTAAAAGATTACTGAAGTTTATTTACGCTTATTATGAAACGCAATGTTATATGTAAGGCCACCAGGAGTGAAAGGTTGAGTACACGAACCACCGAACACGGTCAACCTGATAACTGATAAGAACACGATGAATCACAGCGATCGTCACATCAGAACCTAAATCGTTTAGCCAATCTTAATTACACGAGCCGAGATTTCTATACTGGATTATTCTTCGGTACACTTCCCTCACTCCCTCTGTCTACTCGTATCTCCCCTGATGATCTTATTCGCTCCCTCTTCAAGCACTTTTGTTTATCTCGCTTCGTTTGTAGGACAATATTTCCCTCATAAACGGCAAGCATGCCAAATCGATCTGCACGAAGGGCGCGTCGCAATAAAAGCAATGGGCGGGCAATAAATAATTCTCGTCGCAGGTCCGTGACCAATCGCTGGCAACGCTTTTCGATATCTTTGAGACTGCCCTCTCGATGTTCCGCGCAAACGGCATTGTACTATTCGCGAAACGATTATCGATGGCGCGGTCATTGTGGGAATTAATCGAGGTGATACGTTATGTTGTATGGGAACCAGAATTTCTAAAGCGCGCGATTCTACGCTCGAACATCATAGGATTAAACATCATTGATTCTACGATGTGAATTTACCATTCGCTTACATAGCGTATCATCGTTTCAATTGGTCAAATTGCGGATTTCCGATGGGTTCTTGAAACGTGAATATTTTAACACATTAAAAAACTGACTAGTATTATAGTCAATCTTTATGAGGTAAATAGCAATTAAAGGATTGAAATTGTTTTACAAATAGTGATATAATGCACGGCAACGTTCGCTAAGGATGAAGTGAATAAAACATTAATTGTACAGTAGTGAGAAATGATTGACTTTGAAGAACGCTGCCGCATGTACTCTATACATTTTCCGTATTGTATTTTCTCGAATAATGTCCCCACTCCTGCCCATATCTCCGCAATAATCGAATGATCTTTAATTGAACATTGTCTATATTAATAGGTGCTACGCCAGAGCTACATGGGTGAATTGATAACTGTGAAAAGTGATCTGCACCTCGGGAAATACCGTTCCAACTGAACATGCATCATCTTTCTGAAAACTCGGGATTCAGGCGTCATAAATACATAACATTGTACCGAAACGTCCTAAGCGACGAACTCGTACTCTCTCAAAGAGAGCAGTCTCTTACGGTATAACCGATGTTCGAACATCGTCACGGGCAAAAGGCGATGCTCAGTGAACAGCCAAACGGAGGGAAAGAGAGGCGCGGGATAGATAATAAACCAAAATAAAACCATTTGAAGATTTACAGCACTCGCAGTCTTTTCGTCAGCCATCCTCCCTTTCTGGCTGCCCTTTCCCGACCCCCCACAAAAGCATTCCGCAAGCCCCCACCAGAGAACAGCCGTCCTGGACGATACTCAAAAGAAGCTCGGTAACTTCGCCACTAAAGTTCACCCTTAAAATCTATTGTCCAATATCTGCGAGATTTCCAGGGCCGAAACAAACTGAGCGATGTTTCGGAAAGGGCCCCAAGTTTTGTTAGGTAGAGATAGCGCGAAAAAATGTACTGCAAGTTAGCGATTCGTTTGTTAAATAACGTGCGGCTTGTATAGAAGAGAACTGGCTAATTTATGCTTTGAAAATTCTACCTGTATTTACTTGAAAATATATTTTAATATAGAAAACTCGTGGCATGCCTCAGGAATATCAATATCAGGAACTTTCATTCAGGTAAGAGATAATATTTTAAATTTGAGATTTTCGAGGAGAAAATGATGAAAATGGTTGGCTTCCGGATGGTCGCCGCCTCTAAACTGAATAATTTTCTAGAGGTAATATGTTTCTCACGACGCAAATCGAAAAGGCGATTAATCGTTGAGCACCTTAAATACATTTGTCCGAAGGGGAATTTATGCGGCTGTGTGCGCCGATTAGCTGGCAAGCAGATTCGAGGAGACTTTAACACGACCCGGTCGCTGCTACGGCCCATAAAGGTGAAGCGCGTAAATACATAAACACATAAACCCATCGTAGCGGTAGGCTTTTCGAAAAAATTTACGACTCCCGCCGCTAACGTTCCGCAACTTCTGCGCTGATCGCCGTTCCTCAAAACGGGAGGTAATGAGGGGGCGGAGGGTGTCTACGAAGGTACCGGCACATTTTCTCTTCATTTCCGGACGCGGTTGCATTTTAGAGGTGCAACGACGCAAGGACGAACGGAGGTCTACCAGCCTGGCCAATGCGGTAGACCGACCTCGCCATATCTCAAAACTCCCGTGGATTTCGTTCTCTATACCTTTATCATCGTTCACCGATTATGCTCAACTCATGCTCTTCACCGCTAACTAATACTTTATCGTACTTCCCATTTGCTATTCTGTCATAGAACGTCATTGCTTTAGTTAAAAACACTACCGTATTGTTTAGATTTTTCGCAAAACCTTAATTTCCCAAAAATTCATTGTAAGTTTTATCGCATAACTAAGAAACTTGCCTCCGTGCATATTAGAACGTATTATATCGACAGACGAAAGATGCAGATTATACTGTGCAAATGATTAATAACTCAGAAGGCGATGGTTTACTTTTGGTTACTAAATTGTAAAATTGATTTTTAACAATGCTCATGTTCTACACCGCTAACTAATACTTTATCGTACTTCCCATTTGTTATTCTGTCATAGAACGTCATTACTGTAGTTAAAAACACTACCGTATTGTTCAGATTTTTCGCAAAACCTTAATTTCCCAAAAATTCATTGTAAATTTTATCGTATAACTAAGAAACTTGCCTCCGTGCATATTAGAACGTATTATATTAACAGACGAAAGATGCAGATTATACTGTGCAAATGATTAATAACTCAGAAGGCGATGGTTTACTTTATGTTACTAAATTGTAAAATTGATTTCTAACAATGCTCATGCTCTTCACCGCTAACTAATACTTTATCGTACTTCCCATTTGTTATTCTGTCATAGAACGTCATTACTTTAGTTAAAAACACTACCGTATTGTTTAGATTTTTCGCAAAACCTTAATTTCCCAAAAATTCATTGTAAATTTTATCGTATAACTAAGAAACTTGCCTCCGTGCATATTAGAACGTATTATATCGACAGACGAAAGATGCAGATTATACTGTGCAAATGATTAATAACTCAGAAGGCGATGGTTTACTTTTGGTTACTAAAATGTAAAATTGATTTCTAACAATGCTCATGCTCTTCACCGCTAACTAATACTTTATCGTACTTCCCATTTGTTATTCTGTCATAGAGCGTCATTACTTTAGTTAAAAACACTACCGTATTGTTTAGATTTTTCACAAAACCTTAATTTCCTAAAAATTCATTGTAAATTTTATCGTATAACTAAGAAACTTGCCTCCGCGCATATTAGAACGTATTATATCGACAGACGAAAGATGCAGATTATACTGTGCAAATGATTAATAACTCAGAAGGCGATGGTTTACTTTATTTTACTAAATTGTAAAATTGATTTCTAACAATGCTCATGCTCTTCACCGCTAACTAATACTTTATCGTACTTCCCATTTGTTATTCTGTCATAGATCGTCATTACTTTAGTTAAAAACACTACCGTATTGTTTAGATTTTTCGCAAAACCTTAATTTCCCAAAAATTCATTGTAAATTTTATCGTATAACTAAGAAACTTGCCTCCGTGCATATTAGAATGTATTATATCGACAGACGAAAGATGCAGATTATACTGTGCAAATGATTAATAACTCAGAAGGCGATGGTTTACTTTATGTTACTAAATTGTAAAACTGATTTCTATCAATGCTCACTAGGACCAGTATACCTTTCAATTAAATACATACTTTATCTCTAATTCAAATTGTACTTTCGTCACTTACCACACAAAATTTTACATACTTGCTTTTAATACTTTTCCACTGAGAAAGATCCACATGAAGATTGAAACATTCAGTCACCAATGAATTGAAATTTCCTATCTAATAGATATGAAAAGTCGGCCATACGCTACAGCCAGTACATTATCTCTAATCCAAATAAACTTTCATTAGTGTCATACACTTAACAGTCTTGATTTCAACACTTTTCCGTTGAGAAGGATCCACGCGAGTATAGGAACGTTCGGAGATCTTTACTAATTTGTGGTAAAGATGAAACTATCTTGCCAGGGAGCGAAATGTTGCTCCCACACCCGATGTACTTCTTTATACTTTAATTAAACCGTCGAAACTTATTTGATCAACGACACCTAGCTAATTTAGTGTTTCTGCGAGGTATTCTACCCGTAGAAATATCTTCCTGTCGAGTTAGCCCGCGCGATCAAGTCCGGCTTTAGTCACGCATAAAGAGGTAAATTCGCGCGACACAACGGACGGAGAGCGTATAACTTGACGTAACCTGACCGTAAAAGCGAAGAAGAAGGTGTCGGGGCTTTTTCGCTTACCGTGCGCGGCTCGCGGGCCAATAAAGGTTAGAGAGGCAGTCTCCTACGTCGTCGGCGTCCTATAGGTGAGCTAATTCCATCAGGGGAGACCTGATTCATTATCCAATATCGGCTCTCGTAAATCTCGGCCTGGCCAAATAAATTATCGCCCCATGTAACCTCCAGTCGCGCGCTGACCTCACTCACTTTCGAAAATTTAACCGAGATGCAGAGGGATTTCGCTGCAAAAGATTCTCAGCAAAAATGATCTGCACTTCGGTCGTCTTCTTTCTAAAGACAGCAAAGAAAATCTCCCGATAAACGTGGATTTTTCATACTCAGTTATTTCTTATTGTTGAGAGTGAAATTGAGGTCACAACATTTATAAATGAATACCAACGCTTTGTCCTAATATAAAGTCTACACCAATTGTACTTTTGGTCTCACTACGGTCTCACTTCGTTACCTTTCCTCGGTATATCTTTTCTCACTTTCATAGAACTATTGCTTTAATCTAATTATTGTCATAGTGGATTTTAGCGTCTTCGAAACTGTCATCCATTCGAGCTATTATCATCCTACGAAGATCGCGTAAATGCACGAAATGAAGTGCGATAAAAAAGCAGTTAGTAGCCGGGCATTCGACATGGCAGTGTGGAAATTAGTTCCACCCGTTATAAATAACGTGAAACGGTGCGCAGCTTCCTACTTCTGCGGTGCCGTCGAGCCTCGGGCAACGACGGCCCTAATAGAGGGTTTATTATTTTATGAGACTACCTTATGCTTTGTGTATATAAGTTGTAGGTACGGTCGTCATTGTCGAGGATCCGTAAATCATCGCGAAAATTTCAACGTACGGTAGCTCCGATGCAAACCGATCCTCAAGGTTTCCACTCCTCTTTCTCTTTCTCTCTTTTTCCATAACTCTGACTCTTCTTCTCCTCTCCTTCCTCGAACCATCGACTTTCTGAGCTTCATTGCACATCGGACTAACTCGTAGGCGCTAACCTTGAGCTCGAGAAATTACTGTGACGACTTGGTTGACAACCGATGAGGAGAAGTTGATTAGCGGGGGAAAACGGAGGAAAAATTCCGCTGAAGGCTTTATTTCGGTTGTAGTTTAAAAATAAAATCCAAATACGTAAGTGTTAACATTCCTATAATACAGATTATGCATAATTCTACTTCCATAAATGAAAAGTTTGTCAATAGACAATTCTAATCGAATATAGAAAATGTTAGCTTAAGAAAATTACATGTTTAAATTTGTACGTTCCTACAAAACAATGATCTACTATCAAGTAGATTCTAAAATATAACCACGCTTGGGTAGAACCTGAGAATTGGTAGTGTGGCATTCGGCAACAAGGCAAAGCAAAAGAAATATCAATATCGAAAAATGGTTATTTTGAGATTGTTCTGAAGCATAATTAATTCATGTTTATAATTCTATACCACAAATAGTACGATTATTAATGTTTTATGTCGATTTTATTGCGAATAACCCACCACCCGCTGGAATTTATAGTATACATTAGAGATCGTTTCCGCTGAAGCACTGTAGACGCATTCCATTGCACATTGCGTCATAAACGAGAGAATCAACGTTGAGCTTCTAATCAGAGTGCGGTTATTAATGTGAATTTTGGAACGGTAGCAGTCGAAATTGAGGAAATACAACCTGACCCCGGTATACGAGCGGATAATTCTGGGGCGGTGGTAAAGTCGAGTTAGACAAAAGTGAGTCGCCGTGATTTAGTGCCCGCAGATGACCCACTGGCATTATTTTCGATGGGGTAGAACGGCTCCTTCGAAGAACGTGTGCGAAAGCTCGGTTAGAGAATCCGTGGAAGCGAGGAGCAGTCCATGTAGTCCACACAACCTACGCAGTCCACGGTAATTACCGTCATCGAAGTCACCACGACAATCGATAACGGTGATTCCGCCGACGATCAACGTCCGAACAACAAGCCTGCTGCTCCATAATAATAGCAGCTGTCAGCGTAATTCAAGTTACGATGTCCGATGGTACACTGGACGGCAATCACATCTGCTCGGCTTATATGACTGCTGGGAGTTTAAGTCTTTCGTTATATTCGAAACTAGAGGCATGGATCAAAACTTTTCAGTAACGAGTGTGAGAATACATGGCTGGTAGGAACCTAAGATAAAGAATCTACTTTTTCCACTTAAGGATAAAAGGTTCAAAAGTACGAATGGATAAAGACAACGGTATATTGTTGGTATCTTTGCAGTGACCATTCGATTATGAAATCAAGTCCATGCTTAAAGACAGTCTGCAATGCTCAAGTATAAATCATACATTTCCGTGTAAACTTATACCGATTTTTCTTTTTCTAAGTTACAAACTAATATCTTACTAGTATTCCCGCGCTTTCCACCTTTCTTCCTATGTAACAAACAATAATATAGTCCATATACGATATGCGGTGCATACCTTCTATTTTTCGGTTTGAGATGTTTCTCATCATATAAAGTATAAATATGATGACATTAAATTAATAAATTTGATGAAAACAAATTTATAAAACCCCAGCACATTATATGCTTGTATTTACATAACATTGAAGAAAATCGTATGGAAAATATTAATGTTAAGATAGCTGTGTCTGAAAAGAAAGGCAAGTGGCTCGAATTTGAGAACAATGTAAAATGGGCAATATAGATTTGTTCCAACTTGTTTTTTTTTTGTATTGTAACGTTAAATACATTAATGAAATAGATTTCTATGTTCTTTTTGGTGTGAATATTCTTAAGCTCCTGAAAGCTTGCGCAATACAATCTACCTGTAGACAGAACGGCATTGGAAGTTCCGGTAGTACTGACCTAAAGAGACGGCACTAAAATCGAAAGTGCTACTGAGGAAGATTTACAAGTTAATACTTTCCGAGTTGCCAAGTCATTTTCAAGCACTTCTCAATTTAGATACCTACAAGCGTTCAACTTTTGACGTGTTTTAATAGCTACTCTTCAGCAACTGCTCTGCATTACCTTGTCCGATCGTTAAACCAAGACGACACGATTAAACAATAAAATAATAAAGTTAAACACTTATAATTCTAATTTTATATAGTTACATCTACATCTTCGTAACGATGAAAATGGTTATTTACATATACAAACTTTTCTTTAAGCCGGTCTTAATATTTTTACTGCATATTCGAATTCCCAGCTTCCACGTTCCCAAATTTACTATCTCCATAATTCTCGAGGCAAACTTCTTTATTTTAGAGTCTATAGACTCAAACCGTCAAACTCTATACACTTGAAACGTTTAATATTCGGAATTCCATAATCTAGTAATTCATGATATCCAGCGCTGTCCCATCTTGATGTCTCTTATTCCGTTCATATTTTATCAAGCAATCACTTGCCCAAGGAGAGTACCAAAAATTTCGCCCGGCGAAAACGATCGAAAGCAACGATCTGCGCAAAATCATACGGAGGAAAGATTCGGTGTGCGCGCAATAAAAATTCGGAAGCTCATGGGGGCAACCAGTGCGACAAAGGCCCAGCGGAAAAGGGTCATAAACGGTCGGCGTGGACCCCGCGGACGTATTTATGCCCCAATAAAACTTTCTTCTCCGACTTTCGGTCAAGGCCGAGCAAGTCTTTCGGATCCGCTCGGTGTACATCTTCGTTCCATTCTCGAGCACGAGAAAGGATGACGAGAGGAAGGAAATGACACGACGGGGATAGAGTAGTAAGATGCTGAAGATAGAGAGTCAGTCGCGTGCCACTGCGCCGCAGGGGGTCTGTTAAATATTTTCGAAATATTGACCGACTCACCCGAATTGCGAGACGAAAAGAAGATTTATGCACCCTGACACAGCAACCCAGTTTCTCTTTTCGGGACTTTTCACCTATCCAGAAATAAGAGTCACAAGGACGTTCACCGGGCTGAGTCGAAAAGTTGCAGAATTACAAAGTACCGGGCATTGTTCCTCTGTTTTTCTACGATTTAACAATTCGTAAATGAAAGGATCTGTAAGCGAAGCTGATCAAATGATCAACACTTTTTATCAGTTTAAAGTAACAACTTCATTCAAGGCGTACACCGTGTACTGAAACCCGATTTTAACATTTTGACCGCCACGGTGGTCATCGGTGACCGGCGCAAAAGATTTTACTATAAATGCAAAAAAATTCGCCATGAAGCCTATTTGCAATCTTGTAAAAGCCACTGATATTGAAATTATGCTTCAATACTTTGGCTTTTAATAACTTTGCGTTACCTTCATTTTACACGATTTAATCATATTCTGCAGTATTTTATCGCATCGCGGTTCTAACATAGCAAAATACGCTTGGCAGTCAAAGTGTTAAATATATGTTGGAAGAAATATGTATTACCGACAGCTATCATCTCAAGGCGGAATATTGAAGACGGAATCGCAATGTTGAAGAGAATCGAAAGAAAGGGTCGATTATTGTTTAGTTTAACGTAGAAAACGCCATGCGTATACTCATTTGGGCAACTGAACGTCGCCCGAAGAAGAAGGATTTCTTCGTATAAACTACATCTTCGAGCCCCGTGTTCGTTGACAAAATACTGTCCGAAGGAGTCACAACAAACGCACCGGGATACGTGCCTTGGAGAAAAAGCTGAAAGGAGGAACGAGAAGTAGGTGGGTCCGGTGCGAATTGCCTGGAAGGACCTTTCTTCGGTTTATCGCTGCAACGAGTGTTCACGTGGCAACAGAGATTTTGACGTTTCAAGACTTATTAAAAGGACGCACAGGGGGTGGGCTTACCTTCTGCGCGAAACGCTTCCACATTGCCCTTTTCGTCGGCACGTCAAAATATTGTGTCAAGGACACCTGACGCTATTGTCAGATGAACGGAACGTCTCCCGAGGGAAAACGTTTCAACGACTTTCCCGAAAAACAATCGAACATAGAACTAAGCTAACCCGGCAGAGGTGAATAAACCGTAAATATATCTCGTATGCTAGAAAGATGGAAGTATTGTTCTATATTATCGTATATTTGCATATTTACTGCCTTATTGGTCGTGACTATATTAGGCATATGGAACTGATTTGCGCGTCGTCTTGCATATATTTGAATAATAAACCGTAAATATATTTCGTATGCCTTATTGAAAGTATTGTTCTATATTAGTCGTTTGCCACTAAATATTTACGCGTCGTCTTGACATATATCTCTAACAATATTTTACTTACATTTCTATTGTCAGATGATAGTCTCTAACAATATTACTTCATTTCTATTGTCAGATGAACGGAACGTCTCCCGAGGGAAAACGTTTCAACGACTTTCCCGAAAAACAATCGAACATAGAACTAAGCTAACCCGGCAGAGGTGAATAAACCGTAAATATATTTCGTATGCTAGAAAGATGGAAGTATTGTTCTATATTATCGTTTGCAGGTTGACTATCATATGGAACTGATTTGCGCGTCGTCTTGCATATATTTGAATAACATATTTACTGCCTTATTGTATTAGCATATAGTCGTGCCACTAAATATTAGGCTTTGACTATGTCTCTAACGATATTACTTACATTTCTAAGTGTGTACAGAATGCATTTATAAATTTTACGTTGTTAGCCGGCTAACTCAGACTAACGAAACAGCAGAAATCACTATCTCTCATAGACGTTTGCAAACGAATGCAGAATATTTGAAGAAATAAAATCGCACACCGTAATTGAACCGTTGATTATTCGTCTCATGTCGGATGGTATAATTAGAGGAAGCTGAAAAGAAGGTTAAACTGAAAATACGGAAGCTTTAACGTAAAGTGAGCTGGAAAATGAGAAGACAGAGGTGAACGGTTGCCATTTTCGGGACGATAAAGTAACCCGGACGCCCAGGGGTTGCCTCTTATCTTTCCTATTATCGATAGCTGGTCTCGGAGCAATATGGCCCCCGGGCCGGTC
Source organism: Cryptocheilus praepositus (assembly GCA_033815515.1). Taxonomy (NCBI): domain Eukaryota; kingdom Metazoa; phylum Arthropoda; class Insecta; order Hymenoptera; family Pompilidae; genus Cryptocheilus; species Cryptocheilus praepositus. Next base: position 1,567,633 of record JAWWQZ010000119.1, on the reverse strand, counting down.
GCCTCCGCGCGGTCGCCATGGCTACGTTCGATACGAGTATACTCTCTCGCGCGCACCCACGGAATCCCATCATCCGCGCTATTATCGTGCTTCGCCATAAATAAGAACCGGCCGCTGCTCTAGTGTCAGGAGCAGCACATTTTTTAAAAACCCCTCCTCGCACAGTCAAGACTTTTCATCAATTTCCCTGACAAATATGTGCCTTTAGTTGCAAGAAGCTTGTCTATTAACATATATAACCGGTACTATAGCTGAATTGAGAGTGCAGCAAAATTATGGTAATATGTATGCTCTAGTGTCAGGAGCAGCACATTTTTTAAAAACCCCTCCTCGCACAGTCAAGACTTTTCATCAATTTCCCTGACAAATCGGTGCCTTTAGTTGCGAGAAGCTTGTCTATTAACATATATAACCGGTAGTATGGCTGAATTGAGAGTGCAGCAAAATTATGGTAATATGTATGCTCTAGTGTCAGGAGCAGCACATTTTTTAAAAACCCCTCCTCGCACAGTCAAGACTTTTCATCAATTTCCCTGACAAATCGGTGCCTTTAGTTGCAAGAAGCTTGTCTATTAACCCCTTAACGCCTGAATTTTTTTCTAATGATGAAAAAATAATTACATAGTATATATCCTGTTATTATGCACATTTAAATCCGTCAACAATTTTTATTTGTGTACTGTGCTTGTGCACTAGTATATATTGGTAGTAGGAATGTATCCTATTCGCTACAACCGACACTTTTACGAAATTCTCAATTTTAAACCCATGTGCGACATGCGAAGCAGTATGTCGCGAATTATCCTCATTCGTCGTTAAGGGGTTAACATACATAACCGGTACTATGGCTGAATTGAGAGTGCAGCAAAATTATGGTACTCTAGTGTCGAAAAACCCCTCTATAGACTTTTCATCAATTTCCCTGACAAATCGGTGCCTTTAGTTGCAAGAAGCTTGTCTATTAACATATATAACCGGTACTATAGCTGAATTGAGAGTGCAGCAAAATTATGGTAATATGTATGCTCTAGTGTCAGGAGCAGCACATTTTTTAAAAACCCCTCCTCGCACAGTCAAGACTTTTCATCAATTTCCCTGACAAATCGGTGCCTTTAGTTACATGAAGCTTGTCTATTAACCCCTTAACGCCTGAATTTTTTTCTAATGATGAAAAAATAATTACATAGTATATATCCTGTTATTATGCACATTTAAATCCGTCAACAATTTTTATTTGTGTACTGTGCTTGTGCACTAGTATATGTTGGTAGTAGGAATGTATCAACAACCGACTTTTCATCAATTTTAAACCCATATGACAAATCGTATGTCGCCTTTCGTTATGGGGGTTAACATACATAAACGGTACTACGGCTGAATTGAAAGTGCAGCAAAATTATGGTAATATGTATGCTCTAGTGTCAGGAGCAGCACATTTTTTAAAAACCCCTCCTCGCACAGTCAAGACTTTTCATCAATTTCCCTGACAAATCGGTGCCTTTAGTTGCAAGAAGCTTGTCTATTAACCCCTTAACGCCTGAATTTTTTTCTAATGATAAAAAAATAATTACATAGTATATATCCTGTTATTATGCACATTTAAATCCGTCAACAATTTTTATTTGTGTACTGTGCTTGTGCACTAGTATATATTGATAGTAGGAATGTATCCTATTCGCTACAACCGACACTTTTATGAAATTCTCAATTTTAAACCCATATGCGACATGCGAAGCAGTATGTCGCGAATTATCCTCATTCGTCGTTAAGGGGTTAACATACATAACCGGTACTATGGCTGAATTGAGAGTGCAGCAAAATTATGGTAATATGTGTCTATGTTCTGCACAGTCAAGACTTTTCATCAATTTCCCTGACAAATCGGTGCCTTTAGTTGCGAGTATATAATATATAACGATAAAAGAGTGCAGCAAAATTATGGTAATATGTGTCATTTCTGCTATAGCGGTAGTATATAATCGATAAAACGTAGGTAAGTCTTTTTGTGAAATGTAACTTGTGTATTGTAAAAATATTATTATTGTGGTCGAATTGAGAGTGCAGCGAAATTGGCTGACAGCGTGTAGAACAAAGGATTATTTTAATAAAACCCAACAACCAGTATAAAAAGGGCTTTCATTTTAGCGAACGGATTATGGAAAGGTGGTCTGCAAAATAATTACATAATCGCGGTAGCGTATGCTATTCAGTATTGCTGAGGATAAAATGAATTATGTAACGATAAATTCTTCAAAGCATACAAGGCATCTCACATGAATATACCCGTAGACCTTTTTATTGCATTAAACAAAGTAAAGAAACTAACTGCTTGTGGGTAAATGAAGTATTAGGAGCCCTATGTCATTTTTTCGATTAGGCAGGCTATACATATTTATATACCCAACTAGCTCTCGTCAAACTTCACAAGATTAATTTGGGAGATATTTTTCGTATGACGCGTGGATCGAATATTTCGCGAAATCAGTGGACGAATTATTCGGACAACCGTACTATATCTGGTGTTTTTATAAACAATATTATATCAACGTTGTACATGAAGAAATTCACTCCGTATATCAGTACTTTCGTTTCTGCTCTTTCTCTTTTCCCCTTTATCATTTTCTCCTCTATCAACCACAAAGAAAGTCTGCTCGGTAAGACGGGAGATTGCGGAAGAATTGGGAGAGCGATGATATCGCTGACGAGAGCCGCCGTATTGGCTGCCACCCAATGCAATTGGGTTGGCTCGTTCGCTCTGAACGAGTGATAAGAACGCCCGCCGCCATCTTGTCTATTATATGCCATGCGAGCGGGTGAGCTTGACTTCTGGGATATATATCGATAGATAAGCGAGCGGAAATCAGAGCAGCGGACTCCAGTGCAGGCACTGCATTTCAATATCAACATCGTATACTGCAGAACGGATTAAAACGTAAATTTCTACGAATTTACGAAATACTCAAGAACTGAGGACGATGCAAAGAACATGATGTTTTTATGAAGATGAACAATTTTTGAAAGAACTACAACTATGGCTACCAATAGTTTTACTGTCAATTCCACTAATGACCTCCGGTTAATGCCACAAAATGGTGAGAAAACGGTTACAAAATTCGCATGGAAAACATGGTTCGGATTATTAAATGTTCTTCCTACTAAGCCGTATAGTAAGTATATTGACACTGTGATAATATGAGTCTATTGTAAAATAAGCAAGTCTATACCACCTAGTAAATCATGTGTAAATAAGTACTGCCAATAATAAATAAATGCACCGACTAACTAGTAAACTGGAAAATAAATGAAATTATACGACACAGGAAAATTCCTTTTATGGTTCGGCCTATTAAATGTTCTTCCTACTAAGCCGTATAGTAAGTATATTGACACTGTGATAATATGAGTCTAGCATATTATCAAATAAGCAAGTCTATACCACCTAGTAAATCATGTGTAAATAAGCACTGCCAATAATAAATAAATGCACCGACTAACTAGTAAACTGGAAAATAAATGAAATTATACGACACAGGAAAATTCCTTTTATGGTTTGGCCTATTAAATGTTCTTCCTACTAAGCTGTATAATAAGTATATTGACACTGTGATAATATGAGTCTAGCATATTATCAAATAAGCAAGTCTATACCACCTAGTAAATCATGTGTAAATAAGTACTGCCAATAATAAATAAATGCACCGACTAACTAGTAAACTGGAAAATAAATGAAATTATACGACACAGGAAAATTCCTTTTATGGTTCGGCATATTAAATGTTCTTCCTACTAAGCCGTATAGTAAGTATATTGACACTGTGATAATATGAGTCTAGCATATTGTCAAATGAGCAAGTCTATACCACCTAGTACATCATGCGTAAATAAGTACTGCCAATAATAAATAAATGCGCCGACTAACTAGTAAACTGGAAAATAAATGAAATTATACGACACAGGAAAATTCCTTTTATGGTTCGGCCTATTAAATGTTCTTCCTATTAAGCCGTATAGTAAGTATATTGACACTGTGATAATATGAGTCTAGCATATTATCAAATAAGCAAGTCTATACCACCTAGTAAATGATGTGTAAATAAGTACTGCCAATAATAAATAAATGCACCGACTAACTAGTAAACTGGAAAATAAATGAAATTATAGGACACAGGAAAATTCCTTTTGTCAAAGACCTAACCGTTTGCCATTGGCTTGGCCGAAACGCAACGCGAAACCAAAGAGACGAAGACGCATGACGCTCGCTGGTCGATAAAACGGAACTAGAAGGAACCCCGGTAACCACCCCTTCTCGTAGAGAAAGAGAGTTGTATGCTCTTCTCGGTAGAATTGATCGTTTCCCGGCTCTTTCCTCCCCACTTTCGACTAGAAGCATGATAACTCGAAATTGCTTTGGTCTTCTCGCGTCCCTTTCCCCGAATCGCAATCTTTCTCTCTTCCGCAAAAATGGAAAATAATCTCGGCGTACGACGGGCGTAAGCGGATTCCATTATGCGCCGCCATAAAAGTCCCGAGAGATTTAAGAAATATTCTCCTGTCTCTCGGTTCAGGCGCAATGCGTTCAATTTTACCTCTTGCGAAATTTCTGCCTTTTTATGCACCGAACCTATCCAAACAGCGTACAGTTATTTGAATAATATTATATTGGAGCATTTCAAAGGGAATCAAATTCTAGAAATGATCTATGAATCAATCCGTATTTTTATTATACGAATAATGCAGATGCCGATGATGCATATATAGAAGTGTTTCATTTTCCTTTATTCTATGCCAATCACAAAGTATTCCATCTTAAATGAAAATAACATTTATGATATAGTTATGAATTTAGAAAACATGACCAATAGTAGCTGTTACCTATATTGTTCAAATAATACAATGAAATAAATGTCTATATATTATCTGGACATCGCTAGACATATGTGGACCCTCGATTAATTTGCACACGCATTAAATACTGACCGATGCGTACATGTTTTAAAACACCACAATTAAAATGTCTCTTTTTCTTCAAGAAATATCAAGTAACACCTCTATCAACAATTACATTCCAAAATGGGTGCCTAATTTTTGAAAGTATTTCTAGCTGCGAAAATCTCAAATATGTAATTAACATCTCTGTATTATTTAAAGATTTTCGTCTTTGCAGCATTCACCGCACTCTTTACCAAATCCTTTAAAACCCCCCTCGAATACTCTTTACAACAGTCGAAAAAAAATCCTATATAAAAGTGGCAGGCAAATTTGAAAGAGGACGACTTGATCGTGAAATGCAAGCTAACTGTTTATAACTGTTTGTAAAGGGGAAAAGTGTCGGGCTATCGTCCCTCGAAGAACGTGTTGTGCCGTAAATCAATGAACTAGAATACGCTCGAGATCCGGTAAAACGGAATCGTTTCTAACGTCCCAACACTGGTAGCCGACAGGCAGTCCAGGTGGCTGGCGGAGGCAATTAAACGTATAAACGGTGGAAATTAGCCGCAAGAATTGGCCCCGCTGAATCTCCGATTGTGTGTCGGAAGGGAGGGAGAGGCAAGGAAAAGACTATGTGCTGAATGGATCCACGGGCATCAGGGCCATTTAACACGATGACACCCCATTTACCACCCCCGCAAAGACGCCGCTCTGTAGACCGGCAAAGCCCCGAAACCCATATGTCAGCACGTGCCACCCACCGCTGACCGTGGCTCTTCCCTTGTCAATCGGCCTTTCACAGTAATGTCGGCGGTCGTTGGCGGTCGTTGTCGCTCGTTGGCGGTCTGATTCGAACGGGACGATTTGTAGCAAATGTTGCGGTCTCTCTGTTTGACGAAAATCGAGTACGAGTATCGGTAAATATGTGTGCCGACGCGCCTGATCATTGTATTGACGGTGGCCGAGAAGCAGTACATTTTCACAAGATTGGAAGGTGTATTTTAAACCGCAGCAATCAACCGGAAGCCTCAAATGTACAAGTGCATTATTCTAAGTACCACATTTCCCATTCGCAAATGAGTAACTTTTAAATATGCAATTGAGTTTGTGATTTTCAAATGTTGTCGCTCGTTGGCAGTCTGATTCGAACGGGACGATTTGTAGCAAATGTTGCGGTCTTTCTGTTTGACGAAAATCGAGTACGAGTATCGGTAAATATGTGTGCCGATGCGCCTGATCATTCTATTGACAGTGGTTTCGAAGCAGTACATTTTCACAAGATTGGAAGGTGTATTTTAAACCGCGGTAATCAACCGGAAGCCTCAAATGTACAAGTGCGATATTCTAAGTATCACATTTCCCATTCGCAAATGAGTAACTTTTAAATATGCAATTGAGTTTGTGATTTTCAAATGTTGTCGCTCGTTGGCGGTCTGATTCGAACGGGACGATTTGTAGCAAATGTTGCGGTCTCTCTGTTTGACGAAAATCGAGTACGAGTATCGGTAAATATGTGTGCCGATGCGCCTGATCATTGTATTGACAGTGGTTTCGAAGCAGTACATTTTCACAAGATTGGAAGGTGCATTTTAAACCGCAGTAATCATTTTAGCCTCAAATGTAAAGTGCAATTCTAAATCACATTTCCCATTCGCAAATGAGTAACTTTTAAATATGCAATTGAGTTTGTATTTTCAAATGTTGTCGATATTGGAACGGTGCTTCAAATGTTGCGGTCTCTCTGTTTGACGAAAATCGAGTGCATAAATATGTGCATTTTGCACGATTTAATTATACATTTTCACAAGATGGAAGGTGTATTTTATCGCATCGCGGTTCAAATGTACAAGTGCGATATTCTAAGTATCAACGCTTCGCAATCTTTTAAATATGTTAAAATGTCCATTTTCAAATATTTCTTGGCGGTAATCGAGTTTGCAAATCGTTTCTGTCGCTATCCATATATGTCAGAGCTTCAAATAATTAATTCGTAACACAAATTACGAAAAACTTCGGCTGACATTCACGTAGCAACTGTGTGATATCTCGTCACTTGCCTCGAACGACAGAATATGCAAGACGATATATCTCAGTGGCCCAGAATGACAAAATACGCAAGACGATATATCTCGTCAATGGCCCCGAACGGCGAAATAGCAATGACGAGATATCTCGTCATCCGTCCGCAATGTGTTAACACGTTCACGCCGGCGTGTACCACCGGTGGTTCACGCTCGACTGCCCCTTCGGGCGTCAACATTAGTTTAGACGCCGCTCACCATCAAAAATATAGTTCGTTTAGTAAGTGGACAAAATAGCTGTATAGTTGAACATTTAAATAATTGAAATTTAAATAATTGAAGCAAGCAACAATCGTGAGCCACCAAATGAAGCGCTGCATGAATTCGAGCGCCGCCTCACAACGAAAAACATGAAAATCGGCCCCGGCGTGAACATGTTAAACCGCGGTAATCAACCGGAAGCCTCAAATGTACAAGTGCGATATTCTAAGTATCACATTTCCCATTCGCAAATGAGTAACTTTTAAATATGCAATTGAGTTTGCGATTTTCAAATTTACGAAGCCTTATACGAGAGAAATACTTTCCATCTTCCCCGTTTACTCTCTCCCCCGTATTCCTAAGAGAAATCGTTATACAAGCTGTAAGCAAAACTCGATCCCTCTCATCGACTTTCTATCCGTCCTCATGGAAATATGATCGACAATAATGCAGGCGGACGTCGGAGGTAGCGTGGCGAAAAGAAATTTTTCGGGGCAGGAGGGCCCGCTTTCCAGCAGCCTTCTCGGCTTTTCGACTGCCGACACGACTGCCGACTCGACTGCCGAAAAGGTTGCCGAAAAGGCTGCTGTCTCGTAAAAGCCACCCGCAATCTCTGTCGGCAAACAGGGCCTCGTAAATTACAGGAGGAACGTCTCAATGTTGGCAGAAGAGCCGTCAATCGCCATTGTCATCCTCGAGGTATGCCCCCCGCGCGAGTTAGACACGCACCCAGGATATGCCCTGAAGAAGCTACCGGGCAAATCGGCTGGATCGGAGAAACGCTCGGTGCGTCGTTTCCGCATCAGGAGGAAGGAGGAACAGGAAGCGAAGGACAGAACGCTTTGACAAATTCTCGCTCCAGTATTAGTGGGCACCGTAAAGACATACCGGTCACTGATAATCGAAACGAATTCAATTCTTTAGAAGCTTAAAAATTGTGAAAAAATCAATTCGGTGTTTCGGCATTATGTGTGTGCCGTCTTGAAAGGAATTTATGGTAGAATTATTTTCAAGGAATTAATGATTTGTGAAAATTTCGCCAAAATTTGGTGGTAACAAGAAAGATCAGGCAAGTAAAGAATAACATTGGCACAATGGCGAAAACTTGCTGTTCAATACTGTTTCCGCTATTAACACTAGAACTACCGCACCAGTCATTTTGACTGGTTTTACAATTTGATTTAAATAAATCTACTTTATGTTACATTTTTTTCGAAATTGTGTAATGACTTTTCAGATAACTAAAGAAATAGTAAAATATATTTTTTAAATGTGTTATTTATTCTGAATCAAAACAAATTGATACTATGGTTACTTATACCAACAGCAGTTCGAGTGTTTTCAAGTTCTGAAGGTTCTAATAAAAGTATTTTATTAGAATCACAAAATGAAATTGCTGCAGACGGAACCATGCGCGAGGTGCATTGTGTTTACTAATACGTATGGAATAATCCCAACTCATTAAATAAGTTAATAATACCAAAAATGTATTACATAAGACACGGATTTCCTTTTGTAAGAAAGTAATGAAGCAACAAATTTAAAAATATTCTATTGTTAAGTATTTTTTTAAGACCAATAATTTTGACTGGTTTTGGTAGAAGTAGGTTTGCTGAATTGTCGGTAGTTGTAGTGTTAAACACAAATCCAGTAGCCTTCTAGACGGTAGAAAATGCTGAAAGCCCCGTTCCAGATCCCACAGCCAACCAGTTCAGCCACCGCGGTCGCGGAAAAAGCATTTTAAACTCGATTTCCGAACACTCGTTGTGTGAACAATTCATTTCGTCCCTTATCTTTCACGCGCGAACACTCACGAACGTTCCGGGTAGCGCATAAACAGTCGCACACCCCCTAGCACCCATCCCTCCCACGCTCGCAAAGCTCTCCGACAACGAACACCCTCGCACAATTCGTGCTCGTGAAGTTTCACGCACGAGCACTCAACAGTTTCTCGCTTAAACGTGCTCGTGAAGTCTCAGTTAAACGAGGAATGGACTCCCTTACATGCTAACACCCCCGCACACACATCCACACATGTACAGGCGGATTTCAAAAATATCGGCCAAAGTTAGAATAGGGGTTGTACATATCAGAGCAACTTTAATTTTGCAGCAACGATCGAATGAATTGGTTTATATAATTCAACGAACTGCTAGAAATGTTGTCCATCGCCTAGAACGGAAAAGGTAAAGGGGTACGGTCATATGTTTATATGAACTGCTTTCTTCCTTTTTTTTCTAAAACCTCTGATCTTTGGCGTCTCGTATTAGCTCATCGACTGTAGTCGCAGCAGGGAAAAGTCCGAAATAATTTCTTTCACGAAGCTATCTTTTTGCCGGGAATTAAGAATGAAAATGTCGGTGAATCTTTTTGAAATAGCCTGTAGAATGAGAGAGAGGGAGAGAGAAGCGTAGTGTAAGGCTGCGGCTTCTCTGGTCGCAGGTGGCGACGCTCAAAGCCAATTATGCGAACGCGCCCCGTCGTCGGCGTCGTTCTCGCAAATCCCAATCCTTCGCACCTTCACGGAGCGGAGAGCGAACCTACCGACCGACCGACCGACCTGGAGGGAAGAGAAGTTTAACTTGTCTGCGCTATAACGGATTAACGGCTGCGATTTATTCGCAAGTAATCGCTGCCGCCCTTTAATTAACTCGCATTTATTTCGCGTAATGGCGACCGCCTGCCATCCCCCTCCCATCAGTCCCCCATCAGCCTCCCATCCACCTCCCATCCGCCTCCCACTCACAACAGAGTTTTCGCCCAACGTTAAGAACGCACGCCTATTGGTCCTATTGACGGAGGGAAGAATCCCTTCTCGTGCGATGCTCATTCATGTCTTCATGCACGAACTTTTCTGCCAGATAATATTGTACGGATATAAGATGTTAGGTGATGTCGAAGTGTGATACGGAATTATATTGAGTAGAATAATTTATTTAAAGATAAATAGAAGCACTAATTATACATATAAATACAAAATGAAAGTAAATTATGGCAATCCGACTACGATCCGGTAAACGGCAAGAAAACGTATCTATACTGGACTGAACTACACTCTGAACTTGACTCACTGACAACTCAACTTAAACTGCACGACAACTTAAAACTCTGACCTATTACTGCAGTATAACTGAAACATAACTGAACTAAGACTGAACATAACTGAACTCGCGTCGCAAATCGGTCCGCCTTTTATACGGACCTCTACCGCCTTATCTTAATCCGGTAGTTTTACAGTTTTACGCGACGCATCTACGACCGTTTTTCTGATGCTACAATATTATTTTTAAACATTTCTTCAAATAGAAACGCTTCGTCATAAGAGGGATGAAGAGGAATTATTCGGTTACAGAAAACAAGACAGCAATGGGCACAAATATTCGATCGCTCGATTACTTGATAAACATTCGGACCAATAGCAATGTTCAAATACGATCTGTATACACTTCTCTTTGGACGACGGATATTCGTTTTACATATCCAACCTCAAATAATTGCACACATACCCGAAACATTATTTTCGACAGGAGCAATACTGCGGATTGATCATTTTTACAATATTCATGCAAATCATGTGTTGTACCAAAAATCGGCGTTGTAATAAGAAAACGTAATTGTTTTAATGCTTAAACTGGACAAATCGAAACAATGCCTATATCAAATAAATGTATTTTGACAGTACCACTGTATTTAAGTTATTTCTTAGTTAACAAATGGGTGATTACTTGTTTGACTAACAAAAGAAAGATTATCCCGACGACTGCTAATATTACCATGCGCATTAGTATAGTAATTGACTCAAAGTAAAACTAATCAAACGCCGGCATATATTTTTGAACACCCTCCCACTCTTCTAATCCGCAAAGAACTCGCAACATGCATCACGGCGCCCATCTTCATTCATAAAAACGCCAACAGGCGCTGAGAAAAAAATTTTAATCAAACTGCATATCACAACGTTCGACGACGGTAGGAGGGGCGCAGTGGAACAGTTCAATTCGAATAAAGTCTAATTGAGAAACAGCATTGATTCTATAGCCAATACGCCCGATCGGAACGTCCTCGGGCAGAAAAAAAGGGAGGAAAGAAATAAAAAGCGTGGAAGCAAAATCCGCGCCAATCGGATCGAATCTGGAGAGAAAAAGTATCGCTCGCGACCGGCATCATTCGAATGTGCTTGCCGAAAATTCGAATTCTCGCCGTTCGAAGTCGCGCGGAGGATGGAACGCGAGAGCGGACGAATTCATTCTCTCCGCTCTCGTCAAAGTGTCGTCGTTATCAACGTCCTGTTCGTCTCTCAACTGACGGGTCGTAAATCTGTTATCGACGTATGCGGGAAAAAAACTTGTCCAAGGGAGGAAGGAGTGAGAGAAAGGTGCGGCTCGGTGGGAAAAGGAGGACGGGTCACCGTACACCGGCCAGAATAAAGAGAGAGACAGAGAGACCGAGAGGGAGAGGCTGTCTCGCAATCTCCAGGAAAATGAACGCCATAAATAAGCCCGCCCGGCCAATAATTCCGTCGCGATCGAGCAACAAGAGTTTTTCATCGCAAAAGGGTGGCCAGTTGCTTTTGCAAGGGTGAAATGTGTGAGAAGAAGGAGAGAGAGGGACGAGGCTGGGGTGTGAGAACGCGTGCTTTGTAATCAAATCGAAAATTCCCATCGCGGAGGAACCCGATGAAAGAGTAACCAACGGGACACGATCGAATCGATGCTCGGCCCTTGTCACATCACTCGGAATAAGCGACCGCCATCTCTCTCTCTCTCTCACTCTCTCTTCCGGTCATGTGCTCTTAGACCTCATCTCTCTCACTCTCTCTCTCTCTCTCTCACTCTCTCTCTCTCGCGGTCATGTGCTCTTAGACCTCACGATATCACCTACCTCTGTGGATATAAACAATTCTGCCAATGACTGCAAGGATCATGAAGTGAAAGGGAAAGCATATTAAAACAGAGAACTTAGGAGAGATTGGAATGTCAATTTAGACGAATCTAGCAACGTTGACAGGGTAATTGCATGATAACTATTTAACCCTTTGCACTCCAAACCATTCTGGATGTTAGCTACTCATATTATTTAGTATAGTTTTGGAACCAATTAACGTATCATAATGATATTGGACTTATATAAATTGGTTGACTTCGAGAAATATACATTTGCAAAAAACTAAATAATTTATTCTTTATAATTTTGTACCCTGGGATCAACTTTTAAAACACTCCCCAATATGCATTGCAGGCTAATTTATGCACTTTGACAATAAGTCGTTTGATACCTGCCACTACGTGTTTTTCTGTCAAAACAAACAATGCAATCCTGTTTTCTTTGTCCGACATCGATTTTATAGCCTATGAAGTTTCAAATTTTGAAGGTCCGGTGGTTTGTGCGTCGTACCAAAACCCGCTGATATTTTTTTATATATCTTAGTAACTTTACTATATTTTCACTTGATTTCTGGTGCCATTTCATGAGAAAACTTCAGGCAAACACGCACGTCTCAAAAAGTTGCGCTGGAATGAATTAATTTCCTGTAATCTCTACTAAACTTTAATGTACCCTGATAGGGGACAGCGGAGTGCAAAGGGTTAATTATCTGTTATACTGATTACACGAAACACATAATGAGAATGAATAGACATAAAAATATGCAAAAAGAAATTTGGGGGTACAAAAGAATTCAATGTTAAGTACAATCTGGAAAAAATATCAACGTTTAAGGTTGAAAAGTGTTGAGAGATAAAAAATTTCCCAAGAATAGAAAACGTACTATACAAAAATAGTTTAGTATAGTCTTTAAAACAAGTGTATGAAGGGAAAATGGTAAACGAAAACGAAAGGAAAAGATAAGATCGTATAGATTGTGTAATGAAATAAAAAATTCCCAATGCGAAGTTACCCAATGAAAGAATAATCACCGGAGTGCAATCGAATCGAATCCCGGACGTGTCGCATGACTCCGAATAAGCGACCGCTACCCTCTCCCTCTTTCTATCATTCTATACTAAAATTCCGCACTCTCCTGAATCGACCTCAGATTTCCCCGGAGAGCTCGTGTGTAAAAAAGAGCAGACACTCGTGAGTTTTGCCGCGAAAATTTTCGAACCTTTACAGCTTTCTCCTCATTCTCCCTATATAGTACAAAATCATAGTACGAAAAGCGCTTATTAAATTAATTGTGGTATTCTACTACGGAAGTTACTCCAATATTGTCATTTTATACAAACTATTACCCGAAAGTTACTAATCTCAATATGATGATGTAAAATTGTCTACCATGTAAATTTGTTGAAATTTAGCGCGTACTTTATTAACTTGGCCCACCTATTCTTAATATTAATATTCATTAGAGTAATTATTGCATTCATTAGAAGAATTACACATCAAATAGTTAAATACTGATTTACATTTACTAATAATGATACAAGTCAATCAACCAGAAAGTTCCGTTTGAAGAAAGCAATAGCATGCCATATGCATCTGCGAAACAACATACTATCGCCATCTATCGACAGTCACGAAAACCGGTTTACCTGAATATCTGATAGTTGCTTATCATTGGTCTACAAACCTACGAACCGTGTTACCACAAGTGGATATACATCAAATAGGCCCAGACAATTTCAAACTATGCCCCGAAATTCGAATTAGTTTTGTAGCTATAAGCAAAAATAGATTAAAAGAACTGAAAATACATGAAAATGGGCGAAAAATGTCAATTTTTTTTTTGTTTCGGACCGATACCATTCGATAGAGTGTAATTTGCCCTGAAGATAGACCACTTTCCGCGCGCTGAACTCTTCATAGTTTCCGAGATATGACGATTTTAGGAAAGGATTAAAAATTTTTTTCAAAATTGCTAATCGCGATTAGACCCACGTGAAAGTACGTCCAAAGAGCTTTAAGAAAACCTACATTAGTCATAGGTTTCATTCACTAGTTTAAACGGAACAGGGCCTTGAAGAAATCGCGAAAATCTTAAGGTATACCCCTTGCCATTTTTGCCAAAAAATGATGGGTCACCGATTTAATCGCCCTTTTAGTATATCGAAAGGGGTCCAAAATGACTCGGAAAAATGCAAGGCGCACCCCGAAATTCGCAATAGTTTCGGAGATATCACTAAAAATGTGTGAAAAAATCGTGAAAAACGAGCCTGAAAATGGGATCAAAAATTAAAACCCTACCGACCGACTTGTAATTGTGTTAAATGAAAAAGACTATAAACCGAATTAGAAAAATCCTAGCCGCACTGAAAAATTCGGAATAGTCTCCGAGATATGGCTAAAAATAGATAAAAAAAAAGGGAAACATATTAGAAAACGCGTTTTTTGTATGATTACCAATTGAAAGTTACTCATTCAACTTGCACCACTACCTGACATGGAAGAGGGTCGAAAGAGGCTCGAAGAAACGCAAACCGCATCCCAAAATTCGCAAGAGTTCCTGACATATAATAAAAAATAAATGGAAATATTGAGAAAAGTCGGCCTAAAATGGATAAAAATTTCAATGCAATGTAACATTCAGCTTAATCGCAAACCACAGAGCAAAAATGAAACGTAAAATGAGCGAGAACGGCCTATCCTATTCTAAGTAAATACGACATCCAATATAACTTCAATAAATTGCCACTCATAGGTTGACTCCGCGGAATCTACATAGGGCCACCATGCTCTACAGTTAATTTTACAAAAATAATTACAACTGACCACCCGTACCATTTTGGACCATTCGTCCTGCGACATGTTTGAGTGGTCAGAGGGATTTAAAATGTGGACTCACCGTTGTTGGCTTGTCAGGATACCACCGGAACACGCTGCATAGATGATCCTCAACTCTCAGATTTCTGCAGTTTCTGCACTCAGCATTCTGGATCTGCATTCTCTCACTCATGGTGAGATAGGCAGAAATAAGAATAGTCGAAATGTTGATTCTGAAAAACAACAGCGAATAACTGTACTTGTACCCATTTGAATTAACAATATCATAGAACAATTCTATCGAACGATACAAACACTTACATCATAATATTAAGCAATTTTTCAACGAATCAAAATCCGTCATTGGTGTCGCAGAACACTGACTCTATTTCGTGTGATTCCGTGTTGTATTATAAAAAGGGCTGAAGTTATACAGTGAACCTGTGCGGTTCAAAAGGTAATTAAGCTTCGTATTCAAACAGTAACTGTAGACCGCACTGCACGTGGCCACGAAATGCTGAAACATAGTACAGTTAAACATTAGTCAAGATTCAACCATAACTGTATAAAATGATTAAGTTTAAAAAACATGTTAAATAAATGAGTGTAATTGGTGCAACGTTTCAATATTCATTAGAAACCGGTATGCTATAACCAACCACTGAGTGCTGTTAATTCGGCTATACAGTGTTACCGCGATAAAGTACATTGAGATGAGTGCGTGTGCGTGAGAGAGCGTGTGCTTGCTCAATCCACACTATTAGCACTTTGACTGCCACGCGTATTTTGCTGTATTAGAACGGCGATGCTATGAAATACTATAGCGTTTGATTGAATTACGGAAAATGTAAATAATGTGCAGGTATTGGAGACCAAAGAGTCGCATCACTATTCTAACAATAACTGCATTTATAAAATAATTATTACTACCCACTGCGAATATTTTGGATCTTCAGTAAAATCTCTTGCGCCGGTCACCGGTGACCATCATGGCAGTCAAAGTGTTAATCGAAATTGGAAATTTCAATACTGAACTATTACATCATAGCCACGTCGAATAAGCTCGATACACATCACTAATTAGTTACGCATCCGTGCCATGCACTCATCTGGATACTTGAGAATCTTTAAACTTACCGAAAATGATGCGGAAACTGCAAAATACGATACTTCAATGACATGGCGCTGCATAGTTTTCTCCAATTGCAAATCCACCTGTAACCACAATCACATATCTTGAATAATACACGAAAGGAAGCAAAGACACACCGACCTACCGACTGCCCCATATTAAATGTACTAAATTTCAACAAATTTTAAGATGACAGAGTGAAACTTTTACTATTATACAGTGTAAATGTCGCAGCTCACCTTTTACAATGTGCACCGTGTCACTGCGACGCTTCAATATGGCCGTTAGATAGAGCTAAGCAGTGATTGACTGGTCTGCAACCAATGACTACATTCCAATCTAGTTGATTCGAATTCCCGCCACTGCAGCGCCGCAAAGTACGTGTGAATGTGTGTGTGTGCGTACGAAAGAATGCACTTCCTAACCAATTAAGTTCAATCCACTTGGAAATCTAAATATTGAACCCAATGTTTGTTAATGAAAATTCGATACATGAATATGCTTAGACTCACGAAAAATGATGTAACACCTGGGAAATACGATGTTCTCATGTCATGGAGTACTCTGCTTCCCTCAGCCGCAACGACGCCGGGGATCACGGTCTCATATACCGCTTAACGCATCGAATATAGCGAAACCACTGTAGAAGAAGTATTGCCGCTTGCTAAATTGACAAGATTTTAACGAAACATAAATAATATAGAACAAAATGCTACGATAAATTAGTAGAAATGTGGGAGCTCACGTTTTATGATGCACACCGTACCACTGGCAGGCTCCAATATGGCCGTTACACAGAACTGAGCCGTGATTGGCTAGGCTACCACCAATAGTAACGCTCTAATATGGTTAATTCGAATTGCCGCCACTGCGGCGCGGCAAAATATGGCTGAATGAATGTGTGTGCGTGGGGAAGCATATGCTTGCCTAACCCATCAAATAAATAAAATTGAAAATCTGAATATTAAATTATTTTCGCTTATGTACAATAAATAACCCTAGGAGTTCTTAGCTGTAGTCGCACAGATTAGTTGAATTTTGAACATTGAATTGATTAGTTGAATATCATTAGACTTATGTAAAAATCTACGAAATACAATACTTCCATGCCACAGTGCTCAGTGTTTTCCTCAATGACAAGACCATCTGAAACCACAGTAAAAAGCCAACATTGCAATGCTTGTGTCATTCACTAAATTCATATATTTTATAAAAAAAAATTTTACAATAATACAGTACAGGTGTGACGACTTAAATTTTGGAACCTACATAGTGTATTGCAAGCCACAGATTGTGATCAGTTTACCAAATTGAGCAGTAATCAGTTAGTCGCAGCCAATGATCACATTTGAACCGGATGTATGCACTTAATTATGCAATCTTACAAAGTTAAAACTGTATTATTTAAACTTGAAAGTTCCCTATTTTACCTTTACATACATTTAACGCAGAGCATATCTATTACTAATTAACTATCCTTTCGCTACAAGCACAGAATTAGCTGCTTATTTATTTAATTCACTGGAGGTAGTACGCAACTGTGAAAAATCATGAAAATCCTACCGGTAGTATTTTCCAAAGCTGCCCAATCTTTCTGAATCAAATATTTTAATTAACTTATTAAATAAGAGAAGATAATTTAGAAATGGACAATCCTGTTAGGACTTAATTAGCCAGATTCCTTGAAGATCACTTCCAGCCTATGGGTACAATATTCATACATTGAATTTAGTTAATTCATGCTAGCGCTATTAGGTACTACACCAATTTAAAATAATCTTCTTTTCAAATTTCTAAGTCTTAACAAATATTTTTTATGTAGGTAAAAATGATTAACATTCCAACAAAACAACCTTACTAAATATAACTGAGAAGTACTGTTTATGAAAATTATTCTTTTAGTGGCATATAATAATTGTCACGAGTATTACTCATTTGACAATCTATGACAAACTCCTGGTTCTTGCAAATTCATTCGCTGTGTTTATAGGGATTGTGCATTGCTGCACTACTACGTAGTTTTTGCCATGAATAAATGGTCCCTCCATTATCAGTCATCCATCCCAGCAAGCAGAGTGTTATATTAAAAGTCCAATCCATTATATATGTCCAATCAATCAACAGAATGTTATATCAAAAGTTAAGACTTTCGGATTGTCTGGATTAATACAAATATTTATAGATTCTATAATATTCTTATTGAGAGACAGCTACTGGTACCTAATAACATCTCATGACAGAATTAGCTTTATGAATTGTGTCTTAAAAATGCAAATTAATAGTGGTTTCTACTTCTACTCTTTCTACTTCTAATAGTGGTCGGTTCTCAAGGTGATATTTTATATGTATGGAAATAAAATTTTGTGTTATATTTCTAATCTATGTCTATAAGTAAATAGGACAAGACAAATAATAGGTACACAACTTTGCTCCCGCCGTTTTTCCCTTTCGTCCAATGCAAAAAACGGCGGGAGCAAAGTTGTACACCTATTAACTTGCATAACCTGTACGTTTTGGTTGCAGTTCATTAATTTAATCCTACCATAGTATGTCACCAAAAACGATAGTAATCTCCAGATAAGTATATCATACAATCATACAACAATAATATCATACAACACTACGCCCAAATTTTCCATACAATATTCTCTTTAGTATTGCAGTTGTAAAACAAATTTCTTATAAATCTTGTAAGTAATTCTTTAAGAAGGGGTGGTATTGGATACCATGTTCATAACAAGCATGACATACCAGAGCTGTAATGCGTACTACCTATAAACACTATGCATTTCAGTTGCATTTTAATGTTAAAATTTTTAAATTTCAGAGAAGGTTAGATTAAGTTAAATTTCAGGTGCTGGCTTTGCAGAATATAAGTGGCCCCCTGCTGAGCATTTTCTAAGTTGGAACTTGACATAAACACAGAGTGTATTGTAAGAGGTTAGCTATTACATATTAATTGTTTTCTTATAAACATCTATTTTTCGACTACCGCTACTTGACTTAATAAATAAATAGAAAAATTTAACTGTGGTTGGAGACACTTCAAGAATAAACAACTAATTTTGTATATGGGATAAATGAACAATTGGTTAGTAACAAATATGATGCACATTAAAAGTATGCAAACCAAAAATCGGAAATGTTAAACTTTTAATATGGCAATTCGCATGAAATAAATCAGAATAATTATACGAGATAGACAGATTAAAACAAGACATGCGTTTTTGTTATACGCTACCTAAATTGATTGAAATATTGTAAATTTAGTATACCCCCTTTCATGTAGTAAAAGGTTGTTTAACACGTTGACTGCCAAGCGTATTTTGCTATGTTAGAACCGCGACGCGATGAAATACTGCAGCGTTTGACTGAATTATGCAAAGTATAAATAATGTGCAGGTATTGGAGACCAAAGAATCGCATCACTATTCTAACAATAGCTGCATTTATAAAATAATTATTGCTACCCATTGCAAATACTTTGGATCTTCAGTAAAATCTCTTGCGCCGGTCACCGGTGATCAGGTTGACTGCCGACCGTATTTTGCTATGTTAGAACCGCGACGCGATAAAATACTGCAGCGTTTGACTGAATTATGCAAAGTATAAATAATGTGCAGGTATTGGAGACCAAAGGATCGCATCGCTATTCTAATAATAACTGCATTTATAAAATAATTATTGCTACCCATTGCAAATACTTTGGATCTTCAGTAAAATCTCTTGCGCCGGTCACCGGTGATCAGGTTGACTGCCGACCGTATTTTGCTATGTTAGAACCGCGACGCGATGAAATACTGCAGCGTTTGACTGAATTATGCAAAGTATAAATAATGTGCAGGTATTGGAGACCAAAGGATCGCATCGCCATTCTAACAATAACTGCATTTATAAAATAATTATCGCTACCCATTGCAAATACTTTGGATCTTCAGTAAAATCTCTTGCGCCGGTCATCGGTGATCAGGTTGACTGCCGACCGTATTTTGCTATGTTAGAACCGCGACGCGATGAAATACTGCAGCGTTTGACTGAATTATGCAAAGTATAAATAATGTCCAGGTATTGGAGACCAAAGGATCGCATCGCTATTCTAACAATAACTGCATTTATAAAATAATTATCGCTACCCATTGCAAATACTTTGGATCTTCACTAAAATCTCTTGCGCCGGTCACCGGTGATCAGGTTGACTGCCGACCGTATTTTGCTATGTTAGAACCGCGACGCGATGAAATACTGCAGCGTTTGACTGAATTATGCAAAGTATAAATAATGTCCAGGTATTGGAGACCAAAGGATCGCATCGCTATTCTAACAATAACTGCATTTATAAAATAATTATTGCTACCCATTGCAAATACTTTGGATCTTCAGTAAAATCTCTTGCGCCGGTCATCGGTGACCACCGTGGCAGTCAAAGTGTCAAATTTAAAAGACTTAATTTTTTCGTCCGAACAGCTACTTTTTGACTTTTGATTTTTTTAATTTATCAAGTAACCGCCAAATATTGTAATATCTCGTTTCCAGAGAATCGATTCCGCAGAGGCTGTTTCGATAATCGATTTCGTAAGCCGCAATGTATGCTGGTTCCGCTTCCGGTGTGGTTCTTTTCAGTGCCTGCTAGGTTAGCAAGATGGTGAGTTTACCGAAAGTGTTAATTCTCATCTGATTATTTCGGTGCCATCCAACATGTTTTGTGTAGAGTGATGTGGAAAAATCATGAACAGATCAGTGGAGATAATTTTTATACGAATATATCAGTTCTTTAGGATCCAATAGTCTAAAATACCCGGTTACCTGTCAGATCAGCGAGACGCCTCTTATTAAAGTCCCTTCTTGTTTGCAAATAAATTAATTCCAAGTTTATTGTGTCAGAGGAACTCGTCTCTTTCCAACGTTTGATTAATGTTTTAAACATAGTGGCAATAGAAAATGATTTTCCTTTGGTTTACTGTATAAGCTTGCTTACATGTTTATGCATTCTTGAGGTTAATGGATAATGTCAATTTGTTCACAGTCGCTCGTAATTCCGGAGAAGTTTCAACACATTCTTCGTGTCATGGGCACGAATATCGACGGAAACAGGAAAGTCATGTTTGCCATGACTGCTATTAAAGGAGTTGGGCGACGTTATGCAAACATTGTTCTTAAAAAAGCTGATATTGACTTGGACAAGCGTGCAGGTGAATGCTCAGAAGAAGAGGTAAGCGCTGTCAAATATTATTCTGAGCACTGTTAATGTGCATTAACACATTAACTGTTCAATACATTTTGCATCTCTTTCTCTGTATATTAATGTTTTGTATTAGCACAATTGAATGCACATTATGGAAAAGAATTTATTCTCTTGCAGGTCGACAAAATAGTTACGATAATGGCCAATCCCCGGCAATACAAAATCCCTGATTGGTTCCTCAACAGACAGAAGGATATTGTCGACGGCAAATACACCCAGGCACGTATTGCAGCTACTTATGATTAATTATTAGCACAATTCACGACTGATTATATGAAATGTTCATATTATTCAGCTGGTACATTGTGCCAAAGCAACTGCACAATGGGATACATTTTAAAAAAATTTTTTAATGGACACCCTGTTCTAGTATGATAGTTTTGTGCAACACATTGGAACATATATCTAATTGCCTATTTACTGCTGAGGTATAACTGAAGAGCGGTTAAAAAATAATTTTAACCAAAATTTATGAATTTAGTATTGCACATGTCAGATTTATGAGTCCAATGAATCTGAATAACTACAAGCATATAATAACAATAACGCTTTATATATTACAGCTTACAAGTTCAAACTTAGACTCGAAATTGCGTGACGACTTGGAACGCATGAAGAAGATTCGTGCTCATAGAGGTCTGCGTCACTATTGGGGTCTTCGTGTCCGTGGTCAACACACCAAAACCACTGGACGTCGTGGACGTACTGTGGGTGTATCGAAGAAGAAGTAATTTTATGTCTCCTTGGTTAATAATAAATTCTTAAAACAACCCGTTCATTGGTCTCCTTTTGCATCACTTTTATTTGGTATTTATGCCTTCAACATGGGGTATGACAGACAGGATATAAATTGCGATAAAGTACGATAGATAGTAATGTGTATGTAACGAAAATTATTAGATTTATTTTGTGCATGTGGGATACAAGTGCTCATAATCTGATCATTTTCTTAAAGCTCTCTGCGATGTTTATTACTCTTATATTGTTTCTTTGTCGGTATTCGTGGCAGTTTTGTGAAAATAATTGATATGAATTGACGTCTGACGATCTTACGCTTTATATTATTTCTAAATTGTTTACGCTTTATATTTAAGTTTTAACGGTCTGATCTAGGAAAACTATCAAATTCCGTGAAACATAATTGTCTTATTATTGCGCGTTATAGAATGCTTTTAGAGAACAATATTTTAAAGCGACAGCGCTAAAAGGTATTGCGGAACTATGTAAGCTTTGCACGCTACCGATAAGCGAGAGAATTTACGAAAGATATACATTATCGCGCATGTTCATTGACAAACGATAAATGTTTCGAGATATAGTTTTGGAACTTTCCCACGTTGGTTGCCTCTCATTCCCATTAAGTAATCCTCATCGCCAGGAATTTCATATACACAAATTACCTGTTGAGAGATTAGAAGTTAGAGCATTTTCAACCACCGCGATCACATTGTATTTGTATCACAATACTTACGAACACAGTCTAATAATTGAAGGTACAACTTATAAGCAAGAAACTAATATACATCTGATACACAAGAAAACGAAACTTGGACACGTCGATCCGTGAAGGTATAAAAATGAAAGATGTACAAGGTAAAACAATGTTTATTGATTACATGCAGTGATAAAGTACATGTGTGTGTGTCTATCGAGAAATACGCTATACATTTTATGTCGTTAATGTGTATTTATATAACACCGTAGTGTACGTAAAAGAAAATTTACAGATAAAACAAGGTGTATACGGGTGTGTGTATGAGTGTACGCAACACTACGAAACAATGTAACAAACAATAGAAATACTTAATATACATATAATAGGCATGCACTGTCTGTAAAAAAGAAAATCGTAAGTATGTTACGCCAACTATACAAATTGATTGCTTTCTGCTTTGAGTATTATTTGTAATGCTCTAGCATTAAATTATGTCTTCATGAATTCGCTGAAACAGCTACTAGCTCGAATCACCTTATTTCTATAAGTGGAAATGTTTTAATTACTTTCTTATGTATATTGCGTCTACACGATTATGCGCATAATCGCATTTGATCTGCGGTTTTTTAATACGTATTGAGTCGGGGCAATGATGGCAAACATAGCAACAAGACTGTGTTATACAATTTACGTTGTCATACGAGTTTATATAGCGTTACTTTAATAACAATATTTTCGACATTTTACTCGGTTCATATGATAGTGAAGAATATATAATTCTTTCTTCTTATTATTATTCTTTTTTCTTTTCAATTACTACTACTTTAGAAAATTCGCCCCATAGATTTTATACCCACTATACCCCAAACGTTTTCCTGTATGGGTTCAGGGATAAAATACAACCAAGCGGTTCAGAACAAGGTACCGTCCCATACAGAAACTGATTTTGAAAAATGTTTT
This sequence comes from Cryptocheilus praepositus, assembly GCA_033815515.1. Lineage (NCBI taxonomy): Eukaryota > Metazoa > Arthropoda > Insecta > Hymenoptera > Pompilidae > Cryptocheilus > Cryptocheilus praepositus. The sequence continues at coordinate 1,543,955 of JAWWQZ010000119.1, read as the reverse complement.
CCTCCCTATCTTTGAAGTATACAAATTTCCACTTAATTATGTAGGCGTAGAACATAGATGTAGGGAAGGATACAGGTGCGCGCAGGAATAAAAGATTGAAATGATGATGATAAGTAAATTCTGCAGATCTAAATAATTGATACAGTATGAACGATAAGATTGACTTGGCGCGATGTCTTACGAACTTAAATAACTTAGAAAATACAACTTATCATTTGGAACACATGCCTCTCCGTACGGTATATTCCCCAGCATGCTCCTGTCTGACTACCTAAATCACAAATTTCATTACCTCGTCTTGCATGACGCTTAGTTCACTAGCATCACTTGCATCGTAGTCGCAGAGTACTCTCGCACGTTCCTGCCCATTTTCCGTTGGTACAGTGGGGGTTGGGGTGGTCAGGTGAAAAGTACCCCCAGATAAGCTGGGAGGGATAAATTATAAATTGGATGATTTTGGTGATCGTGCCTCTGAAATTGATAGGACTCACGAGCTGAGTATTCTAACTGAGTTAAACTGTCTGTTTGGCCGGCAATGTACAAAAAGTATTCGCACACCCCATTTTTCTAAAATAAAAAGTTTCTCTATTTGATACCTGCATTTTCCTAATGACGTAAGCTATAATGAAATACTTTGAATGTGATATGTTCAATGATATAATGCCACCGAAACAATTTGAATGTGCAAAATTCTATCAGAGCACTAGAAAAAGAGTAAGCAAGGATCACTTGACGTGTACCCAAAATTTGAATAGCTGATAGTGCAATAAGATGTTATTTATCAAACTATTAAATATGTATTAGAGGGCAAGGAAGTTTGCTCTACTAGGTATTTACTCCATTGTGTAAAAATATTTTCCTTTGTTGTTCTATAATCTGTCAAGTCTTTACATTACGAATCCTATATTAAAAATCAGACATTTTAGCAACATTATAATTAGTTCTATTAGAATTTAAAGAAAACACTGATACAGACTTGTAATATATTCAAAAAACTCTATTTCAGAGAAAAGGGGTGCGCGAATATCTTATTGCTTGTACACATTATTATTATTGTGAGACACGGACGAAAACAAATGAGAAATTTAATGACGAAGAATGTTATATCGTATGTAGGAAGACAGAGGAGTCCTTGTCAATTGCAGAACCTCGTATATTGTACATGATATAGTGCATGCTTAACACAAATAATGAGAAACTAAAAGTGAACGGAAACAGAAACAACATGTAAAAAGCGTTATATCGAGTATAAAGGATGATGAACGGCTTCTAGGAGAATAGCGAGATAAGTAAATGAAGGTAGCTTCGTAGCAAACGAATATGCAAGGAAACATCATATATATATATATACCTCTTAAATTACAGACAGAACAACGTTTCTTTTCTCCATTTAATAACATTCCGTCAACAGATTGTTATACCTTTCATAGATACTATTTATTACAACACATCCAGACGGTAGAATTGCGGTCGAACAGAATAAACGGTACATGCAATTCAAAAGGAATATCGCTTAGCTACACTGTGAAGACGTTTATAAAGAGTAATCAAGTGAACGTTTCATAATCGACATTGCGTTAGGAAGCGAACAGTCAGAACGTCACACAAAAACCCAGCATCTTTTACCGACACACCTACGGTCATTGTTCGCTGGAGAAAGAAGTTCCACTATGCAACAATTTACGTGGCATTATCACAATGCGTACGACGCTTCATAAATAGATACTTCATTCGCCGGTGCTAATAATTATAAGTCTAGCAATGGGGAAAATGTCGGTATAGGTATAACACGTGCAACGGGACTGCACAATCGTTGTATGTTAAAGAATGTCGTGGTTCGTTATAGGGAAAAAAGTTCGTTAGGCCTATTATTATTGTTCAGCGATAGTGTTTCCTCCGAATCACTCTTTTGCCGGAGATTAGACTTTACTGATACCGGTATCAAAGGTTGCCGTGACATAGGAGGAAGAACCGGCTAGGGGTTGATGTACGGGTGAGTTTTGGGATAGTGTGGGTGAGGGGGTTAGCTCGATCACATCCTCGCTGTTGACTCGCAGCAAAGGACTCGGCTGACGCACCCTGCAATCCCAATCGTGCAAGCATAGATAAAGAAAGACGGCATAGACACCATGGCATAAACCCGCTTAAATACTGATGGGACCGATGCAATTACATATTTATCGCATATCAAATTCGAAGCATCTTCCTGCTTTTCTAGAATCAACCGGCTATCAAGTACTTCTTTTCAATTCTGTCTGCATATTCGATCTAAGTTGACTGGAAATTCAACCTTCTTTCATAATGTTAATCATTTTTCTGCCACTTTTACGTATTTCGAGAGCCACGGATCTCCTCTTCAGGAGCACTATCGGTTGTTTTCAACTTCCTCCGGGAAGACACTCAGCCTCTGGTTCATTTTGTATCTAGTATAGAAAGTGATACAAGTATACAACGTAAATTAGAGGATGAGTATCCCCCCGGAGAAATTTGCGAACGGGTCTCGAAACGTGTAACGTCTCAGTCCCATCACTAACATTAAAGGAATAGGAAGAAAGTGATAAGCTCACCATCAAACGTAGCAGAATATACACGACAATGAGTGCCCGTGCAAAGAAGCAAACGAGTGATGACTAATATGGAGCGAAGCCAGTTGCATGGGCAACACAGTTACAATAATACATCAGATATCACGTAATATGTGGGAGCTATTTCGGAACAATACTTGAAAATTATATCAGTATACATTTATTAGTTATAGCAAGTGGTGTGTCGTGTTACTTGCATCGACGCTTTCTATCCCACTATTTGCAAATAATGCTCGACCTCGTATAAGTAATCATGTATCTCTTAGGAAATCTCTTGACATTTTTTCCCCCACATTTTACGGAACAGTCTGTATGTAGGAACATATTACCGGTATATTGATTAACTTCGATCTTACGTCTTTAATTACTATGCAATACTAAGTTCAATGCAATTGAATTCGACAGGTTCCCATAGAACCGTGTTACCGATACACTGTCAAAGTAAAACTTACTCTCCGCACGCCAAACGGGATATTTAGTCTACTGGAAATAGTTTCCTCAGTAAGCGAAGCTCTACGACTAACCACACAGAGATCGTACATTGGTCAACAACGAAACACAGTAATCATTACGAATGAGTAATGGCTCGGAGCTTCATCTAAACCCGACTTTTGTCGTATGCGATTTAGCATTCAATATTCAGTAAGCATTACTCACTCGCATCACCATAGTGTGGGATAGCTGTACAAAAAGTAACGCAGTAATAGACCGCTAGGAGAATGCAGGATGGTAGAAAAAGTGTGTTAAGTGCGAAAAGGCACTCTGCGCATGATTTTACTTACCCAGCAAGTTCACGTTGCAGGTCCTGCATGGTGGCGTGACACTGTGCATAGTGACGTGCTTGGGCCTCGACGAATTCGTGCAGACATCGCAGATGTCCTGCTTGAGAACTGGATACTCCTTCGAGAAGCAGCTTTACGATCTCCGCTTGTCGATCAAATTCCGATTGCGCCACTCTCAACTCCCTCTCTGCCTAAGATCAGCAAGTATTGACAATTCTTTAACTCCCCGCCAATTACACCATTAAAACAAGAAGCAGAATTTTAGATGCAAAAGAAAGAACCGCGTGTTTGCACTATATTTGACATTTCAACGTCTCCATTGAAACTCGCCTAAGACGCGGTGGACTTTCTTTCTTTTTCCGCTATTACTTTTTCGCCTCATCAACTCTTTCCTATTCTATGCATGTTAATTATTAATCGTTATATTTATATTTGGTAATTGTTGGCGTACTGTTGTATGTACATTAATCCCCCACTTCAATCTATTGCAGCTAAGTTAAATACAACTCTTAATAAGTGCGGCGAATAACTAAACGAAGATTACTATCACAGTAAGCCACTGTACGAGTTTTTTGCGTTATTATTTAAATATGCACTACAAATTTGTTTTAGATCAGAAACAGTTGACTGGAAAATAAAACGGTCAAGCACAAAGGTGTCACGTTATTTTTAGCTCAAAGACTCCTCGCAAAGTGTAAATAAGATGGGTGAAAGCGACAACACGGTCTTTTCTTCCAGCAACGTACAAATAAACCTTATCAAAGAGTTACTTTCACTGGGGCGTATGAATAATGATTCGGTGTAACGTTATTAAAAACAATAGACGAGTTGCAAGCGATTAATCATTAATATTTGAACGAGATAAGCTACGAATGTTTAAAGTTAAAAACGGCAAAATTTTTTTGTATGACCGATACCCTGATAAATACCGAACGACTGATATGTACGCCGTTAATACCTGATCGAGCAATACTTCGGGTGAAACGCCAGTCTCCTATGAAATGCAGCAGTGTACAGGACAAAACACATAGTAAACGCACAGAACATTTTAACCGGGTATGATAAACGACAAAAAAACTTACACTTTGCTGTCCCAGCATGCTCCTTGCTTTTCTTACTCTGTTTTTACATGCATCCAAATCCAAACTAAAACGTTAATAAGTAAATGTTATGCGTTCATAAAGTGGCAACATCTTTAGTAGAAAAAGTAAATAGGACGGTCGATAAAAGCCACACCGTTTGTTCTCTAATATTGCCATCTCCTTGCTGACAGTCTTCATTTCACCTTCTAGGAACTTCCGCAAGGGTTGCACATAACAATTGGCAGCAGTACCGATGAAATCTCTTTCAATTTGTCCCAGTTTCTGCTGACATTGGCCTACCTTTATTAGCGCACTACCTGAAATACATAAAGAGTTCTATATTATATTACAACATCATACTATGTTACGCTTACTAATATGAGTAAAGCAAAAATAATCTCTCATCCACAGAGATTTTCTTGCAGATTTAGAACCCAAATTCCAGCAGTAAATATTTGCGAGCAAAGAAAAATCTAAAACAAACTGGAACAAGATCCGTGTGCATTTGATTTTAAAGACATTTATATGACAATTAGTTGAAGTTTCATCTGATTTGGTTCCCAATTAATTTGATGTCACAGATAACAATGTATTTACCATAAGCTACTCCTGGGCCAAAATCATTGCCAGCATCTATCATATCGATGCCCACATATTCTAAATTTGTCAGTCTATTCGGTTTCTTCTTGTCGATTTTCTCATAAAAGAAGTCTTCGATTCTGTTGCCTGGTGCGAAAAATGATATAGTATACAAGGATTAGATTATCACAGCTCTTACATATCAATACGCAATAATGTAATACTATTACCCAGTTATTACTTTCAAGTTTTTTTATTTCATACCAGGATTTGGAGTGAGGACTGCTTCCATATTCCTGAGTACTTTCTCTGTCCATGTTTTTGTTGCATTTGCTCTTTCTGCAAGGTGTTCCAAGTGCGCGTCAAGTTCTGTCTTTTCCGAGGTTCCAAGAGTCTCTTCCGTGAGCTACAGGTAACAAAGGAGGTCACTTGTATAGTTCGAACGGCAACGAAATAGTACACTTCAATATATACACAGGCATTGAAATTGCCAGAAGTCGCATGACTTATCTTGCGACAAAAAGGTATCTTTGAAATGACAACAAACTAGTACTGACCCAAAAATAACTCTAAACGGAGCAAACTTTCTTGCTCTAAAAAAATAAAAAGAGGCACTAACTTTGAGACAGGAAGTAAATACTACCTCAGTCAGAATTATTTATTTAGTACATCTAGACATATTGTGAGATCATGGAACCCAGAGTCTTAGAAACAATGAGAATTCCCTAACCACAAATTATCTTGTGAAACTTCACAAAACACGGATCCTGTGGTGACAGACGAAAAAGTGAGTACGCATTGAACGCGCATAAATAAGAATGAAAAAAGATGATCGAAGCCGACAAGCTCCGTTGTCCGTTCGATCGAGTTTAGATTAAATGGATCGTAGTGGTAGCCAGTCACTCTCGTACATGCGGTGTCATGATATCCGCTAATTCAATATGCAGACCCAGATTCATGAGAATGAGCTGTCAAAGAGGAATCGTCCGCTTTTGCGTAATAAAATCTTTCGATAGGAAGCAGAGCGCAAGATGTCAGAAGTGACAGAGTTTACAAACGATTTTGGCTTGTCGACGGTGCTTATTTTGCGAAGCAGAGCTCCGACCAGAGATCGGACTATCACGTTTTTACCTGTACAACGCGACTAAGCGCAGCACCCGCATCCTTCACCAATTTCTTTACGTTAAAATCCATCTCGACCGTTGATTTTACTGACGAATACCCGCGACAGAACGATCAACCCCCTACTACACAGTTGATTTTTCTATTGATCAGTGGTTCAAAATCCCGTCGTTTGGCGGCGACACCAGTCTACTGCGCGCGCAATCTTTTATAATCCTTTATAATCTTTCATGTCAATGCAATCATTTCGGTTTGCCCCTTATGTGATTACGATCGCTGACGTCGTTGACATCAATAACAGAGTTGCACGAGTTGTTTCATGTTCACTGAGATTACGGATTTCATTGATGTTTTGTCATGCCTTCAGGTTACAATGACTTTCTATCAATCCTTTTGTAGGTCTTCATGTGATGGGAACAATAACCTGTTTTTCTATATTTATGAGTAATGACACTGTCAATAAGATTTCCCATTAGCAAATATCAACAGCCACTTTGATTAATCGATTATTATACACTTCGCTGGTAATGTTTTGTTTATGCTGGACAAATTACAAACTTCTTTGATAGGCTAGGAATAACGTAATACACATAGAAACCGGCTGAAAAGAACAAAAAATACGAAATGGTAATTTGGCTTTTCTCACACATTTGTATTGTAGAAACTATTCGATAGGGCTGAAAAGGATGAAAAAATACGAATATGGTAATTTGGCCTTTTCTCATTTATTTATTATTGGTATCATTTGTATTGTAGAAAGCGAAAATAATCGAAATAATTAACTATTCGATAGGTCAATAACAGAGTTGCACGAGTTCTTTCATGTTCACTGAGATTACGGATTTCATTGATGTTTTGTCACGCCTTCAGGTTACAATGATTTTCTATCAATCCTTTTGTAGGTCTTCATGTGATGGGAACAATAACCTGTTGTTCTATATTTACGAGTAATGACACTGTTAATAAGATTTCCCATTACCAAATATCAACGGCCACTTTGATTAATATTAATTAATAATTATTATACACCCCGCTGGCAATGTTTCAATTTATGCTGGACAAATTTCAAACTTCTTTGATAGGCTAGGAACATAACGAAGTACAGCACGAAACTTCACACATAGAAACCGGCTGAAAAGGACGAAAAATACGAATATGGTAATTTGGCCTTTTCTCATTTATTTATTATTGGTATCATTTGTATTGTAGAAAGCGAAAATAATCGAAATAATTAACTATTCGATAGGTCAATAACAGAGTTGTTTCATGTTCACTGAGATTACGGATTTCATTGATGTTTTGTCACGCCTTCAGGTTACAATGACTTTCTATCAATCTTTTTGTAGGTCTTCATATGATGGGAACAATAACCTGTTGTTCTATATTTACGAGTAATGACACTGTCAATAAGATTTCCCATTACCAAATATCAAGAGCCACCTTGATTAATATTAATTAATAATTATTATACACCTCACTGGTAATGTTTTATTTATGCTGGACAAATTACAAACTTCTTTGATAGGCTAGGAACGTAACGAAGTACAGCACAAAACTTCACACATAGAAACCGGCTGAAAAGGACGAAAAATACGAATATGGTAATTTGACCCTTTCTCATTTATTTATTATTGGTATCATTTGTATTGTAGAAAGCGAAAATAATCGAAATAATTAACTATTCGATAGGTCAATAACAGAGTTGCACGAGTTGTTTCACGTCCACTGAGATTACGGATTTCATTGATGTTTTATCATCTTTTTGTAGGTCTTCATGTGATGGGAACAATAACCTGTTGTTCTATATTTACGAGTAATGACACTGTCAATAAGATTTCCCATTAGCAAATATCAACAGCCACTTTGATTAATCGATTATTATACACCTCGCTGGCAATGTTTTATTTATGCTGGACAAATTACAAACTTCTTTGATAGGCTAGGAATGTAATAAAGTACAACACGAAACTTCACACATAGAAACCGGCTGAAAAGGACGAAAAAAGACGAATACGGTCATTTGGCCTTTTCTTATTTTACCTTTATCTCTTATCAAGGAAAGCTAAAGCTTCGGTTCAGTCAACTTGGCTACACGCGTCCGATCAACGACAATATTCAATTAATGCGTTACGGCGTTTGGGTAAACGTCAATTCAAACGGCATAAACTTGAGAAGTCTTTCTCTTCGGTACCAAAGACGATCATATACCGCGCGAAGTATACATACCATTCAAAATGGAGGATTTGTTAAAAATTCGACTCGTCGTAAAACGGTTCGGTTCAGTTTGAAAAAAGGGCTGAAGCGCATGCCTTCCTTGTATTTTAATCAAACATATACAACACTTTTTATATATTAATATTCATTAATGATAAATATAGAAATGCATGCAGGTCTTATTAAGTCTCTATTATCTCTCTTAATATCTCTATTAAGTTTAAATAATGATTATATACTATACAAAATGTATATATGGACTACCACGTGTATGATATGTCGGGCAGTGAAGGTTCATGTACCTTAGAAGAATGAACTTATAATAAAAAAGAAAAGAAAGAGTTTGTTACCATTAATAATAATATCTCTAGATCTATTTACTTCGAACTGCCTTGAATTGATAAAGATCGCACGCTCTTTTTCAATTCCTTCCTCATACTTTCCCTCAAATAAATCCAGACATTTTAATTGACTGCGCATATACTTTATTTCATTATCACTTATAAAACGTTATCATCGGGTAATATATATATGTACAGTTTTTCACTCCACCGAGTTATTACGCTTAATGTTTTCGTCTTATTTCTGTACGCAAATACGACAATAAATATTATTGTTACGTAACAAGCTTGCACGTAACGTGCGTACGCGTGCGTGTCAAAGTATCAGTTAATTAACTGCTAGTTATCTAGAACGCCGGAAGGAACTAATACGTGTATGTACATGGATTTTTTCTTCTTTTTCTTTGCGGTATCATATAGGACAGAGCTAAGTAAGTAATAAATATTAACGCATTTGTCAAACGGGGGATGATTGAATAAAATTCGATATGATGATGGGGGAAGAAGGGGGGAGGGGAGCACCAATTGATAATTAAAATGAACGAATAACGAATACGTTCGAAACCCTAAAGTTAATAGCTATTTTCTGCGGGACGACCTGCAGTAATTAGGAAAAAAATGCTAAAAACTTTTTATACAGGTACAAACCTCGTCCTGTATGTAAATGCGATTAATGTTTATATCAGCTTTTAATATTGCTATCTGATTGAGTTCACTGCTTCCCTTCTTAATAGAAAAACTTCCCGTCGCAGCTCGAATATTTGTTGACACTTGTCACTAATCAGCTGAATCCGTCAGCGATCATTTTTCGCGGCCAATGTGCGTGACATAGGTCATAGAGATTGAACTGTCAATAAATATTCATGAACACCTCGTAAACCAACTAGATCTCTCTCATCCAACTTATCCGGCAGCGATTGTTTTACTTAGAATTAAATGTAAAGCTTAAACTCTTCCCATAAATTAGTAAAAACCGTGAAAGTATTGTTTTCCCTTTAACCGTCAACAACTTAATACTTAAAAATAAGAAAGAGAAAACGTTCGTCTTTTCTTTGTATTTGAAGGTCAAAGGACGTTTGTAAGAATTTGTAAAGACATTCTAACATGATGGCGCGAGATCAATGGTTTAGAGTGTGACCTGAAAATAAGAATGCGTTAGGTAAAGTTATCTGGTAATATATACCTGGACTTGAGATGATTCCATAGGAACGCACTTCTTAGCTGCTTACCGTCAACCCATTGACCAGCCATTAGGCGTCATTGTGACTTCATTGATACTAGTTTTCGTGACCGTGCACGTGCCTCCGTACGAATGTTCGTGTATTCGAACCATAGCACATTCGGTATCAATGTAGTGTCACGTAGAAGTAAGTACTCTGAAGTTCGCCTGGAAAAGAGTTTGATAAGATAAAGGCACGTGCTCGTTTATGTCTTACAGAGTTTAAACGCTTTGTCGTTATTGGCAGCAACCGATAGCTGTTAATATTAATGGGCAAATTATTTTTTACGTAAGTTCCACAATCATTTTTCTTTCCCAATATATAATTTCATAAGCCTGAAAAGACTGGGGAACGCATACGAGAGGATGAATTAGTAGTTGAAACTCACCATGAAACAATTATAGGGAAAAAGGGAGTCAACACCACATGCGTGATTATAAACCACACTGCTCCCAATGCGGTCCCTACTAACGCACCGCAGAGAACCTGAGAATTTGAATGGTACTGTAGGTAAACTCTGCTATAAGATACCAGAGCAGCTATGATAATACAAGCAGCTATTATGGTTATTCGCCAAAATCTTTCTGAGACTGTGCTATTATTATTGTGGTGTAATCTGCACATATAATAATAAACTAATGTAGTACATCGGCATTAATAACAAACGAACCGGAACTCCAAGCGGTGGGTATTCAAGTTAATTACCTAATGCATACAAAAAGTGTTATGTATGCAGCAAAGAACCACATAAACTGTGCGTGTGTCGATGGCATACCGTATTCAACAAAAATACTATCTCGCTTCATTGGCCTGGCTTCGCGTATCGTATGCTTCAACAGAAAATTGATAACTTCATTGATGGTGAGTCCGCTAAAAAATGCAATCTGCAAAGAAGATAACTAGTTACGACGTATCTGCCATGATCTTTGAACTACAAAGAGATATCCAAAGTGACAACTTACCGTGTGCAAATCTCTTCTAAACAGTATCAACGTTATAAAACCTGCGATGATAGCAAAAGGTACTAAACTAATTAGAGCTAAGAGCTTCCCAAGAAGGTCTCCTGTGAAAAAAATAAAAAGGGTGTTACTTGGCAGAATAAAAAGTAGCTTCCGTGACGCGACAATCCGGACGTTCAAAGGTGCCAACTATTAAACGAGCTTTATGAGAACGTAGAGTAAAAATATGAAAGCGCTGACTGTATATACTTACCGTAAAATTTCTACATAGACTAAAATTGTTAACAGACATGTCAACTGATAGGTGTCCCAGAAAATATATAGGAAATCTTCGTAAGCAGGTTTATAGATTTGTTGATAAGCATATACAAGTAGTGATTTTGCGCTTTTACCGTAACAACAAGAAGATGTACAAGATTTCTGTTCGAAATGTGACACAGTTGAAAGACGGGACGCCAGTTTCGTGGACGATACCGACCTTCCGGGTATTCGACGAGCGTTAAGGTCAAAGGTATCCAGTCCGGATTCTCGGCCGCGTGAACGAAGTGCGACTTGATCTGGTGCAGTGTCTCGTCATTAAACGATGCCATGTTACCGATATTTTCGAACTTTCATGACTCACATACGCACGCACGCACGCATGCAGCTACGACTGGCCGCGTAGCAACAGACACGAAACAATAGTGAGACACCGGCCGCCCGCCGCTTACTTATTACTCCCAACCGACCAATCTCTCTCCTTCATTTTCATTCTCTAACAGAATATTCACTAAAATGGCCGCGACTATTTTCCCTATCAAATCTTTCCTTTCTTACAAACAAATATATTGCACCAAGAATGTATAACAACCAAAACTGTTAAAAACTATTTCCCTTATGACCGATCCAATGCTTGAAAGGTTTCATAAATACAAATATTTGCCAACAAACGACCAATCACTGCGCTGCATTTCCGTTCGAACACATAATAGCATATTCTCTATGAGAATATTCACTAAAATGACCGTGACCATTTTCCCTATCAAATCTTTCCTTTCTTACAAACAAATATATTGCACCAACAATATATAACAACCAAAACTGCTAAAAACTATTTCCCTTATGACTGATAAAATGCTTGAAAGGTTGCATAAATACAAATGTTTGCCAACAAACGGCCAATCACTGTGCTGCATTTCTGTTCAAACACATAATAGCATATTCTCTATAAGAATATTTACTAAAATGGCCGCGACCATTTTCCCTATCAAATCTTTCCTTTCTTCCAAACAAATATATTGCACCGACAATATATAACAACCAAAACTGCTAAAAACTATTTCCCTTATGACCGATCCAATGCTTGAAAGGTTTCATAAATACAAATATTTGCCAACAAACGACCAATCACTGCGCTGCATTTCCGTTCAAACACATAACAGAATGTTCTCTAACAGAATATTCACTAAAATGGCCGCGACCATTTTCCCTATCAAATCTTTCCTTTCTTACAAACAAATATATTGCACCAACAATATATAACAACCAAAACTGTTAAAAACTATTTCCCTTATAACCGATCCAATGCTTGAAAGGTTTCATAAATACAAATATTTGCCAACAAACGGCCAATCACTGCGCTGCATTTCCGTTCGAACACATAATAGCATATTCTCTAACAGAATATTCACTAAAATGGCCGCGACCATTTTCCCTATCAAATCTTTCCTTACAAACAAATATATTGCACCAAGAATGTATAACAATTGAAACTGCTAAAAACTATTTCCCTTACGACTGTTTCCACATAACGGATCAAATGCTTGAAAGGTTTCATAGATACAAATATTTGCCAACAAACGGCCAATCACTGCGCTGCATTTCCGCTCGAACACATAATAGCATGTTCTCTAACAGAATATTCACTAAAATGGCCGCGACCATTTTCTCTATCAAATCATTTTTTTCTTACAAACAAATATATTGCACCGACAATATATAACAAACGAAACTGCTACAAACTATTTCCCTTATGACTGTTTGCATATAACCGATCAAATGCTTGAAAGGTTCCATAAATACAAATATTTGCCAACAAACGGCCAATCACTGTGCTGCATTTCTGTTCAAACACATAATAGCATATTCTCTATGAGAATATTCACTAAAATGGCCGCGACCATTTTCCCTATCAAATCTTTCCTTTCTCACAAAACAAATATATTGGACCAACAACATATAACAACCAAAACTGCTAAAAACGATTTCCCTTATGACCGATCCAATGCTTGAAAGGTTTCATAAATACAAATATTTGCCAACAAACGACCAATCACTGTGCTGCATTTCTGTTCAAACACATAATAGCATATTTTCTAACAGAATCTTCACTAAAATGGCCGCGACTATTTTCTCTATCAAATCTTTCCTTTCTTACAAACAAATATATTGCACCAAGAATGTATAACAACTAAAACTGCTAAAAACTATTTCCCTTACGATTGTTTCCACATAACGGATCAAATGCTTGAAAGGTTTCATAGATACAAATATTTGCCAACAAACGACCAATCACTGTGCTGCATTTCCGTTCGAGCACATAATAGCATATTCTCTAACAGAATATTCACTAAAATAACCTCCTTTCGGAATAAAATGATTTTTTTCAAGTATACATTAGACAATCTGGTAGAAACAATATTGCTATGTTGTCAGTTCGATTTGTAATAGATTGTAACGTAAAACTGATTTAATAAACAAAAGGTGCAGACACTATTTCCTTGTGAGAGATCAGAATACGTGATTCGCCCGCAAAAGATTTGCAGAAACTAATTTTCTGTATGAAGTATAGAATGTTTAAGAGTTTGAATAAATACGAATATTTCTCGCACTTTACCTACAACTCTTTTATCACGTTAGAAGGTTAGCTTTATTTTATGTGGTGATTTCAAGTTTCGCGACTAGTACGTGCGTTTGTACACGTGTTTCTTGTACAATAGTTACCGAGGTTATTTGCAAAGAGGTGTAAACATCGGTACTAACAAGTATAGATATATGAATGCGTACGAGTACAATACGTTTTTCGATACTCCATGAGCAAATATGCATTACGGTATTTAAAATCTTTAATAAAAATGGCAGAGAATGAAAGTTTCCCCAAGTCTCCGTTAACGTTTAACGTAACGCATGAATGTCAGACAACGAAAGCCAGAGTAGGCAAAATGACACTTATTCACCATCCTGTGGACACGCCGGTTTTTATGCCGGTAGGAACGAAGGTTTGCAATAATTATTTGTCACATTTATGTTTATACTCTCAGACTGTAGTGTATACAAAATAAAACATCTAACATTGGACTTAGGAATAACATGTTTCATTTTCTTGGATAAGATGATATAATTATGTGCGTTGTAGGGTACAATGAAAGGTTTATTACCGGAACAGTTGGAGGAATTAGATTGTCAAATCATTCTCGGTAACACATATCATTTGGGAACAATGCCAGTAAGTATAAAAATGGAAATATCGGAGTAGATTTTTTTGGAAGATAATTACATGCGCTGTCTACTAAAAATATTATGAATTAGGGTCCAGATACTTTGCGGAAAGCTGGTGGATTACATAAATTCATGAATTGGAAGAGAGCGTTATTGACTGATTCAGGGGGCTTTCAAATGGTATCGTTGTTACATTTAGCTGAAATTACAGAAGAGGGTGTTAAATTCAAATCACCGTATGACGGTATGGTTTAATTTTAGAGACCGTATTTTTAATAAGCTTAAAAAAATAAACTGCTTAAATTACAGAGTCGGAATGTATGTTGACACCTGAACATTCTATGCAAATACAAAATGCAATTGGAGCTGATATTATGATGCAGTTGGACGACGTAGTTAAAACTACAATGACCGGACCACGAGTCGAGGAAGCCATGCATAGGTATAAATGTGTTAACAATTATATGCTAATTTGTTTTATCGGTCGTATGTAAATTTGGGCTATTTATCTACATTTGACTTGTTAAACTGTTAGGACTGTAAGATGGTTAGACAGATGTTTGGCTGCGCACGAAAGACCAGACGAACAAAGCATATTTCCAATTGTTCAGGGTGGATTAAACACAAAACTAAGAATTACATGTGCAGAGGAATTAACAAAGAGAAAAGTTAATGGCTATGCCGTTGGCGGTTTAAGGTGAACCCTGCACAAATATTATTCTTACAAAAAAAAACTGAAAGTGGATTTTTTTTTCCAGCGGTGGGGAGAGTAAACACGATTTTTGGCAGATGGTTCACGTTTCTACTGACATTTTACCAAAAGAGAAACCGCGTTACTTGATGGGTGTCGGATTTGCAACGGACATAGTTGTATGTTGTGCCTTAGGTATCGATATGTTCGATTGCGTATTTCCAACTAGAACGGCAGTAAGTGGGATTATTATTTTAATGTATTAAGAGACCACAAGGTAGCACATCAAAAAAAGAAATTCTATTCTCCGAGAAACACAATTTTCGTGAACTCTAAATGCATAAATGTGGCCAGTACAGTAAACATTATGTTACAGTACTGTAAACAGTAAACATCAGATTTTACAATAACACTTCTACATTCGTAAATTCACGGAAACGTACAGATCCGGAACTGGAAAGAACGATGTAATGTAAATTTAAAAATGTTTTCAGAGAAACGAGTTTAAATATTCCGCAATATTATAAATAAGTATAGATTAGAAGAAGAAAAGTAATTATATTGATGATTTTTTGTTCGCTTCCCGCTTCGCAGAGATTCGGCTCTGCGTTGGTGAAAACAGGACAATTGCATCTGAAACAGGCTAAATACAGTAACGACATGAGGCCAATAGACGACACATGTGACTGTAGCACATGTAAGACGTACACTCGTGCGTATCTGCAGCAGATCGCTGGGCTTGAAACAATCGGCTGCCACCTATTATCAGTCCATAATATTGCATTTCAAATGAGGCTAATGAGGGACATTCGGCAGAGCATAAAGGAGCAACGGTTTCCACAATTTATACAAGACTATTTTCTAACCGTATACCCAGACAAGGACTATCCCCCTTGGATAGTGGACGCTTTAAAAGCCGTCAATGTTACACTGTTATGAATACGGAGAGTGTAAAGCAATTGTAAAATATGGTACGTAAATGAGGCTAATGAGGAACATTCGGCAGAGCATAAAGGAGCAACGGTTTCCACAATTTATACAAGACTATTTTCTAACCGTATACCCACACAAGGACTATCCCCCTTGAATAGTGGACGCTTTAAAAGCCGTCAATGTTACACTGTTATGAATACGGAGAGTGTAAAGCAATTGTAAAATATGGTACGTAAATGAGGCTAATGAGGAACATTCGGCAGAACATAAAGGAGCAACGGTTTCCACAATTTATACAGGACTATTTTCTAACCGTATACCCAGACAAGGACTATCCCCTTTGGATAGTGGACGCTTTAAAAGCCGTAAATGTTACACTGTTATAAATACGGAGAGTGTAAAGCAATTGTAAAATATGGTACGTTTATGAAAACTTATTTATTGACAATGTCACCGATCACGCAATGAAACCACAACAACGGTTAAGTAATGCTTTCGGTAGAAGGGCAAAACATATTATTTCTATAATAAATACTTTGTATAGATTCTTCTCTTAGTCGTATTTGTCAGGCACGGTCGATGTGTGCGAGAGATGGCCTGGCTTCATCACATGAAATCACCCGAATCGTATCCGCTGTTGTCCGTGTTCGAAGTCATGTTCGAACTGTTGAACAGCGTGTTGTAACTTCTCATTTCTGCCTCTTCCTTCCGTTTCTTTTCCTCAGCCTTCTCTCTCTCCTTCTGTTCCCGCAGAATCTTTTTCTTATCCTCACGTTCCTTCCGATCCCTTTCTTCCCTTTCTTCCATTAAGTTCACTTCTCTCGACGTCTTCGTCTTGATCAGTCGATTGACGATGCTGTTTATGCGCTTTGGAACATGAATCTTCCGGATGTCCTTGTCCTTATGGAAACCAACTTGTCCCACTTCCATGCCTTGAGTTTTTCTCAAGTTTGACCACATCGTGTATACGACGTCGATGTCGTTTACTTTGTTTCCTTCAAGACTGTTTGCCTTAACTAATTGCACTGCATCTTCAAGCACAGCGCTGGGAATGTCATCAATCGTCTGTCCCTGGATATTTTTTCATCATTTACAAAAAGAGATCAGTGTTAGATATTCTTTTTTTTTTTTTTTTGAACCATTACAATTTCAAAATTGGTGGTAGCGCATGAATGACCAATTGGATCCTTGCCCAGCCCAAACTTAACCAATTAAGAACTTAATAGTTAATTCCAATAAATACTGTTCAACATAAAGAGATATCATAATTTTACATAATTTTGAAAGATGCATTTCGCTTAAATTTCAAGATTAACAAGAGAAAAAAAGTGCGCTTTGAAATCATTTTTGTCTTCAATACAGAAGTTCTGTAAAACTGCCTTTTTAAATATAAACTCTGAAAAAATTCTGCGTTGGGTGAATATGCATTTAAATTTGATGTACTTTCAAATTCAACTTTTCTCCACTGTAACCTCTCGTGAGTGGATGGTTCCATGAACGATAACAAAAACCAATGACAAAATGTATGAGTAATACTAACCGGCCGCAGTCGTAAGTAGACGTGCGCAGACGAGAACTTGTCTACGTGAAACCAAACATCTTCTGGCCAACCCCATTTAATAAGGTCTTCGTCTAAACAAAATGAGCATATTTTCTATTTCATAAAATATACTTTTACCGATCTAAATATCAAAGCTGTTGAAGAGACAAGACAATTTAGATAATTAATTATGCACATTATATAATTATAAATTAAAATTAGATAAATTGGCGGAAGAAATAGTGGACACAATGACAGGCTCAATAAATCATGCAGAAACAATAATTTCTTTTAGTGTTTTACATTGTACAAAGTGACTGCGTAAAATAGCCGATTCAGGACTTTTTTTATTATAGCAAAGACTTACTCTCATACTTGTCGATACCCATAAACAATGTCACCGGTGGCTGGACAACTACAATGCAAAATACAAATATATTAGCCTAACCTCAAAACAGTAAGTAACAGCAGTACAACATTCCGTTCGTTATGCTTATTTAATAGAAATATAATCTTGCAGAGAATGCACACTAAATGTAAAAACACACTTACCGTCACTCGTAAAATAAAGAACCATTATTGTCGCACAAAATCGGGTATAAACACGTGCCGCAACAGTATCTGTCGAAATCGAAATTCGATGATGCTGCCAGCTGTAGCCCGTGTGTGTAGATGAATTTTAAAATTGAATTCTTATCGCATCTTCTGCGAATTTCGCGTAATGAACATTTTGAATGCAAAATCTAAAGATTATTTTCAGCTTTATGTGGCATTTCTATAATGTTGAAATTTGGTCATGTGACAATTTAATGTTTGCCGATGCTTCGAGTATTTGCTATTGCCTGAAACAGAATAGTACATTTAATTATGCCAATCAGCATTTTCTTTTCTTCAAGAGCTTCATTGATCCTAGTACTTCTAGCATAAAATGAAAAAGGGATTAATAACAGCTTTCCATTTATATCATATATATATCAAGTTACATCAGGTATATTATTTATTTTATTTTCCTACTTCTCACTCTCACAATGTAGGAAGTTGTAAAAAGAAAATACATTTTTACAGTGGCCTTTGCAGAGAATAGAATATAATAGTATTACTTTCAAGTACTTCATCCGACTTATTAAAATAACAATCTGTGTTGTTACAAGAGAAAGATAGATAGAGGGAAAGCGTTACTTTGTACTCATTTCTAACAAACAATTTTCAACTTTCATCTGTTACCCGTGCTCTCATCTATTGCCAATAAATAACTACCGATAAATTAATGACATCGGTAACTGATGTGCGAAGGTGATAGTGTGAGAAATATATTCAAGAGCATTTCTAGTAATTATTTTTTCACAGCAAATGTGGAATCCAGTCGTAAAATCCGTCGTTCGTGGATATTATCAGTCACCACAGCAACGCACCGCATTTTATTTTCATAGCAGTGAGAAAAAGGGGAAAACCGATAACAAAAGAAGTAAATAAAACGTAGTAATAATATTGCAAGCATAACGAGGACATATTTACAATCAGGATGCTTTAGGTGTCCTATTTTTAAATTGACGCAGTAATTTCGTCTACTTGGAATCAAAGGTTTAAAATATTCGGATATTACTGAATCTCCGACGTGTTGCATATTGGGGAAACTCCACCGGAGTAGTCACCTATTAACAGTCATATAAACGTAACTGACATCAGCTCGCTATTCACTACACACTTTGCACGATCAATCACCGATGCCAGTATCTTATTTACTGAAGATATATAAGTGTCTATGGCACTTCCAATCCTGACTAGCGGCGAATCGTTTGACCAAACAATGCGCAATTATTAGTAATAGTAACTATCTGATTAGTAAGCGTTTCCTGCTGGAGCAAACTTTCTTTCGATTTAATAACAGAAGTTGTATTTACAATTCGAATAGCGTGATAGAAAGGAGCGTTGCAGCTAACACTAGTTTCTTGAGTAACGGTTTACGTCGATGGCATTCTTTTCAGCGTAATAGGTCTTGTATATCTGACTGAGAACAGGCGATGCTTCCGGATCATTGATCCAAGTATTAGCGGATGCAGGAGTTTCTAGCATTGATAGGTATGCTGGAAATTAATCGGACGCGTTAAACTAAGGACATACGAGATGGATAATGGAAATGGCAATTTTATTAGCGTCTTTACCGAGCAGCATCTTCGGATTTGTCAAACTTAGCTGGATGTGAGGGTTGTTCATGATCGCTTTGTAAATCGGTCCGTCCGGATCTAGGCCGTCATCGAGATCCTGTAAATTTCGTCTTCGTTCGCCGAGCAACCATTCACACTGAAAGTAATAGTCTTTGTTAAAGGTCTAGCAAACCTAAATGGCGTGTACGACTAATTAACACTTTGACTGCCGTGATAGTCACTGGTTCACTCAAGATTTTACTGAAGATCAAAAATATTCGCAATGGGTAGCAATTATTTTGTAAATGCAGTTATTGTTAGAATAGTGATGCGATACTTTGGTCTCCAATACCTGCACATTATTTACATTTTGCATAATTCAATCAAACGCTGCAGTATTTCATAGCATCGCCGTTCTAATATAGTAAAATACGGTCGGCAGTCAACCTGATCATCGGTAACCAGCACAGAGATTTTACTGAAGATCCAAAATATTCGCAATGGGTAGCAATTATTATTTTATAAATGCAGTTGTTAGAATAGTGACGCGATTCTTTGGTCTCCAATACCTGCACCTTATTTACATTTTGCATAATTCAATCAAACGCTGTAGTATTTGATACCATCGCCATTCTAATATAGTAAAATACGGTCGGCAGTCAACCTGATCACCAGTAACCAGCAGAAAAGATTTTACTGAAGATCCAAAATATTCGCAATGGGTAGCAATAATTATTTTGTAAATGCAGTTGTTAGAATAGTGATGGGATTCTTTGATCTCCAATACATGCACATTATTTACATTTTGCATAATTCAGTTAAACGCTGTAGTATTTCATAGCATCGCCGGTCTAATATAGTAAAATACGGTCGGCAGTCAACCTGATCACCGGTAACCAGCACAAAAGATTTTACTGAAGATCAAAAAAATTCCCAATGGGTAGCAATAATTATTTTATAAATGCAGTTGTTAGAATAGTAACGCCATTCTTTGATCTCCAATACCTGCACATTATTTACATTTTGCATAATTCAATCAAACGCTGTAGTATTTCATAGCATCGCCGTTCTAATATAGTAAAATACGGTCGGCAGTCAACCTGATCACCGGTAATCAGCACAAAAGATTTTACTGAAGATCAAAAAAATTCGCAATGGGTAGCAATTATTATTTTATAAATGCAGTTGTTAGAATAGTGATGCGATTCTTTGGTCTCCAATACATTTACATTATTTACATTTTGCATAATTCAATCAAACGCTGCAGTATTTCACAGCATCGCCGTTCTAATACAGCAAAAATACGCATGGCAGTCAACGTGTTAATTTGAAATATTCCTTTGAAACATAATGTTAACACATTGCGGACGGGTCACGAGATTTCTCGTTTTAACGTTTACTGGTACCTTGCTAAATGAAGCCTTGCAGCAATTGTATAAGTATAATTGTGAAGTAAATAAATGTTAAAATTTTGAAAAAGTGCGAACATAGCAGTCAGCATTAACAAAACCTTGTATGTATTGTACTTAACTTTTTAGGACGCTGAAAAATGTGCGAGGTTTGGATGAGCAAGAACGCCGTCCGCAATGTGTTAAAAATCGCTATCTAAATTTCAATCCTTCGGTAAGTAAGCTTTTAAAATAGAACTGATTTTTTTTTTAAAGTTGTCTTCGTTAATTAGATGCGAAATTATGTTCAATAAATTTGATCAAGAATTATGGTTGCAATTACCGCATTTAAATGGTTGTTCCCGGTAATTTTCAATGCAGAGATGATATTCTTTTCCTCAAATCCCATCTCTAGAAGACTTTCTACTAGCTTTGGATTGGGCTTAAACTGTAACCTTTTGCACTGACGAAAACTTTCCAGCAGCAGATTGACTATTGTAATAAGGTTCTCTTCTCTTTTCGGATTTTCGTTTCCTAATGAATTTTTTTATTAGTGGCCAATGTACGTTAATACGATTATAAATATTGACGCGCATAACTTTATATATTTGATGTAAAGAAAATTGTTACCTTCGTCGAATAGTTCAGTGCAAGCTTCTTTTAAAGATTTTTTTTTAGAATTTACTATTGAGCTAGGACCTGCCTCTGCACCAACATTAGACGTCCACGATTCCGCATCCTCATCGTCAGACGAATTGTCAGAATCATTTTGATGGTCTATAAGCCATTCTAACGCTTCCGTTATATTTGATCTGCATTTAAGTTTTTTTTTAAGAATTTTCGGAAGTAGGTCATGAATTACGTAAGAGGAAACTATATAAATAGTACATACTTCCGGAGATAAACTGCTTTTTGTACCTTACTATGCGAATAACCCATCTCTATGAGAGTCTTAACAACTTTAGGATCGTATACTGGTTTACATCTAGCCTCAAGTTTGTCTTTCAGAATTTCATAAAACTTCTCTGCTTGAGGGCTATGCAATAAAATTCTCGCTGACGATTGCACAAGGGTTATTAAAATTTTTCGTATTTCATTCTGAAACTAAATTTCCAATCTGATGTAGGGCGAATTATTAGGTCTATTTGTAACAGATATGTTGCTCTAACTGATCTCACTGCAGAGACAACAAATAGTGATTACTGTAAAATACTCACGTCAGTACGGAAATCAGTGGCAGGCACAGGGAGCGACAAATTTTGAACAGGTAAATTACTAGTAGCACGTGCTATTGCCTCTTCACTTGGTCCTTTTAAAGCCTCCTCTGACATGTTCTCCTTTTGAATCGGCGGACGAATTTCAACCAGTAATAGTTCATCTGACAAGAGAAACTTATTGATATAATTTCTCTGCATCGAGGGGGAATGTTTTTCTGGATTTGCTTACCAGACTCGTTAACATCCTCTTCATTGACGTTATGATCATCTATGAGATGCTTAAACTTTGAGGAATGTACCAGTCGAAAACGGGAGGTAATCTTGGAGGCGTCGTTTCCATAGAAATGCTTTATTGCCAATGTTTTCATTCCGTCCACGGTTAAATCTGGTTTTACATTGATGTGCATTGTATCACCTTCCAGGCTGATTACGCTAACTGGAAAGCTTTCGGGTGTAGAATTTAATGGCATAAGCATGGTGTTATTGCTGTCTGGATTGCCTGAGCTAATAGAAGAAAGTGTCAAGGACCGCCTTTCGGCTGTCCTTGAACTCTTTCTGTTTTGCCAGGCTTCAGCAATTTGATCACGCACCCATGGGAACATCAAATTGGCCTTAAACAAGAAGAATGTCATCCAATACACAATCAAAAATACCTTTATAACAAACCATAAAAGTAACAAATTAAAACTGTATAATTTCAATGTTCATACATCTGTATTTTCAAAATACAAACCTTATATATACAATCACTTCGACATAACACTTCACCCTACTTTTATCATAGAGTTTGATTTGCTTCTCTCGTGCAAAGAGGTTAAAGAAAAGTACACAGAATTTGTTAACATCAGCGTGTACGACAGATCGTCAAATGTCGAGCATGACGAGTTGAGTGCCAATGTTGGACTTAGCTGACAAAACAAAATGGTCATATAAAATAATTTTCGCCTCTTCTCCGACCACGTAGAATTCTTTTGACAGCAATCATATGCATGCAAGGTGATATTCACACTTATATCTATATATACGTGTATGTCCATATGTATATATATATATATGTGTACAGTGCGAAGTACAGGCAACCTACGTCATGGACTAATTGATTACAGTGTTATGTTCACGTCTTTTTTAAAAGTTTTGTATGACGTCTTCTTAAAATAACTTACTGTAAATAAATATAATATAAACAAGTCAGACTAGCTTATACATTTCTCTGCATAATAATAAAACAATAACTGTGATTCACTTGTGATATGTCAAAATGGTGCATAACCAAGTGACGTATAGGAATGAAATATAGTTAAGTAGGGATTGACAGACAGGTGTATAGCGCATTAGTTATATCAATTACTGAAGGTAAGTATCACGGTATATATGCATACAAGATTAGGTCAGATAATATTATCATTATATCACGGTTATAGACTGTGATGGCTGAACGGTCTGGTTGTGGAGAATTGCAACAATTAGTGCAGGAGGAAGAATGCGAAGAACCATTGAGCCGTGGTGGTGAGGCCACCCCACCTTCTACACCGGCAAGGTCTCAGCGTCCCAGTAAAAATGACACGCACAGCTCCCATGTATCGGTACTATATTTGTTTTGTCCACTCATTTTTTCCCACTCTTCTATTCGGCACATCTAAGAATTTTCTCATCTTTTAGACCTAAAAATCTTGCACCGATGCAAGCTACCTTCCTTACGCAGAATATGAACTGATATATTTTTATCAATGTCAAATTTGAATTTACACAAGTGGGTTATACAAAGTATTGCAAAGTTTTAAAAATCTTTTTGATCGTTCAGAGCAAAGTTCATGTTTTAGCCTCTTTGACAATATGGCATATAAATTGATACTGTCATATGCCAAAACATTATAAATGTTTCCCTTGCAAATCAGCGTCTGGCTTGCTAGATTCGTTAGTATGGGTACAGATAACATCAATGGGATCATTCAAAATTTTTCCAGTACAACTTTGAATGGTACAAAATGAATAGAGGATGCAAGTGAAAAAATATTGCAAAACATTCAAAGAGATTTGCTAGAATCAAATTGAACATTCAAGTTATCTATCAATTTGTAGCAGCAAGTGTTATGGGAGAGTAACACACAAACTTCTCCCATAGTCAGCAAAGGTAGTTCAGGTCAAGGAACGAGTCAAGGTTCTATGGTCTCTGGAAGGGCAGTTAATCTTGCCAGCCACGTTGGAAATCAATCCCGTTTAGTCTATTTGAATGAGAAAGACAAGCAACGACCAAATCGTCCAGAACCGCCAAAAGCAAACCGACAGCATAGAGGTAAGACAAACGTTACGATAGCGTCAATGAAAAATAAACCAGTAAATGCCAATAGTGAGTGTATAGATAAAAGTCAAATAATTTAGATGCAATTTACGCATTGACAGATTGTTCAGAAGTTGTACTTGTTTTTGTATGTAATAACAGAAGTTTGGCAGAAGCAATGATTAAGGTGGATTAGGAAGAATTATGGTTTACATTTTTTCTTTACGATCTGTTTTTAATATTTATATTTTTTCGTTTCATATGTTCATATGGCACTATTATTTCTTTCATGCGAGAAAGCCCTTCAGTTCTGTTTAAGTTTTTTTCATTATACGCCTATTTGGTTTTGTTTTGGCGTCTTAACATAAAGCAACGGCGCCATGCAAACACCATTGCTTTCTGTCAGAGGTCCCTGATGTCAGGCGTATGGAGCAGGCCTTGTTACAACTTTTGGAAGATTTTCATAGTGGGAACTTGCGAGCTTTCGGTAAGAATGCAGTCTAAAAAGTATTAATAATGTACCATTCAGCTTAATATCCTCTATACCTTGTAAAAAAATGTTTATAATTTTTTTTGCCTGTTTTGGTCGAATGGGTCTGTTTTGCCCTGGAAAAGCTCTATATTTTGAAATATATGAGGAGCCTATTGTAAAAATAAGTTTGTTTTAATTCTATTGATCGTATGTCTTTATGTTGCATGGTCGTATATTACAAAAAAAATCACACATTTAATAAGTCTGCTTAGTTTTATTGTTCATGTGTTTTTATGTTACGCGGTTGTGTGTTACAAAAGGGAACTCACACATTTTGTGTTTTTATGATAGATATTGTTGTTGTATATTATGAAAAAAACACGCAAACAATAGAATTAAGATGGGCCTCAAAACATATAGAGCTCGTAGAGGTATAAAAATGTTTAAGATTGATAAAAGAAATTGAATTTGTAATGAAATGATAAAATAGCGTGCAACGTATCCTACACAGGAACAGATTGTAGCATGGAACAGATGACAGAAATTAGGGAACAACAAGAGCGCCTGGCCAGATCACATTTTGAATTAGGTCAACGGCAGGAGGTTGGCGGTGACCAATCCGGCTTGAGACAATCCAGTGCCAACATGCGCCATTTGCTTCATCGTCTTCAGCAGCTTAGTGTATGCATCGAGAAGCTGCACAGCAAATAGCCTTAAGGAAGCTATATTATGTACAAAGCGTAATTCTCTATTATGTTTTATTACTCTGCTCGCAAATGGGCAAACGTGGAAGCAAAGATGAGTAATAAAATGATTTGTATAAAGTGCCTTCCTTTTATCCGCGGCAGACATGTCTACAAGTTAACACGTTGGCTGCCGTGGGGGTCACCGGTGACCGGCGCAGGAGATTTGACTGAAGATCGAAAATATTCGCAATGGGTAGTAATAATTATTTTATAAATGCAGTTATTGTTAGAATAGTGATGCCTTCTTTGATCTCCAATACTTGCACATTATTTACATTTTGCATAATTCAGTCAAACGCTGTAGTATTTCATAGCATCGCCGTTCTAATGCAGCAAAATACGCACGGCAGTCAACGTGTTAAGCGACAAAACACTATTTACACTCTTGAATTTGCACCCATCGGGCATTCTTCGTTTTTGTATGACTGATCGCAGTTTCTATATCTAACCGCGATTTAATTACGTGACTAATTTAATGACGCGTTTCTAACTGTTTCGACTCCGTATGCTTTGAATTATTCCTGTTACATTTACGATGCGCCGAGCGTACAGTGGATTATATGAAGAACCAACGTCATACAGATACGAATTCATTGATTATTCAAAAAAGTTGCAGAAGGTAGCAGCTTTCAGCGATGTTGCATTAAGAGTGTCGCGTGAAATAACTAAGATCTTTTAGGCACCTGCAGCAGAAAAAGAGTTTTTAAAATTGTCGCAAGAAGACCAGCTTCCCGTTCCAGTAATTAATACAATTTCTGCGAATGATACCCTCCAACCGCTTAAATACGATAAACGTTTACCGTTCAATGCCCTCTGGGAACATAAGAATAGCATCAATGTACGCGTTAAATCCGCATTTAGAAGAGAGGTTGTCGGTGATGAACGTTTGGATGAAGTCATAAAGTAATTTACAATAAGAAAGCCGAGGGATACGCGTATATATATTCCATAACGATATATTATTTTAATTAACAATACAGAACAAGGCCTAGAGTGTACATGACACCGGCAGTGAGTCTGGATAATATTGACAATTTAGATACGCGCAAATTGCTAACTAATTTTATATATCAAACACCATGGAACATTGCTTGTAAAGAAGTTTGGAAGAATTTTGACCCACCACACTTCCCTTCTACAACTTGTGCGACTGTGAAGGAACAATCTGAAACGGTACGACGTAACAAGCAAAATATCACATTAAACGTAGGATAAGCATTTCAAATAAGTTAACTTGATGGAATGCTACGCATTAATTCATTCGTTTCTATGTTATTCATCAGCATAAATGAAATTGATCATTCGTTATTGTTACTCAGGTGATCAAGATTAAACCAAGAAACGCTTTGCCACTTGGTTTTCCATCCGTTGCACGAAAATGGGATAAAGAAAATAAACGGATTTGACATACCGGAAGAACAGAATGCGTTTGGTTGATGTAGAAAGTTTAGGTGCGTGAAATGTTTGAGATATTTCCCGAAACGTTTACATTAACGTCACTGCATGAGAAATGTATTTTTTGATGTAATACCGAAATCGGCATTTCTGTTTCAATTGAATATTTCTGTACAATTTCCAAGAACCTGCCTTTATTAATTTAACAACAAGTTGTACTTTTTGCGGGGAAAATATCTGTTATTTAATTTCTATTAAGAAATGCACAACAAAACGTAAAGTCCATTTTTATAACATGCAATGATATTACACAATTTCTATTTTACGTAAGTAATAAAAACGACATATATCTACACAAAAAATAACGTTCTCGGTTTGTATAAATAATATATTAATCTGTTATATATAATAATTCTTTGTATAAACATTTCTATGAAATATCGGAGAAACTATTACAATCTTATAACCGATAGTATATTACTATGAAAAAGCTAATATTGCACAACGCGAATAAAAATGTTGCCCATAAATAAACTACAGCGGGTCAAAGAATTTTAGTTCGGTACAACAAAAGAAAGGAAAACGATAGTAGATTGAATCATGTATAAAAATAACAACATTGCGATACTCTCTAATTCTGTTTAAATGAGAATGTCCTTTGAAAGCGTTTAACTCTTATTTCACGTAGAGTGTAAAATATTTGCCTTCTTCCTGAAGCATACGCAGTTATATATCGTCCGGCATAACTTTGCACGTTAACACGGTATGCGGTGTAGCGAGTATGCCTTAAGGTATGAGAAAATGAGAAGAAATGCAACCTCTTATTGTAACGTAGGCGCAGGTAATAATGCCAGGATTAGATCAATCGGAAGGGTATAAGGTCAAAGCGTGAAGCAAAGTGATAGCGCGCGTGCTGAACGACTCCTGACAATAGCCTCATTATCTTTCAATAACTGTAATAATCTCTGAACATCCTCTGGCCTCGGTGTGCCGAACATTCCCAAAATTAACGCGGACGTTGCTCTGGTGCTTCCATTTTCGGACCTTGAATACCCTCGGACAACAGCGTTTCTGTAAATAAATATATAAAAAAACATAATACATATGATACACGATAGTGATTGTACAATGGAGGTAGAGTTTAGCGTGGTGTCTGGCATTTTAAGCATAAGCATTTTACGCTTAAAACGGCTGAATGTGTTTTATTTCGTTCCTTCGATGGTCTACATTATTTCTCCCCAGGAATACTGCAGTATAGTAGGGGACCTTTTCTGGAAGATACCAGTCTCCTGTTCAATTCTGTTTCGAACAAAATGAGAACTGAGAACTGTACTATAGTAGTCTTTAAGATGGAGGCATAAGCAGCTCAAAGCATATGCAGAACATCGAAAGAATCAACTAAAGCATATTAAACTTATAATAATAGCCAAAGTTGAATTATAATGAATTAAATAAATTTTCGAGAATAATCTTTCAAAAATTAGTTTGCCATTTAAGGTATTCTGTTGCTCTGTACTTTTCATAGAATATAAAGTGGAGAAGAATGAGTGTACAAACGAGATTCATTGATGTAAGTACCTGAGTTCAGCAGCTCTTTGCGGTAATTCGTCACGTAGACAATTGATGAGGTTGGAGAGAAAATCATCAACATTGAATTCAGCATTGGGTCCCAACCGCGTGTTTATTATCTGCGCCAACTTGTCAGATTGCAACAGATCCGCGACCTTGCACAAAGTTTCCTGTGCAGTCTTGGCCACGGTGACATTCGAATCTTCCAGCCTTATTACAAGACAAGGCAAGCAGCCGAGAAGATGATCGGTTATGTCGTCGTCGGGGGTTGTGATGGATCTTTGCCAATTACCGGACACAGCACCTAGAGCACTTATCGCCGCTAGTCTCATCTCCCAATTTTCTTTCTCGACAAACGGTTTGAGCGCGAGTACGACACTCGGACTAACTGGCCTTTTGGTGGTCTGTACTGAAAGTAAAACTGCGAGACCCCGGAGCGATTCGATGACAACTTCGTTTCCACCTTCGCTGCTGGCTGGTTCCTCGAGGCCATCGAGTAGAGCTTCCATGCAATTGTCAAAGTACTCGTTGATCTGCTTCGGCTCCAAGTAGGCGATTCTCGCCAATCCGATAGTAGCGAGTTTTCTCACCAACGGCGAAGAGTCTGCCTTGGCTTCGTGCAATGTATTTATTATAGCGTCGAGCCATACGACGCCGCAATCGACTTTGCCGATGAGCTCCGCATAGAAGGTAGCCGCAACGGCTCTTTGCGCCGGAATCGTGCTGGTCATCAACTTGCCCAACGACTGTGCTAGACTTGACAGAACATCGTTTCGGTTCAATATACATCTCATAGTCGTACGGACCGTCGACACTACGCTTTCTTCCGCCTGCGTTTCCGACGAGAAAACATTCTCGTTCAACAAGCTCGACGCGACGTTCGAGTCGAGATTAGTAAGTATGTTTACAAGGACGTTGTACACTTCGCCGTGCGGACTGATCTTGCAACCTTCGCGATTCGGTACGTAGCCAAACTTTGTGCTGATAAACGACACGGGCGCGTCTACGTGGAGCCAGCCAGCGAGATACTTTAGTAAGGCCGACAGCAAACCCGCCAAGTGCGTGTTGATGAGGATGTCCGAGTTGCTTGTCTGTAGCAGATGCCTGAGAGCGACGGTAGCTGCCAACGAGGAGAAGAGCGCAGTATTATTTTTACCTGGATGCGATGAGGATGATACGTTCTCGGCCAACAGGTTGTCGCTGTTCAGCTTTTCGAGGAGCAAATCTAAGGCGCGCGGACCCAAATCTTCGCTTGCGCCAATTTCCTTCCAACATTCCTCGGTACCGCGGTCCAACGGCAGAGGCTGCAACAATAAATGCTCGACGACTTCGTCAGGGTGGTGAGCCATTAGGGACTTTACAGCGATCGCAGCACCACGACGGCAGCTCGAATTCTCCATCTGTCTCATCTGCGCGATGATATTGTCCACCAGAGAGACGTTCGACCTCGACATCTGCGAGCCGTTTATCTTAAAATGTTCCGCCAGTGCGATACCCGCCGCGAGACCTGCCTCTCCACGAAACAATAAGCCTTCTATCAAACCCTCGGCTAAGCTAACAATTTCTCCGGTAGGAACTCGCTCGCAGACTAACGCGGACAAATGTTTGATGCCTTCGTAAAATATCTTTGGCTCTTCGTTGACGATGTCCCGCTTCGAGCTATTCAAGTCGTTGTCCAAATTGCTGTCCGGCGTTACAGAACGATGTCTCGCGCCGATGCTTAACGAAAGCGCAACGCAGTCGACGACGAAAGGCCTCAAGGCATGTTCTGGATCTGCGCACCACGATAATACTCTCCCTATAAGTCTGCCCGGCTCCAGCTTGCCACCCGGATACGTGTACTTGAGTGAATTGTAGTAAGACTTAAGCGCAGTTCGAAGGACCAGCAACGCCGTTTTTCGTTCGGTGCTCGACTTCGACTGCATCCAAGGCAGTAGTATGTCAACGAGTTCGGCAAGTGCATCAGCAGAGTCTGAAATGATTTCGCTGCAGAGCGTTCCGAGCTCGTCCGCGACCTCCTGCATGATTTTCGGCTTCTGCAGTAACAATGAGATTCCGGAGATGTCGGAACTGGCGCATATCACTTTGTCTAGAACGGTGCTCAGAAAGAATTCCCTCTCCTCAGCGTTCAAAACTGGCGGGACGCGAATTAACGCGATCGCTGCCTTTAATATCGCCGGATAGAGTCGCAGGGGTCTGTATCCTGACGCGGACTGCATAATCGTCAGTAAGGTTGCCAGTGCACTGGCCTTCGTGCGCAAACCTGCAGACTCCGGTAGTCTGCTAGGATGTACCGCATGTGCAACCTGTTCTAAAGCTAGCAAACCAGCTTCTTTCGTCGTCAGCTCCTTACACTCGTTGAGCTGCTTAATGATCCAGGGCAATATGTGCTTCTCAAAGAACGGAGAAAGTTTCTCGACGTCGCACCGCTGTGCTATTTCCGCATAGGACCTCAAGAGTCCCGCCTTCGCAGCTTCTGCGGTCGCAGCAGCCTTCGCGTCTTTCACGAGTCCCAACAACCGCACCGGTGCTTTCCTCGTGTCCTCCGCGGCGCAGTACACTTCCAACAACGTGAGGATAGTCTCGAGATGTCGTTTCGCACAGATGCCAACTGCTCTCGCGAATTCCTCGCTTGTTCCGTGTACTCGAGCGAGATCGACCAGAAGAGTAGCGTGTGCGTTGCTTCTGCAGGTCGCAGCCAAAAGGGGTGCCACGTGTGCAGCACTCGTCTTTGCAACAAGCTCATCCGCTAGCTTCACACCCCACGCTTCACCCTCCAAGAGCACGCTCTCTTCTAACAATTCAACAACCTTCTCCTCCCAGCTGACGTTTCGTTGAGCGACGAGCTTCGGACTGTCGTTGTTACGTTCGGCCTCCACGAAATGTGTCATTTCCGTGAGCTTCTCGTTCCAATAGGGTTGCAATCGGTGACCCAGCAATGGAGCGGCTGATCGTAGGAATCCTAAGATTGCCAAGCGATTCGCCGGAACCGCTGGATTGGCTAAAAGTTCTAAACATCTTGCCATTACCTTTGTGCCTGGAAAATCTCGCTGATACGTTGAATTTTCATCGTTACGTATGATCTTTGCGGCTAAGAGGGTCAAGGCTCTTAAGACAGGTTCTGCGGATGCTGAGCAGGCTGGATCCAAAAGCGCTCGGATGAGACATGGCCAAAGCCAAGATTCGGCACCGTCTACCGTCGTAGCCAGTAAATGTAACGCTTCGGCGTAGGCTACCGTCGCTTCGTTCTTGGATCCGCACTGTGTTACCATGTACCGTACGAAGGTGACGCGTTGAGACGGTAGCAGCGGAAGAGTTGGCCTTGCTGCCAATGCTACGATGGCTGCAACCATCTGCAGTGTCGTACTTTCTCCCAAAGAGTCTAGGAGACTGAGCGCTATCCTCTGCAATGTCGCGTCGTCCTCGGGTGGAAGTGTGTTTATCAGATGTCGAAGGACTACCAGGGCACGAGCCCGATGTCCTGCCATCGGTGACTTCAACTGCTGTAATATACGGTCTAGCCCTTCTTCTGGGTAGAGCATCACGAGGGATCGAGAACACTGCAACACCTCGTAATGCGTTAAGAGTGCCTCCCGGGACGCGTCGAATGGGCACGTGCTGACTAGTTCCGATAAGTTTTGTTGGAGTTGCTCTAAGAAGGGACGAATCGCTTCCTTGTCGTTTTCGGTGGCAAACGACAGGAGCACGGCTAGTACTCTTACCGCAGGCAAACGTGTCCCGTTCTTTCGGCAGAGGTTCAATAATAGCGGTGTTAGTTTCGTTATTCTGTCGCTGTCGACTTCCTCGGGTAGAAGAGATACCATGGGAGCTAGCGCAGTCAATACAGCCTCTGCTACTTTCGTGTCTCGCGAATTTTTTAACCACGTGTACGTTAGTATGTCGAAGGCCGAGCAAATTTCTTCCTTGTACGTCTCTTTGGTGATCTCCGGACTAGATTGTTCGGCATTGATTATATAGTCATTTATGGCTTCAGAAAATTTTCCCAGCGTGAAGCAAAATGCTAGTTTTAAGGTGTCGTCTCTTGTCACGGTCAACATGGGCAACATAATGGTCAATGTGATCTTAAAAAAGCATAGCATCCCAAAAGGATTGCTCGTGGCGATCATACCTATAGTACGAACGATTACACACGGCGGAAGTATACCAGGTTCCAATTTTGATAAAAGACTACCCATCGCTTGCGTACAGTGACCTTTACTCAAAGAAACTAATAACTGGGCAGCTTCTCCTTCTGCTTCACCCATTAGTTCACTTACAGCCAAATCTGCGACCGACGAAGCTAACTCCGCAGATAAAGATTCCGCTTGATGTTTGCAGGTGTCGGACATAACTTTCAGCAAAGATGCAGTGTGCGCAGACGATATTTTTCTATGTAACTCCCAAAAGTAAACTGCTGCGTGAATAACAATATCTGGATTGTGTCTTGATATTTTTTTAATAGACTCAATAACTGTTCTCTTGACTTCTTCATTTTTATCGTCCAACGCATCCAGCAAAGCTCCAATTACAGCTGGAAGCACATTGCACACGAATTTTGAACATCGTTAAATCGTTTATACGATCAAAAACGGTGCAGTACTCTAAAGATGACAGGAAAGAAATATTCTAATTGTATTTAAATCCCACTTACCAGGCAGCTCCGAAATCGCGCGGTTCTCAAGTTCTTCCTTCATGTCGCACAGTAATAGACAACCACGAGATTGAGCCGATCAACAAATCCCTTTCCGTTTCTAAACATTAATTTAACCTTGCCAATGATCAGCATGCATCTGTTTGCAGAATAACGTGCCAAGCGATTCTGTCAAAAACTTTCGAGGAAGTAAATATAATCCTCGACGCGTGTTTAATTTCATTCGACATGTGTCTTTGATGCTAATTATCGTAATTGTTTATGTAAAGAACAGACTATCAGAATGTACGCGCCACTGCGTCATCGACTGGATATTAAAAAATAGATGTCATTCTTGCAAATTTCTCATACCGAAGTAAGGTTACATGCACTTCTAGAAGCCATAGCAGACGGCAGGTGTCACGTAACTGCATGGCCGTTTGCACACGCCCGGAAGTGCAACTGGATAACGATTACAAAAAATTCTACCTAATGTTCGAACGTTACCTAATGGCAAATTTTTTTATTTAACACTGTATTCTCGATATTGTCGTAAATTTAATCATTCGATAATGAACGTGATACGGTTTAAATGATGATATATATTCACACTGAACTAATGTAAGCTTTAATCACTGAGCATGACACGATCAATTTGACGTTAGAAAAATCCGTTATAAATTCATCATGAAACAGCACGTAATTTATTGTACAAAAATCACATTGTCATAGGACTATTTATTAGAATAATCTTGTACCTAAGTATCGGTCTATGTACATATGATAAAATGTATCTGCTATCACAAAAACTATAATATACTAATGATGAGTAGCGCATGACTTTCATATTTGAAATATTGGCAACTTAATTCATTAATTACAGAATGTATAATTTGAAACAATTATAATTATTGTTATCGTTAATAGCTTGTCAGTATGATGATTTGGTGCAATTGTAGTGGTTCTGTGGCTCGATCGGATGGAATCAGACTGTGACGGGTGGCATTATGTCCATTCCTTTACAATCCACAGCTATTTTTACACCTACCCCAAAGAAAGCGATGCTCTTTAGGACAGACCTGCAATAGAAACCCTCCATTTATGACAGTTCCATCTAAATACTTTGTTAAACTGACTTTTAATTCACAATTTGCTTTCTCTCTAGCCTAATTACCAGAAAGAATGAGAAGCATGACGGATGCAACAATGTTCATATTTGATACTACACTGGCAAACTAATAGGATTCAAGAGATTCAGCTTGATAGATATATTGGAAATAATATTATTGCTATCCAATAACAAGAAAGCAGTGAAGTTAATAGCGATGTTTAAAATCTCACTGATAATGCTATTCAGCTTGATAGATATATTGGGAATAATAATATTGCTATCCAATAACAAGAAAGCAGTGAAGTTAATAGCGATGTTTAAAATCACACTGATAATGCTATTCAGCTTGATAGATATATTGGAAATAATAATATTGCTATCCAATAACAAGAAAGCAGTGAAGTTAATAGCGATGTTTAAAATCTCACTGATAATAATTGAAAACGTTTTCAACTGTTAACATAGGTATTGCCAGTTATTGAGAAGCCATAGAAAAAAGAATAAAAAAATGAACATCCGCGTTCGATAATGAATTGAGAAAAAATAGAGTTTGCGACGGACTGATAACAAATCTATTCCGCGAATAGTGGAAGCCGCATGCTAGGTTAGACGTATGCAGAAGCAAAGACGTTTTATATCGGGATATTGTGAGAGGTGTGGTGTCAGTTACCATTTGTAAGAATCGTTGTAGATGTCTTTTACTTTTTTCACCAAGTTTCCTACCAACGTACGCGTCTGTCTAAACATTTTGTTTGTATTCGGTAAGCTTCTCTAAAGAATTCGAATGTTTCGTTCGATGGAACTTGCACAGTAGCAAGTTACGATTGTGGCGTAGCTTTTACTTCCGGAACAAGGCTGTTCTCATAAACGCTCGTCACGCACGTGCTCGGCGATTCATTTTCGCGGAACGTTTATACGCGATGAAAATCGCTTTAATCTTTGCTGTGACAGATGAAACCTGCAATACGTCATCGGATGTTCGCATATTTTGACAGGTTTACGAGGTGAATTCTGGCGGCAACTGTTTGTTTGTTATTTATGCGAAACTCTTTTGGGCTTACCGATATTGACATTTGATATTTACCGTTTTCGAAATACGACAGTGGCGGAGAAAATTAAGCAAATGTGAAAAATGGGCGCCGGTAAGAGCCAATTTAGCGAGGAAGAATTACAGGATTATCAAGTATGTCGTTCACTCACTTATTTGCTCCGTTAGCAGTCATTTCAAAATCGTCCAATGATAGTTGACGATATTTCATACGATGATATAACGCGTAAGCAAATTTTTGTTATTCTTCCAGGACTTGACGTATTTTACAAAAAAGGAAGTGCTACAGTGAGTATGACATTTATTATGAGCACGCTCAAATCTTTTTTTTGTCAATGAAAGGACGTTTACATTTTTATGCTTTTCTTTATTTTATTATCATAGCGCGCATCAGAAATTTAAAGCGCTTGCCCCGGAGAAAGTCGGTCATAATAGGAATGCAAAACTTCCTATGTCAAAAATATTGCAGTATCCTGAGCTTAGGGTAAATCCATTCGGTGACAGGATTTGTAAGGTTTTCAGCTCTAGTCAGGATGGAGACTGTACGTTTGAAGATTTTTTAGATATGATGTCGGTCTTCAGTGATGCGGCACCTAAAGCTGTGAAGGCTGAACACGCTTTTAGGATATTCGGTATTTATGTACAGGATACATTATGACAATATTTCTAACTGTAAGTGTGCGAGAAAGGCTTGCAAGTATTGTAACATAGCGCTTTACTAGATTTTGACGGAGATGACATGTTAGGCGTCAGTGACTTAAGACAAGTCGTTGACAGACTGACTGCCCCCCAACGTTTGAGCGAAACAGACATGCAACAACTTCTTCAGTACATACTTGATGAGGCAGATTTAGATGACGACGGCGCACTGAGTTTTGCAGAGTTTGAACACATTATCGAAAAGAGCAGCGATTTTTCCAAGTATGATTTGTCATATTTTTGTCCAGTATGTTCAATAAGTGCAAGTAAGGAAAAAATGTTATGTAAACATATGTTCAAAATACTTTATTGAAAAGATACCAGAGAAATTAGAAGTTTAATGGAAGTAATAATGGCGGTCCTTGTAAAGATAAGTGACACTGTATTTTGATAGTATTGTGTAGTCATGTACTCCACCTTGAGTAGTACACATTTTCTGAAATGAAGACTACACAGAGATTTACACAGAGAATACCAAAATTTGGACAATGTCGAACATGTGTAAACATAAGCGGACTTCGCCATGAAACACAAAAATGAAGTCGTTCTTACATATTTCAGATTCATGCTATACATCGTAAACAAATGTTTTGGAATTTATGTTTATATAACATGTTTTTTATTTCATTGCGCTAATAAAAAATACTATAGGTTTGGTGAGCGAAGCCTGGGTCACTCCGTATTTAACTGTATTACTGGATAAGATGCTGGATCGAAATATATTTTTTTCATTGCAGGACTTTTCGCATAAGATTATAGAATAATGGACAAAGAAATTCGAAATTCTGAAAGACTGAAGATTAGCGATAGCAACGATACGTATAACAGTCCATTGCTAACAGACATTTACCATTTATTTTACAATACGATTGTAACAAGTGGCCTAACTTCTGTCCGTCAACGATGGAGCCTAACACGTTTTGTGAACAATGAACGAACATTAAAACGAAGATCGGAGAATTATGTGCCAAGACGCAATGACCGGGCCTAAAAGTGATACCGTTTAGACATTTTTTTTAATCTCACAATGAAAATAGTCATATAATCATCGTAATTTTACACACTCAGCGCATACATCGCATGTATTTTGTATCGACAGTGAAAGTATTTAATTAGTGACTGTTCAAAAGACACCCGAACGAATTCATAAAAAAAATATTCGTTATAATTATGTATCTATCAACTGAACAGTAAATAATAGTATTATATTAAGATCTATGGACAAAACTTTAAGTATTTCGCTACTTTAGAGAGTTTATGTAAAAGAGCGTTTTATGTTATTTAAATGGATGTTTATTTAAAAGAATGTTTCTCATACCTTAGGAAGTACATATAAACGTTTACCAAAATTGTAGGCTATGTTTATCCCGTTATGACACTGCGCGTTATATAAAAATATGTATTTAAATGTTGTGTTCAATGTTGTGTTTGTCATAGTACATAGATTATCCTTTGTTTTACAGAAATAAATTTGAAGCTGGAAACGAGTTACGTCTGATATGTTTAATTTATTATAAAAATCGTAGTTCATTGCTGAGCGAGCGAACAAACAAAATAATGTGGGTGGCATTTCAGATAGGATGCTCGTTTACCATTGTAAGTATCCCCTGAAAAACAAAAAAAATATTTGAAATGGCGACATTGAAAGAGCGAAATCAAATAAAATCATCCTAAAAAGTATCGTTCTTACGGTAACTTCATGCGCATGAATATCCAGCATGTGATAAAGGATACGACGACACTGATAAATCCTACACATATTAAAAGAATTCTAGTGAGTTTCGGCGTCGATGGGCTATGTGTTTGATCCAACACAATAAAGCCCAAGCCACCCAACGTAAATAGGAAGCTGGACGCTAAACCTTCCATAATATATTGACCGTTGACGCGGTATGGCATAAATGCGACCTGGAAAATATTTAATTGAAATGATCTGCCTAAGGAATTGGCATCTATGGTAACTTACGGGTCTGGTATGACCATGTTCGTCAGTTGTGGATCCTACACTAGGCGGTTCAACAATGACATCATATATTATACCTGTGAAGAAATACCACATTCAATATCCCCTGCACTCGAGCCACAAATATTGGATAATAGGATATTGAAAAGACACCGTCTAACCTCC
The DNA here is from genome assembly GCA_033815515.1 of Cryptocheilus praepositus. Classification (NCBI taxonomy): domain Eukaryota; kingdom Metazoa; phylum Arthropoda; class Insecta; order Hymenoptera; family Pompilidae; genus Cryptocheilus; species Cryptocheilus praepositus. The sequence goes on along the minus strand of JAWWQZ010000119.1, from coordinate 1,505,605 downwards.
TGTAACCAAGAAGTACGACAACAGAATGAAGGAAAATACGATCATAGCACTAGGCTTCACGAACCAGGACGGTCTCTTTAGTTTCAAGTTAGGTACTTCTAGCACTAAAAACGGCACCCGATAAACGTACTCCATATTTATGTTAAACAACGCTAATCTACGGTGGTTAGGACCTATTTATTTGAGCACCGTCAACCGGCACTGTTGACGTCGTCAATTCATAATCAGAAGTAACTACTGAGAACGGCAACTCACAGACGATAAAAGTACATATTCAATGGTCAACACGAGCGCCGCGCGGAGAACATATTCCAAATAAAATTAGACGGAGTAAGTATAAATTCTTATTAAAATATCGCTTTTGAACGATAATTACTTATTTGTCTCCGAATAAATTGTTCTATCCGTCCCTCGACTAATCTATATACGTATTGAGACATGAAAGAATTCGAAATATACTTGTATATACTCGTAATCAAATAAAATGGGAGGAAAGGAAAGAAAAATGAAACTTTCTTCCACTGCCTTCGAAATGCTGCCATGTATTTGTCATTCGCCGCAGTGTTTACTCGAGCCCCATTCAAAATGGCAATTAACACGTTGGCTGCCGTGGGGGTCACCGGTGACCGGCGCAAGAGATTTTACTGAAGATCCAAAGCATTCGCAATGGGTAGCAATTATTATTTTATAAATGCAGTTGTTAGAATAGTGACGCGATCCTTTGGTCTCCAATACCTGCGCATTATTTACATTTTGCATAATTCAGTCAAACTCTTGACTGCCATGATGGTCACCGGTGACCGGCGCAAGAAATTTTACTGAAGATCCAAAATATTCGCAATGGGTAGCAATTATTATTTTATAAATGCAGTTGTTAGAATAGTGATGCGATTCTTTGGTCTCCAATACCTGCGCATTATTTACATTTTGCATAATTCAGTCAAACTCTTGACTGCCATGATGGCCACCGGTGACCGGCGCAAGAGATTTTACTGAAGATTCAAAATATTCGCAATGGGTAGCAATTATTATTTTATAAATGCAGTTGTTAGAATAGTGACGCGATCCTTTGGTCTCCAATACCTGCGCATTATTTACATTTTGCATAATTCAATCAAACCCTGTAGTATTTCATAGTATCGCCGTTCTAATATCACCGTAAAGATACGGTCGGCTTATTATTTTATAAATGCAGTTGTTAGAATAGTGACGCGATCCTTTGGTCTCCAATACCTGATCATTTTGCCGGTAACCGGCGCAAGCAAGATCAAAATATTCGATTTTATTATTTTATAAATGCAGTTGAAATAGTGATGCGATCCAAAATTTTGCATAATATGCCATGATGGTCACCGGTCCGACGCAAGAGATTTTACTGAAGATCAAAAATATTCGCAATGGGCAGCAATTATTATTTTATAAATGCAGTTGTTAGAATAGTGATGCGATCCTTTGGTCTCCAATACCTGCGCATTATTTATATTTTGCATAATTCAGTCAAACTCTTGACTGCCATAATGGTCACCGGTGACCGGCGCAAAAAATTTTACTGAAAATCCAAAATATTCGCAATGGGTAGCAATAATTATTTTATAAATGCAGTTGTTAGAATAGTGACGCGATTCTTTGGTCTCCATTACATGCACATTATTTACATTTTGCATAATTCAATCAAACCCTGTAGTATTTCATAGTATCGCCGTTCTAATATAGTAAAATACGGTCGGCAGTCAACCTGATCACCGGTAACCAGCACAAAAGATTTTACTGAAGATCCAAAATATTCGCAATGGGTAGCAATTATTATTTTATAAATGCAGTTGTTAGAATAGTGATGCGATCCATTGGTCTCCAATACCTGCACATTATTTACATTTTGCATAATTCAGTCAAACGCTGTATTATTTCGCCGTTCTAATATAGTAAAATACGGTCGGCAGTCAACCTGATCACCGGTGACCGGCGCAAGAGATTTTACTGAAGATCCAAAATATTCGCAATGGGTAGTAATAATTATTTTATAAATGCCGTTATTGTTAGAATAGTGATGCCATCTTGGTCTCCAATACCTGCACATTATTTACATTTTGCATAATTCAGTCAAACGTGTTAAATGAAACGAAAGATGGCGTGAGCGTTGAAAAATGTCGACGAAGAAGCTCTTGCAGAGCGTGTGACAGGAATGTTAGTATTTCGCGTCGCGCTAATGTGATCGTTGTTCTTCGAGGTTATGTATTCCTTCGAGAATACGCGTGCGCGCGTGCAGTCAGCTGTTCACACACGTCCAAGTGTCCGAATTGTAATGTGTTTGCCCCCGAAATGTGCTGTTTTTGCGCGGAACCCTTGACCGGCGGGCAGGAAACGTTAGTAGTTTGCATGTCATCGTCGCGATGCGGAGTTCGGTCGACGGCAACGTGAGTCGGAGCGGTTGTTGGTTGGCGGGAGAATTTTCGGTAGTACCACGTCAGGGTTTTAGCCTGTAAGGTGTTGTGTGTAGGTGCGTGGGTTTGTGCGTATGTGTTATATGCGGCGGCTGCGTCGGCGGCGGCGGCGGCGACGGCGGTCGTGTTTACGCTCGTGTTGACGGTGTGTTGCTGCTAACAGTTCGGAACCTGAAAGAACATGAGACTTTTCGCGGAAAAATGAAGTTCTGCGTGACGTGCGTGTATTGGACGCTGCTGGTCATATCAGTCGTCTCCAGGTTAGTAGGCGGACGGCGTATTGACAGTTCGCACATGTAGCGTCTGACGAGAGGCTACTGTCATATTTAAGTCCAACAACCCTGATATTGCGTTTAAGAGAAAGTCGTACGACATGATTTTCTCAAATACGTTCATTCGTCACTGTTACGTGACCGTATGCAATCTGTGGGGCTTTGAAAAATTCAAACTTGTCAGGGTGAAAAGACCGCCATTTTGTCAAAAGGGGGCTTTTGTCGGTAGATTTGATTGGCGGTTTTTCGGGGATGTAGCCTTGGCGGTAGTACAGAGGGTACTTGACGAAATTTCCTTGATAGTCGTCGACAGGCTGTTTACTTGGAATTTCCGTGTTATCGTTCAATCTGTGCCTTGCGTAATGCCAAATATCAGCTAACACCGACGGTATGTTTTTGCAAAGATGACTGAAGTGGTTTTGTGTATATGTTACAGCGGAGTACTGTTCCTGATAGTCGCTTCTGAGAGCACTCAATCCGGGTACGTACCCCCTGTCTCAGATAAGGATGAAAGCGGAGACGCATATGACAATGTTACCCTGGACGACGAGGAGAATGAAAATTTGGAGTTGTCGCAAGAGTCTGTGGCGGAGTCGCAGATTTTGATGCCACTAAAGAACTATCATAAGAATCAGTATCCTCAGGTAAGATATCTGTGACCAGCTGCAATTACCTATGAGCTACGCTGCAGTTACTAGAACACAAGCTGTCGGTCGTATGTCTCTAACGGTCAGCTTTGTACATTAAAGGACGAAGACTCTGTATCAGCCAGCTTCGAGACATTCCTCAGTGAGGAGGTGCAAAAGGAGAAGGAGCTCGAAAGTTTAGCAGAGAGTCTTGCGCAACAGCCTAACTTGTCACAAGGGTGAGTTTGACACACTTCAAGTAACCGCTTACACGTTTATATAATGTCAAAAACGCATTACCTGCCTGAATATTTTTGATAGGTACAATTCCACCAGGTTATAGTATATCTTTGACTTTTATGACAGTGTTTACAGAATTTGATATCTGAAAACTGATACGTTCACAGATTTTTAGGTAAGATTCGAAAGACTATTTAGTTGAGTACGCGTACACTCATACATTTACATATATACACTCTCTGCCGGAATCTCGCGAGGCTTTTAGAACGATCGGAATATCTATTGAAAAGAATGTGTCACGAAAAAAAGAAATTGGCCTTGCGCCAGGTGGAATTTGAAAGACGCGCAGGCACGATAACTTCACGTTTCAATATCGCATCGTCACGACGTTTGAGTTCGTCGATCTGGCGTGTTCATTGACTCACGTTTGATGAGACTTTTAATTTGGGTAATCGGAGCGCGGAATCGCTGATGAATGCGATTCCTGATAAGGTGACTCTAGAATCTCGAGATATGAGGCGTGTACAAGCGCCAGCGAGCATCGCAAAGAGGTCAACTTGCAACGACGTGGCTAATGTGCGAAGCACATGTGCCAAGTTCGTGAGTCTGACGTAAATCTGGCTTCGTAGATCGTAATCGGACGTCACGAGAGGTTCTCGACCTTAGTCACTTTTCTTTGAGCTAGACTGTCACGGATCGGCGATAACACAATCGGGAAATGGCATATTGACCATGCTCTTTCTATTTATATGTTCTCGTCCATTCATTTACGCGGAGTATACGTTCCACGTGGATTCGTTTTACTCGAATGAAAATCGGATAAATAGTGTCTGCCAGTAGAAGGGAAAGAATATTGAAAATGAAAGCTAGTATAAGTTTTAGAAACACATATTTTGTTTCAGATAGCTTAACAAAAGGTACTAACGTTTTAGAAAGCGAAAGTAAATTTTATTCGGTCTTACTATCGCTATTGTATGTAATATAAGACCGTTTAATCGGAGTAACAGGGTAAAATCATTCTAGATCTTTACGTATGTCTTTACATACCGTAATAGCATGTTATCAATCTATAGTAGTTTCCTTGATCCACGCACTGGATCGTTAGAGACATTAAGCTTACTATGCGACTAAACATATGGTAAAAGAACATTAAATCCTGAGACATTCAGTATCTGAATAACAGGGTAGTAACTAGGGTAGTTTCCTTGATCCACGTACTGGTAGAGTGAAGGCATTAAGCTTAGTGTGTGCTGAAACGTGTTGAAAGCACACGAACGGTTTTTGACCACAAATCTTGCGGTTCTTAGAAAAATAAAAAAGAATCCCCGCACTGGATCGTTAGAGACATTAAGCTTACTATGCGACTAAACATATGTTAAAAGAACACTAAAACGTGAGACATTCAGTATCTGAATAACAGGGTAGTATTGGGTTGGAGGGAAAGTTCTGTCGTATTGTTAAAGAAAATATTTGAATTAATTTATAAAAATATGTGTTTAATATTAATCATAATACATTTAATGTGTTGTATGATGAATGCCAAACTACTTCTGCAATTTCTCGACTTGTTAAATGTAGACTATTTTCCAACATGGATCGTAAAACATCATTATCGATCTTGGATGGTCGTCCAGATCGATCACTTAAGCTCAGAGGCTCAGATCCGTGTTGAACGAAATTTGCTAAACCATCTTTGACAAGTACGAACATTTACAATATCTTTTCCAAATACCGCAGAGACATTTTTACATGCAACTAAACATATGCGTTGAACTTCCTTTTTGAGACATTCATACAAAATGCAGTGTCGTAAATGCACTTTATCTACTGACATGTCTTTCACTTTAAATATCACAAGTAAATGATGAACGGTAGAAAAGGGCTTCTTTTATATTATACAGCAGCTAAACAAAAAAAAAAAAAAATCCGAATGATCGTTAGCCAGACATGTTTTTTTTATTTACAAGAAAAATTACCTGCCTATTAAAAATACGACAGAACTTTCCCTCCAACCCAATAACTAGGGTAGTTTCCTTGATCCACGTACTGGTAGAGTGAAAGCATTAAGCTTAGTGCAGTTGAAGCACACGAACGGTTTTTGACCACAAATCTTGCTGTTCTCAAAAAAAAAAATAAAAAAGAATCGAAGCCCCAAAATACGGGGATGTTGGAATAAGCAGTGAATAAAAGAAAATTCGCCGGTGGCGTGCTATTTCTCCAAACATTGCGCAAGCCAGTTCGTCTGGTCGGAAGGTACGATAAGCGTATACCTGTCGCCACTATTTACGTCGATCGATGCAATCCCAGACGGTAAAACGTTTCATACTTATTATGTACGCTTATTGTTCAAGCATGACGATAAGTGAACGTATGCAATTGCGCTTGCACATCTACATAGATGCCTACGCGTCATTCGATCGCAGTTTTTTTCTATAGGCGGCGTCTGTTAATCAGCAACAATTATAATTAAATTCCGCAGAAGCTAGCTATCTCTTGGATTACATGTTCACTTCGTTGACCATTGCGGATCTGATCATATCGATTTCGGTCATCATTTTGAGGGCACTTGTTATTTTGCCACAGACTTTAGTTTCTGAAAATAAATTTATATGAAAATCGTAGTAGATTCGTATGCTTATTTTTGTTTTGCATTGTCTTTCTGTCGTAACTTAATCTAAATAGAATATTAAATGTTTTAAAACAGAAGAATGTAATTGCAGCGAGTAAGATTGCCGATTTCGATTTATTTTGGCACGGTTTCAAGATTAACTTTTAATTTGATTTTTTTTGCAAATGCAATTTTATCTGTTCTAAACGGTTTCGAAGAATATTGAATTCATAATCTATTTTGCTCTATATTGTTCTATAGTGTCATAGCAGGGGGTATTCCATTTTTATTTTTTTACAAATTGGGGATAGTTTATAAATCGGAATGTTTTATAAATTAAAATTGTTGTAAATTCTTCGCCTTCCGCATAGAAACAAGCATTTTGCAAAAATGACATGCTCATATCAATGACAGGTTGATTGTTCAGCTGCTGAAACAAGACTGCGAAGAAGATTCAGATTTTACATTATTACAAGTTGAAACTTAGGCATTTTATTCCATCCCGTATTATCATTTAATTATAGTATCGTACATTAACTACATCCAGTTATTTCTTTTATTGAGCTTATCTTATGACCGTTACGATAGCTATTTTATTTCAAGAAATATTCTAACAGTGGAATGTGAAATGCAGCATTTCTTGGCATTCGTGCAGAACGTGTCAAACGGAATTTGAAAAATTAAACACCTACAATTTGTCTAGCCCCGGTTTTATGTGTTCTAACAGCTTTCTCCTCGCAGGAAACTAGTTTTACGAACATATACGAATTATTCAGTGTAGATAATAATATCTCATTTCCACATTGACGATAAGACTCATTACTGTCGCTATTGTCAATTAACACTGCGAACGGGTGATAGACGTAGCATATTTTCGCCTGAATTCCAACGAATATTGTGGAGTAGGATGATGATAATGAAACGGAAAGGAAATAGAAAGGAAGAAATGAGTTTTGAGCGAATCGCCTTCTATCTTCTTGATTTGCCACAAATTGAAGACATTATAAAAATGCTCGCTAATAAAATTATATTTTTTTCGTATATTGAACGGAACGCGAGTCCATATCGCACAGGTATTAATGTAGAAGAAATGCATTTTCATTAAAATTTAGTCTTTTGCGAGCGGAAACTTTTTCAACCGCATTTATCACTATGTTAAAGATATTTTCTTTTCTCCTCCTCAGAAAATACGTTCCTATCATTTAATTCCGGTGGAATTCCATAGCCTTGCGAAATAATTTTATGGAAATCGTATACGCTAGATTCAATTCAATTTGCTAGATTATTAATAGATTAACACTTTGACTGCCATGGTGGTCATCGGTGACCGGCGCAAAAGGTCTCACGAAAAATTCAAAAAATACCCAATTGGTCGCATTTATAATTTTGAAAATGCAATTAATATTAAATGGTGATTCAATTCTTTGGTCTCCGACACCTTCGCATTATTTTCATTTTCCACAATTCAATCATATTCTGTAGTAGTTCATCCCGTTGCGGTTTTAACCCATTGACTGCCAACTACGAGATATCTCGTAGTAAGCGTCTGTACCAAAGGTGTTTTTCTTTCAATAAAAATGCTGTAAATGCCATACAAGTTTACAATTACAATATTATATCAGTAGCTTAATAATATTATATTTTGTAAAACTTCATGTCTTCTTTAAAATAAAACTGTGGCACCCAGGGCAAGACGTGCTAAATTTGCGTGGCAGTCAATGGGTTAATATAGTAAAATACGCGTGGCAGTCAATGTGTTAAGTATATTAAATAGAAGAGAAGTATTATCTGGAGAAAGCCCTTCGATATGTACTAATATTTATGAGGAGGAGACGAATAAAAAGCTATGCGCCCAAAGCAGGAGAACTTTTCGATTTAACAAAAGTGTATGATATTCGAAATACAAGATAAGGAAGAAGGAAGCACGGGCTTAACTTCTTGTATATAATCCTGCATAGATCTTGGAACACAGGTGTGTGCGATCAGATCTCGTAGGCAGATATCGGAGGTGTATAGGAATTCTCCGCGTATTCTCTGCTGCGCCCAGATAACATTCTTCTATGCGGTCCTCAACCGCGGGAAGGACTTTCGCAGAGTTATGTCGAGTAGCACGCTGATGTACTTCGCCAAATTTAATTACGACGTCGAAATTAAGGTCTAACGTGTCTAACTCTCTCTCACAAGACAAGGACCAGATGCGTGCCTCACCGATTTTCCTCATATTTCCTCTAGAGTTTCCATAGCCAAAAATGTTAGACAGTTTGCCAAAAGTAATATCTTTTGAAGAGTCAAATAAGAATTGTCACTTAAAAAAAGCGCTAATTTTTGTTTAAATTGATTAGACATGTCAGGATTTCGCTTTTTAACAAGAAATATCATTTTAAACATATTAATTGATCGGTTATGCCAATATCATTTTGCAATACAATTAATGATATCTTGAGAGTCTACCAAAAGTAATATCTTTTGTAGAGTCTAATAAGAATTGTCACTTAAAAAAAGCGCTAATTTTTGTTTAAATCGATTAGACATGTCAGGATGTCCCTTTTCAACAAGAAATATCATTTTAAACATATTAATTGACCGGTTATACCAATATCATTTTGCAATACCGTTAACACGTTGACTGCCAAGCATATTTTACTACGTTAGAACCGCGATGCGATGAAATACTGCAGAGCATGACTAAATCGTTCAAAATGAAGGTAACGCAAGAATTATTGGAAGCCAAAGCATTGAAGTACCGTTCCAATATCAATTGCTTTCATTATATTACAAATAGGCTTCATCGCGAATTTTTTGCATTTTTAGTCAAATCTTTTGCGCTGGTCAACGGTGACCACCATGGCAGTCAACGTGTTAATGATATGTTTGTCATTAAAGTGTATTAATGTATTTCGGATATTTATTTAAAATAACGTTGTAATAATAAGATTTATAAAGTTGCTAAGGCATATTCTAACATATAGGCGGTTGGATTGAAAGATAATTCAGCTTTTACGACGCGTCTGACATTGGCCTTCGCGAACCGAAATAAATTTCGACGACGCTTCGTAGTCGTGCACGAATAGAGGGGAGGAGTTTTATCATAATTAGACTAATCGCGAGAGGCATCGCGGACGTTGACAGTGCATGACAGTGGCCTTTCAGCTTTCGTTTAGAGCTTAGTTTACAACTGCTAAGTAAACTAGAGCCTTAGAAACACATATTTTTCTAACAAAGATATCATTTTTCCCGACGCAACTTCTTCCTGACGTAGTTTTCCCTGTCATCAGACACCAGTATTAAAGTTTGTCCGACAAAACTTGGGACATTCCGTGCAGCGAAATATTTGCTGTATGCGGCAGAGTTTAGGATTTGACAAGTGAAAATGTGTAAATGCCGTACGGTCTTGTATTTATCGTTGATCACGTGGAAACGTTGGGGCTTCCTCTTCGTGCTTAGACATGACCTTTCGAATATACGAAAGCTCTGCACCCAAACACTCGCGCAAAAGGCTTCCTGATACTATTTCCGTGACTGCCTGTCTATATCAATGTCCATGCAAATCGTTCACGATTGCGAGTTTTTCTCTTTTCACTATTCTCTTACACCGTGTCATTCAGAATCATTTAAATTTCTTTTGCCTTATTTTCTTACTAATACAAGCCCGTAACTTTTTTTTTTATTACCGAAATAAAAAATCCTTCGTTCAGGCCCTGCCTATTGCAATGACAAATAAGTATATAAAATTAGAGTCCGATCGGTGAAGTAGTTTTTGAGAAATCGTAGTTACCGCAACCGTATGTTTTAAGAAACACAGTTTCGAGATAATTGCGTTTAAAGTTTCAAGCTCTTTACTAATCATACATAGGAGCGCTCCAGATAAACGCTTATAATTTTTGAACGTGTGCTCCGATTCTTATGTAGTTTTAAGGAAATATTCTTAAAATGATGTACATTAAGAAAATGCAATAAAAAAAAGTCGATTTTTTTCACCAACCCAAGTAGGCATAACCCCTTAAGGCCACTAGCAGACATCGACCCTCTTATTACCGCCTTAAGTCATTTTGCCAACATTAATAATGTTAGTTATTTGTCGACGCTATTTCATTATATTTTGAACGTAATGTGCTATGTGAAGTTGTCTGCGTTAAGTATAGTGACGTTCCGCCTGATTAACCGCGAAATCGAATTAAGTGCAGTCAATTCAGTGAGCCCTTCGACGAGGTCAAAGTACACAGTCATTGTCGACGGAGCAAAGTATTGCATTTTGATCGGGCGCTCCTTCTTGCGTTTATCAAGCACAAAGTTCTCAGAAAATGACGTTCCTTGGCTTGTCTTTATGAAGCATGGAGTTCTTGGTAATATATTAAATTCCGTACGTTCACTTGAATATCTCTCTTAGGATCCTCCGACAGTGATGTTTTCCGTTTCTTTTTGTGCACTATAATGTTCTTTATAAAGGTGACATATAAGCACGCTGCGTATGTCAGAGTTTATTCATTTTGATCGGCTCTTTAATAAAACGAAAGCGACATTTTATTATTTCGGAATAGCGGTCAGTGATAATCGAAACGAAATTTAGTGATTCGAAAGATTGAAATTAAGGAAACAATTAACTCGACGTTTCGGAACAATGTGCGTGCCCTCTGTAAAGGAATGAATTATTTTTAACTAGTCATAAAAAAATATCTGTGTTACTGTATACTAGATTACAAGTGTTTAACGCCATTACTTCAACGATTAGATAGTTACTTTTAATTCATTTAAATGAAATCTTGCGAAATTCATTGAAAATTTGAAGACGTTAATTAAAAATAATTCATTTCTTTGAAGACGTTTCGTAGATAATGCCGAAACGTCAGATTAATTATTTCTCTACTTTGAAGCAACGTGATTGATATGGGAAGTCCAATGTGGAGTTGCATACTGCGTGCGACTGTTATGTACATACGCAAGATATCAGTTCGTTCTGGATTACGTGGACTTCTTCGAGCGTGGATTACCGTTCGCTAGATGCGTCATTTTCAAGGGATAATCTTCATTAGCGAAGCCAGTGACGTGGGACGCATTTAAAAAAAACAGCTCTGATTATCGCACGCGCAAAACAACGTTTCGTATGAGTAACGCTCGCAGAATGTCGATTCGGCCTATGCTGCACTTATTCGCCAATCAAACGTTCAACATGTTCGCGGCAGTCACATTGTCGCATTTCGTTATCTGGCCCAACAAGATTTAATTGACGTCAATGATAAAAGCACATTCACATTCATTCACTCTTGTAACCCATTCGAGACGACGACTTTTTTCGGACACGGTCCCCAGGGGCGAATTTTTTTTTTCTTTATATTGTTCATTTTTAATAAAAAAAAAACCATGTTTACTATCGAAGTCACCAAATTCTTAGGTGAATTCACGTAAATAAGATCATTGCACACCGGGTGTGCAGCTCGCTCCTCGGTAAATTTTTATTGCGAGGAGCGGATTGAACACCATGTGTGCAATGTAAGATAAAATGAAAATACATAATTAAAAAATTTATAAACACTTATTTCAAATATAGTTAGATTACATCAAACCGTTATTTTGCTTTCAATAATAAAGAACAGAACATAATGCAAAGAAAATTAAAAAAAAAATAGTAAAAAGTTAAAAAAAATAAGTTGAATAATGAAAAAAATAACATAAACGAGAAATCAATTTTTAGAAAAATGTCTAAAAGATAATAAAGTAATGTAACACAGTAATAAAAAAGAAAATATAATTTGTAAATACATTTTTAGGAAATAGTACACTGATCGTAAAATTAGTTGGTACTTGTACTAGTTTGGTATTGATACATTAGTTGGTTGATGGTAGCGCTTGAAACATTCTCCCAAACATAATCTAGGATTACCGACACAAGCAGGACAAAAGTAATTACTACGTTTATATTTTCCCTCTTTGTAGCACTGTCGGCAATTCATAGTATTTTACATGTAAGAAAGGCTTCAGATAATTTTTAAATTTTTTGGTACACAGTAAAACCAATGCCAAATATGGTTGTCCTGTACTTTACAGATTTCATTAGTTCAATAAAAATCTTATTTCGACGACCACTTTACTCAAAATAACTGATAATTGCACATTACTGTTATTGCACACACGGTGTGCAGGCCGTCTTATAGGCTCGGAAATCAATTGCACACACGGTGTGCAATCGGTCTCGAATGGGTTAACTTCAGAAATACACTTCATATCATTTGATATATTCATTAGTATATATTAATAATCATTTATGTTTTCTTTATATTGTAAAATATCTTTACGAAGTGGGTAACGATAGACCAGGTAGTTTTATTCAATCCTTTGAGTGCTTGTATGAATGGATCTTACGTTATATACTCGTGTTATTTCCGTTTTATTTCCGATTTACACTGGTTTTATTTCCGGCACGCGCCACTCATGCAGTTGCAATCACTTTACATAAGGAATCTCGCATAAAGTGTTTCATGGCGTTTGTTGTACTATTATTAGAGGTCGTCGTTTCAATTTTCGATCGCGTTCTATAGAACAATGGAGTTACATCGTAAAATTATTGACTCATCCTAAATTAATGTACAGCCTCTTGAAGCGGACCTAAGGATGAAGGTCGAAAAGTCGAAATCGCGTACAAAATGTTATTATTCAAATTTTAAATATTTACACAAATGAGGGGATTCCGATGATACAGAAAGATGTAGAAAAATTGATTAAATAAGATTTGAGTAAATATTTTAATCAATAAGAGGGCTAATCATTATTCGGCTACATTTTTTAAGGAGTTACGTCTAATTTCTGCGATTCCGTTCTTTTTTTTTTTTGGGTTTACCAATTCTATTAGCTTCTCTGGCCGTGTCGAACGGGAGAGCTTCCCTTTTCCGACGAAGTCACTGCGGATCTATGCCTAGCCTGCTTTGGCACACTTCCAGTTCCTCTAATTAAAAGAAAGCAAGCTAAGGGGAAGGTCAGTTTTAGACTGGCAGTGTGAATCGAATCGCACGAACAATCGCTTCGAGTTCTTTGCGAAGTTACATCCTCTTTCGTCCTTTACGGAATCGAGTCAGGTAATTATACAGTATGTCAGGGCTTATGATTGTAAAAATATTAATCTGAGCGTGTCTGTACTGACGCGGAAATGCGAAAATATGCTAAATACCCTAAATATACATTAGATACGGTTAGATTAGTTGGTAAATAGTAGCAATTATGTGTAAACACTTCCTTGCAAAATGTTGGTTCTTATTTATAGGTCGAAGATTTGATCAGGTTTTCCCTGCGATTTTTTTCTCTCAAAAATTCGATTTGCTCGACAACATTTTTCTTGTTTTTAATTATTTTTCATTGGATTTGCGGCGCATATAGGTGATTTGTCGAAAAGTTGACGTTTTGCACTGTTACATTCTCCGTAGATTCGAAGTGTTCGGCAGATCAAAGCGTGTAATTTATTGTTAGGTCGTGGCTGGCATGGTGGGTGGTATGGTTTCTGGCATGGTGGCTGGCCGTCGTGTCGGTGACAAATGAAGGCTGTAGCGGGTCATCGAAGATTTCTCCGCATTGCGCTACTTCTATTACTTTTATACGTCTGCAGAGTATGTCAGAATTCGTTCTTTTATCGGCCGTTTAGTCAAATGAAAGCAAGATTTTATTATTGGCAAATACCGGTCCCTGATAATCGAGAGGGATATTAAGTAGTTAAATATTGAAAGTAAAGAAAAAAATTAATCTAATGTTTCGATCACTTTTCCAATTATCGAATGATGGAATTACAGAATTATTACGTTATTAAATGAACACCAATCATTTAATTTCGTTTTGATTATCAGTAACCGGTAATTGCCTATAATAAAATCTTCCTTTCACTTGGAAAGTATGTTTCTTTCTATTTGCTTTCCGGATTTTTCGATACTTATCATGATTAAAACATAAAGGCATATCAGTTGAGACTGTTAGGGAAAAAGTAGGGAGCAGTTAATTGCATATCGATCGTCACCGAAAGTGGTTCCTTGCTTCCATTACTTGCTTCTGTGTGTTCACGTACAGTGCTCTGACCGTTTCGTTATTTCGATGGTCATATTTCACGGTGCAAATTCAACTTTCAATTAAATGTGTAGTGTAAGGAGATTTAAACTTTCAGATGTCAAATGTGTTTCTTAATACGTCTTGTTAATAACGACTTCTAAATGCAACTACCGCAATTACCCCATTTCTTTTATCATCGCTATAGAGATTTTTATTCACCTAGCAGCCACGATGTACTATTGATTACTGCATATATCTCTCATTCTAGAATTGCGAATACAGAAGAAATCGGTAGTGAAGTATTAATCAGACTGAGAGCTTAAATGGCATGGTCTGTGAAGGGACTAATTGTGCTGCAATTTGTATATCTTTTTCATTCGGCACTGCTGACTAGCCTGAGGAGAAAAGGATGACTTCCTTTGCTACTTATCGATTTTTTTTTACTGCGCGAAGTTCCATTTAGATAAAACGCGCTGTACAGACGAAGGAGGTAAAGGCCAGTGCGACACAGACACTTATTTGGCGATGTGCTCGTGACCTATCGCTATGCTATACTGGTTCGATCATTTCTCCCTAATAAGAACACGGTTGGCGATTGAACGTTGCAGTTGGAAGGAGCTAATGACGATGACGATGACGTATTCAGTAATTTCAGATGTTCTCATGTTGCTAATTGATCAGAGCATTTTTTAGATTCTACTCGAGGTCAAACATGTCGTTGCGTATTAGTCGAATATATGGGAGATTTTTTTTCTTCGTCAGCCGTTTAATTAAACGAAATCAAGATGTTATTATTGAATTCATTTTCTCTCTACTTTGAACATTTTCAAGTAATTTCATTTTATTTTTGATTATTGCTCCGGTACTCGCTAAAAACAAAAAATATTGCCTTCGAAACTATAACTAGGACTGCAATCGTAGATATAGGTAATGATTATAATAGAAAACTTAAAATTGGCGAATTTGTAGCATATCAAACTGTATGTCAGGACTGTCTATTAAAATTACGTATCAAGGTCAGCTGGAAAATGAACTTGCTATACGCCTGACCTTTGCAACATCTTGGGTACATCGGATAGAACAATATTCGAACTGACATCTGCTCGACCGCATGTGAATGTTCATGGGGAAGTTACAAACTCGTAAATCAGCGATGCAACGCAAGTCAAGGTCCGATGAAACTAGGCAATTGTTGCCACCTTTGTCTCATTGTCTATTCCCACCCATTGCAAATGTTATTGTTTAAGCATAATCTAGCACGACCTTTTCCATTAGCCTGCTAGCCCCGTGTAGTATGACTTTCGAAAGTGGCCAACGGCATGATTTAATGCCGCGTACAAAATATTCTCGGATACTCGCTCTCTCGTGATTCTCGCCGCGAAAACATTTGCTAAGAAAATTAGTGTTTCTCGGTATGCCGACTCGTATCGTCTCATATATGAAAGCCCGTTTCATATAGCCGCAAACATGAGTATCTTTACGACGAAAGATAAGAAGATACAGATATTCGATTAACATATCTACCCGACTAAATACGACTAATACGTATTTTCATTTAGAAAAATATTATTTTTCAAATATTGGTCAAACATATATTTCACCGTACGGAAACATATATGTTTTAAAGTGTAAAATAGATGTTTATTTGATGTTTGGAGTGAAATATTCTTTTCCAATATTATAAAGTGTAAGGAAATGTTTTTCTAATATTTGGAAAAGATACTTAACCAATATTTTTCTACTGCTTAAGACGTTATCATTTCTTCTCGTTCGTTCGTTATCTTTTTACTTTAAACCAGGTTCTTTGGAAACAGCTAAGACGCTTCTCTACTTCTTATGTAAAACACCTTTAACAATTTGCAATTCCAAATAGCTCTATATTGGGTTGTTGCCCAAAACGCTTTTTCAAATTCAATACCTAAGTGGGTTACTTTTCTCGCAAACGTGCCCCTATGGTCTTTTTTCGAGCTAGAATTGCTTGTGCAAATTTGGAGAACATTGTTGTTTCTTGCTGTACTATATGCTCTCTCCGTGTTCGTGCATTCTGCACAAACCGTTTCGCCAATAGCACATTCTTTGGCGATCCGACGATTGTGAGGGAGGAGGAGACGTAAATTGGAAAGGATGCTGATAAAGAGGAGAGAGAAAGCCTCGAAGGAAGAAAGTCGCGCCCGAGTTACAGGAGTGAACGACGGGAACACGTTCCATAGGCGTATAAATCGTTAGATGGTTAGATATATAGTATAGCGTCGTATAACGTGGTTGATGCGTTACGCGTTACATGAATTCGTGTTATACGTATATGAGAGAATTAAAAAAATTAAAGCATATGTAGGCTGCTAGTTCAAAGAAAATTTTGCGCGTTTCAAGAAATTGCCTTGTAGGAAATCGCACCGTACGGGAATGTTTCTAACAGAATATGCACAATGCAAATGAACGTATTTCAAATTATTATTCATACCCGCCAATAATAAAATCTTACCTTCACCTGATAAAACGGTCTTTAAACAAACAAATACAATCTTTAGACCGCTGTCTTACGTAATGAATTGAAGTCTGGCAAGGTTTGCAGATATGTGATCAAACTGAATAATTGTCTAAAGGCAGTACGGTGACAAAAGAAAGTTTTCTGAGCTGCGCACTGTTATTTTACTTCTGTCCAACAAGGCTCAACCTCATTGAGTGCTTCATTTATTTTAATCGTTACTCATGACCGGCAGCTGGTCGCCGTGCAGTTTTGCATCGATCCAACTTGAGTGCTGACAGCCACACGAGCCGACGTCTGCAGAAATGCTAGAGCGTGGTATAGAAAGGGTCAATCATCGAATTCCGATTTATTTCTTTTAATCGTTACCCATAATCAGCCGATCGCTAGTGCAGCTTTGCATCGAGCCGACACGAATTCCGATTTATTTCTTTTTATCGTTGCTCATAATCGGTCGATCGCCATATTGATATGCATTGGTCCAATTTTAGCGCAGCCAGCAGAAAAAGGGTGGAGCGCGGTCGATAGGGTCAATCATCGAATGCCGGTTTATTCATTACCGCCGTGCAACTTTCCATCGATCCAACTTCAATGCCGAGAGCCACACGAGCCAACAGTGGTAAAAACGTGTTTCGCGATATATCGAAAATGTGAAGCATCGTATTGCAATTGATTTATTTTGACCGTTACCGTTGATCCAATTTGACGGCTGCTGCCAGCCACGCGAGCCGTTTGCCAACAATGTTCCGATTTATTTATTATAATCGTTGCAATAAGTCGATCGCCGTGTAACTTTGTATCGATGCAACTTGAACGGTGGAGCGGGGCGTTGTATCGGAAAGCTAAAGGAGCGAATTCGAATTTATTTATTTAAATCGTTAGCCGTAACGAACCGATCGTCATGCCGATTTGCATTGATCGAATTTGAGGGCTGCTAGCCGCAGGAGGCGTCGTTTGGAAAAAAGGTGGAGCGCGGTCGATAGGGTCAATCATCGAATGCCGGTTTATTCATTACCGCCGTGCAACTTTCCATCGATCCAACTTCAATGCCGAGAGCCACACGAGCCAACATCGGTAAAAACGTGTTTCGCGATATATCGAAAACGTGAAGCATCGAATTGCAATTGATTTATTTTGTCCGTTGCCATTGATCGAATTTGAGGGCTGCTGCCAGCCACGCGAGCCGACGTTTGCCAACAATCTTCCGATTTGTTTATTATAATCTTCACTCGCAATAACCCGATTGCCGTGTAACTTTGTATCGATGCAACTTGAACGGTGCACCGGGGCGTTGTATCGGAAAGCTAAAGGAGCGAATTCGAATTTATTTATTTAAATCGTTAGCCGTAACGAACCGATCGTCATGCCGATTTGCATTGATCGAATTTGAGGGCTGCTAGCCGCAGGAGCCGACGCGTGGAAAAAGGGTGCAGCGCGCGGTATCAGCGATGGTGGGGTTGCTGGAAGTAGACTGGAAGAGGTTGCCTCTCGTCTGCGCGCGGCTCTTTTAGAGGGTGAGGGAGGGATATAGCTCTGTATAGTGGGGCATAGTCGAGCGCAGCGGGGATAGAGAGGCACAGAGGGGTGCTGGACGAGAAAGGGTTGCGCCGCAACACACTCTCGACGAGGGCGGACGTCAGTCGACGTTCGGATCTACTCACGCGAGGAGCTTTCACACCGCAGTCTTCCGCATCCGCGATCCATATTCCCGCTCCATATTCCCTGTCCGTCCTCGCCTTCTATATCCACCGTCCACCGCTGATACGTCTCCGCGATTCCCGACGACAACGGGAGGATAACGTGCGGAGTTAAGTGCCAGGGCTGAAACGCGCATGAGGAAAAGTGTAACGCGATTATGTGTGTGCGCGGGTGTGTGCACGCTTCGGAAGAGGGGCTCAGGTGGAAGGATGGAGAGCGTGAGCGGGCTCATTGAGATCTGCGAAAACCTTCAGAGGGTTCCTTCGGAGAGAAGCTTCCTGAGATGATCGTCGGGGTAGATTCTTCAAATTCTTCAGACCGCTCGAGAGTGTAGGTGGTCGTTGAGAAAGTTTAAAGGTGTCGAACGTTCAGAACCGCGACGATTCCGAGGCTTCAATTATTCTTGGGAGGACCCTGTGCACTGCGAGATGGCATGATAAGTCTCTTAGGGTGATCGTCGACGTAGCTTCTTCAAATTCCTCAGTTTCTCCAGCCTGCTCAAGAGTGTGAAATATTTGGGAAAATGGTTCTTGCGAATAGGCTAGTCCGGCTAGGCAGGTACCTCGGACATTGCGAGATGTGACGGGTTTTTGGAGACGAAAGATTTGAATTACTGTTGCAAAGACTGCGTGATAGTAGACAGGTAGTTTGTGCAGTCCGTCATGACGTGTACGTAGCGGAGTTGGATTGAACGCGGGACCGGTTTGTGCCTCTGCGTATTCTCGTTTGGTGCGGTCTCTAAGACACTGCGCTCCGAGACGTTCGTCTCCGAGACGTGTCAGCGGTACGGAAATCGATGCTGCATTAGAAAGGTAACACGAGGAAAAACTGGCGCATCGCGAAGATGCACCTTTTTCTCATCGCCGCAGGAATGTAGTTATGGAATGTCAGATGACGAACAACGTCCTTTCATTTCCCATATTTCAGCCCCATATATTCCTAGACGTAAAAAACAATATTAAAGACGTCATCGTCTATTACGTCACTCTTGACACATGTTACGTAAGATCTCGTAAAACATTCTAGGGTAAATTGTGTAGTGAAGGAGTGGAAAAAGCTCCTTTATGCTTGACAAATATTCACCCAGAAAATGGCATAAAAATATTTTATTTGTTATTTATTTAAAAGAAAACACTCGATCACAGGCAGAACTCAGTTCTCACAGACAACAAACAAAAATACAGTAGCTCTTCAACTTCCACACTCCCTCGCAGTACAGAAGAACCTATGTAAAGGACGAATTGGAATAACGCGTCATTTTCGAAATTGGTAAATTGTTGTGCAAAATGCTGGGATGGATGAATATTAACACAACCATTATTTGTATGTCAATGAAAAATTTAACACACTTTCTAACACACACACACATACCCAACTTTTGTAGACCCCTGATGAGGGAGTACCGGTGGCCCCGAAACATGTCAAGAATTTTAACAATCAAAATTTTAATGTCAATATTTCTCAACCGTAGAATGGCCGTTATCCCTCCTTCACTATTAAATTAAAATCACAACAAGGTTGAAATGAAACATTTCATCTAATAATTGTAGGGCAAAGAGCTTTGCATCTTTTTTCATATAAATTTGAAATCTGGACGCCCAAAGCGGGGCTTCGTTCTGGTTTAAATTCTGTACCATCGTAAATTCGCACATTGCAGTCCTATTGACCGTGTCCGGTGGGCTCGGTCCGGTCTGGACTATTGGACTATTGGGGTATCGGACTATTGGAGAGTGAAACTGGCATTACGTTAACCGCTTCAAGCACACTGCCACGTATGCCTACATTTAGTGGCTTTGAATTATAATGATGCTCATTCACGAAAAGATGAAGATTCGATGGTGAATTATTCACTACAAAAATTTTCAACGACAAAAGGAAACCGTTTGATCATATGACTGCAATGACATTATTTGTTTCTATTATATAGTCGAAGTGTGTCATATGGTACTCTTCGTTCTGTATGTAATTCCGCGTAACTTCCGCCTATTTACGTTTTATACGAAAATATTTTTATATGCTACATGTGCCAATAGTATCGTTTAATAATTGTCTTAACCGCTTCGAGCACACTACCACGTACGTGTATGTTTAGTAGTTTTTAAATTATAAATTTTCGCTGGCGGAAGAAGCTAGTGCCACGAATCGCTGAAAATGATTTACAATATCATTAACAATTACGGTCAGAATAAAATGCATATCACGTATAACACAGATATAAAATTCGATAAATGCGGTACATGTTGCTCTTCAGTTCTACCCTGGAAACAATTTGAGAAATGTACGTTCCTTGTTAAGGGGCGTTTAATAAAGACGTGTCGGCACTCCTTCTACACGGACGTGGTACACGCTACACGCATTAGTAGAAAGCTACCCCTTAACAGTCTCGTGGGACACGTGACCGATGACACTCGCTTTCGCTCGATATTCACGAATTAGAACTCGTCAACTTCCGCAGGCGGCGCCGCCGTGGAAACATCATTTTCACATGAGAATGTCGCAGTGCGGATAACAAAGCTTATCTTTTACTTGGAAAACACTGCAAAATATTATCCTGGTGCAGTGACAAACAAGTGTACCTTCTGATGACTCGGAAAAATGCAAGGCGCACCCCGAAATTCGCAATAGTTTCGGAGATATCGGCAAAAATGTGTGGAAAAATCGTGAAAAGCGAGCCTAAAAAGAGGGTCAAAAATTAAATCTCTACCGATCGACTTGTAATTGTGCCAAATGAAAGGGGGTACGAGGAGACTTGAAAAAATCGAAACCGCATTAAAAAATTCGAAATAGCTTCCGAGATATGACTGAAAATCGAACATTTATATTGATTCAGGATATGCTCATCCTAGCTACGCTCAGCCTGCATTACAAATATGTTCAACTTTAGAAGACTAGTAAAGTTGTATACCAACGAAAAATAATGATGTGGAAGAAATAGAACAAGAATGGAACAGGGCTGGGCGAAAATGTATAACATATAGGGTAGGGGTTCAGCTCAGAAGTAGATAGATACTGGAGTAGTAATTGGAATGTGAGAAAACGGTTAGTATAAATTACTCTAATCACAGCCTTTAGCTCGCTATGATCCACGATAAAGAATAATCTCTAGTATCGTGGATAATAACGATTACCCAGGTCATACCACGAGGAGGCGCTGTGAATGATGACCCACCCCATACCCAAAACGATCCCATCCACCCAACCATTATTGCAAGCAATCATTCCAAACTATGTCATTGATCGAAACCATTTCTGCGCGGAAAAATGTGTTCGATAAGTGACTAATTTGGAATAAAAATTGACCTACCCGAGGAGAACAGTAGACAGGAGAAGCCTGTCTATTGTCCTTTACAAAGTCTAACGATAATTATAATTACAATGACAATGGGGGTGATACCTGTCGAATTTAATGTTAAAATGACGCTATAGTATGTTGTTTTTTACTATCTAGCTGTTGAGACTTTTGGATTTTTAGAGAGATTTACATACGCTTCTTCTGAAGGGAAAATTAACTGGTAAAAATGCAAAAGTGTTAGGCAATAATCCCTGTGAAAATAATTGAACATCATACTGTTGCTTTACATTTAATTCTTCTTAATTTATTACCTTTTAATTCATTAATTAAAAATCAAACCCCTATACATTACTTAGGAAAATTACCGCATTGATGCATGAGTTGAATACTATGAAGTAGTTAGTTAAACGCATAATATTAGTAGAAAAAACTCTATTATTTGCCTATGCAGAATGAGAGTCAAGTTATTTTCTATACGTGTTTCGGTTTTATGATCTGAAATTTAAGCATGTTCGTTGGCATATTATCGTTAACTGTTTTTATCATTGAAAATTTTAATTTTTAACTAGACGTGCGGTTAAATCTTTTCTACTCTGAAATATATATTTTAAGAGGAAATTATACGGCAAGCGTTTTTACGTAAATGGCTGAAATTTAAGAATTATAAGTTTTATAAATATCTATAAGGTTACAATTGCATATAATATTAGTAACCCTGAATTTGTAATAGAAAAAATCAGTTTCATCATATAAGAGTAATGCGAAAGCTGACATAGAAAACATATTGGGCGAATCAATAAAAGAGATTAAGTTATATTAATAATAATTAAGTAATTTAATAATAATAATTAAGTTTTATAAATATCTATAAGGTTACAATTGCATATAATATTAGTAACCCTGAATTTGTAATAGAAAAAATCAGTTTCATCATATAACAGTAATGCGAAAGCTGACATAGAAAACATATTGAGCGAATCAATAAAAGAGATTAATTGCAAAATTTCTGCAAAAACATGTAGAAATGAATAGTCAAATACAGAAACTCCCTCTGCATGCAACTACAAATTATAAAAAAGCTGAAACCGAAAAAGTACACTGAATTAATATCATCGGATCGTGTGGAAGAGTAACATAACATCTATCATAATATAATTCAATACCGTCCTACAAGGGATGCACACCGAATCTGAAACAAAAAGCAGCTTACATTTACGGCGTTGAAAGGAACGGATTGAAGAATGCAGACATCATACAGAAAGAAAAATTACCTGAAACCGATTACATATAAAGAAATTGAATCATGAATTGAATACCTCTGACAATAAACTTTTGTATGATCCAGTCAGGTAACTGTACGGAGCCTAAAACATAAAGCAAATTCGATTAATATTGTTGGGAAAAAATTAAGTTTATGCGCAAAGAAGTTTTACATCAAAGTAATGGTAAAAAAACAAGTAAGATCGTGTATTTGAATACCTCTGACAATACGTTTTAGCATGCGTCGATCGGGAATGTATATGAAACCTGAAACAAAAGCTTAGATTAATACGGTAAATACAAGTAAGATCGTGTATTTGAATACCTCTGACAATACGTTTTAGTATGCGTCGATCGGGAATGTATATGAAACCTGAAACAAAAGCTTAGATTAATACGGTTCGAAAAAAAGATTAAAAAGCAAAGATCTTACAAACACAAATGAAATTGTAAAATGTAGCTGTACAGTACCGTCGCTATTTTACAATATAAGAGCACCGCAACTTGAACAAAAAGCAGATTGGATTAATAAAGCTGAAAGAAAAGTGGATTAAACATTTTGTCTGCGGTAAAGGCCAAAAAGCAGACAAATTAAATATAAATTTTGATAACTTCATTAATTTGAAGTTTGTCTCTTAGAATGACTCTAATGAAAAACACCCAATGATATGTTTGCTACGTTTGTAAAAAAAATGAAAAAAGCCGACGATAATGGGCTCTTATGATTTGAAAGAATTCCGAAAAATCGACTAGTAACAAAGATTCATATCACGTCAACATTCGCAAGTAACGAACCGCGAATAAAAAAAAAAAAATAATAGCCTGCTGAAGCAGTGCTCAAAACGACTAAACGTATCGCGAACGCGAGCAGCCAGGAAAATTTAACTCACTAACGGCAACGTGTCATTTATCAACCTCCGAAGAGATTTGATAAACAACAGAATTATTAATGAGTTAAATTTGCGGCGCTATTTAATGTATCGGTCGGTCCCGTTTTCTACAACTTATTTTATCGCGAATCTAAACTTTATCTACCCTACACGGAAAAACGGAGAACGGATTTTTTTTTCGCGAACGCGAGCAGCCAGCAAAAATGAATTCACTATAATAAACATATAATTTCTCAATAACGTAATTATTAATGCGTGAATTCTGCGGCGCTATTTAATATATCGGTCGGTCCCGTTTTCTACGATTTATTTTATCGCGAATCTAAACTTTACCTACCCTACACGGAGAAACGGAGACGGATTTTTTCGCGAACGCGTGCAGCCAGGATAAATCAATTTATTCATTAAAACGGATTATTCCTTAAACCACAAATGTATTTAAGGAGTAATGCCATCATCAAATAAATCGATCCAACGGCGCATTTTGATTTTAACGAGCGATCGCGTACGCGTTTAGGACATGACGAGCATAGTGACTATCGTGGAAGCTAATCCCACGACGAAAGCCCTCTTCTCCGGGCCGCTTCGACTATTTTACAAAATAGCCTCTTCTTTCTTCGGACGTGCGTAAGCAAGTCCCCACTGTTCGGGAGTTAAAACAGGTATCAGTTTTACATCGATTCGTGCACTGCTTCGAAGGCAGAGACGGAATACTCAGTTGTGTCAATATAAAATAATGTCTCATATGTTAATATATTGTACATATAATAACATATGTGTCAATTAATGAGAAATATATACACATATATTTCTGATTAATATTTTTTCGTAGTGCAGAAGGCAAAATTCCGTCTTTGCGTTCGAGAGTGCACGCGTCGACACAAACGCTGATACTTGCCTTTCGGACACTAAGTTTGTACGGCATATGAACATTCGAGTGAAAAATTCGCGAGCAAGGGCTGACACGTAGGCACTGCCGAAATGAACTCTTTAATTTTGTCGTATAAAGTGCTACCGTGGGAGTAATACTTTATACTGTGGAATTAAAGAGTGAATTTTCGGCGGCTCGTACACGTGAACATTTAACCGAACTTCCCGGACAGTTCGAAATACGTACTTCCCTTGTGCAATGAAATACATCTCGGCAGTGCAATGAGGAACGTAACTTCATACGCATAGCACGATACTATGTGCTTTCGTAAGAAATTACATTCGCTCTTTTGTGCAATGAGATGTACTTCGTGTGTGCAATGTATACGTATTTCTGCTTAAAATTAAAGTAATTGCTACCTTATAACTAAGACTTAACTCGCGCGACCAATTATTAAGAAACGCGTACTGAGATCGGTACATTCATGAACGAAAAAGTAAAACTGCACTGAGCACAACTGCAGTGTGTTCAACAGTAATTGATATAACGCGATTTCGCAGGAAAAATAGATATGGTCGCGCGAGTTAAGTAAACCCAAGTATAGGCGAATCACTTTGAAATGTCTAGATTATTAATTATTAATTATGAATGACTAGAATCTGAGTGATAGCCTATCTTGGCCCTACCTACTTATAACTAAAATTCATCATTCACACGGAGAAAGTATGCTACCTGCCTGCCTAACGCTATATTTAAAAAGAGCAAAACATTCACACCAACACAATCA
The DNA here is from genome assembly GCA_033815515.1 of Cryptocheilus praepositus. NCBI lineage: Eukaryota > Metazoa > Arthropoda > Insecta > Hymenoptera > Pompilidae > Cryptocheilus > Cryptocheilus praepositus. The sequence goes on along the minus strand of JAWWQZ010000119.1, from coordinate 1,480,113 downwards.
CTCCACGGTTCTCACACAACCGCCCGGGTGCAAAATAGCCTAACCCTAGAGAGTACGTCCCGGGACGTCTCCGACACCCGAGCTCAAAACTGACTCTTACACTTATCAACTAGTACGTACCGATGCTGAAATCGATTGTAAAGTATAATGACCGAGCAAACTAACGCGTGACTCGACTTATTAAATATTCTGTACGACCAAGTGCCGTACAGAACTCTTTATTGGATATTTAAAAAAAGACGATATGTAGACCGTATGGACAACATATCGGCGTATTGAAGTACGCAATGAGATAATCTTTAATAATTGACGAAAAACGAAAAGCAATGGTCATTTTATGCTCTATCCGGCGTACAAGCCACAAACCACTACGCATTCATACAGTGGCATGTACGTCGGCAGTCATTATCACAATACAATCGCCAATCTACGCCTTAAAACTAAACCGTACTCACCGGTCTGCACCATGCATGTTGCACCTGGGCACATGCATGATTGCAGACCTTAGTGACATGAGTACGGGCAGAAAAAGAGTACAAACCGTGCTTGCTGAAAGAATCCTGAGCTAAGATTAGTAGTATGCTAATTGTGTACGTTTCTAAGCGGACTAATGTCTTGAAATGACTCGACTTTAATTTGATTTTATAATAAAAGCAAGATTTTCATGCAGTACTGACTCGACTTTAATTTAATTTCATATTGAAAGCAAAAGTTAGCATGCACTACTGACTCGACTTTAATTTAATTTCATATTGAAAGCAAAAGTTAGCATGCACTACTGACTCGATTGTTTGTTTTCATGTTTCTAACATGGAAAAACAAACTCCCTCAAGCGATCCCACCATAGAAGCGACTTTTCTATGTGATAGAAATATAACATACAATGTCACTCTATGACGGGATCTACTTGTCGCGAAATGCCACCTTGCTCATTAAACTAATTACAAACGAGCGCAAACGGTACGTTCTTAAAAACGAACATATTGACTCTACTAGAACGCGACTTTAACTTTATACTAAAAGCCGTAATTAAACAACTTTCAGTGCAAATTTTGACTCTACTTTATCAAAGCACTTTAAATTTGCGGAACTTTTTTTAAGTAAAACATCCAAACGCGACCGCGTACGCGAGCAAATGTATTAAATTGAAATTGAGCAAGGGAGGCCTATCCTGAGCTAATACACAAACATGAAAAATGAGCCTAACAAATGCCACTCACGAGTAGAGTTCTCGCATTGCGAAAAGTCTACTCGCGGTCACTATGCTTGCCATTGATAACCATTTCAAAGAATAATTACAACCAGTCACTCGTGCCGCTTCGGACCATTCGCCCTACGACATGGTTGAGTGACTGGAGGGACTTAAAAATTCACTCAGCCTGGTCAGCATACCACTGGAACACGCACCATCGACGGATCCTTGACCCTCAGTTCCTAGACCCTCAAGTTGTGCTGCATTCTGAACTGTGGGGTGAGGGCAGTCGATTTTGGACTCTCAAAGACCTCAGTTCCTGGACCCTCAAGTTCTGAATTCTGCATTCTGAACTGTGGGGTGAGGGCAGTCGATTTTGGACTCTCAAAGACCTCAGTTCCTGGACCCTCAAGTTCTGGATTCTTCATTCTGAATTGTGGGATGAGGGCAGTCGATTTTGGACTCTCAAGAACCACCAGATGGACAAGCCCAGGCATCATAGACCCTCAGATTGAACGACTTTCGGACTCCTTAGACTCCAGTCATCCATCCTCTCAGACAGGACCAGGCATCTTCTTGACGCACTGATTCTACTACGCGTTACGCCCGAAGTCATTTACGGATTTCGCGACCGAATATAATATTACCGGCGAACATGACTCTACTTTCGCGGACGAAATAATAATTGTGATTTTCGCGACCGAAAAATCTTAGTCGGCGCAACAACACTGACTCTACTATTATAATACGCGATCGCGGTATATGCGTTTCGGTGTACGTGTTCGCGACCGAGGTGTTTTAATAAAAAAAAAAAAAAAAATAAATAAATAAATAAATAAATAAAAATATTTTGCGGCGAGCAAACACTGACTCTAACGCGACGCGAAAAATATAGTTCGACCGAGGGGGACTTATAACGGCGAGCAAACACTGACTCTACTTCGCGTGATTCTACATTTTAATGCAAAGGGTTGAAGCTAAAGAGTCTGTACGACTCCGGGGAAATAACTTACTCGAAAGCAAGACTGACTTGACTCTAAGATCGCATTGCGCGCGATCACAATAATTTGAAGATTGCTCTATGACACATCCCATCTTTTACAATACAGAATTGCAAGTATAATGAACGAAATACGCGTTAAAAATGTCGAAAGCAAATTGTCTGAAGTGGGAAACGAATCATGAAGCTCAAGATATAAAAAGTTCGAAGTAAATTAAATAATTGACTAATAAATGGGATGTGTGATAGAACATTCTTATGCACTGACTCTAATTCGCGAGCTTCAACACACGCGGGTGGAAGCTGTCGAAATCGCGACGCGCGGACTTCGACACACGCGGGTGGAAGTGAACGATTTCGATTTCGCGGATGGAGATGACCGAACCGCGCGCGTGCCTCGACATTCGCGGATGGAGGCAATTACGTTCGAAATCGAGTATTCTAATTTCATTGAGATGTTTAAAACGCAACACTATTTATCGAATCTAAAGACCGACGAGGGGTCTCAAAGTTGCTGAAAGAAAGGGGAAGGGTAGCAAGAAAAAAGATGTACGCAGTTTTCTCAACGGACTTCTTTTTCTGTTACCGCGAATGCTGACGTGATTGTATAAGGAATGTGTTAATCGTTACAGAAGGTTAAGTGAAGCTACGTTTGACGAAAGTTCATTGACTCTAGTAGAACCATCTCATTGGGTGATCAAAACAAAACGCGAGTCGCAGCGGTTAGTCACTGTGATCCTTGATTCAGATGTAAACATCCGATTCGAGGATAACAGTGTCCGGGTCACACCGCGTGGAGGTCGCTGCGAGTTGTGACCTGTACGATTTTTAATATTTGGAGTAGGTACCATATAACGGACTATGCAATGATGTAATGCTAGCGGAAAGCGTTTAATAAAATACTTTAAACCACTGGAAATAGATGAAAGGTGGTGAAACAATTAAAGGAGGCAAGACAGGAGAAAGTCATGCGACGCATGCGATGATGTATGCATGGAATGAGTGGTCTGGTATTACAGTATGTACGAAAAATCAGAATGCGTGTGAACTAATGGAGTAATGAAATAGAGAATGTATAATAAGAAGAATTGAAGCTTACCACAGTACTATAAGCACGAAATGTGAGGAAGGCATCCGTATAAGCTATCAGGAGTAGGCACTTGTTGCTGCACCCCATGTGAGAAAACACTATTACTCGAACTGTCACTATGCATCGCACGTCAGTATGCACGGCATAAAGTTAAAAATTTATTATTAACAATCACTGTCAAAATCCACTACTAAAACACCTTGTTAATATTCAGATTTAATAGCATTGTTTGTATTAGGCGTCTGTATTAGTTGCATATAATCACTGTCACCAGTCAAAATTCACTACTAAAACACCTTGTTAATATTCAGATTTAATAGCACTGTTTGTATTAGGCGTCTGTATTAGTTGCATATAATCACTGTCACCAGTCAAAATTCACTACTAAAACACCTTGTTAATATTCAGATTTAATAGCACTGTTTGTATTAGACGTCTGTATTAGTTGCATATAATCACTGTCACCAGTCAAAATTCACTACTAAAACACTTTGTTAATATTCAGATTTAATAGCATTGTTTGTATTAGGCGTCTGTATTAGTTGCATATAATCACTGTCACCAGTCAAAATTCACTACTAAAACACTTTGTTAATATTCAGATTTAATAGCACTGTTTGTATTAGGCGTCTGTATTAGTTGCATATAATCACTGTCACCAGTCAAAATTCACTACTAAAACACCTTGTTAATATTCAGATTTAATAGCACCGTTTGTATTAGGCGTCTGTATTAGTTGCGTATAATCACTGTCACCAGTCAAAATTCACTACTAAAACACCTTGTTAATATTCAGATTTAATAGCACTGTTTGTATTAGGCGTCTGTATTAGGTGCATATAATCACTGTCACCAGTCAAAACTCACTACTAAAACACCTTGTTAATATTCAGATTTAATAGCACTGTTTGTACTAGGCGTCTGTATTAGTTGCATATAATCACTGTCACCAGTCACTATCAGTATGTGCAGTCAAAGTTAACTGTCATTGGTCACTGTTAATGTTCACGTCGGCACTTCACTTTCCTTTTGCACCGTAATAATGTGTAAATCCAATGCTATATTAGTAGGAGAGGCTATTCCACTGATGATTAAAGCAAGATCGAGCGTGCCGAAGCACCACATGTCACTTTACACCACCCCGGAAACTTTCGGTGTGACCTCTGCGGCCGACGACACGATACTGACCTTTTTCGGAAAGTGCGCATCGTGTCGGAGCAGGTCGTGCGCAATTCGCCCGATTTTCGTATCACTTTGCGCACAGTAAACAGAATGTCATGAAATGCTCTACACTTCTTAATTTATACATTATTTCAATCTATAGGGTTGTATATGCTAAAAATTCCATATCTGATAACAATCTACGCCCACTAATGCTACCGAATCGTGCAATTATTAACTTTTTATTCAAATCTGCTTTGAAATGATAAGTTTTAGTTCGCGTTCTTTATCACCGGTTTTCCTTAATATATAATAAACAAGATTGTTTACTAGCCTTGTAAGTTTATATGTTTTTGCATTATGTCAGTAACGATTGATATCGCTAATGTTCACCATATACACTTTGCGCACAATGAACAGAATTTGATGAAACGTTCTACACTTCTTAATTTATACATTATTTCAATCTATAGGGTTCTATATGCTAAAAATTCCATATCGGATAACAATCTACGTCCATTAATGCTAACGAATTCTGCAATTATTAACTTTTTATTTAAATCAGCTTTGAAATTATAAGTTTTAGTTCGCGTTTTTTTTTTACCGCCGATCTTCGTTAATACATAATAAACAATACTGTTTATTGGCCTTGTAAACTTCATATGTTTTTGCATTATGTCAGTAACGATTAATATTACTAAGGTTCATCACATAACACGGGTTTTTTAACAATCACCAACTGAAAGTAAATCATTTGACTTACTCACCTATATGAAATAAAAAAGGGTCGACACAGACTCAAAAAAATTCAAACTGCACCCCGAAATTCGCAGTAGTTCCGGAGATATCGGCAAAAATGTGTGGAGAAATCGTGAAAAACGTGCTCGAAAAAGGATAAAAGAAATGAAACTCTTCTGAACGATTGGTCCTTTTAGCAACTGAAAGGGAGTAGATAGAGATCGAAGAAAATTGTAATCGTGCCGAAAAAATTCAAAATGATTTTCAAGATACAGCCGAAAATATATGAAAAGATGCGAGTAAAACGGAAAGTAAATCAAGAATTTGTTTATGTTCACAAATTCACGAAAAAAAACCGCACACCAAAATCTGCAGTAGCTTCTGAGATATGACAAACATTTGTTTTTAGGAAGCTCGCCGCAATTATTAGAAATAAGATACGATCTATTTATACGTAGTTTATTCTATTAATTACTATCGTTGCAATATTTTCTTACCTACACTTAGTATCTACGATAACATGTGCAAAGTGCATTCGAATTTTCTGCAGTAAACTACCATTTTTAAACTCCTACACGTCACTTGATCTTGGCTTAAGCAGTTAAAAATTGATTTCTTCGCATGAACGTTCAGGCGAGATTCGAGTTCTCGGATTAAATGTTTCGCGAGGTCGGTGGGGCTGCAGTCATGTGCCGTTTTAATTGCTCTTTAATCAAGGTGTACCTCGTGCTGCCAAAGTTTCGTCTTTCCCGCTTCAAAATTGTGCACCAAACACAACACCGGTGGCAGCCTTAAGTGTACTCATTGCACTCACCTACTTTTCATTATCGCAGTACGTCGTTAGTGCAATGATCGTGGTACAGGAATAGATTTTATAGGGAAAGAACTTTTTCAAAATATCCGTGGTACGTAAAAGTCTGTGCGATTTCTTTTTTTTATCGACCGTTTAATTAAATGGAAGCAAGACTTTATTATTGGCGAATACCGGTCACCGGTGATTGAACGAAATTAAATTATTTAAAAGGTTGGAAGACGAGGAAAAATGAATCCGACATTTTGCGCTATGTACGCACCCTCTTCAAAGGCACACATTATTTTTAAGCATAATTAACAATATTGTTTTTAATATTACTAAATTATTATTGAATTATTTTTATGTAATGTCAATCATTTTATTTTGATTTGATTATCAGTGACCAACGGCAAATCTCATTTTATTTTCGTTCTCGCAATATATTGCTCCAAATTATCTTTCGTCACGTGAAAAATTATGTATTAGCAGTTTTCTTTAAAAAATTCTCATTGTCTGCTCGGTCTGCTCGGTGTGTGCTCAGTATGAATCTATGTATTATATATGTTCTATGAATAAGTTGGCATACACAATAATTGGCCGACGATCAAACGTTATATCAAGTTAAACAAACGGGTGTCTCTCCATTGTAAACATAGTCTTACACGAAAAATAGTGTAAACAGTTCTACATAGGTCCGCCGTGTCAAACTGTTCAGTCGAATGTTGTTCAAGCAAATGGGCAATTATTGCGTGAATATCGTATGTATGCATTTACCAGTTATTTATTCATTCATTTAATTCGCGTCTAATGTCAAAACGTTGGGGTTTTAAAGAATAAAACGTGAATACGTGAATTAACTACATCCGCCAATTAAATTTACATCATTATATTCTTACATACACCTGTACAATTGGTAAAGACCTAATCAGATAATAAACGTAACAAGGTGAAAACATGTAAGTTCCGTACCATCGTTTTTACAACGGAAAAGTACTTATTAAATCAAGAACTGACCGGCTATCATTGAGTTATCGGAAACAATGCGCTTCTATGATCGCGATGGATAATTATACACGGTTGTTACACGTAATGAATATATACAGCTTACTATGGGAGCTTCGGACGAATAATAATGCGAAGCAATTGATACCGCAATTGAAAGCGATCCAGATCGCAACAATAATTGGTGTTAAATTTACAGTCACGCATCGATAAGTCTGAAATATCCATAAAACATTTTTTAAAGGGAAAGCTTCATATAGTGAGGAAAAGTAAAAAAAGTAAACAATATTTTGATACCTTTCCAAATGAACTAAGAACGTCCATAGGAAAAGGTTTCGAAAATTTAATTTTTATTTACACGAAAATAAGTTGCCTATTTTTCTTTAAACAAGCTTCCATTTTCGGTATCGAAAAAAAAGCATAGTGTTAATGGCTAACGTGTTAACACTTTGACTGCCATGGTGGTCATCGGTGACCGGCGTAAAAGGTCACACGAAAAATTCAAAAAATACCCAATCGGTCGCATTTATAATTTTGTAAATGCAATTAATATTAGATAGCGATTCAATTCTTTGGTCTCCGATACCTTCGTATTATTTTCGCTTTGCACAATTCAATCGTATTCTGTAGTACTTCATCCCGTTGCAGTTTTAACCCTTAGCGCTCCGGCACATTTTCGCAGCGGAACGAGTAAAACGGAGTTTTATTTTAAGTGAGAAGAATTACACGTGCTTGTGAATGTTTTTAATTATATTTACTTTATACATGTGCAGTTTCTTCTTGCAAATGAAAGATAAATTTAAAATGTTGTAATTCACCATGGTGTGATATCTTTGGAAACAATCTCCCATGAGCATCCTGGGTTTACTTGGGCAAGTGTCACAGTAATCACTTGTTTGACGTTTGCCATCCTTTTGTTTCCTTGTAGGAGACACTACACAGTCCCTCTTTTATGTAGTATAATTTCGGAACCACTATTCGAAGTGTCAGAATTATAATCAACATTGTCTTTCGCAATACCTTTTAACACTTGAAAATCAAACACGTCTTCACTACCACTCAACTCTAAATTCTCATTATAATAATTATTTTTCTCCATGTTGCTCACTATAAAAAAGGTCAAAAAATGGTTTAATCGTAACAGTGCAGAGACTGATCACGTTTTAACTACAATTATCAATTGTCAACGCCGACGATACCGCAGCATTTTAAGCGCAATCATGTTAAAAACATTCGGCTCCGCAGCGGAGCCTACGGAGCGCTAAGGGTTAATATAGTAAAATACGCATGGCAGTCAAAGTGTTAATGTGACGCGCGGCGTTCGTTCTTTAAGTGATATAGGTAGATCGAGAGTCGGCCAACGCCTGTTCGCAATAAGATCAAGTATCCGGGAAGCCGTTGATTGCTATTGATCGCCATGAATCGCCACTGTCATTGTTATCTATACTTTCCATTCATTTAACTCAATCTCAACGTATTGCACCAATGAATAACGAAATATCCCGTATTTGGCTTTGATCACAGTCCTTTGATCACTAGTTATTACTCACTGATGAGTGGCGGGTGCAGTTTTTTTTCGTAATTTTCTACGTGAACATAAAGTAACGAATATGGGATTATCGATGCGGCCGAATAATGGACATCATGTGGAGCACGTATATGAGTCAATAATTTCATATTTAATTCATTTAATTACACCGAGATGGGACTGCACTGAACCTTGTGCGCAACTAAAAAGTGATTCCTACATGAGCGTTTTCATCTCGAGTAATTAAAATCATTAAAATCACCTCTATTTGCACCGCCGCGCGTTGTACAATATTAAAAACTATTCTGGGGAAAAGTAATAGTGTTATGACAGATTATGTGGATTGTCTTTCTTCTTGTAATAAAGAGGCCAACTTTAATGTAAATAATGGATATTTTTCACAAGATATTTTGGAGAGTCAATTTTGTCGATGCATTTATTTCAGTTGTCAATCGAAATTGATATAGCATCTAATACATCTAGCACTAATATAGATATTTTGTTCTCCGTGGAAGAACTCCGAAGCACGTTTCTCAATTGTCGAGATTATCTTTTCGTCTTTTATCACTAATTTTACAAACTCCATTTTTTGACGATGCGTTTTTTTCGATCGTCCATCGGAATTCGTCGAGAGCGAACGCTGCGCACATACTTTGTTTCACGTTTAAGAAGGCCGAGACACGCGTCGTTTTATTTTTGGTTGAGCCAGGGGTTTGAAAGCAAAGCTGGGTCAACGATCGACACTACGGGGTAAGACGGTGCCGTGTCGGACTGATTTTCTCGCTCGCGCAATTTCCCTGATAAATGAAATTTCCGGCTTGTTAGCCGGTGCTCGCGGCCTATTGCAACGGAAAAATGCTCGCTAACGACATCAAGAGAGAGAAAGAGAGAAAGAGAGAGAGAGGAAGAGAGAGAAGCCGGCGGAGTAGGGGGTTGACACTTTTCTTCCGGTAATTTATTAATTGCACGCTTCGCGTTACATCGACGTCCACCGTTCCTCCTATCCAAGAAAAAATTAATGTCCAGAAATAGACGCGAACGTAACTTTTGCTCAAACCACTCTTTTTTCTCCCATAAATGAATGCCGGAAAATTATTTATGTTTATCATGGCGCATATCCGTAACTGACAATCAAAATAAACTTAAAACCAATTTAAATGGAAATTAGTTCAAATTAGTCGGAAATATTTATTCCTTTGGAGAGGACAGGTGCATAGTATTGAAACGTCGGATATGATAAAAATATGTGTTGAGTTGTTAATTTTTTAATTGTCTTAAATTAATTGGATTATCAGCAGTCGATACACGCCGACATTAAATATCATTTTTGTTACACTGGATTAAACGGTCGATACAACTTTCGTCTACGTAAAATAATCTAGTAAAAACACAATTTTTCCGAAAAGTAATAAGAAATCGCGAACATTATTCTCGTAGTTACAGTAGACTCGCGTATATCATTCTTAAAATTAAAATGCATAAATATAACGTATCTAGGACTGAGAAATGCAAATAAAATGCACATTGGGAACCACGGGGTTGGATAAAAGACTAGTGGAAATAGAAAGAAGAAAGGGAAACCGAATGATCATGATCGTTAATGATACTTATTGACGAAGTACATGTCGATGGCAAAGACGATCGAGGCGAGAATCGCGAAGAAGCCGCTCGATATCATCTGATCGCTGTATTGTTCCAAATATCGGGAGATCAGATTGTTCGGGAAGTCTGTCCAATCGCGAATTAGCACGAGGCCGGCTGCGCAACAAAGAATCGCCTCCATGCCGGTGAACATTAGGGCCTGTAATAGAAAAAAAAAATATATATATATATATGTAATATTTTTTCCATTAAGAAACCATCTTGTCAAATATACATAACTTTTTTTAACTATAGCTTTATAGCCATAGAATGGACTTGCAGTGCCATCCTGCCATTCATTTGTCTTACCATTCATTCATCCATACATATATAATTTTTTTTAACTAAGCTACTATTCTCCTATTTTAGTTATTTTCTTGACGTGTTTCGGGACAAACAAAAGTTCTACATTTGATTTATGAAAATACGTATTTCAAATATTTTAAAGAGGTTGAAGTGCAGATGAAAGAAAACGAAAACGGTATAAAAGTCTCACCATCTTCTTCTCTACTTTTTCTCCAAGCAAGTGGCCGAGTATAAGAATGGCGTTTATCAGTACCGAACTGCACAATGCTGTGTAAACGATCGCGACGTGGTTGATGTCCTCTTGAGGTATGTTGTTGAACGGATCGACTATCAGTCCGATCGAGATGACACACAAGACCTATCATCACATTCCATTCTTTTTATATTCTACTGACAGTTCTTTGTCTCAACCTATATCTCGGAATATGGGTCTTTTCCCATTCCAGGTCATTTGTTTTTCCCAAATTTCAATCAATAAATTATGTATCCAACCAATGTATCATGATTAAAATTTGCACATTTTTCATAAAAGAAGGAAAATATTGCCCGTTTCTCGAAACATATATATTTAGATAAGGAACATTTTTTTTTGCTTCTCCAGTATCAGCAATAATCGTATTTATGAAATTTAAGATGATATTTTTTCGGCGTTCTATATTCCGCTGTATACATCAACGCAATTATAACATATTTAAGCGTCGCGATATGAAAAAGAATCTTTTTCTCAGAACAGTAAATATATAAAAGACCAGGATTAATAACATGAACATTTTGAAATCTCTGTCAGCAAAAAGAACTTCTCTTACCAATTCGATGACTTTACAGAAAAACGGCGCCTCATGAAGGTATCCTTTGAATCTCGAGCAGAAATTCGTTGTTCCATTGTCCTCCGACATTTTCAAACTTCGATCTTCCTTTATCGTAGCCACACTCGTCTTACAATTCGCTGTGTATCAGGATCTTGCTCGAAATTACACGCGGAGAACCGAGTTGGTTTCCGAGTTCTACTTCGTACACTGAAAATCGAACGATGGTATCGGTTAAAATGAGGGACAAGATAATACAAATAGTTCCGATAGTCTTTCAAATTGTATTACTTCCGAAATGTCACTAAAGCGCGGATGTCAGGTGCCGGTAGTATATCTGACTGCTTCTTAACGCTTAACGAACTAAATCAAAAGATTTCCGGACTTTAAATTAAATCGCTGCGTGATCACCAAATATATGTGGAGTGCGATTTTGAGTTTGTGTGAATATGTGAAAGTAAATGCATGAGAGAGATAGAATGTCCTGTGAAATATTTTCGATTCCTGTGATATTTGATCATTAATATCGCGATGCCACAGGTAAACTATTTGGTAGTTCTGTCATCTATGACATAATGTAAGTTGTGTGGTTGTTAATATACAAGAGACCAGATTTAATAGTACAGTATATAGTTTGAATAATAGAGTAAAATGCGAAGTGAAAGAGAATAGAGTTGAAAAGAGCATTTTGTGTTCGTTTCCGTTAATATTTATTTTTGTATTTCGTTAAAACAAGATGTACGGTTGGCTAATTGTTAACACTTTGACTGCCATAGTAGTCATCGGTGACCGGCGCAAAAGGTCTCACGAAAAATTCAAAAAATACCCAATCGGTTGCATTTATAATTTTGAAAATGCAATTAATATTAAATAGTGATTCAATTCTTTGGTCTCTGATGTCTTCGCATTATTTTAATTTTGCACAATTCAATCATATTCTGTAGTACTTCATCCCGTTGCTGTTTTAATATAGTAAAATACGCGTGGCAGTCAACGTGTTAATATGTGTCATGCCCAACTTTGAATACAGGATCGTTAGATTTATCCATGGCAGTCCACATCTCAATGTACTAGTTTAATCGCGTTACAGATTATTGCAGATATACCTTAGAATTACTAGGGCGAAGAAGCGTGTCGCAAATCAATCTGACGAGCTGTGAAAAACTCGTTGCACTTGGAATGTCACTGTATTACGGTTAGCGAAGATTCTTTTGTTTGAACGCGACGTTAAGGCGTTGTCTCTTTTGAAAACGGGCGCCAGTGCGTAGTTGAGTGCTTAGTCCAATGTCGACTATTCGTCGGTCACAATAGACTGTCGTGTGATGAGCTACGTTGGGCACAGTAAAATCCCCACTTCCTTTTCGCGTAAGTGCATTTAATTCGCAATTGGAATCATTTCTGGCCCTCAACCTTAGACTCTGCCTGATGTTACGCTCGCTGTCTTCTGTCCTTCCTCGGCGATATCACGATGCAATTTGAATTGCCAGTGCCATTTCCCTTCTTTGTAAACCTGCTTTTGTTCATTTCGGCTTTAGTTTAGTTTCGACGAATGTCTTCTCGTTGTAAAACATATCTACCAGAACGAACGAAACCCTAATGCGCGCGTTGTTCTTGCGAACAATTATACTAAAATAATTTTTAACAGCCAGCATAATTTCGGAGGGTAAAGGTAAATCAGGGTATAAGATCTTTTTAATTTAACCACCATTTCACCGTCATATATAATTTAATTCGATGGAAAGTGCACAATTGAATTTATAAATATCTACGATCTGGCTTTTGAAAACTGAAAATCAAGTAAAATCAAGAGCGTTGGGTTCATTATTAGTTTAGTTTTGACGAATGTCTTCTCGTTGTAAAAGATATCTACCAGAACGAACGAAACCCTAATGCGTGCGTTGTTCTTGCGAGCAATTATACTAAAATAATTTTTAACAGCCAGCATAATTTCGGAGGGTAAAGGTAAATCAGGGTAAAAGATCTTTTTAATTTAACCACCATTCAACCATCATATATAATTTAATTCGATGGAAAGTACACAATTGAATTTATAAATATCTACGATGTGCCTTTTGAAAACTGAAAATCAAGTAAAATCAAGAGCGTTGGGTTCATTATTAGTTTAGTTTTGACGAATGTCTTCTCGTTGTAAAACATATCTACCAGAACGAACGAAACCCTAATGCGTGCGTTGTTCTTGCGAACAATTATACTAAAATAATTTTTAACAGCCAGCATAATTTCGGAGGGTAAAGGTAAATCAGGGTAAAAGATCTTTTTAATTTAACCACCATTTAACCATCATATATAATTTAATTCGATGGAAAGTGCACAATTGAATTTATAAATACCTACGACGTGGCTTTTGAAAACTGAAAATCAAGTAAAATCAAGAGCGTTGGGTTCATTATTAGTTTAGTTTTGACGAATGTCTTCTCGTTGTAAAACACATCTACCAGAACGGACGAAACCCTAATGCGTGCGTTGTTCTTGCGAACAATTATACTAAAATAATTTTTAACAGCCAGCATAATTTCGGAGGGTAACGGTAAATCAGGGTAAAAGATCTTTTTAATTTAACCACCACTTAACCATCATATATAATTTAATTCGATGGAAAGTGCACAATTGAATTTATAAATGTCTACGATGTGGCTTTTGAAAACTGAAAATCAAGTAAAATCAAGAGCGTTGGGTTCATGATTAGTTTAGTTTTGACGAATGTCTTCTCGTTGTAAAACATATCTACCAGAACGAACGAAACCCTAATGCGTGCGTTGTTCTTGCGAACAATTATACTAAAATAATTTTCAACAGCCAGCATAATTTCGGAGGGTAAAGGTAAATTAGGGTAAAAGATCTTTTTAATTTAACCACCATTTAACCATCATATATCATTTAATTCGATGGAAAGTGCACAATTGAATTTATAAATATCTACGATATGGCTTTTGAAAACTGAAAATCAAGTAAAATCAAGAGCGTTGGGTTCATTATTAGTTTAGTTTTGACGAATGTCTTCTCGTTGTAAAACATATCTACCAGATCGAACGAAACCCTAATGCGTCCGTTGTTCTTGCGAACAATTATACTAAAATAATTTTTAACAGCCAGCATAATTTCGGAGGGTAAAGGTAAATGAGGGTAAAAGATCTTTTTAATTTAACCACCATTTAATCATCATATATAATTTAATTCGATGGAAAGTGCACAATTGAATTTATAAATATCTACGATGTGGCTTTTGAAAACTGAAAATCAAGTAAAATCAAGAGCGTTGGGTTCATTATTAGTTTAGTTTTGACGAATGTCTTCTCGTTGTAAAACATATCTACCAGAACGAACGAAACCCTAATGCGTGCGTTGTTCTTGCGAACAATTATACTAAAATAATTTTTAACAGCCAGCATAATTTCGGAGGGTAAAGGTAAATCAGGGTAAAAGATCTTTTCAATTTAACCACCATTTAACCATCATATATAATTTAATTCGATGGAAAGTGCACAATTGAATTTATAAATATCTACGATGTGGCTTTTGAAAACTGAAAATCAAGTAAAATCAAGAGCGTTGGGTTCATTATTAGTTTAGTTTTGACGAATGTCTTCTCGTTGTAAAACATATCTACCAGAACGAACGAAACCCTAATGCGTGCGTTGTTCTTGCGAACAATTATACTAAAATAATTTTTAACAGGCAGCATAATTTCGGAGGGTAAAGGTAAATCAGGGTAAAAGATCTTTTTAATTTAACCACCATTTAACCGTCATATATAATTTAATTCGATGGAAAGTGCACAATTGAATTTATAAATATCTACGATGTGGCTTTTGAAAACTGAAAATCAAGTAAAATCAAGAGCGTTGGGTTCATTATTAGTTTAGTTTTGACGAATGTCTTCTCGTTGTAAAACATATCTACCAGAACGAACGAAACCCTAATGCGTGCGTTGTTCTTGCGAACAATTATACTAAAATAATTTTTAACAGCCAGCATAATTTCGGAGGGTAAAGGTAAATCGGGGTAAAAGATCTTTTAAATTTAACCACCATTTAACCGTCATATATAATTTAATTCGATGGAAAGTGCACAATTGAATTTATAAATATCTACGATGTGGCTTTTGAAAACTGAAAATCAAGTAAAATCAAGAGCGTTGGGTTTATTATTCGTGCAGGATTCCATTGTTTTCATTTGCGTTGTCGCTTAAAGCTCATCGTAGATTACGAGGGTCTTCTTCATTTACGTTAAGAAAAGCGCGGCGGCGGTCGATTCGATTTCATGGCATGCCGCGAAAGCACGGGGGTGAAAAAATAAGGATGACGTTTACGAGCCGCAGTGATTTCTTTCATCACGTCCGACGGTGAATCAGAGGCGGGAAATATTTCGCCATGATGTTCTACATTTTGAGATGAATTACTGGGCTCAATTATTTTCTATGGTTATTATTGCGGACAAATAGGCGGATGTAATCTATTAACATTTCTTTACCCATTAATTGAGCCGTTTATTTTGAAAGTGGCCTAACTCCGTTTTTTAATATTTTCCGGTTACCATGGTTACATGTACAAATTCATGTTATTTATCAGTAAATGTTATTTATCTCGATTTGAAGATAAATGGAGTTAGGCCACTTTCAAAATAAACGGCTCAATTCTCTCTCTCTCTCACCTTCTGTCTTTTGCGAGTTATCAAACATGCGATAAATTTACTGCAAATGAGGTGTTTCACAAGCTTGTCAGAACTTAGATAAAAATAATGTGTCCCGTTTTAATTTTTAAATCTTTCAATCTTCAAACGCCTATCAAAATGCTGGTTAATTTAGAGTCTCCTTCGCTTGTCAGTGAACTCGGGAAAGAATTCGTAGACGACCGCAATTTCTCGTAGGCCGAATGAAAAAAGTGTCACGTGCACTTATAGCACCCACCCACGTTCATTTCTCCGTCACACTTAGCTCTTTCTTTAATTGATCGTGATACTCATTGCCAGAGCTTCCGAGTACAAATCTTCCACCTATCTTTCTATAGAACTTTTTTCATGATTATTCCCTTCCTCAGTCTATCTTACGTTGCTTCAGAGTATTCACTTCCCAGATATTATAATTTGTTTCCAGGTAAATCGGTTTTCTTTTAACTTTTCTATTTCATTATATGTTTCCGATATCGTAATATCTTCGTACGTGTACTATTTTCATGGCTTTATATTTAGTTGTAGATATGCGACGTTGGAACACATGCCTTCGCTCTGTTGTTAATCGATTTTGTCGGCGTTTCTGTTTATTTACCGTCTGCCTGTTCGTAGGTCAATTTAAATAACTGTCGATTTGTATGTCTATCAGTTTGTCGTATCAATACCTATTTCTATTGATCCTTCGCTACGTTTTATTCTCTCTGTCGTATGCCGCCACTGTCGTTACGCCGCCATCACATTTCTGACACATTTCTGACACATTTCGCGAGATTGAACGTGGGTGGTATCTTCTATGGTGAGGAAAGATCCAATAATTCGCGTGACGTGTATTCTTTCAATTGTCAATACACTCAACGAAACGTAACTACGAAATTACATGTTTAAAAGGTTATTATATATAGTGTAAGCAAAGTTCTTAAAAATGTACATATATAATATTTAGCAGAATATTATATATGTAAATGGAAAATACCCAGGTACATTTTTCAGGCGTCATAAGTCTCCAATCGTGACAAGAAAATGACGAGTTTCTCGAGTTCAATAATAATTCTTATAATTCCGTCATTTGAACGCTCCTTCATTCGTATCTCTAATTTCTGCCCCCGTCTCTGTATTTACGAGTATGGGTGGGTAAGCTAACTGAAAGTGTCCGAAATGATACTCTAAAATATAAGTAAATTATTTAATGAAAATTACATGGAATTTTCATATATAATATTTAACGAAATATTTCATAGAAAGGAGATTTTCTATTATGTATAACACCCAGGGAAGTATTTAATGGAAATGGAAATGAAAATTTGCGAAATATCGTAAGTAACTTTCGATACGCCTGAGGTGAAATTTTTCGAGCGTCATAAATCCCCGGGCCTGAAACGAAAATGACGAGTTCCCCGAGTTCAAAGATAATTCTGGTAATTCCGTGATTGGAAGGCTCTTTCATTTCTCTAATTTCTGCCCCCGTCTCTGTATTTACGAGTATGGGTGGGTAAACTAGCTGAAAGTGTTCGAAATGATACTCTAAAATATAAGTAAATTATTTAATGAAAATTGCATGGTATTTTCATGTATAATATTTAATGAAATATTTCATGGAAAGGAGATTTTCTGTTATGTATAACACCCAGAGAAGTATTTAATGGAAATGGAAATGAAAATTTGCGAAATATCGTAAGTAACTTTCAATACGCCTGAGGTGAAATTTTTCGAGCGTCATAAATCCCCGGGCCTGAAACGAAAATGACGAGTTCTCCGAGTTCAAAGATAATTCTGGTAATTCCGTGATTGGAAGGCTCCTTCATTTCTCTCATTTCTGCCCCCGTCTCTGTATTTACGAGTATGGGTGGGTAAACTAGCTGAAAGTGTTCGAAATTATACTCTAAAATATAAGTAAATTATTTAATGAAAATCACATGGAATTTTCATATATAATATTTAACGAAATATTTCATGGAAAGGAGATTTTCTGTTATGTATAACACCCAGTGAAGTATTTAATGGAAATGGAAATGAAAATTTGCGAAATATCGTAAGTAACTTTCAATACGCCTGAGGAGAAATTTTTCGAGCGTCATAAATCCCCGGGCCTGAAACGAAAATGACGAGTTCCCCGAGTTCAAAGATAATTCTGGTAATTCCGTGATTGGAAGGCTCCTTCATTTCTCTAATTTCTGCCCCCGTCTCTGTATTTACGAGTATGGGTGGGTAAGCTAGCTGAAAGTGTCCGAAATGATACTCTAAAATATAAGTAAATTATTTAATGAAAATCACATGGAATTTTCATATATAATATTTAACGAAATATTTCATAGAAAGGAGATTTTCTGTTATGTATAACACCCAGGGAGTATTTAATGGAAATGGAAATGAAAAATTGCGAAATATCGTAAGTAACTTTCGATACGCCTGAGGTGAAATTTTTCGAGCGTCATAAATCCCCGGGCCTGAAACGAAAATGACGAGTTCCCCGAGTTCAAAGATAATTCTGGTAATTCCGTGATTGGAAGGCTCCTTCATTTCTCTAATTTCTGCCCCCGTCTCTGTATTTACGATGACTATGGGCGGGCAAGCGAGCAGTTGTCATCCCGAGGGCATGCGGGTTTCTTTAATAATTCATAGCTCTCTCCCTGTCGCATTCGATACTTGCCAGCGTCTCTCGTTAAACCGTCCGCGCCGCGCAACGAGCCTTCGGAAAAGCGGCGGTGAAAGCTTTCCCTCTTTCTCTACTTCCTTTTCCATCTCTATTTCTCTTCGGCCCGCTAATTAGAGCTTTCACTCCGCTTACGGCACGCCGACAAGACGGCGGTCTGTACTTTGCCGCTGTAAACGTATTACCGAGCCTGTCGGCGCGCTTTTTGTCCGGCGACCTGTTTCTCCGCACACAAACGCCATTTGTGTTTGCCGATTCACAAATAAAATTGAGGAACCGTCAGCGTGCCCCGCACGCGAAGCTTCTATGTTCGACTCTTCCCCTAGAAAGCTTCGATTCTAACACGCCTTTAACTATAAGCCTCGCACACTTTTACGCCCCTTTTCGCTCCTGTCAACGGATTTATGCGTTTGGCCAAAGTTATCGATGTGCATTCATGCATCTATGTCAGTATTTTTTGCATAACGGATCGTATTAAATCGTGTTATAGGAAATAACAAAAAAGAACCACTTGAGACATTACTCTCTTGCTTTGAACTGATCTCTTTGCTTTTAATAAAGTACACCACCCACCTCCCACAGAGAATGTTTCTCGGTCGTCAATCCGTTTATGTCTCATCTTATGATATCCTGGCTCCGTTGTACGTGCGCGGTCGTAAGTGTGCACTCAAAAACATCCTTCATAATGGTAACCGTATGCAAACTACCCGCCTGCTGCATATCATGCGAGTCCCTGACTCGTGTCATTTGATCATCAAACGTCGGAAGTTTTTGTACTGCCATTACTATTACTACTCTCTGTATAGAGTATCTGCCCACTCGACTGACCTCCGTACCGAGGGCAAAAGTTTCACCGTTGGCCCTGACTGCCAGACAAGATCAGAGATTGATAGGGAGAAACAATTTAGCCGTGCAGTTTATTATTTCGTATGCCGCGGAAAATTGTTCGTCTTACCGCCTTGCCAGCTGCTGCTATGCTACATAAGATGCTATCCTTTATTCCTTCTTTTAAATTTCAAGACTCGGCAGACACGGTCGCATTTCTTTCTTTTCTTCCTTAACTACATATATGAGAATATTGATAAAATTGATTGCCAAATTTCTTTTTTCTCTTACCGGTTACATATACAACACAATAAACATCAATGAAGGATACGAAATCGTCAAATATTATCTGTAAGCGTCTGTTGCCAGAGGGGAAAAGGTTTTTCTCATTAAATTTTGATTCGGCGTGGTGCAAATGAATTCCATGGACGCCAGTGCAGCCATCCTGCATCGCAATGTTATTTAGTGCATGCACATGAATAACAATCCGCGGAATGTGCAATAACGCCGCCTGGGCGCCGGTATCATCTCGCTGCTTCTCCTGACCTAATTTCAAGCAGGCGCGAGCTCGATCGAGCTGAATTGATTAGGGCTCTTTAGACGCGAGCAAATGACGAACTGATTCAATTCGCGATAAGTCGACTCAACAGGGGGCAGTTATAAATTTAACCGTTCTATTTTTATCATTTCTTTCAACAACGTTATCTGTGAAGTTTATACGACATCTAAAAAAATGTTATTTGAAGTTCAATTAGAAGCGTCGCTAACGAAGTTGTAGATAAATGACTTTGTGTGTCAAGCGAAACAAGGTGTGAATACTCGAATTTTCAAGCTTTCTTCATGACATGAAGAGACGCGGTAAAAGAAAACTGAGTTACCAAAAAAGGGTGCAGTGAAGAGAGGTTTGCAGCTTTGGGACGCACATCATTCGCATCAAATTACGTCATGAGAAGACGAAGCGCGTTCGGAAAGAGAGAAATTTGATAATACATCAATTTTCGTGGACTCTTGAAGAGGGTTCACCAGTGGGCCCGTCACCGGTCGAATTACAGCAATAAAGTTCTATAGCGAGGATTTTCCACGAGAAAAGAGCTGTATATTCCTTAACACTTTGACTGCCAAGCGTATTTTGCTATGTTAGAAACGCGATGCGATGAAATACTGCGGAGCATAATTAAATCGTGCAAAATAAAGGTAATGCAGAGTTGTTAGAAGCCAAAGTATTGAAGCACCATTCCAATATCAATTGCGTGACAAATAGTCATTGCGAATTTTTTGCATTTTTTGTAAAATCTTCTGCACCGGTCACCGATGACCACCGTGGAAGTCAAAGTGTTAACATGTGGATTGCCAAGCGTATTTTGCTATGTTAAAACCGAGATGCGATGAAATACTGCGGAGCATAATTAAATCGTGCAAAATAAAGGTAACACAGAGTTGTTAGAAGCCAAAGTATTGAAGCACCGTTCTAATATCAATTGCTTTTACAAGATTGCAAATGGGCTTGATTGCGAATTTTTTGCATTTTTTGTAAAATCTTTTGCACCGGTCACCGATGACCACCGTGGCAGTCAAAGTGTTAACATGTGGATTGCCAAGCGTATTTTGCTATGTTAAAACCGCGATGCGATGAAATACTGCGGAGCATAATTAAATCGTGCAAAATAAAGGTAACGCAGAGTTGTTAGAAGCAAAAGTATTGAAGCACCGTTCCAATATCAATTGTTTTTACAAGATTGCAAATGGGCTTCATTGCGAATTTTTTGCATTTTTTGTAAAATCTTTTGCACCGGTCACCGATGACCACCGTGACAGTCAAAGTGTTAACCATCTAGTAAATGACAATACGATGCAGTTGAATGAGTACATGGCGATTTACAGCGATGCGAACCACTGATATTTTCACCGAGCGATTGCGGGGACATACCGGTTTGCAGTTGAATGAGTACATGGCGATTTACAGTGATGCGAACCACTGATATTTTCACCGAGCGATTGCGGGGACATACCGGTTTGCCACGCGTTGTGAAACTGGTACCGGCATTACATGACGAAAAAGTGTCTTAAACGGGCGAAGACTCGGTCTATATGGCAGTCTATATGGCAGTCTGTATGGCGATCGAAGGGTGACGCAAAGTGCCCCCACGTGCTCTTGACGTCCGGCGCACGTTTCCCAGTCATTCAACCCACGGTTGATAACGCGAAAAATCCACCGGTTCATATTACGTCATATTTTCCATCCATTCAGTTCCATCCGACTGAATCGACGGCGACGTTTTCCATTGAACATGCGACGGAAGTTATTATCGCTGCGGGACCTATGTAAGCAAGCGTGCCTTTTATGTCCGGGCGGATTAAGAAAGAGCAAAAATCGAGATATCTATATATATATGATCTACTTCTCGATTATACATTAATAAGAACAATAATCTTTTAGACATTATAAATGTCATATAATATATATGAAGTATTTCATCACACAGATACTTTATAAATTAACACGTAATGTTTGATTCCGTTATTCTTGGACAGATATAGAATAATTATAGATTTTTCTGCTCAACCTTGTATATGTGGTGTGTAAAGCTCGTCCCCGTATTGGTTTAACTTTTTATATAATCTGTAAAAAGTAAAGCATAAAAATCTATAACTGTCCGATGACATTAAACGTAGTCAAGTATGCGATATCTTTCTTTAAATATACACACGGACAGACATTTTTTTACATAAACATAAACGGAGTCCATTTCTTTTATGCGACATTTTCATAATATTACGTGAGAGAATATGACAAAAATTATGACGAGTGTTCGTGCGTGGGTAGATGTTTATGTGGGTAGATCATAAAACGCAATGGTACAGATAAGAAAGTCTAAAAGAAGAGGCGTTTCGAACGATTGATTGATCTGATGGAAGGGAGGGCGCAGATAATTGAAGTTTTACCGTATTGCTTGCTTAACTATCGGAATATGCCACATGCTTCATTGATTCATTCGCGCTGGCATTCGGTGCTCAATTAAATTGATTCGCGAGCATCATTTAACGAAGTCGTAAAGCTCTAATCTAAAGCCTAATTATTCGCCATTGGTCGCGTTGAACGAACCTTTTGTTGTCTGCCTTTTCGCGTCAGTAATTGTCTTATCACGTAAAAGTGACATGAGCAAACTACGTTTCATACCCTGTTGCAATTTGGTATCTATTTGTTGCAATATTGTTTAGTCTTCTACAAACTGCCAACGATGTGACGCAAGCGAGCACAACTTTTTACTCAACAATAATACAAGTACTCTGATACAATTATTTTATCGTGATAGTATTATTTTATCAGAAGAAAATTTAATGAAACGCTTATAGACATTTATCAGGTAGTACAAGCACTTGTGATAATGATAGATCTTGTGGGGTGTTGCAAAAAGGCGTATGAGAAATGAATCTAGTTTTAGTGAAAGGTTAACTACACGCTGCTAAGTGCCTTGAACATGAAGTTACATGAATTTTCAATATCAACTAGTTTATGAATTTATATAATATTGGCGACCGTCCCCTAATATTTATTCACTGCTACTTGTGTTACTTAAAAGTCTCAATATTGTGACCCATTTCCCTGAATGCCAGGTTTTCTTCTCTTTCGGCAGTTTGCTCAAATGAAGACAAAGATTATTATTGACCTGTAGTGGCCCGTAATAATGAACCATATTTTCGATTTCTATTTTCAAACTTGAGGAATTGAAATTTATTTTACCAGCAGGTATTAAAGGGACTTGATAGCACCATAACTTCCCGTTGAAGTGTCAGTATAATGTGCTTGTGAAACATCGACACCTTCCATTCAGGTATTAATACAATATGTTTGCGAAACATCCACCCTTTCCTTTCAAATGTTGATATAACGTGCTTATGAAACCTCCACGCTTTCCGTTCAAATATCCATATAATATGCTTATGAAAGATCGACACCTTCCGTGCAGGTGTTAATATGATGCAGGGTAAAATGTGTGAAGTCTCTCGATCGTATGTGATCGTACCGCGCATGACAGTTCCCTCCACTTCTTATTCTCATCTGGTCGAATCTGGTCGAATCTGGGCGCGGTGGGACTTCGACCCACGCGAAATCTTAACTATTGTCGTCTCGTAAAAAATGGAATTCCTTATGGCTAAGGTAAGGCGTGCCCGGTTATAGACAAGATATGCGATATGTTGTCCCATAGGCGAAACTTTGAAGTAAAGAATTCGAATCACTTAACGTGCAACCGGAAACTGCGTAACCTTAACGCTTTTTAATAGGGAATCAAAAAAGCACTTGTTTTCGGTGAACTTTGGGAATCGATAGGGAATCAAAAAAGCACTTGTTTTGGGTAATACTTTGGGAATCGATCGAAAACCTCTGCAAAATTTGTAAGTCTTCACAGGTGCTGAATTAAAATAACACACCACTTAATATAAACGTTTTTTAGGTTTATGTTCGACCAAAAAAATTATTGCTGATGCTAGGGGGATGCTATACTTTAGGATGCGAGTAACTATAATGATATCTGTAAGCAGGAAATGACCTATGAATTCTTTCATAGCAAATATCGCAGAAAATCAAACACGTCTAAGATCGCTGAATAATAAACAACATCCGTGTTTTTTGACTGATTTCAACCTGTTGATCTCTGTTTTCGGCATATGTCATCCGGAAACTGGATAGTATGCAATTATGACTGCGCACTCGCATCGCCGCCCGTCGTGTCAATTTACTCAGCACATTGTCAAACCTTTCTCTTATTCGCCGTGCGAATTCTCATTACTAGACGAAGCAAACAGGAAGCGCCTCGGGGGCTGTGTGTTTCGTCCTGACCATTTCTCTGTGGCGGAAAATTCGAAGACTCGAGAAAATAAAAGGGTGTCAGAAATTACACTCGTAAGTAGTGATAAACGCAGACGCCAGTATATCATTTTAACTATTCCAACATCCGACGCACAAAAGTAAAATATTTATTTGTACATATATTCATAATTACTACGTAACATCGTTTCGCACGTTCACAAAAATAGGTGGTTTCTCTTCTTCCACCAGGTGTTTTTCTATTTGAGCAAACTTCGCACGCTAAAGATTAAAGCTCGCATACTAAATGCAACCGTACACGTCCTGACCAGTACTACTCGGTGCATTTATTCATGATTATTGCATCAATTAGGTAATCTATATTCATAAGTGCATAACATCATTTCGCACGCAAAAGAATACCAACCAACATACTTAATGCAGCCTTATATGTCTTCATCGGTGCTACCTGGTGCAAAATTCCCTGCGATTCATCTTGGACGAGCGTGACAGGGTAGTTCGAACAAAAAAATACGGCGTAACAAATTACAACATATTTTAATTATTTAAATATTTTATACAACGTATTTTTAATAATTATGAAAAAAAATTATTACAATAGGCAGGGCCTGAACGAAGGATTTTTTATTTCGGTAATAAAAAAAAAGTAACAACATAAAAACGACAGTTAGACCACCTCAAAAGACGGATTTTTTCGTAAAATTGCTGCCATTCTTGTAAAAATTGAAATTGTTCAAAATCCTTCGCCCAGGCCCTGCCTATTGTAATGACAAATAAGTATATAAAATTAGAGTCCGATCGGTGAAGTAGTTTTTGAGAAATCGTGGTCACCGCAAGTGATGAAAATAAACGGAACCTCTAGGAGAAGGGCTATATTTCCTCCATTTTTTAATATTTTCTTATAGAAAAATTTATACAAATTTTTATTACAATTTATAGAAAAATTTATACAAATACCACTAAATACGTACTTGTTGGTAGTATTTTGCGAATTTTAATTAGTACTCACTAAAACGGCAAAAAAAATCTTGAAAATCATGTCATTTCGCCGATCCCAAGTAGGCATAACCCCTTAATGCAGTAAGATGTCCGGACTATCGTTACCCCTAAAAACTTGGACGCAACGCCAGTTGGGCGACGGTGACAGGACAGTTGGAGAATTGTAAAAAATAGGAAGGGGATAAATCGAGGTTTAACGCAGCGGCCTCGATCGCGTTAATTGATTTCCCCCCCGGTCAAAGAGAAACGGAGGGTAGTGGGAGGTCGAAGAATAAAGTGGTAAAAAGCGGATGGCAAACGTCTTCTTTCGTTGTCGCGATCTAGCCAGCTGCAGTGCTGGCACTTTAGTACGCTTTCTTGCGAATCTTCAAACAACTCGAGCACAACAACCGAGTTTTAAGTCAATCCGCCTGTATGTTAGGACTCGAAAGTTTTGAAAGTCTTACGAGGAGAGACCGCGGTCGAGTGCAAGTCGATTTCGCTGAATTCTTAAGTGGTGTGCCTAGCGACATATAAGAGAGCTCGTTGTGTCGTTCCTTTTTTCAAAATAGTGCGTTTTCAAATTGAAAGAAATATAGCGGGATCATGAAAATCTCACTTGAGGGACGCATTTTCTCAATCTGGAATATTGGTATATTTTATTGGTAGAGGGAAAAAAGGAACTTATTGTATCGAATGGCTAGACTTCGTTTTGTCTGAGCGTAATGTAATAAGCAGGCAACGTTTATTTTCTTTTTTTCGGCATATTCAGGTTTTGTTCAATTTTTCTGTTTTTAAACCTGCCTAAACCCGAGAGACGGCTTTGAAAGTCGCTAAATCGATAGGATTTCCAGGCTACTTTCATACCGAGCAGCTTGCTGATTTCACTGCCAATCAAGATTTATCGAATGTGCAAAAGAAACCGATCGTTTCACATTATTACTCTGAATTTGAGTAGCTTGGCCGCACAAGTATAGCGAATCCTAGCATTTCCAAACTGGTTGTATCATAGACCGCAGAAGAATTTTACATTCTGTGCATCATATTCGAATATTTTCAATGTACAATTTTTATTGCCCTTTTTTTTTTATTCTTATATATAATATACATCACTATATGAGAGATTCTTCAAATCATCGTTTGTGCATTTTCGTACAATTATTGCTCTAATCATTCTACAAACAGTCATATCATCGTTTCCGTTAATACTAGATTTACACTATTTGTCAATCTGTCGGGTTTTCGATTTTACGAATGAAACTACAGAAGCTATTACTACTATTTTCTAGCAAGTTTTACTGACTTTTATTAACGGAATGGTACACATATATATTTTATTATATTATATTATTAGGTCGTATAGCCACACATTTTTCCGAATAATATCGAATATTACTGTATATTTGCACTACATATCTCTCCTTGAGTCTAGTCTTAAACGTCATAGATGGTCTCAACGATAACTAGCTTTCCTTTCTAAAAAAGTGACGATATTTCTGCAACGTTGAGACGTCGATTAATTGCATACCGCCGAAATTCAATTCACTAGCCCTAATACGGTGAAAGCTCATCTTCAGCTGCGATTACATGGTCCTCCTCTCATCTTCCGTCAAAAGTTCTCACTCTGAAGTAGACGATTAGAACTGTACCGTTAGTGGCAATAACCGATGACCTTCTCATTAATTCCCATATAAATGCTAATCTTTAAACTTCTTCTTTCACACCTTTCACGGATCCTGTTAATTATGCTTTGACATCACTCACCGTTAAGTAAAATATTCGTTAAACTGATCATTCTAAAGAAAATTCCTTGTCAATATTGTAGAAATACGCTTCGGAACCGCGAAGATTTAGACGAGTAACATAAATTATTATTTTTCTTTTTCGCGTCTGCATTATTGATTTGGCACACGAAGTAACATTACCATATCACTTAATTTAATTTTCACTTTCCTTTATTTACGTAATCGGCAAAAAAAGGTTCTGTTACATTTTACAATATACATTATATATACTATAATAATATTATAAAATATACTAATATTATGTCGCATACTATACTATAATGCAGAAACGAAAAGAAATTAATTAAAAAAAATAAGTAAAATTTTTAGCGAAGAAGCTGTCTGGATAAACTACACGCGTACTCGATATTTCAAAGTTTAGAAAAAAGCTGTTAAGAAAAATGAGTATAATATTTACACATGTGTCCTTCGCAAGCTAAGAGCTAACAGCTGGCGTACTAATTACAAGCTTACACCTATTACGTTTATTGCACGGTACATACTTTGTAGCTGATGATTGACAGACGCATAGACGTTCACTTAGTGCCACCTTCTAACAAGTTAGATAGCTTGCCAGTCGTTCCTTGCCAGGTAGTAATATCCTCTTGAGGACTGAGTAAATCGATGTCAGCTCATTATTATTTACTGATTTATTGGCCAACAGAGATTGACACTGAGGTTCTCTGCTTCCAAATGAGAACGGACGTTATCTCTTGTATTTCCTACTAATTTCTACGCAAGTTAATGTCGGAGGCGACAGTTTGACATTTCACCTTTCTAGTATTAGACGTTTCAGAGATTCTTCAAGTTATTCCTATGGTTGACGTTTGTGTATTACAGTATTTTTAAAAAAGACAACAAGTCTACTAGCTTCAGGAGACTGTAGTTGTTTCGCGTTAGTACGATCCCTTGTGATGTTAGTATGTGTCATTTTCTTATTTCTATCCACTTATGGTTGTTTTAGGGGAGATTTTCATTTGTTCATTCGATTTCCACCTGTTTTTAGCTACACCTCAGAAACTATTTCGAATTTTGGGGTGCGGTTTGCGTTTCTTCGAGCCTCTTTCAATCATCTTTCATGTCATGTTGTGGTGCAATTTGAATGAGTAATTTTCAACCGGTAATCATACAAAAAACGCGTTTTTCTCACGTGATTTCCCTTTTTTTCATCTATTTCTAGCCATATCTCGGAGACTATTCCGAATTTTTCAATGCGGTTGCAATTTTTCCAAGTCTCTTTGTACCTCCTTTCATCTGGCACAATTACAAGTCGATCGGTAGAGTTTTAATTTTTGACCCTGTTTTCAGGCTCGTTTTTCACGATTTTTCCACACATTTTTGGCCGCATCTCCGAAACTATTGTGAATTTCGGGGTGCGCCTTGCATTTTTCCGAGTCATTTTGTACCCCCTTTGATATGTTAAAAGGACAATCAAATCGGTGACCCATCATTTTTTCGCAAAAATGGCAAGGGGTATACCTTAAGATTTTCTCGATTTCTTTAAGGCTTTGTCACGAACAAACTAGCGATCAAAACCTATAAGTAATACAGGTTTTCTTAAAGCTCTTTGGACGCACTTTCACGCGGGACTAATCGCGATAAGCAATTTTGAAAAAAAATTTTTTTTGCTTTCTTAAAATCGAGATATTTCGGAAACTATGAAGAGTTCAGCGCGCGAAAAGTGGTCTATCTTCAGGGCAAATCACCCTCTATCGAATGGTATCGGTCCGAAACAAAAAAAAAAATTGACATTTTTCGCCTATTTTCGCGGATTTTCAGCTTATTTTTCTTGTTTTTTTTTTTTTTTTTTTTTTTTTTTTTTTTTTTTTTTTTTTTTTTTTTTTTTGCTCATAATTCGTGAATTATTGCGAATTTCGGGCGCGGTTTGCGTTTTTTCAACCCTCTCGCAACCCTCTTTCACTTTATATAGGTGAGCAAGTCGTGTTATTTACTTTCAGTTGGTGATTGTAAAAGCGTAATTGTTAAATCGTTAAATTTAGTCACTTAACATTTTGCTTGGGTCAAATGTTTTCGTCGGTCGCATCTATGAGGCAATCGCAAAGAGTTGAAAAATGTGGCGTTTAAAAAGAATACTGAAAAATTGTAATTAACCGCCTGTAACTACGACATTTTCCAACATGCACACTCTGTAATTACATATGGAGAGAACTGTCACGCCAGTTGAAGGTAGGGTGGTAAAAATCGATTAACTATTTAGGTATGGAAAAAAAACTGGGCACATCGTACGACATCGAGATGGGTTGACAGGAAGGCGGGACATGATAAGTTTCCTTTAGAAACCGGATCGCTCATTCATCGGTCCCTGCCAGACCGTGAAACTATTGGCAAACCCTTTTACTTACCGTTCATGGTGACTTTGACCGTCTAGACTCGCGCATACATATATTGATACAGTAAGTAAGCGGTTTCGATAAGCATTGACACATTCATTGGTCGCCTCGTTTGTGTGCGTCAAACGTATTGGCTGCATACTTTCGATCTATCGTATTAAAATACGGTCTCATTCAACCATTGTGACATGCGTCGCAATGAGCGAAAACGACGCTTTCACAAAATAATTAATTATATACCTACTTGGCACTTATTCCCACCCAAACAAGAATATGCAAAAATTGATATGCGTTCCAACATTTTGTTTCTTTAAAAAGAATGCGCAATATAAAAATTTGATTTTGCGAATAGTAATTATGTTAATCATTCTTCCATCTCCACTTCGATAAGATTGGAATTAAACACATCAACTAATTAATTATACAGTGCCAGACCCGATAATTTGAAAGATATGCTTTTCAACCTTAATATAAATTGAATGAAAAGTAATGCGCTCTTTTCTTGATTGAAACGTTAACGCAAATTTTTATATATATTTATTATATAATATTTATTAAATATTTATGTGTATCAATTTACGTACGTTTAAAGGAAATTTAAGTTAAAATCTTAACCGAGTAATGGCCATATTAGTATTTCATCCAGGGATAATATACAGTTGAGTCTTATTTGGACTTCGTGCCAAATACCGAACCAAATTTCGTGTCAAATGCTGCGGTCTTTATGCTGTAGACGTGTAACTACTGCCTTTTCCTTCGTCTTCTTTCATCTATTACTCAAAAGAAATCTGAATCGATTCTATTCGTTTCCTAACTTAATTTCTCATATGGAAATCTCCTATGCATTTGTCCTGTCTATCGAAGCCTCTCAATTTCCGTTGACAGGTCTACCCCGATGTTTTGTCGAATGCGCAACACGTGACGTTGCATAATGGCAAGGCCGTTGTCGCTGTTATTATTGCTGTTTCTGCCTCGTGAGTCGCGAAAACCTTTTTATCTTGATAATCGGATTAATTCAGGCATTATCCTTTATTCCCAGGTATTAGTATGTTAACACAATCTCTGGTCAGAACCCGTTCGTCCGGAAGCTCTGCTTTTCGTTATTATTTCTTCCAGCACATGTGCAGTTACTGAAATTATACATTACAGCGCCAATAATCGTAGAAAATTGTAGACGTGGCGAAAAAGTGGGCGTCACAGTGTATAATTTGAAAATATCACGTGTATAAACGTGATTTATGTGCTATTATAAGATGGTCATTTTGTTCATCATGTCATGGTCTCGTTATCCCGTTTTATCATTTGTATATTTTCGTACAAGAAGAGGGCAATTTCTTAACATCACATATTTGGTTTACCGGAAAGTTGTATTGGGTTTGAATTAAATGAAAATAATGCATTTTCAATATATAATACCAGGATAATGAAACGTTGTTTCACTGCTTTCAAACGCAAAAGCACAATGGTAAATACAGGCAAGCATGTATGTTTCAAATGAACACATTCATACGTATTGAAACTTGAGATAGCTTTCTATTGTTCGTCTGTATTTATGTTACATGGTATTTAGAATTGTGCTTACGGTCTACTTACAATATGGATTTTTCACAAGTTGAAGGCACACGATAAAAACACGCGACCAATAGTCAGGGTAAACTTATTCACAGAGGAAGACTATGGGCCACGGAACGTGAGGTGCTGCTACAGTATAAAATAAAAACATTAAATTGAAAACAGAGATAAAAATGATTAACACGTAAAAGCTTCAGCATCGAAAATTCATAAAAATTTGACGTTAGACGGAAAAAACATAGACGGACTCAACGACTTAATCAATCAATTTCCAACTCATTCAGTTCCATTGCCGTCAAACTCGTTCCTCGCCTAACGACCGATAATCGTAACTCGAAACACCGGATCTTATTCAATTGAACGGTCAGTCCATGAATCAGAGTTTATTTAACCCAGCGACACGTTTGTGACCGGCGTACGCCAATGCATCATCAAAAGTGGGTTCCTGTACAGACGATGCATACACAGATCTACTCCTAATTATTTTCATGACAAAATTTACGGGCGCACGTTGACGTTTTTTTTTATATCCTAAGGTGCACACTGTTGCAGTGATTCATGATCGAACAGTCCGGTATATGCGAGGCTACTTTCTAATTACCCGCACGAGTATCGGTTGGACACGCGGTCGGCACCGCAATCGGCTACCTTTTCAGTTGATCTTCTCGACTTTCGTGTTTTAAGCCGCTTGCACGCCGTTCTGCCTCATGGTAACGCAGAATTTAAAACTATTAATCGGTTGACTTCGTTCAATTGCCTTTATTTTGGTTTTTCTTCAAAAACTTAGCGTGGGTCCCTTAAACTTTCTTCCCAGGAGGCGTGTTATAATAAGAAAGAGCTTCCATCGGTAGATACTTTTCTTCTATATGGAAATAGAAGAAAAGTATAAAAATAGAATTTTATAGGACTAGAAGATTGCTATTGTTAATGTAAGATGATTTAAGGATCTCCGAAGTCGAGTTAGTACAATGTTGGTTGCTTCTGAAATGAAATCTTTTAATGTTATATACTTTAGAATATAGTTCAAAGAACAATCTTCTAGCTTTTTTGAAGTGTCTATATACTTGCGTGCAATGTCAAATGCTACTGCCTCGAATTGCTTGCGATCTCATATTTTGTCCTGACATTCCATAACATTGATGCAATTATTCTTAAAAATGAATAAGTCAAATCGATATTGAACACACTTTAACCGGTTTTCATTTATTTAAACCTTTATCAAGTCGTTACCGAAATTGCGTTTGTGCAGATTAACTCTAAACGTTTGCAAAGGTGCGACATTCAACCGCCGTAACTAAAACTTACAAACACTGGAAACTTCTACCATTGCAACAGTGAAACTATGTGAGTTTATGCTTCGATTCAGTACCAGTGCGAGTTTGAGACTGCAAAGTTCCAAAAATTGCAACTCTCCACCGATGCAACTTCGAATATTGCAACTTGAAAACTTGAGAACTCGCAACCTTCGATCGCTGCAACATCAAGAGTCGAAAAATTGCAACTTTCTACGCTGCAACTTGAAAACTTAAACAAATGCCAATTTCTACCGCTACCACTTCGAAACTCCAAGTATTGCAACTTCCCAGCGCCGCAGCTTCAAAACTCCAAATATTACTGCTTTCCACGCTGCTGTTTATAACTTGAAAGATTATATCTTTCCAGTGCTGCAAGTTGGCAACTTGAAAGATTGCGTCTTTTCAGCGCTGTAGCTTGAAAACTTGAGAGATTGCATCTCTCCACCGCTACAACTGTAGAACTCCAAACGCTGCAGCTCTAAAACAGCGTCGACCGAGTCGTGCCACATCACAGCATCGTTTGACGGACTTCGACATCAAACGAGAACGCATCCTGTCGTGTAGTGGTGTGTCGTGTCGCGTCGCGTCGCATCGTGTCGTACAGCGTAGTTTAACGCAAGATCGTCCAGTGAAAGGTGGCCGCGTGCGTTCAGTGCGAGGTGTTAAACGTCGGAAGATGGTGAGCAAAGTTGCGGAACGTACGAAAACTGTGACGCGAAGGGAAAAGGCAAGTGTGAAGTCGTGACCGTCATCGTTGTCGTGGCCCGTGCAGTCAAAGGATATGGGCAAGAGTGTCGTCAAGGATACGAGCGGATGTCCACTGAACTGGGTTGATGAGTCTGGCTGTCAGTCCAGACATATCCTCCAGGCGGCGGTCCTCTACTTGATGGTGCTGGCGGCGCTATGGTGTGTCCCCACGTGTCTCTATAATCGGTGAGAAACTTTACCTGGACGCAGGGCACGCAAGCAGAGGCTGCTGCAGGCAATCTGAACATTTCAACCGATCGAAGCCGACTGTCATTGCATATGGACGGCGCGTAACATTTATTTTTCAGCTGCTTATTTTTTTCGGTGATGCAGTATGAACGGTTTCGCCCAAAACAAAGCATTGTTACTGTCGAATACCGATTTTTTTTAATATCTCAAATTAAAGTTTTACTTCTAAAAAGCAGTTTATCTATTCATTTTTTTATATTAACATCGTATACGTGTATGTTATTTTCATGTAAATGAGACTCAAATTTTAGATTTTGTAATTGACTAGTGTGTTACGTTTCGAAGCATTCGCCAATGTGTGTTGGAGAATAATCGGTGGGAAACTTTATCTAGACACAGAGGATTTGAAAATTTCAACCCATCAGAGTCGACTATCATTATATATGGATAGCGAATAAAATTAATTTTCCAACCGCTTACTTTCAATGGTCCACGTAATATGTAGTACAAGCAAGCATTTTTTCTTTACTTAACGAGTAAAGAATTATATATGTCTCACAAGAGTGAGATCAAAATGTATTTGATATCTATTGGAATCATTTAATGAGCATTGTGTGTTATTTACTGTTCTTATACCATATACTCCGCATATTTTTTCCCTTTTCTTCTAGTCAGGTTTCATTTACATAATCGAGTGTATCTGCTAAAAAATTCCATGCATCGCCGAAGGCAACCATGGTACGATGCACTTCAAAATTTCTTCGCATTATTATTCAATGGGAAGTGGCATGAGTACTTTTACGTTAGGTAGACATTCAGCTTGGAATAAGTTTGCAAAAACTTTTGTCAGCTATGCATTTATTGTATGTTTTCCCCGGCAAATTCATTGTATGTTTCCTTGTCCTTGTTTTAAAATGAAAAATGTATATTCCCTTATGAATCTTTTAATAAAGTATTACGGCCACAGAATCACTAAAAATGAAACATGTCAAAGCCGTAACAGTTTATTTATTATACGGTACTGTTTAACGAGCTGAAATGTAGAAACGTTACTCTAACGCAAAGTGGTTAAATCCGAACACCTACCGATTTGCTGCCATAAAAGAAAGACCCTTGATCAAATGTTTGTGACAATGAAAGAAAATAGAAGTTATGAAATTTTTTGTATATTCGAAAGACCATTGACAAAATGTTTGCCACCCTCGATTGGTCAAGATCGCCCTATCAAATCGCAATGTCATCTGTTACCAGGATCTCGGAGACGGGTCAAGCAGTCGTCCTAACATTAGTGGACACCGCGGCGGCCGAATTGCAGAGTTTAACCGAGCCTCGCGTCAACCCTGACTTCAGGACTCGGCCGAAAAATTCCACAGTGTCGGCGAGTACCGTGCCTTCCACTAGAGCCGAGAAAATCCAGGAACCGACCCAGAGTACGCAGATTCCAGCACCTCCAATCTTCGACGACACCACCGAGCGTCCGAACGACACCGAGCATCTCAGCGAAAATGAGAACGTCGAGAACGTCGACGATGAAGAAGTGATCGTTGTACGAAAATCGCTCGTCGGCGAAGAAGTGCCTGAGATTGTGGTGGTCGTCAGGGCAGAGCAGAAGGTCACCGATGGAAGCGAACTTCGACTATCGGAGCACGATGTCGAAGCGGAGGACGTTGAAGCAGAGGAAGCTGGGGAGGAAGAAGAAGAAGAGGAAGAACTCGTGCCGAAAATTGACGATGCCTTCGCGGCGGTGCCAGAATTGAACGATACGGCGGCCAGGGCCAGTTTGGCAGTTGCAGGAAATCGAGATGAAGCTGCCGCTGTTATTTTGGATGGCCTCGTCGCCTCGGGATCCACCGATCCGCATGAGGACATCCCGTCGTTCAGCGAGTGGGCGCAGAAAAGACTGGAGGAGGCGGAGAAGAAGAAAAGTAAGTGGGTTACCAAGATTTTTTGCATAATATTTTTTGGCTCCTATGCACCTCTATTTTCGTTTGAGGGGGTGGTTGCGGTGGAGTTTATTTCCGGGAGGAACCTTCAGAAATATTGATTTGTAGCGAGTCGCAGGAAATATCGTGTACTTTCGCACTTTTATCGTACGTTTATTCAGAGATTAAAGTACGAATCAAATGATTTTTCAGTGAATGCTTTTTCAGCGAATTCTCACGCGTACTTTTTGTGTAACATCTAACGAACTTTTGCACTTGGATTTAATAGACACGGATTGATATATCTTCTATTCAATTGCATCTTGCCCATACACATTTCACAGCTGTCCACACTCATTCTAATTGGTCATAGAGTTATCTTTCTAGCGTACTCTACGTAGAGCGAGCCTCGTACTTACATCTCTATGGTTTACTCTAGATAAAACTCCTTCACCTTCTTCTTCTTCTTCTTCTTCTTCGTCAGCTCATCCGAACGCATCGGTGCAAAGTCCAGGCGGTCCCGGCAGCCGCGGCGTGGGCGGTATGAAGGTGCGCTCGAAAAATTACGCCTCGCCCGATTGCGGTGCGAAGATCGTGGCGGTGAATCCAGAGGCGCGTAGCGCAAAGAGCGTCCTCGCCTCGACGCGGGACGAATATATGTTGAACACTTGCACGTCCCGCGTCTGGTTTGTCGTCGAGCTTTGCGAGGCGATTCAGGCAAAGAAGATCGAGCTGGCGAATTTCGAGCTATTCAGCTCCTCGCCGAAAGACTTTTCGGTCTACGTTAGCGACCGACTGTCCACCCGCGACTGGAGCGCAGTCGGCCACTTTACGGCAAAGGACGAGAAGGACATACAGAGCTTCACGCTACACCCGCACCTCTTCGGCAAATTCATCAAGGTCGAGCTCCACTCGCATTACGGCTCCGAGCACTTCTGTCCCATTTCACTTTTTCGCGCTTACGGAACCAGCGAGTTCGAGGTACTGGAGACGGAAACGGAAACGGAAAACCTGGCTGCGCGAGAAGCGACGTCCGACGCGGAGACCGAGGACAGCGACGACGAAGAGGAAGTGTTGGACGTTGAAAGCGGGGAGCCACCGAGGAATCTCTTTGGCAGCGCGACAGATGCGGTTCTAAGTATCGTAAAGAAGGCCGCCGAGGTCCTGGTGAAGTCGAGCGACATCGCGGAGAATAATATTACGAAGATACAGCGCAGCATCGGCGGCGTCAATGTTCTTGAGAATTCTTATGATGGCTGCATCACGCCAAGATACACGATTATCTGCGACAATTGTTCGGACCAGAAGTTCGCGGAGGTTTTTCAGTTGGTGAGTTGTCGGACGCGGCAGCTCGATCAGCTATTAAGGATCGATCTGGTCAATGAGACGCTGGCATGCGGTGGCTTGTGTCACTTTCATGGCGTAGACGTTGGTGTCGACAAAGTAGAAGGTGGATACGCGCCATTAATCTACTTGCAACGGAATTTCTTGTCGTCGTTCTTCAAGCCGGAGTACATAGTGGGACTTTGCAACGTTCTGGCGGCCAGAGAGCAAAAAGTCGTGATGAACACGAGCTACGAGGTTCCCGGTACGAATGACTCGGACACGGTCCTCACGAAAGAACCTGTCGACGCGGTCAAAGCGGTGGAAGATAATGATGTGACACAGCAGTTCACGACTGCGCGGACCACGGATTCGACCTCTACGACTTCCAAGACCACGTCGACACTGCGTGAATCACGAAAACGCGGACAGGAACCTCTGGAAGAAACGTCGACGACATCCCAACAGACTACCATCGAATCACCTTCTAGCAGCGAAAGTCTGGCGGCACAGATCAAGCCAACGAAGACGTTGAGCAAAGAGGACTTGAAGCGAGAGTCTTCTCTACCTACGTTGGAACCTAGCAAGGAACTTGCGGAGGAGAACTTTCGCGCTGAAGTGTTAACGACCGCTGCACCGTCCTCGAGCGTGGCGACGCCAACGTTAAAAATTGTTGAGGAACCGCCTATACTTGGAACGTCTGTGGAGACGACGCCGAGAACAGTGACTTCGGTGCCGGTGGTCAATTCGGAAAGTCAAGAACGCGACAGTGTCCTCCCAACCGATGCGGATTCCGCTGAAGTGGTCCGAGTCGATAGTAAGCCGGAGGCAACAGCGGCGGATCAGGAGATAAAAGGAAGAGCGGAGTTCGGAGAGCAAGAAGGGAAGATTCCGCAGGATCCGATCGCCTTCGACTCGCTTTTATCTGACTTGAAGGATTTGGATAGTGACGCTGTGAATCTACAAAACGGTCAAGCTAACAGTGCGTCCACTACACAGCCAACTGCTACCACGACGCCGCAACAGAAGGAATCGGTGTTTCTCAGATTGTCGAATCGGATCAAGGTTTGTTACTGACGTATATGCTCTTGCTAATTTAAAGTTTGCGCGTGGCTCTACAACTTTGGCACTTGACGCGAATACATATATTGAATCATTGTTTTACTCACGATTAGAAATCATCTTATAATTTATTTCATTGCTATGTCCTATAAAAAAGGTAATAGGTCATTTAACCCTTTGCGGACGAGTGTCGGATATATCCGCCTAAGCCTTTTTACCGTTGCGGACGAGTGTCGGATATATCCGCCCAACTCTAGCGCTGCGGCTGGCGTACGTCTGTCTCAAAAATGGTGGCGAAAATTATTTTTTGGGGGATTTCAGTAATAAATTCCTATCTATTAGGTACATCAAGAACATCACAGGAAAGATAATATAAAAAAGTTAAATTAAGATTTAGTTTTTATAACGCAAACGCGCGACGTGAATATTTTCTTTACTGCGCGCTCCAATATCTGTCGTCCACAGCGACGCTCGTCTGTCGAGCGGCTCCGTCCGCAAAGGGTTAATATGATAAAATATGTATATGTTCTGTGTCTATATACCGATGCAAATTACAATTTATAGAATATTTTGATATTAATATAAACAATTAAATATTCTTTTGTCCGATACATAGCCACATAGTATATATTTTGTCATATTCTACGATGAATATCTATTCGTTTGAAATCTTCTTATCTCCGCTCCAGGCACTCGAAAGAAATATGTCACTGAGCGGCCAATACCTAGAAGAACTGAGTCGCAGGTATAAGAAACAAGTAGAGGAGATGCAGCGTTCGTTGGAACGTGCAGTGTCAGCGATGGGCGAGGAGTCCCGAAGAGGCGAAGAACGCGAGAGTAAACGCATGGAAGAGATCGCCATTCTGCGTGAAAAAATCGCCACTCTCTCCAAGTCCGTCGAAAGCCTCCTATACGATCGCGACAGCTGGCGAAGTCGGTTCTCGGCCATAGGGCAACACGCCCTGCTAATCTGCCTCGAAGTGGTAATCGTCATCGTGATCCTCTCCTACTGCCGTCGAGCGGGCGACTTCGAAGACGAAGAAGAAGAACGCTCGACAACCCGCAAAGAAGCAGCGGTCCGTCGCAAGAGCATGGAGAATTTCAGCGGAAACGCAGCGAAGAAAGTGAAAAAACGTCGACCCAGCGAAATCGCGTCCCATATATCAGGATCCTACCGCGAGCTGATGATCGACGACAAGTACGACACGCGGAAGGAGCGAAAGAAGAAGCGGAAGAAAGAGTCGGGACTGAAGGTGACCGTGAGTGAGGACACGAAAAAAGACACAGTGACACGTTACAAGGGCGTGTTGAACATTACCGGCGCGACTTCGTTGCCACCGCGTAGAGCGTCGTCAGTCGATGCACCCGCTGCCAGTGAATTTCAGCAGCACCCGCATCACAGCCGACCGGACTCTGCGCCGGAGACGACGACGACGACGACGACGATCGGCTGGTTCGACGATCAGACATCCGACAAGGAGCGACACAACAGGCACGCTAGAGAGTTCGAGGCCAGAGATGGCATTGTGGAGCTCAGTCGGCAGATGGACGAGTTGAGCGAGTCGAACTCTTCGTCCACGACGATGGACAGGTCGGCTGGGGGCTCGATCGACGACGGCCGCCTCACGGATCCTGCAAAGCAACGCACCGGCTACAAGTCCGGCATCTTAAAGACAGCGCGACTCAGTTCGCCGTCCTTCATGAAGACTGCCCTTGGCTCCCGCAGAAGAAGAAAAGCGTCGAGCGACTCCTTTCGGACCGAAGAGCTCGATTTGAGCTGCCGTACGAGTCAGACTACTGAGTCGTCGCATCGTTATGATGCCGCGAGTGAGAAAAGTAATGCCAACGGTGGTACGGCGGCGAACGGTTTGATGGACGAAAGTGACGAGTCGCGGAGCAGCAGTGCTACGCCGAGTTCCGGCAAAAAGGAGAAGAGGAGTACGGGTCTGAAGAAGATGGTGAGAAAACTTTTCTGATTGAAGTAGGTGACGCTGGCGTAGAACGTCGACGAGTTACGCTAAGGTTTCGCGTAGACGACCGACGTTCCGCATTTGTTGTTTTTCGACGAGCTGCGTTTTGGGTGCGAAGCGAGTTATTGCTGCTGCGAACGAACGAAGCCCGTAGGTCATAGCTTTCCGCTGCCGCATGCTAGCTAGAATGCAATTGAGCCAGTGAAAGATGCTTCGTCGTTTGCAATACGAATTGGTTCGTTCAAAGACCCGATTCAGAGCTCCTGCTTCTGAACTTGAATTGGGTATTTTGAGGTAGTGTTCATTTACGTTGGTAGAGTTTGTCATCGATGCTCATGAATGATAGTAATAGCGATACGCAAACTAGCAATGTAGGAACAGATTAAAACGATAAATCCAGACAAAGTTGAGATTGGAAACTGGTGGATCATGAGATGGGTCCTACTTTGTTCTTGAATACTTCATTTCATTCCGCCTATTTAGATTCGTGACACGCATCATGCCGAATATTGCAATTTACGTCCCAAAATCATTCTGCATACGGCGATAAAGCTTCTTACAAAAGTTTCTTCAAAGCTTAAATTAAAATAAGAACGATAGATGTAAATAATTAATTAGTAAAAGCCTACTTTTGAGTACGTTCTGCTCTTACCTTCAGGGTAACGCTTAGACTGCTTTACATTCAATCACAACAACCAAATTGAATATCATATATAAAACAGGCTCAATGTAGTATTAAATACCATAATCAATTGTTAAACATAGATTGGCGTTGAACGAAAAACTCCCTTTGATCCGTGCATCTTCAATCTGCTCTAGAGGCACATAAACCATAGAATCCCTCATCAATAACCATGAACAGACACCAACGGCGCCTTCGTTAACCAGATCAAAGCAGGTAGAAGCACATGTAGTACGCCCCTATCAGAAATTGGTGAACATCGAACAGAACTTCGCCAATTAAGGTGGGTTCGAGCCAATACACGTTCGACCGGAAGGTCTCGCGTTTCATTTCGGTTAGCGTCTCCATGGATTCAGAAGTTCATACACCCGCCGGTAATCATGATTAAACGTGCCAACTTCGTGAAACAGGTAACTGCCTTTCAACAATTGAACTGCACTGCTCTAGAGAATTTCAAA
Organism: Cryptocheilus praepositus; assembly: GCA_033815515.1. Taxonomy (NCBI): domain Eukaryota; kingdom Metazoa; phylum Arthropoda; class Insecta; order Hymenoptera; family Pompilidae; genus Cryptocheilus; species Cryptocheilus praepositus. The sequence goes on along the minus strand of JAWWQZ010000119.1, from coordinate 1,439,531 downwards.
ACAAAATGACGTACACAGATGATCAGTACCAGTATCCAGTCGCCTCACAAATCTCACTTATCTAGTGTAATTTATTGACTAAGTCGTAGCAGCTAGTTATGCGAACGAAGAAATTTTGCAGAATAGGAGGATAACAGGTACAGTGCGCAATATGTTTGCAGTGATCGTTGATCGTTCATGAACATTGATGAAGTATCAAAGGTTCTGTCGACGTTTCAGGCTCGCGGACAATGTCGTCGACAGAACAGAAGCAATTGAAGAATTGCGCAGCGAGGAAATCGCGATAAGAAAGGATCTCGAGGCTTCGGCATTTCTCTCGCTATACGCTTGTGGTTGTCGGGTTGACGAGAAAGAGAGAACAAAAGCTGAGCGTAATTTAGCCATAGTCATAGTTAGGTGTACAGAACGAAAAATTAATTAAATTGTCAAGTTCCGAAGTATGAACGTAACAGAGAACGTTCTCAAGGGGTCGAATGTGTTGAGTACTTTCGTTTGATCGACGAACTGTGATTGTACGGTTGTAAAGTGAGGACACAAGATCGTGAGCAGTACGACCGCAGGACCCGAGACGTATAAATGCGACATGGAACTGAAAAAGTAATAGAAGTCTTTGATATTGTAGGATTAAGTTCAGTCATTGGGTGATAGAAAACAGTTCGGCGGCAAGAGAATTATAGAGAACTAATAGATGTTTTAGATTAATACATTAATAGAAAAGATTAGATATTGTAACGCTTCTCGCTGCATCGCGCTTTTCTCAATCTATTTATGTATAAGATGCACCCTTCGCAATGTACTACACTCACTCTCGCACACACACACACACTTGTACAATCAACAAAACACTTTCAGCATCTGATAATAGCTAATGATCATACACATATCCAGAAATGCACAACATTATGTACATATAATTATGCAAAGGTACATGCGTAGGGTGTCATTACTTTGGGTCATTTGCCTATCCGCTTTATCGTTATTGGTTAATAAGTAAAACAGCGTGCAACACGAAATTTCGACATATTAAATAGTGATGCGCACGTTTGTTTTCTGTATCAATATTGAATAGTCCGATATTATTGCTTTACCAATATAATATCGTATGTTCGCGTATTAGGTTTTAACATGTTTGTTATATAGTTTTCGATACTTGAAAAGTAACATACATATTTTGAAAAATTACCTTTTTACTTGTGTGATAATAGTACCATTTGAGCTAATGTCAATTCGCTTTTACTTGATACGTATTATTGGATGTTCACCTTAGTTAAAGGATTGTAAATTATTTACAGAAGTCACGTTAGTACGTTTTCGGAATAATTTGTTTGTACATTCTTATCCTATGGTTAGGCTACTTGCTTTAATGAATCAAACTGTCACCAAAGATATAATCACACGCTGGCGTTATGTCATGAAATTCCTCTGAAAACATTCGAAGTGGATCGAAAGAGTTTCGCAAAGTAAAAAATGATATCCCACTTTAGGAAAGTTTCCAGCCTTGAAACCTCACATAGACGTTTAATCTTTGTGAAAATAATCAATCACGGATGTTCAGCGCAATTCGATTAAACGGAAGCACTTTATAACTCGTTCAGTGATTGCGAGTGCAAGTACTTAACGAAGCATGATCATTACAGGAAAGATGTTAGAAATTTCTTTCGTCAATAAGTCCGCGCATTATTTTGCGACATACGTACGTCGGTGATTATAAACGTGACTTAAGGTATATGCTTTTTGTTTTAAGATGTCTTGACGTGAAGATACTTACATAAAAAATGCAAAATAACTTTACATACCGCTCCATATGTAACAACCTAATATTCCAAGATGGGTATCAGATAAAGTAACAATGAAATAAGTATTTGCGCTTATACATTATATTTTGGGATACTTCATCCTGAAAAGATTAATTTGACAAAACTATTAAGTAGTGTTGTAACTAGATAATTTTGTGTACAACCTAATATTTACTGAAACTCGAATTTGACGGCACACAAGTTAACAAGACGGCGAGTTAGCCAAAATTCAAATTCAAATTTATAAAACAGAATTCTATTTAATGACCGCATTAACGTTATTTGACAATACAGTTCTAAACTGTTCCATAAATGATCTTTGTACAGCTATAACCAAGAGTGAGCTAAATTTAAGATTGAATTTCCGCCTAGTCGTGTCTGTGGCCCCTTGACGAATCATCGGCAAAGACGACAGGCGATTCGTTTAAGACAACAGTGCGGCCGATGAATTAATTTAGGAACCACGCACCATAACTTCCGAGCTTTGGCTTTTATTTCACCATCCTCGCGCATCTCTTGTCTTCCGCCGACAACCGCAACGATGCTCCATGTCATTCCTTCTCCGAATAAAATATAGAAGCCTGTATCTCGTAGGATCGTTGAGCGAATTCATTTTCCACCGTTCGTTACCAAAATCCGTACTTGCCTCGAGAACGCCCGAACAAAAGAAGAGCGACGTATAGACTCGTACGCATCGGACAGAAGAATGGAATTCCGTGATAGTCTCGTTGTCCGCAACAAACGTGCCAGCATTTTATACTTAGCGAATGAGAAGAAGAGGAAGAAACGCGCTGTGATAATATGCTCCTGCGACTTACGAGCGTGAAAGGCACACGACGTAAGGGACGCCGATTGAAGAGGATCAACCGTGAATGACCGAGAGGAGCTTTTACTTCTGAACGACAAACTCTAATCGAATATGTGTCCTACTATTACTTAATGTGCATTTAAAGACTCTACGTGCGTGCGTACACACGACATGTATATACATGTAGCGAGTAAACAATAGTTACCGACTAAACGAACGTTCTGCGTACTTCTGACCGTGGAGAGACGAGTAGTGTCGCCGTCTCGACAATACCGTCGTCTCGACAGTGCCGTAGTGTGATATTTTTATCGGCGAGTCGCGTGTGCACGGTCGAAACGCAATCTTTCTTCCCGTTCTTCGGCAGCCCGCATAAAACGGCTTGAGGAGGGGCTTCAGAGGGGATACGGATGTCGCAATTTTTTCTTCGGCCCCGCCATCTTCTCTTCGACGCCGCCATTTTGTCGTCGGCGTCCACAACCTCGAGGCTCACGTGTTACATTTCCTTTCTTCTTTCTTCGATTCGTTGCACAGCGTTTAATATAATCGATGATGTCGCTTTGCCCGCGTCGCGCTGGAATATTTCTGCGGAAAGACGCGAGTGCAGTGTTAAAAAGTCTCTAAACTGGTGGAGGCTCACATATGTCACTTTCCCTTTTTTTACGTTTCTTCTTTCTTCGATTTCAAGGGTGCGAGCTATATCTTCTTCGATCGCATCTAGCCCGCGCCTTGCGGGTGGTATATTACATATAGACAGACGTCTTTTAATATGATATCGTTTTGCACGCGTTGCGCTGAAATATTTCTGCGGAAATACGCGGATGCAGTCTTAAAAAGCGTGTGGATGAACAAAATGGCTGATCGAAGTGACGGCGCACGAATTAAAAAAAAAAAATCACAAATGTAGAAATAACGTACGTAAAATACAAAAGTATTAAGTCATTGAAATGCTGTTATCTGAAAGAGATGGACTGGAAGGAAAAATGAATTTCGATCTTAAACAGTTTTACTTATTTGTTCAAAACTCTGTCATAACTAAAAGTGTATTCTAGATTTTCGATTTCTCTCCGCATCTAGAATCATGTATTTTTGAAGTCTTGGTATTATTCTGCGTTTTGTCACTTCAGGACTTTCCATGATTTGCGTAAGAGACATATGAAAACAATCGCGTGTTGATGCCATTTTCGTTCGTTTAAACGATGGAGAAGCTTTAAGGAAACGATCTGTGTATCGTGAAGATTAGTGCGAATGTGATGTGTGCGAATTATGTTATTTATTCTACTTAACTTATTGAGATTTGAAGTTTACATTGAACAGCAGTCAAGCATTTTTCGACTGCAAAACTATGGACAAGAAACGGCAAAAGGAACGATATAACGGTACATAACGTGCGTAAATGATGAATGATGATTGATTAGGAAACTGATAACTGAAATAAGAAACAATGATCGTGAACATGAAGACTGTTTAATCGATTAATCCAGATAAATCGTATCGCATGTGTTCACTCTGTATGTTACGTTCGAAATTTTTGCGAAAATACGCTGTGAATTCTGTGCATACGGAAGTTGTCAAATGGAAATACAAGTATGCAGAACAAAATGTACTACAAACAAATATAGTGAATCATTTAAAAAACAATCATACCTGACACGCTTGAAATTTCGATAAAACATGACTGACTCAAATATTTGTTAAAACCACATTTATCCTACAAACATTGATATGTTGATATTTCCGTTTGATTACCGCTCTTTGTATGCAAGTAATAAATATCTGAACATGTTATTACATTGATGGCGCACAACGTAATATTTTATTAAAAGATTTATATAACCGTTACGTGAATGTGTTATGCAGGAAGTGTTTGCGCAGAAACAAATTGTGCTGGAACATTGACTTAAGCCTTTAGATCAACCGATTCTGTGAATAAATTTATGTATAAATACATACACATGTCACGCAAAAAGAACTTATTTATAAAAACCGCAAACTCTCTTACAGCTTTGAAGCTAATCGTGAATATTTCCGTTTCAGTTCCTTTGGCAACCACTTTAACAATATAATTCAAAAATATATTTGACTGAGATAGAATTGTGCGTTAATAATATCCATATATATAAACAGGTATCAAACGACAGGGTACTTCGGCAAGCTGAAACTAAATCTCGAAAGTCTTCGGACCGTGTGGGATCTACACCAGTTGTGAATTAAAGAGAAATCTTATGTATTTCCTGGAATTTACTCTTGATAACAGATAGAATTATCTATTGCTCTACTAATTTGACAACTGCAATGATTGAATTAAATGAAAATTTGTCTCTGATCGTAATATCGTTACTTTGGTATTTTCTTTCGTGTATGATCAGTCAGCTTTTTGTCTTTATTCTTCACGACACAACACTATTAATATCTGATCAGAATAAAGGAAAATTGTTTTTAACATTGGCGTATACTGGTCACTAATAATGAACGTGAGTTTAAATTCATGAAAAAAATTAGAAATTGAAAAGCAGATTTTACCTTATCAGTATTTGGCGTTGGGTACCTACCCTTTTTAAAGGAATGAATAATAATAATAATGTTAAGAGTAATGAAATATTATTATGTAACAATTTTAACTGATATTAACTTACAATTATTCATCCCTTTGAAGAGGGCAGGCACCTAGTGCCGAAACGTTAGATAAGATAAAAATTTGCTCTTTTTTTAACTTTAAGGGTTTATGCATCCTAGTCCTATCGCGCGAGTATTCTTTCAAGCCGGTTAAACTATTCCTCAGTCGAATGCGGACGATGAACACTGAGCCCCGAACATTTTCTAGGTATGTCGTATGTACAGAGAATCGTTGTAAATATCATATAGGATAGATAACGGCGTAGGAGTGTATATATATGTGAAGCTATACATTTATGTTGCGTCGGAGTACGATCAAATGAAAAAAAAAGTATATAACTAATTAAAAATTCCGTGTAAGACTGTTGATAAGGCCGCGTGCACAAATCATTGAGTCAGTCAATTTTTCTGTTCTAACGCAAGACTTCAGTTTTTTAATATATAGCTTCGGCAATTAAATATACCTGATAAGGTAATAGTCGTCTTTTAACATCGAGAAACACAATTTATTACATAGAAAGTAGAAACAAAGAACATTCAAACGCCCTTTCCTTTCTCCACGAGGTGAAGAAAAATGATGAATTTTTAAAGGTGGAACGCTAATAACGTGCTTCGGTAGTAATATTATTAAAGTAATTAGAAACAGGTATATTTAATAATGTTACCCGATTGTAGAGAGGAGAGTTTAAACATGGATTTTCCTTGAATAGAATTGAGTAGACCCATAAATAAATTAAACGCAACCCAGATATTACGCATTCGTATATAAGCGTGAACGGGGGGCTAGTAGACATATAATTACCGAACGTTTCTTTATATATTGTCAGAATTAGCTGACGGTAGAATTTCTTTAATATTTCATAATTCAGAAACAGCAGGAAACATTGATCGGCCAAGGAAGTTGTGCACACAGCCGGAAGTAGAAAATCGAAGAAAAAGATGGATCGTTGCGAGCTTTCGTTGTTGAATGTTTACTTGTAATCCCCTGTACTCAAACTGTGACGCGTCGTTTTCCGTATCCCGCCTTGAGGATAGCCATTAACGTAAAACTAGGTGACGGATATTAATTTAGAGCGTCCGCGACGGAGTCTGTATGTAAGATAAATGAATGAATGTAATTAAAAGCCTCCGACTCCGAATGCATGACGTTCCCTATCGAAAGTTAAAGTCTCGACGACATTAAGCGGCGACATTTAACTCTGTGTGAACCAATTGTCATTGTGAATTCGATGCGATTTACGTATGGCCATTACGTATTTTTACTTGTGCGAGGGATGACACAATAAAGTGCAATGTTATTATAAGAAAGATGATGCAATTTGAGTACCTCATGAATTTTATCCTTCCGTTCCTTATCGAATGGCAGTACATGTCTTGCACTTACGCTAATTATTGAGGTACACATCTATTTGCAAAAACGATTTTTTAATGTTGCACAACTTACTAAAATTTATGCAAATCCTTAAACCTTCAAATTTTACGATATGTTAGTATAGTCGCATTATTTCACTAAAGGAAATTGAGGATCGTGCAAAGAGTCAGGGTCCATTGCGGATAAAGTACTGAATCAACTAAAATATAAACAGCTATTAATATAAAAATATTTTCTGGTATTTGTGAAACGTTTTATGTCCGCCACCTTGTTTGCTAACAATTATACACTTGTTACGTAACCATACACTGTACAAATCTCAAGATAAAATACTCGCATTATTGTATTGGCTGTAATTGTAAAAGGGTAAGTAACATGAGTGAATGTTTTCACAAAGTTTGACGTATCAGACATTTTACTGAATCCTAAGTTTCTGTTTCGAGACTTTCCAATAACAAGGATACGTCAAAAGCATCTTCAGCGGTAAACAATTTTCTCGCACACGCTTGTTCGTTCAATCCATTGCCCGATATCTTTAGTCTATTTTTCCATTCTTTCGCGTCGATGTGTTCCACGGAGCACATTAAAACTTCATTGACCTCGTCCTGAATCGCGTAACAAGCGATCGATGGAAATACCGATTTAAGGTCCTTCTTCGCCTTTTGCTTTAATGTCGTATCCCTACTGACGAGATTCAGAATGAAGAGACCATTTTCTGTAAGACAATTCGCTACAGCCTTCAGCACCGCCATGTCCAAAAATTCTTTTGGCGGACAACTCATCCCGAGTGTCGTATCTTTACTGTCGACATCGAAGAGTATGGCCTTGTACTTTTGTTGTTTGACAGCAGATTCCTTGATAAAACTGATTCCATCTTCTATATGAACACGCATTCTGTCGTCCAGTGTTAAGCCGAAGTGATCGGTGGCAATTTTGAGCATTACCTCGTCAATATCGACCGCCATAATTTTTAACTGTAACATTGTTATTACAAATGCAAGTCTAATAAGTTTCAGTTATACAATCACGAAAATTAAAACGATTTCTTGCAAACAATTTATGCTTTTCTTATAGGTTCAATATCATTTACAACTGCAAAGTAGATGTTTAATCATAAATATCAACCGCGTAATGTATTATCGTTTAATCCTGATTCGGATAAATGCTATTTGTTCTTATTGGGTTGTATCAATCACAGACTTACCTTAGGAAAACAGTGATGCAAAAATGTACAGAGCCCCCCACCACCGAGTCCAATGATCAAAATTTCGTCTTCCTCTTTTTGATCTATTACGGCATTTACACCTATACACATATACATGTGGTGTTCACATGCCAGAAAGCCGGGGTCAACGATCTTTTTCGTTTTCCCACGTCTGGATTTCGCTGGAAAGAAATAACAAACTCAACTGTTTATAAATGCAACAGTTATCTCCATTTTAATCTACGCTGATTTCTTTCCTGCTTTTCCATTTTCTTTTTTTTTTTATAACGTTAAGTTAGACTTTCGGAGTTCTTCTAATAAATCGTTGCAGTACCTTGCTTCAGTCTGGCCTCACTCTGAATCACATAAGGGTTCTTAAGAAATAGAAGTCTCCTGAACTCGTGCCCATCCTTCTCAACTTCCTCAATGACGAATGGTCCGCTCACGTCACTTGTTCCTTCATAGTAAGTGTTTCGTACACCAACATCAGAACCCAAAGATAGAAACGGAATATTTTTCCCACACAAACCCGCCGGCGCAAGATTTCGTATGCAGTCTTCCAATTCACTTTTCACCGCGTCCCGACTTTCAAATTTGTGCTCTCTGCATAGCGTCACAATCACGAGTCTATCTCTTTCAGTGATTTTCAGCACATGCTGTCGACCGTTCTTCGTACTGAACAACCAATCCATTTCTCTATCAAACACATAAAGAAAACATTCCATCGCGTAAGCTTTCACTGGTCTACTTTTTAGAAGGACGGAAAGAAATAATAACAAATATTAAACCATAAATGATCATCATAAATGCATTAACAAAACAGACGATAGTCACATGTGACAGGTGAATAGATGAAACAATTAAAATCCAACAAGTATCTCAAGAGGATAGTGGTGAACATGCGAGGCATGGAATAAATCTTTCAAGCATTATTATTACACTGCTCTTACTTTCCCTGTGGAACAATAAAGGCAGCATATGTTTTGGCACCCCTTGCACGTGGTTGATCCAAGACGTACACTGTGTATCGTGGGTGCTTATCACCGGATCGATGCAGATCAAAAGAAATCTCACTGATGTCGGCTATACTTCTTTTGTGCAGACTATTGCATACCAAGGCAGACTGTTGGGCTGATAATATAGCTGACACCATATCGTCAATTGATGAAAGTCGCTCAGGCGGTCCTTCGACAAGGGCAATTTCAAGAACCTGTCAATACGATCAGTCCATGGGTCTGAAAGATAGGTCTCAACATGATGTTCTAATTTTATGTTACATACTGGTTGTAAAAGTTTGGTCAACTTTGTTGCAATTATCACAAAAATGGGAATTGAGCTTCCTTCCTCGGACCGTGCTTTCGCTTCTGCCTCATGGCATCTCGCTATGCGAAACATATAACCTGAGCTTGGGAAGAATGATAAGAGTTTGCGAAGAATATGTTCTTGCAGGAGAGAGACGCAAATGTATCTGCCGCCATTGCGCAACACTCTTGTGATTTCCTAAATTGTCGTAATCATAGATATGTATCTAATATGCAGTCTGTTGTAGTATACAGAATACTACTAGACTACTGTGCTGAACATGCATTTGTTACTAAATCCTTACAAATTCCACTACTAAAGTAATTTTTCTGTACTTATGTCTACCGGTATATGTACCGAAAGACCTCTGTACTTTTTATAATGTCAAGTATAGCAACAGTTGTAATATGCACATACAACAGTAATCGTATATTTCCAATTTCAAATTACTTAATAGATTCAAATGTCAAAAAAATGGGTACCTTGAAATATTTATCAATAGTTGCCACAGTTGCTTCTTTTGAATCTGGCATTAGTGCATCCAACGTTCCCTTATCTAGTACAACACTAAATTTGTCATCTGCATAAGTCATTTGTGTTGCATCCATTTGCTCATAAATTAAATCAGGTCTTGTAATTTTATTGATGTCCTTCATTTGCTTAATAACAATATGCGATATGTCAATGTTGGTCAAGTTTCTGTGAAGCAAGTTCTCCTATTAATGTAGGTAAATTGAAACGTACGTTGAAGAAAATGATGTTGAATATATTGAAAAATTGAACTATTTACCTGTAACCAACATCGTATAAGGACATACTGAGTGCAGAATTTCCACAACCAACCATCAGAATATCATCCTTCATTTTTATATATTTCAACAATATTTCACACAATTCTGGATACTCTCCATACCTAAAATCGAAAGAAAAAACGAATGTAGTAAGCTGTCATCATTTTTGTCCTTCAATAGTATAGTGACATGTTTGCAGTACCATTCAAAACTTTTTGTCCCACGTTTCTTAAAGAACGTATTCCAGTAATCAGCTTGAGTGAATTCTTCGTGCGTTTTCGGTAATAAATCCATCTTTTGTACTCCTCGATAACACGTGTGACAAGTTGTTTATTAATACTTCAAGTTAACCTATGTTCTATAGGTACTGTTACACTAAAGTACGTAAGTGCACCGTGTACAATTTGCCCAATGTTAATTGGAAAGAAAGGAGCTTTGTAAAGTGTCCAACAATATATTTCTGAACTCATCTATATGTTAACAAAGTATTTTCTGTCAAATTATGTATACTAGCAGACGCAATTATGTTAAAGGAATATGCCGATAAAGAAACACAGTTCGGGTTTGTAGCTAAAAATAGATCGCAGTGCCATCTTTCCGCCATTATCAAAGTACGGAAGTAACATCTACATTAGAACTTCATTTGTCTCTAACCCTGCACACGAAATAGACCCATTACGACTATTGAGAAATCATATTCACACTACTGTTTCTTTTATTCCTCTAGAAAAGCGCTTTCGTTTGCTCGATTGAATGAATTCATTGAAATATTTGACTCTGATTTCAAACACTGATGACTAGTAATGCGTGCGAAATGTTCAACTGTAAATTTTGTCCAATGTTTGCTGCATTTTCGGTAAGGTTTATTGTGACCAACCGTCTGAATTAATGAATGGAGTATATGGACGGTTATTTAGTAACAAATACCATGTGCATTCGATGTATATGAATTAAAATAACAAATATAGGATTTCTAACAATAATCGGGATATAGTAAACCGGTTAATCGTTGGAGCCAATCAGATTGAGGCTGCAGCCATTTGCCGGGACTAGCCAATCATTGCATGGCTCATCAGTCTGCCATTTTCTGCCTGCCAGTGGCATCGTACGGCTCAGAAGAGGTAAGCTGCCGCATTATACTATTTTATTCTTCAATTATTCTTCTATAACATTCAAATTTAATGGATTCTTATAAATTTAGTGACAAGGAATATTTATTTGTCAGTGGCCTTTTAGATTCATGAAACTGAGCAAATATTTAACCATCATTTCTGGCGCCATGCAGAGGAGCGAAAACGCGGGAAGCTAAGGCGTGGAAACATCATATTTCGCAGTTTTTACATCATTCTGGGTAAGTTTGATAATATTCAGATGTTTAATTCGGTGCTTGGCCCAGATGTGCAAATAACTAGTATCATAACCTAGCATTACTTATTACATATGTGCCAAAATAGAGAAATCATATTTACACTACTGTTTCTTTTATTCCTTTAGAAAAGCGCTTTCGTTTGCTCGATTGAATGAATATTCATTGAAATATTTGACTCTGATTTCAAACACTGGTGGATATACAGGCAAGTAATGCGTGCGAAATTTTTAACTATGAATTTTGTCCAATATTTGCTTCATTCTCGGTAAGGTTTATTGTGGCCAATCGTCTGAATTAGTGGATGGAGTATATGGACGGTTATTTAGTAACAAATACCATGTGCATTCGATGTATATGAATTAAAATAAGAAATATAGGATTTCTAACAATAATTGGGATATAGTAAACCGGTTAATCGTTGCAGCCAATCAGATTGAGGCTACAGCCATTTGCCAAGACTAGCCAATCATTAGATGGCTCATCAGTCTGCCATTTTCTTGCCTGCCAGTGGCATCGTACGGCTCAGAAGAGGTAAGCTGCCGCATTATACTATTTTATTCTTCAATTATTCTTCTATAACATTCAAATTTAATTGACTTTTACAAATTTACTAACGAGAAATACGTATTTGTCAGTAGCCTCTTGGATTCATGAAACTGAGCAAATATTTGACCATCATTTCTGGCGCCATGCAGAGCAAAGAAAACGCGGGAAGGTAAAGCGTGGAAACATCATATTTCGCAGTTTTTGCATCATTCTTGGTAAGTTTGATAATAATCAGATGTTTAATTCGGTGCTTGGCCCAGATGTGCAAATAACTAGTATCATAACCTAGCATTACTTGTTACATATGTGCCAAAATAGAGAAATCATATTTACACTACTGTTTCTTTTATTCCTTTAGAAAAGCGCTTTCGTTTGCTCGATTGAATGAATTCATTGAAATATTTGACTCTGATTTCAAACACTGATGGCTATGCAGGCAAGTAATGCGTGCGAAATGTTCAACTGTAAATTTTGTCCAATATTTGCTGCATTCTCGGTAAGGTTTATTGTGACCAACCGTCTGAATTAGTGGATGGAGTATATGGACGGTTATTTAGTAACAAATACCATGTGCATTCGATGTATATGAATTAAAATAAGAAATATAGGATTTCTAACAATAATCGGGATATAGTAAACCGGTTAATCGTTGGAGCCAATCAGATTGAGGCTGCAGCCATTTGCTGGGACTAGCCAATCATTAGATGGCTCGTTAGTCTGCCATTTTCTTTGCTGCCAGTGGCATCGTACGGCTCAGAAGAGGTAAGCTGCCGCATTATACTATTTTATTCTTCAATTATTCTTCTATAACATTCAAAGTGAATTGACTTTTACAAATTTAGTAACGAGAAATACGTATTTGTCAGTGGCCTTTTAGATTCATGAAACTGAGCAAATATTTGGCCATCATTTCTGGCGCCATGCAGAGCAAAGAAAACGCGGGAAGGTAAAGCGTGGAAACATCATATTTCGCAGTTTTTACATCATTCTCGGTAAGTTTTTTATACTATTTTATTCTTCAATTATTCTTCTACAACATTCAAATTTCATTGACTTTTACAAATTTAGTAACGAGAAAGATATATTTGTCAGTGGCCTTTTAGATTCATGAAACTGAGCAAATATTTAACTATCATTTCTGGCGCCATGCAGAGCAAAGAAAACGCGGGAAGCTAAGGCGTGGAAACATCATATTTCGCAGTTTTTACATCATTCTCGGTAAGTTTAATAATATTCATATCATAACCTAGCATTACTCGTTACATATGTGCCAAAATAGTCTATATTGAGATTTAGAATTTCGACAATTATGTTGGTTAGGCAAGCATGCGCTTATTGAACATATTTGAAAACGTAGTTTGTCACGGTAACACGATATTTTTTTTCTCAATTGCTATTTTTGTAACTGCAATAAGAATATTAGTCAATTCTATCTAAATTATTACTTTTTTTTCATTAATTTTCACATAAAATTTTCTACCTAAATTATTAGTTTTTTTTCATTAATTTTCACATAAAATTTTCTACGTAAATTATTACTTTATTTTCAGGCATTTTTGGCTAATTTGTCATAATTTTCCATTCATCTTCAGACATATCTCAAAGGCTATTACAAATTTTTGGGAGCGGTTTGCGTTTCTTCGAGCCTCTTTTGATTATTTTTTATGTTATATTGTGGTGCAAATTGAATGAGTAACTTTCAACTGGTAATCATACGAAAAACCTGTTTTTCTCATGTATTTTCTCTTTTTTTCACCTCTTTTTAGCCATATCATTTTTAGCCTCTATCTCCCCCTTTTCACTTAGTACAATGACAAGTCAATCGGTAGAGTTTTAATTTTTGACTGCATTCTCAGGCACGTTTTTCATGATTTTTCCACAATGTTGTTACATTTTGTCGTTAATAGCATTGATGAACATATTGCCTTTACATTTACAATTTGAATTCCAAACAAGTTTATTTTTGGAATGGGTAAATACAGTACAAATACATAGTAAGTTATTATAATCTTTTAACGCGATTGCATAATACGTAAACAAAGTACCTGCAGTACAACTTTGTAACGGATTCGTAACAGGATCCTTGAAATTTTGTGGAGTATTCAGTGATAATACCGTAGTTAAGTGGGACAGCCATTTAGATTTACAGGACTAATCTGTGACGAGATGTTTGGAATATCACTTCTTTGATCGCAGTTCACATGAACACACGGCGACCTTGATTCTAATCTGTTAAAGTTATTTAGCTTATATTGAGAGATAGTGCACACTTTTCGAGTCTTCTTTCTTTTCTTTGGCACAAGCCAAGACGTTAAGGAAGATATAACAAGTTCCTTCTTTAAAGTAGAACTGCTACAGCCATATAACAGTGGATTTATTGCAGCATTGACCAGTACTAAATATCTGCTAACATACCTGCAAAGTCAAACGTGATTATTATTTAACATAATTCGCTGTAACCCTTAATAAACTCACCATAAATGATACAAAGAATCAGCTTGTCCTGTTTTAGGTGGCTGTTGCAGAAGTTGCCCTCTACGAATAATCAACGCTGTGAACGGTACGCGGCATATTATAAAAGCTAATACTATCATGGCCAATATTCGCGCCACTCTGCCTTTGTATCTGACTACTATGGGATGCTTAGTTCGTAGCGCTTGTCTTTCATACCGATCTAACTACCACGTAACAAGTATAAATTAAATAGATTTAATGCACTCAATTGTTTTGTAACGAGAATAGAATATAGTATACCTTGATGAGAATGCAGCAGTAGCATACTGCCATAATAGCCAGAGGCGACCACATGCTGAGTCCAGCGAAAATATGCCAGTACGGATAAACCAATACCATATCTTCTGTACAATATGTTTCGAGGTAATTTTTCCACTTTCGTTCATAATATTTACGAAAGATAGCCAATGGAGTAGCGACGAGTCCACCAATTACCCATGTAGAGCATATCAAGATGTACGTGACCCTATAATAGAAAGCATTTCATACTTCAGCATTAATACATACCACAAAATATATACTTTGTAGCTATGTACTGGTTAACATTTCTGAAAATCTTTTTGAAAAAAAAGAATAAACTTAACGGTACATATTTAGTAGCATACTATACTATAGTATAATTTATTATTATTATGGTATAATTTTTGTCGCATTCACAATTTGATTAACATTCCATTTCCTTCTCTCCCTTAAAGATGATAAGCAGCGTATGTTTAAATATAAATAAATGTTGGCCGATGTATAGCCACAAAGTATATACATTATGATATTAGATTTGAAAACCATCATGTACATTTGTCACATTAATACATACCTTTCAGTCAATTTTCCCGAACAGTTTAGAACAATCGCTGACAGACGGTCGTAACTGATTGCACTTAAATTAAACACAGCAACTAACGTCAAAGAATGCACCAAGAAGCCATCCAGTCGGCATCCGACAGGTCCCAAAATGTAGTTCTGATAGGAGTCAACACAAAGAAATATCCATGGACAAACGATGCACGTAATTAAATCGGCAATTGACATATTTACTGTCAACAGATTCGTCGTGGTGTGCAACGATTTTGTCCTGAGTATAACATGGATGAGACCACCATTGGCAAGGCCGCCAATTATGACAATAGGCAGCATGCTGACGATTTTTAGAGCCACCTCCCAACCGGGTCTCATTATCCAAATCTCTGAAGGAAAATGATGCTTTGTAGTATCCACATTGCCCCACTAAAAAAAGGTATTCATGTCAGAGTATCCTAACAAACAGTATATTACCGCATAATTGTAAATTGATCTGTTTCCAAAGGACGGAGGCCAGACACAAAACATTACCGGTTAGATCGGGTTTGACAAAATGAACGGTTACAGTTTATTTTATATTAATACGTTGACTGCCAAGCGTATTTTGCCATGTTAGAACTGCGATGCGATGAAATGCTGCAGCGTATGATTAAATCGTGCAAAATGAAGGTAACGCAGAGTTGTTAGAAGCCAAAGTATTGAAGCACCATTCCAGTATCAATTGCTTTTACAAGATTGCAAATAGGCCTCATGGCCTAATTTATTGCATTTTTAGTAAAATCTTTTGCACCGGTCATCAGTGACCACTGTGGCAGTCAAAGTGTTAATTGACCTCTTGAGATATTAGAATAGCTGTGACCAAATGCCGTGATACTTATTTGAAGTCTGTGTAGTTAAATTGACATATACCTCAGAAGTAGGAGTCGGATATCCATAATCTTCTTCTTCAATCTCGTGATTCCAATGTATGTGTATAATGAAGGTGGAGAAATTTTCACCGACATCAGACCCCATTTCTAATAATGCCTGATGTGTAGATATATTCTGGATGAAATCTCATAGACCACTAAGGCGCACGGTGTATTTTCATATTTTGAAGTTAGATATACAATCTTATCAGGCCAGATGGTCCATTAGCAGGCAGTAACAAATTTGTTTACGTTACTCTCGGTTCGTACATTTTTTGGTTCTATTACCTGCTTTATGATAATGGTACTAGTGAAAGGTAACATCGTTTTAATACTACAGAGAGTGCAGTCCAACAACTGGACTCGTGGTGCTTGCTCAAATACGTTATACAAATATTTTTCTAGAAAATGATGTCATTTTATTCCTCCGAGTGTTACTATACTTTTGAAAAAAATATTCCTGTCCCATAATCTGAGAAGTGCGGCACTAAAACAAAATATGTTACCCTACAGCCGAGAAACATTGTCTTACAGTTATTGCAACAAAATCAATTGCGCATTTCATGTTTCCCTTAAAATACGAGGAAATAATTATCGATATGTACGAATATTATAAAATGAATTAGGTGTTGCGACTATTCTTTAGTTTACCAGAAATATAGTAATGGTATTAAAATGAAACTTGTCAATATTTTAATAAACGCATTCAATCATGAAACGTTACGATACGTTGGAATGGATAAGCTAGGCATTTATCACAAAGCGAATGAGTAGTAATATCACTTTAAGACCCAATGAACTCTTTGCAATAACAACTTGACTTCTCAGTTAGCTTGAACGTAAGATAAGCTATATATATTGAGACTGAAATACGAATAAACTGACGAGGTGAACCTTTGAACGGCTGAGTCGGCCTCTTAATGTAAAGAGGAAGCGTAAAGTACGCAATGTGTGGTATACTTTCAAATTTATCTTTCTTAAATAATTTCATATATCCATTTAAACGATATTATCTTCAATATTGTACTCCAAAAGTATTTTCTAACATAATGTTTCATTGACAACGGGCGATTATTGTCGTGAAAGGCCATCTTCGATAACCGAACGGGTCATTAGCCGGTTATAATCAATAATGTCCGTTCCACAGTTGTTAACCATGGCGAACATATTACACTGAACTTTGGTAGGAATAAAATTCGAAATATTTTTTTTCAATGATCTTTATTTCACTATTCTGGTATAGTAGACCATGCGGTTTTCACAATTTCCTGTACAACGGAAAAGATGCTTATACCATCTCAAAAATAAGTTTACTAGATTAACTTACATTGATAACATCTGTTGCATTACTTACAGTTATTTGGCATTGTTTGGGTACAGGTATAGATGTATCGTTCGAATGTCAGTATATCAACGACTACGTATACCAAATATATGAAAGTCAGGTTCTACAGTATACACACATCCAAATCGATAACGCAATTTCGCAGTACTAAAATCGTACGCGGTCCTAATCTTTTTTTGTTGTCATGATAATCAAGTACATATCGGTCGCTATATAATTATCAGGTACTTAACATATAATTAAGAAGTATTTTGTATGTACAAACTATGTACAAACTCGTTACTTCACAATTTTTCGAATTCCATACGGGTGGAGGTACTAAACGTATTCTAAATAATAAAGGCATCTGAACAAAGATAGTTATAGAGTATAATACCGGTTGATTGAAATCAGTTTGTCTATCAAAAACTTGCCGTTCATTATCCGAATTGAAAAGTCTTCTAGGAAGATCGTGAGTTCTGATGCGACATTTGAATCGTCAAATGAGCGTATTGGCATTGTCTTACAATTCTAAATGTGATTTTAATACCTCCGATAACGGTGGGACTGCAGGTGGTATAAAATTGTCCGTCGAACCGGGAGGAAATACGTGACTTAAAATGGCATAGTAATGGAATCCAGCGGCAGCTGCCACGAAGAGGTGCCAAATTGCATGCGCGCAAGGTATTCGACCATCCGATTTGAAAAACACCAGGCCAACGACATATATTAATCCTCCCGTCTTCAACTCGGCAATGTTGTAGTAATTGTACTGCAACATGGACTGTACGTTAATTTTTAGTAAGATCGTTAGCTTAAAGTGGCGTAACATAGATTATTTGTGTCATAATTATTGCCTGTAAGTCTCTTATAATTAATAGTAGACTTCCAATTAGAACACAAAAATCCATTGTATGCCACCACAGGGTTAAGGAATCCATAGATTCTTTTTTTATCAGAGGAATGTCTTTGAATAAAATAGAATTGTACTCACAACATTAATAATCGCGACGCTTGGTCCAATTCCCATAACCAGATAGAAAACCGTTTCGAGCATTTTGTAGCGCTCATGGAAGATTTGTTGGTAGACAATTCCCAATATTGCCATAATCCAGACAACATAGCGCATCAGGAATAATAATTCATCATCAGGGAAGTGTTCAACATTTAACCAAGGGAAGTAGCTAGCGGCAATGAATATATAAATCATGGCACGATCACAACGATGTAATGCATCTTTCAATTGCCTACAATGACAAATAGCATTATTAATCAAGAATGTAATAGGTGACAAATGTACTGAACACTCATAAACGCGTTACCTGTTTCGATTACTGTAATGAACACTGTGAAAGAATGTTGATACTGCAAAAACAAGAATCAATGATGTACCATAGACACAAGCAGAAACAAGCTGTGTCCATGTAATAGAACGTCGTATTAATTCAAGACTTCCTATAATTGATGGGACAACCCATATCCCATGCGTAGCAACATTTGCAATATGCTCTATGGGGGTTGGTATGTACGCCTCATTTGTACACGCACGTGAGTTCATCCATTTAATTCTACAAAAGTAAATTTAAAGATTTTCACAACGCATATACAAACAACAAATTTTTCTGAATATATATTTTCCAAAAAAAAAAGAAAAAAAATCAGCTATGACATGCAAACATTCTCTATGTTAAAGTAGTTAGGTATAAAGATCACGTTCAATTTAATTGAAAGTTATTTTTGGTAATAATGAAAAGATGCTGTCTAATATATAATCTGCATTAATACATTGTCAAACAATAGGTTTCATATAGATACCGAACACAACTGTCTTAATAACAAATTCTATTCAGAAAAAAGTTATATATATATATATATGTTATACGTATTCAGTTAACGTGTTTATTCCTGGAATCATGCATTCAGCACCACCTGTTATTTGCAATAATCAATATAGTTAAAGTAACTGTTTATGTGCTTTCACCGTGCAATGTGCAGAATTCTTATAGAATAACTAGTAAATTGGAGAAAACATAATCACACTGTATAGAGGGCAGGGAACATAAACAGAAATCCTTAAATATTCAACCCTTAGATGCCTCTTAGAATACTAAAATGTTGTTCTGTAATTTATTGTCACAGAAGCATAAAAAATGATAGTTAAGTACTTTCCATTTACATGTTCCACCCTACACATATATTAATAATCTTAAATCCGTTTAAATATAAAATCAGCTAAAGAGGAATTTATGCAGTTGCATAAGAACATTTATATGGCTTGCAAATAATCATATAACAGAATTACTGAAATTCTCTTATACAATCTGAAAAGAATCAATATTTGTTATATCACAAAGATGTGCCATAGCATACGTGCAATATGTAATGCCGTTATGCATTACCTTAAATAAAGGTCAAGCAGATGGAGGTTGTATACGCTTGTGAAGATATATTTACTAAGTTAACATTTCAGTACTGTGTACTACACAAGCATGGTACAAAAAAAAACCATTCCCTGCTTATGCATTAAAAAAATTAAAAAACAACATTATGGATTTGGAAAACTACCTTGTAGAGTAAATTGTTCCAACAGTTCCGTCACGTTGCTGGGATCACATCGTGGCATTTCCAAATATATTGGACTATTCCCACGGAACGTCATTTTGTGGCATGAACCTTTTACTGATCTACAAGCAGTGCAGCGGCGCATTCCATCCAAATATTCCAAGGTATTCAATGCATGCATACCTCAGATGCATTAGCAATGAGTAATATGAACACAACAAGACCGTATGTAAGAAATCATCATATTTGCTACATAAAGCAAAGGTAAAAAAAAATGAGTAACTACGTTGTATGTCAACATATCAGCGATACACATGTTTTAATGATACAATGTACAATTAAACGGAGGGTACTTTAGTACTAGACTCAATTTATTTCGGACACTCATAGTACCGTACCACGAATATTATTTAACACAAAGTTTTAATATGAACAACCAAACCGTCTCAAACACTAAATTAGCTTATTAAACGAAAACTCCTGCACAATAAAATCATTAAAGCACAAGTATCATTTTACATGCTACACCCATAAATGTATGATTTAGTAACTCCACAGGGGCAAGAAAAAGAAAGTAATCATATTTAAATCAATACCTGCAACAAATGCTAAATGTTAGGCAACTCGTAATATACACATGCAGGAACTTATGTGTATTTTCTGATATACACATGCTAATGTAATTATAGGTCAGTGTGAAACAAATATACACTAGTTTACAAAATAATCAAGTCACGGACACAACAATTCGAGTACATCTGGCTCATCGGATGTTTCATCGAACGGGATAAATATATGAGAAAATGGGGAAAACTTTGATCAAAGTCCCAAACGAATGTCTAAAGGGCAAACGATCGATGCTGGATAGTATATCTTACTCTTTGATGCGCTGCAATTGAAGGAGATTTTTAATTGGTGTCGCGATTAATTGATGAAGGCAAGATCCATCCATAATGAAAAATAGGACAGATGCGGAAGAAACTGCCGGATTGAATTGTTTATCAAGTGTGAAACTTGATGTTCGACAAACTCGGACATTCAACGAACGAGTATCTTCCACTTCATCTTGAACCGTACTGTGCGATCTGTTCGCAAGGAGAAACCTTTCAATTTATATGCTGCGGCCAACGGAAAACTTATTTACGGCCATTCAACCGACAGCAATCATTGACAGACTTACACTGAGCATATTGGAAACGTCACACCACCAGACGCACTGTGTTCGACTCTTCATTTAAGTCATTGGTGGGGCAAGAAAAAACGGTTAGAGGAGTCGGGCATATTGGATTGGAATTTCTCGGGATTATGTTAGCTAGCGTGTCGCGTGGTGCTGATGTCAACTAAACGTCGCTATATATCTCATAGATGTCGTCTCATCTATTTCTCCTCTATTTCTATACTAATTATTCCCCTTCGTACGACGGAACTTTATTCAAATAATTACAGAATCATCTTTCTTCATTAACTAATCTATGTCACAAGATTGCCTGTTTAACGCACATCGCTACGGTATACTTAGTAAAAAGATTCTTCTGTTATGTAAATTTCAATTGAGTCATTTAGGAATGAGTGATCGTTTTTTAATTTCTTCCTGTGTCAATGTCACACAGGAGCAGTGAACAAGAGGAACAATTCTCTTTTAAAATGGGAAACTCGCTTAACATAGAACAGTGACGGTATTTAATGAAAGATGTCTTATCTTATATAAATTTGAATTCGGTCTTTTAGGAATGTACGGTAGTGTGACTATTTCCTAATTTGGCGGTTCTTTAATGTCAGTACAAAGAAAGAATAAATCTGTTGTTTTAAAATGGGAAACTGGTTTCCTGCCATTTGTTTATAATGCATTTAAATGAGAGGTGTGTATTTTGAAAAATGGCGTTTTGCTAACTCCGTTTTTCAATATTTTCCCTCAAACAGTTACCATGGCAGTTACAGAAAATCAAATTCAAATATTATATTTTTATCTATTTATATAAAGATCGATTTGAAAATAATTGGAGTTAGGCCACTTTCAAAATAAACGGCTCATACAATGCATTTAAATGAGAGGTGAGATTTATTCTAATAATTATACATATAACAGAATAAATATGACGTATTCGTTTTGCGGTATGTCTTTTACGCTCCCATGCAAAAAGTGCCAAGTGGACGTTAAGATAAAAGTCATCCTCAAACAGGTTCTAACCTAACAAGAATGGCAGTAGGCTCAGAAAATCTTAGAGTATTACATTTTTTAAATATTATATTTTTAATCATTTTATATAAAGATCCTTGATACTCTGATAAAATATCGATATTGCTCAAGTTATGTTAATTAGGCTAAATAGGAGAAGACAAAAAGAAAAATAGTCACTCTCGTGTTTATCAACACTCTCCTTTAGGCGGTAACCCTGAAAAAAAAATGCAATAGTCTTTTTTCTCATAGGATCTATTAACACTTTGACTGCCATGATAGTCACGGGTGACCGACGCAAGAAATTTTACTGAAAATCCAAAATATTCGCAATGGGTAGCAATTATTATTTTATAAGTGCAGTTGTTATTAAAATAGTGATTCGATCCTTTGGTTTGCAATACCTGCACATTATTTACATTTTGCATAATTCAGTCGAACGCCGTAGTATTTCATAGCATCGCCGTTCTAATATAGTAAAATACGCTTGGCAGTCAACGTGTTAACGCATGGAAGTTAATTTATTTAGTTTGAAATCCGTCTAAAAATCCGTCATTAAAGTCTGAAATCCGTCAAATTGACGGGTCCCGTAAACCTGTTTTGATAAACGTGTTAACAACGCTCATAGAATAACTCATTGCATCGTCGTTCTAATATAGTAAAATACGAGTTAAAGC
Source organism: Cryptocheilus praepositus (assembly GCA_033815515.1). NCBI lineage: Eukaryota > Metazoa > Arthropoda > Insecta > Hymenoptera > Pompilidae > Cryptocheilus > Cryptocheilus praepositus. The sequence continues at coordinate 1,416,771 of JAWWQZ010000119.1, read as the reverse complement.
ATTTTTAAGGTCGCTTTCTCACGAGAAATTTACTTTAACACTTTGACTATCATGATAGTCACCGGTGACCGACGCAAGAAATTTTACTAAAGATCCAAAATATTCGCAATGGGTAGCAATTATTATTTTATAAGTGCAGTTGTTATTAAAATAGTGTTCTAATATAGTAAAATACGTTTGACAATACCTGCAAAAGTTATTGATACATTTTGCATTGGACGCATTTTGCATAATTCAGTCAAACGCTGTAGTATTTCATAGCATCGTCGTTCTAATATAGTAAAATACGCTTTGCAGTCAACGTGTTAAAAGTGTTTTGATAAACACGCCTTTGCATTGCACGCATTTTGCATAATTCAGTCGAACGCTGCAGTATTTCATAGCATCGTCGTTCTAATATAGTAAAATACGCTTTGCAGTCAACGTGTTAAAAGTGTTTTGATAAACACGCCTTTGCATTGCACGCATTTTGCATAATTCAGTCAAACGCTGTAGTATTTCATAGCATCGTCGTTCTAATATAGTAAAATACGCTTGGCAGTCAACGTGTTAAAAGTGTTTTGATAAACACGCCTTTGCATTGCACGCATTTTGCATAATTCAGTCGAACGCCGTAGTATTTCATAGCATCGTCGTTCTAATATAGTAAAATACGCTTGGCAGTCAACGTGTTAAAAGTGTTTTGATAAACACGCCTTTGCATTGCACGCATTTTGCATGATTCAGTCGAACACTGTAGTATTTCATAGCATTGTCGTTCTAATATAGTAAAATACGCTTTGCAGTCAACGTGTTAAAAGTGTTTTGATAAACACGCCTTTGCATTGCACGCATTTTGCATAATTCAGTCGAACACTGTAGTATTTAATAGCTTTGTCGTTCTAATATAGTAAAATACGCTTGGCAGTCAACGTGTTAAAAGTGTTTTGATAAACACGCCTTTGCATTGCACGCATTTTGCATAATTCAGTCGAACGCTGCAGTATTTCATAGCATCGTCGTTCTAATATAACAAAATACGCTTGGCAGTGAACGTGTTAAAAGTGTTTTGATAAACACGCCTTTGCATTGCACGCATTTTGCATAATTCAGTCAAACGCTGTAGTATTTCCTAGCATCGTCGTTCTAATATAGTAAAATACGCTTGACAGTAAACATGTTAAAAGTGTTTTGATAAACACGGCTTTGCATTGGACGCATTTTGCATAATTCAGTCAAACGCTGTAGTATTTCATAGCATCGTCGTTCTAATACAGCAAAATACGCTTGGCAGTGAACGTCTTAAAAGTGTTTTGATAAACGCGCCTTTGCCGTGGCTCGGTAATGCAGTTTAGATGAGAAAGTACGTAATGCACGTCGCACTTTCATCTGTGACATTACGCAATGCGATTAGTTAGCTGCGATTAGCGTAGACGTCGATTAGAAACTGATTGCTCATAAGACAACTACGCTGCGAGAGTTTTGGCGATATCAGCGAATAATAGTAGGAGGACCTTCTTGAGATTTTGGTCGCCATGACAACGGAACACGTGAAACGCGAATTGATGTTTCACGTTCCGACGTTCCGATTGCTCAACTATGAATATCAGCTGTTCAATATGGAATAGTAGCGGTATAGTCACTTGTAGGAATCATTCGACATCAGGTATAGTTTTGTGATTACTCCGTGTAAGCGCGCGAGCGTGCGAAATAGAGAGAGATAGAAAAATAGGAAGTGTCGGGAGACGCAGAAGAGGGAGAGGAAGGGAAAAAATACTGAAAGGAAAACAAGAGGGATAAAAGCGTTCGTACGCACACCGTCCGTGCGATTTATGCAAAATCTTGCACGCAACGTGGATGTATTGACGCAAGGGCTTAAATACGGAATATCAGGACTAATGAACCTCGCAAATCAGACTGCCGATCCTCAGAGTGGAGTATTCTTCGTTAATTTCAATCAGGATTGCACGTAAGTGACGCGACCCACGGCTGGCATCTTCGATTCTCCTCGGGGACGTTTCTTTGTTCTCTAACCTTGCTCTCCTTTCGATTACGAAACGACCAGTTGTCTCCGTAGAAAGGATTTTTAGATGCGACCCCGTACCCGTCACCCCTCTACCCAACGCGAATGGCGTCGTTTTTCCTATTTCCCACGCCTATTCTTTCCTTTATCTTCTTTCCTTTATCCATGCATTCCGCGCCGTCGAAAAGTCAAAATTAACGAATCGCACCTATACTCTTTACTTTCGCACCTTTACCGATCGCTTCTTCTTTCTATCATTTTTTATCCTGCTCCACAGATTTCTCTCTTCTCCATTCTATTGCATACTTTTCGTAGAGTCGCTTTGCCCATTGTGTCTAAAGACAATAAGACGATAAAAAGAAGACAGACGTGTTAACGGTCGAACGGTTACTATCACTTATTTTTCCTACTATAAATACAGCTTTCAATTACATTGCAGATCCTTGGCAGTCGGATCAAAAGCAGGCTATAAGCTTTTTTCTCTCAATTCCGTTGATATACTTGAAAAAATATATGAAAATGGTAATGAAGAGAACTTTTGAATTTCATGTTTCAGTCGCACGGACCGTGGTTTAATAAACTTTGTTTTTCTAGATACTGAGGATATATGCATCATTGAACGCTTATTCAGTAGCAGCTTGGTGGCAGTCGTTAGTTTATCATCACCTCGTAAACTCAAAGTTTGTCATTTCCGCAAAGGAACGGAGATTTGTAACTACAGTTACTCCAACACGATTTTGGCTGTAAAACTGAACAGAGCAGTAAGTTGTACGTCGTTGAAAACATATGGGCAAACAATGACACGGTGGTATGTTATTTTTGCAGAGGTTAGTGGTATGTCTGGAGGAATCATTATACATTCACAATATACGGGACATGAAAGTGCTGCACACAATTCGTGATACACCACCCAATCTTGCAGGTCTTTGTACATTGTCTATAAACAGTGATAATTGTTATCTAGCATACCCAGGATCGAACACAATAGGTGAAGTCCAAATATTTGATGCTATTAATTTGGTAAGTATTCCGAAAGCATTTTTCATACGACGAGTTTGGTTTTTAAACTGTCAACCTTGCATATTTAGCAAGCCAAAACAATGATTCCCGCTCACGATAGTCCATTAGCAGCACTGGCATTCAATCCCAATGGCACCAAAGTAGCAACTGCCTCTGAGAAGGGAACAGTGATAAGAGTTTTTCATGTAAGCATATTTATTAATCTACTCGTACGCAAAGGATATCTATTTAACTCGTTACAATTCTTATATTTTGTCTTTTGCTACAAGGTAAATGACGGTACAAAACTGTTTGAATTTCGGCGAGGAGTCAAAAGATGTGTATCGATAAGCAGTTTGGCTTTTAGTATGGATTCCATGTTTCTCTGCTGTTCAAGTAATACAGAAACTGTGCATATTTTTAAACTGGAAGAACCAAAGGAAGCGTATGTCTTTCTCATTACTTGATATATTTTATGCATAAGAAAATTTATTCCGCGAATTGAGAAAAAAGATTAGTTGATTACCATCTGCAAATTCAGCACATTAGAGATTGAAACAACTCGTTACTTCACATTAGTCTTAATTTGTTGATTTTAAAAAGTATGTTTTTATGTTGTTCTGTGGTTTGAAAATAGTTATTATTAAATCTTTGGTGTCACTATAGAATTGTTTCTGCTTTCACCTATTTATAACTCTAGCACGCAATCTACAAAGATTTTTCTCCAACAAAAGCAGTCTCATCCTAATGTAATAATACGGTAGTAAAGAAAAATAATACAATTTATATACTGCATTTTCGTTCTATTCAGAATATTGAATCATACTATGTAAGGGAACGATTATCTGCTATGTTTTTGTTAACATACGTTTACAGTTTGTAGAGACTTTCGAGGAAATTTTAAAATAACTCTGCTATTTACTCTTTCGCATCGTTCTTCAGACCGCGGCAAGCAGCTGAAGAAGTACAGAGTTGGATGGGCTATTTGACAAAAGCTGTATCAGCATCAGCGAATTATTTACCTTCCCAAGTAACGGACGTTTTTAATCAAGGACGTGCCTTCGCCAGTGTCCACTTGCCATTTCAGGGGCTGAAGAATGTTTGTGCCATCACTACGTAAGTGAGAGTCACTCGTTAAAAAATGTCTCCTGTTTTTTAAAAAATAAATTTGTTTGTCCGCAGAATACAAAAAGTACTAAGGTTGCTGGTGGCAAGTGCTGACGGATATTTGTACGTTTATAATTTGGACATAACGGAAGGAGGTGATTGTACACTTTTAAAGCAGCACAGGTTTGTTATGTCGGAGAATCATGAAACGATGTATTGTGATAATATGTATTATTGTCGACGTTGTATTATTGTCTTTGTAGACTAGACGGTAAACAGGATGAAGTTGACTGTGCGAGTGTGTCAACGGGTGGATCAGGTTCTGGGGATGCTTCTGTGACAGCAGCTGGATCTCCGCAAATAGTACAAAATGCAGGTATGATAACGGCATTGATATATTGTTCTTAAGAAATCGGGAACGCATTATATTAAAAATGTGAATTTATAATATCGACATACTACTGAATGCAAATTTAGCGAATACAAGTTAAATAATTGTAAAACTCAAATATTAAATTGTGCAAAATTCGAAAAGCCTTTTACGCGAGGGGACTGCAACAGGTCAGGTTAAATCTGCCTTATTTGTTCAAGGCATGTCACACACACGCATACAATAGCTATGCGTGCATATTGAAAAATAATGCACTAGCCTACTTACATAAGTTCAATATGTTCGCATTGTTTTACGAAAAGCAGAATTATATAGGAAGTAATATTTAAAGAGTAACGGTTAAAGAGTAAACAGCATGAAGTACGCGAGTCATAAATATTTTATGCGCAACATTAGTATTGCGCCTGCTTTGAATACATAACAATATTATCGTGCACCAACGAGAATGCATGATTGGTATATAAAGATTTGACCAATTTGTGAGTGGAGTGTGAGCATAGTTGAACCTTATAACAAATCTTGCCTTTGCACAAATAACGCGACACGGTTTGTTTAGACGAATTGTAAGTAAACGTAATTAATTTGACGAAAGGCGTCAATGTGCGCACTAGTAGCGGCCCACATTGCTTCCAGTAATTGACCCAATTTTTGCGATAGCCATGATACTACGTCTTACAAGTAGAAGTAGCGATGATGTCTTTACGCTAGTTTACTTGAAAGCTCGTGTGACCGCAGCTTTTAATATTAAAATATCGCTCGGCAGTATAGATGATTTCTTATCCGCGCGGGCGCGTGTGTGTGTATGCATACACAATTTTCGAAGGCCTTTACATTATTGTTTGCTTTATATTTCCGTTCTCTCTTGCTTTCTACCCCTTTAGGAGATTGTCAGGCATTTTCCTCAGGGGCTAAGGGGGGGCCCCGAGATTTGACTTTACTTGATGTAATTTTTTTTCTTTTTATTATCCACCGAAGCCTGCATAAATAGCTACGCGGGTGCGTTGCGTGGCCGTTCACCAGACTCCATGTCAGGTACTGGTATGTCCTCTATTCAGCCCCTCGATTCTTCTATTACCTTGATTTTATTTTTTATAATCGCTGCCAGTTTCACCCATTCATTCAACAGCATCATCAATGTTTCTGCGTGGAACCCCTCTCGTACATACTTTTCATTCTTTCTTTTCACATACTTCCAATTAATGACATTTTTACACAATCCATTTAGCATGTTGACTGTGCAACTTTCTAAATGCAATTGATATTAGAATAACGATTTAATCCGTTGCTTTTCGACACCTTCGCGTTATTTTCATTTTGTGCAGATTTTCATATGGCAAAAAGCGCTCGGCAGTCAACGTGTTAACATTGAAACATGAACGGATAAAGTACTCCCATCTAATGTAATTTCACTTGAGAGATTTGACTTAAAAAGGTGTGCGAGTTATGGCCATTTAATCCTTTTGATTAAAATTAAGTATTAGTGGTATCGAAAATAGATTAATTGTTTTTGCCCTATTACGGTTGTCCAAGACGAAGTTACGCTTCAACATTATCAATGAATATTATACCGTAGGGAATATTGGTGTACGAGAGGGATGTATGTAACCCAGGCCAAAGTGAGCATTATTAAGAAAAAGTTGGGTAGATTGATAACGTTGAAACTTTGGTATATTAGCCGTTAAAATCGAAAATCAAAAGTGGGTACACAGATGTGTATGATAATATTCGCTTCGGTCTGGATTCGACTTTCCACGCACGCTACGCGAAGAACCGGAAGCGGAAATAATAAATACTGGAATAACAATTTGTTCATACGCGGCATGGGTGCAAAAAGTAATAAAGGCACCATTGTACAGTCATTGTCGAGGTGCAGACCTTAGAAAAGATATTTGAACTAACTTGTATACGCTTTGCCGAATTGCCCATTTTTATACATAGGCATATGTTCATTAGAGAAAATGCTTCTATCGCACAAGGCCATGCATGTAATCACTAAATATCAATTAATATTTGGGATAAACGATGCACGTTATTGAGTTATATATATTGGTTTCTTACATGTCATAATAAAATATCACGTTTTATATAAATACCAAGCGATTATGTATGGGCTTTATAATCTCTTCGTCATACGCTGCTTTAATATTATGTATTTTAGGCCCGAGTAATTTGGAATAAAGCTTTCGATCTGGAGTGAATATTACTCTATAAACTTATAAATATAAATTGCTGAAGATATTTTGCAATTGTCTGATATAAGTGTTATGCAATTACTTTGACAATTAAGATTTTGTCGAGAGCATTATTTTAAAACAAATCGTTAATTAAAACCGTGAAATGTTTTTAATTAATTACAATATATCGATGGTTCGTTTAATCTATTTTTCATAAGCTTCAAGATATTTACTAAGTCAGTATGCAGAATCAGGCTAAACACCTTACAAAATTACTGATATGTTTTGTGTTTTAAAGTAGTCGAAACAGCTCTGTTGCAAATGATTAGGCAAATTATATGCTCTGCAGGTTCGAAGTTAATAAGGAGTCTAGGTCTGGAACGAGTGACGGGGAAATAATAGTACAGAAATATTGCGAAATCACGTTCGTATGCTCTTCCAATGAGAGAATCCGTGTGAGAATTGCAAGCCATTAAATAAAACTGACACTTCGTTCACTAAAAGACGCAATACACTGATATAAGCAGGCACATCTGTTCACTTTACGTCATAGAAACTCATGGAATCAGATCAGGTTGTACATTGTCATTTTCTCGGCACTCGTTCCAGTTCTGACTCCTATATTAATTCAGAAGCCGTTTCCGATGATAGATATGCTATAATTAAAAGTGACAGTTCAGATTGGTCTGTTTAGATTCACTTTGCGTAAATGAAAGTTTGCTTCGTTGAAGGTCTCACTACTACCAGTATTGCGTTCGTTTATCGTACTATGCGTCATGTTTTTCTTGGGTTATTTGCTAGTACTAGCATTCGTCACTGTTATTTAGAAAAATATGTGTTTATGTCCAGTGAACAAATACCTTCGCTTTTAGCAATTCGCTGATGAAGAAAGCAAGTGATAACATTTTTCATGCTTCCAGAATACACACGTATAGTCCTGATATGAACAAATGTACTTATATAGATAATACAACACAGAATCTCTTTCACGCGGCCAAACAACTTTTGTTTCAAATATTTCTTCGCATTAATGAAAAGTAAAGTTATTTATTAGCTTGTTCGGTGTCTCATATCTGCGTAAATAAAATCAGGAAAGAATAACGCCTTTGTTGGTACTTTTTAACGAGTTCTATTTCTACGTAAAGTTCCACGAACTTTCAACATAAATTATTAGACTATCAATGTTTTCCTGCTCATTGTACGTTATTATAATTACACTTGTTCGATACCGTCGGGAATATTATATCTGGACTAAAGAATAATTCATTTGCGACCGATTAAAGAAGCAGTTATAGGCGGTTGTTTACGTATATTCCTTTTTTTTAGTTTTGTTTGACGAAACAGTTGCATGTTTAACACTAAAAAAATAAAATAAGAATTAAGTAGTTAGACAATATAAATAATTCTTCTAGTAATTAGTCTATGAACAAAGATAGATTTCCATTTATTTGTCACTTAATAAGTACCTTGAAGTTAATAGTAAATATTTGGAACATATTTTTCAATCACTTAAAATTACAATGTTCAAACTAAAAGTTAATTTTGGGCTGTAGGATATTTTATAATTGCGAATCTTGCCATGTTTTTAACATCATTTTTTTTTAAACTGCGTGCTAATTTTTCAGAAACGTTACTTTAAATTTTGATTTGTAAAGGGGCTTATACAAGACTAGTTTTTTTTATCTTGTCTGACCTGTAAAATTTAATTGGCTGTGAAACTCTCGACGAACATTTTATTTCTCACGTTATATTAGTAATTGTTGATTATTTGCATAAATGGTAAATTAAATGACCGGAGATATTATCAAAAATTTATTACACCAAAAAAGGGGTATCGTTAAGTTTCAGAAAAAGTACAGATATTCTGATAAAGTTAAGTTTTCTATTACCGCACATAAAATTTAATTTTTTAACATAGTTTATCATCATCTTATTCATCGGTATATTTTTATTTTTGCACCCTGTAAGTGCCCCTCTATGTATTGTAAACAAATCATGTTCACATTATTTGGACGATCTACGTCTTACATTACGCTCACACAATTTTTAAAAAATGAATGCAAAATTAGAAATAATTTTCTAGAAACAGATGTAAGTAAACTATTGCGAAGTTGTACGCCAAACTGTAGTTTCAAATACTTTAAGCGGAATCACCAAAAACGCTGTGTTAACTTCACGATTCAACAAAATTATTTTATGAGGCAGGTTCATCAACGGTAATAATATATTAATTTATTTTATTGTTCCGTTATTCGTATTAGTGTTTCTTCAATTGCATTATTTGCAGGTCGATAAGATCAGGGATCCACTATACAACATGTGTACGCATTACAGCATTACTTCTATCGACCAAAAATAATTTTATTATTTTTAACGTCATAAAAGAATCGTTCCTGCAGGAAACAAGTAGTGAAATTGTTGAATGATTGCATTAATTCATCCTAATGAAATCTTATACTACTCGAGCACATGTATTTTTGTAGGTAAGTTCAAGAAGTTCAAAATTCAGGAGAAGAACATTTTTCATAATCTTAAATCAAAATATACAATCTTCATATATCTTATTATTTGCTAGGCCGGATAGGCATTCCGTACACTAGATATGATCTACAAAAAGTGTGCTTATTGATAAAGGAAACAGAGAAGCTATGTTATTGTGCAGAAGCATTCAAGACTTGGTGTTTTTACTGTATTCTTTATTTAAAATTTGACGCTTTCTGCTGGCTACTGATTACATAAAAAGTACGGAAGAACGAATTGCAACCGTGTACTAGATCAGTTTGTTGAGTGTTGAAACATGGAATTCACCAAGTGAAAGGCTATGATCCAATTTCCATTTTAAATATCGCATTCAATGCACCCATCAACTATTACCGACTATCCTTGAACCTAGACATTCTTTTCTTCTACCTTCTTGAACTGGTATTCGCAAATGCGATTGCGTTATCGACAAAAATACATGACTCAATATTCTGCAGCAACCATACTCTTATATAGTTAAAAATAAAAAAAAGTATTTAAATGGGAAGAAATATTCCATTGTTCTGCGTATTTCTTTATGGTCACAGTTATCGTCACCAAAAGTATTATTTCCAATATCAACATGTCACCGTGCAATGTCTGCTGCTTAGTTCTGTTATCGTAAACATTTCAGAAGATAAAGGACTGGTCTAGCCGATCTTTCCGTTGTTTATTTTTTTTCAAATGGTTTGTTACAAGGGAGCATTTAAGCTGGCTGCTGTACATTTCATAAAACATTCTTCAAAATTTTTCAAGGTACCGCATTTTTACATAATATTTTTCATTAATCGTACTTGTTAACAACTTGGGGTTTTAATATTATTCCCTTTATCATTTTAGTACGATATATAAATGGATTTGGTGGCGTATTGGAAAATGACCACAGTATTATCGGTAACTAATCCTAGGCAAATGGTACAGTGGCAACGGGTTCACTTCCATAATATATAAACAAGTTTATATTAATGAATTTACGAGAATCCTAACTTCTAACAAACAAACCTGCGTATTTTTATATGCGCATTGAACTCATATGAATATGCGTTACGACACAGTTTAAAATTGCTCGTAGCAAGACCTTGAAAAGTTTGTAAAGAATATACTTTCATCAGCTAGTCAAGCTCCTTCCAAGCAAATTATTTCAAAAAGAATTGGGATTGATCCAATAGCAATGGATATTATCAAGGTAAACATGTTACACGGCTCACTCTGTGTGAAGATATGTATGTAATCAGAGTGAGTATGCATAATGCTTTCTGTCATTGTCCTAGTGGTTGTATGACGTCGTATTTATACAGCTGCGTTTTATTTCTTCCATCTCAATGATTCCTCCGAATCGTTTTACAGTTTTAGATGAATAAATAGTTCATTAGTAACGTCACGACTGTGATCAATAGTTCATTAAGAATGCTGCAACTTTTTCCATAGAAGTCAGAACTATTACTTTATCTAAGTTGCTGTACTAAATTCGTTAACAAAGTACTATCCTCAATCACATCAAGCTCGTAAAGCAACAAATCTGCATTGCTCCGTTGTTTTCACATTCCACCCACTATACTATACATTGACTTCATCCTTTGGCAGCGCACTAGCGAAATTGTCTAAAAAAAAGTCGCAGCCCATCCGCACCAGGGACAATCACGTACGGAAAGAGACATGCAAAAAGCGACCCTGCCAAAATCCGACGAGCCGCACTTCGCAATCAGTCAGTTGCCCTGTCCACCGACGAAATTCTTTTCCATTCGATTTCTATGCGAACTTGTCTACTACAGCGATCACGTACATGTATATGGAAATGCGTAATCTCTTACTGACCATTGTCCATGTGCATCTCCATCATTACGTCCGCTCCCGTGTCAGGTGACAGGCATTTATAACCCGTAACTAATATTTTAGAGTCGGAGAAGTATCACGAAATGATAGCAGCGACTGAGAGTCCGCCGAAAGGCGGTGGGCCATTCCGTTTGGACGATGACGCCGAATTTCCGCCGGTTACGCAAAGGACAGATTGAGCGTAATAGTCGAGCTACACGACAGATAAAAAAAATAGGAACGAAGAGGACGGCGAGACGAAGAGATGCAAGAGGAAGTGCTACATTGAGGGTACACAAATGAAGAGGTTGACTGAACTCGGTCTGCCGGTACCTAGCAGTTCAATCATGTTCAATAAAACTAAGCGTTAGGTGATATTGTTCGGAGGGAGTTATAAATTAATAAACTAGTTGATTAAGTGAGAGAAAGCGAGAGAGAGCGAGAGAGAGAGAGAGAGAAAGAATGTTTAAGCATGCGTCATCTGATATATCCGAAGATCGGACTACTGTGACAAAATATATAGGATTGGTTTAATTTCGAAAGACTGCCTCCGTTGATGCTTTTTCTTTTTAACGGAAGTAACAAGAAGCGAGGGGTCGACGTCTTTGTAGCGAGTATGTAATTAGTTTTAGAAATGACAGTAATCTAACAGATATTTAAGATTGCTCATTGTAAAGAGCGCGAGGCGTAGCGGAGATGTGAATTAATTACATGTATTTGGTAAGAATGTTTTCATAATACACGTATATGAGAAACCGTGTACGGACGAAGTGTTTTTACGGAATAAAATGTCGAAGCGGAGGTTTTTGTTTGTAATCGACCGTTTGGCGTAATGGCGAACGTGAAACTTTCAATGTCAAAATCTTGTGTCTACTCCTTTCGTCGAGGATCCATACTTCTTACCAAATATCGCATTGTCAGTTTTCTTTTGTAATCGGACTAAACTTTGAAATATCAACGGGAAAAATTGCAAGAAAAATAATCTACCTGTAACCGTTTTTATATGATCTTTGACGTTGTTCGAGAAATATTTATTTAACTTTTCGTACGATAAAAATAACGCAAGAATTATCGAATTATGAATATTCGGTCGTGTAAAGTAGCATTTATTTAAATAATTTAACATTACAGGAAAAATGTTATATTTGTATGTATAAGTTCGTGTTATATAAATTGCACAATTAAAATACGAAATGATATCCGCCGTAGCAATTTGACGCAGGATCGAGGGGTGTCCGTTTGAAATTTTCTCACGGACGAGATGTGAATAGAAACAGAGTACATTATGCAATGTACATGTAGATATGTTACGAGAAGTCATACATGCAAGCTAGCCTTTAAAGGTAAAATGAATGTTTACTTTTTATTCTTATAATTTATTGATGCGTTATAACTTCCAGCCTTACCTATGAAGAAGAAGTGTGTATTAAAGTACGATTTTTATGTCTACGATGAAACTTTTTTTTTAAACGTGCATAATGTAGTTTCTTTGCTTTCAATCCTTTTTAGCCTACGTTGTGTCACCCTCGATTACAAATGGGCAGACGTCCATATGAACTGAATCAGCAAACGAAACTCGTCTATTTGTGAATTTTGTAATGTACCAATTATGTACTATTCTAGCGATACTTTCAATTGTTAGGTGTGTAGATATTTTGAGATCTCATTACGTTTCTTGATAGTTTCACTTGACGTTGATCGAACTGACAGGATGAAAATATTTATAAGTTCTTTCAATTCCAGTCTTGTCAATTTATACATTTGATATTTGTTTGTCGGTCAATTTTAAGAAGATAATGTCTTATATTCTACTAAAATCGTACGGTACGATTTCAACGCAATTACCCCCAATTTATTTCTACGTTAATGATCGGAGAGCCCGATCTCTTTGTTTTCTTACATTTCGTAATTGTGCAATGTTCAAGAGAAGCTGTAACTTTGCTGTGGCAAAAACGTACCTTTGTAATTATCGTAAATCAGCGTAGGATGTCCATCTTTCATAAAATCTGGTACAATGATAAAAATACGTATAGATACGTCTAAACGATATTGTGAAAATGTCTACAATTTGAACTATTTTATACTAATAAATTTATTTAGCAAATAACTCACAATGCCAATAGTTTAAATATTAACATTGCTTGTAACCTTCATACCAATTCTGCTGATTCTATTAGTCTGTAATCATCCATATCCATCGCGTTTATTTCATTAAACCACCCCGCGCTTCATTGTGTTTCCACTTATGATTGAGTGTAAAAAAATGTTACGATTGGTTTGCAAGTAACTTTATTGCAATTTTCTATTCTTTTTTTACTCCAAAACTTATGCTGTCTGTCAACGCTTTTTATCGATTTTTCTTTTTGGAAACTTAATTCTATAACACTTGTATTGTTAAAAATCCCCGTTCACATTACAGATAACGTAGATTGTTTGTGAGACATATCGCGTGTTTGTCGCAATATCCATGTGCTCTGTCTAAATTCACTCTTAACATTGTAGAAAAACATTGTTCGAAAAATTTGTAAAAAAAAAGACAGGAACATTTAATGCGAACGATCATAGAGAGGAAATAATAATAATAATAACATTATTACATAACGGAACTATTTAATCTTGCACAGATTAGGCATTAGGATTTTTTGAAATTTTCGTTACCTCCGTGCCGTTTACACAAGAATATTTCGCGAACCGCGACGTTATCGCACATTGCATAAAATCGGTCATTAGCCAGATGATAGAAGTCGTGTCGTATTGGCAGTGAAACTGTCGTTCATCAATGCCTGATACACAGTGATCGCAAACATGAAACAATATGATAACGCAATTTGTCAAGTAGCAACGTTAGGCATGAATACATATATAGATAATTGTGCAAATTACAGTATAGATACACGTTTATTGTTATTATCTGTATAATTTTAACTTATAGCCTTACCTAATCTTTATTAGCAGTTTGAGAACTCTCGAACGCTCTAAGTGAAATAAAGATGCGGATCGGTAACGGAATTACCCGTAATTACACCGGATCAAAGGAAACACGACACGAACGGGGTTTGTTCTTTGGCGATTTATATGCGAAACATCTCGTTCAAATCAAACCGCGAATTTTACGGGTACATATCGCTAGATGCAATCATCTCACTAACATAGCACAAACATCCAACTGCATTGTTAATTTCTGAAACGTTGAACAATGGGGTACAGTGATAATGCGCCAAAAGGGTCCGTCTCTGTCTCGGGCTGCATCATTTACACACAACAAGCATGCGCAATATCATACAATGTAAGCCACATCACCGCGTCCTTTAGGTGTGCCGACTGATTGACGCATACAAAGTCGCCTAGCAAAATTGTGTCGCGGCTGCGGTGAAGTATTTGTTAGGGCAGTTTGTACGTGTACATGCGACGCGATTTCTTCGCGATCGACTTCAGCTCACGCTCTTTATGTCTTCTCAACCTGCGGCGAAAAGCGTCAGAGCAAGAGACCTCTAAAGACAGGCTAATATATGACCTGAATCACACAAGCATCGACGATAATGCGTAGAAAATAATTTAAGGAATGTAAACGAATACAAGATTGTACGAACAAATACTTCATAATCTAAGCAAGTTACAGGAGTTGCGGATCAGAGAATAAATGTATGTTAAGGAAACTTTTAATTCACCGCGTATACTTAAGAGACGTAAACGTACGAACGTTTTACAGAAAGCAGGGACAATGAGTTTAATTTGCGTTTCTCTTGTTCGGCGCTACGAATGTTGCCGACATGCAAGCTACATGTGTGAGATAACGGCTCGATTTTAGAAATATGTCAAAACCCTCCTTACAATAATCCGGCTAGAGTGATCGTCTACCGTACCTACACACGCATAATTATACATACTTCATATAAAATATCAATTATTTAAGTAGTTTATTTATGTTTTTTTTTGCATCATTGAATTATTTAAAAATCATCTCTGTGAAAAATGTATACAGTAACAGAACAGGCCCTTTTGTCATATGCTCACTGCAATGAAGAAGAAACGAGGACTTAGCTGTAGAGATCATCATCTCCATCATCTTGAAAGGTTTGATCACCTTGCGTAGCATCTTGAGTCCCACCCGTCCCACTTTGTGGAAATCTGTTAAACAGTCAACATCGAATTGTCAAATCTTTGAACAGCTTCAAACGTCCACAATCACAATTCTTCGGAATTAGCTTTTGTATCTTATTTGCATTTACTGACACTCCTGCAGACATCAAGACTTTGTAAACTCGTGGTTCCCAAGGCCGAACAATTTGCTTTTTAAGCTGTTACGTCGAGCGTGAATTGTTAACAATGAATTTTGTGCATTTCTCATATACAGTATATAAATATATATACTGACACACATATTCTACTTATGCATTTCACTTAATATTATTATCATGTTTCTAACAATTCTTCCGTACTTTTATTATCTTCTTTATTATATTCTTTAACACGTTGACTGCCGTGCGTATTTTGCCGTATTAGAACCGCGATGCTATGAAATACTACAGCGTTTGACTGAATTATGCAAAATGTAAATAATGTGCAAGTATTGGAGACCAAAGGATCGCATCATTATTATAAAATCGCATCACAATTTATAAAATAATTATTACTACCCATTGCGAATATTTTGGATCTTCAGTAAAATCTCTTGCGAGGGTCACCGGTGACCCCCACGGCAGCCAACGTGTTAAATGCCATGTTCTTTAGAAGCTTCTTAAAATCAAGTTAACGGCCTTTCAAGCTCTATGCACGTAAATAGTACACTTTTTTAACAATAAGTATTATATCTGAGCAAGTGGACATCTGGATTTCAGAGATATACTTAGGGACATGATCAAAGACGATCGGGGACCACGATTCTAAACGTTTGCGTATGAGTGTGCATATTGAGCGGGTTCTTTACAAACACAAAAAAAAAAAATATAGAAATAAATTAAAGCTAATTACGTTACGTGCGAGTGTGTTCGAACGTACCGCATGTAGTCAATTTAATTTGCAAATTATTACCTGAAATTCGTGCCGAAACCTCGCGATTGCTGAAGGGTCTGAGCAAACATCTCGTATTTTCGAATGTCATTATCAGATACCGATCGTCGCGCAAACCTCATTGCCTCTTCGAAATGGGCTCTTGTTATTTCGGGTACGGGATCATCCTCGTCCATCTACGCATTTACAACGGCGTTGCAGATCATTTATGCGCTATCAACTATTAGAGGAATACTGGCGGTATATACTTACATCCATAGAAACTGACGGATTCGTTGAGCGCTCTCTTTCTCTACGAATTTCAGTCTCGATACATTGTCTAATGGCAAGCTTACAAGCGCGTTGGCAAACTTCCGTTAAATCAGCACCGGAGAAACCGTGTGTTACTTTGGCTATGTAACTTAGATCTACGTCCTGAAATCAAAACGTTCATACTAACATCTGCTCTTTATAGGTATATGTATAGGAAAGAAATATTCATTTAATTCCGGTGGACGTCAGCGCTATAACTTGATGCAGGACAGGTTAAACGAATCTATACGCAAAAATCAAAATTTCCATTCCTTCGCCGCTAAGGTTTGTATAGAAATAAACAAAAAAAATGTTTAAATTATTTTTAACCGTTTGAGTGCCACGGGTCTTTCTCATTTCCCGGTCGAAACTTGCCAAGCGGCGCGATAGCGCTTGTTATATTCAGTGTCGAAACTTGCCAAGCGGCGCTATAGCGCTTGTTATATTACATTTTTATATGATTAAATGCATGTAGACCTATAAAGTGTAACATTACTCCAATTTTATCTTTTTTACCTAAGATTGAAAAGTTACCGTAATGTTGTGCATCGAGAGAAACCGAGCCTGCTGTGATTACGCTGCAGTTTTGAGGACAGACAGAAGAAGCGCGATCGCGCCGCTTGGCACTCAAACGGTTAATTATACTTTTTTTCAGCTAAATGAATGTTGCCTCTAAAGCGTCATATATCAGAATTCATAAAAGAAAATGTATTATAGATAATTAATATCCACTACTAATACTTCAGGTACTCCTGCTTTTTTAAAGTTTCTTTACTACTACTTATTAAAATTTAAATTAGTTTCTACCTTAATTTCTTAATTTCTTCAGTCCATTCTTTGTTTAGTAATTTTAGATTATTTTATGACATTATCCGTAGATCAATTCGAGATAGCGAAGGTTGATCACAACAATAAATGTAGAGATTGAATTAAAACTACTAACCTTAGCAACTGGCGATTTGCGCAAATTCGCTCTGAAAATGGCCTCACGTGACTTTTCATCTGGTAAGGGTATGTAAATCAATTGATCTAATCTGCCCGGACGTAGAATAGCAGGATCAATGATGTCAGGCCGATTTGTGGCCCCTATGATGAATACATTTTTCTTCGCACCCATACCATCCATCTCCGTAAGAATTTGATTTATCACGCGATCAGCAGCTCCACCAGCATCTCCCACTGTTCCGCCTCGCGATTTAGCAATTGAATCTAACTCGTCGAAGAATAATACGCAAGGTGCCGCTGATCGAGCCTAAACATACAATCGGATGAACTTCATTGTAACTTCACTTTTTTTCTGTGATGTTAGTCATTTTTCAGGCCCATTGCATACGCCACCAAAAATTATTTAAATTACTAAACGTACAATGAAATTGAAATACATTTAGTAGGAATTAGATTTTTCTAATCACACAATGCAATTTTAAATGCATTTGGTATGATAAACATAGCACAACGAACTATTTTTTCCCAATGTCCTCAAGCTATTTTATTGTTAAGCACACGCTTATACTCTGCGTTTCATTCGGCAATGTTAGTAATCGATATTAACTTCATTGTAACTTCACTTTTTTTTTGTGATGTTAGTCATTTTTCAGGCCCATTGCATACGCCACGAAAACTTATTTAAATTACTAAACGTACAATAAAACTGAAATACATTTAGTAGGAATTAGATTTTTCTAATCACACAATGCAATTTAAATGCATTTGGTATGATAAATATAGCACAACGAACTATTTTTTCCTAATGTACTCAAGCTATTTTATTGTGTGCTAATACTCTGCGTTTCATTCGGCAACGTTAGTAATCGATATGGGTAGTAGAAATATCTGAAAACATTTTCGTATAGACTCACCTTATCGAAAACGTCTCGCACGTTCGCTTCAGATTCACCGAACCACATCGTTAAGAGCTCTGGACCCTTGACGGAAATAAAGTTCGCCTGACATTCATTGGCGATGGCTTTGGCTAGTAATGTCTTACCGCAACCAGGTGGACCGTAGAACAATACACCCCGTGATGGTTGCATGCCAAACTTCAAGAACTTATCCGGATGTTCAACAGGATACTGTATTCAAGAGAAAAGCTCATATAAACATACGCTCGGACGAGCATTAAAAATGATGCGATGAGTATAACTTCTTATGTTGATTTGCAAATTAACACGTATTCTGTTACGTTGAGTCTTAGGTGGAATTATAAATACCTGAACCAACTCTTGCAACTCCATCTTAACATTTTGAAGACCACCAATATCGTTCCAGGTAACCGTTGGAACTTCGACAATTGTTTCCCGAAGAGCACTTGGACTGCTCTTACTCATTGCATACTGAAAGACAAGGTTTCCAATTTAATCACGTTTTTTGGTATGTACTACTATTTCTCGTTCAGTATTTACCTTGAAGTTCTCCATGGTCACGGCCAGAGACGATAAAACCTCAGCGTCAATATGGTCATCTTCTAAATCGATGAGATCCATTTTCTCCCGAATTTGCTGCAGAGCAGCTTCGGAACACAAGGATGCTAAATCGGCACCAACGTGACCATGGGTTTCCGCAGCGATCTAAAATATATTTGACGTTCAATACATGTTTTACGAAAGATGAAATTGTCGCAATAGAATTTGAAAATTCAAGAGCCAGTTGAGAAAATTTGCTACGCTTTAGATCTGTCTATTATTAACGATGTTTAGTCGCGTTTACCTCTTCCAATTCTACGTCGTCGGCAAGCTTCATGTTCTTAGTATGGATTTGCAGGATTTCCAAACGACCGGTTGCGTCCGGAATACCGATGTCAATTTCTCTATCGAAACGACCGAATCGACGTAGGGCACCATCAATGCTGTTAGGTCGATTGGTAGCTGCCATTACGATGACGTGCGAACTTTGCTTCATACCGTCCATTAAGGTCAAAAGTTGAGACACGATACGTCGCTCTACCTCACCTTGGGTCTAAATTAATGAAATAGACGTGAGGCAAATCCGGTTCACGAGTCGCTGTAAAATCATTTGCTATAATTAATTATTTACTGACCTTTTCTCGTTTCGGAGCAATTGCATCCAATTCATCGATGAAGATAATGGCTGGAGAATTTTTTTCAGCTTCTTCAAATGCTTTACGCAGATTACTTTCGGATTCACCGGCCAATTTACTCATGATTTCAGGTCCTATGAGAATGAAATATGCATTTAATGAGATTCTGAGAAATATTTTTTTTTTCTTAGGAATCCATTGATGGACAAACCAAAACCAATGGTTCTACCATATTGTAAAATCCAAGGAGGACTTACCGTTGATAAGGAAAAAGAATGCACCAGTTTCGTTAGCAACTGCACGTGCAATAAGAGTTTTTCCTGTGCCAGGTGGACCATACAATAATATACCACGAGGTGGCTTCACACCGATAGCTTTGAACAAAGATGGATGTCTTAATGGTAACTCAACCATTTCTTTGATCTGTGCCAATTGTTTTCGCACTCCACCGATATCATCGTAACCTACAGCATTTAATGCTTCCTCCTCTTCCTACAATACCAAACTCGTATAAACAAATATTTTTGAAAAAATAACTATATAATAAGTTTAGTCTACAAACCTCTCTTTTAAATGGATCACCTTCACAGTGAATTATTGTATCAGGTGCAACAATACAAAATGGTCCAGGATCAGTTTCGACTACTTTAAATTCAACAGCACGCATTCCCCCGCGAACTGTAAAGTTGTCATCTTTATGAATAGGACGATATGCCTCCAAGAAATATGGTTTCAGATAAACCTCAAATAAATTCCTACGAGGACAATGTACAGTTAAATTCGTGCATAAAATAGAAAGTATTCAATCCTATTTAAGATCTTACCCTGTCAACCCTTCCACTGTATCATCCATTGGAAGTACATGAATACGCTTTCCATATTTAACATCAGGACATGCTTGTACAGATACGACGTCACTCAAACGCACACGCAAGTTGTTCCTAACCACACGATTCATAAGTATCTTTTCATCTGGACATGTCTCATCAGAGAGAACGATGCAAACTGTTTCCTTGCGTCGTTTTCCTTTCAGTAAAACAGTGTCACCACGGAACAACTGTAATTCGTCCATTTTGGCTTGGGACAGCGCTACTACGGAATTATCATCTGCATTGGCTTCTTCTACCAAAAGTCTGTTTGGCCTGTCCTTCTTACGAAGGATGGCAGTTGCTAAATCTTCTCCACTGTAACATTTACAATAGCCACGATCACATATAAGATTAAATTAGCGCATATACATTTCCAATGAGTAATTTCTGTTTTATTCTGGAAGGCAATTTCTGAACGTTTCGCGTCCGGCATCAACGGAAACGTTCACTTCCACACGGACTCCCGTCAATTAATTTAATTTCGTAAACCCCGTGAGGTTGACATTGGAAAAAGATACAAAATACGCGTTCGCAAATACCCAGAGCATTACTGATTATTCGATTTCGTTGGATTAATTTCGAGAGCAAAAATGAGGAATACCCGTTGGTCGTCATGTTCTTTCAGCGTATCCGCAAATTTCGCACTCTGCTAAAACATCTTTGTCATGTTTAATCTATCGCACGGCCATGATCGACCGACATATAAAAATGATAAGCGCGACTAGCGTCATTGTAATTCTATCGTCCTCGCAGCGGAATATTTTGAAAAAAGGGCAGAATCGATTGCCCCCTCGCTATTTCGCCTTTGCAGCCGGCGTTCGAACGCAAACGAACGAAAGTAACACGCTGCGTCGACATGATGACAACGTGAAATTGGGAATCGGCCTGTCGCATCTTAGCTGCTACATGTTTCGCGTCTTCAGCCAAATTCTACACCTCCGGACGAGGAAAGTGGTCGCTCGATTTTCCCGGCCCGTTACGATTTTATTGATAACGGATTACCTCTTTGAATCGCCCATGGTTCACTTCGATTTGACACAAAAAATGTATACGTAGCAGTCACGATTCGGTATCAGATTACGCACGAGCCAGCAACAGTCACAGTCAATGCAATGAATATTCTACATTTGAACCTGGCATAGTACGTATTTGCTCGTGGTTGCGAAGTCGAGTTGTAAAATTGCCGAAGAAGCGTTTGATTTTATCGACGCGTCGGGGATTGGATTAAATCCTTGTAGCCGCTTATTGATTGGCTGTTGAAAATAAATTTGTCCACTCTGTTCTTTGTTACTTAATGTTAATTACGTGAGTCAACGAATTTTTTCTTTAATATATTTTTATAGCTTAATATTCTATAGTGTCAGACGAATAGTCGTGCTATAAGCAGAATACGGCAAATTTACTGTGTCACGTTGTCACCTTATAGCTTTTGCGAAATTTACCTTTTGTTAAATGTTTTATATATATAATGAGGCAGTACACATTTAGATACATTGAATGAGTAGGATAAATAGCGTACATTATTAACTGTATGATCAATCATGAATCATAGACATTCTTGGAAAAGTGATAGCCACCTCTAAAACGGTTTCCAATAAAATGCGCGAATGAGAAAAAATATTCGAATACTGCGAGAACACAGCGATAACATCCGATTCGGACGGTTTTTGTCAGATCCATTTGAAACTGCCATTTTTTATCTATTCAAAAGTGCATGTGAGGCTTTATGTCACAGTTTGTGCGGGGGCAGCCATAGAGTGAGAGTTTGATAAATATACACACTTGTCAAATCGATCTGCAATGGCCGGGATTAAAGGTTATTCGGCTCATTCTTCATCACATTTTATGCAATTTTCTGTTCCCCGATATCTTTCGACGATCCTGACAATACGATAATGCTTTAGAGGATGAGAGAGGGGCGAAAAATGATGTATTAAAACCTAACCTTTTTACGCTCTCTGACTTTGTTATGCGCGTTGTGTATACACACGACCTTCGACTTAAGTTTTATAATTTAATTTGCTCGTAATTTAGCATGATACTCAGATCGAATACGTTGTCGTTTCCTTCGGTCGATCTAACACGACTTTATTCAACAGACCAATGAATATGATGCGAAGTATGATAAGTATTGAGTGTCAGCTCTTATACTGTTAGCTACTTTTAATGTTTTCTATAAATTTTTAATGATAAAAATTGATAATCTACGAAAAAATTGCGAAGTTACGTTTGTTCTTTTTGTGAAGGAATAGAAACTGGTGAACATGATTTGCATTCTTCAACATAAATTAATTACTAAGTCTTAATTACAATACATTTGCAAGAAGTTATTTGATCATATTTTTTCTGTTTCATATCGTCTTCTTCCTGATACTTGACGACGTATAGCGTGAGTATTTCTCTGGTAACATAAAAAAGTATTATGTCTTAAATGACTATGCCCTATAATTTATCTTATGCTTACAGTCTCGTTATTTTGGCATTTGCTGGTTCAATTGGAATGACATTCGTCATTCTTGGCTGTGCATTACCAGCATACAAGTAAGTATACCTATTTTGTATGAGCGATAAGATTAGGATCTTAATAATGTCCCAATATTATTTTCCAGAGTATGGTGGCCTTTCTTCGTGGTATTGTTTTATATACTAGCTCCCATTCCAACAATAATTGCACGTCGTTACACAGAGGACTCAGGAAACAACAGTAATCCGTGTTTGGAGTTGGCAATATTCATTACCATGGGATTCGTTGTATCTTCTTTCGCTCTTCCCATCGTTTTAGCAAGATCTCCTGCTAACGATCCAGTGGTAATTGCGATAGGAATGAAGAAACGTCGCTCTTAATATTTTCTGTGTTATCTTTAATTGAATCTGGTAAAAATCATTTACTTGCAGATACAATGGGGTGCCTGTTATTTAACATTAGCCGGTAACTTTGTCGTCTACCTTACTCTAGTCGGATTTTTTATGACCTTTGATCAAGATGATCTTGAATACAGCATGTGGTGAAGTGCTTTGTTATTGTACTTATTTGTCACAGTAAGCTATTCTATTCACCTTTTCAACTGTACTCTGCGCTTTTTTACCGTGTCTTATTTTAATGCTTTCTATCCACTTTCAGATCTTTCAAAAGATTAAAGAGAAGAAGAAAATGAGGCAATGCACAGACTGACAACTATGTGTTAATTTGAAACAATTATAGATTTGTTATACACTGTTTACAGAACGTATGCCTCAATACGGATCTTCTTTGAAATATAGTTGACATAAATACTACAGTACTGATATTGTAATCGTCCATTAAGTTCTGAAGTAATGGAACCATTGGCATTATTGAAACAAAGTAAAGTAAAAGGATGAGAACAATGGTAACTCAAAGACTGCATTGAATATTCATCTGAGGTGTAACAATGCATGGACGTAATGAGTTGGGACATATTTATTTTTTATTTAATATAAGCTTTTCATAACGATAACATCACGCCAGCAGCAATATTAATAAAGCTACACTTTAATACATTGTTTTATATTTTCCTTTTATTCTTAGTAAGTATCTCCGATCTCAACAAAACGCAAACTGAATTTTTGTAATAGCGTAGTGCCGAGTTTTAATATACGACCGTTATCGAGACCTTACTAGTTACTGCATTCTGTTCATGTGATATGGGTGATATATCAATGCATATTACATAAATATGTACATGTTACTTTAAAAAAAAAAAAAAACCATTTATATACAGGTTTAACTTTAGGTCCACATTGCAGAATCTTATAAAATGCAATTAATATCATTTTAATGATATGTAGAACATCGACAAATTATGTCATCGCACGTATTATAACAAACTATAATAATATGATTTTTTTTTTTACAATTAAACGAGTCATAAAATACAGATGAGTTTTTTTTTCGTCAATGACGATTCGTTAGATGTATTAGGTGTACAACTTTGCTTCCGCCGTTTTTTTCCGAAATTCGAGGCTTTATTGTAAAAAACTGGTTATACGTTTATGATTCAAAGTATTGTCCATCGCTGGCCACTACTTTCTCCCATCTTTCGGGCAGCGTACGAATCCCGCGTTGAAAAAACTGGTCATCTTTTGAAGCGATCCACGAATCGATCCAATTTTTTACTTCTTCATAAGACCGGAAGTGCTGGTCAGCCAGGCCGTGTGCCATTGATCGAAACAAGTGATAGTCCGAGGGAGCAACGTCTGGAGAATACGGCGGGTGGGGTAGGACTTCCCATTTCAACGTTTCCAAGTATGTCTTGACCACTTTCGCAACATGGGGTCGAGCATTGTCGTGCTGTAAAATCACTTTATCATGTCTCTCGTTGTATTGCGGCCGTTTGTCTTTTAATGCTCGGCTCAAACGCATTAATTGCGTTCGATAACGATCGCCTGTGATTGTTTCAGTCGGTTTTAACAACTCATAATGCACTACGCCGAGATGGTCCCACCAAATACAGAGCATGACCTTGGAACCGTGAATATTCGGTTTGGCCGTCGACGTGGAAGCATGGCCGGGATATCCCCATGATTTTCTGCGCTTGGGATTATCGTAATGAACCCATTTTTCGTCCCCAGTCACAATGCGATGCAGAAATCCTTTCCGTCTTTGCCTTGCAAGCAGCTGTTCACAAGCAAACAAACGCCGTTCAACATCTCTCGGCTTCAACTCGTACGGCACCCAATTTTCTTGTTTCTGAATCATTCCCATGATTTTCAGGCGTTTTGAAATGGCTTGTTGCGTCACTCCCAATGATACTGCCAATTCTTGTTGCGTTTGAGACGAGTCTTGATCAAGTTATGCCTCCAATTCTGCATCTTCGAAAACCTTCTCTCTTCCACCACCTTGCCGGTCTTCGACGTCAAAATCACCGTTCTTGAAGCGTTGAAACCACTCTCGGCACGTTCTTTCACTAATAGCGGCCTCACCATAGGTATTTGAGAGCATTCGATGAGCCTCAGCCGCAGATTTCTTCATATTAAAGCAGAAAATTAAAACCTCCCGCAAATGATGAGAATTTGGCTCGTAAGCTGACATGTTTAATCGAGAATGACTTTATGATGCAGACACAAATCGACTAATATTTCGATGGCGTTATGTTTACAAATGCCTAAGCTTATTGTATGACATCTACGATCTATTTATTTCGACTACCACTTACCGCTACAGCCATCTATTGCAAAACGGCGGAAGCAAAGTTGTACACCTAATATTATTTTTGTTTCCGGCCCCGGCAGTCGGTTACTGTTAATTGAAATAGTGAGATTGTGTGAGACAGATGCTTTATGGTTTATCCATAATTTACACCATGGTGAGAATAATAAAGATGACATTGGATTGACATTGTATGAAAATGTTCAGATAATTTATTGTTGTTTATATTGTTTACGATTATAGTTGATCTTTAGTATGAGACACGATAGTTTAGTAAGTCACATATTGAGGTTAGTTTTTATGCGCAATACTTGCCGATATAAGACTAAAGAAAAATGATAATATATACATTATCGCTGAAATGGTTAATTAATATTTTATGCAAATAATTTGCATTGTGACAGTTGCACAGATATCTTGGCAGAAGTCACTGTTGTGCCATGGATTGCAGATATGTCATAAATATTTTGCATTTTGCGTTTTTTCCCGCGTTTTTTTCGAATGTTCATTACATTTTTTGTCATATCTCAGATACTATTCCGAATTTTTCGGCGCGGCTACAATTTTTTTACTTCCGTTTATGCCCTTTTTCATTCGGCACAATTACAAATCAATCGGTAGATTTTTAATTTCTTGATATCTCCGGAACTATTGCGAATTTCGGGGTGCGCCTTGCATTTTTCCGAGTCATTTTGGACCCCGTTTGACATGTTAAAAGGGCAATCAAATCGGTGACCCATCATTTTTTGGCAAAAATGGCAACCTTAAGATTTTCGCGATTTCTTCAAGGCCCTGTCCCGTCTAAACTAGTGAACAAAACCTATAAGTAATATAGGTTTTCTTCAAGCTCTTTGGACACACCTTCACGTAGGACTAATCGCTACACCTCGTAAATTAGCTACACCTCAGAAACTATTTCGAATTTTGGGGTGCGGTTTGCGTTTCTTCGAGCCTCTCTCAATCATCTTCCATGTCATGTTGTGGTGCAATTTGAATTAGTAACTTTCAACTGGTAATCATACAAAAAACGCGTTTTTCTCACGTGATTTCCCTTTTTTTCATCTATTTCTAGCCATATCTCGGAGACTATTCCGAATTTTTCAATGCGGTTGCAATTTTTCCAAGTCTCTTTGTACCTCCTTTCATCTGGCACAATTACAAGTCGATCAGTAGAGTTTTAATTTTTGACCCTGTTTTCAGGCTCGTTTTTCACGATTTTTCCACACATTTTTGGCCGTATCTCCGGAACTATTGCGAATTTCGGGGTGCGCCTTGCATTTTTCTGAGTCATTTTGGACCCCCTTTGACATGTTAAAAGGGCAACAAAATCGGTGACCCATCATTTTTTGGCAAAAATGGCAAGTATACCTTAAGATTTTCGCGATTTCTTCAAGGCCCTGTCCCGTCTAAACTAGTGAATGAAATCGATAAGTAATATAGGTTTTCTTAAAGCTCTTTGGACGTACTTTCGCGAGGAACTAATCGCGACCAGCAATTTTGAAAAAAATTTTTTTGCCCTTTCTAAAAATGGTCATATCTCGGAAACTATGAAGAGTTCAGCGCGCGGAAAGTGGGCTATCTTTATGGCAAATTACCCTCTATCAAATGGTATTGGTCCAAAACAAAAAAAAATTTGAAATTTTTCACCCATTTTTCGCCACAAATGTTTAAAATTGTGTTCATTCTGTAACATTTTTATACTACAAGTTATCTATGTTGTCCAATTTCTCTAAAAATATAACATTTTATTTAGAACAATACTTGTGTTTGGCATGCCAACAATAGGAATTCTGCATGGCTACATAATGTCATATGTATACTTATATATGTTTGCAGTCCCAGTTCAAATTATTTTCAAGCAAAGGAGTAGTAGTTGCAAGAAGTGGACATCTTAAAGAAATGCTCACAGTAGGATGTTTCAGTGTAAGGAATATTAAATGTAAGTAAATGAGTACTCTGTCATTAGTTTTAATTTCTTACAAAATCTTTGTGTAGTAATGTATGCACCCTTCACACTGTTGTCATAGAAACATAACATCTGACTTTTTCTATGGAATACAATGTCATTAACCTTTGAAACAAACAGTGTGTTTTAAAATATATTATACACTATGCTTTATATAGTTGAGCTGATATCATGATTAACTTCAGTTAAAGAGAAATAAGATTATTTATTTTATGTTGTATTATCTTCCAGTAAAGGATTTATTGGTGAAATATTTCAACTATATAGCACGATGAATGAAAATCTAACAAGTTTTAATTGCGAAAGTGAAGTACCAGAACCATGTTGGATAAGAACGGAAGGCGAAGATGGAAATTCCATAAGAGAATTAATAGAAAAATGTCTGGAAAGTGTGCAGCATCCAGAAAGTGATGAGGAAGATTCGCATGAAAGCGTAGTTATATCAGCAGTTTGTCCAGAATACCCAAAAGTTTGTCCATCTGTCAGGGCAATTTATGGTCCAACTACACCCTTGAAAGCCCAATCAAAGTCAACAGGACATGTATTTGGTACTGATAAAAAATTAACATACCCCTCCATGCAGTATATTAGACAACACAATGAACAGAAGCGAAAAAAAACGATAAAACCCAGTCAGATTGGTTCACACACAATGCCAAGGAATATTATTAGTTTGAACGATCTGGTTCCTGGAGCATTTTGTGATTGTCAACGAGTAACCAAGAGGAAGAAATTATCTAAATCGAGTGTAAAGAAGAAAAGCCATGGTGAAGAATTTTTGGATGAATATCAGGTGAGTTGTTGCTTACTCGTAAACATTTTTTAATGTGGGATAGTATTCTTAATATGTTGCCTTGTTTTACTTTTGTAGAATTTACAAAACATGCAAGCTGAGATACCAAAGTCAATTGAAGAACAACTAGATGAACTTAAGAGAGCAAGTGAAATGGATCAGGTACTAAACCACTTATTTGATACTGAGGGGATTAGATGCATAAAAAGCTATGCAACTTTTGATGATGATCTGCCATCATATGATTATACACATATTCAGAAGGTGCAGGCACGATTATCCAGAAAATTGCGAGCGCGTCATGAGTGCGTAATATTCGAAAATATTATATGTCTAATGACTAATACGTTAAATGTATGATTTCTTTTTCATCAAGCTGTTTTTATTCTTCGTTTATTTGTAATTCCTTTGGTTATTTGGGTTACATATTTATATAACTTAAGGCATTTGTTTATGGTTGAACTTAAGACACGGAGGGATGCGGACCGAATGTGAAAACATTTTTACAAATAATTTATTTTTATAATCAAAGCTAATAAAACAACCTTGTTTTCAGTTTCAATAAAATTTTAGAAGAACTAGTTGCGGAAGTCGTCCATGAATACGAAGAAGCACTTCGTTGCAATGTTATGGGCTTCAGTCTCTTCCATCCAGACAAGCGAAAACGTTCACTGGCTGAAAAAATTTGTCTAGAACGTCACAATCGAAATCTACGTGCACCGGTTCCTTGGCATCAGGCAAAAATCATCGCAGACCATTATCTGCAGCACAATCTAGTTGTTGGCAACGAGGTGCTGAGGGACATAAGAAACCTGTGGTTTGACAAGTAAGACCACATCAATGCTTTTAAGAAGAGCTTTGACGGCACCGAGATTATTCATTGCTTTTGTTGCAGGTATGATGACATGCTTATCGTTAATATCTACGATTTAGGCGAATTGCCCATTCCAGCGTCAGAAGTTGTGACGAGAGTAGCAGATTTGTGCCAGATCGCTAGGGATCGAATTGAAAAGCAATGGCTGGCCGACGTGGCGGAGATCTTTTTAGAAAAGAAGCATGTCTGGTCCGGTTTCTTTGAGAAGGAGTTTAACGCGTCGACAGCTTTGATCGAGAGATATTTTCGCACTGCCAATACACTTTTGTCGAAACAGTTGCGTATAACTGTAATAAGAACCCTACAACACATCAGAGACTTTTTCATGCAATATACGGATGGGAACTCGTACGAGGATGAATATAGAGATTTGATGTTTGTTAAGTAAGTTGTTACTTGCTTTTTTGGCTCTGCTAAGTACATAAATATAATTCGCACTTTTCCTAAGACTGTTGTAATATAGGACTCCGTTCATGACGGTTTGCGTCGAGCCGGATCCTGATTCGAAGATGCTGTTATGCAAACCGGATACCTTGGATGTACAAGATTTGATCTCCAATTGCTTCGACAGAATCGTCAGAGTCGCTGCTTCGGTTCCTACGATCGACACAATTTTATTTCCCGAGCTTAAACAACAAAAATTCTTGTTTCATGTTTCACGATATGAGAACCAGGTTATTATTTGGCCAGTCGATTTTTCAACGTAGAAATGAATTATGTGTGACGGTATATACTGCGTGTGTTTTAGGTGATGAAGTTGATTGACGACGTTGCAAAAGTGATTAGTGCTCACAACGTTGGACCTAAGAAATACTTAAGGCGGTATGATGATTTGTTGTATATTATAAATGGTACTGCCGAAAAGAATCTCGATGCTTTCTTCATGATAGAACCAATGCCCCTTATACGAGAATTCGAACAAAGAATATTAGCATACGATGCTCTAAGCAAAGAAATCTCCGTATTTCGATACAAGGTAAGTTTGCAGATGCAGTATTATTAAAGAAACATTTTTTTCCGTACTACGCTCATACCCCAACATCTTTAAGTGAACCGCTATAAACTTGTCCATCAAATAAAATCCATATTCCTTCGAGTATAGACGAACAAAGTTAAGAGGACCTCTAAGAAGTACCTCTCATCGTATATAAGAGTTTACGTTTAAATATTTTATGCGTGCTTCTTACTTGAAGATTTTATTCCAGATACCACTCAACATGATCGAAATTGACTGTACAGCGGTCAACGATGCCATGAGAAATGTTCTTCACATATTACGTACCAGAATCTGTAATTTCTTCGCAGACGAACTCCGAGCGAACAATCGCGAGTTGTGTGCAGCTTTCGACGAAATAGCGGAGCGAATATCAAAGATGCCAGAAACCACCCAGGAAGTGGTCGAACTTTACAACTACCTCGTCGAAAGTCGTGATTCGACCATGTTCAATCTTCGACGTCGTCTCGCACGTTCAACAGAACTTACACTGTTCCTTTTCGATTATCAGCCGCTGACAGACGAGGATATACAAATAAATTCTCGTGCAATTACCTGGCCAAAGGAAATGGAGACAGTGATGGAGCTCTCTCTGGCTAGACTGAACATGCGGAAAGAGTTTCTCGAAGGTTTGTTACGCTTAAGGAAGGAGGCTTTCGAGCAGAAGATTGCAGCCATGCAAGCGGCGATTAATCAATTTAAGAAGAAGGATCCTCCGGTTCTAACTATGGACGAGATGGAGCAAGCGACGGAAGAAGTTGAACAACTGTCTGAGGGCATGGCAAACATCAGAAAGGAAGCTGAAGAGATTAACTACGAAGAGTCTCTGCTGGATATGGAACTTAGTCCTTACATGAGTATTCCTGTTATGTCCGGTGTCGTGGATACCTTTGACAAGCTTTGGCACACTGTCTTGGAGTTTCACAAAAATTACGATCGTTGGTTCTACGGCCCATTCGCTGCACTGGACGCAGATGCTGTTCGAGATGAAACCGACGCGATTTCAAGGGTTCTGTACAAAGTCTCCCGAATGCTCACGGACTATCCAGGCGCTAGGCGAATCGCTGAGATGGTGCGCGGCAAAGTTGAGAAGTTTAAGCAGTTTATTCCGCTTCTTCAAATCATCTGCACACCGGGTCTAGAGAGCAGACACTGGCAGTTGATCAGCAAAGTGGTCGATACTACTATTGAACCGACGGAAACTAGTTGTCTCTCGGATATGATAGAGTATGGTTTACCTGGGCACATAGATAAGCTCGAGGAAATTGCTTTTGCAGCTACTAAAGAGCATGCGCTTCTGCGAAATCTGCAGAAGATGCAAGAGGAATGGTTCGACGTGTGCTTTGAATTGGCACCTTATCGTGAAACTGGCGTGCCTATTCTAACAGCTGTCGACGATATTCAGGTATAAAGACTTTATTATTGGTATCATCAATTATTATTTGATATTTGCATTAATAAGCGATTATTATAAAAAAAAATGCAGCAAAGTTGCCAATTCTCTTTTTTAGAACACTATCTGAATTCGCAAAGTCAAAATAATTGTCCTCTTTAACAATTCCGTTAACATATGCCTTATAAGACGCTCGTATTTTTTAACTTTGCTCAAAGGTACTACTTGACGACCATATTCTAAGAGCCCAAACAATGAGAGGTTCCCCATTTGTCAAGGCCTTCGAAGCAGATATGCAAGCATGGGAAGAGAAGTTAATTTTGATGCAAGACATAATCGATCAGTGGTTACTTTGTCAATCTACTTGGATGTACTTGGAGCCCATTTTTAGCAGTGAAGACATAATGCGTCAAATGCCATCTGAGGCAAGAAACTTCCGACGCATCGATAAAATTTGGCGTGGTATCATGGTGTACGTTGCAGAGAACAAACGAGTTCTTGATGCAACCTCTATGCCGAACATGTTGCAGGAGTTTAAACTTTGCAATTCGCTGCTAGAGGAGATACAGAAAGGATTGAATGATTATTTAGAAAAGAAACGATTATTCTTCCCAAGATTTTTCTTCTTATCAAATGATGAACTGCTAGAAATTTTGTCAGAGACGAAAGATCCTCAGAGGGTACAACCGCACTTAAAGAAATGCTTTGAAGGTATGTTCAGTAATATCTGCCTATTCTGCTCGAAATACTTTTCCATTTAATAATATGTCGAATACTATTTAATCGGAAATGAATGAGCAAAAACCTAAAATGTCTAAAGCTAGATACTTGCATGTACACGATATGATGCCTTCAGCAGCCTGTTCTAGATGCATTCTGAAAGAAATGGTGATAACATTTCCGATTTTCGACAATTGTTCATATACTATACTACTGGTATTGATACTGCTACCGCTAATACTCACTATTCATATACTATACTAATTTGATAGGCATAAGCAGTCTACGTTTTACAACAGACGAGGAAATCATTGGCATGCTCTCCAGCGAAGAAGAATATGTGCCTTTAAGCAGTAAAATTTATCCAACCGACGCGAAAGGTATGGTCGAGAAATGGCTGATCCAGGTTGAAAGCCTTATGGTCATCACTGTACGGGACATAATCGAGAAAGGCCTCGTCGCCTATTTCGACACGCTCCGTGAAGAATGGATCCTCTCCTGGCCCGGTCAAATCGTTCTGTGCGCCAGTCAAATTCACTGGACCAGCGAAGTCTGCGAGTCCTTCGATTTTCAAACGACTTCGGACTATCTGGCACAGTGCACCGCGCAAATCGAGGCCACCGTGGTACTGGTCCGTAGTAAACTTGAGCCTGGCGCAAGAATAACACTAAACGCCTTAATCGTCATCGACGTACATGCGAGGGATGTCGTAAAACTTCTGGTCGATGGCAAAGTCCACGACGTGATGGACTTCAACTGGATCTCACAGTTGCGATACTACTGGATCGACAATAATGTAGAAGTATCCATGGTGACGACGACGGTAGCTTATGCGTACGAATACTTAGGAAACAGTTCGCGACTTGTCATTACACCCCTTACGGACAGATGCTACAGGACACTAATGGGCGCATTGAAGTTGAATCTCGGCGGATCGCCTGAGGGACCAGCGGGGACTGGAAAAACGGAAACTGCCAAAGACATGGCCAAAGCAGTTGCGAAGCAATGCGTCGTCTTCAATTGCTCTGATGGTCTTGATTACAAAGCGATGGGCAAGTTTTTCAAGGGCCTCGCGCAGTCCGGGGCGTGGGCGTGTTTCGATGAGTTTAATCGTATTGAACTTGAGGTACTGTCTGTGATCGCGCAGCAAATACTGTCCATCCAGATGGCGATTAGCATGAAGATGGAGAAGTTCCTCTTTGAGGGCACCGAGATTAAGCTCAACCCTACCTGTAATATCATAATCACAATGAATCCGGGTTATGCAGGCAGGCAAGAACTTCCGGATAATTTGAAGGCACTCTTCCGTACGGTGGCTATGATGGTACCTGATTATGCTATGATAGGCGAAATAACTTTGTACTCCTTCGGCTTCTTTGATGCGAAGAATCTTGCCCGGAAGATCGTGCATACGTATAAATTGTGCTCGGAGCAGCTGAGCTCGCAGAATCACTATGACTATGGGATGCGTGCGGTGAAGACTGTTTTGACATTGGCAGGAAACTTGAAGCTGAAGTACCCAACGCGGAACGAGGCTGTGTTGGTGCTACGAGCGATCGTAGACGTGAACCTTCCGAAGTTCTTGGCGCAGGATGTGTCTCTCTTTATCGGTATTTACACCGATCTGTTTCCTGGCATAAGTTTACCGCAACCTGATCGCGGCGAACTGATCGATTTGCTGATTAAGAACCTGGAGAAGCGAAATCTGCAGGCCACGCCATGGTACATTGAAAAGATTATACAGATTTACGAAATTATCCTGGTACGACATGGCTTGATGATCGTTGGGGGACCACTCGGCGGCAAAACCCAGGCTTATCAGTCTTTGGCAGAATCTCTTGGGGAGTTGAGTGGAATAAGAAAAGCTACGATGAGGGAATTTCGAACGGTATACAGAGTAATTAATCCCAAGGCGATCACGTTGGAGCAACTTTACGGTAGTTTTGATCCGGTATCACATGAGTGGAGTGACGGTGTCTTGGCAAATACCTTTCGAGAGTTTGCGCAAAGTCTGTCTGTTGAGAGAAAATGGATCGTGTTCGACGGCCCGGTAGATGCAGTTTGGATTGAAAGTATGAACACTGTGTTGGATGATAACAAGAAATTGTGTTTGATGTCCGGTGAGATCATACAGATGTCGAACAAAATGAACATGTTTTTTGAGCCTGCTGATCTGGAGCACGCATCGCCGGCCACTGTCAGCAGATGTGGAATGATCTACATGGAACCTACTCAGCTAGGGTGGCCTGCTTTCTTTGACTCTTATAAGAAACATCTAAAAGAGAAGCTACTGGCGGAACAGTTTGATTTGGTAGTTGAACTGGTGGACTGGCTTACTAATCCCATTTTGCATTTTACCAAATTTCAATGCACGACATTCATGGAAACATCTGACCTACACATGTTTTTTGTAAGTGTTACAAAAAATTCTGA
This sequence comes from Cryptocheilus praepositus, assembly GCA_033815515.1. Taxonomy (NCBI): domain Eukaryota; kingdom Metazoa; phylum Arthropoda; class Insecta; order Hymenoptera; family Pompilidae; genus Cryptocheilus; species Cryptocheilus praepositus. The sequence goes on along the minus strand of JAWWQZ010000119.1, from coordinate 1,382,219 downwards.
TAAGATCGTTTGAAAGTTTTTTAATTATAAACTGCAAACATGACTTGTGTTTTGTAACAGTCCTTCACGAGAATACTGTCAACAATGTTGGAAGGAGAAAGTCAGTACAGTACAGTATGGTTACAATGCATTCTTTTGTTCAGTATGATTTGGGGAATGTGCTCCACTTTAACGAGCGATAGTAGAAAAAAGTTTGACGTTTATCTGCGGAAATTATTACTCGGCTCCGACGATGACTATCCACGACCGAAAACTTTTAAATTGACGAAACAGCAACTGTTTCCCGATCGTGGAACGGTGTTCGATTGGATATATGATAAGAGAAATAATGGATGTTGGATATCTTGGGTGGACACCGTGCAGCAGGTAAATATAAAATATACATAAATACTTTAGCATGATTGAATTAAATAAAAAAATGATCAATTATTGTACTGTAGACGCCTATAGCAGCGAACGCTAAGCCCAGTGAAATAATCATTCAAACGTCCGAAGTTGCAATTCAGCACTTTTTTATTAGTAATTTTTTGCATCGTTCAATCCCGATTCTTTTCGTGGGTCCAACCGGCACAGGGAAGTCTGCGATTGTTCTAAATTACCTTCAATCGCTTCCACGTGAGAAGTATATTCCAAACGTGATGACCTTTAGCGCGCGCACGAGTGCCCCGCAGACTCAAGAAATTGTGATGTCCAAGTTGGACAGAAGACGGAAAGGTGTTTACGGTCCAGCGATGGGTAAACAGTGTGTTCTCTTCGTGGATGATCTTGGCATGCCACAAAAAGAAATGTATGGAGCACAGCCTCCGATAGAATTGCTCCGACAATGGGTCGACCATGGCTACTGGTTTGATCCCAAAGACACTTCTATGTTATATTTGGTGGACATACTTCTTATCGCTGCCATGGTACCTTCCGCAGGCGGTACAAGTGTCACATCCAGATTTGTTCGTCACATGCACATCATTGGCATAGACTTCTTCGAAGAAGCCGCTATGAGCAAGATTTTTACGTCTATACTAGAATGGCACTTCGCGAAGGGTTTCGCGCCTGAAGTTTCCAGACTGAGCAAAATGCTTGTAAACGCAACGATGGATATCTTTACGACAGCTGTAAAGAAATTTCTGCCCACGCCCGCTAAAAGTCATTATATATTTAATTTGAGAGATTTTAGTAAAGTGATCGGTGGAATTTTATTAATTCCTGCTGACAGAATGAAGGAACCTGATAAACTTATAAGATTATGGATACATGAGGTCTACAGAGTGTTTCATGACAGACTCATCGACGAACAGGACAGAGATGTTCTCTTCGAAATGGTGCAAACTGCTTGTTATAAAGAGTTAAGACAACCACTAGAGACCGTATTAAGTAGTTTTCTAACGGAAGGTGAGAAGGTGATCAACAAATACCATGTCCACAATCTTTTCTTTGGGAACTATATTGAGCCAGATGCTGACCCAAAAATTTATGATGAGGTATGTAGATTAATGCGCCGGTGTCATGTGATACAAAAAAAAAAAAAAAAAAAAAAAGGGAATTTGTATATACGTAAAACTGTACCCTATCTTAAAGTAATGAAGTATCGCGACAACATATTCTTACTTACCCGCTTCCCAATTTATATTTTTCATATATAAGTTTACAGTTTACTTATTTACAAATGTTTAGGTATTTTTATCCCACACACAAATATGTTTCTTTAAACTTTTAGATATTGGACTTGAAAAACCTCGAGGAAAAATTGGAATTTTACCTCACTGATTACAACGCACTCTCGAAAGCACCTATGTCTCTCGTTTTCTTTAGATACGCCATTGAACATATTTCGCGTGTATCTCGTATCCTTCTACAGGATAATGGCCATGCCCTCTTAGTCGGCGTGGACGGTTCCGGAAGAAAGTCGTACGCGAAATTGGCAGCTAGCATGTGCGAATACTTGTTGTATCAAATTGAAGTGACACGAACTTACGGGCCGACTGATTGGCGAGACGACATAAAAAATCTTCTACTTCGAATTGGCTGTGACGGAAAATCGACGGCATTTTTATTTGGGGACAATCAGATAAAGGATGAGTCGTTTGTCGAGGACTTGAATATAATTCTTAATACCGGGGATATACCTAATTTGTACGGTACTGATGAAAAAGCCGAGATTATGGACAAGATGATGTCTGTATCGCGTGATCCAGCTAGCAGGAAAACGGAAACTACTCCGATGGCTCTTTACAATCTATTTATTGAGAGAGTCAGGAGTCATTTACATATGATCCTTACTATGTCCCCGATCGGCGATGGCTTTCGTAATCGCCTGAGAATGTTTCCGTCGTTAATAAATTGCTGTACGATCGACTGGTATACGATATGGCCAGAAGATGCTCTTGAAAAGGTGGCGCAAATATCGTTGAAGGATATAAATCTTGCGTCTAATGTACGAAAGAAATGCGTACAAATTTGCAAAGAATTTCATGTCAGCGTTTCGGTTGCCAGCGAAGACTACTATAAAACACAGGGTAGAAGGTATGTCTTTCGGAAATTGTTCAGATTTCACGAGCAATATTAGTAAAGCTATTACTACTATTCTCTAGAAACTTTTGGCGAGATTTATTAAGATAATAATACGAATACATATTTCTCCGTACATCTACCGTTAACGTTGGAACAGTAACACTTGTATTTCCCTTAATCTTAGGTACTACGTGACACCGACGAGTTTTCTACAACTTCTAAAATCCTTGTGTCGTCTGTACGGTCAAAAGATCGAACGCATCACCTTACAGCAGAATCGCTACGAAACGGGTCTCGAAAAGCTAGACTCCGCTGCCGGGCAGGTAGCTATCATGCAAGAAGAGTTGCAAACACTGCAGCCGAAGCTTCTCGCACAATCTGACCTCAGCGACAAGTTGATGATCAGGATAGAGCAGGATACGATTAACGTGGAGGCTCGCAAGGAAATAGTCGCAGCCGACGAGGCTCTAGCGAACGAAGCAGCAGCAGCCGCACAAGCCATCAAAGATGACTGTGAGAGCGACTTAGCCGAAGCCACGCCAGCGCTGGAAGCAGCATTAGCTGCTTTAGACACATTAAAGGCCGCCGACATTACGATCGTCCGTTCCATGAAGAATCCACCCGCAGGTGTGAGACTCGTCATGGAAGCAGTTTGTGTACTGAAAGGCGTGAAACCCGAGAAAGTCCAGGATCCAGCGACAGGCCAGACGGTCGACGACTACTGGCCGGCGTCCGTCAAAATGCTGGGCGACATTAAATTCTTAGATAGCCTGCGGAACTTCGACAAGGACAACATACCGCCTGCCTACATGAAGCGGATTCGTGAGAAATTTATGAATGACCGGAGCTTCCAGCCGGAAGCGATAAAGAGGGTGTCAACGGCTTGCGAGGGTCTTTGCAGATGGGTGCGCGCGATGGAGGTCTATGATCGGGTTATTAAAGTTGTCGCACCGAAGAAGGCGATGTTGGCGGAAGCCGAAGCAGTTCTGACTGCGCAGATGGAGACGCTCAACGCGAAAAGAGCGCTACTGCAAGAAGTCACCCAGAAGCTGCAGTCGTTGAACGATGAGTTCGCGGAGTGCATGCGCGAGAAGAAGAAGCTGGAGGATCAGATAGATTATTGTACGCAAAAATTGAAGAGAGCCGAAAAGCTCCTGGGCGGTTTGAGTGGCGAGAGAAATCGCTGGAGCGAGACTGCTGTTCAGTTGGGAGCTAGCCTAGGGAATGTCATAGGCGATGTTCTTTTGTCATCCGGCATTGTTGCCTACTTGGGAGCGTTTACGGTGGAGTATAGAAACAATCTTATAGCACAATGGCACGCTTCTTGTCGAAAAGTCAAAATTCCTTGCGGGGAACAATTTAGTCTCGTGAATATTTTGGGAGAACCTGTGGAAATCAGAGCATGGAATATTCATGGACTGCCAGCTGATAATTTCTCGGTGGAAAACGGTATCATCGTGAAGAATGCCGATCGATGGCCGTTGATGATCGATCCTCAGAATCAAGCGAATAAATGGGTGAAGAATATGGAAAAGCCGAACAAGCTGGCGGTCGTTAAGCTGACTGATTCGAACTATGTCAAAGTGATCGAGGTTTCGATACAACTAGGCGTACCTGTTTTGTTAGAAAACCTCTTCGAAGAAATCGATCCCGTACTTGAACCCGTGCTGTTGAAAAATATCTACAAGCAACGAGGAATGCTCTACATGAAATTCGGCGAAAATGTGATTGAGTACAATACGAATTTTCGTTTCTACATGACGTCCAGACTAAGAAATCCACATTATCTGCCGGATACTGTCGTGAAGGTGACTTTGTTGAATTTCATGATCACGCCACAGGGTCTCCAGGATCAGCTATTAGGCATCGTAGTGGCCAAAGAGCTTCCGCTACTCGAAGAGAAGAAGAACCAGCTAATCGTTGAAGGTGCAAATAACCGCAGGATACTAAAAGAGCTTGAAGACAAGATCCTCGAGGTACTTTCCACTTCAAAGGGTAACATTCTTGAAGACGAAACCGCCATCAAGATATTGTCTACTTCGAAAACATTATCGGAGGACATCGTAGCTAAGCAAAAAGCAGCTGTTATCACAGCGGCAGAAATTGACAGTGCTCGATCAGACTACAAATCGGTATCCAAGCATGGAGCGGTTTTATTTTTTTGCATTTCTGAATTGGCCAACATCGATCCGATGTACCAGTATTCCCTGCCCTGGTTCATTAATCTATACGTAATGGCTATTACACACAGTGAAAAATCGAAGGACCTGAATCGCCGTATGGAAAGTCTCAACACTTACTTCACGGCAAGCATTTATAAGAACGTGTGCAGATCTTTATTTGAAAAAGATAAACTGATCTTTTCGCTTGTCCTCTGCGTTGGCCTTTCACGAGCTTCGGGAAAGTTGCAGGAAGATTTATGGATGTTTTTTTTGACTGGAGGAATCGCTGTAGACAATATTCACCCAAATCCCGATGCTTCGTGGTTATCCGATAAAGCGTGGGCAGAAATCGTGAGAGCTTCTGATCTTCAGGGATTAGGACATTTCCGACGGAGTTTTGTACAGCACCTCTCTAAATGGAAGGAATACTGTGACCTGTCCAATCCGCAAGATAGTCCGTTTCCGTATCCATTTGAAACAGAAGCCGCAAGCCTGAAGGGATTGGTAATACTTCGATGCATCAGACCTGACAAAATCGTATCTGCTATTCAGACATACATCATTAACAACATGGGGCCATCTTTCGTTGAATCGTCATATTTCGATCTTCTCGAATCATACAACGACTCTAATAACGTGACGCCGTTGATTTTCATCCTGTCCTCTGGATCCGATCCGATGGCTGGTTTAATTAAGTTCGCTGAAGATCAAGGCATTTCGAAGAAAGACTTGATGACGATCTCGTTGGGTCAAGGTCTGTAACAATAAAGTCGGTATGTTTTTCTTTACGCGACGTTCTATGTGATATAAATTATGTTTTTCTCATTCTGTCAGGACAAGGCCCGATTGCATCAGGAATGATCGATAGAGCTATCAAAAGTGGTGAATGGGTAGTTTTGCAGAACTGCCATCTGGCCGTTTCGTGGATGAAAGAACTGGATAGGATTTGTAACGAAGTGATCATACCTGAGAATACAGACCCGAGGTTTCGAATGTGGCTTACTAGCTATCCGTTCAAGGGATTTCCAGTTTCTGTCCTACAGAATGCCGTTAAGATGACGAACGAACCACCTAAAGGGTTGAGAAGCAACTTGCTACGAAGCTACCTTAACGATCCGATATCCAACAGAAGATTCTTTCAGAATTGTATGAAACAGACTGAATGGCGAAGTCTTCTTTTCGGTTTATGTTTCTTCCATGCGGTCGTTCAGGAAAGACGAAATTTTGGGCCATTGGGTTGGAATATACCATACGAGTTCAACGATTCGGATCTTTATATTTGTTTGTTGCAATTGCAAATGTTTCTAAACGATTACGAGGAGATCCCGTTCGAAGCTTTGCTCTATTTGACCGGCGAGTGCAACTACGGTGGCAGAGTAACGGATGATAAAGATAGACGACTGCTAAATTCTTTGTTGAAGAATTTCTACAACAAAGAAATTGTTTCTAACAAAACGTAAGTAATATCTTCATTATCTATTGGGAGTTCATATGAATCTGCCCAACTTCGCAAGTCTATCCTATACCTGGAATTGCGAGTACCAATAAACATGGCTGCGCAATCCCTTTACTTCTATTGCACGGGTTTAGTTATAGTGAAAGTTACATATCAGAGAGCTTTCCAGTTGAGAAAAACACATCTAATGGTATCCGATATGTGTACCAATATTATTAATCTACAAAATGTCTTGAGGAAAAAAGTTCTTATAAAATAAATTAAAAGTTTTCCCGAAAGGATAGCAATGTTTCATACAAATTTTATGTATTTATAATTGGACGGGCATCCATGTTTATTAGGAATTTTTGTTCTGAAGAGCAGAATATCGTGTGAAGGTATAAGAACATTTATTTATATTCATTGTGTACATAGCACATACTTTATACACTGGTCGATAATCAAATTATAAAGGCATTTATAATTATTGTTTTAGGTACTCATTTTCTCCGAGCGGTATTTACCATTTACCACAGGACACCAGTTACGAAGGCTGTTTAGAATATATTCGTAGCTTGCCAATTAACCAATTACCAGAAGTTTACGGTCTTCACGAGAATGCAAATATTACCAAAGACAGTCAAGAATCAATGCAGTTACTGTATGGAGTTCTCTTAACACAGCCATATACAAGGGATGAAGGAGTGAAAGGAGACATTGACACAATTGTATTCAACCTAGCTGGAGAAATTTTAGCAAAGATTCCTCCTCCATTCGATACATTTCAGATATTTCCCAAATATCCGAATTTATATATAAACAGCATGAACACTGTCCTTCGCCAAGAAATAATTAGGTTCAATGTGTTGACACGTGTGATTTCGAGTACATTGGCAAACGTTCAAAAGGCCATTAAGGGTGAAATAGTGATGACTCCCGAATTAGAGGATCTCTTTACGAGCATGAGTATAGGAAAAATACCGGATTACTGGGCGAAAAAGTCTTACCCATCGTTAAAACCATTAGCATCGTACATCAACGATTATTTAGCCAGAATCGAATTCTTTCAAAACTGGATTGATAATGGGGCACCCACCGTATTTTGGTTACCTGGATTTTTCTTCAACCAGTCATTTCTCACAGGCGTGCTCCAGAATTTTGCGCGCAATGGTCAAATTCCTATCGACCTAATTGATTTTGATTTTGAAGTCACTGCTGCGGAACGCTCTGCCGCAATTAAATCTACTCCTTCAGTAGGCGTGTACGTTAGGGTAGGAAGAATAGGAAAAATAATAATAACTCTTCAATTATGTAACACGGTAACAGTTTCGTTTATTTTTAGGGTCTCTTTTTGGAAGGCGCACGATGGAATAGAACTACTAGAGAACTTGATGAGTCCATACCAAAAGTGTTGTTCGACTCGTTACCTATAATATGGCTGAAGCCTGGCATTAAGACAGAGTTCGATGTGCAACCAGCCTATCATTGTCCCGTATATAAAACCAGCGCTAGACGCGGTGTGTTAACAACGACTGGTCATTCATCTAACTTCGTCATGTACATATTGCTCCGAACCTCAGTGGAAGAAAGTCACTGGATTAACAGAGGCGTCGCTTGTCTCTGTCAACTGGATGATTAAATGCGATGGTCTTAAAAATCTCGGTCTTCAACATGCAATCTTTACAATGGAATCGCGCCAGTTAGATACAACGTTAAATATTACAATACTTATTACCTAGATAAACAAGTCTCGTAACTCTTGTGTAAAAAGACGCTTTAAATTTACAAACAGTTTGATGACAGGCGTAACATTATATACAAATATATTTGCCGCAAACGGTAGATAATTAAAAATATATCTTATTCAGTTATAACATCGTACATATATACTATTCTTCTAGTTTCGTATATATTATGCATGATTTCAGTGTAACGTACCGCGTGGTCTGCTTCAAGTTAAGCTATAACATTTAAGATAGGAACGTTTCAGGCCATCACAATTGATCTGTATACGACTTTCCGCACTTACAACTTCCTATATTTTCTGTATTTACTACTGGTGTTGATTCGTTCGTACTGTTTTTCCAATAGCTCAATCATTTCTGCAACATAATTTCGTATCCGAAAAATCTTCAAATGACATTTCAAAATCACATTAACAAGGATTGCACAGATCTATTTCGTCAATAGAAATATCCGAACGCTAAACATCAGTTTCCAAAGTGAAGCGTAAACTTAACTCGACCCACATCCGAATGAACATTACCTACGATTATGGAAGTCCTGCGAGTTTAAATAAGAATAGAATATGGATCGTTCTAGTACTAGTCAGTGATGCTACCAGCGTCCACTAGCGCAGGATTAATTTCGGGCCTATCGTCTTCTCGTGCCCGCTTGCCTCTTTGCTCGACAATACAAAAAGACACCGTGCCAAGCACCATAAATACCAACAGTATCAACAATTGTATATGCAGCCCGACCTTACTGCTATAGGAGAAACTAACAGCCGCGGCCACCGACTGGCAAAACTTGAAAAGCGCAAACGCCGGTGCGCTGTCCTTCGCATATAACAATCCTATTAGCGAGTAAACCTGCGTATTGTAACAAGCGTCACCGAAGCCTAGCGCCAAGCTGCACGCCATCGCGAGAATCGGCGAAGGCGCTATGATGCTAGGACTGTCAGTGTCCTCAAATGGTGCGTTATTGGGCAGGTTGATATAAGTCGCGACGAAGGAGAACAGGTGCATGACGAAGCCGATGATCACCACCGACCAACCACCGCACGAGGCAGACACCTTCGACGCTAATATGCCAAAGAGCGCCCCGCCAACGACTTCGCCAATGCCGATAAAGATCCCCGACAAGCCGACCAATTGTTTTCTGCCCTCGCCCATGCCTTCCGTAAAGCCGACGCTGCTCGAGTACACTCCGGAGAAGAAGGTCAGCTCCAGGCCAGTGTAGGCGAAGGTCATGGCCAGCAACAACATGTGCGGCGTGATAAAAAGCTGCAGGGCATCCGTGAAAGCACGCCACGCTGCTACGAGCGGTTGTTGTCGAGGTGCTTCCGGCATGCGGAGTTCCTTGTCTATTCCGGAGACGCCCTCAGCTTCGCCAAGCAGAGATTTTGTTGGCGGTCGCCTGAGGGTGGCGAGGACCACGGTGCCGACGACGGCCAGCACACAGAGGACGATGAACACGGTCTGTCTCGTTTTAGCTTCGATCGACCCGGTGAACATGAAGTAGACGAAGAGGTTGCCGACAAACAGGGACGACTGGAAAATCGCCCAAAAGAGTCCGGCGTTTCTTGACATCGTTTCGCTGTCACTGTTCTCGGTGAGGTACTGCCCGTGGCCGGTCCACATGAGTGCAGCGCCGATCCCCAGGAACGTGGATGCCACGTAGAGAAGGTCTGTGTTGGGTGCGAGAAATGTCGCAATAAAGAATATGTAGCAGCAGCAACCTGTTAAGATAGCGGTGCGTGGTCCGGTTACTGAGATGTAGGACGGTGTTAGCCAGTTGCAGGTCGCGAAGACAGCGTAGATTATGGCGAGACTCGTGTACCCATCACCCTTAAAGCTGGGGTCGTCTTGGGCGATGTTGCGGAGGACGGTTTGCTGCGAAAGAGAGTAAGTGCGTCAGGGTGTTGTTCGTTAAGCTGTGGGAGAGTTGTCTTCTTGTTGCAGACTGATGACATAGAACGAGCCAGTAGAGGTAATGGCGAAGAAAATTTCTATGTCAAATAATACGCATTTCTATGGTTGAAAAGTGAACTTAATTTGTTAGCTCAACGGGTTTTCGGACTTCTCATACGTCTTGGTTGCATTCTGCTCTTATTGCATTGTGTCATCTTTTTCTATGCGGTCATTATAGAATAAAAACGCGATACAACCAACGTACATTACTACAATTATATATATTATAGACTCCTGAGAAGAGGATTCACATTTCAACCATAAAAAAGGTGTATGAGTAGAAATACTGTAAAAGAAAAATTTCTATCACATGAATGCAAAGATTTTGTGCAGAGTTTTTTGCTGGAGAAGAGAGGAAAGTCAGAATTGTATATTGAAGTAAGATGTTTGAATGTCCAGGTGTTGTTAAGAGTTACGTTGTTATTGGATGTTGATAGCACAGGACGAGGCAATAGAGATAACGGTGAGGAAAATTTGTATCATATGAATGCAAAGTTGTTGTAACTCTTTACAGCAAGTTTGGGCCAATGAAATTGGGTTCTCTTAATTTTGACATTTGGACCTTATTCGGATCACTAACAGTTTAAAATTTCTATAATCTATTTTGTTGCGTACATTCGTGTATTCTACTTTTCCGTCGTTTTTCAATGAGTTTCTTCTTTCTTACATTCAGTTAAAGTCGTTACAGGAATGTACCGAGGACAAGCCTTTGTCTGCATAAGGTACCGACGAATTCGGAATATGTTGGAAAAGGCTATATTCGGAGTAATAGTTCTGGGCAACAAGAAAAACTAATTTTAAGCGGATAAGAAAATGATGAATACTAAAGATAGCCGTGCAACAAAAAGAGAGGTTTTACAAAAGGCAGAGAAAATACTAAATAAGAAGGAACTTTACCTTTCCTAATGTTCTAGCTCTTATGGAAACTTTCAATTAGGCCAAATCGGTTCATTATTTGCGAGTACTCGAGCGATTGAATTATTATAAACAAGGATATGAACATTAAGTTGATCCGCTTCAATTACCTGTAAGTATAGTTAGGTATTACATCAGCATCGGTGGTTCAGTGGTAGAATGCTCGCCTGCCACGCGGGCGGCCCGGGTTCGATTCCCGGCCGATGCAATTTTTTTTTCCATACAATCTCAACAAACATTTACATTGATATAAATCATTTTTGTTGCAGTCCAATAGTCTACAAATTTTTTCGATAAATTACAAAATACGAATAATGCAGAAAGCGTGATGTAATAGTAAGAACGATTTCAAGAGTCGTTTCACGCTGACGAAACGAAATATTTATTGAATGAGCGATTCTCTGTTAGCTGTTTTTAATTCAAGTAGAATTTGGAACGACGCGGTACGTCATAAAAGTGTTTGTGTACAGTTATTCGTTGATCGAATCTACGCATACGGCTGTTACACAACTGGTGTAAGAGTCATGGAGAGAGTATTAGTCTTACGTCACATTGTTCAGATAATAGTCCGTTGAACAACTCTGATAATTATGAGATTTACCCATTGAAGATTGATCGCGACTCAAACACATCGTGATTGTCTTTTTACATATGTATTTGTACAGGCTGTCAGGAAAGTACATAATATATTTCGGCACGATATCAGAATGTGGCAATAATTTTTCGTAATACGGTACGATTCTACCACATAGAATAACGTTTAACTTCATGTAACACGATCCCCAAATGTCATCACTGTATTGCGAAAGTGCTTCAAAATGTCACTGTCAACAGGGAAGAAAATCAACTTCATATTCTGGTTGTCAGCTGTCCCCCTAAAAAAAGATCTAAAAATCTACTGCTATCTTATTGCATTTTTTGTAATTATAAAAAGATTTAGCTGAAGTAGCAAGATGTTAATTGACATCTATTGGGCAATTGTGTAGTACCTAACAGATTCATGAGGCCTTGAAAAGATCGTAGTGATTACTTGATAAGAATGCCGAAGAAGGTCGTAAAAACAATGTCTCAATTATATATCTTATTTGTAACATTCTACTAAGAGGGCACCCGGTATATTACTTGCGGAGTTAATACGGTGGACATTTCTTTCTTCAAACTAATTAGGAGACACGATGTTCGCGCACGATAATCGAGTTTTTCGCATAATCAGACAGTCACGTTCTGACACACAGAAATATCATTTGTTGCATAATAATCCATTAACTTGCCTTCGCTTACTCAGGCTCCTCCATGAACTTTCGACGAAGTCCATAATTTTGCTTTTTTTTTTTGACATCACAGAACATTGACTCGTTGATTATGTATTCGACTGGATATTCATTGGGGATTCCACGGATTTCGGCAACATTCCTCGTTTCTCATGTTTAGATTCTTTTATAGGAAAATAATAAATTAAAATTTCTAGACAAAAATAATGTCTAGGTAATCGATAATGACGCGTCGTAGATAATTAGATGCGAAACCTGCCATCAGCGGAAAGTGACGATTGTACTAGAGTATTTATCGAAGTGTTTAAACACAACTGCCGTAAAAACTGTGTGATGTCAAGATTCGGAACTAATTACGGAATGTAGCTACAGTTGTATAGCGTATTTCAACATTTGCTTTGTTACACTATCTATGTACCTGACATAAAAAGTTGTAGTCAACGAAGTAGGATAAACTTTGCTGTATCAAAAGTTCAACGACCGTATCATATAAATATGGAGAGCAAACTATCTTGTCGCGGAAATTTATTCAAGCTGCAAACATTTTTATTTGTAGAATCAATTTGCTGAAGCATTCATCACGGTTATTTGCATTGCGCCAATTTTAATTATAATTGAAATATTTAACATTCCACTACCATTTACAGTTTTAACAGTTACGACGGCAGTGTAAGGTATATACTCGTATTTTCGCAAGTAAATGATGTAACAGAAAATAAAGAAATATAGGTAAATAATAAGTGACGAAAGCGAAGAGTGAGAATTGAGAGAAAGGCTAAATGAAGATGAAATTTTGCTATTATTCTATCAAGCAGTGGCTAGTATCTTCTCTTTGTCTAAAGAGAAAATAATCGGTAAATCGTCGACGTCCGGTAGCGCGCAATCTGACTATCACCGACATTTACATACACACGCCCCCAGGCTGAAAGCTGATTGACATGTAGCACGAAGAAACACATATAAGGTACATAAGCAACCGCAACAATCTTTAAAGGATATTGTCATTTCTTTTATTTTCTCATTTCTTTCGCGTGTACCGGCCAATTAATTAACACTTTGACTGCCATGGTGGTCACCAGCGACCGGCGCAAAAGATTTTACTAAAAATGCAAAAATTCGCAATGGGTAGCAATCATTATTTTATAAATGCACTTGTTATTAGAATTGTGATGCGATCCTTTGGTCTCCAATACCTGCACTTTATTTACATTTTGCATAATTCAGTCGGACGCTGTAGTATTTCATAGCATCGCCGTTCTAATATAGTAAAATACGTGTTAATTAACACTTTGACTGTCATGGTGGTCACCAGTGACCGGCACAAAAGATTTTACTAAACATGCAAAAATTCGCAATGAAGCCTATTTGCAATCTTGTAAAAGCAATTAATATTGAAACGGTGCTTCAATACTCTGGCTTCCAACAGCTTTGCGTTACCTCCATTTTGCACGATTTAATTATATTCTGCAGCATTTCTTAGCATCGCGATTCTAACATAGTAAATACGCGGTGACCAGCGTAAAAGGTTTTACTAGAAATGCAAATAATTCGCAATGAAGCCTATTTGCAATCTTGTAAAAGCAATTGATATTAGAATGGTGCTTCAATACTTTGGCTTCTAACTCTGCATTATCTTTATTTTGCACGATTCAATTATACTTTACAGTATTTCTTAGCATCGCGATTCTAACATAGTAAATACGCGGTGACCAGCGTAAAAGGTTTTACTAGAAATGCAAATAATTCGAAATGAAGCCTATTTGCAATCTTGTAAAAGCAATTGATATTAGAATGGTGCTTCAATACTTTGGCTTCTAATTCTGCATTATCTTTATTTTGCACGATTCAGTTATACTCTACAGTATTTCTTCGCATCGCAATTCTAACATAGTAAATACGCGGTGACCAGCGTAAAAGGTTTTACTAGAAATGCAAATAATTCGCAATGAAGCCTATTTGCAATCTTGTAAAAGCAATTAATATTGAAACGGTGCTTCAATACTCTGGCTTCTAACAGCTCTGCGTTACCTTCATTTTGCACGATTTAATTATATTCTGCAGCATTTCTTAGCATCGCGATTCTAACATAGTAAATACGCGGTGACCAGCGTAAAAGGTTTTACTAGAAATGCAAATAATTCGCAATGAAGCCTATTTGCAATCTTGTAAAAGCAATTGATATTAGAATGGTGCTTCAATACTTTGGCTTCTAACTCTGCATTATCTTTATTTTGCACGATTCAATTATACTCTACAGTATTTCTTAGCATCGCAATTCTAACATAGTAAATACGCGGTGACCAGCGTAAAAGGTTTTACTAGAAATGCAAATAATTCGCAATGAAACCTATTTGCAATCTTGTAAAAGCAATTGATATTAGAATGGTGCTTCAATACTTTGGCTTCTAACTCTGCATTATCTTTGTTTTGCACGATTCAATTATACTCTGCAGCATTTCTTAGCATCGCGATTCTAACATAGTAAATACGCGGTGACCAGCGTAAAAGGTTTGACTAGAAATGCAAATAATTCGCAATGAAGCCTATTTGCAATCTTGTAAAAACAATTTATATTAGAATGCTGCTTCAATACTTTGGCTTTTAACTCTGCATTATCTTTATTTTGCACGATTCAATTATACTTTACAGTATTTCTTAGCATCGCGATTCTAACATAGTAAATACGCGGTGACCAGCGTAAAAGGTTTTACTAGAAATGCAAATAATTCGCAATGAAGCCTATTTGCAATCTTGTAAAAGCAATTGATATTAAAATGGTGCTTCAATACTTTGGCTTCTAACTCTGCATTATCTTTATTTTGCACGATTCAATTATACTCTACAGTATTTCTTAGCATCGCGATTCTAACATAGTAAATACGCGGTGACCAGCGTAAAAGGTTTTACTAGAAATGCAAATAATTCGCAATGAAACCTACTTGCAATCTTGTAAAAGCAATTAATGTTAGAATGGTGCGTCAATACTTTGGCTTCTAACTCTGCATTATCTTCATTTTGCACGATTTAATTATACTCTGCAGCATTTCTGAGCATCGCGATTCTAACATAGCAAAATACGCTTGCCAGTCAACGTATTAATATTGAAATTGATGTCGGAGTCGATTTTGCTACTGTTGCCAGAGACATGTGAGCGACATAATGCAACGTATGGCGAGGTTCATGAATTCGCTCTACCGTATTCAAAGCACGTGAAGCGTTGATAGAAAAAGATTACAACAAAGAGCCAAGACGATAACGTGTTATGTTTTCTCACAAGACAGCGGCCGAAGAATGTTCTTTGTTTGATTTCGACAAGCAGTTAGATACGACAAACGAGATCATTCAAAGAAGCAACAGCCAACAGGTTCGATGTATATAGGACGGCCACGCTAATCAATACACTTAATCGTATCTGATAAATGCTTCTGACCACTTTCGAATGTTATTATAACAAAATATATATGTACTCCGTGAGTATGCGATAATAAAGGTTTCTCTCTATTTAATTAATGATCAATAATGATCGTGCAGAAAACAATTGATACTGAGGATAATTCGATCGAAAGGCGTCTAACTATGATGCAACGTTTTCGAAAGAGCGGAAAAAAGTGGAGTGGTTGAAGTGACCGTAGTATAAGTGAAGTTACTACTAGATCATAAGTGCGGCGAGTAAAAGATAAAGAGATAGCGTTATAAATATTGTGGTCGTAGTAAGTTGAGAAGTGTCAACGGTGCGTAGTATATAAGATGTATGTAGAGGTTCATAGCAGTAAGATAGTGACAGAAATGGGCGAAGACTAGAAAGTGCGAAATGTTTATTTGAATTCGGCAACAACGCGGACGTATTCGTCAGTTCGAAAGCGTACGACCTTCAATACACAAAAGACATTCACCTGTACGTTTAGAACGTATTTCCCTTTAAAGTCCAAGGATCAGGTAGATGAAGAGGCCTTTGTCGATTTCGTACAATGCCAGCGGTTCGCTTGTTATCGATAAGAAATTATTGATATCACGAAGAACGTTGGATTTACAATAAAGCCAGGCCGCCCCGGCGATGGAGATTAGAAAAATGATTATATTATGAAAAAGGTGGAATTTCCGATCGAGTTAGATCGAAGAAAGGCTGTCAGGGATGGAGGCAGCGAGAGAAATCATTAATGTTATGAAATTTGCTGCTTCAAACAAGATGGCAGCCACTCAACAGGATACTTGAGAGAAAAATAACTATTACAGTAAACGAACATTCTTTACTTGGAATGAAATAGCGTAACAGACCTAATTACATATTTAACATAGATTCTTACTCTTTTTTCGAATATCCACATTTTGCGTGTGCACATGAAACTTTGTACTTGCCTAATTCTATTGTATTTCATACCTGTTATTTTTCTACTAGAGTATCTTTTTTAAGTACTTGTAAGCATTTTGAAAAAATTATATGAAACGGAAAGTGCATCGAAAGCAGCCATTTTATGAAATTATCAAACAAGATACGAAGGCGTAACAAATTGAATTGAAAGTAGAGTTTGATTGATCAGTCGATGAGATGAGAGTATATTTTTTAAGTACTTGTAAGCATTCTGAAAAAATTATATGAAACGGAAAGTGCATCGAAAGCAGCCATTTTATGAAATTATCGAACAAGATACGAAGGCGTAACAAATTGAATTGAAAGTAGAGATTGATAGATCAGTCGATGAGATGAGAGTATATTTTTGAAGTACTTGTAAGCATTCTGAAAAAATTATATGAAACGGAAAGTGCATCGAAAGCAGCCATTTTATGAAATTATCGAACAAGATACAAAGGCGTAACAAATTGAATTGAAAGTAGAGTTTGATTGATCAGTCGATGAGACGAGAGTATATTTTTTAAGTACTTGTAAGCATTCTGAAAAAATTATATGGAACGGAAAGTGCATCGAAAGCAGCCATTTTATGAAATTATCGAACAAGATACGAAGGCGTAACAAATTGAATTGAAAGTAGAGTTTGATTGATCAGTCGATGAGATGAGAATATATTTTTTAAGTACTTGTAAGCATTCTGAACAAATTATATGAAACGAAAAGTGCATCGAAAGCAGCCATTTTATGAAATTATCGAACAAGATACGAAGGGGTAACAAATTCAATTGAAAGTAGAGATTGATTGATCAGTCGATGAGACGAGAGTATATTTTTTAAGTACTTGTAAGCATTCTGAAAAAATTATTTGAAACGGAAAGTGCATCGAAAACAGCCATTTTATGAAATTATCGAACAAGATACGAAGGCGTAACAAATTGAATTGAAAGTAGAGTTTGATTGATCAGTCGATGAAATGAGAGTATATTTTTTAAGTACTTGTAAGCATTCTGAAAAAATTATATGAAACGGAAAGTGCATCGAAAGCAGCCATTTTATGAAATTATCGAACAAGATACGAAGGCGTAACAAATTGAATTGAAAGTAGAGATTGATTGATCAGTCGATGAGTCAGTTTTTACGCGTTTGCCTTGTACGTGGGTGATGACACGAGCGCAACACTCGAGTGGAGAAAAATTAGATAATTGCGCGCAAATACGCCGCCGAAAATGTAGATATCATTAATAATCCACTCGAGCCGTATCGCGGTTACCAATGCGACGGCCTCTAATTGTGTCGACTAATCTGGCAATTAAAGAAAAAGTGCAAAGATAAAGAGGACAGGCGATCGAGTGAAATCCGTATGAGAAGTTGCACTAAATATTCGACGCCGCTTTCCACGCTCTCGAACACACAATTCCGTAACTTAATATCTTTCTAGATAATCCTTCGCGATGTCGTTTCTAAACCAAACGTTTCATCTTTATTTAAAGTGGCAACTGTCAGAACGTTACTTTTGTCATTTATTCTTTGACCAGAAGCTTTATTTATCGTTCGATACGTTATCGTATTACCATATTGTCAACTTGGCCAATTTAAAAGATACGGCTAATCTTAGGCGTTACTCAAATGGATTAAACCTGGGAGAAAAAAAATGCTAAGGTGTCATCACACGTGGGAATCTGTTAAAGATCAAGAAAACATGTAGAAAAACCGTTTATCGCGCGATAGAGGATATTAACGGAATGAATAAGTAATATTTTTACGGCATCAAAAACGATAAACCGTAGACGTCCGCATTCCGAGTTTAACGTTGTTAGAAATCGAATCAATTGCTCTTTAGACCTACATTAGCTGCAATTTGACAAATGTCAAAGATGCCTTCATGCCCGGTAAAAATAGAGTTGGAATTTTAACACTTTGACTGTCATGATGGTCACCGGTGACCAACGCAAGAGATTTTACTGAAGATCCAAAATATTCGCAATGGGTAACACTTATTATTTTCTAAATGCAGTTGTTATTAGAATAATAATGCGATCCTTTGATCTCCAATACCTGCACATTATTTATATTTTGCACAATTCAGTCGAACGCTGTAGTATTTCATAGCATCGCCGTTTTAATATAGTAAAATACACTTGGCAGTCAACGTGTTAAAGAGATTTCAACTTTTTCACTCGCTATTATTTTTTTCATTAAGCTTTTAGTCCTTTTGTCATTATAGATGACTATAACCCCTCCGCATTGACATTTTATTCCGTATGGCGCCTTTTCGTTAGAGAACATATCTTCGTTACCGGAATATTTTTATGCGAAAGTATAAACCGAATGGCTAAACGAAACTACCGTAGTTGCGCCTTGAGAAATTTTCAAGAAAGCCATCGATAATTGCCGATCAAGAAACTTCATTTCGCATTCAGGAAAACAGGACAGGAGAGCGCCGGCGTTAATATTTTCAAAGGAGCGGAAAAGAGAGAAACTAACGTAGTTGCGGCTTGAGAAATTTTCAAGAAAGCCATCGATAATTGCCGATCGAGAAACTTCATTTCGCATTCAGGAAAACAGGACAGGAGAGCGTCGGCGTTAATATTTTCAAACGAGCGGAAAAGAGAGAAACTAACGTAGTTGCGACTTGAGAAATTTTCAAGAAAGCCATCGATAATTGCCGATCAAGAAACTTCATCGAACAATCAGGGAAACAGGACAGGAGAGCGTCGGCGTTAATATTTACAAACCAGCGGAAAAGAGAGAAACTAACGTAGTTGCGCCTTGAGAAATTTTCAAAAACGCTATCGATCATTGCCGATGAAGAAACTTCACTTCGCATTCAGGAAAACAGGACAGGAGAGCGTCGGCGTTAATATTTTCAAACGAGCGAAAAAGAGAGAAACTAACGTAGTTGAGACTTGAGAAATTTTCAAGAAAGCCATCGATAATTGCCGATCAAGAAACTTTATTTCGCATTCAGGAAAACAGGACAGGAGAGCGTCGGCGTTAATATTTTCAAACGAGCGGAAAAGAGAGAAACTATCGTAGTTGCGACTTGAGAAATTTTCAAGAAAACCATCGATAATTGCCGATGAAGAAACTTAATTTCGCATTCAGGAAAACAGGACAGGAGAGCGTCGGCGTTAATATTTTCAAACAAGCGGAAAGCAGAGAAACTAACGTAGTTGCGACTTGAGAAATTGTTAAGAACGCTATCGATAATTGCCGATGAAGAAACTTCATCGAACAATCAGGGAAACAGGACAGGAGAGCGTCGGCGTTAATATTTTCAAACGAGCGGAAAAGAGTTTAATGACACGGGAAGATCCGCGCTTACTTCCGGGGAAAAACGAAATTTGAATTCGAAAGAAAAGAGCGGTGCAACGGGGCTGGGGATAAAAAAGGTGTTGCTTCTACGTTTATGTAAACATTCGAAGGTTCTATCACTCACCTCGATATTTGCCATAGTCTGGAAGGCTGTAAAGACCAGCATAAATCCCCAGCTTAGGACGAGGACGTTTATGAAAGCCCTGTCGAGTGCCATGATTCCTGCGAACGATATTGACGTTAACAATTGGACGGAGAGCAGCCGCTCCTTTCCTCTCACTGGTCAGCGAAAGTTTCCGCGCGCCTCTCTCTCACTGGACAGACGCCCGCCGCATGTGGAAAAGAGAAAACCCACCGACTTTCTTCCCCGATATAAAAAATATTCACCGACCTGAAGTCTGCGATTTTCGACCGGGCGGACTATCGATATATCTTCCCTCACCAGGAACCCACCCAACTTTCAATTCTCTCCTCTGCGACTGACCATATCTGAGCAGATTGCCCCGCGATCTGGCCAAAACTGAAAACCGACCGCTCTTCGGACAATTCTCACTTTCAATAGGTCTGCGACGGAATATCAGTAAAAGTGAAAACATATGCTTGATAAACGATTTCTACTTTCGACACTTTTCCGATAGATGGCGGCGGCGTTTGACGCGGAGGGAAATCTATGAGTGTCAAGAATGCAAAGAGGCAACTGGCGAAGTAGGCAAAGACAAGTGGTCTGCACTCCCTCTCACCTTCCTGTCGCAGCGAATCGGGCGGCGAATAAAACGGCGGATAAAATGGCAAAGGGGCCTTCGAGCCTACCTCTCGGGAACCTCTCAGAATCGCTTGATTGAACACACTCCCAAAATGACTGTCAAACGAAAAGGTAACGTCACTTCATCTATGGAACTTACACAGGTCCATTGCCACGTGGCTCGGTTGAGTCACAAGCAACCGGGGCAACGTAAGTTCTTCTCTCAAAACGATTTTAATCCGATAAACGTATTAATATATTTGCCAACGATCTCAGAATTTCAACATAGAAATGCACCAGAATAAACAAAATTTGGTTCGTACGTGAAAAGTAGAGGAAAGGACTGATACATTAACATAGGAAGCATTAAATTGTACGATAGAGTTAATAACGAAACGAACTTATATGTAAAATTAAGCCCCGTAATGTTTTGTAGACATCCCTTCTATCCTGCACATCTCCAAACCACGCCCCATTCATTTCAGATGCAAATTACTCTCATTAAAAATGTCTAGCTGCAATGTCATTCCATTTTTACTACTAGTTGCGTCAATACCAAACGTAGTTTTGCGTAACGGAAAGTCCCTAACGTTTTCTTGCAATTCCTTTCGACTGAATTTGTATCCGCAGAAATGATATAGTGTGAAGACACATCCGCTGCTATTTAAAAATAAGTATAAAACGATGTAAATTAGCAATTAACACTAGCAATTTCCAGTTACGTAGAAATTGTTTTAAATTTTCCCGCGCTTCGAGTAGAACTTTGTATGTGGCGCCATCTTACCAGTGTTCCTCCAAACTTCTCGGTAAAGTGGCGCCATCTTACAAGTAATCCTTCAAACTTCTCGGTAATGTGGCGCCATCTTTCAGGTAATACACGAAACTTTTCGTCGTTGAGTTGTTTGCAGAAAATCTTGTAAGATGGCGCCACATTACCAACAAGCTTGGAGAGTTGTTGGTAAGATGGCGCCACATTACCAACAAGTTTGGAGGGTCATTGGTAAGATGGCGCCACATATTAACATTGATGAAAGAGGCGCGAAAAGGTTGTTCATTCAAAATACGATCTCGCAATCCGGAAGGATTGTCATTATATTTTTAATACATTGGTTATATATTCGTGACGCATACGTATCTTTTGTACATGATACACTCATTTCTTGTATACATCTGATACTTAGATTGCAGATGCATGAAAAGTTTAGATGACGAAGGGATAGTATGATTATTGCATAGAACTCAAGCGTTGCTATGCCACCGCAGGAAGAATCACGCAACTGCCTGCTTCACGCAAGATGGCAGCTACTCAACAGGATACTTGAGAGAAAAATAATTATTACAGTAAACGAACATGTTTTACTTGGAATGTTTTACTTTACTTCACTAGAGTATATTTATTAAACACTTGTAAGCATTCTGAAAAAATTGTATGAAATAAAAAGTGCATCGAAAGCAGCCATTTTTTGGAAGACAAACTCGAAGACGTGATTTCAATAAGTATTGTTATTATTATATAACTAAGATGGATAAGAAGTCTTCCCCCGAACATTCAAGATTTTCAAAGTAGGAACATTAAGAACACGTTTTCGACCCAATAATGCGTTTAGGCATAATTCTAAAAATAGGTCTTCGAAAGTACATCGCGGCGGACAATTAGGCCGAAACTATTAACCTGAACAAAGTTATTTTCGAACTACAGCAGGATCCTACATTAAAGCTGCGTTTTCATGCGTCAACTCGACTTCTGTCGATAACAGAAGTAGTAACATTGGATCCGAAAATAAGCAATCAAATCTTAACACGTTGACTGCCAAGCGTATTTTGCTATGTTAGAACTGCGATGCGATGAAATACTGCAGAGTTGTTAGAAGGTAAAGTACTGAAGCACCGTTCCAATATTAATTGCTTTTACAACATTACAAATAGGCTTCATTGCGATTTTTTTGCATTTTTAGTCAAATTTTTGCGCCGGTGACCACCGTGGCAGTCAACGTGTTAAATTGCAAACGCGATGAGTTTGTACTCTACGTCGATGTTTTCGAAAAATCACATAGATTGAATATCACTTCTGATGGCGAACCTCAAGGGTTCCATGCAACACTAGCGACGCTATGCGCTAAACAAAAAGAACAGAATCGCATTCTCATTTTATATGGGGTGTTCCGTTAATTCCGGTACAGACACTTGTAAAGTATATTTTTTTATTTGATTCGATTTGATGGTGAAGACCCGTGTATCACGTTACAATCATTTAAATGCATTGCGAGATAGAGAATGCTTATTACAAGTGCTTAGATTATTTAAAAAAGACTAAGCATATTTTTAGGTAAATTTGAAGTTCTTCCCGCGTTGTGATATTAGCGACGAAGTAAATTATTCGTTCAAGAATTTGCGGAACAGCCGGTATACGAATACAGAGCCGTCTGTCTGCGATATGTGCAGTCAAAGTTCAGTGGTTGGTTTTTATTAAAAGCGCACAATGGAATTAAAGGCTCCTTCTAAGTCGCACGATTAATTTCACGTAGACGATGTCAACGGTAAAATGTTTAACGAGAGCAAAGTAGAGTGAAGAGGAAATTATTGTTATTAAAGGACGCCGCGAAGAGAGGTGCATAATAATAAACATCGCGGCGGACAATTAGGCTGAAACTATTAACCCGAACAAAGTTATTTTCGAACTGCAGCAGAACCCTACATTAAAGCTGCGTTTTCATGCATGAAGTCGACTTCTGTCGATAACAGAAGTAGTAACATTGGATCCGAAAATGAGCAGTCAAATCTTAAATTGCAAACATGATTTGTACTCTACGTCGATGTTTTCGAAAAATCACATAGATTGAATATCACTTCTGATGGCGAACCTCAAGGGTTCCATGCAACACTAGCGACGCTATGCGCTAAACAAAAAGAACAGAATCGCATCCTCATTTTATATGGGGTGTTCCGTTAATTCCGGTACAGACACTTGTAAAGTACTTTTTTCGATTTAATTCGATTTGATGCTGAAGACCCGTGTATCACGTTACGATAATTTAAATGCATTGCAAGACAGAGAATGCTTATTTACGCATAAAAATACAAGCGCTTAGATTATATAAAAAAGACTAAGCACATTTTTAGGTAAATTTGAAGCTCTTCCCGCGTTGTGATATTAGCGACGAAGTAAATTATTCGTTGGAGAATTTGCGGAACAGCCGGTATACGAATACAGAGCCGTCTGTCTGCGATATGTGCAGTCAAAGTTCAGTGGTTGGTTTTTATTAAATCGCACAATGGAATTAAAGGCTCCTTCTAAGTCGCACGATTAATTTCACGTAGACGATGTCAACGGTAAACCGTTTAAGGAGAGAAAAATAGAGTGAAGAGGAAATTATTATTATTAAAGGACGCCGCGAGGAGAGGTGCATAATAATAAATATCAGCGGTCGAAGGCACGGTACGCAGCTACAGAAATAGATTAAGGTTGATTGATCTTTTTGGTCGCCTGCGTGCGGCCGTTGCTATGACAAATGACATAATGACCCGATAAATATGAATGACCATCTTCCAATTGCGCCGAGCGTTTGTTTGAAAATAAAGTCGCATCAGTTTTATTCGTCCCACTGGCGTCGTTGATTACTCGCCACTTTGTTCATAGACAAGGGAAAAGAAGAAGGGAAAGGTACGGTGGTTGCGCGATAAAAGTCTAAAGGTTGTTATCGACGTCGGCGAATGTTAGAATGTTGCGATTAGTGGGTGGGAAGGATGAAAATCGCTGATCGCATACGCCGCATAAAATGACGTCGGACGAGTCAGAATGCCGCGGCTGAAGTTTACGAGGGCTTGACATTGTGCTCGCGAGCGTCAACGAACGAGAGTGGCAACGAAAAGCTTCGATCCCGCTCGCCAGTGGGCAAGGAAAAAAGTTTATCGGCGATGTATATACAGGGTTTATGAAATCGCAGGTACAAACATTATGACGTACCCTTGCTGCGATACGAAGGAGCCTCCCTTCCTATTCGCGGAACTCGTGTTTTCTCAATATCGAGAGTTCGCGTGAAAAAATGTGCATCAATAGGACCCAGACGAAAAAGCATCGGAACTTAAGGGAAGTCCTATAATACGGGACGCGGAAGTTCGTCCTGAAAATTACTCCCAAGTGTCAGCCACTCAAAAACAATCATGAAGAAACAATTTTTTAGAGTCAAACAACTTGCCGATCAAACCTTTTCGAGGTAAGTGGCCTTTTACATCTTTCCGCGAAGAGCGCGGGAGATATTGTTCCTTTATGCACAACTCGAATGTTGTTAATTGACGGAATTGTGGCGGGCTGCGAATTCAATGGGATCGTGCTTTGTTTCGAGCCGAGAAGTGCCATTTCTCAATCACTGCAGAGCCCTTCCTGACAACTATTTCCGTGCTAACTGACAAAATCTCTCCACGGAGTAATTCGCTCTTCTTAAGCGTAAACTTGATAACATCGATTATGTAACCAATATTTCCATTTGGTATTGTGTATTAAGGTTATTGACAGGTTACATGAAATAGGGGTTAACATCTGACACTAAAATAAACTATGACTCATCCAATCTGCACTTCATTTTTATGTCTTACTCATCTTATTATCAACATAGTTTATTCAACTTTATCCTCGTCCAATTCAAGCGGCACAAGTGTTTACATACAAATTTTCATGAAAATGAAAGCGTTCTTAGTCGTGCCGTTCTCTATTTTCATCTAGTATTACTTCGACCGAAACTATCTATTCTATCGATACTAATTAACCTATGTTTTGCTAGAGCCGGCAAGACAGAGGTGCTCACCGATGATCTACAGGCTGCGGATAAACATGTAGAGCAAATCAGAGCTGCCTTAATAGGTCTAAGCAAAAGACTTGGTAGCGCACCCAACCAAGTTCTAACTCAGGACCCCGCATCTAAAGAAAAGCGCTTGGTAACCAAATTGAATACTGTCATAGAACTTATGTGATCCAGGATACGTGTATATGCGTATTTATAAAGTGACAACTTCCATTTTAGAAAAAATGTCCTGAATACATTCTTAGCCAAACTATGTTAGAGAATGCAGGAGAGGACGGTCTTATGGCTTTTGCATTGTTAGAATGCGGAAAAGCACAGATGTCATTGGCCAATGAAATTGTGGAACATGAGGCAAAAGTTGAACAATACGTCACTGCCCCTCTTCAACATATCCTAGACACAGATGTGCCTAATATATTAAAACATAAAAGGAACTTGGCTCGTTTAATTTTGGATATGGATAGCGCGAGAACAAGATATCAGCAAGCCAGCAAACATAGTACTAGTAACTACTGATCCTAACATTTTCTCAATAGATATTTCTTAAACTTGGTTTGCAATGTGATTTGTGTTTCCACAGATACCGGTGCAACAAAAATAGACAGTTTACGTGAAGAATTGGACGAAGCAGAATCTAAAGTTGAGCAGTGCAGGGATCAGTTAGCCGCTGAAATGTTTCAACTTATGTCCAGAGAAACTGAACTAGCACAAACAATTATTCAGTATGTTAAACTGCAGAGAGCGTATCATGAAAGTGCTCTCCACTGTCTTGAGGATTTAATACCTGGATTAGAAAGCTACATCAGTAAATTTATTTATAAATATCCTCTGCTCGATACTACAAATGTCTTTGATCGAAATAACATTCAATTAAAATTTGATTTACAACAGATGACAATGAGATGAAGCCTGTCTATGGCTATCCATTAGAAGAGCACCTTAGGGTGACAAACAGAAAGATTGCACTCCCGATACAATTGTGTGTTTCTGTATTATTACGTTTGGGTATGGAAGAAGAGGGACTCTTTAGAATAGCGGGTGCTGCCTCGAAGTCACGACGAATTAAGTTAAGCTTGGATGCTTGTTGCCTAACTTTACCAACGGCCCTAGAATACAAGGATCCCCATGTGATCGCGGGAGCGTTAAAGTCATATCTACGAGAACTTCCTGAACCGTTGCTGACATTTAAGTATGTATACGTGTTATCGGCTGATTTATGATACAGTTAAGACTGACCACACGTTCTTAACATGAATTTACGTGTCAACCCGTTTCTTATGTGCGTAGAATATAAATTATTCGTAATGACTCATGAAATCTCGAGACACACGTGCACGGATCAGTTTGTTGGCCAACGAGAAAATTTATTTGATCCTATCAATGTCACAATAGCGAGAACTTATTTATTTCATAACACATAACGCAGGCTTCCATCAACTAGCTCTGTAAAAAATCACGCTATTCCGCGCCAATAAACTCTCAACCTCGATAATCATAGTTATTAACATGAATGTACATTTCAAGACAATGTGCTCTAAATTAATATGATTCCCAGACTATATCCAGAGTGGATGGCTGCCGCAAAAATTACACATAATGAAACAAGATTGCGAGCCCTTTGGGAGGTGCTACATAAATTACCACAGGCGAACCTAGAAAATCTTCGGTTCCTAATCAAATTCCTAGCCGTTCTGACGAAGAACCAGGACGTCAACAAAATGTCGCCGCAAAACATCGCAATCGTTATTGCTCCTAATTTAATTTGGAGTCCGCAAGAGGATGTAAATACGATTGTGTAAGAACATGACTCATGCATGCAAAAGCGACACGCACTAACTTATTCCATTACTTAATTCAATGAAAGAACCCTGAGTCCTATTTTGGTTAAGAATGCTTAACTATAGAACTTTATTACTGCAACTGAACATATCCCTTCAGGAGTCTGCAAAAATGGATGTGTGTGTCAAAATTCGTTTCTTTAAACATATGTACAATGTGAAGATTTGAAATCACTATTAGTAATTAGACCCGTCCCTCCATTTACTCTACCCTTTTTTACACGTTTCTTTGTCATGACAATGTTTAAAATCGATCGATTAATGATTTATGAAAAGATCGTGAATTAATCGATATTGACTTAATGCATATAATATCTGCGAGCCAACCTAATGATGAGCGGTAGCAGTGACTAGGAAGAAACAAATTCATTCACCGCACAAAAAATTTCACTGCAGAACTCTCAGCGTGTCATAACAAACTTAAACACATCATCTATTACTTCGTTACTGAACGTCACTTGTCTCTTTCCAGGATGAACATGAGCACAGCCAACAACTCGAGCCTCATCGTCGATCAGTTGGTGACGTACGCCGACTGGTTCTTCCCGGGCGAAATTGATTTCGATCGCGATCTAGAAGTGGGCATTGTCAACGGTGCGGAACCGCAAGTAGTGGGTATGCGTCGATGCATTTCAAACAGCAGTCTGAGCGACCATGCCGAGAGTCCACCGCAAGGAAGTCCAAAACCAGCCGCGCGACGAAAAAATAAACCAGCGCCGACTCCGCCGAGTGGTACCACACCTGATAAACATGACAAGAAATACGATGATAAGCCGCCTCTCGCGCCAGACAAACCGCCGAGACCCTTGACATCGGCCACCCTCAATCGTGCGACATACAAGGCACAGAAACACGAGGTTAACACAGAACTAGTGACGAGACAGGAAAACAATGTAGAGAAAAGCGAAAAGAATTTCGAGGCTGAAACCGCCAAGCATTTAGACTTCGAGGTGATACCGAAAGTTGAGCGCCATTCGATAGACTACACGGAACACCCAGTCGAAGTCCAGAACCCGCAACATGACATGACGAAAGATGAAGTTGAGCGAACCAGTCAGGATCCGCAGAAATGTCAGAGAAACGCGGTCGTTGAGAAAGTGAACGCGATGACCAATAATTTGCATGGCAAGCTTCCAACGGAGTACGTGAATTCGGAGGTTGTGTTGCAAAAGCCTAGACCGCCACCCATCGAGAAAGTTCTTCCGTCGACTTTAGAGAGACGAAGACCCGTGGCAACGCCACGGAACATAACGAACACTGCGCATAACACAGGTTGATAGCATTTATCTACTTTTCGTCAGTGCTGGAATGCATTGAGACACTTTTGCCCTTACATTTACGCGTGCTTTTAATGTTCTGTTGCGACAGAGGATGCGGTTGAACTGCGTAAAAAGACGGATGGAAACATAAGCAACACTCCTGCGACTGATAAAAGTGGGAAACCTGCGATTCCAGAACGACCTGCTGGACTGCTTCGTCCGTCGAGTCTCATTAGACAGCAGCCGCGTCATAGTAATGAGAATTTAGATGCTGAGGCAGGGGTAAGTGACTCGCATATTCACGTTAGTTTTAATCCTTATTTTTACAACGTGTAATAATCATTTGAGTCGAATACAGTCGCTGGTAGCGGACTCGAAAGTATTGCTGGGCAAAGATTGCTTTACGTGATAAGGATACGTAAGCAGTAACTTAACAAAATACTTAATATAAGAATAACACTTTCGTGTTACTCGCACAATCCTTTATTTGTCAGTACTGTATGCTCGTAAACCGACAACGAGCATTCTGCCGATCGAGCATTATACGCACTAACAAATGATCGTCTGTAAAAGAGTACAGGCAACCCCCACGTAACACGGTACTTAGGTTTGTAAAAATTGAGTGCCAGTGCATTCATCTAATGCAAAACTAAGA
This sequence comes from Cryptocheilus praepositus, assembly GCA_033815515.1. NCBI lineage: Eukaryota > Metazoa > Arthropoda > Insecta > Hymenoptera > Pompilidae > Cryptocheilus > Cryptocheilus praepositus. The sequence goes on along the minus strand of JAWWQZ010000119.1, from coordinate 1,353,283 downwards.
ATTAATGTAACAAACAGAGTTAGGTTGTAAAAACTAAGAAAACCACAAATATTTTGCGTCCATGACCACCAGAAATTTAGTAACATATTTATTAAGAGTATTAACAATTGACTGTACGTATTATACATTATCAGTATGATAAAAAAAAAGAATAAAGAATAAGCAAATTTATAATTGTATGTTGGAAAAACAATCACTGATCTACATTCTAATCTTATTACTAATAGTATTTAATGACAAAGGGGTCTTTTTCGTTAAAATTGGAAATCGACTGAAAATCCAACTAGAAAATGAGCTTTTTGCATTATCCACTATTAATAAGAAGGTTGACAATAGCACACTAATTTCATTACTAACACACCATCAGAAATGTCTGATTAATACACATCTAACTCTTAAAACGTACATAGCAAAAGCGACAAAGACTGAGAGTCAGGAAAGCTTGAATAGTTTCCCTGAACACACCCAATGCCGTGTTATCCCGGAGTTGTCTCTATCATATACTCACGTGGCAAACGGCAGACGAAAAAAGAACTAACTGCACAGCTAGTGCAAGCCGCGTAAGGTGCCTCGCTGCCGCATAGGATTAATCATTTCGTTTAATCGACCTGCAGAGCCTAACGCTGGAAAGGGCACACATGTATTCAGTGGAGAAGCAACAGGTCAGTATAATACAAGTGCGCGGAAACGGCAATACAATGTGCATCGCGGCCGAGAGCAATGGCAACACGGCTTCGAACTTACAGAGAAGCCCAAGCGTGGGCAGTCGGCCTTCGTCGATTTCGTTGTACGGCGAACGTCCCGAGAAGCCAATGCGTCCGGATGCGTCCGAGCAAGCGAAAGCGCACGCTAGAACGAGATCCGAAGGAAATATCATCGACGTCCAGACGCAGACTGAGACGGTCGTTGTCCTAAAGTCTCCGCAACAGCCTGTGCCACCTTCTCCGCGTTTCCAACAGCGGCCACCTAGGCCGCAACCGCCACCTCCACCGCCGCCAGTCAATCGCCCAAAGTCCGAGCAAGAAAGCACCAATTTGTAGCTCAGGAGCCGCCGCCAGCCTGTGTCAAGAGGAGTCGTCCAGAGAGAAAGCGTCGTGGCGTATCAGGCATAAACCTCTGTTAAACTTTTCATCCGCCGTCAATTTTCTTCTCTCTTCCAAGAGCTATTCTTTGAGAGCGAGTTCACGAAATTCTCTCGCGAGACTGTGCAATTTTCTCTTCAACGCTATCGAAGGCCGCCTACTAACGGATCTAAGTCCAAAGAGTGAAGCATTTATTTTTAAGTGCGCCTTTTGCAACGGGTAGTTGGATTAATGAGTATGTTAAGTGATGGGGTGCATTAGCGGGGGGGTCCGAGATGTTTCTTGCATGACAATACTATTTTGTTGTGGACGTTTATAGTTGGCACCACAACGGGAGGGGAGGCGACGCGAGTTCTTACGGTTTTATACGTGTAGCTATGAAGTGGGAATGTTCGTTACGTAGTAAACGACCGGCTTTGTAATCGGCAGTGTTAAGAACGTATTTAAACACGATACGAAAGGGCAGCTTTAGACGTTTTTTGCAACGGGAGAATGACTGACGACGAAGAAGTAACTGAAAGTATGGAACGAATGCCTTCCAATAACGGTTTTCTAACTGCAGTGTTTTATTGTGTAAAGTCTACACAACCTCGTATTTACAAATGATTTCCGAATTTTATATCCTGTTTCCATGGTCGTGTATGTTTTGCAATTGATCATCCCTTGCTTCGTAAAATGGCGAGATAATGTCAGAACCCGGTTACGATCTAACGATTCACTAAGCGCAACAAGTTTCAATGTGCCTACCATTGCGACATATACGATCTTTCTTGCTTACTGTTTAATTAGTATATGATACTTCTACTGCAGATTTTCTTTTATTCGTGAAAGCATCAAACAGCGTGTCAAGTTCTAATTGGCATCTGTTTTATAGGTGATTTTTATTGACAGATAAGTAATAAACCTATCAGTACGTCAACGCGCAGTGTGTCAGCTGAATGACGGAAAAATTACGCATAAAAGATGCTACATACGCAAATTAGTTTTCAGAACCGGAAACACAAAGTCGTTGCAATATACGAAATTAATATAACGTATCATGTGCTACATGGTTGAAAAATACATTTTCGTACGTGTAGTAATATTTTATCGTTTTTCATATTATTCTTATTATTAATATTGTTATTATCATTACCATTACTATTATTATTACTACTGCTATCATTATTTTTCGCCGGTTTTCCTTTCTTCGTGGGAATACCGATATTATGCAACGTATTGTATAACGTAAAAGATAGTAGAAAATTGTATGTTTGTACCTTAACATCTTATATACTTTGCTCTGACACTATCTATGAACATTTCTGGATACTCTGTTGTAACAGTTCTTTGCGGGAAAATTTTTGTCTCGAAATTTGTGTGCGATTTCAATAGGACATGTATAGTAAACACTTTATTCAGCAGATCTTACCACGCTAACAGTTATAGTCGACATTTTTTTTTTTAAGTACTCGTTGAATGGGAAATATAATACATAGACTGCAGTGCTGATATTGAAAGCAAATATTCTTTCACCATTTAAGTCGTTGTGTACAAAAAAGTGTGTGTCCATAAAAAAAACACTGCGTCATACTGCAACAATGCATTTGTAATGAGGTTGTGATGATTTAAACTAATTTTTCTCATTCAATCTTAACTCCCATATCTTACCGTTCTCATTTGCTACTTTATCTGCGTTCATAAAACTGTCAACAAACATATTTCTATAACTCTGAATTGACCTTAATAGCAGCAAAAATACTTTTGTATTCGTTAATTTGTAAAGTATTGATAAAAAAAGACCTTATATTCTTTGCATAGTTAAGATATTGTATAAAAGGCATTTTTAAGTTTTCGCAAATTACGTAGTAGATTGTTATAAATTGTTAAACAGTGAATCAGGAGAATGGAGCCAATGACAAATTACGCATTTACCTAAGGTGTGCTTAGGCTGTGAATGTAACGGAATATAGACAATTTGTTTGTATATAAATAAAGAATTTCTTTACATTAATATAGCGTATCCTCGAGAATGCGATGACAATTTTGTTAAGGTTATTACTTGATCGGATTTATTTATGTATAGTTAAACAGAATAACACTTATCGCTACAATAATCGACACAAGTAATCTGTCAAAGGATAGCTGCTAATTGTGCGTCCGCAATGTCTTTAGGTTTCAAACCATCGTTATCTTCCATCGATTGCGCTCCGTCGGAGAGCAAATACTTTACAGCATCCACGTGTCCGCAAAATGCTGCATAATGCAGCGGCGTTTGTCCTTCGCTATCCCGCGAATCAACATCCGCACCTTTTTCAAGTAAGGCTTTCATTACTGTAACATGTCCCCTATCTGCAGCCCAATGTATCGGTAGTAATCCAAGCTCGTCTGGTACATTTGCAAGAACAGCTTCCTTCATCAGCATTTCCTTCACCATTTCTGCATTGCCCTCTTTCACCCAATCTAAAAAAGTCTTATCGGCGTCACTTATCTCATCTTCCCTGTTTGGCAAACAGCTAACTGCGATCCATGACTGGGATTCATTGCTATACTCCTCGTTCCAGGTAGAATTTAATTTTGTCACTGCTTCTATGTAATTGTTCATCGCAATTTCTTTGCTCATGTCACCTAGAGCAGTCCAGGCTTCCCATTTACGTCTGGCTTGCACTTGATACCAAGTGGGTCGTGGAATGTTGCATGGTCCGACTGTAGCTTGTTTGTAAAGACCATAGAATTGTAGAAGTTGATCTGGACTTAATCCTTCTGTCGCAGTTTGCAAATACTTAGCAGCTCTGGTGAACGTTTCCTCTAACTCGGTTTCTATGAGATTATCACTCGCAGGCATGATTCGTTCGATTCTATACTGGCGTTAAAGCCAACGAAACTTAATTGAATTTTGGTAAGACAACAAATTTCAGATCGTCTATTGCATGAACTTTTGTTTTCATCACTGCGTCATATGTGTCTTTGTTACCGAAATTTACATACCCAATGCCTTTGCTGATTCCAGTTTCAATATTGAATTTGACTTCTGCGTGTTTCACTTCACCGAATCCCATAAAGTATCTCTGCAAATCTTCAGAAGATATAGTCCAAGATAAATTACGAATAACAATGCGATATGGTGGTTTCAATGCCATGACACTTGTTAAGGTTCAAGATGCACGCTGTATGTCCAATAAATGTATAGTATGGTCCTGCATCAGTTCATGAACACTAACATCTGAATCTGCACCGAGACTGTTCAATGATATGTGGGTACATATTAAGCCCCACTTATTCAACAAATGCTCTATAGACCAGTCTGCGCTTCGCTCTTGATAAGTACATAGAAATTTAGCATTCGGATTCCTCTCCAATAAGAATGCCACTGTTACAACAATGTCTTCAAATACAGATGGTTCGTAAAAGCAGTCCGATCCAAGAATCAAATCCAACGGACCGACAGAGAACAGATTAGACAAAAAGAGACCCCATGTTATACCGACAATCTGAACTTGCGATAAGATGCCATTTAATTCGCAGCTCCGTCTTATGTGCTGTAAACTTTTAGGAAGGCTAGCAGAATCACTCAACGTTACTACAGCCCCGCATTTACTGGCAAGTATTCCAGGGAGAGCCGTACCAGAGCCAAGTTCTAGAACTCGCTTCCCAATCAGTTCTTCCTTGTGCTCCCATAAAAACCAAGCAAGGACCGGCGCTGAGGGCCAAGTATAGAAACTGTAATTAGCTTGAAGCAACTGTAAAAAAACCATAATTCAAATAATAACTAAACATATTTGCATTCATCTGATCGTAATACTACAAAATTTTGGAAGCAAACGCGTAACTACCAAACGACGGTCGCTAAAAATTACAGAATGCCACATATCAAATGCGCATAAAACCGAAGTGAATGGGTAATAGAAAATTCGCCGTATAGACCTAACCAAAAAAAAGTACGTAATACTAGTAGCGCACGCATTATCGTGTATTACTATCGAAATAATAGTACACGTTATTACAAAGACACTTCTTACCTCCGGAATATAAATTTCCAATCTCTCCTCGTGCTGCACGGTTTCGTGTCTTTTGCGAGACGTGAACAAAAATTTTTTCACCTGTTCGGAGACGACTCCATCGGACATTAGGCCGTGCGTAGGTAGACTCGTATCGAACGAAATACTCTCCTCTAAACCTGGCATCACTGACGACCAAATTACCCTTACTAATTGCTTCGCATTTTCATCGGAATTATCATGCTGCTATTGCTGAAAGAATTCGGCGAACTGTGTATGGGAAAATCTGAGACGGGGATGAAAAAAATAGAGTCTCTCTTGTCGAGAGTTGTCCTTGATTAAGAAGCGAACATTACTGTAAAGTATTTCAGAAATTTAAACATTCTATAACTCCGAATTTAATTATCACAAAGAATAACTAAAATGCAACATAAAAATGTTCTCAAGACGATTTCGCCGGATCTTTTTATCATTAGATTTACTGTATCCAAGGAAATGATGTAGAATAAAATGTAAGGGTATTGGATAGAAATGTTGCATGCTGCATAGATGTATTATGAATAAATTTTTTTAATGTTATTTAAAATCCATTATGAATGTTATTAAAGATTAAACGATGTACTTATCACTTGTTGCACGCATGCCGAAAAATATGTTCTGAAAGAAAATTTGTTACCCCTGAACGGCACTATGATCGTAATGTTTAATAATAATAATAAAAAAACGCGTTTTCCACTTTGTACGCTCTGCATATAATTATTTGAGAAAATCGTTTAGCATAGACTCAGATAATTTAAGATGTCATCTTTTGATGAAAATAAATCTTGCTACGAATTACGTAAAATTCTAGATACAATTTCCAATCTATATAGGACTTACAGACGCGCATCTAATAAATTTGACGTACGCTCTCCGTGTTTCAACATTGTCATTAAAAGCGTAAAATACTAAACGTTTTTGCGTAAGACAGATCCAGATTCTGCAGAATATTTGCTGTAAATCTTTGTCGGATGATATTGATGGTAGCTATTTAAAAAATAATGTAATGAAATCGTTCTTAATACGATCCTGCGCATGAAGAGCCACGGTTTGATTAAAGATGGAGAAGACGGGCAATGAGAAATTTCTATTACGGAAACGTTCCACAGCTGTTAAACCATTTAAAGTTAAAGATGAACGAGTTGCGACATACAAAAAGGTGCAATGTTAGAATTTTCAAGAGCTATACAAATTATATACCAAATTTCTTTATACTTTTTATGACATGGCCCGACTATGTGCATTGTAAACAAATGTTTGCGAGCTTGACAGAACTTCATTTCAGGTTGCGGCGATTTTACAGAAGCCCGAAGCCGACAGAACGCCAGAAGAAATTGAAATTCTTGTATCGTGCAGTGACGTGGTAAAGGAGGTTAACTTGAGGTGAAACATAATGTCGTTTTGGCATGCTACCTTAGTAATTATTGTTCTGTTCAGTGATTATGCAGTGTCACGGGTGTTTTGTAGATATTAAAGGATTTTTGACAATAATTTTTCGCTGTCAAGGCACAGGGGCCAGATGAGAATGCGTATTTTCATCTATGTTATTACAGTAAAGAATTTTTACAGACAGGAAAAAAGGAACAGAGTCAAAGCTAGATTGGACGAAGTTGAGGATGCACCAGAAATTTTGGAAGAAAAGTGTATACGGTTGGCTGCTGCAATTAGCAGAGCCACGTCCCTTGCTGTGTATACTGGTGCTGGCATCAGTACAGCAGCATCAATACCCGACTACAGGGGCACCAATGGAGTTTGGACGAGAATGCAGCAGGGAAAAGATATTGGGTAAAAATAAATTTAATTTCAACAAAGATATCTATTGAGCAAAATGCATGAATTGTAAGAATACAACTTATTAATTGTTGGCAAACCAGGAAGAAACGCACATTTCAATATTTTCAGAAATCATGACTTGAGTCAAGCCGAACCAACCATAACACACATGGCTTTATATGCATTGTATAAGGCACGGGTTTTGAAACATGTCGTATCTCAAAACTGTGACGGTCTTCATTTGCGCAGTGGCATTCCGCGTGCACTCTTGTCTGAAGTTCATGGGAACATGTACGTTGAAGTTTGTCGAATGTGTAAGCCATACAGAGAGTACTGGAGAATGTTTGATGTTACCGAAAAAACAGCTAGGTATCAGCACGGTACTGGAAGAACATGTCACAAGTGTAACTCAATGTTACAAGACTCTATTGTACATTTCGGTGAACGGGGTAATTTGCCATGGCCAATCAATTGGAGCGGTGCGACCAGGGCTGCCAAGCAAGCTGACGTCATTCTGTGCTTAGGTTCTAGTTTAAAAGTTCTCAAGAAATATCCCTGGTTGTGGCAGATGGACCGGCCTGTTGCCAAACGCCCTTCCCTGTACATTGTCAATTTACAATGGACCCCCAAAGACGAAAACGCAGTCCTAAAGATCAACGGCCGTTGCGACGATGTCATGCGAAAGATCATGGTTCATCTCGGCTTCGACATACCGCAATACGATCGTGCGAAGGATCCAATCTTCTATCACGCCACGCGATTGCAATTTAGCGAACAATCAACCACAACTCAGCCTTGCTTGGAGGAGCCTTTAAAAGACGAACCGAAAGAGACGTTGTGTGAAATGAACGACACAGCCCTGAGTGATTCTATCTCACAAGCTAAAGATAAGGAAGCCTGCGACTCCCTGACGAGGGTAAACGAGACGACGGCGGCTCCATTTTTTGCCGCCCTACCATTTTTATCCATGGGCTTGCCGTTTCCTCCTATGTATATGTATCCTAATTTAACGCCACTCTTTTACTACCCGTTTATACAAATACCGGGCGAGGCGATTGAGAACCCTAAGCCCAAACCGGCCTGCTTGTTCTGCATGGAGAACGAAGGCTCGCTCACTTGCTTGTATTATCAACGGGATGGTGACGATCCGGCAGCGGCGGAGACTGAAAATACCGAAATGCAGGATACGAAGAATCTCGTCTTGCATACGACGACGCCTGCTGTCTCTGCGAAGAATCCCGGCTGGTTCGGTAAAGGGTATCGAAAAGGCATGCGAAAGAAGCGGTAGCATCTGCTTTCCATGCTTTCGTGCATCATCAGTCGTTTCCTCTTTCTGTCCGGATGATGAGTAAATACTTTCTGAGCATATTGTGCGCAAGTCCATATCGTAAAACATCTCGCAGGAGAGGACCGGATCCCTGGGTCACCGATTCTGTTCAAATTCAATACAGACCTTCCGTCACAAGGAATATTAGACATGTATTTTACCAAAACGAACGGTACTGGGACTTTCATAAAAACGCACTGGCAGAGTTACAAGACAATCCGTTGCTAGTGTTAGATCCAGGGTGGAAGCTGAGGCTATCATCACATTCTCTCTAACTCTTCATCCAACACTAGTAATCTCTGGCAACATATGTGTGTAATATTTTTTGCCATAGAAATTCTGTACTGAAATGAAGAAAATCGGTGAGCTACAGATTTGGTCCTCCCGTTGTCAGTCTATGAAGCGATAACAACGTAGAGAACACTGTAGAGGACTTTACTGATGTGAAAGGAGGTCGGAAGTGCTGCTCCGAGAAATAACACAAAGACGAGACAGTCTTTTCGAAGTTATACTGCCCTGTACTTCTGTTAAAAATTGATTTCTCTGTATATAGCGGTATTTTTAAACGTTCGACAAGTATTTGCGAAAGGCTGATTATTCATTTGCCGCCGGTGTGTTCATTTTTGTTATTATGTATTCGCAATTGATATTCGGTATAGTTAATTGAGCAATGTAATTTATAGCCCCGTACCTTGAGAAACATTTACTTTTCGAAGCGAAAAACAGGAAAAGTTTGAAATAGTGTGTTCCATAGCAATAACGGTTACAATGTAAATTTTACGAAAACAATAGCAAAGTTCAGTCGACGAAGGTAGTTGAAATAATGAAAAGTAAAGTGTCTAAGAAACAGTATCCCGAAACTTCGTAATAAGTGTTTATTACATTTCCATCGAAACAGGATGTTAATACATTAATTTCTGTTCAAAGTAGGTCGTTTTGAACCTGTCAGTTATTTTTCCATCTCGCACGCCACTCATTGAAATCACCAAAATTTAACCACATTTATTTACAATCGCGCTACAGTTCCGTTAACGTTGATAAGAACCGTAATATTTGCATAATTGTTAAGTAATTACTGAGCACGTTATAATATAATGCGTTCGCTTACTTACCGGTGCGTAGAATATTAAACGCACGTCGAGAATACCTTAATACATATGCATATGGCGTTTCTACTCGTGTAATTGTAGCACTACTATATATAAAGGTCGTAATAAGTAACGTACAATTCTATTGCAATTTTTGCAAAATATTCGTGCATAATTTTGCGTTGCCATTTTCGAATGTCGTTTTTGATTTTTTTTTTTTTTTACGTAAGTTATTCCATACAAAGGTTATCATCGTGCATCATGTAACTGTGTGTACACGGCTACACATATTATGTTCTCTATATATATAATGATATATATTATTATTATTTTTATCCCTTGCGGATATGCTTTTATTTACATTTTCACAGTTGTATATCTCGTAGGCGTCTTTGAACCCCTTAAGTATGATATTTATATAACGAATTTATATCCATCTGTAATGACAATTTTATCTTAAGGAGCGAGATGTACCAGTGATGATGCATTGTATAGCAATATCTCGACTGTGGTACTAAACGTGTATATTAAGGACATTTAAACAATGATCGTGTATAACTGCTTGCTCGTAGAGTACCATTAAACGAATGGCATGCCAAACGATATTTTTGCCGACAAAACTACTACGCGAACATTTCTATTGTCTTTACTTTCGTAGGTCTTTAGTCATCTTTATACTAGCGTGCGCATTTTCGTCCGAACGAACAATTATGAGATTAATTCTCAGTGCGAAAGTTCAACACCACAAATCAGACATTACGTGAATATTATTTTAAAAGTACCAATTGTACATCGTAAGCCAGTTGCCCAGTTTCTAACATACTTCGCAGCTTAACATTTATAGTATGTTATTGAAATAGATCTGACCAGTGCATTAAATGAAAAATCAAAAATGTATATCTCTAAATACGCATGTAACGTTTCATTACCAATAACATCCGCGCAACGTACTAGAACGACAGTTGCAAGGTTCGCAACAAAAGAATAAAAAATTTACAAATGAATTGGCTGCGAAAAGCAAGATGGCCGCCCTCCAGCCAAGTCGCGTTCTAATCAAAGGACAATCAATATTCTCGCTAAGATGCAAACGTGCGATTTACAGGAAGTTTGCCGAAATTCCTCAATTACATCCTGGAGTCCATCGATCACTCCGCAACAAACCTACGCGCATGAGTAAAGGAAAGATAAAATGATGGACGCAAAAAGTAGAAAAGCTGCAGGTCGAGCAGCTAATTTCCGCTCTGGCTTTGTAGAGAAAACGGCCTCCATCGACTCCTGTCAACGCGCAGCCATCGAGTATTGTAAATCCGGCTTGAAAGATAGAGCAGGATGAGAAAAAAATGAGGCGGAGTAAGAAAAGGGGGAGGTGGAAGGAAGAGGAAGAGGAAGAGTCGGGAGAAAAGGGGGGAGGCGGTGGCGGAGGAGGAGGAGAAGTATACGCAGGGTTACCATCGTGAAAATTACTCTCGATTCACGTGAAAGCCATCATCCAATAAGTGCTTCAAATAGGAGACGGACATCTGGCAGCGGGCGACGAAATTTATAAATAGTGGTGAGTGGACGTATCGCTTTGGCGTGAGAGAGGAGAGAGTGAGAAACGTGTGAGAGAGGCAGGGTAGGGGAACAGGTCGGCGAATGAAAGCGTGACTGAAAGGGAGAGGGCTGGTAAGACTAATGCAACCAAAGAGGGAGAGATCGGAAAAGCCTATGGTCTGTTACCATGGTGACCCTCTGCGGTATGACCCTACCTAACTTTACCTGTTCCGTCGTCCTAGCGAAAGAGGAACAGGGAAACGCGGTTATCAACTGCGCGCACGAACAATCACTCATCTTTTCTTTAACGCGTCGCACCTAGGGCACGACGTAACGGTATGGAAGTATTGACAACTAGTAGCTGGCATCTGCTATCTGACAACTAGTAGCCGGTGGTTGGCATCTGGGCGAGATTGCGTTGGTATGCGTCATGCCAAGAATGCACAATGCTTTTCCGCGTCCTTGCTGCGTAAGATTTCGCCGGAATCTTTCGACGCTGCGATGTTAATCGTTTGCATGCGGATGGCCATGTTTACTGGCGTCAGTTGAGAGTCTGCTCCACTTGTGCGTCCACTTGCAGTGGCCGGAGCTAAAGTCGTCCATGGTTCTGCCGGCAGCGGCCAGAATTTATTGTCGAGGGTATTTTAATGGGGGATTAAGGACTCTAGATGTTCTACGTTGTTTGCGACCGATACTGCGAAATTGGGGATATGCGCAGATTCGGTTTATATCAAAATTAACGACGGTAGATGGGAATTCCATCGTTCTTTGTGTCAAACACTAGGATTTAACGTGTAGATTGATTTCGGACACATACCATATTAGAGTACTGAAATCCATTTTTGTATAGAAATGAAGGACGGCCGATGTCAATTGAATGTCGTTTGTGTGAGATATCCCGCAATTTGGGGTACGCATAGGTTGTCCTCAAATGTATACCGCAACAGAACAGAGGAATTCATTTTTCTGTAAAATAATATTTTTCACATGTGTACATGCCTTGTTGTATATTCTGAAATGTCCATTACAGTTTGTTGCTAGTTTAATATCTTTGCGTTATATGTTAACTTCTTTAACGTGCATTTGAAGTTATACCCAGGCAGTCATATAGTAGTCAAATGATTAATTTTGTCATGTACATCCGGAAGATTATACAATTAAAATTCTGTAAAATGTAAACGTTAATTTTTTCCTTATATTTGCTTTACATTTACAAAGAGACATTTACGGAAAAAAACATTCTAAGTATTTTTTAGAGCAAAGCGCGCGCGCGCGCGCGTTTATTTTCATTTCCGAATTCTTTCCTTCAATAATTGATATTCAGCTGTTATTAAGACATCCAATGACCTGATTTTTGCCACGTTAAACTTGAAAATATTGGCGGTACTGTGATCTCTCTCTTCGGTCGAAATTATTTCTCATGATGCAGGTCGTGACACTTATCTCCTGGACTATAAATATGACATCGTATATATTGATTTTTCCTACTACATAAGTATAAAAAAACACGCTGGTAGTTTTTGTCAAGATACAAAAGATTTGCAAGGTGTTTCGTGAGACACGAAACTATAATTTTGAAATATTAAGAATTCTGAACAAATACGATTAGGTTTCGAAATGAAATATTGTGCTATGTTAATAGAAGCAAAATATTCTAACATAGAGTCACACATAATGCATTCTTTTTTTTTTGAATGAGGTATTGTGCAATTCGTTTAGTTTTTCTTTACAAACTTCGAAAAACTTTGAATAGATCAATTCAATGTTTTTCAGTTAGCAGTCGTCTTCATATGTCTTACTGAAGTAGTCGCGATATATTATCTTTCACGCTTATGATTAGTGAACAAATTATCGAGTATGCAAATGTTTTCAGGAATACAAGATGTAGAGATATACTTAACAGTTCACATTATTTTTTATTTACAATCATTTTAGCCGTCATATCATGTTCAAATAGCCGACCTTGCGGTTAATAAAGAAATCAATGCTGCTTCTTTATATTGTTCGTTATCTAATCTACCCTTATTTACCGTCTGCATTTTCCTCGAACAAATCATACACTCGGAGTCCACATGAGAGTACGCAGTTTCGTGTTACATAAAAGCTTATATTCTACTACAAAGTTTACAGTTTGTAGTAGAATATAAGCTTTTATGTTTGGTTGGTCATTTCCATTTGTCTCTGTACTGTAACAAAAGCATATTCTATGAGGATTTTTAATGATAGGTGGGGATTTTTATAATATGGGTTAGAGTTAATTAAATTCAGAAGAAACTTAGGATACTTATGTTGCCTGTTCAATTTAAAACTATATTATGGAACACATTACTGTTAACGTAGAAATTGCCCAATAGTCTTGCATCAAAATAATGTTGGGTTGCAGAGAGTGGAATTATATGTTTCAGAACTTATTGAGAGTTCTATGCTCTGTATTTTTAATAAGTTCTGGCTTATTACTGATCATTATAACCTGTGTAAATATTAAACTACAAATTGACATCAATTTTATTTGAGAACCTAACGTAGGATTGCGTCATAGATAGAAATCTACCCATATTCTTGTACAAAAGATAGACAGAGCGCTGAAAGAAACACTTCTAAATTGTTTTTACATTCAATACCAAGTGCCGTTAGAGCTTCCATATAATGTTTGCGTTTACTAATAACATTTTGTACAATTGACTAAAGCCTTATTTTTAATGTCAGAAAACCTGCAGGAATCATATACCTAACATTAGGTTTCTTTCAAGAGATCTTTGCGTTACGCAGAAATTGTAACAATTCAGAAAGAGTTTAACTAGTTCTCTTTGTTCTATGGTTATTTCATTTCTTATTATTCTATTCCCACTATTCTATAATTTCTAGGTTGGTCAATTTTAAGAGTGACAAATGCAACTTGTGAGAAAATCATTTAAAGGTTCAAAGCTACAACAAAGCAAATGAATATTCATCTGATATATGAAGTAACTAATAATTCAACCCTTCTTTGCATGATTTTTTCTTTATTGCTAAAATAAATCAAGGTGATATAATTCACGTTCAAAATTAATGGAAAAATGGTTAAAAAAATCTTAGTATATATTTATAGTATAAATTTAGCAAAAAACAATATGATGGAAATTTCCATCATCATGCAAAGTTAGATTAAAGTGAACTTGTTCTTTTATATAATTTTTGGGCATTCAATGTTATGATGGAAATTTCCACCATCATGCAAAGAAGGGTTAAGTCTATTACACATTATACCCCATACAAACGTTTCTCTTCTCCGTTTCTTGCTACTTATCACGATAAAATAAAAAGTTACTGTAAAAAAAAATAGTAAGGCAATCCATATAATAAAAAAAGCAATCGTAAATGTTTGTACACAGCTGACACTAATTATTTCGAACATATTGCTCTAGTAAATGACGGGAACTTATGAAAAATCTGTTAAAGCGCGGGAACACATTGATATTCCGTGACGGTCGAAAGTGGTCAAAATTAATGGAAAAATTGTTAAAAAAATCTTACTATATATTTATAGTATAAATTTAGCAAAAAACAATATGATGGAAATTTCTCTTCTCCGTTTCATTGCTCATCATGCAAATGTTTGTACGCAGCTGACACTAATTATTTGAACTTTACTTCTTTTCTGTTAAAGCGCGGGAACACATTGATATTCCGTGACGGTCGAAAGTGGTCAAAATTAATGGAAAAATTGTTAAAAAAATCTTAGTATATATATATTAAATTTGGGAAATTCATTCAATGTTATGATGTTCTTTTATATAATTTTTGGAAATTTCCACCATCATGCAAAGAAGGGTTAAGTCTATTACACATTATACCCCATACAAACGTTTCTCTTCTCCGTTTCTTGCTACTTATCACGATAAAATAAAAAGTTACTGTAAAAAAAAATAGTAGGACAATCCATATAATCAAAAAAGCAATCGTAAATGTTTGTACGCAGCCGACACTAATTATTTCGAACATATTGCTCCGGTAAACGAGCGGAACTTATGAAAAATCTGTTAAAGCGCGGGAACACATTGATATTCCGTGACGGTCGAAAGTGGTCAAAATTAATGGAAAAATTGTTAAAAAAATCTTAGTATATATTTATAGTATAAATTTAGCAAAAAACATGATGGAAATTCCCATCATCATGCAAAGTTAGATTAAAGTGAACTTGTTCTTTTATATAATTTTTGGGCATTCAATGTTATAATGAAAATTTCCACCATCATGCAAAGAAGGGTTAAGTCTATTACACATTATACCCCATACAAACGTTTCTCTTCTCCGTTTCTTGCTACTTATCACGATAAAATAAAAAGTTACTGTAAAAAAAAATAGTAGGACAATCCATATAATAAAAAAAGCAATCGTAAATGTTTGTACGCAGCTGACACTAATTATTTCGAACATATTGCTCCGGTAAACGAGCGGAACTTATGAAAAATCTGTTAAAGCGCGGGAACACATTGATGTTCCGTGACGGTCGAAAGTGGTGAGTAGCACTACGCAGCGTCAAAAGCCGGAACTACGTAGATTGGCAAAAGGTAGTTTCCACTCTCGGTCGTGGTTCGTGGCAAACTGTTGGCAGACTCTCGTAGTATTTGTTCGGGGCTGGCGTTACACTAGAGAAGTTCGTAAATCCGTGACGAAATGGTCGCCAGCATGCCAGAACGGTGTAAAACGACGTTTCGTTGTTCATCGCGCGCATAAATAAACGCGAGGAGTTGTGCTACCGTCGGCGTCCTTGCGAATATTCGTCTCGCCGCATATTCGAAGGCACTCTGTCTTCGGGGGGCCATGGCGCGGGGCACAATTCGTACTCAGAAGTCGACGTGTTCGTCGCAGCGTAGGTGATGTCGGTGCTCCTACGTGTGGTATGGTGTTTTCCTACTGTGTGACAAGAAAACCTCAACTGTCTCTTCCGAATTCATAGATTCGCGAGGAATTTTGGATACCTGAACGTTGGCCGTGCGTTGCCATGAGACGTATAAGCGGTAAGCGGACACAATTTTCATCAGTTCACTTTCTTTTTGTTGCTGCGGCGAGCGATACGTTTACGTTTAATGCGTCGCTTAATGCGCTTTTCGTTTTACACATACGACTTGGGGTGGAGGTGGTTGCAGGCAGGTCGGCTTGTTTTCCCTTTTTTCGCACAACTGACATTACGTGGGAACGGCCAAAGGTCGGCAGAGGCTGTTTCACCACTTTTGTGTACTGTTTTTACCTGTGTGTCGGGCTACTCGAAGGTCTCGCGAGATTCCCTGTCCCACGATTCTTTCTCGCGGCTCCGTGCGTAGTAGGATACGTGATTTTTCGTGCCGGACAAATGTCGAGTTGATAAATTACTAGTTCCTGCGCCTTCCTAATTCGGCCGAGAACGAATAATACTATTTTTCGCTTAATCCCATTTTTTCGAGCACGCGTCAGACTGTTAACACGTTGACCGCCGTTCGTATTTTACTATATGATACAGAATATGATTGAATTGTGCAAAATGAAAATAATGCGAAAGTATCGAAGACCGCCGTTCGTATTTTACTATATGAAAACCGCAACATGATAAAATACTACAGAATATGATTGAATTGTGCAAAATGAAAATAATGCGAAAGTATCGAAGACCGCCGTTCGAAGATCGCCGTTCTTATTTTACTATATGATAAAATACTACAGAATATGATTGAAAATAATGCGAAAGTATCGAAGATCGCCGTTCTTATTTTACTATATGAAAACCGCGACATGATAAAATACTACAGAATATGATTGAATTGTGCAAAATGAAAATAATGCGAAAGTATCGAAGACCGCCGTTCGTATTTTACTATATGAAAACCGCTAAAATACTAACATGATAAAATGAAAATAATATAGAATATTTTACTATGAAAATGTTTTTACGATTGAATTGTGCAAAATGAAAATAATGCGAAAGTATCGAAGACGAACGAAGTGAATCGCTATTTAATATCAATTGCATTTACAAAATGATAAATGCTACCGCTTGGGTACTTCTTTAATTTTTCGTGAGATCTTTTGCGTCGGTCACCGATGACTATTACGGCAGTCAACGTGTTAAGCTTCTGCACCGGGTTTGCAAGTTACATTTTGGATCATTACGTAAACAATGCTCGCATTGCGTATTTTTTAATTGGCGAGTGGATAAACGAGGATTCTCTGTATCTTCGTAATTTCAGCGGAATGGAACGCTATAGCTTAGTGCAATCTTTTGGAGCACGCGTCAGACTATTAATCTTCTGCTCCAAGGTTGCATGTCGCACTTTGGGTCGTCTGTTGTTTTTTTTCTACGGTTATTTCGTAAACAATGCGATATAAAATAAACATTGTTTACGAACTTGACCAATTAGCAACCTGGCAAACGAGTATTTTCCGCATCGTAATTTTAGCAAAAAAGAACACCAATTCAATGTATTGTGTATTTTCTAATTGGCGAGTTGATAGACGAGTATTTTTCCCCATCGTAATTTGAGCAAAAAGGAAGATTAGCTTAATGCAATTTTTTGGAGCACGCGTGAGACTTAGTTTTCTGCTCCAAGGTTGCATGTTACTGTTATTATATAAAATATTAAACACATGTAAGCAAACATACGGTTGTGTCATACTTGTGGCAGAAAAGAAATTAGCCAACAGATTTTTTGCATGTGAATCCATTTGTGTTATGAGTTGTACTCTAAAAAACTAAATAGTAGAAACCATATATAAATTTTCTCACGCTAATGTAAAATTTGTATAGATATACCTGTGTTCCCATATGAATTGCAGAGCTTCATTGAAGTCACCAGTATATGCGTAGATTCATATATACTAACATAGATTACAGATAAATTCCATCGCTCAGTTTAATTTTTTGCTAGAATATACTGTTTTAGATGCAAAAAATTCCACTACGATTGAAAGATAAAAATATGCATGACATAAGCTACATATAGTAGGATCAGATAAGGAACTTACGTGCATGTATGAATAAACGATAAAGAGTAATTAAGTTGATGCTTTGTTACATGACTGCGTGCATGAAACACTTTATACGTGATGTCATCTTTCTTATTCTAATCATAAGTGAAAAATGTATATTAGCAGACGGTGTTAGAAAATTGAAATACTGCATATGCGGACAGAATGTGGGAAAAAAGATATAGCGCACAAGAAAACTTGATGAGTGTGCGCTGCATAATCTTGGTTACTTCTGATTCACTCGTATCATTAACAGTTAGCTTTTTTCCTGGTATGAATATGTTCATTGATGAGAGACACAGTTCGCATTATTACAATTTGTCATAATTTGCTGCTGAAACAGAGTACATCAATGCATATTTTTGTAATTCTTCAATGCGAACAGTGAATTAATCAATCAGCATGTTAATTATTGGCAAAATCCAGTTTAATATTATGCCATCCATTATTGGATGGCGCTGAATATGCCCGATATAATCACTTGCGTGGTACGTGCATACTAAAACACAGAACTGATAACTAAAACAGTTCAGTATTATTCAGTTAGTGCAATGCAGGCCATATCAATGTGGAGCATCAACTAAACTGATCCACTGACAGCTTGATACATAGGTATCTAAGAAATTTATCAACGTGCATTGATAGAGTTACAACTGCAATTATTTACAGGCTATAAGTTTATCCAAGTTAGTAAAGCTTGGCATGTACATTGCCAATATGTTTCATTTCAATAATTCCCATTAAATAACTCGTCCCTTTAATCATTTCCGCGTGATTTATTAACAATTTATTTGGAATAATTGGTAACATAAAACTCAATTTAATAAGAACATAATGCATATGTAATAAAATATCTTATTCCGGTCGCTGTTATTAATGACGTTGCAAATTTAATTGGCGTGCACGGTCAATTAATGTGTTTAAATATGATTGTGCAGAAACCTAACGTTGGGCACAGAATGAATTATGAAAGAATTCAACTTTTCGTATTGATTTGTTATTATGAATTATGATCATGAAAAAATCAGTAGAAAATGTTTAATCTGTCGATAAGGGCACACATTCAGTGCCGAAGTGTTAGGATTTTGCGCAATCAAATTGAAGCACATCAATTAATCGTATGTGGCAATTAAATTTGTTAACACCGGTAGTACGTAATAATTAAAACGTGGGATAAGAAGCTGCGAAAAGCTAGAAAGGCTGTAAAGAAATCAGTGACACGAACGTAGAGTAATAAGAGTAGAAGCGTGGGAGTAGTTGTACGTACTAATGAAACTGTACGATACGCGAATGCGTCTCGTTCGTTACGGGAAGTCCAGAAGTAGCTCCACACATCATTGGGGCATCTGTTTTAATAGATTGTGGTCCACTGGCAAGACTTGACGTCGAGTTTGTTGCCATACGTGGGCGGCACCTATAACCGATGAACGTATTATCGCCCCTGTACTTCTTTTTAACTCTATACATTTTCTTTTTCTCACTTTTTTTCCTCCTAATCTCGTAATGTCTTTTTTGGAAAGCACGTGTTTAACACGTCGCAATCTGATCAAACCATATTTTCGGCGTTTGTCTAATGTCATTTTTGCTTTATACTATGTGTCAAGTGTTATGAAACAAAGCAGTGGAGTGTAGCAAATAAGTTGGCAATTTTTCTTTTCACTGTAAAAAGTATATTGGAATTGTAAATGCAGAACTATGTTGTTTCGTACTTAGCTTAAATGGAATTTTGATATTTTATCACTTTTCCGCGAGATATTTAAGTTTTGCAGAAAAAACGTTTGCAATTTTTTCCAAATCATTGAAGCGTAATTGAGTGCACTACGGTATCCGTTGGCAATTTTTAGAAAAATATCGCGTAGCAAATAATTAGACAACGGTATACAGTAAACGATTTAATAATTAATAGTTGGCAATTTTAGTTTTCACTGTAAAAATATATTCGAATTGTAAATGCAGAAGTATGTTGTTTCGTACTTAGCTTAAATGGAATTTTTATATTCTATCACTTTTCCGTGAGATATTTGAGTTTTGCAGAAAAAACGTTTGCAATTTTTTCCAAATCATCGAAGTGTAACTGAGTGCACTACGGTATCCGCGTGGTAATTTGCGATACTAGAAAAATATCGCGTAGCAAACAACTAGACAACGGTATACAGTAAACGATTTAATAATTAATAGTTGGCAATTTTAGTTTTCACTGTAAAAATATATTGGAATTGTAAATGCAGAAGTATGTTGTTTCGTACTTAGCTTAAATGGAATTTTTATATTTTATCACTTTTCCGCGAGATATTTGAGTTTTGCAGAAAAAACGTTTGCAATTTTTTCCAAATCATTGAAGAGTAACTGAGTGCACTACGGTATCCGCGTGGTAATTTGCGATACTAGAAAAATATCGCGTAGCAAACAACTAGACAACGGCATACAGTAAACAATTTAATAATTAATAGTTGGCAATTTTTGTTTTCACTGTAAAAAGTATATTGGAATTGTAAATGCAGAAGTATGTTCTTTCGTACTTAGCTTAAATGGAATTTTTATATTTTATCACTTTTCCGCGAGATATTTGAGTTTTGCAGAAAAAACGTTTGCAATTTTTTCCAAATCATTGAAGAGTAATTGAGTGCACTACGGTATTCGCGTCGTAATTTGCGATACTAGAAAAATATCGCGTAGCAAACAACTAGACAACGGCATACAGTAAACAATTTAATAATTAATAGTTGGCAATTTTAGTTTTCACTGTAAAAATATATTGGAATTGTAAATGCAGAAGTATGTTCTTTCGTACTTAGCTTAAATGGAATTTTTATATTTTATCACTTTTCCGCGAGATATTTGAGTTTTGCAGAAAAAACGTTTGCAATTTTTTCCAAATCATTGAAGAGTAACTGAGTGCACTACTGCACCGCGTGGTAATTTGCGATACTAGAAAAATATCGCGAAATATCGCGTAGCAAATAATTAGACAACGGCATACAGTAAACAATTTAATAATTAATAGTTGGCAATTGTTGTTTTCACTGTAAAAATATATTGGAATTGTAAATGCAGAAGTATGTTCTCTCGTACTTAGCTTAAATGGAATTTTTATATTTTATCACTTTTCCGCGAGATATTTGAGTTTTGCAGAAAAAACGTTTGCAATTTTTTCCAAATCATTGAAGAGTAACTGAGTGCACTACTGCACCGCGTGGAAATTTGCGATACTAGAAAAATATCGCGAAATATCGCGTAGCAAATAACTACACAACGGTATATAGTAAACAATTTAATAATTGATAGTTGGCAATTTTTGTTTTCACTGTAAAAAGTATATTGGAATTGTAAATGCACAAGTATGTTGTTTCGTACTTAGCTTAAATGGAATTTTTATATTTTATTACTTTTCCGTGAGATATTTGAGTTTTGCAGAAAAAACGTTTGCAATTTTTTCCAAATCATTGAAGAGTAACTGAGTGCACTACGGTATCCGCGATGGTAATTTGCGAACTAACCGAAATATGGAAGATAGCAAAAATGAGACAACGGCATACAGTAAACGATTTAATAATTAATAGTTGGCATTTCCTCGTTGTTCTCTTTAACGGCATGTATTCCTCTCTCTGGCACGGCTCGCCAGAGAAGTTCAATGACTTGTGACTCAATGTCACTCAAGGTCACGCAAGGCCAATTTTGAAATTGGATCGCATGAATGCGAGGATATTAACGTTTATATGTGCATTAACACCGTCACCAAACTTCTCAATCTTCCTCGGCAATTTTGGAATGCCGATGCCGTTTATAAATTATCCCATAAAACGGTTGGAAAATTTAAAAAAAATATATAAAAGAAGTACGTGATATTTCAGCATTTTTACGGCCACGAAAGGATTTTGTTATAAAGTGTCTTGGGATGCAACTGGGAATCATGCAGCTTCTTTTATTAACACGTGCATATATATTTTTAGCTAGATAAATATAAATTTATTCTAATAGATGTAAATGTGAAAGAAGTAGCAAAGCGGACTGCAGTGGGAGTATTTTAGAAACACAATACGTAATTTCTCGAATCGATTAAGACGTGTCTGAAGGCAACGCGGATGCCCCGCGAGAGATTCAAAATGGCGTACATGTTCATGCGTTACATTTGAAAAATCTTACCAACCGCAACGTGCGAATATTCTTGTTATGTAGAAACCGGGTGTTATATCGCTTATTGGCCATCATAATATAATCCACGTAGCATCTATCATATAGGATTAACATGTCAGGTAATAATAAATACTTTTTTAACATCAGAAAGTATTGAATATTTAACAAAGGTTCCGTTATCAGAGAAAATTGATTGATTTCTTTTATGACGATTTTATTTCGGAAAGAATGCACATAAAACGGTCAAAATAAAAAAAAATATATAAAAGGTTTATATTGTCTTTACGGATAACTTGATATCGCCCATGCATAATCCGTTCGTAATTAAGACCATCTAGCTATATATTTTTATGAATATAAATTTATTCTAATAGTAATAAAGAAATTGATTGATTTCTTTTCTTAGTTTGTTTGAAGTACAAATACGCAATAGATAATAATGACGATTTTATTTCATTTGAAAGAATGCACAAGTCAACGTAAAGGTTTATATTGTCCGGATAACTTGATATCGCTTATGCATAATCCGTTCGTAATTAAGACCATCTAGCTGCAATGAATGTTGGACTCGTGCAATAAGAAAATTGATTGATTTCTTTCCTTAGTTTGTTTGATACAAATACGCAATAATAATAATGACGATTTTATTTCGGAAAGAATGCACAAGTCAACTAAAGGTTTATATTGTCCGGATAACTTGATATCGCTCATGCATAATCCGTTCGTAATTAAGACCATCTAGCTGCAATGAATGTTGGACTCGAGCAATAAGAAAATTGATTGATTTCTTTCCTTAGTTTGTTTGATACAAATACGCAATAATAAGAATGACGATTTTATTTCGGAAAGAATGCACAAGTCAACTAAAGGTTTATATTGTCCGGATAACTTGATATCGCTCATGCATAATCCGTTCGTAATTAAGACCATCTAGCTGCAATGAATGTTGGACTCGAGCAATAAGAAAATTGATTGATTTCTTTCCTTAGTTCGTTTGATACAAATACGCAATAATAATAATGACGATTTTATTTCGGAAAGAATGCACAAGTCAACTAAAGGTTTATATTGTCCGGATAACTTGATATCGCTCATGCATAATCCGTTCATAATTAAGACCATTTAGCTGCAATGAATGTTGGACTCGTGCAATAAGAAAATTGATTGATTTCTTTCCTTAGTTTGTTTGATACAAATACGCAATAATAATAATGACGATTTTATTTCGGAAAGAATGCACAAGTCAACTAAAGGTTTATATTGTCCGGATAACTTGATATCGCTTATGCATAATCCGTTCGTAATTAAGACCATCTAGCTGCAATGAATGTTGGACTCGTGCAATAAGAAAATTGATTGATTTCTTTCCTTAGTTTGTTTGATACAAATACGCAGTAATAATAATGACGATTTTATTTCGGAAAGAATGCACAAGTCAACTAAAGGTTTATATTGTCCGGATAACTTGATATCGCTTATGTATAATCCGTTCATAATTAAGACCATCTAGCTGCAATGAATGTTGGACTCGTGCAATAAGAAAATTGATTGATTTCTTTCCTTAGTTTGTTTGATACAAATACGCAATAATAATGATGACGATTTTATTTCGGAAAGAATGCACAAGTCAACTAAAGGTTTATATTGTCCGGATAACTTGATATCGCTCATGCATAATCCGTTCGTAATTAAGACCATCTAGCTGCAATGAATGTTGGACTCGTGCAAAAGAAAATTGATTGATTTCTTTCCTTAGTTTGTTTGATACAAATACGCAATAATAATAATGACGATTTTATTTCGGAAAGAATGCACAAGTCAACTAAAGGTTTATATTGTCCGGATAACTTGATATCGCTCATGCATAATCCGTTCGTAATTAAGACCATCTAGCTGCAATGAATGTTGGACTCGTGCAATAAGAAAATTGATTGATTTCTTTCCTTAGTTCGTTTGACACAAATACGCAGTAATAATAATGACGATTTTATTTCGGAAAGAATGTACAAGTCAACTAAAGGTTTATATTGTCCGGATAACTTGATATCGCTTATGCATAATCCGTTCGTAATTAAGACAATTTAGCTGGAATGAATGTTGGACTCGTGCAGTAAGAAAATTGATTGATTTCTTTCCTTAGTTTGTTTGATACAAATACGCAATAATAATAATGACGATTTTATTTCGGAAAGAATGCACAAGTCAAGTAAAGGTTTATATTGTCCGGATAACTTGATATCGCTCATGCATAATCCGTTCGTAATTAAGACCATCTAGCTGCAATGAATGTTGGACTCGTGCAATAAGTGGATTGTGTTTTGAACGGCACGGTGTCCAGATTAGAGAGGGATAGTCAAGGTGAAACCTTACTAGGCTGTAATAAAGTGCTCTACACGTAGAGATGCTCATGCAGCCAGAACAAAAATGTTTGATAAAGCCTAACTTTGCATAGCGAGGTTAAAAGAAATATGGTAATGAGATAAGACACCTACGTTGCTTGGCAAAAATCTTGAAGGCTCTCATATTTATTCATATTTTTGTATAAAAATGGAGATAACGCGGGACAAGAGACGAGGGTTGCTTGTTCGTGTTTTTACATAAAAATTCTGACGCTTGGGTATTTCTTCACATTTTTGCACGGCAGTAGACATTATTGGAGACAATTGATAGTTGGGTATTTAACAGTCAGTTCTTTGTGTAGCATGAGTATATGTCTGAATGAAGCATACCCGGATACTTAACGTTTTCAAGGATTTTCCATGTATACGGGTAGCCTAGGTATCCGGGTGTTAATGACACTAAAATATATCAATGAGAGAAGGGCTGAAGTGATTTTGCAAATGCGGACAGACACTGAATAACATTTTAAAATAATGTTGCAAGTACAACGTGTTAGAATAACGCAACCTAATCAATTTTTGCGAAATTACTACGCGTATAAACCAGTGAGTAGAAGCGTTGTAAAATTAGAAGAATTGTGTTGTACATGGCAAGTTGTGAATCGGTTGTGTCGTTGATTTTTCATGTTAATAACTGAATGAATCGGTCAAAACTAGAATTTCTTCTATTCTTTTTATCATATTTCATTATCAACATCTTCGCCACAAATTTTCACTGAGAACCTGTCCACGCGAATATTAACAAGTCCACCAGGATTAAACAGAAATGTCGAACGACACCTGCATTAACCCACATAATTATTTTATTATGACTTCGCAAAAGCCTGAATTATCTGCATTACAACAGTTTTATGGTGAGTTTATCGTAAAAGCTAACGTTGGTAGGTTCAACAAAATATCAATAGCCGTCCATACTTAACGGAATCAGTTTCGTATCAGGACTTGTGTTTTTTACGTACGAATTATGTCACGTTGTCCGGCCAGAAAGGAAGTAAACAATTAGACATAATTGAGTAATCTGCACGTTAGGTAGCAGTTTACGACGCACAACGCGAATTGCTGCGATCAAACTCATGCAGCAAGATGTGTGCTATTCCGTTGTCGTCTCCCTATATCACTTTGGTCATTGACTTTCGCGGTCAGTGGCTCTCGATTTGGTGGCACGGCGATTTTCAAGTATTCTCTTCGGCGTAGGTGCGTGCTGCTCCATTTCTTTTTATATTCTACGCTGAAATCCTGAAAAAATCGCCTAACTGAATTTGCTAGTAGATTTATCCGAAAGTGCACCCTCTGGACACGTTCATATTATAGAACTACGCGGTACAAGCGACAAACTTATGTAGCCAACTTTATAAAATGCATTTACATAACTTTTACTACCTGAAAATGAAATAACAATATAAATAACTTTATAAAATACATTTACACAACTTTTACTACTTGAAAATGAAATAACAATATAAATAACTTTATAAAATGCATTTACACAACTTTTACTACCTGAAAATGAAATAACAATATAAATAACTTTATAAAATGCATTTACACAACTTTTACTACCTGAAAATGAAATAACAATATAAATAACTATAAAATGCATTTACACAACTTTTACTACCTGAAAATGAAATAACAATATAAATAACTTTATAAAATGCATTTATACAACTTTTACTACCTGAAAATGAAATAACAATATAAATAACTTTATAAAATGCATTTACACAACTTTTACTACCTGAAAATGAAATAACAATATAAATAACTTTATAAAATGCATTTACACAACTTTTACTACCTGAAAATGAAACAACAAAATCATGCATTTCGTGTGTCCTCTAGATTTTGGTATATACGCCATATGCTGTTCCTATTTTTACTAAACCTTCCTAGCGTCGAAGCGCAGTCCACCAGAAATATTTGAAATGACTCAAAAGGAAAAATGGTAAAGTTCCATCGGCTGCCGCCGTTAGTTTGTGCATCGAACAGAGCGCAGTCGAAGTATCGTAAGAAGTAATTTCGCTGGCATCGCAGCCTATCGCCTCTCAGTGTGGCTGGCAATCGCCGTGAAAATGGAATTGGGTTCCACTCGGCAGCTCGTTCTGGCAATTCCCTTTCTAAGCGGCTGATGTTTCAGGGGTTGCAACACAACGGGCATACAATATAAGGTTCAGGTAAATCCAGAGCGTACTACGTTAGTCGAAACGTGTACGGCGTTGTCGATGTGGCCCTTGTTTACATGAGAACCGGTTTGAATAAGTGGCAACGTCGCCGTTTCTTCTTCTTTCGACCTCGTCCTCGCCCTCATCCGTACCGATGTCCATGTTCTCCGGCTTACGGCCAGTGTATACAAACTGCCTTAAAAACATCGACTTTTTCCTCCGCGATCCTGCGCTCCTTACCTTTTTTACGTCAGAAGTTAACGCATTGGCGTCGGATGACAAGTATCTCCCTTTTTTCGCTTTTTCAAAATGCAAAAGTTTATTGTCAACGGGACAAGTTTTGGGACTACAGGAGTGTCCTCTTCAGGAGTCATATTGGTGCATTCATAAATGTTATAGACTCCTGAAGAGGAAACCTGTGTAGTCCCGAAACATGCATTCAATTGTTAAGATTGGTAAGACAATTGAATGCATGTTTCGGGACTACAGGAGTGTCCTCTTCAGGAGTCATATTGATGCATTCATAAATGTTATAGACTCCTGAAGAGGAAACCTGTGTAGTCCCGAAACATGCATTCAATTGTTAAGGTTGGTAAGACAATTGAATGCATGTTTCGGGACTACAGGAGTGTCCTCTTCAGGAGTCATATTGGTGCATTCATAAATGTTATAGACTCCTGAAGAGGGAACCTGTGTAGTCCCGAAACATGCATTCAATTGTTAAGGTTGGTAAGACTGTTCATCTCGACAATAAGGTTGTTGAGGAAGCGGTAGATTAGGTTATAGTAATGTTGCGGTTGATTTCGCAATAAATCATCAGTTAAGTGTGGGTCAAGTCGATTGTCTACAAGTCGATGGTACGTTTTATTGGGTATAGATTTTTTGGGTTTACCATTTAGTCAATTAAAAACGAAAACGCTTGCTTTTCAGCTACAGGACATAAAGACGGCTTTAGACATGAACACATGGGTATTATGAATTTGCCTACTAATATAATTACGTGATGATGTATTTACTTTCAACGATAATTACATTAGTAGTCGTATACGAGTAGATCTTTATTTCATCAATAATGACTGAATTCGTAATATACATGTATTCATACTAGGAGTTTGTTGGCCATCTTTATTTCCTCTACCAGAAACGCCCACACTCTCCAAGCAAACTAGCTGAAGAATATCGTATAAAATACAAGTATTCGTAATGTGGGTTACTGATGCGTATTCCTTGACTTATCCTTGACCTTGACAAGCATAGAGTCAGTCGTTACATCTAGCTGGTCATGATAAAATGAAATTCATCCGAAGAGGAGATAAAATAACTAAGTATTGTGAACGAGTAGTAGTACATTCCACGAAGAGTCATGACTAGAACGTTAGCTATATCTTGAAAAATCACTCGATAAAGACACAGTGCAGTACTAACAATTAGTTGAAAATTGAGAAGAAGCGGTTTTCGATAGTTTTTGTTTTTTAACAAGATCGCGTGTGGAAATGTCGACCGTTTATTGTTTTCGTAGAAAAGCATCAGTTTATCCATTGCATCGCTATTACGGCCGCGCCCTCTATAACTGTGTTTGTCGGTTAGTTAACTAGAAGTTCGTGCTGCCATTCTATGGCGTCTTCTTAATTGCTTCCACTTTAATCAGAGTCTTTAAGAAGTTCGCTGTCCCCGTATCGCTCATACAACGATCGTAAGAATGATCATCTTTTCTTCTGCTTCACCTTCTCCTTCTCGGAATTAAGCCTTGTCTATTTCAATTGGCGCTGTACACGTATATATATATGTATACGCATATATATGTATACGCTGTTAGAGCATAGTACTCGTGTCCAATTCTCGTAGTAGCGTTTGGGTCACGTTGTCAGTCGTATGGAATTAGGTTTTTGTGTTGTTGCCAATTCCACTGTTGTGTCTTCATCCGTTCCGTCAATTTGATCTCGTCAGAGTCTGCCGCTGGTCCTTATGAAACGGGCCATGTCTGGAATACTATCTTTTTCAGCTTCTCATTTCTAATTCTGTCAACGAGTGGATGAGTATTGTGTTCAGGGTTGTTTAGTCATTTTCATTTTGAAATCAACTCAATTTCTTCTTGGCACTAATTTGTTTGGCGGGTGTACGACCAGTACTTGGAAACGAAAATGATAAAGTATTGATATATTGTCGTAAGGTACATATTGGTAACGAGTATTGCGTCCAATGTTCAGCAATTTTCAGTTTGAAACCCACTAATTTGTTTGGCAGGTGTACGATCAGTACTTAGAAACGAAAAGTACAAACTATTCATATATTTTCGTAAGGTATATATTGGTAACGAGTATTATGTCCAGTGTTCAGCAATTTTCAGTTTGAAATCCACTCATTTTGTCTTGACATCATTTTGCGTCGGCAGATTTAAGATCATTATTTGGAAGCGACGTTACTCTATATAACATTGATATTTTGCGCCAGTAGATTTAAGATCATTACTTGTAAATGAACTTACTTGATAAAATATTGACATTTTGTCGTATGACGTAATAACATTATTTCTGCGCCGCACAAAATTGTGCCGAAAATAATTACTTCAAAACTATATAATCGCATATAAAACCACTTTACGGTAATCTGATTAAAATAAACGGAGGGCGGAGAATTGTTACGTTGTTCGCGTAGTTAAAATCCGTTCCACCTCTTTGATAAAATTGATATGACGTAGCTCTTGAACATCCGTCCTTTTTCCGCGTGAAAAATCGGTCAGTGCCTTATCGTTTCCTTATCATCCCGTATCGTCCCGTAATGGGAATTGCTTATCTGATAATGCGTATCAAAAAGGTCTAACAGTAGATCGTACTGTCGGAGTACCAGCATACGGATAACAGCCACAAGGCTACGTTTGCTTGATAAATCCACAAGTCAACGGAAACCAGTCTAATGCGCTAGCTAAAACGTTCTGCAAACATTCGTACCAAATCATCTACCATATATAAAAATAATATTTTACCATCCGTATCAGCTATTCGTTTCTGTACTTATAACGAATTTCTTCTCTATTTTTGAGATTACATTATTTTTTAACATTTTTTTTATGGGTAGAAAGATAGGGGAAAGGAGAATGTAATTGTGAGAATTTGGAACGAAGTGAATGTAGAGACGTTTTTAATACTGAAGTAATTATAGATCATTTAAATTGTAAGTTTCCTCTAGAGAGAAGAGTTAAAAAAGGGATTGCGCTGTACGTTCTAAAAGATAAGGAAAACTAGATATATTTTTTAAATTATAGCTTTGATTTTTGGTATTGAAAAAATCATTGGAACGTTAAGGGTCAATGGATGTTTTCATAGTTTGAATTGTATAATAGAGCCAAATGTGTTATCAATGCAACCATATGATAAGATAATCTAAAAACGATAAGGATCAAATATTTTGCCGCGTATAGAAAGCAAATTATGTTAATTAGTACGTTTGTACTTCTCCGCTTTTCGCACATACCCTGAGTAACTTCTAGAGTAGGCCAGAAAATGTTTCGAACATGCTCTACTCACCTTGAGAATGAAAACGGGGTCCTATACATATGAAGAGGTGTCCTTTTAGAGTTATAACCACTTTTTGTGCCCGGCGGAGTTTTGCAAGAATTCCCGGCACGTTTAGAGGCAGATACGCTATTACGCTGATTGTTTTCGCGGTGGGAGCAAACAATAACGGTACTTTTTTTTGTCAGATAAGTCCAAGTTGCGTTGAAATCTTATCACGGGAGCTTATGACGTGCGTAAGCTATAGTTTGGTGCACCTGACGTTGCCGAAACATGTCTTATCTGATGTTAATAATTCTGTGCGAAAATCTATCCGGACTGTTATTATAAACTTTGTTAACTGCTACACTATTGTAATTTCGGCCTTTCATATTACTATTAATATTACATATTGCACGTTGCCGAAATATGTCTTATCTGATGTTAATAATTCTGCGCGAAAATCTATCCGAACTGTTATTATGAACTTTGTTCACTGCTGCATTATTGTAATTTCGGCCTTTCATATTACTATTAATATTGCATATTGCACGTTGCCGAAATATGTCTTATCTGATGTTAATAATTCTGTGCGAAAATCTATCCGGACTGTTATTATGAACTTTGTTAACTGCTACACTATTGTAATTTCGGCCTTTCATATTACTATTAATATTAAATATTGCACGTTGCCGAAATATGTCTTATCTGACGTTAATAATTCTGTGCGAAAATCTATCCGAACTGTTATTATGAACTTTCTTAACTGCTGCATTATTGTAATTTTGGCCATTCATATTACTATTAATATTACATATTGCACGTTGCCGAAATATGTCTTATCTGATGTTAATAATTCTGTGCGAAAATCTATCCGAACTGTTATTATGAACTTTGTTAACTGCTACACTATTGTAATTTCGGCCTTTCATATTACTATTAATATTACATATTGCACGTTGCCGAAATATGTCTTATATGATGTTAATAATTCTGTGCGGAAATTTATCCCAACTGTTATTATGAACTTTGTTAACTGCTGCATTATTGTAATTTCGGCCTTTCATATTACTATTAATATTACATATTGCACGTTGCCGAAATATGTCTTATCTGATGTTAATAATTCTGTGCGAAAATCTATCCGAACTGTTATTATGAACTTTGTTCACTGCTGCATTATTGTAATTTCGGCCTTTAATTTTACTATTAATATTACATATTGCACGTTGCCGAAATGTGTCTTGTCTGATGTTAATAATTCTGCGCGAAAATCTATCCGAACTGTTATTATGAACTTTGTTAACTGCTGCATTATTGTAATTTCGGCCTTTCATATTACTATTAATATTACATATTGCACGTTGCCGAAATATGTCTTATCTGATGTTAATAATTCTGTGCGAAAATCTATCCGAACTGTTATTATGAACTTTGTTCACTGCTGCATTATTGTAATTTCGGCCTTTCATACTACTATTAATATTACATATTGCACGTTGCCGAAATGTGTCTTGTCTGATGTTAATAATTCTGCGCGAAAATTTATCCGAACTGTTATTATGAACTTTGTTCACTGCTGCATTATTTTAATTTCGGCCTTTCATATTACTATTAATATTACATATTGCACGTTGCCGAAATGTGTCTTGTCTGATGTTAATAATTCTGTGCGAAAATCTATCCGAACTGTTATTATGAACTTTGTTAACTGCTGCATTATTGTAATTTCGGTCTTTCATATTACTATTAATATTACATATTGCACGTTGCCGAAATATGTCTTATCTGATGTTAATAATTCTGTGCGAAAATCTATCCGAACTGTTATTATGAACTTTGTTAACTGCTGCACTATTGTAATTTCGGCCTTTCATATTTCTATTAATATTAAATATTCCATACATTACTATACCTGCGGTTATTAAATATATATTTACATAAATATTTCGAAAGTAGAGACTAATAGAAGTGCTGTTATGCGTTTACACGAATCGAAAGGGCTAAGTATTCATGCGTATTGAAGGCAAAGTGATTCGTTATGCAGACAAATCCAACGCAGCCAGTCGCCATGACACTTGGGAATGATCACCTGGTGCGCGAATTTTTGAATTCAATTACGCGAAACGTATTTTCGCATAATTTACATTTCTATTCAGGGATTGCATAATCAACTCGTCCGCCTTGTTACGATAGTAACATCTTGCTACTACCTCTCACCCTGTTGTTCTATTAAGAAAAATGGAACCGGTTTCCGAAAATACTCTTGAAAATACTCCGAAAAGTCCCTCCTCTTCAGGAGCCTATTATACAAATGAGTTTAGGTTTTTATGTTACAAGGTATTTAAAAGGGAGCTGCGAATCTTCTTACATTATACATTTTTCACAAGTTTCCTCCGGAAGGTACGTATCCTCTAATTTATTTTGTGTAGTATTTCGTCTAGATTTCCTGCCTATTTTAAAACCTTTATAGAAGGTGGGATGTCTGCCGGAAGTTTTGCATTGTATTGTACATACTTATCTGACTGGAATTTTTGCCTATTTCGAATCCTCTATTGAAGAAGTAGGGGTATCTGCTGCAGGTTTTACATTGCATTCAATACAACGTCTTCGGCATATACTCCTTCTATGAATGATTTAAAACTGGTAGAAAATCCAGGCGACAAGTATGAAAAATTAGACAAAGGATGAGTGTTTTCCGGATGAAACTTATAACTGCTCAGTGCAAGTAGATTCTAAGCGTAGTTCCAAATACCTTGTAACATAAAAACCCACAAACAACGGAGTGCAGCTAAACTTCAGATAAAATAAAACACATTCGCCGAAAAACAGTCATAAAACTGTTAACACGTTGATTGCCAACCGTATTTTACTAGATTAGAACGGCGATGCTACGAAATACTACAGCGTTCGGCTGAATTATGCAAAATGTAAATAATGTGCAGGTATTGGAGACCAAAGAATCGCATCACTATTGTAATAACAACTGCATTTATAAAATGATAATTGCTACCTATTGCGAATATTTTGGATCTACAGTAAAATCCCTTGCGTCGGTCACCGGTGACCATCGTGGCAGTTAAAGTGTTAACACGTTGACTGCCAACCGTATTTTACTATATTAGAACGGCGATGCTATGAAATACTACAGCGTTCAGCTGAATCACGCAAAATGTAAATAATGTGCAGGTATTGGAGACCAAAGAATCGCATCACTATTGTAATAACAACTGCATTTATAAAATGATAATTGCTACCCATTGCGAATATTTTGGATCTACAGTAAAATCCCTTGCGTCGGTCACCGGTGACCATCATGGCAGTCAAAGTGTTAACACGTTGACTGCCAACCGTATTTTACTATATTAGAACGGCGATGCTATGAAATACTACAGCGTTCGGCTGAATTACGCAAAATGTAAATAATGTGCAGGTATTGCAGACCAAAGGATCGCATCACTATTGTAATAACGACTGCATTTATAAAATGATAATTGCTACCTATTGCGAATATTTTGGATCTACAGTAAAATCCCTTGCATCGGTCACCGGTGACCATCATGGCAGTCAAAGTGTTAAGAGTCTCGAAAGTTCGCATTCTGCTTCATTCGCGGTTAGCCACTCCTGGCTATTGGCCATCTTCATCATTTCTCACCCTTTTTTCGTTAGACAACATCCCATTGCAGCCGTTGTTGTTGCTCGGTCATAAAAAATCTTGTGACCTGTTTCTATTTTACGTTCGAGCAGGGCTGACTGGTCGCTATATTTGGATCTGGAACACATATCGCCTTTTTTTTTGTCTGAACGCTTATATACCTTCTGCTTTTTCCGATGCACAGACGGTCGCGCATGCACGGTGTATCGCATATGTCGGACTGCCAATGTGGCAAATACCAATTCGCGGATATTTTTCACGTGTGACGGGTATAATTTTCGGCATTGCACGGTATATTTTTTTTTTGCTGATTCGCGGCCTGAGGTTCTGCAGTTTCAACGGCAGCGCCAGTATTATTTCACGATTTTTTTTCTCGAAAAACCGAAGCTCCCTGCATACCATTTATGAAATGTGTGCGCTATCAGCGAAAACATGTCTGTTCGCTGAGGCCATTGATGTTCGAACGCAAATGTTCGACCCTTTTAGCACCGAACGAAGATATGTCGATATATCGTCGTACGATAAATAAATCTATAAAACGTTACGAATGGCTTTATTTCTTTTCAGAGATATTGTGCTAGATGTTCTACTATTGCCTCACATTATTTCTGGGTTCCGTTTTCTGTGCGAATCATGTGTTCTCGCTCCGTTTTCTCGTTATTATATCAATAAGTTTCTTCCAAGAAAAATGGAAGTACGTTCCTTCAAGAACAACGCCGACTTTTCCAGTTTATTTGATGATTTTCAATAAATCAATAACGGCTGTTTGTCCCTTGAGGTCTAATCTCGATGTACGCCCAGTTGGACCATAATGGCCAGGCGACTTGTTTTTAAACACAATTCATAATTCACCCAAACGGTTTCTGAACACGTTTTACAATTTACACAAGAAGTTTTTAAGCGCAATTCACAATTTGAAAGCATTACGTCAATACAGGCTGGAATGTAGCTGGCGTGAAGACTGAAATAACGGGACACAAATAACTGATAGAGTGTATGCTAGTTTTAACGAGGTTTTCGAGTGCATAGGTACAAAATTATGAATAAACACGCACACCCTTTTATATATGCGTGTGAGTGAAAATCTAGTTTAAGCGCCAATTTCGTTAGAATGTTTTTAATTACGCGGAGTACGGCCATTTACGGTTATTAAGACAGTTCCTGCCTAATGTTTATTAATGTTATCAAGTAAATAACTAACTAGATATCCGGGAATCCAAGGTGCTTGCATAGTATCTACATAATTAGCGATACCATGCGTATTCAATGAAATATTCGCCGAAGCTGTGGGCACATTGAGGGTGTGGTATTAATTTACTGGTGTACCACGCCTCTATTTGATCGATACCGCCGTACTCACTTTCACATTTGTGATGGGGGTATGTAAAAGTGACTGTTACAGAATCCCTGTTCTGCACTGATTTTTTTTCTACCCATTGGATTATTAGAAAAACATTAATAACGCACTTTATGTCGGTTATGAAAAAAAAAACCGTACATCACGTTGGCGGAAAAAATACTCACAAATATGAACAGTATTGACGCTTCTAAACAAAACCGATCAGAAAAAACTGTACGTTTCACTGGCTGAAAGAGATATTCACGCGTCGTAAGACGATTTCATGGAATGTACACTTTATTGGAATAACGAAGTTCGTGCAAGTTATTAAATATCTGTTCTGTTAACCCTTTTCACGTACTCTGACGTTTCTGTCCAGAGTCCCAAAGGATATGATAACAGGATAAAACTAGAAGTGTTACAATAATTTTGTGCTTCTGGACAAAATCCTCTAGAACGAACTATACGTCTCACTAGCGAAAAAAAATTTGTGTGTGGCAAATCGATTTGACGGAACATACATTTTATTGCACTGACCAAGTCGGCGCAAGTTATCGTATAATCATGCGTAATAACAATGATACATATAACTAGTCTTGCGCTTCCGAGAAGAAAATTCACCGCACACGACATACAACTGAACAACATATCTGTCGGCCAAAAAAGAAGAGTTCTATCATGTTTATCAACGCCTACAGTGTCGCGCGCAGCGTAATAACAATGATACATATAACTAAGAAGAAAATCCAATTTGCCGCATAGCCGACTGGGAATATTTCGGTAAGAAATATTCCGGCAAATTTTCATGCACTGACCAAGTCGGTGCAAGTTATCGTATAATCATGCGTAATAACAATGATACATATTACTAGTCTTGCGCTTCCGAGAAGAAAATCCCCCGCACACGACATATGCGATTGCACTGAACAACATATGTGTCGGCAAAAAAAAGAATTTGCCGATAGGCGACTGGGAATATTTCGGTAAAAAATATTCCGGCAAATTTTCATGCACTGACCAAGTCGGTGCAAGTTATCGTATAATCATGCGTAATAACAATGATACATATAACTAGTCTTGCGCTTCCGAGAAGAAAATCCACCGCACACGACATATGCGATTGCACTGAACAACATATCTGTCGGCAAAAAAAGAAGAGTTCTATCACGTTTATCAACGCCTACAGTGTCGCGCGCAGCGAATAATTTGCCGATAGCCGACTGGGAATATTTCGGTAAGAAATATTCCGGCAAATTTTCATGCACTGACCAAGTCGGTGCAAGTTATCGTATAATCATGCGTAATAACAATGATACATATTACTAGTCTTGCGCTTCCGAGAAGAAAATCCCCCGCACACGACATATGTGATTGCACTGAACAACATATTTGTCGGCAAAAAAAGAAGAGTTTTATCACGTTTATCAACGCCTACAGTGTCGCGCGCAGCGAATAATTTGCCGATAGCCGACTGGGAATATTTCTTACCGAAATATTCCGGCAAATTTTCATGCACTGACTCGGCGGTGTTGATTTTTGCGGTTCCGCGTGATACGAGAAGTGCCGCGGGGCTTCTTATCTCCAAGTACACGCGACGTCACGATATATCGACTCGTCACTACTTGCGAAAACTTGACTGCGCAAAGCTGTGCGCAGAGGCGGCAGACAGTCGCAAAAGGATGCGACGCGAGAAGTAGGCGGAAGAAAGAGAAGTGGAACAGAAGAGGGAAACGTAGCGGCCAATGCAAATTGTGCGGGAACACCCTCTCATCCACTCGTATTTTGCCACTCGTTCTTAACCCTCATCAACATTTTCCCCCTTTGTCACGTCGCGCCTATTCCTGCGTACTTTCGCGCGTGTCTACTTTTTTACACTTACCGTGCGCTCTTTCGCGTCTTAGCATATGACAATCTTTCGGATTTTTTCTTTCTTCATTCATCGCTATCTGTTAGCCTCGGGACGATAGTGGAATGCACGTCATAAGCGAATCGTAATAAATTATTGCGTGAGAGTATTCTTTCGTCGGTTATGCGTTTATTTCACGGGTGATAAGCCAGTTAATGTCGCAAGCATCGAATTTGTATCAATGTCTTCAAAAACGTTATTCGATGCTCTCTAGACGAAGATTGTTAACATAGTCACTTGTTTGGCTTAAGATAAATTTGTATCAAGTAACGATGTGCATCTGCATATTGATAACTAAAGGGACAGCGGCCGTGTCCTTTTCTCTTACTAAATTTCTAACTTCTCACTTGGCGCATCAGGAGTGCAATTATATACGGTTAAATTGCATACTGTTTGCTTATCAAGAGCTCCATAATTGAGTGACTGCCGGCTGTCGATACCGCCAATAAGATAACCAACACGTGCGGTAAATGTGACAATGTGTGACAGATTGCAGCATCTGTCAAACGGGTATCACTTTAGCGGTTCTTACACCTTTTACGTTGTATAGCGAATATATGTAGGGTGAAAAGCATTTGCTAGTCATCGACGCAAAAAATAGGTCAAAATGTTGCATTGTTTTTCTTGTGGACCGATGCCGTTCAATAAAGAGCAATTTTCGATGAAGATACATCACTTTATGCTGGTTGAATTTGCCCCAAAATTTTCAATAGTTCACGAGTTATATGCGTTAATTGCAGACGGTGCAAATAGACCGTAAAAAATGCAAACCGCACCCCGAAATTATTGTGAATTTGCAATATGGATCAGGCAGACAAACTTATATGACTCCTAAATCAGAGACCAGTGCGGTCCCAAAGCAACTTATTATTTGAAAGAGAAATGCTAAACTCCGCCCTCGATCGACGTTTCGTAGACCATCGACAAGTGCACGAAAATCCGCGTACATTCGCGGGCCCATTATCCAACATTTCCCCGATAAAATCACGTACGTGGTTTTTCGACAGCCTACACGGCTGCTAGGGGCGGCCCACGCCATAAAACCTGCCACGGAACCCGTTCACCCACCTTCGACCTCGCCTCTTTACATTCGCCATCGCCAACATGCTTCGAGCCTGCCGACTGCGGTGCCCACCTCGTTGGCTAACAAGCTCCGAACGTTCCTGACAGTTCCATCTGAGCAAAATCGCGAACCGTTCGCTCTCCTTCGCTGCTCTCCTTCGCCGACTTCATTTAAGGAAGCATCGCGGTGTTCGCGAAAACCAGGACGAGTACGCTCAACGATCCGTTCCTTCGAGAATCGACACGTACGGATGAGAGGAACGATGAAGATCTGAAAGTCGCGGACGCAGTGCACTCGGCGAAGAACAGTGCTGGACGCTCACGATCCGAAATATGTGTCCCGCGAAGGAACTTCTGGGTGCAGACGTGAATATGGGACAGTTTCTGCTTTATTAGGCAAATTCCGCGTCGACGTGTACGGTGAATGCGTTCGGGTTACGTAATGTTCGCTGAAATGCACAGAAACGGTTGGAAGTGTTCTTGCTTTCTTCGCTGTGCGAAGGAGTAGTGTCGGCAGCGAAGGCTCGTGATCTCGGCCTTTCCGAACAGTGCATACTTCGTTATCGCGAGATTTTCAGGCTTCCAATTATCAGACTGGCAGTTTCAGGCTCCCGATTGTCAGGTTCCAGCTCTCAAGCTCCCACTTTTCAAATTCCCTACACATTTCACCGTGAATTCTTCGTACTCCTACACATTCCTGAATAAATTCGTCGTATCCCTACACATTTCACCGTGAATTCGTCGTATCCCTGCATATTCCTGCGTAAACTCATTTTATCCCTACGCATTCCTCCGTAAATCCATTGTATCCCTACAGGATTCTCCATAAATCCGTCGTATCCCTACAGGATCCTTCATAAATTCGTCGTATCCTTACGCATTTCTCGGCTAATTCGTCAAGTCCCTCCACATTTCCGTAAATTTGTCGCATCCCCATATATTTTTCCAGAAACTCGTCCTATCTCTATAATTTCCTGTCAACTTCATCGTATCCTTAAACATACCTCAGTAAAATCGTCATATACCTGCACATTCCTCCGTCAACTGGTCGTGTCCCAAAAGGTTTCCTCCGTAAATTCATCGCATCCCTAGACATTTCTTCGTAAAATCGTCGCATCCCTAGAGATCCTTCGTAAAAGCATTCGGTCAGCCATCAGATCCCGTCGTTCGCTTCTCTTTGCTGATATTCGCGCACGTTGATAATTCTGCCGGCACAATCGCGTGCACCGCGCGGAAGCCGGCGCAACGTGAAACCGTCAAAGTCATTGAGCCGGTGAACCTCAGGAAATCATGAGCGACTTCTCGCCATTCACAACCGTTACTCGGCAAATTCCGGCGTCATCGGCGCGACAGCAAAATTAACCTCCGGTTGCTAGCGTTTGAAAATCGTTCGTCCGTGGCTGGCAAGTCCGAGTTGGCAGGTGCCGACAGAAAAATGGCGATCACGGCGGTGACCAGTTGTCTGGGTCCTCCTCCCTTGCCGCCGGGCAAAAGGTTCCAGCACAAGTCTTCGAAGAAGTTGTCGCCGACGTACAGAAGTTTTCGCGACCCCGCCGTCGAGACGTGGATTTTGAGCGGCAACTCGCACTCCTCGTCGTTCAGTTCAACGCTGTCGACGCTTTCGAAGAGAAAATTGTGCGCCCGCGAATCCGCTGCACGCTCGGTCCTGGGGAGCAATCTGTTTCGAAGCTGCTCGGAGGGAAATTTGAGCACGGCGCGCGAAGCGAAGAGCTTCCTCGTTGCTACACCTCTCGACAAATGCATCAAGGCTATTTATGGCAGCTGGAGAAATCTCATGCATCGTAAGTCCGCGGCCAAACGGAAGTACCTGCTTCGGTGGGATCCATATCTTCTTCCGTACTCTTAAATCGTTGAGAAATATAATGTCATTAAATTATTAAGAAATATGTATGTATACTATAATATATACATTCTATGTTCTAAAGCAGAAATGGTAAAATATTTTTTATGGGGGCCGACAGTTTTTAAGTAAATTGCAATAAGTGTTTCACTTTATTCTAATTTTATTTTATTCAATTTTAACTCTTCATTTTTAATTCAGCTTGCCCTAATGCAATGCGTCCCTCTAATTATTTGAGTGCGGAACGTGCGGTCAAATTGAATTACGAAGTTGTAGATGCTCAATCCTTATTTTAGAATAGATATTACGAGTTCCCCTCTTCGAGCTATGGAATTTCACGGTGTTCTTTATTTTTCTTTGAACAAATCTTTTTATACTCTACACGTTTTGAATCTGATCGTTCCCTATTCAAGGGTCTATGTGTTTACATAAAGTAAACTGTGTAATGTGCTTTTTCCGGAGTTCTAATTTAATGTTATAGTTCCAGTCCTGTACACGTTACAGTTCTAATTTAATGTTACAGCTAATAATGAAAATTGCGTTTTAATGTATATAAATTATAAAAAAATGTCAGAGACGACAGAAAATCGATCTAACTACGAAGTCATCCGTAGATGCACGACTAAATAAATTGATTTAAGGTTCTTATGATAGAAAGAGAGAAAGTTTAGATGTATAAGAATGTAAGGCGTACGATTTCGTATCAAAGTAATTTACTTTGATCTTTATGGAATACTCGAAGAAGTCATTCGTGCCTGCTCCAATTATTCGATTGATTTACCATTTTGATGACAGTTGAAAGGCGAGAGAGTGAAGCTTCCATTCTACTTTTCTATTCCACGTCTAATATATTGAATCGGATGGGCACATACAGAATAATATGTTAATTGACTTCAATGAAGCAGAGACGAGTTCTTTCAGTGACGTATTGCTCAATGTATGTAATTAGATTTGCAGATGTACAACTTTCGAGGTAGACACTGCGTGAGCGTAGATGTTTGTAGGTGTTACCTAGATGCCGTAGCATATCGACGATTAAACATGTACATGTTTTGCATGATTAGTCGCTTAAATATTCAGGTTATTGCCCAGTTTAAGGGAAGCCTGGTTCGCAGCGAGTCGTACAGATAATAAATTGAAGCTTTCAGGCCATTCGTTACGTACAATGTTATTTGGTAATACTTGGATGGCGGTCGCATTCTTCAGCGAAGTTTTGTCATTTCGCTTACATTGCAGTCGCATTCAGCGAGGTATGAAAATACGACCCAGATAGCGTACAGTAAAAATGTGAAAACATCGCAGTGTTAAAACTGATACTGAAAATATTTTGATGCACTGCGCCTGATGCAACGAAATACTTTCGTGTGCGGTTTGCAATCAGTCAAACTGAAATAACGGCGAAAAATGAAAAGCATGATGCACACGTTCAATCCAGCGACCGAGATATTCCTCAGTTAGACTTATTGCTCCGTGGCTTTCGGCTGTTTCACGAGTTACTTTTTTCCTCAGACTTGCCATTTTTTTTTTTGGAATATCCAAAGCTCCACATTTATGTTTTCTGACATTGTTGGCACATGAAAAATAACACGAAGGCACGATTTTATTATTTTTATTTCAGCAAAACTAAAATGTTACCGCGATGTCCAGCAAACTTCGATTTACGGATCTTCCACTTTTATTTTATTGGGATCCTTGCCAAATTGTATTCATTACTGTGATTTGATTATGTTGGTGAAGCAAGCTTCTAAGCAGGTGACATTGTGTTTTATGATTTGTTTGCAGTTGGCGGTATGAGCCGGCCATCAAAAGCCGTGACCCAAGCAAAGAAAGTGGCCCCGCCAGCAGTACCTGATGTCTTTCGACATTCCGGGTCGTCCTTCGGCTCAGCAGGTTACGCCAGTAGCGAGGACAGTTGCTTTTTGCCCGGAAGTGGCGGTGGCGGTGGAAATGGAGGCGGAACGAACGACGACGGTTCCTATGGGATGCCATCTGGAAAAAGTCCGGGACCTATTTTTACCCACCCAGGTTTCGCCTTTCCGCCCGTTGTCGGCAAGTACGCGCATACTGAGGATCAAGGTGAGCTTGTCTTTAGCGCTAATTGTTCTTTCCACCCTTTTACACTCGGA
This sequence comes from Cryptocheilus praepositus, assembly GCA_033815515.1. Lineage (NCBI taxonomy): Eukaryota > Metazoa > Arthropoda > Insecta > Hymenoptera > Pompilidae > Cryptocheilus > Cryptocheilus praepositus. The sequence continues at coordinate 1,311,348 of JAWWQZ010000119.1, read as the reverse complement.
CATTCACCTTGTCCTGTGGCGCCAGGCGTTTTACAGTTTCCGGCATTTAACCCGTAGTATCTGTTAGTCGCAGAAACAACAGACGAATTGAAGTATAAACAAAAATCTTAACCAGTTACATTTTTGATTTGGTGCACTTTTAACACTTTGACTGCCACGGTGGTCAAAAATGCAAAAAATTCGATGACCAATTGATATTGGAACGCTTCAATACTTTGTACCGGTGACCGGCGCAAAAGATTTTACTAAAAATGCAAAAAATTTGCAATGAAGCCTATTTGCAATCTTGAAAAGCAATTGATATTGGAACGGTGCTTCAATACTTTTGCTTCTAATATCTCTGCGTTACTATCATTTTGCACTATTTAATCATACTCTGTAGTATTTCATTGCACCGCGGTTCTAACATAGCAAAATACGCTTGGCAGTCAACGTGTTAATCGATATCCAAAATAATATCTTGTGAATAATCTTCCATTTCGATCCAGTTACATTTTTACCAACGTCTACTCAAGCGCATACCTTCCATTTGTATAGATTTACATTTTTTACCTGACCGCATTTGAACGTACTTTGATTCGGAGCCCTGAATGATAGGATATATTTCATTTGGGTACCGATAATCATGCCTAAGTGGTAAATAATAAATGTATCATGCACATACATTTTCTCTAGGCATTGATATGACACAAAGCCCAGGAAGGGATAGTCCCGGAAGTTCAGGTTCAGGCTCAGGCTCACGACATTCCACCGCTTCCTTGGATTCTGGCAGAGCCTCTGGCTATCATTTAGGTCCACGCGGGCCAGGTGCACTAGCTTCTTCGCCTAGGTGCTCCATCAGTTCCTTAGGAAGTCATCCAGATAGACCGGCAGATCTGGATGTTGTACATGCTTGGCTCACCGAGCTGCAGTTCGAGGAATACTTTCCACAATTTGCCTTAGCTGGTTACGATCTTGCTACTATAACGCGCATGACACCGGAAGATCTCACAGCCATAGGTATGGTTAACAAATTAATGTTTGAACATCTGTTCACTGTACGTAGAACCTAGTGTGTGCCCACTGCAGAACAGTAACAATGAAGAAGTTATGCAATGTTAGGAGGCATTTTCTATGAAACATTGCGAGCTACATAACTGAGAAATTGCCAGTTTGCGGTGTAATTATGTTCGATGAGGTCGACGTATGACTCAGAGTAAATTCGTTACATCAGAAAGCAGCGAGATCACAAGAAAATAATTGTAGAAATGAATTCGAATTATTTAAGAGATATAATTTATAATTTGTACTTAAATAATAATTAAAGGAAGCCAAATTCGCTTGAGAGTAATTAAGAATTCGTTCGCTCATTAACAGGTATCAAGAAACCGAATCATAGGAAACGTTTGAAGGCGGAAATAGATAATTTGAATATAGGAGATGGCTTACCTGACCATGTTCCTGGTTCTTTAGAGGAATGGCTCAGGCTTCTTAGACTAGAGGAATACCTAGGTGCTCTTCATCAGCAAGGTATGCGTTCAGTCGAAGACGTAACGACTCTGACATGGGAGGACCTCGAAGACATCGGTATCGTCCGTTTGGGACATCAGAAGAAACTTCTTCTAGCCATTAAGCGAGTTAAGGATATACGTGCAGGCAAACGCATTCAGCCACTTGACTTGGCACGACTTCCACCACATCCTGGACACACGCAGGTAAGTCAAATTCGGCTATGAAAATCAACCACAAATACAGAGACATGTGATTCATGTACAAAATTACCCTAGAACAGCATTTCTGAAAAGCAATAAAGCCATTTGCAATGTTTTAACATTTATTTTTGTGGATAATGAGATAAAAGCCTTTTTGTTTGAAAATGAAAATCAATTGGGATATATGTCCCCAGTTCCTAGAAAGTTGCTGAAAAATACAAGCAATAATGGCTGCACTTCCACACGTGAAATCTGTTGTTAACACGGTTTTATATTATTTTCAATTGCAATTACATATTGCTGCCATTTTTATTTTTCGCAAGTGTCACCAACAACGCTATACCGTATAAAGTAAAAAGTATACATATTCGGTAGTGAACGCATGAAAGCAAAACCAACTGATTGAAAGTGAAAATCAATTAGGATATATATTCCCAGTTCCTAGAAAGTTGCTAAAAAATACAAGCAATAGTGGCTGCACTTCCACACGTGAAATCTGTTGTTAACACGGTTTTATATTATTGTCAATTGCAATTACATATTGCTGCTATTTTTATTTTTCGCAAGTGTCACCAACAACGCTATACCGTATAAAGTAAAAAGTATATATATTTGGTAGTGAACGCATTAAAGCAAAAGCAACTTATAGGCGTGCTCTACAATACAGTGACTGCCCGTCTTAATTCAATAAGACCTAATACGAGTATCGATACTATATGCGCAGGACGTTGTCATACAACGTGGTGGTCCAGACTTACCGTCTCCCGACGAAGATTGCTCCTCGCCAATATTGCGATCCTTTCAAAGGGGAGGCAACGAGACTGCCTCCGGCGGGGCATGGAGGAGTATGTATGCAGCCCTACCAACTGACTACAACACAATCGGACGCGCTGGCTCGCGAGGAAAATCCTTGGAGAGTTTAGAAGATGCACCTCTTGGCTATCCGCCATCGCCAGCTCCTGCGTCACATCCGTCGCCGTTGGAATGGCGGCCGCGAAGTTTTGAGGATGGCGACCTCACGCCGACGAATGACACTTCCGCTGTTGATACCGGCGGCGGTACTCTTCCACGTCCTAGACACTGTCTAGTTCGTCCGCGACCTATAGCAAAGGTACCGCTACTCAAACGTACGCGATGTCTGCATTTTCATGCCATTTTTAATGGGTGGTCGGGAAAGTTCGTATTAACTCTTAAGGAAAATTCAAATGCAGCGCAGTTTATGGAATTATGTAGGTGCCGTTTTGTTCCGCAACCTTTTGCCATTTCCTACACAACTTGAATATGCTGCCGTTTCAGAACATCTCAGATTTTTCGCTGAAAAATTGCTCCATGTAACTTTTTATGGCGATCGAAGAGGTAATGTTTGTGCCATTAAGGGAATTTTCTAATGACCTAAATAGGTCAAAATATGAGGGTGTAATGTCTAGTGAATATAATGTGTGATTGTTTGCTAGTTTTGTCGTGTTTTTCCCTTTGCGGTTAAAGCTGCAGTTTTTTTATGACTAAACCTAATATTTTTTTTGGTACGTACCATAAAAAGTATTTCCTCTTCATCTACAGCAAAGAAACTTTACAAAAATAAAATTTACCCGAATTGAATCAATACTCATACGTGAGTGTATTGCTGCTAGTGGACACCGCGTTGAGCTTTGATTTAATTTAGGTAAATTATATTATGGCTCAACACGTTGCACACTCCGAAATAAAGAGACCACCATGCCAATAAAATCCATACGCATTTCTAGGTGACTGCGACTCCGGGCCAGTACAAGTCCCTACCGCGTGACTTTGATAACAAGTATCAATTAACGTACGGACTTGAAAGCAGTCCGCATCTTCCGAAACGTTGTCCTCCGTCTCCTCCACGACGTCAGAGTTCCAGAGACACGAGCGGCTCTACCGTCGTTGGACCGAATGTCGGAGATGTCGTGATAGACTGCAGCGGACCAGTACCCACTGCATCCTGCGATGAGCACCACATTCATCAGCATCATCATCATCATCAGCACCATCACCATCTTCATCACCCACCGCCGCCGCCGCCGGCACCAGCGCCCACATCTTCGACACCCCAACAAATGGGCCGGCCGGCATGTTCTATGTCTCGTTCTTGGGGAAGCGTGAGTGTCAATGTCAATGAGGAACACGAATTGATCGCCTCCCTTGCTCTGCAGCATCGCAATGGATCCGATGCCAGCTTCAAGGTAATTCGACCTTTATATTTCATGAGGATAAAGGAATTCAACTTGGCGCAGGTGCATTCGTGTGTGGGTGGTCAGTGAAAATTAGAAATCGTTAAGGTTTTAGTGTTCAGCATTTTCCGCATGTTGTAGTTGAATGGTTCCCATGGCTAATCGTTCAAATTAAAACGAGCACAAAAATGATTAATTAATGACTTCTGATTTTCACCGGTCAAGCACGCAGGAAAGCACACGTAACAAACGCAAAACAGGTACATGAATTATTAACATTAACGAAAAAGGTTGAATTTGCGGTCAAGTTAATCCGGTTATTGTTTTTACTTCGAAACATATGTGGGTTATATGTGAATTTATACGATGATCGACGGAATATCACAGGGTATTCTTTCAGGGTTAGCCGCGACGGATGGAAAGTTACTCGTTATTTTATAAGCTACTAACAATACGCCAGCTTTATGTCGGCTAAAGAAGATGTATTACATGATAAAAAGTAGTATAAAGTTCTTTTTTGGTTTAGCTGACGCTAGAACTTTATTACTGTAACTTGATATGTCTCTTCAGGAACAACAAATCTTGTAACACGCATTCATTTTCGGTTTAAGCTGCTAAAAAGGGTTCACCAATGGCCCCGAAACATGTTCGATCGCAGTAATAAAGTTGTATATATATTACCAAATTTGATTCATTGAAACCTATGTACAAGGTAAAGATTAGACACGAACTGTGTAAATTGCATACACAGTACATACATTGTACATACATATTAAAAAAAAAGAACAAATGTTGTGGCACAAAACTATGTACAAGGTAAAGATTACATACGTACTGTGTAAATTGCATACACAGTACATACATTGTACATACACATTAAAAAAAAAGAACAAATGTTGTGACACACATCCGTTTTTGCAGATTCCTAAAGACACATGTGGAGTAACAGTAATAAAGTTCTAGCGTCAACTTTGTCAACCAAAAAAAGCCTTTATATTCGTTAATCATTTAAGTAACGAAATGATAAGAAGACATGTATAAAATCAAACTGTTGGGGCAATGTTTCACTGGGTTTTTGACAATTCCCCAGCACTATGCTTGCAATTGCATTTTCAATTTCTAGTCGAGTTCGAGCACAGAGTCAGACTCGCTACCCTTCGCCAACGAGAACGCCGGCACAATAAAGCAGAGGTCTGCGCGAGTCCAAGAATTCGCTCCCAGCGGTGGTTCCCCGGGAAACATCGGCACGGTTTCCCATCATTCCGGCGGCGAGCCTGCGGACGTGCTAAACGATATCGGCAACATGCTCGCCAACCTCACCGACGAACTAGATGCAATGCTGGAAGAAGAAAAGCGTCAAGGCCTGAATTCATAATCGTCACTGCCTTTACACGTTTTCGATAATTACTTAAAGATGCCATAAGACGAAGGCGGGGTTATACAATGCGTTAGGTTGAGAGTTTTCTTCTGCCTGCGCTTCGAAGTTTATTAGCGGACAGTATACCAGTGTTGCGTATGCCTGTAGGAGGAAGAAACTGATTGAGCGTGCGAGCGGAGGTGAGCAGGGAAGAAAATGGAGGGGAAGGGAAAAGTGCGCGAGACGTGAGAGATACTAGGCATGAAATATTTTCCAATAAACGGACGGTAAGCCATGTTGTACTACATCAACTTATGCTAAGTTATATACTACATCGTTTTTAAATAATGGTGATGATGACGGCGGTGAAGATCTTGATGATAATGATAACGAGGTTCTATCATGAGATGTTCTCAGTTTATGCGGCTGAAACGCCCGCTTCCAATGCAGTCTCTTTTGTCAATCTTTTTCTTTTTTATTGGGGAGGGGGATGTTTTTTACTTTTCTATAAACGTGCATATTACGGACTTCTCATGAAGTTTCCAGAAGTTCCAGTTATGATAATATTTTCGTACGTTCGCGAATGTATTACAGAGGGTGTGTTTAAGAGGTTGTCAGAAGGTGTGTGGGTACGCGCTCAAGCAGATTTTACGCGCTTACCAGATAGAGGATTCTTGTTTCTGAGATACGGCCACTTTCGATTTTAACATTACTGCCTTATTATATTATATACTGTGCTGCTAGTTTGAAACGTAAAATAACAAACTATCGTAGAATTGATAAAAGGTAACAAAAATTTTGATAAAAGTTTTTGGAAAAGTTTCATATAAAATGTTTTTGCCAGCGATTTCAATGCTAAGTAGAATCTATTACGTAAGGAATCGGGTCAACACTTTGCATAGACTTATGCAAGTTAAAAATTGCAAATAGTAAAATATAAGCGAATGATTGTATAGCTCAGACAACCAACGTATTGGTTACAGTAGAAAATAAAAATACGTTGCGCGAGGTATCGTAAAGTTCCAACTACAAGAACATCTCGTTTCGCATTAAGTCGCGTGCATCGTCAATACGTGCCTATGATCCTCAGCATTAGCTGAATTAACCAAACAATTGAGATGATCATACTCGCATCTAAGGTGTAACTTAAGCTATAATTAACGTATCACTTGCAGCTAAGGAATATTCAAGCAAAAGACTGAGATATGACAGTAAGCTTAAAGCGACACTTTTTATTAGACTCCAGGAAAAATCCGCGGCACAAATCCACCAAACTGTCATAGCGTGCTGGCCTTCCCATACATTGCCAAGGACGTTAATCATTTCTCTGCTTCTTCTGTTTGAATAGAAGAGGCGGAAAAATGATTGATATGATAAAAAAAGGTTGAGTTTACAGTGAAGTTAGATCGAATTGCTAAGAATGCCTGTTTGCATGCGAGTTCTCCTTGGCCGAAATATGATTAGCACGGAAATGAATAATTCCACTACTTGTCAACGCTCTCTCGCTGGCAAGCAGCAAATTGCAGGCAGAGAGACGATTCGTTACATATGCATGCTTGCGCCGCTCACATAATTGCAATTGCTCTTTCTATTGAGTAAACCATTCAGTTGTAGATATTTTAAGTGACACATGGGCACAACTGATCTCCATAGTTCTGTTGATCTTTACTTCCCGGCGTGCTTGTATTCTTTTTTCACGTCGACCAGCATGTTACGTAAATTGTGTTCTGCCGACATCAAAGAGAAACGCAGATGAGAACTTTTGTTCTGTGCATTTCCATGATCACGTCCGCCTCCGTGAAAGCATGTTTACGTTCCCTTTTGGCAAGTCGCAAATGCGTACATAGTCTAAGGACAACGGCAGCTCCCCACCATTTGCATAAAATACGAAAGACTGAAATGATGGAAGCACACATTCGTTATCGTTACGCACAAGTTTCTAGAGCAAAGCGAATCCGGCGTTTACTCTTTTCGACGAGGTGCAATTCGTATGAAAATGGAAAGTGGCATCTCAGAAACAAGGGGTTCGCGGACCTGAGCATTTTCTGGCGACGCGTCGGATACATTCTGCATAATTTCTCTTATTAATGTTATCCAACGCTTCTCTCGAAGCGCTTCCAATGTTGAATACTTCATAGTGCGGTCTTCGTTTTCGACTTGGACCCGAAGGAAATAACACCCTTTTTCGAGCATTCTCTTTCATGTCAATTAAAGGTGCGCGCGGAACGGCGAGCTGACGTTTTTCAGCGCACGCACGTTTCCTATTTAATCGGCGCGAAGACTGACATCCTTTCTCTGGAAATTTCATAGCGACAAAATATATGAAGTACCTACATTCCAGTTAGCGTTTTTCCTTTTTCACGTCCGTCCTTCGACAGAACGATAGCGTGACATATCTGTCCTCTCACCGACTATCCGGGCTATCGGGTAAAAAAATCGTTCCGTTTGTTTCTCGCGCGCGTTCTTCTTTGCATACTTAAAATTTGCGGTAATAGCGTGTGCGTGTGCGTGTGAGTGTGCGACGAAGAGAGAATCTAATAAATATGTGCATTACAAAACGGTATAGAGAGATCGTGAAATAGAGAGAAAGAAAAATAGAGAGTAACTAGGCGAGAACCTATTTCCGACCGATTAACGTATGGGCAACATTGTTATAATGCCAGAAACGTAAGTACTGTATGCCAATTAACATTGTATATTTATTTCTTGTACTAATTAAACACGTAGTGATACGGGCAAGCCGACGTTCCCGTATTGTACATCCCAGATTATTGTTCGGTGGCACTTGGAGCATCCATACGGTGCGTATTCAATCAAAATAACATGTAGCGATGAGACATTAAAGCGCACGCCCTAAACTTTATTGTCATTTCGTCCGAGAACTCTACATTGCCACGTATGTTATTTTTACTCGTCCCTGAATTTCGATTGACTCGATCGAGTCACGCTTAATTAATCTGCAGGCAACGACTTCATTCCACATCGTGTCGAGGATCCTCGAGATTCTTTTCGTCGCGAGCGACAGAACCCATTGAGTAATTGTTTTGCCACTTTGTTGAACTTTGTTATGCGATGTTAAGATTTAATTACATTTCACGCGCGACGAAGATGCAGGACGGCTGAGCGAAAGAGAGGAGCGCAAGACGAAAGGCAGCAAAGCTTCATGAGAATCATACAGATAACTCGCGATACACTTATTAAACATAGATTTCATTCGTAAAAAAAAAAAATATCGAAGCCGCCGCACGACGGCGGCCCGCAAACTTGTCTTGTTAACTATTGTAGGTATATATCTATATGCATATATGCATATGTATGTATGACGAGTGTACGTATGTATGTGTGTATGTGTACCATTCATGCCCGGCAAAGTTTGGTATATATCTATGTACGTAGATGCATATGTACGTATGACGAGTGTACCTATGTATGTATGTATGTATGTGTACCACTGATGCCCAGCGAATTTTGGGAGGTGCGTGTTTCGCAGTGCTATACACCTTTTTACGGATAATTTTCGGGGCAAGAACGTAGATTCCGGCGAGTCTAGCAAACGAACGCATAAGTGAAACTCACAAACGTAAGCGGTTTGTACGTGAGCAGCTATGAAAATGACTACACAAATAAACTTCACCTGTGCGACGCTCTTTAATTCAGTTACCTACCCGTTCGCTCCTTCTGTTGATGTCTTTCCTTCATTCTGCGGATAAGAGAATAAACAAATTGTACATTGTTCTACCGAGCACGTGGTCTTCCATTACTTCAACCGCACCACCCACTTTTGCCACATTTCTGCAGCCCCGAGCGGAACGTGAGGCGGTCCGGGCAAATTTCTAATCACGCGAGTGCGTTTGTGCGTTGCTAAAGTTTCTCACTGCCGTCCATTTGCAAACGATCCCTTGCTAGCACAAAATATCGAATATGTGTTTAATATTAACAAGATATTCAAGCTCTTTACTAGATTTAAATATACGTCCAATATTTATTGCAGATGCAGAAAAAACAGCTTTTTTTTTTCAAATATTTATCAAGTTTTTGTTTAGTGTTACGGAAAAACACCCTTTCCAAAGTATAAAATAGGTATTAATTTAATATTGGAAATTGAATGTTCTTTTCCAACTGTAAAATAGATATTCGATTAATGTTGAAGAACTATATTATTTTTTTCAAATATGTATTACACACTTATTTGATATTACGGAAAAATATCTTCTTCAAAGTATAAAATAGGTATTAATTTAATGTTAAGGAACTATATTTAATTTCTTTCAAATATGTATTAAATACTTATTTGATATTACAGAAAAATGTATTTTTTAAAGTATAAAATAGATATTAATTTAATATTAGAAATTAAATATTCTTTTCCAACTATACATATTCGTTGAATGTTAAGTGTTTCAAATTTAAAAACTTTGTTGAGTATTATTGAAATATCGATTTCATATTTTCCACATATTCATTTCACATTTCTTTTAATATTTAGTTTACATCCTTGAAACATCGACTTTATATTCTCCACATATTCACTTTATATTTTTCAAATATTCATTGTACGTTCCTTATACATGCATACAATGTTTAGATCTAATATTTTTCTCACATTAAAAATTATGGCCGAAGACATATTTTTCTGATATTCGAAAAAGATACTTACCCGTTGCTATTGTGCTACAGATGACATTCGCGAGTGAATAGATTAACCGGACCGCTCGAACGATTAATTTTCATTGATTGTGGCCGACCATCCGATTATTTCCAGAAGGCATTGCTCTCGAACGCTCTATACATATATATAGACATATGTGTATTAAATTAGTTTATAGTGTTTGTACAAACGTACGCGTCGCTACTGTTTTCGTACCAGCGAATCTAAATTGCCCGCCTAAATTGCATTGTACTTTTCTCCCTGTACCCTTCCGCATTTGTTTAAAGGCGTGTTAAATATATTAGCAGATTTAACGACCACAAAGGATGATTGATTTTTTAATAAAGCCAACTGACGTACTTATTAATGTTTCTTATCTCCTGTGTTTCTGTGCTTCTCAATGGTTTTGCACATTTGTTAACTGACGGGAAAAAATTGTATCAGCGTGCGGAAATTGATGTTCGTACAATGTTCTTCGTTTCGCATATTTTATAGTGTTTTCCTCTGGGCTTCTGTAGGTCGTTTCATTATTTATTCCGATTGTTCGATGGTTGCTGGCATAATCAGATTACGTGCGTTTATGTAATTGTGCACGCACTGATTAAAATGTGCATAACAACTTTCCTCCACGCATTTGCATACTTAATATCTTATTTACCATGTTTTCTATTTTGCATATTTGTTCATTTATACCTACGTTACTACGCAAAAGCCAACACGTATTCTTGCTTTCACTTTGTAGTTTCTTGTTATTAACACAATTTATATCTGCCCTTCTCCCACGATCATTTCCTTTTCTTCCAAAGCGTATACATATTCCTCCAGCATTTGTATTATGTAATTTAACTTCAACAATAAAATCTTATTACGACGTAAATGAATTTACATCACGAATTCGCATAATTCATCAAATGCCTAAGTCGAAAAAAACTTACTCTCGTCGGATTTGTACGTCGTTCGAAACTGAAGCATCGAACTATCGCAGCAGTGTACTTTCACTCGACAAACTTTCGTTAACAGAAGAGATTTGACGAAAGAAAAAAATAAAACGACCCTACCAATCCTCTGTACGACCCATCCTAAACTATAGTCAATATCTAGCTCTCCCGTAATTGGTCCACTCCGATTGGTCCCGTTCTCTTTTGTGTGGGTGCGCTCGCGATCCTTCTGCATCGCGTTATCCTCGTATCCACTCAGTAGACCCACTCTCCTGACGTGGGCACGATACTTCACACTCAGTATGAAATTCTTACTCAACAGAAAATTGCAGGCGCCAGAACTACTCGACCTTACGCTACGAGGACTATCATTCGCTGCCATAAATTGTCACGTCTCACGCCAGTTTCAAGGCGCACGGAAATTGGCCTAATCCGTCGCGCGCTCCTTTTCTTTCAGAAATTGGAACCTTCCGCAGTACGCGTATCGCGTATTCCATTTCCATTCGCGTAACCATTTCTAGGTACACCGTACTCGGCGGTAGTCGGTTGTTCGCTGGTCAATGCTGAAATAGCGGAAAACTGTGTGCCTTTCACTCTAGCCATTTTGTTAACCTCTGGTACAGTGGTTATCTGTCGGCCATTGCTAAGTTGATCAGTTGTATGTATGCATTCGGAGGCTGCCGACTACAGTCGGCGCTCGATTAGGTACATGCATTTCGTGAGCAGCCCCCAAAGTCGATGCTCGCCCCGTTAACACAAATTCTACTCAAAAACAACCGTGCCCTTCCTCTGTCGACCAGAGTCCACCCTCCTGCAAGCGTTTAAATCCGTCGCTCGAAAAGCATTAACAGAGCAATTTGTAGGGAAAAACAGCCGTGCCCTTCCGCTGAAGTCTACTACAGTCCACTAAAATCGGTCGGTCCGAAGCGGCGAAAGAAGACATTTCGCTGCGAACGTCCGTGCTGCTCCCCTGTCGACTCATCCTGTTCTGTAGTAGCAGTCTCTCTCCCGAGCCACGCGATTGGTCCTCCTTCGTCGTTGGTCTCCGTTCTCTGCTGTGTGGGTGCGCTCGTGAACCTTGTGCAGCGCGTTATGTTTCGCAGCCAGTCAGTAGAGGTACTCTCTCGCGGCGTAGAACGTCGTGCCGCCCACGGGTCCAGGACACGCGAAAAAATCCCAGTTGATCCTGAAACGGCGAAGGCGCGATCGGTAACCAGACAAGCGCGCGTAACTGTTCACACACGAAATCAATAACGTCGTACGGTCGAGTGAAAAAGCAGCCGTGTGGCTGGAGAAGTGCATCTTGTGCCGAGCAGCTCAGTAGCAAGCGTCGAGGAGTGTTCGCGGTGCGGCCCCAGTGACTTCGATTGGGTCAAAGTGAAAATCGCGTGCCAGGGCTCCTTTGTGCGCGTGGCTCAGGCAAGAGGCTGCTCTGGCTGTTTGTTAACCGCCCTGCGCACGGCCGAAGAAATCACCTTGTCGACGTGAAAGTTCGTAACAGCGAGCGTGTGCGGTGTGTATCTGTCAATAGATACAAAACGATGCTGGCGATGCTGCAAGCAGCGGATGCTTCGCTTCTACGTCTGCAGCACGCTCTTCTTTGACCGATGCGACGCCGTTAAACATTTGCGCCCACAGTTCATTTTCGAGCGGAGCAGGCAGAGTGGCGAACAAAGCATATTGCCGGAGACACTTCACTCGGAAATCTTGTAAATGCCAATTTATGTCGTGCGCATAAGTACTCGTGGCGCAAAGATCGGATTTTGAACGACACGCCTTTTTATGGTTGGAATCTGGCACATTTGAACCGTAAAGAGGCGTACCATTTCAAATGCTTTAAAGACGCTGAAAGAACAGGAAAGAAATTGGGAAAGATTGCATTTTTTCGGACCTAGCGCTGCATACATGAAACGTGCATAATTGCAGGTCTTCGCGTAAACTCAGAGACCCCTTTCGTACTTAGTTTGTTCGCCGGCGCTCGCATTTTCGTCGGACGTATGTTCGGTTTGTCTGTTGTCCGACGCGAGAACGGAGACACGAATTGAGTGTCGAGCGTGTGGGAGGGGAGACGGAGAGAAAAGTAGAATCGTAAGCACAAGAAGTACCGTTTCTCAAAACGGTCGACCGCGAGCGCGACGGTAATTTGCAACGTAAACGTTGCCATACAGTTACTTCGGGCCTGTTACAAGTCAGACACACGTAGATGGACAAAGAAAGTATCAAATCGCCCGGCCGCCACGATTGTCTGCTAGAAGACAGCCTACTTACGGCATAATTACGGTTGTTGTACGCTTTTTCGTCAATACGCTTGTTACGCATTTCGACCCATCTACACCATATTGCCACCTGTAGGAATCCTTGCGTTAGCAATTTTATAACGTATGCTGCCATTGGTTTTATATCGCATTGCTGTTGTTGGTATTTTGATTTTCAATAATAATTAGCCTATTTTTACCGAAGAGTTTTAGTAGCAAATTGTAAACGTCAACGCCAGGTAGCGGTTTCTTCAAGTACATCTGCCAAGGTTGGTCCGTATCAGGCAGCTTTTGCATAAAATTCACAGTGAATTGAAAATACATGCATTTTGTTAAAATTAAGAAGGCAGCCTACTTACGGCATAATTACGGTTGTCCTACGTTTTTTTCATCAACACGTTCGTTACGCATTTCGAACTATGTACCCCATATTGCCACCTGTAGGAATCTTTGCGTTAGCAATTGTATAGCGTGTAGTTCCATTGATTTTATATCGCGTTGCAGACTTCTATTTACGTTACTGCGGCTCCTATTTTTACTTTCAACCATTTTTACCATTCTTTGAGTACATATGCTAACACTGATCCTCATCAGGCAGATTCGCCGTAAAATTCACAGCATACTAAAAATACATAAATTCTGTTAAAATGGAAGCAGATCTATTTACAGCACAAGTACGTGTGTCGTAGGTCTTTTCATCAAAAAGCACGTTACACATTTAGACCGATGTACTATACACCATATCGCCACCTGTATGAATGCTACGGCAGATCGTTGGGTCAGCAATTTTACAACGTGTAATTCCATTGATTTCATATCGCGATGCAGACTCTTTCAATGTTGCCACTGTTGGTATTTTTATTTTCATTTACCACGGGCCCATTTTTACCGAAGAGTTAGTCGCAAATCGTAAACGTCACCGGCAAGCAGTAGGTTATTCGAGTAGAGTCGCAAATTTAATTGCAACTTCTGCACCAAATTCACAGCAGACTAAAAATACGTAAATTCAATTAAACTCCGCAACAGACCGCATGCGGCGTGAACTTCTTTGTGACGTCAAATTTGGACAATGAACGATTGACGTCGAATGGTGATTTAACCAAATTTATTTGTGTCCAATGAATGGCTCAGTTGACTGTTTCGGCTCAGTCGCCTTTAGCATTAACGTTTCCCACGCTCGCACACCTTTCTTCAACTTCGTCGGTGTCCGGAGAGATTGTTACCCACACAGGATAGGATTGTTCGGAGTTGAGACTAAATACCGATACTACTTGTGCGAGCTTGTCTACTTTCCCCGCGCCTGACCTTTCAGGCAAATTGACTTCGTATACTTGAAATGCAATGGCGCTGTCTGGAAAAAGATCTGAACAATTTCTTAATCGACCGTAAAAAAGAAATTTTCCGCTGGCCTGGCTTCATTTTCTCGTCACAGCTGAACTTATTTCGGACAATTTAAAAAGCTACTGTGGGCTTTACCGCTACCGCTTGGTTATTTTCGCTGACAAACAAATGAAATTTCTTGAAATTACTTCTTCAAACTAAAATCACCGTATACACAAATTGAATTTACATCATCAACTTCGCCAAGCACATTGCCACGTGTGTGTACGTTTAGTTCCTTCAAATTACGATCTCTGATAGTACGAAAATATTGAAAAATATCTGTGGAGCCAAATTTTTTAATATGAGAAGAACATTCATTCTAAATATTGTGTGCGTGTACGAGGAATGAAAAATGAACGTTCGGAAGGTAGAAACGAATTATTCTGAGAACATAAAACAGATATCGTGAAATCAATATGCGAGAAATATGAATTCCATATTTAAATGATATTAATTAAATATTTTGAATGTAAAGAAAAGTACGGATACCTTCATTGTTTCTATAATGATTGATGTGACAAAAATGTTCGTATTATTAAATGAATATCTGTTTCACAAGATGAAATAAATATTTGATGCATGTTTGGAAACTCGTTCTGTTCTGAATCTAAAACAAATGATTATTTTCACGGATAAAAAAAATGAAAACCACCAAACAATCATGCTTGAAGAAGTTAATGAAATTCTTATTTACTTTCTGACCCCCTTCGTTGGGATTAATGAGAAAACGTAGTTTTCGGTGAAGTGACGCTGAAGTCGAAATTAGAATGAAAGTATGCAGTGTTACTTGGAAATTGTCTATTAGAAATGTGGTATGTCGCCGTCCGTCATCCTGCATTCGTTGATTTCAAATAGAAAGCAGGTGGCTATGATGTATCTGGAAACGGGCCACGGATGTTGATTATGGAAGAAACTGTTTCCCACAGACATACCGCAAGCAGATGATTTTCCTAATGATTTTGTGGAAAATTATAATTCCAGGACAATTGTCACGTTCTTTTTCATTCAGTCATTCTACAAATTAGCAGTAACAGAATTGTACCAATAGTAAGGTTATGTCACCTATGTCATAATCGCAATTTACGTTAACGATCTTTATACTCGAAGTCTGACAAAATTAAAATTAAATAAACCAATCCGGTCGAACGTGAAATATTTTCCGCGGAAAAGCAGTAATAAAAATTCGTTGAAATTCTTTTATTCGGCTTACCTTCGAAAATTTCATTAAAGCGCGCCATCGAACTATTCGACCAAGTTTACCATGCCAAAATCGAGAAAATCGTCTCATGTCGAACATAACCAAACCAATTCAATTTGAGGCACCTAACCAAAACCTTTTAATTAAAAATCTTTTACCGCATATACCTTCTGACATATATTTTATTAACAAACTAAATGATCCCCCAACCTATAAAATAACAGTACATTTTTACTTCTTTGTCAATCTTGTATTATTATATTGGGGTTCGATTTGTTCTGATAAAAGCCTTCTGGTTGATGTTTTATTAGTTAGTGTAGCTGTTAATTGTAAATTCACTATGTTGGCGTATCGCAGTGTATAAAAATGAGGAAACATACCAATTTTCAGGACTTCCATGTTGCACAGTACAATGTTAAATAGAAAGATGTAGGGAGCAGCACTGAACAATAAACCGTAGTCAAAATTTGATTGTGAGAGTCAAAACAACAACTCTTAACATTACGAATAATAAATTTAGATCCAACCAAATTAATGTAATAAATGTGTATGAGCGTTTTTAAATTTATTACGATAAAATATATAACTTTTTTTTATTACCCAATACCAGCCATTGGCAATGAAAACGAAATGGAATAAATCAAAACGTCGGGCTCTGAAAAATTTGTATGCGACGCTCCTACACTATATACGCACCGTAAAAAAACTGAATGATTTTTAACTAACTTACTTTTCGGCAGTAAAATGTGGTTTTATTGTAAATGTTGTGGGCCTGCGAATTTAACGTTCACCAAATTAGGTTAACTGCATATCCATTTTTACAATTGATACGACAAAATACTTGCCAGTGGCTACATACCGGTTGAAATTTCTTTACCTATATTTTACGACAGGAAAATGTTATCGTCGCCGAGTGCCAGCCACTGGAGTTCTGAGAGAAATAAAATGAGCCAAAAGGTTAGGCGTTGCGAAAAATGTTAACCGACGTGTGCGCGAGTGCTCTCTTCAAAGAGGTTTACTTTCAACTAACATACTTTAACACGGTGGTCACCGGTGACTGGCGCAAAAGATTTTACTACAAATGCAAAAAATTCGCAATGAACCCTATTTGCAATCTTGTAAAAGCAATTGATATTGGAACGGCGCTTCAATACTTTGGCTTCTAACAACTCTACGTTACCTTTATTTGGTACGATTTAATTATACTCTGCAGCATCACATCGCATCGCGGTTCTAACATAACAAAATACGCTTGGCAGTCAACGTGTTAAGCAGTAAAGCTTATTAACACGTTGACTGCCACGGTGGTCACCGGTGACCGGTGCAAAAGATTTTACTACAAATGCAAAAAATTCGCAATGAAACCTATTTGCAATCTTGTAAAAGCAATTGATATTGGAACTGTGCTTCAATACTGTGGCCTTTAACAACTCTATATTAGATTTTACTACAAATGCACTTCGCAATGAACTCTATTTGCCATCTTGCAAAAGCAATTGATATTGGAACGGTGCTTCAATACTGTGGCCTTTAACAACTCTATATTAGATTTTACTACAAATGCAAAAAATTCGCAATGAACCCTATTTGCAATCTTGTAAAAGCAATTGATATTGGAACGGTGCTTCAATACTGTGGCCTTTAACAACTCTATATTAGATTTTACTACAAATGCAAAAAATTCGCAATGAACCCTATTTGCAATCTTGTAAAAGCAATTGATACTGGAACGGTGCTTCAATACTGTGGCCTTTAACAACTCTACATTACCTTTATTTTGGACGATTTATTTGTATTCTGCAGTATTTCATCGCATCGCGGTTCTAACATAACAAAATACAGCTTGGCAGTCAAACTGTTAACCACTTGCGCTATAAAGTCGTGCCACGCACGTCGAGATGCTTTTATTCCAAAGCCGCCAGCGACATGTATACCACGTCGATAGGCATTTGTCGCAGAAGCAAAAACGACGTGTCTTTTACATAGACGCTGCTACTAGGCTTTATGGCGAATTTGTTGCATTTATACTAAAATCTTTTGCGCCGGCATGTTGTATTGTAGAGCGCGGCAGCCGAAAATTAAATCGTAGCGCAAGTGGTTAAGCAGAACAAGGAACCCTCGACATTCCAGCTAACATTCCCCCGTGAGTCGGCCGGTGTTCACGATCTCGCCTAAACTCTAAAAGCCTGATCGTTAAAACGCACTCGCCGCGCATTCGGGCGACACATTTCACTGATTCGTCGAACTTTTATTCCAAAGCCACCAGCGACATGTATACCACGTCGATAGGCATTTGTCGCAGAAGCAAACACGACGTGTCTTTTACATAGACGCTGCTACTAGGCTTCATGGCGAATTTGTTGCATTTATACTAAAATCTTTTGCGCCGGCATGTTGTATCGTAGAGCGCGGCAGCCGAAAATTAAATCGTAGCGCAAGTGGTTAAGCAGAACAAGGGTACCCGTCGACATTCCAGCTAACATTCCCCCGTGAGTCGGCCGGTGTTCAGGATCTCGCCTAAACTCTAAAAGCCTGATCGTTAAAACGCACTCGCCGCGCATTCGGGCGACACATTTCACTGATTCGTCGAACTTTTATTCCAAAGCCGCCAGCGACATGTATACCGCGTCGATAGGCATTTGTCGCAGAAGCAAAAACGACGTGTCTTTTACACAGACGCTGCTACTAGGCTTTACGGCGAATTTGTTGCATTTATACTAAAATCTTTTGCGCCGGCATGTTGTATTGTAGAGCGCGGCAGCCGAAAATTAAATCGTAGCGCAAGTGGTTAAGCAGAACAAGGGTACCCCTCGACATTCCAGCTAACATTCCCCCGTGAGTCGGCCGGTGTTCACGATCTCGCCTAAACTCTAAAAGCCTGATCGTTAAAACGCACTCGCCGCGCATTCGGGCGACACATTTCACTGATTCGTCGAACAAAGGCCTGACACACCGCGGGTAGCACATGAAACGGTCGACGCGAGTGCGCAACAACAGGAGGAACAGTGTGTTTTAACTTGCTCTCGCTAAAATGTGAAGCGTCGAGGATGCTGGACAGTGTGTTCGGCTAGCGAGGAATCCCCGATAGACTTCGGCAGGAAAGTTGGAGCGCCTGACCAGTGGAGCAAGAGGGCGGAAGACAAAGGGATAAGCAGGAGAGGATGGGAGAAGAAAGGGATAAGTAGGAGAATCGGCAGGCGACAGGACGTGAAAATATTCGCTTGGTACTGGGGTACAGAGCGTGGCAGGAAGCAGAAGAGAAGCGGCGGCAGGTGGGGTTACCGTGGAAACTGATGTTCAGGGCCGTATTATGGTCGGGGCCTTAGCCGAGAATGCCCCGCGGCCTGTAAGTGTCGTCGCCGTTGATGGCGGCACCGTCAATAACGCCAGGAACACTCTTGGACGGATTCAAGTAAGTGCGCTTTCCGATCAAATGCTTTTATCTTCCGCGCTGTGCTTTTAACGTCAAGTCTATACTCCCCATATACCATTTCCTACGAAGTCTGCAGTCTGGATTGAGTCCATATGTATTGGATACAAACAATTTGGTATATCGGGGGTAGAAATCATTTGGCATATATTGTGTATATACAATTTGGTGTGCATTCTGTACTGTGGGTTGAATTGACATGTACTGGATACAAAAAATTTAGCATATCGGGGGTAGAAATAATTTGGCATATATTGTGTATATATAATTTTGTGTGCATTCTGTACTATGAATTGAGTTGACATCTATTGGGTACAAACAATTTGGTATATCGGGGGTAGAAATAATTTGGCATATATCGTGTACATGCAATTTAGAGTGCATTTTGTACTGTGGAAGGAATTGACATGTATTGGATACAAACAATTTGGTATATCGGGGGTAGAAATAATTTGGCATATACCGTGTATATACAATTTGGGGTGCATTTTGTACTGTGGAATGAATTGATATCTGTTGGCTAGAAATAATTTGGTATGTAGTATAAATATTAGGCAAATTTTCGGTGACCGAGGTAATCGTGGTAATCTTTGCTTCGAAACGAAATTGTTTTCAAAATTAGTTTTAGGGTTATGTGAAAACGGACTGCTGACAGTTGTGCATTGTTTATGGCGCACTGTAGACGGAACGCGAAGGAACTAAAGTTGGAAAAAAAAATTGTGGCGGCAGGAGAAATGGGGTGAGGAAATTTGAATCTGAGCTGCATTACCGACAAGGCGCGTTTTCACGTGGTTTTAAATTCAATTTGAAAACAAACTTGTGGAGAGTGAGTATTTATGGGAGAAAGCGTTAATTAGTCACAATTCTTCATTAGACGGATATTCAACCTTAACTAGTATTAGAGAATACATTATTGGCCAGTTTTGATTGAAGGGTTTTTTACTGTGGTTTTTCAACCGAAACAGACTAATGACATAAATACATTTTTCATGTTACACAAAATGTGTGTGAAATTCATGTTTTCTCCACCGTGACCTTTTTTTGCACGAGTGCAATTTAGAAAGTAACAACGTTCTACAAAAACTAATACCTCATTGTGCATCTCCGATCGCTGAATGCATTGAAAACAAATCCAAATAGCGCTGGACCCTGAAAGGATCATTAGCAAGTAGACATAGTTAACCGAGCGTACCTACTGAATATTTAATGCTCGATCTTTCAACCAAAGCATCACGTACTCTAAACAAAATAAGTTAGAGGCTATCTTCTGGAGGAACCATGTGAAAAATCCATAACATTAAGACGAGATGGAAAAATAGACTGGAATACTTTTAAAGGCTAAGTATGTCATGACAAATCCATATTGCTATCAAAGAGACCCATGGGCCTCGAAGCAAACTGAGCGCTTCCAGGACGAAGTGAAGCATACTCAGCAAAAAACATGCAGATAAATGATAAATATGAAACATCATCTTGCGTCATTTGTTGCAGGAGTCTCGAAACAATGCGCGTTCGTACACGTCGACAGAAGCCCAGACGGAGTTGGCGCTAACGAACAATGGCGAGCAGCCACAAGAGGAGGCCGACGACATACGCGACGCCAGGCGTCGCGAACGACGCATCCGACGGCAGCATCATCGGGCCCTGCGATCCTGTTCAGTGCCGCCGAATTATACGAGGAGAATAGGATCTGGTTGCCAGACGAACTCCACCGCACCTGGGGTGCCTCTCGTACCGCCGGCCAGAGGTTTTCTTCATCCGCCACCCCCGCATCTTGGCCTCAGGGGTCTCAGCTTCGGACTACCCTTTCCGGTCCCAGCGAGTGTCTCCGCGTTCGGAAGGTTTGCACCAATTTTCAAAACCTCCCTGGAAGTTCTTTGTTGGCGGTGTAGGTTTGGCGGATTGACGGGACCCGATAGTAATAGTAATGGTCTCCGTGAGTTCCACGGGTTTGGCATTATTACCTGGCAATTTTTCACGTGTATTTTTAACACGTTGACTGCCAAGCATATTTTGCTATGTTGGAACCGCGATGCGATGAAATGCTGCAGAGTATAATTAAATCGTGTAAAATAAAGGTATCGCAGAGTTGTTAGAAGCCAAAAGTATTGTAGCACCGTTCCGATATCAATTGCTCTTACAAAATTGCAAATACACGTTATTCCGATTTTTTTGCAAAAAAGTAAAATCTTTTGCACCGGTCACCGGTGACCACCGTGGCAGCCAAAGTGTTAATTAACAGTAGCTTCTGCGCACTCCGTGAATTTGACAGCTTTAGATTTTCACAAGCAAACTTACAGAAACTATTACTATTATTTTCTGGCGATTTTTGAAGCGTATTTATAATTAACGCGTTGACTGCGAAGCGTATTTCGTTACGTTAGAACCGCGATGCGATAAAATACTGCAGAGTATGACTAAGTCGTGCAAAATGAAGGTAACGCAAAGTTATCGGAAGCCAAAGTATTCAAGCACCGTTCCAATATCAATTGCTTTTACAAGATGGCAAATAGGCTTCATTGCGAATTTCTTGCAATTTTTGGTAAAATCTTTTGCGCCGGTCACCAGTGATTACCGTGGCAGTCAAAGTGTTAATAGCAGCTTATGGGTCCCGTCAATGTGTAAAAGACATTCTGACAATTTCGGGCTCGGATTCTAATTTTCGAACTCTGCATGTCGTCTACCTACATATTTGTTCAAATAGTGCCGCGTACCTGCTACATGGTTTGCCATAAATCTAATGATACGGAAGAAGAATCCGTTCGATTGCACATCTGGCAGTCATAACATAACATATTGCTTCACACAAGATGAAACGACACGCTAACATTTCTGCGAGCATCTGAAAATAGCCGCAAAATCAAGAGCACCATCGTGCAATGCGTGCGAAGTGCGCAGAAATGGGGCAGAATGTGTGTCAGTGGGTCAGTGAACTTCCTCTTGTTTTTCAGGGACGCCGTACCGAAGCAATGTTGTGGTCTAGGCTCGCCGCCTGTTCGCTGGTCTATTTTGGGCGTCGGTGTCGTGGGCCTTGTCTGCGCGGGTGCAGGAGCATTGCTAGGTGCACTCAGGGCGACGGGTCGTGATCACATTGCAGTTGCATTGTTGATGATCGGTGAGGCACATTCATTCTCATACACTTTTACTTCTTACGTTGTCAATTATCTGAAACACACTTTTTTATGTGAAACTATATTATAGACTGAACGCCTATTTTCTTCCTTAGTTTATCTACTAAAAAAAAAGAACAATTTTGCCTCAATGTGTCGGGATAATATGGGCTTTTCCCTTCAGAAGCTGATTTTTCATGAACCGAATTGTGCATAAAGCGAACTGTTCATTAAGCGAAACTTTTATCAACCAACCTTTTTGTCAACCGAATTGTTCGTCAGCCGACATTGAAGTGTACTTTGCAATCTCCGAACGCCGAAGGCAATGTAACTGCGCTGTTGCATTTCGGCAGGCCCTTTGTTGGGCGTGTGTGTCCGTGCGGAATATAGATCTGTTGAATCGTGAAGGAGGAAACGACGAGTCGAGTGAACGAGGGACAGAGCAGGACGAAAGATTCTCAGAAAGAACCTGTTTTACTGACGGGTACCTACGGTGTTCGCTTTTTTGATAGGAATGTGTGAACGGGTTTCTCGGCGAGCGTCGAAGCTAGACTGCGGACAAGATTCTATTAAAGAAGCCGGGATCCTGGGTTGCAGTTACGGTGGGATTGCTCTCTTGCGTGTAAACGATCGTCAGTAACGTTCCGTGTGAGCTAATATTTTTTTCTTCTCTGCTAAACACTCAAATGAGTCTATCGGCCGTGCGAAACCAGTGTTAAATAACAATGACTTTTTTATTACGAATTACGAAATCCCTTTGTGCCGCCGTATTTATCCTTTGTACTGTCGGTGTTTTCGGGCTAACTGGCGATTTTCGTTTGTAGTGAAGTCGTTATGTGGAAGTTGGACATTTGTACCACGAGTGAGCCAGTGTGATGTTAGTTGGTAAACGCAGTATCTTATTACTAGGTTTCTCTTGATACGCAATATCTGAAACACAGGTTACACTACGATTATTTATGCATTATACAATTTTACAACGAGTGTCTGAAAATCGTATATATTAATTGTAACATTCCCTGTAAACTTTTACGTATTTTTCATTGACGAGTGAGCCTCAGAATTATTGACAATTATCGTAATTGCAATAAACATCCTCGAACAGTTTTTGTACATTAAAACTCGACATGTTCTTGTTTGGTATATTGTAATCGTACTCTACGAAATTGTGCGCAAATCTTTATTGCAATGAAACGTTCGTCTTTCTCTGTTTTTGAATCGCCGCATCTGCCACATCACTTCAACGTTTTTTTTTATATATGAGAATTCTCATAAAAAATGTACACATCCCGTACCGCGCCACTATTCTATCGAGAAAGATAAATGCTTCAGTCCGTTACGATGGTACTGTTATGCCGTCAGCGAGGAACCTCTATTCATTCTCTGAAAATGTCCCGACTTAGTCGATTGGCTTCGGACTAACGAGGTAACTTTATTCGAGGATAGACGCAGGAAGAATAAATCAATAGAAACTTCGCCACAATACACTGGCTCCACGATTTATTCACAATGTTCACGACCGTGCATAAGTATTTGATCTTAGATAAGATCTGGACGAAAAGTTTATGTCAGCTGTTACAATATTTATACTATTAATTAACACATTGCACTCGACTAGGTGCGGTAGCACATAATGTTAATAATTTTGTGCCTATTATATTTATATATATAATATATTATATAATCATGGTTGCACCCAACCATAACCGGCGCGAAATTATTAACGTTACCAAAAGCGTTGAATTTAGAATTTAGTTAAATCGAACAACGAATTACTACCATGTTTGTGAAATTCCTTGGAAAAGTATTAATTAATTAAATGTCATATCAGTTTTTTTAACGTCTTGCAATTGCGCGAAAGGCCCCGAAGCTAACGTGTTAAACAGGACTTTTGCCACAATGCGCAAACACACGTCGCATCTAGAATTCTTTGACCCCACGCAAAATGCACTACGAGCAGAGCTCGGCAAGAAGGTCAGAACAATGACCAGGGAAGAGGCAGAAACTAATGGTCTACCAGTTTCCTCAACATTGCTTTGAAAGATATTAACTGATTAAATTACTTGCAGCAGTTTTTTCTTTAACGTAATGCAGTTGAAGGACACGCCCCGAGGGCAAGGTATCAAACATAAGTTTTGCCAGAATGCGCAAACACCAGAATTCCTTGGATCCAGAATTCTTTGACCCCACGCAAAATGTGCTACGATCAGAGCTCGGCAAGGAGAAGGTTAGAACAATGACCAGGGAAGAGGCAGAAACTAATGGTCTACCAGTTTTCTCAACATTGCTTTGAAAGATATTAACTGATTAAATTACTTGCAGCAGTTTGTTCTTTAATGTAATGCAGTTGAAGGACACGCCCCGAAGGCAAGGTGTCAAACATAAGTTTTGCCAGAATGCGCAAACACCAGAATTCCTTGGATCCAGAATTCTTTGACCACACGCAAAATGTGCTACGATCAGAGCTCGGCAAGGAGAAGGTCAGAACAATGACCAGGGAAGAGGCAGAAACTAATGGTCTACCAGTTTTCTCAACATTGCTATGAAAGATATTAACTGATTAAATTGCAGCAGTTTTTTCTTTAACGTAATGCAGTTGAAGGACACGTCCCGAAGGCAAGGTGTCAAACATAAGTTTTGCCAGAATGCGCAAACACCAGAATTCCTTGGATCCAGAATTCTTTGACCCCACGCAAAATGTGCTACGCCCGGTGCTCGGCAAGGAGAAGGTGAGAAAAACAATGAGCAGGAAACAGAAAGAAACAGAGGCTGTGAAACGAGCGGGCGAATGCTTACAGCGGTTATTGTCTACATCTAGTCGTGTAACTTACGGGCTGCTCAGAAACCGACGTCGTGCACCTTCGCGTGCAAGAATCGTGAGTTCGACGAGGACAGACGAGAAGAGAAAGGTGCAGAGCGAGAAAGAGCGCGGAGTTGCGAGAGGAGGAAAATAAAGGGAGTCGCTGGTGTAAGAGAAAGATGGAATGCGCGGAGAATCGGACAAACGAGCTAGAAACGAGGAAATGACGAAATTTTGCCGATTCTGCGCTCTGGAAGAATCGGCGCGAGTCGCTTCTGATGCAA
This sequence comes from Cryptocheilus praepositus, assembly GCA_033815515.1. Lineage (NCBI taxonomy): Eukaryota > Metazoa > Arthropoda > Insecta > Hymenoptera > Pompilidae > Cryptocheilus > Cryptocheilus praepositus. The sequence continues at coordinate 1,286,062 of JAWWQZ010000119.1, read as the reverse complement.
GCGCAAATGATGTCTGGAGATTAACGCACTGCTAATTAGACGGGAAAAAGAAAGTGTCTATTAAAACACAATAATTGCATGCGGCTCGTGTATAATGCCTGAGAGAAAAGGTACACAGAACGTACGTGTAATTCTGAGAGATGCTTGACGGTGAATTTTCACGAGGAGAATTAAGTGGAGAGAGAAAAAATCTTGTATTTTCTATTACCGAACGCATTCTGTGCTGTGCCGTTTTCGTATTTCGATAGAGACGTTTTAAATAGGATGTATATAATATATGGAAGATTGATGAAATTATTTCATATTGGGATTTAACATTTTTGGCCATTTGACTAGATTATACAAGTGGCTGCCTTGATTATTATGCACAACAGAAAAATTCCACATCCTGCCAGTTTGATGCTGCGTTCAGTCGGTTACATTATGCTGTACCAGATGGTCTACTTTCTAAACTATCTTATCCTGCTACTTTTGAGTTAGCGCATTGAGTTTGAGTTGAGCGAAGTTATTATCGAATACTCTATTGTCCGGTATAATAATTGTCACCACAATACACGATAGTTCGCAGTCTGCATTTTATTCTTCGAGTACTCTATCGGTGATAGCCAACATATGGTAAATCTTTGAATGTAAATCAGTTGTCAGAGTAGCCAGTTTTCGTGTAAAACTGGCTTGGCATTATAATTGTACGTGCACGTATAATGGTAGCTGATTATTATGTTCTAGGTTTTCACTGAATGAAAGTTCTTACATGTGCCATTGTCATGTCTTATGTTTGTAGGAATAGGCGTAGTACTGGTGACAGTGAGTGCGGTGGCGTGGAGGGTGACGAGCCGGGAAAATTGTGGCAGCTTCTTCGGTTTCACAGGCATTTCTGGTAGAATTCCACCTGCCAGGCCAATACATCCCTATGCTGCCATGATTTACCCCGAGTTTCAGTTTAGAACACCACCACCGAGTTACCAGGTAATTCGACTATTATTTTAGCACTGTTAAAGCAAGTAGCGTGAATATAATATAAATGCTTTATTAAAGATATCTGCCCTTTGAAAGGTGTAAAATGTGCTGTTTTAATTCATTTAGTAACATAATATATTGCGCTGCTCTATTATTCTATCTGTGGTTATGTAATCAAAATCTCAACCTTCTTTTCAACTTTCAATCTTTGAATTAATTCCGTTTCATTTCTTTCATCAGTGACCGAAAGCCACCGATAATAAAATGTAGCTTTTATGTGATTAAACGATCAGTACAAGAAGCTGCTTACACATATTTTAGCACTATTCTGAATTATGCTGATTTTTACTGCCATAGAATATACTTGGCTTACAGTTCTTTCTCACAATTCATTAGTCACTTTACCAGTCATTCATACACATATACATTTTCTTTTTCTAACCAGCTATTATTCTCCTGTTTCACTTACTTACTATTTTTCAGTCGGTCGGGATTTAGTTTTGTTCCCGTTTCGTTTTTCTTCTCTCATATTGTATACATCTACGTCCATTCTTCTACTACCTCGTTCTGTCTCCCTTTTATTGTATCCTCTTCTTTTATATTGCCCCTTTTGAAACTGTTACATTATTCGAATAAACATTCTGACGTTCCTGCTTTTATAAAACATAATGAACATTTTCTTGCTTCCTCATTTAACCAATCTTTTTCATTTTCCACCACATTTCTGCACTTTTAAATATACAGTAGTACGTATAGGTATAAATACAGGCTGTTAAGGATAAATATATACGTACATACATTACAGGCCAGCATGCAGGAGTACAGACTTCGACTATTGCTGCTGGACCGTCTTCAGCCGACGTCCTCGCCGCCTCCAACATATAGATCAAATGCTGGGAGCATTGTATCGCCAACAACAGCGACGAGGGAAAGTAGACCACCGAGTTATTGCACGAGAACGAACGTAACGTCGAACGCGACGCTTGTCCCCTCGAAAAAGGACGCGAATCTCGTCAGGATCGTTCAGACAGAATCCGAACCAGTGATCCTAAGTGGTGACCAAACCCCTCCAGTCACGGCCGTCGAGGTATTGGCGCACCTGTAGCAAATATGTGCAAATTTAACGGTGATCCTCACCGCAAACTCTGGACGTTGGCCTCGCAGCAATTCCTTAACTGAGCTTTCAGGCGTAGGACGATAGATTATAATCGCAGAAGATCCACACTTCCACTTCTAACCCTTTGCACTCGGACGTGTTTCTTCACGAACCAGTCAACATCCCGGCATTTCGTGTCAAAATTATAGAGTTTCCGAAAAAGCTATTGGTATGTACGTTAGGAAATGATTCCGTATAATGAATCATACGAGGCAATTTCGTCTAAAATGGTAGAGTTTTAAACTATTCGTGAAGAAGAAATTGTATACATTCCAATAGGACTAAGTTCTCCATTTTTCTTTCATTGCTCTCACTTGCAACGGCTCGGAAATATCTTAAGAAAACAAATGTGCCAACCAATTTTGCCTTATATAGATTCCTCTCCGCAACGAGCTGCAATATCTTCGTGCCAGCAGAGACCGTCGAGTGCAAAGGGTGAAACATCAGGTTCGCGCATCGGTTCGTACCGAACACAGAATGGTTCAAGAGTTTTCGCGAATGCGTTTAACGTACGTCAAACCGAATGATAATATATGAATTGTAATATACGATGTGCTATATGTATTATACGACGCTGTCTTGCAATATACCGTACGACGTAATACAGTAGATTCTTAGATTATACTGTGCACTATGATGCCGCAGTGCGTTCTCCTTGTAGAAGCTCGTTTAGACGCTGGTGTTCTCTAAGAAACCGATCAGGCCATATTTTCATACAGCGCGGGTGCATCAGAGATGTGCCAGTACTTCCTGACGTTCAGTCTCGTTGCGTTTTTATATTAACGTATTGCTGTAGCGACTAACTCATGCGGTACTAATCGAACGACAGTTGATAAAGACGCATACGGAGCCGGCTTGCGAAAATTAAAGATGATTGCGTTTGCAGAAGCGATGTAGTCCGAAGAGTTTGACGTAAGAGCGCGTGGAAAGATGGTTTCAGGCTTCCGCGTGTAGGCTGCGCGGTTGAAGCAAGTTTTACCGCATAAATATGCATTACGCCTAGATAGATCCAATGATAATCGGCCGACCACTTTTCCCTCTGACGAACACGAGCCAAGCGCATTTCATTAATGGATAAATCTCTGGTTCCAATCATTGGTCATAATCGCGTGCTTCGACGGCTGCCATTTTTTTCTTCAATGTGTTCAAGTTTCAATGTTGAGAATTCAATTCGCCTATACGATCGGGCAATGCGTTTAACACTTTGACTGCCATGGTGGTCACCGGTGACCGGCGCAAAAGATTTTACTAGAAATGCAAAAAATTCGCAATGAATCCTATTTGCCATCTTGTAAGAGCAATTGATATTGGAACGATGCTTCAATACTTTGGCTTCTGACAACTCTGCGTTATTTTTATTTTGCACGATTTAATCATACTCCGCAGTATTTTCTCGCATCGCGGTTCTAACATAGCAAAATACGCTTGGCAGTCAATGCGTTTAACACGTTTTGACTGCCGTGCGTATTTTGCCGTATTAGAACGGCGATGCTATGAAATACTACAGCGTCTGACTGAATTATGGAAAACGTAAATAATGTGCAAGTATTGGAGACCAAAGAATCGCATCACTATTCTAACAATAACTGCATTTATAAAATAATTATTACTACCGATTGCGAATATTTTGGATCTTCAGTAAAATCTTTTGTGCTGGTTACCGGTGATCAGGTTGACTGCCGACCGTATTTTACTATATTAGAACGGCGATGCTATGAAATACTACAGCGTCTGACTGAATTATGGAAAACGTAAATAATGTGCAAGTATTGGAGACCAAAGAATCGCATCACTATTCTAACAATAATTGCATTTATAAAATAATTATTACTACCCATTGCGAATATTTTGGATCTTCAGTAAAATCTCTTGCCCCGGTCACCGGTGACCCCCACGGCAGCCAACGTGTTAAATTTAATTGTTTGGAAACTTCAGTTTAATCCTTTGATGCGAATTGGTGCGGTTCTTGACCGATAAAATTTAAGCGCATTAATTCACCGCATACCCAATTAAATTTGCAACATCATCAATTTTAGAAACAGCTAAATACTTGGATAATATTTAAAAATAAAGTAAATGGATCTTTTATGCAGAAAAAAATTCCAAAATTGTACTCTGGTATGTTACAATGAGGTAACCCTTAAGAGACTAAGTTAATTGTATATGATAAAATATCTTACTCCGATCGTTGTTATGAATGATGTGGCAGATACAATCAAGTAATTTGTTTCAATTTTATTACTTAGAAACCTAAGATTAATCTTTTACAAGGGCACAACCCTAATGTCGAAAGGTCAGGTTTCCAAGCAATACAATTTAAGCACATTAATTCACCGTATACTGCTAAATAATTTTTTTTGATAACTTTGGTATGTTACAATAATGTAACCCTCAAGAAACTAAGTTAATTGTATATCATAAAATATCTTACTTCGATCGTTATTAATGATGTGACAGATACAATCCAGTAATTTGTTTTAATTTTATTACTTAGAAACCTAAGATTAATCTTTTACAAGGGCACAACCCTAATGTCGAAAGGTTAGGTTTCCAAGCAATACATTTTAAGCACATTAACTCACCATGTACTGCCAAATAATTTGATAATTGAATGTAAAGTGGTCGGGCCATTTATACAGAAGAGTTGCAAATAATGAATTGTAATTTAAATGTAATCTACACGCAAATGCTTGAAACAATCTTCTCTCGCAAAGGCGACGGGGTGACAGGTGACATGCAGGAAGAAAATGTGTCGCACCCTCAGTGGGCTATGAAACGCAGCGAATATTGGGCTTACGTGCCGTTGACGGTCACTGCCTTAACTAGGGACATTGATTTTTTGTACAGATCTAACAATTGGTATCGTGATATTTTACGAACAAAGAGTGTTATTTATTTTTGTTGTTCTTCCAACAATCGATCGTCACAGCGCGTCGACGATCGCCGATGTGACGATTTTATTGTGTGAACACACCTTGTCATGTATAGTTATACAGAATCCGAGAATATAACATAAAAATGGCGCGTTTAATCGTAGCATTCGTTTCTGTGATCGAAAGTAAATCGCTTTTTCTTTTTATTTCGACGAGGTACACGGACCGTGATAAGCATTCAACGTGAATTGTCGTAATTGAAATGTGTACAGTAGAACTCAACTTACTTGTACTTCCCTCGCTAAAAGGAGTCTGTGTTGTTACACTTGTCACATACTTCCTTGAAATTTTATTCGATGTATGTAATTAATGTTAATAATTACTATTTTTCTGGCATCCGTATAAAGTTATTTCTTACCGAATAAATATAAATATTGAACGTACCAATTGACTCCACTGGTTCGCTCACTGGAATGTGAAGTGTCCTAAGTCGTAAGCAGTTAAGGGCAAACTGCGGTTTCCAGTTGGGCTCTTAGTCCTGATTGTCTACCTCATTGTATAAGGAAATCTTCATTTTGCTCTATTCACTGTTCTTCATTAAGTAATAAATGAATTTTCTATTATGCATCGTTATTTTAAGTGTTACGCATGGCACGCGAAAAAATTATTTAAGTATTTGAGGTTACATAGTACTTGCCCAAAAGTATTTTTATTAATGTTAATATGAAGGCGCAATCGTACGGAATATAAGAATTTTCTTAAAAATTTGAAAAAACGATAATAAATAACAGATGTAGATACTCAATTGTGATCAAAGAGATGAAGTAGGAAATACATTTCTGTACTCGTTTTTTGCTAATTATAAAGGCTCTCAAATTTTTATTTACATTCCGTTTCTTGTTTGTTGTACTTGCAAATAATGCCTTACAAAATATTTTTTAATATTTTAGAACAATGTTATTAAATTGTAATCCATTCTGAAGCTATTACCCGTAGAATGTTATGAAAGCCTAGCGTAGACATTCATTAAATACAGAGAACTGTGCCAACCCTCTATGTTCACTTTTGATAATTCCACATGAACAAAATTGCGTGCACAGTGAGTTGACATAAGTTTTAATAAGTTCTAAATTGAGAATGGATTATCAAGTACTCAAGTTGTTGGGTACTAGTGGAGTTTAGAAGACATTTCAAAGTTGTGAGAACACAAAGTGAAACAGTTCACCAATAAAGATACTACAGGATAAAAAGAATAAAATAGAAATCTAAAAAGAATTCTAGAAATGCTTAAGCATTTTGCAAATGGTGAATATAAATAAATCCATGCTGGTACCATTTAGAAAGGGACAAATTAGAATATTTTTGTCAGATTATTTATCGCTAAGACAAGTAAAAGCTATTATCTTCTCAGACCTGACTGATGGTAGTTGTGACTTAGATATGGGAAGTTTGTGGTTAAAAAAGTATGTACTGCCAAAGAATTATGGCATCAGAAGAAGTTGTGATACCATCTGTTTGTGCTATTAAATTTATTGGTGTTTCTTATCATTTGCATAAAAGGGTAAGATATGGCAATGATATAGTCAATCTATTGTTAGTTGTTGGTACATTTGCTCTGACTATAGAACAAATTTACAGGACTGAAGAATATGAGACCAAAGAATGATATGAAACTGAAGTACAAATTGAAGCCATTTCTTGTCTAGTGCAAGTGTAAATTGTCACCGATAAGATTGTTACCCTCAAGTTATATTAGCTCAGCAATGTCGGGTAAGTGCAAAAGATTTTTGTAAATAAATAGTAGATAACTCCATTTTAGTTTATCATTCAGCATTTACTATGTACTGATCAAAGTCTAGTAGTAGACCAAAACAGCAGAACTGATTTTTCAGTTTTTATGACTTTATTTTTATAGTATACGTATGATACCTACCATTATTTTTCTTCTTTACTAGAAGACAGGGAAACACATCTTCATTAAGGTGCATTTGATAAATTTTCAGTAACTGAATAAGAACGCATAAAAAAATATTAATTAGAACGCGCTATCCATATGCTTCAAATGAGTTTCAACAGCCATTTTCATTAATTATTTCATTTTAATTAAACGTAGAAAAATAGAATCATAAATTTAATTAGTTTGGAGAATATAAATAAATTGAAAATACAAAGACCCAAACGCGCTGTTGTCTTCGACCAACAATGAATAACGCAAACCGTGTAAACTTCCTGAGTAAGGAAAAAGTAATACCCATTATTCATGGTGTTCCAGCCGTTATTTTCTTCAGATAAAAAAAATGCAGTTTTCACTTGAGAAATGGAGAAAAAACGTAAAGTGTAGGTAATGTTCACAGAATCGTAGTCGTGGCAATAATAGTCATTTTACGATTTATTCATGACAACCTGGACTGATCGAAGTAGTCGGAGAGTCTATTCATCGTGACATAGAAAGCAGTGATTTTCAGCTTGTCGCATGGTAAAAAAATTCTTATCGAGAACTAATGAAGGTGGGTTCGCTCGTTATCGGCTAAACTTTTACTAAAGCCAGTATTATGTCGAAATGGAATCATTTAATAATAATAATAATAATAACATTAATAATAGCGGTGATGATAATGGTAATAATAATGGATTAATAGTGGTAATGACAGTGGTGACAATGATGATAATAATAATAATAATAATAATAATATTAATATTTTAATAATAATCGTAATGCTTTAGAATTCTTTGTTTACTAGCTCCACTTCTTTGGCTTGTGGACATTTGTGACTGACCTAGATATTACAGTATAAATTATTATTAATTATGTATTTAAGTGTACATTGTTGCTCTATATACATTTTCATCTTTTCTTTCACTCTCTCTCACTCTCTTTCTCTCTCTCTGTCTTCATACTTTTTTCACTTTCATACACACGCATACACGCACAGACGTTTGCCACTCGATTATCGTCGCACGATCTGTTACATCGCTTACAACATTAATTAGCCTCGCGTGATTCTCGATTACTCTTTCTCCTGCGCCGTCGTTGCGAGCTTCATAAATTAAGAACTAATTAAAATACTTCGCCACTGGTAATCCGAAGGCTCGAGAATCCGACGCGAAATTAAATAAATCAGGCAAAAGCGTACAATTTACATTTGCACTCTAAGATCCTCTCCTCTCGCTTATTTTCGCCGCGATTAGCCATTAGTCGCGCGAACGGTCGGCAAAAAAGTATTCGCACGCCATAACATTATTCTATGAATTAAGCTTCATCGACACTGTAGTAAATTACTTTAATATATACTTTCGCTGACGTTAATTATGTTCAATGAGATGCATATAAAATTTGTATACTCCTTTAAAACTATCAGTATATATTAGTAGCGGACGACGATGGTGTACGAATAATTTTTTTACCGTACGCATTGTTTTTATATATATATATATGTGTGTATATATATATATGTATATATGTACATCTATACACTTGCGCAGCGCATTTTGCCGTTAAAACTTCGACGCATATATTCCCGCGACAATTACGATTCGCTTATTATAAATCGGACGCGTAGCATTCTTCGACTGATAACCCCGTAACAGTTTTTACGCATCGACTCTGTCGGACGTTTTCCGTGTCGCCGGTATTCTGCAAAAAGCGTGTCCTGTAATTTGGCATTGTTTTCGACAATTTGGTTGAAGACTCACGAGGTTCCGGAGTATATGGACGCTATAACACGTTTATAGTACTCGCGCGGATAATAGTCACGTCGTTCTACTTCATTCGCTGTATATTAGACGCAATTATTTACACTAGCTAGGAGCGGTAGAGTTGAAGTGTACAACTCGTAAGACGTTTCGTAGAACGCGTGAGGAGGTAGCACTAATACAACTAAAAACTTGTTGAATGACTGGGCGATGATGAGTGGAGGATGGCGGGAGAAGAAGTGAAGAACAGTCGAAAGAACGGATGTGAGGAGAAAATTGTGGAGGGACGTTTCTTCTTCCTGCGACCTTTACCAATCTTGACTGAATGGCAATTTTTTTTTTAACGCGGATTAACATCCATTTGTACGAGGCTAGAAGTATGCTGTAAAAATTCTGTAATTCAGATTTTTGCACTCGATGTCCCGTTAACATTTTTTGTCACGTGCAGCAATATTATATCGATTGTCTACGGTGCAATTAAATTTTGTACATTAATGTATTTGTGATGACGATTATATTATGAGAGGGTCACCAAAGTATCAAGACAATTGATACATTATTGTTGCTTTACTCAACAAAAAATATGACAACGCCGCGATCGCCGAGGCGTAAAAATCAGATTACGGAAAACAGGAAATTCGTTGTTAATTCAAACGGATGAAGTTCTGGTCAGTTTCGAGCGAAAATTGGAATTTAATTCGCTTGAAACGATAATCTGCGCAGTGTGACATTGTCAGAAGACTTAAATGGTGAAAAATTGCCATCCGGTCACTATTGGTAATGACAGATCGAAAAATAAGAGACAATAAACCGAAGCTCGTTATAACATCACTAAATAAATATTACCGGTCATCGACGTTCTATTACAGAAGTGGGTTGATCGGAATTATATATTAAGTGCTAAGGACTGTCAATTAAATATTTCCATCAACCCAACTCTACGCGTATACGTATAAATTTTACATGTATCTGTACCAACAATAACAACAACAATAACAACAACAACAACGGTGACAATAATAATAGTAGGAGTCGCAGTAGTGGTAGCGGTAATAAAAATAAAAATAAAAATAATAATAATAATAGTAGTAGCGTAGTAATAATAATAATAATAATAATAATGATACTGACGATAATAATACTAAGACTTGTGGGTTTTCAGCACGTATTATATTTACAAGTAAAAGCAAGTGATGAGGACGAAAGACACGAGTTTCGCTGTGTGTTAGTTAAAAGCCGTGACTCGGTACTATTTCTTGCATTGTTTTCCATCGCGAAAGATAGTTTTAGCTTTTATAGATATAATATCTGATGTAAGACGCGCGTGTTCTTGCTACTTCATTTTGATCTGCAGTTATAACTGCCACACTCTGCTTCTCCAAACTCTCAGAATCGCAGTGGCACAGTAGTGCTTCTTGCAACTGCATGCGGATCCGCGGTTATCATCACTGCCACACTCTACTTTTGTAAGTTCACAGATCCGCAGTTTCTTAGTACTGCCGTCGGATCCGCAATTTTCACAATAGCCACATTCTATTTTTGCAATTTTATAAATTTCCAGTAGCACACTAATATTCTTGCTACTTCATTCGGATCTACAGTTGTCATGAGTGCCACATTCTGCATTTTTCAAATTTTCATACTTGTAGTGGGACAATAGTGTTCTTGCTACTTTATTCGGCCTCATAGTTACCATGCCTGCCATATTCGGTTCTTTCCAAATTCACAGATACACAGTGGCATTAGTGCTCTTGCGACTGCATTCGGATCTACTTTTCTCAGGAGTGTCACACTCTACTTTTTCGAGATTCACAGCTTCGCAATGAAAGAGCATGGAGAGGTGTCTATTAATCGGAGAGCGTGTCTTTAAGGAAACAGTGTAATTCGGACTTGCTGGTAGAGGAGGATTCGTCGAGATGCTTTGCGGCAGCGGAACGAAGTATTTTCAAGACTTTTCCAGTTGAGCGAGCTTGCCAGTCGAACGGCGCTCCGTTCCGTTTCCGGCGACGCACGTTTTATTGTTCGCTTAATTGCGCGCTCTCTTTTTCTTTGCCGTCTGATACCCTCGACGCATTCGCCACGTCGTCGCTCAACAGTACATGAGGTGGCTGTTTAGAGTGCACTCGTCTATGCACCGAACCACTATTATCCCCCTGTCAACCCTTGCCTCCTTTCGCGACTTTGTCTTTCAAGGGGACTCAACCTTTAAACGTAGTTGCCTCTTCGCCGGTACTAAATGACTAGTATCGTTCATCACTCTCATTTCACCTTGCATGCGTTGTTCTTATTAATCCGTACGTTTCCCCCTGTGATATACGCATTCTGCCGGATAATGAGTATGTTTGAGGAGCGTATGACTTGCACGTCGAATGCAAAAGATCTACAACCGGGACTAACGAGTACTTTTTAGAAAAGGTCTTCGCCTCTGTTTCGAAGAAAAATATAGTATCATTAGGAGTTTCCTGAATGCGGTTGAACATTAATGTTTGACGCATTTTCGGAGGAAATTTCTATCGAAATAATGATTTTGTTGCTAAAATAATGTGCATTGACGCGCTACAAATCATACGCCTTCATACTCTTCTGAATGAGGTCGAAAATGAATGTTGCCGCACGGATGCGTTTAGTTACGAAAGTACGAGCGTGCAGGAAATAAGGATGATCATCAATGTGCTTTGCTATCATCAAAACAAAAGTATTTTCTTGTCGTTCCGCAGCAAAAAATGGTAACGTCGGTAGAAATAATGTATGCAACGGCTGAAACGTGGTGCACAATGGTTGAACGGATAAGAAACAGTGAACGTTTGGATCATAAATACTAGACTACTTGTTATAACTTCGCGCGCAAGGAGATTCTACTGATATTTTGTATCGTGTGATGAAATGATGGTTGCTTTTCTCGAACTCCAAGCGAGATGAAGCAAAAGCAATAAATAACTAAAACGCTAACTCGTGTTCGTTGATCTCTGATGGCTAAAGGAATAATACTATAAACTCGTGCCGTTGAGAAGAACAGAAATCGAAAGTTCCTTAATTCATTGTGCAAGGACACAGTACCGCTGATAATAGAGAGCAAAGAAACATCGGAAACGCAAATACTCGTACGGTAGCAAAGAGAGCTGACTTGCATAACTGAAACGACATTAAATAGCCGAATGCCCATATGCAGGAAAATCGCACTAGCTCCATTTCATTCTCCCTTAAGAAAGAAGCTGGAGTTGGCAGTGGTCACCGGTGAAAGCATCCAAACTGAACACACGATTTCTTCTATATGCGTGCACTTCTTCTATATGCGAACACATGCGGAGAGTATGCGAATCTGCGAATTAACTCTACTGATATGCACGTTCACGGGTAATAACTTAAACGTAGAGGAGTTAACAATGAGAATTAACTTATGAACACACGCCGAGAAGTGTCGATGCGGAATGCCGTAGTCGAAGAAAAATTCGAGCTTCCTTTGAAATTTCGCCGATCGCCAGTGAGTGCGCTTGATGTCGTCGATTCGTTGACGTTTGTCATCGCGCCCGTACGCGCGGAGCTTACTTCATAAATAGAGCACACTTGAGAAACCGTGCTTTCGCGAACCCGTGCCCCATAGAGTCCATATACTCGACGTGATTTTTTTCTTCGCAGAATTTCATAACGTCCTCGCAAAATTCTTCCATCAACGTCTCCGCAACATTTTTTCGTTAGCGTCGTTGCAAACTTTTCTCATTAATGTTCTCGCAAAATTCCTTCATTAACGCTCTCGCCAAATTCTCTCATCAGCATCTTTGCAAAATTCACGTCCGGCGAGGCGTGTCGCGCGACTTCCCGAGAATCCGCAGACTGTACATTTTAAACAAACGCATCCTATACATACGATATTTTACAGAAACAGTAGAGTGTACGCTCTGTTAAAATAAACGTCGCGAAACGTTCCGTTCCGCCGCCGGCAGTCGAGAGATTCGCCGTTGAAAATGAACCTGCTGCGAGGTTATCGTTATCACGCGAAGCGTCATTCGATCGAGGAAAATTGGCGAATATACGTAGGCATTGTTTCGTGCACCTTCGACACCGCCACGATAATCGTGCGTATCTGATCGACTAGACTCGATATGACTTAATCATGTCCTCTCACAGAACTACCGAGAAACATTTTCTCCACCCACACTTTTCCTGCTTTAAACTCTCCTGTCAGACAACCCACTTCCCTCGTTTACACACATCATCCCCCATACATACTTTTTGATACACGCAGGCATACACACTCAAACGTCCGCGCGCACACACACACACACACACACGTAAGCGCACACATGGATATAGTGGATTGTACGAGAACGCTCACTATTATGTACATGAGTTATTTACAATGTTATACAGTTAGTGCGTGTTAACGATTGTGCTGATGAAAGAAGAGACCGTCGAGGATGTTGCTTCGATGTTAATACGACGTTAGTTGCCGATTGCGTTTGATGCGTTTTTGGTGAAATCAATGAATACGTGGATGAATAAGCGAAGTAGTCATTGGTAGTGTTAACGGTTGTTAGATGTGTTTCTTAAGAGTCTCTTGTTTTTTGGCGGAACTCGAATAGATTTATTTATGGGTAGTTGGCATGGCGTCCGGTGGAGCCTGGATGTGATGTCGGTCGGTTGGCAGTGAGTAGTAAGAGTAAATTATTCGTCCGCCGTGTATTAGTAATGTCGAGTGCGGATAAGTAAAGAGTAAAATGATGCTGAAGGGTATCGTCTCTTTCGGCTTCTAACTGATTTGCAATTGCTCAGGCAAAACTCGAATTTCTGTTCTCTGTTTCGAAAGTATATAGATGATAAATTAAATATAGTCTTACTGATAAAATGTATGTTTGCATATGTGTCGAACGGCGCGATTTACTTCACTTATCTTCGTGTATATTTTCGCGTAGTTATCTTCGTTTAATAATTCATCCATCGCAATGCTTCTTTTAATCACTGGTATACGAATTGCAGGACTTTTTCAATTGTTATTTTTTCGTCGAATCGCAACAAAAATATTACTGATGATCAGTCGAAGGTTGAACAATTATCTTCGTTCTTCATTCTTCTGTTTATGTCTTCTGCAGTTATTAAGCAATTCGTCACGGTGTTTTTTCATTTACACATCCACGTACAAGCATTTTGATATACACGTGAACCCTGTGTACTCATTGTTTCTTGAAAGAACTTTAGCAATTCGATCGTATGTGAGTATTATTCCATGCTTACTGCTGTTCTTATTGTTATCTGTGAATCATTAGCACTTGTGAGATTTTATGATGCAACGTTCGCGGATGATAAATATGGATGATTCTTTGGTTTCTTCGTTCGTACGCTGATAATTCACAGATTTCGGCAGGTCGTTTGATCTTCTTTAGAAAAGCAAGATGTTTGGCGTATGCGGTGAGTATTGGTAAAAGTGATGAGAAATACGTAGTACCGCAAACATCAGGTTTTTAGCTTCCAAATACATCCTTGATCGTTCATTGTCACGATGTAAGAACCGGAAAATGTCAATTTCCAAAGATTACGGTTGACAGATATTTAACGATCTCCAATTCTATTTTCTGAAGTGTCACAGATGTCCTCTGGGTCGCTTCCTTAATTTCGGTTGACAGTTGTTTTATGATCTTCAAATCTATTTTTCTTATTGTGTCATTGATGTATTCTAGGTAGCTTGCTTAAATATTTTACGTAAGTTTCTTTTGCCAGTCAAAGAGATCGACGGTATTTCTTCTCAAGTGCGATGGGCATATGCACGTTCGATAACGTTCTTCCCACAGAAGAATGTGTATGAAGCATATTGCGTCGTAATAAAGTAAACCATCCGATGTTGCTGGTTCATATTCGAAAAAAATGGTTAATGACGGAAATGAATCTTTTTAGAACTTTGTCATATGGAAAATAAGAAGGATTATTAAGGACTAATTCACTGCCGAAAATATAGTGTTTCTGACCAAAAGCTTTTCTGATAACTATTTATTTTATCATCCCATTATCGTTGGAAATACGCTCTTAAACGTTTCTTTGCTATCCACCAGGCAAAGTGGTGCTTGAGTATCGTTGAACATCATCTTTTATTTCTATTTTCCGTCAACAAATTCCTCTTGCTGTATTTAGTTATTATTGTCCATTAACATTATTTTTCTCTTTCAGCGTAACCGATCATCAATTTTATCCTCATACAGCTTCTTCTTTTTCAGCATTTCGAATTTTCCTTCTTCAGCATTTCGTATTTTCCTTCTTCAATGTTCCGAATTCTTCTTCAGCATTCCAATTTCTTCTCGTTTGGCATTCGGAATTTCCTATCTTCAGCATTCCAAATTTCGATTCTTCAGAGTTCTGAAATTTCCTTCTCCGGCATCTCGAATTTGCATTTTTTCGTACTTTGAGCAGTCCGAACTTTGCTGCTCCGTGTTCCCGCAACTTGCCGGAAGTCCGCAGAATCGTCCGCAGAATGATCCGCACACGCGCCTAATTGACCAGCATCGACGCAGCGTCGTTGTCGCTTCCGCAGTGACGCCCCTCAAACTCTCGCACCGGTTTTCTTCGCGAACGCAACCGTTCCCTATCACAAATCGTCACTAACGTCACTCTT
Organism: Cryptocheilus praepositus; assembly: GCA_033815515.1. Lineage (NCBI taxonomy): Eukaryota > Metazoa > Arthropoda > Insecta > Hymenoptera > Pompilidae > Cryptocheilus > Cryptocheilus praepositus. Next base: position 1,270,785 of record JAWWQZ010000119.1, on the reverse strand, counting down.
AATTTCCGCCCAGGCCGTTTCGTTGAACGTCAGCTCGCGACGTCCCTGTCCTCTGCGCTCGCCCTTGTGCTTCCAGGGATGAAGATCAGCTTCGCGTTACGTGTTCCTTGGCTGGCCGTACGCGAAGCTGACCTCGCGTCAGGGATAGTCCGGGTGCATGAGGTTGTACATAATGGCGAATATCGTACAGGCCGCGTAGACGCCGAGCGCCACCCACCATAGAAGCTGCTCGTGCAGCCTCTGCTCGAAGTTCTTCAGGACCAGGAGTCCGATGGTGAGGCCGGCGAGGGCGCCGGTCAGGTGAGCCACGTAGGACACTGGGGGTCCCATCTGTTCGGCGGCGTACCGATCGTAGATCGCGAACCCGACGTCTGCGCTGGCTGAAACAGAAAGTGGGGGTGCTGATTAGCTCATCGTGCCATTCACTAACGACCGACTATGTTTGGGATATCGCGCAGGAATTGTGTATGTGCCAATTTGTAACTATTTATAACTGAAAAATACTGAATGTGTTGTTAAGAAACCTTTGGTTTTAAAGCAGTGTCATTTTATTGTCATTTAGAATTGTCATAATATTATCTGATATTTATTTTATGTAATATAACCGTTGACCAGTGAAAAGCCGATTAATCGGCTACCGGTAAATAGCAGTTGGAACCGAAAAGTCGATTAATCGGCTAGCGGTCGTTAAAGTGTTAACACGTTGAGTGCCACGTCAGTCATCGGCGACTGACACTGAACTTTCCGTTCAGGCCGCATCAGTCACCGGTTATCGTTAATAAATGCTTTCGTTATCACCATGTCTTCTTGCAAACACATGACAACTTCTTCGTCAGCCATATCCCTGTGACATGGCGTTTCGCGTAAACAGAAGCACATTCTGGTGTACACACAGGAGCCGCAATTAGTACGACAGAGCACCCTCGCAATAATAATAAAAAGGCAATGCGTCGCGACTGCACTTCGCAGCTGCACATAAATGCAGGCGCGCACATAAATGCATAAGAGCGACACCCCGAGCTCGCCCAGCTAATGCAACATCTGCGTGTTTCGGTAAATCGAGTTCGCCGACGTAAAGTTGCATTTGAGTTGGCGACGGTTTCAGATACGGGAGTGTGAAGCGTATCTTCCATTTCCTTCGTCCGCTTGATCGCGGCCGGACGCCTTGCAGGTGAAAGAGTTAACGCTGATCGCAACGTCGGGATGCCAATTTTCCTCGCCGCCTTCCTTTTTCCCATCCGAGAATTTCCGGCGAATCACTTATCTTTTAATTAAAACTTCCCGCGCGACACTTCACTTTGTTCCCCTGATTTTCATTGACTGGGCATTTTCCCTGCTGCTGTTTATTCGACTCGCCGCCGGACTACTATTTTTACGGACCTTTTATTCCTTCCTCGTTAATTTCAGTTTGCCCAGTACTTTTGTCGGTCGGATATTAGCATCGTGCGTTCTTTCGATCTGAGTTCTGATGTTCTCAGTTTTGTTCAATGCGACCTCATCACTCATTTCGTCTTTTATTTTATTAAATGGCACTCAGAAAGCACTTTCTCATTTATTTTAGTTTGCCGAGTACTTTTGACGGTCGGATATTAGCATCGTGCGTTTTTTTTTAATATAACTACTGATCTATGTTAAGCTACTGTTTAACACTTTGACTGCCAAGCGTATTTTACTATATTAGAACGGCGATGCTATGAAATACTACAGCGTTCGACTGAATTATGTAAAATGTAAATAATGTGCAGGTATTGCAGACCAAAGGATCGAATCACTATTCTAATAACAACTGCATTTATAAAATAATAATTGCTACCCATTGCGAATATTTTAGATCAGTAATATTTCTTGCGTCGGTCACCGGTGACCATCATGGCAGTCAAAGTGTTAATGCAAACTGTCCAAACTGTTCAATAGAAAATAGCTTCGAGAAATGCAAGGTCTTGCTCAATATCAAGGTATTTCACCCTACGTACCAAATCATACCGCGTTTTACATTCAAGGCTTTCGCTCGCTTGAATTACGTATTGCCACATATCATGTAAACGTTTTTCGCGCAGGCAGCCGAAAATGCACTAACGTTGAGGTGTCGGTACCGGTAGTAATTTCCCACGTTGCCGAATTTAAGTGACGCGAACGTGACACTTCGCTATCGGACCACCTGCGTATCGGGTCACAATTTATAAAATTACCGTCGCGGGAGCATGATAAACTTTCCGGTACACTTGGTAGCGTTTCGGTTTGCGTGCCAACTGCCTTCATGCGCGGCCAGAAAAAGTTCGCGCGCGCTGTAATCGAAATCGATTAGGTCAATAGCAGGTCCTGGCGTTCGCGAAAATATTAGCGTAGTTTGTAACGTCGACGTTCACAAAGTCAGTTATCTTTTAATTAAAACCGCCGGATCACGACTGCTGTTTTTCTTTCGAATAACCGAGATGGTAAATGCAGTGGAGAGCGAATCAGCGAGAAAAGAGAAGAAAGGGGGAATCGAACCTGGACTGATAGTGAACAGGCTTCGTTCCTGTGGATTTAGGTGCAACTTTGTTGTGCGTCACTTTGGTCATGTTTAAATGTAGGTGTGTCGTGTAAAGCGAAGCGCAAAGGATTGGCCTATAGTTTGTTAATTAAAGCACAAGCATTAATGAAACTGAAGTATCTTGCGGTTATGCCTACAGCAATGTCAAATTTGTAAAAGTCAAGAAGGTGGTTTTTATGTCAAACAACAAGAAATTCCAGTTTTTCGCATAGAATATCTTGCGTATTAAGGGAAGTTGGTGAGTATTTATTATAATTCGAAAAATTTGTAATTATAGTGATAAATTGCAATTCTATTTCAGTCAATAAAAATACAGTATTAACGTTATCATGCAATGTTACATAATACTCCGTTTACTACATAATATATAATGTTATATCAAGCAAGGTATTAGCCTTTGCGCAACATGTCAGAAATTTTCAGACGATTCCAAGATCACGGCAATTACGTACTATCATAATTGTGGTATAATCACTGACCCCAGGAACAGAAGGAGGTATCTGCATCGTTTCGCCTGGTTGTTTAACCATTAACGGTGGTTAGAGTGCAACCTCGATCGCGTTGCGAAGTTCACGCAACAGATTTGTGTCACAGCCAAAGTGGATAATGCGAGTGCAATGGTGTGCAAGCACCACGCAGTGCAACAGTTGCAAATCCGCGATCGTTACGGATGCAACGGCACTTTCATAATACACCTCTGCTGATCATTTAGAACACTTTTAACCGTTTGCGGACGATTAAGGCGTATATGTGCGGCCAGCTTGAACAACGCAGTGGATAGATACATGTATTTGCTCGGTGCAAACGATCAATGCGAGGCAAATATTAAATGACTGCGATCTGTACCTGCAAAATCACGGGAAGTCTACTCTTCCGTATTTTTTCACGAAGGGCCAAAAATACGCGGAAAACTTCCAATTTTTTTTCTCTTTCGCTCTAATACCATTCGATAGAGGGTCATTTGCACTGAAGATAGACCACTTTGCGCGTGCTGAACTCTTCATAGTTTTTTCAAAATTTCTGATCGCGATTAGTCCCACGTAGAAGTGCGTCCAAAGAGCTTTAAGAAAACCTATATTAGTTATAGGTTTCGTCCATTAGTTTGTACGCAACAGCGGCGTGAAGAAATCGCGAAAATCTTAAGGTATACCCCTTGCAATTTTTGCGAAAAAATGATGGTTTTCAGATTTGATCGCGCTTTTAGTATACCGAAGGGGGTTGAAAATGACTCGGAAAAATGCAAGGCGCACCCCGAAATTCGAAATAGCTTTGGAGATATGGCTAAAAATAGATGCAAAGTGATTGGAAATTATGCAGAAATCAAAATATATGTGTATGTAGATTTGTCTGTTAATAATTTTAATAATGAGGCGTTCATCCTCCAACCTCTTCATCTTTCGATTGCGTTCTCATGAGTGGCTAAATTTTTTTAACAGCAGAAGTGTGTCAGAACTTGCACTCATCTGAAACGTACTGCATCGGCAAATGAATTTTAAGTCTCTAACAAACGTTACCGCTGCAACGCATACTCCAATTCTATTCATTCATATCACTATGCATTTATGTATAGATGTATCCTTGCATAAATATTTATGTTAATACACTTCTGTTTGCACGAATGAGGGTAACCATGGATCAATGTAAACGTACAGTTGCACAAATGAATTCATTCAACAGTCTTGAATTAGCTGACCTGCGTTTACATAATTTTACATCCGTATCTGTGCCGACGCGGATTAATTTACGCATTTATATCGTAACGAAGGTACCATCGACACATCCTTGTGTTTCCGGATATTTGCATCTTCGCGTGCCTTCTTTCGCAGGCGAACTTTTTAATAGACGTTGCGCATAGATTTGCTTACCGATTACGAAGATGCCGATGAGCCGGACGATCCCGAATTCCATGTTGTTGTAGTTGAGGAGAACGTTTGCTAAATGAGCGGCTAGAAGTGCGTAAACACCACCGCTGGCTCCCACTAGATAGACGTCTGTGTCGAATACTGATGTGCCGAGGGAACCTAGAAACACAACAAGTCTGGTTCGTCAGCGTGTAAAAACTATTTGTTATTATTTTGCTCTTATTCAAATATATGCTATTATTCGGATGATTATTCAATGCTAGTTTTATGGAGAAATATGTAGATATACATTATTCGCCGAAATATGCAGATGTACAACGTAAAGAATTTGAAAATTTGAAAGTTGAGAAAATGGATTTGGACATATATTTCGTAACATTCCTTCAATACGTATCAGAAAAAGTTGCTACAAAATAACAGTGACACGTCCGAATAGTATGAATTAATTGTAATTTAATGTTAGCGTAAAATTCTCAAAGAAAGAGGTCCGCTTTCGTACCATCGACGTTCTTTGTCTTCAATGTTTGGTAATATTACGATTTTTCGCTGGCGATATCGGAAAGTCGGAATTATGATCCACGTGTATTGACAAACCGGGGACTCGAATGCTGAGTAAAGAAAAATAGCGTCCCGTTTACACTGAGGTCTCTACGTAACGTGATACGTGCACTTTTCATTCGAGAGTTTTCATGTTCTTGATACATATGTATCTACTATGTGCTGCGTGATGCAGCGGTGCCGTGCGTAGAAAAAACATTCTCTTGAGCGAAAACTGTTGTTAAAAGCGAAAGCCATGGTAACCGAGTCTGCATTTGAGATCGATGCGTAGTGGCACTTGAGCGGATGACAAAGAATAGGGATTTTTGTAAAATGCCCGGAAATTGGTTGGCAAATGAAATTGGAATATAGACTGGCTGCGTCAGATTGAGTTATGCGAAATATATACGCAACAATTTAGGTGGTTCTAGGTGCAGCTAGCGTTAGTTCTCCACCGTATATTTGCGAGTTTGCAAAACCCGTACTTAACAAACATCAATGACTAGAAAATATCGCTATTGCATTCTACTGAACTATCCGCTACTTTTTGCATTTTTGCATTTTAACAAGAAAATCACGTTTTCCGTTTCTGGTAAAAGTCACGTCTGTCTGGAAAATAGAAATGCTGCTAATAGCGCATATGTGAAGAATACTAAATACAATACTAAATACAATGTGGCGCATTTTTTAATGGCATAAATAAGTGTGTGCGTTTATTTCATTAATGATATCGAGAGCAAAGTGTCGGTCAATTATGGAGTACTTGAAAAATCAATCATTTCCAATAGAACCGTGTATAATGGGTTATGAAAGGCAGCGGAATCGAAATTAGAAGGCAGCCACTTGTCCATGGGACATAGCGAGCAAAATGGCGGTTCAATGTTTTGTTCTCATGTAAATTATCCTTACAGAATGGCACAAGATTCTACACTCAGTCGCATAAAATTCTTGCGGTACCGTGATCTTCGTTGTTCGTGAAATAATGTTATAGTTATAGCACTATAGTATAATTATACTTCGTGGCTATAATACAAGTAAGGGTTGCTTAGAGAATTGTGCACGTAAAGCACTGAAATAAAAATTAGAAGTTTCATTCTTGTGTAAATTACATATACAGAATATCATCAGATTCCCAATGCAGAAAAAATATTATATAATTGTTTTCTAATAATATTATATTGTTTTCTACAGAATTGTACACGAAAATCTCCGACAATGAAATCTGAAGCCTTATGGAAAGAAACGATACTTGCGATAACAAGAAAAATGGCATTTATTTTGAACCGATTGTAGGGCTGCCAGAAAGAAAAGATAGGCAGCCCGTAGCACGCGAGAAGCGTAAAACGGGAAACAATGGAAAATTGAGAGACATTCGGGAGAAAGTGCAGGGTCCAGGTTTGCTTAGAGAACGTATACAAAATATCTCTGCGTATACGCATTCCATTCGGTCGTTTTAATATCTTTTTGGCGGGGCAAACGCTGGCGGCGGCGTTTTTACGCTGAAAATATGAAACCAACGAGACCGTGAGAGAGTGGCTCAGTCGGTGACCGTGTAGCTTGCTCGGCGCGACACGCTTCCATTGTCGTCTGTAATAAATGTGCGAACGAAGTGTATCGATGCCACTGCGAAACGCATTCGAATTCCGCCTAATTGAACTATGGCGCACTCTTCTGCGGTCAGATGTTTCTTGCGGGGTTCCATTACTTATCAAATATATCTAACAAAACGTTATTTTATTGCGGCGCTAAGAAATCTAAGTCAATGCTGTGTTTGGTTCGGGGTTAGTGCAATCAGTTCGTGGATTGTTTCGAGTATAATACGTGAAGCGGGCAATTTTATTTGGCATGCCCAAATACGGGAAGAAAATACATTTTTGTATAAATGAAAGGCAACGAGCAGGAAATGTTACTTTCCCTTCAAAAGATCTTCTTGTATTGTACGATTTGTGAAGTAGCAACTCTTGAAATTGACACTACCGCTAACACGAGGTTGGTGCAAACAGTTCGTGGATCGTTTCGATTATAATACGTGAAGCGGGCAATTTTATTTGGCATGCTCAAATATGGGAAGGAAATACATTTTTGTATAAACGAAAGGCAACGAGCAGGAAATGTTACTTTTCCTTCAAAAGATCTTTTTGTATTGTACGATTTGTGAAATTTACACTACTGCTAGCACGAGGTATACGATACTATCCGGAAAAATATCTAGGCATATGATACACAGAATTGCAAAATTAGAAGTCTGGGAGGAAGTATCTTTGGATACGTATTCGTGTCACGTTGTTAATTAAACATTATTTCCGGGCCGGTGTTGATCAAATTAGTTTGTATTGAATACGGTAGCGCTGGTGGATTGTTTATAGTTTAATACGTTAAGGGCAGAGGCAATTTTATGGGGCGCGCGTAAATACAGGAAGTGCATTTGTGTACAAATGAAAAGCAACGAGCAGGAAACCTCATTTTTACTGCAAATATATCAATGAAAAAAATATAAAAAAATGTTTTGATATTGTATGATTTATGGAACAGCGTCTCTCAATATGACACTAGTTTTAAACGGTAAGTTTAATGTCAGTTTCCTAGGACCAACAGTATTTAATACTAGATTTATGCAAACATAAGTAGGTATACGACATACAGAATTTGAAAAGTTTGATGGGAAAATGTATTTGGATACATATCTATTTAATCAAGATTCTTATCTTTCGGAAGCCACTACTAAAGGTCAGTAGCTAAATTTTTTTTTAGAAATTTCAATTTTCTGTCTGGTATTAACACCCGCCGAGGCAATATCGTGCACGTAAAAATGCACAAGTTTCTCCCGTACGATTCTCCTCAATATTTAGAATCAAACGTGTATAACATTTGGGTCGCCATACGATTTCCAATTATCAAACTTACACCTCCGAGCACGAAATGAAAAACAATTGGAAGCAGTATATATTACTTTAAGCTAAAATATGTTTGTGCGAAATGTTTTTGCGTCTTTTCTACAATATGTTAATATGTTAATAGAAATAAATTCTAATGACGTACTTTCCAACTAGGAATTTTACGCCTCTAAACACGAAATGACAAAGAGTTGAAAGCAGTACACATCATAATGATATAATTTCAAATTGGGAAATTTGCGCGACCGATGAGGAAGGGACAAACGATTGATGCCGGTGGAAAATATTTTTGCGTTCGGCGAAAGTCAATGAATACGCCTTTTAATTATCCACCGAGTGGCAATCGGCGACGGGGCATCAATGTTCGCGACTGCGTCTGTTCGCGTATCATGCGTGCGACATTCAATATGCGCCCCGCTGAAATAAAGTCAAGTATTTGAACGCGCCGCTGCGAAACGTTACGTTCCGCGTAATTGCTATAGCCCGACGACAATGAAAACAATTACGGTACTCACGAGAAGTTGCCCGATGGAGATTTTGCAGCGTACAAGAATGTGCTCGCATGATAACAATGTTGCCGTACAAAGGAATAAGCGCCTGTAAACGGGAGTGCAGGAATTACGATGCAAATTACTGAAGCTGCGCGGGGGTAGAGGCGGGAAAAAAAGAAAGGAAGTGGGAAAATAAGAAAATGGCAGACGGAGAAGAATGCGAAGGTGGAGGCTTCCGTCGCTGCGACGTTAATTATTGGCCACTAATAGGCGCTTTTCAGGGCTTGACGTGACGGCGACTAGTTTCTGCTACGCTCGACTGACAATGAGACTGATATGTGTGCGTATACACGCAAAGAGAATACTGAGTATGTGGGTTACTTGTAAATTCCCTTTTTAAATTATCCTTACATTGCATTAAAGTGTCTTTGTTAATTTTTCGATGGTGTGACGGTCTCTTTTGAAGATGCAATAATGCGGAATTGATAAAAAGTACAGAAAGCAAAAAATAAAAATGCAATTTATCATATGATATTAGAAATCATGAAATAAATGACAAGTGGGAAAATATATGCAATGATAATAAAACGTTATATTAAAGAACATTATATTAAAGATAGAAACCATTCAGCTTACGCTGAACTAAATTCAACTGGTCGCAACAATTTTATTGAAATGAAATTACAAAAATATAATTATAAAATTCCAGAAGGTCTGTTGTCCAATAATTTGATTTAAGTGTTGCGACTGATAATTTAAGTTTGCAAGACGCGAAGGAAATTAACCCTAAAGAAATTTCCTGCGTAGCAATAAAGACAATAAAAAAGATTTCTTAAATGCCAGCATTTATTCGCAAACGATCAAATAATCGGTGTACGTCGAGCGAAAATTGCCGCAGCGCTACTTAAAAATGCAACGTTCGCGACTTTTGCACGGGGAAACGCGATGCAAAGTTGTTGGCAAAATGACGCGCGCGCTTTATCGTTAATTAATTTTATCTTTGCGTATATACCGCCTCCCTCATTTCGCTCGCTTTCCCTTTTGCCCCGCCCCCGCACTCTCCGCTTTCCCGAGATCTCCAATTCTCTCCTCGTTGACCCACGCCTCGGCCGAAATTCTCGCTTTATTATTCATGCGCCCTATTTTGCAACGTTTTACTTTCATGATTATTAATAACCCAGGATCTGCGTCTAATCGAATTTATGCAAATAGCAATTAGGTGTACAGCGATGTGCAGCAACGTGCGCATACTTGTGGCCTGCGGATAAGCGCGTATGCACGCGTCTGTCGACGCACGTCTACTTCTACTGCATTGGCGCACCGAATAGATGACGCGTGAAACTTCGAAAAAATCCACACGAAAAATGCTTACTGAGCGGGCTGCGACGGAATTTTTAAAATCACCGCGCCACTCACTTTTTAACACTAGAACTACCGACAATTCAGCAAACCTACTTCTACTAAAACCAGTCAAAATGACTGGTCTTAAAAAAATACTTAATAATAGAATATTTTTAAATTTGTCGCTTCATTTCTTTCTTACAAAAGGAAATCCATGTTTTATGTAATACATTTTTGGTATTATTAACTTATTTAATGAGTTAGGATTATCCCTTACGCATTAGTAAACACAATGCTGCTCGCGCATGGTTCCGTCTGCAGCAATTTCATTTTATGATTCTAGTAAAATACTTTCATTAGAATCTTCAGAACTTGAAAACACTCGAACACGTCTACTTTTACGTAAATTCGAATAATTTTCACATTCGCTTTTTGAAGATTTCTGAACATATTATTACATATACACAGATAATTGGGTGATTTCCATAGTAAACATGTTTTTTTTTATTAAAAATGAACAATATAAAGAAAAAAAAGTGGGGACCGTGTTTGAAAAAAATCGTCGTCTCGCATGGGTTAACGCGAATTTATGCCGAGTCCTCAAAGAAATGTTAATATCGAGAGGCGGTTTTGTTAGGAGTTTTTTGGTTGCGTTTATATAAATTATATTTGTATATTTATCGCTGGAGTATGGAAAGTTTTACGAATTTGTTAGATTGTTAATTATTGCAGTACTTGATAGATTAGAGGAAGGAGTTGTTGCATGACTTTCTCGAAGCAGTGATAAGCAGGAGCATTAAACTGCCGGCGGATTCTTACCTGCAAGGACTCCGGCCATATAAACTGCAGCGATCCTGAGGCTTCCGTGAACCATCTCTAGAGGAAGTCCCACGACTACTTGTACTCCCAGGTTAAACAATAAGTGAAGCCATCTGGAATACAAGGCAAATGTTTCTTAAGAAGGCGAACAATTGTTCCGAGCGAATCTGAGATTTTGTCCAATACGAAAACGATACGTGGTGGGCCTTGTGAAAAATGACAACTAACTATAAGATTTAAGATAAATATTTCGTTGTGTCATGTTTGGTTGTGTGGGTGAATCTTTAAGACCTATTTTCTATAATATTGCAATATACAAATATTATGTTACCGCGTGTTATGAGAAATTAAAAGAAATAAGTAGTAAAAGCATACGTATGCAGACGCGAACTAGTGAAATATGTTTTCCTTACATATTTCCCACAATATCATAATATGCAAAGCGCTCACTGAAAGTGGTTGCTTACATTTTACTTCAAAGAAATAGACGCTTTCAAAATGCGTCTATTGATTAAGAAATGCGAAGGTAACAGCGACAAGGAAAATACACCGAAAGGTAAGAGACGGAACCTGTTGCTCGCCAATTTAATACTGATAATAACTATCAGCCGCTGCAAAAAAATTAGTATGCCGTACGCGAAGCAGGTCAAGTCTAATAAGGGAATTATTATAGTGCCTCCGAACGAACGATGCTAATATTATTAAGCGAGGAGAATAAGTCGACGGAGCTTGATTCATGAAATTTCAAGAAGCGAAGGCAGATTTTAAATTAAACACGTTTTTCGTTGACAAGCAGAACTGATTTTCCAACGATTTTAAGCATAGCATCTTGTTATGAGAAAATATATACGTGTGGTATTATTTAAATAATTACACTAATAATTGCTACACACATATATAACGTAACAGGGTGTAATATACTTAATAATTACTGCATAATAATACAGAATAGCCTCTAATCATAATATAGAAAGAATATTTAGTTCGGATTTTTTTTTTAACGCCATGTAATTTTATTTATTAAATTGTGTTCACATGATCGATTAATGGCATGTCGAAATGCAAAAGGTAATATAGATGCGCATTGTCACAACGCTTTGTCAATTGACACTGCATTTAATAAAACCGTCATCAGTTGCGAGCCAAGTTGGGAATATTTACGTGACAGCATGTTATTGAGCAGACTTTAATTAATACGCGAGAGATGACAGTACCGTCGCAGGAAATATTTTCGCAAAAATCTTATTAATTGAGGAAATGCACAGCCGGCTGAGTTTTCCAATCAAATATACCCTGACTATTTACACGTTTTTATTAAAATCTCTCCAATTCACATGGCATTTCCGTTATCGCCCATATCCTACGTCTGCCGGCATTCAAATATTTCGCCTTAAAGCTCAGTCCCGTCAATGCGCCGCCTCGTCGTTTTCGAACATTTTTAATTAAACATCGAAATTGTCCGTTAATGAAGAGAATTGAACTCGCGGATGCCACGAAATCGAAATAAAAATATCCGAGGATCGATTCTGTTGTATTTTACTCGCCCTGGTTGTTAGCATTAGATCCTCAGGATCTGTCAAACTGTTACTCTCGCGTTAACACTCCTTCGTTATCAAATTGGAACTGTTATTATACATTTAATTATTTAATGTCATTAATAGTTGTTAGAAACTAATATTAGTGGTCTCTGCGAATTTCAACGGTTTGGAATTTTAGCGGAAAATCTGCAGAAATGATTACTATTATTTTCTGGCAATTTTCACGCGTATTTACAGTTATCACTAGATTTAAAGGAGCCGTAAATTTGGCGGATTTCGGATTTCACGAACAAAATTGCGGAGACAATTACTATTGTTTTTCACGGTGGTTTACTGACTTTTATTAATGGAATATGCATTGAATACGCATATCCTATCCAAAATCGTTTCTGTCTCAAGCTTTATATTTAAAAATGTTGTATCTATCTATCTATCTACATATTACTTCAGCTAATGTCGTATACCTACATATTTTTCCGTAAATCTGGTGCTAAAGAAACGCGGCACGCGTTGAACTTGACGTGAGAGGTTAGGAAATGGCCAATTTACATCGATTACGTGCGTAAGCGACGCCGCACTATTTACAGTGCGGTCAAACAGTCTGGATTGTTGCGGACTCGCAGAAAATGCCTTAACCTGTCTTCTGATGACGCGATCTACCTATTGAAATACCGAGTTCGAATCTTCTACATAATCAACACATTTGATAATCAATTCGTTTCTTCGCCGAATTACTGTCCATCATTTTATTTACACAGTCATTTTGTAACTGAGACCGTCATATTTGAGCCGTTTATTTTGAAAGTGGCCTAACTCCGTTTTTCAACATTTTCCGGTTACCATGGTTACGTGTACAAATTCATGTTATTTATCAGTAAATGTTATTTACCTCGATTTGAAGATAAATGGAGTTAGGCCACTTTCAAAATAAACGACTCATTTATCAGTTTAAAAATTACTTTCATTCTTCAAACCGCTACGAATCCAAATTCTCGCAACATAAATGAAAACGCTGTAATGAAAAATGAATGAAAATAGGAAATTCATATTTTTGAACCCTAGTTAAAGTAGGGATGCGAAAGAGGCAAGAAAATCAGTCCCGCAGCGGTCGAATACACTTGTCAACTGTATAAATGAAATGAATTTTCAGAATTAAAGAGTCTTGCAAATGAATTGGAAGTTCTAGCAATCAGTTGAAAAAACTGTCACCCGTTCGACGTGTCAAGAGTCGCAGGGTTTGGTCGAAATAAAAATCGCCGAGATCATTACGTAATGCCGCGCGGTCGCGCGGAACAAAACTGGCGACCGACAAAGGTGATAATGAGACCCTGAATAATGAAGCCCGCAATTAGAGAATGTTGTAACGCAAAAGATTTCGCCCGGAATCCGGGTAAAAAGTTTGAACGGCGATGCGAAGGGGAGGGAACGTTTTAATCGAAGAAACACGCGTGGACTGCGAGCTATGAAACGGCATTCGGTTACATTCTACGCGAAATTAATGAGATTAATGGTGGCGCGATGCGAAAAGAATGAAGCGCGCGTTTTCATATCGGAAGTGATTTCGCGCGAAACAATTTATTAGCGAGATGCGCGCGCGAGCTTTTTCCCGGCGCAGTTTTACATTCGGGGAAAATTGCATTAGCGAGTTCCAAATTTTTCGGCTTTTTTTTTGCCGAATTTATGGGGAAAATAAAGTGGACGCCGTTTGTTTTGAAAAGATCAATGAAAGCTGGGAAGTAAATGCTTTCCCATTTGCTTCAAAAAGGGACGATGGTAAAATAAGGTGACGTTGCGCGTACTGGACAAAACATCTGTTTTGTGTTTTGTGTTTTTCTTGTGTAAATCGAATATTGCAGGTAATGCGCTTGTGCGCATCTGCGATAGTAAGGTAGTGTGTACTTTCGAAACAAAGCTTTCATTTGTAACACGTGTAATGTTAACATAGTACGCACTTTTCAAGCAAACGCTTCTATCTATTAGCTTGTCATACGGCTGTAATATTAATACGATATGCAATTTCAAGAAAATGTTTTAGTTATTCACTCAGTTTTTAGTTATTTCAATTATTTTAGTTATTACTCACTTTCTAGCAAATATTTATACGATATGCAATTCCGAGCGAAAAGTTTTATGTACGAATTTTCCATTCGCACACCTGCGATATTAACGTATTACCCACTTTCTAGCAAAAGATTTGATACATTAACTCATCGATAGACTCGCGATATTAGTAGAATATACATTTTCAAATGACAGGTCTTTATCAATTTTCCATTCGTACACCTGCGATATCAACATATCAGTTTGATGCAGGCGTCTCGTGTTTCATATTTATCTTTGCACTTCGCACGCATTCTCAGCTAGCATCTTCCATCAAAAAGCCGAGTGGCACCAAAAATTCTCGCATCTCCTTGGTCGAATGGGGTATCGAAAGAAGGAGTAAAATTGAGCGACAATGGTCGCATTCCAGTGACGCCGTGGTCCTTCCTCGATTTGGTGCGGCAATGACAGATAATTGGATACCAATTAGACGGGTTCTCTCGCCTGTCGTTGTCGTCTACAAGCTAGACCGGATATTCCGGGCTTCCGCGAGGCAAGGCGATCGTATTCTCGATTTCCATCTGATTCATCTTCCAACTACAATGGCCCTTTTGTCAAAGCGGCCGGCTGACGATAAAGACGAGAGATGCGCAATCTATTTCGCCGCTCGCATAGCCGCGATTGTTATACACGACTGTGCCGAACATCTCAAAGGACGCGTACTTGTCGCTGACTGTGTACATTTGCATGCCGCGTCGAGATTTGCGGCTCCTCGCTGTTTATCGGAGGATCGATCGTGTGGCGAGGGCACGCATTGTCGAGGAGTCGGGGATCTCGCCTTTTTACTCCTCAAATTAAGGCGCGGCTGGAGGAGAGTACTCACTGTGTAGATGCAGTTCACGTCGGATATCGGCGGAATTACTTCTTTTGTCATTACTCATTTTGGGTACAATTTCTGTTTAACACTTAGCCGACCGATCGGGGGGATCTCCCCATTTTAACACTTTGACTGCCATGATGGTCACCGCTGACCAACGCAAAATATTTTACTGAAGATCCAAAATATTCGCAATGGGTAGCAATTATTATTTTAAAAATGCAGTTGTTATTAGAATAGTGATGCTACCCTTTGGTCTCCAATGCATGCACATTATTTACATTCTGCATAATTCAGTCAAACGCTGTAGTATTTCATAGCATCGCCGTTGTAATATAGTAAAATACTTAAATATAGAATAATACTAATATTATTATATATTATTATATTACTAATATTATATAATATTATTATATATTACTAAATACTATTATATAGAAAATCACTTAAAAAGTTACAGAATCGGTTGGGACTAAATAAAGTTATAGCGGTATGAGATATGACAAGTAAATATTAAAAAATTCACAATCCACTGGTATGCTGTGCACAATACCATACTGTCGAAAAATATTAAAATGCATTACCATTTTTTTATTTCACGTTTGAGTCGTACTATTTAGTTTTAGTCATCTTTAATGTTCTTCATTTTCCATCTTTATTACTTATACTTTTGGAACAACCTACAAAAAATGATTGTTATATACTTTTAATTTCATGTTTTGTATAAAATATATTTGAAATCGTTAAACGAAATTGTTAGCGCAAGATGTAATTGACCATTTAAATAACTTTCGGACTTATTTGATTTAAAATAGTGAATATCAGTCCGCGTTACTTGCGAAAAATGCGTTGTGGAAACTGTACTCATGGACCGTTTCATTGTAATTTATTCAGATTATTAAGGTGTATCAAACCCTTTCTCGTTAGGAGTGCTGATGCTAGGATTTTGATACTGTAACTTTTGTCGTTTGTTGTGGACATTGTATTGTAGCTCATTTAAATGAATAAGGATTATGAAGCCTTTTTAGGGGGAAATGCTGACGCTAGAACTTTATTACTGTAATAGAACATGTCTCTTCTCCGATATAATTACTGTCCGTAAACCTGAATCTTTGAAAATTCGTTTCTTTAAAAAGTACGTATAACGTAAAATTTCAAACTTATCAACAGTAATTATGTTAATTACTATTGTATTTTCCGCACTTACACTACTTCATTATATCACTTGCATTCATTTACAAATTATGTGCAAAGTGCAGAGAATCAAAGATTGATTGACTTATATGTGGTATTATAGGAACTCGAACGTATATCAGTATCCGATGTCGGCAGTAGTTTTAATTAAATTATACTTTCAATCGGGTCCTGTGGAGAAACATTTCTTTGAGTTATTAGACGCGCCGTGGAAAGCGCTGTGGAATGCTTTGATGCTGGTTAATTGCAAAGTTACTTTTAATTACCACTGAACAAGGTCATTAACACAGAAACGTTTAACAGAAAATTGCGATAGTCTATCGTGTTGCCTTAGATTGTTCGCTCCGTAGTCATTTTAAGATCGCTTCGACAGATTTTAGCTACCGTTATTATATCAAACTTAAAAAATCTTGTAAAAACGGCAACTAACAATAGCATGCACAAAATAACATTTTATATAATTGTAGCTCACTGCTTTAATTGAATTACACAGAATATATTTAACTAAAAACATGCAATAATTTTAAAAATGTTTAATATTTTTCGATCAATAATTGACGAGTATTCAACGGATTTGTCTGTTAACATTGACAACGCGGATAAATTAATGTATTAACGAACGTTGCTAATGGGATGGTAAACCGATCATTTATTTCATATCTAATGACAACCGTTTCTTCTCAGCGTTACGTAAACAATACCTTTCTAATGAGCACGCTCTTCAAATGGTATCGGTTAAATGAAATCAGACTACGAACCAGGTCCACGAATGCTTATAACATTGTCACTTAATTGGACACTAATTAGTTGAAGTGATTGGCAACGTCTCTGACACTTTGCGATCGATTATCGAGACTGTACCCGTTCGATGAATGCATCTGTCATTCGTCTTTAATAAGTATCTCACCCAAATTCAATCAAATTTGGAATTATTACGTTATTGCTATCTATTATTCAGAAGAGTTAAATATTTTCACACCGATCAATTTCCACCAATACTTCGTGAAATTGTGGCACAGAAATTTAGAAGTTTAGTGAAATGGAAGAGTAACATCGAGTCATGTTAGTTTACAGAACTACAGAACGAAATATAAGTAACGACAAAATATACTTGATTTTTTCCATTATTCTCATTTTTTCATCTGTTGAAACGACGAGTCACGTTTCTTTAGAAAATTATTTAAATGCACAAACATTTTTCACGTTTCTTTAGAAAATTATTTAAATGCACAAACATTGACCAGCATATACAGTCAGCACATATATTATCATTTTTCGGCTTTTACTCATTTTCTCATGTGTCAAAACGTCGAGTCACGTTACTTTACAGAACGACGTAAATATTGCTATCATCACCGTTACATCTACTTCCAGAACAACTGTAGGGATATATGATGTTAGGTACCGTCGAAGCGGGATGCGCAATTATATTAAGTTGAATAAAGTTTATTTAAAGATAAATGAAAACACTAATATATAAATATAAATACAAAATTAAAGTAAAAATATGGCAATTTGATTTCGATTCGGTAAACGGCAAGAAAACGCATCTGTACTGGACTGAACTACACTCTGAACTTGACTGACCTAAACTGAACTATAACTGAGACTCAACTTAAACTGATTGACAACTGTAACTGCGCTCGCGTCGCAAATCGGACCACCTTTTATACGGACCTCTACCGCCTTATCTTAATCCGGTAGGGCCCGATGGACCACCGACAGCTATGCGACGCATCTACGGCCGTTTTTCCTGATGCTACACAACTTCTTTCACCAAAAGCCATGGAGCCCCGCAACAGCAAATTTGACTCGAACTAGTTGCGAAGCACGTCGCGCTCATTGCCACAATAAAATAGCAGTAAATCGAAGAGCCGGCCGTTGTCCCCCAATTCCGAATTGTCGTTTGGCAGGAAAGTAGCGAATTAAACAAGACAGCACATCCGCGCCCGCGACAATGCCTGCTCAGATATGCATCTGACGTTAACCGAAGTAGCGCAAAGGTGACTTTCCGTCAATGGGACCTGAGTGCACCCTTTCAGCATCGACGACATTATCGAAGAACAAGCAGCCTTTTCGCGAAGCTCGAAAGGCGCGCCGGAAGATAAAGTTCCGGCAAGTTGACTCCAGCGTTTCGCAGGGTGCAAGTGGTTTCGTCGGCGCACGTGATCTAACTACTTGCCGTTAGCTAATTACGTCCTCGAACTTCTTACTTACTAGTCAGCCGTGGACGGACTTTCGCGGAGTGCTGCATCAGCGAAAAGACGTCGAATCGGCTAACGGCTGGACCCACACGACTTCCCGCCCGAAAATGCTTCCGATCAATCGATTGTTCGCGGATCTTCGCACAATGCCTCTCCCCAGATAAATGCTTAGCCCTTTGACTGCTATGGACGCATATATGCGTCAATAGTCTACACTGATAGATTACAGCGGATGCATATATGCGTCCATAGCAGTCAAAGGGCTAAGCATTTATATGCAGTAAGTAAGAAACCGAAACGATTGGGGACGCATATATACGTCCGCCGAAATCTATCAGTGTAGACTATGGACGCATATATGCGTCCCCAATCGTTTCGATTTCTTACTTACTGCATATAAATGCTTAGCCCTTTGACTGCTATGGACGCATATATGCATCCGCCGAAATCTATCAGTGAAATCTCACACATTGAAAATTGTGGCTGCAGTAAGTAAGAAATCGAAACGATTGGGGACGCATATATGCGTCCGCCGAAATCTATCAGTGTAGACTATGGACGCATATATGCGACCCCAACCGTTTCGATTTCTTACTTACTGCAGCCACAATTATCAATGTGTGAGATGAATACAGATGCGCCCTTTATCAAATAATTTTCTTGCAATATTTAATTTGGCGTAAATGAAGAATTAGCATTAGATCCTTTTGCGCTTCACGGAATCAATCAATAAAGTTCACACCAGTAAACAGTATTTCATCCTTAGCGAACGCTTCGGCCGGAAGTACTCAGCACTCAAAGGGTTAGAGACCTTCTAACAAGAGATGTCAATTCTTCCCGCGTCATTCAAATTAAACGGTCTGCATGAGATTACGTTTTTATGCAACCGGAGTGCTAGACAGGTGACAAGATAGTACGTAAATTTATTCTAAACGCGTGTCGCGTGGCATCTTTCATGTACGATCAAGATGTCTTGTCAATACTTTTGACAGACGAAGTTAGATGGTCTGTTCGCTCATGCTAGGCAGTGCACTTGCGTTTATACGAGATAGAATTTTTATGAAACTGACCGCGTGATGTCTGAACTTTGTCCAAATGCAAGCGGCGTAGGAATTTTTGTTGCACGATGAAGACGTCTTCTTTATGCTTTGTATTAGCTACCGCCCGGCAGATGTATTTGTTACCGAGCCAGTTTACTAGCGCTAGTAGTAGTTGGTAAGCAAATTACTTGGAAAGTTTCTGTTTACACAGAGTTAGTATTTTCACACAACTTACTAGGCAAATTGCTACTACCCGCTAGTGGAGCAAATCAGTGTTTTGACGTGGGAACCTTAAATGGTAGTAGGCGATGTGGTCAGTAAGTAGATACTAAAGTAGTCTGAATTTAGTCTCTCTTTACCAGGACTCTGATAACCGAGTACGTCACTAGTAAGGTTGTCTAAATTGGACGTTCACGTATTTGCACTAAATGGTTATTCTGCATTTAGTGAACAGAAATACATATATAAAACATTTTGTAATATATGATTTCCTTAAATGTTTATATTTATATATTTATATTCCTATTCGACATTTTTAACCTAAGTAAATTAAATATTTAATTTGTTTAATTTTGTAAATGGTAGATTTAACTGTAATGGCACTGAGATGACAACCGTCTTGCCATTCATCTTTGCACATTTGCATCGTCCAAACGTTAACTCCATAGAAGTACACAATGACATGTCTAGCGTCACATTACAACTAGAGACATTAAAACGGCATCGTTCAAATCTACGGACAACTCGTTGGCATTTCCGATCGGTCTTAAAGAAAATTTGACTTGCATCTATGCAGACGGCGTAGGTCGTCATGCCTTAAACATTTCGCCGCGGACTCCTCGTCAGTTCAGGCATCGCGCAATTGGAATTCCTCCCGGCGCGAAATGAAATTATAATACAGGAGTTCCGGCACGCTCTCGATTTCGCCGAATGAAAAATGACCGGTTACCGCGTGCAGATATTTTTCCCAGATGCCCCCCCTCCACTATTTTATCCTGCTCGTCCATTCTCGAAAGTTCTTTTTTATTAAATTTTTGACAACTAGCCCGTTTAGGCTAACCAACAGATTTGATATATTTTCGATCCTATGAGGCTTCTGATTTTTCCTTCAGCGGTGGTGATAGCAGCCGTAGTTGAGATGGTTTTTGGCATTTTATCCCAAGTTTCTTGTGTAATTTGTCAATACTGATATACCATAGTGCCGATGTTATTGTTCTAAGGGCTTAAGTAGGATCCCGTGTTCAAAATGGGATAACATTGAATGATGTGTTAATTTCCACTTCATTAGTAATAATTGATAATGAGATAAGCCCTTTTTGGTTGAAAATGAAAATCTATTGAAAATTTTTATATTGCATACTACATTATATTAAATCTTATTATCCACAATTGAGATAATGGCAACATTGTGTAACGATAATTTCTGTATAATGTTCGTAGAGATTTCTAACCATGGCTCCAGTATAATCTTTTTATTTTAACATCTGCGCGTTTTCTTTTAGCGGTCAGATGATGTTTCCACGTAAGACTTTCATCTAGGTGCACGCCTAGGTATTTAACATGGTCTTTTGTATTCAGTGTGACGCCGTTCAACTTTCCTTTCGGGGTCCCAGCATGTATTATTGTGAACGTTGTGCGTCTATTAGTCGGCGTTTACTTTAATCTTTCACTTATTCGGCCAAGTTAAGATTTCTTACGGTTAAACTTTACTTCCGGATTTACAGCGTTGCAAACGTTACGTGCGTTAATTCGTCAGAACGTACTTTAATTTTCCACTTATTTGCCCAAGTCACGATCTCCTACTGCTTAACTTTACTCCCGGCTTTGCAGCGTTGTGAACGTTACGTGCGCTGATTCGCCGGCGTTTACTTTAATTTTCGACTTATTTGCCCGAGTGACGATTTCACCCGTTACGTTTTCGTGCGACGCCAGTCCTCGAAGGCGAGAGTATAAAAATGGCGCGCGGCAGGGGTCAAAGACAGAGGAGCCGGAGGACGAGCGGCAAGGCGTGGGGAATGAACGAGGCCAGGCGGGAGAAGTTTTCAACGCGAAGCTTTCTAAATTATTCATGGAAACAGCCAGATAAGAACGACCATTTTCCCTACGTGCGTATGGCAACGGCGATAAGAGTGACCCAACGTTTCCCGCAGAGAGCGTGTGTCCTCATCCCTTCCGCGTCCTCCTCATCTTCCCCGTCCTTCCGCTCTTTGTGTCTCCCGAACCTTCTTGTCACTTCCTCCTTTTGCATCGCCGCCAAAACGTTATCGAGCGGGCCCTCCCCGGTTATTAATGCGAAAAGTGCCTGGCAGCGTGAAGAAGTCGTTTCTGCCTTTGGAATTCGAGATTCTGCCGGCCGAGGATGTGCCGCCAGCAGCCAGGAGCCAGGAGCCAGGAGTCAGGAGTCAGGAGGAGGACGCGCGGTAATGGGTTAATTCATTAAAAGTTTACGTTAGTCGCGAAAAATGTTGTCAGTGCGATGCTTAAGGGTGATTTACGATGCGGAGAGACGGCGAGGTCTGGGAAATTATGGATTTGTCGAGAGCATCGCGAGGTGCGCGTGTACGGGACTTTTCAGGGAAACGTGAACGATGAATGGTCATTTCAAGTGTGGGCGAATGCACGATTCCCTGTCTGGGCATCTGATGAGACTGGACGGAGAGAGTTGAGTTGGAGCCCTGCTAAGGAAATTCTCGACTGGGAGAAGAAATGTAAGAATGTAGGTAGCGATGTTAAGGAAGGTTGAAAACTGTATCTCCGAGACTGTTTGAAATTTTGAGTGCAATTTGCATTTCTTTGAGTATATACGCAACCTTCTGGCAGGATGCAAAAGGACAAGTCGACTGAAGAAGAACATTTTCTGTTATATTTTTTCGATTTTCCCATCAATTTTTTGTCATATCTCGGAATCGATTTTGAATTTTTCAGCGCGGTTACAATTTTTCCAAGTCTCTTTGTACTCACTTTAATCAGGCACAATTACAAGTCGATCGGTAGAGTTTTAATTTTTGACCGCATTCGCAGGCTCGTTTTTCACGATTTTCCCGCACATTTTTGCCGATATCTCCGGAACTATTGCGAATTTCGGGGTGCGCCTTGCATTTTTCCGAGTCATTTTGAACCCCCTTTGATATGTTAGAAGGACAATAAAATCGGGGACCCATCATTTTTTCGCAAAAATGGCAAGGGGTATTAAGATTTTCGCGATTTCTTCAAGGCCCTGTGCCGTCTAAACTAGTGAACGAAACCTATAAGTAATATAGGTTTTCTTGAAGCTCTTTGGACGCACTTCCACGTGGGATTAATCGCGATCAGGGATTTTGAACAAATTTTTTTTTCACTTCCTTAAAATCGTCATATCTCGGAAACTATGAAGAGTTCAGCGCGCGGAAAGTGGTCTATCTTCAGGGCAAAATACCCTCTATCGAATAGTATCGGTCCGAAACAAAAAAAAAATTTTTACATTTTTCGGCTATTTTTGGCTATACGACGAAAATATAAGATGCGCCCTTCAGTGATTTTTCCAGTCTCTAACAGTATGTGTCTCTATGTCCACTCAAAAATTTCCCCTCAACGTGACGGACGCTAAACTAATCAACTCCACGCTCACGGTTTGATCCAAACATGAAAAGGACCGTGATGCCAACGGTGAATCAGTGACCGCGACCGCGTGGCATTTTTCTGCTGTTACCGAATCCGCCACGTTTCCAACAGTTTGGAAGGCCGCCCGTAAATCGACGATCGGCGATAAAGGATTCTAAATGACCCTTTATCCCGACGTTCACGGCGGAATATCCTTTCGTGGATGTATTCCTGGGCGAAGCGAAGTCGGCAATACCATTGTCTGATCCAACGGTGCTGCGTTGACTTCCTGCAATTACTGCGATTGTCTCCATTTTTCTCTCGCTTCCGCCTTTCTCACGCCGCCTACGCTCGCGGAGCAACGTCTAACCGCTCCGCTAGCGGTTTTTAACGAACGACTTTGAACGCCCGCGAACGGAGACGTTTTGCACGTTAACAGCGGCCGTGCCGATAACGGCTATGTTATGCGCACCAAGCGTCCTATTTATTTCTGCCCGGGTTATTGGTAATATGGGAAACACGCTCTAAAGGATGTCTAGGCGCGGTACACAAATTTATCGCCGTACAAATTTACTTCTATGGAAAAGTAATTCCTATGTATCATGGTACTCGCGTCCCGTTTCCTTGAAAAATTGAGTGTAAAAGTTGAAAGCATTTGTCAAAACAATACACAATTTAATTTCCAGCCGCTCCTCTTTTTAACACGTTGATTGCCGTGCGTATTTTGCCGTATTAGAACAAAATGTAAATAATGTGCAGGTATCGGAAATCACTATTCTAACAATAATTGCATTTATAAAATAATTATTGCTATTCATTGCGAATATTTTGGATCTTCAGTAAAATCTCTTACGCCGGTAACCGATGACCATCATTGCGGTCAAAGTGTTAAGGCAATTCGACAGCTTTAAAATATTACGAATTATAGTTTTGAATAATGCTGTTACGTCTAGAGCATTGGTCTTTATCAAGCCGGTCTATTTTTTTATCGCAAGCAACAGCTTCATTTCCACTCGTCCGTAGCCGAAAAACCGCAGTCCCACATACGTACTAATCGTTAGACGTGTCAGCCGGCATTCCGTACTCATTAAATGGCCCCGTTGCAGCCGTAATAAATCACGCCGCTGCGTCCGGCTCGACCAAGTGTGCCTAAGACTTGGCAACTCCGAAGCGAAATCGAGAGTCGACTGTCAGATTCGAAATTTGAATAACGACATCCATCGTTCATCTATGTCCCACGCGCCGTCTTTTTCTGGCTCGCGCGCGCGCTCTTGTCTCTAACGTCCCTCAATGTCGTCCTTCGCCGGCGATGCGATATTATGCATGCGCGACAAGCGGGACCATTATGCCGAACTCTCTAATGTCGCATAAATGAAGGAAGCCGCCTTTAATAACTGCGTCCAGGCTGTTGGTTGCACAGCCGAGAGCTTTGCCGTCGCGAATATTTCACTCATTTTACGCGGAACGCAGCCACCGAGGAGAAGGGGGTTGGGAGGTAAATCGTGTAAGGGTGATCAACCCTTGGTACTCGAATGTCTCGTCTGCGGCGACACGAAAAGATACCCATTATTGAGAAAAATGTATGCAACTACATAGTTTGTTCGGAATTTTTTGTTAAGACATCTCCGATCTGTTGCAAGTACAAGTAATGAAAAAGGAATTAAATATCCCTGCCCCATGTGAAATTTAAAAAAAAATTGTTGGTCGGAAAACTCAGCACATTTTGCCGTTGTTAACAGACCCAGAAAACCTAACACAAGTACTATTAATTGATTCTTCCAAGCATTGACACTTCAACTAATTTTACCTAGCAGAAATGTTAACAGAAATATATTGTGTGACTGATTTAGAAAAGTCGGAGTCGTCTAGTGCAGAAATGTGTTAAGATTTGAGTATTTTTTGCGATGCCGGCTCTGTGAGTTTGCCGTTGATACAAATGTAAAAGATATCGAAGTGTTATGTTTTGTGTAACGGATTTTGACATGAGATTTATAAATAGTTGTTGTAGCTTACCCGGCGTGAAGGAACATGTAAAACGCAAACCTCCAAAGTTCGAGGCGCTTATCGGGTCTGTAGATGAAGACACTGTCGATAGGTACTGGTCCCGAAGGATTTACCTCGCCCATCGCCACGGTGTAGTACGTGAAGAAGCCCAGCTGCAACAAAAAGCGGGAAATATGGTCAGGATGACGGAAAAACAAATAGTTAGTTACAGTACCGACACACCCCGATTTCGACAAAATAATTGTTTCGCTACGTTTGCGCGCGACGAAAAAATTATTTTTATCTTCGACTTTGTTCTATTATAATTATACGCGCTGAAGGTTTATTTTATTGCGATATCAAGTGACATAAAAATGAAGCGAATGGAGAAAGGAATACTTCTATCTACGATTTTGCTATATAGTAATTACACGTGTTCGCGGTTATTCTCTACTGTAATACGACATGATATTAAAATGAAACAGATCGACAAATAATAGCACACGATCTATGGAAACATCAAAAAGTTAAGATCGCGTCACCAAACGAAATGATGCCAGTTTCATTTACAGAATGTTTAGCAAACATATTGATAAAGCAGTGATAATAGAACGTGAACATAATACGAAAATGTCTCGATCCCCCGGCACCTCGTTGGAGCCACACTCTGGCCAGGCCGCAGTATAACGAGAGATCCGGGTTTAAGCCAGAGAAAGGAATCCGTTTGCGATAGAATAAAAAAAAATGTTTGCGGCAAAAAAGGGGCGAGAAGGGAAAAGGCAAGGGGGAAAAAAGGAAAGTGATATCGATCGGTTCCGCACACGTAGGGCGGTCGTTACGGGTGAAATAATCGTGTTAGACGCATGTGCATGTGTACGCATCGTAGGTTCAGTTGCGTGTCCCATTCTAATATTCCCCCGTGCCTTACCTCCACCCACACCTATTCCGCGAACTCGTTTCGCTCGCGGCGCACTTCGTCGGGGGCAATTCAGTATGCACCCCCGGTGTCATTTCTAAAGCGCGCTCTAATTTATATAATGCGGCGATCGGCTGCGTGCCCGTATTCCGCGGAATATTCCTCCGCGGATAAAGGAAAAGCTCGACGTCGAGTATGTGTCAGTTCGTGGAATGACATATGCGGGAGAGTGCATTCGCCATTTTTTTCGCGGGGCCACGTGGAAAGTGGTTGTTCCGTTTTCTGACAAAACTCTTCATTTCGCCTGTTAAGTGTTACTGTGTAGATAAAAAAACAGGATGCTTCATTCGGAAAGTTTCACATAGAAAGTAGCATGTATCGTTCCGTGTAATCAGGTGAGACTGATTCCGATTTTTCAACAATATCTCACAAAAGTATTAACCCTTTGACTGCGGCGCACTCTTGGACGAATCCATCAATATGCACGGCGCGTTTTTCGCATGGTTGTCCACTGACTAGTGACCGAAACAGTACCCGGAAATTTGATAACATTTTTATATTTTAAAAAATAATAATAGCAAAAAAATTAAAAATATCAATATTTTTATGTTTCTTTAGTAACTTTCGGAACTATTTGAATTTACTTGACTTAATTTGTGCATTCCTTCAATAATAATCGGTAATTAAAAAAATAACGAATGGATAAATTCAAACACTAATCACAAAATGAAATAAATAAATACTTACATATACAGTAAAGAAACAGGTTTGCAGGAATCAATGCACGAAGGGATCATACGAGAGCGTATGTACAAGAGCAGTGTAATATGAAGGCAATTGAGTGAATGATACTGAAACAATTGCCGATATTTAGTTGCTATGTTACATAGGACAATAAACTGAATGTTGAATCAATCAGTAAAACAGTAATAAAGGTGATATAGTACAAAAATACAGAGGGCGTATATTTACGCCTTTCGTATATATTGATGGATTTCTGAGGGCGTATATATACGCCTTTCGCGATCAAAGGGTTAATTACGCTTTTTAAGTATTATTCGCCGATAAAAAAACACGATATTTTATTCGAAAAATTTGTCAAAGAACGCAATGTGTCATTTCCGATTTACGCTGGATACTGAATGTCATTTGTCGACTGGTCTCCATAGAAAATGGTCGTATCCACTTTTCCCATAAAAATAAAAATATCTCCTTTTAAATATCATTACCTGGCTAAAAAAGGCATGATATTCAACGTTGGAAAATTTTACATGGAATGCAATATATGTCATTCCGCATATATTAGTTTCAATTTTCTGCTAAAAAGAGTGTGCTACTTCACATCGGCCAATTTCACACAGAATGTAATATGTGCTTTAGCGTAGACGAGCTATGCGAACGCCTGAATGTCATTTTTTGGCAATATCCGATGAAAATTCGTCGTATCTTTCTTTCCAAAACCCTCTTAATTTCCTTTATTAACTATTGCTGTGTGAATAAAACGAAACACACCACTCAACCTCAGGGAGTTTCACATAGAATAAAAATATATGTTGTTCTGTGTACATGACCCATACGAAAGACTGAACATCAACTGAAAATGATCAGATCAGATATATAGTCATAAACCCCTCAGTGCGACATATTGTAGTGTTCGTCCTCATCATTTCTTACTTCCGCATTGCACATTCAGTACACTGCACACGTAATTTTCTCGCCGGCGCAGGGAAACGCAAGGTATCTCAGATATTGCCGGCGTAATCTCGTAGATTCGAGCCACCCGAAACATTCGCGTTTCGTTTCATTTGCTGTGCGCGCGTAAAAGTTCGTACGCGGAAATCTGTGTGAGAGCGAGAGTTATTCGCACGCGAGTCTATACGCTCGTCGCATTGTTTTCGGCACGCACAAATGCCGCGTAGAAATGCCCGCGTAGAAACGCCGCGCACAAATGCCGCACGCAAATGACCGAGTCGATAATTCTCGCGTACAGCGGAAAAAGCCGCGGATAACAATGAACGCGATTGAGTAAGGGCGGCCGAAAAAGTGTCGCTTTCGCGCACGCCTGATTTGTCGCTGATTAATATCTGCTGCCCGGCACTCGGTGCATTGTGCAACCTGACTGTCTGAAATATTTCGATCACGCGAAGAAAGCCTTCCAATTTTCTCCACTGAAAGCAGATTAACTATATAACCTTATATAAGTATATAAATTATATAAATACAGAAAATTAAGAGGAAATAAATTATGCCGATTATTGCTATTGATGGTATTCAAACTATTATTTTTTTTCCTGACGTACGACACTATATGCATGCCTTTGGCAAAAGAGTAAACTTACATAAGGGCATGCATCTGGTACCAAAGGTCATGATGCGTTTCGAATTAGTTATGACAAAAAATTTACTTACGGCTATTTACCGGTAAAGGTTTCCTTAAAAAAGAATAGCAAAGGAAAAAGCGCTTTAATTTTTAATGAACTGTCCTCTGAGCTTACAGTTGTTCGCTCAGAGGCAGTAATAAAACTGAAAAATACTACAATTTTTGACCATCCGAGTTTGCACGAAGGCATTTGTGTTATTGTAGAACTTTTTATGCAACCTGTAGTCCTGTGTTTAGCGGTATGCATCGGGTTACGTATCCATTTAACATATAAATATTTAAGTTAGAGCCGGAGTGTTATTTTAATTGCGCACGCAGTCCGAAAAAAACTCGTGCCAAACAAATACCATTGTAGTAAAAATGGGACAAAGCCAATTAGCGCTGGAGGTTCACTAATTGTTCTTTGTACATTAACCGTACTTTTATCAATGCGCTTTACCCTGAAACGGTAAAAAGTCCAAAAGCAAATATGAAATCCGTCGGAACAATATGACTCGCGGAAACTTTAGAAAAGTATTCACATGAGGAATCAGTCGGACGAGAAATGCAAGGTGGAAATTTCGCATCGAGATTTCCTCGTGCAAAAGCGGCAGAATGAGAGAAAAAGGATATAACAGACAAAGAGCCGCCAGACATAAAAAGAATCATAGGAAAGTAGAAGAAAACATGGATATATATATGTGCAGAAATGCGCGGGAAGGGGAAATACTCGACATTTTGTACTGAAAACAATTCATTTTGAATTTTTTCATTTCGCTATACCCTGACAGAAATAAGAGGAATATTTCGAACGACAGAAAATCGAAATATGGGCATAAAACATTTCCTTATTTCATACCGTATACAAATTGTTCACATAAAGAATTTGACAATATGCATAGATTGCCTAAAGGCGTCAAAAAAGAACTCACCCTGCTCGTCATTATTGCACTTCGAAAAATTGGCAATTGAGTAACAGCGTAAATCAGGCATAATTGTAGCATCAGGAAAACGGCCGTAGATGCGTCGCATAAAACTGTCGCGGGGCCATCGGGCCCTACCGGATTAAGATAAGGTGGTAGAGGTCCGTATAAAAGCCGGCCCAATTTGCGACGCGAGTTCAGTTTAGTTCCAGTTTAACATCAGTTATAGTTCAAAGTTTAGATCAGTCAAGTTCAGAGTGTAGTTCAGTCCAGTATAGACGCATTTTCTTGCCGTTTACCGAATCGTAGTTGAATTGCCGTAGTTTTATACCTTCATTTTGTATTTATATTTGTATATTAGTGCTTTCATTTATTTTTAACACGTTCACGCCGGGGCCGATTTTCATGTTTTTCGTTGTGAGGCGGCGCTTAAATTCATGCAGTGCTTCATTTGGTGGCTCACGATTGTTGCTTGTTTCAATTATTTAAATTTTAATTATTTACATTTTCAACTATACGGCAATTTTGTCCACTTACTAAACAAACTATATTTTTGATGGTGAGCGGCGTCTAAACAAATGTTCACGCCCGATTCGACTGTCGAGCGTGAACCACCGGTGGTACACGCCGGCGTGAACGTGTTAAATAAATTTATTTAACTTAATATAATTCCGCATCTCACTTTAATGTCACCTAACATCATATCCACTACATAATATATTTAATTATTTTTCCCCGCACCCGAATCGTCCGCAGGAAGTACTCCACAATAGGTTCATCGCCAGTCTGCATATTTTGCGCGTTTCACGCAGTGCGTGGACTAGGAAAAAAAGGAGATGAGCATCTTCATCATTGGGGACCGCGCCGGAAACAAAGGAAGCGCCGGATTCCTCGACAGGAATCAGAATGCACGCCGCGTTCGCGAATAAAATTCGGCCAGCCGGCTCGCGACCGCCGACAATGAAAGTGCGCGCTGCCAGTGTAGTGTCATTTGGGGTAGAGGCGGGCGCATTCAAGCATTCCAC
Organism: Cryptocheilus praepositus; assembly: GCA_033815515.1. Taxonomy (NCBI): domain Eukaryota; kingdom Metazoa; phylum Arthropoda; class Insecta; order Hymenoptera; family Pompilidae; genus Cryptocheilus; species Cryptocheilus praepositus. The sequence goes on along the minus strand of JAWWQZ010000119.1, from coordinate 1,240,630 downwards.
TATATCGTTCACCCCGTGACGCCGCGACACGTGCATCGCGTGACAACAAACCTCTGTCAGCAGAAGTTCACGTGGAGCGCGTATCGTTCGGCACGCAACATTTTTCCAGCCTTCGTCGTCCGCGTTCTGCCCTTCTGCTCCCACGAAAGCTGCGGCTCTTCTTCGTGGCAATTTCTGCGAATGCCGCCGTGAGTTATGCAGACGGCACGGTAATTGCTCCATTATCTGCGCTGAGTGTCTTACAGGATCGTACGTGACCGTCTAACAGGGCCTCTTACGAGAGCTCTTAATGTCGCGTACCTACCCCGGCCCAGACAATTAAACACCTTGAAATGCTGCTGCGGTTCCGAAATTTACGCCCACTCTTTCGGTGTCTGCTCTATTGGCCCATGGGGCAGGGTTGCCTCTGATCAGCGCTTAACAGAATTTTGTCCGAATTTAATATAAACATTTTTCGCTTTCGTTATATTTATGTAGGAATTTAATACGTGAAACTAGAGAGTATAATATTATAAACAATAACAACACAATCGAGAGACTTTCGTCTTATTTCCTAATCTTTCGTCGTTTCGTCGTTTCGTCTTATCGTCTTCACGTCTTATTGTCAACTGCCTACTAAGCAACCAAATAACACGATCCGACAAACTCTTCACCTATGATACGTCAATATAATAATTGAGGATCATAGGTGACTTTTCATTGCCAATTAGAGAACCTTGTATTTGAGATCCCACATTCATGTATCGACATGTTTTAATATAGTTTCGTACTTTTCTTTCTTTCTTATTTCTGATAACGCAATAATGTTGCTGATTATCGTTTAAAGGTATTCTTTCCCATAAATCGTAATCCGGGTATAATTATTTTCCCTGATGGTTTAATACTGAGGATCATTTCAAATCAATAATTAATAAGCAATTATTAATTACACGATACACAGACACTATAATAAATATAGATTTGATTTTAAACTGCTCCCGATATTGCATCGTCACGAAAAAGGATTGGTCGCGAAATAAAAATGTTCGATCAAATAAATCATGACCCCAATTTTACTGGTGTTACATTACCGCGCATATAAATGCAATATTTAGCCCCGTTCGCTTCATTGCCCGACGGAACAAACAACAAAAGGAACGGCAGACATGTCAGTTTTCATCCGACGCCATCGGCAACTAAAGTACACCCGCCCACCCCACACGTTGCCTGCGCAACAAGCGACACGCAACGCTGTTTTACATTAGCACATCTCCAGCAGACATCCGACATTACGGAAACACGTTTCACGCGTTACGCTATCATCAGCTTACAAAATACATTTCGCTGCGGAACGAACGACGAGTCAGCGGCGCGCCTATAAATTACGCGAAATCTTACGTCCGACATTTATTTCCGCGGGGATTTTTGCAACGCGACGTAACAGCTAATAATCGGCCCGCGGCGAACACCTAATTCTGCCGGTAAAAAAAGCCTCGCCCGCGGCGGTAATAGCGGGAGAACGAACGACAGGGTATCTTGACTTACGAGTCGCTCGTAATCCACACGAGGTCGGAATGCTTGGGGTTACAGCTAACTCCCGGAAAATATGAAAAACTACGGCGTCGAAGCCTGCGAACGTCAATAAATCGTCAAAAATAGGCACCTAGATGATTCACGGGCCAGTGAGTCGCTAGAAATTAGTGAAAAAAGTTGCAAGATGCGCTGGCAAACGTTTGCAGTTGCCAGTGAGAAATAATTAACACTCTGACTGCCACGGTGGTCACCAGTGACCGGTGCAAAAGATTTTACTAGAAATGCAAAAAATGCGCAATGAAGCCTAGTTGCAATATTGTAAAAGCAATTGATATTGGAAGGGTGCTTCAATACTTTGGCTTCTAACTACTCTGCCTTACCTTCATTTTGCACGATTTAATCATACTCTGCAGTATTTCATTTCATCGCGGTTCTAACATAGCAAAATATGCGTGGCAGTCAACGTGTTAGTGAATGATATATTCAACTGTGTCAGATGTTGGTGGGGTAGCAATAGCTTTATAGGTGAGTTGAGCATTTATTGTAAAAGGATACAGTAATTTTGCAAGCGTCTTGACATACGAATCAATATGGGACGGTAACAAGACGAAGAAGATTGTGAAAGGAAAGCAGATAAACAAGTCTGTCGTTACGGAATAAAACAGTAGATTCTGGAGAAATGGCGTATATATGCGGAACATATTGATTATTCTTGTCATATTACAGAAGCTTTATTATTGGCAATATTGATCACCGAGAGGCGAAGGACGTGAGATAATTTAAACGGTTCGAAAGTAAAGAAAAATGTATAATAATGTTTCGATGTTATATGCGTCTTTGATGAAGAATCCGTTTTTGTATTGCCTCGAGATTTCAATATTTATTTAAGATACATCGCGAATTACACGACGAAAAAAAAGATGTGACAGCGAAGATAAAATTATTCACCTTAGCAAAAAGTTACGGAACATATTTTATACCTAAGAGGAAAATAATCCGAAAATACATACGTATGGCAGTACGTTAAATGACATTTTGTCGGTTGCTGAATTTCAACGTCATGTTTAATCAGTGCATGAAATCTTAAAATACCCGGAAAGAGTTCAAAGTAAACAGGCGTCAACTTAAACATGAAGAAAGAAAATCTACGTGAGCGATATGTTTTTTCATTCTGACCGTAATTACATCAATGTATGTGAGTATTTGTCTTTGTGTCGATCGTTTAACACGTTGACTGCTGTGCGTATTTTGCCGTATTAGAACGTCGATGCTATGAAATACTACAGCGTTTGACTGAATTATGCAAAATGTAAATAATATGCAAGTATTGAAGACCAAAGAATCGCATCATTATTCTAACAATAACTGCATTTATAAAATAATATTCTTAGGATAGATAGGATTTTCAGTAAAATCTCTTGCGCCGGTCACTGGTGACCCCCACGGCAGCCAACGTGTTAATTAAACGGCCGCAAATTGTATTGTTGGCGAGTCTTCGGATAAATTAATACTTTCTAATACCTTTCTGCTTTTCTCGAGGCGCGTGCAAAAATTCCACGACTGAACCGCGCCGCTTCCAAAATTGCATTGAGTTTGTCCGAAAAAACGACTTTGCACCAGCTGTAGACTTGCGTCGCCGTGTGTTACGTCGGAAGAAAACAAATGCGCGCAGCAGGCCAAAAGGAGCGAGATAAGGATGAGAAAATACGGGCGACGGACGGGGCGATGGAAAAATTGGAAAGAATGAAAAACGCAGAGGGATGCAAACGGCTCGGGAGACTCGATATGCAAAAGGAGAAATATTTGTACCGCGCCGCGGAAGAAAGTGCGCCTGAAAGCCGGGGCAGGGGGAGTCTTCTTCTGCATGGCGCGCCGGAAAAAGGAGGCTGCAAGAAAAATAAGGCGCCTCGTCGATCGTGCAACTTTCCTTCCGCGGAACGCTCCATATGCGTAGGCGAATATGACTCGACGCAGACCTAGGCAAACGACGTGGCGTCTGCGCTTATGCACGAACAGAAGATTCAGCCAATTGAACGCGTCCGTGCGGAATTGCGAACACTCATCACTGAACCTTCTCTTCGGGCCGCGCTTACAAAATCTTCGCTTTAAAGCCGACTCGAAGATTCTTCGCGTATCGCACTAAATGCGGAAGCCGTGAGATTTTATGCGCTGCTTCGTGCGTTTGCGTCCTTTTGTGGCGAGCGCGGCGAGATTTAAGGGGTTATGCCTACTTGGGTTGGTGAAAAAAATCGACTTTTTTTTTATTGCATTTTCTTAATATACATCATTTTAAGAATATTTCCTCAAAAGTACATAAGAATCGGAGCACACGTTCAAAGATTATAAGCGTTTATCTGGAGCGCTACTATGTATGATTAGTAAAGAGCTTGAAACTTTAAACGCGATTATCTCCAAACTGTATTTTTAAAAACATACGGTTGCGGTGACCACGATTTCTCAAAAACTGCTTCACCGATCGTACTCTAATTTTATATACTTATTTGTCATTACAATAGGCAGGGCCTGAACGAAGGCAACGAGCAGCAACGATGGAATTATGAATCTGATTATTTCATGAAACTACACGTGCTCTTCTTGACTCAATACAAAATTTAATTATCAGATATATATTTGCAGAAAAATTTTAAAAATTTATCTTCAACAAATCTCGTCGAAACTCTCGTACATTTACAAATTATGTAGCATTCAGATTTTTCACAGTTTCATTATTCAAATCGTCCCAATCCAAGTGCGTGGGTGATCTGATGGAATGATAAGTGATGATAGAATAATTTACATAAAATCATGAAATGATAGATATAATTTGAGAGTGAACAGCAGCCAGCGTCCACGTAGTAGCCAGTTCCACTCAGTTTCAAGGCACGTCTTCTTACCAAGTACAAAGTCGTCCTCGTCGCGTTCGCTTCATGAAATTGCTAACACCGTAGAGCCAAAAGTGTGTTCGAAATGACGTAACACGCTGAGAGCGAGACAGTGGACAAAACTGGCGTGTGTCAAGGCAGGTCGAGGGAAAAAAAGCAGAGAGGAAAGAAGGTAGAACTAATTTATTAGCGCCCCCTAAGCTTGAATGAAACAAAACGACGGCGGGCGAACAGTGAAGGCAGGCTCATCGGAGGGGAAAAAGAGGCGGAATAATGGCGCCGGAGTGAGATTAAAGAGAGAATTAATTAATTACAACCCGCGTCGCAGTCCTGGCGCAGACTGTGCCGAATATGAAATAGACCCGCTAAGAAGAGTGCCCTCAAGAATGACTTTTGACAAAGCCGAGCTCTCATAAAAATCAAAAAGAACATTTCCTTTGGTGGATTAGTGCAATAGCTTTACAAGTTGAAACATGGACAGAATAATACAATTTTTTACTAATACAAATATTATCTCTGATATAGAAAGTATATTATTGTATGCCAACGTGCATTTTATGGCCTTTGTCATTTATAGCCAACGTCTACATGCATTTCTGTTTATGTAAATTTACATAGTATATGCATAAACATTTGACTGTAATATATATCAAATATATTATGGTCTTTTTGTTTTAATTATTTTGTGGTGTCTGAGAATATGTGAAACGTGTGAAAAATCCTGTCAAAGAATTATCTGCAGCGTCGTCAGAGATAAGAAAGACGGAAAAGCAGGAGAAAAAAATTGGCAGAGTGGCAGACAGGATTTCATAGGAACCGCGCGACGTATTACTGTGGCTGCATGAAACTCCTCCATCCTTGGTGCATTAATCAAACGGATTCGCACCAGGCGCGTAACATCCGGAGTGTCGTGACTGGTCATAAATCCCATATTGAATTGCGAGCGCGATTACGCAGCGACGATTATCGAGAGATTCAGCAGACGTGCGCGCGGCCACAAATCTTCGTGCATCTCGTCCGCACATCTTATGTAAATCTGACGAACTCGCCTTATTCGCATGCAGAGCGCGCGTGCTAAATTTTCAACGTTCGGCACCGTAGAATACGCTGCGCCGCTTTGTTTGCCTCACACCGGAACTTCCGCAAAACTACTGGAAACCGTCACTTGTGGTTACGCGACTTTCCGAATTTCGAAAAATAAGTTGCGGAAATTGTCAGATTGAGAGTTGTCGGTTCACGTTACGCCCAATTTATTTGCTATTTCGAGGAGATACTGGTGTCTTCGAAATTCTCTAGTTTATATATTTGTTACCGTGAATGACCGAAATTGGAGAATGTCGACTTTCACCGGTGAATGTCAACAGATACCAAATATGTCGGTGAAAGATCGAATATTTCATTACATTGTTGTACATTCGGACCCTCTCCGGTGTGTGTCGACAATTAGTGCATGGTGAATGTTTTTTTGTACGTACACGTATAAAACACGTATTTTATATACACACGTATATACATATATATTGACATATTGTAGACGTATTGTATATAACACGTATTTAGCAAATATTTCGGACATACACCAAGCGACTATGTGAATGTTGACATTCTCCAGATTTCGGTGTTTCACCGTAACATATTCATTATGCTGTTTTTTATATTATCATATTATTTTGTATAGCGATATAGTGTTAGTGTTAAAACAAATTGCCTTCCCTCCCGACATATTTCCAACGAAACACCCTTTCCCATCAATGTAACGTAGAATATACAGAAAGTTTAAATAAAAATGGTACGAAAATTTGTAGTCCCGTTTGGCAGAGCTCTTGTTTTTCCGGAAACTGGTGGCCCGCCCGCGAAAGAAAGGTTCACGTGCGATTTCTGTGTGCCTTCGCGAATCAGCTTCACTCACACCTCCATCTTGCCTTCATCCCGTCAGGACGTCGTCGGAAGTGGAGGAAAGCTATCGCGAAGTGCGCGGTGTAATATTGTTAGGTATGCAAATGAAACCATTCAAAGGGCCTGATGAACTTCCGGAAGTTCCGGCGGGCTTGAAAAAAGCGAAGTGGCGGAGAAAAAGGCGGGGACACGTAGCTGCGGCCAGAGAGAACTTTTTGCCGGCTGCGAAGCGAGTCCGGCGAACTTTTCTCTCGGCCCGCACGTACGCGGATTCGGATATCGAGAAGTTTCCCGCTAAATGACGGAGGCCTCGGCGCGGTTATTGAAAATATGCAAATGATTTTTCGCCCGAGCTCTGCCGTTTTGCGCGCGTCGCTGCGCAATTCCGCTGTTGCGCTGAGTCGGCGTCGGCGAGAAATTTCGCGCGTTCAAATTTCCTGCGGTGAGATTGTCATTGCCGAACGAGTTGACGTTGGCAAGGAATTTGTCGCGTTCAAATTTGCTGCGCGGAAATTATCATTTCGCGGGGACTTGATAATGGGACGAATTTCGACGCGCCGGAATGATAGTTTCCTAAGGGTTTGATGTTCGCGAGAAATTTGTTACGTTGATGTTATAATTGCTTGAGGATTTGACGCTGGCAAGAAATTTGTCGCGTTGCAATTATTATTTTACACGAACTTCACGATGCTAAGAGATTTATTGCGTTGACATTATAATTTTGTAACGATTTCGTATTGGTAAGAAATTCTCCGCGTTGCAATTATAATGTCATAAGGATTTGACATCGACGAGAAATTTGATACGGTAAAATTATAATTTCCAAACAATTTGACACCATTGAAAGAAATATTGATGATAATATAGCGAAATTTTCTATGTGAACGCAAGCTTTAACATCAAAGACAAGGCAGCATACGCTTCGTAAGTAGTATAACTCGGCCACCGGTCAGACATGTATTGGTTTCTTCGATTGAATGTTGTCTTCCATTTTTTCAATGTGGTTTTTTTAATCCACCATCCAATAAGCACAAATACTTTTGTTTTCGACGGTGTCAGTCTATTTATTGGCAGCTTTAATCTCAATTAATGCTCATACACCTAAACCGAAGTAAAGTTTTGTTACAGAAAAAATCGGTTTTAGATGTAATCGATACGGTTAAGCTTCTTTCTAATCTATATAATATACCATGGAATTAAAGCAGTTTGACAGTTTAATCCGCGTATTTTCTTTGGGACTGCGAAACAGTAGTATAGGTCAATAACAGTACCGTGTCAGACGAATCAACGCGAAAATAAATTTACTAAAATCGATCGAATAAATTTGTTTATTCGACACACTTGCGTTCCACTTCAAGCGAATTTGAATTTAAATTAATTGTTTATAACGTGATAAGTACGAACGTGCCATCATTTATTTTAATTGATTTCGCAAAAACAATGATTATCATCCATATACTACAATTTCGTAAAATAATATTGTTTTCAATATTTTACCATTAAAAACATTAAATATTTTTTAATGATATATATATTATATTAATATATATATATATATAAATAATATTATACATATATAATACATAAATTATAATATTTAAATATTTTTTAATAAAGTAATATTTTGTCGGCAGTGTATATCCCATATATATCGTACATATATCCTGTAGATTGCAGAAAAAACTTGTTCGCTTCATAATGTGACAGTTTTAATGACTGGCTCGTGAAAAGATCCGAGAAAAGGTGTTGACGCAAAATTGTACGTCAGTTAATTGCACGTTGTACGATAGATTTTTGCGCGTGACTACCCGCTTCGGTGTAGGTTCTTCGCGAAATTTAGCGCCGAGTCTCTGTTTATCTGTCATCGGCGAAACGATCAATCTTACGTCGCGCGCAGTGACGCAAGTAGTTAGAGTCAACGCTTAGTGAGCCGGAGTGTTCATTTGGCGCGCTTACAACAGTTTCTGTAAGCTCCCCGTAACAAACGGAGTTCCATCGGTGTTTCTACGCATAACCGCATTATGTCGTCCTCAAAAGTGCTTCAGCGCTGCTGGATTTATGAATAATTAATAGCTCGCGACACGTTGCACGATGACATATATCTTAGAGCACTCATTAATGCATGACTTTAATGAGTCATATCCTGATGCTTTGATATACGTGCTGCAAACGGGTGTGCATAGAACATCACTGCGGTAACACACATTAACACATGTGTGCATGTCGAAAGAACGGAAATGCATGAGTGATAGAACGCGCGCATCATTTAAAAGATGGAGGCGAATAATGGCAGAAGCAAAGTAACGATGGCGGGGGTAAGAGATTAAGTATTATGAAAGTGTGTTACGAAGAAATCTGGAAAAATACGAGAAAGTTTAAGTTTGAAACATATTCGTTGTTTACCGATACAAAAGTTACCTAGTTCGTTATCACTGCCATATTTATTCAATTTCCCTTCCAAAGATTAGAATTTAATTAGCATCCAGTGAAAAATGATAAAACTCGGAGAAATGATTATATGTCGAAATTGCCATAATCAATCAACGCACATTTTACGTCAAATACACTAATTCGTGTGAAGAATGATGGCCTTCAATGTTCATCCGCCGTATCATTGGATCATCAAAGATTGTTAGAAAAGAAAGGCAGCAAGCCAGTATGCAGTTTATCGGAATCTATGCATTTAATTGATAAAAAAAAGTAAACAACCTAAATAATATAGTAAAATGACGAAATAAAAAAATAACCAAACTCCACAAATCGGTCCATGCCAAAAAACCTTTCTACGCAAATCTCACAACCCCTAAATATTGAAGACTATCCGACGTCTTACAATTGTTCAGGTGAAGAACAACGTTGGAGAAAAACTAACAACGAAAGTTTGGCAACCCAGCAGACATTTCATCGAAACGTTCACATTTAACTGATAAAAAAATAAGCAAGCCCCAGGAATAGGTCTGCGTCGAAAAGCCTTCCCACGCAAATCCCAACAGCCTACGATCCGTCAGCAGATGACCGTCTGAAAGTTAACAAGCAGTATTCCTGCGACGTCTGCCTTATTCGAAATTCGTCGTTGGCGAAAAGACGAAGCCACTCTTTACCCTCCGTCCTCATATACAATAGCGAAGTTCGTGGGTATCGTCGTCCCTGGAGGGACAGAAAGCCATTTCGGTGTCCGGAGCATACGACGTACAACGCACCTGAGGCCTCTCCTTGCCTTGCCGACTCCTTCTCCATCTGACCCTCGTCGCGCGATAGACATACACTCCTGTCACATATCATTACCGAACTTTTTTATCGCACTGCGCCTGCACTACGTGTCGCACACGGAAAGTGCCGCGAGTGCGTGGGGAACGAGGTTATGCAGCTGCGGTGCTCTGATGGAATGATGAGTGAGTTGCTGGATGGTGTGCGGCAATTTGTCACGGAAGTGAGAGGGCGAACTTTCAAGGGGGTTTCGCGTCGGGGTCATCTTGTTTAACCTTTGCGTTATATTAGCGGTGACCGCGGGCACAAATTTTCACATGGACTGCGGCATGATTGACGTTATTTTATCGCGCTTTATGATACGGCAATTTTTAACCTCATCGGCGACAAACTATCAAATTTCTACTTAGTGAATTGCGCTTTAGGAGCAATTTTTTTCGTAGGCATTCTCAGGGTTGAAGAGATTTAATTTTTGTTCATTCTGAAAACTGAAAATGTTTCAAAGCCGCAAGGTCTCTTTTTCATGTGTTACATAACACACTGCTTCTTGCGGAGTAGAAGAATATCACATAACACTCAATGTAAAGAATAAATATTTAATGCGCCACGGAAAATGAATATATAATGCTTTGCGTTATATTAGCGGTGACCGCGGGCACCGGGCAAATTTTCACATGGACTCCGGCATGATTGACGTTATTTCATCACACTTTATGATACGGCAATTTTTAACCTCATCGGCGACAATCAAATTTCTACTTAGTGAATCGTGCTTTAGGAGCAATTTTTTTCGTAGGCATTCTCAGGGTTGAATAGATTTAATTTTCGTTCATTCAGAAAACTGAACATGTTTCAAAGCCGCAAGATCTTTTTTTCATGTGTTACATAATACACAGCTTCTTGCGGAGTAGAAGAATATCACATAACACTCAATGTAAAGAATAAATATTTAATGCTCCGCGCAAAATGAAAATGTCACGCAATATTTGATGCCTCGGCGAATCTGCGTTACTCAGAATTTTATCCGCGTTCCAAACTTATGCGATACTTTGCTCATTACCTTACACTGTAAGAAAGATAGCAGCGAAAATGACATGAAATGAAACGAAAAAATCTTTGTACGTGAATAAAGGTCCCTGATACGTGTCAATGGCGCTAATATGCATAAAAACGTCGTCGACGGCGTCGTTGTCGCTGATAATTCGCAAGAGAGTGAAATATAGCGGATTGACTTGACAATCCGCGGGTTATGCGCGTTATGCGCGTCACGGTGGGAAATGGCACTCGCAAACAGTGGCGGTCGCAGATAGTAATAACGTTATTGTATCGAAAACGACGTAATTTGATAATTCCGCCGACGCGACCAAACGGCCAATAGCGTTAATGCATTACACCGCAAGCAATGCCAATTTTGCAGCTCATGTAGGATGACACGTATCAATATACGCGTGTGTCGCTCCCTGATGGGCGGGCTGTAACTGAGAATCTCGTTGCAGCTGACGTGGGCTAGGATTCTCGTAAAACGCCGTTGATCCATTTCCCATTACAGGATCTGATCCCGGACATTAAGTTTTTCTCCCGATGCTTTGCAAACAGTTTCTTTTAGCACTCTTCGCAAACTATGAGTTCGGGCAGTTTTGAGGAAATTGTTTTTTTCGTGGTATGAGGATTGCGCGAGGATGCGTTATGTGATGCTATATGTGGTGCTTTTCGTGAAGGAAACTATCGCAGAGTAAAGAAGAGAGCTCTTTCTGTCACGAAATACTATGTTTTTTTTTTAATTGTGATAGAACAAAGACGCATTTGGTCACTGCATTATATTAATTGTTATGCAGGTTCAGCGGTTGAGACCTATGGAGTAGTCTGGAATAAGTGAACACAACCACTTGCTACGGGAGGCAGTAAAAAAACTATATTCTACTTGCGCCAAACTTTCTGAGATGCAATATAATGCTTTCTTTTTATGAGCCATAAAACAAGCGTGCATCCAATCGCTGCATTATCTCAATTACATTATAGAAATTATTATGCAGGGCCAGGATCCACTTTTTTAACTGCTACCTGAATAATTATATTAGAAAATGACAAGAAACCGAAATTCCGAGACTCCTGCAAATTGACATTTTCCGGCACGAAATATTACGCTTTCCTTTTTATGTGCGTTAAAATAAGCGTTTATCCGGTCGTTAGATTATACAAATGACAGTAGAAAAATTGTAGAAAAATTATATTAGAAAACGCAAGAAATCTTACATTTTTCGACCACTGTTATAGCGTTTATCCGCTTAGATTATACAAATAATCTTAGAAAAATTGCCTTACATACCACTGTTACAGCGGCTACCTGAACAATTCGAGTGAAAAATGATAGAAGAGGACTTGGTAGTGAGCGCGGGGAAAAAATGGCGGCTCCCTTTCGTCACGTCTATATCCTTTGTAGACGGCAGGCGGATTGACGGGATGCGCGTAGGAAGGTGGTTCGCAGCGAGGCATTCGATGGACGAAGTTGCGCGCGTTAAAATTACGAGCGCGAAGATGAAGAAAGATGGAAAAGCCAGGTTTTATTGCGGCCCATTCTCACCTCGGTACTGAAGGCGGACCGTTGCGGACGCGATTTCGCAGTCGTAAAAGTCTGATGCAAAAGAAGAGACTGGAGGAGGCAGGAGAGAAAAGGCGAGCGGGCGAAAAAGAGAGGGATTGTTTGTCGCGTCGCGAGGGTAGTTCACCGCGTTAAGACGAAACGAGAAGGTACAGGGAAGGTGTGTCTGACTTTGTGCGGGCGAGAGAAAGAGCCGCGGCGACGTCGTTTGTAAACGGAAAATTTGTTCACCGGTTTCTCAGAGATTACGACTCGTTGCGGCGCGGCTTAATGAGGCGCGGCGATTAACTTCCACTGAGCGGTAGACGCTTCGAAGTAAGATTACCGATGAAACGGTATCAAATTTCACGTCGGTATGCAGAGAAAATAAAATAAGGTTATTCGGGCAAACCTTGTTTAGCACGTTGACTGCCATGGTGGTCATCGGTGACCGGTGCAAAAGACTTTACTAAAAATGCAAGAAATTCGTGATGAAGCATATTTGCAATATTGTAAAAGCAATTGATGTCGAAACGGTGCTTCAATACTTTGGCTTCTAACAACTTTGCGTTACATTTATTTTGCATGATTTAATTATACTCTGCAGTAGACATTTGACGCGCTGTCAAACTCTGGCGTACTTTTGAGACGGAAAATAAGGATTCAACGAGATCTTTGTTTCATGAGAAATGAGATTACGTACCGGTGAAAATTGTAAAATCTTTTCGATTCGAAGTAAATTTAACAATTATTGTGTCTGCAGGACAACAAAATATAAGTAACTACTTCTGAATTTATACATATATATGTACTTATAAAAATAATTATAATACACGAATAAATAGGATTACACTTGCACAGCTGTCACACTAAAAAATAAATGCCACCACCCGCATAAATTTGTACACGTCAGTCACTGGCCGTCGAGTCGTGCATTTTTCTACGAAAAACTAGAATTAATCGTCTCGTACGTTGTCAGACATCGCGCCTCTAAATCCGAAAGTCGTAACGCGCGATGAGGAACGCGAAATGCGTGAAAGCTTTCCCTCTTTCGCGGCTGGCTCTCTTTCCTTACGAGCTTCCTTTTATAACTCCGTGAAAAACTGACGCGCGCCGGGAAAAAGTGGTCGGTGGGGCGGAGGAATGGGGATGGAAAGGAATGTTTACTTTATCGCGGCGCGAGGGCGGCAACTAAGGAGTGATATTCTCCCGGCGCGACGGATAAAAATGGAGGCGCGGCATAAAGTCGTTTATACACCGATCGCTGCTTCTTACCTTATTGACGTTAAATTTTCCTTTTCGGGGGATCCGTGAACTTAGCCCCGAAAACGGCAGATTGGCGGTGCCAAATTAATTCTGAGCTCGCAGATTTCTCGGCATATTTAGCCTCTACAAACACACTGCCACATGTGCTTCAGTTCAGTTTCTTAACACGTTGACTGCCAAGCGTATTTTACTATATTAGAACGACGATGCTATGAAATACTACGGCGTTCGACTGAATTATGCAAAATGTAAATAATGTGCAGGCATTGCAGACCAAAGAATCGAATCACTATTCTAATAACTGCATTTATAAAATAATAATTACTACGCATTGCGAATATTTTGGATCCTCCGTAAAATTTCTTGCGTCGGTCACTGGTGACGATCATGGCAGTCAAAGTGTTAAATTATGATTATTTCGACGGTAACTTCTTCACTACAAAAAAGTTTAACAGTAAAAACAAAAATCGTAACGTATGGATCTCTTCAAGCACACTGCTGCCTATGTGTGGATTCAGTTCCTTCAGATTATAATTTTTTTTCACAGGTAAAAAAGTTTGATGATAAAAGAACGACAAAAAATATCTTGTCGCGTGCTATAAGAATATATAGAAAAATCGTGCTTGCAGAGATTAAGAAAATAAATGAACGTTGAGTGCGGATTCATGTCAATATTATGCGTGCGATGTGTTCTACGTGTCCTTGTTGACATAGATAATTGGACGCGATTAAGCAAAATCTAAAATGCGTCTAATATTTTGCAACCATAATGTATGCATATACGTGTGAAATATACGTTGATTTTGTTACCAGAGTGTAATCTAGGGATTAAACTTTGGGTCTCACGTTGAGTAATGGACATAAATGCATCCTGCCTCGTATGATTACGATATCATCATTATGCAACATCACGAAACACATTTAACCGTAGAAATATCGCTCATCCGCCAATTCCGTACACAAAACAGACAAAATGCCATAGTACAAGTTATCTTTTTTTTTGGTCCGTAGAATGTCACATAATCATTTCGTTTAAAATCACATCATCGAATATTTACTTGACAGTGCTTAATCTTACGCACCAACTATGTAATTGAAATAGTTATTCGTACAGTACTATAATACATTATCATACATGTATAACACGTATACAATATTACATGTATACAACCTATTATATACCATATATATACCAATTATAGTATAGGTAGTATACATGTAATATTGTATACGTGTTATACATATAGGTATATATAGGTATATATACTACAACCTATATTATACCTACTATAATATTATATACCACCATACCATGTATAAATAACATATATACATGTATACAATGTATTATAAAACCGTAGAAACAACCACTTAATTTATGCAGTTGTAGAAAATTGAGTGCTCTCAGTTAAACATTTGTTGGGCAGCGTACATAATACATATATTATCATTATATTAAATAAAATGTTCGCCTTGGCACACTCGTTGTTGCGTTCGTCTGGCAACACTCTTATCCCTGCCGTTAATCGAGCACACGCAGTCGCATACGTTAGGAGCGTTAGCACACGAATAGGGAAGTTCTTTTCTCCTCGCGTTGGCCATCAACTGGCGCCGGTTCCGAAGACGCAAGAAAGGAAATGTCGAAATTGCCAGCGCGCACGCGACCATTTCTCTCTACGCACACTTAACGCAGATGCAACCTTTTCGTGCATGAAATTACTCGCGTCGACGTCAAACTTCGTCACGTAGATCACGGTGTGTAATAAGGCGGGGGAAATGCGCGATAAAGCCGGAGATACGATCGACGTAGTCGGCTGGCTCTGAATCGGGAAAATTGCGATAATTATCCGTGTGACACGTGTACACGTATTTTCGCATGTCGGACGGATCGAGAACGTGTGGAAGATTGCTCGCGTGTGCGGAACTCTGGCGTGTAGGAGATCAGAAGCCGCGGGAGGGTCTTTTAGGTGATTGTTGGGAGGTGTATGAGCTGTTTGCGGATTCGGAGTTACAAGATGCGGTAGGTTGATCGGCGATATCGCCGCAATCTGACGTATGAAGAGCAAATTTGCGGTATTGTGTTAGCGCGTATAATCACGGTACTGACGGTACTTCGAACTTAAGCTTTCTTTTATGGAAATTTCGTAACGTAAAAGTACCGGTACTACCGCTGAATTGAGAGTGCAGCAAAATTATGGTAATATGTGTCATTTCTGCTATAGCGGTAGTATATAATCGATAAAACGCAGGTAAGCCTTTTTGTGAAATGTAACTTATGTATTGTAAAAATATTATTATTGTGATCGAATTGAGAGTGCAGCGAAATTGGCTGACAGCATGTAGAACAAAGGATTATTTTAATAAAACTCAACAACCAGCATAAAAAGGGCTTTCATTTTACCGAACGGATTACGGAAAGGTGGTCTGCAAAATAATTATATAATCGCGGTAGCGTATGTTATATAGTATTGCTGAGGATAAAATTAATTACGTAACGATACCTAGAAATGACTATAATCAAGAATAACAAAACAGTACGGAATGGATTACAAAGATGACAAGTACAAGTGATAGTGGAGAAGATGAAGTATTAATCAATTGTGTTCTGAAGCTAAACATAGTCATTCCAATCTCTAGTTATACCAAATATACCAGTTAAACGTATATTTAGAAATATAATTCTTGCACCAGTGTCCGCTATCTCAGTATCCTCCATAAATACATACTACTGAAATCGCAATCCTTCGACATAAAAGCACTAAAACACCAGAGAACGAATTAAAGCGATGCCGAAGTAGTCAGTCAAGTGTCTTCTAAAGCTGAAAACAGTCCCGACAATATCAATCTCTTAGAAAAACGGATAGTTGGAGGACTAATTCTTGCACCAGTGTCCGTTATCCCAGTACCCCCGTAAATGCATACTACTTAAATCACAATCCTTCGACATAAAAGCACGAAAACACCAGAGAACGAATTAAAGCGATGCCGAAGTAGTCAGTCAGGTGTCTTCTAAAGCTGAAAACAGTCCCGACAATATCAATCTCTTAGAAAAACGGATAGTTGGAGGTCTAATTCTTGCACCAGTGTCCGTTATCCCAGTACCCCCCGTAAATACATACTACTTAAATCACAATCCTTCGACATAAAAGCACAAAAACACCAGAGAAGGAATTAAAGCGATGCCGAAGTAGTCAGTCAAGTGTCTTCTAAAGCTGAAAACAGTCCCGAAAATATCAATCTCTTAGAAAAACGGATAGTTGGAGGTCTAATTCTTGCACCAGTGTCCGTTATCCCAGTACCCCCCGTAAATACATACTACTTAAATCATAATCCTTCGACATAAAAGCACGAAAACACCAGAGAAAGAATTAAAGCGATGACGAAGTAGTCAGTCAAGTGTCTTCTAAAGCTGAAAACAGTCCCGACAATATCAATCTCTTAGAAAAACGGATAGTTAGAGGTCTAATTCTTGCACCGGCGCTCACTGCCTTAATACCCCCCGTAAATACATGCTATTGCAAGCGCGATTGTTCGCAGCGCACTTCGTCCAGCAGGAGGGCTGAGACCGCGAGTAGAAACGTCCGTTTCGAAGCCAGAGAGCGAAAGTCCCGCGTAATCCGGCGATTACGCCGAAATCATAGGTTCGCCCGTGCTGCCCGTAAAGAACGGCAAATCCTTCGATTCTTGAGACACAGGGCGCGGCTATCGCGAGGATCTGCGAGCGCAGAAAAAGCTCCGTAACGAACGCACGAGATAGGATCTTCGGATTCGGAGGTCGGAATTAGCCGGATAAAATGCGGAGGACCGGAAGCGGAGGGAGGCGAAAACAAAATCGGCTCGGCCAGATAGTGGCAGATGATTATCTGGCGATGTTTCTTTTTTTCCGCGAGGAAGACGCCACTGGTTTTGTGCGGGGACGAACGAGGGTGCGGAACGAAGTGGACATGGGAGAAAGAGGCGATGTTAGACTGCTCTGGGGGAAACTCGGAAGCTGGCGGAAAAGAGAAATGGAGACTTGGATCTCGAAGAGATGTTTAATGCGACGTGTTCGACGAAAGACGCGTTGTTCGCCGTACATGCCAATTCAATTCTGGAACATTATTTTTATGTAATAATATGTTCAATAACTATTAAATACTCTACGGATTATATATCGGTACACATTATACATATTATATAACATGTACCTATATATAATTTGTGAAGTATTTAATAAATATTAAACATATTATTACTTTGCTAGTTGTATTCTTTTAAAATCTTGTATTGTACTAAATAAAGTAGATTAGTTCTTTTAAGAGATAGTAATAGATTGAATAGATAATATGTATTCAGCACACAGCTTTCTGTGGAACATCTTAAAAAACAGAATTTTAAGCATCGCCCGGCTTATATTGCGGTTCTGAAATTTTCTGCGAATGCTTCTTGAAAATCCGGAGAATCTCAACCGACTTGACAGAATTACATGATGCTTGATATAACGGTTACATGCATTCTTCGATGCAAACATGAAGGAAATAGTATGAAAAGCGTTTTGAAGGAGCTGACTCGAAGTTTTGCGAATAAACTACAATCTGCAGTGGATGTAGCGGATGAATTGAATGGAGCAAAAGGTAAAGGGAAGCGCGAGACAAAAAAGCGCCAGGTGGAGGAGTTTTCTGTAAAGCAAGAAGAAACACTGAAGTAAGAGAGATAAGAAGGGCGAAGCATCGTATGATGCCAGACGGGATATCAAAGGTTGTGGAGATGGCAGAAAGCATAAAATTGCCAAGACTAAAAGAGCAGGGAACGCAGTCATTTTGATCGCTACGCGAAGCTAGTGTGCGAGTTTAAAAAGTTGTTCAGTTTGACGCATAGATAATCTGGTTTATTGTTACGTACGATTGATATTACTTTTAAAAGTTACGATTAAAAATTTGTATATACACACCGCCGCATATATGTAGATATCACAACACTGTATATATTCTAACAAGGCTTGTGGATAGAGAGGCATTCTGTTTAGATAATAAATACTTACACGATTGAAACACCATAATAGAAAAATATTAAAACATATGACTCGCACGAAACAGCAGGATTCAGAAAGCCAGTGAAAACAGATCCGCGCGCAAGCCCGTCATCAACGAAAAATCCTCTACCCAGCCTTCGAGAAAAAGTTCGCCGCAACAGCCGCGATCAACGCAATCAGCTTGAAACACATTTTTCCGATTATCGTCCTCGCAATTGCGCGACTTCTAGTCGAACGCGCGCATATAATCACACGGCGCCTTTCACGCGCGGACTATTCCTTCTCGCGATACATTCGGCCCGGAGACAAAAGGCGTAGTGAAGCAAGAAACGTTTGTGTCAGCGCGGGGAATGAAATGTGCAAAAAGAAGTGGATAGCTTTCGTGACGCGGAAAGCGGAGGAGTTTGAGAGAAAACCAAACTGTTTGTGTCGGCCTGGCGAGCTGCGAGCTGCGACGAAAGAAGGCAGCGACGTACAGAGCGCAGCTAGAGTAAATGAGTGAATGAATGTATAAGCGATGGACGCGGATTCGTGTGTGCGTGAGGCTGGGGGTGGGCGATTGTGTGCGGGGGAGACAAAGGGCGCGGAGGAATAAAGAGCCGCGGGAGGAAACGCGAGTGGAAGTCAAAGGGAGAGGAAGGCGATGTTAGTTCGATTTGGGTCAAAATGTGGAAGCCTGTGGTTCCAGCAGATTCAGCTGTTGACAGTGAAGAGATGCTGTGCGATCATCTGATAGAATGCCTTGACCGACGAATGGCTCATTTTACAATTGTGTGCGAAAGGGATTTCGCTCGAGAAATCTGCGAGCGTGTTGTTCAAGCAGATTCAGGTGTAGAGATCGAACCGATGATATGCGATCATGTAATGGAATCCATTGACGAATAGATAGCTAATCTTCCGGTTGTGTGTCAAAGAGATCGCGGTCAAAGTCTGGGGGCGTGTGGTTCAAGCAGATTCGGATGTTGACAGAATGCGTTGACGAACAAATGGGTCGTTTTACAAGTGCGTGTGGAAGGGATTTCGGTCAAAATCTAGGAGAGTGGGCTTGAAGTAGATGACGTCAAAGAATGTGTTGACGAACAGACAGATAATTTCACAATTGTGGGTGAACGAGATTTGGGTCAAAATGTGGAAGCGTGGGGTTAAAAGAGATTTAAGTGGTGAGTGGAAACATGAGACGCGACGACGTGAAAGAATGCGTTGATATACACCAGCTAATCTTACAGTTATGTATGAGAAAGACGTGGGTAAAAATTTTGGAGTGTAAGGTTGAAGGAGATTTTTATGTTGTCAATTTACAATTTTGTATGAGAGCATGATTTCGGTCAAAATGTGTAGGTTGTGATTGAAACACATTTAATTGCGGACAGTGGAAAAGAAATGTGTGGTGATACGGTAACATAAGTTGATGAGCAGCCAGTTAATCTTAAAATAGTCTGCAAG
This sequence comes from Cryptocheilus praepositus, assembly GCA_033815515.1. Taxonomy (NCBI): domain Eukaryota; kingdom Metazoa; phylum Arthropoda; class Insecta; order Hymenoptera; family Pompilidae; genus Cryptocheilus; species Cryptocheilus praepositus. The sequence goes on along the minus strand of JAWWQZ010000119.1, from coordinate 1,220,835 downwards.
AGGAACATAAAAGTGGAAAGGAATGAAAAGAGAAATTCGAGAGAGGAAGCGTAAATGGAAATGAAAGGTTGGAGAATATGCGTTAGTTCGATTTCGGTCATAAAATGGATGGACGATAAGTTGAAATTACAAGAGGTTTCATTGCTAAGGGAAGTGCAAAGATGACGTGGTAAAATAACTTGGTGAGATGATAGTAAATCTTCGAATTATGAAAGTCTTAGAACTGTCTATAAGAAAGACGTGGGAATAATGTGATATGGCATAAAAACAGGAAATTTCACAAAATAATTCATCAACCTACGAACTGGCCCTCAAATTGCTAAGAGTTAACACTTTATCGACCGCTATTGACTGAAGATGCCACTCACTTAGTTGGCTGCGGGTTTATCGTCAGTACCTATGTGTCAGTGTGTGCCTATTTGTAAAGCTCTATAACTCAAAAATACGCATTGTGTCGTTGAGAATCCTTTGGTTTTAAAGCAGTGTAATTTTATTGTCATTTAGAATTGTCATAGTATAATTTCATATTTATTTTATTTAATATTGTTGATCACTGAAAAGCCGATTAATCGGCTACCGGTCAATAACGGTTGGAACCAAAAAGCCGATTAATCGGCTAGCGGTCGACAAAGTGTTAATATTGACATTAATCCAGATTGAATTGATTAAATGCATAGAAACACGATACTCCTCTTTTCCTTTGACCCATCAGAGAAATATCCGCAACGCGAAAAAAAATGAGCCACCTTCATCGGAGCGACCACTGGCCATCCACCCCCAATAAACGTTTGAAAGCGTCTCCAGCCCTGAACCCGTGACGTCAGCTTTCATCATCGCGAGGAAGGTTCTTATCAAAAGTCCCCCGCGCTCTTTCGCTCCAGGCTTTCGCACTGTTTCGCGCACTTCTCCTCTCCCTTGTTTCATTACCCCGGCCCTTTGTGTTTTTATTTATCTCATTCGCGCATGAATATGGAGGCACGCAGCAAAGCGACGAAACAAGCGGCCGCCCCGCAGAAACGCCAATGCCGGACGAAAGAAACACACGGTGGAAAAAGAAAAATCAAACGGGCGAGTTTGCACTCGGTGCAGAATAAAACGACGCTGCCTCCCGCATACGTGCGCCGCGCGCCCGGCAAAAACGAACAAAGGACGGCAGGGCGTAAGGGATGGCACGATGATAAAAGTGTAAAAACGTAAGTACGGAGTTTCATTAGCGTCGGACGAATGCGTATCTCGAAATAATTACTGATTCTGTTAACGGTGCGAAGCTTTCGTGACCGCGGGCGTTACGAAAATTGAACTGAAATTTTACGTTTAATGAGATTGTGGCAGCTGAAGGCTCGTGTCGGCGGGAAAAAGGTGTTTTCTTGCGTCCTTTGTGCAGGAGCTTGGCCGAAGAACGTGTGTTTTCGACGGCGAGTCTTGTGCGACTGTTACCGTGGCGGATATTACTTCAATAATAACACATATTCCAAATTAATGAATAAATTATAATATCTATTATATAAATATATTTTAACAAACTTTCATTTCTGCGTGAAGATATTCATTTAGTTTGGAAATCTTATGTAATGTTGGAAATCTAACTCTGGGGTACTTTTGTGTTTTTGTTTCATGTGAAATAAGATTAGGTACCGGTGAAAATTGTAAAATCTTTCCGATTCGAAGCAAATTCAACAATTATTGTGTGTGCAGAACAACAAAATATAAGTAATTGCTTCTGAACTTGTACATATATTTGAGCCGTTTATTTTGAAAGTGGCCTAACTCTATTTATCTTCAAATCGAGACAAATAACATTTACTGCTAAATAACATGAATTTGTAACCATGGTAACCGGAAAATATTGAAAAACGGAGTTAGGCCACTTTCAAAATAAACGGCTCATTTGTCGGTGTAATTTTACAATAAATCTTACCATAAAAACGAAACAATCGAATTTTTTGAATAACTATATCGCAACTGTATGCAAACGTTAAATAAAAAAACGTCAAATGGAATGTCGGTCTACATATTGTCTCGTTAATTGCCGATCAATTACGATTCTATGAATTTGTAAGTCTGCGCTCAATAGTAACGTTACGCTTAATTTGATGTGTGTAATTGAGAGTGACAATCGGAGCCGCATCCGTCAACAAAACGGGTAATGCATTCTGTTTTCAGTATTGAACACTTGACGTCGATGGCAACGCGTTACACGGGACGAGAAAATTTATATCGTTTCAATTTGTGATGACAACCAGCGACGTTTAGGATCATTGCGCTTTGCGAATGATAACGAGACTGGCTAAGTAATTGCGGTCAATAATTATGAACGGGTTACGACTTTATGAGAAATGCATTATGAGAAATGTTGGTTAAGGAATTCTAGCGGTGGAGAGCTGGCATAATAAACTTTCGTGTTCTAAAAACGCACGATAGAGTGGGTTAATATTTTGCAGACGAATTTTGCTACATAATTGGCAAACTTCCATTTTTCGATATATTGCTTCGTCGAAACATGCATAGTATTCTGTTGAATCGTGATGTTGTTGGTTTGCTATTAAATTAATCGTCAATCAGATTAATGTTTATACATTACTAACTACGGGAATACCAATATTAATAATAAACTACTATTAATAAAAATAGAGTAATAACAGCGTTCGGCGATGCATGAAGATTGAAAATAATTGGAAGAACGGGGATACTGAAATTTAGATGCTTTATATACCGGCGCGATAAAGAAAAATCGATAACACGATTGATGCGATTATTAAATATAATTAAGCGACGCTTATCGCGTTACTTAAAATCGAAAGATAATGAAATCTCTCGCCCGCTGTCAAAGACGCGTTCGCCAACGCAATGCGATAGGGCGCATGCAGCGCATTTGATGAATAAAATTGCTCGCGCAGAAAATGCAAATGCGCGTGCTATCTTTTTAACGATTCCCGTACAGAAAAGCTGAGAGCATAAAACTCATTTGTTCAATCCTGTTTCTTTCTTTTTCGACTATTCCACGCGTTCGCTCGTTAAATTCCCAGAACTTTTACGTTCGCCTGAAACGACTATCATTTGCATGAATCTCAGTTTCAAAAGTGCCTATAGAAATTCTGATTCCTCCCAGAATTCGGTAATTTTATCTCGACACCAGATAAGCAACTGCCGTTCGAATCGATAGATCTATCGATAATACGTCGTATCGTTTTTTTAAGCTTCGCGAGTTCGGTCTGTGCACAATTCGATGTGCAGCCATAAATGTGGGTGGGTTAGGTTGCCTTTCGTGATTTCTTATTGGCCATATCTCTAAAAGTACTATGAATTTTGGGATGCACCTCTTATTGTTCTGAGTTATTTTAGGCCCCCTCTGATATAATCAACGGACAATTAAATCTGAGATCAATCATTTTTTGGCTAAAATGGCAAGGGGTACACCTTAAGATTTTTCCGAATTCTTTGAAGCCCTGACACGTCTCAACTTGTACTCGAAATCTGTAAGTAATACCGGTTTCTTTGAGCTCTTTGGACGCCCTTTCAAGTGGGACTAACCGCGACGAGATATGTTGAAAAATTTTTTTGCACTTTCCTTTTATCGCCATATCTCGGAAAGTACAAAAAGTTCAGCGGGCGAAAAAGGTCCTGCCTTCAGCGCAAATTGGCCTCTATCGAATGATATCGATCCAAAGGAAAAAAAAGTTGAACTTTTTCGACTATTTTTGGTCGTACGTCAAAAACGTAGAACGCCTCTTTTCGACGATTTTTTTACTACTTCTGCGTAGCCTATAGAGCATCGTTGAAATATATATTTATTTTATAACGCAATTATAGCATACCTAACAAAAACCTATCGGTAGTCTCAACTTCCACCGTTCTCGGATGCAGAATGTGCGCAGATACTCTCGCTTCTTGGCGAAATCGATATTTCAGTTCATAAGGCATAAACTCCCATAAGGCAATAGTTACATTCCTACACTCCGTTCGTGATGAAACCACATTTCCTCATCAATTCATTCCGTGAAGACAGAAATGAGCACAGAACGTGAATATAACTTCGTAATATCCATACAACTGCTTTAAACATTGTTTACCATCTATTACAACGTAACCAATGCCTGTGAATGTAAATTCATCCTGTCACAATGCATGTGAATTTAACCTCACAATATCCATATACAACTGCCTTAAACACAGGCCACCATCCGTTACAACACAAACCAATGCCTGCGAATGTGAATACATCCTGCCAAAATTTATGTGAATTTAACCTTACAATGTCCATATACAACTGCATTAACACTTTGACTGCCATGATGGTCGTCAGTGACCGGCGCAAGAGATTTTACTGAAGATCCAAAATATTTGCAATGGGTAGCAATTATTGTTTTATAAATGCAATTGTTGTTAGGATAGTGATGGAATCCTTTGGGCTCCGATACCTGCACATTATTTACATTTTGCTTAATTCAGTCAAACGCTGCAGTATTTCAACGCATCGCGGTTCTAATACGGCAAAATATGCTTGGCAGTCAACGTTTTAACACGTATTTTACTATATTAGAACGGCGATGCTATGAAATACTACAGCGTTCGACTGAATTATCCAAAATGTAAATAATCTGTAGGTACTGGAGGCCAAAGGATCGCATTAGTATTCTAATAACAACTGCATTTATAAAATAATAATCGCAACTCATTGCGAATATTTTGGATCTTCAGTAAAATCTCTTGCGTCCATCACTGGTGACCATCGTGGCAGTCAAAGTGTTAAACAATTGGCCTGCATTAAATGCTTAATCAATTGGCATTCATCTCACAACAACTTAATCAACGTCTAATGTATGCACAAAAAACACAGAACACAGATATATCCACTAGTCCACCAACTGCTTTCAACATTTCACTACATTACATCCTTACTCCATTGTTAGCCACTCACGGACAAATTCGTAGTTAAAAAAAGCCATTGGCCGTGATCAAGTTCACATGTCACAGTGCGTCTCGACGTAATAACGTGCAACGTATCCAACGTGATAACAAGATTCTCTGTTCGTTCGTACGGTCCAATGAAAAGTGTCTTTTGTTCCCTCTGCCCTGGCCCGGCTACTTCTTTTAATTTGTTCCGGCAGTTTCCTTTCCGCCCTTTTCTTTGTCTGGCTTCCTTCATAACAAACGTCACAGAATAACCGTGCCCTGAGGAACTGTCCACTCTCTTGATCCTGTTCCCAGCATTTTCTGCATCAAACTCTAACAAACTTTCTTACCGCTTCCCGTCTACTCTTCCCCTCGGCCGTTTTTAGAGACGTTAAATTATAACCGCTCGCGATGTAAATATTTCAGGATCGGAATAGCGCGTCGGCGGAATATTGTTAACTGCACAATTGACAGAGGTCTATGGATGTTCAACTTTAATGGCTCAAAGCAACATTTTTTGTATATTAAATTTGCAACTGTGTAACAGAGACGAGTACGCTTTAATTTGTGCTTTAAATGTAATAATATAATATGCTTCATATACGAGTGGATACTTTATATTCTGGTGTATAATAGAGACAAATATGATCAGTGCAGTCGCATGGCAACGTTTTCGTTTTTCTTGTTGAGGAATTCTGTAGTGAATAATTTAAAATGAATTTTTATATGCGTTTGAAGATATTAATGAACTTGTTTAGATGTGTACAAGTGATTCGGTTTCAAACAAAACAAAGGATCTATTCCATTTTTAAAAGTAATTCATTAGATTGCAATTTGTTACTATTTCAAAATCGTTTTTGCTCGAAAAGGAAAATTTGGCAATACAAAATAAAGTATGTATTCCATTTTTAAAAGTAATCCACTAGATTGCAATTTGTGAATATATCAAAATCGTTTTTGCTCGAAGAGGAAAATTTGGCAATGCAAGGACGTTACACTAGCTTTGTCCCGGAGGTTGCATGTCAGTCACCAAGCTTACAGCGTCCACACCCGCACAGGTCAACTCCCCCGACCATGTTTCCTGTTTTCACTGTTTAACGACTAGCTTGCGAATTTTCGAAAAGCGACCCTAAATCCCGCACGGGCGAGGCAGCAGTGAGGAAAGCACCGGCAAAGACTCAGTATGCGATTCTCACCACTCACTTTTCCCATTCCCTCGCGCACCCTCTTCTTCCCGCTTCTATCTTTCTAGTTTGCGAGTCGTGATTGCGCAAGGCGATCCCTCGGCGTAGTTACATTAACGCGCTACGTGACGAAGTTCGCCAATTCTGTGCCTCGAGCGGGACTTGTCGATCGACGAACGAGACGCCCGCTGTAAGTAGACTGCTACAAGGATCTGACCCGAGGCACGTTACTTTTAATTCGGCAGAAAAATAAAGACGGCCTGTATGCCGCGGAAATTGCATGACCGGACAAAATGGCGGCACTAACGTGTCTGGCCTTGAGATTCGAGAGTTCATATGAAAGTGGCAAATGTTTCCTGGCTCGGAAATGGTGCTGCTAATTTGTGTCGATCTGGGATTAACACGTTGACTGCCGTGCGTATTTTGCTACATTAAAGCGGCGATGCTATAAAGTACTATAGCCTTTGACTGAATTATGCAAAATGTACATAATGTGCAGATATTGAAAACTAAAGTATCGCATCACTATTCTAACAATAATTGCATTTATAAAATAATAATTGCTACTCATTGCAAATATTTTGGATCTTCAGTAAAATCTCTTGTGCCGGTCACCGGTGACCATCATGGCAGTCAAAGTGTTAAAGGGTTTATCTGAAATAGGCAAATATTTTCTGCTCCGAAAATGGCAACTTGCTATCATCGGTTCTTCGTTAGAAGTTGATAGCAGAATGGGACTAATGAAAGATTCGAGAGCAACTGAGAAATTCTTGAGAGCGAGGAGACTGAAATTTTACTCAAATTTCCATCTTCTGTCATTGTTACAATTGTCAACCGGTTGAAGATGAAAACTAAGTTGAATAGCACATGTGGTAATAGGTAAGGGTTGATTTTGAAATCGTAATTCTCGGCCAGTGCCGTGGGATGGCTTTTTCCACTGAATTCACAATATACCCTTTGATGCTTTGCGAATGTGCCGGTGCACCGCGTTTTCCGTTATCAAAACTCACGTAATTGGGCAATGACGCAGTCGATTCCATCGGCGGCTCTACTGAAATGCGTGTTTCACCTGCCCCTTCGGATTCTCTGCTTCGCATGAATGGTGATGGTGAGCATATTGCTCAGAAGGTCCACTCTTACTTGGCCGAGCTATACATATTGATGACGAAGGTTCTATGCGCAGTTTATCTTACTTCTGCAATCGGTGTGTTCTCTTATTTGTTCTGATGCGTGGCAAAGAACGTGATTGAGATGTATTAATATTATATCGATTGTTTAATCAAATTTACGGAAAAATATCTTTAGGATTATCATATATATTATTTTTAACATGTGAAGATATATTAGTTTTTACGTATCGCATATATTCGGTTAAGACACATCTCGGGCCTAAACCAATTTCGAATATCGATGAAGCTATATTCCAAACCTAATGAAGCGGAGGGCGATGTTGGGAGAACGTCAATACTAGAGTGAAGATGCAGTAGTAAATTATACTCGAAGAGTAATTTATAACACTAAACGCACCGGTACTTTACACATACCTATTTTTACCATAAGGAATCATTTGGTCCCTTATGAAATAAACGTTGATTTGCCGAAAGAAATTCCTAATCTACAAAACCGAGAAATTGAACAATCAGATGACATAAGAATTTACAGAAAGTCAAATAAGCGAAAGAAATAACAAAGAATGTACGATTTTAGAGTAAATTCTGAAAGGGGTCATTTGACCCCGCTTGGTACGGTTAGTGTTAATAAGATCAGTTCAGGTACAAGCATGTATATTTAAAGTTTCACGCGGATGGGCTAAATTCATATTTTCGTATGTCGTATTATTATTTATGAAACTCGCTAACAATTGTTTCGAATTTCTTAATGGTCATATTTCATACACTCGACTTATCAGAAAATTTGGAAACCCCCTAAAATGTAAATGCTTAGCGGTGACCTACGCATATGTGCATACGCAAACTTGCTTTCATGATTTTGTGTACGCATTCGGAATGCTAGTCTTCCTCAGGACGCTTTTCTCATCACGGTTTGTTTCAAAATGTACATAATTTATGAAGAACGGAGAGGTGAATCTTCTCTGAGATTGGCCCTTTTTGAACTCTCTTTACATCAACGTATTATCATTCCGCGTTATTCAGATTGAATGTAAGAATCGTCGGAATACGAAGAAAAATGAATCGGACGAAATCGCGCAAAAAATACAGGAAAGGGCATTTACTTTCATATATTCATGAGATCGCGTCTTTGATACATTAACGTCAACTCCTTAAACGGTAATCCGATGCATTTGTCCTGGTAGTTCGGATAAATTCCGCAAAGACGTTTCCGCGAATTTTTACTTCTATCTAATATGCATTTATTTGGGGCGTTCTTAAATCCAGTAATACTAGATACATACGGAAAATGATGACAGGCACCAAAAAAGGGAGTCCCCTTGGTTTTCAATGAATAAAGCCCCATTTCATTTTTTTACTCCAAAAATTCCAGTACCGATGTGTGCATATTTTTCTCCTTTGGCCTTTTCTCTTCATGCAGTTCAACAATAAGTTAATGAGTTCTTTGTTTAGTTCTTTAGTATTAGATTTCATGCACTGAATTATGTTGACGGAATCTAACTCATTGCAACAGAATTGCTATCCGATTTCGTTTATGTTATTAGTGACTTTAGCAAAATGAAATACCAGCAGAAAGGACAAAACCGACAATTTCTCCTTTAAAAAATAACGGGCTATACTAATTTTTAAAAATGTGTTATTACGTTGCTCAAGTAAAATGTAGCTTGTTTTGAAATATTTAAACTGGACAAGTGAAACCGGGCTGATCGTAGCCGAGCTTTGCTCGATACTGGGCGCGCAACTAAAATGTGTAAAAACAGTAGGTTGAATCCGGCTGGCATTTTCCGCGCACTTCGCGGTCCACGACTCAGTCGGGAAAAATGCGTAAAGTTCTAAATCACCGTAGGGTCCCTGCCATTCCGTATTCCGGGCAGAAAGCACACGCAATAAGGAAGCGGGCGTGAAAAGATCGTCGTGAAAAAGAAGAACTAGGGGTCGCGGGGCAGATTCGAGGTTTCGAGACTATCCGGATATCGTAAATCGCGCCTTCCGCCCCTCCACGATTTTTGGCCACGTGTCGCTCGAGTTTACGCTAGAGTTTACGCTCAAATTAGACGTGAGGGACTAAGCCGCGGACCGTGACTTAGGAATCCTGCATCGCTTGCACTTTCGTTTCCCGTACGTGAAGCTAAACACGCGTGACGCGGCTGGGGAATTAGTGAGCCTGGAAGTTCTTCTTCCGATGACACGGAGAACTGTTTGCTCTGCGATCTACTCTTTCGCACCTCCGCCCTTGCTTGTCATACGCGGATATTTATTATCGTTTAAGATCGCGCCGCGGGGATAAATAAGATACCTCTTCGTATAACAAATAACATATATAATATAAAAGCGTTTAACGTTGACTGCCGTGCGAAGTTCAGGATGCTTTACGCGTTTTGACTGCGCGGGACCAAAGATATCACTAATGAATAAAATAATGATACTGTCACGAGTTTCTTCGTATAACGCGATACAAATGGAAATAAGAGGAATATATATAATGTAAAAGCATTTCTAACTGCATTTCACCGACGTCTAACACGTTGACTGCCGTGCGTATTTTGCCGTATTAGAACGGCGATGTTATGAAATACTACAGCGTTTGACTGAATTATGCAAAATGTAAATAATGTGCAAGTATTGGAAACCAAAGAATCGCATCACTATTCTAACAATAACTGCATTTATGGAATACTTATTGCCCATTATACCCATTGCGAATATTTTGGATTTTCAGTAAAACCTCTCGCGCCGGTCACCGGTGACCCCCACGGCAGCCAACGTGTTAAAGAACCGAACTCCCAAACATCTTAAACGGTTATTTGTTTATTAAATATTTAAATATATTTATATTATATAGCGCGCAACCTACCGAAAAAATCTGAGGCTTGCATCTTTCCATCCTCCGACGCAGTTTCCAGCGAGAAAAACGGCGAGACCGAAAAAAGACACCGCGTTGAAAAAGACGCAGACTCCAGGATCCGCTGGAAATCTGCAGACATCTCGGATGTCAGTTGCAGCGCAACATCGGCTGTCTATATTTGACTCCGTAGAGAGGAGTGAGACAGTGGGAGGCTGAGGAGATGGGTTTCAGGAGGTCCAGCATGTCCCGGGGCTTAGTGCAGGACCTTCAGCTCTTAGTATTTTCTGCTTTAGTGAAAACGTGGCCAGTAAATTTCGGAAGCTCCGAGGGACTGAAGTCGTAGAGAAAAGAAGGACGGGGTAGAAGTACCTTGTCGTTGTTGAGGAGTTAGGGCTGTGTCTAGCTGGATAAATGTCGGAGGAGGCGTTGCAGGAAGGTTCGCGTCAAAGTGGAGGCTTGTTGATGCGAGCGTGTTGGAATTGAGCGGGGAACAAGACGGGATTGAGGGGTGATCGATCGGGGCATGCGGTATAATTGAGAGTCGATGGAAAAATCGGTGTGACCGTGACAGGTGTGATTGTTGATTTAACAGATGAACTACTGAAGCGAGCGAATGGCAAGGTAAGTTGATGACGGTCAATCGCAGAAATGTAAACATTTCGCGTTCATCAATAATGTATGTGTAGATGTAGCATATAGGAATGTGATGACTATTACATCACGTTATTAACCTTTTAAGTACGACGCGCCACTATAGTGGCTTTCGCGAATATCATCTTTCAAAACATTCACACAATTTAATCATGAAATACTTATTTCCAATGTACTCGTCTAGAGAACGGCATTGTCCGTCAGATAGTGCAGTGCTGTAGCGCTAAAAAAAAAAAGAATTTTTTTAACTGAGTTCACGTTAGACTCTGCTGTCCAGGAAAATAGCCACACTCAAAATTCAGCCGTACCTAAAAGGTTAAAGATTAAATGAAAAAGCATTGAACACGTAGACCTAATCCCGGCGCCACCCGATCATATTCATCTCGACATCCGAGAGCACCCGAAACACCTAACAACCAGCAGCACGACTGATCGTCTGCCTAACATCGCGTCAATGCACGCACGACTCGATGGTTTATTGGATTCGCCGAGCATTGCCGAGACTCTTGTCTTTCTGTGCATCGCTAGGATGACACGAAGCGAGCAAACGTATAGAACCGAGGCTGTACGCGTTATACATCCTGCGATCCGATATTCTGTCTGTGGTCGGAGCATGATCTCGAAATCTGCGCTAGGTATCACAGGATCAAACGGGCTGCCTCGCTACATGCATACTTACACACGCTCTTAGGTATGCACATACGTCGCACGTCTGCTTCTACATAGGTGCATACGCGTATAAGCACGTACGTGTACAGTGCGCGCGCTTACGGATTTTTGCCAGTTTATTGGAGTTACTGTGGGTTTACGCGGCGAAAGGCAGGAAGAAAGGAGGGTAGCGACGAACAGGATAAGACGCGAATAAGGGAAGCGGAGAGGGCGCAAACGAAGTGACGAGGAAGATTAAAGCGAAGCGCGCGGATTCTTTGACGTCTTGCGGCGAGGAAGACGCCGTTGCTTTTGCCAAATTGCACGCGATTTTCGGTGCAGCGCTCTTCAGTGTTTTCGGTTAGGAAAGAAAAGGCGCGCGCAGTTATTTTTGCGGCTGGGATTAGTTTTGATGTGGGCTTTCGCGCGAGTTCGGTGTATTTTTAGGGGTTGGGTTGCAAACAAAATTGGAGGCACCGCAATCGTTGCCGCAACTGCAATTACTTTTGCTTTCTGGGGTGAAATCGCGTAGTTGCTGTTTAGTGTCAGTTCGGTGCATTTTTAATGTTTCGGGCGGAATGAAAATTTAAAGAGGTTGCAGTCGTTGCTGCAAGTGTAAGTACTTTTGGTTTCTGGCTTGAAACCGAATGCTTATTTATTAGTGCGCCTTCTGTGTGCTTTATTAACTTGGGTGCATATAAAAAGTTCAGACGTCCACACTCAGTGCGTCAACTGCAATTACTTTTGATTTCTGAGGTGCAACAGTCGGCTCGGTTATTAGAAACACTAAAAATGAGAAATACTAAAAATATGTTGAAGGCCCACTAGGAGCCAAGCGCACCGTTGCAAATCAGCGACCAAAAGTAATTTTACTGCTAGCAATGCTTGCGTTTGCCATCCATTTTGAGTATATCATGAACACTAAAAACGCACTGAAACTACGCTGAAACACAAGAACACGATTCCGCCTGGAGTGCAACGCACAGCGTTCTGTTGAACAAATTAGCTAGCGAACCGTTTGTGTTCGGTAAATGGCCAGTGTCAGATTCGACAAATTCGAAAGTACACAAAGGTGTCGCGCTGTTTATCAGGACGTAGCTGTTTCGATATTACAAGCGAAGATAATCCCATTTTCGTAAATGCGTTAGTCGCCAGTGGAGTGCTCCCCGGTAATCGCCTCTTTTACAAAACAATCAATCGCATCACGCGGAATGTGATAAAGGCAGAATTGAACACAATGCGCCCGGCGTTTTAATCATTGAGCACCGTTCGCGCTGCTGGAACGAACGATCAGCGGGAAAATACTAATTCCCGCATAGTTTCAGTGCCATCGAACAGGCGCTTTCCCATTCGTTCGCTTAAATACGGGCAGATACCATTTACGCAGTCGGCCGATCAAAGAAAATTAACTTAAACGCTAATGATGTATTGCGATGCGAGTCCAGCGGTCGATGCAACGAGCGACAAGAGTTATTCGAGGCACCGCTGTCGATTACGCGGTCCACCAAGATACAACAAAGTTAGCGATAATTAGGTGCGCGCGGGGAAAATTGAAAAGCCAAAAAGAAAGGAAGCGGAACGTTAATTTCGCGAAAAAGCGAACGGCAGGCGAAAAGTCCGGGAATGGAGCCTGCAAGATTTTTCTTCGTTTTCCCTCACTTACGAGTCCCTCTCGGCGCTCCGCCGCGCGAAATGTCGTTCGACAAAAGCAACATCGATTTCTTCTTTGAGACGAAACGCCGGCATAGATGCCTGCGATATTGGGGACCGGCGTGTTGCAGAAAGAATATTGCGGGGCTGAAGAGGTTTTCTAAAAATACGAGGACAGCCGCGCGTTCGGGAAAAATAGAGAGCGGCGGACGGTTGTGTGACAAATTGACGTGTAATGGCACTGATTAGCGACAGAACGGATAAGAACGGCGCGACGAGAGAACGAGCGCGCTAAGCAGCTCTAAGAGCAGCGAAATACGAGTATATTTAGGGACAGAAAAGAGGAATGCAACGACGCGCGGAACAAATAGAAGACTGACCTGAAACAGTTGCTGCAAATGGAACTTTGGCCAATTCCGCCTAGAACCGTCTGGATCGAGACTGAGTAAAGATTTTTTCTGACTGCATTATTATAACCTACTTTATTATTTATTATTTTTATATTTTTGTTTTTTAATCTATTATTTCATCCAAAGCCCGAGACGCTTGTAAAGTGTGTGACATCTGTTTTTCTCGTTCTACTCCGTATGCTATATTAGAATTTTGACAGACAATATTCCAATTGAGCAATTCATTAAATAATTTAATTAAATGATAATGCGTCTTGGTCTGCCTATTTTCGCTAAGTATCACCACCCAAACTTTCAGTGTCCGACACTGTTCCTACTCCTCACGCCATATCTGTTTTTCCTCATCGAACCCCACCATCCAAACTTTCATTTTCCTAACACTGGTCCTTGCCCTCACATTTACCTCCCATGCGCCTATTTCCTCTAAACACTATCACCCAAAGTCTCTTTTTCCCAACACATTGCGTACGGATCACTGCGGATGCAATTGTTATTAAAATAGTGATGCGATCCTTTGGTCTCCAATACCTGCACATTATTTACATTTTGCATAATTCAGTCGAACGCTGTAGTATTTCTTAGCATCGCCGTTCTAATATAGTAAAATACGCTTGGCAGTCAACGTGTTAATAATTGTAGCTTCAATAGCTAAGAAATCGGAACAATTGGGAAATGCATAAATGCGTCTATAGTCGACACCGATAGATTTCGGCGGGCGCATACATGCGTCCATAGCAGTCAAAGGGTTAACACAATTCATCCGATCTCGACTGTCTCTTGTCCTCACGCTTTATCATCCCTCTCTTCTCGTCAAACCCCACCGCCCAAACTCTAATTTTCTCTACTCATCAGCCACCCCCAAACTCTCATTTCTCGAGGCTCAACGTTATCAGTGTTATCAATGATATTCAGCCATTTTCACTAAATACCACCACTTATGCTACATTCGTCAGTTTTCACCAAACGCCATCACGCAGTCTCATTTTGCTAGCACTTCCTTAGCTCCTTTCCAGCGGAAAGTCTCGTTTTTCGAGCCGTCTCAGGACCCCCTTGGTGAAAAGAAGCGGCGCGCGCGGCGTGACTGAAATACACGAAGATACTCGAAAGACAGGGCGGCAGCTGGTATATTAGCCGGCGTATTTACATTCTCCCGTGCACACTCTCCACGGAGCCATCACGTGTGGCGATCGCACCATCCCGGCGCCTGTGCGCACACCACTCTGCCCCGTCTGCCACTGTCACACGACGCAACATGTCGGCCAATCGTGTCTCGGGCATGCCCACGCACAAAGCCGGCCACTCGCCCACGCATTTCACGCACAGCACACGTCGGCGACTGCACGTTTTGACGCAACGCCGCTAATCACCTGCCGCAAAACACTTCGGCGGAATATAAGAAGAAACTGGTCTAATAACTGGCGAATACGCACGGTGCTCAACTGAACGCTCGAGTCGTTTGGGAGTCTCATTGTGAAAGGGGAAAGTGAAAAGAAATTGATTGTAAGTCAGGTATTGATGTAATACATAGGCAAATGAATGGGATGTCCGGATTTTTCTTAGGCAACGCGTTGCCTGCTATTATGTTTGTAGGATAAGATGTTAGGTGTCGTCGAAGCGGGATGCGGAATTATATTAAGTTGAATAAGTTTATTTAAAGATGAATGGAAGCACTACTGTATAAATATTGTAGTATCGCGATATGAATTGCCAACATCCGACATGTCGAAATATCTAGATGTATGCATCGAAGTATAATGTACGGTTTGATAGAAAATAATCCGAAGAAGAATTATTTTGGACGAATCTGCGTTTTTCGTTCCGACACAAGTAGACAAATTCTAGATGGAAGTCGATAAAACATGCCAAAAGATGTTGCAACTTATTCTTTACGCCTTTCAAAATGCATAATAAAAAAGAATCGTGATATGCTATAATTTCCATATACGAAGTACTTATAAGCATTTACATATAGGTTTACATATTCCTACAACCAAATACCTTCGTTACTATTACAAACACTTGCAAATGTGTGATAACTGTTCGTCACCCGTATATGGGTGACATCGCGTTCGAACGTGTTAGCGCTGTAGGCCATGTAATGGTAATAGTTATTGCGGTATTGATTAGCAACTGGCGTTAGCTGAATTTTGGCTAGATAACTGGTGGATGGGAAGTTGGTAGTGGCATGCAAAGCAGGCTGGTTGTGCGAGGCGTTATTTGGCAGGATTGTTGCCACTGCTTAATGGCAGGAAGAGTGTAAAGTGTTACTGGTGGGATATTTGACGATATAAAGTACATTGAGGATTTTGTAATCAAAAATTATTAACTGAAATTTTGGGATTTAATATGGATGGAATGGAATGGTGTTTGAGTCGTTATCGAGCTGATTGTTACCGGGATATGTTGTCAAAATACGTATATTGTAAAATACGTTGATGATTTTGTAATAAAAAATTAGTACCTGAAATTTTGGAATTTAATTTGGATCTGGAATGGAATGGTGTTTGAGTTGTTATCAAGCTGATTGTTACAGGGATATATTGTTAAAAGGTTTATTCTGACTACTCAATGGTAGAATTTTCTGCTGTTATTGGATAATTAACGTTAAAAAGAATATTGGTAATATAATTTAGTAATATAAAGTCTGTTGAATTTAGATGTGTAATATATGATATTATTAATAGGCAGGTATAAAAACAGTTTGATGTACTTTAGATACGTGACAACTGGTTGCGATGCAGACTGATTGTCAGAGGCGTTAATTGGCCGTATTTTATGATATTTATAAGTGATGGGTAGGGTGCTACCTAATTGGCTGTTATAGAGCTTAGTTGTCGTAAGCATTCCTTCGGTTGCTCAATGAGAGGAATTTACGTCGTTATTGAATGTCTGACGTTATAACAAAACAGATAGTTAATAAGAAAAATGAATTATCGTCAATAAATATCCGAATTTTAGATAGATGGAGAACTGGTGGTAAGCGGCAATTTAATAATCAACCAGTGCGGATGCTGCTTTCGACAGGATTTAGTTGCCAGCCGAATTATTTCGCATGCCAATGTCAGGAATGGTCCAATTGTGCTACTACTTGCTACCTGACGCTATAAGAGGCATCTATTAGTATTAATTTATATTAATTCCGATGATTACTATTAATTTCAATAGATTCAAAGGCGTCGTTGCCAATAGCAGGACTGCAGAATATCATCACTTACACTGAAACGCCCAGAGTTCTGCGCGCGATATACAAGGCACTCCACAGGCAGTGATACAAAGTTTGTTTAGACCGACGCAACTAACGACGCGCCTAATACACGGAGTGAGTGTCCACTGATACCTAAACTTGCCGAATCTTGACTGGTCACATCCGAACACACGTTGTATTTGAAAGCGTAAGCCGAGAGTATTGCTTTGTACCGCTGCACGCGGTGTCCCGTGCGTGAAATAACGAAAATTCACGCAATAACCGGCGGGGGACGCTCATTGCGTCGATTCTTTTGTTCGCGTTGGGCGCCGCTCGAAAAAAGAAGAGAAACGAAACGGCAAGCGTTAATTACGTGCGCTCACGTGTGCGCAGTCCGATGTGACGTGACTGGCATAATTCTAATTATGCCGATTTTAATAGCGGCGCGACATTGTCTGACACTGACACGTTCCCTTGATTGCAATGACATTATCTGCGGCGTTGCCCGTTGCCAGACTGCGCTCCCGCGCCGTTTGTTTATGTTTCATTCACTTATCGCAGCGCCATCGCGATAAATAATCGTCGCCTTCCTACGGAACGCCCTGCCTGCGATTCGAACCAATTTTATGTACGTTTGTCGCGTTCGACGATGCGAGCCGAGAAATTGACAGGTTGAAATGTTTTAAATGCACAGCGCGATGACGTCTACACGAACGATTGCTTTCAAATCTTTACAAGAGCTCATGAAAAATTTGTCTTGCAATGAAATTTCGCCAAACCGCGGTGGCATTAAGTTTAGTTCGGGAAAATTACGTTTTCTACGATTAGCGGATAAGAAAAGTTGCAGTGGAATCGTATGCTGGTACAGAATGATCGGACGGATTCTAAAATAATATTATAGAATCCATGCGTCTGAACAATGTAATATAATATTTTCAATGCATGACGCAAATGCATGTGCACGAACAATTTGAAATTTTCAGAAGAGCTCACGAAAAAATTCTCTTTAAATGAAATTTTACGGAAGGTGACTATGGTGGAATTGGGGTTGGCCAACGAAAATTAAATTTTCTTCGGTTGACGGACAGGAAAAAATTATGGTACAGTCGTATCCTGTAATGCTGGTGCAAAATTATCGGAAGGATTCTATAATAACATTATATAAAGTTAATAATAATATTACACAGTCCATGTATACATGTAATGTAACATTTTACATTGCATATAACATAATATTTCGAATGCCACAACATGTATATGGACAGTTTGTTTGAAATTTCCAGAATGGACACTCACCAAAAAATTGTTCACTAAATTCAGTTTTACGAAGAATGACCCTATTACAATTAATTACAATTAAGTTTTATTCAGTTGGCAGTTAAGAGGAAAGTATCACTCAAATAAAAATGTCTCCGAAACATTCGTCCGTTATATGCGGACCGTAAAATTGACAGGTTGAAATGTTCCGAACGCGAAAATTTTCAGAGTAGCTTCCGCAAAAAACTACCCTCCAAATTAAATTTACTTTATAAAATTAGCTTGCTTGCGATTAACAGATAAGAGAAGCGTTCGCAACCGCCAGTGAAAATTCGCCAGTTTAATTCGTCACCCATCTTCAAATCCCGCAAGCCAAGTGTCAGAAGCAGAAGACGTTCTACACAAATAAATACAGAAAAATATGTACAGAAACGTTATTTTGACGAATCACCATTTTTATCCACTTTTTTCGCGAGTTACTATTTACCTCCACATTTTTCCTGAATCACCAGTTACATCGACGTTTTCCGCGATTTACAATGTACACCCACATTTTTCGCGAATTACCATTTTCATCCACATTTTCTCACGAATTATCATTTACATCCCCGTTTTTCGTGAGTTACAATTTACACCCACACTTTTCGCGGGTTACCATTCACATCGACATTTTCGTGTGAATTATTACTTACGTCCAGACTTTCCGCACAATTTCTATCCAACCGCGAATAGCGGCCTCGAAATTTCTTCGACGAACTATCTCGGGCCCTCTCGCACGTCATTCAGCTCTGTCCGCGAAATTTGCGCCTCTCCCGCAAAAAAGTACCGCGGTTTATCTCCGAAAAGCTATTTAACGGTGCGCGCGTCATGTTTGTCCCTGCATTATATGCCGGCACATGAAAATATGCGGCGAAAGGCCGACTTCGCATCGACACACCTAGGCACGTTAATGTACACACACAGACCCTCCGACGCGGCGGCAGAGAGACGCGTCGGTGAGAAGCGGAGATCGGAAAAAGGACGAGAATGGCGGCTTTGTAAAATGTTTCGAGCGTTTCGAGCGTTTCGAGCGTTTGCGGCGCGTAATTGCAGCGCGCGTCGTAATTCCGCTTTATTCCACCATTTGTGATTTCTATAAAGCCTCCGCTTTAAAAGCTCTGTCCGACGTGGTTAATGAGCGGCTGGTAATTCGAGAATTAATCGGCTCAACCGACGTGTAACGCCGCGGGCGTCGCTCGGCGGGGGATAAATACGGCGCAGGAGGAGAACTTCAAAAGCTACTCTCATTTTGCGGATGAAAAAACAAATCCGTGTCGCGCGCTTTCTTTCGGAGCGAGAGGGAAACGACGAGCGAGCGATTGCGAGTGTGTCGCGAGTACGGCGTCGACCTCAAGTAAGCAACTGCTGGCTAAAGCGAAGATAGCAACGCGCTGTTCGGCCAAAAATTAAGTCGAAATGATGTAACAGTTATATTCACATTTTCTCTGACTGTGGCTCTACACGAAATTACATTTTTACCAATTTTTACAAATTTTTATAAAAACATTTATTATGTCAGGTAATGAAGATAACGGACGTATATAGGAATGAAATGCAGCTGTCGTTTTATATGAGACCAAAGTCAAGCCGAATAGTGTCTGATTCGTAATAAGCAACTCGACGATCTCCAGAGTACGAAAAAATGTTGTGCAATAATGTACGTGATATTCCATGCGACATAATTATTTTCTTACCCGTTGGGCGTCATTCAGTTAAACGAAAGTCATAATTCTGATTATTAACTTTCGACCGATTTACGCAGATTTCGCGTTTGAAATCTATGCCACAAACGATCGGAACGGCAAAGTTAAAAGATTCCTTGTGCACTGAAAAGTTGTAACCTGACCGTATTGTATTACGCCACATAAAACACCGGAGCAGCTTCGCATCCAGTGAAGCGATGAGACGGCGACTAAAAAATTTGCTGAAAGCTTTTTAGCGCTTCAAAGGACCGACTGTTAAATGTACCGAAGCTACGTTAATATCGTCGATCGTTTAATTTTAATGCCGACGCGCGAAATAATGAATCGCGCACGCAAATGTTCAGCTTGAAGCGGTTCGCGATACGTGCATAAGTGTCCTGTTTGTCAGCGCATCGAATAGTTTCGTCTACTCGCGCTCGCTCATTAACGAACTTGCGTCGGGATGAAAAATGTTTTCGTTTAGGCTCTTTCCCACTCGTTCCTCAACCGCTGCGCACTCCCTCTTTCCTTTAAAGCTCCCAGATGCGGTTCCCTGGGATTTACGGAACACTAAATAACGAGCCCAATAATGGGCATAATAATGATCATCGCGATGAGATTATCGAAATTGGAATAATGCCAAGAGGCTCGCGACTCATTCTGTTTCTCCCCTTCCCTCTCTTTCCACTCCTGTTCGCGTATATACGACCTCTATCTTCCTGTTAGCCATCTTGTCCACATTGCCAAATTGACCGTATATCAAGGCGCGTGGAACATTTTGAAAAATATGCGAGGCACCGGTATAAGGCCAGTAATTATAGCTGGTTTCTAATGTTTGCGCTATAATAATGAACATATATATGTTTCTGCTATAGTAATGCAAACGGCGGATCTGTACCACGGTCGATGAATACGTAAACGTATTTCGATTTTCTGTATGAATCTGTGTATGAGCTGGAAATAGTCCGATATTGAGAAATTGGGTCATTTAGATAATCGTGGTCGCGCATCCAATTTATAAAATGACGACAAACGTTTGAGAATTTATAATTTCGTAATAAGATCATTTCAGTCATAGTTCAAACCGACATACAGCATTATTATGACAGTAAAATTAACAAACTACTAAATAAACTGAAACGTTCTTACACAGTCCCGAACATATCCATATGTATCTTTCACTGATTTTCTTCTCATTTTTAGATACCTCTCCGAAGCTACTGCGAGTTTCTCAGCGCGGGCGCGATTTTTTGAACCTCTTTAAGCTCTCTTTCCATTCATAAAATAGCAAGCCAATCGAAGCACTCCAATTTTTATACTCTATTTTGAGATTCATAGCCTTTGTCGTCCGTTTTGCTCGTTTTTCTCATCCATTTTTTGCCATATCTCGGAAACTATTTCGAATTTTGGGGTGCGCTTTGCATTTTTCTGTGTGTATTTGCACCCTCTCTCGGTATGCAAGAAGACAAGCCGATCGGGAAAGTTTCATTTTTTGACACTATCTTTGAGGCCCTTTTTCGTACTTTTTTAACACATTTTTGCCGATATCTCCGGAACTATTGCGAATTTCGGGGTGCGCCTTGCATTTTTCAGTGTCATTTTGTACTCCCTTTGATATGTTAAAAGGACAATCAAATCGGTGACCCATCATTTTTTCGCAAAAATGGCAAGGGGTATACCTTAAGATTTTCGCGATTTCTTCAAGGCCCTGTCCCGTCTAAACTAGTGAAGAAAACCTATAAGTAATATAGGTTTTCTTAAAGCTATTTGGACACACTTTCATGTGGGATTACTCGCGATCAGCAATTTTGAAAACAATTTTTTTGCCCTTTCTTAACACTTAGCCGACCGATTGGGGAGATCTCCCCATTTTAAAAGAAATCGGTGCACGACCGATCGGGGAGATCTCCCACTTTAATCTTAGCAACGCGTTTCCTTCTTTCTGTTATTATCAGTTGCCTTTATCTGCAGTTGTTCACAATTACTGACGAGCTGTTTCCATAAAGCACAGTATATAATAAAATCCACTCATTTAGAACTGAAAATTGCTTAAAAAAGTTACACAATCGTTGGGACTAAATAAAGCTATGGCGGTATGAGGTGTGACAAGTCTATTAAAACATGCACAATCCACTGTATAAACTGGCATGCTGTGAACGATACCACACTTTAAAAATATATTAAAACGCATTACTATTTTTTTATTTCATGTTTGGATCGTGCTATTTATCTTTAGTCATCTGTAATGCTCTTAATTTTCAAATTTATTGCCCATACTTTTTTGAACAGCCTGCCAAAAATTGTTGTTATATACTTTTAATTTCATGTTTTGTGTAAACAATATTTTAAATCGTTAAACGAAAGTGTTACTGCAAGATATAATTGACCACTTAAATAATTTTCAGGCTTCTTTGATGGCAAATAGTGAATATCAGTTCGCCTTAATTGTAAAAAATGCGTGGTGGAAACCGTACAGTTCGTTTAGGCGCGCGCGGTCGGCTAAGTGTTAAAATCGTCATATCTGGGGAACTATGAAGAGTTCAGCGCGCGGAAAGTGGTCTATCTTCAGGGCAAATTACCCTCTATCGAATGGTATCGGTCCGAAACAAAAAAAAAATTTGACATTTTTCGGCTATTTTTGGCCATACGTCGAACATATGAAGAACGCCTTTCAGTGATTTCCACAGTCTCTACGTGCCCTACCTAGAAGATATGTTGATCGCGTAACATAAATAGACCTTAAAAGCGACGGTTCTTCGTGTCAGCTTCCGCAGTATATGCATTTCCTATTAATTTTTCGGTTTCTCCCACTTCCGCGCACAGCCACAGAGCCAAATATCCCGTCCGCCAGCTTCCGCGACTTCTCCGATCTTACGTCTCTGCCTGTCGGACTTTCGAAGAAGGCCCCCCGTGAAAAGCAACTCGTTGAACCCGATTAACCAGAATCTATTTGCCCGGCCCTGCAGACCGGCGCGCGTCCCATAGAAAGCAGGAGCAAATGGATGAGCGCGCGCGAGCAAACGCACAGGTGCAGACACGTCTACACCCCGTTGTATTTATGCGCGCTATGTGCCGCGCCAGAGGCGAGTACATAGGATGACACAATATCCAGCGATATCAAATTGATGTTTATTCAAGTGGATGCGACATAAACGATGAGGGTGCCTCTCTGTCTCGCTGCAGCGTGGGCGACGATGTGGGCGACGATGTGTGCGCACTTCGCACGAGGACAGTACGCAGCACTTGCTCTCTTTCCCGCCGGCCCTAGGCCCGGACAGTTTTCGACGGCTCGCACACGTGGTGTTTTGTTCACCTGGAGAGTCTTTCTTGCGCGGGGGAGTACGAAGTTATGCGGGAAAATGTGCCTTGTTGCGTGTGCGTGTACGCGCAAGCGATATGTGACGGTGATCGTTTGCGGGAGGGCAAAGTGTGCGGATGTCTGCAAATGATCGGAAACTTGGGTTCTTGGCTGTTGGAGGGCTGTGCGCGTTGTTTGATAAAGAAATTTTTTGTCACCGGTTCTAACGGATGCGTGCATTTGTTTGATGGCGTGTAACCAAAATTATCGTTTGTCAGCATTTTAATAGCATCTGATGTCATATATTAACACTTTGACTGCCGTGATGGTCACCGGTGACCGGCGCAAGTGATTTTACTGAAGATCCAAAATATTCGCAATGGGTAGCAATTATTTTATAAATGCAGTTATTGTTAAAATAGTGATGCGATCCTTTGGTCTCCCATACCTGCACATTATTTACATTTTGCATAATGCAGTCAAACGCTGTAGTATTTGACAGCATCGCCGTTCTAATACAACAAAATACGCTTGGCAGTCAAAGTGTTAAGAAACATTTCCTCCGACTCAATTTTAGCGAATGCATTTACGTTGTCTCACGTGTAATAATAAACATTTTTCCCAATAATTCTGAACAGACGCGTGCGTATGGTTTGATATCGTGTAATACGAAAAATGCTTTGCCATCATCTTGAAGAGATGCGCATACGGAGCATACACGGTACACACATGATACACATCGGTGTATATCATTCTCATATCAAGTCCCAGACAAAAACGTGTTACTTAAACTTTCAATTTATTCCCTCATACCGACTGCTCACTTTCCGCGTTGCATCACGAGTCACAGCAGACATTGTATCCATACGTCCGTAGTACTTTGTTCATTGAATCGCGTTGCCGAACTCTTTCTTATTGCGGCAGACGTAACCGCGTTCCACCGCCTGTTATCAGTTTCTATCTACCTATTGTACGATGTTCTCTTCCTTGCCAGTGTCTACGGCGCGAAGGTGTGTCAGTTCCACAGTGACGAAGGTCTTCGGGGAAATACGTGTTTCCGGGTTGGACTCCCAGAGCGCCCAAATTTCGCGGCAAACTTTACAGTCATTATAAATGTAACGTTTGCCGCGGTAGAAAATTTACGAGTGAACTGACAGAGTTTTGTTATCAATACAGCGAGTCGGTTAAAACGGACGGGCAAGCGTTGAAAAAATATTGTATTTGCATTGCTTGCGTGTGGTCGAACGGCCGGGCTTTAATGTGCGAGCGATCGTGGCTGTGGTTGAAATAAAAAAAAAAAGCGGGGAAATACGTGCGCGCGCGATTAAAAGAGTCAGAGAACTAATAATATATATGGCCGTGCAATCAGGAGAGAGAGCTTATGCGAACAAACATGGATATTTGATAATGCAACGATGTCGAGCGCGGGGAAAATATTTTCAATGGGAAACGGCCGGTTATGGATGGCGTGCGAGATTAAACGCGAAGATGTCGATGCGCAGAAATCGCGACGTAACGAATAAGTTAGCGACCGACGTATACAACGATCATTTCACATTTGTTTAAGTCTTTCATTTCAAACTTATTCTAACTTATTTGTGTAATTAAAGATTGTGAAGCCGTGTTGAGAACCAGAGAAAGAAGCCTATAGGGTTTAAAAGCATTTTCAACGAAAAAAGGACTTTACATTCTTTAAATTGTTACATACATTTAAGATTTCTTTAAGCGGATCATGTGTCATTCCGTTCTCAAACTTCTCGGGTTTTATATAAATATTCGCCAATATTAGTTTTCCTCTCATATGATCCAACTGTCGATAAAAATATATTCTCACACACACCAGTTTGGTTGCCCACAAACTGTCGCTGCCTAACGAAAAGCCAAAAGTTGACCACACGGGGTTTCTTTAATCACATCTACTATCTGAAGTACCAGCAGTATAATTTTCTGTGTGCATTTTTTTACACTTCCGAGTTTTATAATAAGATTTGCGGATAATTGTCTTGCTTTCATTTGACTGGGCGGTCGCTAAAAACACGTTTCCACATACTACAACGACGTCTACTATCCGAACTGTCACCAAACGAATTTTAAACATTCTTTAACTTTACATAAGTCCTCGCCAATAATAGTTTTGACTAGTTTTGATACATTTACTGAGCATCCACGACCACATGGGGTTTTTTTTAATCATATCTACAATCTGAAGTGCCAGTAGTATAATCCTCTGCGCGCATTTTTGACACTTCCGAGTTTTACATAAGACTCGCCGATAATAGCCTTGCTTTCATTTGACTTGACGGTTGCAAAAAACACGTTTCCACATACTACAACGACGTCTACTATCCGAACTGTCACCAAACGAATTTTAAACATTCTTTAACTTTACATAACTCCTCGCCAATAATAGTTTTGACTAGTTTTGATACATACTGAGCATCCACGAAACTTGCTGTTCGTCTCCCACTGATCAGCGACACCGCCGAAGCAGCTGTGAAAAGCCAAGACGCCGGGAAGAAAATGCGGGTGCACCGCGATCGGGCCGTAAAGGAAAATTGCCGGGTCGTCAGTCGGGCGTGCACGTCTCTCAATTCACATGAATGCAACATATTCTCACGACGTTATTAAGCGACCCCTTAATATCCGTCTCCCTCCGTAGTTCGCAAGTGCGGACCACGGCATGACGCTCGTTCTCGTAATATCGTTTCTACATAACGAGGTTAGTTTACTCGGCGAGTAGTTAGGCAGGGAAAGTGGGGAAGTAAGGAGGACCGAAGACGAGCAGGGTTCGAATAAGGAAGGCAACGGAGATGGCAACGGTCGGCAGGAGAGATTGCCAGGTAGGAGCGTAGGCGAAGCACGAGATCGAGGCAGTGATGAGTTCGAGCGGGAACGAACTAACGCGGATACTGTGCACGCTCTTTACACCATTTTGGTGCTTCATTAGGTAGGACGTTGTGCGGTAAGAGAAATGCGTTTTCACGGATGTCTCTAATCATTTTAACACGTTGGCTGCCGTGGGGGTCACCGGTGACCAGCGCAAGAGATTTTACTGAAGATCCAAAATATTCTCAATGAATAGCAATAATTATTTTATAAATGCAGTTATTGTTAAAATAGTGATGCGATACTTTGGTCTCTAATACCTGCACATTATTTACATTTTGCATAATTCAGTCAAACGCTGTAGTATTTCATACCATCGCCGTCCTAACACGGCAAAATACGCACGGCAATCAACGTGTTAAGTAAGACGATGGACTGATGATACAGGGTCTTTGGAAGATTGCAATGTTTCATTTGCTTAGAGATATTTTGCATACGCACGATACAGAATCTTTAGATGAATGTTTGATTAAATTCCACATAGTTTGCATACGCAGTGCCCTGCATTTCGAGGTGAAGTTTTGAGGAAACGGTGAAATGTGCGTGGAAAATTGATGTAGACGGGCAAGAAATGAGCAGATGTCTTGCGAGACTCTTGCTTAAGGAAGATTTGAAGCAAAACGATGCATTAAGAATATAAGACCTTTAGATGAATGCTTGATTAAGTTCGACATACTTTGACCCATAGTACTTTGTATTTCCTCAAATTATAATTATTCTCCCTGACTCAATAAAATGTTCTACCAAATCTTCATTATAAAATTCGTCATGAAGAGAAACGAAAATCGTATAAACCTGCAGCTGAAAATTCGAAAATGTAAAAACTCGCGCTTGAACGGGTTAAGCAAACATAAATTATTCGCACTTCCTCAATTCTCAGAGAACGCAAACTGTCTTTTCCCCCCCATCCTTTCCTTTTCGGCCGACGCCAGAAAAATCGCGTAAAATCCGCAAAAGTTCCTCCTTTTTCCGCGTCTTCCGCAGACGTATGGCATTGACAGAAACGTCACGCGCCCGCGGGACAGTGCACGAGTACAGTTCACGAGAGAATGAGGGGAAGAGTGTAGAATGCGGGTGGCGGAATACGGAAACGTCGCGGAAATGATAATCGCCGTTTCATTTTACTTAACGCAGCACGCGCGCACGGCAAAAAACGGAAGCGAACGCTCGGAAATATACAGAGGGGGAGACACAGTGGCTGAATTTCGCGTCGGCGCGAAACTTTATAACGTATTCGCGGTATACGTCGCGGAATTAATATTGCATAAATACTGCCGGCGCCTAGTGCTTTTTTTTATTGCGGCCCAGCGGAGGTTATGTGCAAGGGGAAACGATAGATTTAATAATGTGAAGACATAAACGAAACAGAAATTTGTGGACGGCTGCAAGAAAAGGTGGGACTGCGAATTTAAAAAAAATAGAATGGGAACATGCGATATTTGCGGACTTGTGGGGTAACAGAGAAGTGAACGTGAGAATTGACGGATGATAAAAATGCCACGGTCGAAATTGTACAGGATGAAATTTGCACAATTCTGTCGTAACAGAGACGTGTATTGTGCGGAAACAGAAAACGGTGCGCGAGAAGTGATGTACCACAAAAATGTTGAATGCCCAAAATCTCTTCCCGTATAAAATGTGCAAACTTACGCTGCAACTCAAAAGTCCTTCGTTAGATCTTCACCGATGGTCATTCGCAGCAGGAATATGTACGCGAAATTTGACGTATAGGAAAAATGTTACGAATAAACTCTACCCCGAAAAGTTGCAAATCTATGCTGCAACAAAAATCCATATGCAGTGCCCGGCATCCGCCAAAAATGCCACATTACAAAACGTACCTAACGGCGCAACCGAAAACCCCCCGATTTCTTCCTCACCGTTGATCGTCCGCAGGAAAAAATCGTGAAAAGAACGACGTATAACGAAACCTCTACATTATAAACCCTAAGTCCGAAATGTGTACATCTTAGTTGCAATAAAAATGTATACGCAACAATCTAATGAAAATGCTACAATAGAAAATTGACGGTATAAACGTGCAAACCCACGCCGAACCACAGAAGCTTCAACCAATTTCGACGTATAGAAAACACGTTACGTAATAAACTCTACGCCGAAAAGTTGTAAATGTAAGCTGCGAAAAAAATCCATATGCGGTAGCTGGCATGCGGGAAAAATGGCAGATTACAAAACGACCCCGACCGGCAACCGAAAACTGCCTCATTTGAGCCTGACCGCTGATCGTCCGCGGCGGAAAATGATGAAAAGTACTGCGTGCAGTAGCGTACAATGAAACTGCCACATTATAAAATGTAGAGCCCGGCTCATGTTTCCCGTGCGCATCCGATCCAGCTCAGGTAAGAGCAGGCATCGACGGCGACCGTTGTTGAAGCGTATCGCGTTCCGTATATGTTTCAATTAATAACGCGCGCTGGCAATGCAGATTTCGGTTGTGCGCGAGGTGTGCGTGGCATTGTTCGTCGAGGACGCGCGTGTGTTAAAAACGAAAGCGCCCGGGGCGTGGGTGGAAAGTAACGAACCGTCCGCTTCGCTGCGCGTATCCGGAAAAAATGTCCGATCATTTTCGTTCGACGTCTTCGGCTGCCGGGCTTCGGGAGTAAAGTTGGACGTTTTACTGTCGCGGGACGGCCGCCGATCGATACGTTTTATTTCTGCGTACGTGGCCGCCGCGAAAATGACAGGCGAATTTATTAAACGCAGCGATCGTCTGGCGCGGGCAAACGGAAGCTTGCCGGAAGATTTAATTTCTCGGGGCTCTCGCAGCCACGAACTGAAGCTGAGACGGTCGCTGATGTGAGACGAGCGGATCGCGGAAATAGTCACGAGTTACCGCTCGTCTTCAATCTTTCATGGCGGGAGTCGTTTGCGAAGTGATTTTCTAATGTAATTCAAGTTAACACGATAATTCGATAGTATTCGCTATAATGCAAGATGTTATAATTTCTAGTCGGTTCCGGTAATGATAACACATAATGAAGTAGAGGATGATAGTCACGAATTATATCGATCGTATTACGCGTTTTATATGGTAGTCTTTTGCGGAGGATGTGATTTTGTACTATTGTACTAGTAAAAATTTGTTGACAGAGTATGACTTTCTAGTACCGTCTAAATGTATACATATCTTATATATTCTACTTTTACATTTTTGCACTATACATTCTACTTCTATATTACATCCCTTTCGACATGTCGTATCCGTCGTTTCTATTCCAACTCCACGCATGATCCAACAGCCGCGGCTACCCAGCAAACGAAATTTGTTAACCAAAAGGCATATCGAGCATAAAAAAAGGCCGACGCAAGGAATGCCGCTGAGCTCGCAAATTCGCCGGCGAAACTTGGCGAGAAACGAACGGGCCGCGCACTGACTTATATCATCCAAAAAAGCGACACTATATCCCCGTACTCTCGCTCATACATGAAATACGCCTCGCGTCCGTGTTTCCCGGGTATTTCGCTTTTACGAACAGTTCGCAGCCACGTTCCCAGCCACGTTCGCAGCGGTGTGGCGTAAAGTACAGCTGAGCGTGCTGGCGGAGTAAAATGTATCGGTCGATAAACCCTCACGGTTATTTAGATAACCGTGTATCTTCACGACATCAGCCGCGGGGGTGGGGGACATAATACCGGCGAAGGGTGTATAGAAACCGAGAGGAAGAGTCGAAGAGGTGAAAAAGAGGGAGGGAGGGCCGTCGCGCCATATATAAGTAAGACAGTCGTGCTCGTTATTTTTTGATACCGCCCGGCCTTTTTCCGCGAGGTTAACGGAAGTGTCTTTATGGAGTCGCTGGATGTGGCTGTGAGAGTGAATTAGAGAGAATCGCACGTTTTTTTTTTATTCGTCGGAAAGTGTTCGCGGCGTCGCCGAACGGAGTTGTTTGAGCGAATTACGGAAAATCCTGGCCTATACTATTTTTTTATTTTTACCCCTGGTTTTTCTTTCAAATCGCCGAAAAATCGTCACGCGTCCTATTTTTTGTGTTTCTTTCAAAATTCGTCGAAAACATTTTTATGGCGACGTTGAATACTGTTGTTTTAGGGAATTCATGGGAATTGCAGGTTTTATTATTTTATTCTTTTCTCACTTTTTAAAGTTGTGGGAAGAGTCTTTACGGTGTCGTGAAACACAATCTTTTGAGCGAATTAAAGAAAATCGTTTCACATTCTATTTTTTTAATTAAAAAAAAATGGTTTAATTGTCGAAAGAGTCTTTACGCCGTCATTGAATTCGACTGTTTCAGTGAATTAAAGAAAGCTGAAAAAAATTGGAAAAATCCTTCCCGTGCCATATTCACTCCGATACGGTGAGTATGTAAAATTGTTACACATTTTATTTTTTAATGAAATTGGCAGAAAGGACTTTATGGTGTCACTGAGTGCGATTGTTTGAGTGCTTTTAAAAAAATCGTAGCGCGTTATAATTAAATTATCAGGGAGGACTTTATGGTGTCGTTGAGCTGGACTATTTTTGAGTATATTGACATAAAATGTTTACACGTATTATTTTTTTATATTTCTTATTACTTTCTATAAAGCTGTCGAAAAGCTCTTTGCGGCATAGTAGAGTTCGGTTAATTGGGTGTATTAAAACAAAATTCATAGACAGTCATTTACTTTCCTAATTGGAGATAAACATAGAAAAAGGAGCGCAAGTCACATTTTTCCCGTGAAAATATCGGTGCAACGCAAATCCTTATGACAAATAACCCGCATAGTGATTAACAAATAATGCCTTTCTTCTCGGTTGAGAGATATAATATATTACTAAACTATCGTGCAACTGTAAATTCAATCTCTTACGAATTATGTATGAATTTACTTTCTCCATAATATCCACTTCATTTTAATTTAATTTAAATTAACATTATTAATTATAATATTAATAACTATATTAATTATATATATATATATATATTAATAACATAATTAATTTAATAAACACGATATAAAATACTTCTACAGAATCCTGCTTATTTAGGAAGAAATCGTACGTATGGGTAGAATGAAGTCGAGAGTCGCTCGTTATAATTATTACATGTTAATGTTATTAGAAGAAATTCCTTTCTATCTGGTTTTATCATTGCGGTTAAATTATTAACCGAGATTGAGCAGTTTAGACTTTAAATAACCCGTATGTCGCGCCGACCCGCTTGCTGTACGCCTAAGTAGTAACAGACAATATGTCCGGCCCGCAGTAGAAAAGCAGAGCCACGCAGCCTAAACACCTCTCGTTTCCTGCGAACGGGCAGCTTTGCAATTCTGTTATTTTTTATTCTTTTTTTTCGTAACAACGTTTAAAACTGATCAAGGGTAATGATGACAATTTTCTTTCCTTTTCTAAAACGTCATTATTTCTTTGCTGAGGTATGTGAAATAAATTATGTGTTTCTAAAACTGAGACTAGCTTTATGTTCAAAACATTGCGTGAATTAAGGGATGGATGTAATTTCCATTTTTTTTAACTCGTGTTCTACCAGAGTGTGGCAAAATAATTATTATGTCCATTATTTCTCTAATTTCAATTACGTCCTTAACCGACGTTCTTCCAAGCTGTGATTGTTAAAAAATTAATGGTTAAATCCATTATTCCCTTGATTTGAATTACTTTCTTAATCGATGTTCTACCAAAGTGCGGCTGTCTGAAGATTATTATTAGATCCACTAATCCCTCACTTTCAACTATTCCTTTGGCTGACGTTCTTCCAAAGTGTGACTGTTCCAAAATTATCGTTACATCCATTACCCCTTGAATTTCAATTACTGTCTTGACTGACATTCTTTGACAATGTGACCGTTCCAAAATTACCATTACATCCCTGTTTCCTCAGCTTCAATCATTCCTTCGATCAACCCTTTTGAAAAGCATGCTTGTTCAAAAAATCACAGGTAAAACGTGAAGCGACTTCTATTTCTCCGCTACGTCCGAAATTTGACGAAAGTTTCGCGATAACGCGATCCACGCGGCAGTAACGTAATCTAGGTTTACAACGCGCATTAGAAAGACCCTAAACGTTCCGTTCTCTTTCACATCCGTTATCCCCGGGCACGCAAAGGTTAGGCGGAAAATTGGCAAACGAACGACACATCGTGAGAGTGACATCATTGAGGCGAAATGCACGCCGACTAGCTGGCAAATGGCAGGGATGCGATTGTAACATTTACGAGTTCGCTCATTATGCATTCAGCGGCAGTGTACTTGGCGCCTCCGATGTCGCGGCGCGCTGCAGGAGTTGCCCGGCGGCGTCGAGGAGATAAAACTTCCGCTCATTGCTGCGAAATATCGTGGCAAGCGTACGGCAAACGGACAGCGCTAGTTATCGCTAGTTATCGCATAAACAATATATCCTGCGGCTCTGCGCACGTCCCCGCATGCGCCGACGTCGTCGACGACGGCAGGACACGCGTGTTCCTTGCATACTGCCTGCCACCGAACGTCTCCACGTACCAACTTGATCAAAAAGTTTTAGGACTTTCATAAAATCGATTATGTAGGTAGGATGTGTGATTTTGTACGAACGAGTAATGAGAAAGTGTGCGTATGAGAGAGTGAGAAAGCGAGAGTGAGAGAGTGAGAAAGAATGCATGTATCTATTTTGTTATTAGGAATGTTCTAGAAACCAATCAGTATAAAAGTGTTGAGCGCGATAATAAAAGAAGTGAGTCTTTGCGAAACTTTCAAGCGTAACAGTGTGTGCATCATAGCGAATATTTAGAGATTATCAGCGAATGCGTTTAGTGAGTTTTGAGCGAACATTTATTAGAGTTTAATACAGAGTGAAGTGCGAGAAACATTACAACCATTACTTTTGTGTTTAAAACTGTTCAATATATCATTCCAATCAAAAAATCCTACAATTATAATTATTCATAAAATCGAATCATTTATAATATCGATTCATAACATCGAAAATATAAGTTTATCCATTAAAACTGATATCGTCCCCTTCCAAGTACTCCCCATCGACTGTAACGCAGTTATACCAGCGCTTAATCCGATCATAGAAACATCGCTGGTATTCAATTTTTGGTATGTCCATCAGAGCCGTCTTCGATTTTTCCATAAGACCCTTCCGAGTGCTGTAACGCGTTCCGCGAAGCGGTTTTTTAAATCGGTTAAACAGAAAAAAGTTGCAGGGAGCAAAATCAGATAAATTCGAAGGCTGGTAGATAGTATTGGTATTATTTTTGGTCGAACACTCGCGAATAAGTATCGCAGTGTGTGAGGGTGCGTTATCGTGGTGCAAAATCCACGTGTTGTTTCCCACAAATTCGATCTTTTTTGGCGAATTGTTTCACGCAAACGTCCCATAACCCCCAAATAATACATTTCTTTGATTTAATCGATGTTTTCGTCGGTTTTAGATGTCGAAAGCCTGCCACTGCGTTCTTCATCTTCGACCACCTCACGATCTCTTCTGAAGCATTCGTGCCACCGAAAAACGTTTGTTCTTGAAATTTGAGTATTGAGTATTAATATATATTAACGATTGAGTATCGTTGCCGTAACACTTCTCCAACATTTCCAAGGTCTGCGGTCCGTTAATCCGTTTTTCACAGAAAATTTTATGCAAATTCGTTGATCCAAAGTTGATGCCATTTTCAAATATGTAAAAAATCGAAAACACGCACAAAGGTGGATGTACTCAGCATAGTATAACTTTTACAAATGTCAAGCTATGATGCTGAAATTTGGTGGAAACGTTAATGACAGATGTGGCAACCTAACAAAAAAATATACGGCGACCAGTCCCAAAACTTTTTGATCAAGGTGGTATACTCGGTGACGCGTTCAATCACGATGGCATGGAAGAACCAGCAAAAGCACGCCTTTTATATGGAATAGTATACGGAATATACAAAAGATGCCTAATTGTAGACGTGTGTGTCAGCGCAGAAAAGGCACAGTGCGTTTTATACCCGGTCGTGCAGAATATACCTGATGCTAAGAATAAAATTAATAAAGATAGATAATCGGCTGGCAAGTGGATTGAAACGGAATAGCAGAAAAAGCTGGAATTTTTTAATGCACTACAGACTTATGTGTCAGCAGAAAAAGAGGCACCGCGCGTTTTATACGGGGTAGTGCTGAATATACCCAGTGATATGTGGAAAGACGATGCTAAGGGTGAAATTAACAAAGGATACATAATCGGCTGGCAACCGAAGTGGAAAAAGGTAGAATTTTTTGTTACACCGTAGATGCTCATGCCAGTGGCAAAAAGGGCAACTGTGTGTGTTTTATAGACGGCGATCATATTCAGGAAGACGATATGAAGGATGTAATTTAAAAAATAAAAGTGTCGACCCGCAGTAGGATTATGTACACTACATATTCTAATGTTGACCTAGTAATCGCTATATGTCCGTTTTCGTATGCAAATTAATATTACGGTATATTCTTATCCTTCGAAAGCCAGCATGCATGCACAAGTACACTTTCATATGCCATGTGACATTTGAGGAAAAAATTAACATATT
Source organism: Cryptocheilus praepositus (assembly GCA_033815515.1). Taxonomy (NCBI): domain Eukaryota; kingdom Metazoa; phylum Arthropoda; class Insecta; order Hymenoptera; family Pompilidae; genus Cryptocheilus; species Cryptocheilus praepositus. The sequence continues at coordinate 1,186,573 of JAWWQZ010000119.1, read as the reverse complement.
CCTATTGCTAGATGCCGAATAAAATATACGTATCCTCATCTATACATACTATACATATAAATACGTATACGTTACATAAAACTGTAACACGTAACGACAAGTATACGTAACATATTCTTATTACTAATACTAACAAACTATTTCCGTAGCAATGGCAATGCTACCATTATACGTATCTTGATCTATAGACGTACGCATTTATACATACAGCGTGTACATACATAAGCACGTATACATGACGCTGCGTTGTATAACGTATATAGTTCGCACACAACCTGCTCAATATCCGCGTGTGTCACTTCCTGAATTGACGTTTACACCGCAGGGTACTCGTAGATTAAATTAATGGAGGTTTCTGTCATTTGCGAGCAAGTTTGCATCAAATTAGGCACTCCGTGCGCCTGACTACTTTGGCAAGTAATTTGCATATACGCTTCGAACTAATTTTTCATGATTCAGGGCGTTCTAAGGGGACATAAATCGTTCGCTGGGCAAAAGTTCGTGTAAACCACAATGAGTGCGACGCATAAACAACGTATAAGCGATAAATTCTGACACGTTAATGTCCCGTTAAATTTCACCCACACTATATTACCTTGCAGGTATTTGTGTGTATTCGTAGCTGCGTCATAAGTACGATAGATATATTAAGAGTACTCGAAAGCATGTGCACCTGCTTTAATTAGTTCATTGCATCGTTACGCGGGGCTCGATAAATTGTTGGCGGCGTTTGTAAGTAATGTGATCTATAATTTATCACGCTAACACGTAAATCAATCGAATCCGATAATGCGCACGCACATCATTTTCCAATAATCAGAATGCGACCGCGCAGATTACGCGAAATTTATGCTAGCCGTCTGCATTTTCATTTTATACGTCGCGTTTCGAATAGATTCGGCGCACGTTTCGTTATTACATACTACCGGCTCTTTGCGAAATGTTTAACATGTTTTCTCAACATGTGTATATATACCCTGTAAACGTAAGTATTATTCCGCGCCTGCTACGGCGGCGTAACGTTAAACATCCGAGTCTTAAATATTGCGGATTCAAAATTATACCGATGTGATTTCTATGCATATAATATATTATTTCAATCGTTGCTATTAATGATGTAGCAAAAATATTATATTTTGCATTCTATATTTAGACGAACTACGGCCAAGCATATGTATGTGCACGTTTATACAGATTCAACCATACTAATTGTACTCTATTTTATATGCATATATATAATTTATTCGGAATCATTTTGTTTCGGATTATAACAACCGCGCGTTTAACACTTTTACTGCCGTGGTGGTCACCGGTGACCAACGCAAGAAATTTTACTGAAGATCCAAAATATTCGCAATGGATAGCAATTATTATTTTATAAATGTAGTTATTATTAGTGATGCGATCCTTTGGTCTCCAATACCTGCACATTATTTACATTTTGCAGAATTCAGTCGAATGCTGTATTATTTCATAGCATTACTGTTCTAATATAGTAAAATACGCTTGGCAGTCTACGTGTTAAACATTTTCTCTCACTGCCACTTTTCCAGTTCTGTATGAATGTTTTTACGCTTTTTTCCTATAAAAAAGGCACGTCCTTTCCTCTTATCGCCGCTCATGTCAACTCTTGCTTAATTTCATTGTCTTCGGCCACATCATGTAATCGATGACCTATTCATGCATTCCTCTTACATTAAATCACGTAATTTTCTCTGACCGGCACTTTTTTCGACTCTTAATTTCATTCTCTCTCACCGCCACTTTTCCAGTTCTGTATGAACGCCTTTACGCTTTCTTCTTATTAAAAAATCACGTCAGACATTTCCTCCTATCGCCGCTTATGTCAACTCTTGCTTAATTTCAGTGTCTTCGGCCACATCATGTAATCGATGACCTATTCGTGCATTCCTCTTACATTAAATCACGTAATTTTCTCTGACCGGCACTTTTTTCGACTCTTAATCTCATTCTCTCTCACCGCCACTTTTCCAGTTCTGTATGAACGCTTTCACGCTTTCTTCTTATTAAAAAATCACGTCAGACATTTCCTCTTATCGCCGCTTATGTCAACTCTTGCTTCATTTCAATGTCTTCGGCCACATCATGTAATCGATGACCTATTCCTGCATTCCTCTTACATTAAATCACGTAATTTTCTCTGACCGGCACTTTTTTCGACTCTTAATTTCATTCTCTTCGGGAACATCGCGCAGCTGTTGACGTATGAACGGTGATGTTTTTTCTCCGTTAAGCAGGGGCCATGCTAATTAATCCTGCCGGGAGCGCCCGGTAGGACACATAAAGCGTCGAGTGGGGTCTCGGCGTCGTTCGAAGAGGGCATTTCCGGCTGCAAAGCACTTTGCCGAAAGGAGGCCCGAACGGATGAGGCGAGCGCATCGGCGCTGCGAGAGGAAACGTTCGTATTTAAAAATGCTCGGGGCCGCGGAAAAAATTTCATTTTATCCGTCGCCAATAAATCTTCCTTAATCCCGCGTCTCGATCTTCGCCGTTTTCTCTTGTTTCCTGCTTCTGGACGGCCGCTCTTTTTTCCCCGCGCGCAAATTGGCCTCATTAAAAATTTATCAATCACCGAACGGGCCACGTAGAAGGATGGGAAGGATAAAAAAGTTGCCGAACGATATGATGATACGCCGCGGGATACTTGTTGCACTTTTTCGCGCGGACCGATAAACGTGTGATGCGTTTCGCTAGACGCGCGGTGACATATTTGTGACAGAAGTACTTGTCTAAGATGTGTAAGAATTGTATCTCAGTAAATGGTGACGGACGCGATTTATTTAGGACTGCATAGCAGAAGGTATGGTGGAATTTTCTGATGCAATCTCGTAAAGAATAAGCAGACTGTTGACTATTCACTGAATCCCATATACATTGTATATTATGTGTGTATTGTATTGGATTATATAGAACTTGTTTTATATTGAAAAGTTTCCAACAGCCAATTCATGTTCACAGTTCTGTTCGTAGATGCAGAAAAATACGACGTTTTCTAATATGTAGTCAAAAATAAATCATGTTCCATTATTCAATCCTTGATGTATTGTTCGAACAATATTTCATATGACAACACAATAATAGTAATCACATACATACGTGTAAATAATGTATGACGTATATATCAGATAAAAATAAAAAGAATTGTACTCACCTCCACGAGGGTGATAAGAATGATAAATAAAGGTGGCGGGCAGCACGTGTAATGATCCGCGTAGTATTTTCGGTCCCGTTCCTCTGTGAGGAATTCATCGCCGATCATGCGGACCATCCTGAAAACAAGAAAATAGGCGTCAATATATATTCTGATTATTCTCACCATCGACACGATTACGAGTCGACAGATTCAACTTTCATCACGAATAAACTATTCCATACAACTTCGAAAATTAATGTGTTGACGTGTCGATAAAAATTGATATCTAAATAAATTTACGAACATATTCGTACCTTCATGAGAATTTTGGAAATTTATCGTCTGCGGCATCGTGACGTATAATACAATGAGCGTCGCAAATATTTTTACATTATAACATTTCATGTAATGTACATCTATACTCGCAGGCGAAGCTTCAATTCACAATGAGTACAATTCGCAAATTTCTTCTCCATTGTATGACGACATTTCCGTCTTAGCCTACATAATGTAATATTCAAGACTCCCGAGTCGCGTCAGGATGACTCGCTACGCTAGAACAAAGGTCCTGTCTCGATATAATAATCCGCCGGTCTGTCTTTGAAGAATTTCGAAGGAGCGACGGGCGCGCGGAGAAAAGGAGAACGCGAAAGTTAATTCCTCGTTATTTCTCCACCGCCCCGGGCAATGATTAACGAGGGAAAGTATCTTCGAGCAAAAATTGCTGGAGGGCAGCGATTAGTTGGAGAATCACCCTTTACCACCCCTTTGGCTATACTTCGCCAAAACGAAAGGGAGAACGAAACCCGTGGTTTCGTTTCGAGACTCAAATGTTTTCTATTTTTTATTTTCATTTATATTACTTATTTTCAATTTGTTATGGATTTATCAATATAAATAGTATAAGCAAACAGTACAATTAATTCACATACATAAGTGTTACTATTACACATAAGTATTAATATGTTTATTATTATTTATTTTGGTTATTCTTTGGGCCGAAACGATTTTTGGACGGAGTCTGTCTATTCATGTACTACCATAAAAATCTGTAATTTACACAAAAATTGCTACACTCCGCCAAAAGAAAAAAGAAGAGAAAATCCGTGCTTTCGTTTGAGACTTGAACATATTGCTCGGATATTTTCTACGTTCGTCGTTTATACCAGAATAATCTATACACTTCAGCTTCTGCAATTACGGAACCGCATGATTTACAATTATTTCCAGTAGTGGCAGAAACGTTCGCATATCCTATTTTTCTGCATTCCAAATATAAATCCTTGTGTTACCTATCTAACGCGTGCTGTCGTTTACAATACGTTGTTGGGTAGTAACGCAACGCGTCGACACCAACTGCCCAGACTAAAGCATCCCCGCGCAACAGCACGTAATTTAACTATCAGCCGTCGCGCCGCTTTTTCTTCGTCGTCTCCCGAAAGCATGAAATACGGGAGCACCTGGCATCTTCCAGGGCGATTCGCCGGGCGCGCGAATCACAGCGACATTAATCAAATCGCGCTGTAACGCTTTCGCTTATCGACTGCCGCATCGGTTCTTACTTTTTTGCGCCGCCAGTTGCGTCGTTCGAATCGACGCTTGTTATCCGATGTTGTGATGAGTCTAGGCGCCCGGCGCCGGGAACTCAATAAGTGAGGAGGACGGGGTACGCTGCGGCGCGGAGGAAAGAAAAGGGGTCGATCGGATAATGAGAAAACAGCGAGCGTACATGTGCGGGGATGTGTGCGAGCCAGATACACAACTTTTGAGAAACAGAATGGCGAGCTGCTACCGACACGTACCTAATACCGTTTACTGGCGGCGCACATACGCGTACGCGAGTTCAATTGCGAGATGTGCGTGTAATCCGGCGACTTTCGGGTGTGTGGCGAGACGATGTTAGCTGCGGGCGGAAATGGCTCAAGACGATTGATTAAATTATGTTTTGGGAGAAGTATATAAAGCACTATAAAGGTGCGTAAAAATAAAAATGAGAATTAATTTTTTGTGACCGTACTTGTATTAATGTGTTATGGGAAGTTTAACACGTTGACTGCCACGGTGGTCACCGGTGACCGGTGCAAAAGATTTTACCACAAATGCAAAAAAATTTGCAATGAAGTCTATTTGCAATCTTGTAAAAGCAATTGATGTTGGAACGGTACTTCAATACTTTGACTTTTAACAACTCTGTGTTACCTTAATTTTGCGCGGTTTAAGCATACTCCCCAGTATTTCATCGCATTGCACTTCTAGCGTAGCAAAATACGCTTGGCAGTCAACGTGTTAATAGGTGTGCCGTGAAAATAGTTAACACGTTGACTTCCAAGCGTATTTTGCTATGTTAGAACTGCAATTAGATGAAATACCGCAGAGTATGATTAAATCGTGCAAAAAGGAAGATAACGTAGGGGTGTTAGAAGCCGAAGTATTGAAGCACGGTTCCAATATCAATTGCTTTTACAAGATTGCAAATAGGCTTCATTGCAAATTTTTTGCATTCTTAGTAAAACCTTTTGCTCCAGTCTTAAAGACCGTCAATACAATAATTTTCGACAGAGGTATGCAACGCACCATAAATGTGCATATAAAAAATGAAATCTCTTTAAAATGATTATACAAGTACATCTTTGTTATGATTTAAGTGTTTCGTTTAATTGCAAAGGAAGAACGCATTTTATTCGCAGTTTTAATCTGTTGCAAGCAGTTGCGGGCAGCTTCGTTAATGAACTGCGCAATGAACAGGGTAATGCGATTATTTCGTAGAAATACAGACTGTACCTGCGTTAAATCTGTAATTTACTTAGAACCGAAGCCTGGTGCGAACGTGTTTTATTCTGGCCTTAGAATTCATTTTCTCACGTTGCACTGCAATTTACATTCTTGTACCAGCAATTGCGGAAGATTTCATCAATAAACCAGCTGATTCCCAATGCATTTTTTTCACGTTAACCGGCATATTCTCGGTTGCAACGCTTGTTACGATATACCGAATGACAAACAGTATAAAAACAGTACATGAAAAATGATTCAGCATTCACTATATTACAGCATTATATTCACCGCCTTATAGACTCCAGCATATACTATCACAGCATTATATTTACCGAATTATACACCCTAGACATCAGCTCTGCCTATCTTTAATTATGCAAATTGGCCGCACACATTACTTTTTACCTATCCATCCAGTGCCCCGTCTGCGCGTCTTTTATGAGACTTCTAAACTCGGTATCATAGATCTAATATGTTTCGCGCGGTGTATGTATGAGCCGCTTAAATGGAAAAAAGGTGTGTACGTGCAGGAGCGAGAAGGCTAATAAGTGGCGGCGAGAAGAGGACAAAGCGGAAGAAGCTACCGGGCTCGTGGCCACCAAGTGGAAAGTAAGGAATTGACCTGGGAGCACAGGTAAGTAAGCTCCCTAACGACTTTAACTACCTCGTCGACCTATCGCGTCTAATTACTCGAAGACGAGGGCGTCGCCACTCTACCTCTTCCTTCTTCCTCTTCTCACCCTGTCCCTTCTTTTGCTTCTTCGCGATCACAACCTTCAGTCCTTTTAATCACTAAATTCCACCGCCAAGTTGATTGCAAGCTTCGAACTGGGCGCGACGTAAATGTCAGCGAATGTTTTTACTGGAAAACGGATGGGAGGACGTCAAATAAAATGTATACGGATAACTATATCAACATCCGTGTTTATATTAAACGCGCGGCTTTTGTAATCCGAAACAAAATGATTCCGAATAAATTATATATATGCATATATGTAAAATAGAGTACAATTAGTATGGTTGAATCTGTATAAACGTGCACATATGCTTGGCCGTATTTCCTCTACATATAGAGTGAAAATATAATATATTTGCTACATCATTAATAGCAACGATTGAAATAATATATTATATGCATAGAAATCACATCGGTATCATTTTGAATCCGCAATATTTAAGACTCGAATGTTTAACATTAAGCGTACCGGGCGCGGAATAATACTTCCGCGCGTGGCCGGACTCGGACGGTTAAGGGAAACTTGCGAAATTTAAAGTGTCCGCGTTATAGCCCAGCGGGAAATTCCGGGGACCCGTCGCGGCTATCTGGAAATCCGTGCGGCGCGGTTCGAATTCGAAAAGTTCGCAGATTTCCGGGAGTCCGCCAACTCTGACCTCGTCGGAATCGCAACTTTGACCGCGAAGCGTCCGCCGCCGCTCGTCTTTTTTCCCGCCTCCCGTTTTCCACCCCTCGCCCCCACGCCGGAAGTAGATAGTAAGACTAGCCCCATTCTCGTCCGTGCCAGTGCGAGAATCTCCGAAGATAAGAAGTCCTTAAACCCGATTTCGCCCATCCGCGATCAAAAGCCGCCGGTGGAAACGAATCTCTTTCGACGATCGTCTGGACTCGCGTGCGGATTGGCTATCGACTGGCAACGCGGAATGTGTGTTAAAAAGTAACGGGACTGCGACAGGCATTCGTGGTGTAGCAGTACAGTGCTGATGGCTGATTATTTTTTTCGATTGAACAATTAAATTTTAACATTTTGTATTGTTTGTTTAACACGTTGACTGCCAAGCGTATTTTGCTATGTTAGAACCGCGATGTGATTAAATACTACAGCGTTTGACTGAATTATGCAAAATGTAAATAATGTGCACGTATTGGAGACCAAAGGATCGCATCACTATTCTAGCAACAACTGCATTTATAAAATAATAATTGCTACCTATTGCGAATATTTTGGATCTTTAGTAAACTCTTTGGCGGTGGTCACCGGTGACCATCACGGCAGTCAAAGTGTTAATTCGAGCGGTTCGATTATATTTTATGTATCCTCGTACGTGCAAGTTACACGTGATCTTCCAGAAATGCATATACCTAGAAATGCATGGAATGCGACTGCGGAATCTGGCGAATTGGTTCGTTCGACAGAGGGTATTATATGTTTCTATGGTTATTCTTATATTTTAGGGTGTATTTATGGTTTCGGAAAATATGAAAGTTTTGTGTATTCTGCGTCTGCGAATATAAAGTACTGATCATATACATATGTGCCTGATAGCGCCGAATTTGAGAGAGGCCCATACCTGAGACGTCTCTGAACCGACGAGATACACCGTGATGGCGTCGGAGCTCAATTTGGCTACGTACATTTCCCTTAGTCATCCGTTTAATTACCCGCATTGGGCCAGCGCGCGCCGTAAACCGTCTGCTCTATCGAATTCGTAAATCATCGAGCCGTTTTTTCGCGAGGACGTTAAAAAAATTTGCTCGTAAAGGGCAGTTTCCGCGCTACTGCAGCGTTCTCTTCGCAGAGTTTCGCGTGCGTTCCGGCACGCGCGATCCACGCAGTCCGTGGCCCTAAACGACTTTATGGTCGCTCCGGCGAAAATCTTGTTTCCCCAACGGAGGTAGCCGCGTTTGATTTATCGCGGAGCCCCTTCCAGCCGTTTCGCCCGACTTTCCCTTCGTCCCTGTCGCATCGTCCGTGTTGTCGTGCATGTTGTCGTGAATGTGTCGTGCCGCCAGACGAGTGGCTAGTATGGCTAGTATGGCCAGTATGCCTCGTGGGGATGTGGGCATGTGGGATGTGGGAGTGCCGGACGACGAGCGGATATGCGCGCGTGCAGTCCTAATAATCTAATATGCCGCGACCTCAGCGCAATTTCATGCCTTCGCGGACACGTGCTGCGCACCCTCTATCTGCGATCGAGCTCTTGGCCTTCCGTTACCCACCGCACGTCACGGCATCCAGCCTATATTCAGGCCGTATCTCAACAGCGACGGAGTTTGGGCGCTGGGTATACGATGGCAAAGTAGATGGGAAAAATGGAGGATGATGAGTTGGTGGCAATGTGAGTGTAAGGTCATGGATTGTGGGGCGCATCCTGGACACACTTTGCTATCAAGGTTTTACCTTTTGCTAGTAATAGTGCTCAGACCATATTTAACACGTTGGCTGCCGTGGGGGTCACCGGTGACCGGCGCAAGAGATTTTACTGAAGATCCAAAATATTCGCAATGGATAGTAATAATTATTTTATAAATTCAGTTATTGTTAATGTGCCAAGATGGACTGGAGTCGGGTGACTATAGTCGCCCATAGTAACGAAAGGGTTAATGCATGATGAACTAATGACGATGGCAACGAAAGTGTAACATCATGAATTGTGAGGCATCTCCTGCTTATATACTTTAACTGCGATCAAGTTGTAGCTGCTACTAGTGATGGCATGCAGGCCGTGTTCAGACCGTATCAAGAGTGATGAAGTTTTGGTGCTGAGCACCAGGCGGCAAAGTGTTGTGGGAGAAGTGTGTGATTGGAGCCTGGAAAATGGATGATGGCGAGTTCATGAATTGTAGGGCAGGTTCTGTCTGGGGCAGATCTGCGATCAAATTGTAACGTTTGCTGGTGATAGCATCCAGACCATAATCAGATCGTATGAAGAGTGACTGAATTTCGACCCTCATACAAATAGTGGCGAAGTATTATACAAGAAATGTCTGATTAGAGTCGCGAAAAAATGGACGATGGCGAGTTCATGAATTTTCGAGATTTTCTGCGCAGTATTTAACTGCGGTCAATTTCTACCTATTGCTGCTGATGGCGTTCAGACCATTAAAGATTTTTGTGACTGACCTCTTGAGAAATGCATATTGACTGTCTCGAATGCGTTGTAGTGCAGAACAAAACGGAATCACTTTACGCGCAAACACCGTGACACTCCGCATGAAGAATTTGCTGACCGACAAACACTGCTAGTGGACATATTGCGTGTAGACAGAATATACACCCTAGAATACGTATCGCAAATAAATTAAAGCGAGTACCTTGTCGAACTCCCGAATGGTCAGTCGTGCGTTCGTTTAAACATCAGCCAGCACTGCAAAACTTTTCCACCGATCGCTCCTTGCGTACCGTCGAAAACGATCGCCTTTTACGCGCGAGTTTTGTTTTTTTTCGCACGTTTCCACAGCAACAGCGACAATGCCTGTGCTCTCCGACGATTATCGCTTGCGCGAACCGAAAAAAATGCAGCGCAGAACAATCGAACGCTCCACCCGATGCTCTGTACGTCAAGTCTCTTACAATACGCTTTCACAATATTTTCCTGCACCCAACATAGAGGGTGACTCAAAAAATATGCAATGTTTACGAAAGTATATCTAACGGTAAGATCAGATTAGATTAAGACTTGAGATATAACTATTTAGATCACGTAATGTGTAGAAATGAGCCGTAAAAGTGTATATGTATATTTTCGGACGCTATGTAAGTACATAAGTATCATACGCGAAAATCGCTGAGTTTGTAAAGTACGTAAAAGTAGTGTAAAATATGATATATATATTTGTGTACGTACGAGACTAAGTATGCATCTTCATGCCTCTGAATTTATGTGCATGCGAGAAGAACTTGTTAGAAATGCGCATGAATTCATATTAAATTTATATGAAATGATGCCAAAACGAACTTATACATTCCTTTCTTTGGGCATATTTGACGAATTAAAAACCTATTTGATCAGAACAGCGTGATCGTTAATTCATCTAAATAACTCACGGCGTTTCAATTATTCAGATAACGATTATATTCACTGTGACACCAAACGCCCCTGTACACTTTATAACCAAATTCAAGCGGTATTGCTCGTATTCGGTGGGCATAAATCATAAAACGCAAAGTATGCTGCGATAAAACGCCATACGTGACGGTATTCAAAGATTATACGCAACATAAATAAAATCCACGTCGAAACTTAATTCACAGTTTACGGTTCATTTGCATACGTTGAAAATCGTGTGTGACCTCCGAAGATAATCCGTGTCAAGAACAAATCACGTATGTCAAATACACCACGAAATGCGTGTTATTTCCGCATGAATTTTATTAAAGGGAAGAATAATGTGTATGGACAGAAAATGACCCCTATTTTTCTATGGTCTAAATGAATGGTTTGCGAACTATAGATCTGAAAACGACATGCTAGCAATAGGAAAAAAATGCAGATTCAGACTGCAACATACAAGCACCCGGAATGATTGCAAGTTCCTCTGTGATTCTTTTTTTAATTCCGAAGGAACTCTACTTTTATGAGCCGCGACGACACTTCTTGAAAGCACCTGCCGTCAGCATGAATATAGACAGAAACCTGAAAAATTCATGACTAATCCGCTGGCACCGATAAAAATTTCTCATTACAAATTAATCTATCAAGTTTTTTAGACGATCGAACAAAATCCTAGATTTATGGACTGCAAGACATACTATTCGAAGACACCTGACGACAACACGAATACAAGCAGGAAATATTAAAATGTATAATACAATAGTCTATTCAACTAAATTTCGTCTATACAACTGAAGAAAAAATTAGTCATAGGTACTGCAAGCACAGCACTTGTAGGCAGTTGATATCAAAACGGTGACAGGCAGGACCTATTAAAATTCGCGATTAATCTTGAGACATTGGAAAAAAATACGTTCAGATTCTTTTCGTGCAATTGAAAATCACACTAACACGGGTAAAATAATACAATACACCATAAGCAATGCATATCCGTGGCAAGTGCCCCCCATGAACACCACCGTATGCAGGCACCAGCGAAATCCATGACTAATCCCGAGGCGTCGATAAAAATATCCCAGACACCGCGAGTTAATCTATCAATTTTTTTGTCGGGCGGCCGAAAAAGAAATCCTAGTTTTATGGGCTGCAAAGCACACGCCGTTCGGAGGCTCGGCAGGAAAGCATCATGGGGGGACAGGCCGCGGTCTCTTTCTCTCTCGCGGCCCGACGGCGGAATGGGTGCAAAAGCAGTGGAGAAAGAACTTTCTCGAAGGAGGAAATTGACTTCTGGCAGGTAAGGACACGTGCTCGGACTACACGTAGCGCTGCTTCTACTGCTGCACGTCGTGCCATAAGCTCGTAAACGTACTTCCCTTCGGAGCCGCTCGTAAAAAAGCTACGCCCAACGTGTCTCTTTCTCTCCTGGCCTCTTACGCCGACGCTCCCCAACCCTCCTACCCGCGCCTCTCATTTTCCTCACTCCCTTCGCGCACTTTTTCCCGCCGTGCCGACGAATGCACCCTGAAAATGCTCGATGTCTGCGTGCCTAATCTCGTCAACGAGCTACCTACGTGGCGGACGCGTCTGTTTGCGAGTCTAGCCCGACAAGTTTCATAGCCGCTGTGTACGCTGGCCCGAAGGAAATTCATTGAGTATGGCGCGAGATGTGCAGTTTAGCGCAGGGTGGATCAGCGATTTTCGACTTGCGAAGTGTCGCTTCTGGTGATTGTGCAAACGGGAACGCCTTGGATAAATGTCTAAATTCGACATTCAACGTTGTGACAATTTTATAATATTCTAATGTTTCTAAACTATTATAACTGGAATATGAATATGTTAAGTACCTATCAATCTCATGGTCCACGTGTAGAGTTGCGCAAACGGGAACGCCTTGGATAAATGTCTTTAAATTCGACATTCAACGTTGTGACAGTTTTATAATATTCTAATGTTTCTAAACTATTATAACTGGAATATCAATATGTTAAGTATCTATCAATATCATGGCCCACGTGTGGAGTTGCGCAAACTTAGCTCTTGTTTTAAAGTAATTTGTAAAACAAGAGCACTTTTACACATCCGGTAAAGAGAATTTTGAATACAGCTTTATCGTTACATTGCGACATAAAACAAAATTACTTTACAATGGGCGAACGCATCGACACAAGAGAATTTTACATACCCTCTCAATAGTATTCAGAGTACAATTAAACCATTGTGTCGCGACACGAAAAAATGGTTCATAGCTATCCGAACACGATGGGCGCCAGTGACAGCAGAAATGCAATTTTACACATCCTCTCAACAGAATTGGTACTACACTTACTTTGTTGTATTACGATACCAACCAATTATTTCACGAATATGTCTGAATACAGCTGCACACCTGGTGTGCAATGATCTTATTTATGTGAATTCACTTACGAATTGGGTGATTTCCATAGCAAACATGTTTTTTTATTAAATATGAACAATATAAAGAAAAAAAAAATTTCGCTCCTGGGGACCGTGTTCGAAAAAAATCGTCGTCTCGAATGGGTTAATTCCGACGTTTGCCGCGTTTGTCCTCGACTCTACTTCCTCGCGTTTCTCTGGGCTCCTACTTCTACGGCACGAAATATCGGGATATTCAGATGCTTTTCTGGACAGGCAACCGACCGTGCGGAACTGTCTCGTAAGAAGGACGAAATCCCAAAGGATGCGCCTTTGAGGAATAGTTTCACTCATCCGATCGCTTCCCATCTCCTATTGCCCCGGCCTCCCACTCGCCTGTGACCCACAGCACGGTCTAACAAAAATTCGTTTTATCGGAGCAGCCGACGATCGAATGAGTCTCGTCTATCCGTTTCGTTTGACGAATTGTGCCGAGAACTGCGGATGAAGTGAAATTTAAGGATGCGCGTAAGTATTGGCACGGGCCACCTGCTTTTGAGGTAAATGTACAGCGGAGTCGCGCGGATAGAGGATAGAATTTTAAACGCGAAATATTTTGAATTTCTTTCGCCGGCATTCAGGTAAATGAAGGCGAGAGGGTGAACGGGGAGAGTCGGGCATTGAGTAAGGAACGATGTGATATTTGATCTCTAGAAGAACACGGTCGGATCTGTGTATGCTTGACTCCTTTAAATTGCAATTATTTTCAGTGGTGAAAAAATGATAAGAAAAAAATTCGATGGTAACCGAAAATAAAAATTCGATGATGAATGAATATTAAAATTCGATGCTAGTTTAAAAGTAAAATTCGACGATATATGAAAATGAAAATTTTATGGGAAATGAAAATGGAAATTCGATGCAGCGCGAAAATAAAAATTCGGTGGTAAATTACTCACTACAGAATTCGTCAACAATGAAAATAAAAATCTTACCGCTACACTAAGCATATTTGTTCCTATTATATAATGGAAAATATGAAAATACCTATAAAAAAAAATTGTGATTGAAGAGATTGAAAAACTTAAAGTATTGTGACATCAGTTAAGACGAAATTATTTGTAATTAATGATACTACTATTTTTGATTATACTCTAAAATAATTCCACTGAAGAAGATACGTATATGGTGTTGAAATGTCGCATTAATTTTTTTTCTCTATTTTCAACCGTTTAAATAATTTTGTTCCTTCGATTATCGATGACCGTGATTCGTCAATAATAAAGTATTGGAGAAAGCGTGTTACGGGAATTAACGGACAATAGTCGTGAGTTTTGAACTGTGCAAATGTAAGGGTAGTTGCACAAAAGGTATTTTTTTTTTTTTTAGAAAAATTGTGTGGTATAAAAAGTTTAGAATAACGCGACGTTGTATGTTATGGGATTTGGATAAACCAGAATTTGCGAGCAAAAAGTTTCATAACTGACAATATTTTAGGAACAAATATTTATACGGCAAATATGTTGTTTGCTTATGCGCACACGAATGCACGTGAAATATTCAGTGCACGGGTCATATATGCGGTAGTTCGCATCTTTATGCAATGTAAATGTATCCAGCCTGTGCTAGACATAGAGCCTTTCACGTGATGTGGGTGGAATTTCTGTACAAATATGACAGTATGTTTGCGGTATATAATTACAGAGATTCCAATGAGACAATTTTAATTAGACGATTTTTTAATAAATTCAGGGAGAGCGTTTTTAATTGCTAATAATAATAAATAGATATGAAAAGCAAAAGCAGACTTGAATATGCCACATTCAAAAGTCAAATCTTTAACAAAAACCTTATTTTGACTATTAAAACCGCACATATTTATATGTTCAGAAGACTGAAACACCGTAGTTGGCTCCATAGGTAAGAACATTTTGTCATAACCCAATGTCTCACGTGCAATATCACGAAACTCGCAACCAGCGACTTTATGACAACTGATCCGCAACATAGTCGCACATAAATTTTTCCAAAGACCACCTAGATCCAACACAGTATTCGCAAAGTCAAGTATGAGCGTATTTTCATAATCCCATGTCCCATTTTGTATTCCCGAACCATATGTACTCCCGAAGCAAATACTCATAACTCCATGTCTTGTATGTAATTTCGTGAAAACTTCCAGATGACTTTGCGTCAACTAGATCCCCCATACATTTTTTCCAAAGACAACGTAAATAATATGTAATATTCGCTAAGTCAAGTACAAGCATTTTTCCATAATTCTGCATCTTGTGTGCAATATCCCTAAAAGCTGCGGATGACTTCGTCACAACTGATCAATAGCTGGATCGTAGATCTATTTTACCAAAGACTACGCAGACGAAACGCAGCTTCCCCAAAGCCACATACAAGCATTCCGTCATCAATCCATATCTCGCACGTAATTTCGCGGAATCATCCGGATGACTTTGTGCCAACCGGATCCCGCATAGATTCTTGCAAAGACTACGCAGACGAAATGCAGCTTCCGCCAAGGCAAGTACGAGCATTCCGTCATAATTCCGCATCTCGCGTGCAATAATGCGAGTCTTGCGGACAACGACTTTACGCAAGCCGCCATCACAAAGGGGCTGGGTATAAAGCTCGGTCGGTTCTCTGTCCAGGCGGACGGAATTCGTATGTGCGGTCGCCAGGGCTCTTGAATCATCCCGATTCGCTAGTTAGGCTCGGATAACCGGCGTGGTAGCGGCCGGGGTGGTTAAACCTGCACAAACCAGCCGATGATGTACGACCCCACGGTAAACCACGCGTGCATGAACCGTACATATGACTACCATTCTGCACCCCACACCCTCCGGCGCGAGATGCTGCGTCCACCGCATCATTCCTGATTGTCTGCTCGGGTATCGGTCACCTTTCGCTGCCTGACACCCCAAGCGATTACAATTTAAATTGCCCGAGTGATCGACACGACGACGTGCCAGAGGCTGCGTTCCCTTCTTTTCTCAGACCATGCGTCTGTAGATTTGCGTGAGAACATTTTCGTAGATGAGTTTGGTTAGGGGAGAAATTTGGATAAAAGATGAACTTCGGTAGGAGACGAAATGCGGTAGATGTACTTCGGTACAAACTGAGTTTCGGTAGAAAATTAATTTTTAGTGAAAACGAATTTCGGTAGAAGGTGAATTTTGGTAGAAGATGAATTTCGGTAAAAGACTATGTACAAAAATACGACAATTTGTCTTTAGTTCATCACAGACATCTACCGCAACGAAAATGTGTCTGCAACAACAGTGCCAGTAGCCCAAGACTGTGACGAACAGTATAATTAAACACCAGCTTGCATTCATCAAAATTCTCCTGTAACATCTCGCATACTTTCCACCGCTAATAACGCGTTTTCACCAAATTTCATCTTTCCGCCATCAGCAACACTGCTATTATCACGACGTAAAACCGTCCAGTTCCATGCGCCGTGATAGACGGTGCGGAACTTTCGTGAAATTCATCAAAGTTTATGCATCTGCGTCGCTCTCGTTACGTCCATATGTGCAACGACATAACCACCCTTATTAAACGCTTTCACCGAATTAATTAACCACCCAGTACGTAATCCCATACGTCCACCGGACGTTTACACGCACGACACTCGGAATCTGTGCGCGGAACTATACAGCAGACGTCCCTTGCGTCTGGGGAGAAGAAGAGGTTGTTCGGGGTGGAAGGACACGCACGAGTTCGTGTAGCCGGCGTGTGTAAAGGAGCAGTCAGTGAGTGTGTGCGAATGTGCATGTGCGGATGAAAGAGAGAATAAGAGAAAGGGAAAAACAAGAGATAGAAATAAGCAATGGCAGGAGTAAGTTAGCAAGACGCACACAGAAGAAGGGTGAAGTGAGAGATAAAAGAGAAGGTGGTGTGATAGAGAAATGAAAGAAAGAAAAACGTAAGAGCAAGGGTGGAGAAAAAGAGCAAAAGGCAAGAAATGTAATGCAAAGAAAGGGAAAACAGAGTAGGTGTATACGTGACGGCGTGGAAGAGTAAGGTAGCAAGACAAACAGCAGAGTACAGAGAGAAATAAGACAAAACGGAAAATGACACAAGGAGAAAAGAAATGTGTAAGGAAATAAGTGTGGGTGGAAGAAATGAGGAGAAGAACAAAAGTGCGTTATGAAAGTTTGGAACAAGGGTGCAGATGAAAGAGAGAATAAGAGAAAGGGAAAAACAAGAGATAGAAATAAGCAATGGCAGGAGTAAGTTAGCAAGACGCACACAGAAGAAGGATGAAGTGAGAGATAAAAGAGAAGGTGGTGTGATAGAGAGATGAAAGAAAGAAACACGTAAGAGCAAGGGTGGAGAAAAAGAGCAAAAGCCAAGAAATGTAATGCAAAGAAAGGGAAAACAGAGTAGGTGTATACGTGACGGCGTGGAAGAGTAAGGTAGCAAGACAAACAGCAGAGTACAGAGAGAAATAAGACAAAACGGAAAATGACACAAGGAGAAAAGAAATGTGTAAGGAAATAAGTGTGGGTGGAAGAAATGAGGAGAACAAAAGTGCATTTTGAAAGTTCGGAACAAGGGTGCGGAGGAATGCAGAAAAAGAGAGAGACAGGACAGTAAGAATGTATGTACGAAAGACGGAAAATGACAGAAGAAGACAGCAAGAGACAAGAAGAGAAATGTAGAAGAAAGAAAGACAAGGGAGTGACAGTATGTACATGCAAGGCAAAGAGAATGTAGAAAGAATGAAGGGAGAGGTAGAGAGGAAGAGTCAAGAGAAATGCAGAAGAGAGAAACAAGAGAGACAGGGCGTGTACGAAAGACAGAGAGAATGAAGGGACAGCAAGGTAGACAAAGAGAGTGAGAGAGGTAGCATGCGGCTTGCCTACCGTGTACCAAGGATATTGGGCTATACGTCATACGTTGCATAGCTGCGCGACCCCAAACGAGCTATTGTTCCCCGCGACGAAGTGCATCTAGCCACCCCCGCGTTTCCCTCGTCAAGTACCCCATTCCCATCCCCCGCAGCCGCCAGAAAAGACGGCGTGACATCTAATAATTTCGGGAATTTTCGTGATTGTCTTCCGCGATTAATACCGGTAGCGATTTATGCCCGTCCATTATCGCGGCTTCGGCGCTAATACAATTTCGCGCGCTGAATGCCGCGCCGGCTGCGTGGGCGGAGCCTTTTTTGCCAAGCGGCGTTTAGCGCGACGATTCGCGAGATTAACTGCGCGATTATTTAATTATGCACGCCAGTGTTACGGGTTTTCGAGTGTTATCGTCGGGCCGAACCGCAGTTTTGCGCCGCGTATGAGGATTTTCCGCATAAACAGCGCGTTCTATAGGCACGGCACCCGGGATCTGCATAATTTTACATTTAAACGTCTATACATTTTTGCGCCCCGTGTATCTTTTCGAGGGATTTTAATATTAACGCTTTGCGCACGAGCGACCGCTCTGAGGCGTCACGGAAAGATAGGAATTACGGCGAATAGTTATAATCGAGAAGAATGTATGTAAGTACGAAATTTGGACGACTATGCGGTTACTTCAAATATTTGCCATAGATTGCGACTGAAAGTGGGAAGATTTGAATATTAATACTTTGTGATTGATTGTCCTCTGAGACGATATAAAAATATAGTTGTTATAGATAGAGTTATTAGTGAAAAAATGTATGCACGCACAATATTTGTAGGAATATGCGTTCCTTAACACTTTGACTGCCATGCGTATTTTGCTGTATTCAGAACGACGATCCTATAAAATACTACAGCGTTTGACTGAATTATTCAAAATGTAAATAATGTGCTGGTATAGGAAATCAAAGGATCGTATCGCTATTCTAACAATAATTGCATTTATAAAATAATTATTTATACTCATTGCGAATATTTTGGATCTTCAGTCAAATCTCTTGCGCCGATCAGCAGTGACCATCACGGCAGTCAAAGTGTTAAAGATATTTCCAGTACTTTACAAAGTAAAAATAAAATAATTCGAATGTTAATCCTTCGTACTCGACTGTCCCCTCTGAGGCGACACGAGAGACTGTCACTATATAGAAAAATGTAAACAAACATCAAACTCGTCCAAATGTTTTCCCTAAGATACTTCTTACTTGAAATGTATAAAATTTTCGGTCGATCGCCTGCCTGAATTCCAGCCAATTGTACATTATGAAACATTCGTACGCGAAATATAATTTGAAGAGTAATTCTCTCCGAAACTATTGTCTCTTCGTCAGTGCTTCATAACGAAACATATCCGAGTATGAAAGTTTAAAAGCCACATAAACTTTGCTTATCGCCGACACGTCATCAGTTATTTCAGCAGTGCCGTTGTGCCAACTTTAATGTGTGCGATTCTCATTGAAATTTTCGGTCGAAATAAGTTTCAATCAGGATCGCAGGATCGAAAATTGAAATAAAAAAAATACAATAGATTCGAAGCACAAATGAGCAATTTCGCATTTTCTTTGAAGGCGCACAAACGCTGTCGTCGGAAAGGGCCACGGCGACGTGCCTTTGGATCATTTGAATGCGCGTAAGCAAACGAAATGACGCGCCGTGCGTTGCGAGGCTGACGGAAATTGTAAAACACGCGAAACAAGAAGCGCAGGACCTGAAACAGTCAGCGACACGGTGCTGTGAAGGGTGCGAGAGAGTTAATGAATGAAAGAGCGGCTGATAGAGACAAGGAAGTGTGCAGAGAGCGCGAAAGAAAAAGCGCGCGCGGTAGAAATTTGCATGAATCGCGTTAACGAGCAGCGAAGGTAAGCTCATCCGGGTACGTGCGAGGGGCAAATTTTAGAAGGTAATCTCATTGGCACGTTAACGTTGGCCAAACCCAAACGGTCGCCTATTTCGGGCAGTCTATACCGAACAACTAGTCGAGTAAACTCGCGCACATTGTCTGGACGGAATCGAAATGCGACAATTTGGGAGCACGAACGATCTGGAGTGGCATATAAGTATTGGTTAAACATTTTTTTTTTTAATGTTCGAGAAATATTGAATCGAAATATTGCATAGAACAATTGTGTAGTACCATGTGTATATGTCAAATTAATGTTTGGAAAACATACTTTCTACATACTACACATTACATATTATATAATGGATATTATGTATAACGTATTACAGGTAAAAATACCACTTAGAAAATATAAATTAAAATTGAAAAAATGTGAAATGAATATGTCAGAAGTATGGATTCAATACATAAATGATATTTGATAAGGATTTCAAGTTACGGGCAAAGTACGGATCCTTCCGCGATTTTTATAATGGCTGCTGTTACAAATATGCTTCATAATAAATACAGTTTAACGTAGAATACTGTATTAATATTCACTTCCCAATTCATACTATTTTCAAAACACTGAACTGAAATTATTTCCACTATGACCAACCACCCGTTTTTCAAATGCAATCAAGGTCGCTAATGAAGTAAAATTATTTATGCAACAAGTACGAAAGAAGTAAACGCGATCCCAATTCTATCGTGCCTCATCACATTTCAGTTGCAAAAATCTGACTAACACCTCACGAAAATTCCGAGTAAAAAAATAAAATCAAATAATCGTATGATTTTAAGAGAAAGTAAAAAGTTGTATTACATTGTCAAGCCGTGAAATCCGCTGTGTATCGCGTTATATGCATAGAAATAATCTATCCACGATGGACGGTGTGAGGGAAGGAGCAGTAAGCACAGCGTGAGTGTTTGGTGCAATCCGGCTGCGGAATTATCCAGGCTGCATTTAGATCTCGCCTGTGATGGCCGAATGGCTCATTCACGCTGGTGATATCGCTGTTGTCGGGCTCGTTTACGAACCAATGAAAGTTCGCCGAGACTTTATTCTCGGGCAACCCGGCCGCGATGAAGTTACGAGCGGTAATGTCACGGCTCGCCGATGGAAACGAATAATACTAATACCGCAGAGCGGAATATCGCTGTACAATCCTGTAACGTAAACATGGTGTGGCGCGAAACCGGATATGTTTGGAAATATTAGACACGGGCGATGTTGATTGAGCCGGGCTGAGTAGGATTCGAGGGGTGAAGACAAATTGTCGCTTGCCGAGAAGATGGCTTGGTGAAGGGAGCCTGATGAAGGCACGATGACTTTGGCGGTGTGCGTTTTCAAGAAGCTGCGTTGTAGAAGGAAACTGTGTATGGATTCGCGTGGTATAGATAGAGTGCGTGGTATGGATAGGGCATTTTTTAATTTCAAAATACTAAGTAGATGTGGCCAGAGATGGTGCATGGATAGACATAAACAAGGTCCTGAAGCATTTTTTTCTGTGGAATGGATTCAAAAAATACTAAGTAGATGTGGCCAGAGTTGGCGCGCCACCCAATGCAACCAGGGTCCCATCTCTATCGGTCAAACGTGACATAAACAAGGTCCTGAAGCAGCGATGAACTTTGGCGGTGTGCGTTTTCAAGACGCTGCGTTGTAGAAGGAAAATGTGTATGGATTCGCGTGGTATAGATAGGGTGCGTGGTATGGATAGTGCATTTTTTAATTTCAAGATACTAAGTAGATGTGGCCAGAGTTGGCGCGCTACCCAATTCAACCAGGGTCCCATCTCCATCGGTCGAACGTGACATAAACAAGGTCCTGAAGCAGCGATGAAATATTCGACACTCGCTGGCCGTTCGGTCCTAGACATTCGACCTCCGATGGCTACCTGCCAGGCGGATATCTCAATGGTTCGGACGTTGAGCGGAAGGACGGACCGGACTGGAGAGTGGTACGGGCTACTGTGAAGCTGGTTATACCACGAGTCCCGGTGCTCGTTAGCGCCGGTAATTGTCACTTGTTAGGTGCCAGGTTGTCCTCCATCGTCCTCCTCCATCGTCGTCCTCCACCGTCCTCCTCCATCGTCCCTCGGCCAACGACGTTCCTCTCGAAAAGCCCACGGCGAGAGCTTTTTCGAAAGCACTTCAACGTCAAAAGCTCAACCGGCGCTGCTC
Organism: Cryptocheilus praepositus; assembly: GCA_033815515.1. NCBI lineage: Eukaryota > Metazoa > Arthropoda > Insecta > Hymenoptera > Pompilidae > Cryptocheilus > Cryptocheilus praepositus. The sequence continues at coordinate 1,164,498 of JAWWQZ010000119.1, read as the reverse complement.
GACGAATTCTTCTCCGTTTACCGTCACTCCTCCCTTGTGCACCTTCGCCATCCCTCTCGCGCGCCAAGATAACGCAGCTGCGGCGAATTACGGAGAGGCGATACGGTTGATCAAAGCCGTTTTTCGAGGATGGGGTGCACGCCGGTAGAGGCAAGGTGTTTCATGCTAATGATATGGAAGCTTCCGGCGTCGACGCGAATATAATGAATTTGATCAATTGGCTAAGGTAGAACAGCGGAATGTAAATAATAATGATAAACAGATAAAACAATAACAAACAAATTATAGTAAAATAATAATAAAACAATGATAAACTAATAATAAATACACGTAAGGACTAAGCGAGTAAGAACGCTGAAAGAACGATGAAATGCAAATAATAATACTAAATTAATAAGAAATCATTTTTATATTGATATTACTGATACGAATAAATTATATACAAGGAATAAATAAGTTGAATGCTAAAAGAACGACTAGTCTCGCGCCACGGTATAATTGAAAATTATTAAATTTGACGAATATCATTCCATAAATGCATTTGTGTGCATTGATAATATTGATATGGCAGTTTCCGACGTGAACGCGAATGTAATCAGTTGGATGAATAGGAGTATCGCAATGTTAATAATGGGGAAACAAACAATTTTAGTTTAAATATTACTGATGCGAATGAACTATATGCGAGAGTTAAACGAGTAAAGATGTTGAAACATTAGACTGTCATATTACGATGATTAAAAAAATCGTTCAAATTGACGAATATAGCGGATACAATATGTACCAGAAACTCTATTTCTGCCAACTTTGAGAGTGTAAACCTATCGACGGCACCAAAAAATGTCATAACAGCCAGCATAGGCTACACGTATGCACAGCCGATGTTGCAAACAAATGACACAACTAAAAAATGCAGTTACCTGAACTGACAAACAGTAACGCGCCTAGAAACGGTATGCACTTATTGAATATCGAAGAGCGATTACTCTGGGCGATGAATTCTCGTGATGTGCCAGCATCGATCGCAGTTTATTCGTAATACGGTAGCCAGTAAGATAATGCGACCTTATTACTGTATACACGCTGCCATGTACATATGTATGTACTTAAGGCAGATATGACACTCCTCGTCCGCACCTGACGCCCTCACAAGATTCACGATGCTGTGTCCTAAGCCCGTTGATAATGTTTGCCAGCCTGCAGCATCGCGTTGTAAACGAGTAGTATGTTCGGATCGTAACGTCCGGAGGGTGATTAATCGAAAATAGATTGAGCCGAGAAACATTTGCCATATGTCCGATACGCGTTACACTTAGATGTAAACGTAACAAGAATATTGTTTATGCGAAGAAAGGCGTTTCATTCTTATCGATTGAAAGAGAAAACGATTTTATCGTTACTTGCAAGTTTCACGGAATATTTGAAGAGAAACGCTTTTGTGCGGTAGCGTTAAGAATATTAATACAAAATGTTTTATGTTGAATGAACATACGTACACTACTGCACTTAAAATCTCAAATCGAGAAGGGGGACTTATTGTTATTTCGAGTGTACATCAAGAAATATTGCGGTTTTAACCCTTTGAGTGCTGAATACTTTTGGCCAAAGCGCTCGCTGGGGACGAAACACTTTTTGCTAGTGTGAACTTTACATCGATTATTTAAGGCGCAAATAAGTTTTAATGATAATTCTGTATTTAAAATTAAATAATGTAAGAAAATCATTTGATAAAGAACGCATCTGTATTCATCTCATACATTTATAATTGTGATTCAGTTCTTGAGAAATCTGATACGATTGGGGACATATATTTTCATTTTCGACACCGATAGATTTCGGCGGACGCATATATGCGTCCATAGCACTCAAAGGGTTAATATAGTAAACTACGCACGGCAGTCAACGTGTTAAATACCATGTTTTCCGCAAACTAACTAGAAACACCGCTCTGCCAGTAGTTACCTGAGAACGTTACTCTAAAACGTTCTCCAAATACCCAATACACAATTATACGCGGCACACACGTTATCTTTGACAAAAGCAACATTCTGCGCCCGAAACACAATTAGCCCCCGAGCGTAAGAGCGGCCATTCGAATTTGAATGGCGCGGATGGAATAAAAATGTGGAGTAACAAGCAATTAAACGTAAGACAGCGCAATGAAGCTAGTAAACGCTATCCTCCGACATAACCGTGAAAAGTTTAAAGAGCGCGTAGTATACGCCCGTGTTAAAGCGCGCAACGCGACGCGCTACATTATTAACGCACAATTTCACCAACGCATAAACGCACGCGCATTGATGCGGACAAAACTTCCGACGCTAAGCGTTCTCAATTGGAATCATGACGTTTATCGGGTGAATCGCGGTTAAACGAATGAGTGCGGGTTGGGTCTGGCTTATTTCCAAAATGCGCCTGGTGTGAGAGGGTGAAAAAGAAGCGGGGGATGAAAGAAAGGAGAGATAAATTATGAGTCGCAATGACAAAGGTCTGCGTAGGTGTACGAATGTTGTGAATTGTCGGTGGTTGTGAAAAATGTGATTCTGATAAATGCCGTGTTCTGGTTGAGGGGTTTTCCTGTTTTCTGCTTTCGGGAGTCTATGTGATGCAAAGTGATGTAAATGGATATTTTGAATTTTCATATACTGTGATGTAGAAGTACGATAAATCCACAATACTTATACATGCGTATCACAGTAGATTTTTATTTTATTAGTACCGTTTATAAAAACAGAACAATAAACCATATGAACTAGAACGAGGATGAAACTAACCCCCGACAAAGTAAAATAAGTTTAACGTAGGAAAAAAATGCTAAATGTCTTTTCCTGTAAATGCCCAGAACGTAGGCACCGTTTTTTGCGCGCTCACTATCTTAATTGAGCAATCACGAAAAATTTCATAACGGACCCAATACACGGCAACGTGCACCATCGCGCGTTCCCTCGAAACGCATTTATTTCGATGCACTTCAATTTCTCCCCGACCTCTCAATATCCCGAAGCTTCCAAACTCGCTTAAGCTAAGCATAAATGTTTTTTTTCGCATGAACTGGCACTTCCTTCGCATTCGACAGATCATGCCCCAAACAATACCATTTTCGCGCACTCGGCGCTATCTTCATTGAGCAGTTAGGGAAAATTTGATAACGGAGCCAATATTCGCAGCAGCGCGCAGCGTCGATCACTCTCTCCGGTTACATTTATTTCGATGCACTTCAATTTCTCCCGAGCCCCGCACACTCCAACGCCTCCGAAAGCGTGTTAGTATATGATTGTTTCATCGCGCTTTCAATCTAATACGCGTCAATCCGCTGTGCCGCGGATTAAAACTGCACTATTCGCCACTCCGCTACCATCTGTCCGATAAATGCCTATCGCGCATAAATTATTTCGTTTCGCGCCGCGTCACAAACTATTCCGCCGTAACACCTGTAACACTTTCCCGGCCGCGAGCGCACGTGAAAATGTTCGCAAACGAAAACAGGCACCGGCGCTATGAAGTAAACACTAAGACTTTACAATTACTTCCACTTCACAATATCAGCAAAATATAAGAGCCAAATGACCCAATCTTTCTGCCTGTAATTAACCACCCTGTACATCCCTCCTCATCTTTCAAAATCCAACATTCCTCCGGCTTTACAATTATTTCCAGTTCTCAATAACGCTAATTCTTTCTACTGGCAAATTACCACCCCATATATCTATCCTCATTTTTCGGAATTGGACATTTCGCCAACTTTACAACTATCTTCACTCCTCAATAACGTCACTATTCAACAGTCCACCGACCCAACTCTTTCTAGCCATAATTTACGACCCTATAGATCCGTGGGAATTTTTGAAAATCCATCATTCCAGCGACTTTACACTCACCTCCAGACCTCGATGACCCAGACTCTCTAGATTTGAACGAGCCAATCTTCCGCTTGCGCAATTTCCATCGCGCCAGGCCGTACATGAGCGATCTCACATGCGCCACATTACGACGCGCCGTTAGGATTACGAGTCGCCGTCCCGCGGGAACGTGAAAGATGTCGAAGCACCGCGGCAACGGAGGGTAGGAAGTTGGTATCAGGGCGGATGGGAGGTGGCGCGGGCGATTTCATCGGAAGCTGCTTACCGCGTTGGCTGTATTAGTTGTTTTACCACCGGCGCGGTGCGCATATCGCACGCTGGGGTAGATAATTAAATACGGGAGGCTTAGCACCGTGGGGAGTAACGAGGCAAATTATTGGACCGATTAGCCCGACGGGGATGATCGAGGGCGGCAGAACTGCAAACAAAGTGCCGTCCGACGAATCGCCGATTTATTTCGCCACTCTACCAAATTTCCGCCCAAATTCGCCGGCCGATCGATTTTTCGCCGGGCGACGTACGCGGAGCGGCTGGGCAGGACAGTTTGGGAGGAGGACACTTTCTGTGGACATGCGGTGCACCGCGGTTGTTTGCCCAATTGCAATGAGGATAAAGGGAAAATATATGAGTGCCGGGGCAAATGAGACCCGTAAAAAGTGGAATATCAATGCTTGAACAAAGTCCAAATAAAGAAGTTGTTATATTGTATTATAACGCGTCTAGCCGTAAACTCTCGTCAAAATAACCGCGGTACATGATTATTAGATACGTTGGAAAATTCACTCACTAATCACATACATTTCTAATGCAGTCAAGGCGATAATGAACTGAAACTTGTTATTCGCTAAGTTGCTAAAGAAGTAAATATGATCAAATAATATTGTGTTCGCACTTCAATTTAAAAAATTCCAGCAATACGTTATGACAATTTTCCGATAAAAAAAAACAAGTGCAAATAAAAAAATATAGTATTGTATATAGTATTATAGTATGAGCTATAACACTGTATTATGTTACAGCATTGTATTGTATAAACTACAGTATTGCAGTATAGGGTGAAGGGAGGAACTGCCATAAAAAGATCCTTGTTGCAAATTCCACTGACTCCGCTTAACGCAACGCAGGAGGACGCGGTCGCATTGAGTGTACTTTCGAAAAAATGTGAATCGTCCCGCGGCCTCAAACGCGATTACACCGTCTCGCGTCCCGGCGGCAGGGCGCACCGCGGAAAAATTGATTTTCAATGCAAGTTAACGCCTGATTTATCATATCCGATCGACGTTGAGAAACGACCGCGCCGATGCGCGTATTTCGATGTGCAGCGACGGTCGGTACATATATTTCGCATGAAGCGCCGCTTCGTAATTCGGGATTATTCTCGTACGGCCGCGCGATGAATAGTCGCGATGAACGTTCGCGTTTTAGTGACAATATTCGAACTCATTAGTTATGCCGGATATACAGACGCTTCCGCACGGTTTTAATCTCCGCGTTTAGAGCGAAACGCCGGAAATACAGTTCGACGAAGTGTATTGTGTCCGCTGACCGGAACTGTCCAAGCTGCGAGCGTTCTGCTAGGCGCTGGAAAATTGGCACGTCGCGACGGTGTTACTTGTTTTACCGAGTGTTCGCTTGTGTTTGAACAGTTACCTGTTTTCGAAGTGTACGTGTCACGGAAGAATGGCAATACTTTGTGTCCTGATTAGTACACACGTCGAGAAGAAATGACAATGTTTTGTGTCCTCGCGGGTGTACATGTCACGAGTAATGCCAATATTTTGTGTCCTGGCGAGTGTACGCGTCACGAAGAAATCGCACGTTTTGTGTCCTCGTCAGTATACATGTCACGAAGAAGTGGCATGTATTTTGTCCTGATGAGTATACGCGTCACGGAGAAATGGCAATATTTTGTGTCCTGACGAGTATACACGTCGTGAAGAAATTGCAATATTTTGTGTCGGCGCAAGTGTAAATCTCACGCGTAAGAAGCAGTTGCCATTTGTTGCCTAAATTGCAATTTTAGTTAAAGCTAAAATGAAAACTAAGAATAAATGTGCATGATCGATTTTTGATATAATGCTTTTTTAATTTAATGGTGAATTTTAACGTGCTTGTTGTTTTTGATGATTTTTTGCTAGGACAAACGTTTTAGTTCGTCAATATTTCCGAACGTAGTGCATCAGAACGTATCCCACTTCAACCTTATTACAACTCACCTAAACGATTAAGGAGTACAAAATCCTATTTCTCAAAGACTGCTTGACATAATGACTATCTGCAAATTCGTGTCTTTGTATTACCCACATTTTTAGCAAATCAAATTTTGCAACACACATCTTTTTCCTGAACAAGCATGTATAGTTACGGCGGTAAAGTTCGAGCGATTGTATTGTTGACTCGTTTAAGTAAATTTTCATTCAACGATGACGCTTATCCTTTGCACCCGCGATCAATTGTTCATCAAGCGATGTTTAAGCAAGGCACCCAACAGGCCGTAATACGTGTCGCGCGGGTTCGCGCACTAGCTTGTATTAAATTTGTAAGTGCCGCGGGCACATAAAACGCCGAAGGTTCGTGGAAGTGCCATTGTCGGAGAGTCGCCGAAACGAAGACTTCACGTATCGTTAATTTAATGATTCAGCGGTATATTTGCCGGAGTTTTATGGACTCGCGCTCGCCGCGGGTGGCACTTATTCTTTAGTGCCAACTCGTGATATCCCGGGTAATAGTTCGCGGGTATGATTCTGTCGTCGAACGGAAAGGTGGCTGTCCAGACAGCGCAGATTTTGACTGGCGGGAAGTCAATAAAGACGACCTGGCTTATTTACGTTCCGTGCGTCCAAGCATTTATTCGGACGAATGACATCTGCTGATTTCAACGGGAACGTCGATGTGCGCAGTTATTAACACTGGATTTATAGAGATATGTGTAGGTGTAGAACATGCAGAATGTGAAAGTTGGATGCTTGGGGTGGAAATGAATTTGAAGAAGTTGCTGGAGAATAATGTAGGAATTTCTGTAATTTTTTGGAAAGTATTAAATTGTGCACGTTGGCCTTATTTACGTTTCGCGTGCTAAAGCATTTATTCAGACGAATTACATCTGCTGATTTGAACTCTAATGCCACTTTATGCAGCGATAATTCGAACGTTAACAAATTGACACACGACAGCATACTTAAAAATTTTAAAAACGATTGATCACGAGGAAAGAACTTCAGCATCACCTTTTTATTTAAAATACCAAATTACGCACGTCCAGCTTATTTGCACATTTAAATTAATTTACGTTTCACGCATTAAAGCATTTACTTCGAGAACTGACGTCTACTTATCCGAGGACGAACGTTGATTATACGCAATATCCATTCGTACATCAGCAGACTGGCGCACGACAGCGTAGGGAAAAGATTCGAAAACGTTCGATCACAGTAAAAGAACGTTAATGACAGTTTCCGGGAAGGATATTAAATGACGCATATTTGAACTTATGAACGCACATTATCATGAGCGTGCCGCACTTGATAGACGGGTAATTCAATAAACTCCGGGCACCCCGGAGCACAACTTCCGCGGATCTGCGGTTTTAATGAAATTATCATTATGGCCAGTCATAATTAACCGTGCGCCGCGTAAGCGGAGTGCGCGTATGCGAAATGCGAAGGAAAGGGGTGAATATCGTGCGGGCGCCGGAGTGAAACGTCGATGTTTATAGGGAAGGTAGGCGTGGGGTACGCGCAATAATTTCTGACATGCTTCGTACGGGCGCTGGCACATATGGTCGACCGCAAAACAGATCGGCTAGAACGACAAATCGACCTATACAAACGTAATTGATCATTAGTGCCAGCCAATTGTCGACGACTCTATCGTCGACTACGTAGGTTACCGATAAATCGCGAGGCCCGTCGCCTGTTCGCTGCAATTTGTCAACTTCAGCGGCCGCGTTTGCGATTTCTGCCGCGCTTCGTCCTGTGCGAACTTCCCACTTGTCTCCCGAAGAATGCCGCCGCGGTGACTTTCGAAATTTCGAAATACGCGACTCGCTTCACATGGGCTAATGTTTTATCCGACGGGTCAATGGAAAGAAGCAGGCACGCGGATGGGCGGAAGTATGCAATTGACAGGCTTACAACGGTAGATATATCATTTAGAGATGGTCAGGAATCAATGAAAATCGACTTCTACGTAACAGAGGTATGGCTTAAAATAGGTGAAAAATGTCAAATTTTTTTTTGTTTCTGACCGATACCATTCGATAGAGGGTAATTTGCCCTGAAGATAGACCACTTTCCGCGCGCTGAACTCTTCATAGTTTCCGAGATACGACGATTTTAAGAAAGCACAAAAAAATTTTTTTCAAAATTTTTGATCGCGATTAGTCTCACGTGAAAGTATGTCCAAAGAGCTTTAAGAAAACCTATATTACTTATAGGTTTCGTTCACTAGTTTAGACGGGACAGGGCCTTGAAGAAATCGCGAAAATCTTAAGGTATACCCCTTGCCATTTTTGCGAAAAAATGATGGGTCACCGATTTGATTGTCCTTTTAATATATTAAAGGGGGTCCAAAATAACTCGGAAAAATGCAAAGCGCACCCCGAAATTCGCAATAGTTCCGGAGATATCGGCAAAAATGTGAGAAAAACATAGGAAAAACGACCTCTAAAATACGGTAAAAAAATAAAACTTTTCCGATCGGTTGGTCTTCTTGCACATTGGGGTAGGGTGCAAAGAGAAACAAAAAAATGCAAACTGCACTTGAAAATTCGAAATATCTTCCGAGATATGGCAAAAAATCAATATAAAATGAATAAAAGACTGATTTTGATTTACGCTGGTGCTGCACTTTTATCGGCTTAATGAAATCGATAGTTTTAGTAAAACAGGAATTTTCATATATCCGAGAAAATACGTCTTAACCTAGCTTATTATTGTCGGTTATATGCAACAGCCGGAAAAAGGTTTCGAAAAAATGTTATAATCACATACCGGAATCGTCACACATCATATTTATATAATAGTTTCAATAGGAACCGGATATCAGAAAGCAACGAATGATAGTGCGGACAAAAATAATCCATGTGTGACGCGCAGAATGATTTTACGATACGCTACCTTTGAAATAAATTATACCCGGCAGGCCACTTCCGCTTACCAGTTACGTGTCTCCTTTATGCGAAATACCTATTACAGAATGCAGTCAATTTAAAAGCTTTTGTAACGTGACGAAATCCAAGTTCAATCCAGTTCCAATTTGAAACGGTGTCGGTTGTGCTTTGAATTACAAAAAGCGTGAATATTCGAGGTGAAAAAGGCGTCAATAAAAAATATGTTATTAGCCGTTTAAAATGAAACGGAACGTTGAAACTGAAGAGCGTTATGACGTATCGATTAAAGTTTCAAAAGTCGTTGACGCGATCGTAAAAATGCCAGTCCGCGTATGACGCGAGCGATGTTCCTTGCGCACACAACTCGAACTGAACGTTAAACGGTACTTGTTGAAGATATTATAAATTCATTATGCAGCTTTCGGTCGGCACTGTTTCCCCGTCCAGCATCAATTTATGAGAAGTCGGCGGATTTATAAAAATTCTATTTGGCACGTGTCACCTGTCACATTTGCAGAAGGCTAATTATAAGAATGCCGGGTAAAAAAAGTCGTGGGAGGTTACGCGCTGCAAAAAGCTGATATATTTTTTACCGGTTGTCAACTGTGCCCCGCGTTAAATTAATTGTGAGAGTTAACTTCGTCGGCTGTAATGTTACCAGGTGTAATCTGCGAAATTTCACGGTTCGCGCGTAATCTAAACTGGAACGTACGGTGGCGTGCAAAACTTTCTAGCCATTCAATCTTTTCGCTCTATTTTACGAAAAGAAAGGCGGAAGAAATTGACGAACACCTTCATGGACGTAAGCAACGCGAGCTTACTGTATTATTTCTTGCATTTGCGTCACGGCAGCGTCTAATATGGAGATCCTCGTCCTTTTCATTAAATTCAGTAAAAAAAATCACATTGAAGACTAATTTCGTTACTAAAAATCCTTACTATGTTAACCCTTCTTTGCATGATGGTGGAAATTTCCATCATAACATTGAATGCCCAAAAATTATATAAAAGAACAAGTTCACTTTAATCTAACTTTGCATGATAATGGAAATTTCCATCATATTGTCTTTTGCTAAATTTATACTATAAATATATACTAAGATTTTTTTAACCATTTTTCCTTTAATTTTGAACATGAATTGTATCACCTTGATTTATTTCACCAATAAAGAAAAAATCATGCAAAGAAGGGTTAAACAAATATATAACTTGCATAGCAGAAAGTGCATTGACCTTTTCAAAAATTGTGTAAAGCTACCACTAAAAATTAAAGATGTTATATTCTTTCTTACTATGCTCAAACATTAAACAACTTGGACATGGCGCAAAAATAAGTTTGTAGAAAATGTCTTCGGTCAGTCTTTCAAAAGCGTACGTAAGACATCGTCACTGAAAACTGAATTTGTTACTGCAGGTTTTTACGGTGTTGAACGATTAATAAAGTAGTAGTAAAACCGCGCGAAAATGGAGATGAAAAAGCCCTGAATCTATTATTGCATATTATGACGGTGCTGAAAGATTATCCGAATTGAACGTGGTTGATCGTTTCTACCAGCCGCAAGTGTGCTTGAACGCTTGAACATTTGACATTGGGCACGGGCCTGAAAAGTGAATAAAAATCCGCAGTCGCAACCCGTTTTCCGTATTGCATGAGGAGTGACGGGAAAATTACGGGGCATCAAAGCATATCGATCAAATTTCCGATATCGGCCGGGCGCACGCATGAAAATTCAAATTCGTCCGTGCACGTTTCGCCTATAGATCATGCAGTTTGCCGGCGCCGAACGGCATTCGCGATATTTCGCACGCGGTAAACAACTTATTAACACAGAAACGTTTTGTTCCGATCGTCGGCTTTGAAATGAAAACGGCCGTTTTGAGACGTCGAGCGTGAGTTTTATAAAAAATGGAAAAACAACGGAACCGCCTGCACGTTAAAGCTGACGTATTCGAAGTGTGGATATTGAACATTTCTAAGTGAACGCGGTTATTTGAACGTGTCAATCCTTTTTATAGCTGCTTTCGGTTCAATGTGTTTTACTTTATCCCGTAAGAGCCCATTGTACCAATGGCTTTAGCTTAATTCTATGGCTCGCGCGTTTTTATGCCACAGTATTGACATTAACAAAAAAGTTATTTGGATATTTTTCACCAAGTGCCATACACATAGGTGTTCCGCAACCTAGAACGCAACGTTTTCTATACGATCGCCTCCGAATTTTACCGTAAAACTTGAGATAACTTTGCCTGTAAACCTTTTAAAAGAACCTACCCGAAGAAAAACCTCAACCTAACAAAAAATCAGTTCTTTTTAGTATCGCACTTGTCAAATCGCAGAGTACGAATTTTTTATGCTTTCTTTTCTCAACCTTCCATAAGCAAACGTTCATTCCTTAACCTTTAAACGTAATGTTTGGTACACGATCGCGTCCAGATTTTGTCGCAAAACTTGAAATAACTGTAGTTATACATGCGTCATAGTCGTCAAACAACGACGTGGTATCTACGTCGTCATGCGATTGTCCCAAAAACAAAAACGACGTGCATGTATTTTATAATCAATCGATGCTCTATATTCCCCTCAAAAAACCATAAAAAGTCCTAGGTCGAAAATAAATTAGTTTAGAAAATACAAATCTTTTTCCGATTTCTCTGAGTACACGCGTCGGCGAATTTTTTGCCAGCGCAAGTGGTTAAAGTTTTAACCCTTTGACTGCTGAATACTTCCGGCCAAAGTGTTCGCTGAAGACGAAACACTTTGCGCTAGTGTGAACTCTATTGATTGATTATGTAAGCCGCAACTAAGTTCCAATGATAATTCTTAATTTACGCCAAATTAAATAATGCAAGAAAATGATGTGATAAAGAATGCGCTTGTATTCATCTCGTATATTGACAATTGCGACTGCAATAGGTAAGAAATCGAGATTATTGGGAACGCACATATGCGCCTATAGTCGACACCCACAGATTTCGGCGGACGCATATGTGCGTCCATAGCAGTCAAAGGGTCAACGTAAAAACAAAAGGTGTTACATAGGCTCGCGGGCGTATTTTCTCGGAAAAGTTGAAATAACTATACCTGTGCAGGCGCCATAGCCGTTATAGGGGTCTAGCCGTAAAAGGCCGAAGCCGTGAAAGAATGAGCGTGCGTCTCTGCGATGCCGAAATGTCGCGGAGCGAAGGTACACAAGCGAAAACTGCGCGTACCGGTGACCCCATCGTGGCCGGACGATGTTCGGAGGTTAACGAGTGACTTTTTGCATCGCGTGTTTTCGTTTCGCTCGCATTTCGTTTGACGGTAAATAGGCACGGCCCGGGAAGAAGCGGCCGCGTCCTTCGATTCGTTCTCTCGAGGACGAGTTCGTGCGCGGCCAGATAACACGAACGGGACGATTATTTATTTTGCCCCGACAGTCCGGGATAGGACTCATTATCCCTTTGACGGCTATGGACGCATATATGCGTCCGTCGAAATCTATTAGTGTCGACTATGGACGCACATACGCGTCCCCAATCGTTTCAATTTCTTACCTACTGTAGCCACAATTATAAATGTATGAGATGAATGCAGATGCGTTCTTTATTAAACAGTTTTCTTGGATTATTTAATTTGGCTTAACACTTTGACTGCCATAGTGGTCACCGGTGACCGGCCTAAGAGATTTTACTGAAGATTCAAAATATTTGCAATGGGTAGCAATAATTATTTTATAAATGTAGTTATTGTTAAAATAGTGATGCGATCCTTTGGTCTACAATACCTGCACATCATTTACATTTTGCATAATTCAGTCAAACGCTGCAGTATTCCATAGCATCGCCGTTCTAATACAGCAAAATACGCGTGGCAGTCAACGTGTTAAATGAAGAATTATCATTAGAACTTAGTTGCGCCTTAAATAATCGATCAATAGAATTCACACTAGCGATAAGTGTTTCGTCGTCAGCGAGCGTTTTGGCCAGAAGTATTCAGCACTTAACCCATTGACTGCCAACTACGAGATATCTCGTATTCAGCTTTCAATAAAAATACTTAAATGGTCAGTTAAAATATTATATTTTGTAAAACTTATGTCTTCTTTAAAATAAAACTGGGCGAGTAAGACGCGCTAAATTTGCTAGTCGTTGCCGCGCGTAAACGAACATCAAATGCGTGGCAAAAGAACGGACAGAGAAGCGCAACGTGTGCAGGACGAATTTGCCAAGTCTGCCTGTATATTTTCCTCGGTAACGAGAGGCGAATATTGTGCAGAATCTTTCATGGGAACTTCGCTAAATGCTACGTCGTAATGCTTTTGTCACAGAATCGCCAACGATGTGGTATGTACGTCGTCATGCGATTGTCACAGAAACAAAAACGACGTGCACGTATTTTATAATCAATCGATATATCGCTCTGTATTCCCTTCAACAAACTATAAAAAGTCCTCGGTCGAAAATAAATTAGTTTAGAAAATATAAATCGCGAGTTACACTGGACCGTTCTGGTACACGCGTCGGTGAATTTTTTGCCAACGCAAGTGGTTAATAAACTCGTCAGCTTTACGTGTCTTCCGTATCTTTACTTCATTCTGCGGAAATAATAAAACTTATTCGGCGATTGTGCAGAATTCTTCACGTGAATTTAGCTAAATGATTAACGAGACGTACGTGTTGATTTAATCGCAATTTAATAAAATTATTATCTTTACGTGTAAATTTCGTTGTGTCATAGTTATAAGAATCATTATGCATTTGCTCAGAATTTTTCATACGAATTGACCACCACCGTATCAAACGATAACTATACGATTGATTCTGATAATAATCGCAGTTTAAAATAATTGTCATTGTACTTTAATCGCCGGTTTGTCGTAAATGAAGAAATGCGGGATCTTTACGTGGAAGCTTCATTGTGTGATAACGATAACAGTTATTCAGCGTTTGTATAATATTTTTCATGCGAATTTGGCTACCATGTCAATAATTGCCGATTAAAACGATCATTGGAATTTATCTGTTGATTTCTCGTAAATTAATAAATTTGCAATCGTTGCATGGAAACTTCATTGTGTCGTAATTATAAAATTTATTACGCATTTGCCCAGAATTTTTCATGTGAATCGTGCGCCACCGCATCAACCACTAATAACAGAATACACAAATGCATGTCGTCAAGAATGGCGGGTTAAAATAATTATCATTGGAATTTATCTGTTCATTTATCGTAAATGATTAAATTTGCCATTGTTACGTGAAAACTGAATTCTGGCGTAATTAGGAAAATGACTAGGCATTTGCCCAGAATTTTTCAAGCGAAACATTCGCTACCGCATCGAACAATAATTACATAATGCACAGATTCCCTGTCAATAATTGCCATTGAAAATGATTGTCACTGGAACTTATACATGGACATCACGTATATAAATTGTAGTTACCTCGGCCCAAAGGTATAAATCACACATCGGCCGCAAATATTAAAGGTTACATCTCCTTTACAGTTTCGCACGTCCAACTTAACGTCGCCTCAATCAATTTAACCGTATGCGCGCGCGTAAATAAAGTAAATAGACAAGCACAAATCGGTTTCCAGTCTGCCGACGGTTTGGGTCAAAGACAGGCCGATATCCGGTCTTCAAGGTGTTAACACGATCCGTTTCAATCCCAATGCAATCCGACAGGCAAAGTTCTTTGAACGGCATCAACTAGGACAAGTCATATAAAGCTGCCGACGCGCATTAAAAAATGACGGACAGGTTAGGTCAGAGTATTTTCGCAGAACGTCGTGCTTGAAATAATTAACATTGTCAGACGATCTGTTAAACGCAGTGGAAACGTTGAATGTCTAGACTCGCTGGATCAGAGTGCTGCACTTTTCAGCAGTCAGTTTAAGAATTGACACAGGTCATCTGCGATCTATGCTTTTGTAAGGATGAAAATTGGTCGGCGTACGGGCTAGCCGTGAAACCTACGAAACAAACGTTGCTCTCCACTTTAAATTCAAATGATTCCGAAAATGCAAATACAACATACCGTTAATGGAAATGGCGAGAAGCAGATTTGTGTAATCAATAATTGCGCCGTCAATGACATATTTCATAAAATGTCATATTGACCCGGGGACAGTAATTCACAGGTTGGCAAATAACCATAAAAAAACCATGTGCAGTCACTGGGGAAAAGTTGCTGAATAAAATTTGTACCTTCCATCGATGATGCCGTCCGAATATACTAATAAATTGTGCATTGTGCCAAAATTATATACGTACAATTTGCTACAAAACATTCAGTTACGAGTTAATCTGTGCATGTATTATTTTGTCATAGACATTTTGATATTCTTTGAACTGTATAATACAGACAAGTATTATCAGCGCAGCCCTGAGACTAGCATGTTGAGGTATTTCATTGTGAATGACTCCCAGTTGAATTTTCGTTCTTGCATCAATGAAAATAATTACATTTTAATAATACTAAACGTGCACATGTACGATGACGAGATTCTGAACGAGGTTAACACTTTGACTGCCGAGAGTATTTTACTGTATTAGAACGGCGATGCTATGAAATACTACAGCGTTTGATTGAATTATGCAAAATGTAAATAATGTGCACGTATTGGAGACCAAAGGATCGCATCACTTCTCTAACAACTGCATTTATAAAATAATAGTTGCTACCGATTGCGAATATTTTGGATCTTCAGTAAAATCTCTTGCATCGGTCACCAGTGACTACCGTGGCATATATTAATATAGACACATCCCAACTATTATTGACTGGTCTTACGCATACCGGTAAAAAATATAGGTATATGAGAAACTTTGAATAACACCACACGTCCGCCAACAATCGACATCCCCAACACAAACGCGACGTACGCATACGCCAAACAATTTCGCATCGTTCGTTGAATCGCCAGATTCCAGCAGATCACATTCCAAGTAATGACAAAACACTATCCCCGACGAAATTATTTCGAGCGCCAGCAAACGACCGACAACTTTGACACGAGAGTTTCGTGACACTTTTCGTTTGTCGGGGGTTAGCGGCGTAGAAGTAAGATCACGAAACTTCTCGATTGTCTCATCCTAATGAAACGCGAAGCACTAATACGTAATGAGAATACCGAAACGGAGTGCGTGGGTTTGATGTTGTTCGCTAAATTATCCACGTGGATGCGAAGCCGGTTTGGTGCAAGGAAACTGTACGGAAAAATCGTTTTACCGAAAATGGCACGTGTCAACGGCGATTATTAAACAGTAACGAAATATATGCTGCGCGAAGGAACAGTCTGCGGAAAAATAATTTCATCGGAAAAGGTACGTGACAACTGCGATTAATGCAGTAACGAAATATATGCCGCCGAAGGGAACTGTCTACGCAAAAATAATGTAATCGAAAATGGCACGTGTCAACTGCGATTATTGAACCGTAACGCAATATATGTCGAGGGAAGAAACTATCTATGCAAGAATAAATTCATCGAAAATCGCACGTGACAACTGCGATTTTTGTGAACTAACGAAATACGCGCCGCGTAAAGAAAGTTTCTCCGCGAAAATGGCGTAAAAATAATTTCATTGGAAAACGCACGTGACAACACCATTTATTCCACCCTCCGCAAATGCGCGCCGCACGAAGAAGCTACGCAAAAATAATTTCATAAAAAAATCGCACGTGACAACTGCGATTATTGTACACTGCCGAAACATATGCCGCGCGAAGAAACTGTCTATGTAAAAATAATTTCATTGAAAATAGCACGTGGCAACTGCATCTATTGTACAGTAACGAATTACACGCCGCGGAAAGAAACTGTCTACGCGAAAATAATTTCATCGGAAAACACACGTGACAACTGCATCTATTGTACACTAACAAATTATACCCTGTGGAAAGAAATTATCTATGGAAAAATAATTTGGTGGAAAAAGACACGTGGGAACGGCGGTTAGGCCACATCACCGAAACATATGCCGTAGAGAGAAACTATGTACGCAAAAATAATTCGATCGGAAGAGGCACGTGACAAGTGTGCATCCTCTGGGATGAAGATCCTCCGGGCCATGGCGCAAAGCCGAGAAAATGAAAGATTCTGTGGCGTAAACGCACGTTGCGGCCAAATCATTCATATAGGTTGTCTTGGGTCTGCCGGTGATAATTTTACCGGACACCGTCCTTTTCCACCGAACCTCCTATTCTTTACCTATCGGTGGGTATTTAACACTTTGACTGCCACGGTAGTCACCGGTGACCGGTGCAAAAATTTTATTAAGAATGCAACAAATTCGCAATGAAGCCTACTTGAAATCTTGTAAAAGCAATTGATATTAGCACCGTGCTTCAATACTTCGGCTTCTAACACCTCTGCGTTATCTTCCGTTTTGCACGATTTAATCATACTCTGCGGTATTTCATCGCATCGCAGTTCTAGCATAGTAAAATACTATTTTGTATTTGAGTATTTGTAATATATTGTATATATATTGTAATTGAGTATTTTGCTGTATTAGAACGGCAATGCTATGAAATACTACAGCGTTTAACTGAATTATGCAAAGTGTAAATAATGTGCAGGTATTAGAGACCAAAGGATCGCATCACTATTCTAACAACTGCATTCATAAAATAATAATTGTTACTCATTGCGAATATTTTGAATCTTCAGTAAAATCTTTCGCGGTGGTCACCGGTGTTAAGGACAAGACACATAGTATTCGCCGAGACCCCCAACATTAAACTCAGATATATTGAGATCACTTGGAAAATTGTATTTACATGATCGACGTGTGCTGCGGCCGCTCCGCGTCTCCGACATTGTTAGCGCCACCGGTTAACCCTTGCACCTGTGCACTGGTCGCGATGGTAGTCCTGGGCGGCTGTCGCGCATTATCCTTGAGTATTTTCGTCGCGCTCAGCGGCGTGGCCGTCACGCACATTGTCCTGCGCGACGTTATCAGGGCGGTCACCACGCCGGCACACACTTTCTCACGAAGCGCAGAACTCTCGTCCCGTTTGGCCAGGCGATATTCCCGAGGCCCAGACGCGTCCGGTTGCCTTCCGTCTGCCAACTACCCTCGCGCGTTCCTCATGCATTCGCGGCGCGTGCCCGAACGCTCCTCCGCGAAGCTGCAGGCGCAACCGGCCGAACGTGCGAAAGCGCCTGACGTCTTGCTGTCTCACAGGTCCCACCTCGTGGCGCGCCGCGGGCCTACTGAGTGACTGACTGACTGAGTGACTAGTGCGAGCCTCAAGCCACGAGCCTCCCTGCGTGGGTGCACACGCGGTCCGCTGCGGGCGGCGGGGCAGCAAGTCCTCTGATTGGCCGCCGAGGCGGGCGGGCCCTCGTGGGGAGCCGGCCGGGCCAATCGGAGCGCGCCCCCGACGCGACCGTCGCCGACGAGACCTGCAACCTCGAATCTACGGCACTCCGTCGCGAGATGTCGAGTGGTGTGTTTCGGATGGTGACCCGCTGCGTGTTTGCGAGCCGAACCTTTCGGTGCGTGTGTAAAGTGCAAAAAGTTAACACATTTCTAGATAAGGGACATTTAAAGCCGGCAACGTGTCGGTCATTTGTTTTTCTTGTTTCTGAAAGTGATTTCGGCGTCGAGTGATAGACTCAGAAACCCGCGTTTTCGCAGGGCCGGCTGGCAAGAAGTTACATTGCCAGCCGGCGACCTAAGAGCATTTGAAACCTGAGTACCGGCAATGTATCGGTCATTTGTTTCGCTTGTTTCTGAAAGTGATTCCGACGTCTAGTGATAGACTCAGAAACCCGCGTTTTCGCGGGGCCGACTGGTAAGAAGTTAACATATTGATAGCCGGCGACCTACGAGCATTTAAAACCTGAGCGCCGGCAACGTATTGGCCGCGCGTTTCGCTTGTTTCTGAAAGTGATTCTGGCGTCAAGTGATAGACTCAGAAACCCGCGTTTTCGCGGGGCCGGCTGGCAAGAAAAGGTGCCGAGGATGCGGAAACGCAGAAGACGAAGAAGAGGTGAAATCTCGAAAGGGGACACGAGGGTGTGGAAGACGCCGTGAAATGCTGGTCTAGGAGACGTGAGGTGGGGCTGTGGGAAATGTGGAAAGGTAGAAGACGCGGAATGTCGAGGGCGGTAGAATGGGACCTCGTGAAAGGCTGATGTGGGAGACGTGAGGTGGGACTGTGGGAAATGTGGAAAGGTAGAAGACGCGGAATGGGACTGCGAAGAATGTAGAAGGCGGTAAAATGCGTCATCGTAGAATGTTGGTGCACGAGACATGAAGTGACTGTGCGGGAAATGTGAAATGAAGTTGCGGAAAATGCGCAGGTGTAGCAGACGTGGAATCGGACTGTGAGAAATGTAGAATACGATAAAATACTCCGTGAAATACTGATGTACGGGACGTGAAATAAAGCTGCGGAAAATGTGCAGGTGTAGAAGACGGTAAAATGGGACCCCGTGAAACACTGATGTACGAGACACACCCTGGGACTGTGGGAAATGTAGAAGACGGTGAAATGAAACAGCGGCGTAATGTTGAAGGCAGTGAAATGGGGCTGTGGAAAATCAGGAAATGCAGACGACAGTGCAATAGTATTATACACACATATAGAAGATGGTAAAATAGCATTGCGGGAAATGTAGATGACGATAAAACGAAACAACGGGTAATGTGGAAGGCAGTGAAATGGGGTTGTGGAAAATGAGGAAATGCAGACGACAGTGCAATGGTATTACACATACAGAAGATGGTAAAATAGCATTGCGGGAAATGCAGAATCTGGCGAAATGGCACTAGAAGCATAAAAAAGGGCGGTGCAGAAAAGACTGAGATACAGAAGAATGAGCGGAAGCCCGGTGTGTTTTTAGTTTCGTAGTAGTTGAGTTAGTGGCTCTATGAGCGGCTGGCGGCGCGCAAAGTGTGCTTGGGTTTTGTTGTTATTTATCGTGTGCCGGGAGTAATTGGTGCAAGAGCAATGTTCGGAGCGCGGCGGCGGGTGTGAACAGTAACTGTCACGCAGTGCGTTATTTCGGGCGTTACAGAAATAAGTTCTTTAAACGTTTTTCTTTGGCGTTGCGTAGAGTGGCTGGACTTTGACAGGCCGGACAAATAATCGGCTGCGATCTGACATGACTTAGATTCGGCCGATGCCGAAAGAGACGTTTTTCTCCGAAGATTTTCGAGGTGCTTTTGTCCCGAAACATCAGAGGAATGCGCGTCGCGGAATATAAATGTGCGCGCTATCGGTTACTTCGGAAGCTTTTGAGCATTGATTTATCTGCCGTTTTTAGATATTACCCGTTTGTATCGAACATTCCGATCAAAGAACACAAGTCTTCATCCGCTCCTACTACTTTCCGAAGTTACTTTGCAAACTTTCGGGAATCGACTCCTGTGCGACTTTCAGATATTCGTCCTTTTGACGCGGCAGTGAGAATTCAAATCAAAGAGTACAAATCGTTCACTGCTGATTACTCACAACCACACGAAAGTACACTTTTGCTCCTTTTTCGGATATTCGCAATTTTTAAATAACATCGAATATTTCGAGCGATTTCAGAAATCAACAATTGAACAATTTTTAAATATTTATCACCCTTCTCTATATTTTTAATAATATAGAGCATCGCTTATACCAAATATATATCTTTCGTCTTGTACATCTCAAAGCATTCGCCGTGCAGTATTTCACGTTTTATTCGCGTACGAAGTTATTCCGGAAGTTTTCAAGATTCTATCTCATTCGGCAGCGCTCGATAGAAATGCATACAGTATTCCATATAAAGCCGATAAAGCTCGGCTGTCGATTCTGGCCAAGCATTAGCTATTGTGAAGTGAAATCGTTCGGCTGACACTCTTATCGATGCGATTTACTTTAATCCTTTAACTGCCATGCGATTTGACTAAAGCGTGCAGTTCACGTTTCGAAGTACTTTCGGCAGATATTGCTGTTTATTTACGTCGTGCCTGAGTGTTGATGGATCGGATCTAATTAACGAATTATTCAATATAAAAGTTGCTCCACGTAGAAACGTGTCAATTTTGTAAAACAAGCGAAAAATACGGAATAAGTTTTTTCTCTCGAAAAATTGTCGCCGAATGATTTTACATCTTCGAAGATCTCCAAAAAATCACGGTATGCTAATAATAAACGATATATAGAGTAAATAAAAGAATTAATACATGGAATTGCACGTGAAAACTTTCATGCAAAATGTGAAATCAATTCGATATTCCGGTATGCAGGAGAATTCTATCCGACATGTAAAATCGATTAGTTTTCGGTGTCGTTCTTTTCCGAAAACGAAGCATCACACGCAAAACGTTTGTTCCATATTTTCTATTGTTGCATGAAACAAGAAAAATCAATTTTCCGTTGACGCTGTTTTTCGGAAACGAATCTACGTGAAAAAAATTCTTGCGTAATTCCGTATTATTTTTTTAATGGCGAATTACTGAATCCCGAATTATGAAACACCCTGCACGAATACTGCACAGATCAAGGGCCACGTACTTTTATCGTTTAACTGACAGATCGCTATAAACTTTGTGCACAAGTGTAATGGATATGTATAATATACATAATTTCATTACTGGTGAAACATTGAAAGAATGTCGGGGGGTACAATGCGTTATGCTTTATGTTTCACCTTTTATTTTCCACGTAAATAATGTAAATAAACATCGTACTGTTATTGGATGACGATCAGTATTTAAATAGAAATAATAAAATGATTAAATTAATATTGATTTGTGTTTGCCTTTAACATACACATACGTAAACGATACATTCATTTACGTTTTCGTATAAATATTTGCCTGCAGAAAATACCGCCATAATTTTAATTTGTCAACAGTTATTCTTATTTTACGTTCATTAGCTCTTTTGTTCAAAAATAAATTTAACAGAATTACTATTTCCATTTATTTAATTGGAAAGAGTCTGCTACTGTACATTTATGGAAATTAGTAAAGATATTTGGAATTGTATTTAAGGTGCATTCAATGCAGTAGATGGAACATTTCGCGTAGATATAAGCAAGGATTGTGAAACTATAACAGACAATTGTATATTAATGTTTTTCGATATGTTAATAGTTGCACAATTCTTACGTCTTGGAACGACGTACTGTGATCGTTAACTTTAGTAAATTATATTTTTATTTAATATTGTATTTATTAAACTGATGTATTCTTCAACCTCAGTCTATTGATTCCGTGTTACGAAAAATAAATACGAATTTCACCTCTGAAAAATGCGATTTATTAAATGCCAATTTAATTACGGTCAAATATTTACCAATTATATTTACTTGCATAACCTGCGTGCCCACGTTTGTATTAAAAATATGACATAGAGGAAAACTGTACATTTCCAGCAGAAAATACTCCACGAATATTTATAAGATGTATTTTTAACTAAACATTAACCTCATCACCCAAAACACGACTTCCCAGAAATGGCAAATTTCCTATCATCAAATCATTGAAGAAGAACAACGACACCCTATGCCTACGGACGCGTCAAATAATATTATAACTACCAACAAATTAATATTTACTTTCAAGTAAACATTGTCTTCATCTCAAGCGAAACACAACTCTTCACAAACGACATATTTTCTACCAAAAAGAACGACAGCTCACGTTTTCGTCTGCGTCAAATACTATTACAGGTACCAGCAAATCATTAACACTTTGACTGCCGAGAGTATTTTACTATATTAGAACGGCGATGCTATGAAATATTACAGCGTTCAATTGAATTATGCAAAATGTAAATAATGTGCAGGTATTGGAGACCAAAGGATCGTATCACTATTGTTACAACAATTGCATTCATAAAATAATAATTACTACTCATTGCGAATATTTTGAATCTTCAGTAAAATGTTTTGCGGTGGTCACCGGTAACTATCATGGC
The DNA here is from genome assembly GCA_033815515.1 of Cryptocheilus praepositus. Lineage (NCBI taxonomy): Eukaryota > Metazoa > Arthropoda > Insecta > Hymenoptera > Pompilidae > Cryptocheilus > Cryptocheilus praepositus. The sequence goes on along the minus strand of JAWWQZ010000119.1, from coordinate 1,141,632 downwards.
AGTCAAAGTGTTAATGCAGATTTTCAATTAAAGACTGACTTCATCTCAACCAAAACACGCCTGTCCACGCTACAATTCTCCCTATCAATTCATTGAACACATAGAACGAGCGGCCGTGCCTCCGCAAGCGCCAAACTGCTTCGCAGCAGGTACTTGCAGGTCATGAAAGGACAATATTGAAGAATTGCGACGGCACATCTGGAAAGAAATTGTGGTTGGCGTCCTTTCGAATTCCTTCGACGATTTCGGCTTCTGCCAGGTGGTTGGGATGGCACCCACCTTGGCCGTACCCTGTTCCCTTCCGCATCTTTCCTACGGCACACTGCCATAGCCTCGTACTGTTTTATATCCTCCCATTCAGCCACGGACACGAGTACGTGCCTATGAGACAGCTCGGCAGATTTAAAGTTTTAAGTGCGCGGCGGCAGATAGTGTCTGGGCGCGCGACTGTGAAATTATGATTGCTCGAGTGACTGGCTACGGTGGGGAAGCTTCACGAGGAAAGGAAAATCCCGGAGGGTCGCTGCAGAACTATCATTATTTATTAATGAAATTGCGCGAGAGCTTGTTTATGAATGGGGAGATGAAGAAGAGGGTTCCAGGGAAAAGGTTATTGGGGGCTTGCGGCTGCGATCGTGTCTTTTGACGGATGGATCTTGTGCTTTTGGTAGTAATTGAGAGTACTGCGCGATCAGGCGAGAAGAGAACTACTGGAATATGACAAAAATCAATGTCTTTCCTTTGAACTGTTTATGCTACGCCTCAGTCTTTATATCGAGATGACAACTCGATTCCCTCTTTTAACCAGTTAACTGTATCGATCATTTTGCAAAGTGCGCCCCAGTGTGTGTCGCGATAATCAAGCGATGACGGATATAGTCGTCAAATACACTTAACTGGTTAAAACAAATGCATATCAAATGCATGCGTGCGAGAATGTGATGCGTGGCATGAGCTGCGACGCATATAACAAAGGTTGGACTAACAAGTTTTCCATATCAGCCAATCGAAGCCCTACGATCAAGGAAGAAAGACCTACTCTCTTAAAAGTATAAAGTATAAGTTACAATAAACGTAGAAGAAAATTATTTCACACACCTCCAAATCCCAACAAGAACATTGGGCAGAGGGTGGTACGATGAAACGAGTGGAAGTATAAAATGTACTGTATATATCGCGTGAGTAGGTTACTGCGACTTTCTATTCGGCTTGCCTCTAAATCGGCATCTTCGACACACGGAATCTCGCGTTTCGTAACAATATCAGCGTCGGCCACATTATTTACCCCACTCACCCCGCATTCCATCAACGACAACAACACGTACCCGCGACTACGCACTCTCTAGACTTTGGCCGGGCGTGTTTCTAAGAAGCCTACCTCGCGAAAGCGTCCTGAAAAAATCCTATCGCGACTCTCCATTGAGCGTGGCTGAGAATCGACGTCTTATTATCGCGAGGAACGCGGCCGCGAGCAGAGGGTGCTCGCAGGACAGGGTAGGCGAGGAGAAGAAAGGGTACGGCGTTGGAAAAAGTGAGCGCGCTTCTTGTGTCGCGAAACTGCATCTCTCCGGCTTCCAATTTGCCGAGTTCTTTTTCTGCTCGCCGATCTTTGGCGTTATGCGGCCTTTTGAGGCCCGACAATGAGTATCGCCGCGCGTCACACTGTAGCTAGAGAAAGGACAATGTATAACGTCGGGGTTGACGACGCCGACAACCTCCTTTTCCCCCCGCAAAGCGCCTTTGAACTGCACGCTGGGAGATGGAAAAAATTGGAGCTGCGCGGCCGAGGAAATAGAGGCAAACTACGGGTGACAGAATAGTTAGGTTCCGAAGAATAGCAAAATGTTTGGCTGCGGACTTCAGCAGGGAAATCCGAGGGTCTTTGTAATTACGGTAAAACGTTTTAATTTGATACAAACAACATTCCTTTTTAATAATGACTTAATGTATTAATATATGTTAGTGTGTATTAATCATGATATTTTTATAATTTACTATATCAATAGTAAAATATAGCAATGAAGAAGAAGAGGAATCATTTATTATTTCCGAAGAATAACAAAATGTTTGGCTGCGGGCTCCAGCAGGGAAATCCGAGAGTCTTTGTAATTACGGTAAAACGTTTGAATTTGATACAAACAACATTCCTTTTTAATAATGACTTAATGTATATATAATGACTTAATGTATAATATTTTACTATTATCAATAGCAAAATATAGCACTCAAGAAGAAGAGGAATCATTTATCTAGCAAGGAAGTCTGACGGTTTGTAAATCATATTTTAAGATTTAAAAACTTTGAAAGAGTAGAGCTAATTGATGAACTGACGAATTTACAGCAGTATATTTATAACAACGTAATTGAACTATATTTGTAATCTGACGTCACCAATGTTTTTTCAAGAAACATAACAACACAATACGGTTGGCCGAACAAAATGTTCACGAATTACGGTAAACGCCTCTCATTCGGCTGCAGACAAGTCACGTAACGCACACACTAAAACGTGCACCTTATCAAATACACGATACCCCGATATTTATAATGCATCGCAAACTACACGCGCGGCCGTGAAGCATTAATCCGCCAATAAAATATATGCGACGCGTAAACCGTTTAATGTGTATGCCTAACGCTATGCGCGCGCGAGTTCATTTTGTCAATTTAAATCCAACTTTACGCGAGTCGCTTTACGTAGCCGTAAACGCGGTTAACTATTATGCGTCCGATATAAAATTCAATAACGGGTGCGGCGTCGGTGCGTAATTTATATTTCGAAATAATGAAGTCGCCCCTCCTGCCTCTCGTTCGGCGACGTCGCCCGCGTAAATCGTGAAGAATACTGAGTATTAATTTAAAGTCTTAGCCCGCGCCACGTCGGACGTCGCCGAGTATTTCATTCTTAAGAAAATAATGAAACCCGCTACGCATATTTCATGTAAATAACGAAAAATCAAGATTACGTCTGCTGGCGGGGTATATTGTGTTATAAAGGGCGCTTAGAAAAAGCACTTGGGGGTAAGGCAGACACGTGTCAGACTGATTTGGTGACGGTAATAGGTCGTTTGCGTGGAAAACATGGGCAGGACAATTTTGTAGAGACGCACTTTGAGAGTAGAACGTCGAAGACGTCCGCGAATATTGGAAGACGTAATAACGGGCAGTTTCACATAAATGTAGTTTAAGATATACAGCAGCTTTAAATACTTTCTCAATTAACTATGTCGCGTATTAACACGTTGACTGCCATGGCGGTCATCGGTGACCGACGGAACAGATTTTACTGAAGATCCAAAATATTTGCAATGAGTAGCAATAATTATTTTCAAAATGCAGTTATAGTTAGAATAGTGATGCAATCCTTTGGTCTCCAATACCTGCACATTATTTACATTTTGTATAATTCAGTCAAACGGTGTAGTATTTCATAGCATCGCCGTTCTAATACAGCAAAATACGCACGGCAGTCAACGTGTTAAGAACAGTCGCCGTCACAATTGTCTTTCCCACCACCCACAGTTTTTCCTAAAATAAGCAATGACTAAAAGCGGCGAAAGAAATGAAATTGGAAATGCGATGAACACAATAAAATTAACGAACGATAAAAACGTAACGCGATGCACACGGTAAAATAAATGAAAAAATGAAAATGACATCCACGAATAAGCAATTCGTCTCACGCGTTTACTCCTTTCGTCGGTTACCATCGATCCGCCATCTGCTTTTTTACGACATAAATATTTTCCCTTCCCGACGCAACCGATAACCTGATTTTCGTTTTATCGAAGAATAAATTCACTCGACATTCCCAACATGCACATAGGTGCGCGCACAGTGCGATTCTCATTCCAGTGAGTGCACGAATGTTTCTTAGTGCCAAGAAAATGGTATACGTATGTACTTGCGAATTATTTATTTATGAAGAAATATTGTGGAAGTTTTGCTGATTTACAATGCATGAAATTGCACTTGGTGGGTGGGTGAGTCGCGTGTACGGCGACGTTTCGGACTAGACGAATCGTCCGCAATAAGCTAGGGACCATTGAAGCGCTTAGTCTTCCACCTGTCAACTGTTTGGCTGCCCTTGGGAATAGACATTTTTTCACCTTTCTTCGCGTCGCCGAGGAAAACGTACGTGTCGCTGTCACGTTAACGTACGTGTATGTTACAGCGAATATTTGTGTGGGGTGTCCACATATTTAAGTACCATAGGGATTATTTGCACATCGAAGAGAAGAAGACGGTTGCAAGTGGGGCGTGGTATTCAATTGGTTTGATGATGACATGTCATTTATCCGTGAAGAACATTGCACAAGTTACGCATTTTTAAGTAGGTATGGATTTGTATTTGACTTGAGAATAATGAGATCAATTATTCCATAATATTATATCACGAGCAGAAACATAAAAATGACGTAACGCGATCTTGATGTGTTTTGACGACAGAACATGCCTAATTTGTGAAGAACCATCTAGAATTGATACAATTTGCAAGCACACACGTCGCTACACTTAATTCAACCGTAATAATGAATCCGTCATCCGCCAAATTAACCGTTAAACTCAAACGTATACCGACATAAATTAATTCGGCCCAGTAGACATATATACACCCCTCGAACACTTTTCTGCACGCTCCAACTATTTCGCGAGCTTTATATCGCACGACGCCCTCGCAACTTTTTGAAATTATCCCCGAAACGCAATATCACAGAAAACGTTGGGCAGCTGAAATAAAAATTCACTTCCCCCTACCGTCGAGGCGAGCAAGATGTATAGGTATGGATATGTATCAAGCATCGGAAAGTGCCGGGTCTATCGAGCGTGGTCGATTTGACTTGTTCCCGGGTGCTATTCATAAATAATTCATCGGATCATCTGCAGGAAAGGGGAGAGGGCGGGTATGAAGCAGATAGTTGCAAACGGAAAAGAGAGAAGAGAGCTCGGCAGAAAGAAAAAGAGAGGAATGTGTGTGATGGGAGAAAGAGGGAAAGGGTGGAAATGATAGGAAAAGAAAGAAGTGGCGGAGATGGGCGTATAAAAGACACAGATGAAAAGACGAAGACACATTGACCCTATGCGCGCGAAATATATAAGAAAATAGCAAGTCCTCAGCAGTGATTTTGAACCGCGGTCTCACAAGGATTTCTTAAACATGCTACTGTAACTTTACGTTTTTTTGAAAATCAAGGAAAATGATGCCATTGTACGATTGCTAGATCAAAAAAATTGCATACTGTAGACTACGGCGTATTACGAATTTCTGCAACTCGAATTGCTACAACGGACTATAATAAAATCCGTGAGTTCACAGTATATTATAACCGACTATACTATAACATATTATTTTTATCGGAATCGCTTCGTTTTGTTTGTACTTGAAAATAGGTAAATACCAAATACGAAAGAGTTAACGAAGGAACCACGGTACTGCTTGTTATTGTCATTCAAATCGATTTTATACAATACCTAACATATCGCACGCGTTATACTAGTGTCTTCATCGCGTGCTGCAAAATTCCAATAGGATAATCCACCGGATAAGAAAATATGCAAAAACCACGTTCGCAAAAGTTCATTAACGCACTACGGTGCAGCTTATTATTTTCATCCCAATCGTTTCTAGGCAATAACATATTGCACCCGTTACACTATAGTCTACCCTATCTGTCGCGTGCTGGAAAATTCGAAAAATCCCTTCACCCGTGGCACGTTGAAAGCTGCACATCGCCGTGTGAATAACACCGCAATAAATACACATGTGCAATTGCGCGGTAAACACAAGTGCGTAATAAAAGACACGTAATAAAATGGGCAAAAAGCAGGTTCGAAGGGGTTGACGTCGGAACTCAGGGCGGTTGAGCATAAGAGACTATGACAAAAGATGACACGAACGGCGGCCTGAGATCCTACTCCCGCAGTCTCTGGCGGCGCCATGAAATCTCGACGCTGCCGGGAAATTCCTGTGCACACAAGATAAGAGGAGTGCCAAGCCACGGGCACACGGGCGCTTTGCAAATAAAATATCGCCCCGTGTCAACCGGCGGCGGGAAGGGGTGCGCGAGAATCTGGGCGAACCGGAGGAGAGAACGACGGGCTGGCGGACTTACGACAGAAATATGACGAGGCGATATTCCGGGCAGGTACATTCGCGCATGCCTGGAATTCGACATGAGCACGACCCTTAAGTCGCCGACGCTCTCTTCGCACCTTATTTCGCCGAGCTTTTTGCCTTTGGCTCCTGTCGCGGAACTTCTCGATGCGTCGCGCGAGACAATGCCGGAAGTTAATGGCCGGGCGGAGGTGAGAGTCCCCGGTTTGCCAGTTATTATGGTCGCACGGGGTCCGGAAGACAAATTTCACGATATTTAACCCATTTGCATCATTTCGCGGAATAATCCGCAAACAAAAACTGAGCATTATCACCGGGAGCAGATAAATCCGCACACAATAATTTTTGTTTTCAGTTTATCAGCAATCGTTAAAGAGTTTGTACGATAAACAAACGATAAAGAATTTTGTGTAAAATATTATTTTTCTTATTTTTCTGGTTGTAAGTTAAAAATAATAAAATAATAAAAAAACGTTTAGGTGCGCATGCCGGATTTTTTAGTAAAAATTGCGGATTTAGAGCGTTGATGCAAATGGGTTAAAAGCACGCCGAGAAAGTTGTAATGTCATACGAACAACATTTGTGTTTCTTCACAGATACGAATAGCATCTAATGATATAGGAAAAAATACGAGAGAATAAAGATCCAATGCTAATCCGCGAAAGCGCACTTTTGCAAATTTTGATAAAAATCGGCGAACATAGTACAATCGCATTTCGCGCGAACGATGAAACGGTGACTTCTTGTTCGCAATGGCAGCAGACATTTTGCAAGCCCGAAGTACAGGACGTAAGATACGTTCGATACCTCCGGCAAACTACTTTCTAGGCATTCGGTAACTACACGACGCATAAAATGCGCAGAAGGAATACGGAAGGCATACAGCAGAAGTACCGCTGAATATCCGAAATAATATTACATCTTGATCTTTTTTATGCTCTTCAGCGTGTAAAATTTTAGTGTCGACATAAACTCGATGAGTCTTCCGAGCGACTACGGACTAGATTTTTCTCGTATTCATGAGCCGAGCTTTCGTAAATCCGCGATCTCAGTTAATTGCGTCACGCAACTGCATTTCCTATTGGCAAATTGGCAAACCGACCGAAATAAGTGCAACATTTTGTAGAAGAATTGTTCCCTTAAAATATTTCCGGCCAACTATGAGTAAAAGTAACGAAAAAAAGTACAGTAGAGTATAAACACACGAACCCATATCTCCCAATAATATACTAGATTCAACAGGGGGCAAAATTATTACACAGGCTTACAGTTGCACAATTTTTGTAACTAAGGCTCCACTGCATTGCTGACTACTGCTCTAATTTTAACGCAAGTTTCCAAAATTATATTACATTGTATCGTCCGTTAAAGCAACTACTGAAGAGGACGTGAACATGTAGAGTTTGAAAAATAAATTTGTTAACCCTTAAATGCACACTCTACGTACATGAATAAGCTGCCAAATTTTCAACCAAAAAATGTCGACGGTTATTTGTGCAACACCGCGTTAATATATTAGAATGCGTCGGTATGTTTTACTAATGCCGTAGGTTGATGGCCCTAATGCGAAGTGCAGAAATGATGAAAGCGTGCGGACATACCTTCGAAATAGTGGTGGCTCGTGTATGAGCAGATGGAAATCGTTCTCCGAGCAGACCTCACGGTCTCGATGGTGGACCGCACATTTGAAGCTCCGTGTTCGTTTGCCGCTCATCTGAAATGAAACGATGAGTTGTATTCAACTGTTCACACTATCTATTAAACATAGCGAAACTGCTGGAAGGCAGTCTACAAAAAAATACTTTAACACTTTGACTGCCATGTTGGTCACCGATGACCGGCGCAATAGATTTGACCGAAGATTCAAAATATTCGCAATGGGTAGCAATTATTATTTTATAAATACAGTTGTTGTTAGAATTGTGATGCACTCCTTTGGTCTCCAATACCTGCACATTATTTACATTTTGCATAATTCAGTCAAACGCTGTAGTATTTCATAGAATCGCCATTCTAGTACAGTAAAATACTCTCGGCAGTCAACGTGTTAATAGCACTCTATTGACGAATTGTAAATTGAAAAGAGAGAGAGTGCTTATTTTTAATTCATTTATATACGTCACACTCATTTTTGTATATTACAGACCATTGTATATGGAAGTATATAAATTCATGTGATATATGTCACTATGGCAATAAACTCATGTAGCTTCCCTTGGGTCAACTGGAATTTTACCGTCCAACGAATTATTTGACGGGACATTACATGGTGCAATGATAATAAAACTGTCTAGTGCCAAATAGGGCGCAGTGCATATTTGCGTAAAATCATTTAAAATGCACAAATGTGCACTGTCGGCCGCTTTGTCAATTTGGAGAAGGCATTGGGAGCCGCTTTGTCAATTTGGAGAAGGCAAAGGGTTACTTTCCGGCTACGCCCCCGTGCGGGAACGAACCTGCAAGCCAAGATTCTTTGAGGCGGAACGACTGATATTTGGAACAGAGTCCGTTAACGCGGTTAGGCAAATGCAAGGAAGAACGCTCGCGAACTCCTTGGAAGATAAGTTGCATATAGAGTTGCCGTCCCACATCTCACAAGGAGGCCAGTTTTTGTCAACGACTTTTAGAAAATAGGCTATATGGCGTTGAGACTCCTAGACGTGTGGTAAAACATTTTTGTTGTATTTGGTAAATTTAACGTCGTTCAATAGATTTGTGTTTGCTGTCAATATTATTACATACATTCATACCATTAATAATATTTTCTCAGACTTATATACGTAAACTACCTTGCGAAAAAAATCTGTCTAGACCAGACCGTATCGTACTTTGCCATAAAAAAACTAGACACTCTATAAAATATTTTGATCTCCTATTAATGTACATATAACTTAGACTGCCATACAGAAAATTGCCCGCTATATTGTGCTTTGCCACGTAAGTACCGGGCATAAAATACATTGATATGCCATTCAAATTTCTACGTAAATATATAATGACGATAATGACGAACGACCAGCAGAACAAATCATGTTATCTGACATAATAAATACGATACGAAATGGCATTACGGTAATAACCGAATATGAAAATTATCTCCTGCTGACGACACGATCAATGCGTCGGAACGTCCAATTCAAATGGACATCATCAACACACTCCATTTTTCCTTTTCCCCGAAATAAGGGCCACGATTTTATTTAGACGATCCTATTTTCTACTGAAAAAAATCCTGGGCAAACTTTAGCTTCTCTCTTTGCCAGTAACAAGTATACCCACACCAAGTACATGCGTCCGTACATATATTTAGTCTTCCGCGACAAGTCGCCCTTCTGTCTTACGCTCAGGGCTTACGCTAATGTACACAAGGGATAAATACGTGTGTAAACAGTGGCGCAACTTGGGCAGAGGTTTTAAGGCGGGTCGCTGTCATTTAATTACCGTGCGCCATTGTGGGAGTGCCAACGAAACAAATTAAAACCGTATGAAACGCTCGCGGAACTTGCCGGTAATGAACAGTGTACATTCAAGGGCGCAAGTTGAACTATGAAAATTGCCGGCGCGCTCGAGTGCGCTGTTGAACATAAAACGAAATGCGAGAGTCTACGTAATACCTTTTATGAAACACGGTGTGTGGGTGTTAATGCGCAAGATACAGTTTCGTGACGCGGACGGTCAGGAAGGCTGGTTATGACAGATTAATAATCCAATGTTGGATGTATCATTAGCAGGCTTTAGACAAGTTAAACAGTAGAGCGTATTGAACTAAATTCCATTGCGGCACCCAACGGAAAACAAAAGCTATTTTGTAACCGGAATTTCGCGAGGGGTGCAGATAAAAGTCACGTCGTAAATGTTTACAAGTCCGCTGCTTTGTCGGACTATTATTTGCTACGTAAGGATTTTTTGAAGAGGCATATAAAATCAATCTACATCAACTTTTTTGCGCCACCAAACTGGCTAACACAGAAAAAAGCAATGCAGACAGTATATTATTTATAATATCTAATGTTTCCAATTTTAGTTTAACAACAGCAGCTGCTTCTTGAATTTCGTGCGAAATTTTTTAGAGGCCAGCAGGAAATTCACGCGGACCGTTACTGGTCGAAGAAGACCGGTATATATGTGGTAATGAGAACATTCTAGGATGAATCCGTTGTCATAGAGAAGAAAACAGAATAAACGAACGAGGAGATGATCGGCAGTTTAGTTCAGTCGAGGTTCAACGCGAGAAGAAGTACGACGTAAATTACAGAGACACTTACTCTCATCAATTCATTTATCCTTATTCATTAATTCGCTAAATAATTATTTTCTTAGTCATAAAGGCACTATGTTACCGTGAATGACCGAAATTGGAGAATGTCGACTTTCACCGATGAATGTCAACAGATACCAAATACGTCGGTGAAAGATCGAATATTTCATTACATTGTTGTACATTCGGACCCTCTCCGGTGTCTGTCGACAATTAATGCATGGTGAATGTCAACATTTACCGATGTAAGTCAGAAATAAGGATATTTAGCAAATATTTCGGACATAAATCAAGCGACTATGTGAATGTTGACATTCACCGGTGAAAGTCGACATTCTCCAGATTTCGGTGTTTCACTGTAACAACTACATATATAACTCTACCAAAATAGACTAGCCCAGAATACCTCGCATCTGCAGCTTAAAGCCGCGCCATTCATTTTTATGTTCGCCCTGCATTTAGTCCCGCGACAATTTGCGGAGCCCTGTTATAAAAAGTGAGCCACAAAACGACGCAATCCGCAAACGCACGGCATCCGATAACCCGGGAACAATTTATACGGCGATATTAATTTGTACGATGCCAATACTCGAGAGCGCATCGTCCTGCTCGCCGATCCTTTCTGCGAGAATGCGAGCGTTCCGCCGCAATCATATTTTCCATTCCGACTTGCGCTCGCCGACGCGAATTTCGCGGCCGGCCACACACGGGGCAGACTGATTAATATTTTGTCAATGTTCGCGCCGCTCCGCTGCGCGTGCAAACCTTTTCGGCCTCTTCCCTTCGCACGGGAATAGCAGCAAGTTTCGGTCGCTGCGGTTACACCGCCGAGGGTACAGCTGAACATCGGTGTGGCTTTGCGGAACTCGGCTGCTTCTTGCACGTTTCATTGCCAAAAAGAAGCCACGGCGTGGAGGCGAACAAAGCGCGGACCACGGGAACCTCTCGAGGATGAGAGCTAAAAGGCACGGTACGGCGGGATGAAGGATGCGGATAAACGAGTAGACCGTTTCGTTTCGGATCATTTTCTTGTTGGTTATTTTCAATTTGCGCGTCGCGTGATTTAATGCTGATTGCATCTTTATTTGTGTACACGTTATATCTTCTGTTGGATATCTAAACATTTGTGAAGACACGTCGAGCATTTCCGAACAATAAGTTCATTTGGAAGAGGGTTTTTGCGAATGAGAGCTTCTGGTTAATTTAATTTTCGGAAAGAAGCCGCAATGCGAAAAAGTATGGCAGCCTAGAAATCTGGCGAGAACGAAAGACAGAAGGCATGGTAAAGGTAGATGAAGGATGCGAATGACCAAGTACAAACTTTATGTTTGGGATTGTTATTTGCCATTTGATTTTTGAAAAGACATCGAAATGCAACCGAAGCAACAGATAGATTCAACCTAGAGCGAACATTTCATCTTTGACTTTCATGTTACGAGTTGTTTTCGATGCGCTTGTTAAAGCTACCGGTTTATCTAATTCTACCAACCTGTATTTAGCTATTTTGATGCGCATTTATTCGTCTGTGTACGCGTTATATTTACTGTTTGAAATCTAAACATCCGCGAATGCATGTTAAACATTTATCGACCAGTTCATTTGTGATCATAGCCTCTTGATGGTTGTGCTCCCAAACAGAAGCTGCAATGCACCGGATGCTTCAGAAACATTTGCTAAACTAAACGGTTTGAATTACGCATATAAAAACAAAAAAGGCAACATATATATGCGTAAGCAAACCGTTACTTTTTTAGTTATAAGTAAGTAAATGAGTTTAGAGCAGACGCTTGAAACGAGAAGGGTGCTTCAGAAATGTTGATTAAAACTTTAGGTATGGCATCTGCGTACTGAGACAAGAACAAAAGTTGTTATGAACATATATCCGCGGTGCTTTACTTTTTCAGTAATAACTAGAGGAATGAGTTTATAGCAGATGCTCAGAATGTATAACTGATGCGACTCTATGACGGGTTTGGTCCATACTTTCACAGCCACGGCCAATACTATTTCTGTTTTATTAAAGTTATGCATTGAAGATGCTAATGAGCTAAATTTGGCAGCGATCTTTCTTGATTATGAAAAGCAAAATAGAATTGAAGGCGGAAATTGTAAACAAATAAAGAAAAGTGTGCTTAATGGTTTCTGGGATGTAACAGACTGCAAAATACTGGTTCGAATTACGTGTTTACGACAACAAAAAAAACCTGCGAGTTATTGTATTATATCCCACGATCCATTAAGCATACTTTGATGCACATCAATTCTTTATCATCTTCCATCGCCATTGCTTTCTATCCGATTTCTCACAGACAATAGTACCGGTGCGAATTTCAGTTCATTTGCTGTGCGGCTCATTATCCGTTATAAACGCATTGTGTTGAAATGAAAAGACATATAGTGCGTGAAGCAGAATGCAATCGTTTAATCGCGTCAGAGACACAGACGCGCATGTGTCCATTTAATGTCATACTGCTTAAATGACAGCAGCGTTCCTATGACTGAAAGCAAACATAAATATCTGAAACGAAATATTGCCATGCACGTAATATGAAAATATCGTAGAAAGTAAATAAATTCGTCCCTGAAGAGATTCAAAGGATTTTTCGGGAGTTCGTCGGTAAAATGATTATATACGCATCAATTATTATATAGACAGGGTACGGAAATGGAACTTATTACCTTATAGGAGTTCGTGTCAAGGATCTGAAATACCAATTCCACTTAAACCCGTAAATATCTGAGTGCATTTTGGAACTGAGAGTGACGATAGTTGAATCTGTCGATAGATTCTCATTCATTACACTAAAACCATGTTACAGAACAAACATCTATAATCCTATAGCACTCTGAGATTCTTAAAGACAGCTAAAACCAATACAAATGGATTCCTGTTTTTCGACGTATGGCCGAAAATAGGTGAAAAACTTCAAATTTTTTTTTTATTTCGGACCGATACCATTCGATGCAGGGTAATTTGCGTTGAAGATACACCACTGCTCGCGCGCTGAACTCTTCATAGTTTCCGAGATACGACGATTTCAAGAAAGCACAAAAAAATTTTTTTCAAAATCGCTAATCGCCACTGGTCTCACGTGAAAGTGTGTGCAGAGAGCTTTAAGAAAACCTATATTATTTATAGGTTTCGACCGCTAGTATAGACGGGACAGGGCCTTGAAGAAATCGCGAAAATCTTAAGGTATACCCCTTGCCATTTTTGCGAAAAAATGATGGTCCTCAGATTTAATTGCCCTGTTGATATATCAAAGGGGGTCGAAAATGACTCGGAAAAATTCAAGCCACACCGCGAAATTCGCAATACTTCCGGAGATATTGTCGAAAACAGGCGGAAAAATCAGCTCCGAAACGGCGCCAAAACAGAAAATCTTCTCCAAACAACCCGTACTGTTATAACCCGAAACACAGTGCATACATACCAAGGAAAACGGAAATTGCAGTTAACATTTCGAAACGTTCCCCGACAAATCGTCAAAAATATTAAATCTTTCAGAATAATTGCAACCGTGCCGCTCAACGAACAGTGGTTCAGCCAACATAACCAAAAACTTCCCCGCCGAAAAGACGTGCACAAACCACCCGCATATAACCTCCACCCACAACCATACTCCACCGTCCGTCGCGAGACGCACAACTAAAGAATTTAAAACGTCAATCCTTACCCTGGATTCAATTCCGGCCGGAAAGCCATCTCACAGAAAAAGAGCCGTCTTGCTGCACTCGCGCGAAAAAAGCCGTCCATGACACTTGCCGTACGACTGCCGATCGCAATGCCGCCGGTCAGCGCTTCCGTAATTTAGCTAATAGCGGGCCGATGCGCAACGCAACGCAACGCGATTTCACATTCCTCTCCCCCAACCCCAGCGCCGCCTGGCCACCGGCCGCATCCGCACAAAATCGATCGAGTCGACTCGTCGACTCGTTACATAACCAGGCGCGTCCGTGTAAACCCGGCATAATGAAATCCGTGCCATTAGGCCGGCGCAGCCTAGAGTAAATTCGTGTGCGCGCAAACGTCGGTTTCCGGCTCGTTCGGTATGTTCGAATGCGAGCTGAAATCGAATAGAATCGGGCGGTTCCTGCCAACAGTGCTCCGGAAAATTCACTCAGTACATAGGCGCGCACGTGTACACGCGAGAGTGCGGACGAGGGGAAAGTAGAAGGATTAGTGGAACTCTGAAGAGGCGGGACGGTAGTCTTGAACCGCCGAAAATGCGAGGTTAGTTTTGCCGGCCGTTGTGTTTCGATCGGGGGATGTGTGGTCCTGCTGTTAAATCGGTTAGATGTTTGGCAAGTTAGGCGCCGGTGCGATTTGTTTACGGGCGAATGTAATGCGCGGCGTATGTTTATCTTTTTGGGCCGTAACCTCGGAATGGAAATTTATGCAGCGGGGCAGGCGACTGAGCGCGGACGTTTGGCGCGTAGAAACAGAGTGTCAGGTATGTACACCTTTAGTTTCTTTAAATTGTAGTTTTTGTCATTGACGCAGAAATGAACATTTCGCAATAGAATCCGCGTACTTCAACCGCGTACATAAGAGTCTTATCGTGTGATCTCTTCAATTATACTGTCACATATGCGGTAAATTGTTTCCTAGAGGATTCATCACTGACACAAGGGGAATCTTATCGTGTGGGTGTGTGTGTCTTCTACCACACTGTCACATATGTGTGCGTTTAGTTTCTTCGAATCATATCTATTTTCACTGACGCAAAAACCAAATACTGACAGTAAATCATTCATTACATAATTGATTAATAACGAAAGCAAACATTTTATCGTATGTGTCTCTTCAACCGCACTCACGCAAAATTCACATTTTAATAGTCAATTATTTACTGCAGGATACCTTAGCCACAAACAAAAATCGTGTCGTGTAGATCTCTTTTCACCACATTGCCACATATGTGTACATTTCATTTCTTCAAATCATATCGATTTTCACTGACGCAAAAACGAAATACCGACGGTAAATCATTCATTGGATAACTGATTAATAACAAAAGCAAATATCTTATCGTATGTGTCTCTTCAACCGCACTGACACAAAGACGACATTTTAACAGTAAATTATTCACTGCAGGATACCTTAACCACAAACATAAAAATCGTGTCGTGTAGATCTCTTTTCACCACATTGCCACATATGTGTACATTTCATTTCTTCAAAGCATAATTACTTTCACTAAAACAGAAGCGAAAATTCGGCAGTAGATTGTTCACCACAGAATTCCTTAACACTTTGACTGCCATTAGAGTCACCGGTGGCCGGCGCAAAAGATTTTACTGAAGATCCAAAATATTTGCAAAGGGTTGCAACGATTATTTTATAAATGCAAATATTGTTAGAATAGTGATGCGATCCTTTGGTCTTGGATATCTGCACATTATTTACATTTTGCATAATTCACTCAAACGCTGTAGTATTTCATAGCATCGCCGTCCTAATACCGTAAAATACTCTCGGCAGTCAACGTGGTAACCCCTTGACATACAAATAAAATGCGCGTCGACACGTCCGTAGGATACTATTTAATTTGGCTCAATTATGAACTCTCATGTACAAGCTCAGAAACATGGCGTTTTATTTTCAAATTTACATTGCTATATAACATTTAATAAGGTCGATAACGTTCAATAAGGTACTGTTGAGAGGGGTAAAGCGTCTTCAACAATCTAAACAAAACAGATAATCTAATAATATACTTCCCATTATTCGTCGAAGACTCAGAGACGTCAAAGTATACAATGGCACATGAAATAAATGACGTCTCCAAGACGTCATTGTATGCCAAGGGGTTAATACGTTGACTGCCATGGTGGTCATCGGTGACTGGCGCAAAAAGTCTCACGAAAAACTCAAAAAATACCCAATCGGTCGCATTTATAATGTTGTAAATGCAATTGATATTAGATAGCGATTCAATTCTTTGGTCTCCAATACCTTCGCATTATTTTGACTTTGCACAATTCATATTCTATAGCATCCGGTTCAATTTTAACCCTTTGCGGACAATCGTATTCGTTTAACACCTGCCATTTGCAAAATACATACATATATGCCCGCCTCGGCTCTATTACTTATTTTTCTTTATCCGCCGAACATAAGTATGCATTCATGTTCGTTTTAATATAGTAAAATACGCATGGCAGTCAAAGTGTTAACGGCAAAAACAAAAATATCACTTCTAAAAAAATCGTGCGCGCAGCGGTTAGACTCGTGTCGATTGATCTACGTAACCTTACACACTGAAATCAGTCGCGTGGCAGAATGTCCGTTTACGCGGCGCCGGCGTTAGAGCAAGCAACAATTGAGAAAACAGATATGCAAAGAGTAGATAAGAGTGCGTGAGTGGAAGAGGCAAGGGCCACTATCGGCGTGTGTGCGTTGGTGGGGGTAGGAACGTGCCGAGGGAATTCAGTGTCGGACGATCGAGCAATCCGATGATCGCGCCCTAATCGAATTAAACTCTCCGAGCTGTAGTCGTGTTTACGATGGGCTGAGTCGTCGGTTTGGATTTGCTACGTTCGCGCGATAATGGTTGCACGGTGTGTTGCCAGCCGATTTCGAGTCTGTTGCTTGCTCGCCTGTGCGGGGACGCAGATTTCTCATCGATTTCAGAGGCCCGTTGAAAGGACTTTGTTGACTTCGGACGGCCAAGTGCTCATGGACGACACGAATAATTATTGCGACCCGCCCGAGTAACGTGTCTTGCGGATAACGGCTGAGTGCTTGCACAATCGCGCGTGTGTTCACAGATAGCACAGGGTAGAGTATTTTTATGTAGATACCGCGCTTGTGTGTTCTTGCGTTCGTAGACTAAATTATAATTAGGTAAACAGTCCAAGATATTGTTAATTTCGCGTAATGAAATATTCATGGATGGCAGAAGGCGTAATTATTTTGTGCCAACTATTTTGAGGGATATGTGTGCATGGAAGGTATTCTTATCTAGATACTAAACAGTATGTGTTCTTGTGTTCGTTGACTAACTGGTAATTAGCTGAGCAGTCCGTGATATTGTTCATTTCGTGTAATGAAATATTCATAGTTGGCAGCAGGCATAATTATTTTGTTCCAAGTCTGTTGAGGGCTAGATGTGGGTGGAGTATTTTTATCTGCACACCAGGCGGTATGTGTTGTTGTGTTCGTTGATTAAATGATAATTGGATGAGCAATTCAAGATATTGTTAATTTCGCGTAATGAAATATTCATGGATGGCAGAAGGCGTAATTATTTTGTGCCAACTATGTTGAGGGATATGTGTGCAGGGAAGGTATTCTTATCTAGATGCAAAACGGTATGTGTTCTTATGTTCGTTGACTAACTGGTAATTAGCTGAGCAGTCCGTGATATTGTTCATTTCGCGTAATGAAATATTCATTGTTGGCAGCAGGCATAATTATTTTGTTCCAAGTCTGTTGAGGGCTAGTTGGGGGTGGAGTATTTTTATCTGCACACCAGGCGGTATGTGTTGTTGTGTTCGTAAACTAAATTATAATTAGGTAAGCAGTCTAAGATATTGTTAATTTCGCGTAATGAAATATTCATGGATGGCAGAAGGCGTAATTATTTTGTGCCAACTATGTTGAGGGATATGTGTGCAGGGAAGATATTCTTATCTAGATGCTAAACGGTATGTGTTCTTATGTTCGTTGACTAACTGGTAATTAGCTGAGCAGTCCGTGATATTGTTCATTTCGCGTAATGAAGTATTCATGGTTGGCAGCAGGCATAATTATTTTGTTCCAAGTCTTTTGAGGGCTAGTTGGGGGTGGAGTATTTTTATCTACACACCAGGCGGTATGTGTTGTTGTGTTCGTTGATTAAATGATAATTGGATGAGCAGGCCAAGATATTGTTCACTTCGTGCAATGAAATATACATGGATGGCAACAGGCATAATTATTTTCTACTTAGTCGGTTGAGGGACACATGTGGCTGGAGTCTAGAATATTTTTGTGAATGTCCAGAGTATGCGTTCGATATATTGTTCATTTCGCACTAGCCAAGGTTTCATAGTTAGCAGCAGACAAAATTGTTTTGCCTCGAGTCGTACGAATAACGTATTTTTAGATTAACGGATTTAAAGTCTTTGTGCAATGTATGAGAGTATCATATGCATTGAGGTATACCTGTAATTGAGTGTAGAGTATTTTTATTTTGATGTTTACTCTGCATGTGTTCTTACATTTGTTGACAAAATGGTAATTAACTGAGCATCCCGAGCTACTGTTGACTTTGCGCGAAAAAATGTTTACAGATGAGAACGGGCATAATTATATTGTTCCGGACCGTGCGAGTGACATGTTTCGAGGATAACGGATTTAAAATGTTTAGACAACGTGCGAGAGTATCATGTGCGTTAAAAGGCAGGGGATTAAATGTAAGGTTGTTTTATCTGAATGCTAAGAGGGTGAGTTTTGATATTTCTTGACTAAATGAAAACTCGCTGAATATTCCAACTACCGTGCATATTCGTTCTTCATTTCGCTCACATGATGTTACGCCAGACGTGGCAAGTTAGCGATCCAGAAATTAGAGAACCACTGAAGAGATTGGCAGAGTTTCTATCATCGACTTTGTCGAACTACAAGTTTAGTTAAAGCCCGTGGGGAAGCTAATTCGTTTACAGGTGGTAATTGTAATTTTACAGCATGGCTCCCTCGGCAATGGACCACGAAACTATACTCCCCCGTGTATATCTATGCTTGCCCGTTGCTGCATACATGCATATGCGCGCATCTATTGTTGCGAACGAAACTGAGGTTGTAGTTCAATCGCTGGTTGGTTAGCCGCAGATTAATTAACGAGGATAAGTTAATCGCGATCGAGCCATCATTACATTTGCACCGATATGCGGTAATAAAGGGAAAGTGACGGGATTCGATGGAAATAGAATAAGAGACGGAGGTTTGTTCAGAAATTACTGGCGACGGAATAGATATTCCTTAAAAAGGGCAGTTACGAAAACTTATAACTTGTGTTGTTTTGTGTAATGCGATAATTTATGTCTCTTTTGTATACAGTGGAAACGTTAGAAGTAAGCTATGTAACTGCTTCTAATATATAATTTTATATTTCAATGTTTCTGCCATACCGTACATTTTTTCTTTGTATCGATTCTATTCTCTGTTTTTATACAAGGAATATGCGAGGATACAAGAAAACAAGTGTATATAGTAAATATAGGAGAGACATGAAAATACAAAATTATATGTATAACAACCAATTAAGTGGTGCGCTTGTAATGTGTGCTGTTCGTACAAAAACAATTATATATAAAATAACGATTTAGACAAAGCAAAGCAAATTATAAGTTTTCTCTATTTTTAAGTAACTTTTAATTAAACTTTTTCTAATTTTACATTTTCACGTTTATATACATTATCAATTTCTTTCTTCTCGTCGAATTAATTTGCTAATAACATATATGTCTCAACCGACACTGTTTACGCTGGCCACCCATAAGCATCAGTCTTCCGCAAGACTTAATCCGAAAAATCTTACAGTACTCTGAAATTTCTCCACTCTCCCAAAGACTCGTCTCGCTTGACTCGTGTCAGGCAAAAAATTCATTTGCGACGTGTGGCGATAGAAATCGCCACTGCATCAGATAAGCACCGTTCCTTTCGCGCGTTCGCTTCCTCGAGAACTCTTCTTCCCGGAACATCGTTGCACCCCTCGTTTACATATCTACGCGGCTTTACATATCTGTGCCAGTCTTCCGCAAAGCCGCGAGCGAACGCGTGTGCGAATTTCTCGCGTATACACGCGGCCGCGAATTTCTGGCGTGTGCACGCGTGGCGCGACCAAGCACGAGTGGATCTTCGGAACAGTCTATGTTGTGGGTACAGGATCCCATGCGATGCTTATCTCACCCCCATTGCCGCGTGTTCTCTATGTTCTCTCGTCATGCGAAGCAAAGCAGCCGAAGGAATGACTCGAGTCATGTACCGGGTGGGTCAGGGATAGTATCGATGGCGCGTCATCGCAGAATTAACACGTTGACTGCCAAGCGTATTTTGCGATGTTAGAACCGCGATGCAATGAAATACTGCGGCGTATGATTAAATCGTGCAAAATTAAGGTAACGCAGAGTTGTTAGAAGCCAAAGTATTGAAGCGTCATTTCAATATCAATTGCTTTTACAAGATTGCAAATAGGCTTCATTGCGAATTTTTTGCATTGTTAGTAAATCTTTTGCACCGGTCACCGCGTATTTTGCTATATTAGAACTGCGATGCAATGAAATACTGCGGAGTATGATTAAATCGTGCAAAATTAAGGTAACGCAGAGTTGTTAGAAGCCAAAGTATTGAAGCGTCATTTCAATATCAATTGCTTTTACAAAATTGCAAATAGGCTTCATGGCAATTTTTTTTGCATTTATAGTAAAATCTTTTGCACCGGTCACCGCGTATTTTGCTATATTAGAACCGCGATGCAATGAAATACTGCGGAGTATGATTAAATCGTGCAAAATTAAGGTAACGCAGTGTTGTTAGAAGCCAAAGTATTGAAGCACCGTTCCAATATCAATTGGTTTTATAAGATTGCAAACAGGCTTCATGGCGAATTTTTTGCATTTCTAGTAAAATCTTTTGCACCGGTCACCGCGTATTTTGCTATATTAGAACCGCGATGCGATGAAATATTGCAGAGTATAATTAAATCGTGCAAAATTAAGGTAACGCAGAGTTGTTAGAAGCCAAAGTATTGAAGCGTCATTTCAATATCAATTGCTTTTACAAAATTGCAAATAGGCTTCATGGCGATTTTTTTTGCATTTATAGTAAAATCTTTTGCGCCGGTCACCGGTGACCACCGTGACAGTCAACGTGTTAAAACCGCAATCGGATGAAGTACTACAGAATATGATTGAATTGTGCAAAATGAAAATAATGCGAAGGTATCGGAGACCAAAGAATTGAATCACTATTCAATATTAATTGCATTTTCAGAATTATAAATACGACCGATTGGGTTTTTTTTTAATTGTTCGTGAGACCTTTTGCGCCGGTCACCGATGACCACTATGACAGTCAAAGTGTTAAGCAAGTGATAAGTAAAGGCAAACCAACGTGTTTGCAAATGAATTCGAAAAACCGTGAGAATCGAGTTACGCGAGGGACAACGTCTTGGGGTGCAGACCGAAAAGTGGCAGTAGAGATGTCATTGGTGCACTGGTATATCCTATTCAATGCAACAGTACATGACGTGAGCATTGTTTTTAAAAAAAGTTCCTTCTAAAAAAATCTCCTCTTTCGGAATTGCCACAAAAATAGTTTGTTTTCGAAAGTTCTGACATATTCAGACCCGTCTCAATGCGACCTCGCGAAAATCGGTACGAACTTCGCGGACAGGTCAACACGTTACATTGACGTCACGGCAACGAGACTCACAATTAGACGTTCCCGTGTGAAAAAGAAGCCGGCGCGTGCAGCAATGCCAAATGCAATTTCCTGCGGGCGCCCGTCGTCTTTGACGTCGCGAAGGAAATTGTCCGTGGTAACGACGGGGGCCTCTGTCACTCGAGCCGTTGCCCGGAAGTCTTGGAATTTCGTCGGGGCTCGCTTTAAAAAGCGACCAGAGTGGCTCACGATGCCACTCACCTTTCGCGGTCAGGCCCGAGAAATAAGCACACAGAATGCACAGAAAGTGTGAATGGCTCTTATACCTACTCCCCGCAGATTTTCTTATTTCAATTACGCCTGTCGAGGGTTTACGCGACTTCCGTGAGATTCGGCAAACGTGCCAAGTTAGCTGGTGTTGTAGGCGTGCGACCGTGCATGGGACATTTTCGATAACATTACGAATTTTTCTGCCTGTTAAGGTTGAATGCTTTTATTTTGATATGTAGAAGTTTGAAGAGCTTCTGGGCCTATGGGCTACGTTATCAGGAGCACTATGGCTTTTTCAGAAGTTTCCTCCGGAACTCATTCTCCGATTTACTTTGACTACTATCTGCGGTCGGTCTACAAAATATACGTAAATATTGAATATAAAGAAGAAGCTGTCAGCAGACAAAATGCATGTATACGTGGTGTATTGTCTATTGTCGGGCGACAAAGTATACGTAAACATTAACCGGTGACCCCCACGGCAGCCAACGTGTTACCACGTTGACTGCCAAGCGTATTTTGCTATTTTAGAACTGCGATGCGATGAAATACCGCAGAGTATGATTAAATCGTGCAAAAAGGAAGATAACGCAGAGGTGTTAGAAGCCGAAGTATTGAAGCACCGTTCCAATATCAATTGCTTTTACAAGATTGCAAATAGGCTTCATTGCGAATTTTTTGCATTCTTAGTCAAATTTTTTGCATCTGTCACCGGTGACCACCGTGGCAGTCAAAGTCTTAATCATACTCTGCAGTATTTCATCGCATCGCCGTTCTAACATAGCAAAATACGCTTGGCAGTCAAAGTGTTAACATTTGGACACATCAATGAATTTTCTGACGACGTCGCCGGCGAATAATTGCTCGCATAATACGATGTTCTCATTCGACTTGCACGTGCGCAGGATACATGCGAAATTGAACGCAGTCAGGTCGGGAGCAGACGTGTCGAGCTGCCGTAAGTTCCACCGGAAGACGCGCTATGACGATGTCCACGAGACGAAAGCGTCTCGACCTACAGGTGGTTGAGAAACGAGATCGGGATTTGTCACGGATGTGATTCGGGCATACAGACATGGCAGCTTTCGCAGGAAACGTCGTTACCGGGCTCGAGCTTTAAGACGCGATTGCTATTAATGTCGATGGTCGATCGAAGCCGAGAAATAAAAAGTGGGGGGTCAAGGTCTGAAGTGGTTCGCTTTGCGGGAAAGTGGAAGGCGTCTGTTGTGTCAATTTTTCCCCGGCGCGGAGCTGTCAAACTAATCAGGGGTGAGAGTGGAAATGTGAGAAATAAGGTGGTTTGCCGCGATTATTGGGATTTATGGCTGTAGTAAACTAAGAATGATGCTGTTGTGTCAATCCGATTATTCTGGCGTTATTGAAGATTGGGCAGAACAAATGAGACGCGACAGTGTAAATGCGTTTGCTGCTGCAGCGAGTCACTCAGTGTCAATGAAGATGTTACAAGCAAAATACATAAGGAACCATCAACTGTCGTCGCATCTTGACTAACCTTTCGACATATTTCTCAATGGACGCGAAACGATTCACTAGATTTCTGTTTTCAACCAGAAAAAGGAATTCCATCTTATTATTTACTATTATATAATATTCACTATTATATATAGATTATATTAATAATCGACGTGGTGTCGATCGCCTATTTGGTTGAAGTTTTATTTTGTCACGAGCACTATGAATTTTCACACGTCTCCTCCGGAAGATACTAACCCTGGGATTTACTTTGTATTTATTTTGACAGACGAAAAAGTAAATTTGACGATGAACACGTTCCTAGATTTATGTTTAATGTTTACGTATACTTTGTCGACCGACAATAGACAATACACCACGTATACATGAATTTTGTCTGCTGACAGCAAAGGAACATACATGTTTTCTCTAATTGCCCATATATATACGAGGAGAGATGTGTATTCTTATATTTTCATAAATATTCAATGCTGAATTTTGGGTAATCCACTTAGGTTTTCAATTCCATTAAGATCCACACATATGCATATGCACATGCAATACATCGCGATAATAAGAGAAAAAATATCTATTCTTCGATTGGAGCAAATATTGAATATTCAATAGAGCTTAACGACGCTAACAACGTAACTTGTCTAGCCAATATCGAACGACTCCCAGCCACTGGGTAATGTTCGCGCACGACAGGCATGAGCGAAACACAATTACCGGTATTTATTACACGCGTCACTTACACGTAAGGACGCAGGCAGGTCGCCAATTAGGCGTACTTATCGGGACACGCATGAATGAAAGGCGAGTTCTCGCATGTCGCGGCGTCGTAATCCGCGCTTAATGAGGGATTAGCTCAGTTTCGAATCCCCGCTAATCCTTCCGGTTCACCCATCTCAACTTCCATCTTGACGTTGATTTCGTTCGGTTGCCCAGTTTGCGCCGGCACTTCCCGTCGTCTCGTCGACTTGACGATAGCGGGTGCGATGTTCAACGCTAATTTGACCAATAACGCCAGTGCAGATCAGCCGACCTAATGGCGCGATCTTTTAATTTAACTAATTTCCCGTGGTTATGCAGAGAGTTAGCGTGCTTACGGCGACGGACTGATCACGTTCATCGCCCTTTTTGATGGCTTGGCAGTTTCGAATTACTCTCGATTGCCGAGTGAGAGGATTCCTTGGTTTTGCGGACTGACGTTTTACTAATGGCAGTTAACTTTGCCGGGACTCGAAGATGTTAATTATATGAGCCGTTTATTTTGAAAGTGGCCTAACTCCGTTTTTCAATATTTACCGGTTACATGTACAAATTCATGTTATTTATCAGTAAATGTTATTTATTTCGATGTGAAGATAAATGGAGTTAGGTCACTTTCAAAATAAACGGCTCATATATTTATGCACGTTGAGATACATTAGTATAGTGATTTGCGTAATGACGTTTTGGTAATATGGGAGTTAATTTTACGGAGTTTGAAGATGATGCTATATGGATATCGAGATACATTGATGTATTGATTTGCGCACTGAGGGCTTGGTAACATGGGACTTAACTTTACGGAGTTTGAAGATGATGCTATATATATGCATATATATATTGAGCTACATTGACGTATTGATTTGCGCAGTGACGTTTTAGTAACAGCAATTAACTTTATCGGGGTTTTAAGATAATAATAATCTATTAATAAACATTCAGATACATTGATATAGGTTTGTAAAATAATATTGCTTTTATCAGAATTAGGGAATGACATTGATGTGTCAAAAGATACATAAATATGGGGTAAAAATAACACGGATACTTGTGAAAAATACACTCGTATACAGTTTTTGACAGTGGTAAAATTAACTGCAGTAATACCAACATATCGGTAAACTCAAATTTAAGGAGACGAATTTAGCCTGGAAACCAAGAATAATAGGAACAATGTTACGTATATTTTCCGAATGAAGACGTGATTCAGCCGACGGTTAAATTTCATACTTCGAGAAATTACATTTCGTAGATTTCCTTTTTATAGCACAGATGTAGCTTGAAAATATTTTTACCCAACACACGGGAACTAATATTTAAAATGGCGTCATGGAAGGAAATAGTAAAATCTTTGTTTATCACAATATGGACGAAGTCATCCATATATTACGCAACTTCGGTGCAGTTTTCATTTATTTTTGAAGTAGCTGCCAAAATACACATTTCCGTCTTGCCCGCATCGGCAACGGTAGAAAAGAATTATTTGTCATTTTTCCTGATTTATTTCAAACGAACTTTCAGCCGGATCCTTATGTTTTAAGGATCTCTCTGTATGTTTAGACGCCCATGACTGCGGTCGTACCGTCATATCTATAATAAGTGTCTTTATTTTCAACTGCAAAAACACGTATTTGTCGAGGGCAGGCACTGTTATCCTTCGGGTTCGATCGATTCCCGTCCGCTTTTGTTTACCGCCGACAAAGAAAACAGTTTCCGTGCATACGATAGCAACGTCCGTCGGTTTGCTTCTTACCGATGCCATCGACCTGCAGAAAAGCAGGCTGCTCATAACAAGACGCTTTCATAACTGTCGATGCAATTAGAGAGGGCAAAAAAGCAGACAAAACTCATGTTTTCTTTGAATGCGACGAGGCACGTGTATGCCTGCAGGTCAGCCGTGTTTCGCGTCATTGCATCATGTCCTATTAGTTACCGTCTATAAAACATTCAAATCTAACAATGCAAATGGTACAATAATTAAAGCAAATGTTGGCTTAGAGGTTAGCAACGGTTGTCACCAAATTAACGAATGGCTAGTTGAAAAATATTATATTTGCTTTAATGCACGTGAATGCTATGTCGACCGTTTAATTAAATGTAGGGAAAAGTATTTTTAATGTCCCGCGTGTACCGGTCACTGGTAATCAAAATTAATTCAAAGTAACTAAAAGGTTATAAATTGAGAACCAAATTTGATGCTACCTCTTGCAAAGGAACGGTTATTTTGACGAATGCTATTCGACGTTATTAATTACATATTAGTTGAAATTATTCATATGCTCAGGGGTATTTCTTTAATAAATATTGGGTCGCTATTGCAATGCTATATTATATCAGGAAAAATCCGTGTTACATATGAAAACGACAGAATAATATTGGTGTTGAGATTTTTTAAGTTTTGACTTTTTTTTTAGGCCGAGTTTAGTGTTATACATTGATTTACTTGCATATGATTGCACAGCACATCCATCGATTCAATCAGACGTCACGTACATTTAACTCTAAAGTAAAATGTTAAAAGGTGACAAGTCGCCGGGCGGAATATTGAGCGCACTCATTAAATCACGGGATATTGAACCATGGTACATTGCTGACGATTGAACTATAGAATATTGGATTACAAGACACTGGATCTTAAATGACTGAGCACCGGAACACTAGACCCTACGGTAGTGGATTACAGGACACTGAATCATAGTACATTGGATCCTAGAACATTGGTTTGTAGAACGGTGGATCACAGGAGATCAGTCATTAGAACGTTGAACCATAGGATTCGGGATTATAGGCGATAGAGTCGCAGCGTGATGAATGTGCATACGTTGAACCGTCAAATATTAGATTGGTAAATTATGAGAGTTCACTACTTAATGATACGGCCCTGTCAAAATTATATCGTGCTTAATCTCATTTTCATTGGAACAATCTCACCAATATGTTATGAGGATTCTCAGATAAAAAATGTAAAGAAATACGTTATATTATTGTCTTACCACTGTGTATATATACATACGATTATACTCGACTTATCAAGTTATTCGCAATGAAATCGCGGCTGGGGTAAATCGTAACACAGAGCCTCGAAATATGACGAAAAAATGTCCGAGAGAAATCGATCGTGTTTGAGCATCGAAGAGTAGCTCGCCCGATGTAATTTTTTCTCGGTAACCGCGTCCATTGGGAGTTATTGCATAATTTGTAAAAGCCCCGCGTTGCGAGAGAAATTTCATCAAAGCAGTCAGGTGACAACGTTCCGTCCCGAGGGAGCTGCCAGAATTGCTAGTGTAATTACGAAAATTAAAAATACCCGTCTAGCGGCCCTCACTCAACCGCTTTCGCGAAATATCTGAATATTTGCATTATAAAAACAATATTTGTGAAAATCTTTCTCGCGCGCAGCTGATATCGGGACGCCAACCCTTTTGGGTCGGCCGCATTTTAACTGATTAAGTGCAAATAAAATCCACAAAATCGCCGATTTAACCGCGTGCGTCGACTAGTCAGCGTGGCATCGTACTTCAACTGCAATGTAACCCGTGCGCGGCGTTATTTCACACGTCGGGACGTATTCTCAAATTTACCCAACACGGTAAAATCTAATTAATATACGAGTGAGGTATTCGCGGATATTTTTTCAAATTAATCTCTGCTGTTACTTGAAGTTAGACGAAGAGACAATGATTATGCGGACCAATTACTACTGTTTCTATTAGTGTTGAAAACAATATATGTCTGCTATAGTCGTTATATAGTGTGTGAAAACAAAAAATAAGATGTGCCGAGTAAAGTGCAACTCTGGGCTGGCATTGATTTTGTAGTTTACTTCTAATTAAATAGTATCTAATTAAATAGTTAAATAAATTAAAAAGTAGTAAAACAAAAATGTTCCGTTTAACACTTTGACTGCCACGATGGTCACCGGTGACCGGCGCAAAAGATTTTACTAAAAATGCAATAAGTTTGCAAAGAATCCTATTTGTAATCTTGTAAAAGCAATTAATATTGGAACGGTACTTCAATACTTTGGATTCTAACAACTCTGCGTTACCTGCATTTTGCACGATTTAATCATACTCTGCAATATTTCATCGCATCGCGGTTCTAACATAGCAAAATACGCTTGGCAGTCAACGTGTTAAGCAAAAATACACATGCTGTAGCCATCATTCGTTTAATAATTTAAATTTCACAAAAACAAGTAGTAATAAAACATGTTTAATTTAAGCAAAATTACACACGACTGCTCTAACCGTCTTTAATTTTGTAGCATAATCCCAAAAAAAAGAAGTAATCATTAAAAAGTACCAGCTTAAACCAAAAAACGCGTAACTGCCGTTACCGTCATTGGTTTCGTAGCTTCGTTCTCAAAGAAAAATGTATTAACGCAAGTATGTTTAGTTTAAATACAAATACTTTCAAGACTTTAGCTTAAGAAAATTCGCTGGTCATGTCCGTCGTTTGGGAATATGCCAAAATATCGAAGCGTACCGTATGTCAATGGTTTCGGGCACGGCAACTTTTTTCGCCTTATCTTGCTTTCCGTTTTCTCTGAGTCGCGGAAATTTTCGGGCCGCTCACCGTTATTATTATCGCGTTCTCGTTACCGTAATCTCGTAAATCGTGACCGTCGGTGCACCGAGAGTGCCGTGGCCTCCTCGAGGATCGGCAAAATTAAATTTTCGCCCGACCGCTTTGGTTCCTATCGGCCTTTATGTTTCACTCCATCGCCGTCTCCCACTACGTTTTCACAGTGCGGCTCTTTGTCCTTTTCGATCACGCTTCGCAAAGCGGTCCCTCGATATCGGCATTGTTCAAACGCATTTTTTCACATCTTTTATAAATAAAACCATTTTTCTTCTTCAGCTCAAATTTATTCATTCATTTCTCTCCCGGGAATGGAACGTGACACGTGTCGAAACGTGTCACGTGTGTTTTGCACGTTTGACAGAATTGTTACAATGTACATGAATTTTTATTGCTATATCGTCATGGAGTATATATTTTGTTATGGTATTCGAACATATTTGATTTGTTTCGATGTTCTAGAAGATGATTATTTGATATGATTAAAAGTGGTAACAAAACGGTTGTTCGAAGATTTGTAGTAAGAATGTGATACAAAAGAAACGTAGAATATAGAAGTTTCGTATTAACACGTTGACTGCTAAGTGTATTTTACTATATTAGAACGGCGGTGCTATGAAATACTACAGCGTTCGACTGAATCATGCAAAATGTATATGTATAATGTGCAGGTAGTGGAGACC
Organism: Cryptocheilus praepositus; assembly: GCA_033815515.1. Lineage (NCBI taxonomy): Eukaryota > Metazoa > Arthropoda > Insecta > Hymenoptera > Pompilidae > Cryptocheilus > Cryptocheilus praepositus. Next base: position 1,112,107 of record JAWWQZ010000119.1, on the reverse strand, counting down.
AAAGTATTGCATCACTATTCTAATAACAACTGTATTTATAAAATAATAATTGCTACCGATTCCGAATATTTTGGATCTTCAGTAAAATCTCTTGCGAATGAAGCGTATTTAAAAATGTCTGGTTTCAATATTAACAATCAATTATATGATTCATTGTGTGCAATTGTTTGTCGTGATGAACCGGTCAATTAAAAGATTTTGCCGTAACGATACAGAAACGGCATTAATTTGACAGTAGCTTTTATTATCGTATTTATCTGCTTTGGCTTATCAGTGTCTAGCCACGGGATCATAAGATATTGACGAGTTAAATGCAAGGTCACGCATTTGAATATTATTACACAAGTCGCTAATCCTGATTCATCCTGGTCCACGAGAGAATGTTCGCATGGCATATTCATAGCACATTACAGCCCGGTGTAATAACCATCAGACATTAAAACTTAAATTCTGACACCCCCAAATTACATTAAATACAAACTTGATTAATGAACGAATAGATTACCGCGCGCGTGCGATTAATAGGCGTCAAATTATAGCATTATACATCGCGATCAGTTATTCGAGCCCTTCCATAAGATATTTCATCAAAAAAATCGCGTTCGTTAGGTTGAAGTGGCAACGCTTGCAGGTGATCGATTAATAAGTCGCATTATATTCCGGAAAGTCAGAAGAAGAGGTTTCGTCTCGTAAACTGTTGTGGATGTGAGCGTTGCGGAACGGTAAATCTCCGATTCTAAACTGCGACGCTCTCGACGAAGCCAATAAGAGAGGATAAAAATGCATCGCGACGGGAAGAATCTCATTCCATATCGGATGCGGTCGCAGATTTTTTGCCCGCCGCTCCTCCTCTTCGTTTTCGTTCCTTGAAAATTGTCGACGTCGCGCTATCAGGGAAATTCGTGAAATTCTGCAATTACAGCGTGACCGTCGCGCACTTTGCATCGTCGTAAGTCAAAGTGAATTACGGGAACAACCTCGGACCAGCGCATTGCCCGCTCGCATCTTTCACGGGTCGCGATGTGCAGGATTGCACGTGTGTGCAGGTATAGGCAAGTTACGCGATAGTCGACTCCAAATCCACCATTTTTCGGCAACGTCTCTTAGCGAGTGGTCGCCTCCTCTTATTTCACAAAACCCGTAATTTTCTCGCTGACGCTTTTCGCCTGTCAGGGGATTAAATCTCTGTCGTCGGTTTATTAAAAGCTTCGTAATCGTTGCTTTGCATTTTTCATGAGACACCGTGTGTAGTACTTTACGTGTATGCAGGTATGGGCAAGTTACGCGACAGTGGACTCTAAATCCGCCGTTTTTCGGCCAGGTCTCTTAGCGAGTGGGCGTGTCGGATTCCTTAAAAAATTTCGCAAATTCATCTATGACACTCTTCGCATGCAAATGAATATCGATTAAATGCTTAACGTTTATTAAAGCTTTGTAATCGTTGCTTTGCATTTTTCAAAAGCACATCTGTATAGATACACGTATAGATTTTTCGCCACCGTCCCATGGCAAGTGATCTGTCGCGAATTCTCATAATTCCATCTGTGACATTTTTCGCGTGAAATTGTATACGGTTTGGTCTTTATCGTCTGTGTATTGAAAGGTTGTAAGACTTTGCATGTTTCATAATTTATGTGAGGGTGGAGGGCAAACTTGCCTTTTTTCGGCAATGCCACATGACAAGCAGTCTTTCATAAAGTTCGTACTTTCATTTGTGACGCTTCTCGCATGCAAGAATATATGAATTAAATGCTTAACGTCTGTTTATTAAAACTTTGTAATCGTTGCTTTGCATTTTTCAAAGGCACATGCGTATAGATGCACGTACCGATTTTTCGCCACCGCCCCATGGCAAGTGATCTTTCGTGAATTCTGATAATTCCATCTGTGACATTTTTCGCGTGAAATTGTGTACGGATTTGGTCTTTGTCGTCTGTGATATTTTTCGGCAATGCCACATAACCAACGGTCGTTCACAAAGTATGTACTTTCATTTGTGACACTTCTCGCATTCAAGAGTATATGAATTAAGTGCTTAACGTCTGTTTATTAAAACTTTGTAATTGTTGCTTTACATTTTTCGTAACACACCGCGTGCAAGATTGCACGCGTGCGTAGGTGCAAGTAATTTATGCGAGAGTGGATTGCGAACTCGCCGTTTTTCGACAACGCCACATAACTAGTCTTCGTCCACAAAAGTAATTTCTGTTCAACGATACTCTCATGCAACTTGTACTGCCCTTTACTCTGTATTCCTTTTTTTAGAGCCGCATAATTATACGGACACACACAGTCGATGTCGCTAATTAATCTTTGCCGCGCAGGGAGGAGAAAAATTGATAAGATAGTAACATTTGTCAGTTCATTTATCATTTTGATAAATTCAAATACGAACATTAATATCAGCTCAAGGAAAATTTTCACACTTTTATTCTGTATATTTGAACTGGAAAAGTGTATTTTCTGCTTGAAAAGTGCGAAAACACTGCGTACATCGTTCGGCAAACAACCGTCATATTAGTCACGCGTCCGTAATTATCGCCTGATTAGTAATTCATGCCCGCGTCGCCGCCGTCTCTTTGACGAGTATTGCATATGACAATTTTCGTGCAAACGAACTAATCGATCGGCCAGTGCCGAGTGACAGGAAACATTTGCGTGGATACAAATGTGGCTTAGCTTCGCAAAAAAGTTAATTGACTGACGATACCGTGACGATACGTTTTTGCCAGCAATTTTCTGAACGCCCGACGACCTGCGACGCTAAAAAAAACGCACGCAATGTGTTTGCGGCAAAACGTGATCATTTTAGGCGACCACCTCATCCGACGTACGGGCATAAAATTTAATAAGCGTGCCTCTCTACATCAGACATTTACCGTGCATGCGTTATTACTCGACTCAAGTTTAGTAGCTATTGTTAAAACATTCGCACACGAAATATTCGGACTCTGTTATTTTCGCTATTTTAATATATAATAGAATATAATAAAATTACCCGATATAAAATAATATATAATAAAATTACCCGAGACGTGTTCGTTGTTCTGTAGACTTGTCATTTGAAAAATTAATAGGAGCGAATAAAGAACATATTAGTCGCATCCAATATTGATGCCTTTCACATCTGACTCTGAGTTCGAATTGGCTGCTTCTATTCTGTTCTCGTCTTGCCATCAGCGTTTTTCTGGCACGGAAACGTCCCCTTATCGGCTTTTCGCAATGGAGATGAAGTAAACAGGCGTAAAAGGCGAAAAGACAGGGCGAAAGAAGAGGAGGAAGCGGAAAAAGTAAGAGAGACGGAAAAGACTTTTATCCCGTACTTCATTACGACTTAATTCAGCCCCGTAAGAAGCTTCTTCCATCTAAAAGGAACGCGTTACCTTGTTTTGCCGAGGCACCAGGTGAAGAAGTACCGCATGGAAGAAAAAGCGACTGGTCATCGACACTGTAAAGGTGGATTTTGTTTTGACGCTTTGTCTTCGGGCGAATACCGTCAAAAAATAAATCGTACAATCATTGGAAAACTTTCCATGCGGACAAAGTTATAGAAGTGTTATAATAGTGTTATGCGTCAATGACACCAATAAAAATGGATTATTGCCTTCGGAAAAAAACGGTATTTAATAAATAAATCGTGAAATCATTGGAAAATACTGTTTGCATAACAAGCGTAACATATGCACAACACGTTATAACGTAATTTGTCGTACATTTTCATACTATCACTATGACAGATCCGTGACAACAGCGTTTCGGAGCAACGGCAATGCCGAAAGTAGATATCGTCTTCCAGAAAAATCGCGAGCATAGATGAAAAGCCGACCACACCACCACCGATTTACCTGCAGCAGCACATATTTTTAACCGATCCCCATGCCTGTTATCTCACCGCCACGCACAACATATTACAACATAATTATACGCACATTCCCCCGCAATAACGTTCTCACGCTCCCGAAATTACAGAAACACGATTGCTTCATTACCACCAAACACCAGGTCAATTACGCAACGACCTCCACGCAACAAATTCCGCGCAACGTCATGCGCAAAATTCTCCATAATCCATGAAGCTCGACTTTCGTTGGCCTCTCGGCAAGAAAATCCCGGCCACTTTCGTCTTCGTTCTCGAACCATTAGACGCACATGGCCGGCGTGTGTACATACACCAATTTAAATAAAGGGCAGCAAAGAACGACGAAGAAACGAGCGGAGCAACTCGGAGAGACCAAATTGATTGCTCGATCGGCGTAATCCCTGTCTTGTATGTAGCCGGATATTAATAATTTCGATAAGAAGGATCGCACGCCGGAGAGCTTTACCCAAGAAATAATATTGGTGCGCCGCCCTAATTGGGTGGGGGATGAGGCCAGCGCAGGGAGAAGAAAGAGGCGAAACAGGTGGACTGGAGAGAGGCGCAATTATTTATCCCACTAATATAATGATATTATAACGTTTCCCGCGCTACAACGGTCAGTCCGTATTCCAGCCATGTTAATGCTTAATATACAGACCGCTTCGTAATATGTCCTTTATTTTAGATTTTTATACGGCAGGAAACGACGGCATGCCAGTCTGTTTGTTGCGGATCATTGTATGGACTGATCGGTTCTTATTTTCTGCGTGCTTTAGATCACGGGCGCATGTGTTTTTGGCAATGTCCGCGGAAATTTTGCACATTGTTCAGTGCAACGGGGATCTTCGTGAGACGGTTTTTGTTGTGGTCGAATGCGCAGACGAGCGGACGATTGAAAGTCTAATTGTGTGGCGACCATTTTTCGGTCGTTTTTTATCAATTTTATATTTGTATTTGGTTATGTCAGGAGAAGTTTTACGAATTTTACAGTGCGTTTTGCATTTTTTTTGTAGTTGTTTCGCACCCGATATTGGTACGCAAGAAGATTAGTCGATCGGAAAAATTTTATTTTTGTAATACATTTTAGAGGTCGCTTTTCGTGTGTTTTTCACACATTTTTGGCTATATCTCCGAAACTATTGCGAATTTTGGGGTGCGGTTTGCATTTTTTCGAGCTTCTTTCGTCCCTCTTTAACTTCACATAGGTAAGCAAGTCGAACGATTCACTTTCAGGTGGTGGTAGTTGAAAAACCTATGTTTTTCTCGATTCTTCGATCTATTGTTTAACATATCTCGGAAACTATTTCGAATTTTTCAGCGCGGTTGCGATTTTTCCAAGTCTCTTTGCACCCCCTTTCATCATGCACAATTACAAGTCGATCGGTAGAGTTTTAATTTTTGACCCCGTTTTCAGGCCCGTTTTTCACGATTTTTCCACACATTTTTAGCGATATCTCCGGAACTATTGCGAATTTCGGGGTGCGCCTTGCATTTTTCTGAGTCATTTTGGACCCCCTTTGATATGTTAAAAGGGCAATAAAATCGGTGACCCATCATTTTTTCGCAAAAATGGCAAGGGGTATACCTTAAGATTTTCGCGATTTTTTCAAGGCCCTGTCCCGTCTAAACTAGTGAACGAAACCTATAAGTAATATAGGTTTTCTTAAAGCTCTTTGGACACACTTTCACGTAGGACTAATCGCGATCGTAAATTTTGAAAAAAATTTTTTTTTGCTTTTTTAAAATCGTCATATCTCGGAAACTATGAAGAGTTCAGCGCGCGGAAAGTGTTTTACCTTCAGGGCAAATTACCCTCTATCAAACGGTATCGGTCAGAAACAAAAAAAAAAATTTGACATTTTTCGCCTATTTTCGCGATTTTCTGCTTATTTTTCTTATTTTTCTCCATATTTTTGTTTATAACTATAATAATTTGAAGTTTTTCACCTATTTTTAGCCATAAGTCGAAAATGTTAAGTGCCTTTTCCCATGACTTTCGCTTAGTCCAACTGTCGCAGGATGCTATCACGGAGCATTTACTCATTCAACACGGTGATCGTAGTATGTACATTGCTTGTAGTATAAATTCCAACTTGCCAGCCTTCGAGATTTGGAGTTCCACTCAACGTATAATACACTTTCGATCTCGGTCTAAATCGGTATATCAGTTGGCGAGACACAAACTCGCCTAGGCGATATGATCAGTCCCTATACCTTGGCCGTGTTCGCACACCTTCGCCCTGCGCGCCAATCAGTCTCATTCTTATCGCGATGAAACTCAACGACGTGAACCATTTGTGAAAAAACTTCTGCGCCGTGGTTTTGTGCCGAGGGCCGATAAGGCAACGGTTGTTCTAAAAGTTTCCGCGTTTTCGGCTTCCAACGGTAATGTACTAATGCGCGCGTTGACAAATGAATATCCGGCCGTTAATTAAAACCAGCAGGCTGCGCGGGTCTTTTCACGTACGCGTTCAACACCGCAAAAGACCAGGAACAGATCGCGAAAGTACGCGTTTCAAAATGACCGCAACTCTCTTGGCTTCTCGGCAAACGCCCGATAATTCGGCCATTTTCGTGTACGCTGCAACATTTTCGAGATATCGCACACACTTTTGCGCAACAGGTCAGGAAGTTTTTGTTCCGTAACGCCGCAGTTTGTTACGAGTATGCAAAAGAACGAGGTTCTCTTATAATCTACTCATAGAAGCTTGAAACTTCGTTTAACGCCATTCAGCGATCGGCATGAAGTTTCATTAATGGAACATGCTTCGTTACGCCGGAAGTATGGGTTACGTTAACGCCAATTACCAATTCTTAGATAATATATTTAATTAAAAACAACCGCTCGTGCAGTGTATTAGATAAACCTGACGCCCTTTTGTTGACCGTTTGGATGTTTATGAAAGTAGATGCATGCTCGGCATGTTTTAAATCCACCGGTATTTTCTCTTTAGATCATTCTCTACTTTTGATGAAGTTATAAAAGGAAGTACAAAGTAATTGTAAAAACGCCGTCACCATTTATAGGGTATATTAGAATTTAATAAAAATAACTATTAAATGATTAAAATAACAGTTAAATGATTGTAAAAGTACCGTTCTTATTTATAGGGCATTTGCAAATTCTGCAAAAATAACTATTGTGTCATTAAAACTAGTAAATTAATTTTCATAATTAGTAAGTTATTAAAATCACAATTATGTTAGTAGTCGGAAAAATTCCATAACTATGATCGATTTGGAAACACACCGAAATACGCAATAAAAACACACTTTAGCATCCGAAGGGGAAACACTTTTGCTTTTGGAACACGTGGCGTAACGAATTTTTTTTTACCAGTCAGCTATAATGACTTCTTTAACACGTTAACTGCCGAGTGTATTTTACTATATTCAAACCGCAACGCGATGGAGTACTACAGAATATGATTGAACTGTGCAAAATAATAATAATGCGAAGGTATCGGAGACAAAGTATTGAATCACTATTTAATATTAATTGCATTTACAAAATTGTAAATGCTAGCGATTGGGTATTTGTTGAATTTCCGGTGAGACGTTTTACGCCGGTCACCGATGACCACCACGGCAGTCAACGTGTTAAAAAGTGTTATAATATTAAATTGATATCGAATTAAGTTCCAGTTCTACGGAATACACAATGAACTGTGTCGCTAAAACCAGTGCTTCTAAACGCTTTCAATAAAGTAGATGAATTTTATATTCGAAAAGCGCATAACGCCCCCCACGCCTGCGGCGCCTCATTTTATCAAGGGAGCGCCGTTATCGGGCAACATTACAACATCCTCCGCGCGGTCTTAATTAATTTTGCCCCGAAAGTCGAAAAGCGCGTGAGAAACGTTTGTTTCGCCGATTCCCGCTCGTACGCGCACGCCACGCGCGTCTCTCAAGCATATTCGCTCTTTTTAATTGAGCTTAACGATCCTCGCCGTGCAATGCACGAACACCTATTTCTACTTCGTCTCTTCCTGTCGCCTTTCTTGCCCCTTTTTCAGCGGTCTGCTGTCGCCGGACTGTCTGTGTCGCGCTTCCTCCAATTGTACGATAAAGTGATATTAATGTTTCCGCGCGGCAGACGCCGCTGTTGCAAATACGTGCCCGGAAGGCTAACGGTCGAATGCTTTAATTTGCGGCTGATAAGCGGGATCATTAGTGATTGCGCGATCGGAGTATTTTTGGTAATTAGTTGCAGATGCGCCGGCGTCAGTGCCCACGGCGTTTCTTCTCCTCGAATTTCAGTGCGAGCGTGCGCAGATGTCGAATTTTCATGGATTGTTTGTTAATAATGGACGCAAAGGACTTATTTTCAAATAATCGACCCTTAAGTCTCATTTATGACTGAATATACATCAATGTTCACTGATTTCTCAATTGTAGAATATTTGCAATTTAGCAACCGGCGCGTTGACGTCACTGTTATTTCTTGCCTTGTTCATAATTCTTACGTTCGTGTCATTCGCTGTGTGTATCAACGTACCATTTTTACGCATTTCCATCTAAATGCATCTACGATCTAAACTATATATAATGTTAGCAGTATATATATATATATATATATATATTGCATAATTAAATAAGCTTGTGTGCTGTTAGTATATATAACAGTATGGCCTATTGTTGTATTATTGTATTATTGTATTATATATGTATATAATACAACAATAGGCCATACCGTTTTATAATAGAAAAAAAAAATTAATTTTGATCCTGCGTTACTCGAATTTCCACATGTCCACGCAATCTGACGACACGTTACCTATTGATTAAACTGTGTCTAACAGCACGCAAGCTTATTTAATTTTGCAATTTTATGAGCAGCAGTTTCTTGTTACGTACAATAAACTAAGCTAATACACCGTTTCATGGTGAGTGGAATGAAATGAAAGTTAAATTTCCACCCTGCCTTTCGGCAATTTCTATGCCCTTCTCTAAACAATTTGTCAGACTGCCACTAGGAGCAGGGCAGCTTATTCAAATGAGACAATTACACAGTGCCCAACTGCACGCCCTTTGCTTATCAAGCGAAGTCCGACGGCACGTAACGTTTCACAGCAGCACGGCATCGCAAAGCACACCTCCTTCTCGCCGATCTGAAGGCTAGAGCACTTGAGGCAATAGGCTCGGCGTCCTTTGTCGGGCAGGAGTCGGCGAATCGCGAAGGGATTCTTCGCGCGGAAGTGACACGCTTTCAGGGGCACTGGAACGCACCAGCGGTCGAAAACGAATGGCGAAAGTTCGGAGCTCGGGGCTGCGAGGACGGACGGAAAAAGGGCAGGGCCGAAAAAAGTCCGCGCAAATTTACGGGGCCCGGCTCCATTGAAATCCGAGCTTGAAAGCCGCGGAATCCCTGAAATAACGTCGCCGTGTCGTCGGAAGTTTCGCGCCGATACGATTTCCGGCGCCGGAGACGCGGCAAGATGGCTGAGGACAGATGTTCATTCGTTTAGATAGCTGATTACGGGCGGCAAAGACATTTTTTCGGCGTAGACGATGCGACACGCTCGCGTTGGGATTTGGAGGTGTGTGAAATACTCTTCTATGTTTATTGTCACTTATACTTTAATCTTTTAAGAGAGTAGGTCTTTTTTCTTTGATCGTGGGCCTTCGACTGACTGATATGAAAAACATGTTTGTTCAAACTTTGTTATATGCGCGATATCCAAAACAGAGTCGGTCGTTAGTGAGTGGCATCTTCAGTCAATAGTGGTCGGTAAAGCGTTAAGAAATGTAAAGCATCTTTTGGTTGAAGATGCTGACGCTAGAACTTTATTACTGTAACTCAACATGCTTTGAGACCTCTGGTGTCCACCTTGCAGCAGCCTCCAAAAATGGACATGTGTTACAAAGTTTGTCTCTTTGAAAAATATGTACAGTGTAAAAATTCAAATTTACGGATAGTAATTATGTCAGTCCCTCTTCCAATAACGGGCTCCATTTTTCTTAATCATTGAAGTAAGTTAGAATAATCGCGAGTTGAGACAGTTTGCCAAAACGCATACGTTTAAAAAGTGTACCGCGAAAAATATTAACCGCGTGAAAACGATTAATTAATATCTTGTGACTTGAGCCGTGAGTAAAAATGAATGTGTGCAGAAAATAAATCTCGTTAAATTGAATTTTAAGATAACCATAAAAATAAAACTGAAGTTTTGCACACAGGATTTTGAATAGTAACGAAGCTGTATATGAGTACGATACGTTGTGACACATTTGCACGGATTTGTAATAGCAAAAAAATGTTGTTTTCAAAGAATTTAAGGAAAGTCGTCCCAGCAGAGTTTAAAGAAACTAAACGGGAACATATGGGGCAGTGTGCTTGAAGAGGTAAAATGTAAGGCGGACGTCGCTTTAATTTCGGCGTTATTCCGTTGGCAGCGCGATCGCTTTTTACCGTAGGACTGGGAAAGCTGCGGTTATTTCGCTCGGTCCCTTTCGTTGCAATTATACGCAAAAGAAGAAATTGTGTCCCGTATATCAAACCGCTCCTTCTTGCCGCGATTTTTCTTGCCTGTTGCTTTTTCTGCCTACCCATTCTTTTCTTGCCCGCTGCCCTTTCTCGGCGTGTCAACCCAGCCGTAATGACTTTGAAAATCTGATGAGAAACCGCGATCGGGTAGAATTACTCGAAAGCAAACATTCGCGGACTTCTTTCCTCGGGCTTTCCATAAACTCGCTTGGAAATTAATTATCTTGATGGCTCGTTGTCTGCGCAAGGACGAGCCGTGTCTGCTCGTAGCCTCATCTTTATTCATTTCTTTCATATCTCTCGCATTTCGAAGCTTACCGCTATCACAACGTCGGTATCATCGCTATTAGTGCATTTCTTCCTTCAAACATTTATATTCTTTCATTTAATTATAATGGTAATACCGGTTCGCCTGTACCACAGTGCCGTTATTGAGTGCGTCTACATCACGAGTACACAAATACGTTATATCTTCGCAAACTACATTTTTCGTTCGCTCCTCGCTATTTTTTTCGTCTCCTTTCACTTTATTCGCTTTTTCATCTTTTTTCCCCCTTTCATCTCATCTCTCACATTTGCCTTTTTCAGCTGCCAGAGATATTCAGGAATCGCGTCTTCTACCGAGAATGGTGGGATGACGAGCTCTTTATTTTCTCGTCCATTTTTTAGGTCCGTATCAGTATTGAACGCGTCGAACGCTATGGAACGAATGGATATATGGATGTATATATGGCTCTTTATCGTTTCGAACGATAATAACGCGCGAGTTATAAAAACTGACGCAATCGTATGGAAATCGACCGAACGCAAAAAAGCACGAGCGAATAAAACGTTTTAAAAAAAATGCGTAATGCACAATTCGGAAAATACCTACTAATCAACTCTGCCTACATCTTTTCAATTATTGTCATATCAGATTTCTTCATTAAAAATTAATATTTTTCTAAGTAGGGAGGCAGTGTCCGCGGGCAAGTAACGAAAGTATAAATAAATGATAAATAAAAAATACGTAGGTACGTGGCAGATTATTTATAAGCTTCAAACGCGTGGGCGGAACTTGGCCAAACTGGCAAAATTTTCTGAGATCACATTGATGCAATTTGAATCATCCGCAGTGATCTCACCTTGTTCTTCTCTGCGAGTTACGTCTCAATTCATTCCTGTCCCCGTTTTACACCGCTTACTCATTGCTTTTCTCCTTCACCCACCTAAATTCCGTTCATCTATATTCAATAACGCGTCCGTATTAAATTCGGCCGAAGCTCATACGGTGGCAAACGTAACTTTGATAACTTGTGTTTAGGAGAGCAACGTCGATATTGAAATACATCCTTTGATATATGTGGGGTCTAGTATGTTACCGATATTATTATTATACCCCCGTATATGTATATTTTATACGTGCCTGCACTTTTTTAATTTAGAACTTTTAGACATCGGGCAGACATATGTATATGTGTGCGCGCGTCCGATCACATGCCTAATATGCATACATTTAATAAAATACGTACACCTATCAAACACAACACAGCATAAAATGTACATGTACTGTGCTATAATAATTTGAGTATCACAGCATACGTATATCTCAATAGATATATTTGAGCCGTTTATTTTGAAAGTGGCCTAACTCTGTTTTTCAATATTTTCCGGTTACCATGGTTACATGTACAAATTCATGTTATTTATTTCGATTTGAAGATAAATGGAGTTAGGCCACTTTCAAAATAAACGGCTCATTTCATTATTCAAAACACATTAATCCCGTATCCACATACAAATTCTGCGATCACTAGGCGTGTCACCGAAATCTCTTCGAGCTAAAACTCGATCTTAAACTCTACCCTGCAAAAATAGAGACTACACGCACTTCTTCCGGCCGTAAAGCAGTTCGGAAGCATCGCGAGAGCCGCGCAGAGAAAAATGCCGCTAAGTTTCTTGCGAAATTCGCTGCGCGCCGTGCGGCAGAGGATGCGCGTAAAAGAAGAATGCGACGATTTCAGGAAATTAAAGATCGCTGATCGCGAGGGGTGCGAGAACGGCGAGGGCTCAGATGCGTGTGAGCGATGAAAGAGGGTGGCACATGGGAGGGAGGGCCAGAGAAAGGAAGCACGACAGCGGGACGCGGAGATGCCGGTCCATCAAATTCGCATCTAGGTGAAAAATGCCAGGGCGCATGATGGATTTTCGCCTACGACTGATGATGAGCGAACGAACAGCCTCGAGATACCTTATCTTTTCGCGCACCTTCGGCCCGCGTTAGCCTGGAGGGAACTGCGACCAGGAGCAAACGAAAGGCGTGCGGCCCTGAGGAACTTCCCGATCACGTATAGCCGGGAATCCAATCTGGGGGGTGCGTAATATGATTTTCCTGATACGGGGCTCCGTTGGTAGGCGGATGTGTGGATAATAGCGAACTTAAACGACTTTCGTGCGTTTGATATGGCGTGGTGGCGTACGCGAAATTATCTTGAGAGAAACGCTCTTGGGGGGTTAATGTTTGCACATGCAAGTGGGCTACGTTGGGGAACACTTTTTGGGGGTCTGGATAACGTGTTTTATTTTAAAATCATTTTCTGCGAGAGTAATTGACATAATTAGTATACGTAAGTTTTTGTGGATAATAGCAAGTTTTGCAGAGTGCTGATCGGTGGCTGCGAATCATCTCGAACTACATTAACACTTTGACTGCCGTGCGTATTTTGCTGTATTAGAATGGCGATGCTATGAAATACTACATGGTTCGCTTGAATTATGCAAGATGTAAATAATGTGCAGGTATTGGAGACCAAAGGATCGCATCACTATTGTAACAATAACTGCATTTATAAAATAATTATTGCTACCCATTGTAAATATTTTGGGACTTCAGTAAAATCTCTTACGCCGGTCAGTGGTGACCATCATGGCAGTCAAAGTGTTAATAAAGGTCTATATTCGGCACTTTCAACCCAAATTGCGCTTTATAGTCTGCAGTAATTTAAGTACATTTTGGGCTTTTGCAGGTGATTTGCTGAAGTGATGTACGCGAAATTGTGTTAGGATAAATGTTTTTAGTGGGTTAATGTTTGCAGATGCAAATAGAGTGTGCCTAAAAAAAGCCATTTTTGGCCTTTAGCGAGTAGATCGCAGGTATCCGTGGAGCAAATGACGCAAATAAACGTTATGAATCTTGCAAAGATGAACACTTACGTTGAGACCCAGTTTAAAAATTGCTGACGCCTTCAAACCTTCAAACCGTGGCGCAGTGGAAATACACACGATTCCATGTGATGATACCAAGCCGAGTAACCAGCCGATACATATGTATAGCATCATATAATTTGTTAAAACGAAAAATCCTGTTCTTACATATTCGTTGGCTCCTATATGATTTTCCAATACTATTAATCCTTCTTTAGGCATTTTCTGTTTATATCATCAATTGAACCCATCGACAAGCCTGAATATTTCTATAAGTCCATGGTGTTAGCAGTTTTACAGACATCAGTCATTTTTAAACAGGGTGAGATATGTTCATCTATTACAAGATCCAAATACACACTCGTTGAAGAGGGCCTTCTTTACCCGTACTCTACTCGTATTATCAGCCAGCGATTGATCCCATCCTCAATCCTGAACATTTCCAACGGACCACGATTTTCTGTCTTCAAAGGTATCAGCGACTTTCGAATGGAACGGGCGGAGAACTTACACGTTCGTATGTTCCAAGGTCCACAACGTTTATTTGCACCATTTCTCCTCGGACGCCTGTCATCTACTTGCCAAAGGCAGAAAATGGCGGGCCCAATAACCACGCGTCTAGATCCGTTCGTTCAGGAAATGGGGTCGTCAGTTGCGGATTCGACAGGCGAGATAAAGGTTGTCGCGAAAGATTTTTTGCCGAGAATTACGAAGCAAACAGCGGAATAGGTTAGCTACGTGTGAACGGCGCACTTCGGGACCATAGAAACGGAATCGACCGCGCATGGTGGACAAGATGTGCGCGATATATCATTCGAGGAGGATCTCCGGCGTATCCAGCTTCGACGGCTATACTTTAGCTCGCGTGCCAACTCAAGAATCTCGGGAAACATTTTAAGCGAATGCGAAGGAGCTGTTCACGGACGCACGCGGACCTGCGAAATTCTGTGTGTTCGCTTGTGAGATGTGGTCGTACGGAAATATTTATTCCGCGCTTCGGAAATTCGGACGGGCGATATTGGATGATGTTTGAGTAAAGGAACAATTCGGGATTAGAATAAAAAATATACGATTTAAAAATGGGTTTCTTAACACTTTAACGACCGCTAGCCGATTAATCGACTTTTCGGTTCCAACTGCTATTTACCGGTACCCGATTAATCGGCTTTTCAGTGGTCAACGGTTATATTATAATAGATAAAATAAATATCAGATGATATTATGACAATTCTAAATGACAAGAAAATTACACTGCTTTGAAACCAAAGGATTCTCAACAACACATTCAGTATTTTTCAGTTATAAAGCTTTACAAATAGGTACATTTGTGGGTTGTTAGTGAGTGGCATCTTCAGTCAATAGCGGTCGGTAAAGGGTTAAAACAGGCATTCTCTGAATTATTGTGAATTCAAGTAATTCTAAAGTCGACTATTATATACTGATATAGTTACTAAGAGATTTAGACGAGTTGAACGATCACAGAAAAATTGCTATACCCTACAGTATTAAGTCTACACCGTCGACATTCGTACAATTATGCCCCACTGTAAAATGATCAAATCGCAGGAAAGTTTGCACCCCTCCGTCAGTCCGCGAGTCGCGCTCGCAGCAAAAGCCTCGTCTTCGGCAATTCTTTAATCCACCGTGAGGCCGTGCCGCGCCACTCCGCGTGCACTTTCCGCGTCTGTCCCATCGTCCAATATATAGCCGAAACGCGGCAGCTTATAAACGTCACGAGCATGTCCTCGAGTCTCGACAGAGTTCTAGGCAGGGAGAGGCAGAGAAAGGCAGGGAAAGGCAGCGAGAGCAATGTAATACGTCGCGCGCATTCAATATGTAAGTCCATCTCCGTCCGCCGCTTTGTTCCGTCTGTTGCACTTTCGAGCCCGGCATTCCGCTGCTTTTTGCTGACCCTCTCTCTCTCTCTCGCCTCCCTTTTGCACGCGCTTCTTGCCTCCCACGAATTCGCCTCCCGACGTGGCCCGCCGCGCCACCTGAGCCAAACGACTGGCAGGCTCTGGCTACCTACCAAATTAACTTTTACTACCATCTTCCCAATTAATTTACAGGCCCTCGCCGCCGCCTAATTGCGCGCATAAATTATCCGCACCCTCGAGATTGTCCGCTACGCGCTACTCGAGAGATGTCCGACCTCTGCTTCTGCCGCCCCCGCGTCCCAATTTCTTCGTTACGCTCCTTCTCTTTTCGTCTCGTGACGCTTAACCGAGTACACTTCGGCGCACGCGTCTTCGTCTTTTTGCGAGGCGTACGTCGCCTTCGACTAGGACGGTGGCTTTGGATATGAAATTTGGTACGTTGACCGCTCGGGCGGAATTGTTGGCCGAAATAAAATGGTGGTAGGTTCAGAGTGTGCAAGGAGGTGTGGGACGAAGTTGTGTTGGCTAATAAAGAGTTTATGTCTATTATTCTATATATCTTTTGAACAGAAAAGTATAGTCCTGAGAAATGAACAGTATTTAGTCGATTATTCACAAATAATGTTCTTAACACGTTAAGCGCCACGCCGGGCGCTAGGGCATTATATTAGGGATTTATACGGGTGTTCACTTGTTCCTCCTTCTGCAGAAGTGTGTCTATCAATTTTTGACGGTACATTGTAATAGACATCTTCTGGCCCGGTGTATGAAAAAGGAATTTACAACAGCGGTGTTCAAGAATAATTATTCTCTATTTCGTCCTTAATACACTGCTTTTTGAATTATATAAATATTGTTTCTTGTTTGGTTTTTATAAACCTTGTTCCAAACCCTAGTAAAATCGTGAAATTCGGCCGGTTATCTTCGCATAGGCACCTCTTTTTCGCGCGGCACTAAAAGGGTTAAACAAACAGAAAGCAGGAATAACTGGAATATTCCCGCAAGCCAATTATCTGGCACACCTGCTTCGCGCGGCCGTAACACGTCTCTTACGTCTCCGTCTCGCACTCGTTTAAAAAGCACCGAAAGCCGACCGCCTCGCAATCCGCCGCCACAATTCAATAGCCCCAAACTTGGCGTTGATTCGCTTTACTAATGACACGGCAACAAAGTTCCGGCGCGCTGTCCTGCGAGTGTTTCGCAAATTGGTGCCGTCGCCGCATTCGTACGGAGTGAGAGTCCTCCCCGCGTCCCGCTCGCTCCATCTGACCGGGTCCTTTTGACCAGACGAAAAAGGAACAGATCGGCTCCTCCCACGCGCGGCGCCCGCCGTAATTTCATGTTACGAGAGCGCGCAAATGTTGGTAGCGAAGTTACACCGCGACGCCCCCTTCCTTCGCGCCCGCGTCTAGCTCCGTTTTATGCGCTACGTGGCAGTGCGAAATTAACGTCGACCGCTCCAGGCAATCGAGAAACTTTAACTTTGTGTCTCGTCGCGATTTAGCAGAATTAACTAGCGGCCGCAAGACGTGTGTCCCTCACGGACGTCGACGTATACGAAGTGTGAGAGCGCGCGCGCGCCGATTTATGGTGCGCGTGTGTGTGGCTAGAAACGACGTGGGCAAGCACGCGGTCAAAGATGCAAAACTGCTGCAAAGGGAGGTTGAAGACGGATAACGAGGGACGCGGCGGAGTCACTTTGAATCGCGACGCTTTTTGCTTCTGCATGCGACGGCTCGAGGCTTCGAGAAAAAGCGCACCAGGGCACTTCCGGGTTTTACGTGGTCGCATCTTGTGTGGAAGGGACGATTGGGGTGTTGTGAGGGCGGTGACAATTTGTTTTTGACGACTGCTTCGGCAAAAGGAGAGGAAGACTTGTCATTGGTAATTTAACGAAATGCAATTTCTTCTGACGTTTGAGGACGAGTCGGTAGTCGGGGAAATTAAATTGTTTAGGAGGTTTGGAAGTGAAGGAAGAATTAAACAGATCAACGTGTCGGCAGTCTGTGCACGGTCTTTGCAAATTAATTCTTAATTAATTGGCCATAATATTATTGATTACCTCATAATTGATTATGTTCTTACTACTACTTAAAAATAATGTCTTCCTCTGAACCGGCACGTACCACTGAGACGGTGCATCAATTTTTAACTTCCATCCTCCTCAAATCATTTAATCTCATTCAACCACCAGTGGCATATTCACAAAAAAAACCTTCGCCCCCACTTCACCCCATTCAGCGATATTTTCTTTCGACATATCGTAGATATCGTGACTGTTTGATCAGCCAGTCAATCCTGCCATTCTCCACAATGATCCCAACCCAGCGAGCCTAAGTGTCACCGCGCGTGCATCAACGTTCTCCGTCGATAGGCGCAAACCGCAGACTTGAGATAACGCGGCATACATCGGCGTCCATAAAATAGCAGTCGCCTCTGAAAAGGCATGAAAGGCGCTTGCGAACACGTGGCGGAGACGTTCGTAGTGACGCCGACACCACCCAGGCTAGATATCACAGATCGGTAGAGGCCAGTAGTCGTGCGATTTCGTGTTCGTTTCATCCGCTACGATAATAATTCATTCATGGATGCACACTCGCGCCAACGCGCGCCATCCTTCTCGCACCTTCCGTCTCTTGCTTCTCCCGCCTTCGGGCGTACATTGAGCGGATGTGTGTTAATGACCGACGAGAGTTTAAAATACTCTCGAAAACGAAGCGATCCCTCCAGCGCGCGTTACGTGACACACAAACGTACAGGTTCGCGCACACGCACACGTCCCGTCTCTTTGTCCCTCTTCGTCGCACTTTCGCCGGATCCCCATCCAGCGCGCCACCCTTTTTATTCGCCCGGGCGATAAATCCGCGGCCGATAAATCAGCCGCCATTTTTGGCCGGAACTTTTTGACAAGGCAATTGGGAATTGTTTGGTAAACGACGCCGGGCAGCGGCTGAAAAATCATGAGGTACGCGCTTTTTGACCCTCCCCCGCCAAAACCCCGCCAGAAAGCCGGCGCTCGCCGTCATTCGCTCGCCATTTCTCGCTGGGCCATGTGCGCGCGCGCGCACGCACTCTATGTCTCATTCAGCCTGGACGCCAACGAGCCTCGCCCACTTTTATTTATCGCGTTTCAGGGAAATTTCGAGGCCGCGGGAACCGGACGGACGAGGCGTCGGGCGGAATGTGCGGATTTCGAGTGAAGACAATTTTGCGGGGGTTGCTGGAGGAGATTTATTAGGATCGGGGTTCACGGACAAAATTACGGAAATTGTTACTGTTGCCTTGTGGGGATGTTTGCCCAGTTACAGGAGTGGCATGATTTGAGGGTCTGTCAAAATTGTGGGGGTTGCTTAATTAGACCTACCAGAAGCGGGTTTCACAGATAAAATAACAGAAATGGTTACTGGCGGTGTGTGACAACTTTTGTTGAGTTTCAGTAACGGAATCATGTGAGGGTATGTAAAAATTGTGGGGCTTGTTTAACTGAATTCAGCAGAAACACGTTTAACTTCCAGTAATGAAATGATACGAATATATGAGCCGTTATTTTGAAAGTGGCCTAACTCCGTTTTTCAATATTTTCCGGTTACCATGGCTACATGTACAAATTCCTGTTATTTATCAGTAAATGTTATTTATCTCGATTTGAAGATAAATGGAGTTAGGTCACTTTCAAAATAAACGGCTCATATATTGAAATTCATTTCCGCCTCAGGTATTTCATTTTCAAATTCTGCATATTGTCAACTTACACATTTCTTCGGATAAGACCGTATATCTACATGTTTCTCTGTATCTCATATGTTAAGTGAGTACAAGGGGAAACATTGACAGGTAGGAAATGCTTGTCGCGCGAAGAAAGCAGTGACCGAATACTGACGTATTTTAAGGTTTCAGTATTGTTCCAGAGTATATCTATGTCGGTACATGGACACTCTCGAGCCAACAGAACAACTGCGTGAAAATACTGATGTTTCTAGTACCGAGTCGATCACTAAAAGAACATACACATTTTTCTTAAACGGATCGCAAAAGAAATTATTCCCAAATAGTATGTTCAGTTGTAAGTTTGCGCTGTATTATTTTTTCGAGTCGTAGCTAGTCGAGCGTTTCGCCTGCAATCGAAGTAATTTATTCTAGCCGTGAAATAACATTCTCGAGTGATGAAAATGCGGGTTGGAGAAATGTGAGTGGGCGGGTCTCGAGTAGAGTTCGAGTAGGAGCTAAGGTTGTATTTTTTGGACATCTTCGTTTTTCTATTACTTTCGATGGAACTCGTTTATCTTTTCGCCTGTTGCGTGGTTAAAAAAGTTTTACATTTACACGCGGAATGTTTGGATTCCACCGCATATTATCAACTACAAATTGTTAATACTACGCAACATCCAAGTACATCCCACACATTAGCAATAAATCATGATATATTTTGATACTTCTTTACCGCAACACATTATCAACAACAAATGATCAATTACATCCAAATGCGTCCCATTCCGCCGTACATCGTTCCACATCATCAATCAATCATCAAGATGTCAAAATCTTCATATCCACTACACTCCCCTCATACCCCGCCATACTCTCATACTCTTTTCCAACGCATTACCAACAACAAATTACCAATTATATCCAAATGCATCCCATTCCGCCGTACATCATTCTACAACATCATCAATAAATCATCAAGACGACTAAATCTTCATATCCCCTACATCACGTCATACCCCTACTCTTATGCTCGTTTATATTGCAAACAACAAATTATCAATTAGACCCCAATACATCCCATTCCGTCGTACATCGTTCCACAACGTCACGAATAAATCACCAAAAGGTCCAAAGCTTCATATCCACTACCCCCCGTACTTGCCAACAAATTAGCAACTACGAATTGTTACAACAGACAAGATCGAAATACATCCCACCCCATCATCCAGCGTCCCGACGATCGATAAATCATGAAAACATCTCAATCCTACAGCCTCCACGCCGGATTACCAGCCGCGAAGTTCGAAAAGTGCTACACGTCTCCTGCTGATTAA
The DNA here is from genome assembly GCA_033815515.1 of Cryptocheilus praepositus. Classification (NCBI taxonomy): domain Eukaryota; kingdom Metazoa; phylum Arthropoda; class Insecta; order Hymenoptera; family Pompilidae; genus Cryptocheilus; species Cryptocheilus praepositus. The sequence continues at coordinate 1,091,659 of JAWWQZ010000119.1, read as the reverse complement.
CGTTCGCTCGAATATATCTTTCGTTGCTTAGTGAGGCGCACCGCGCATCTTCAGAACACAGGTTCACGTACGATGAGCGCGATAGTCGGAAATGGCCAGTGTGGACGAGACGAGGAGAGGGACCAAGAGAGAGAGACGAAAAGAGGGACGAAGAGAGCGACGGGGAGCAGACTGAGTTGAGACAAGATTCTCGAAGGCGATGTATTATTAATGTACATAACGCGCGGCGGTCTGTAATCCGGTTTGAGGGGCGAGCGATGAGCGTGCACAACTGACGAAGGTGAAGAAGCGCACCGAAGAAGGTCCAAGAGGTAGGTGTGGGTTAGGTATACGATTTGGGTTAGCGCCAGCATCCAAGCGTCGGAGCCGACGCCATGCGACGTCGGGGGTCCGTCACTTGGCGCCGCAATTGCTGCGGTATGGCCTCGGCGTAGGTAACTTCACATTCGGAATCCGCGTCTAGTTGCCCGTCTATATCTTACGATTGTGCAGCGAATTATGAGGGAATGCGGTGAAATGTAGCTTTCATCAAATGCGATTAAATGTTAGAAAATTGACTTTTTGCAAATTAGTTGAAATATAGATTTTGCAGATCTGATGAACTGTGGTAAATGTAGCTTTGGCCAAATGCGATAAAATATGAGAAAAGGTAACTTTTGTAGATGCAATGAAATGTGATAAAATGTGGATTTTGCACATACGATGAATTGCGATGAAATGTAGATTTTGCAGATCTGATGAAATGTGATAAATGTAGCTTTGGCCAAATGCGATAAAATATGAAAAAAGTAACTTTTGTAGATGCAATGAAATGTGATAAAATGTAGATTTGGACATACGATGAATTACGATGAAATGTACATTTTGCAAATGCGATGAAATATGATAAAATGTAGGTTTTGCGGAATACGCAAAAATGTGACAAAATGCAGATTTTGCAAATGCGATAAAAATGGTCAACTGTCAGATTTGTACATGCAATGAAATGTGGCTAAAGAAAGTTTTGCGAAATGCATCAGTATGGCCACGGCCTAAAGGTAACTTCACATTTGGAAGTCGGCGTCTAGTTGGCTGTTTATATGGTACGAGTGTGTAGTGAATTATATGACGAAATGTAAGTTCGCGAAATGCAACGGAAATGCGACGGGTGTAAAGGCGACTTCACTTTTAAGAAGTTGGCATCTAGTTGGCTGTGACCTCGCTACGGATATGTAGTGAATCATTTCCAAATGCGATAAAGCATACTAAACCATAATGAAATAGCTGAAGGGCATCCGTATGGTATCGGTGGAAAGATAACTTTATATCTTAGGACTTCGACGTCTAGCTGCCTATGTACACGGTACAGGTGTGTAGTGAATTATGAGGGATTGCGATGAAGTATGACAAAATGTAAGTTTTGCGAAATCTGACGTAATAGAATAATGCAGAATGAAATACGCGAGATGCAATGGTAAGGTCTCGGCGTAAAAGCAACTTCATATCTTAGAAGTCCGACCTCCAGCTGACTATGTACACGGTACGCATGGGTGTGCAGTGAATTACGACGGAATGCGATGAAATATGACAAAGTGCAAGTTTTGCGAAATCTGACGTAATACAATGGGGCACAATGAAATACGCAAGATGCAACGGTATGGCTTCGGCGTAAAGGCAACTTCACATTTTAGAAGTTCGTCTAGGTGGAAGTGTACGCGTTACGCACGAGTGTGCAATGAGTTATGTCGAAATGCAATGAAATAAGGTGAAATGCGCTTAAGTTCTGTGAAATGCAATGTAACGTAACGTAACGCAATAATATATAATGACATACGCACCATGCCACCGCATGGCCACAATATAAAGGCAAATTCATATTTCACAAGTACTGCGTCTAGTTGACCACGCACACGAAACGCACGGGTGTGTAATGAATTATGACGAAACCCGCATAAATATGACAATATGTATCGGAATTCACTGAAACACATAACGCGGCGCTCAACAACAAAATTCCCGAAATACATACAATATAATATACTACCGTCGTAAACCCAAAAGGCATCTGCGCCAACTTCCACATCCGTTCAGGCACGCGTTAAACATGGAGACACCCAATATATTATAAAGCAACCATATTTAACCTACAATTAAAATACATGCATTACGTTTGAAGAATGTAAAGACATACCCGGGGGAAGATTATGAAAAATCCATAGTGTAAATTGTTTAATCTATACTTTGAGCACAATTTCAAATGTCACATAAAACGGAGTTCGTACAAGTTAAAATAGTAATTCAATCACAACAGGTACAAAAATTAATTTGATCAAAAAAGTTTGAATTTGCAATCAAGTTGCAACGACAATCATACAGTCACAAGCGCAATTGCATAATTAGAATTGTAACTTCATTGCGAATTCTTCCGAATACCTTGAGACGTAATTGAATTAACTGCAGCCACTTCAGAATTTTGTCCGAATTAAACTCGCAATCAATTTACAATCGCAACTCGATCGCGAATTCTTCAGAATATCTTGGGACGTAACTGAATTAACTGCGGCCACTTCAGAAATTTGTCCGAAATAAATTCGCAATCAATTTACAATCGCAACTCGATCGCGAATTCTTCCGAATACCTTGGGACGTAATTGAATTAACTGCGGCCACTTCAGAATTTTGTCCGAATTAAATTCGCAATCAATTTTAAATCGCAACTCGATCGCGAATTCTTCCGAATACCTTGGTACGTAATTGAATTAACTGCGGCCACTTCAGAATTTTGTCCGAATTAAATTCGCAATCAATTTACAATCGCAACTCGATCGCGAATTCTTCCGAATACCTTGGTACGTAATTGAATTAACTGCGGCCACTTCAGAATTTTGTCCGAATTAAATTCAGAATCAATTTACAATCGCAATTCGATCGCGCATTCTTCCGACAAGTTTTGCATGTGATCGTACTAATTACACTGACATCCGAATTTTCCGGAATTTCCGTGAATCTTGTCGGACTTTGGTCGAACTTTTCCGCGGCGCCGTTCCGTCCGCGTCGGGTAAAAAGCATCGCGCAACTTTTCGCCGCGGATCCCGAGGCGAGCGCGCTCGAAAGAAACATCCGGTAACAATGCATCGCGTTTCACGCGCGAGGAATTCGCGAAGCGTGTCCGGCCACGAGTGGATGGGCCTTAATGCGAACCGGCACACATCCTTTTCCTCCTTTCGTTCGGCTCCTCGCGCGTCCTCTCTTTCTGTCTGTCTACACGGCGCGCTGTCTCACCAAAGCCGCCGCCTATAAATAGCCGGAACCGTCTGACTATGTGTCTGCTATGTCGCAAAATGCGCGACGCTCGAGTTCCTTGTCTGCAGAGGCGTCTCGACGCCCGTCGTCATGCTGATTGAGACAATCAACGCGCGCGGCGACGATGGCGTCCGCGGCAAAATTAGCCGATTGATAGGCAGAGTGCGCGCGATCGGGCACAAGGGCGAGCGTCACACTTTTATCGCGGCAGCCACCTCGTTCTGCTTCGAGGGAGACAGGTGGGGCGACAGCTCATGGGAAGTGTGCGAGAGTTCGATGACTGATCGACGCCACGGGGAATTTCCAAATTAAAGACTCGCGGTCATTTCAATAACGCTCATGCGAATAACTCCGTGGAGGGGAGATGTGTAATCTCGAGTTAAAACATTTTTACGCGACGCTTTCTCACGAGAAATTTACTTTAACACTTTGACTGCCGTGATGGTCACCGGTGACCGGCGCAAGATATTTGATTGAAGATCCAAAATATTCGCAATGGGTAGCAATGATTATTTTATAAATGCAGTTATTGTTAAAATAGTGATGCGATCCTTTGGTCTACAATACCTGCACATTATTTACATTTTGCATAATTTAGTCAAACGTTGTAGTGTTTCATAGCATCGCCGTTCTAATACAGCAAAATACGCATGGCGGTCAACGTGTTAACACGTAGCAATTGTTATTTTATAAATGCAGTTGTTGTTAGAATAGTGATGCGATCCTTTGGTTTCCAATACCTGCACATTATTTACATTTTGCATAATTCAGTCAAACACTGTGTTATTTCATAGAATCACCGTTCTAATATAGTAAAATACGCTTGACAGTCAACGTGTTAAAACTCACTGTAGAGAGAAACGCGAATATTTTTCTAGCGATTAACTAATATAGGATTTTTGCATTTCGCGTGATGGTTTGTCACGATGAGAAAAAATAGATTCATTTTCGTTGTCGCGGCTCTGCGGGGGAAGGGATTGAAGATTCGGTGACTGATTAATGTAAGGAGAATTATAAAATTGAACAGTAGCGGCCGAATGATGTGAAATGAGACATAAACTGGAAAATTGTGTGGTTTTAATATCTTCGCGCGATGATTTATCGCGCCGTGAAATAATTTATCAGTTTCCTTTATAATTAACTCAGACATAAAATAAACACTGACGAGACTAGCTCGTTTATTAAAATTTTCACTCCTCATGTGGTACGCTAACCTACAAACACCATCTCAAAGATTATAAGAATTTATATATATAATTGCGGTTGTACATGCCTATATGATAGGAATGCAGTTGTATACCTATTTTTCCTTTATGTAAGAAGTGTATTTTATAAATAGAATTGTATTTTAATCCGTCTTGCGCTGTAGTTTCGTTACAGTTCTCATGCGGAAGATATCCTTATTATAATAGACATAAAACTCTTATAATACCCAAAGGTTATATCACAACTAATCCAATAATCCTCAACATCGTACACCATCATCACCTAATAATTGCTCTTACACACGCAATCGGTATAAAATTCTTACAACCAAATGCTATATCACACCATACACTGCCATGACGTAATAAACGCTCTTAGGCATACAACAGGCATAAAATTCTTATAACCAAAGCTTATGTTGCAACTAATCCAATAATCTTCAAGACCGTATCTACACGTAATAATCGCTCTTAAACACGCTACAGCCACAAAGTTCTTATAATCACCAAAGGTTATACGACAACGAACTAATCCAATAATCCTGACCACCGTACACCATCCTCTCATAATTATTGCAAGGAACCGCCATGAGCGCATTTCATCCGTCATCAACTACTTCGTCCCCAAAGACACAAACCCTCACCGTCGTCCAGTAAGAGACGCAAATGTCAGATCGAAGTTTGCCCGTTCCACGGGCGGATCCGCCTCGCGTAAAAATAATACCGCGCAAGATCTACGTCGGCGGGGCATCTATTTGTCAGGCAGCTCGGCAGTCGGCCGGTAGTTAGACGGAGAAGCGTAAGTACAGTGGGAGTCGGGATCCGTGGTAGGCGGAATATAAGTCCGAGGGTGGCTGGGTGGGCAGAGGATCTACTGCCTGGTGTGTGACAAATGTACTCCTTATATGACTTCGGGTATCCCGTAGTTCCCACGGGAGCCGTGTTCGTGAGATATCGCGCAGCCAGCGTCTCGATAAGAACCGACGTTGGATATCCGCACTTACGTACCGCCGCCGCTTGTCATCTTCCGCCGAATAACGTACTCGCGTCACACGCGGCGCCGAACTTACTTTCCGGCGGACGATAGTCGGCGCCTCGTAAATACGCGACCATTCAATGCGAGCAAGTTAACACTTTGACTGCCATGTTGGTCACCGGTGACCGATGCAAGAAATTTGACTGAAGATCCAAAATATTCGCAATGGGTAGCAATTATTATTTTATAAATGCAGTTATTGTCAGAATAGTAATGCGATTCTTTGGTCTCCAATACCTGCACATTATTTACATTTTGCATAATTCAGGCAAACGCTGTAGAATTTCATAGCATCGCCGTTCTAACACAGCAAAATACGCACGGCAGTCAACGTGTTAACACTTTTACTGTCATGATGGTCACCGGTGACCGATTATTATTATTATTTTATAAATGCAGTTTTTATTAGAATAGTGATGCGGTCCTTTGTCAAAGTGTTAAATGCCTGCCATTTGTTGACTGTGCGGAGGATGTTGCGAGGGAGAAGAATTATTTTGCCTTAATAGCGTGGTGTTGGCGGTCAATTGTAAAAAGTTATCCAAATTGAAGAAAGGAATATGCTTAACGATTCGACACGAATTATGTGGAATTCTCTAAAGGCAGTCTGTGTGAGCAGGGAACAGAAATGAGGAATATTGAATTGAAGAAGAAATATATTGAATATTGAATTGAAAAAATGGAGAAATAATTTAATTAGTTCCAACAGTTACCAGTGAAAAATATTTTAAATTTGGTAAATAAAAAATGATGTCATTATACTGGGAAAAAATTAAAACAGCGAACCGCTCCATAGAATGGATCGTTTGAATAGTTCAATGAAAGTGACGTCAAATGTTAAAAAATTATTTGCGCGGTAAATGAGTAATGATTGGAAGAAATTTCGGCATCGCAGGTGGTCAATAATTATTGTTAAACTAATAGTATTTTATTCTGGCTGAAATATGAATTGCAATAATATATCGTTGTCAGTAATTTGGTTGCAGTTGGCACGTCTGTTCATCCTGAAGCGATAATTACAGAACAAACGACGTTAACAAGCTTATAATGAAGGTTCCAATGGTATGTCGATCAATTTATACGAGTGTACCGTCGATTATTGCGGTGAAATCGAATTTGAAAATTCCACGTATTCACTTAATTTATCCGTCATGTCCTGCATTCAATTTTCACATTTAGCGAAAATTTCAGTAACGGGTCGCACTGTGCTTCCGGACGCTTTAATTGATGTAGGATCATTCCGAATATCGAACTTTCATTATGCTCTAATTCGTATCACATTTCATGGAATTAGGCAATTTTTTTAAAAACTCCTATGTATGCCACGATTAAAATTGTTCGTTTCTTTGCAGAGGACAGGTATCTAGGGCCAAAATGTCGGATAACAGAAAATTTGCTCCTTAATTTCTGACTTCTGCATTACCTTAAACGCATTTTGTGTATCAGGAAATCAGTGATCATTATTATAACTGTACGAAAACATTTTAAATAACTCAAGATCATCACAAGTATGCCAATCATATACGTCAATATTAAAAATAATTTGAGATCATCACAAAAGTTTTGGAGCATAGGAAGAATAGAAAACCATTGTCAAAAAATTGAAAAACTGAAAATTGATTTCTCCTACAGTCTGAAAAAAATGAATTGAAAGCAATGAAGAAGTGAGAAATGGAGAAAAAAATGACGCGCGCGAATAAGGAGAGGGAAGCAATATGAATTGAATTGAAAACAATTTTCCCTCCACTCTGATCATTGCCACGCATCCCACCATCGTTATCGTCAGACCAACGGACGTTCGCCAACAGGAATATGCGAGCTCGGCTTTTTTTCCAGGATTTGTCTTTTCCAGGGCGAAACTCACAGGTATTTCAACGTGAAAGTGGGACGTTTCGAGTCGCTCTTCGTTCCTTCTGCTGACGACACGGTCGGTAGGCCGCGATTGTTGGTGCATATTCGTGATCGCACCGGCGGAAGGCAGCGGTACCAGACGTTTCTTGAGATTACGCGTTCCTCTCATTAACGGAATTAATGCAGGGTAATGAGAAACTCGTGCGCACCGGCATGATACGCGAAGAGAAAAGTTCCGAGCGCTTACTTTTTATCCGCAGCGACAATGTGCCGCTTCCGCTTTCATTCCGGTGCGTCAGAGTCGCCGCACGTTGATGGAGTTGTTCAGTTACGAGAACACTCGAACTCAGCTCCACGCTGCGTTCCGCGCCCCAGCGTTCCTGTCATTGTCTTCTTTATTTCATGTTTTCTTCAATAAGCGTAGAGCCGTCCCGTGACCGCGGCACATAATCGTTACACTACACTTCTGTTTCTTTCCTTATTTTACCTTGCCTGCACATATGCAGAGGTTATTAGCGACTACACTGTATACGATGGTGCTTCAAATATATTGCAGAGAAAAATAACCGATGAAGTGAAATGGAATGAAACATATCCTATTGGGTTGGCAACTAAGGGATTACGCATTTTGTCGATAGATGGACTTTACACTTTCTTTTGTTTTGTTAACGTGGTCATTGCATCTAACCTATATTTATTTCTTATTATTTGGACTTCTACCTTTAATTTAGCAAAAAAATTATATCGATTAGTGCTTTAGTTTTGTTTTTATCCCAATTTAAAAATGGAAGAACAAGACCATACAACCCTAACGAGCTTTTCGAAAGATTATTAAAATGTTCCATTTTGGAATACGTGCAAAAGTAATTTGCTTTTAATAATTCGGCGCGAGATTTTCGGGCGACCCAATAATTTCTTGTACATGTCAAGATTTTAGAAACGAACCGACGAATTTTCTTGCTACCGGTGTTCTATTTTACTGGCCATGCGGATGCATGCACACGTATAATGGACGGAACACGGCACACAGTTACAATGTACCTGCACACCGCTCATTACATAACGGTACGTGTATGTTATATGTTTATCTATTTATGTCGTATGGTTTACATATGTGCATAATGCCCCTAGTAATATGCACATGGAACACGTATTGTCGACGTATGTACGCGTACACATCTATTGTGACGTATGCGCGTTCATGTGCCATCTGGAATTTACGACGTGTACAGGGTGAGACAATAATTGCAATTGTCTCAAATAAGCTACGTGGACGTGTCTTGGATAATTATGTGCATTAAATGTCTTGACCCTCATTTGAATTTCTAGAACAAATGATTATTTCTACGATAACTACTTGTCAGCAAATTATTTCTAGGACAATTATTTCTGAGATATTCGTTCAAATTATTATTTCTAGTACATTATTCTTCAGCCAATTAATTTTCGAGATGTCGGTTTGTTCCGTAAACATCTTAGATATCATCTACTGAACAGCACATTGTGTTTATGAACGTGAGAAATTGTTTTTTACCGAAACAAAAGTAAACGATTAATAAGATTTGAAGTAGAGAAAACAATTAATTCGATAATTCGGTGGCCTGAGCTTATCTTCAAAGAAATGAATTACTTTTAATTCCAAAAATTGGGTTCGATTATCACTGACCGGTGTCCGACAATAAAAAAATGTTGCCTTCACGTCTTCATGGATGTCTAAAATAACTTGTTTAGATCGTATGTGTTGAATATGTTTATAAACGCAAATACAAGAACGTGGTTTTCTTTTTAAATTTCCCGACATTCGTTTTATCAATATATTTGCATTAAAACATTCACATGAACCTGTACATAGAGCAAATATTTCCAACGCCAACATAATGGCGCATATCGTAATGGCTGTACGCAATGTACTATGGATTAACCGCCGTCAATTAATTCCGCCAACGGCTGGGCCTTAATGTGACATCGCAATTGTCCTAATTACGCTCCGATGACAGGCCGTAAATTTTTTCGCCGCGAAGGTCAGCGGATAATTTATTTCGTTTTAATCGCCGCGCGCGGAAGACGCTTAAATCATGCCGTAGCTGAAACTAATCATTTTAATTATGCTTCGCGCCGGGCCGCTTCTCCGTTTCGCTTCTCCGACTCGCTTCTCCGACTCGCCGCGCATTTCATATCAAGAGAACGAAGATGATACTTAGCGATGCTGCTTTAGGGGATGACGTTTTTACGAGGTGCTTTTATGTCAGTGCTTCAATGCGGAGTTTCGAAAGCTAATGGGCGCACTTAAGAATGCTAAGTGTATTAATGTCGGCGCGCATGTTGCCGGTGCAACGTTTGCAGCGTTTGACACCTCGGGTTAGGATCGTGATTAAACGTAAAGTGATGATTGCGCTGGATGCGTTTTTGACAAACCGTCTGCTCGAGTGTTATCGTAATATCTCCAGTTTTAGGCTAACAAATGTAGTTACTTGATGGATCTTTACTTTGCAAATGCAACGGTCACAAGAAGAAATTTATATTATAATATAAATATTATAATGACTATATTGTTTGCATTAAAATATGTATCTGCCCAGCGAATTGTCTAGCACTACATAATCAAGCATTTCGCAAGCTATCTTATTTTAGATTTTCAGTTTACAAATGCAATTACTTGATGGATCTTTACTTTGCTACTTAATAACTATATTATAATTTAAATTTCTGCTTGCGACCGTTGCATTTGCAAAGTAAAGCAGAAATTTATATTACAATAACTATATTATAATATAAATTTCTGCTTGCGACCGTTGCATTTGCAAAGTAAAGATCCATCAAGTAATTGCATTTGTAAAGTGAAAGTCTAAAATAAAATAGCTTGCGAAATGCTTGATTATGTAGTGCTGGACAATTCGCTGGGCAGATACATATTTTAATGTAAACAACGGTGCTAACGGTAGTACCATAATCACATTTCACAGCATCACAGATATATATGACATTAAACAAAAACGGTTACAACTTCTTGAAATTTGACAAATTGGACAATTCACGATTGTAGCTATACAGTAGGTATCTCATTAAATACAGACAATTATAAATGACCACTAAAAATATTTATAAATATTCTTGAAATAAATATGCTATAAATATTCTTGAAAACGTCAGTGAACGTGTAATTATTCTAACGCCCGTTGCCCGGTCGTTTCAATACCGCTAATGTAAATTTCGCAATCTCCCCGACTATTTGACAGCTAGGCGGGTGTGGATTACGTTAAACACAAACGATGACAGATACTTTGCGGCCCTCCACAGGAATTTGACTTCAGTCGTAGGCTGCTAGCGGCGCCCGAAGGCTACAGCGGAATTAATTAACAGCCACCTCAAACGACGAACCTTCGGTAAACACGTAGAAGTCGCGCACTTGGCTCATTCGTATGCCTCGACGTAGACAGGGTGCAACATCAAGCGTGTGTGTATACAGTTGCGCATGCGAGCGAGAGGAACAGACAAGATGAAGCGAAAACCTGCGCCGACGAAGACGAAAGGTTTAAGCTTACGTAGACATCTTTGACTTCTGACTTAAGGGCAACTGGAACTCCACAGAAAATTGGCCAGTTTTGGTCGAAACCGGCAAAGTGGTTGATCAAACGCTTTTCCTCGTTGTTGCTTGTTTGTCGCTGATGTTTCGCGACTGTGCAAATTCGTGTGGAAGTATTGTCGGTACTGCTCAAACAATACGTGCGTTGATTATTTTAGAACTATTCTATGAGCTGTATATAGCGCTAACATTTCAAGTATTACAGGTTAGAAAAAAATAATTGTTTTCTTTGAAGATTAATTTTTTCCACTACCAAGTTTTTTAACTCTTCTTTGCATGATTTTTTCTTTATTGGTAAAATAAATCAAGGTGATATAATTCATGTTCAAAATTAAAGGAAACATGGTTGAAAAAGTCTCGTGTTAGTTACACATAAAACGGTCGAGCAGCGTAATATTATCTCTTTCCCAGTTTTCCTTCTCTACCGCCATAAAGGAATACCACAAAATATCACATAAAGACGTGTTCATAGTACACAGATTTTCAATCGACATAACTCGGGCTAAGTACCAGTAGCATATTGCGCTGACCATTGTTCCCCAGTACCTCCCATTTTCACCTCCTAATTTCAACCCCCTTGAGGGAAATAGCAGCTTTCAAATTCATTACATTACGAGACCTTGTTCATCAACTCATTTAGCACACAGCAAATCAGAGCACATATCAAACATCTTGTACTGCTTGTTGAGTTTTAAAATACAATTTTGACTAAAAACTTATCCAACATTTATTGCAATGATAAATAGATATACTTCTTCGTAAAACGTCGAGCTTATCGCGTGTCGACAGACCAGTAAAGTCGATGCATTTCAAAATGAATGTCAATACATATCCATATCTTTCAATTATTGAAAGTCATCAAAACTTGCTGCAAAATAACAGGCATAATTTCTATCATTTTTATAACACGCGATTTACTGAAAAAAGTATATATACACGTCATCCGAAGAAATAAATGGAAAGCTCCAGCGAATAAAGTTCGACATGTTCCTCCTATCATTATTCCATTATTAAAACTTTGCGAACGTTGGCGTAAACCAATGGAACCAATTTCTCTCATTTCTTCCGTGCAATCCGAAACCCACGAGACCGTCGGATCCCGTAAATCCGCCCTTAAAAATACGCGTACGCCCTCAACGTCACTTATGCTATTCACTCTCGTCCGCAACCCAGCTGACGTGTGTTCGCGAAGCTTTAACACAGTCGTATTTCCTTCTAATCCTTATTTCGCGTCGTATTTCCCCCGGCCTCTTACCCACCCTTCGCTCCGGTCTTATCGCGAACCGATTACGCGTCTCATCCATCAAGCGCGATGCTGTTAGCGACTGTTTGGTAAGGACAATTAATAACGCTTCAACGGAAACGTCCAGCCGCGTACGTGTGCTTCCTGGGTTCCCGACGAAAACGGAGCTGCGCTGACAACGGGCAGTTCGTTGGAAAAGATGATCCGATTTTATTAACGCGATGGTGTCTGCGATGAAGCCGCGGGACGGCGTTAGAAATTTCTCAACTATTAATGTTGTAATCAAATATTTTTTTTACATTTTTTATTGATTTTCTAATTTATGTTTAATTTTGTTTCTCCTCTTAGTTTGTATTTTTCCTCTCCACGTGATTAAATGGCCAAGGTGATTGGAAACCATTTGCTTCTTGACACAATTTCAGGGACCGGTTTTCGTATTTTTGTTCAACACGATTTGGGCTATATCTCCGGAACTATTGCAAATTTTGAGGCGCCGTTTGAATTTTTTCGAGTCTCTGCCGAACCTCTTTCATTTCATATACGTGAGCAAGTCAAATGATTTATTTTCGGTTGGTGGTTGTTGATAAACCCATGTTTTTCTGATGTTTTTCTCGTTTTTTCAATCTATTTTGTGTCATATCTCGGAAACTATTTAAAATTTTTCAGCGCGGTTGCGATTTTTCCAAGTCTCTTTGTACCCCTTTTCATCTTGCACAATTACAAGTCGATCGATAGACTTTTAATTTTTGACCCCGTTTTCAGGTTCGTTTTTCACGATTTTTTCACATATTTTTGCCGATATCTCCGGAACTAATGCGAATTTCGGGGTGCGCCTTGCATTTTTCCGAGTCATTTTGGACCCCCTTTGATATGTTAAAAGGGCAAGAAAATTGGTGACCCATCATTTTTTCGCAAAAATGGCAAGGGGTATACCTTAAGATTTTCGCGATTTCTTCAAGGCTTTGTCACGAATAAACTAGCGGTCGAAACCTATAAGTAATATAGGTTTTCTTAAAGCTCTTTGGGCGCACTTTCACGTGGGACTAATCGCGATCAGCAATTTTGAAAAAAAATTTTTTTCGCTTTCTTAAAATCGTCATATCTCGGAAACTATGAAGAGTTCAGCGCGCGGAAAGTTGTCTATTTTCAGGGCAAAATACCCTCTATCAACTGATATTGGTCCGAAAGGAAAAAAAATTTTGAAGTTTTTCATCTATTTTCGACTATATATATATACTGAAACATAATTATAGCATAATGAGTAAGACTATATCGATGTATTCGAGTTCCACTGTTATCAGATTGGCGCACTCCCATAAAATGCCGGGCCTATGCATCATACCTGGTCTGCGATACCCAGACATCCCAGACGTTTAATATTTTACTTGTGTCATTTGTTTTTGCCGCTCGCACATCGAAGTGTCATTACCTTGGTGCTTCAGGTTAGGCGCGTACGTGCGTATCGTTCGTAAAGGGCTAATAAAACAAAAGTGCGAACGTCGTTTTGTCTGGCACTTTTTAAAGACTTACCGAGAAGGGGAAGGAAAAAAAGTGATTTGATAGAAAGCGTCGTTCGCATTTTGTTTGGCAGGTCAGGTAGGATTCTTCGTGTCTCGCAATATTGAAGGTCGCCGCGATGTCGCGCTGAGATAAGAGAGCGAACGTTAACGAGAATGTCCGTTAAAACGATAGACAGTAACGAATCTACTTCGGGGATGATTTCGTGAGCGCGGTGAAAGAGAAAAACAGAACGTCGCACCCCCGTTTTCATTTTCATGATAATCAATTTCAATCAAAACGTCAATCAGGTCGTCCGTCACAATCGCCTGATTCTTTAACGACCTTCACTGAGCTGACGCAAATTATGACTTCGCTTTTTATAATGGTATTTGTTGATCAAGAAAAATTATATTACAATTTCGGCATATGTGTGGGCAATTGATGTCATACTTTTTTAATGTTTAACATATACCCTTAAATATCTAATTTATATTTTCCAAACATTCATTTTACATTTGTTGTACATGTGTATATTTACGGAATATATAGAAATGTATAGAATATTCATATCCAATATTTATCGTATATTTAACCGAGATTTCTATGCTACCAGCGATCCCACGCACATTTAGTCGTAGAACTCTAGGACTTTCGTTTGAACGTCAGCCTATACGGCGTATCACCCGGTCGTCAAAACCTCCTTAAAGCGTGATCTTTTTAGCTGAATTTTTGTTCTCCGGCGTGTACGCGTAATCTCATCGGCAAGGCGTAAGGTAAATTTTCGAAGCAGCGAAAAATACGTCAGATTACTTTGAGCGATGTGCACATACGACGAAACGTCCCAGCATGTTTGTCAAACGACGCTTCGTTGGTCGCGCGACAAATTTTTCGCACCGACGTAATCTAATTCCACCTTCACGCCGACGTCTTCACTTGCCTTTCTTTTCACTGCATACGAGACTTTGCGAAGACTGCAGGCGCTCGGTCTGTTTGAATATCTTTGCGGGGGTGTTCTCATCGGTTCGTTAGCGTATTCGTTATCGTATACAAGAACACTTTCAATCGGAAAGATTGTTTAGCCGTCAGAAACTGTATAGTTAATCCGTCGAGTTTTCCAGCGTACAACATTTATTGCAAATAATGATAGGGGAATTGTTATGCTGCGCATTATTTCGGTGAATCTGGCATTTTTAGCAAACTAGTTTTGTAACACAGTTAATGTCATTTCGCGCATTGGTCGGATAAATACCAGATTGTCAGGAAAGTTCATTAATTGCATTAACACGTTGACTGCCGTGCGTATTTTGCTGTATTAGAACGGCGATGCTATGAAATATTACAGCGTTTGATTGAATTATGCAAAATGTAAATAATATGCAGGTATTGGAGACCAAAGGATCGCATCACTATTCTAACAGTAACTGCATTTATAAAATAATTATTGCTACCTATTGCGAATATTTTGGGACTTCAGTAAAATCTCTTGCGTCGGTCACCGATGACCATCATGGCGGTCAACGTGTTAAAAATGATATTTGAAAGAGCCAATATTATTACATAAATTAAAATGCCGCGTTCAAATGTACTATGGAACAAATTTAAATGACACATAAACATTTAATTCCACTATAAAATTTTTTGTCTGATTTAATCCGACGCAATACTTAAATTAACGCATTAAGTACCGGATAGAAGTTTGACTACGCAAATGAAAATTTCGTAAAATCCGACGCAACCTGTTCTCGGATCAGTTACTAAAGACGTTTTCCGTGAATAAATCAGGACAAAGCCGTGAAAGGCTTATAACGGATGTAGAAACCTCGAGAATCAGCCAGCAGGAGAGAAAGCGCGAAGAGAATCAGAGGAACTTGCTAGTCTCAGAGAGAAAAGGAAGCAGAGACGGAATCTCGGATTTCACGGGGGATGATTCTCTCAAATGACTGCGAAGGATAACTTGCTCCTCGCCGCCCCGTGATGCGACTTTATCCGCAAAGAATTGTTACCACCCAAAACGCCTTTGGTCCAGATTCTGCGCTCTCGATCATTCGCGCGTACGTTAACTACTTCAAAGGCATTTACACCGTACGGCTTGTGCAAATACTTTTCGAGCCACTCGTTCCTGTTCGTTTGTTCTTTCACGCATGACACGAGCACGTGCAAATACTTTTGTGGCCGTTCCTGCCCTTTTCTTCTTTTACGCATCACACATGCAACACTGCTGCATACACCTTCGCTTTGGTCGGATTGACTAATAAATGTCTGTAATGTCTAAACAAAATTCGAGCATCACAGATATTCCGTTTGCCAAATCGTTAACTCCATAAATGAAATACTCGATTCATTTTTAATATATAGAGTTCGACATCAAATTCTTCGTACTGAAATTGTAGAGTGTGAAAGTCCATGTAGTTGCTTCAGGCTGGGTAGTATTAAATTAATTAATTATAACTAAACGTATTAAAGCTCTAATAATGTAACAAAATATAATCATTATAGTACATCCAATTATTATACTTGAATGCATCAAAATTCATTTGGAATATAAAAACTTTGTTTAGTATTATAAATATTTATAAAAACTATATAAATACTTAGTTTTATAAAATATTTATAAAAATTATAAAAACTTTCTTAAGTATTGGGAACCAAAGAATCGCATCACTATTCAAACAATAACTACATTTATAAAATAATTATTGCTACCCATCGCGAATATTTTGGGTCTTCAGTAAAATCTCTTGCGCCGGTCACCGATGACCATCATAGCGGTCAAAGTGTTAATCATATTCTGCAGTATTTCATCGCATCACGATTCTAACATACTAAA
The DNA here is from genome assembly GCA_033815515.1 of Cryptocheilus praepositus. NCBI lineage: Eukaryota > Metazoa > Arthropoda > Insecta > Hymenoptera > Pompilidae > Cryptocheilus > Cryptocheilus praepositus. The sequence goes on along the minus strand of JAWWQZ010000119.1, from coordinate 1,075,135 downwards.
ATACGCTTGGCAATCAACGTGTTAAACAGCAGCCCCGCATTGTGCGTGATCTCGCTCGTTCGGTCGCATACATCGCTAAGGAAACAGGAATGAACGAAAGTAAACTCGAAGGAAAGTGCGTGGTTGGCGAGTAGAGAAGAAGCCGATTAGAGCTCGACTGCGACAGTTCGGCTTTTCGATCGTATTAGGGTCGCGGAAAGATGCCGTGACGGAGATATTGTAACGACAAACATTATGTCTCGAAGCTAAGAGCCAAACGACAACGGGCGGGGCTCGTATAGATAAATTATTTTCCGCGCCCGAGGCACGGACGATCTTCGGAAGCCATTAAGACACGCAAAGCGACGTACAGGCGAGTTCGTTATCGGCTGCTCATTGTCCACGTCAAATCGTCCGACTCTTTGCCAAAGCCCAGCAGCGGCAGTTAAGTCGTAAAAATCCTATACTTTCGAATAATGTAAATCGCCTCGTAAAAATTGTTCGGACGTAAAGCTGTTTGCGTCTTGCGGAGGGTTTAGGCGCTTTCGACAAAAGTTAGTCGGGTGTGACCGCGCACGGCAATTAGTAATAAGGCGCCGTGCTTTCGAACGCGTGTCAGTATTTTTGTGAGTGTATCGAGGAGAGGGTGATTTGTAAATTCAATCTTGGGCTTTTAACACGTTGGCTGCCGTGGGGGTGACCGGGCACCGGCACAAGAGATTTTACTGAAGATTCAAAATATTCGCAATGGGTAGTAATAATTATTTTATAAATGCAGTTATTGTTAGAATAGTGATGCGATTACTACGCAAGTAATTAATATTCGCCTAAATTAAATCTTTCTGTTTTAACCTTTCATCTGATACGCTGAACGCTTTCGCCATTTCTTTAAGAAACCATTCAGAGCTTTGATCAATATACCATCATTTTCTTGACGCCTGTCCACGATTATTCATTCGCTCACTTTAGAAACGCCTCTCCCTTTTTACCCAATTTCACCTTTTCCTGCACATTGGCGTGCATTTTATTGCTCCCTCCTTTTCGGTCTCCTTAAAGCGAGTCAAGAAGAAATTGTCTGCTTCAAGAGATTTCTTTTTGTATTTTTATTGCAGTTCTGCAAGATTAAACTGTTTGAAAATTCTTATATTTAATGTCTTCACTATTTATTAAGTGTGTCAACGTAATATTCGTGATCTTTCTGTTTGCTGCACGTACACAGTTTTTTACATTTATCAAAAATGAAAAGGAAATTAATTTGCCGTCCACTTCATCTGACGCAATCGTCGGTTCAAGGGATCTTTGCATTTTTATTCCACTTCTCCATCGCCGTATTTATCGACATATTTTTCTTAATTTATTTCGTTATTTATTATGTGTATCAACGTAATATTTATCATGTTTCTGTTTGCTAGTCATAAACTTTATATTTACCGAAAAACAAAAAAGAAATTAACTTTTTTTCCATCTCATCGGACGCCTCGGCGATCTGTTTAAAGTCGTCCATTCAAGTCTCCAATCAATACACCATCATTTCCCTGACGGCCGTCCGCGATTATTCATTCGCCCAGCTTAAAAACGTCTTTCCTCCCTTTTTACCCAATTTATCCTTTTCCTGCACATTAGCGTTGCATTTTATCGTTCTCTCCTTTTCATCCTCCTCAAAGCGATCCAACAAGAAATTGTCTGCTTTAAGGGCCTTTTTTTTGCATTTTCATTGCACTTTTCCAAGATCATACATTCAAACAACTTTTGTATTGAATTTCTTCACTATCTATCATGCGCATCCATGCAATATTCACAATATTTCTGTTTCCCATTCACACATAAATGAACATTTACTCAAATCTAAAAAGAAATAAATTGTTCCTCTTAACCCTTCTTTGCATGATGGTGGAAATTTCCATCATAACATTGAATGCCCAAAAATTATATAAAAGAACAAGTTCACTTTGATCTAACTTTGCATGATGATGGAAATTTCCATCATATCGTTTTTTGCTAAATTTATACTATAAATATATACTAAGATTTTTTTAACCATTTTTCCTTTAATTTTGAACGTGAATTATATCACCTTGATTTATTTCACCAATAAAGAAAAAATCATGCAAAGAAGGGTTAAATATGAAATACATTTTTATTACACTTTTCCAAGATTGTGCTTTTCGGTACTTCTTGCCTTCAATTCCTCTACTACTTATTACGTGCACGAGTATATATAGAACATATATAATTCCGTTTGCCATGAAAGACTCACATGAACCGAAAAACAGAAGAGAAACGAATGTTTTTCCAGCTCATCCCCGGCGCCCGTTGAAAATCGTCCGCTGAAACTCGTCCGTTGAAGCCTCTAATCAATACACCATCATTTCCGTGACGGCCGTCCGCGATTATTCATTCGCCCAGCTTAAAAACGTCTTTCCTCCCATTCTACTGAATTTCTCGTTTTCCTGCTCTTGCCCGGGCGCCTTTTTGCTCTCTCTCCTTCGCTCCTGCCCGGCCGTTTCTTGCCTCATCTCTTTCAGCCAGGCAGAATGATGACTCGCCACTTTATTTTAGCGCCCGGGGTGCGCTTCGATATGATAGACCGAAAGGACGGAAGGGCGCGGCGCTTGGCGAAAAATGTGCTCGCCTTTCGACGCAGACATCGGCGCGGGGAAAAAATATACGCGGATCTGCGTATGCAGCCTCCCTCGCCCACGGGTCAAGACGATCGGGCAAGATCGTAAATCAGCTCGTCCGCCGTGAACTTTCTCATTTTTAGACATTTTCCCGGCCACGTCGCGTATACCGCGATACCGGACGCTTTTACGGACGATTAATCTATTTATCGGTGAGTCGCCATTTATGGCCAGCCGATTTATGAAATTTTCTTTTAATTACGCCGCTGTTGGTAACGAGAAAATTCTGCAATAGATTCGTGTAGAGTGGCGTATTTACAAGTATCATATATTGTCAGGTTAAATTTTTCGCTTGCAACACAATTCTTTAGGGGTAGTTTTATAATGGTTGTCAAATGATTTCAATGGATTTTGAGGACGATTCATTTTTCGGCTAATCGCCATTTATGGCCAGCCGATTTATGACATTTTCTTTTAATTACGCCGCTGTTGTTAACGGGAAAATTCTGCACTAGATTTGTGTAGAGTGGCGTATTTAGAAGTATCATATATTGTCAGGTTAAATTTTTCGCTTGCAACACAATTCTTTAGGAGTAGTTTTATGATGGTTATCAAATGATTTCAATGGATTTTGAGGACGATCCATTTTTCGGCTAATCGGGATTTATGGCCAGCCGAATTATGAAATTTTCTTTTAATTACGCCGCTGTTGTTAACAGGAAAATTCTGCACTAGATTCGTGTAGAGTGGCGCGTTTAGAAGTATCATCGATTGTCAGATTAAATTTGTTGCGTGTGACGTAATTCTTCGGGGGTAGTTTCATGATCGTTGTCGTGATTTTATATGATTTTCTCGACGATTCATTTTTCGATTAATATGGTTTTATCGCCGGCCGCTTTATGAAATGTTGCTTTAATTATACCGCTGTTATTAACGAGTATTTATTGTGCATTAGATTTGTGTAGAGAGGCGCGCTTAAAAGTGACGTTTATTGTCGGATTGAATTTGTTGCTTGTAATAATTCTTTAGGGGTAGTTTTATGATTGTTGTCAAGAGATTTCACATGATTTTGCGAGCGATTAATTTTTCGATTAAGCAGGATTTATGGCCGGCCGCTTTACGTAATGTTCCTTTAATTATGCCTCTGTTATTAAGGAGGTATTTGTTCTGCACTAGATTTATGTAAAGAGGCGTGTTTAGGAGTGGCATTTACCGTCAAGTTAAATTTTTCGCTTGCAACACAATTCTTTAGGGGTAGTTTTATGATGGTTGTCAAATGATTTCAATGGATTTTGAGGACGATTCATTTTTCGGCTAATCGGGATTTATGGCCGGCCGCTTTATGGAATGTTCTTTTAATTACGCCCCTGTTGTTATGGATGGAGTATTAGTATGTATTCATTGTGTATCCGATTGGTATAGAGAGGCAATTTTCAGGGGTAGTTTTATGACGGAGTCAAATGATTTCACATGATTTTGTGGACGATTAATTTTTCGGCTAATCGGGATTTACGGCCGGCCGCTTTATGAAATTTTATTTTAATTACGGTGCTGTTATTATGGATGGGGTAATAACATGTATTTATTGTACACTTCCTTTGTATAGAGGGTAATTTTTAGAGGTAACGTTCATTGTCAGGCTAATTTTATTGCCTGGAAGTGGAAATAAAGGAAGTTGTAACGCCATTTTTAGGAGTAGTTTTATTATTACTATCATCAAATGGTTTCACTTGATTTTGTGGACGATTAATTTTTCAGTTAAACTGGATTTATGGGCGGCCGCTTTGCGGAACGCCCTTTAATTACGCCGCTGTTGTTATGGATGGGGTAATAGTATGGATCTGCTGTACTGCGTGTCGCGTGAAGAGCCGATTTTCAAAGGTAGTGTTCATAGTCACGCTGATTTTGTTGTCCGGAGTATAACTAAACGAAACTGCGATGTCATCTTTATGAGTAGTTTTATTATTATTGTCCTTGCATTATTTTACATGATTTTGTGGACGATTAATTTTTCGACTAATAAGGATTTATTGGTGGCTGCTTTACGTAACGTTCTTTTAATCACGTGGCTGTTGTTATGGATGGGGTATAATACGTATATAGTATATACTTCCTTTCTATAGAGAGACAGTTTTCAAAGTTAACGGTCTTGACCGATGTTTGCTTCGTTACGGTATTTTGAAGCATCATTTTTAACACGTTGACTGCCGTGGTGGTCACCGGTGACCGGCGCAAAAGGTTTTTCTAAACATGCAAAAAATTCGCAATGAAGCCTACTTGCAATCTTACAAAAGCAATTGATATTGGAACGGTGCTTCAATACTTTGGCTTCTAACAACTCCGCGTCACCCTTTTTGCACGATTTAATCATCATTTTTTGGCAAACGTGTTAATGAGAAAAATTGTTCAAATTTCAGTTTTGCAATTATTTCCATATCATAGATCAATTCAATGAACATAGACAACCATTGCATTTTTCCAACACCCGCCGGTTAATGTCAATCACCTTCGCACACACGACCGCTTACATTTTCCATCGATCAAAGTTCTTCGGAAACATTGTCAGCGGGACGATTATGGCCGAACATGAAGGAGCAACGACTGTCAGTCGGTTAAAGCGTCCCTTTGATCCGTATTGATTGACGGACCCGAAGCGGTGAAATTAACGTGGAGATAGTCTCGGGTAATTTGTGCGGAAGACCGATCGATTCGAGATTCAACCGAAGCTGGAGAGGCGCGGAAGGGTGAGAGAATGAAGAAGAGAAGGAAAACGTGAATGCCGTTTCAGGATCAATGCCGGCAAATTCATTCGCAATTACATCAATCATCAATCATCAATACGGCCGCGCCAATCGAATAAGACATCTTGGTAACGTCTACTATTTAGGTCCAGGATTTTTCTTATGAAAATTTTTAGTTTCACGGGTTTCAGTGAAGATTTAAGGTGTGTGTGTGTGCGAGCGACTGGCGACTAGCGGCGAAAAAGCGGAAGATGGTATCGAATATGCACGTTATGGGCTTGGACGATGTAGCAAAACTTTGCTACTCTTTACCAATTAATCTCTACTTTTAAATATACACGAATTTATATATGCTATTATATATGTATAATGTTAATAACTGTTATTACATACATATATAACTTTGCATATGTCATTACATATATATGTAATTTTACATATATATCACAAGCATACGTAAATTCTCATATGTTGTTCCACACATATGTGATTTCACATGCGTTATCATACACATATTCAATTTTTCATGTAACTAACCCCATACGTACGTAACGTAATTTTCCACACGTCATTCCCCACGCACATAACTTTCCCCAAGTGCTTACACATACACGCACATAATTTTCCATACGTCATTCCACAGTTACATAATTTTCCATGCAGTACTCATTACATACATACGGAATCTCTGATATATCATTGCATTCGCGCGTAGCTTATTCTCTGCATATGACCACCTCCACGCCTATAACTAATCCCGAAATGTTCGTATCTCGAAAGAGTCGATGACTTGGTGGCACTGACCGCGTCGGACGCGATTCCGTCGAGAATCGCGGGGGGCGTGAGCTCGCTTTCGCTTTCTCGCGGCGAAAGGTCGGAGTTGGCAGCATCGTTGGCGGGGGATAATGTCAATTAATCCCGATGACGGCTCGAGGCGGAAGCGACGAGTCCCTGAGCGAGTTGGCGCTTTGCGAGTCGGCGCTTTGCGAGTTGGCGCTAACGAGCTGGGGAGTTTCGGGATTGCATTGCGAAACAGCTGTGCGCTTCGGTGGCGGCAAAGCGGCAAGCCTATAGCTCGCTCCTCGGCGCGTATTCCTGTCGTGCAGGTTCCGTGCCGCCGATATGCGCCGATCGATCGGTTTGTTCGCAAACGAAGCGACGGCCAATTCGACGAGTCGATTTGACGAGCCTGTGCCCGGACGGCCTCAGGCGAGCTCGCGCGATTTCGGCCCTGGCCCTCCGCCTTGCAGTTTAACCCTTTCGTTACGAGCGCCGGATCTAGACGGCATCATGAAGAGTATTATACCGCTTGACCACCGGCCCTGCGATATTCTTGTTTCTTTTGTTTTTATACATCTTGCACATCGATGCCACGCGTCATTCCTCGGTCCGTTTTTGATTTGTTTTACTCCAAAAATAAAGCATGCACTAGTTTGGAAGCAATGGGGACAAGAATCACGCTCCAATGTTCTTCAAGCTTTCAGTGGTTAACACTTTGACTGCCTAGCGGATTTTGCTGTATTAGAACAGCAATGCTATGAAATACTACAGCGTTTGACTGAATTATGCAAAATGTAAATAATTTGCAGGTATTGGAGACCATCACTATTCTAACAATAACTGCGTTTATAAAATAATTATTGCTACTCATTGCGAATATTTTGGATCTTTAGTAAAATCTCTTGCGCCGGTCACCGATGACCATCATGGCGGTCAAAGTGTTAATATTCACAGAATGACATTTTCCTTCGGTTTATAAATCGGTAGGAAAAAGCCGAAGTAAAAGGTGCGTCGTTTTGAGTGCAAACGACTAAAGACGCGAATCTAATTATGAATGTAGAAACTGAAATGTGGGTTTGTGTGTCGTCCCTTGTTTTAAAATTTACCATTCTGAATGGAATTATTTAGAATTTTAATTTGACATATAAATGATCCTAAATTGTATTTTTATTCATAACAATTGCAAAGTCTCCAAATTTGTCAATTTTTGGGATGGCACTCCCGTAACGAAAGGATTAAGGACCGGAGGATACTCCAGAAAGAATCCGAGGAAAGATGTAAGTGTTCAAAAACTCGAAGGCTGCTTGAAATGAGGAGGCGGGGAAAAGGTGTGTGACAAAACGCACAGGGGAAGAGTTCAAAGAAATTCAAAGAGTTCATTGGCAAAAAAGAGTATGTCTGAAGGCGCAAAAGTGTAAGAATTAAAAGAAAATGGGTGGAGGTAATTGTGGGTATACAGGAAAATGCTTGAAATTAGAAGATGGGGCGCGGAGATGTTTTTAGGGGTTCTGAAGAATAGTTGAAGAGCATGTGTGAAGGTACGGAAGTATAAGAAATGGAACATGCTGTGTAGAAATATTGGACGTATGCTGGAGCGTGGTTGGACGGAGGATAAAAAATATAAGTCTGCGACAGTAGCATATACAGGTCATTGTACATGGCTCTTAGAATACTTCAAATGTGAAGATGTTTCTGACCAATGTTCGAAAAAGGAAGAGAGAAAAAATACAAAAATGTAAGAATTAGAGAACATTCTGTAGAGATTTTCGATGTCCGTTAAAAGATGGTTGAAAGTCTCGATGATGTAAGAACTAGAAGATTCCATGTACGAGTATTCATGAGTGTGGCATGGAATGCGCAAAATGAGAAGACGGAATGTAAAGATGTTCACGGACATGTCGGAGGAAGCTTGGAACAGGAAAACAGTGCATGAACACAGTCTCTCAAAGTGTTCACGACTATGCTGCAGCACACTTAAAGTGACAAAACTATTTGCAGTAGCTTTGTGTTAACAACGTTACCATATTTTCTTCTGCTCTGCATTTCAGCATTCCATGCAATATCCCAGCTTGTCGCTGGCCCATACATTTCTGCCTTTCACCGTATCTCGCTTCTTCTCCTCTCGATTTTTCTTCGCCCCCTACCTTACGCACGCACGTAGTCGCGAATTACTCACGCGACGATATTTTATCTGCACTTTTCTACTTCTCCATCCCCGCTCTCCCTCGTTCCCACATCACATCGAACGATCCATCTCTCTTACTTTATCTGGTATTTCCATCCTACTGTTGCTCCCAATCACTCACTCTCCTCTCATTGCCGCGCATATACGTTGTCGGCCTGCAGGCATAGCACGAAACAGAGCCAATTGTATGGCAGGTACACGCAGGTATAAGCGGGTTCGTCATCAGCAGCCCTTTGGCGATAATTCGCACGCACGAAAAAGCACCGCGCGATAGGTAGTTACCCGCGCGAAATCCGCTTTCCGATAAATCGAGCCGGAGTTTCAGCGGCGTATTTCGAGAAAGCGATCCGACGGATTTTTAACGTGCGTGAAATTCGAAGTTAAATACGGGATCAATTTGTACTGGCGATGCGACGCATTTCATCGTGCCTGCAAGTTTTTTTGCCCCTGTGAGTACTCGTGATTCTTTGGAGACGTTAATTTACGAATGCAATAAGAAGTTTTTGTCTGTAAAAATATGTCTGTGCATTTTCGGTAAAATGTAGTGGTACATTTGCACTGAATATATTGATGTGCTTCAGAAAGCATATTTCGGGAAAGCGATTCGATGGACTTCTGATGTGCGTGAAATTCGAAGTTAAATACGGGATCAATTTGTACTGGCGATGCGTCGCATTTCATCGTGCCTGCAAGTTTTTTTGCCCCTGTGAGTACTCGTAATTCTTTGGAGACGTTAATTTACGAATGCAATAAGAAGTTTTTGTCTGTAAAAATATGTCTGTGCATTTTCGGTAAAATGTAGTGGTACATTTGCACTGAATATATTGATATGCTTGAAAAAACATATTTTGGGAAAAGCGATTCGATGGACTTCTGATCTGCGTGAAATTCGAAGTTAAATACGGGATCCATTTGTACTGGCGATGCGACGCATTTCATCGTGCCTCCAAGTTTTTTTGTCGCTGTGAGTACTCATAATTCTTTGGAGACGTTAATTTACAACTGCAATAAGAAGTTTTTGTTTGCAAAAATATGTCTGTGCATTTTCGGTAAAATGTAGTGGTACATGTGCACTGAATATACTGATATGCTTGAGAAAGCATATTTTGGGAAAGCGATTCGATGGACTTCTGATGTGTGTGAAATTTGAAGTTAAATACGGGATCAATTTGTACTGGCGATGCGACGCATTTCATCGTGCCTGCAAGTTTTTTTGCCCCTGTGAGTACTCGTAATTCTTTGGAGACGTTAATTTACGAATGCAATAAGAAGTTTTTGTCTCTAAAAATATGTCTGTGCATTTTCGGTAAAATGTAGTGGTACATTTGCACTGAATATATTGATATGCTTGAGAAAGCATATTTTGGGAAAGCGATTCGATGGACTTCTGATGTGCGTGAAATTCGAAGTTAAATACGGGATCAATTTGTACTCGCGATGCGACGCATTTCATCGTGCCTCAAAGAATTTTTTTTGGCGGTGAAAGTAGTCGTAGTTGTTCGAAAATGTTAATTGAAAACCGTGATAACAATTCTTCCATACAAGATGTATTTTTGTAAGTTATCATAATTACACAACGACGTTAAGATATAAGTATTTCATTTAAAAAAATAGTGCACATAATAATATTTGCAAGAATACTTTTCGTCATGGTTACGTCAAACAATCAATTCTTTGTTGCACTGCACGTTATGTCGGGCGAAAAACAATTCTGCACGGCACGTCCGTTTCGTAGTGTTTGGCTGAAAATTTTCGGTGCAATGCGATCGGTCGATGGAATCGTGGAAAGAGCCAACGCAGGCTGATTGAAAAAATAGCATTTTAAGTATCATCGAAGTGTAGCCAGTGCACCGCAGGCTACCGAACGACCGGAAGTGCAATGGGACCCCCAATAGCGTTTTCCACGCAAGAATCAATGTGAAAAGTCAGTGAAAGAAAGCAACCGCGATGCGCATAAACAGAAAGCAGTGCTATTTTCGAAGCGAAAGTGGGTTAATCAAACGATGAAACCGCTTTAGCCATGTGACGATATAAACGCGACGTAAACTTTATCGCTAAATAGCATTGCAAAATGATATCGGCGTAATCGGTCAGTTATTATGCACGAAATTATGTAACTCATTGAAGAAGAAAATCCTGACATTTCGGCACTTGATTTAACAGAGAAATTGAACTTTTCGTATTAATTTACGCTAATTAATAATATTCATATATCATAGGTGAATGACAAATCTTATTTTCGTTGTGCCTTGCTTTTGCTTCGATAAAGGCACAAATTAAGTGCCGAAACGTCAGATTTTTTATTTTTCAACAAGTTACGTAATTTTATATTGTTTCACAATCTCCTCGCATAAAGATTTTAATTTCAGCCTTATTGTAATTTACTTAAATAATTTAAAAAAAAATTGAATGCAATTTTAATAATTAAAGAATTAATCAAAAACACTCGCAGGCAAAAAGCGGTGTTAATTATCTAAGTAGACTCCGACACATACGTTCGTCACGTTGCACATCATTCTGCGCAAATCCATTTATTCGGCAAACTCGCCGCATAACGATCGCCGAAAAGCGCGGCGAAATTTTATCGCCCGAAGAAACTTTCGGTTTCCGCGTCGCCCGTTAATCACGGAATATAATGTCTCGCGGGCAGTAATTTGTCGCTTCCTGGGCAGGGATTTTAGTTGCGGCCAACTACACCGATGAAATTTCGTGTATTTCCGCGGCGACAATACTTCGTTACGCGCGTTTGTTTTACCGTCCCGATGTGCGGCCGCATATGGAATATTTATGCGAGCGCATATTTACGCGCAACGATTTCGGCAGAGCTCACGGTTGGGCGCAAAGAGGATTTCCTGCGCGCTGCGAATTGACGGACGTTATCGGCTCGATAACAAACGCAAACGGAGAGAGAGTGAAGAGCCAGGGGCGCAGAAAAATCACCGAAAATCACCGAATGCTCATTAACGCGAGTTATTTTGCGCGCCATTAGCACAGATGTGAAATGTACTTATATTGGATATGTCATGTTATACATATTTTTCATATTTTACCATCTTCTTTAGTCTTCTTTGAGAACAACACGTCTTTATATTCTATGTTTTTCAGAATTCGGAGTTCCTATTTCGGGAGTGCATAATGTCAAGTCAATTATGTTTCGTATTTTGGAATTGCAACTTAAAATGACAAATAATTATGAAAGATATCTTTTCGGTGTATATAAACGTGTATCAGATGGGGTGATCTAATGAACCGCGAGTTGTTTCTTTCGCGGACGTTTTGAACCCGATCATTTTCTGCAAAGCGAAGGTAAATAGTGCCGATGAAATTGACGAAAAAATAGCGGTAGCCGTGATGAAGGTAAACATGGGTGGATCTCATTTGGTCGAATGGCGCTATGCAAGCACAGGGGTTCTTGTGTGGTTGTCTAAATGTTTGCTCGTGTAATATTAAGGGATGTTATAGTTAAAAACTGTTATTTATGCATTTAAACGAATGGAGTTTAGGGAATCGGAGGACTAGTAATACATAAGTGGGTTTACGAAAGAAAATAATCAGCAGGCGTATTATTTTTTGATAACATTTTCAGTGATCGAGTAGAGTGCAAGTATTTTTGCCATTGCGAACGCACGTAATTAAGTAGCGGATAAATGAAAAGTGTAGGTCAATTACATTTAATGATCACCAAAAAAATATTTATTAGCGCAACCAGACATAATTCGGTCCTGTGAAATCAAATGTGTAAAATCGCAACTCAATGCCCATCAAGCAATTTATTTAATATTTTCGGGCCAAGATTTTCTATGTTCTCATCAACTTTTTTTTTTACCATATTATTTTTTTTTTATTTCGTTTTGTCCGTCGTCAGGTTAAAATACTCTCGTAACTACTAACTCTCGCAACCACGCATAATCAAATCGCATAAAATTAGAACTGTCAAATCACAATTCAATGACCATTAACCGCTTTATTTTATTCCATCAATCATCGGGCCACAATTCTCCATGTGTAGAACACATTTTAATCCGATCGAATTTGTCGAATCACAACTGAATGACCGTCGACCTTTATTCAAACACGGCGATCAGAGCTAATGAAATGCACCATCCGCCGGTTTGTTTTGTTTTGCGGCCGCTGGGCCAAGATTCTCTAGGTACCAACGGTTTTCTATTACTGCAATTAGCATAATCAAATTCGGCACGATCGATTTTATCGAATCACAACTGAATGACCGTCAACCGTTTTATTTAATTTTGTCAACCATCGGGCCACGATTCTCTATGCGTAGAACACATTTTTCTGATCCCAAGCACACCTAATCAAATGCACACTCTTGCTCACAATTCAATGACCATCCACCCGTTTGTTTCGCTTTGTGATCGAATTCGTCGAACCACGACTGAATGATCGTCGATCGCTTTATTTAATTTTGTCAATCATCGGGTCAAGATTCTCTATAGACGCAAAGCATTTTTTCACCGCGATCAGAGCTAATGAAATGCGCACTCTCCAATGACAACTCAATGACCATCCGCCGGTTTGTTTCGTTTTGCGGCCGTCGAGCCAAGATTCTCTAGGTCTAGATCAACGCACCGCAAGTAACGATGCCGATCCGAAGAGGAACGACGCTTGGCATCGAGAGAGAGAGAAGAGAGTCCGTGGGGGTCCGCCACGGCTTAGACCGCCAGGAATAGAAAGCTGCGCTTATAGCCCGCCGACACTGCGGACTCTGACTCAGGCGCGAAAATTCCGACTTGGAAGTCGCGCTCGTCGAGACGTCGCTCTCTTCGGGTATCTTTCTCTCCGTATATCACTTTCGTTCTCTCTTTCGCCGCACGTTCGCATTAAAGCGGCCGCCACACGGCATCAAGTCCGCAGACGCATCACTCCATTTTTACGATATCCTCTTTTCTAACAGTTATTTTCAAGGCGACACTTTTCGTGTCGCATGTGCTGATTGTTTCGAAACAATGTTATACGGCTTTTCTTCCTTTTGTGCAAACACATTGATGGGGTTTGGAGGATATGCATGCGTTGTGTGCGAGGATTTTTTTGCTTTGTGATCCGTGTGTTATATGCGACACTTTTTAGCATGCGATGCTTTTATCGTGTTATTTTTATTCGCTATCTGTGTTTTTATTTGCACAGTACGAAATCAAAGATGCGACAAATAATTTTTCGTCATAAGCTATTCGTCATATTTTTGGCCCACGATGTTGAAAGTAATGAAGTTGCGATCGTGTTTACGAATCTTGTATTATTTAGGCATTGAACTATTACATACGGTATTTACATGTCTCAGCACGTTTGTGCCAATGTTTAGCTACTAAATGGCAGAGAGTTGTTTAAAGAGTGAATTAGTCGCGAGCACAAATTTAATTAGAATTTTCGGCCGGTAACCGGTAAATCGCTGAGAAGTCTGTATTGCGAGATCGAATGGTTTATTACTTTATTTGCAGGCGCTCGCAACGATGAAATGTTCGGAATATATGTAACCGTGCGTTTCAATATTTGAACGCCTGAATTTTCAGTTGTCGTCACGCGTAAATATGTACGTGTCCAAACATTTAACCATTCGATACATAACGATCCGAGTGACTCCGTGAGAATGTTTAATCCCTCAGCAATTACTCAAAAATATTAAGTCATAGAATTCGTTAGATGACTAGAACATTTTTCCACGCCAAAAGATTGACATTTTCACTGTATAATGGGATGCTGCATCATTTACATTGTTTCGCCACAAATTTTGTCGATGCATAATTCGAGAAAAATATTAAGCCATCGCACTCGTTTAACCCTTCTTTGCACGATGGTGGAAATTTCCATCATAACATTGAATGCCCAAAATTATATAAAAGAACAAGTTCACTTTGATCTAACTTTGCATGATAATGGAAATTTCCATCACATTGTTTTTTGCTAAATTTATACTATAAATATATACTAAGATTTTTTTAACCATTTTTTCTTTAATTTTGAACATAAATTATATCACCTTGATTTATTTCCCCAATAAAGAAAAAATCATGCAAAGAAGGGTTAACCACAAGACAATTTTTCGATGTGAAACATCATTGACATCGTTCCCGCCGCAAAATGTGACGCTGCGCCGATTAAATGGTAGAGGCGAAAATTCTGTCGACACATCGACTGGGAAATGAGTTGAGGAAAAGTTGGGAAAAATCGTTGCGAGGAGGGACTGGCGAGGAACGTAAAATATGCAAGAGACCGGTGAAAATGATAGATGCATTCGAAAATCCTGATAAAGCCGAGATGCAGGAGAGTCTCGGCGCGGGCACAAAGAGAAGTACGCGCGTCAGGAAAGTTCCGAGACAAGGTTCACGGGCCGTCTTTGCCGTCTCCCGTTCGTCGTTGGAAAATCGTCGCAGTTGCTTGGTCGACAAAGAACGTCCTGTTGGAATGAACGGAGCTTAAAACTTTCTCCGTCCGTCCGTTTGCCTGTCTTTCTCCTTTCTTTATAGTTCGAGTCTCCCGCACGGGGTTGTCAGCCGTGTCGAGGATTTGGCATTGGCCCTCGTCTGGTCTAGTCTCGTTCCGTTTCGGCTCGGCGCTTCTGCAGGAAATTTCTCGTCTCGCCTTCCTTCCCACATCCCTGCCTACGTCCCTACCTACGTCCCTCCCCTCGACCCACCACTCCAATCTCCCCTGGCTGCTAACGGGGGTTATCATTTGCACCATCACAAAATTTCACTTTTTTCCTCTTAAACCGTGTCTTCCTGTTAAGCGGGAATTAGCACTTTCAGCAGAAAAAAATTGCATTTTTTCCACCGTATACTATTCTCGATCGTATTTCATTTTCAAAGGGACTTTTCCTGCCAACCTTTTTTCCGCATTCACTTGATTGCTCACTGTTTTTAATCTACCTTAGCTGTGAACGGGGTTATCATTTATACCATCACGAAATTTCACTTTTTTTTTGCTGTTAGCGTGCCTTGATATTAAGCCGAAATTAGCACTTTCAGCAGAAAAAATTTTTTCTCGTAGTAATATTCTCGATCGTATTCAATTTTGGAAGAGATTTTTCGTGTCGCCTTTTCTCTCACTTTCAATGGATTGGTCAACGTTTTCAATCTCCCCTGGCTGTTAACGGCGGTTATCATTTTACACCATAGGAAATTTTGCTTTTTTTGCCGTGAAGGTGGGTCTTGGTATTAACCGCGAATTATTGTTTTTTTTTGTGGAAAAACACATTTTACTGTTGTTAACGTATTTTTGACTGTATTTGTTTCTGGAAGAGATATCATGACTCAACATCCTTCCTACATTTACACCACGAGGAAATTCCATTTTTCTGTTTTTTTTTTGTGTTAACTGATGCAATTAAAAATGCAAGGTGAATGAACTTATAACCATTTATACTGAGAATACCCTTCGATCTCCAATTATTCCCCTTTCAGTTCAACAACCTTCGGTTCCAGCATCTATCTGGAAACTCATTTTCTCTTTCAAAATATCCTGAAATAATTCAAGTGGTTTTTGGTTTTATTCCTTTGGTAAAACTTGGGATTTGTGCTTGTATTGCAGTTGTCTTGTTTCTTCAATGAGCTCGTTTTCGATCGCTTCTTATTTTCTGTGTTCTAACGATATCGAACATTTTGTTGGAGTAGTGCATCAACAGTGGTTCCGGATATGAGTATTGTGTCTTCAGAAAATATGATAATTTGTATTTGCATTGCAGTTATTCCGTTCTTCTAATTAGCCTATTTTGAATCGGTTGCTATTTGCGTTATTCTCTGCATTCTGATGCTATCGGATATTTTAATACCGTAATGTGCTAATGCCGGTTCCGGATGTGGCCGTTGCGTCTTCGGCAAGTCTGACGACTCACGGTTGCATCTAGTTATTCCGTTCTTCTAATTCGCCCGTTTCGATCGCATGTCATTCGGTGGGTTCCGACGATAGAAAAGATTTTCTTGAGACAACGCGGCAGTGATCGTGTTTCGTGTGTCGGTGATTTGTTCGAATGTTCGTGTGTGCCGCAGTGACACTTCGCGAAGATTTGGCATTGGCCCCCGTCTGGTCTAGTCTCGTTCCGTCTCGTCTCGGCCTTTCTCTCGTCCTCCGCGTCTCCCGCCTTCCTCGTCCGCTTCTTGCCGGCCATAATCGTTTTTGCCCATTTGCATAGCTCCGAGGCCAGTTTCGTCTCGGCTATTTCCTGTCGCATTTTCCACGGGAATAGAACAGTGTGCGCGATCGTCGACCGCATTTCTCGCGGGGCCGCTTTAAACTTCGTCTCGCCTGGAAACCACCCTCCTGCAGCGAAGGGGGAGGAGGGTGTCGGAATCGGCTACTTCCTTTTCCGAGCGAGCCCGCACTCTCTTACGTTCCTGCGCTCTCTTTCTCGCGTTCTCTTTCTCGCGCCACTCAAGCCCACTCTTGCCCGCCGCTTTTTTCCTCCGGCTGCCAGCCCCGCTGGACTTCGCGGTTGCGCCCTGATTTAAGGGCTGTTGCGCGGATGTGTCTGAGGAGACGTCATGTTTCAGAACTCGAAATAATCGGGCAAAAGAAACTCTACTGAAAGAAGTAGTTGAATAGGCGGATAGAGATTTTATTTATGCGAATATGTGGAGAAGAAGGAAAAGTTTCATATGTTACATATGTTTGCAAGTTTGAAAATGTTGCATTTTCTAAAAATATTTAATTAGTTAGATGTGGATCTTTGAAAAGATTTATGCGAATTTGTGGAGTAGAAGGAAAAGTTTCACATGTTTGCAAGTTCGAAATGTCGCATTTTCTAAAAATATTTAATTAGTTAGATGTGGATCTCTGAAAAGGCGACATTTGAGTACTTGAAATAATCGGGCAAAAGAGGCTGCGGGGAGAAAATATCGGAATATTCGTGTAGGTGATTTCATTCGAGTATATGCGTTACGATAAGAATCGCGGAAAATGTCGCAATTCGTAGAAATATTTCGTTGCTAAGATGTGTCTGCACTGAAGTCATATTTAAATACGTACAATATTATGAGCAAACTGAATTTAGCAAGACAAATACTAGAATATGCAAATAATTATTTAAATAATCCGTGTATGCGAGAGATGAGTTGTACAGATGTTCGGTCGACTTGACATATTCCAGCACACGCTTTAATTCGTGTAACCAAATTATTTAAAACACCAGTATCTTTCTCTGTTTTACAATATTATTTTTTTTGTTGAGGGTGAGTTATTTTCAATCTCACTATTAATAGCGGCAATTGGAAAAAAGCAGTTTCTTTTACAAGAACCATTACTATCCTGTATAGGTCGATGATGCAGGTCGACGACGTAAGGTGTAAAAATTTGAAGACGCCTGCTTCCGCCCCATTTGCAAATCGTCAGCGCCGGAAAACTCGAAAGCCGAAACGCTTATTTTCTCGACATTCGGACGTTCGATTAACGATTTCCCAGCGGGAGCCCCGGGTGCCCCTAATAACCCCGCGGAATTACACTCGCCGCTTATTGAATCCGAACGTTGCTGCCTACCCGATAAGAAGCGAGCGCGAGTGATTAATGACGAAGCGCCACTCGCGGCCATTTTGTCGGCAGCCGGAATAGCGTTACGTTTTCGTTCGGAAAGATTAACGGGCTTTCAACGGTCGTTCATTTTTTGATCCTCGCGCCTCGTCGCGCCTACGAATGAGCACGTTCCCCTGTTCTGTCTGTATTTACACGAACCCGCGAGTGTTGGTGAACGAAACGTGCTGGCGTCTTGACAGCCACTGTTAATGACAGATTTGTTACGGTAATTAGAGTTCGTATCGATGCTTGCCGAATGTTCTTGACACGCGGTTGCTGATCTATGGGAACGAGTTGCAACCTAAATGATCGTTACGATTTTGGTGAGCCAGGCTTTTTGGGGGTTATGTGAAATGAGCCGGACGCCGGTGGTTCGGGATGTGGAGGGTCATGTCGGTGGCTAGTGTGTAGGCAATTTCTGCGAGAATGAACCGTGTGCGCTGGGGAGCGAGTCATGTGGGTGCATTCTTAAGTTTGCTCGACGTACGGCCACTTGGTATGGGGCCTAGTTGAAAAATGGCGAACGTGGAGTCGGTCAATATATATGTACACTGATATATCATTGTATATCATTATTATATTGTAATATATAGTAAACTATACTTCGGTAAGTTAATGTTGTATAATCTATGTATACTCATTGAATAGTAATCAATTTCGTAGGGAATAATTAGGCTACTCTCCCCTATTGTGTATACATATTGAATATGCCACTTAGTGTATGTCAATATATAGTAAGAATTAGCACACACTTCCCAACACACCATCGTCCAGTCTTTGCTTTTTTTCAAGCAAGCAATACACCCTTCCGTCATTTACAAGAACCCGCAGTAACAGAAACTCATTTCGTTCGAGCGCAGCACATGCCGTCTGTCTTACAAATTGTAAGTCACAATCGGCGATCTCTAGCAGTCTGTCCATACGTTCTTCCACCGACTAATCAGCCTTCTTGTAATTTACGCTCGCTGGCCGAGTCGTATCAGTCGTAGAGCGTTCCGATCCGGACATGATGACCATTCTCGTCGTCGTGGAAGTGATAGAGTACAGATGAGTGGAAAGTGTCCTCGGGATGCTGGGACAATGTGGTCGTCCTGTGGCTCTGAGCTCAATTGGAATTGGGGTCAACGGCTTTCATTACCGGATGTGACCAGGAGAATGACGTATGCAAGTCTTCTACGGCCTGGTTCGATCTTACTTCCAACATTTTCCTCCCTTCTTGCTGTACGAGTCTTGCTTCTCTGCTTCTATGTAACAGCTATGCTTTACTGTCTTTTTCCGCTGCGTTTGTTCTTTCAATTAGAACGTTCTCAATCGGTTATTTTCTGCGTACTGATGTTATTGGACATTTTCTTCATGTAATGCTTCAACGGTCGGTTAGGATTTGCATTTTCTTTTTTTGGGGAAAGTTGTACTTCGTACTTGCATTGCAATTGTTTTGTTATTTTAATTACCACGTTTTCGATCGGTTGTTATTTCCTGCGTTTTGACGATAGCAGGCATTTTCGTGACGTAGCATGCTAATGATGATTTTAATTAGCCCGTTTTCGATTGCTCGTCGTCTATGCGTTGCGAAGCTTTTCTGATAAAACCAGACAAATATTTTACGAACAATCTGCACTGTCATCAAATTAAAACGTGGTAACGCTCCAAATTTAATATAAAACCTTGTTTAAACTAACACAATTCATTTAATTCATTTCAACCCTCGGCAAATTATAAAAAAAAGGCGGAGCCTTGTTACAGTTAAAGTTGTTCAAATGTTTCGTTCACAATCTACGCAATGGCATTTCAAATGTTTTAACTTACCGACCGTTGAAACGGATTAAATGAATCGTGTTACTTTGAAAAATGTTCGCGTTGTAATTATTTAGTGACGGCTGAAAGCGTTTAACGCGTCCATATTAAATTTGCAGCCCCGCTACGTTTTAATTTGATGACAGAGGAAATAAAAGAATCGTAAACCGAAAATTTCAGTCTCCGTCACACGACGGAACGGGCTTCGCCGAGTACGGAGGAACGTTTCCGAAGAAGAAAGACGAAACGACGAATAAGCGCAGAGACGCAGAAAAGGAGAGACAATATCGTATCGGGAAAAGACATGGGCTTGAATCTCTTAAGTTTCGCGAAAAAGAAGATCGTCGCAAAGTCCAAGCCAAACAACTTTAGAAGTAGGGAGTAATTTCACAGAGTGCACTCTCACAGTTGCCGATAAGGAAAAAAAAAAGATATGTGCGCGTTCAGACGAGAAAGACGGAAGGAGTGAGCGCGATAAAAATAAGGGAAGTAAGAGACGGGGGAAAATGAGAAGAGAAAAGGAGGGGATGGCCAAGGGGAGAAGAAATATCTGAAAACGTGAACCTTTACAGTTATTGACATTGCATTGCTATTATTGTTACTTTCAGTATGTGAATTTAATGTACTGTTAAGTTGGTGCATTACTGCAATATTTTCAAGGAAGTTCGTGGCATGCTAATAAACAAATAAAAGATCATAACCTGTCACTGTGCAGTGTCTTTAAGTGTCTTATAAAATAATTAAGGCGTCAAGAATTAGATTTCATACTTATGAATTTAATACTACATTATTATCTATAGAGTTTATAGATATTATCTATAGATCATTTTAATTGATATATTACCTTGACGCTTTAATTATTTGACAAGACACTTAAAGACACTGCACATACATTTAACTGAAGTGCTTGTTCTTCTGACAAATAAATAAATGGAAGTCATGAACTATTATTGTGCAGTATGCATATAAATTTTATAAAGTTTCAAACATTCTATGGGAGACACAAGAAATTCTCGCGCGTAAATAAAATAGATAAATGAATTTGAATGCATTTATCTCGTATGTTATTGGCACATCTACGAATTCAATGAAACGCCCAGACATTCGCCACAACAGCTTAGCTCCGCACTTGCGTATGTAAGGCTTATGTGTCGAAGCAAAACTCGTCAGACACGTTACGCTTGCCAAGTGATGTTACTCGTGCGCTTCTCAGACGTCATCGGCGTCACGCTTAATGCTGCCAAATTACAATTGCATCCGCGAGTTCTGTTGGCTTAAGCTTCCGAATAACAGTATTTGGACACTTTATCAAGCACACCACGTTGCAATTATTATTCGGCTAAAACTGTCTACGGTTGCCACAAGGGGCACTTGGCTAGGTTATAATGCATGTTGGGAAGTATGTAAAATGTAATGTAAGCAGATAAAGTGAAACTTTAATTTTCAACGACTGTTTAATGAAATGATAGTAAAGCTGTATTACGAGAGAATATCGATCAGTGATAATCGAACGAATTATGTCATTTTAAATGCTCGAGAGTAAAAAGAAGAAATTATTTCCCTCGGAAAAATTGATTCATCCTTTCCTAAACGCAGGCATGCATTGCCGAAACGTTGGATTTTGTTTTACTTTCCAGCTGAATTCACTTTTAATCTGAATTCAATTT
The DNA here is from genome assembly GCA_033815515.1 of Cryptocheilus praepositus. Classification (NCBI taxonomy): domain Eukaryota; kingdom Metazoa; phylum Arthropoda; class Insecta; order Hymenoptera; family Pompilidae; genus Cryptocheilus; species Cryptocheilus praepositus. The sequence goes on along the minus strand of JAWWQZ010000119.1, from coordinate 1,053,849 downwards.
AAACTTTCAACATAAAATATTTTTTTTTTTACTTTCTAACAGTAAAGAATTTAATTCTCCCATATATTCTCACACATTTGAAAAATGTTAATATTATAAAATGCTATAGTACGTGTATGCTATGGAATGCAGTATAATATTAATTCTTTTCTAAACGATTACTGTTATGCCATACCACAGTATATATAGATGTTAGAGTACATCACATCTACACATGGGTACGCATAATAGCATTTACAGTATACTAATAATATAAGTACCGACTTTCAATGCAACTTCAGAAACTCGGTAACGTTTATCTGTTCTTTTTTCCGTTATACCGCGCACTGCTAACAAGGCGTACCGGCAATTATCCGGCTAACGACAAAATCGCGGATAAACGCGCAAACGGCGCAGCGACAGAAGGACAGCGAAGGTCCTAAAAAGAGAAAATCCCGCATTCGGCGAAGGTGATCGAGAAGAGGCGCGTAACGAACCGTAAGCGGCTAACAGCCGTAAAAGCACGGAATAAGGCGCGGTCCCTCGGCTCGTAAAACGTTGGCACGTGCTCTGCAATATGGCGCAACGTCTTTCGAAACATGTTAACGCGCAATGCGACGACGAGCGTTATTGCATCTCGTTTACACCGGCAGGATGTGCCATTGTTATCGGTAATTCGACGATGGCGGCTGGAGTCAAAGAAGCTGCATGGCGAAGAAGCGCGGTTCGGGGGTCGGAAAAGAACGAAATGACACCCAGAAATTTGCAGTTTTGGATATGAGAGTGAAAAATACACGAAAAGTGTCAACTGTCTTTTCTCTTTTGGACCGACACCATTCGACGTATGGCCGGAAATAGGTGAAAAACTTCAAATTTTTTTTTTGTTTCAGACCGATACCATTCGATGGAGGGTAATTTGTGTTGAAGATAGACCACTTTCCGCGCGCTGGACTCTTCATAGTTTCCGAGATATGATAATTTTAAGAAGGTGCAAAAAAATTTTTTTTTAAATTTCTGGTCGCGATTAGTCCCACGTGAAAGTGTGTCCAAAGAGCTTTAAGAAAACCTATATTACCTACAGGTTTCGTTCACTAGTTTAGACGGGACAGGGCCTTGAAGAAATCGCGAAAATCTTAAGGTATACCCCTTGCCATTTTTGCGAAAAAATGATGGGTCACCGATTTTATTGCCCTTTTAACATATCAAAGGGGGTCCAAAATGACTCGGAAAAATGCAAGGCGCACTCCGAAATTCGCAATAGTTTCGGAGATATAGCCTAGAATAGGCGAAGAAATGGTAAAAAACCACCTCCAAATTGGTGTAAAAGAAAATACTAGCTCTCCGATCGTCTCAACCGTCTAGAAATGGAAAGTAGGTACACTGACACTCAGAAAACTACAAACCGCCCTCAGATATTCAAAAAAGTTCCGGAGACATGACCAGAAATAAGTGGAAAATGAATGAAAGACAGCCCTGTTCTCTGGTGCAGCGTAGAAAAACCTTATCACTGATCTGCACACTACAATAATGTCGCAGCATGGACACACATTTCACAAATGAAAAATACGCATGTCATGGAGAGTATCACTGTTCTCCAAGTCCACGGTCGACCATCCCACATTTGCCTTTACGTCAAAAAAAATTTCATGAGAACTCCAATCTCGCTTTCTCTGATTAAGTAAGAAACGGCATTCGCGCGGAACGCACATACGCCTGCGGCAATAAACAAGAGAAGACTATGGCACGGGAGCGTTCATTAACACCAAGTTTACGGGACACGTAATTTTCACGCATTCCGATTTTCTCAGTGAAAATGACCGAACCGGTCCAAGTTTCTCCCCTATTCTTTGCGCTGATTCCCACCCATCTGACCAAACTAATATCCTTCTAAGCCTTTTAATCTCGAGTTCTTCATGTGATATACCTGTCCCTATAATTGCGCATCATGTTAACCCAATAAATCAACTTCGCACGTGGGAGCATCACTTCAGAAATAAGTATCAATGTAACCGAGAACTTCTTATAGAGTAATCGTGAAAATTAAGTGCACACAATGAGAAAATACCATCAACTCAACATCCGAAATCCGCGTAAAGCCGAAAAGTGATAAGTATCAGGTGATAGACGGATCTCAATATTTCATAAGAGGAAAGTACAGAGCGATCATCCGTTTAACACGTTGACTGCCAACCGTATTTTAGTATATTAAAACGGTGATGCTATAAAATATTACAGCGTTCAACTGAATTATGCAAAATGTAAATAATGTGCAGGTATTGAAGACCAAAGGATCGCATCACTATTCTAATAACAACTGCATTTACAAAATAATAATCGCTACCCATTGCTAATATTTTGGATCTTCAGTAAAATTTCTTGCGTCTGTCACCGGTGCCCATCATGGCAGTCAAAGTGTTAAGAGAACGTTGGGTTACGTGTAGGTGTCAAATTGAGACGCATCCGTAAAGATACAAATATACGAAAAGTGATAAGTATCAGGTGATAGACGGGTTCCAATATTTCATAAGAGAAAAGTACAGAGCGATCGTCCATTTAAGAAAACGTCGGGTTACGTGTAGTTGTCAATTTGAGGCGCATCCGTAAAGACACATTTATACGAAATGTCCGTAAAGCTGCTGTTAATCGAATTTCCGTAGAGCCAAAAAATGATAAGTATCAGCTGATAGACGGGTCCCAATAATTCATAAGAGGAAAGTACAGAGCGATCGTCCGTTTAAGAAAACGTTGGGTTATGTGTAGATGTCAATTTGAGGCGCATCCGTAAAGACACATTTGTACGAAATCTCCGTAAAGCTGGTGTTAATCGAGTTCCCGTAGAGCGCGATACGGCTAGTTTAAGTGGTGAGGAGTCGCGGTAGGATAGCTGCCATGCTCTGCGTATAGCTGGACGCGGCACCGGCGGCTACGAAAGAATTACACTTGAAACAGCGTCGTACGGTTCGTTACGCCTTAATTACGGTTTTCTTCCGTTCGCCAGCACGAAACTCGCAACGCGCGTACCGATGCGATTCGATCGTGTTTTCTTCTTCCTGCTCTCACCTGCGCCTGCCTTTTTTCAACAGTTTTTTTTTCCTCCGGCGGCCTGACGAAATTGACACGTCAGTGGCACGTACGCGCGTATGCCTCACTTAACACGTTCACTGCTACGAATGCATCAGATGTTCCGATTAATTCAAATGAATAACGCCAGCTAAGATGGATTGTACGGCCTAGCGCGGCTAGACAATATTGTGAAATCAAAGATGTACTGTTGAATAATTAATGATGCTAACGAAATTTCATATATTTTTCATTGTAGATTTTTGAGCAGTGGAAAATGCACTATTTGAGAATTTGAGACTTGAGACAATATTTTGAAATCGAAGATGCACTGTTAAATAATTAATGATGCTAACGAAATTTCATATATTTTTCATTGTAGATTATTGCGCAGTGTAAAATTCACTATTCGAGAATTTCAGATTTTGTCGGAAATATTATGTATTTTTCATTACACATTATTATGAAATTAAAAATGCACTATTTAACATTTAAACATTTTAACGCAAACTTTACATATTTTTCATTACGAATTATTATGAATATGAAATGAACTTCCTTTTTGGCAAAATACTTCACAAAATGTTTGTACCATATATACTAGCACTTCCTTCATTTACATTTCATACCTTGATCTTCTTTGAACAATTATACTAGATAGTCATTTCCTTATACTTGTACGAGAATATTCAAAATCAGTTATCAATAGTAACTAAGTGCATCGAGGGGTTACGGTGGTCACCCAATACCAAATCCTATCTCTTTTTTTTTCGTAATTAAATGCTCAGAATAATGACCACTCTTTGTGCCCCACGAGAGCAATGTGCAAATCCGGCGTGGCAGTCAACGTGTTAAGAAGCGCGAATTTTTTCCGCATGTAATTTGAAGCTCTAATGATATGTGCGGAAGTAACGAGGCTTCGAGAGAGAAGTATCGTCGAGGACGGCGAGATATTGAACCGGCGAAATGTCGGTCAAGTTGGATACAGAGTTTTAATGAAATACGCTGGATGCTTGACCCAATATTTCTGTCCATTTGCCGGGTCCTTACCGCATTAAATAAAAAAAATTATTGTTATAGGCGGGTTACATTGAAATGATACTGTGTAGGTACGTTTTTCCCCGAACTAAGGCGCTGGTGGGATGTGAATGTGTGCGATTACGGTGCATCGTGATAAGAGATTGAAAAAAATGCGGAATTATAATATATGTGAGCTGTGCAAGAGTGAACCGTTCTGCAGCCATTTTTCGAATGCAAGCCATAAGTGGTGTAAGATGGTTCATGGTGTGACACTAAACCGATCATCCAAAATCTGACAGGCTACGTCCATAAATAACCAGTATATTTCCCTTAAACGCTTAACTCCCCTCAAGAAATTTCTTGCTTCTCTACAATTTCCACGATTCACACGGATGCCTGCGTACGAAAAAAAAAAGTTACAAGGCACACGCCGCGGTGTGTTTTAGTCGACATTACCGCATAATTTCCGACTAATTTTCTAGCCGGTTCTAGAAAAATTCTTTAATATAAAGCAACATATAACTTGCATCCAACCAGTTCCGGGAAAATTCTTTAATATAAAATAATACATTTTGCATCCAACCACTTCCAGGGAAAATTTTTTAATATTAAACAACGCGTCTGTATCCAGTCGGTTCTAGAAAAATGCTATACAATGAAATTATACATTTCGTATCGAATCGGTATCAGGAAAACTCCGTAATATAAAATAATACGTCGAAAATATTTCCTTCTTTGTCTAGCACAACGATTGCATAGAATCTGCGGTCTTGCACTACACATATTATCGCTTAATTTCACATTTCCCACCGCTCCAAGGAAAATTCTGTAATATCGACCGTTTTTCTTTTTATTCCGCCAGCACGTTTACATAGAATCTAACCTCCCGCGCTACACAAATTTCCGCTTCATTTCGTATTTCCACCCGGTCCCAGGAAAATTCATTAACACATCCACAACATCTACATAACAATATCCCTCCGTCATTCAGCATGTTCCCTCAAATCCGAAACTCTTGGCAAGAAATTGCCGCTTCTCTGCCGTTTCCACGCGTCATGCCGATGTGTCCATGCGAAAAAAGCACAATACACACACCCTTGACTAAATTTTTGTAAATTCGCGTAATCCCAACGAAGATAATCTGGTGAGCAGCTGGCGAAAAGGCACTCGGACATTATATGCGGCGACTTAGGAGGTAAGAAGAAAATTTGAGCGCGACTCGGCATGCGGCAATGTCGAGGGATGGCGAAGAATGGCGAAGAATCGCGAAGAATAGCGCAGAACGGTGAAGGATAGGAAAGAATAACGAAGGATAGGGAAAGACGGGGAAGGAAGCGGGAGGGGGGCGTCGATAAACCGCCGTACGGTTCGTTGCTTCTTAATTACGCTTTTGTTTTGCCCGCCGACAGGAAACGCGGAGCGCGAGCCAACGAGATCCCAATCTCGCCTTTTCTTTCTTCCGTTCCCATTTTCTTTTCCGCGCCCGCGCGAGCCGGACCTTTTCCTTTCGTTGCGTTCGACGGGCTTAACGATTATCGAAGGTGGAATTACGGCCGGGGAGGAATGCGAAGAGGCCGAAGCGGAGAACAATTTCGCGCGACAGAAGGGGGAACGGTGGATGCGCATCACTGGATCACGGAACTCTTCAACTACGTCTTTCAAGCTCCAATGAAATATGGTAACGATCAGCTGTTGTGTGGGTGACACAGTTATACTTTGCACTTGCCAGCGGAACCGTTGACAGAATTAATTAAAGACGGAGTACTTGACAGTGAAGAAAATAATGAGGTACGAAAAGGTTTCGGTACTAATGGTGTCGGAACCGTTCAAGATTGAATTTGAACGTGGAATGAAATATGTTAAAAGTGAGATGTTGTCTGGGTGACGCTCTGCTGCGCGACGGAATTCTAGTCATTTACACTTGCCAGAGGTAATGTTGACAAAATTAATTAAAGATCGAGCACTTGACTGTGAAGAAAATAATGAGGTGTGATAAGGTTTCGGTGCTAATGATCTCGGAATTATAGAAGTATATATATTTTTCTCTAAACACATTAAATCACTCTGACACACTATTCAATTATTTAATAATTACATAAAATAAAGCTACGTGCCACCATAATTACATAAGCACCATCCAACCCGCGCTTATTATATCTTCACAAATTGAACGACTCAATGTCAACTTGCGACTATACCAGCAATATGCTAATTTGTTGTAATATGTCATCCGCTAGATTTAGTTGAATACATATTTTTCACTTTAACACTTTGACTGCCACGGTGGTCATCGGTGACCGGTGCAAAAGATTTTACTAAAAATGCAAAAAACTGGCAATGGAGGCAATTTGCAATGCTGTAAAAGCAATTGATATTGGAACGGTGCTTCAGTACTTTGGCTTCTAACAACTCTGCGTTTCCTTCATTTTGCACGATTTAATCATACTCTGCAGTATTTCATCGCGTCGCGGTTCTAACATAGCAAAATACGCTTGGCACTCAACATGTTAAACATTTAAACACTATCGCTTTCATTTCATTACAGCTGCTTGCCCTATATCAATCTCTGTGGTAAAATTGTAATTGTCCTTGGCTGATTAACTGAATTGGCCGGTATAAAAGAATTAAAGAAATGTTCAACAGTTAGAAGAGAAAATGAGGCTTCGTAGGAGCATAATTACAGGAGGCCTTTTACCGTCTTCACAAATTGAACGACTCCACCCCTAACGTTCGCATCGCTGGCAACGGCGACGACGTTTGCTGGGCTCTTAGCGCATAGTTGCAGCTCGTCGGAGTAAGGAGCAATAAACACGCACTAGGAGGTGTTTACATTTCCAACGCCGTTCGCTCGCGGCGCGTTAAACTTTACGTTCCGACTCTCTGGCCATTTCCCAGCGCGACTCTCCAGCGGCATGGCCGAATTTTCGCGCACATAAAACCGCGCCCACGCGCTTTCGAATGGTGTCAGTCCTGCTACGAGCACTTCTCCGCTTCGACCTTACCACCCGGAAATTACGAACGTAGAATTTACAATGCGAGCGTATATGTGGCCGCACGTATAATGCAACGTGCGGCAGAACGTGCGGCCAGACCTTGTGTCACGTGTACTCAGTGCGCGTGGATGATACGTGTTGTGTGTGGGTGTGACAGAAGTCGAAGATCCCTCTTTTTTTTTAGTCAGTGAATAGTTAAATGCGTTTGTTCGGTGAGTCGATGGAATGTCGAGGTAGACGTAGCGTGAAGTGCACTGAATGCAAGTGTGTCGTATGTCTGATGTAACACCGTTTGTTCATCGTTTGTTCAGTCGATGGGTAGAGTGTTGATGTGTACTGAGTGCAATCGTGTGATACGTGTGATGTATGGACGTTCCACGAAGCGAAGTTTCTTTTTTGGTTGTTAATTGGTGAATATCATTATATTAGTTTGATCATACGATGGAATGTGGCGGTAGACGTTAGGGTGGAGCGTACTAAATGCAAGCGTATGGTACGTGCAATGTATCACCGTCGTTTGTTTAGTCGACGTTTGTTTAACCGATGAGTAGAGTGTGGAAGTATGCTGAGTGCAATCGTGCGATATATCACGGTCAGAGGAGCTAAAGGTTCATGTTTCATAAATGGGCGAATATTACATGTTCAAGTCGGAGAACCATTGTACTGCGTAAATTAGAAAAAGGATATTTTTTTTTAGTTTGGACAAATTTTGCATCAACGCCTCTGCAAAATTACTTCTACCACGGACGGTCAAAGAAATATTTTTATCTTATATTTTATTTCATCTTCAGATACAAACTTTGACAGGTCCAACACCATCAGCACTAAAATCTTTTCTCTCTCGGTTTGCATTCCGAGAAGACGGAATGTGGAATTTATTGTGAATTCACGCAATAAGCGGAACGCTCGTTAGTAGAATTTATTATGCTGCTAGTACAGTCATAAGTTGATGCTAAGTTATTCAATTTGCAAATAAATATGGGTTGCATGGTATTTATGTAATTATGAAGGAACAATGCATTATTTTACGTTGAAACTGTCTGTAGTAGAATGTTTATGTTACCGGTGTAATCATATGTTAATGCTAGGTTTGTACAATTTGCGAAGTGACTGTAAGATGCAATGTAACTTGACTAATAAGTACCAGCTTTTCATGTTACTACATGCTATTACGTTATTATAGGATTGGCATGTTAGATATACACTTATAATTGCATAACACATTTTAATATTTTACTGTAAAACACACAGTTATCATCGCACAACGCATTCTTTTGCGCCATAACTCTCAATACTACATTCTATGCCTATTCACCCTGTATTTCGAAATACACACTAATTCGTCGATTTATCAATCCAGCAAAAGCACCGTGTATTTAAAGCAACCCTCCACTTCACACGTCAGCCGTGCAATTATAATACCACCTACACCCTCAACTCTTTGGATTCCCACCGTCCGACCCCCAACATCACTTAACCCACCGCGCCAGAAGCAATTCGCGATATTATCAATTCCATTCGCATGCACGTACACCCCGAATCTCGGCGGATTTACTATCGAAATAAACTTCGAAATGGATGACGCGACGTAGCAACAGTCTGGAAATGACAAGGGTAGCCGAGTGTATTTCGGATCCGGCGCGAAGACGGGAATCTATTTATCAGTTGTTCCTTCTATTTTCAGAAACAAACGTTCGCAGAGAATGGAGAGGGCGATGGGGTGTGCGTGCGGAAGGGGTTGAAAGTTGTTGGAAGGCGCGTGTTCGGAGATAGAAAGAGAAGGGCAGTGAGGAATGTCGAAGAGAAACAGAGGGGTGCGGGGCTGAAAGCTATTATCCATTCCGTTCATATGTACGCGCGTGTTGAATTTCGATGGATGCATCGAAATAAACTTTGAATGAGACGAGGTAATAATAGCGATGGTAGTGGAATAACAACAGAAGCTCAGCGTGTTGCTGTTTAACTGTTCGGCCGATTTTCAGATGCAGACGAGTTATGTACTCAATAAAGATGGCAATTGTTGTATTTGCGTAATCAAGATACTTAGTGGTTATTGCTACTGTTTTTTTTTTGCAGAACTAATACAAAAAGACACTTCAAGAACATCAGCAACAACGCATTTCCGCAATCTTTATCATTTAAATGTAATTTCAGTACCGAATAGACCGATTGCGAGACCCTAAATTACTGTATTTCCGTAAGTACCACATTTATCATGTACCCTTCCCACTTTCGAAGACCAAGCCTAGAATAATTCTATTCCCGTAATCATCCGTAAAAAACGCCACAATACCCTCCACATAGACTTGCATCATTGCATTTTCGTATTCATTATATATATCACAATTTCCAATAACAAAAATGTAATCCACTCTACGAATCCTGACATCATCCTGTGCAATTATCACATATCTACCGCATTATTGCATTTCCGCCATTATCAGATTTATGGTTTGTTACTTCTATCTTCAGTAACAAACCCACAACAGATTGACACCTATCACTTATTACCTCGATTTTCAAAAGCAACATCACATCCTCTAGACTGAGCTGCATGATTGAATTTCCTCAATCATCAGGTCGAGCGTCGATCCTTGCACAGGAACGGCACGGCACGATAGGTCGTGTGCCTGCTAAGGGGTTGCTAGCTGCAGAAGGGGTATGATAAAAGGGGACAGCGCGAGTTGTGGGGGCGGCCGCCGGTTGCTCCGTAAGGCGAGCGCCGAAATACTTTATGCTAAACTTAGTTTATGCCGCGGGCGTTATTGAAACTCCAGAGTGGGATTACACGAGCCAGGCAAGAGATACGGTGCCCACCCGCTTAAGGTCAGAAGCGAAACACAATATCTGCAGGCTTATTTATCACCTCGCGCCTTCGTACGCTTCGCCTTAAACCTTCCTGCGGCCCGCCACCTTTCGCTTGTTTCCATTCTGGCCCGACACAAACGCGGCGCCTTTCATTTCGGCAACTAAAGCGGCTGAGAAGTTTCGGCGACGCGCGAACGGCTGCGGATACTTCTTCGGCAAACAAATTCGCATCTTGGCGTCAGGGGCTCGACGTGTAGCAAATTTTCTGACGAATTTTTCCACACCCGTTCACACGTTCAGTGCTGAGCGTATTGAGATTAAGCAGTTAGCTGTGTTTGACGGGTATAGACGTCGTGAAGAAATTATAATATTTTCTGGTACGACAAGTACACACGTTTTGCGTAAAGAGTAGCTGCTGCTTAAATTGCAGTTTTAGCAAAAACTGAAATATGTTCAGTTTTTTTTAAAGATGTTTGGAATATGTGGAGGGTAAAAAGGAATAAAAGGAATAAATGAAAAAAATCAAAATAATTGTTAGGAGGAAACTGTATATAGTGTAAAGATTGGAAGATTTATCGATAAGGGTAATTATCCCACGTACGTCTTCGGTGCAGTAATTTATTATAATAAGGCACTTTAAAAAATTTGGGCGAACAACTTCACCTCAAACAAATCTCTTTCTCATTTAGTAATAAAATAGGGTCGCAACAGCTAAATGGTTAAATATTACACGATGTGATTAAATGGTGTAACATTAAAGTATGGCGGATGTTTGGGGTAAATGCATTAATGAAAAGCAGCTGCTGAAGTTTATATTTTTTGCGGTTGCACATTATTGATTAAAACTTGCTGCCTTCAATTTCATACTTCAGAAAATTTTCATACTGGGGAAGTCGAACGTAACTTCATGAAAGTTTTAAGTGGAATTCACAGTTTATCGTTGTTCTTGAAGTACGAGTTCAGTGCGAATAATGCTGTTGCTATTTAAATGATTGAGAATTTATTTTTTAATTTAAGCATTTTACTTTCCTCAAACTGCATGTAGCGCGCAAACTATTTTTCATGTATTTATTAATATATGCTATACACTAGATTGATGTTAAATGATCCATGTAATCAAATCTGCATAACATTTCAGCAAAAAAAAAATTAGGAAAATACTGTTAAATGATAAATAGGGGCGGTAGGAGATTTACTTTAGTAAGAGTGGAAAATGTAAGTATACGAATAATGTAAATTAACAAGGCTCGTATCTAATGAATCTTATAGTCAAACCTGTACAAAACTGTAGCAACAAAATAACAAAATGAATAACAATTAAGAACACCGCCAGCAGGGGTTTGCTTACGCAGGGGTGGACAATTTAAGCATGGACATAATTTCAATTAAGCAGAATCGCAACTAATGACCCCCGCAGCCGAGCCGTAGGAAATGACAGGAAAAAGTAAGAAGAGCCGTAATTTTAGAGTACAGCCTGCGGAGCTGTCATTAATTGAGGATAGGACGTCCGCGCAGTCAACTCTCGCGTGGGTGGCCTAAAGTTCTGCGCACATGCAGCTAAGATTTCTCGCGCGAACGCGCGGCGTTACGAGGATCACGGGGTTTACAAGGTTGAGGGAGCTTTCGAGGTGACAGAGGGCCAGCCTGTGTTGGGGCTGAAACGAAGAACAGCGGCAACTAAGCGGACGGCGGCCGGCACGCCGCGAAATTGCGGTAATTTCGTTAGCCGCGCAAACGACCTAATGAAATAAAAGCGTCGACGAGGATACACCACTATATTCCGTAATGGTACGGTTTTAATAGCCGGCGGCCGGAAGGAAGCGTCTTTTTATCTCACCCTGCGAAAGCTCATCGGGACCCTTCTTGCCGCGTCACCCCGCTTTCTTCGTCGTCCCTTTGTGTACGGCTCTCGGCCTCTTCTCTCATCCTTCTTAGCGGCCGGTGCCTCTTTTGTCTAAATATTGTCTTCGATTCATGTTCTTCGGCGGGAACAGGTGGTGCGCGTGGAGAGGCTGGCGTTATGATTTACGCAGTAAAGGTAAAGTGCATTGATGTTCGCTTCTTTCGGCTTTTGCGTGCAAAGCTATTTTCTAATTGGGGGTAAATCTTCGGCTAAGTGCGATAACATTTTTACACGTTTGATTGTTCGGAATTTCGTATGGAGAAGTATCTTATAATTTGGAGCAAGCCTTCGACAGAATGCGATAGCATTTTACACGTGGCATCAGATAAATCGCGGGGTTCACCTAAAGTGCATCGATGTTCGCTTCTTTTGGCTTTTGCGTACAAAGCTGTCTTCTAATTGGAAGTAAATGTTCGGTTAAGTGCGATACCATTTTTAAATATTCGGTCATTCGGAGTTTCGTGCGGAGAGGTATTTTATCATTTGGAGCATGCCTTCAAAAAAATGCGATAGTATTTTACATGTGGCTTCAGATAAATCGCGGGGTTCACCTAAAGTGCATCGATGTTCGCTTCTTTCAACTTTTGCGTGCAAAGCTATTTTCTAATTGGGAGTAAATCTTCGGCTAAGTGCGATACCATTTTTGCACGTTTGATCGTTCGAACTTTCGTGTGGAGAGGTATCTTATAATTTGGAGCAGGCCTTCAACAGAATGCGATAGCATTTTACACGAGGCATCAGATAAATCACGGGGTTCACCTAAAGTGCATCGATGTTCGGTTATTTCGGATTTCCTGTGCAAAAGTATTTTATAAATGGGAGTATACCTTCGAGAAAATGCGATAGCATTTTGCACGTCGCCTAATGTAAAAATATTGCTTTCGGCAGTATTTAATGCATATTTTTGTTACACCACTTTGCTTCTACTAGAGAAACTTAATAAAGCACGTAGTTTCTTATGTAGAAGTAACTGGATTACATCCCTGGTTATCGGTTACATCCCCCATTCTTTAAACAAAGTTCTTTCACACCTAGCACACATACTTTCGACAAAGTGCACCATCTTTTATCTTTAACCATATATCTCCTGACAACTTTTCCATTTGTTTGACAAAATGTCGAAAAATTCACAGTTTCTCCTGCAAACCTAGCTGGATCGTTGCTCAGCCCGTATTTGTTTGTCGCATGAATATTTATATGCCTTGGGCCCCTGTGCTGTGCCTTCAATCGTCCAGTGCCCTCCGTACTCAACTAACATTTTAGCTACCCTCGGAAATATCCGTAAAGGGAAGACAGGCGCATCCTTATAAATCACGGCGATTCCGTCTATCTCGTTCCCTCGTTATCTGACTTTCTCGTGTAACCCTTACTCTCGGCTCTCGGCGCCGGCTGTCTCCGTCGTACGTGTTTCCGCCTTGTTTCCGTCGATCGTCCGTTAAACGAATGGTCGGTCGTCCAGTCGATTGCACGCAGATAATCCGCGTGCGATCGATAGCGGGTCTAATTAGCGGCTTAAGCGAGGATGACTCGGCCGATGCGATAACGAGCCCGCCTGCGAAATTTCTTCCCCCGGCAGATAATAACATCTTTATGGGGAATCGGACTGGTTCGAGGGATCGGAATCTCTGATTTACCCGGCGCTATCTTTGCACGTCGCCTTTGCCCGGCAACTTGTTTCTCACGCGTAGCCTGAGTGGCCCATTATACGGACGTTAAAAGCGTGTGTCGAGATTGCGCCGAAGGTGACATACGCAAGCGTGCCGGCGCTCGAGGAATTACCTGTGTTTTATCGCGCGTGTTTTAATGCAGTTATGGGTTATTAGCGGGTTATCGTGTCAGCGAGCTAATTACGTCCTGATGGCTGTGATAGTGTCAATGTGTACGGCGTAGTGTCCTAATTTTCTTCCGTTCGGACGACGCTCGATGTCCCAGTATTAGCGATCCGGGCAATAATTGTTGCTGCAGAGTGGGCTGTTTTTTCGGACTTATTGACACGCTGCTAATCGGATATTTTGCGAGAGGCTATCTTGTGTCGCCGGGTTTTATTTCGTAATTGAATATGAAAGTGAAACGAAGTAAGTAAATAATATGTTTTATATCGTTTTTCATTTTGTGCTTTTCTGTACTGAATATTAGACTTATAACTGTCTTCCAATAAAATGTAGCTTTTTAAAACACTACAATTCATATCGAGATTACTCGGATAATGAGATAAGAATTCCTGTACAACTCATTGAAATATTCTTCACCGTCACGTTGTGACAAAAATATTGCAGAATGTATTTTTTTTTTATAATGATACGAATATAAGGAGCAACGATTTTACAACATTTTATAATTGTCGCAAAGTATCCCTTACATTTCCTTCTTTTACACGTTTTACGATCTTCGAAACCCTTGTCTGAATAATATCTCTGGCGTTCCAACCCTGAGCCTATCATTCTCTACGTACAATAGCTATTCTTCAACGATTACCACATATCTTCCATTATTACTACCACTCTCCCCACTAATTCATACCTGCAGAAAAACGGCGACACGACACATATTTTTCCGCAGAACAGTTTGGGACATCGTACAGAAAAGATATTTCATTAATTCAGGCTGTACCTGTTGTAATATGTAATATATATATACTTAAAATACTTTCGATTACATTATATAATATAGAATCTAAGTAGGCTTAAAAATGATGTTAAACACATGATACTATATATTATAGCACCACACATAAATTAAAATTGGCACAATATACAGACTTGCAAGGAACAAAATGAAGCACATTCCACCATATTAGGCACAAATATGTCAAGTATTCCGAGAGAATCGAGCGAGTTAAGCGATCACAGAAAAATTGCTATACCCTACAATATTAAGTCTACATCGCCGATATTCGCACAACTACGCCCCACCGTAAAATGATCAAACCCCAGAAAACTTTGAAGTCGGTCATTAGGGAGTGGAATCTTCAGTCAATAGCGGTCGGTAAAGTGTTAAGTAAAAAATACTTAGCGGCAGGAACCAACCGCAATTGAATGCTTGTAGAATCCTCCCACAAACATGCGTTCTGCGGAAAAATCGGCCACGATCGCAATTGTCCGCGTGCGCAGGGTCTCTCATCGGCGACATTAGCGTCGGGCAGAGGCATTATTAGGGAAAAAAGGATTTGACGGTTCGCGCACGGGCGTCGAGGCGGGGAATGGTCGGTGCAGAGCGATCCGCGCGCCGTAACTCGCGAGGGTGGCTTGAATATGAAAGAGTATAAATTATCCCGAGCCCCCCGGGGCCGAGCGAATCGCCGAAAAGGTTTTGCTGACTCGCGCCCGAAAAGGCTAACCCGGAGGGCTTTTAATACGGGTGCACCTACGGGCTTGCCCGGGAAATTAGTTTTTCCGCCGACCTCCGCCGACTTCGAACGCTTTTTCGCCCGCCCCTCGAGGCCGCCGCGACTAACACCCTGACGTATTACCCTTCGACCTTTTGTCGGGCGACCTGCTCTTCCAAACTCGAAATGTCGCCTGATAGCGCCGCGCCCTGCTTTTTCTATTTCTGACGCCGCTGCCTCGGGCTTTACGCAGGACAAGCCCTGGTATTCTTGGGACTGACGTCTGGAGTTGCTTCGTGTCGGGGATGGCGTGTATCCGCAGGGTGGAGGGCAAGCCACTTTTGTTGTGCGCAGTTTAACAGGGCGCGTGGGTAGATACTGACGTGAAGGTAGGAATTAGAAACATTTTGGGGTGATTGGAGAATTGTTGCTTAGTTGAGACGTTTTTATTTAGGGAGGGCAAGGAATGTGCAATTGCTATGGGGATAGCATGTATGTAGAATTATTGTTTAGTTTCAAGACCTTTGTTTGGAGCAGTGTGTATTTGGTGTGAAAAAAATTGTATATTTTTTTATCGCCGTTTACTTGATTCATTCTTATTTAGGCTTTAAGCAGGGTGCAGTTAGTGTTGGAGTGAATAATTTTCTTTTCCTATTACCAATTCAAGATTGCATTGTCGAGAGCTAGTGACGTGGAACGAGTCATTATCGGACATGCACAATTAGAAAATGCTTCGTTCCCACAGGCTCGAATAAAAATCAGTTTTTATTGAAAGTGTCGTGCCGCCTACTTGCCGCGCTTCTTCCCGCAGTCTTTAATTAAAGACTCGCCGCCGCAATTATCACCTTCCGAACGCCACGCGCCACATCGATCGCGCCCAGCCCGCGTCATAACCGCCATCAACTTACATAAGCCTCGCACTTACATAACGTCATGACGTCAACTAACCCGGCCGCACCGTCCTGAAGCAATTTAACGGAAGAAAGCAGCGGGCCGCGAGTAATGTTATCCAAGTCGGACATCGTGAAAACAGGCATCCGCGGAAGAAGTGCCGAGAGAGAAGTCGCCGTTTATCAGAAGCCCGCACCGTGCGGCTGACAAGCTATTACTGCACATGAGATCGCCTTTGCATCGAGATTGAATAGATCGAGGCTCCTGGAAAATAGGCAACGGATGCCCCCGAGGACGCAGGAGGCGGGTGGCAAGGGGAACGGAAAGAAAAACGATTTGTAGTCAAGATCATGTTAAGCCCGTACCTCAGAGACCCTCACGGCGAGCGATACTCACGACTGTGTGCATCGCGAATTGTATCTCCTTTCACTCGCGCCGTCCCTGGGGGGTGTCGCGTTCAAAGAGTTGCGCAAGAAGCAATGCAGTAAGCGCCGGACGGGAATGGATGCGATGGCGGACGAATGTGTGTTCCGTGGGGGGACGTTACGGTGTTTAATGCAACACGAAAAATGGGACGGGGTGGGTGCCTTTGACGGCGGCCGCTCGCCACTTCTTCTCCCCTTCATTATTTTATATTCTATTTTTTTATCATTTATTCATAATTTTTGTGGCTGCTACTACATTACTATCATTACTACATATAACCATCCTTGATGTTCTCCGAAATTATTTGCCTGGCATTAAAATTCGTGTAGACGAAAATTTCTTTTCGAACTCCCCTTGATTTCTTAAGAAATGATTTTTACAATGCCTAAAATCGTTGATTTATAACCAATCCTTATATTTTTCTGTGCTCGCACATAACCTTTCAAGTAATTTAGCGAAACAAATAAGTAGGTAAATTATAAAATTATAATATCAAATGTAGACTTAGATTTCTCTCCAATGAAACAGCGATTGCCTTAATTCTGAATATACAACAACGACCGTGTCAACGTACGACATCTAAGGCAGTAGCACAATTACACGCAGCCCCTATCTGCAACACAAGCTAACCGGTGGCATCACTGAAAATTTCGCGTCACGTACCGGGTCGCCTAAAATAAATTCAAGCGTCGCAGACGGACACCAACGCCAGCGTGGTCGGCGAGAGAAGGAAAGATTAGGAATGAGAAAGAACCGTTAGGGGTGAGCGTTAGGGGATGGCTGAGGACGGAAAGAGGGAAAAAGACGGAGGCTCGCGAGACCAATATTCCCGATAGCTGGTAAGACAGACGTTTTCTCATTTCCGCGGACGACCCTTTGGCCAGGAGCTCGTGACCATCCATCGTTTGTCTTCGCTGACCCGTCAACTAAACCCACCGCCCCGTACCGGCCTGGCAAGATAAAGAGTCATGCTGGCAATAACAACGCGACGATGTAACGACGATTACAACTGGATAATGGGTCAGTGGATGGACAAGGGCACGGAAACGAAAGCTTCAACGAGGTCGCGACGTGTGCAGCGCATCTTCAGAGAAATTCTGATCGCAAGAAGTAAGCAGAGGTGAGTCGTCATACTCGTGTGGATATATGGTAGTTAGGATATAGAATTAAGTTCTGGTGAAATTACTATTTTATTTTTTTGGTATTATTACGGACGGGGCTTTTTGGTAAGTGTCCTGAGGTGACGAATATGGAAAAAATAGATGTGCTTGAGATGAAGTTGTTTGTTATAGTTTGTGGAGGGTCTTATAATAAATTTCTGCGCAGAAGATATATGTAGGATAATTGTTGTAACCGATAAATCTAATTAAATTCCGACACTATATACCGTTCCATCATAATAATAATTTGTATCTGTTCCCATTAAAACATTTACGAATATGTTTTAGTTTTTACTAAAACTGCAATTTAGACAGCAACTTGTAACTTCTTTTTACGCATGACGAGTATATGTACTCATTATTACGTAAAATATTGATATTTCTTCATATCGAGTATACTTGTCAAAAGCAGCTAAATGTTTAATGAAGTGTTGTCATTTCAGAGGGAATGAATATACAATTTCTTTCCACCTGCAGTCGACGTGAAGGATAAGCATTTTTATAACAGCGTCTACGCTTACGTAACGAGTATAAACACCGAAAAATCAATAATTGTTATTTTAACTGGTACCCTCTAACATGAATGATGTTTTTAGAATATATCTAACCGTCCCATTAAAATCCCGAAACAAGGCATTTAAAATCAGACGAAACCATTCATATTTGCCACATCAATAAAACAATGCCGTTCATTCTACGCAAGAACCCACCCGTCCTGCCGAACTCCTTACACACAGTATGCAACGTTAGAACCAAATAAGCTGCTTTCAGACTCTGCCGAACAATGCAAATTATCCTACGGCACATCTGGCCATTCTATCAAAACCCTTAAGCAAAGCGCATAAAGTCAGTACGGCGTAAGCTTATTTTACACTCTCCCGTAACGGTGGAAATTGTTCGACGCCGGTTCGGCGCCGGCAATGCGTTTATTTCGGTTTTCGCCGAAAGCGCCGCGACGTTACCTTATTTCGCGCGTTCCACCGAAAGGCCCAATTTTTCGCGTCCTCTCAGGTATCGCTATCATACGGCGTCAGATATTGTCATTGCCCGGGCCGGCGTTTACTTGCATTTATCGTTCGGCGAGTTGATCGCCGGCCGAAAAGCGAAAACGAAAGAGCCGGGCGTTTATCGGAACTCGCGAAATAAATTCGCGCTCGATGAAACGAAAATAGCGCAGCCCGAAAAGCCGCCCGCGCCCGGCGACAATGACTCGATCTCTGTCGTCCGATGCCCGCCGGCAATTAATCCTTTGATCTGTATGAAATTCCCCGTATTTGACCAACAAACTGGATCGCCGCGTTGCGACCGGTTAATTTCGACGAGCGCGCCGAATCTTTCCTAGAATATATATTGCTGTTTCGGACTGCGGCGAGATAATTCAGGGATGCGGTCAGACGGGGTCTTGAGGAAGTGGACATTTTTCAGGTCGATTATTCAACGGGTGAGTGTTTTAGTTGTTCAGAGATTTCTGGCGTTTATTGCGTTGCGGCAATAGATTGTTATGGGGACTTGTTACAATGGAGAGGTTATTTAGTGGGTGACGGTGGTATAACATAATTCGATTATCCGAACCAGCTGCGTCACGTATAATTTCCAATAACTAGTTTAATACATAATAGATTTACGGTAATTCTGGAATATGCAAAATTACAGATTTTGTCATATTCGTGGGCTTTGTGTATTTATATGGGGGAATCTGTTTCTTTATCGAGCCGATTAATCAAACGACGGCAAGATGATTGGAGGAAATTAGATTGTTTGAACGGTTGAAAGTAGGGAAAAAATACATCTGACGTTTCGGCAATATGTACGTACCCGATGCAAATAGATCAATTATTTTTAACTAATCAAATTATTCACCAATAATAAAATGTGGCTTTCATTTATTTGTTTCCGCAATAACTACACTTTTATGCTTCCACATTCTTTTCTAAACGACCCAATGCATTACCGCAGGGAAGCCACATATTGCTTTTAACTGAACACAACTACCTTTTTTCACAAATCTATCCTAGTAGCTCAAAATATTGAATACATATCTACCCAATATAAAAAAAAAACATTAAACCTCCTTTTTATATTTAAATGTACATACAATATGTATTCTAGGATCGGGAAAAAAATTTTTTTGAATATTCATCAAATACGTATTCCATATTTTGAGGAAATATTGTTTTTATAGTATAAAATAGATGTTAGTTTAATATGGAAAATAAAATATTATTTTCGAACTGTGGAATAAATATTGACTTAATATTAGGGAACTATACTTTGTTCCGAAATACTCAAGCATTGAAAATTAATATTTTCGTGACATCAATCACCATAAATTTGATACTCGAAAAGACCACTTTACTAATATTTCCATGCTAGCTGGATACTTTCAATTAACGGCAACAGCATTTCCAAGCAATCGTCTAAATAGGAAGAATACACAAGAATCGTTCGTATAATATTTCGACCCAATATTTTTATCACATTAAAAATTCTGGCTTGGTAGATAATTTTGCCATATTCAGAAAAAACACTAAGGAATACTTCGATGCTACCGGAAACATTTCAGCCCACGGCGCATTGGCTTCTGTCAGTGGAACGTCGTCACATAACAGGTGCGTTACCTAAGGACAGTTTCGTCGACAAAGCGACATAGCGGATTGGCCGTAAATGATCGATTGTGCGAAAAGGGGGCCGAACCAGGAAGAAAAGTGATGCGAAGAATGACTCGGACAAAGAGACGCGACAAAGGACGCGGTTACGTGACGTCTCACGGAAATTGCGTACAATTCGCGCGAAAACAATTCATTCGGCGCTGCCGTCAATGGAACGCGGACAAAATAGCGCGCACGCTGTTTAAAAAGCGTCGACGGCCTCTTCCCGTTTGCGCTTCCTGCTGGATTGATTGATCGCCGGTATCAGCGGTGACGAGTCTGCTGCTGTGCTGACGTCTAGTCAAAAACACGAAACCGGGAGGAAAAAGTGAGTGCCCATTCTCTCTCTCTCTCTCTCTCTCTCTTTCTCTTTCTCTGTTGCACGTATATTTATAAGTGATAACTGATAAGTGGCATGTTTTTAGCAGTCACTAGTAAAACCAATATATATATATATACATTGAATATGAATATTGACCACCTTCAGATATTTTTTAGTTTTAGTTCCAAAGCAGATCATTGGTACTCACCACAAATATCTAAAATTGAGGCTAATCAGCAGCAGCATTAGACGTGCGATATATAAATATACATGTATGTAGGAATTTATTACGTGAAACTAGATAGTATAATATTTATAAACAATAACAACACAATGAAGACACTTTTGTCTTATTTCCTAATCTTTCGTCGTTTCGCCTTTACGCCGTTTCATCTTTATGTCTTATCGTCTTTACGTCTTATCGTCAACTCCCTCCTTAGCAACCAAAATAACACAATTCAATAAACTCGTCACCTATGATACATCAATATAATAATTGAGGATCATAGGTGGCCTTTCCTCGCCAACTAGAGGACCCTGTTATTCAGATCCCACATGTATGTATATATTTTTTTATGACGGAAATTCCGAAAATAATAAATGCGAGGAAAATATAGAGAAGCGGGTAAAGGGAATTGAACGAAAGGTACGTCTAAAAATACTACCCCCGAATGACCGCACGGCGAATGTCCAAGAAAAGGAAGTCCAGGAAGGAGCTACATTTAAAAGTGTACCGCAACAGAAAAGTTGATAAGCGAGCGCATCAAAGTGATGATCAAGCAAGACTAAGTGCAGCAATAGAAAAGTATACGAGCGGCGGGCACGAAACCGGTAAAAATCGCGTAAGCGCCGTTTACAACAAAATTCATTACGAACCGTGAAAAACATCTAAACCGCCGGGTCCCGAAAGCATTCGAAGGCGGAGGACCGAAAGGAAGGGCGGCGGGGAAACTATAAAAAATGTCAGCAGCACTACCCTTGGATCGAGCAGATTACCCTAGCGTGGCCGGTAATAAAAGGTTTCGCGTATAATGTGGCTCTCGTTTTTTTACAAGCCGGCTACGTCGAGCGTCAAGATTGGATTAAAAAACGTAATGAACATGAGCGAGAAGGAGAGAGGCCGGGGATGGGAGAGGAAAGAGGTGCTTGTAGTTGTGTGCCGGGACGTGTGTGCCCACAGAGGAAACGCTTTACATCGTAACGCGGTTAATAAAAGATGCACATCCCGCGTCACGGGCTCGTATGATGTACGGCTATAAAAAGCGGCAAGTATGGCGGAATATGATACCGGACGCTTATCAGTACGAAACCTGCTATCCGATGATGTGAGTCGCGATGCGTGCGCGGCCTGGAAGAACTATTTCTATGCGGCGGAATGTCTTATTCCGATCGCGGTACTAGACGACGCTGACAATTTCATGGGCGTGTACGGTCAATTCATGTGCTCCAATTTTATGTAAAGGTAGACATATTTTTGGAATGTATTACGTAATACGTGTAATAAGAATGACGCGACACACTAATATCAATGCGAATAATATTACTGTTGCAATTTAGTTACTTCCTATCTTTTAACTTGCCGAAACCGTCGCTTTGCTTTTTACTATTACTTCACTTTTGGCCTGAGATGCCTCGCGTTATGTATATCTTCTCATGCCAAGACGTCACGTGTCCTCACATTTTTGCATTTCGCTCTCGTAACTAGCAAGCTCGTGTCAGACGAAATGAGGCCTGTCATTGCGTTTATTCCATCGATGTCGCGAATGTTGCGTAGGAGGCGACGTGGCGAGGCAAAGGGTCGTAAGCGAATTAGAAGAGCAGGAGACCGGCGACAGTTGCATAATCCGTTGTCGACGAAGACCCGCAAGACCTAGCGCGTGCATAAACTCAGGGCGTCGAGGGATGCCACGAGACGGCTGGTACCTCGTGTGTTCAATTATTTTACATGTTGCGACAGTTCTTTGTGAACAGGACCCTTTCTTACCCTTCGCACCCTTTCTCACCCCATCGCGACTGCACGCGCATTCGTACTATAGAGGAAAGTCTAAGCCAGGCGTCTACAGGGTTTGCATCCAAACGAAAACAATGATCTATCAGAGTGATTTAATGTACATAGTGAAAAAATCTAGTCTCAAAAAAATCTACCATAACATTTGTAAAATAGTGTACCTACTTTCCAAGAAAAAGGACTATAATGTGTATTGTAAAATCACACATGTGGTATTACGATTCAGTCTTCTATCCCGTCGTCGTTTTCTAAACGATACTGGCGATGAAATAAATGCAGATTATCTCTTCGATTATTCAAAGCATTCTTTCCCTCGCCCTGTTACAAAAATGATATTCCTACACCTCAACCGTAATAGTGTAGATACACAATTCTGAACCCTAATAACATTAAAGCACCGATAATACCGCACAGTACCTAAAGATAGAGGAAGAAGAGGAAGAAATTGACTTATATTTCCCTCCAACCCCTGCAGCCTTACACTTTCGACGATCGTACCGCCTCTTACCGTTGAGAGACCTATTCCGACGCGTTGTCTAAATGACACCGGCGATGAAATAAATGCAGACTATCCGTTCGATTATTCAAAGCAGCCTACGCCTATCCCCGCGCCTCTTGCACTTTTACGTGCGGTTCCCGCCTCCTCGTCTTCCCTTTGTGCGCCCTCCTCGACGTGCCAGTCTGGCGCATTACGAGTCGCTGGCGGTAGTAGTCGTACGAATGGACGAACTCACTTACTTCTTTCCTTCCTGCCTGCCTACCTTCGTGTCTACCCGGCGACTACCCGCCAACCACCCAGCCACCTTCCTTCCTTCCTTCCACGGAAGCGTTTTAAGGTCTATGCGATGAATGCCGATGATCCCACGTGGCGTCCAAATATTTGGATCCCATGGCACGTACGACGAGGGAAGAGCATTCTGTCGGGCCTTCGAGCGTAGCGACAGACTCCGAGAGGAGTTCGCTCGAGAGAAAGTGAGAGAGAGAGAAAGAGAGAAAAGAGGGGGAAGGTGTAGACCGAAATATACACTCGTACAGAATAGGAGCAGAAAGGGGAAAAAGGAAGGGTGACCTGGAGAAACGTGCGACGTTATTATCGAGAGGAGCCCCCAACGGTTTTTCACCAATTCCACGTTTTCGACCCGTGGATGCTGCTTATGGGGTGTGTCGTGGAGCATGGCGAATGTTAAGGTGTTGGAGAAAGTGTTATTGATCGGTTAGGTAAGACGGAATTGTGAAGTGTGGACGGTGTGTGTGACGTGCATGTTTCACATTAGGTACTACTGGGACGTAACTACTTTACTTACTATTATTATGTAAACGCTTACATAAGTAAGCAATTATAAATTTAATTTTATAGCAAGCTTTGTGTCTGCTTATTAATAAAATGATACGAACATTCATTTAAATTCACATAAACCACGCGTTTTTAATTTTCAAATTCTGTATGTCGTATGCCTCAAAAGTCGTTCTTCACCTCTAAATACATTTACAATATTATAACCTTTCTAAAAAATAAACAAAAAAAAAAATGATTTTTCATATCTACAGTATTCTAGCATATATATGTTAGGTGTGAAAACGCGTTTCATCGTGGGTGCACAACACATAAAACGTAACACAAATTTTTTGCGATCTGTACAGTATTCGATTAATCACTGTTCAATCTCTGTGAAAATACTGTCTGCTCAATTACTTTAAAATAAAACCATATTATCCGCCATATTATTTGGTAATATATTACCTCGGCAAGAGGCACTTTTTCCTCAGCAACATGATTTATTCTCGCGCAATTTAGAATTTTCATACACGGACCACTTTCAACCACGCGCGTCATCATGCTAACATAACAACGGCCTCTGCTAATTTTAACATGATTATCCTCGTAACACCATTAGCCATCGCTGGTAATTACACGCATATTTGATCGATCGCTGCCGAATCACATGAATCACCGAATATGTCGAGTCGATTAGCGAAAAGTTCCGTAATAGCCGTTCTGATATTAAAACTCATCAGTGCTATTGTTAATTATACCCTATTCATTAGAGGATCTTCCGCTTTTGTACATTCTCAACTCATTCACGTGAGCTATGTATTTTGTATTTTGCCCTTTTATCCATCATTATTCGGGCTCATTTTATACCTGGTCTCGCGTTCGTAGAAAAAATTTGGCGTGGAATATTCACGATGTAAATTAAATGAAGCTAGTAAATGAGAGATTTCTGGTTTTGCACGGATGTTGCTTAGTGCGTGTCGGTGGAATAATCGATAGGAATGAGAAATTAGAGAAAAATCATGTGCGAAGCAACTTTGGTATAATATTGAAAAATACCGTGCATCCGGTAATATGCCGAATAAAGTAACGAATAAATTATTAGGAATAATATTTTTAAGAACAAAATTATACGAAGAACTGATATTACTACTAACTACGAATTAATAAATTGCACATTTTCCGCTTATTTTCAGTCGAAAATTAATTCGAACATCGCGTTCAAACCTGGCTAATATCCACGCTTGTATTAAACACACATTTGGAAGTTAAATTCTTTCGTAGAACAAAATCTTGTGCGAAACTGAGATAAATGGGAGAAGAAGAATATACGGAACGACTGGCATACCATGAAAAATATCAAATTGATATTGTGCCGAATGAAATGACGAATAAATTTTCACGAATGATATTACAAATCGAGGTACAAATACATTTTTGCGAATATTATTATTACCAATAAAATGACACGTACGACTGACATTAATTACGAATTCATAAATGATAAAGTTCCTATCAATTTTCACTCGAGAAATTATTCGCACCGTCACCTGAAAATCTTCCCAACGTTCATAAAGTAAAACCCATGCAAAACTACCCCATTTCGCGCTTTTCCCAAGTTCACCTTCCGGGTCGTTTACAAAAAAATCGCTCAAAAGTATTCTACAATTTCGTGCGATTGCCCAGCTTGCGCTGCCTCTGCGTCAACCCGGTATGCATTTTATCAGTGGAAAAGGTATTCGTTAGCGAGCACACGGCCACTTTACGGTGGCAGATGGTGTACATTACTTCTGGCTCCTCTCACTCTCACTTCGCGATTGTGAGGGTATAATCATCGAAGCATTCCGGACCTCGTGGGCGCGAACTTTCCCCAACTTCCCCCGTCAAAGTTATAATCGAAGTCAGCTTAATAGAGTTCGACGATGGAAACCGATAATTAGGACATCCGACCGGCTGATATTCCAGCGTCGTCTCCTGTTAAACGGATGACACTCGGGACGGGTAAATACTCGGGAGCTTATGTCAGGCCACTGCCAAACGCCTGCCGTTTTATGTAAACCTCGCAGACTCGCGAGCGAAAGGTCAGCTGACACTAATCTTGCAAAGAGTACGTTTTCGATATTTGATGCTGCGTCGCTAAAATGCCGAAAAGTGCAACGCGACCGGTTGGGTAACTACGGATTTTTATTGATGTAGGATTACGCGGTGTGACGAAAAATCGTCAGGAATAACCGCTGATGTATTGGTAGCCGCGCAAAATTGTCTAACAACTAAAAATTCACATTTGCCTAATTGTTCTGCTGGTAACTTTCTTCTCACTATCAAATTGTGCGTTATACCCTGTTCATACTACTAAGGTACTAGTCATGAAAAATGTATCGATTTTTAATCAAATAATTCTTTATTCTATATGTGTCGAAACTTCGAAACTCGGTAACTTTCTTCTAACTATTGAATTGTGCCTTATACCCCAGTTCCTACCACTAACATACTAGAAACGAAAAATGTACAGATTTTTAATCAAATAGTTCTTTATTCTACATGTGTCGAAACTTCGAAGAGTTCCTATGGAATCCAGTTGCCTAATTTTGTTGCACTCCAAATTCAAACATATCGGTGGTATCTTACAATTATTTATTTTCAAATAAAATATTATAAATTGATAAAATGGCAATACTATAATGTCAAGACAATGCAATTGTAATTGCAAAACCATTACAAAAATTTTGCAAAAATCTCATAAAAATCCCCTTCGAGCTTTCGACAGATATAGAGCAAAGAACGCTTTCAATCATCCCGAAAGAAGAAGAGGGCATCAACGCACTTCTCGACACCAATTACTCGAACTGCGCATTGCGCACTAATTGTCCCGCATTATGAAGGCGCCGAGCGGATATGATTAGGGTGCCGTTGGACATGCGACGGACAAGGTGCGTGCAAGACACGGCCAATACGTATCTGCGCATAGAGTAACGGAGACACGTGTCTTCCCCCTATCTCCGGCCGGAGAATAGGAGCTGCGCGTGTCTGTACATCCACATACGTATTACGTAAGCACCTTCCAGAGGGTATAAGGTGCCCGAGTGCGTGTAATCCTCTGCAGGTACGCGCGAGGACAATGGCGTATTAACCGAATGCTCAATGCCGGCCGGCGTGTAGTATGTCAAGACGACCCAATGGGGAGATCACATCCACTTACGCTCATTGTCAGTCAGAGTGCCGTTACCATTGTGTTAGCCGCGCTTCTGTCCGCGCATCAACGCTCAACCTTGTGCGCCGTGAATTTGCGACTGTGCACTGTGCTTGCCTCTAAGTGAGAGCTTTTTCAGGGCAATCAATGTCTGCAATTCTCGCTCCGTGGGCAAGATGATGGTTATGCGGTAGAGAGGTGGTTTTTCCTGGATGCGTTTGCTTTGGGGAAGGTGTAGTTGGGTCTAGGAAATCGTTGTGATTCTTATTAGTTTCGAATTTTATTCATTTCGAAATGGTAGTGTTTGATGAAAACAATAAATGAAGAATAAACGTGTGGAAATTTGGCTATATAATGAAAATGATGGTTATGCGGTAGATTTGTGGGATGGGTAGCATTGCTATCTTTTTGTTGGATGGAGATACGTATCTACGTAGAAAATTCCTACATATGCATGGCATCGGCGTTCCCAATTAAAATGGCATTAAAAGATAATTTCACGCAATTGTTTCATCAATTTCAGCGCAGCGATATGAACTCCCGATATGAATCCAGAAAAATGACTGCTCCCGATTCTTTTCTTGCGCATGAAAATCCGTATCCTCATCAATTTACAATAGATCACCATCCGTGACCACCACTTAAACCGCACACTCGCAAACTCATTTCTGCGCCCCCAGTACCCACTGGCCCTGCTCACTTCATCCTCTCATTAGCAGGCTGCCACACAACATCAGACGTGAACACGAATGGTCCCGCATCAGCAATACCCATCACTAACGTCTCCGTAGCAAACTCCTGGACGTTTGGGCCGTGGCCGGTCACGTGACTCGGCGTCGTACAAGACTCAGGTCTCAAGAGCAGAGCCACTTATACGTTGTTTACACGCCGCTACATAAATTCCGATGTACGCTCGCTATCCGTCCACCTTAGGTTAGCCAGGATCCGCCTGCGATCTGGCATAGCGCGTTATCGCGTGGGTGCGCCAAGAAGAACAATCGCGTGCCTTTCCGTACTATACGCGCCGCACATATGTATGCGCACACGGAGGGAAGTGCACGAGTGTCGAGGTAGAGCACGTCGTCTGTAGACGCTAGAGAAGATTGTCTCGAGGATAAGTCGAGGCTATTAACGGGAGTCCCGTTGCTCTTTCATTAGCTGCCCTCCTGACAGGTAGCCACGAAAACTCCTCCCTGACCGCGGATACAGCTCAGTCAGTCAAGACTTTATTCGAGCCGCATTGCGGAGACACCCTCGAGCAGGACGCCGGTGTCAAATGAAGGAGATGAGCAAGAGAAAAAGCGCGTGGGGTCGGGAGCGAGAGTATGACGATTGCGCGGAGATGAATTAATGAATTTTTGTCCTTGCTGCGTCGAAGAGGCGCGCTTCTGAGTAGGTAAGGGTGAAATAGTCTGAATTGGAAAGATGGTGTTAACACGTTGACTGCCGTGTGTATTTTACTATATTAACCCTTTTAGGACAAATGGCATTTACAAAATTATAAATGCTACCGATTGGTGCATTTTTTTAATTTTTCGTGAAACCTTTTGTGCCGGTCACCGATGACCACCACGGCGGTCAACGTGTTAAAGGAAGAAGATGGATAGATAGAAAGGAGGGAGTGATCATACATCAAGTCATGATGTTTGAGAGTCTGACGACTGGTTGGAGGTGAATTAATGGAACAATTTGATAACGGTATGCGTATCAAGTATGTCAATAATTCCACGCATGCATATGTTCGGTATTATCAATATTCAATACTAAATTCGCAATTGTTTTTACAAGAGCCACATTCTAATACCACGGTACAAACATTAACAAACTCGCGCGCTTCGCATCTCTACTCCATTTACTGCCTTACTTCGCAACCCCACACACACGCACATATCTCATTTCATTTATCCCCAGCAGAAAAAACTTTCTGACCCAACCATGTCACAGACAGCATTATTTTTTATATTACCTGATAAAAACAGAGTATCCCAACGACGCCATGCTTCTTTCATTTTTCTCGTGAACTCGACTTTAATTAACCGAATATCACACGTAAGTGTCATCTATCAACCGTCGACGAAAAGTCGAAAACGCTAAGGGCACCGGCGAAATGAGAAAAGAGGGGACAAACTGGTAAGCCCTGAGGATTCACTCGAGAAAACATGTAACTCTCCGAGGCGGGAGACCAGGCAGACTACCGGAGGGTTTAATTGGATGCCCGACTCTCTTTTATGCCTCCGCTAGTGAAGATTCATGGTCCCTGGGTCAAGGTCCTGTGTTTGCGGAAAATATCTAAACAGGCCATGCATTGCGCGCAATTAACAGGTGGTAAGCCGAAGACTTCAAGCCGTTGAGGTCAGGTGAAATCTAAGTGGTGATGGATTAAACGAAGCTGCTCAAATATTTTTACTGACGGTAAGCATACTATTGGAAATAAATGATAACGCGGACGTGGTAATTTGAAGCGAGAAATTAACACAGCAAAATTGGAACGGTATTAAGTGATAGATAATTGGTTGTATTAAGTGGCAGATAATAGCATAACAAAAAGCAGTTATTTTCTATTTTTGTATGCTGTGTAAAAAGCAACGTTATCGTAATTTTTTTAAAACATTTAATATCCATTGTATCGATTTTTAAAGCATTTAATATTCATTGTAAATGGAAATTAAACCTACAATAAATTAGCTGTAGAGTACATATTTTGGTACTTAATACTGCCACCCAGACCTCAACTTGCAAACACTCAGCATCCATTATCCTCTCAAAAGACAACACTTAAATCCGAAACACTCACAAAAATCCACAAAAGCTAAAGGGAACTTAGTAACACGGTACAAGTGTGCAAATACTAGATTTGGCCGACAAGGAACTAGCTGTAATGCAATACCGAAAATGTTGAGCATGTTATTATGCAGGCGCCTGCAAACAATCGGCAGGCTGCTCTTGACTTGAGCAAAAGCGTTAATCGCCGCTTTATTAAAATTATTTACGTTCGTGCAGTGCGAATTTGCCGCGCGGGGGGTGGTAAGCCGGTCCGAGGTCGCTGATACGATACACTAATTAGCAGTTAACACCGAAATTTCGTTAAGCCCGGAGCACGGGCTCAGGGCCTTAATTAAATATGATTTACGCCGGCTCAGCCTTCGAGAATTCGCATAATCCCCAATGATATACTGAAATTGTCGCGCCACTGAGCACGCGGCATGAATGTCAAATTGCTTTAAGAAAAAGCGGTGGAAGGGGGTCGCGTAATATATAACGCTCTAATGGGTAATGCATGTAATTTTAATTAAAAGCAAACAACGGCGGAGTGGGAGAAAGGGTATAAACGGAAGTCGCTCGCTACGTTTCAAAGTTGAAACTTATCTTGTCGCGATGCGTCCGATAATGGTGTGTATAAAATGGGATATTATTAACTGCATGATATGAGCTATTGTATATGGAATATATACCAACAGTTGAGAATATTAAAAGATGGTTAATTTTAAAGAAGTCAAATTCGTGTAATGCGGTCGATAAAATTATGTAAATTGAAAGACACGACTTTTTTCACAGAAATCATTAATTTACTGTTGGCTCGTTTGCAATTATTATAATTAAAAGTTTAAACCAAAAATTCAAATAAATTGTTCGAAGAAGCGTGAATTATGCGTCGTATTACGCTGATTATTTGCATGAATCCTTGCCATCCGATTCTACCACCGAAAACATCGGCACCCCGTTCAATTCCTCGCGTCAGGCGCAGCTGCATTTTTAAATGCGTCATTAATACCTCAGACCCTTTTTCTCTGCACCGAACGCTTGAATAATTATTACCTAATCACCCTGCGAAAAATTGATCCACGCCAATTTGCATAATTGGATTAGCTTGATTGGAAAATCAACGTTTTTCGTTAATGCTAATAATTGTTATGCCTGTTCTTGGTTGAATGTGTTCTATTTTATTGTGTAGGAGGTTTATATGCTTCACACGCTTTACATGTTTCAAGTTTTCACTGTTTTTACAGGTTTTATTCATCCGCTGAATTATTTAATGTATTGTTAACACAGTTTCTACTATTTCTAGTGTTTCTAGAGTTTCTACTGTTTCTACTGTCTCTGCTGTCTGTCCAGTGTTTCTACTGCTTCTACAGTTTCTACTACTTCTGTTGATACTACTGTTTCCACAAGTTTCACTCATCCTCTACTATACTTTATACACTGCCTCTACTGTATACCCTATTTTCACTCTTTTTGTGCTTTATTTTACACCCCGTTTCTACAGTTTTTGCGGTAGCAACAGTATATAGAATAACCTAGAAGTCGAGTATCTTCCAGCCGAAACTCCTCAAAAACCCATAGCGCTCCTGAATTCAGGAGCCCCGGGTCCCGAAACATGCTAACTTCTGACAGGATGAAAGAAAGCAAATTGAAGCGAAACCCCGCATAAAAATGATGAACATTTGGCATAACGGCAGCTCCGTTGTCCGCCGGGTGGATCTTAACCGCGAATCTCAACCGCGACAAGCACGACGCCTATATTGAAGACGCCACCGGCTTTCTTCGCGATTCGAAGGCGCGACGCGGCGTAAGTGCACTCGACTCTATGTGTAAATCCTCTCGCAATACACGGACAATCCACGTCGTCGCCGTGCCGGCAGACAGTTCGGATTCCAAGTTTACCTAACCTAAGCTGAGAACAAGCCCCATCCTCAGCGACCGACTCCGGCCTGAGTAAAGACGCGTCGAACTACGAGCCCAGGTGGTTAACTAACTGCGAGACCGAGCCATTAGCATTTATAGTGCAAAGTTGTCCGGGCGTTAAATCCACTCGACGTTTTCTGCGTTCTTGCACGGCACGCGCGGACTTAGGCGTACGTGCGCGCGTCTGTGTGTGTGTAAGTGGCGAAAGATACGTCGGCGAAGACGGCGATTACGTTTATTGCAGGAACGGAAGTGATTTTGCCTGGGCTCCTGACTGATGGAACTGGCTCCCGAAAGCGGGCGCCCCGTCTTTTGGGTTTGATGTGCTAGCGGGGGTGTTGGCAGAAAGTATCGCTCGAGCCAAGTGCGATACAGGTAAAACGTTCGTGCACGAAATGTTATGAATGCGACTTCAGACCAGAAACCAAGATCGGTCCTAAATTTAATTTTAGCAACGATTATTTTATGAATGTAGATATTGTTAGAATAGTGATGCGATCTTT
Organism: Cryptocheilus praepositus; assembly: GCA_033815515.1. Classification (NCBI taxonomy): domain Eukaryota; kingdom Metazoa; phylum Arthropoda; class Insecta; order Hymenoptera; family Pompilidae; genus Cryptocheilus; species Cryptocheilus praepositus. Next base: position 1,021,657 of record JAWWQZ010000119.1, on the reverse strand, counting down.
TGGTCTCCCAGACCTGCACATTATTTACATTTTGCATAATTCAGTCAAAGGCTGCAGTATTTCATAGCATCGCCGTTCTAATACAACAAAACACGCACCGCAGTCAACGTGTTAACCGCGACGAAACCAAATCTATCAAGCGCCAGTTTACTTGCAATCAATCCACTGCATACTGTTATCAATATAATTGAATATTCTAATGAATATTTAACATTCTAGCAAAATAATGTACTCAAGGCTTTCGCAATGAGAATTTGTAAATCGTCAGTTTTCGGCTGGTTCACCGTCTGAGCCCAACTCCACATTTAACATGCCAATAAATATCTCCGTCCTCTACTTCGGCAATCGTTAAAGAATTTCTCGCAGCAGCAAAATCTTCGAGTTAGCGCATGACGCGACGCAATTTCTATCACGCCCCATACATTCGATATTTGCTGGTTGCAGGCAACGACGTTCTTCTCGCCTCGAGGTCGTGCGTCTCCCTTCGGACCCACTGTTTCTCGTGTGAGAGGGCGTGAAACGGAAAGTTACCGAGAGTGACGAGTCTCCTGGGAAATTTCCAAGTTTCCTTTTAATGGAATTATAAAGAGGACCGTGCGCTGGGTGTGACCACGTGACATTCGGAAAACTCCGTGAAATCCCGCGCGAGACGCCAAGCCAGACGCGATGAGACAGATTTCCAGCCCGTGCTTGAATGCGGCGGGAAGCCGCTAATTTTCTGTCTGCCGATGGGGGAGAATCATTTTTTTGTCACCGTTTCTACGAAGCGAGACATTTTTCGAACCCTTTTTACTGGAGGGACTTTATTTGCGGGAGATATTCTTCAAAGTCTGTGTGTCGTTTGACGTTTAGGCTATTTTAAAAAAGTAGGGATAGCGGATGAACGCGTCTCATTAAAAAGATTGATTCAAGCAAGATCTTGTTTAAATACACGATGTTAATAAGAAAAGTGGAAATACGTACGTGAACGTATAGATAGTTCATTTTAGAATATTGTAAATTCGTAAACATATACTTTAATGCATCTACTTGACTAGCGTGCGATGTGACGTGTGTTTGTGCGAAGCAAGAATTTTTGCCGCACCCGTTTTTTCGACCGAAATTTACTTGCAGGATCTCACGTAGTATGCACGTAGCTAATGGATACACGCGACAACAAAAAATGTATCCAAACAAAATGTACAAACATATCACGTTAACAGGAATATATAGCGCAAGCGTGGTGGTCAAGTGCATTAGTAAATTATGATAACAGCAATATATCCGAATCCGTGCATTAACATGAACCCACCAATGTGCAATTCCACAATATTAATTTCGTAACATTATACACTCCCGAGCCTACGTTATTATACGATTTATAGAGACGCCTCCAGGAATATGAAACACAAGCCTGATGGTAAAGTGCGTCAACAACACACGATAACAGCAATTCATCTGCATTTCGCTCATCATACGTTCCCCAGCCTGCGTTATTAAACCTTTTCCGGAGCTTTCACCTATAGGAAGGCCTCCGCGAATATGAAGCACAAGCGTGATGGTCAAGTGCGTCAGCAACCTAGGATGTTAACAGCAACACATCTGCACTTCGCTCATCACACACTCCCCAGACTACGACATGAATTCTCCTCCGCAAAAAGGCAAACGCACAGGTCACTCCGCGACCTCCGCTATCAAAGCATTCGCGCGTACTCGTCCGCGTTCGCGGACATATTAATACGCTCGTTCAAATATTTGCCGCGGCAGCCGGGAAGAACCGATCCGCTCCCGGTAATCGTAGATGACCGAGTAGCGTCGCGGTGACTCTCATCTTTCCGCATCAGCTCGATATCGCCCTCGGGGGGAAGATTTGCAGAAAGTAATATTAATAGCGCGATATAAAGGGGATAATCCTGGGCTCGTGCGGGCGACGCACGCTGAGCGTTATTTGTAACGATCAATACCGTCCCGTCGTCCGAGGGCTCGTTTTTCAAGCATCGCGAGCCCGGCACGCGCATTTTTCGACCACTTAATAATCCAACCCCCGGCGAAGAGAACCGGCGTCGGCCTGACCCGCGTTTTTCACCGCGAGCGGAACATTCACGGTACTGGCGAATTTCCCTTGAACCACGTGGATGCGTGATGTGTTAGAAATGGAGCAGTGCCGGTGGTTTCTAGGCTTGCGGACATTGTCAGTTGGTTATGGAAACTATTGTTTTATGTATATTGTATAAATTAGGTAGTGCGGATTTTACATTATTATATTATATGGTAAAGTAATACGTATACCTATTTGTTGCCTATTGTAATGTATCCATATGTATGGAATATGATCAAAATATAATATAAATATATATTTTTATAAATTAATTAAATTTTGTAAAATTGCAACAATACGTATATATATTACAAATCCTGTGATTTAAATCAATTAATCCCGTGAACAGGGTAATGATATTTGGCAGATCACAAGACACTGTCCCTGTTGTCCGACATTTGTACTACTTAAAACGGATTGACGTGCAGCCTATATTGTCCATGCGCATAAGAAAGTGGATTCTAAACAGTTTCTGACGAACAAAGTCATTTTAATGGCGAATGACTTGGTAGGCTGTGGTATGATATGAAATAATGGCTGTGCGGCGCAATATCGGCATTCCTAAATGGATCCGACGGTCGTCCAGGGTATGCTTGAGATTATGCTTTAGCTTAAATTCTGAACGTGTACTAAAGGGAGACGTGTAAACTGAATCCACCTAACGTATATTGGTCAATTAAAAAGTGGTATTCTCTGCCTTTGCAATTACATATTTTCCTTCGTGTACCAGAAGAAAATTATATACAGACGATCCCAATAAATGTATAGGCACCTTTCGTTCGTAGCTCAACAATCACGTAATAGTTAATTTTCAATATACGTCACTAACCACCATTTTCATAATTACATACTGACTTAATACCAGATTCACGGAATTGGTCGAATTGACGGATTTCGGATTTCACTAACGAAATTACAGAAATTATTACTATTATTTTCTAATAGCTTTTGCTAACTTTTTGCAAATTCAATTCCTCTAGGCTTCTCATTTGTAAATTCCACATATCGCATATGAATATCTATTCCAGCAATTATTGTATTAAACACGTGAATATCAGCTATCTCACCAATTATCTTTCTGTGCAATATTTGACACAACAATTTCTCTTAAAATAAATCCGGCGCTGACGAGCGTCAGTCGTCGCACACGCGCACGCACATCGACACAATGCATCAGCGCACGGGCAGTATCTAATAAAGCGACATTACGAAGCCGCCGTCTCCTCGCATATTCCTCGCCATCTCGTATATTTCGAGAAGAAGTTTCCGCGTCGCCCTGAAGCTCGGGTAGCGCGAGATCGATAATCCAAAGTAACTCGCGGCAGTCTTCTTCAATGGCGCCGTACGACTCGTCAGTCGGTACTTAATAATACTTTTTACGGCCCCCGGGTGGGGAAAGAAACGGCGCGATGTCATTATAATATAACGGGTGAAGCAATAACAGAGGGATGGCATGAGGGCGGCGGGGGTGGAATGCTGGCAGGGATCGGGCAGCTGCCGTAAAACGAAGTGCCGCGTAAACGGCACGGACGTCAGGCATATTGCCACGTGGGTAATTCATTCTGTAACGCCTTCAGGAAGAGGATGGCGCTTCAGCCGTTGTCACCGTTCCGACCCGTAGAAATTGGCGCCGTTATCAATTATAATGGGCGAGTGCACTTGCAGAGATGTTTTTTATGAGGCGCTTATGGTGCCAGTCTGCGCGAGTCTTACAGCGAATTATCACAGAGCTCGTCTATGTACAGTATTGTGCGCGGAGTAAAGTCCCACGGGTATACGATACAGGAGTTGAATTTATAACGTTAAGTGCAATTTTGCAAGTGTTAAATGTTGAAGGTATAATTGTCAGTTCGCGTCTTAGGTAATTTTAATGGGCGAGTGCACTTGCAGAGATGTTTTCTATGAGGCGCTTATGATGGCAGTCCGTGCAATAGTGTTACAGCGAATTATCACAGTTAGATGTCGTTTGAGTAAGGAATCACAATGTTATAAATGTTTATCTGAACAGTGTAAGCATAATTTCATTAACATTAAATATTGAACACAAAATTAGCAGCATCCACCATTAGAAACCGGCATATCGCGTGTTCTGTTTTCGAACTCCATTTTCAGTTTACATGTAAACTCGTCTAAATTGATGTCATTAGGTAAACTGGCACGATATCGCAGTCTCGTCATCGACGTTTGCGTTTCTTTAGAGACTACCGTAATCAGATCTGCAGAAATAAATTTGCGCGCTTGCACGGCCGATTCAACGTTAAACGTAATGTTCAAATATCGCGGCAGTATTAAATATCCGGTTAATTACGCGCAACCAATGCACACAAGTTACCATTGTAAATTTGCAATTAGCGAGATACGCCGGCGAAAGTGAGACTCGCATCTACGCCAATATTTGTCCGCCGCGAACGATGCACGAACGAAGTAAGAACTAAAGTTCACAGTACACGCGCGTTTCGCCCGCAACATAATAACATCGTGATTTTATTATCAGACCCGCATTACAGCAAAACGTACGATGTAAGTTACAACGAAACGAGCCATTGCGGCATCCAGTGGTATTCACCCGTTACTGAAATAATTACTCATTTCACTCTTTTTATTACTTACACGATCGTACTTTTAATTACTATTGTGATTTTTCAATAACGTTTTTTTTCTAATGCTCTTTTCTAATGACAAAGTTATTTATTTCGGTTTTAGATCTACTCTTCTACTGAGAAACTATTTCGAATTTTAAAATGCGTTTTGCATTTTTTAAATCATCATACGTTGGACACTGCAGAGTTCAGCGGGCGGAAATGATCAATTTTCTCATTTTAAATTATTTATCTATCGACTGGTTTATCAATTTGGGCCATATCTCTAAAAAAAAGAGTCGAAATTTTTTTCGCCTTTTTTCGGTCACACGTTAGAAATACAATAGTCCCTTTTCGCTAAATTGGTTTATACCTAAGTTTAAGAAAATCATCGAATAACATACCTCCAAAATATAACAGTTATGGTGCCATAAATTGGGATAGAATATTAACGATTACGCGTACAACTCTTCTTAAATCTGTCGCAAACTCCCATAAAGCAACAATCATGCCCCTATGCGTCGTCCACGATACACGCGTATCGCAACCATTTAATATTTTACTCCCGCCGGTTGCTTTCACTCGACGCCCACATGCGTCAATCGTCCTCCAACACTCGAACAAACTTCCCATTTTTCCACATTATCCACTTGAACTGTTGTGTCATTTTCCACCTCATTACTAATACAGGCTAAAGAAAAAGCCGTTTTCCGGGTAAAATTGGAAATCGTCCTAGAATTTTTATTAGAACCCCTCTACATATTTCAAGTGCAGATGTTCATTTTATGAAGCGTCTTCCCATTTCCACCAAATATTCAACGAACTTCGTATGACAATCGATACTCAACGCCAACTAAAAACAGCCATTTTCTCATTATCCAACATTAGCCTTTCTAGCTTCTGTAATGATTGCAAGCACACAAACACCTGTACACTCTGTTTTCAGTCTCCGACGCTCATCAGCAGGTCAAGAATGATTGACAAAGTTCGCCGCGCGTAACGTCACCTTTGAGAAACACTGCGCGGTCTCGAGGATTCCACAAGAGGCGAGCCGCAATATGGAATATCGAGTTTTGGCGAGCCAATCGAGAGGCTGCTATCGTAGACCGACGCTCCACGTGACCTCGCCGTGTAATTCCCTATCGAAAAGCTTCGACCTCTTTTAGAGATGGATTCACTCGCCGAGCACTGGCGTTTTCCCTTCTTCTTAACGATATTTTCCCCCCACAAAGCGTTTCGATTGCGAACGGCACGGCTCCGGGCTTGTGCTCGTTCCGCCGTGAATGTCGGTCGAAAGTTAATGATGGGACGATGCCACAGGTTATTACGAGTGCCGCGACTGAACGATCTGTGCAAATGGAACCGACCCAATTAAAATGTGTATTCGGAGACTGAATGGCGTACGCCTTTTGTGGAGTGCCGGGCATGTTTCCTATTTTTCGGGGTTTAGCGTTCTTTTCAATGACACTGAAAAGTTCGCGGATAATGATGGCGGATGGTTACCGCATTCAAAGCTGGGCGCATTTCGGTGTTACGATCGACCGGTATTTTGTTTAAAATACGCTGTGCGGGGAACGAGCGAAATGACACAAAGGTTTTATGAAATTAACGGAAGAAATTAAATTATGTTGGGGGAATCGGTGGCATTCTCGGATTTTTAGCATTTTTGGATGGCATGGACGAAATATTTGACACGCCGCACAAACGATTTTGTTTTGATATTTGGAAGAGGCAATTTGTTGGGAGGAATGTCGTGTGAACTGTGAGATTCCGGTTGTAACGATAACCGCAACAACGATCACTTTGGGAAAGTATGAAAATGTCATCGCAACATATCTTCGCACAAATAAATCGAATGTACCTTTCTATCCTATTCTATATTTTTAATCTATCCCCATCTCAGCCCCAAATTACACGCCTATCTTTTCTCACCTGCAAAATCACAGTGCCATTATTTAAGAACTGTAACGACCTAAAGAACAATCTAACTACGTCAATTGGATGTTTTCTGGGATTTAGGATATTTTCGTTAGGACATTTTTAAAAAAATCTCCTTAAGGTTTCCGCAACCAATATACATTTGATTCGGCATTCGTTTCTGAATGGATGCCTTATCAAACATTCCTTAAGACTCTAACTGCCAAGCGTATTTTGCTATATCAGAACCGCGATGCGATGAAATACTACAGAGTATAATTAAATCGTGCAAAATGAAGGTAACGCAGAAGCCAAAGTATTGAAGCACCGTTCCAATATCAATTGATTTTATAAGATTGCAAATAGGCTTCATGGCGAATTTTTTGCATTTCTAGTAAAATTGTTTGCGTCGGTCACCGGTGACCATCGTGGCAGTCAATGTGTTAAATACTTCTCAGCAGCTCCCAGACGCTTTCCGACACTGTCTAATTCAGCAAAAGTAACTTTGCTCCAATATTTAACAGAGTCAATATATCCAAAATATGATCGCACGAGACATCAATCTTGACTCGCTACAACTACTTTCCAAGCAATGATCAGTAGCCCAGTCTGCGTCTCCATAAAAGCGAACATAACGACACCGCCGCGGCCTAAAAACGAGCCACTCTTCCCGCAGCCCCCACCAAGCCGAAAAATGGATTTTCTCGCAGCCCCCGGAAAATCGATCGTCCGTCTTCGGCGTCTCGTCACTCATCCGCGCGGTTTATTTCTGATCCGACAACTAGCGCTCGCGGCCGCGTCCTACAGGCGGATAAAAAAAGCTGGCCATTACATCGGCGAGCGTCATTGAGAAAGTAGCGGCGTGCGTTGAAAGGCGAAGGGGTCAAGGGGAACGCATGCTGCCTCTAGTAGGTATATTTTTACATCGCGGCACTTCAGAAGCGACACCGCGCTGCGAAAGAACGAGAAAGAAGGGGATAGCGAGTTCGCGCTTATTTATAGAGAGTGTCGCGCGAATTTCGCGGGATGCAAGCGCGCGCGTGTGCTGCGGAGACACTGACGTCGGAAGAAAGTTCGCCTGCGCGAGCACGTGTGTCGCAAGGCAAAAACTCTGTCTTACTCGTGTGGACGCTATCAAGACTGTGGAAGTTGTGGAGGCGGACGTGGACTCTGGCCGGCACGAGACCACTCACAAAGGAGTGTTACGATCTTCCATTTCGAACCTTCACGTTGTGCTATTAAAATTATAACAATTATTTTCACGTGGACTTCTTTCAATGTCAACAATGCGGTTAAATATGCAACCGTAAGCGTATCGCAATAGGTACGCAAGCTTTTTCTTGTCGGGAGGATAAATTGAATGAGAGTGTTTCGGATGTTTTAACACATTAATAGTCACTTCGAATGTTTCAGCGCAATAATGGTCATTTTCTTTAACACTTTGACTGCCACGGTGGTCACCGCTGACCGATGCAAAAGATTTTACTAAAAATGCAAAAAATTCACAATGAAGCCTATTTGCAATCTTGTGCAAGCAATTGACATTGGAATGGTGCTTCAATACTTTGGCTTCTAACAACTCTGCGTTACCTTTATTTTGCACGATTTATTATACTCTGCAGTATTTCATCGCATCGCGGTTCTACCATAGCAAAATTCGCTTGGCGGTCAACGTGTTAATGACGGAAATGTAAGTTTTCAAGCGACAGCATTTGACAGTTTTTGAAGCAAAAATAGCTTTTTAAGAAATAATATTTGTCATATATTAAAGCAAAGATAATTGTAATTTTCTAAAGAATAATAATTGCAATTTTCTTCAGCAGTAATAACCGTGAATTTTTACACTATAACACCTGTACTTTTTGCAGCAATGGCAACTGAACTATTTTAAGCAACAATAACTGTAATTTTTATAAGCAAATATAAATGTACTTTAAAGTAATAATTTCTACATGGCCATTGATCTGTACATCATTACACTAAACATTTGAAGCAACACTGAATTAACGGCGATCGCGCAATCTTCTGATCAATTTACACCGCGCCGACAAATTAATCGTCACCGCGGCAGCTTGATCATCTCGGTGGTATAACTTGATGAAAACTACTTCCGACAGTACTTCAACTACAGCACTTTGCAGGTGCCGGTTCATCGTATGTCGTGTATCTACCTGGTTTATGTTGCGCATCGCCCCGGGGTGTGCGGTACACGCTCGAAAATCGAGGAACGCTTCAGGATCGTCGAAAGAATGTGGGCCAATATGTAGGCTTTGTGTGCTCTCGACCGCACGAATCCAGTCTCCTTTCATCCTATTACCAGACGTCAATATAAATGTGTTTTCAGATTCGTCTGATACAATTCGTGCTCCGCATATTCCGCATACTTATTTATTTCGATGACGTGTCTATTTGTTGTTCAATTTACTGTTCATTTTTGCTTTAATAATCGTACGCAAGAGATAATGGGTAAAAATTAATATTAAGTAATGGTAATTGTGTATATATAACTCTGGATATGCATTTCAATGGAGGCAGCAATATCTTGATATTATTAATAATAAAATCTTAATGTAGTAGTTGTGTAAGGGGTTATTGACTGTCGGGGAAATGGAATATCGGGTGACTTCGGAGTTTAGGTGTATAAAAGTTTTTTCATTTCAGCACTCTTGGGGATCTATAAACACGTATAAAACGATGAAGCCAAGTACTCAGGTATATAGGTATATAGCGGTTATGTATACAGTGCATACAGTGGACGACGTTCAAGTCTGATCGATTCAAGATATCTACGTATTCCGACAATTACAATACGTTACACAATACAGAAATATTTACCTATATAGCCCCGTCTGGACATAAGTAAGAAGATTGCACTGAGATCGACTAATAATGTACAACGTCAAAAAACTAAATATGTTAAATATTTTATTATGAACCTGCTAATAATTAATAAATAAATAACCTACTGCTAGCTAAAAAGTCAGGACAGTGGGCTAATTACCCTAGTATTTAATTATTTTGATAGAGGCGTTATCCACAAATTCTACCTAAGTTGACATCCAACCCCTTAGTTAAATATGTAGCAAATGAGATTGTGTGAAAAAGTTAGTTATTAATGCATTTGAGATAGTACTGAATGCCCCTAATGACCTGATATTTAAATATATGCAAATTTCAATCGTGCTCGAACTTCGTCATGACTAACGTCTAGACACCAGTCCAGACGTGACAGTGAAAAAAGTGCGACTGTAACAGACGGAGTACCGAACATCAGTAGAACAAGCCGTTTATTAGCGGACGTATATACTCAATGTATCTTGGTATAAGATCCATTAAAAATGTTGACTTGACATCTAAACTCTATTCCAGATATGGTAGTGGAAAGAATACGAACACAGCAAGCGACATAAAAAAATAGTTTAAATTCTCATTTACCACTGCTTCCAACAAGCCTCTTGCCTAAACCCGCACCCAACCGCGACAGTGAAAAAATTCCGATTCGACACCCGTCGAATTATCAAACGTCAGTAGAACAGATAATTTATTACCTAACGTAAATATCTAATGTCTGTTGATTTTGCGTCATAAAAAAATGTTGAAATTCTCATCTACCATCGTCTTCACCAAATTTAACGCCTAAACGCCATTCGAAGCACGGCAGTGGAAAAACTCGGACTACACCCGTCGAAATATCAAGCATCAGTAGAACACGTAATTTATTACCGGACGTAAATACTCAATGTCTCTTGACATTCGGCCATAAAAAATGTTGAAATTCTCATCTACCACAGCTGCCTCTTGACATTCGGACAACCATAAAAAATTTATTACCTGTTGATTTTGCACCAAAAAAAATTCTCATCTACCACCGCCTCCACGAAACAATGCCTCATTCGAAGCACTAAACCTGCAATATCGAGCATCAACTGCGACAATGCCTCTTGACATTCGCAAAAAAATGTTGAAATTCTTCCGATTCGACAAACGTCGAATTATCGAACATCAGTAGGACAGATAATTTATTACCTGACGTAAATATCTAATGTCTGTTGATTTTGCACCATAAAAAAATGTTCAAATGCTCATCTACCACCGCCTCCACGAAACTTAACGCCTAAACGCCATTCGAAGCACGGCAGTGGAAAAACTCGGACTACACCCGTCGAAATATCGAGCATCAGTAGAAGACGTAATTTATTACCGGACGTAAATACTCAATGCCTCTTGACATTCGGCCATAAAAAATGTTGAAATTCTCATCTACCACTGCTTCCAGCAAGCTTACCGCCTAAACCCGGCTGCAACGGGTGTGGTGGAAAAATTCGGACAACAGCCGCCGAAATATCGAACATCAGTATCCCAGGTCGTTTATCAAAGGCCTAAGTCCCCGACTCCCCTCGCGACGCAGCCATTTAAAAGCATCGAAATCCCGACAACCTCGCCTTCCAGCCAGACGGACATCTAGACACTGCATCCCGGTTTGGCAAAGGCAGAAGCGCGAAAGAAGGAGACTCAGCCATTCTTTGTTCTTTCTCGCTATTTTTGACCCGCCGCGAGACGGTCCCGTCCTCTTCTCGCGCATCTCATCCTCTCTTTCGTCATGTGTGCGTACGCGTCTTTCTTCTGTCGCACACACGCGTGCGCGTACGTGAGCACGCCATGAATGGGCGTCATGGTGTGGCGTATCGTGACTCGGAGTCGGCCGTGCAGGACTTCATGCATCTATGTATGACGTCCCGTGGACGATGAATGGAACGAGAAGCGAACGTAACAACGTGTCGGGACATGAATCTATATGCACGCGCGTGCCTAAGTGAGCACGAGCCTACGTCCTACGCGAACTCTGCATATCTTATGTAACGACGACTAACCGATTAACTAACCGGAACGGTGTGGTCGACTGTGAGGGCGATCGGGGGCCTGTGGGGGTGGGCAGTTTTGCGAATGTTGGCTAAATTTTCGGCTGGCTGGATCGCGGGGGACGCGCTGATAATTAGCTTCACGTACGCGGTCAATTACGATTGTTTGAATGAGATTGTTTGAAAAGTTAACGTGCTGGTCGTGTCGTTGGTGTACGCGGTCGATTAAAATGTTTGGCGGCAATGGACGTGTGGTGTTAGCAGAGAACTTAAATTTATCTGATCGTTTTTTACATATGAAAAATTCAATGTTCCTGTCGTCACTTTAATATTCTAACGTTTTACTCGTCACGTCACTCTTCTATCAGGAGGACAAAGAGTTTAATTTAATGCAGTACTGATTTTTGTCATCACTTTACTTTCCTGTCATTTTTATCCCGTACTAATCTGTCTCGCCACTTTATTTTTTCCACCATATACTAATTTTTGTAAACTGTACCAAAAATTGATTTTAATTTAAGAATTCTCTTTCACATCATTTTATTTTTGTGTCATTTTTCTCTTAAATATGGAAAGTTTTAATCCACTGATAAAAGCCCAATGCCGAAACGTTAGGTTTTTAAACACAATAATGCAAACAAATAAATAATTGACTGTGCACACCAAGTGAATGTGCAACACCCTGAATAACAGTGGCCGGAATAAAATATTTTATCACATACAGGCAAAGGTCATTTGAATAGCTTCCTCGCAATTTCGCGAATTATTTTTCACTGTTGACACTGTTTTATCGAAGTATGCGGGTAAAGTGAAATTTGCAATAGACGTTGACCGTGTGTTTCGTTTGGATTGTGCTGTGTTCTGGTTGCAGCAGCTCTGGAATGACGTGCATGTAGGTTAGCGAATTTCTATGTGTGTATAATACGTATGTTTGCCGGAATATAGGCGTTTTTATGGGGTATAAAACAGGAGATATGCATCGGTCTCATTTGGAGTCTTTATACATCCAGAAAATTAATAGCCGCGGTAAATCATAAGTAGGTATGTATCTAAACGTACGCAGTCGATGTTTTTATCCGTTCATTGAACCGTCGGCGGTGTAGTCTATAAATCTTGCATGAGGACGAAATTACATATCCGTAAATCAATGGAGTTTAAAAATCTGACATAAATACACCGCGACCGCGTATTCCAGTAATGGTTGTTCTGTATAAAGACGTACAAGTAAAATTATGTACGTTTTCATGCGTCGAATTTTACAGTTCATTTAATGTGAACTTCGACTGTAATTACGCATTTCTACCATAAAAACACATATTATTTCAAATAATTGCAGAATGTAAATACGCGCACTTGCATATTTCCAGAATTTGTTAATCTCACAATATCCCTGTCGGTGTTACTATTGTTGGTAATAATTAAAATTAAAATAATAATCATTGCAATTAAAATATGTAAAGAATCGGTTGAAGATACTACTATACAGGAATCTTTTGTATATCATTTTCACATTAATAAACAGTGTTTCTTAAATTCGACTTAAGCACAATTTCACACAACGAGGGACATATTAATTGCGTTATATTCGAGTCTATATTTATATTCTACACACCGTAATTTCCTATAACTTACTTTAACGATAAAGAAATATAAAGCCCTTTCTTATTTCAAAATGCTGTCAACAGATATTTGTGACTGTAACTCAAAAATTAGGGTAAATAAGTCCCATAGTCAGCTTTGCATTCGTCAATCATTTAAATCAATCCCAATAACTTCGAAATGAAACACGTCACCTAACATTTCCAATAACGCCGCTTCACACGACGCGTGACATACTACCCACATTATACCGAAGTCCGCAGTATATCGTTTTCACAGCAATAACCAGTGTTTCTCAAATTCGCCACGCATGCGTTTCACCCGACGCACGGCGCATCAACTAAATTTTGCAGGCGGCATAGGCACACTTTCCGAAATTTCCGAAAGCACAACACGTCCGCTCGTATCCAGCACCCTCATCTTGCAAGCCCAACCCTCTTCACGCCCTCATCTTATTCCCACTTCTTTGCGCGCACGCATCCACTAAAAATGCACATTATACCAAAGTCCGCAGTATATCGTTTTCACAGCAATAACCAGTGTTTTTCAAATTCGCCACGCATGTGTTTCACCCGACGCACGGCGCATCAACTAAATTTTGCAGGCGGCATAGGCACGCTTTCCGAAATTCCCGAAAATACAGGCGTAATAGCACAACGCGTCCGCTCGTAACCAGCACCCTCATCTTGCAAGCCCAACCCTCTTCACGCCCTCACCTTATTCCCACTTCTTTGCGCGCACGCATCCACTAAAAATGCAGGTTAATCGCGCGCTCTCGCGAAAACGCATACTGTGCCGTGGCTCGTCACGTGGAACGTGCTGTGGCGCAGCAGAGGCAGACGTCATCATGCATCTATGCATGAGCATCGTGCACTATGAATGAAACGAGGGACAAACGAAGAGCCACGTAGCCTAGGTACAGGACGTAGCTATGTGCACGGACAGAACGAGCCCCGGCGCATTTTATATGCATATCTATGCATGCGCCTCTAATAAATACGCCGCGCCGGGGCTTAATCGTCGCTGTATCCTCCTTCACGCGGACAGGCAAAAATGCCTGCTTTTCTCTATTACGCGTACTCGCCGGTGCCTCGCTGCTCTTTCCTGCTGGCCTCTTCCTCCACCCTGCTTTTTTTCTCCCAGGGTGGCGGGGCTAATTTGACGGCGCGTTGACAGTGGAGGCTTAAGGGGGCCATGGGAAAATTTGTATTGGCGGGGGCGTTTCGCGAAAGAGTGCGTTGGACGATGAAATGAGAGCGCGGTTGTGGGGTGTGCGGCTTGTGGGCTTTTCCAGTTATCAAGGGGATGAGTGTTCGGTGTGACAAGCGTATAAAAAGGTGAAGACAAATTTTGGGATTTTCAAAGTTTGGGACGTTGTCAAATAATGCTTTAGTGTAGCTTCTTGTAACGATGGAAATAATGGTGCGAGTTTTTCACTGATGGCGGACCATAACTCGAAAATTATATGAAATAGGAAAATGTTGTTGGCTTGGTTTTGCAGTTATGAATGAAAACTAGGGACCTAGAAAACGATGTAGTAGAGATTTGCTAAGTTTGGAACATTACCGAATAATGCTTCATTGCAGTTTGTAATGAGAAAAATAACAGTGTACTTTTTCATTAGCGATCACCAATGACCAAAGACTTTGAAATACATGAGCAAATTTAAAAAAATTATTTGGACACTCCTATCTATAATTATAGTTTATCAGACATTGTTACAAAGGTGAAAATAACAGTGTGCCTGGTTACTAGTGACCATGTATATTCGAAAATGTAGAAACAAGTAAATATAGTTAAAACATTTCTTGAACACGCGTCAGCATAATTATACTTTATCAAGGCTTGTTAAAACGATAAATATAAGATAACGTTTTCTTTACTGGGGATCACCCCTGAACCAAATATGTCGGAACAGGTAACTATACTTTAATACATTTCTTGAACACACGCCACTATAATTATACTTTATTAGAGCTTATTATAACGATAAAAACAGTAGTGCATTTTTAGTAGTAATTACCCATAACACAAGACAGATGCGTGTACTTAAAAAATCGTTTGAACACAAATCTCTATAATTATACTTTATCAGAGTTTATAATGAAGCTAAAAAGTAATAGTGTATTTCTTCACCAGTGATCGCTGATAATCCAAAACGTGAAAACAAGTAAATATACTTAAAACATTTCTTGAACACACGTCGCTATAATTATACTTTATTAGAAGTTATTAAAACGATAAAAATAATAGCACGTTTTCTTCACCATGGATCACCCATAACTAAGCACGTTGACACGGGTAAGTGTATTTTAAAAAATGTCTTGAACACACGTTACTATAATTATAATCTATCGGAGCGTATTATAACGATAAAAATGATACTGTGCTTTTTCAATAAGTAGAGTCTAGAACCGTAAACAGATACGTATACTTAAAAAATGTCTTGAACACACATCAGCATAATCTGTTATTGCGCAATTGAAGCAGTTGCAAATTTTGCGAGCCCTTTCCTCTCTTTGCCTGTCGTTTTTGCGGCACTTTCAAACTCGCACGTTGAGCGTGCATCGTTGAGAAAGCGTTACATAGAACGCAGACAGAACATCACCCGTGAGGGTTCTCCGTTAAACTCTCTACAGGCACTTAGAATTTCCGTATCTGGAAATGGAAAGCACGTGACTCGAGCCAATCTCCTCGCAGGACGTGTATGGAGTGTCTTCGAAACGTAATGCGTCAGCGTACACTTGCATATGCCTTTTTAAATGTCAGCCATTTGTAACTTTCCCTGTGCAAGCGTTTCCAGCGTTGAGTTTAACATGAAAGTTAATTAATGGGCATTGCGTCCTGAACTATCTGCATATTCATGCTATTGTTAGACTCTGCCACAAAAGGCGCATAATGCTGGATTCGTTACTGAATTTGCTGCAGGCACACGGTTATCAAAAATTGAAGACGCTCAGAATTATTATTATTCGGTGCACTCTTGGTTTCATAAACATTCGACTACGGTCCAAATTAGGCTACCTTCCCCTATATTCTTACTCATGTTATCTATGTTCATAAAGTCTCTGTTCAGGAATCTGTATAGATAAAATGAACAATTATTCTATGTTTACACACTCGCTCAAGAGAAGTAAGATACCTTAAAATCTCAAAAGAAAAGGGCAATTCCTGCACATCACATAGTATAGGAAATGCAGCATTATACTCGACCGATCCACGTTCGCATGCTTATGCAAGTTGAGACGCAAAGTTGCAAATGACCAGCGCCAATGAATTGACAGGAGAAAAGTCGTCCCGGTTACTCCCGATCAAATTACATCCTACTTCCACACAAAGGCGACTTCCCATACGGTCCGACATGGTAAGAAACGGCATGACACAGTTGTTCTCAGAAGTGGGCGACACCTACATACTTCCGCTTCTTGTCGAGGATAATACGGCTGTCACGTAAACGAGCCTCAACTGGCCTCTTCTACGCGGGGCCGACCGTTAATTTTTCGACACGTTCCCGCCAATCAGAATTACAGAAACCGATCCACCCCCCGCGCCCATCCGGCCCGAAGTTATTCCATTTCCGCCATGTAAAGCGGTCCTAAGTGAAATTTTATTACGGCCAGCCGTTTGATCCGACTCCGCGAATCGTCGTTCCGAAAATTCTCAATTTCCTGCTCGTTTAATAGAATTTCCCCTCGCCGGGTATAAACTTTTTCCGACTGTCCCGCCTGTTTCTTCCAGTCTATGCGTACTGGAGCACTTGCCATTCTGCGATGTAGCTTTGGTACCAATTGTTTCGTCCTTTGCGGAACTATTGTAGACCAGGCAAAACGGAGTCTTTTGTGTCGCTTAGTCGTTTGCCTTAAAGGAGCATGGACTGGTTTGCAGTCGGTAAAAATGGGGCTTTTTGGAAACTTTGTAGAACAGTACTTGATAGAACAGCTTCAGACGCTTTGTTTTTTTTATCGACGTTTTCGTTACACGCTACTGAAGATGCCGCTGAGAAATGAGGAAGTCGTGCAATTGTAGCTTCCAGATTCTATCTATGAGGTTCCCGACAAAAATCTCTGACTTCGCCGTTTTTGCAAATAGCTGCTTCTCGTTTTAGGATAACAAACGAAAGAGTAATCCTCCAATTTAACCGTTGATCGCGAATGACAATATATTCTTTTAGCGTTCCAACTGGAAGATCTGGATTTTTCGGACACCGCCAACCGAAATCGACTACATCGAGCCCGGGGACCATATCTCGGACTTAAATTCACCTGGACGCCCACGCAGATCCCACATCATTAAGTCCCCCGGCATTAGCCCTAAGTCTGAACACGAATTTCATCCGCCGGGAGAGGCGCCACTGAAAGCGGCGTCTGGAGTGCAAGGAAAGAGAAGACGGAGAAGGGATTGACCTCCTTGCCCCGGTAATTGCTTGTTTTATCTTAATAAGCGTACATACCATAGCGACTCACAGCGGTTACATCGTCTAACGTATCCCGTTTAATTAAAGCACGTTGCGCGGGCGGAGTGTATCTCTCTTTCCCTTCCCAGACTCGCAGGCTCCTTAGCTTTAGAGCTCCTCCTGCATTTCTCTCCCGCATCCTCCATTTTGGAGTTTCAGCCGTGTGCGACTGCCTGTCTTTATCGCACTCGCCGAACGCGTCTCTTTCTTCCTGTCTTCTCTGTCAAGCGCGCACACGTCGCTCCTTCCCTTCCGACAACTTCCTACCTCTCTGTCCTATTATTAAGGCGTAAAGCGGCGAGGATAATTCTGAATAATGTCCTGGAATGATACCCAGAGCGTGCCGGAGCGACACATGGCAGCGGCAAATGGCTGGGAAATATTGTATGACAATGTCTAATGAACGTGCTGATGAGCACGTTGCTGGATGATGCGGCGATTAATTCATTTTTTGAGGGTAGGCACAATTCAAAGACGGATAGGTGGGAATTATTGGATACGTAACTGTGGCAAGTGATTGAAGAATAGTATGACGATACTTGATGCGTTGGTTGGTGAATTTTTTCAGGTGAGGTAAGATTTGGTATTGCGCTGCTGGAAAATATTAGACGTATCGACGACATAATATTGGCGAATAATGAATTTTCTTAAATTAGCTAAAATTCGGAGATAGGCGAGTGGAGGTTCTTGAACATATATCCGAACAATAAGGAACCGCAGTGTGATCGTAATAAGTTCCTGAATTTAATTACACCGCGTAAAAGAATATTTAAATAGAAATCTGCATTCTGGATAAATACCGTACAAAGTAGCTTTTTCTATTCTAATCTGCCGGATTGTCATCGCGAACGACAATATCATTTTCACTTTTTCATACTTCATCACGTGCAGCAGTCAGTCGCTCCCAATCTATTAATTTTTCAAACTCCCGCATTGACATGTTTACCCCAGAATACAGTTTTCGAAGTTCAGTGCCTAATGCACTTTTTCCGCGAAATTACAGGTACTCATCATTCACCTAGTGACATTTGACTTTGTCTTGCTGTAAACGAGACGGATCAGCGCGAAACAAGGGCGTGCAACGATTGGCTGCTTTACCTAGCAATTCCACTCTCCTTTCTCCGCTCATTCGCCCTAGCAATCCGCCGGTAAACGAAGATACATCGGATTTCGTTCTCCGCCGCTGCTGGGAAGACCAATTTCGGCTGGTCTTCGGTACGTCTGCTGCCACGCTAATCATTATTTATGGCACGGCGAACATTGTGTATATGCAACGAACGGCGTCGGTCTATTTGCTTACAGATCCATCGGCCCGGTAAATCGTTGGATGAATCGATGTGACAGGCGGCGGCTTTTTCACAGATCTTCCCTCGAGTTGATTATAGCTGCAACTGTCGGGAAAAATTTCTTTGGAGGCGTTGAGCAAACACTGACTGTGTGGTCGATGGTTTACGCGCTTTTGTCTGTATGTCGAAAAACGACACACGAACTATTCACGAGCACATCAACTATTTGTGGAAATGCAACAGTGCATGTGAAGTGCAAGACTTTCTGCTTGCGAAATTCTTAATCCATAATCCATAACTGTTGATCAACCGATCATGTGCCGCAACATTATTTTTGCGAATATGTAATAGTGTGTTGCGTTAAATATAAGATATCGCATATCAGCAGTATCATGTTTGACGTTGAGAGGCACGGTCAATTCCCGTGAACCAATTCATATGATTTCAGGTTTAGAAATTCTAGACATCCATTGTTTCATATCGCGTTAGAAATGCGAACAGGCCATGAAAATACAAATTTGTTCTGCAGTAAATATCTATTCTGACATACGCCAAGTGGCGTGTAATAACAGACAATTGGGGTATTTCGTTTCTCTCAAGGTGCATATACGTGTAGATACAAGATTTTGCAAAATCGTTCAAATAAGCGTCGTTCAGTTTGACGTGAACTTTGAAATAATAACGTCAATCATTCAAACGTTACTAAAATTTCAGAGCAAAACTACGTTCTCCGTAGTCGGTATCTTAAAGTTTAAATTGAAGACTTAATTTGACAGGTTCATTTGAAGTTCTAAGGATCAGCTATTTGCGACGGGTTATAACTGTTTAACCATTGAAGATTCATTGCTAACTCCATTTATGACTCACTGGTATAAACTGCTTTATGAAACTTGTGTCCCATTGTCGACAAAAAATGCCATGGGACTTCCTAGCGGAAAATATAAAACATGAAGCCGTTACAAGGTACCCTTGTCAAGCAACGAAAGGCTGGTTTCATAACTGAATAAACTTGTTCGTTGACAAACGTCAAATCGACTGATTTTTGAACGGAGTTAAGCTAACAAAAAATTAAAACGATTTTATTTAGAACAGAGTGTTTTAAATTTCAAAATTTAGAATGCTTAAGGAAATAATAACTCTGTGTATAAACTTTTTTAATGAAATTATGAATTTACGATGCAAAGTAGTTAAGATTATTGCTATGGCTTTTTGCGTGTTTCATTTCAAAGTTTGAAATCCGTCAAGTTGACGGGTCCCGTAAACCTAGTGTTAAATATGATAATAAATTGAACGAATAAATACGAAATAAATATAAAGTGCAGTGCCCGCAAAAGAACACTCTGCAAAGGAAATAGAAAAAAGCATTTCAAACGAATATCAAGATATTCTCATCGGCTGACATAATCAGTTTGATTAAACGCGACAAGCCACCGGTATTCGCAAATTAGCGCTGCCGCGCGCGGAAGTCAAAAGCTGAATTTCGGAGTTTCAGCTGTGCCCTTATCTCCAAAGACGCAAGTCAAACGAAACAATTTCAAAGGCACGTCCGCGAGTGCGTCGGCTCGCACAGAAGGAAGATTATGGTTCCTTTCTGTGCGATTGCCTGTCCGACTGGCTGCCCTCTCGCTCCCGCGAAGAGCAAGTCATAAAACAGGACATGAGAGCAATGGGTCGGCGGTCGGTGGTCGGTGGTTGGTGGTCGATGGTGGCCAGTATTCGCGTACTGACGCTTAGCAGTGAGTAACTCGTCCGAGTAGCGGCTAGTTCTCGAGTAGCCTCGAGTAGTAGTTTTCGTGTAAGTAGGCGCCCGAGAACCACTCAGCGCGAGCTACTTGCTTGCGCCCAGCTTTGCCTTGTTTCCTTCCTTGCGGTGTTCAACAACGCTCTCAAAGCCTCGCCCCCGTCCTTATGCCCTGCCCTACCGGTGTTCACTGATGTTCCGCTCTATGCAGTTTGCAATGCAGCCACAAAGCTTGTTTAACGCTTCGCGGCTCTTTAAAAATCGGGCTCTACGTACGAAGCGGACAGGTGTGTTTCATTATTGAAAATTCATTTTACCCTCCGATTCTTGCCGGCTGCTCATTCTTGCGCATTGTTTTGTGATACGGCGTTAAGGCGGAATGCCACGTAAAGTAAACGACTTAGTGCTGGCAATGTTGAGATATTTAATTCACGTTTAATTGATTGTAAGGTGTTTCGATATTTCTAGACTATGATAGAGAAGAAAATATAATGAAAATAAATGCGTCACATAAAACTGTCGTATGTTTCGCAATCGACTACAACTGGGAAACAGGAATAGATTTAACGAACATGAAGTAGAACAAATATTATCTTGCGATTGCAATATTGCGTTAATTTATGTACGTATTTTTCAACCGTGTTACTATGAATTATGATAATAGCACCGAAATTTCCGTTTGCTTCTAGCACCATTGACGCTTCAGCGTATTCTTCGTCTACAACAAAAATCGATTTCACCCAGCCGCGTTTTCCCACTTGAAACAATACTTTCTTACTTCATTCTACATATCGTTCAACAACGCTTGCCCCAATGCCAGCACCCCTTATTCACTCCACGCGTCTTACAGTTTTTCACACTAAATTTTGACAATTACCAGACAATTGCATCTTTCAAGCACGCCCACACGAATTCTGCGGCAATTCTTCGACAGACCGAAAGACAAATGACCAGCACGTTTGTACGAGAACGAGCAGAATGGTATTGGGCAGATTTGACGACACACGAGTTTGACGGAACGACGAGGGCTGTGTTAATGGAGATTCCGCAATATCTCTTGAGCGGGCAACACCGAAATGATCGGTCGGTTAACGCACGCGCCGACAAATCAATTCTCGCGGTAGCACATGCCCGGGCCGCTTGCATATTAATTAAAGGAGCCGTGCAGCCACATCAGGCTAAGAGGAACGAGTGGCTCCGATAATTCCTCGATTCCGCTGGTCAGGCTCGAAACGCGCCGGCGGATAACCAGAAATTGTTTCGATCGAGGTCGAATTGTACCTGCGCGCATTTTTGCTCGCGGCCGATCACGATGCTATTTCGCATCCGACACTGTTATGCGAGAACGTGGATGCAGAGTGGAGCGGTTAAGTATTTCGAGGGGTGGTAACGCGGTGTTGAGATTCTTCGGATGGAGACGAGCTTCGATGAAACGGAGAGCGACGGCGATTTTTATCTTTCAATTCTCTGCTGAGACGAGGCGTTTTTCTGTACCTTCCGCGGACGGGGTATACATTATCTTGTTTCATTATGTTCGCTCAGTTGGAGACAATTTATAATTCTGTGTTCCCGACATTTTCATGTTTTGCGGCAAATAACTGGACGATTAACTGAACTTTTCGAATCTAATACTACTTTTTTGAATCTGATACTACTCGAGGCATATTAACAATCCATAGCAAAGTAATGGTATCGTTAATATTATGAATTTGTTGCAGACTTGAAAGTCACGTTATTTTGACCTTTTTAACGTTTCCCGGTATACTTAACAAAAGTTGTAAAGTAGCCTACGTTAGTAAGTGCGCTAGAGTAACTTATATAAATAACGCAAACATTTTTTGACGTGGGAAAGGTGCACCCAGAAAATTTGAAGATCATTTCTCAAAAACCGAAATCCCGTATCGGTCCACTTATTCACACGACGCTTTACACAAGATCGATCACATCCATCTATAACTTTGTTCACATTGGCAGCGCAAACGTGTTTTGACGCGCGGAGAGATGCGCGCACGTAGCCTTTCAAGATAATATCCGAAAAAGCGGCGTTGTTCGGGTGAGTCGAAGCGCAAAAAGGCGCAAACTTAATTGGGGCCATTCGACGGGAGCGATTCAATTTTGCATCTCGGCGCAATGAACGAACACGCGACTTTCTGTGCTCCGATGCCGTCTGTGCCTCGAGCCGGCCAATCGTGCCGGGCAATCGTGCCGGGCAATCGTGCTGGCACAAATGCCTGGACCAGGATAGAGCGAACCGTACAGACAAAGGGAGGAGCCGGCCGGTTTAGAAATCGTGGCGAGTACAACATGCAAATGCGATCGCGGCTCGGTCGGTGCGTAAATATTTACGAGGTCGGATCGAGGGTTCACCTCGCGGTTTCGAGGCACGAGAGGAGAGGACCTTCGGCACAAACGAGAACGGTGTTGGCGATAGTGATTGGTGGCGGTTGCCGGTGGTTTATTGGTGGTGGTGGCACAGGGCGCGAGCGGAGGGTTGCTTGATGTCGGTGATGGCGGTACTCGCGGTAGAACCACACCGAACCTACTGCCGATGCCGAGGCTACCGGTGTCCTCACGGGATTAACCAGAAAACTGCCTCGCGAAGGAGGCGGCTTTCTTGTTATTGGATTAACTGCATTGCCAATTCAAACTTTTTCCTTCATTTTAAGTATCTATATACAGCTATGGATCTTTGTACTCTCCTCTTTAGGAAGCTATTGCTTAACACGTTGACTGCCGTTCGTATTTTACTATATTAACCCTTTTCGGACGCATGTCTGCTCTCAGACACCATAGCCTTTTTACCGTTCCGGTCGTATATCTGCTCTCAGACACCAAAACATAAAACCGTACTAATCATATACTAATCATATCTCGTATACTGTTTGCACAGTATATGAAATAAATCAGATTTCTGCAGAACATAAAATGAATTAGTATTTTTCTTGCAAAGGAAACTTGTGAAAAATCCATACTACTCCCGAAAGGGAGACCCATGGGCCGCGAAACATGTAGAGCTTCTACAGGATAAAATGAAACACATGTATCCAAAAACAGGCATTAAAGTGAGTAACAGTAATGGGCTTTTGTATTGTACGTTTATGAGAATTCGTGTTTAGCGACTGTTTAATCAAGCGAAAGCAACGCTTTGTTATGTGCAAATGATAATCGAACGAAATTAAATTGTTGAAATGGTTGAATGTAAAGAAAAATTAAAAAACTGAATTCAACGTTCCGGTAGTATGTGCTTGCGCTCTCTAAAAGAAACAATTATCCTGAACTAATCAATTTTACGTTTTAGTTACTATTCAGCGCAAATTTGTCACAAAATTTCTGATGATATTAACGTGGACTGCATGATGAGGTCTGAATGGCATTATTAAAAGCCTAAATATGTTCTCCATTATATGAATCTACATTGACTAATGGAAAAAATAGCCGTTTGAATAGTGTTTAAGATATTTTACTTTTAGTTGTAATTTGGTGCTAATTTATAAACGTCTATTGCTGCGATGTAATATCTACATTAAGTTTTCTTTAGTACTGCCTCTATTACGTTTCCCTTAACTATGGCGAAATATGTTCACTTGCACCACGTTGAATGTAGTTTAACTTTTCAGTTGCTATCCATCACTGGTCTGCAAGCATCAACGTATTTGATGCGTTAGCGAAATGGACTCCACGAAAAGTAGAAAAATTTATAACGACACACCGCGCCGTTAGTATTACTCCGAGTAAAAATAAATTTCCAAACGACCGCTTTATTCTTTTTGAAAAAACACTCTTGCTCGACGCAATATATGCACGTAGACACTTCCACGCATATACGCGGGACATGAAAGTTGGGACAGGCAAGAGAATGGGGATGGAATAAATTCTCGTCGGAATTCAGCGTGCGACTCGTGGCTCGACGTCGTGAAACTTCGATCGATCGACTTCCTGTCGTTGACATCGGTACCACGTGGAATTCAAATTTCGTTCGCGCCCGCGACCGTTCGCACTTCGAATCTGCGGAATTTCTCTCGCTCATGAAAAATCCCGGATTTCTCGCGCCGCAGTTTCGATCGTTTAATACAATGTGCTCTTACCGTGCGGAAGAGGGGAATTTCGTCCGACCGAGTGACATGGCATCATGTAATCGCCGTATATCAGATAATCTGGCCAAGACTTACCTGAAACAAAAAAAAATGGATACACTGTTAATAATTGTTCATAAATTCATTTTATATTTTACGCAATTCAATTGCAAAAATAATATTTGGCTTTGCTGCGTGTGCGCTTGATTTTTTGAAAAGTATTGCATATGTGTACGAGTTCCGAGTGAAGTCATATAAGGGTGTAGAGGGTGGTTTAATCATATGAGCCGTTTATTTTGAAAGTGGCCTAACTCCATTTATCTTCAAATCGAGATAAATAACATTTACTGATAAACAACATGAATTTGTACATGTAACCATGGTAACCGGAAAATATTGAAAAACGGAGTTAGGCCACTTTCAAAATAAACGGCTCATATGTTTAGCGATATTTATGTGGTGATTAGTTCTACGTGTTCGGACAAGAAAATAACTTTATCTGAACGTGTGTTCGCGATCCTTTATTTTTTCGGTCGTGAGGCAGTGAGGGAGTTTATGCATTCATCGCAGGTACGATGCGTTTGTTCATACGGTAGTGTTAAAAAAAAATGAAAACTTTCAGATACGAGTTTATAGATATTTTGAAAGTGTGTTCGAAACGGCGAAGACAAAAATTAGTGTCGCCTATGCAATATCATTTTCATAACGCAATATAATTAATAATGACTAGTGATATTCAATTAATCTATGGGAATGTGTAATCAAATTTGTGTAATCAATTCAACCGTACTTTTGTATAATAGCAAAAGTTGCAAATCAATTGTTTCGGCCGGTTCAAATACTCAGACGGTGAAACCAGTGAAACAGCTCAATGTAAAATGCGGTTAAATTCGTTGGATACGAGGAAAGTTTATAAACCAGTGTGTAGTGAAGTAATTCCAATATCACAGGGTAAAATTGTGCAAGCATACAGTGCGAAGTTGGCTAGACATTACATAGTTATTGAAATAGTCGGGAATAAAATTAATTTGAATGCTGCACAGGGGTTCGTCGAAAGTTATTTGGAACTATTCTACAGTTCGTTTAGATCCGTATGGGGTGTTGCAATAATGCGAAGCAATTTTCATGGAAATATTTTGTATACGGTGCAAATTTTTAACGAATTACGTATATATTAGACATAATATATCCGTATACCACAGCAAAAACTGTAGGATAATTAGAATTATATTCAGTTGAATAATTTTATTTAAAGATAAATGAAAGCACTAATATATAAATATAAATACAAAATGAAGGTAAAACTATGGCAATTCGACTACGACTCGGTAAACGGCAAGAAAACTCATCTATACCGGACTGAACTATATCGAACTGGATTGAACTAAAAAACTGACTAAATTATGAACTAAGACTGAACTTGCGTCGCAAACTGCGCCGGCTTTTATACGGACCTCTACCACCTTATCTTAATCCGGTAGGGCCCGATGGCCCCGCGACTGTTTTATGCGTCGCGTCTACGACCCTTTTCCTGATACTACAAAACTATCTTTTCTTATTTCTCGATCTCTCCACCAGTTCTAGGCTGCACACGTACCACCCCTCCGTAACTGCCGTGTCTCAGGATCCTCACCGTCGCACAGACGAATTTTCCGAAATGCCACCGTTTGCCGCAAGAGCCGCGAAGTCTCGCGAACTCGCACGCCCCAAGGTTTTGCGAGGTCTGTGACGAAGTGCGTGGGCGTTTGCACAAAGACGAAAGAAGGGCAAGCCAGTCGAGAGTGGCTCGGAGGCACAGCGCGGCAAGTAGCGCAGACAGATTCGTATACGATATGCGCAAGCGAGGCTGAAAAGATTGTGAAGAGAAGGGATTGAAAGGAATCCGCGGCCGCGGTTGAAGCTACCGCGAGAAGCGGAGAGGAAAATCCCGGGAGAAAAGAGGAGAGCACGGGAAGAAGTCTCTCTGTGGACACGCTTTTACAAGCTGCTCGGCTCCGAGCACAAGGGCTGCGTGAATTGTGCGTTGATCTGGAAGGGCACTTTGACTAGACGTATTCTCTTTGCGGCGCGACTACGCTTAACTTTCCGCCGTGCGGCTGGAAAAAGTGAGGGCCGCGTAATCTCGTTACGACTCGCCGATTCGGTGGATACGCGCGTGCAATTATGCAGCTTTGCGTGCGTCGCGCGCAAATACGTGTGGGTCGTCTAATATTTACGTTCGATTTCAAACAGTGGCGATTCGGTGGGCAGGGTACTTTGGGGCTGTTCTTTGCGGCGGGGAGTGTGCGGAGGTTGACGAGTGGATCTGGTTAAGAGTGACCATGGTGTAATTGGCTGGCAGACGGAAAACGAATTGGTCGAGACGTTTGTGTGTATGGACTGGTGCAGCATGTGGTTTTCAGCCTACCTTTCGAATTGTTCAGATTGGCACGGTGGTTTTGGTAGTTCGAGGGCTCGTGGAATTACCTTCGTTTATCGGAAGAAGGGGTCAAGCAGTGCACATTTACAGCGATAGCGCCGCGAGGGTAGGTTTTCATATTATTTTGAATGTAGTTTTAGACATATCCTGGGAGGAATTTCGAATTTTCGAGGGCTCCTTGCATTTTTCGGATTCTATTTGACTCGTTTTCCAATTTTCAAAACGCAGAGATGATTGAAAACGAGTCCTTTTTTTTATCCCGTTTGGACGTCATTTTTCGCTCTTTATCCGCGTATTTTTTATCATATCTCCGAAAGTATTCTGAATGTCGAAGTCCGCCAAGCATTTTTCCGAGTCATTTTGGACCCTCTTTGACATACAAAAGGGGCAATTAAATCTGAAGACCATCATTTTTTGGCAAAAATGCCAAGGGCTTAAGATTTTCGCGATTTTTTCAAGGCCCCGTCCCGTCTAAACTAGTGAACGAAACCGATAACTAATATAGGTTTTCTTAAAGCTCTTTGCACATACTTTCACGTGGGACTAATCGCGATCAGAAATGTTGAAAAAAATTTTTTTGCCCTTTCTAAAAATCGTGGTATCTCGGAAACTATGAAGAGTTCAGCGCGCGGAAAATGGTCTATCTCCAGGGCAAATTACCTCTACCGAATGGTATCGGTCAGAAACAAAAAAAAAATTTGACATTTTTCGCCTATTTTCGGCCATACGTCAATAAGGAAAAATCTATTTGCGTTTGTTTTAACTGTCTTTAAGAATCTTAAAGTGCTACAAGATTATAAATGTTTTTTCTGTAACGTGACTTTAGTCTAATGAATGAGAATCTATCGACAGATTCAACTGAGACTCTCAGATTCTGAGAGTCTCGGAGTGCTGTGAAACACATATATTTATTCCGAAACTTAATTATAGCATAATAAGTAAAACTGTATCGATGTATTCGAGTTCCATTATTATGCAATTGGCGCACTCTCATAAAATACAGTCAATAAGGATACATCGACAGTTTAAAATTCCACCTTTCTCTGCCATCCTCAATATAAATCAAAATGCGTACCGCAATTTCTGCGACACAAACGCTCCCTCACCCCTCAAGCTTCCAGCACACTCCTCAAAAACAACCGCTACCTCACCTTTGCCCTACCAAAATCAGCGCCAACCCCCCGAAAGCTGACGGTCCTCCCCCCAGCGCTCTTGACGCCACAACCGCCAAACCTCAGACCCCATCCCCATTAACTGCCGCCACAACCTACCAAGCTCCACAAAAAACGAATACTCACTCACAGTGATTATTAGCCAAAATTCGCCCTCGTTTAACCTCAATCTCCGATTTATACACTCACGCCACCTGCACGTCCTAGCACCCTCACCCATCGTATGCACAGAAGCGCAACGACCCACGTTACACCCGGTGACCCTCCCGCAGAATGTAACTCGCCGATAACTTGCGGCGAACAAAGTCTCCGCGCACGCTTCCGAGCAACGACACGCGACTCTGTCGTGCTCAATTCGCATCTGGCAGCGTACTCTGTGACAAGAGAGAGCAATCGACAGACAGAGAGACTGGGAGAGAGAGAGAGAGTGAGCGGTCGGCAGGGAACGAGTAAGTACCGAGAGGTACACGGGGCACGTCAAACAGTAATCAGCGCGAGCAAACACGACGCGTAAATATGACGTGCCTCCCGTTACGAGGGAGCGGAGGCCTGCACCGGCGCAAGTCGCTAAGGTCTCGGCGAGAGACGGCAAAAGCACCGGCGACGAAGAAAGCTCCGCCGCGCGTCGACTTTTCTACCCTTTCGAACGCCGCACGCATGCATGTGGTATCGAAAAATACGCAGCGGACGGAATCGATCTCGTCAGGCTGGCGTTAAATCACTTTTGCTCATTAGACTTATAAACAAAAATGATACTGATAGTGGTAGTAATAGTATAAAATTATTAAATAGTAGTAGTATAAAAATAGTAGTGATATAATATATTATACATATGTATGGTAGTAATATAAAATAGTAGTAGTATTAAATAGTAATAGTATAAAATTAATAAATAATTAAAGTTTATACTCTTTATACATATACTTCTTTTATTATATATGTATAGTATAAAAAGATAGCCCTTAACACTAATGTCGAACCAATGGATCTTAGCGAACACTCAGAATCCAGGCACCTTGGTATTGGTCCGATGAGTTATAACTATTTTCGATAGTTTTATTCTATCACCAGTTGCGTTAATGTGCTATACCTCATCAGCACACTTACCAGCTAATTAATTAGTTGACCGAGGCATAGCTAGAATTTCTTGTATATTATGTATTATATTACAATCCAAACTTTGCTACGGCTACTCGCGTAAAAGATATTGAACATGCCTAGCTATTGTCGTATGAAGAATGCAGACTTAATAACAACGCAGTGCTGCATTGATCAGGTATTGTCAACAAGCAGCGCAACGCGCGTATTTTTACGTCCTGCCGTGTTAGAGAACGTTTGCCCACCGTAACGTTTACAGGCGACTCGTTGCACGGTGTTGGCAGACAGCAGTGTAAATGGATAATTAATCGCGGTTGCCAGGTCACAGAGGGCTAACGTATAAGTACGCAACCTGGCAAATAGGCACTCGTGAGTGATTCAACCGGCTACATTATACAATACAGAAAGTACGAGTGCCGCGCAAATTATGGACGAGCGGGTTCAAGCGAAGTGAGAAACGTCATCGGCATTGACAGAGATAAAAATTGACAGGTAGTGAGGCTATGTGTGACTGACGTTCGATTTTGACGTGTGCGAATATCGGCGGTCATATAACAATCTTTTTGTATTTTTTTAAGCGCCTCCATCATTTTTCCTAAAAACACGGACAGTATCCGCCGAAAATTCTATGATAGTTTCTCGATTAATCATAACAATTTCTGTGTAACTTTTAATTGGCCCTATCATTTTTCATTAAAACACAAACAGCACCTGTTGAAAATGTTAGCGGCAGATCATTTAACTCTGGAACATTCTCTTGAAAGTTTTTCTCAGTTATTACAGTTTCTCGACGGATCGTAATTTCTTTCTATCATTTAACTGGCTCTATCATTTTTCATAGGAACACTATCAACACCTGCTGAAAAGTTCAGCGGCAGATAATTGAATTTTGGAACATCGGATTGAGAGTTTCCTCAATTTTTGCAGGTTTACAGCAAATCGTCATTTCTTTGTGTAATTTATTTGTCTTCACCGTATCTGCTAAATGTGCAAACAGCGCCTGCTGAAAATTTGACCGGCGTTTAATTTAATTCTACATCATCCGCTTAAGAGTTGGCGGTATCTTCTGCATCTGAATTGAAACGTGGACGTAAAGATCGATGCCGTTTACTGTAACAGCAGCAAGCATATGCGGCGAAGCGAAGCCCAAGTATTTTATCACAACAAAAGATCGTATATCAAGGAATCGAGCGGCTTATTAGAATTACCGTGTGTATCGTAGAGCGCCGCGGGCTTTAATTGCTGTTGCCTCGTTCATATGAGCTTGGTGCCGTTTCGTGTTACATTTCTGCGCCGGATAATGCGCAACGGCGAATGGAAAACATGACCGACGAGATGAATGTGTAAATACTGAGCTTCATTATTGGAGGAATCGGCGGGAATTGTTTTATACAATTTTCATCAACGAGCAATCGATGCTTTTTATATTTGTAATATGATGCTGGCGTGTCGTTGCGTTCGTCTGGCTATGCCGCAGGTATCGTTTTGTATTGCTCTCTTCGGTGTTGCGTGTGTCAGACTGATGTAGTATTTAGCTTTTCTGTGGTTTACTACTTAAAATAAGTGTAAGTGACATGATAATTGTATACACGGTGAAATCTATTTCTGTGCACTAAATAATAATAAACCGAAAGCGCATATTATATATATGTACGTAAAATGTTTATCGAACGAATCACTAGAACAACTATGAAAAATATCGTGTATCGTGTATCATACATCGGGTATCACATGTCAGATATCATATGTTATATGTCATATATCATATATCACATATATATCACATATTACAGGTGACATATTATATGTCATATGTCGCATATCAAGCATCATATATGACACGTCAGATATCATACATCACATGTACATATGGTACATGAAATATACCGGATTTACAAACATTCCCATTTAGATGCCACAGAACAACTTTCTGTCTACGCCAATCCATGTCAGATTGCCACAGACCGAGGTTTAACCGCGCAAACTCCCGCTCTCCTCTTTTCCCGTTGAACAAAGCCCCGTCGCCGAAAAGTGCGGCGGAGAAAGATTTCGTGACGAGAGTTACCGCTGCAGATAGAACAGATCAGCGCGCTCGCCGGAAAGTTACGAAATGATTCGTTTATCGGACGGAACGCACTCGTAAATTTCCGGCGCGCCGCGCGAACTTTCCGTGCACATTGCAACAAATTAAATTAGCGCCGGCCGGAAAAGGGTCCGACGTCGGGGGCGCGAAAGAAAGCGAGAGCGGGAAAAAAGGAGAGCGCGAACGGTTGAACGGATAAACACGCAGGCCGAACTTTCCGGCGCGGAAATGTTCATTGAAATTCTTTCGTTTGCCGTCCGGGCATCGGCGCGGAATTTAACGTGCGCCGCGAGATGCTCCAGACACGTTGAATGCCGCGAGAGATCGGCGCCAACGGGAGTTTCCTTTAAGTTTCCGTGAACTTTGTCTTTTGTGATGCCCTGACAATGATTGTGCTCCTGCTCAGAATTACTTGCATTCTGAGACGCCGTATAATACATTAAATAAATTTCCTACGCAATGCGCTCATTTTGTAATGGACGGTGAATGTCTGTTTTATGAAAGTATATATGCATAGAAATAAGTATTTGCGAAGCATTGCTTTTATGGAAATAATGAAACTTGATTTCTTGCTTCTTCCAAATATACTGCTAGCGTCGAAATATTTCATTATTAGCAATTTAAAATTGCGTACAAAGATGCATGTCTCTCAAATTATTATAATATAAGAAAAAAATGCATGAGCATAATTATATGTAATATTTTATAATTGCCCTCAAATGACCAATTAACGCAATTGAAATGCACTCTGCAACATATAATCCCCAGCCTAGATTTTTCATCACGCGGAAGAGTAATTGAAATAAAAGCTACTATACATCAGTAAAACGTCTTACCCCGACACAACTACAATAATAAACGTGGCGCATTAGGCGAAGAAAAATCAGAATTCCGTACAGAGCGGGTAAACAGCCCGCCGGGCAGATCAATACGCGGTTTATAAAACATCTTCCAGTTCAAATACAGTTTTCTCGGGAACTTCCGAAAGAAGCTCTGCGCGGCGCAGTCCGCGAATAATCTCGCACATACATCAAATGCTTTCTTTGTCCCAGCGTGTATCAACACAACATCCATTTGCATACACGCCGCTCCTCTTTTTTCCCTTTCCTTACCTTTTCTCACCCTTCAGTTCGTTTGTTCCACAGTATTCTCCCTTTTTCCCCTTCTGGCGGTCTTGCTCTATTTCGCTCACCCTTTTCTGGCGGCGACGGGTTTGTTTGCCAGGAAAGCGGGTCATGAATACGCTCGAGCGTGCATGAGCGTATTAAGCTTTGTCCATAAGTTTCGAGGCCGGCGCGCGAATGTGTTTACGATAATAGCGGCGGTTAGATTTCAGAGATGCGGAAGAATGAGTTGAGCCGAGGCTGATAAGTGACAAATATGGGAACAGTGATGTACCTGCTCTGCAGTTGCTGCTGATAGGGGTATTAAATGTATTTCATTCGATTAATCGACGGTGCCTCGCGATTGCCATTTGATAATGCCGAATGATGGCGCGTATATTCATCAAATACAATGAAGGAGTATTGGATGAATTTTCGAATAATTTGAGCGGGTCAGCAGACGGCGCTTGTATTGGAAAGAAATATTTAAGTAGTATTTATATATAACCCAGCGATTACTATATTCAGATGATGCACTTGTTCACTTTCTGAGTAACACTTTCTGCCACCAATTCCACTTTGTCATCATCGACGAACCGTTAATAAAGAATATTTAAGTGGTACTGAAAAAAATCCCATCAATTTAATAGCATTGCATCATGATACGCGCATCGATAAAAAATATTATATTTATACTTTAATCTAAATAATGCTTGCTACTTGCAATATCGATTCAATAGCGTTGCGTGATGGTACTTATAAGTAACATTTCCATCAATCCTATCGCTTTCACACATTTAAACGCTACTTTAATCAAATTATTCCTCTTCCTGTCTTGCAATATCAGTTTGACAGTGTTGCATTGTAGTCGTTGCATTAGCAACAACCATTGGATACTGCTCTCGCCTAATTAATACTTCCTCCCATCAATCCCGCCTTGGCAGCGTCCGGTGTCAGTACACGGATCAGCAAAAAACATTGACGCACTCAGGAACGGTAGGTACGGTGAGAAAAAAATATTTAAGCAGCATCAGTATCAATGGCATCGCCCCGGCCAACATTGCATCCGTCGCCCCGAGCGACACGTCTGATAACCCGTCGTCCAATACCGGGCAGAGCACGAAACTCGAGCGTCTCCGACTAAAATGCTTACTGTTTACGACGCGAACGGTTCGACGCGAACGGGAGGGTTCGGCCCCGAGGGCATCGCGCAAAGTTGCGCGCCAAGCGATTTTTCGCGTTTAAAAGGCTGCCCCGCAATTTTCCTCCGACGATACAACTCCCACGGCGGGCGCGCTTGTAAAAGAATAGGAGATGCGGAGGAATTGTGCGGGACAAAATTCGCGCAATTCGATCTCCATCGAATTACTCGTGGGACCTGCGACGTGCGCGGACCGATCAGCGGAAGACTCGTTAAAATGAGGGAGCTGGGACGGTTCGTTGCCAATCGGCTGACGCTGCTGGTTCCTTCCGAACTTGTCATTCGGCGTAGGAAACGTCTGCGAAAACGTTATGGCGAGGCGCCATTTTTCCTCTGCGCCACCCAGCAAGTCGCTAAAATGCGTCTTATTTAACACTTTGACTGCCACGGTGGTTACCGGTGACCGGTGCAAATGATTTTACTATAAATGCAAAACAATTCACCATGAAACCTATTTGCAATCTTGTAAAAACAATTCATATTGAAATTATGCTTCAATACTCCGGCTTCTCACAACTTTGTATTATTTTCATTTTGCACTTTAACCATACCGCTATTTCATCGAATCGAAAATGCAAAATACGCTAATGAAAATACTCTTTTCAATGTAAATAGTAACACAAATGGTTTACGTTATTTTCGTTTGGCTATTCTTTCAAAGAATTTTTCGTAGAAAGCACTTAAAATAATAAGGGGAAATTGGAATGAAAATGTCAAACAAATTTGTAGTCCCAATATTCGTAGGCTAATTATTGGAACCCGATAATTTGATGACGGATCGGTAAATTATAACAACCACAAAGAGATAAATAACTTTAAATAAAATAACAGAACATTTTGTATTTAGAAAGAATAAGTATAAATTATATTACTGCAGGCTTTGCAATGCTTTGTACCATTCCCTACCACGTAACGTTAGTCGCGAAAAGGACTAATAATTTTGAGTAAAATTTGCACATCTTGTGCTTTAAGGTAATAATAAAAAATGGTGTCACATAGATTACTGCAGCAAAGCTAAAACTTAAACTTTCATTCCCCTTACTACGGTATTACATTTCGTTCGCATTTTACCACATCCGCATCTTCCATTTTACCGGGAGGACATTGAATTTTCAATTCTAATATGCCGCGACTATCGCAGCAATATTAATTGCGCCGCGAAAAAATGAAAGGCGCGCATCGAAAATGCCGTAGAACCAGAAGCGACAAGGACATAATTAGCGAAGCTACGTGCACACGTTCCTATTCACATTGTGCGTGATTCATTTCGGTTGCAACGGGAATCACTGCAACAGTTCTCAATATCATTAGCCACGGCAATCCCCCTGAATGGTTGGAATCGATTATTGCGCTCAAAAGATTTTTTTCACCGTGCAAATCGTCAATTCCGCTAAAATATGTCCGCCGATAAATTCGCGCGCGGCTGCACATACTCTCGCTTAACTCCTTGACGTACTTCGCCGAGTTTCACTCGTGATAATAACTTCGGAGCAAATACGACTACCACGAGTCTGATTCGTGGCATTAAGGGTGGGCCAAATATGAACATCACCAGCTTAATTTTTGATAACAATTTCTGACCAAATATGAAGATCACGAGTCTAGATCCTGGAATTAACACTAAACGTACCAAGCGGGGTCAAATGACCCCTTTAAAAATTTACTTTAAAATCGTGCATTCACTGTTATTTCTTTCGCTCATTAGACTTTCTGTAAATTCGGGATTTTCTTTCTGAAAATCAACGTTTATTCCATGAGGGGTCAAATGGCATCTCATTCAAAACCGGTACGTTTAGTGTTAAGTGTGGATCGAATATAAACATCATGAGCCTGACTTGTAGTGATAATTTCGGATTTTTTTCATCTTGACTCGTTATGCGACTGTTCTCGCACATTCTCCCGATCATTTTGATCCGTTTCACCAGCGTTACATCCTGCTTATCTGACCCAGAACCTTCGGAACTTATTTCGAATTTACATGCCGACTTCACATATTCGTTTCACGAGCATCGCACTTCTGAACGAGTTTCAACAGAAAGCACGATCGTTAAAACGCTTGACACAAAGACTCGCGCGCGGACGAGAGAAAGCGAGGCAACTTAGGGATTGGATAAAAACGTGAGCGCGGCGTCTGAAAAAGCGCGCGCGCGCGCGTGCGAAAGCATGGGCAAAGAGAAGGTTGGCAAACAAGAAGCTCGAAAGATTCAGGCGCGCGGCGCAAAAGAATGGAGGAAAGAAAAATAAGAAGGACAAACGGCGGGCGGGGGGACGGAAAATAGAGAGGTAGCAAAGTAAATACCGGCGGGAAGGAGGGAAGTGGGAAGAGGCGCGAGTGGAAAGCGCACGGCTAAAATACTCTTCACCGTTTTGCAAAGTGGCGCCAGGCTGTAATTTCAATGGCTCTTCCGTTGGCGGAGAACACTCGTGCGCGAGAGGGACACGCGTATAGTTAGGCACCTCATTAATCGCCGAGTCTATTACGGCGGTAGTGCGCGCGTTATGGCCGCTGCCTAAGTCGCACGCTCACAGGATATCTTTCATCACGCTCTTCTATCATGTTCCGCGGTTGTGCCGAATTTTTTTTCATCCGCGGTTTTTATTCCTTCCACGACGGACAAGGTGGTTTCGGGCTACTGGGGCAGATTCTCCTCTTTACTTTTTATAATGCTTTCATTTCCTACCCGTATGCAGATATCTCGTTTTACCTTCCTATTAATGCATATATTATAATATATATTATTTATGTTACTGTTAAATATATTATATACGTACTTGTTTCAAGATAATCAGGCTAAAAACGAAAATAACCTGCAATTATATGTACGTGTATACTAGATTAACATGTAATTATAATAATATTATATATATTATTCAATTACAGATGTACATATAATTTCCGATTATTCCGGTTCTTAGCCTTATTATCCTGAAACAAGTGTATGATTATCCTATTACTAGCCGACACATGCTTCTTTCATAACAATCACGCTAAAAGTAAAAAAGTCCTGTAATGATTGCTCAACAGCCTTATACATAAGTACATCCAGTCAATTCCTCAAAACATTACCTACTTTTCCACGGTTCGCCGAACATTCAACAAGTTCCCACGTCCACACTCTTCCCCCACAAAAATGTTGGCCCGAACCTCCCGTAGCGCAGCACCACTCAACACCGCGAAAGTCCGCCGCCAGAATTAGCAAGTGCAAACGGGCGCGCATTGATTTAGGAAAGCGATTAGAAGCGAACAAGTTTCCCACCGCCCAGCCTCCTCTTTGTCTCCGACACGGCGAAGTAGCTTTTCCCGAGCAAAGAACCGACACTATGTTTAGATGGCTCGCAGCTCGACTTTCGATCGAGTGTCGCTGGAGTAAAAGCGTCTCGAAGACTACTATTCTCTTCGCCTTGGCTTCGTCTTGTCTCTCTGTCTCGCGAGATCACACGCACACGAACGCGTCGAAGACTTCTTAAAGAACAGAAATAAGTGCGCTTCCGGTCGCGCGTCATGCCTTTCCCTCTTACTCTCTTCATACAGTTACGAACATTAATATTTGGACAGTCGTTAACACCGAAAAATAGTTCTTTTTATTTTATACCTTATTATCTTTATACAGTTACGAACATGAATATTCGGACAGTATCGAAGGCAGACAATTTTTTTGTTACTTTCCTTTTACCGTCTTTGTACAATTACGCATATTAATTTTCGGATAGTTTTTAATGCGAAAAAATATTTTCCTGATTTTAACTTTGTGCAGCTATGTACATTAACATGTTGACTGCCAAGCATATAGTGCTATGTTAGAACCGCGATGCGATCAAATACTGCAGAGTATGATGAAATCATGCAAAATGAAAGTAACACCGAATTGTTAGAAGCCAAAGTATTGAAGCATAATTCCAATATCAATTACTTTTACAAGATTGCAAATAGGCTTCGTGGCGAACTTTTTTGCATTTATAGTAAAATGTTTTGCGCCGGGCACCGGTGACCACCGTGGCAGTCAACGTGTTAATATTTGAACAGTGTTTAACGTAGAAAAATACTTAGTTTACTTCATCTCTTACTGTCTTTATACAGTTACGTGCATTCATATTCGGATAGTATTCAACAAAGAAACATTTTCATTTTACCATCTTATCATCTTTGTAAGTTACAACATTTCTTTAATAAAGGATTTTTCTTCATATCGGGTTAATAAATAGCCACAAAGTATACATTCTGTTGTTTCAGTGTTCGAATATTAATGTGAGCAACTGTATGTCGCACGTCTTACACGCTCTCTCGTTTCAACTTGTCCTGTTTCGACGTATGCTTGACCCCGAGAACCAATGCTGCGACGCGAAGGTGACGAAAGGTCGACGACGCTTTTAAATAGATGACGGTAAGGGGCGCAGTACACAGAAGTACGAGCTTTCCGGAATAAAAAACTCGTTGAAAGTACCTGAACGTTTCTGGGTTTGCTGTTATTGATGTTTGGGGAACCTTGATGAAAAGCACGAAATTTGCATATTTTTTTTTTAATTCATGAATCAAACCGCCATAGGGTTGCTCAGAAAGTTTCGTTGGGCAAACGGTTTTTTATGCAAAAAGATAACGTTTTTTTTGGGGGAAACCGTTTTATGAAGTTGCCTGAAAGATGGCTGAACTGAATGGAACTGAATGGTGAATGCGTTATTTGGTAAAGATATCAACGAAAATAGAAAGTACGTTCTATTTTTATTTAAATGCTGAACGTTTTTGCCAAGCCAATAAATAAAGATGTTTTTTCACTGGTGATGACTGACTTAAGAGACATTGGTTCTTTGACAAGTGCTGGTGACAATACGTTTTTTTTCAAGAAAAAATAAGTGTGAGACTTTATTAAGATATTAAAAGATATCTACATAGTCGAAGGTGGGGTTCTTATTCGGAATTACGAGAAGTTGTTCAGATTACAGATTTGATATGGTCGATTAATGTAAATTGGTTTCAATCGTTATTAGTTTTAATATAATTAACGGTCTCGAAATCGATGTAATTTCAATTAAATTCAATTATTTGTAAGGATATTATTCATGCGAAAATAATGTTTGGACAATGTATAAAGATCCTTTATTCGCGGGATTATTAAATTTCAAATTATTAAGTACTTACGCGTTAATTAATTCACCCGCGCAATAACGATCGCAGCCAATTCTAATTACGTTTTTCCTCCCCCGCCCGTAGACATTCTTTCGCCTTTAACACCTTCCACCTTTCTACCCACTGCCAATCACAGTAGCTCCTAAAAATATTCCATTCTTCATAACTCTCACTTTTCTTTCACGCTCTTATTAAAACACGTTCAAGTCTGATATGGCGATAAACAATAATTTCCGTGTTTTTTCGCTTAACACTTTAATGACCGGTCACACAACACGTGTGTGATAGCTGGAACAACTGTTAGTGTCTTGTAGTTAAATTTGTTGTATTAAATGTGCTCTTGTTGTCTTTGTTTTTGTTTGTTTTATATGTATGTTCGCACATGTTGAATTATTTCGTGGATTTATATAAGGTTTTTTTAAACGAATTCTTCAAA
Organism: Cryptocheilus praepositus; assembly: GCA_033815515.1. Lineage (NCBI taxonomy): Eukaryota > Metazoa > Arthropoda > Insecta > Hymenoptera > Pompilidae > Cryptocheilus > Cryptocheilus praepositus. The sequence continues at coordinate 982,439 of JAWWQZ010000119.1, read as the reverse complement.
AACATTGCTGGCCCTTGGCGACGTTTGACTGCATAGGCGGCCATTAAAGTATTAACAAGAATTCTCAGTGAATTTTCGAATCCGTTGCGTCAAGATGTACGCCATTTTGCGTCTGCCATCGCGCATCCTTGTCTCGAGACGCGCCTTGGCAGAAAAGATCGCGTGCCTCCGTAAAGGCTAATTAGTGAGCCGTCAAAGTGGCAGTCGAAGAGAGACGCGTACCTAAGGCCTCGTTAGTCGTTCGCTTTATTTCGGTAACCGGAAGTCCTTCCGTAGAGAGCACTCTCCACAAAGTCGGTAACGAGGAAGCATAAGCCGGAATGTCATCAACCTGTGCTTGCCGACGTTTTCCGTAAGACGCAGCGATGTCTTGTAAGGAGCAAAAAATAACATGTTTCTATGTCGTCGAAAATTTCTTTAATGCATTGTTGGTCGATTGCCGACTTTTTCCGGGGGTTGTGATGACGTCGTGTAAAGAGCAAAAAGCTTCGCGTTTGTATATCGCCGACAATTTTTTTTAATGTATTGTTGGCTGATCGCCGACTTTTTCCGCAGAACACGATGATATCATGTACGGAGCAAAAAGTATTACGTTTGTATGTGTCGAAAGTGTTACTAATTTGTCAGAAATAATTTCTTAAATTTACCTACATTTTCAGAAACACCATAAATATTGTTACTATTGAATTACATTATTAAAATATATGTGTAAACACAACTTCAGATTATTTCTCTATATATGCATAAATATATATCTATTAAACGCAATTTGTTTTGCCACGTGGTTTTTAAGTGTTGCACTACAGATGAAGGTGGTTTAATCGTTGTGGACCTGATAGCAGACCCCCGTTGAAGTTTTGTGCTGTTATTAATAAAGTAGGTATTTAATTTTTATAATGCTTTCACGTTTCAGCGTTCTATACAGGCATAATTACATATCTGCTTGACATCCACCCCCACGAAATACTGAGTCGCTATTTTTAGCACGTGGTTTTTAATTATTCCCTGACAGATGAAGGTTGTCTTATCGGGAAACAGTTTATAGATATGCATTGGTGATCTGTGCGGTTTGTAGTAGCGTATTTAATTCTTATAATGCTTTCATGTTTAAGCGCTCTATACACGCATAATTATATATCTCTTTCACATCCACCCTCACGAAATACTGAGTCGCTATTTTTAGCACGTGGTTTTTAATTGTTCCCTGACAGATGAAGGTTGTCTTATCGGGAAACAGTTTATAGATATGCATTGGTGATATGTGCGGTTTGTAGTAGCGTATTTAACTTTTATAATGCTTTCATGTTTAATAATCATGCTCTATACACGCATAATTATATACCTATTTAACATCCACTCGCGCGAAATTCCGGGTGTGTAGAAGCACACACACACACACAGGCACAAAAGCATCCGCGCGCGGGTGTCCGCCCGTAAATATTCGCCCGGTGGGTTCTTGCATATTCATTTCTGGCGGACGTGCGCAGGGGTCCTGGCCGAAATAATGGCCGAGGATTTCGCCAGGACACGCAGCACAATCTCCCGCGCTCACCCTCCTTTCGTACTTTCTTTTTCGCCGCCTTTGTCTGCCGGCGTCGCGTCTTCTTCTCTTTCGCCGCGCGCCGTGTTTTCCTATAGTTCATTTTCTTTTCGCGCCGGCCATTGTCCGCGAGCGAGAGAAGTCGGTGTCGAGTGGTGTAAGTGGCGATGCATAATGCCTTTGGGAACATTACGAACGTCGGGACGCGCATATCGGAAGTCAGAGTGAATGTATTGCGGATGGTTAGCGAGTAATGGGCGAACGTAATGTCGTTGCGAATATCGTCCTACGACATTGATAATAATGCGAAGCAATGTACGCGAAGGATAACAGCTTGTTAGGCGTTGTTACATGTGGCCGGACAAATATGAATAGCCAAAATATAGATGTATCATAAATATCAGAGTTCATATAGTCGAATTTATAGGTTTGTGATGTTAACACTTTGACTGCCGTGATGGTCGCAAGGGATTTTATTGAGGACCCAAATATTCGCAATGGGCAGCAATAATTATTTTATAAATGCAGTTATTATGATTGAATTGCGCAAAATGAAAATAATGCGAAGGCATCGGAGAACAAAGAATTTAAACACTATTTAACATTAATTGCATTTACAAAATCATAAATGCTACCGATTGGGTATTTTTTTAATTTTTCGTGAGACTTTTTGCGCCGGTCACCGATGATCACCATGGCAGTCAAAGTGTTAATATTAGCGCTTGAGCATTTGTTAGAATACTTCAAGCTCTGAATCTTAAAGGGTTTCAATCCTGTTAACAAGGAAATTGTCGTTTATCGTCCGTGCTTGTTTTTTCTTTCAGCAAACACATTTACTTCTAGCCCACCCAACATTTCCTAAAACGCCTTCCCTTGCTACTTGATCTGAAGCAGCCACCACTAAAATTCCCATTCTCCATATATTTTGAAGCACCACTTATAAATCACACATCATCGTGGCTTCACAGTCGCATACTCCTGCGCTATCAATATTCCTTAGTAACCATCCGATATTTCCTAAAACACCGTCTCCTCCCGCTTAACGCCGATCTGAAGGCAGTCACGGCTAAAATTGCAATTTACACGCCAGCAGCAGGCTCGGCCGTTTTTTCCAGCAAATATACATGCTCGATGTGTTTCGAAGCACCGTTCGTAGATCGTGCGATCTCCGGCCGTATCCCGGTTCTCTGCTATACACGTACGTGTAACACTGGCGTAACGGCGTTACAGTTATGACGGCGTAAAAGCTCGCTGAATGGCAGCTTGTCGTCGTGGCGCGGGCGGCGAACAGGCGGGGAACAGGCGGGGAAGAGACGGGGGGCTGAAAAAAGGGAAGTAAAAGGACGGTAAGGGCAGCGAAACGACACTGTATGGTCCTGTTCGTCGGACGAGAGGCGAGGCTCGTAATCCTCGATGTTTTCTTCCTCGACACAGCCATTCCTCTTCCTGTTCTCTTTTGTTCTGCGCCAGGATTCCACCACGCCCGCAACCATGGCGATCGCTTAACCCCGTGTATGCATCCGTGTACGTAGACGTTTGCGGACCTTTACGGCTGCGGACCTTTTATTAATTCGCCGTTGCGCGGATGCGTGTAAGTCGCGGAGAGTGCCGCACGGTTTGTCTATTAACGGGTTCACGGCTTCGGCGTCGAACCTACTTTCTGCACCTTCGCCTTTCGCCAGATAAGCACATGGTTTCACTGATAACAATGTATATGTATGTAATAATATATGTTTTTATCATTTTCAAGATGCTTTTTGTTACTTATGTAATTCGTAGGAGAAAAATATAATTAGTTTCTGCACCTTTGCGCTTGGAGAGATGAGCAAATGGTTTATCTGATAAGAAATAATGTTCAGATACATGTTTTTACGATCTTAACATTATTTCATTATAATATAAGAAGATCATTTTTTCCATTTTTTATCGTGAGCCACTGGTGACTGAGGTACAGTTTTTTGTGTTGGCAGTGTGAAATAACAGTAATTCATGTGTACTTTCAATTCAGATAGCATCAGTGATCAGTGACTGAAGATGGAAAATTAATAAAATTATATGATTATCTTAAAATTAAATAGTTGAAGATTATAAAAGAAAATTTATCTCTGCATTACTTTTTATCAGGAAAATTAGTTGGTTATCTCTCCGGCTGACGGCATATCGTGGCGTGAAAGGAAAGGCACATAAACTAGGTTGAATAGCATGTTAAGCGTCGGCTATTTCTTTTTTTAATATAAAATCATAAACTCTATTATTATTGATTAAATTTATTACGTGTGCGGTTATAGTAATTATTACCACATCAGTGATTGGCGTTATTCATATAGGTTCAGTGATCTAAAACACGTAGAAAGAAATACCAAATAGTTGCAATGCCATTATAATTAAAAATCAGTCGGCATTTACTTCCAATGTATTTTACTTTCGAAAAGGCATCGATTACAAACTACCCATCTATGTGAGAAGCATCATAGACCGAAACAGCAAACAATAAAAATTCAACCAAAAGAATGTACCCATCGAAACTCCCAGTCTAACCATAGTGGCAATGCCATTACGATTAAAAATCATTCGGCGTTTGTTTCGCCCTGATCTTACATCTGCGAGGCACACATCACAAACCACGCTTTCCTCAGCGTTCGAAAACACACAGGGTGCAGCGGCAAACAATAAAACGTATCAAGCAGAACAAGGCAGCCGTCGTAACGCAGGAAAGCCCAAAGAGAAAGAACAATGGCCGCGGGTCAGATGAAAGTCAGTAGCCAGGATGAAAGACGCGTGCTGGCGGAAGTCGGCACGTCCTGAAAAGAGACAGCCGCGCGAACTAGAATGAAAACGGTTTCGCGGCAGGGGGAAGCAGAATAGAGAGCGGCAGGAAGACTAATTACGTTATTTATAAGCGATGTAGGCGCAACTACGCGTGGCCGTGCGCGGACACGCGAGCCAACGCGAGGCCTGGTATGCGTGACTCGGCAGGTAGGCGCAGGCAGTGGCTCGTCGTGAACATGTTGCTTAATGGAACGCTCCTGGATTATTCTTAGCTGCCTGCAGCAGCATTTTAAGACGAAATACGCCGTGGCGGGGAAATTTTCTTCAATAGAGACGCGGCGGGACGGAATGGGAGATGTAGGCTGCTCTGCACGTTGTATTAATAACGCCGAGTGTGTGTGGATGTGCCACATAGTTCAAGGCTTTGCTGCCGCGGATGCGGACATGGAATTTTTCTACAGTAGCAATGTGACAAAATAGAATTGGGGATATTATGAAGTACTATGCATGTGTGCGCTGGATAATTTAATAGTTTGACTACTGTAGATGCATATGCGTCGGCTGAAATCTGTGGATATGTCACATAGTTCAAGGCTTTGCTGCCGTGGATGCGGACACGGAATTTTTCTACAGTAACGATGTGACAAAATGGAATCGGGTATCTTATGAAGTACTATGCGTGTGTACGCTGGATAACTTAAAGAGTTTGAGTAATGTAGACGCATATGCGTCGGCTGAAATCTGTAGACATGGGTATTGAAGTTTTATCCGACGAAGATATGCGAAAATGAAATGGTATATGGAAGCTATTGCTTATTATATTAATGTTTTGTAAAGTACTATGCACGTCATCAAACCGGTCATTGACAGTTCCATAGATAAATATTAAAAACACGCTTTATCGCATCATGCCCAAAAGCTTAGACGTCACAAACTGGTGCTTGGTATTTCACAGAGGCTGCAAACTAAACTCAAACATGTACTGAAAATTGTATACAGGTACGTAATGTCTTAGACAGTAGGCGATTGCATATTTCATAAGCATTCGACTTTCAGCCTACTCGCTATCTGCCATCGACCTCCGCACACCTTCTTTTTCAACCGATATATAAATATAATATTCCACCGATACTTAATACTGCAAACGCGCTTTATCCGTCCATTCCCAAAGCTTTATATATCATACTCTATTTCTTGCAATTTCCCAAAATCTGTGAAATGGATTCTAGCATCTGTCGAAAATACTGTACGCGACAGCAACGTTACAAACACTACAACCGCGCTGTTTGCATCTTTCACAAGTATTCGACTTCCATCCTACTCGCTATCTGGCATGAAACCAGCCATCGACCCCTTCACACCTTCTTTTCCGACATAAACATATTTCACTGATGCGTAATACTGCAAAAACGCTTTATCCCTCCATTCCCAAAGCTTTATACGCCATACACTATTTCTTGCAATTTCCAAAAATCTGTGAAATTGATTCTAGCATCTGCCGAAAATGCTGTACTCGACAGCAACGTTTCAAACACTACAACCGCACTGTTTGCATCTTTCACAAGCATTCGACTTCTATCCTACTCGCTATCTGGCATGAAACCAGCCATCGACCCCTTCACACCTTCTTTTCCGCCCAATACATAAACATATTTAACCGATACTTAATACTGCAAAGACGCTTTATCCTTCCATTCCCTAATCTTTATACGCTATCCACAATTTTTTTTAACTTCTCAAAATCTGTGAAATGGATTCTAGCATCTGCCTAAAATACTGTACGCGTGAAGTACCGTTTAAAACACTACAACCGCACTGTTTGCATCTTTCACAAGCATTCGACTTCTATCCTACTCGCTATCTGGCATGAAACCAGCCTTATTTTCCGGCCAATACATAAACATATTTCACCGATACTTAATACTGCAAAGACGCTTTAGCCCTCGATTCCGAAATGTTTAGATGCCACACGCTACTTCTCGCTATTTCACAGAATCAACCCACTCTTCCGTTTTCCGTTCTCTTGGGCGCACACTGTTGCGTCTTGGCCTTTCGATCCGCAGCGCGGCGTACTCGGCGTCTTCGTCGTACACCTAAATGACGGTGGGTCGGGTAATTGCGTTTATTAAAATGTTACGCGTTCTAGTTCTCGCGTGTGCCTCCCTCGCTACCACCACCAGCGCGTCTCCCTTCTTGGAGGCACATAGAAAACGTGGCCAGTCTACCGTGCAGGCACGGAGTTAAGTCGTTGTTAAGTCCCGCGCGGCTCGCCGTTTTTATGCCTCTGACTTTCTTCGGATTTTCTTGGCTTTGAGCTTTTGGAGATTGCGCTCGGCGCAGAGGCGGAACGTGGCTCGTATAGGATTTTTGAGTTATTGGGCTGCTCAATCGCTGTCAGGCATAAAGGTTTCTAGTTGGACGTAAAGAGAATCGAAATTGTAGAGAAAAGTAACTCGCAGTGGGGAGATGCGATCTACGCGAATTTTGGGCTATCGCATAAAATTGCCATTGTGCTGTCAGAACTAAAGAAATTGTTTGTCCTTATGAATAAAATAAACTCAAATCGCGCCGTGGAAAAAATCACCGTGCTTTACGCCTTTAAAAGCGTGAAGATGCGATCTATGCAAATTATCTGCAATTATGAAAAATTATCATTGTGCTATCGGACTACTAACGTCACCCTGAAAATGCGATCTACGTGTTTTTTGCTATTTATTTTAGCGAAACTTGCTACTGTACGTACTTGCAAATAAAATCCACGGATATCGCACACGATGTTTTAATAATCCTAAAAATATGACCCATACAGTTTTGACTAATCACTTAAAATTGTTCTGCTACCAGATGCTTTGAAAGAAATCCTTCGTGCTTGCAAGTGAAATAAATCTCAATTGTAGTACCTCCGAACGTTCACTCTACAGAGTTTGTGCGCAATTGCTCAAAATTAATACTGTACTCCCAGAGGCTTCCAAAGAGATTCCTTGTAGTTCCAAATTAAATATATAAAAAAAAGGTGAAGACGCGATCCATGCAACTTTTGTGCTACCGACGCGTAAAATTGCTGTTGCACCGGCGCAGACTTGTAATGAAATCGTTTGCACTCGCGAGTAAACTAAATCGAAATTGCATCATATAAAAGTCGGTGCTCCCCGTGCCTCGATAACTTTGACCTGACGTGAAGGCAAGCAATTAAAAAAAACATTGCGCCACCAAAATAAAAAGAGTGAAAAACGGGTTCTTATCAATTTGCCCCGAAGTGCGTTCTTTCTGTATTTTTTGTGCCTTTCTCCTGGGTCCCCGTTCTTTGCCTCCGCGTTCTTTCTCCCCGATGCGATTATTAAGTGTCCGATAATTATGTATACCCACGAGAGGAACGCAAGCAGGTAGGAGCATTACGCTCTTACGGCTGCAGCGCCTCTTAATTAAATCATGGTCCCCGCTCTCCATTTAATTAACATTAAGTCGCACGCGTGTCTCAAAGCACAGGTTCTTCCTTGTAAGCACACTTCCGCATCCTCTCGTGCCCTCCTACGTTTTCAAGAAGGAGCCCTACCAATCGTTGACGTTAATTAACGTGGCGCAAATTGAAAATGGCGAAATCTTATTGATGTACGTCCCTGGTTTTTTTTAGTTCGCGAATCGCAAGTTCCACTAACCGATAATTATCGGGCAGACTCTCTCATATGCATTCGCGAACTTTGTCAACGAATTGAGGTTAGAAAACAGTGAATTATGAACGTGCGGATCTGGTTAAAAACGGGTTGTTTTGAGATGCTTGCAGTTTATACGACCTTTATATAGACGCTAATGATTTTTCATTGTATTATAAAACTTGCATGCTATTATAATTTAATGTTATAAGAGGTTGGCGAGCTCTAAGTAATTTTATCATTTTAACAAGAACTTGATACGCCTGCGTAGTATATATGTTTCCTTGTGCTTTTAGATGTTGGCAACAATGTTCCGTCTGTCGAGAAGATATACGTTTGTCACGTAATTTTATGTTCATCAGCTTTGCGTCGTTCTACCTTTAATGTATTATTTATGCGTAAAATATGCTTTCGCGGGAAGTTTGCTTTTGGTGACGTCTTTGACGGGCTGCTTGCAATCAACCTGAGATCAAAGGTTTGCCTTCTCTTTGGTCACCGGATAAGCATTCGTCCGCCCAACAAGGAAATGTGATATGCGTAGTGTTTCCTAAAGTATGCGTCTGACGAGTAACACGGTATCATTACTTCAGACATGAAAATTCGAATCATATTGTAATATATCTCTTGACATCCGCAAGAAATGGTATGAAAATACACGAAGTTACTAAGGATTTTTGAGTCATGCTCCATCTCCAATTCCAAAAAAAAAAAAAAATGATATCATTATTCCAGACATGAAAATGGAAATCACATTGTAATGTTTCTCTTGACATCCGCAGGAAAATGTATAAAAATATTCAACGGTCCCCTGCAATTTTTCTTAACCGCGTCCGCACATTTGTCACTTCCATGCCATGTCATCGCAAAATAATTTCAGCATCTTCACAATTTTCGCTCCGCATTCCATTTTTTCCATAACTTTTTACAACAAGCCTCTGCTTTTGGGAGTCAATCAGTGAACGATTTCAGCGGTGAAAACGTAGAAATCGGCTTTCTTCGAAATAACTTCTTCCACGCAAGGCAGGATTCACGCGCGTCCCGTGATCATCGAAGCATCGCCTGGCCATATTAATCACTCGCCTGATACTTTCGTTTGTATCACGAGACTCGCGCGTCTTCCCTGAATCAATGAAATTCCGCGAGAGCGGCGTAGAAACCGCAAGGCGAGAAAAAGTTCGCCCGACGTCGGGAACGAGGCGTACGTAGATGTCCTGCCGAGAGTGCGAAGTGAGCATAGCGTAACTTTTTACACGAGCTGCTCGTGTCATGGCGTCATGCTTCGTTGTTTTTGCGCGTGGATCGGTATGCGGCTGTTGTTTGCGCGTCGAGTGGAAACGTGTGCGGACGTTACGTGCGGAGAGGTGCCAGCTAACTAGAAGGCGAAGGGTAGCTCTGAAGACGTCTTGCACGTGTCTACATTCACTTAAGGCCAATGAATTGCGCTGGTAAGAGCTTCTATGTTGTGTCTACGTCCACGTGCGGCTACTAACTTTTTTGCCTTACTCCTGGAGGGAAGGTGATTTTCCTAGGTGACCCTAAATGCTAAATGAGATAATGCTTTTTGTGAAGCTAGATGCGATGAACGTTTCGCAAGTAAAATTGAGAGGCGAGGAACCGGAGAGAGAGAGAGAGAGAGAGAGAAGGGTTAATTCGTAAAATTGTCTTTCGGCCAATTTTTCCTCGCACCGAAATGTCACGAGTGAAGTTCACCCTTTGCACTTGACACTCGAAGTTACTTTGTGTTATTACTGAGGAAAATGTATGTACAGAAAATGTTTGTTCAAATATTTGTTTCCCTAACATATTTCCCGGGAGTTACACGTTAAGGGGTTTAATAATCTGGGTCCTATATTTATTAATTTGGTGAATAAAATCTGAATTCTAGCAATTGCATTTTCTTATATCGCACATCATTTTGACAAACGCAAATTTCTTCAAAAGTACATAAGAATCGCGAGCACACGTTAAAAATTATAAGCGTTTATCTGGAGCGCTACTATGTATGATTATAATAAATGAGCAAAATTATATGAAACATTAAACGCGATTATCTCGAAACTGTGCTTTTTAAAACATACGGTTGCGGTGACCACGATTTCTCAAATGCGCAGCTTGACAGATCGAAACTGCATGGGGTATTGCTTATATGGCGTAAACGCAAATTAGCCTCCTCTTGCAAATGAAACCCATATACGTGCACTTACTTATGAAGTGGTTATAATATTTCATGTAGCGTAATACTTCAAGTATGATACGTTAAATATTGCAATTTGCATGCTAAACGCATATGCGTTCCTTCACTTTCATCTTGGTCCCGTTACTTTAATACTCCTTCGCGACCACACACGCGATGCAACAATTAAGAAGCCAGCAAGCGTGAAAAAAATAAGAAATAAAGTTCGGTGAAAAATAAGGAATTAAGTTTGAGATGCATCACTCAAGCCACCTGGTGCAGTTTTTCAGTTTTCCAGTTACGCGACAAATAAAACTGGATGTGGCACTGCCTATCAATCATAAAAAAAAACTCGCGTCCTCTTGCAAGTAAAACGCATATAAATTCAAATTTGCATATTCTGATAAGTTACAAGGAAATGCCTTAATTTACTTTCATCTTCCACCCCCTACTCTTTCGTATCCATATACCCGTTACCACAATCGTTAAGCCGCCGACGATTGAAAAGAAGCAATGTTCCTGTAGTCTTTTTCAATCATACGAAAAACATTGCCCATTTATTATCAATTCAAATTTGCGTTCCCACACAAATGACACGCACACGCTTTTATTCGCTTTCATCTTCCTCCCGCTATTCTACTCAGATCTCCCTGACATTCATAGACACATTGCCACGATTGTCAAGCTAGCAACCATCGAAAATAAGCAAGTACAAGGTTTAGAAATTATAAGCAAATACCTTCATTCGCTTTCATTTTACCCCACTACTCTACTACTCGCGTTGTCACGATTGCCAAGCCGACAAGCATCGAAACTAAAAAATAACGTGAACCAGCCGTCTTCTCTCGACTTTTTCCCGACGAGCCCCAACTTTCCTTTGCGTCGCTCCCGCATCCCCGTTCCCGCTTCTTCGTGCACGGGTTCATTTTCTCTGGCAAGCGACGCTAGTCGAGCTGGTGGAGGCTCGGAGGGCAAAAGCAAACAGGGCGACGAGGGTCGCCGAATAAAATTGCGGCAAAGCCCCGGCCGGGCCGGACCACAAATTAACGACCGCGACGCTCGAGATAAAATAACAAGCCGCATAAAAGAAGGCCGATACGTACCGATTACCTCGACCTACCTCCGCGATAGGTCGAAGCGCTCGCCTTTAGTCAGGCCGTAGAGGCTGGCGACAGCAGAAAAAGGGGAAGGGCTCGGTTGTTTTCGCCCAGCAGACGGAACGGAGGACGGTTGTAGAGGAAAGTTGGGAAACCTGACCGTGTGGGATGCGGTGTATTGCGTGTTTCGTGTTCATTTAACATAGACGGTCAACTTTCGATCATATCAAAGACAATGACTTTCAGGGTGGTAAAGCGGGAAATATCGAATTAAGGCAAATGGAACGTGGTATGGTAATGAAGTATCAGGTGCGATGAGGGATGAATTTCAGGAGATGCTGAATTGTAGCGGAGAATTGGGATTGTAGGATTGGTCGCAGGATTTTTGGGAAAGTGCATTGAATGGAGTCGTGGACAATAAACTCGGGTTGGCCATAATGCAAGGTAATGGACGGACAGCTTGTGATCATATCGAGAAGAATAACTTTCAAGAAGCTCGGTGAATGAATTAAAAAGCCTGCAAACACCACACGCCTTTACCCAATATTCCACAATTGTACATATTACTAATCAGCAATTGCTTAAGATCAACTTATGTTTCTGTTAGTCTCAGCAATCTTCCTAGAATTTTAAATGACGCAGACGTCGCCATTTTTTATATGCCTAATTATTTTGCACCCACTACTATTTCTATGATACCTATTTGCTCTGCAAGCTAAGAAATAGGGTGCATCACTGGTAATTGATTAACTAATTTAATCGATTTCTCTAGGGACCAAACACGCTCGCCACTATTTCTGAGACACCCATTCATCGGCAAATCAAAAACTGCGTCACCAGTAAAACGATTAAACAATAAATTAATTAAACCTATTTTCCTAAACACCATACGAACTCGCCGTTATTTCTCCAACACCTAATTATTCTACAAATACCATAAAATTGCAGCACCAGTAAAATGATGAAGTAATCAATTAACTAAATCAATTTTCCTACCGGCCGTATAAACTCACCGCTATTTCTCCAACACCTACTTATACTGCGAATACCAGAAAGTTGCGTCACCAGTAAAATTGTTTAAACAACCAATTAATTAAATTAATTTTCCTACCGACCATAGCAACTCCCCGCCATTTCTCCAACACCTTTTTATTCCGCAAATGGCAAACAACGGTGAAAAATATAACATAGCGTATTCCTTAACGAGCGTGAAAGGTCGCTTTTCGTCGGACGAGCGAAAATCGCGCGACTAACGCTCGCGACGGTCCAACTGGCCGAAACAGAGACCTCCCAGCGCGGTTTGATCCTGGCCAGGATCGTGTCCGTGCTTCTTCGCCCGGGCCGACTTAATAGTTGGCTTTTTTTGTCTCGCGATCGGCGCGCGGGTGGCAGAATCCTCGACCTATCTCGACTTTTCAACTGCGTCGGTCACTCTAAAGCGAAATCAAGTTCTCCGGGGCTTCCAGGAGGTCTCTCCCATTCTGCCGCTCTCCTTCTTCAACGCCATCCGTCTTTGTTCCTTCGTTCGTGTCCCTCGAAGCTCGCCGCTCGCCGTGTCGGAATGAAAAATCACATCGGTCAACTGATTCTCGAAAACGACGGAGAAAGCCGCGGCGATTGGAACGGCCAAATGATTTCTTGATAGGTAACGGTGCATTTTTTGTTGGTGCGGTGACGAGACGAGGGTATTGACGTTATGTTAATGACAACGTAGTGTCTATATGTACCGACGACTACGTTTCAATGAGATGAATGCATATGAACTGGGCATGATAAAATATAAGTTTAGTTCCGAAGGAATATATTATTTTCTACTAATTAAATATATTCTTCTTTTTTATATATTTTTTTAGTCACTAAGCATATATAAGTATATATCAAACTCATATACATTTATCACATTCAAATGTATGTGTTTGTACATATACATATATTATATACACAAACATATATACTTATATATATCATATCAACATTTTTTTACCCTCAAAGAATTAACTTAGAAAACACAAAACTCGATATTCTGGTACAACTACGTGTCATCCTTAGTATACTTCCGAATTTTGGTGACTGATATCGAAAATATTAAAACTGACTGATTAGCGGTAGTTTACGACCCATTCTTTGCCACGTCAATAAATTCACATCGTATGCTTGATAATATAATGATCGGTACATATACAGTCCAATGCATCACGGCGGATATTTCTTAACCCTTTATACGAATCAATACATTTTCGTGCGTGTGAACTCTGTTGATTGATTACGCAATGCGCAACAAAGGTGCAATCGCAATGTTTCATTTACGCCAAATTAAACTACGCAACCAAACTATTTGCCAAAGAACGCAGGCGTATTCAATTCATACGCTGATAATTGCGCCCGCAGTACGTGAGCGAACGAAAAGACCGACAAAGGCATATATGCTTCCAAAGTCCATACCGACAGCATTTGGCCAACGCACGTATGCGTGCATCGCAGTCAAAGGGCTAATTTTCACGACTTTCCACCTTAGAACACGCTTCCGCATTAATGCGACAACCTAATGACAGGCACCGCAAAGAATAGACAAACGTAGAAGAAGGCCGTGGCGACGTGAAGGGAAAATAACGTGGCGCAAAGTGGCGAGAAAGACGACTGTGGCCCGGAACATCGGAGGAAATCTCATTTGGACGTGGCGTACGTAAAAGAGCGTGGAATTTGTAGAATCCGCGACCTTTGACGGAAGCGCAGAGGGCCAGGTCGTTCAATCGAATTCTCCGGACCGATCGTTCGCGGTTATCTACTTACGTTGCATTTCTCGCGGCGAGAGAAAAGAGAGCACTTTCAGTCGATGGGGGATTTGTCGGTTATTGATTGACGTCGGCTAAGGGGTAATGCTGTTAATCACGACCGCGCACTGTTCATTAACGCGTTTAAGCCGGGAAACCTTTTTCCGGGCTGCAGATGTGTGCGGCGAAAAGTAAATGCCGCATTTTCTGTCAGTTTGAGTGGCAGCTAGATGTTAGGGATTCTGGAAATAGGTGGTGACTCATTGAAAGATGTTAATCATGTGGAATGTAGGAAGCTGGTAATGCGCTTTTAATTCATATTTGTGGTGATTAGATTGCAAGATTGAAGGCGATAGACGTAGAACGCTTCGATTATTGACTTCTGACGTTTGGTTATTGGCGAATAAAATGATTGGAAGATGCGGATGTTAATTAGTAACGGTATTGGAACTTGATTAGATATGGATATTTATGTGTGGTATATTCAAGTAAAAACCTTTAATTGGAATTAACGAACGGGAAGGGTTTGTTCACTAAATATGTTCCACTCGAAATAAAATGGTACTTATGTTTAATAAAAATGATAATCGAAGAAATAACTTTTCATTCACGAGCAAAAACAAATAAACTCTACTATTCAATGCATTGGGATCTTCATGTAAATTAACTCGACATTTTTCTAAAACTGAATTTTAGTATTTCTTTATATCATTGTATACCTTTTGACGGCGCGAAAAAAAATGCGAAGACTCGTACACCCGCCTTAAAGTTGTTCCTGCAGACAGTAGCTTCCTTACTAGCTTTCCTAATATAAGTGTAATATAAGTGCATAAAATCTCCTATTGGACAATCAGCATGAAGCAGTCGAATAGCAACGAACGATGTTTTACAGAATGGTATAAGCGCATAAGCGTGCAGCGTGAATTTAAAAGAAGTAGTAAGATTAAAAGAGAACAGCCTGAGTGGAACAGTAGCCGGAATGGCTAGTTGAGCCATTGAATCTAGCGTGATAGTAGAGGTTGTGTAGCAGCAAGCAAAAGTGCATAGCATTGTACAGCATTGTTGAATAGAAACTAAAACTGAATTTTAGTGAATACTTTCCCGGCCTTATGTGTGTAGGTATCACAGGTGTATTTGTACGGAACAAAATAAAGGCGCGTATAGCCATTCACGGGGTTATCAGCAAAGGTTAAAAACCTATAAACCTATAAAATATATAAACCTTTAGACAGTAATAATAAAATAAACCTATAAACCTATAGATAGCAATAGTAAAATAAACCTATAAACGCGGAGATAGTACAATCTTTCGTGGAGTTCAAAAACGTTCGAAAAACGGGACAAGATTCACCCCTTCCTTACGTCGCCACCCCGTATCACTTAACCTAACCGCCGCCATCGTTTGCTGACGACGCCACAACATGCACCCTTTCTACTCGTTCGGCAATACGTAATGTGCCCAGTTATACGTGTCCTCCGTTGTTATCGGCCAAAAGCCATAAGTAAGAGCGAAGCCGTGAATAGCCAGGGCCGATCGTCCAAACACGTAATTGTTCGGCCAACAGTCGATACTCTCTCAGAAGCTATTGAGCCCCCGTCGAATTGCGCGAGCGATATGAAACCCTATCCCACTCCGGCGAAACTCGGCCGTGCGCACTTTCGAGCGTTGATCAGAAAATCGATCGGCGCCGCGACGGCGCGAGCCGCCGCTCCGAGCTGTAAATCATACCCGACGCATGCCAGCGCCGACATAACAGTCGATTGCATATTAATGAAGGCCCGTTGTCAACGGCTACCGCGAGCCAAAGGTGATATCGCCGATACGCTGCGGCGATAGGCGAAACTACGGGAAAACGGAGGATGCGACGTATCGAGCGCGGATGAGTAAAGGCTCCTCCTGTTTCCTAGAACGCGCCTTCGCTTCGAATTGCCTGTGAGACAGTGCAAATGTTTAGTGCGGACGATTCGTGCTGATTGACTGGCTTTGAGAAATTCGGCGCAAGGTGCTTTCAGAGAAATTCTTTAAGCACTGCGGTACTTCGAAAGAAAGTTTTTGAGCATTGCGATTGTTTGAAATGAGTTGTTTAAACAGTGCGACAGATGATTAATTTGGAAAGAATTCTTCAAGCACTAGGACAATTTGAAAGAAATTCATTAGACGATGTGGCAATTGGAAAGCAATTAATTGAGCATTGCGACAATTTTTAAATAATTGTTTAAGCATTGCGATAATTTGAATGGAATTGTTTAAGCACTGCAAGAAATTGAAAAGAATTTTTTAGGGAATGCGAATATGAAAGAATAAATTAAGGTTGGTGGGACGATGAAGAGTCGTCGACTACTCTTGGGGGTGAATGAGCTAAAACATTTATTGGCATCGATTGATTACGAATAGCAATCCTAAATAAATTGCTAAGTTTTGCCAGTGTGTATGGTGTTTGGGCGAATGTGCGTTGACGTGGGACTGAGTGTGAGGGGGTGGAAATGTTTAGTGCGGACGGTTGATAGAGCATGGGTGGTTTTGAAGGAATTGGACTGAAGGTTAATTTGAAAGAAATTTTTCAAGCAGTGCGAAAATGAGAAATAAGTTCAATGACGAGACGTCGAAGAGTCGTGGAAAAGTTTTGGGGATAAATAAGTTGAAATATTTAGTTCGACCAATTAATTACAAACGTACGACTTAAAAAGATTATTAAGCATTGCATGCGTAAACGAGTAAAAGCTCGCACTGCTTAGATGATGGCATCTGGAAATACTCTTACATGTCAGTGAATAAAACATTCACTAAGATCGATTGATCCCGACTAACGGGGCCAACCAAATTATTTAGTTCTGCGATTGCAGTCGGTGAAAGATTCTCACCGTTCACTTTACACATTGCGGCAAACTTGACCACTTAACTTTGCCATCCCTCAGTCCCAACGAACAACTAAGAAAAAATGCGAACCATTCGCCACTTGAGCGAGTTTTCGCTCGCTCACGCTCCAGAAATCACTTCTACTCCCAGCAGCCCGAAACTAACCCGCGACTAAACAAAATGGCCCGGTGGCCTATCGCGTATTATCGTAAATCACGAAGTTTACATAATCCCACGACTCGTCACGGGAACGACACGGTTTAGTGGTTCGCCGGCGAGCGCCGTAAAAGCTTTCTAACAACTCCGCCGTTATCTCTTCCAGCACTATCTCCTCTCCTCTCCTCTTACTTTGTCCCCTTCCGTCTCTCTCCCTCTCTCTCTTTCTCTGTCCGTCCATCCGTGTATCTACGCCGTTCTTCGCGCGGCTCGCAGCTCAAACGAACAGTGCTTCGACGTCTCATGCCGCAAACAAGTTTACTTCCGTCGAACGCGCCATAGTGGCTTACCAGAGAATCCGAGCCACGCTGCACTTCCTGGGACTCGTTAGTCTTGAAACCAAAGGGGTTGACTGGAATCCGCAGCCGCTCGTAATACGTTCCGCCCCGGCGGAATGCCGGAAACGATGCCAAGGTCAAACCCATTAACACCTTCAGCATCTCGAGACCCGCTTTCGCTGAATGTTGGCATTCGCTAATTTGAGCGGCCGCTGATTATTGGGCATTAAGCACATTGTGGCCGCGTGCAAAGACGACTGTGCAGACGCTCAATGGCCTGCGGCGAGCTTTTCATTTGCAGCCCTCGGCTCTGTTGGGTTTAAGAGGACGCTGGGAATGTATGCGTTGTTATGATACTTTTCTGAATTTGGTTGATCAAGTGTTGCGGGTGTGGATGTGTGTTGCGGCGCAATACATGCCAGCTTCTTTTTAACACGTTGACTGCCAAGCGTATTTTACTATATTAGAACGGCGATGCTATGAAATACCACAGCGTTTGACTAATTATGCAAAATGTAAATATTTAATTTTAATTGTTTATAAAATATTAAATTGCGAATATTTTGGAAATCAAATCTCTTGCGTCGTCACCAGTAACCATCATGCAGTCAAAGTTATATAAGATCATTTCGCAATAGCAGTATGATATTATAAATGCGAAGAATAGTGATGCGATCCTGTAATATTTATATACATTTTGGCATCGCTGTTCTAATATCGTGTCCTAATATAGTAAAATACGCTTGGCAGTCAACGCGTTAACTTCAATTGAGGGAAAAACAATGACTTGGAATTCTTATAGTAGCTTGGTATGTAGGAGTCAGTTGAATTGCATTGGAAAGACCGCCTGGAGGGTCTGTGCGTTGTAAACGTACGGGTGCATATTGCATACACAATTTGTCGCAGCGCAACTCAAAGTTTAACAAAATTAGATGTTATATCAAAAACATTAATATATCGTTTTCAGAGTAATCTTCGTACGTGTCGTTTCCTTCTTAGCTTGAATTACGGTAGAAAGAATTACTTTGACTGAATTCTTTTAACTTTTTATGATCCGAGCGCCTTTTACACGGATGCATATAAATATCCAAGTTTATCAGAGAAAATAAATGAAGTATTGGATGTCGGTGTAAAATATTCCCCAGGCATCACGACAGCAATACCGGGTTATTCCCTACTTCGAAAGTAGGATCGATTAGGCCTCGACACGTATAGAATGCTAGTGCCTGCAGGTATCACTCATCTATAAAACTGGCGATAAAAACGGAAAACTTTTTAATTAAGGTTGTTACTTCGCGTAGAAAAGAGAAGGTAGAGTCCAGATTTTCAAAGGGCCACCCTCGGGGCTAGAGGGTTCGTTTTCCTTCTAACAATATCAACAAGACGGGCAGCATCATTATCCTTCTTGCGCTGAAAAAAAGCAAGTGAAAGAAGAGGATAAGGTGTTCCGGTCGATGTCTTTGGAAATTAATTCAACATGAAGTCTATACAGCAGAACTTACTTCGTCGACATTCTAGAATGTTTCAGTAAAATATGTTCTTGTCAGAATTTTTCGAAAAGTACAATATAAACGCATCTCACAACATAAAATACGATAACAAGAATGGCCCGGACCACTAAAAATACAATCCTAAATAATTATACCATACACGAGTAAATTCAGAAGAGAAATGGCAAATAATAGTGAGCGGTGTTTGCTCAAACTATAGATAAAGGCATATATATGACAATCCGAAAAAGACGTGGAAACTTGATCGTCTCACAACATAAAATACGACAACCCGAATCGTCCGAAGCACTAAAAATTCAATAAAAGCCCGTTGAACGTCGGCAGTCCACTATTAAACGCCGGCCACCAATCGTAACGGCGACCATCGTTGAAAGATTGGTACGAGCGCGCCGGGCAAATATTTTTGCAAACTTTCCGCCAACTTCCGATATTTTTCCCCGATTCAGGGAAAAGACCCGTCGACGCAGCTCGGCAAGAATGGCCGGCGCAAGAAGCCGCGGAAGAAAGAGGAAGCAGCTTCGGCCAAAGTGGATAGGTAATAACCTTCTTGCGACGGTGAGAAATGATTGGCAATCAAAGTTGGTATTGCACGTAGAGCGACCACGAATGACGAGTGCGTTCGGTGCTCTTCCTCCTTTTTCAGAAAAGACTCGTTAACCGGACCCATTCTCCCGCCCTGCCGGCCTTAACCTCGCTCTCCACGAGACTCTACCTTCGCCCCGGACTTCCTCCTCTATTAGACTTATCCGCGACCCGCTCAACTCTCAACTCTCAGACCAGAAAAGCGAACTTTTTTTACGACCACGATCTCAGGACGAAAGTGTCGCCGTACGGCGAAGGGTGATTCGAAAATATTCATGGGAACGCCTCACATTTTGTAAGCCGCGTTTTCGTGAGTGGGATTTGTGACACGGAGGAGGCGAGCATTTTTCGGGGCGATGTGTGGTTTTGTTCGTGCGCATGGGGTCGATTGGGCGGAATAACAATGGATATCAAAGAGCGGATTTTATGTTATGCAGATCCGAGGTGGGTATGATTTTCTCAACGCGTGGACAGTAGTGGAAATATTAAAGTGATCGCGTTTGCGGATTTCAAGATTTTTTTTCGTACAGATTCGAGAATTCTGACGAATTGCAAATTGAGTATGTGTTCTTTTTTGACGCATGCATAGTACTTGAAATATTTCATTAATAGTCAATAAGGAAAAGGATTCCCTGACATCATCCCCTCTACTGTGAATAATATAAAATAAACCAAAAATCTGAATAAATTGCAAATGTATAAATATTGTAAACTCCTGAGGAAGGCACTCGTGAAACCCCCAGATATCTTGGGCTAAAAAATGAACTCCACATTGCAACTATAAACAACATATAATTTAAAATACTATGGGAAGGTTGAAAAAACAGGGAAGAAAATAAAATTGAGAATAGTCACTGAAAAGTAAAACGTAATTCATTAATCTAGCGCCTATCTCAGACCAATGTCTGCATTTATTGCGGTAATTCCATTGTGAATGAAGACGTACATCAAACACCTGTTTTATCTGAGCTTGATGCGCAGCGGCATCATAACAATTCGTAGGACAAAAGCTAGAAAATACAGACACACGTCTCTGAGGCACTGCGGCGCGTAGCCAGTCAATGACAAAATTAATTTCGAAAAGTCAACTCGAAAATTTAAACACACGTTTTCGCCGTCTGCAAAGAAAGAAACAAACTCGTTCCAGGAGTCCTGCTTGTCTCCTGAACGCTACTCCATCTAATGACGCGGTCGTTGAGTAGCGGAATGAAAGAAACGCGGACGAAAAGGTGGTCTCCCAAGGAGTAGGTAATAGCGTCGGTGTTCACAGAAAGCGCGAGCGAGAAGTTCGGAGAGCGAAAAGGAACAGTCGTCATCGAAGATGAAAAAGAGCACCCGCCGGTACAGTGGATGAGGTGTGCAGGAGAGATAATAAGAAGCCGCTGGTGCAAAAGGGAGAAGGCGCGTCTGGCGAGTGAGAGAATAAGAGAGGAAGAGAGAGCGAGAGAGAGAGGGGGCGAATTAGAAGCAGAAAAAGACGGAATAAAGGCGGGAAAGGTCGAGTGCCACGGCGGAGGCAACAACAAGGACGAGGAGAGGAAGAAAAAGAAACGGCTGTTCTACCAAATGAAAAGCAATCGACGGGGAGAAGTCGGGAAGCAGAGAAAACGAGAGACAAAAGATGAGGGCATGGAAAGAGATGTGGACAAAGAGGAGGGCCGATTAGTCAGTCTGCGGTTGAGAACGAACGGGACGGGGGTTGGGGAGTGATAAAGATAAATAGGTGTGTAGGTAGCCGCGGGAGTGGACTTTTGGGCTTGTGCGTTTGACGTTGGAGGTCTGCGCGGACTGATGATGGGCTGGAGCTTGCTGCCGGTCTGGCTCAGAAGGCGAATGTCTCAGTACTGGATGAATGGCGGATCATGTCTTTAATCTCGATCTTATCGTAATTTGCTTCAATTACTAAGGAATGTAAAGAGCTCTTTCTAGTTGAAAATGCTCACTATAGGATGTTATTATTCTAACTCGACATGTATCCTAGCGGTGGGAGTCTAGAAAAGTGGATGTGTGTTGCAGAACTTGTTTCTTCCAAAAATATTTGTTGGCGATGTGCAAATATTTACTTCCGTGAACCGAGTGGTTATTATCAATTGTTAGTAATTACGTGTACCGTTTAGGGCCATGCGGTGAAAAGTAAAAATGGCGACACTGAAATTTAGTTGTGCAGATGTTAATTATAGAAGACATGTACAATATCAAAGAGACTACAAGTGCCACGGATAGTGCAATTCATGACACATTATTGCGTACATCATGCGTGTATGCATTTATGCAATTGACGGTATCGGCAGTCAGTCATTACTAAATTACGGAACACTTCATAAATAACGATACGGAGTCCAACAGCTTATAATTGTGTTCGAAAAGCAACGAAGATGAAATCAGTTCCATGGACCACTTGCCATGTGGTGCAAATTAAAAATTGCTTATACGGCAGTTAAGACAATATAAAAGATATGCGTAGTAGCAAATAAAATCATATAGTGGCAGTCCGTCATTATTAAATAATAGCATACTTCACAAGTGACCAGTTTATAACTGGCCACGAAAAGTATTGAAGATGAAATTAGTTTCGTAACTGAAGATCAAAACCACTTGCTTTGTGATGCAAACTAAAAATATCGTTACACAGGAATAATTCCGAAGGTTAATACTAGAAATGAACACGATACACGTGCAAGTATATCGGCAAATATTCTCGGAGGCATATTAATACTACAAAGGAACGTGTAACGTTTGATTAACGTGCGACTCGTTACGCGCAGTGCTAGAATAAATGTCCACCGAATTCCGTCCGTTTGCGACTGTCATTATTATTACAATTTACCATCCGCATTAACGGAATTTAATATCGCTTTATTACTTCCATTAACATTATTGCGAATATGCACAATGGCGGAGAAATACTGTCACCGAAATTGGACTCCTTTGTTCGACGTTATTCATATACACTTTTACACTGGTTGTTAGTTGCGAAACATATGAGACCGATTAAATTAGGTCCCGCGATTAGTTTTGTGCGTCAGTCTGCTTGTGCCTAAACGTAATATTACACGACAATAGCTTGGTACAGCGTTGTAATGATATCTCATAAATGCTGTTCCTCGCCAGCGACCATTCTCAGAATTGATATTAATCACCAAAATTTGACTAATTTAAGAAATGTAACTCATTTTTTTTGTAATTACTATGAAAGACCGTTTTTTAAACGCTACATAATTCTATATGTTAACTTGATTTTACACGGTTAATTTATGTGTAAGTTGAAATGAAACGTAAATAAATATTGATTGGTATACAGCCGCAGACACATATCTGATAATAGGATATTTCAAAGATTTAATATAAAATATGATAACAGCATATATGATATATGTCTTAATTATTGTTTATATCATAAAGAAGTGTTATATTATTAAGAGGTCGTGAAAATTGATGAATCTCCTGACACTGCACGTGAGCAGCTCACGATCGGCTTGACTTAAGAATTAATCGTTGCATGGGAGCAGACAGGTCGTGTCTAATCGAGAAATGAGCCGGCGAATATACCGGTGGTCGTTACGGTTGATAGTTGACTTGCGAAATATCGCGCGCGAGAAAATGAGCCGGTGACGAGGTGGGGGTTGAGTGCGACAAAGACGATGGAGACGATGGAAGACTGGGACAAAGGCAGCGTGTGATGAGCAAAAGAATCTGCGACCTTGCGAATGGCAACGACAAGGCCGCGAGTTTGTCCGGTGCCTTTCTCGCTCTTTCTTCCTCTTGCCCGCTCTTTCTCTCTCGCTTTGAGTCATTAAGAGCCGGAATGAAGAATACTGCGATTATGTGCGCATACGAGAAAATCGTAGTGCGAAGTGACATTTAATGCCGCTGCGCAGCATTACGCGTGTTTCTGAAATATGAGCAATGAAAAATAAGCAAGCCCTTTATGGTTGCTTCAAGAATCCTTGTTTACCCAGGATGCCATCAAGAATCCTTGTTGTTCTTGAATTATTTGATGAGACCACATGACTTTCAAATGTATTGCGTGAATAAATGATTTAAGATAAGTAGGGGTTGAACCAACGTTTGCTTATGTATGTAGTGAACCAAGATTGTAAAGGTTTTACACGTTTAGTTGTGAGATAATGCGACGATGTCGACAGGGATGTAGATTTCTGTGATGAACAAACTGGTAAGTACTTTTTCGGTTTGGTTCGAAGACGAAATGAACAAAACCGCAATTACACCCATGTACAAGAAAACATCAATTGCACAAATTAACATTTACAACCGCCGCACATCAATACGCCTATAATTTCCCGTGATACCCATACCTTCACCTACTAACCTCCAAAGCAACGGCGCCTCGAACGTCCCGCCCATCTCAACCCTTCTGTTGTATTAGCTAGTCGGCACTTGAGACAAATGTCAACAACGTTATCGCCGCTGTTGAGAGACATGTCGGGGGGTCTTTTGTGCAGACACTTATGTGTGGCCTCTATGCGAGTGACGCAGCCGCCGAAGTTTTAAGAGATAGTTCAGAATCGAACCTTACCCCGTAAAGATGCACGTTTCTCCCGTCTTCCTGATTAATAAATACAGAGTTTTTATTGTAAGGTGAAATATCACCGTATCCCATAATTATTTAACCCTCCCCTCGTGATATTACACCTTCGCTCTCTCTTCTTCCTCTCCCGTCACCCACGTACCAAACAGCTCTTACGTCAAATATCATTAGACCCGCTAGTTTGTTCCGCGACTGCAGTTACCAATGAAAACTATCAGAAAGCAGTCCTCCCTGCGCGCCATCAATCACCCGGCACAAAGCAAACTTCATGCCCATTCCGCACAATATCCTCAATCACTACCGTTATTAACGTTCCGAATATTAAGAAGGATTAACGCCATGCACCTAGCCGCGCGTCCTTGCCACATTCTGTCCGGCGTCCTTCTCGTTCTCGTACAATCCGTCGTCTCCGTCTCGCCAGGCAGCCCTCGCAGTTGCACGTGTCTGCGCGCCGGTGGTAAAGTCGTTCCCGCACGAGAGAGGATCGTAGGTGATTATGGGAAGCCTCCGGTCGCGGACGAGGCAGATCAGAGGTGCCGCCTTCTGCGATGACGGAGCGATCCGCGCGAAATAATCACCCGTCCGTCGAGACGCTCGTGTTTTCTTCGCGCCGGGTACATGGGACTACGCTCTTTTCGTCGCGGCCCGCGAACGCGTCTCTGTCACGGCGGCCACGCACCCCACTGCCAGCGAAATTAACCTGAACCGCCAATTTCTTTATAGATGTGTCGTGCGAGAGCGAGAAGGAGAGCGAGATGTTATTGTTGGCTTTCGGAGACATGAACACGGGGGTGGCATGAGGTTTATTGAGATTTTATATACTTGGTGGAGGACGAAAAATAGGCGAAAAATGTCAAATTTTTTTTTTGTTTTGGACCGATACCATTTGATAGAGGACATTTTGCCCTGAAGATAGACCACTTTCCGCGCGCTGAACTCTTCATAGTTTCCGAGATATGACGATTTTAAGAAAGTGCAAAAAAATTTTTTTGAAAATTGCTGATCGCGATTAATCCCACGTGAAAGTACGTCCAAAGAGCTTTAAGAAAACCTATATTAGTTATAGGTTTCGATCACTAGTTTAGACGGGGCAGGGCCTTGAAGAAATCGAGAAAATCTTAAGGTATACCCCTTGCCATTTTTGCGAAAAAATGATGGGTCACCGATTTTATTGCCCTTTTAACACATCAAAGGGGATCCAAAATGACTTGGAAAAATGCAAGGCGCACCCCGAAATTCGCAATAGTTCCGGAGATATCGGCAAAAATGTGTGGAAAAATCGTGAAAAACGAGCCTGAAAACACAGTCAAAAATTAAAACTCTAGCGATCGGCTTCTAATTATGTCAGATTAAAGGGGGTACAAAGAGACTTGGAAAAATTCTAACCGCGTTGAAAAATTCGAAATAGTTTCCGAGATATGACAAAAAATAGATTGAAAAATCGGGAAAAACATAAGAAAAACACGGATTTTTTAACAATCCCCAACTGAAAGTAAATTATTTGACTTGCTCAAATATATGAAATGAAAGAGGGTCGATAAAGGCTCCAAAAAACGCAAACCACACCCTAAAATTTGCAATAGTTTCCGAAATATGGCTAAAAAAGCGGAAATATAATGAAAAGTATAAACGTGTTAACTTGGGTGCAGAGATGCCGCCATACAAAAGACTCATTAAATGTCACTGTAATTTTTCTGTTATCCCGTTCGTCGAACAGTGTCCTTTAACATGAGGAAACACAGAATTTCCCACAATTATAACTACGATAGTATCGCGCCAACAAAATGCTTAATACAGAACATTCCGCTACCACCACATTGTACATTTACCGATTCTATCACTAATTGCGGACTCTCACAGACAGTGGCGCGATCGAGATAACGCAGGGCGATTTGCATCTAGAAATCATGTGAACGCGTTTGAAGCTTGCCAACTGGCGAGTACACTTAACTCCGCTCTATTGTTATGATGAACTGCCAGATCTGTCTATAAACCATGCGTCCCGTGTCTGAGTACGGATATGCCATGTGAACGCATTGGTACATTGATGACATGACAGGCGCAATGTGTCAACGAACAATCCGTCAACAGTTTACTGTCCGTTTCGATTGTCCAGATTGTTCTCTGACGCGTATGGCTATCCGATCTGAGGGCAAATGATAAATTTTCCGCAATTGCAGACATCAGCACTATGCGGGTACTTATACGATCGAAACGATTTAAGTAGTGCATTAATTCAAAGTATACCACAGCAGGACACACAAAAAGTCGTACTAATTTTTTTTTAATTTTTTCTTCAGACTAAAGACGTATTTTTATATATTTTCTTCAGCCCGTATTGAATTTTTACGTCGTCGGGTCGTCAAGTCGTGTCATTTTCGTAAGCGGACTGAATACTTTTATATTTGAAAGAAATAAAATTTTGTATAATTGGAAACATCAACACTGTACAGATAGTTATATAGCTGTAATAATTAAAGTAATGCATTAATTAAAAATATGGCATAACAGGACATGCAAAGAACCACAATGGATTTTTTCATTGTCTATCAAATTAAAGGTAAACATCCATATAAAATGTTCACGTCGACTTTTTCCTGGGTCGACTAAAATACTTGTATAGCTGAAAGAAACAAAAGTAAGCAGTTTCAACAACGAGACGCCCGTGTTACACTATTACGACGACACAAATTTCTCAGCAAATATTGCGTCCGTGAAAACAGCGTAAAGTTCGCGGCTAAATTAAAATGCCAAATAAAGAAATGTTAACTCGCCGACTACGACCTGTGCGCCGTAGTAGAATGATCTTTCACTGCTCCCTTACTGCCAATTACAGAAAATAATTTAATTAACAGAACTCTGAAAGTTTAATTACGAGCGGATAAAGTGGCTGCCACGGAACTCGTCGAGCTGAATCCAGAAACTCCGCGGCATCGAAAAGAGCCGTGAAACCTTCCAAGATGCCCGACAGTCGAAGCTGTCTTATCGCTTAACAGCCTTTCTCTTCGTTTACGTCAGGGTACAGTGCGTATTTCATTATTTTGACTTTCATACTTCGGCCTGCGCGTGTTTACTCCGAAACGACGGCGTCCAAACATCGCGATGGCTGGGGATAAAGAAGTTTAACGGGCGGAGCAATCATTTTGTGCTTTGATAATAGCATGTACCGGTTTATGTTTTAATGTAATTTGTTTGTGTGCTACGAACGGTCCGGCAAGATATGACCTTGTCATCACGCGTTGCGATAAAATGTCAGAAGTATCAATTAAACCGGACCTACCACTTCGCATGCGGATTGGCCGTTAACAAAATTCACCTGTACACAGTAATGATTATCGTTCTCTTTATATTGTGCCGCTCCTGTTCGCCAACTTGACCGTCATATACGATTGATATCTGCCCTTGGTTCTTACCACGATCAGCGAAAAGCTACGAGGATCGATTAAAGCATACCCACAACTTGTATCTATTTATTGCTGATAAAATTTCACTAGTTAATCCCCACGCAATAACCACCAATCTCACTACTCCTATCTTAACTGCCACGTACGGTACATATCTCACGAATGATCCTGCTGGTTACTTTCCAATCCCAATTAATTTTAATGAAAAATTCAAGTAACAATTAAATCAGACCTGCCACTTCTATCCATTGGCCATCAACAAATTTCCTCAATTCACTTTTACTGAGGAACCATAATTCTCTCCATTTCTATCTTAACGGTCATGTACGTACCATATCTCACGAACTATCCTACACGTTACTTCCTCGTCAATATTCGTTTTAATGAGAAATACAAGTAGCAATTAAATCAGGCCCACTAGTTGTACACATCGGCTACTAACAAATTTCCTCAATTCACTTCAACTGAGGAACCACCATTCTCTCCATTCCTGATTCAACTGCTACATACATTTCATATCTCGTGAAGGATCCTGCGAGTTACTTCCTTGCCGCCATTTGTTTTACTTCTACCGAAGAACTATCATTCTTTCAATTTCTGTCACCACCAGCCCCAATAAAAAATATCAATAAAAATTAAATCATTCACATCCCTTCAACCCATCGACTGCTACCAAAATTCCCTCATCGCACCTCTAGTGAAGAACACCCATTCTCTCCAGGCATATCTCAGCCGCCACATAAATTCCATATCTCACATTCAATCCCGCGAATTACTTCCTTGTCGCCATCCGGCTGTACAAAAAAAATAGAAGTAAGAATAAAACGATTCCGCTCCCATTCCCTGCAAGTTACTTCCTTGCCACCATTTGTTTCGCCTCTATCGAAG
Source organism: Cryptocheilus praepositus (assembly GCA_033815515.1). Classification (NCBI taxonomy): domain Eukaryota; kingdom Metazoa; phylum Arthropoda; class Insecta; order Hymenoptera; family Pompilidae; genus Cryptocheilus; species Cryptocheilus praepositus. The sequence continues at coordinate 954,154 of JAWWQZ010000119.1, read as the reverse complement.
AACTATCATTTTTTCAATTCCTGTCACCACCGGCCCAATAAAAATTAAATCATTCGCATCCCCTCAACCCATCGACCGCTACCAAAATTCCCTCATCGCACCTCTACTGAAGAACACCCATTCTCTCCAGGCATATCTCATACATTCCATATCTCACATTGGATCCCGCGAATTACTTCCTTGTCGCCATCCGGCTGTACAAAAAAATAGAAGTAAGAATTAAACGATTCCGCTCCCATTCCCGCGCACCCGCCACACACGATCCGTGTGTCACGAATGATCCGGCGCATCTCCGTTTATCTCTATCTCGAGGCTTCGCCACCTGTTTCTCCCAGCTCGTTCCTTGGGAACTCGACGAAATTAGCCGGATTACCCACGGACGTGGGACGGCCTCGAACTCTTCGAGGTAGACGTCGGCGGTTAACGAAAAAACGAAGAAGTTGCGGAAGCGAGCTCTCGGAGGCGAAGAAGGCGTCGGAAGGAGACAGCGCGCGACCGAAGGAGACGGAAGAAGCGACAGAAAAGGACGGCTTCGGGCGCAAGGAGCGTGACCTGCGTAGCAGCAGGAAGAGGCACCGTCGAAACAGGTGTAGAGTCCGTTCGGCGGCAGGGGAATTCTTGCGAGGCTGCGCACCGAGGTTAATGATTCGCCTTTACGACCGGCAGACCCCAGTTAGCTCGCTCGTTCGCTTCGACTGCAGCGATACGCCGGTACAATGTCCGCTTTCGATGGTGTCGGCCGAACCCACTGTCTTCGCCACCCGGCGCGTGTAAACGGACTGTCGGAGGCGAAGGAATCAATGTAAACAAGACGGTGGGAAAGCGGGGCGAGTCGTCATGGGGCTGGCCTCCAGTAGCTGGAGTGTGCTTCATGGTGGAGTATCATGTGTGTTTATGGAGGTGTACACGGATACGTGCGGGTGTGAGTTTGTTTATTATTACACCTTAAAACAATACGAAGTGTGTCGAGATCTTAGGAACCTTGCCGTAAAAGACTTCGAGAATCCTGAATACTGACAAAGGTTGAAATAGAATAAATGTTGAAATAGTTATTTAGACTGACGAAATTTTCAAGGAAAGGTTTTGCGACCGTCTTTTGCATGCCCATCTGTCGCAAGCTTCTTCTGTTTGCGTTGCTATGTATTTTCTGTTTTCGTCGCTATGTATTGTTTCGTATATTTTTCTGTAATTATTTTTTCCACAAAATATTCACTTTGTACTCTCTTCATTTTTCTAATAAAAATACCAAAAATAAACATGCAACAAAATGCTTGGGGCGCGTTTATGGGTTTGGGGTTGAGGGTGGTTGATGGCGAACTATGATATAATATGCAGAAGTATGTATTAAAATTCATGTATAGTGAATGTATGCGTGCATGTACACTGGATGTTTATAGGTTCTAGAATATCTAGTTATGGCTGAAGTTTTCTTTTTACTATGTTTTAAGAAAATTCCAAATATAGAGACACTTTAGAATCTCCAGTGCAAAAGTTTTCAAAAGTTGTTAAAACGCCCAAGTGTTGAAATAAATTAAACATGGTAGAAAACGGAGCGAATTTATGAGGCTAGTGCTGGGTGTGGTTGATGGAAATGTATGATGTATTGTATTGAAGTATGTGCATAGAGCTGAATGTGTGACTGATGCGTGTTTACGAATGTATATATGCATACGTGCGTGTAGATGATAACGCATAGCGATGATATATAGTAATAAGTGTACGAATGTAATTCGAGAAGCATCAGAGATATTAAAATAGCGGGAATTAAATGAAACGTGCAATCCGCGGAAAGTTTCATATACACAATTGTATGTAGACAATAGAGACATTTTTCTCGTATTGTTCAGTTTAATCGTCATTATTTTCATTGTTGGGACGCTTTTGATGTTGCGTTAATAGAGTTCTGATGCGTGAGTAGGTTCATGTGCACGTGAGACCGGTGCCATGTGTCAGGCGGTTGCGTGATTTACGTGGCCACGCTGTAAAGTCGCACAGAATGTTTTAATGAAAAAAAATTGGCCGCTACCTTAATCTTCACATAAATCTGGTCACACTCATTTATTTCGCCGGTATTCGAATTCGCAATCTGTCATCTAACCTTGGAGAACCTTGACCGAGATATCCTTATACGTGCATGCATCATAATTACATGAAGACATAAATGCTGTCGTTATCAAAAAGATATGACGTCCCGAAAGGCATGTAATGAATATCAAATGTATCAAAAGTGGACAGGTACATTTTGCCCCGCATGCGAAATATCGTAATTTTATTTGGTTGTAATTTGAAATGGACCTGACAGTTACGGAAATGCTTTTCTGCACACGCTCATACCCGCGTGTAAAGGGATACTTTTCATAACGACGGCTTGCCAAATATGACGACGTAAAATGTAATTCATAGCGCAGTCGCTTTATATGGTCATTGGGCAGACGTCCGATTTAGTTCGTTGTCGAGAGTCGTTAAAATTAAATACGGCGAAATGAAAAACGTCAATTAATCTCAATTTTATTGGCCCGATTCGTAACATCGATGTCTCACACTCTTGCGCGCGGGATTGGCTAAGTAACAAATGCGTTTTAATTCCAAATTATTGACTGTAAAAGAGTATATCCATAACGCATTAATAAAGGGCTTTATTGGCGTAACATTTGCGTCAAGATAAAATTACTCTTCATGCCCGGCCCCGAAACATTTATATTACGCTTCTTTAACCCGCGGCCCACAACAAAGGCAGCGTGCCCAACAAAATTATCCAATTTTCAGAGTTTCCACGTATCATTTGTTAATCTGGTTACGTGAGTGTCCATTGTTTCCACTGGAACCGTCTTCCTGGGGAATTTTTACAACCGTGGATGTTTTCGCTTGCGGCACAGGCATGGCTGGTAATGTGGTTGTGAGTGGAGTTGTGTATAAATTTGTCTGTACATGTTTTCGAAGTCGTTACTACTAGTACTCGTAGTTAAGTGAAGTTAGAGTGGTTGAACGATGTCCGGGAAAAGTTTGAGCATAGGTAGCGTGACGTATGGGTCATGCTATTTTATTACGACCGCAATTTTTTATTAATGGTATTGCAAAATTGTATTAACTTAACCGGTCAATTAATACATTGAAAAGTATATATCTTGTTGAAAAGCCCTGACATTTCAGTGCTTGGTTTGTGCCCTTATTAAAGAAGATGAACTTTCTGTATCAATTGTACCAATTATTATGATTTATGTAATAATAATAATAATAAAGTTGAACATTAAATGTGAAAATTTATAATTTATGTAATTAAGCTTTTCGACATATTCATTAATGATGGTTTATTATATTTTTAATACCTCTGCTACATCACGTGTCGAGTGAAATGATCAGATCGCAACTTTGAGAATCATTCGCCCACAGTTATTTCAGCTAAAGCACATATTTTATTCATTGCTTGCCTGGCATTTTTGCCTTTCTGCAAACAGAATATCATCAGGCGTCTAAAATGCACTGCGTTTTTCTCAATTTTCAAGAGGCTGCAAACCTAGTATATATTAGTTTATCCTAATGAAACACTTTTGTAAAAATTATTTAAACATCACATTTCAGAATATCAGATGATGAATTTAATTTCAACCTTATTATTTTTAATGGATAATGAAGGCATGTTAAAAGCCCGTTTATGATTGAAAAATATTGACCCGTTTATGACTAAATAAATTTAGTTGTCAATATTTTTTAACTGTAAAAGGGTTTTTATCATTCCTTTATTATCCAATTTCAGAATACGTGTAAAAGTAAATTGCTTTTAATAATGCTGATACATTCATGTCCCAATGCCATCCACCGACATTGGCCCGCACTTTCCGAACAGCAATAAATAACTTTTGCCTATTACGGTTCAATGCTGTTTTTTTTTATCCTGTAGAAACTCTACATATTTCGAGGCCTGTGAGCATACCTAGAACCCCAACCCAATGCGACTGACATCAAACTGCACCAAAACTCGTGCCAGCGGAAAGTGGGTAGAATATGCAGAATGTATAAAATAAGCAGAAAATCCTGTCAAAACGGTTTATGACGTAAATCATAAGGTATTTGCGAAAGTTCCATAGGGCATGTAAAAGGGAAGTACAAATCTAGCCTGGCACATATAAGAACAAGAAAATTAAGACAAAATGGTTAGTACAACAGCCTCTTGCAGCGGAAAACGATGAACCTCGAAAGAAAACTATTGAAGCATAATAAGTAAAAATGATTGAAGATTATGAAAAAGGTCGAAATTGGGGAGAATCGAGGCGCATCAACCCCCAGCATCTAGCCAAACGATCCGCGAGGGCAACCGAACGAAAAGTGGCCCGTTGAAAAGAGCGTCAGCCGCTCGCGACGTCGACAAAAAGCGCCCTCTTTTTCTGCGCGCCACCAAATCACCTCGAAAGCAATCGAACGGCCGCGCTTCGTCTATTCGCCGGCCATGCGTTCTCACGATCATTAACGAGCGCAGCATCGTCGATCGCTTGTCGAATCGGGCCATCGGACAATAACTTCCAGCCGAGAGAGACAGCTCGAAAAAGCGGAGCATCGGGCCGGTGAGAAATCGGGCGCGCGAGACTGCGATCGGCGACTTTGGAGATCGATAAAGAACGCCATGACAGCCGTTCCGCTGGATGAAGTCGTTCGGCAAGGCTGGCCGGGCGTTAAAATTACCTATCCACTGGTAATCTAAGTAGGAGGAAGATCGCCTACAAAGAGGAGCGAGAAGCGGAGAGTGGAAGAGGAAAAAACGGCGCGAGTGAGAGGGCAAGAGCGCAGAGCGGGACGAGGGGGACAGCGGAGAGAGATAATCAAGAAGGAGAGGGGTAATGCGTTGCCGATTTCGCGATGACGGCGAAGAAAAAGGAAGCCGACGGCTCGCCGGCAGACTGGCAGGAGTGGAAGAGACGCGAGTAACGACGCCGACGGAGAAAGAGAACAGAGAGAAGCGAGCGCGGAGCGGATCTTTCAAAGAGGCAATTTCGTAATTACGCGGAGTGAGAGAGCGCGAGAGAGTGGGGAGGGCGACCTGCTGGCCGGAACGAGATCGTATCGCCTTTTTCTTCTTCGACTACGGACTCGGCCAGGGCATAACCCTTCCTCCGATAAGGATCAACCTGAACTCCCTGCTTTCGCATATTTTGTGTGGTTAGCCGCCGCCCAGCGCGAGCTACTTTAATTCGCCCGCCGTCCAGGAATATTCGGACGATGCGGCTTCGGACGATGCGGCTCCCGCGGAACAGACGGGGTTTCGATGCTTTTGGAGTGACGCTTTTCTTCTGGTAGCTCCGCGGGAGAAATCGAGGAAAGTGTTGGGGGTTGTTTGTGCTGTGGAAATGTGTCAGTGCCGAAGGTGTTTAATTGCGTTCATTGCATTGTTGCAGAACAAAAATGATGAAATTAAACTAAAAGAAGTATGTGGTTGCGTAAACAGGGTATGAAGATTTACAGAAGGGGGGTGGGTAGTGTAGGGGTGGAATAGCGATGCCGGCTCTTTTAGGGTAAGGGATACTTGCAGAAATATGTAAGTGTCGAAGGTATTCGAATGTGGTATTTGAATTATTGCATTTTCGTTACACGGGCAAGAGACGAAAATTAAAAAATTAACTTGAAAGAAATATTGAATGACATCATCAAAATACACATCCGCCGTGTGCATTAAAAAAATAATTTGCAGCAACATATTATAATCCCTGCAACATAATATGTACTGCATTCAGCAGAAAAACGTTAGGCATACGTTATATCAAGGAAACAACTTCCAGTGACGTCTTAAACTCCACGTGCAAGAGATAGAAGTTAAAAAAGTAAAATAAAATAAATGCAGAATACCATTATCAGAATATGCACCCACCGTGTAATACTTTAAAGAAATAAATTGCAATGCCACACAAGCTTCACTCGGCAGTAGAATACCTAGCATACGTTGCATCACAGAAACAACTTCCAACATGCAGACTTCTCCTCGAAAAAATACGCGGCATAGGATACGCCAAATAAAAAATTCGCGCCGACAGCTAGACACTCTCCAGGAAAAAGTACCCCGTATCAAGCTTCCAACCGTCAGTAACCTATTTCCGACCACTTTCATTGCCCGTCTTGATGCGCGACTGGCAAGAAATCGCGCGACACTTCACAAAAGACACAAAAGTCGTCCGGCCTGACGAGCACGTCGTGTCAAGTGGCGCCGAGTGCATCGTTCAGCGTCGAAAAGCAGGAAGTTGTCCAGCCGGGCAGTTCCACGTTTTGCATAATTCGCTCCGAGATGCCGAGGGACAAAGAGAGCGAGCGGCGGGAAGAGCAACGAAGACGTGAGGAGTCTAAAGAGAAAGGACCCGGAGAGGGAAGAAACGGGAAAAAATGGAGAAGCCAGCGGAGACCTCCTAAAAGTGAGAAAGAAAAACAGGAACAACCGCTCCGGTGGTAATTTCGCAGCCTCTTGGTCAGCACGTTCGCCGGTGGATGCGGATGTTCGCCGGGAGGGCTGTTGCAGGCGACGTCAAGCCAAAGCGAGCCTTTCGTTCTCTCATTTTCCTGCTTGCGCTGTGCCGCACTTTTGCATTGTCCTCTCTTGCTGCAATACGATGCACGTTGCACTCTCTACGTCCCGCCATCCGCGCAGTTACTTTCACATAGGTGGCGCTACCTGACTGACGTTGCGACCGGAAAGATGGCTGCGGTGGTTAAACATATGCTACGAAATTGTAGACGCTGCGCTGCGGCGTTTTATTAAGCTTCCAGATGATGTGTTGCCGTGGGTCTTCTTCTGCAGTTCATGCAAAGTCATATGTTTTTTACGCATTTCTGCATGTATAATTTCTAGTCATCGTTTATGTGCATTTGGCTGCAGATGGTATTGTCACGAAGAAGATGGCGGTGATGTAGAGTCGTAATGAAATTGTAGATGCGGTGTTGTGGCATTTGCTTAAGCTTCATTAAGCTTTGAGACGATGTGTTGCGGTGAGTCTTTTTATTCAGTTCATGGTAAGCCATGCTTTTTTTACTTACATCTACATGTCCAATTGCCAGCCAAAGAACTGTAGTAGAGGGACCATGCAGAACCCACATTATTGTTTTACTGTGACTTATTGATCTTTGAGAAGCTGACACCGTTACTCCGGAATTTCTTAGTCGTCCACGCACAGGCATTATTTTTTCCCCTAATTTCTTCGCGCAGGACGGCCAGCTTCCCGCTTGCACCAGTTACGGAACACCCTATGCACACATATACTTTTAGAGGCACCTTTCTCGTCCGGCCCCGCTAATAAGCTAATGCAGTCCGCTGCAACGTTCCTCGACGTCCAGTGGCTAATGTTCACCATCCGGTTGCTACGTGGTCGCAAGACAGTGTGACCGCCTGCATGTTGCATATGCACATCCGTATTCGGACGTATGCGAGATGCGCAAGCCGAAACTTGCCGAGGCAGACGACTGTGCGGCTTGCTGAAGATATCCCAATCTATCCGGTCGGGATATCTCGCGCTGCACGTCCGATCCCGGCTCAACGTCCGATGCTGATAAGCAAACCTGCGAATGACTGCGCGCCGTTAGATAAACAGGTGCGTTTTTCTCTTATGGCGCGCTTCGGAAATTCTCCGGTGTCGCGAGCAAATGTGACGGGAAAAGAGAAAATTTCGTTGATACTTGCAAATAGTTTGTGGAAGAATGCGTAGAAGTGGAATTGTTACGGTTTGGGAAGAAAATCATTTTGTAATGGTATTGGAAAATAATTTGTGGGGGAGCACATAGAAATGAAACGAAGAAGTGAAAGTGTCATCATACAAGAAACTAGAATTTTGCGTTGATGCTGGCAAATAGTTTGTGAATGGGTGGATAGAAGTGAAATTGTTATGTTTGATGGGAAAAAGACTTTTGTTTTGGTATTTGCAATTAGTTTTCAGTGGGGTGCGGAGAAATTAAATTGTTATGTTTCACGAAAAAGAGAAGTTTGCGTTGGTATTTGCAAATAATTTGTGGAGGGGTGTATAGGAGTGAAATTATTACGGGAGGAATTTGCAAATAGTTTGGAGAGGAGTGCGTAGAAATGAAATTGTGGCGTCGACAATTTGCAAATGGTGATTTGCAGTGAAATGTAGCAACAGCTAGTGTTGTTGCTCGTTTAATCGGTAGCGGATGTTTGATGATGATAAATGTGTGAATGACTGTTGTCTGGCAGACAATTAGGAGATAATTTCAATAATTATTGACATATCTACTTGTAACCTTTCATCCAAAGCAAATAGCGCACCATCAATGTAACACCGGAATATGAACGCATATAGCACGTGAAATTTGCATTAGATAAAACGGTAATATATATATAACCTACCTGTCCGGGCCCATAGGAACTTTAATAAAAAACATGAATAACTACTAGGTATCGCAGTACTTGATGTTACAATCCGACGTTTGACAAAATTGAAACCTTCCAATCTGTCCTCCGAAACAATCAACGAACAATCAATGATTCAACACCAAGGCCCGCGGTGCACGAAAATGTATAATGTAGATCCACAATATATCTATACACAACCCATTCCTATTCCATCAAAATGTCAAGTAATAAATACCTTAAAACAAACTAAATTCTAAGCACCGCATAGTTCATATAACGATCCGTCATGCCACACATCAAAATTCCGCCTCCCAAGTGGTCCCTTCAAACAAGCAACGCACAATCAACGGTTCAACATATAGGCGGGTAGTACATGAAGCTGTATAAAGTAGAATCACGATAAATGTATACACCACCAATCCCTATTCCATAACAACTTGACATAATAAGTACCTTAAAACACCATACGATTCATGTGACAATCTGTCATTGGACATATCGAAAATTTACCTGCCAAGTAGTCCCCTCAAACAAGGAACGCAAAAACAACGCAGAAGCAACGCACAATCAACGGTTCAACATATAGGCGGATAGTACATGAAGCTGTATAAAGTAGGATCATGATAAATGTATACACTACCAATCTCTATTCCATAACGACTTGAAATAATAAATACCTTAAAAGACTGCACGATTCCTGTGACAATCTGTCATTGCACATATCAAAAATTTACCTCCCAAGTGATCCCCTCAAACAAGGAACGCAAAAGCAACGCACAATCAACGGTTGAACAGGAATGGCCGCGGTGCATGAAGTTGCATTATGTAAAGCCGGAATATATTTACACGCTGGCTGTTCGTATCCGGCAGCAAGTTCACGGTAGCATTCCGCAAAAGGGGGAACATCGTCGAATTTCGAGCTCGGACGTGCACGTGCTGTAGTCGCGCGTGCCGAAACTTGGCCCGGCAAACGACTTTGCGGCTTGGCCGAAGATATTCCGATCTATCCTGGCAAGATATCCAGCCACGGTGCCGTTTCCTAGTATACGTACGACCGATCGTTACCTCGCTATTCGACGACGAAACTTTACCCTAACATGCCGTACGTGCGTGAGTCAGTGCTGTGTTATCTTGCGATCGCGTTTTGCCACCAGTTCTGCGGAATGGTCGGCGGAATGGAAGCTCGGATCGTAACCGTGGAGATCCGTGGATCGTTATCGCGCTTTATTATCTGCGGTTCGTCATTTGAGAAGTTCGGGCGATTAAAAGCGATCGCCGGAGTGAGAGCGCGCTTTTTACGGGTCTCGACGGTAATGGGAGTGGAATATGAAAAAGGTCGCTTGCGGGGTGTGTTGTGGGCTACGTGTACAAGATAAGAATGCGGAATTACTTACAGTGCGTACCTTGCAAAATATTCGGTTAAGCAGATATTGGTATGGCGAGAGATTAAATGAGCGTCGAATACAATGAAGATGGTAACTGTCGGAATGCGTGAATAGCTAATCGATTGAAGTAGAACAGAATGTCAAATGATATGAATGTGACGTTTGAACAATTATCCGAACAAAACTTTATGCGACAACGTTGAAATAATTATAGCGCGCGCTTTGCCATATATTTGATTAGTTATTAATATGACGGGTGATTAAATAAGTGTCAAATGCAAAGCAAGATGACAACTGTTCGAATATGAAAATAGCTGACTAATTCAAGTACAACAAAACATTAAATGACATAAGATAAAAATGTGGTTTGAGCAATTAATTGAACAAAAGTTTATGCGATAACACCCACTAAACGATTCCCTCAAGTATTAGCATGCATTAATGAATAACCTTGTATATTCAACATCGGAAAGGGCCGCCGTACTAATTACCTCATTACAACAGCAAATGCGAGTGCAAGTATTAACAGAGCAGTGTTTGCGGAATTATTTACTTTACATTTACGCGGTTTTCATTTACTTATTACTATTAATTACCGGACAATCAATTGTACGCCCTGTCAGGAGTTCCAGTTTAATTACGAATCATTTTCCGTCCCACTTCAAATGACTGCTTTCTTTTTAGCAAATGATTACCTGCACTGTTGGACTTCGTCACTCATTGCGTGAAGCGATTAAACTACACGTAAAATATATACCGCCGCATATATGTGCTAGACTGTTTATGCATTATAAATTATATTGAATGACTCATGAAACTGATCAAATGTTATCTGCATTATCCCATTCACTTGATACACGCGGTGTAATTAACTAGAGATGCGATCAGTTATACTTCAAATGAAATGACAGGATAATATGTTGTTCTATTACTATTCTTATGAAACAGACGTTTCTTTGACATTAGACTGCAAGAATATCTATTTTATTTATTACCTAGTTAAACTGCAAACACGCGAACCAAAATCACTCGCGCAAATGAAATTGTAAAGAGAATGTATCTTGAACGATTAATATTTCCCGGGCAATAGAATGATTGTGTGCATGATGTTTTGTGTCGCCACTGAATTAAATTATATATTTGTCAGCATTCGTATATATATAGTGCTGCACGAATGCTGACAAATACAACAAATTAAATTATATATTAGATTGCTCATATTATATAATCATATAATATTATACAATTTTATATTCTTATATTCCTCATACGTTAGATCCCAGACTTTTCATATTTAACGCCTAGAATATCTTAATCTTCAACCGGTGCACTCGTTGCACCTACAAATTGAACGCACACATCAGCTGAACCTCTAATTACCCAGTGATTACGTTCGCACAACGACTCTCAGGGCAGATCTCAATAGATCTCCGCCGACGCGGATCCACGCGATCCTCCGCTTTCGCACGTCTCTCCCACGTGAGGCGCACTTACGACCTCCGGCCAAATTCCTCCGCACTCTCGTTCCCTCGACGTTCCCTGACAGCGCCGAGCAACGCAACAAAAGAAAAAACGGTCCATCTTCCGCAGCGATCATCCGCGTTCCCAAGTGGCGCGTTGACAAAGACAAGTTTGGGAACCTCTGTCCTAAACAATGGTGAGAACGCCGCTGATTGCGCGTCACCGAGGGGAGCATGGCCGGTGCGGGGGCGGACGGGGCAGAAGAAGAGAACCGGCGGAAACAGAGACAGCAAAGAGGGGCACTTCGGGAGTCGATTGGAAACGTCTGACCGAGAGCGAATCAGCCGGCACCACCTGTGCGAACTACTTTGCGAAACAATCTCTCGCGGCAGTCGTCGGCGCATGCAAACTCGCTCGACCGTTACGATACTGGTTCGATCGCGGATCGTTACGTTTGCTGCTGGACGGACAATGGGCGAGCGTCTAGGCGAAAACTCGCTGTCGGATGTCGCGGCACGTCCGGTGGATGTGGACGATATGAGAGGGACGGTGGACGTGGACGTGCAAGACCTAGGAGTCACCGGCTAATCAGTCGCCTGGCTACTGGGGGTGGCGGGTCAAATTCGAAATGCGCTTTCTTATGGGCGCAAGTTTACCAGCGAATGGATCTGTCGGTCATCGCTTTTGGCCGGATTTGGTACGCGGCTTGAATGGCGAGAAGTGCTAGCGAATGGTAAAACTGAGGACGTGAGAGGCTGTCCTAGGGGAAACGCTTTCGACGAAATTGAAACCGAAATACTCGTGAGGAGTGAATCGACGAAGTTCCAAAACAGGTTGAGTTAACAAATAAAGGCGACCTTTCAACCATATGAAAAGTAACATTGGCATATGTCTTTAAGGCTTCTACAGTTTACAAGAGGAAATTTACTTTTTACAATATTTTGTGCGAAAATTTATGTTTTGTTTTTATGACTTGTATCACTTGATGTAATGTAGGATATATTTGTGTTAACAAACGCGTTGTGTCATAAATATTTTGCTACGTCTACGTCAAATTTGCATTCATCTAGATGAACGGTACTTCGAGGAAGAGAATTACGCGATTCTACAATTTATGTTGTAAGTTTCAAATGATGCCTGATTCATCGCTGTTCACATGACATTTTTTCTTATTTTCCTGCCCAGAATACGCTGACAACGTTTGTCCGCAAAAACTTCCGACACCCTATCCAACGCATTATCTTCCAACTCTAGTGAAGCACATGTTTGCGAAACGTCAATACCCTGAAGACCACAACGCACTTGCACTTCATACTAGCTGTCACTTTACTCCACCCATAAACGATCACTGTTTACTTCCCTCCATAACAGTGTCCATTCCTACCTTGAGCCGCGCGCAAGAACCGGTTCGTCAAAAAATCGAAGCGTGAAGATCGCAGAAAGTTACTAGCCGCCTAATAAAAGGCGCATCAGAATGTAGCGGCGCCTGCGTCTACTCCATTACGGTCCATCATTCGGGCCATCATTGCCCAAGCGATAGCACGCGTGATGTATCACTCATGTCAGACATATCGGCGTCGTTGATCTTCGAGCGCAGAATCTGAAGCTCTCGCGGATGAACGCATCCTGTTATGGAGCGTCGAATGACCCACGCTAATGAGCCGGTTGTTTTGATACCGTCGGAACTCCTTCGATCCGTTACACCGGCCACCCACCCCACGTAACTCAACTTTCCACCGCCAAAGTCCGGTCAACGCGGAAAATTGAGCCGCGCTAGTCGCCGCCCTTAATGCCCGGTGTAAAGTTATCCTCGTGTGACGGCCATTCCACTTTTACGCGGCATGATTATAGGCAACCGGCGCGAGAGTGAACCGTGTAAGTGGCGGCCGTGACGTAAGAGGGTCGAGGCGCTGACGTTATGCCCGCGACCTGTGTCTTTTCAGGTTTAGCACGTTTGGGCAAGGAAAGAGGAGAATGAGAACAAACATCAGCAATGCGGACATTTTTGAATGCGTGGATTAAGTTAACCCTTCTTTGCATGATGATGGAAATTTCCATCATATTGTTTTTTGCTAAATTTATACTATAAATATATACTAAGATTTTTTCAACCATTTTTCCTTTAATTTTGAACATGAATTATGTCACCTTGATTTATTTCACCAATAAAGAAAAAATCATGCAGAGAAGGGTTAAAGAAGCAAGGGTTGGGAGAACGTTTGCCAACGAAATATAGGACATTTCTGACATTTTTTCATTTTTCTGCTCTTTGATATTTCTGACTCCTGGCGCGTTGAAATCTTAACGAGAAAAATGCGTGTTGAATTCCTCGTAATATGTATATCGAATAAGCAATGTACCGTTTCCTTCAATATTTTTCGCCTACCATCCATGCGTCTCCATTAACCACACCCCATGCACACCTTCCACCGCATCAAGATCTCTGTGCCACAAATGTACCGAACCCTCGAACTCACCTGCGACAACCGCCTACACCCCCGTTTCCCCCAAAACGCCCACAATAAGCAACTCCCCGCGAAATATCCTAACGCAAAGTCGGCGCATAAAAAGGCGCAACATCACCAGCCACATTTATTATGTCCCGGCGTCGTGCTTGCCACTTGGCCACCCCCACAGCGACGCCGTGCGACGTCGGTGGCGCCAAGTTGCGCGGCAAAAATGGCGATTGTTATTAAGCCGACGCTGAAAGACGGCCGGCGGCGGCGGACTAAATTAACGACAAAGGAGGAAATAAAGGCGGGAAAGGTAAACGACGTGGAAAGGAATTAATCGCAAGAAACGTGCCGCGCGGGAGCGCGAATTCCCTCGGGACGCGCCGGTGAGTAGGTATTACAGCGCGGACAGTAGAGAACGGACGGGATTTAAGCGCATGATTAACAGCCCGAAAGATTGCGGAGCGTTCGCGCTGATTTTGAGGTGTCCTCAGGCGGAAATATTAGTGTGCCGTAAGATCGAGGCGGAGGAGGAAATTGCGGGGAGTGCCGAGACGGAAAAGTTGTGGTCTGCCGGTATAACTGGGACGCGCGAAAAGCCGCGAACAATTCTTGTGAGTCGCCTGGAATAAGTGAAGTCGACGAATATGTTGAAATCAATATGAAACACAGTAAAACGGCACATTTTCTTCGGATCAGACAGATGAATAAAATGGATAAGGAGTGCGTATGCTTGAAATTGGTATTTTAGGTATTTTGAAAGAATACCAGTGCCGGGACGGAAAAGTTCTGCTCTGTTAGTATAAGTGGGACGCGAGGAAATACGCCAACAATGTTTTGTGAGTCGTGTGGAATAAGTGAAGTCGACGAATATGTTGGAATCAAAGCAAAAAACGGAAAAGTTGTGGTCTGCCACTGAAAGGTGTCACTGAAAAGTGAGGTAGAACATGTTGGAGCCAAACGTGAAGAAATAGTAAAAATAGCACTTCGCTTTTTGGGGTATAACACATAGTGATATGCATGACATTCATGACGGGTGCATAGCTTTGAAAGTACTATTTTACATGTTTCAAAAGAATACGGAGAAATGTCATGAACCTGCATGTGCAATAACTGTAACAACGCAACCACCCTACCTCAGTCAATTACTTTTCCAATAACCCAGCCTTCCCTTTTTTCTCTCATCATTGCATAAAAAAACAACAGAAACGCAGGTCTTCCACACCGCATCGCACTAGCCGAAAGCAGGCGACTTGTTTGCCACGTCGATCGCCGCAATTCAAAGATTCACTCGGCCGGCGCCCGTCTATTCTCTGCGGCCGGTGCGCGTCGCGGGTAATTAGCGCGATAAAAATAAAACGAGAAGAAAGGTGTCCTCTAGGTACGACAAACGAGAGGCAATTAACCGACGCAGCGCTGCGGGACGACCGACTTGTCGGGACAGTTCGATCGAGGATGCGCGATTAGGGATAAGAGCCGACGCGTCGTGCCGCGAGTCGACTCCGTAATTGCATGTGCCACGGACTGACGTTCGGTGCCAGGAAAAAATATCCTCAAGGCACCGTTCATTTTTTCACCGTTGTCATTCCACCGCCAAAGCGGCTGCACGATAATTGTCAGACGTGCGAGAGTTGCCTCAACTTATAATAGGGTCAACCGCGCTGATGTGAAGGATTGTCAAGTCGAAAACAATGACAAGCGTGTGTATGAATATCAGATGGTTGGGCGGCGAAGCAAAATATTGGGTGGGCAATGAATTATGAAATTATGTATATATATTGAGTGTAATGTGCAGAAAAAAACATTTGGAGAAATTAAGGGATAAAAAGATAATACACCCGTATGTATATACATGCATGAATGAAATTAACAGGAACCATCACAGAAACTATTTTTCCTGCATATCGGCTTTGAAAGATATATATAGACTATGCAAATAATTCTGCCAATAATTAGAGAATAATATTTTTTCTAATTGTCCCTTTAACGCAGACGGTATAACAGAATTAATCGGTACGCTTGAAATTATCTGTAAATCACTGTCAGTAATCAATCGTCATAAAAGTTTCAATCGACTGTTGCTCAGCACTCATACAGGCACCCGTTTAAAAAGACACTAAATAATTGTTTTATTTTTCAACTACAGATTACTCGTGCCTTCTGATAGATCTCAGATTAAAGCAATTACCGAACGTACGCTCTTTCAATCTGCCGAGCTAAATCGGCGTTCGAAATAAAAAGGAAAATACCGCGTGTGAATTAAGAGAATTTAAAATGCCCGGTGTTGTTTAATGGCGCTTACACGATTAATGCGATGGGAGAATGCTGCTTTGCTCCCTTCGCGTTGTTTAATTTGCCATTAAATTTGTAAGCTATTAGCGATATAAAGCCTGAGATCTTCTCCTAAGTAATGCAGTGTTTTTAAATGCAGATAAACCATTGCGTATGCCTGGTAGAACGTGCACATTATTATGCCAATATTCTAAATATTGACGTGCACGTAAATGCATAAATAAAGTGTATTGTGCCGTTCGTGGATTTAGTTAATACAGAAACCGATTAACAACGATTTGGTTTGATGATGACGTATTTTGGAATTTAACAATTCAAATGTTAAAATGCATGTGCAATTTATCGTTTATGATCGCGAACAACGAAATGACAAATTACGAATATGGTTTCGAACATTTTGACATCAAATTAACATGATGAAGTATGTTCATGTATGAAATATAATTAGTATGAAAATTAAATCTCCAAATAATTTGTGCACGTAGAAACTCAAACGATTGTTGCATAAAAAATGTAAGATATATTATATAATTTTATCATTTGCAAGTTTCTTCACTTGTCCAGTTATTTTTTAAATTTATTTAATTTGAGAGCTGACTTTCTGTTAAAGAAACTTAACTACGTTCTGATAAATGTAGCGCGGCCAATGCATTAACTACTTCCACTAATGGCCTTTTCTTCTTCAGAGGTCTAAGCAATCAGGGCGTTCTGCTTAAAACTGATTAATATCCAAATGTAACGCTCATCCGCAGTTTTTACCTGGCTAAGCTGGAACAATGGCTTCAGCTCATAATTTTATATAAGATTATGCTATATTTTACTGCATTAATCAACAGGGAAATACAATAAAACTACTTTGATGATAGCTTCGGTCTGAGAAATTTGCTTAACGACATGATTGGGTCATGTTGTTGTTATCATCAAAGTCGCTCAGAGATAAGTGAGTCGCGTCATCTTTATTCTAACGAAATTATAATTTTCCCCACTTTCCAATAACAATCTATACAAGAGATGTCTCTTAGGACGAAGAGAGTTTTATTAACATATAGTAATGCTATATAGTAATGCTCAAAATCATAGAAACTTTCAAGTGTATCAAGTGATCTTTTGGACCCTACATACTCGTGTTAATCTACTGTCAGAAGATATTACCTACGACCATCAAACGATCTAAATACGCATGCATTCCCCAGTTTCGCCACTAAGAAATGTGCAGCCTTCCTCAATCTCACTACACTCGCACATCTACGAACGTTATAGCCTCTAATAAAAACATTCCCATCTTCCATCGCTTCACCATTTACCGTCGAGCGTACGACCACGCCAGTATTTATCAGATATCATTTCCCCCGCTTCCCATTTCCGCAAATGCAAATGCCTAAACGCGAAATTCCTTGCCACACGCCCAGATCGACGTGTTTCGGCGTCCCCTTGAGAAATGGGCAGAAAAATGGGGAGAAATAGGATTTAGCCTGACTCGGCATAGACTCGAGGCGCGCGCGCGTTGGGAGAAAAAGACTGCTGGTGGGAGTAAGCGTACGGCGACTCGGACTATGGCACGCGAGTACCACAAGGCTGTAATTACCGATATCGGCAGCGCGATCGTCGGCGCAATGAATCGCGCGGGCAGACGAGTGAAAGAGACCCGGCAGGACTCGGAGGCAAAAAGTGGAGAATAGAAGGCGAGAGACACGGGAAAGGGTCAGAGGTGATGGCGAATACCGCACGATAGGCAGACGGATACAGAGGAGAGCCACGTCCGAGATCTCTGCCCACCTCGACGCGCCTCTCTGTCGTCGAGTTATACGTAGGCAGGTAGAGAACGACCGTGCGCAGCGACCATATGGGTAGAGATAGATACGACCATAAACCATAAAAGATCCTTGCATGCTGAACCGCGCGAATCGCCCATTGACCACCCACGCAGCTGAAAGTAGACCCCCCCGCGCATCGTCCGTGCGCGTCGCCGACTCATCTGGATTTGTGTTTCGTCGAAGTTGATTTAGTTGCGGGGCTGCGTGCGTTAGCAGCGAGTGCGGGATCAGACGGTGTGTGGGTATGCACCTATGGGCAGGGTTGATGTGGGATGCGGCGGGATGACGATTTAATCACTCTGTAACGGTACGCTGGACTTAGCGCGGTGGGTTTCAGGCGGTTCGGATTTATGCGAGTGTTGCGTGGTGAGACGCTTGGCCGGAATACGAAGGTGGAGGTGGCGAGGTAGATCGTCTGATTTTTCCTCTTTGGCTAGTACAGATATCGATGTTTTCGAAGGTGTACCTAGTATATGGCATGTTGTAAAGTTAATTGGCTCCGCGGAGCACTACGGAAACTTCCCTGCTTTACAAGTTTATTTTCCCAAGTTCTGTACGTTTGTTGTGCGTTCTATAGATGTAGTTTCGGGAGTAAGTAACGTGCAGGAGGAATTTTGCTCCTGATTCGATCTATTATATTAATATAAGTTAATAACAAACTTATCAACTGAGAGAAGGCATACCTAATTAACCATGCTTGACGTTGCCAACAATCATTTTATAATCTAATTTCGAAATGTCAGCTTTCCGAACAATATAATTAAAACTGATTAATTGATAGTATGCGCCAATTAAGTTTGCGGCGTCATTAATAGCAACGGTAGGAGTAAAATATTTTATTACGTATGTGGTAGTTCTATGTTGTTTATTTGTATGTTAACGGTATTAAATATTTTTATATACCCGTGTGCTAGCTGTACTGTTACTGTCTGCTGCTACCCGACGTGCTAATTGTAAGACATAGTCAGTGGAGGGCTTATAATTACGTCTAACGATAATAGCACCGCTACACCGGCTGTGCACATTTTTATCAACCACCTCAGATTACACGATTTACTGGCTATACCGTCAATTATTACTATAAACGTTGCTAATGGTACGATATTCCATCGATGACAGGCGAATAACAATTTCCCACGATAATAGGAGCACTACTCGTGCCCGCGCGAATTTTTATCAGGCACTTCGTCTGATCTAAGAGTACGCGTACGTCTATCCGAGGTCGCACACCCGTCGACATCATTTTTCCGGCGGATTCAATGGCATAAGCTACGAGCGGACGAATGACCGGTCACAGACTCGAATGGTTCGACTTGAGACGTCTCCGACGCCACGAGAAAAATCGGGTTACGCGTATTTCAGCTGCCGAACAATTTCAGGTCGCGCGCGGTATTGGGGACGTTCCGTTTTTGGATTTCATTTGCAGAGTCGTAATTTTTCTCCTCTCCCATAAAGGGCGCCTTGCTCCTTCCTTCCGTTTCGCCGAGAGACGTTATTGGCCGAGCTGGTCAGCCGTGGTTCCTCGAGTAGCTATGAGATATAGCCGCCGTCTAAAGTATTCTTCACACCGTGCCGAACGTTTAACCCGTTCGGGACCAGGCCCAAATTATGCCCTCTCATTCGTATTGTCAGTCATGGGGCTATTTGCGTTTTTCTACGTTCCGTTATGTTTTTATGAGTAGTCCATTTTGCGAATGCTTTATATTAGAATGCATTTGAAATTCATCGAATATATATCGAAGATATTAATTTGTATTGTCACTCAGGTGGGTATTTGCGTTTCTCTATATTCCGTTACTTTTTTATGGAGTCATCTTGCGATACGCTTTACGTTTGAAACATTTAAAATTCGGCCAATAATTCGCGCTGACAATGCATAATTGCCAATCACAAGTATATTCGTTCGTTGCAAACAGGTTAACAAAATAGTCGCTACACAGTTACAGCAATCGATCTTAGACGATACGTCATGCTAAAAAAAATGCACTGACATACTAAGAAATTCCTAGAGAAACAATACGCCTTCGGTAATAAAAAATTACACCCACTAAGTTACGTGTAAGTGTATTATTTCTCAAATAAAAGTAATTCTCAATAACGGCAATTGGAAACAGAATGAATTATTTATAGAATACATGAAAAAAACGTAGCAACGCGAAAAGCAAATGCCAGCAAAATTGCGCACGATTTTGGCGGAGTCAAATGCAGTTGCATTTTCGGACACAAAATCTACGATCGTATAACGAAGGGAGTCAAACAAACAGTGTACAAGTATCTTTCCATTCCACCGTTCGATAAATGGAAATGGATTAAAACCAATTA
Source organism: Cryptocheilus praepositus (assembly GCA_033815515.1). Classification (NCBI taxonomy): domain Eukaryota; kingdom Metazoa; phylum Arthropoda; class Insecta; order Hymenoptera; family Pompilidae; genus Cryptocheilus; species Cryptocheilus praepositus. Next base: position 934,089 of record JAWWQZ010000119.1, on the reverse strand, counting down.
CTTCCTTTAAACGAAACGTCGGACTAATTTTTGCCGAACTTTCAACATTTCAATTAACTTAATTTCGTTTCGCTTGGCAGCGACTGGCGTTCGCCAATAATAAAATCTTGCCTCCGGTGCGAACTGACCTTAAGACAGGAGCATTTACGAGCGGACGAAGAAAGGAATCGAGAGGGTTAGAGGAAAGCAGAGCGCGTCTGATGGAAAAGGAGCCTCGGACGTCTTGGATCGACGTCGTTTGATCCTTTCGTGGCAACGTTCCTCTCGCAGGCGCCCTCCTCGCCCGTTTCATAAAGGCGGATAAATGGATGTCGTTCGCGAATCTCTCAGTTTTCTCATTCGCCGCGCTTCAGACTGTGTTGAAAGAACGCTCGGCACTTATCGCTGCGACGGGCGCCACTGGACCCGGCCAATAACGAGTGAGCACCGACGAGAGTTGATACGTCCTGATAGCGTCTATTGAATGCCACATCAAATAAAACGAAATAATTTCCAACTGCTTTCTAAGCATTCCCAGTGTTTTCGATTAAACGTTTTAACCTTGATTACGCGAACTGCTCGCGATGAATCAATTCTAACTGCTGCTGACGGCCTGACGTTTCGCGTCTTATGGATTATTCCTTTTATAGGATTGATTGTGTGACGTGAAGAGGTGTTCGCGTGACTTGTAATAGTGGTGTTTTGGATTACAATTTTAGCCTTGACTACAAGAGCTGGTTGCGATGGATGAGTTCTAACTACTGTTGACTGACTGACTGACTGACAGTTGACATTTTATGGGTCATACTTTTTATAGAATTGGTTGTGTGAAAGGAACGAGTGTTAGCTTAAGTTGTGCAATAGCAGTCAGTGTTCAAATAATTAAAACTTCACATAAACTCGAAAACCACGTATCTTGTGCATGGATGGCAGAGTACTGCGTGTCACCTAAAAGATGGTCCAGTAAGGTGCTTCCGAAATTCAGCTTGACACGCAAACGACGCGTACTCTCGCACACAACGCGTAGAAACGCGGGCATGCAGATAGACCGAAGTGTAAGCACGTATACGCTTGTGCGAGCGTATACGTCCCACGTACTTTGGGGAAAGTTTTTCACTTTATACGGGCAGTCAACCTTGAAATCGTGTCCAATGAAACGGTCCATAGGGACGGACCTTCCTTCCGCAGGCCGGGATACGTTTCCTCTTCAGGAGTACGTTTCCTTCGCGCAACCGTACGTGCCCCGACGATAATAAAGAAAATCGAGGGGTGAAGGTAGCTCTTTATACGTCCGACTAACTGCGGTGCCTCGTCTCCGAGACCCTGCACAATATTGGATCCCATCATTTTTCAGAAAAGCCGCTCGGCCCTCCGCGCGCACCGATACCATCGCGGCCATATGTGTGCAGCATACTTTCTCGCTCACAGTCCAATTCAACTTTCCCCCTTTTGCGGCCATTATTTTTATCCGCTCAATGGAACATGTATGCGTACATAAAAATCTGGACGGGATTGCGGAATGTTGGGGAGCGGAAATTTACATGCCGGGCGATAATGAAATACGCCGGGCGACGTTGGCAGATGCTTGGAAAAGAGGTCTTTTGTGAGTGAACTGAGTAGCGGGGCATTAACGGGAAAGCTGATTGCAAATTCGACCTTATCCGTCGATCTCAATAATTTTGATCTGCATTTCGTTGAGTGAGAACAACGCGGCACGGATGATTGGCTGTGAGATCCTCGCGATAGAAATACAAGATCGTTACTGTCGCGAGTATAACTTGAGCAATAATGTTTGTAGTTTCTTGACGCAAAAGTTTTCTTCCATTGCTTTAAACAGCCGTTCAATATAAACGGTTGTAGTGTCTAATATTTTAATAGTATTGTAATTAAATGAATGTACGATGTAGATCCGGTGTTTGTGAGGGCTCCGTAAGAAAACGGTTCGGTGTATATATTGTTCTTGTGCGCCTTAATTCTATTGTTTAAATACTGCTTCTTTCTACTTGCACAACCCTTATCACAGCCGGTATAAGGTATTTGGTAAACTACGATGGATGTTAATTCTATGGGAGTGCTGCTCTTAATTTTACTGAAATGCTATTAAATTGTTTGGTAACAGAAATGTTGTTGGCTCGACGTTTTGGTCCAAACTCTTCTTGATAAGAGGCATCCGCTGTAACATTAGCCTGAAGCACCGAGATTGAGTTTGTAGGAGCATTAAGAGCGGCCACTCCTCTCGGCACATCACCTTCGTTCATCTCTCGTAACCGGGAAACAGTTACTATAATATAAATTCCACACGATTTCATCGGAATTGCTTGGGAGCAAATAGTCAGTAAGTTCTATGATTTTGGTAAAATAATTATTCAGCACCTTTGAAGATTTCGTTTGAGCAATTATTCATCAACAAACATTCGATAACTTTCATGCTTTCGCCGGTAGATTTCTTCTCTGCCGCGTATATATACGTAACGTTCTCCTGAAGGGCCAAGATTAAACTAGCTGCATTAAAACCGGCCGCTCGGCCTGCCGCATCAGCTTCATACGCCTCTCTTAGCCATGAAATGATTATTATAATTTAAATTCCGCATTACTTCGTCGAAATAATTATTCAACAACAAATATCCCCCATATTCCAAGAGTTCAAGAGTTTCCACGCTTCCATATGACCGATTGTTCATCAGCAAACACTTAATAATGTCCACGCTTTGCAGGAGTCATCAACTTGGTTGATCTCTTTTAATTGCGACAACGTTGTCATAATTTACATTCCGGATTACTTCATTCAAGCAACTGTTTAGTAATAAATATCCCATAAGTACCATGCTTTCGTGTGAATAGTTCAACAATCTCCACACTTTACTCCGAACAGCTTAGCAATTCCCACCCTCTCATTGGACCAATTCTTCACTACCAAACATCCAATAATTTTTACGCTCCCGATACCCCTTGTTCTATGCGCACGCTTCGACCTACACGCCACCATACCGTAGGGCCAAGATTGAATTTGTAGGAGCATAAAAGCGCATGAGCTTCGTTCACCTTCTTTAACCGGACCACCGTTATTATAATAACATTTCATAAATTTCCACGTTCTCATCTGAGGAATCGCTCGTCACCAAACCGCCGATAACTTGCACGTTCCCAGCCCTACACGTTGTTCTGCGCGGACGCATCGACGTACACACCGGTATACCGCAGGGCCAAGATTGAATTTGTAGGAGCATTAAAAGCGGCCGCTCCTCCCGGCGCATCAGCTTCGTTCACCTCTCTTAACCGGGACCACCAAGATCCGTGAGCCGCCGCAGTGGAAGGAGTCGGTTCGGAGTTGCTTGAGAGTCGGCGACGCGCGGGACGAAGGAAGCGAAGTAGTAGAGGGAAGTAGAAGGGAAGTAGAAGGGAGAGATGGCGCACGGCAGGCGCGTGGCTCCCAGGGGTCGCCTCAGCCTCGAAAGGAAGAGACTGGGAGATGGAAAAACGCCGGCGCTCTCTCGCTCGCCTACCTGGCAAGACGCAGACAGCGAAGATCAGCCGCAGGCTGCCCTTCCTGTGCGTCCTCTTCCTTCCTTAACGGTTACGGTTACGGATATGGAAGCCTCTTAACAATGTTCCTGTCAGAATTACGCCGACTACCACTTTGCCGGGAGGTGGATTTAAGGAATACACGGCGGGATGCGTAAATGGGGAAACAGAAGCGGCATACCTATGACCGGTATTTGCGGTTGTTACGCTGCGGAACGAGCGGATGCTGGGGCCGGAATGCCGGGGGGTCGGAAAAATTGAAGAGCGCGGGTAACGAACGGTAAGATTGCGGGCGAGTGAATTTCCGGCCAGGGAGGGGATTTTTTGAAGAATTTCGTGGAAACGGAAAGTTCGGGCGGTCGGGCGAAGTTTGGATTAAGAATAGCTGGCGAGCTTTCGGAGAGGGAATTAATAACGCGTGCTGAGAAGTGGGGGAAAGACGCTGTTGTGGGCAGACGCGCGTGTTTCACTGGGTAGTGACTTCGTATGAGAGGAATTGTACGAATTTTCAGCGTTGTTTGATCGTCGCTTTTGCTGATCACAGTGGAAGAAGCGAATGCACCGGACGGTGTATAGTAACGTCTTAGGCAAGCTTGTTTCGCACTACTACAATTGCCTCTATGAAATTCAAACAATATGTTAAAAATATTACAACGAATTTTTTCGGATAACGCGAATGGGTAGTGACTTTGTATGAGAGGAATTGTACGAATTTTCAACGTTGTTTGATCATCTCTTATACCCTTATCTCTTATACTCTGTATACCCTTGCATTTATCATACGATATTAGATATCGGTTTGTTCTGCAAATTTAAAAAAATGGTCAAAACATTTAAAATGCGTACTTCACCTGTATACTTGTACTTATCATTCGAATTTCGTCGGGCTAACTCTAGTTATCCACCACACGTACGCCGATTGCTTCGCCTACCTTACCCGAGACATCGATACACTTCGCCAAAAAGACACATACGCAAACCCGCACAGCCTCACATCGGCCCAACAACAATTCCAACGCACCATGGAAACCCAGCCGTCACGTAACGAGAGAAAAGCGGCCGGCGAAAAAACGCTCGGGATCGTACGATCTGCCCGGAAAAGCAGTTACCGGACGATTTACGAATCCAGCCAGCTCTTCCCTTACATTCTGCGGAGCAGGAATGCTTAGCGGTTTTAGTGCGGGTTACGCCGGGGCTGAGAAAATAATGAGCCGGTCGATCCGATATACGGACGGCGTACGTGCAGAAGAAAAGGAAGACGGGGAGTTCGGATGAGGTGGGAGGCGGGCGAGGCTAATTGCCAAATTGGCAGAGGAAGAAGAACCGAAAGAATTTCGCAGCAGAAGCCACCGGCGGCAGGCCGAGAAGGAACAGCACCAAAGGTCGAGGCTAATTACTTTATCCTGGCCTGCAGGCTGCGGCCCGGAAGGTTAATGGTCGTCGATGCCGAATCGAATGAGCCCAGAATGCTGGACCCCCAGTTAGGCCGATTCGTTCAGTGATTCGCGTGAGCTTCTTTATTAAACGGCCCGTCCGGTTGGCAGTGCGTAAAAATTGGGCTTTTGGGGAATCTGGGAAGAAGCGTCGGAGAAACTTGGGAAGGGGAGTGCGTCGGTGTTTCAAGATGATGAGCTTTTCGTAGTGTGTATCGGGAGCAGTGCTGATGTGTTCCACAAAATTGGAGCCCTCTTGTCGGTTGTGTGAGTTTTATTAAAATAATCCTCCATATAAAAAAATTAATATAACGTAAATTTAATTATACTCGGGAGTTCTGTATAAAAATATTGCATTTTATAATAGAAACTGAATTATATAGAGCTCCTGAAGAGGAAACCGTTGTACTTTTGTAACTTGCAGAGGATGGAATTATTTTAACCAAAACCAAACAACCAAAAAAGAGGCTTCAATTTTATGGAATATATTATTTAAACGATCGTTTTTATACTAACGTTGATGTTCTGTGTCATAATTAAGTAACGTTCATGTACTGCACTACTGAAGGAAAGCAGAAAAATTACATATATGACGGATTAGAAGGATTATCTGTGAATGCTTGTAAATAAGTATTTCCAGTAATGCCGTTGTGAGGTGGAAGCACAGGCTTTTCTCTCGCGGGGCTTTAAAACAAAATGTACACATGTGCTTTCATTTCTGTGGATGTCACTATTACGCGTACGGCACGGAAAAAGAACGTCAGACCATAAGAGAACACGAGCAATTGAAAAAATTTCAATTTTCCTCCAGAAATTTGCTGCTTTTTGCGCAATAAAAAAATTAACGCATTTTATTCTATGAACTAGTCTAAGTACTCGGAGAAACTATAAATTATATTCTGCGTCCGCGCCATCGTGTTTTTCATTGCCACTGCTCCAGGCAATCAAAACGAAGGACAGGAGTAGCCAGGAAGTGAAGAGAAACAGAGAGAGAGAGAGAGAGAGAGACAAAAAACGAATGCAATAGTCATAGAAAGTATTAATTAATTAAATAAATTAGCGCGCCTGCATCATTTTCCTTAATAAAAAGCATTAATTAAATAAATTAGCCTCAGTGCCATTACCGTTCTCTCTGCTGCCATCGCTCGACCTAATCAAAGCAACGCATACCCGTACTGAAGGCTTGCGCAAGATAGAAAACGGTCGAAAAGGAAACAGACATTAAATTACCGTAGAATGCATTAACTTATAATACAACACGTATACACGTCCATACATAATACTGTAATATTGTGATGTTGCAATACGGTAGTATTGTAATACTGTAATATTGCATTATATAAGACAACAAAAAGAATTTCTCCATCAATGACCCGACGCGTACGTCTGACCCGCGAAGAGGAAGCTCAACGAAGTAGCCGAGCAGAAAGTCGAAAGTCTCACCGGATGCGATTGGGCAAGGTCGCCGGCGGCAACGCGGGCAAACGGACAGGTGATATACAACGGCGCAAAGTAATAGAAACGTCAGAGACAAGTGCATTTGTTCTTCTGTCGTTTGCACGAAATCGATTCCGAGTGTCTCGATTCGCGGACAAGCAGCGGATGCGCACGTAAATACACGTTCGTAATACCACTTTACGTACGGTCGGTGAGCCGGCACTTCGAGCCGAGCGCAAAGTTCGGCCGCTTTGGTCCAAGAGGTCCGATGATTTTAAAAGTTCGATTGAATTTTCGGGGCAATTGCGACGGCGAGTCGCCGATTGTAATCCGGGTCCTGAGGATTCGATCGGGCGGATAAAGCAACGTATGTCTGCTGAATGTTGACGGAACTTATTGGCGGGGCGCCGTGAAGTGCGCGCGTGTATTTGCCCAGACGGCGGGGTAATGGTGGGTAAATAAAAGCGCGTGATTGCGGCCGAAGATTAAGATGCAGGTTTATGCGGTGCGACCGAAGATTAATGCGCGGTAAGCGGTAAGCGGCAGAAAAATGGGAGGGCGGTTACGGGCGAGGTCAATGAAAATTTACTGGCCGCTGAGATGTGAATGGGTGGTGCAAGTGTGATTTCGGTAGGGTGGCCGCGGGTGTACGTGGAAAATGACGGGCGGTGAATTGTTAGTTGTATGTTATGATTTAATCTATCGAAGTAAGCCAATGTAGGAGCAGAGCAAATGTTTATGCATGGTTATTACTGTGTATTTACGTATGCAAATTTACGTATTGGCTTTTTTTCTTGACACACGAATGAGTATAGACACGATGCACGCACGTGGTACACATTTCTCACAAACTAGCTTCAATTCCAGCCCATCGTGGGCAAAACAATATTCCTCCCAATTCATAAAAATCAGAATTTGCACCCACGCGTGACGAAAAATCTATAAGCACACAATCCACACCTATCGATGTTTTGACAAAAATTAGTTGTTCGTTACGATTTAATGAATCCAAATAAATATATATGAAAACCAAATATTCCTGTGTACTTTTTTTTCTTTCTCCATAAATACATGGGTGCACATGTATACCCTTGGCTTCAAACCTATTTCCAACCCCACCCACAAAAATCCCTATCCATACCCCTGATGCTGATAAACCTCCCAGTGCACAAATAGACACTCACCTACTTCTCGACAATAATTGTTAGTTGTCCATTACGAATTAATCTATTAAAATAAAACCCAATATATATGCAGATCAAACATTCAGATCTGTCTGGTTACTATATTACTATAAATTCCTGTATACTTAAATACACGTATATATATATATTCTTTTTTTATTATTTATGTATATGTACCCGTATTGTATTGTATATACGCGTTTCTATTGTTATATATGGATATGTATATATACAAATTTTTTTTCGTTCCACGCAACCGCATACAAACACACGGACATATACCTACGCACACCCCCGACTTGAACCCTACCTTCAACCCCAGCCCGTCCCCACCGAATAAACATTCCCCCCACCCACAAAAATCACAATCCACACCCACGCATCCCGAAAACCCTCTGAGCCCACCATTCCACACTTGACCGACGTCTCCACACGTAAGCCCATGGTGTTTCGACGTGCAACCAGCCGCGTGTCCCGGAATCTGGCCGGCTAGGAGAACGGACCGGCGACTCACGTTACGGTTCGTCGAATGCAAATGAACTCCGAAATGAAATTTAGTCGTTCCGGGCGCGAGAAAGAAGCCGGCGAGACGGGGCGTGCTCCGTTCCCCACGAGATTACCGCGCAAACTTTCCTAAGGCGCGGGCGTAACTCTCGAACTCTTTTGACCCCGCGTCGCGCGAACTCGCTCGATCGCTCGCGATTTTCGGCGGACAAAGGCGCGATTATCTCCGACGCCGCGCCCCCCGCGGCTTTTTGCGCGAAAGTTGCCCGACGGATGAGCCGCGTTTTTGACCGGCCGCGAGCTTAAGCCGAATTTATCACGGCCTGTCGGGGACGTCTATGAATACGCAAGGAAAGTGTAATTAGGCGGGGCCCGCGGAATTTAAGGGCGGCTCGACGTTACGGGAGTAGTAACGGGTAGTTCGGGCGGGCGGAATTTTGAAGGCGACGAGATGCAGGACCTCGTAAGGGTGGAAGCGTGCTTTTTTTGGTGAGGGACGTGTTGGTGAAATGTGGTGCAGGTGAGCGGTAGCGGTAAGAGTGGGTGGAAGTTCGTGGAACGTTGTTACGGTAGAGTTGAAAGATATGTAGGTAATATAGATGTGGGAGAGATGTAGGAGTAACGGTGTTTTTGGAAAAAAACATTTTTTTTCATGAATGTTTCTCTCCAAAAATTTTTAAGCGGCATATCTCGCAATTTCTTTCATTTCTATAAGAAGAATAAAAAAAAGTTCAGCGCGCGGATTTTTTCGAAGTGATCATATCTTCACACTGTTACGAATTTTATGTTTGCGATGTTTTGATCGAATCGGTATCGGTCTAAAAGAGAAAAAAAATTTGACATTTTTCGCCTATTTTAAGCCATACGTCAGAAATGTAGATGTTATATTTCGGTCAGTTCTACTGTCTCTAAGTGTCTCTAACAATCAAGGGGAAATATGTGCTCATTCTGCCGCATTTGCATAGTATAATTAATAAGGATATGGATGAGAAGTACCCTCGCCATACCGAGACCCGATAACATTTGAATTTTTCATTAAATTTCCAGCTCCTTTTGTCCATCCTTCGAAACCGTTACCAAACTTTACACTTCTGTTTATGAATGGTTCCCTTATTTTGAATCCTCGCTGATATATTAAAAACGCAAGCAAGTTGGACAACTTTCTTATTTTCACAAAGTATCTATAGCTAAGAACAGAATTACGGTTAATACGGTTAATAAACACATGATTATTATTAGGGATTTCGACAAACCGTGGGCTGGGTATTGTAGTTCGCGTGTTTCTTTTTCCGAAATAAAATGCCGCAGATGCGCCCTCGCACGATGTGCCGTTTCGCGTACATTCAAAGAAGCTCGCCTGTAAAAACTTCCGTGTCTTCCAGGACTCGTAGGAACCGAGTTACTCTCGTAATACTTTCCAATCAAAAGATTTTTATCGCCCCTCATTACGGACGACAGGAAGTTCCCGTGTAAAGTTCCCTAATCGCAGACATTTGCTACAGTTACGTTTTTCTTCATCGGCCTCTCATTAAGGAGTTGACTGTCGTCGCGATATTAAGTTTTATTGTCCATCGTTGGAATGTCCATAATTTGTAATGATGAGTCACGGACCATTGATAGAGAGGGAATGCGTCACAGCGTGTGATTTTGGAAATAATTTGTAGAGCATTTCATTTAACATGTTACTGCAAACAGTCGTACTTTTGCACAGTCGCGAATAAATATTAACCGTACATTAATATTAACTAATTTAGACTGCGATCAACATCTACGAATATAACAATATTCTTCTATTCATTAAATTATATTATGCGCCCACTTCTGCAAATCTACGAAAACCAAACAAAAAAATCTCCGAATTTGACTACAATTGCACCAAAATCACGTGCACTTAATTTTGTCACTTATCCAATCTAGACATTCCCAGACTAAGACCCAACCGTTTCCGTTCTTTGAATGAAATGAAAACAACAAACTGCGAACAAAAATGAAATAGTCAAAAAATCCCTCACAAATAAGGACTTGTAATTTCGTTGGTCTCGCAATGTCAGGGTCTCGATAAAAAATGTTCGTGTTCGTCGCCATATGAGTGACTTCACTCTTGCAGTCGCTCACGAAGAAGGATCCTGCGGCGGCGGGCGTCGCGTGGGCGTTTTTCCCAGGCTCACATGTCCATTCCAACCCCTCCCACCCCCCTGTCTCCCGTTCCCTCGCGTTCTCCACCTTTGCTCCCCGTTCCACCTCTCAATGTCGCGCCTCTGTCTCGCCAGTCCGTGCTGGCGAGATATTCGGTCTCAACAGTGGACTCGAACCAGATGAAGGCGTTACGTGTTGCTCGCGAAGAGAGGTGGAGACGATGCCTGCTACACATTTTTGTAGACGCGTTGCTATTTTTGGGCCAATTATTTTATGATACGCACTGCGTGTGCAGATTCGAAAAACACGTTGGCTAATTATTTTCTAGTGTGGATCGCATAGGTATATTCAGAACATATATGCGTTGATCAATTATTTTGCAGTGTGCAATACACTGGGAAAATAATCATGTATACTAAGTATTCTATAACGTTCCTTGTACGTGCACAATGGTAGTACAAATATATTAACACGTTGACTGCCATGGTGGTCATCGGTGACCGGCGCAAAAGGTCTCACGAAAAACTCAAAAAATACCCAATCGGTCGCATTTATAATTTTGTAAATGCAATTAATATTAGATAGCGATTCAATTCTTTGGTCTCCGATACCTTTGCATTATTTTCACTTTGCACAATTCAATCGTATTCTGTAGTACTTCATCCGGTTGCAGTTTTAATATAGTAAAATACGCGTGGCAGTCAAAGTGTTAAACAATTATTCCATAGTATCAGTTCCATATATACATTAGGAACACAAATACGTTCACCAAACAAAACAACCGCGATGCCCAATACATTTATTCCCACACCCACCCTGCTATCGCCCGATCAATTATTTTTCCGCGTCCATCGTCGCGCATTGCACCCAAACCTAAACAAAAGAACCGCCGCATTCGCTGAGCTGCCCCTCCAAAGCGCGCAAATTCCAAGAAATGAACTTGCTCGCTGGCATTCACATCTCAACGTCGTCGGCGAGATATTCGTTCTTCAGCGTGGACTCGAACCAGATGAAGGCGTTACGTGTCCGAAACACGACGCTCGATCGCTTTCGAAAGGCGTGTTGTTCGTGAAAAGAGGTGGAGACGTTGGGGCGAAAGTTGCAGGCGGCGGGCGAAGGGAGCAAGGCGGACAGGAGGTAAAACGCATAGGGGGGAGAATTAAAAGGAGGAAGGAGTTAAAGGGTCCTTGGTATGCGGGCGTAGGCGTGGGTCCAGACTGGGCGCGTGTCTCTGCGTTCCTCGATCCTCCGGGGCGAACCGGAGGGAAAGGGATGGAAAGGGACAGCGCGAGAGAGAAAGCGGAATGGATGGAGTCAGATGAGTATCGGCTGTTGTCGCTTTGAACCCGAAGATTAGACTATATTTAAACGACCGTGGAATGGCTTGGCGTCGATGACGAAGTTGCGTGGTATTGCGATGGGGTGTGTTTGTCAGTCGATCCTATCGCCGTGGACATTGGTCGTGCGTGGACGGCGCGCCAAATTACGTGGATGCGATTTTGTCGAGTAGCGACTACGGATGAAGTGTGTGCGCGTTAATTAATACGTTGACGACCGTTTGACCGGCGCAGTAATGTTTGCGAGACGTTGCAGTTATTTCCAGCGAGAATTCATTCTCGTTAGTTTTGTGCCTTTCAACCTGTATTTCTTAGAAACGTACCGAAAGAATTGCCGGGTCTTCAACATGTAGGAACGTTCATTGTTGGGAGAATGTTCGGCGCGGACTGCGCGTAAATAATGTAGCGATTTGTGTCTAGCAATGCTTTCCACTATGTAGTTACATTCAAAAGTGCCCTGTTTCATGTGATCGTGCGGATACGTCGCCGTAATAATAAACTTGACTCCTTACGATCACTAAATTTACTTTTCTCAACATATACGGAACATATACAACATATTATAGTTTGGTGCACGAACCGTACAAGAGTGAACAAATTGCAAAAATTCAGAATGACTCAATCTCTCTGTACCGAGCTTTCATAAGTAGTCGAATGGATGGAGAAATAATGAATTACATACATAATTCTGACCGCGCGATATTTTACATCACCTACACACACGTTTCCGAAAAAATGGATTTACATTCAATGCTTCAACAAGGACGACATTCGTTTAAAAAAATAAACTGGAGCGTTCACACGAAACCAACAACTCCACAATTAACTAGGCCTCATCCCCCGATCCACAACATCGTCCGCCGCGTCTTCCGCAAAAAGACCTGAACTCCCACTTTGAATATTCAGAGCAATTCGCGTTGCTCGATGGCCAACGCTCACGGAGTTTCGCAGTCCAACGAGCGGTGCAATGAATTCCGACGCACGTCGACGTGCACACGTTGAAGAAAGATAGCGGCAAACAGTGCATCTAGCGCGCGGCGCGGGGCCGTTGGAGCGAAAGGGGTGGACACGCGAGAAGGGCCGAGATAAGGCAGCTGAAAGAAAACAAAGCTGCGGCCGGCGCGCGTGAAAGGAAGAGAGACGCGAGACGGACGATCGCAGTCGTCCCGGGTGGGCAGGATCCCGCTTCGAACTTTCAAAAATTTATGGCCGGCGCTTCGACCTACGAGCAAGAGGTGTTACGGCGGGTCCTTGGGAGGGCAGAGAAGCGTAAGATTTACGCAATGCCGGAGGAGAGCGCGGAGACCTACGACGTGCCGGAGCGTGTACGCTAACGAAAGAGAGATCGTCGCTCGTTAACGTCCGCCGTGATAATCGATAGGCACTCCGAGAGGGACGCTCGATTATCGGCTGCGTAACAGAAAACGGCCCCACGGCGCTGAAAAGCGGACGCTGGCACCCGGTTCTCAGAAGTCGGACGACGCCGTGTACTGTGCACAGCTCGAAAGAAGACTGCATGCTCCATGCACTACGTCCGTAGTCACTACTACGCAGCTGAGTCTTGCACGCTCTCATGTAGTTCTGAGATTTTCGTATTTATGGAAAGCACATTCTATCAGTGTTAACGTGGATTTTTTCTAATATTTCCCGCAGCCGACGATTCGACTTTTGCGTAAAGCTTGGTTCATTTCACGCTTTTACGGCATTTTTCATTTACACTACAGAGTTGGCAAATTGGCACTCGGAATGGCATATCTCAACAGTGACATCTCCGTAGTCACTACTATGCAGCTGTGACTTACTAGCTCTGACGTAGTTGGGAGATTTCGATATTTATGGGAGGCACGTTCTATCAGTGTCAACATAGCGTGACTACGTTCATGAATACACGTTTTTTAATATTTGACGCCGCGGTTGATTCGGCGTTCGGCGCATCGCCTGCTCTATCTCACGCGAGCACTTTTGATTTATAGTGCAGAGCTGGAAAGTTGGCACCCGGGGTGGCACATCTCTGTGCATGCTTCATCTAGCGTCAACAGTGACACCTTTATAGTCACTAGTACGCAGTTGTGACTTACACGGTCTAATATAGTATAACACTATCGAATATATCGTCACTACACTCATAAATGTGAGTATTTTAACCATTTGAGTCTCGGGAGTCATTAAAAAAGTTTATCGGGAAGTATCAACTGACATGACAGAGCTTATCTGAACTCATTTGAAATAATACGTCTTTTCATGACATATTTCGAGACTACACAGGTTTTGTCCTCAGGAGTCTATAGTATTTCTAAATGTATGTGAATCTGCATTGTATTCGTATCCCATAGTATCTTTACTTACAACTGTTTTAATATCATGTGGCAAAGTTTTCTTAGGATAGACTCTTCCGTGCGTCCATGGTTTTACTTTATATTGCTCGCAGTAGAAGGGATGCTGTCAAGGAATCCCTTTCGTATATATACATATATATATGTATACGATACATATGCCTTATATATGTATCATATGTATGTGTATATTCGGCTAAAGCCAACACAGATGTTTATTTACGTTTGGTTGAAATGTCGATTCTGACGTCAGCGCGTGTTTATGGTGTATGACAGGTAGGTATACATTGCTTAAGTGCTGGGTATCTTTTAGTTTCCTGTATCTTCTTTCTGTACGTGATTCATCTCATTGATTAACTTTTTTCTATAATTCGTACCGCATCTAAGATCTTAACATTTTCATTGTCAAAATTGAGGTCCTCTTAAATTTTGTACCTTATCTCGAAATACGTCAAACGACGCGACAGCACTTGTATTTATCGAATATATATAACTAACAATAAAGGCAAATATACCCAAAACGTATTGCTTATATGGTTCACATAAAAACCCAGTAGCTATGTGCAAAATAAGTATCAGTCATCGACCGCCTATTGTACATAGCGTATCTCGGTAAATATGGCACTTTTTAATACGGAATCTGCTGGCGCGATCGTGCTGCGTGGGACTCAACCAGTTGATTAAATATTCTTAACATCACCAATGATGATTCAAGGCATCGCTCGCTTTACCTCACGCGTTTTCAGTGCTCTCATTTACTCTTCGCCACGAAATCGGATTAGTATATGTGACCGGGAATGGTATGACACAATCGAAAATGCATGTGACATAAGACGTCCAAGTTAAACTCTAACCAATTAGACTCGCATTCCTGTCAGTTTTCTTCGCAGCTCTGCACTATAGGCGAGATAAGGTGGAGAATTTGTGTGGTGCGCGTGGTCATGAGGAACGCGAGAGGCGGCTCGTTGCGGTGAACGATGCGCGTGACGGCTGTTAATGACGTGGGTGTTTATGAGACGGAGTGTGGAGATGGAAAGTGCTCGGTGAGCTGTGGGTGAGGTGTGGGTGAGAAGGCTAGGAGGACGGGATGTGGGGGATTTGTGAGGCTTCTTGGTTTCGTGGGTAGGGTTTATGGGAGGTTAACTGGTGTATTTGATGTTATTGGTGGAAACGGCGATCGCGGGAAAATAGTGTGAGTGTGGGTAGACGGGCTAGAGGTTTGATGTGGATGATGTAGCGGCAGAGTCGCAATGATCCGAAGTGATAATGCGAGTGATACGTTACATTGAAAACGCCATATTATCGCCACGAAGATGAGTAAATAGCAGGTTTCACATACAAACGGTTATAGTTCGGAAATTTTTTTCGAATTGTAGCGCCTTGAAACTTTGCTCACTAAATTTATGCCCATGTATTCGGAAAGACTATATATATATATATATTAGTAATAGAATTTTTTTAAATGCAAAACCGGTTGTACATATGTATCACATTAATTTGGTTATCTCTAAATAAATCATTAAAGAAGTTTCAAAACCTATTATTTTTTTCGATGTGTCCGTTGTTAATCAGTTTTACCGATGTTCCAATTTTCATTCTCTTCCCTTCCCCATCACAATACATCATACCTAGCTGACGCACACAACAGTACACGAGGGTACCTTTGAAGACAATCGAATACATAATCGCCACGAAAATGAATTCTTGCATGAGTCGAAATTCCTCAGTACCGATATCACTATCACAGTACGTAATCGCTGACATTACAAACGCAAAATTACCATTTTTCAACGGAAGCGGAGCGCATTACCCAAGAACAGAGATTCGGGCACAAAAAGTGGAACTCGTTCCAGCAAACGCCCAGTCTTGTCTGCCCCACCCCCTCCTCGTCAGTAATCAAATTCCGCCGCACAACTGCATTAAGCAGTCATTACGTATAAGAGGTGCGCGAAAATACGTCGAACATCGACTTGAGCGCATACCGTGCGGCGCAAGAGCTCGTAAACGTGTGTCCGTGCGATCCTCGAAATTCCGTGTTTCGCATGCAGCGCGCGCTCGGTCGTTACGGCAACGCACACAGGCGTCCGCAGAAAAAGGACGGGCGACGCAGGAAAGGCGAAACAAGAAAACACAAGGAAACAGAGGAGGACGAAGCGGAGATCGAGTGCGGCAAGAGGAACGATGGGACGATCGAATGAATTTTGAGTGGAGCATTACTCCGCGTATTAGGACCGTACTCCCTCACCGCGATAAGAAGCGCGCGGGGGTGGGCGGAGAAGCGGACGAGCGGAGGAGCAGAGAGCCGGAGCGTATTATTGGAAAACGGTAAATATTTCTCGGCATATACGGGGCTTACGAGTATAAAATGCGGGATGGAGTCGAGTGCCGGCGGAATCTTGTTCAACGCTACGATTACCACGCGTGCATTCTCAGCGAGCGACGGAACGAAGGGCGGGACGCGGGAAAGTAGAAATGCGACGCCTGCGAATTAACACGTGCGCAGCCGACGCGTGAAGGGACCTCTTAACAGCGTCATAGGAAGGACACGAGGAATAATATAAAACAGCTACTGCACGTGCCTAAATTTCAATTCAATTGCAGTGTTGTTCGACGCATATACCGCGTGTTCATGGACAACGTAAATGTTTCCCCTGCTTTGCGATAATGGGAAATCAACCTGAAATGCCAAACTTAGCGAAAAGTATATTAAATTTGCACGATTGTAAGTGATTGTGGAATCGAGAGACGCACGATTGACAGGTGAAACATCAATCAGAAAACATCGCAGATGCAATGATGATTGTACATAAAATTTCTATTATAAGAATATATCTTCTTGTTACCTAAAACAGACCAGATACGCTACTTTTTCGTACTCTGACGATGCAAACTGCAACCTTTGCGAAGCGTTGGCATAATACTGAATCCAAACAAATCCTTGCCGCGAAAGCTCTAAGAAACCGAAAATATTTCCGAACTCTCATCCACAAAACTGTTTCCAATACGAGAAATTAGTTTTGCTTGTGTCAAAAATATGATTTTCTAATGATTTTGATGTGATCCCCGCAATGACCCATACATGACACATAGCTCTATGGACCATTCCGTTCATCGTATAAACCGATCGTTTCATAAATGGAACATCTACTTTTTATCAAATGTGCCCCACATACGAGTCTCAGAAAAACCGGAATAACAGAACATATTGAATGCGTCTCTACCAGCGTCGCAAATATGAGTCACCGGGCTGTCTGAAGAAAGCAGCCGGTAGCGACGTGTTGAAATAGCGCGATCCCGCTCTCTGCGAAAATGGCCGACGACTTCCTTCCACTTAGCTACCCTTTTCTGTTTCTATGGCGTCCGTCCCGCGTCCCGTGCTTTCCCATTACGGTGGTACGCGCGCGCGCGCCGACGATGGCTCTCTCAGGCGGGGGGCAATATCGAGCGCAATAAGCTTGGTGATTTTCATAGGTTAGCATCGCGGCAGGCCCTCCCGATTACATTCGATCGCCGCTTTCCGGGCGGAGTGGGTTCGTGCAAAAATGCACGGCCGGCATTTCCACGAAGCAATGCGGAAGCGGGACGTGTACACGCCGGTAATGTGTGCGCATGCCGTGCACGTAGATAGAAACGTGAGTGTGCAAGACGCATACCTGCACGCGACCCTCCGGCAGCGTCTTCTTTCTAATCACCGCGCTGCCGAATGATTGCGAAGCTTTATGGACACTAGGCTTATTAGCTTCTTTCGCTTTCGTGCGTTGACTTTACGTCCGCGCGATTATCGAATTATATCGATCCGCGGGTTCAGTGGACGGCTGCGCCGATCGAATAGTGTATTATTGAGGTCTGCGAGTACACTGCCAGGTGCACGTCCGCTTCTTGAAATTATCATTATTTTCAATCGGCAAAATATTTAGTACAGAGTTTGTCAGTAGTAAGACATTTGTCTGTATTATACAGTTGAAAATATGAAAATTAGAAAAAAGTGGTCTGTGCCTATTTCAACAAAATTAAAACACCACAAAAGCTACGTCGAAGTTACTACCTGTATATATATATATATAACCGCATTACATATATATACTACCTATTATTCATAACCGCATCACATTGTGCATCGCACAAATGCTCTCTATATTTCAACAACAACGATAATAACAAGGAAAAATCAACGTTAGTATCTACAACACTACGTAATTTGCTTAAGGTGCACTCGCAACTCAGTAAGCTCACGTCATAATTCGTAACCCCATCGCATTGTGTTTTCAACTTAACATCCGTAAACGTCGTAATCGACGGTCTCTGCGCTTTAGCGCACATTTCGCGCAGCCGCGCTCGCAACCAGTAAAATCTCGACCAATTAGCAGAAAGACGTAAACCGCCGACAAAACGGATAAGCAAAAATGATTCCCCAAAGCGCTGACAGTAATTTCTTTGGCGCGGACGTAACGTACACACCCACGCTGAGGCGCGCGCATAAGCTGGGCTTTGCGCCTTATGCCGCGCGAGGCACGTCTATCACGAAGATAACGAGAACCAGACATAATACGCACATAAGAGCGGAGCCGAAGCGCCGGCGATAATCTCGGTCCCACTAACTGTCGGAAGTGGGTAAGTTCTCGCGCGGTAGTAAATAGTTAATTCGCACGGGACGGCGTTTTGTGCCGGCCCGGAATCAGTCTGCCGGTTTGGTGACGTTTTCGCACTGGCTTGAGCCTCTGGCTTTCGTGTAAACCGCTTACGAGCGTAGACGCCGCGAAAACGAGATCTCAGCAGAGATGAAAGCGCGGGCGAACGAGGAAAATGGGACGCGGGATGCACTCGAGGTGTCACACTTTCTGATTCGTCGCGCTTTTTTGAATTTATGTTAATTTGTGTATCTCGGAAAAGACGCGATGGTGCTGACGAGAGCGGGGCTACGAGATTTTTTTGGGGCGGGGGGAGTGTTGCGAGAGATGCACCTGTGATACTTTGTCATTTTTAGCGTTTTCTTAAACTAAAATTCATTTATGATATTATTTATTCAAATGCGTGTATACGGGCAGTGCGTTTTGATCCGAAACGTGTGCTCTTATGAAAGAATTGAACTTGTTATACGGATTATAAGATATCTGATTTTTCGAAATTAGATGCATGTCCCCTTCAAATAAATAAATTTAGATTACTGATTTCTACATATCTCAAACATACAATAAATAACTGCAGCCGGAATAAAACATTTCATAACAGAAATTCATGTCTGCATCCCCCCAAAAACTGATGGTATTCAGAACAGCCGGAACATATATACCCATTTCTTCCTACCTTCTACAGAAAGAAAGTTAGTGTCACCATTGATGAGACCATATGTATTCCCAAAGGCACGGCCCTGCTTGAAATAAACCATTGAGACGCTATTACATTACTTTCCGCAGCGACTCATAAACTCGCACGTCCCTCATCTGTATATTCGTACCACCCGCAACATTCAATTACTCGGCATGCATTGAACATCCCCGTCAATTTCACATGACCCGGCCATTTTGCGGCCTCAAACAGTTCCACTCGCAACAACCAGCCGTGCACTTTCGTCCATTCTTCCGCCTCTCCATCTTCGTGCCGCGCACTTTTCTTCTCTCTCGCGCCGTTTCAGCGAACCACTCGCAAACTCACCCCATTGCTCACTCCTGTGGGACGTGTACGTGCGGGCACATAAAGGCAAAGGCATGAGTGTGTCTGTAAACTAGCTGGTAGACATTCGTCATCGGCGTAGTTGCAATAACAGCTCAACAAATATTTAACCTCGTGGATTCTCGCGTGAGAAACGTACGTAGGTGCACCACATAATACGGTCTCACTGTCACAAGGGTGTTCGTCTATGACGCTACGCGCTGCGGATATAGATATACGTTTGCTCGCGCGGGTAAATGCGCGAACGTTCATATCGGGACGCAAATATGAAGGAGCGAATTTTGGTGTTCTGTTAATTAGCGTAGCGCCTCGTGGCAAATTAAAAATGGACCGCGAGCATGTGCGGACTGGGGCGTCGCATGTGAACATCGGAATATGTACGGTTGACGCCGCTTGAGAAGGCAAAAGGCGCGCGAACAGTCTTTTTCCTGCGTTGTATGTGATAATCTTTTGTTTAGCTAAGATTTTGTAATTCAACTTTGTTTCTGTATATCCGATTTTCGCACAAGTACACTTCATCGAAACCTACTTTTGTTCCAATTCACAATACCACATAGGTATATTTCATCGCAGCACCGGCATCATGTAAATGCCTATGAAGAATTATTTAATAAACTTTTGAGTAATCTCTTGACTTTTAACCATTTGAAATCTCTTTGAGAAATACGGCACAACATAATTAAATCGTCCAAAATGAAGGTAACGCAGAGTTATTGAAAGCCAAAGTATTGAAGCACCGTCCAATATCAATTGCTTTTGCAAGATCGCAAATAGGCTTCATTGCGAATTTTTTGCATTTTTAATGAAATCTTTTGCACCGGTCACCGGTGACCACCATGGCAGTCAACGTGTTAATATTATAGCTAGCTCCAACCATGTCCACATTCCACTTGATAAACGCAGGAATACCTAAAGCTCCCCGCGGTTGATAATTCTTGATTATACTATCGCAACGTTGAAGTTAAACACGTCATCCAATATACTTCCGGTGGAAAATTCGCAGCAGCTAGCCGCCTCGCACTTGCCGCTCAATAATCCGAAAATTGCGCCATTCGCCCACTACACTTACGACGTTGCTTTTCCCCGTTCCGGCGTCTTGGGGTTACTCGGAAAGATCTTCGACAGGAAGTTTGCCAAACGGGTCCATATCCGCGGCCGACACCCTGGTGCATCGTTGGCTTGACACGATCAAAAGTACGCTTCCTTCGAGATCCGGGCGGCGCGGCCACGTTCCCGACAGAGCGCGGAAAACATGCGCGACAAAGGACACGCTCGAACGACAGAGCGAGAAAGACGGGGCGGTTCACGTGACTACGGCGTCCCGGCGCTTAACGTCGTCGATGCCTTTTGTTCGTCGCCGCTTCTCCAGGCTCTCCTCCAAGTAAAGTGAGGTCATCCCAGGAGCGTTCTATCTTCCGACCGCGCCGGGTAGTTCTCTCGTTATCAAGCGGGTCGAGTGGAACTAGACGGCCCTGCGATTCCCATGCGGACGATTTTACCGCACCTTATCGAACCTTTCCGTTCGCTCGTTCATTCGTTCGTTCGTTCGTTCGTTCGTTCGTTCTCTCGTCCGTTCGTTCTTTCCGTTCCTGCGTCGCGCGCACCTCCCTTTTCCGCCGGGGAAACTACCCGGGCAAATTACGCGCGCGATCGGCTGCGAACGGACAATTTGTCAAAAGACGTGCGGAATGGGGCTCGTTTGCCAACGCTTATCAAGGGCCGAACCGATAACGAGAGGTGCGCGTTACGATGAATTCGGCCCGCCCCGAGATCGAGCGGCTCCCTGGACGGTCTCAAGGAATTCCTTGTTACGCCACACGGCGGAATCGTGGGATGACGTCTTTGAGACGGTTGACGGCTGCGAACGTGATTCGGCGGGAAAGTCGAGGACGTGACGGTGGACGCTCAGAAATGTTTCGGGGTGGGTGCGTTTGGCACATGGGGTAATTGAAAAATTGGCGACGGTGTTTTTCAGATATTGACTGTATGGCGGTGTAAAATGTGATTATGAATCTTGGTACATAAGCAATAGACAGTTGTAACACGGTAATTGCACGTGGGTAGCGACGAACTGGACCATCACGAACCATGGGGTCTCGGTAAAAATCGACTGCTCAGGAATTCGTTCGCGTGTATATGAATTATGTTACCTTATCTTAAATGAATTCCTATTAGGTGATGCAAAAGCTGTATAGATTGACCGCAAACCCGGTGAACCGAAACTTAAAACTTTCCCATGAGAAGAGGACGCAACGAATTGTCATGGGGCCTGCTGGAAAATGGCATCATGGAAATTCTCATCTGCACATCCGGCTAATATTACCCTTACTAACAGTAGTACTATTGTTTTAAAAGCACTTCGATTATTTTGTCGTAAATTACGTAAGAATTCCAGGTAAAGTGGCCTTGCAACAATTAATCTAATGCCATGGGATCCACTCAAAAGATGGTCCTCCAAAAATGAACTCCCACGTATTTTGGTCAATATTACTTTTCCTCCCAACAGTACCATTACTTTTCCGTAATTCCACCTCTATTGATAAACGGCAGTCAAAAAACTCGACGAAGTCCCAAAACAAGAAAAATAATTTTTTTCTCTAGTTATCTTCCATCAAGAACTTTTTGATCATCCCAAAATGATTGCTCAACTCCTATTCAATTCCCGCTACTTTGTTAATATTTCAATTGCTTCGTCATAAATTCCATATGCATCTAAACAAAAATGGGCTCGCAGCAACTCGTCTAACGTCAGCCACTGGTGACAAACGGTGGTCGACAACTCGACGAAGTCGCGTTTACATCGGCCACCAACGCGATTAGAGTCCATGCCGCAGGAGACAGCCGCCCACGAGACGCACTCGGCTTCTCACCAATTTCCCGCAGGACCCAGACACACTCCGCGTCGCACGCGCATCGCTCCGCGGTTTATGCAATTTTCCCGGACGTGTGCCGTGTTACATTCCGACATATGCATATAAAGCCCCGCTGACCGAGCAGACTAACGATGCAGCTGACCGACCGTTTTGGAACTACTCGCGCTCCACGGAACTTTAACTTCTCGCTGGACACTGCGCTCAGTTGGGAAACGACGGATTCGTTTTATAACATTTTGTCGCTGCGAAACGGTGCGGTCGGCGCACGAACGATGTGCCGCGAATTGGACCTGGCCGTTGATATGTAGTTCCTGCGGTAAGGTCAGTTTGTCTCCAAATAAATGTACGTAATTGATAAAATATAGAAATTTAGAATAGAAAATTAATGATGTCTAAATAAAGCGTAAGCACTGCGAACTTAGATTGGGCTCAAGTAAAATAGAGTTAAAAGGAGGTAAGTATAAAACAGGTAGGAATGTGAATGTATATGTAGTTTTTTTGAATTGTCATATAATAGACTATATGGACCGTATAGAAATGCACCAATTTATGTGCTGAACAGATGACGTTATTAAAGAGATTAATTAAATTATACTGAAAGTCTACGTTGTTTTTATGAAACGTCCACTAGTCGCGCATTTGTGAATATTAATACGGAATCAGCAACGAAATTAGTCAAGTAGTTAAAAAAAAAATGCTATAACGTAACAAGGCCAAGATAATTTCACCAGAGCCCTACGTGCTGACCGCATATAACGTGAAAAGCAGAAGAACTGGGTTCTGTCTAAATATTACACGCTGTTCACCTAGTCCGACTAGACGGATAATTGAATAAAATTGTCTGGTTGCCCGTTAGTTAAAAGTAGACCGTGTGGTATTAGGTACAACCTACAATTCTTTCAAACTTTCGTCGGTTTATTCACTCATTGAACGTCTGAACCCAGTGTCTCGCCGGGTTATTCTATAAACGACGTTCCCGTCAACGAAATGTCGGGAAGGACAATTAGCCGTTTAAGGCTGAATTAAAGTGCGAGTTGTTGTTACCAACTGCTTTTAGAACGACTCTCACGAAAAGATGCTAAATGAATTGCCCTTTAATGCAATTTTGTTATGAAGCGAAGAGCATTGCACGCCTGGGAATGTTCATTTGGAGGTTACAGCAATTGTCTGGAGGAAGTATGGTATTATCTGGTGCAGAATCCTCCACATTCTGCGACCCAATTAAGTGAATTCGACGTGCAAATGCGCTAAGAATTGTACCTGTGATTGTATGCGTGCTTTGTGTTGATTGTTGAGTATTACGATGTTTCCTAAGTTGCTAATGACCACGACAGCACATTGTTGCATCTTCTTAATACTTGTCTAGCAGTTTGCTTTTGTTGTGCATTATGTTCGCTTGCATCGCAAATTAAAGAAATAAAAGCTTTCCTTGATATCTGTGCTGTGGTGTGTAAATGATATTTGTTTAAAGCTTTTGTTACAATTATTGAATTTGAACGGTTAATTTATTTAATTGTAAATTTGAATATTTAATTACTAATACCATCGAGATAACCCATGCAACTGTCGAATGTATTCACCGTCATCTACACGAAATATTTTAATTGACAAGTACCGAGCACTACCGCACAGATATTTTTAAATGTATCGACATCTTCAGTAAACTCCATGCAACCGTAGCATTTATGCACTGACGCGTCTACATTTCATGTACTATTTACTTTTTTCAGTATTCCCTAATCGATTATACTGAATATTTCAAGCGATCTCATAAAATATTTAAATTAACCCAAATTCAACCCTTCTGCACAGATATATTTAAATACATCCACATCAACATGACCTATGCAACCGCTGAGTTTTTTTGCCAATGCATCCCCATTTTTCGTACTGTTTATTTTTGTACTATTTCTCCAAGAGCAATACCTTCACTATCCCATAAAAGAAAGTAGATAAAATCGAAATTTTCTAAAGCAACAAACTAACCATCAGTTTTAAGCGATCGGCACACAACTATTTTGATCGATGAAGAGCAGCATTGCTGCACAAACGTCTAAGTAGCCCATCATCATCAGCGCGATCCATGCAAGCGTCGCATTTATTCAGCGACGCGTCCCCATCTCGTCTGCTACTTACTCGTCTACACAGCGGATGCGTCGCGGCAACATCTTCATCGTCCGCCGGGGAAAGTCGAGACAGACGGAACTCGGTAAAGAGCGAAACCATCCCACGAGTTTTCCGTCTTCCAACTTTAACCGTGGCAGAAAAGTAACGAGACGTCTGCCATCGCGATTCGCAAACATCTGCGCCGTCTGCCCGCGACGGCATGCTCGCGAGCGCTTCTGTCATTCATAATTCAGCTAATGGACGTCTGTGCGCGGAGATTCTTACGATTAACGCGGAAATTTTCGCGTTAAACACTCCGCTGCCGCGCGACGGCTCTTTTCATCTATTTCCCTCGGTGCGCATCGTCTTTTCCTGCCACTTTCCGGTTCACGGCGGAGATAATAAAGGATGCGGGAGCGTTGCATGCTGGGCAAGCGGAAAACGCGAGGAGAGTGATATCCTAATACCTTCGTAGCTGCCAGTTTTAGGCCGAGACGACTGCCTCAACGCAGCGTACAATTTCGGCACGTATACAGCGGAAGGGCGCTATTTAAAAGTTCATTAAAGGGCGAGCGTATACGCAAAATGTTACTGTATCTTATTATGCTTGTACATTTGCACATCTATAGCACAAGGCAACTATTTAACACTTTGACTGCCACGGTGGTCACCGGTGACCGGTGCAAAATTTTAATATAAATGCAAAAACATTTGCCATGAAACCTACTTGCAGTTTTGTAAAAGCAATTGATATTGAAATTATGCTTCAATACTTTGGGTTCTGCCAACTTTGCGTTACTTTCATTTTGCACGATTTAATAATACTCTGCAGTATTTCATCGCATTCAATCGCATTTGTGATTTAAAATTGAACTAATTGAACACTACGTCATCTACATATGCACGTCTGTCAATATTTAAATTCTGATTTTTAAACGCCTGTCAATATGCAAAATATTCAACATTTTCATTTCGGATGTGCAGGAGCACACAATCAAAGGTCAGATTACTGTAATTAAGTCTGTCTATTTTGTTAGATATCAAATTCCCCACCAAATAGCAATTTGCATTCGGCAAAATTAATTTCCGCAAATATTAGCAATATTAAACTGGTAATCAAGCGTATTATATGACACAATTAGAATAGCAGGGAAAATCAACTATTAATTTTGCAGCTTATGATACAGATTTTGCAGTTAACATTTCTTTAAGTATTAAGTAATAAAGGTGGAACTCTAGTTGAAATTGAAGTTTCGCACTGCAGCTGAAAAGGGACGCTATCGTCAGTACGTTACGCAACAGGATCGAAATTCCGCAAAATCGGATAAAAATCGGCTCACTCCGCTTTTACACATCTCGACCATTTCGATACGGCGAAACGTTAAAAAAAGGAAGTGTCGTTGCGCGATAGGATCGGAAAAAAGTGCCGATCGGCAGAAAGGAATACACACTCAACAGATTCGTATCGGGTCAATGCTATCTACTGGCGCCGGGGCGTCAGAGAAAGCGGACGGTCGCTATCAGGATTCGCAAAATATCTGTATCTACGTCGAATCTGGTCAGGTGGGCGTCTGACAACGAGAGGAGCGACCCTCGCCACGGACTTTGCGAAATGGACCTCCAGATATTGTTAACCCGCCCGGAGATGTAGGAGCCCGAAGACTTAGGAACCATTAAATGTCAGGCGGAATAAAGGGGAGAGTCTTCTGGTGGAACAACAGCGGCGAAAAAGGTGGGAGATGTACACAAAAAATGAAAGTGCGGTGAAACGGGGTGAACTTCGAAGAAATGTGTTGTGGCATTGTATGGTTCACGTTTTTTGGAAATTTATCATATATTAGTTATAAATGAAAAATAAGTTATAAATGAAAAATGTTAATGTCATGATCTTGTGGATTTGATTGGTGTTAATGCATGAGTTGATTATACAAATTTTTAATATTGTTATAAAAATATTGAGTAGCAAATTGTTTTTTAATCGCTTCATATGGATTTAAAATAATGTATCAGCGCAGAAAAGATTATTATTATAAGACAAATGAATAATAAAAAAATGTAATATAATGACTATGCCAAGTATTTTTAGTCTTTTTAATATATACATAAAAATACCAGAATACCAAATCCGTATAATTTAGGTGAGTCACGCGTGCTCGCTAATGTGTTTCTAACGCCGGGGGCTTAGGGTCAATTTTGCAAAAGTCGAAGATTAGTCCCGTCCTTGCGCGAGTTCCAGCTGCTTCGACACGCGGAACGACGTCGACTTTCCACCTTTCCCTACCCAATCCTGGTCACGTAGGAGTTCGGCACGGGGATTTCCTCGATATCAAATCGCGTTATAACCTTGGCCGATCCCGCCCTAACCGCCGCTTTGCGATTGTTCGCAATTACCGAGGCAATTACTTGCCGTGCATTTCCTAATAAAATTTCAGCTTCGCCGGATAAACTTTCGCATGTGCGCAATTTGCGCTGACAAGTTGTTAAACGTGTTTCTGTCAATTTTTGGCTACAAAAAAAAAGTGAAACATTAAAAACGCGGAAGAGCCGGATGGCGAATGCACGCAACGATCACGGGGTCCTGTTCTTTTTTTATTAAGGATTTTGGTAACGCGGACAATTATGTCGAGAGCTGACCCGTGAAAATATTATGTCATACAGTATTGCCAGAAATAGTAATTATCGATGCCGTATATTAATAGCCATCGGCGGTGTTCTCATGCAATATAGATGCGATAATCTGTTGACTGCAGTGGTATCGTTTGTCAGCTTTAATACGACAAATTTATGCTAATAAATCCCATTAATCAATTTTAAACACTATTCGCAATATTGATCAGAACGAATGCAGTTACGATCTTAAACATTAGTGTTCTAGTTTCAACGCGGTGATTCATTTTGGAAGACGCTGTCAAGTTACCTTTTCTGATATACAGATATACAGATTTTGAATATACATTGGTATTTTTCTCTATGTCGGCACGTTTCATTCAATGAATTGTCATCGCTTGCTATGGGACCTAATCGAAAAATGGTGGACTTAGTGTTATGCTCTATGTCCAGGAAGCAAAACCGTGTGTAGAGGACAATCTAATTAAAACACGGACTGATTATCAATAAACCCACATTTCCGCTTACACAACATTAATAATATTGTTTTACCTATATACCTATACCGCCATTTTCCCTTCCTTTTATCCGCCGATTTCAATATGATCCGCGTGTAGGATATTGCTCACTCGCGCCACTAACGACGTTTGCCTCGAAAACTGCAACAAAACACTTGGGCTACCCTCCCATATAAATTTATACAATTGCCTATACTCACGTGCCATAGCAAAGCAGACCGAAGTTGCTTTTGTCACATGGCAGTTTTCTCACAAAACTCATATTCCGACTCACATTACATTAATAATAACCTTATTGTATCGAACTCTCCGTCATAGAAAAAAAAAACTGGCTTGATGATTCACTCTTGCGCAAGCATCTATACTCACACGGCCGTTTTATTACAAAACTCATATTCCGGCTCACGTTACATTAATAACTTTGCATTATATCGAAATCTTTATCATAGAGAAAAAAAAAACTGGCTTCATGGTTCCCTCTTGTGCAAGTCACCCATACGTGATCGTTTTATGACGAAACCCGTATTCTGGCTCACGTTACATTAATAACATTGCGTTATATCGCAGTCTTCATAAAACAGAAAAAACTGGCTTGTTCGTTCGCTCTCAAATCAGCCATGCCGACGTATTCCCTTCCTTTTTTCCGCCGACTTTATTCAATACGATGAGCGCGTTGGATATTGCTCACTCGCGTCGATAACGACGTTTGCCTCGAAAACTGCAACGAATCGGCGAACGGCCGTGTTGAAATTCCAATTCCGCTCGCCGGCTGCCGGATTCGTCGTACAACCGATCCGTGGGAATTCCCCGGCAGCGCGCGTCGCTTCTTACGACTCGCGCTTTCTTCCCCCGGGAGCGGCGGCTGTAACTCGGATGAATGTTCCGACATCGCGAAATCGCCCGGAAGAATCGATAATTGTACGAAAGTCGCAAAAATCCGCTAAACGCTTTAGCGCGCACTGTGTAAGCGTTTTTCAGCCTGCGACGTGCCGATGTGATAACAGATGGGCGTTCATCGCTCATGAGGACGGGGCCGCGGACAATTTTTCAGATATTTTATGCTCGTTACGTCGGTGTCGGTGCTCGCGGTGGCTCTCAATAGAAATCGACGAATGACGAAACGCGACGTAAATGAGTGGACGGGAACGTGTAAGAGTGTCGATGGCAATATGTGGTATGAAGTAGGCAAGATTACTGATTCTGATAAGATGACGTAACATAATTAACATCAATTAATTCTGATGACTTTTGTGGGTTGTGGAACAGAGGTATTTGAAATAAGTACAGTTAAATTGTGGTATGCGTTCAAAGTAGTGGTGCGATATACATTGAAATAAGAAATATTAAACACTTTGTTTCTATACGCGTTCAATTCGTTAAATAATTATTCTTTAAATAATTATTCGTTAAATAATTATTCTCTCAGTCATAAAGAGACTACATACGTGCACTTATAAGATATGCGTTGCCCTCGCGTTATTTCTGCCAGCACATTTTGCAAGTGCCCTCTTTCTCCAGCGCCGTCCATTCACCCCAATTAAAACAGCACCATATCGAAGCCCGCGTATTTCAACGAAACTTCGCCAAACTTCTCCTCGCGTCGGGCAGCACACGCTGACAACTCATTCTACAACTGCATTCGTCGTCCCCCCTGCCGCACCTGGCTCGTTACGTATTTCACTTGTAGTTGCGCGCAACTCTGCAAAGCTCAGGACACGCCGCACTTAGGCACACGCCGAAAAGGACACAGGAGAGTAAGCGCGCGGGATCTAGTTGGCTCTCGGGAAAGGGTGCAAACGTTCGGGGTCGAGAGGTCGGCCTTTGCCGTGCACTTTAATAAAGAATCCGAGCCCGCAATTCGCAGTAGCCCATGAAACCAAAGAGTGATAAAAAGGAGAGAAAGGAACAAAGGGAAGTCGTTTGGCGCGGGCGTTATGAGACTCCGGTAATCCTGCGCGGGCCTGAAAAAAATCGCGCGAGTAATGCGAGTGTTCGAAATGGCGCGATGTGTGCGAGGCGTTAATGAGGGCGGACGAAGGTGCGGTAGGGACCGAAGACGTCTTCGGCGGTGATCGATATCGGTGAGGGGAGGCTTAATTATGAAGTTAATTGGAGACGCGATTGTGCGGGCCAGGAGAACGCGGGTGTAACTCATATTTGCTGAAGGAGAAATATGTCGATTGGGCTTTCGGGTGGGAACAAGTGTGTTCGCGGTCGACGGTTTCAGTAGGAGAATTTCGTTTTTAACGGTCCGAAATAATGACGTATTTCAGATGCCAGGGATAATGTTATTTTATGTGAATATTTGCTTTGTTCAAGTCAAATTGCAAATAAAATAGGAGGGATACGTGATGATGAGAAAACATGATTTTATCATGTTATTTGAAACCCGAAAAGGTAAATATGCGTATAAAGTATTGATATATTTGGTGTAGGAGAAATATCTCGATTGGAGTTTGGGGTGGGAATGGGTGCGTTGGTGGTTGATGGCTGGAGAGAGAGAATTTAGTTCATAACTGTTTGAAATAATGACGTATTTAAGATGCCTAGGATAAAGTTATTTTATGTGAATATTCGCCTTGTTCGATTCAAATTGCAAATAAAATAGCGAACAATGTAATGATGAGAAAATATTATTTTATCATGTTATTTTAAACGGGAAAAGGCAAATATGTGTATAAAGTATTGATATATTCGGAGAGAGAGATATGTGGATTTAGTTGTTCGTAGTTAACGATGTTTGATAATTTGAAATAATCACGTATTTAAGATGCCGGGGATAAAGTTATTTTACGTGAATGTAGAATAAAACCGAAGATTATTCTGTAATAATAAATTACTTTTTCACATACTATCTGTGCTTACGTTCACTATCATACATCCTAACGGCATAATACCGTATTCAAACATTACATTGCATATATTACATGTCTTCTCTTGCTATTATTTCTGCATTGTATTTCTCCACCCCATTATCATTCGGTAGCATTCATTATCCACCGTTCATTTTTTACACTCCACCGGAAATATCGCATTTGAAGTAAACATCGAACGATTTTAATGGAAATAACCGTCCCAGCAACACAAATAGGATAAAATCGTTTGCAATTCGCCTTCGAGGAGTCTCGTCTGTGGCTTGAAACGGGCAATGCCGATAAATCTGCCAGTGACTGGCAGTGTTCGACTTTTAAGGGAGACCTTTTGAAAGAGCAACCGAACGTTAACCTCCGAACGCCAATTGTACGATAGAGACGTTCGATAATGACGATGCACTCGTGACTGCTGTTTGCGGTCGACGAGTGTTGGCGCATAGAACGGAACGTCAAATAGAGCAACGCGGAGGACGGCAATGACAGTGGCTGCTCTCTGTGTCGGAGTGGCCTCTCGCAACTATAAGTGCAAATGGGCTAACGAGTAGCCGTTACGAACGTAGCGCGGCATTGTACAAATGTTGCGTGGAAGAATGGTACTCGTAAGAGGGTGGAAACCGGAGAAGTATAGAACATCGTTATTCGAAGGACTACAAAGCGCCGGATAAAAATAACATTAGAGCAAGTTAACATCTACAACCTGGTGCTCCAACATTTTCAACGTACGACCAAACCCGGGAAAAAAATGTTTAATTTTTTTTTTCCAGATATTTTTTCATCCATCCTTCTTGCATATCGAGAGAGGGTGCAGGTGGAAGTGGAAAAATGCAGACCGTAGTTGAAAATTCTAAATAGTGTCCGAAATATGACTAAGAATAGATCAGAAAAAGGAGCAAATCGGACGGCAAAGCATATATTTGTTTATGCGCACCAATTATGAGAGTGCAAGTTCGACTTGCAAGTTTGACGAATGAAAGTTGGCCTAATGAGGATCAGAAAAATTCAAACCGCGCCCCAAAATTTTCAATTGTTCACGAGTTATGAGTAAAAATATGTTGATAAATAACGGAAAATAGGCCGAAAATACGTGAAAATAGGCGAAAAATGTCAAATTTTTTTTTTGTTTCTGACCGATACCATTTGATAGAGGGTAATTTGCCCTGAAGATAGACCACTTTCCGCGCGCTGAACTCTTCATAGTTTCCGAGATATGACGATTTTAAGAAAGTGCAAAAAAATTTTTTACAAAATTTCTAATCGCGATTAGTCTCACGTGAAAGTACGTCCAAAGAGCTTTAAGAAAACCTATATTACTTATAGGTTTCGACCGCTAGTATAGACGGGACAGGGCTTTGAAGAAATCGTGAAAATCTTAAGGTATACCCCTTGCCATTTTTGCGAAAAAATGATGGGTCACCGATTTGATTGCCCTTTTAATATATCAAAGGGGGTCCAAAATGACTCGGAAAAATGCAAGACGCACCCCGGAATTCGCAATAGTTCCGGAGATATCGTCAAAAATATGCGAAAAAATCTTGAAAAACGAGGCTGAAAATGAGGTCGAAACTGAAAACTCTACCGATCGGCTTGTAATTGTGCCAGATTAAAGGGGGTACAAAGAGACTTTAAAAAAATGCAACCGCGTTGAAAAATTCGAAATAGTTTCCGAGATATGACTAAAAATAGATGAAGAAATGGAGAAAAACAAGAGAAGGAAATGCGTTTTGTTTACGACCAGCGACTGAAAGTGCAGGATCCGATTTGTTCCCCTACATTAAATGAAAAAGGATCGCGTGAGGCTCTAGAAAACGCAAACCAGACTCCTAAATTCGCAATAGATCCCGAGTTATGTGTTTCTTTACGTCCGCCAGTTGGAAGTTTATCATTCGACATGCCGCCTGTAACAAATAAAACAGACTCAGAAAAACACAAATTGCCCCCAAAATTCGCAAGAACGTCCGTGATATGACCAAACGTAAGTGAAGAATAAATGAAAACTATATATAAAATGAATTAAAATGCGCGAAGAATGCGATTTCCTATGACTTCACACAAAAAAGTCGTCATTAGTTTCCTGGATTTCCATCTTAGCAAGACGCTCCACAAAGAAAAACTTGCGTCTTCCCACTATTCTCCTCTTTCAAAATACTATCAATTGATTTACCATGAATTTTCGTCCACACCACTACCTAACCGCTCTAATCCCACCACGAGCTTCAAAATGAAAATAACCGCGCGTCACACCATATATCCTGCGCGATTCCCCTTCGAACGGTCCCATCCGCCACCGGCCAAAACGATACCTCTGACAGATCCCCGCAGTCATCGTTATCAGGGCGCAAGGCAAAACGACGAAATAACCCGCTTACGTCTTGAGCATCGACAAGGACAGAACGTTCGGTGCACGTAGAGGCGTGCGCCAGCACGAACGGACGGGAGTTAGGAAGAGACGAGGAAGATTGGGAACCGCGCTGGCCACGGAATGCAGCTGGAATGCTGCTGTTCGCCGACCATTCAGTAATGGCTACACGTGTATACCATAAGAGATACACGCGCCACCCCTACCATCAACCCTTTCCGCGTCTCCACCATTTCCTTCTCCTTCTCTCTGTCTTCCTCACACACACTAACGCACCCACACACACGCACAAGTGCCTTGCAGTCAACCTTTATCTCTCACTCGCCTCCTATCCTGCCTCTATGCCTCTTTCACTGCGTACGAGTTATGTGCTCGGCGTCTAAACGTTTTGCAGTTCCACGAAACCACAGGCGCCTCTGTGCGCGATTACGGCGTGTAAGCCCGATCCACAGAGATCCGCAGAGGATCCGTGGATCAGCTCGACCGGTTCGGGCGGTCGAGTAACGTGCCTGGTTACGACGCCGGTAAAATGTTTTGTAATCCGCGTGAGGGTCGGTTCTGTGCGACGCGAGATATGCAGCTGCTTTCACGATGTCTTAGCAAGATGAAGCTTGGCGAATGCTCACTGGGTTACAGATGATTGACCGTGCTGAGCTTTGTTTCTGATATATTCGGAATAACGGTGGATAGTAAATGAACACAGAAACAGAAAGGTTTTATCTATAGAATGTCAACACGTTGACTGCCAGCGTATTTTGCTATGTTAGAACTGCAATCCGATGAAATACCGCAGAGTATGATTAACACGTTGAATGCTGCAGAGTATAATTAAATCGGACAATATAAAGATAACGCAGAGTTGTTAGAAGCCAAAGTATTGAAGCACTGTTCCAATATCAATTGCTTTTGCAAGATTGCAAATAGGCTTCATTGCAAATTTTTTGCATTCTTAGTAAAATCCTATGCACCCGTCACCGGTGACCACTGTGGCAATTAAAGTGTTAACTGACGGGAGTAAATTGAGAATTCCTAATGAAAAGTGAAACGCAAGTTGTTCGTTGAAGAGCGTGTCGCAGATTGATTTTCTGTATGGCGCTTATACTTGCCTTTATTGCCGCAGTTTTCTTGGTAAAGAGAGAGGGTGTGCAAAGGAATATCTGTCTTGTTCGGGCTTAGTGCGTAGCGGCATATGAAAAGAGATTCAATCAGGGCGAAAGATAATTGGATAAATGTTTGCGGTGTGCGACGCGTGGCAGTCGGTAAGCCACTGTGCGAGTCGGGCACGATTGTACGTGAAAGCCGTGTACGGTGAGCCAGATCGAAGAATTAGCCCTAGTGTTGAAGAGGTGTCAGTACACAATTCGATTCTAGGAATACTTATCACTCCTACGAATATATACCATCTCGGCATGTTTTCAAACATTAAGCAGTACTTTGCGATCGGTATGTGGATCCTTCGTTGCGGGACGTCACGGTTTAGAGTAGGAAACGAAACTAAACAGCAGGAAACTCGAGCCCTGGACGACTATTAATGCGGTACATGCGAATGACCGTTTTGAGTTTGACATAAGATATATACAACTGCCTAAATAAAAGTGAACATTTCTCTGAATCTAAGTAATTACCTAGAAAATTGAAACTATACGTTGAAACGGCACAATTGCGTGTCATATTATATTCTATGAACTCATATTCTGTTATACACCTCAAATATATGATTTTTAAAAAGTAACAACAGTATAAGTGAAACATGTATATGTGAATGTGACATGGAAAATGATGAGGTGGTAGAATAATTAACATAATTACTGTCACATTACTGAAAATGTGACAGCAGTGGCCCCGCAGTCAAGCACTTCGAAAAAAACAGCTTTGTATTCCTTCTTTACTTAATTAAAGATGGAAGGTTGTAGTTTAGATGAAAACCATTTTTCAAAAAGGGAAAATTGTTCTTTGAATGTGAAGTTAGTAACAAATAAAAGGAGAAAAATAGTATCCCTAGGACCCAATTTTACGCCGATACCTTTTCAATATTACTTTCATGACAGACAATCCTGAAAATATTTATACTTTTAATCAGCTGTACATTTGTCAAAAAATAAAATTCCGCGTACGGATGGTTAACGAATATACATTGCATACTAAATGTCTGTCGCATTCGAAAATGAGAAAATTAACAAAATGTATACGTGGATGTACGCAATATTTAATCATTTCCATTCATTTGCTGTAAAGCGTTTTATCGTGTAACACACTATTGATCGTTTACGCATCAATGATACGCATTACTGTTAATTACAAGTACAAATGGAACAGACGGTATCGAGTGTCCAAATACTTATGCACGGTAGTGTATGTGGAATGGATACAAAATTTTCTGGGTAGTTGGTAAAGTTCAGATTGAAGCCCGAGCTTACAGTAACGTGTAATTTCCATTCATTGTAAACGTTGGGGAACGAGTAACGTTATTCTGGTAATAGTATAGTATCGTATTCAGCGTGTTTGGTAATATAATATTCCCATCAGTAATATTATATGGCGGACGTTAACATCGCGTGTAGGAATACACACGCACCCTACGAAACAATCGCTATTCAAAATGCAAATTTGCACAACAGTAATTGTTCATTTAACCGACACACACGGCTTCTTTACATGTCTTGCTGCCACAACCGAACCTCTAGATATCGCTTAAAAAAAGTAAGGCAACAAATTGCATACTCTTATCACTATATGACACCTACTCCCGCCAAATGTCATCAAACATTTAACTTCCGCGGTCATTGTTACAACCATTCTTGGTTTCCGAGTACGTACCGTCTTGTGTCGTGGAGATGTACTTGCAAAGTTGCGAAATATTAATTAGTTCTAAAACCGGATGATACCGATTAATACATGGTAGACGAATAATGTATACCGTTTATTAAGAGCAACCGTTCGGAAGCTTGCAAACACTTTGCTGTCTACAGAAATTCCTAGTAGATATCGTGAAAAATGAATTTTAGTACGCTTCTAAGATGAAGAGAAGAGAGTGACACTATGGCAAGAGAAAAAATGACAGGTGGCATATTTTAAAATTTGTGCACGGAAGTAATTGCAAACTTATCGAGTTACTATGATATGGTCCGAAAGAAAAGCGTGGCACTTTTATTGCAATCTTCTGTTATCGCCAGGTATATGAACCGTTTATTTTGAAAGTCGCCTAACTCCGTTTTTCAATATTTTCCGGTTACCATGTACAAATTCATGTTATTTATCAGTAAATGTTATTTATCTCGATTCGAAGATAAATGGAGTTAAGCCACTTTCAAAATAAACGGCTCATATAGTGCATACCAGCCGCTATGTTATTCCAGCTCTCGATTAGCCCAGTAACCTAGGTTCTTTCCCCTAAAAATCTCGGACGTCCCATCGCCAGGCGCACTCGTCCGTCCACAAGTTTTCCTGGCAGCGCTCGCTGCCTTCTAAGGAATTATCGGCATCGCGCGATGCCTAATCGAACGCCGTCGTCGTGAGCACGTATTCCGCAACCCGAGGAGGGCCACGTCCGTACTAAACGACCCCGACTAGATGTATCTCCACCTCCAGGGTGGAGCGGAAGTAATCGTTTTAAAGCGCAATGGCAGCGATCGTTAAGTACCGCGGGCCTGTGTTACGTCAGTCGACGATCACGACGTGAGAACGAGCGAGAGGGACGCGGAAAGAAGTCAGGCAGGACGAAGAAGGAGGATCGTAGTAGGACTACCTACGTACTATAACGCCGACACACGGCATCGACCCACGCACCATTGTCTTCTCTTTCGTGGACGGACGCTGACGTAAGAGGGACCAACGGGCAGAGAAAAAGAGCAAGAGGGGGAGACGAGGAAAGACAATGAGAGAGGGAGAGATCGTATGTACTTGCGGATACGTTTCATTGAGGGGCTTTCTTTAAATGGACGGATAGATGGATATGTAGGTAGATGACTCGACGTTCATGTGAACGCTGCGAGTACGGACTTAAGCGAGTGGATACGTCGAGAGATGCCAGTGAGGGAGATAAGGAGGGATTCGCTTGAAAGTAGTTTAAGAATATCAAGATAATGTGGGAGAGAAGAAATGTCGACGTATGCGGGTCAGTGATAAGCAAAATGAATTTAAGTTCATTGAAAGGGTGAAGATTCAGAACCGAATTTTGTTTTGTCCGACGTTACGGCACTAGGTGCGTGACGTCTAATTATTCCTTCGAAAAGGAAAAATAGTTTTTCTTCTATAAAAAGAAAATGTTATTACCACGGATGACTGATTTATCAATCCCACTGGCCAGCAGCATCTTACCATTTTCCGAACAATTCCATCATTCTGTACGCCCAAACTTTTTTACCTTTCCACGCAAAGATATTTTCGGCCAACCCAATACATCTAGTATATATCTCACAAATATCTGCGAACATCATGTGAACGCCGCGAGTGCGGGCTTAAGCGAGTGAATGCGTGCAGATGGGAGTGAAGAAGATAAGGAGGGATTCGGTTGAAAGTAGTTTAAGAATATCAAGATAACATGGAAGAGAAGAGAGGTGGGAGGGTGGAGAGATGTGAGAGGTGCGTGATGGGGAATTTGGGTGAAAGTTGTTTAATGATAAGAAAACGATGTGGTGCTGCAAAGAGAGAGGAGAACGTATTTGAACGTTCATCGAGAGTTTTTGAAGTGAACGGTAAGCGAGTGTATAGGTTGATGACACGACGGTCACGTCGACGTTGCTGGTATGAATTTAAGAAAATGGATAGCGTGAAGAAATATGAAAGCATGAAGAGGTGACAGAGAGTGAAAGAAATAAGGAGAGATTTGATTAAAAATTGTTTGAGAACATCAAAATAATATAATGCAAAAGGGAACTCCTTTTATATTCGTTTGTCCGTCATTCGCATTATTATTTTTTACCAGCCAATTCTATTTAACCCATTTTTTCATGCTTTCTATTCTATACCGTCTGAATTTTATTGCATTATTTATAATTAAATTAATTATAATTCTCTTCTGGCCACTGTTGAGAATTTACGCCTACTACGGTTATGTGATTTATTTGATTCCTTGGGTAGCTTATATATTTCCTAACATGTTCCTCCTCAGTAATACTATAACACAGTAAAGGGCCTCCTCTGGTAGAAACCCATCTGCTGTTTAGACCCCTCCAGTGACCATAGGCACAAAATTCAGAACAATCATTTATAATAACGCATTATATGCAAAAAGTCTCTTCCCCCAAACGCATCAGTTCCATTTCTTCCCCACAGCCAGTAGCAAACATACATCAGCCCCACATAAGCTCATACATCTTTCTGAAAGTTTCTTCGAAAATCGTGCGACCCACACACGCCACGCGGATAGTTTAAGCCGCGGCAAGATCCATTAGGAAAGTTTCCGCGCGCGGCGCTATATTCGCTGATCGGCGAGTCTTCTTATCGCGGTGACCTCATCGTCATCGTCGTCTTCGTGCCGGTAACAGAAGCGCCACTGGAAGCCGAAACTTTTCGGCGACGGCCCGGGACGTCCGTGAAACATCGTCGCCAGTTGAAATTGTTCCGG
The DNA here is from genome assembly GCA_033815515.1 of Cryptocheilus praepositus. Classification (NCBI taxonomy): domain Eukaryota; kingdom Metazoa; phylum Arthropoda; class Insecta; order Hymenoptera; family Pompilidae; genus Cryptocheilus; species Cryptocheilus praepositus. The sequence continues at coordinate 895,655 of JAWWQZ010000119.1, read as the reverse complement.
CCGCGAATTCCGCTCGTATTTATAACCGACGATAACGAGGACAGTGATATCGGAAGATGTCGGCTCTGTGCTGCGAGACAGAAGAGGACACCCACGTACGTGCACGTTTCCGCGTCCCTGATCGCGTACAATGTGCCGTGTGAATTGTGGCGCGGCGCAGCGGAATGCGTCGGAGAGGACGGAATGCGTAATAAAAATGTGATAGCCGTGGACCGTGGCCTGACGACGTTGTTGACGTAAGTGGGTACGCATGACGGAGTGTCGGACACTTGTCGATCGTGGATAGGTGTGATGATGTAAGGCTATTGGTGTACGTTGCTGTGAAGTTGTGCGTATAACGATGTGTGAGTAGATTTTTTCCCGGTGGTCTCGGTGGGTTAGTGTAAAATCAATTTGTGGGGTCAGTATCACAGATGCTTGAGAGCGAGCGTGTAGCAAGTGATTCTGTGACAGACAAGAGCCGGTGTTAGGAACACAGGCATGGGATGAAATAGTTTCACTTTGCAAGTAAAATATACATTTTTCCTTGATGTCGCAGATGCTGTACAGTGGTCATACGTCACCCAATGTTCAAAAGCACACAGCAGTCAGTGTTAAGAATAGGTATATGTGATGAAATAGTCTCAAGTCATTACCACTTTGACTGCCATACGTATTTTGCTATGTGAGAACCGCGATGCGATGAAATACTGTAGAGCCGTGTAAAATGAAGGTAACGCAGAATTGTTAGAAGCAAAGTGTTGAAGCACCACAATATCAATTGCTTTTACAAGATTGCAAATAGGCTTCATGGCGAATTTTATGCATTTTCAGTCAAATCTTTTGCGCCGGTCACCGGTGCCCACCGTGGCAGTCAACGTGTTAAGAGTAAAACAAATTTTGCCCCTTGATATCACAGGTACTGTAGAGTGTTCACACGCTACGCAGCCTTTATGAGAGACTCTAGAACTATGGCCATGGCTAAAATAATAGTCTACCTTCATTACTGGCAACTGAACCTCTTTCTTTGATATCACAGAACCTGTAGAGTGTCCACGCGTTATCCAGCGACCAAAAGCACACGTTATACAGCGGCCAAGTGACATACAGCACTCAACATATAAATATCTGTATGTATCATAATGATCTTTCTTGAGAAAAATCAATTGCATTCACGAATATCATAGACACTCTAGAGTGTCTAGATGTTGCAGAACGTTCGTAAGCCATAGAAAAGTCGGTGTCAGAAAGGTGTGCGCGTGTTGGCGCGTGTTCGCGCGTGCTAGTAGACACGCCTCGTCGCGCGTGTGCGAAGAGCCGGTATTTCGCGAGTCTCACGGCTTCGTCGCGACGTGAATCATGCCAGTTCCGGTCCGACCCACGCGAACGTGTCCCTGAAACACCCGCGCCAGTCTCGTCCGCGTCTCGACGCATCTTCGCGGAGTCACAGTCGTACTACTCTCATTGAGCGCAACTGGAATTTTTCGCCGGAATTATTAACCGCGCACGGGGTAACGCGTTTCCGGCGAAATTGACCTCGTTGACGCGCACGTCTGTAAATTTTTATGTACTCGACACTTTGCGCGAGGACCGTATGGAAGCATGTGCGAAGGTACGTGTTGCGGATGATTCTTAATACGCGGAGAAATAAATTCGGGTCTTTGCTTTCGGAGACTTTCTTTCAGACGACTAGTAGCTGGAAGATGTTTCTTCGCGATGTGAAGAAATAAGGAGTTTCGTTAATAATTAATCTATTTAAATTATATTTTGCACGAAACTAAACTTTACCTCTAATATATTCATATATAATATATACCATACCGCATAATGAGATTATTATGTAAGTTTCATTTATAAAATATAATATGTAATTTTATGTTCAGTCTCTAATCTGAATAATCCAATGAAATGGAATAAACACAAATATGGAAACGCTGTGGATAGAAATTTCTGGTAACCCGATAACTCCACTTTTACCCATTTTTCAGCTTTCTACACAAAGAACTTCTTGGCAAATCTAACATATCTATACGTCACACAAATATTTGCGAACATCAACACATTTCAATAATCCTCGTCCTGCCAATTGATTACCGGCATTTTTCAGTTTCCACGGATTTATCTGCAATTTGAGGCATCCGTCGGTGACAGATGAAATACTTAAAACGTTGGAAACGGATTAATTTTCACGCTAACTCTTTCTATACCCCGACTAAGAATGGAGACGGTACGTACCATCCAATTAAGCCTCGGTCTCGTGCCTGGCGAGTAAGCGACGTTTAATCGTGGCCTACGTGACTAGTGGAAATCAAGACGTTAACTTTGATACAAGACATAAAACAGTCCCAGCGGCGAGGGAATCGATGTCATGTTCACAGGTGCGCGAGACTTTCCGCACGACGGCCGGCACGTACGTTATAAGTATAGAGAAAAGCGATTATTATTTATCATTTTCCCCCTGTTGTGATTTGATGCCGGTGGAGGAAGTTTCGAGTCGAAGGGGACTGTAATATATATTTTATGAACGCAACATGAGCAAATCATACCTACAGCTATTTGAATGTATTGTGTGTATGAATGATTTGTGTACATTACACTTCCACTATGTAGTATGTACGTTAATAGTAAAATATGAAGTATTTATAATAAATATAAAGATAATCAAAATATATTGTGTTCTGTACGTTGATATTAAAAACATGGAATATGATTACTCTACTGTCTTTTATTGTATATTGCAAGAGCAATTTGCGATCATGACACATATACATATATCGAATTTTGATCCGAATATAATATATATTGCCATTATTAAAGTTGTAAACCATACATAACCAGACATATAATTATGACATTGTATATACCAAAAATTTAACTTTAAAGACAATATATAGATATACGATATTATTCAAAGAAATAAGAGTATCCGGTATACAAAATTGAAAATCAGAAGCGTAAGGGAATAATGACTTTTGGTATATAAATTCGTATAATCCTGCCAATAAAAGTCAACGCAATAGCGATAATTTTGTAATGTTTCTGTAAATCTAATGTTCACATTTGAAATCATTTGAAAAAAATAGATTCTGTGAAATCTGGTAACTTTTTATATTAGGGCAAAGAGTAAATAAATGATGTTGCATATTTTTTAGCATTATCGTACATACCACACGCTGACACGTAATGTAATACATTCTCATGGACGTGACGACGAAGTTGCCCGGGCTGAGTCCCGTGCGACGCGTTTCAACAAAGTTGAAGTCGACGCGAACTTTTCATGTCTCCGGTACTGACCTTCGTCGTGAGTGACTACACACTACTTACGTATGTACATAATGTTCTTCGTTACGATACGCCAGACCACCGGCGTCAGAACGGAGAAAATTTCGCGTATCTAATAAGATGGAAATTGATCAATTCGCCACGGGCCGTGCAAAAAAGTTTAACCAATTCAGTAAGCGAACTGATTAAATCGAAGTTAAATTCCGCAGTCAATCTCATCCGGGGCCGATGCAAACGAATCCGCGGTAAATTAATTAATTTCCATTCGATCACTCGATGTGCACCGGCCGAGAGAAAAGAATGCACGAAGACGAAAGAGAGACTAACTTTTTATTAATGATTCCTAAGTTAACCTCCGCACTCACCGGTTTCCCACCTTTTCACCTCCCATCCCGGAAACTTTTTCATTCAACTGATGCAATATACATCGAGCCGTTTCGATGTCGAAGGAGAGTGAAAAGGAGTGGCGAAGGTTTAATCGAGTTTGCTGATACCGGCGGAACGAGACTTAACTTCGACTAGAGGAAACTTTCCCTTCTGAATGGACCGCAAGGTCAGACAACAATTGTTTCAATGTGTTTTAAGCTGCTTAGTAACCTCGAAGTTCGATTGTGCTATTACGATTTCAATACTCTACGGTAACTACCGGTGTATGGATATTCTTCAGAACGTGAGTTTGCAAACGAGACCGCGAACAGATGTAAAAACACATGAATAATAACAGAAATGTTAATAGCAAGGTTATTCATCAAAAATAAAAAAGACAAGTAACAGTAGAAATATTTAAATAGCGGCGAATGCTAGCGTCTATATGTTTGAACATGTTTCAATTAAAAAGGCTGACGATAACTCAATTTATAAAATTAAATAACAAAGAAATAAATGCAAAAATCGAATAATTACTGCTTCAGGCTATACATTGATGTTGGGTATAACGAATTATTTTGATTTGATATACAATTGATGAAATATAAATATTCTACTATTCTGAATGACTATGAAGAAAGGTATTTTATTTCGGTGAATCTGTTGGAAACGACTTTGTCGAAAGTTTGTTACCCAAATCCTGTCACTGGCGAAAAACTGTGGTTTCACAGGTAACTGAAATGTATGCATATGTTTCGGCAAGGGAGCAATATTTAGTTTCAGTGAGCATGTTAATGCCGACCGTGGTCCAACCAGGTGCGCGGGTTACATATGTGCATTTTAACAAGTACATATGTCAGACCGGCAGACCGTCAAATTTCCCGGCACATTACTAGAACGACAACCTCAGGTCATTCGCGAATGTATTAAAAACCTTGTCAAACGGTGGCTGTCGGAAAATCATGATTTTACGGACAACTGAAATGTATGCGTTTGCGTCAGCAAGGGAACAATATTTCGTTTCAGTGGACATGTTAACGCCAATCGTTACCCAACCAGGTACGCGCTCTACGTATGTACATTTTAACAAGTAACATATGTTAAAACGATAGAACGTCAAATTTTCGACACACTAGTATAATCATAATGTCATATCATACACAAATGTACTAAAAACGGTGTGAAACCGTTGTTACTGGAAAAAATATGATTTTGCAGAAGAAGTTTAGAACATAATTGACGGTGTGTGCTTGGTCATGGAGCAACGTGCAATTTCAAGAAATATTATCGTAACAAACAGAATCAAATTAAGTAAATGGGTTATATATGTTGCGCTTGAAAAATGTAATCTGCCAAAACAAGGGTAAGCGAAATTCTATTATAAGAATATATGAAACCGTCGCTGTTTAGAAATTGTGATTTTCCAGACAAAGCATAGCCTGCGTTTGCTCAGTGAGGGAGTAACTTGCACATTAATATCAAATACGACCAGAACATGAAAGTGAACTACATACGCGACATTTAAAAAATGTAAACTACTGAAACGCAGCAAAGCTAAACTGCCTACCCATTATTAAACCCACCGCCTCAGGTCACTCGCGAATCCACTAGACACCGTTTTTGGAAAATCCTGATTTTCCAGCCAACAGAATTAGCCACATTTGCTGAGTGAGGCAACATGTGCGCACTAGTGCCAAATTTCACCAAAATGTGTAAGTGACCTATATACGCAAAATTAAAAAGAAGTGAACTACCGAAATAAAGAAAGTTAAGCTGCCTATCCATTATTACACCCACCGCCTCAACTTTTTCGCGAATTCACTAAAAGCCTCTTCTAACCATCGCTATTGGAAATCCTGATTTTCCAGGGATCAGAATTGGCCACATCTGCTTACTGAAGGAACAACGAGCACGCGAGAATCAAATACCAGCAAACAATGTAACATGCCAAAGCGCAAGAAAATTAAATATAGCTTCATCAGAATTAGCCACGTCTACTTAGTGAAGGGGTAACGCGTAGACTAGTGTCAAATACCACCAAATGGTGTAAGTGACCGACACATATCACATTTAAAACATAAACCATGCCATACCGTAAGAAAATGAAATTGGAAACACATTATCACACCCAACGCCACAGTTCGTTCAGGAATCCACGAGGCGTCGCTATTGGAAAATCCTGATTTCGCCGGGAACAGAATTGGCCTTTCGTTGAGCGGGCATGTCGACGGTGCCGAACATGGTTCGGCCAGGTGAGCAGGATGAAGCTCAAGGGAGCCCGACGAGGCACGCGTACCCTGTTATAAGCAAGCGCACACACCTCTCGCTCTAGCCTCCCTCTCGTTGCTCGTAATACGTAACACGAGAACGGGACTTTGTGCCACGTAATGCCCAGCCGGTTTGGCGCGGAAGTTGCAGGCGTTCCCGCATCCTTCGAACCTGAATTTCCAACCCCCGGAGAACGTACCGGAATCGACGAGCGGCCGAATTCGACCGGATTTGCCGCGAACTCGCGCTGCGCGTCCGGTTCGATGATTCCCGAAAATCGCTTCATCGACTGAGCCAACTTAGTCGCGGGAATATGCGATGCTGTTCGAGGGAGTTGTGACGTAGTTTCGGTTATCTTCGGTGCCGGCGTTAACGCGGGACAAGTTTGCGGATTTGCAGATCAAGGTAATGCGCGGGGGAAATGCGAATTTCGACGGATGCGTGTCAGATGTGACGTCACTGACGATTGCTCCAAATAATCAAGTATTGAAATGTCAGTTGGAGATGCGAGGGTGTAGATAATATTATGCAATAGACTTCCTGCGAGGATGTTTGATGGAAACCAAATGTGACGTCCACTGACAATGGATCGAAATAATTCTATTATTCAAATGTTAGCTATAAGATGTAATTTAATTTGACGAATATTATGCAGTAGATTCCTATGTAATGCTTGGCGCTGAAACATGATCAGGGCAAAGGTGTTTGATACGTTTGAAATAAATGTGACACCACCGACAATAGCTGCTCAAAGTAGTAAATTATTCAGCTGTTAATTGGAAGTTGCAAAATTGTAGCACGTCATTTCATATACGTACAAATTTTCAGTTGCATAATATTATACAAGAGCCCCCCGTATAACGCGAGGTCCTACACACACCAAAGATATTACGAGTTTTTTCATATAACGCGCTGCTCGCAGAACAGACCCAAATAAAATGCAGAATTTCGCCGTTTACTCTAGTCGACCACAGCATAGCTTGTTATCTCCATCGCAACCGAATTCCTTTGTTCGTAATTTCATGCAACACCCAACGTATTAACCGCGTTACACCCGAGTCCACTGCATTAGCCATTTTTTCTTTTAATCACTGCCTGCCTTCAGTTTCGTCCGGCTTCAATACCAACAACCTTACATTTGCATACTTCGCGTATCCACTAATTTCTCACCCCTCGAACTATATTCCCTCTTCACCTCGTTTCGTCATTAAAACATACTCCTGTCCCCAGGGAATTTTCCCTCACCCGCCATAATCTTCCGTCATTTTTGAGCCCGCACGCGTAGACGCCTGCACGCGAGCATGCGCGAAATTATCGCGTGCCGTTTCGGCGAGGGAAAAAGCGCTGATGAAGACGGAGGGTCGACGCCAATGCGATAGAGCGTGAACGCGCGATAACGCTTGCCGGCTCACCGCACCTTCGCATCACGCACTTCCACCTACGTGGAACACTGCCCGCTGAAAGTCCGAGTGACGACGTGGACACCGCTGACTGCGAAGATATCAGCGAGATTGCGGGTGCAAATTAAACGAATGCTGAGTGGGATGTATTGTATAGTTAATCGGCGCGCGAGTGATCAGGAGGCGCCATTTTTCATGTACTGCTTTCTTTCGTTTCTCGATAAGTGGTTGTGTGTGCCTTGGGAATGCAATTTTCATCGAATCAGTGACGCCTGAGAGTGCTAATGAGGTGTTTGGTATTACTGGTATGTTTCGTAATGGGAGGCCGTGTTCTTTTGGAAATAGTTTGACCATTAACACTTTGACCGCCATGATGGTCATCGGTAATTGACGCAAGAGATTTTACTGAAGATCCAAAATATTCGTAATGGGTAGTAATAATTATTTTATAAATGCAATTATTGTTAGAATAGTGATACGATCCTTTGGCCTCCAATACGTGCACATTATTTACATTTTGCATAATTCAGTCATACGCTGTAGTATTTTATAGCATCGCCGTTCTAATACAGCAAAATACGCACGGCAGTCAACGTGTTAAATAACAAAAATAATTTGATAGATAACCGTGCTTCATAGCAACTGGCATCATCGTCTCTCACAAATCTCTTAATATCCCTTCCAACGGTACTCTCGCGTAACTATGCGCCGGTCAACAATATTCGTTCATAATTCGTCCACCCAACACCATACGCTAATTATCCAAACGCAAACACGTCTACGCGCGACATCGTGCGCGGCAATACGTTCGGCAAAACTGACCCTCATAAATTTCCGAATCCTCCACATTATCAAGCGTGCGGCGCGCCGCGAAACAACTTTGAACCGTTCGCCATCAATCTGCCCCGCCCGCAAAAGGCACCAACACCAGGATAGAGCCGCGTGCCGCAAAAGTGTAAAGTCGACGCAGTAAGCGCGCACACGCGACGCACACGCGACGCACAACGACATCGCGTCAGGCAAATCAAAGGCGTCGGCGGCATATAACGAGCGCGCGCGCGCTCGCGAAACCGAAGAAGCGGATGGCTGGTGTGGAGCGCTGTAAATTTATGTCCAATTTCGCGGCGGATGCGGAAGTGGCGGCCGAGCGGAATTTTCGCACGGGGATTTTAGCCCGTACGGGCAATAAACCTTCGACCAGCCGGACGGGAACAACGACAAGAGGAATGCGGGGTGGCCAGAGGTAGAAGTACCGTGGCTGTGACGGTGTGTGCGCGCGTGCGGCCCTTTTCGTGGGTGTGGGTGGATGGCAGGGACGCGCAGGAGCTGCAGGAGCGGGTGTTGGAAACAAAAGGAAAAGTGCCACGGGAGGGCCATGGTGCGCGGGGCCAGTGGCATGGAAGGATGAGGAAGAGGCAAGCGCGCGGGTGCAAAAGTGTTCCCGTAGATACAGGTGTGGGGGTCGTGATAGCGTGTGTTGAGTACGATGTATAATAAAGGTGAAACACCAAGTTTCATTGAGATTTGTTAATAAATAGTGAGAGTGAGAGTAACTCTTACTGTTTATGCCAGCGCTGAGTGATCAAAGGTGGTGAAAGGTAAGAGCCACTTGTTTTCCAGCCATTCCAAATTCGGGGCGAGATCCGTGATAGTGTGTATTACGAATGATATACAATAAAGATGAAACATTTCAACTTTTATCGAGACTTGTTAATAAATAGTGAGAGTCCCCATAACTATTGTACTTTGTATTGACACTACGTGGTAAAGACCGACTACCTGTGTTGTAAGAGCCATCCCTTATGTGTGGGTGCAGGCTGTGATGGGAAGGGGTGTTTGTTTTGGTCAATGATAAGAACAAGTATCCACTTAACACTAAACCATCTGTTTTTTAGCTATGCAGAATTGGATGAGTAATGTTTTGTATTTTCTACAGAATCTAGTCGAGTGAAACGCAAGTAAAGCAAAAAAAAAATGAGTAGAGTATATGCAAGTGGCCACTTAATTCCGCATCACTTTTTTTACAGCTATTGGAACCTCAGCGAATTTTTCTGTATTTTCGACAGAATCTAGTGGAGTTACAGGGTGGTGAGTCGGAAACTGTTTAAGTGGGGAGAGAGTGGAATGTATTAAGCACGACTGAAATTGTATATCGGAAAGGGAGAAGCGCGAAGTGGATATTTAGGGCGCAATAGGGGCGAAAATAATTTTTGCGCCGGTGACGCTTGTAATTTTTGTTGCGGGCGGTCGAGTAATTTTCGGAGAGGGCGAGTGTGCGGCGTGCGTAAATAGCGGCGGGAACCGGGCGAAAAGTGAAAATATGCATGAACATCGTAAACGCGCGGCGAAACTTCGCGCTTCGGAACTCGCGGGCAAGTTGGTAAGAAAAATACGGCGAGATTCGGCAGGGTCTTGTAAATTTCTAACACGCCATCATCGGTGAAAGTCAAATAGCACGGGGAAGCGGAACTCGCTGGTAGAAAAACGGCAATCATATCAACGTTTATCAACTTGCGCGTTATATAACTCTGCGCGCTAGCCGCAGAGAATATTTAAGGAGCGGAAACGTAGTGGCGAACGTACGCGAAAAGTTTTAATCTTGCTCCATACATTATCGATAACTTTGAAAGAACATCCAGCCGGTCGCATCTTGGCTAAACTTCCACGGATTTCTCTGAAAGCGCTTATAAACAAACGCAAAAAGAAGCATTTCGCGCTTTCAAACGCAACGATACATATAATAACGGCAGTATTCATTTCTTTCTTAAATCGTTTAAAAAATCCGACGGACGCTTTGCATTATAGCATTATCGTATTAACGTGATTATAATTCTGTGGTTAGATTATTATTTAATATTTTTTATCGACAAAAAACATAGAGTAAGAAAAATTTTGTTACAAGTTAGGGCCAAATAAAAATGAAGACGTATTTGATGTTGTAGTATTAAAAAATAATTTAAATGAAAAGCTTAAACGGGATTGTATTGTATGTATTAAATGTCTATTGCAGAATATTGCAATACTTGCCCAAATAAAGTAAGAACGTACATTGGAAGATGTTTCGGAAGGTAGCACGCCAAACTGAATTAAGAAATATAAAATTTAACTCACAATAAAACCTGTTACATTTATACGATAAATGCAAATTAAAAAATTCATAATCAATCGCCTATTGTTTATTAAACTGAAGATTTGATTTTCTGTTTTAAAAAAAAATAACCACAGCGTTAAGAGTCAAACAAACTTGTGCTAGTTCGGCGTAACAATAGCTTCGAAGAAAAAAATGTCACGTTTTCAGTTACAAACGGGTGCACGATCCATTGTTTCGTAGTAATGTAATGTAATAGCAACCGAGCGTACACTGATCTTCTCCTTTTAGATACACGTGTGGCCGCACATAACTTCGCACATAGGTCCTTTGTGAAAACCGATGTGACTTTAGTACAGTAAACTCTGGCCGAATCACAAAGAAGTCAGGTTGACGCAGGCAAACCACTGAGAAGAATCATGACTCGTCAAAGTCCGCCGTCGTTTGCCAGGTACTGTTTTTGTCCTTGTTACGTGTCTGCCTTTTCGCTAATGAATCCTTTCCGTAATTAAATGGCAGCCGAGCGCAATCTCCTGAAGGCGCCTTTAATTAACGACAATTACCGAAGGAACAATTACGAGGCGCAGATGACGTGGGAGGTGTCGGTCTTGCGAGTCTCTCGAGTTTGCGGCGGATTCCTTGCGAAAGACGTTAACGTTCTATGAAATTGACTCGACTGCCGCGATCGTCGTTTTCTGTATCACTTGTTAGTAGAATTCCGTCGTTTATACAGCCAAACGGATAACGCATTAAAACGTAAGGAAACAGGCATCCGTTTGTAATCGTTATTATAATGTAAATTATAATACTTGGGCACTGTAATACCGATTATATCTTATGCAATCAAAATCATTTCGATGCGTGCCAATTTATTTTCATATCTGTGCTCAAGAAGTTGAAGTTTAAGAATGAATGAATAAAGATATTTTACTCTTTGCAATATAGACTGTTTTTGTACCTTTCAATTAATCTTCATGCCAGTCTTACATTCCCTTTTTACTTCATTGTCCGTTTTATCAATTACGTTGGTATATGGTCTCAATAATTAATTTTTGCGAAGTGCTTCAGAAAAAATTGACATGGTAATTATCAATAACTTTTTATACTGCTATTTACAGTCTCCAATTTGACCACGTTTTCATTTTGAAGAGGCCTGGTACAAATAGTCTAAATACAAAGAACGTACATCCTCATAAGTAGTTGATAGATATCAGCTTTGTGTCATGCTTCCGTGTGCAACGATATAATTTCCGAGTAACGAATGACCAGAATTTCCGATGCGGGATCTTAATAAATTCAACGCTCCATCTATCTGCATTACGAGCACTTTCGTTGTATGCCGTGCAACGGAAAATAGTATTTCGACAGCCGCGAAGTACCTAAATCACCCAATATATCGTCTACCGATTGCATAAACGAGTCTTTAGTTGAGTACGTTTCTTCATGTATTCAGCGCATTGGGTTTCAATCTGTAGGTATACGTATATACTGGGTGTTCTGTAAGTAGCTATATAAATGGGATAATGACAGATTTATCTGAAGAAAAATCTGTGACACGCGTGGGATGATATATTTGTGTATGAGTCTATGTTACGGGAAGAAGTCGATTGTAAATAATGTCGACTATTATCTTTATATTTGAGAACGCGAAATAAATGGTCGAATACCGCCTGTTCTGCTAATTGCAGAATTAATCATGTAATTTATCTGGAAATTAACTAATACTTACAACAAAGGGTTATCACGGAAGTGACTTAGGTTTTTCTCAAATATTCAGAAACTTTTCTAAATAAAAAATAGGTTTGATGGCCGTAAATTTGATTCGTGTTGAAATCCAATTTTTTTATCATCCATACGACAAACTATACTATGTGATATTAAAATGAATCAAAATTGCCATACTACAATCCTAACAGAAGCGACTTGTCGAACATTACAATTCGACATGCTAATAAGTCGTTCGCTTAATTGACCAGGCCGCGATAAATTTCTGCAAATTTTTCCGTCCTACCAATTTATCGCTAAAATTTTCGTTAACGTATTATTTATTTTCCCCGAAAGACTTGATTTTGTGCACTTTTGGCCCATCCCGTATACCCGCGTACAAGAAGGAGCGAATTCGCACGAAGAAACTGCATCGCAGATGCCAGGCGATCGATCTTCGGATCGGCGTAAGTATTCACGATGTGCGAAGGATTCGAATCGGTTCGCCTTCTTCAGCGGATGAGGTCGAGGCGGAGGAAGATAGAGAAATAGAATAAAGGATGTGGCCGGGGGATGGGGCAGAATGAAGAGGCCAGAGAAAGAGTAGCGGCGGAGGAGAAAGGTGTCTTCTTTCGATATACGATCGAAGTCGGGTGGGACAAAAAAGAAACAGCGGATGGATATCCAAAACGGACTAGTCCGAGGCGCCCTGCGCGGCGGATTTATGGAGTAATGCAAATTTATCGCTATTTTATTCCTCCTCTGCCCCCGTTCGAGAACCATCGGTACTTTTCCGTAAGTCCGCGACCCGGCTGGGTCTCCAGTAGAATGAGGAGCACTCGGTAAAAGTGAATGAGAATAAGATTCAAAGAGGGCACGCCGGCAACATTTTTCTCGGGAAATTGGCCGAACGCCGTCATGTTTTTTTAAGGACGCGCCCGATGCCTGTTCTCTGATAGAGTGGAGTACGTGGGTGGACGGTGTTGACGCCTGTGTTTAAGCGTATTAATATGTTTTTTGTTTGTAGCATTACTTATGGTGTTTTACTACCATTCGATAAGTTGAAGGTAATGCTGTAAAGATGCAAGTGATATCTGTTTTTATTTGATAGAGAAGAGTATGATGATGAGTGAATGAGTCAACGTTGAAACATTTATACAGCAAATTTTCTGAACACCATCATGCTTTCCTGAAGACGTAAATGACATTCATTATCGTTTTCTACCGTAAAATAAATTGATGCGCGAGTATATTACTCTTGCCACACTCAGCATAAATATAAATGCACCAATACCAATATATTCTATCATTTGCCATCATTTCCTCCGTATCACTTTCCAGCAACCCTCACCCTTACAAACTCTCAAGAAAAACTTTCTTAACTCACAAACAGTTACACAGAACCGTCAGCATCCACGTAACTAAACTTTCATACATTACCAGAAATGACCACATAACGACAGTACAAATGTTTCATACGAAGCTAACACCCAACATCGCGCAACTTTAGTTCACATTGTCGCGCCACACGTAGACGTTCCGAACACGCAGTGACACGGTACGAATTCACCGTGCGCAGCGGCAGACAGCCCGTTTTCGCGGCGTTCTTGAAAAAATCGCGATTCCCTCTAAATTATGAGTACCATCAATTTCTATCTCTCCGTCCCGTTGTAAAGCGAGGTCGGCAGAACGTTAGTCAGTATCCCACTATCTCGACCGCGGCGGGCTACAGGCTCGGCGAAAGAAAGCAAGAAAGCTGGAAAAGCGCACGAACGTCAGAAGGGTAGACGGGGGTGGACGACGCTTTATTACACCCTGCACCACCCTTCCTTCCCTCCGTTGTTTCCCGCAAGAACCGTAAAAGCGCTACCGTCGAAGAAATATTACGAGCCCGATTTCACGCCGGGCTACGCGGACGGCTTATGCGGCGGGCATGTGTAGGTGCGAATCTAGGGTTAATCTGTGGGCGGCGAATAACAGGAAGAAAGGGGATAGTTGCCGCATTTTTACTTTCACCTTTTTCCTCCGTTTTTCCACGGGAAGGGGACGGAAGAGATTTTGTGGCTGCGGGTCAAGATTTGTGTGTTCCAACGATTCTGTAAAGTTACACACGACGTTTCGAGATGCGTGTACTATAGTCAGGAATACGCAACATGTGTCGAAATATCAATGTGCGTCAATTTGAAAACTTATTTAACCCTTTGACTGCTGAATAATTCCGGCCGAAGTGCTCGCTGACGAAACACTTTTCGCTAGAGTGAACTCTATTGATTGATTATATGTATAAGGCGCAACTAAGTTCATAGATAATTTTTCATTTACGCCAAATGAAATAATGCAAGAAAATTATTTAATAAAGAACGCATCTGTATTCATCTCCTACATTGATAATTGTGGCTGCAATAGGTAAGAAATCGATTGGGGTCGCATATATGCGCCCATGGTCGACACTGATAGATTTCGGCGGACGCATATATGCGTCCATAGCACTCAAAGGGTTAAATGCACAAATTTTGACCAATATACAACCGCAAGTCATACATTCATAAGTGATCACACAAAATCATTTTGAAGAAGGACTACGGAAAAGTTTTCGTGCCGCCGTTGAAATGGATCACTGGAGAGTCTCTAAAAGCAGTTTAATAATGCTCCAAATATTTGCTGTTTTTAATCTCGATCTTCCCGTGTGTAGAAGACACCAAAAATAGTGCAGACATTTTTGCCGATAAGCTTATCGAAAAGGTCTCTGCGTCATTTATTTTCTTCTAAAAGAAAGAAATTGCCTTTGACTATGCGCAGGTTAGACAACTTATATTTTGTGGGAACACAACGTTAACCGTATTTGTGTGTCGTATCGTGACAAACCTATGAACCCCGCGCAGTACGACCACGAGATACGCTCGCACAAAACTTGAAGTGCTGAAAATTTTGTCTCGAGATATCTCCGACGAAAATCCAAATATCTTCTGTTGCGATACAGTTTGCTTTATGATAGAGGGGTGAGAAGGATGGAGAGGTGCACACCATTCAACGCTATCAGGACATGTGCATCATATAGTTTCCTGGCAAAAAGTTTCTCGCGTGGCACTTTCTTTGTGTACCTTATGTATATATAGAAGGTGACGCGGAAATAGGTAGCTAAACTTTGGTACCGCATTCTACTGTTTCTAAGGATGAAGAACGGTCGTATAAACATAGGTCCAGAAACTCTTCTTTACCGAGATACAGACATTTTCTGATTATAAGAATATATCTTTCTGATAGTAGTCTTTGCGATGAAATATTTAGATACATAGCGATTGTCATTGAAATATGTTGTCTTTAATGTAAAGATAGTTTATTTTGATAATGTAGTGACTTCTAGCAATGGAAATTATAACAGTGCTTGAAAGCTGCGTCTGGCAGCTACTCTAGCATTCACTGTGAAATAATTAGATCGGTACTGATTCACGCTGAAATATGCTCTCGTCAATGTAAAATTAGTTTATTCCGACATATTATTGACTTCTAGTAAAGGAAATTATAACAGCGCTTGAAATTCTGCATCTGACAGCTATTCCAGCATTCATTATGAAATAATTAGATGCCTGCTGACGTACGCTGAAATATGTTGTCTTCAATATAAACGTATGTCGTTCTGACATACTATTAATTTCTAGCAAGGGAATATTCTCTATCTAAGTATCCATACTTCGGAAAAGCAGAATTTTCGGAACTATGTTTACACAACCTTTTTTCCTTCTCCGGAACAGTATTATACACCACCAAAGTTTCGCCCCGTATTTCTGTGTCACCCTATACATACATCTTTCTCTCTCTCTCCGTACATGCACACACACCACACGTCCCTTTATATCTCTTTCTTCTTCACGCACACACTCACTCGCATCTTCTCTTTCAGCATCTCATTCTGCCTCACTCTCACCGTACATTTCTCTATCCATCTATTTATCTTCCTCTCACACTTTGCGCCGCGAAAGCGTGCTTTCAGAATTCCGAGATATCGCTAAAGTAACTCCTGCAAAAGCCATAAAGTCTTCGCGGCGCAACCACCTGGAAGACGAAAGCACGGAATGGACGAATTCTCGAAGGAGACGGCAGGCTGAGGGTTTCTTCAGGTGGACGGACTTTTAAGTGCAACGCCGACGGATAGACAGTTCGACAGGTGCTTTCGGAGATCCAAACTATCGCGCTGAAACGTGCGTCTGTCATGAATTTTCTGGCGGAACGGCCCGCGATGAAAATTGGGTCTTCTTACGTTCGGTGTATGTGTTTTCCTGGGAGTGCGTGAGAATTTGTTTTTATCGCTCGTATAAACAAATCGAAACAAGGCTATGTTATTGGCGAATGCCAACCACTGATAATCGTATGAAAAGAAATTGCTGTAAAGTTTCGAAAGTGAAGAAAATACGAATAAATTAATCTGACGAAAACGAATAATGTTTTAATTAAATTATTTCAAAGGCTCGAATGTAAAGGAAAACCTGGAAAATTCGGAATGTAATTTCCTTTGATTATCACTGACGGGTAGTAACCAATAGAAAGCTTCGCTAACTTTTGTGCAAACTAACTGAAGCGTCGCGATAAATGTTCTTGTTTGTGAAGCAATTAAAGTGTTTTATCGTGGATTATTTGTCTCTTATTTGATATTTCGCTTCATTGGTGTACTGAATTGTATAGTTTATTATAATTATTTTAATTACAAATTAATTATTATTATTATATGTTCGTATAACTCGGCCGTAACCCTGTACTCGGTGGACTGAGTTATCTGAAGAGGACAGCAGAATCGCTCGCGTAACGACGGAAATAATCAAAACGATCAAGTTATGTGATTTACCCTGTTTGTGTCCGGAGGGTTTACCGATATAATTCGATGAGAAAATGGTTTTGTCGGTGAATGTGGGCATCCTGTAATAGACGGTGCACGTTCACGTGGAATTCAATAAGATCGTCACCAATATTGTCTACGAACGGGCGCATCGAAGTAGAAGGGTCGAAGAATGAAATACAGTTCGGGAAGTATTCTCGGCAATCTCGTTGCTTCCGGTTTCCGCACAGTTTACCGGAAGACAGTTGGCCTCAATAGATTTGTACGGGAAGTCAAATCGACGAACTGATAGAATATTTCCCCGTGTAACTTGAGTAAAGTGAGACCGTAGGGAGTCAATGTTTAGTTAAGCAAGACATTTTCATACAAAGAGGTCGTGTTTATGGTGGTTCTGTAAATGGTTTGCGTAGAAATGGGCACACCCTTTGCCTAATAAATAAGTAATTAAATATAACAAATATGGAAACATCATAGAAGCGAACGAAAGTACTATTACAGGTTTGCCGTATGACTAAAAATAGCCGAAAAATTTCAAATTTTTTTTTTGTTTCAGACCGACACCATTCGATAGAGGGTAATTTGCCCTGAAGATAGACCACTTTCCGCGCGCTGAACTCTTCATAGTTTCCGAGATATGACGATTTTAAGAAAGTGAAAAAATTTTTTTTTTCAAAATTGCTGATCGCGATTAATCCCACGCGAAAGTGCGTGCAAAGAGCTTTAAGAAAACCTATATTACTTATAAGTTTCGACCGCTAGTATAGATGGGACAGGGCCTTGAAGAAATCGCGAAAATCTTAAAGTATACCCCTTGCCATTTTTGCGAAAAAATGATGGGTCACTGATTTGATTGCCCTTTTAACATGTCAAAGGGGGTCCAAAATGACCCGACAAAATGCAAGGCGCACCCCGAAATTCGGAATAGTTCCGGAGATATCGGCAAAAATGTGTGGAAAAATCGTGAAAAACGACCATGAAACTGAGGTCAGAAATGAAAACTTTATCGACCGACTTGTTAGTGTTCCAAACGAAGTGAGGTACAAAAACACTCAGAAAAATCGCAATCGCACAGGAAAATTCGAAATCATTTCCGAGATATGAGAAAAAACAAGTAGAAAAGTTGAAAAAAATCGACCTAAATCGAGCTTTCAAATTAAGTTAAATTTATTTCGGTGATTACTAATCGGTGTACCACAGCATTTGCAGTTATTTTTGGTACATTTGATGAAACGGTCGACGCAGCACTCACATACCCAAATCAATAACGTGAAATTAGAGTGCGCGTCGACACGGTCAGACGAAAGACTCGTTTTGGGGCATTGGAGAATTTTTGCCCGATGAATCCGTCTGGTATCGAACCGTCGATAAGCGTATCGGCGCCGTTCGTTCATCCGCCTCGCCAGGACCACGGCGAAAATAAATGTTCACCCGCGTTGTCATCGCGCTGTTGATTATAAATGTTAATAATCTTTATGGCTGCATTTCGTTGAATGCGTTTTATCTCATCGTGCAGGAGGTTTACATGTTTCAAGGCACATGTACGTATTTTGATACTCTATGCATAAATATTTCGATATTCTGTATTAGAGTATTTTATACACTATATGAGAATTTTTATACTTTACGTACGAATGTTCATATACTATATACGAGTATTTTATATACTATATACAATCTTTGATTCATTTTACATACTATTTCTGCCATATACCCTATACATGTGTAGGTAGACTCTGTCCTAAAAATAAGACCCATGGGCCTCGAAACACGTAGGGGCCTTACTTTAAAAGAAAATTCATTCAAGCGAAAGCAGCCATAAAAATGACGAACATTAACAAAACGAGGTTGAATTTGCAATCAAGTTAATTATAAAGGGTCATCGCTCTGGCGTCGAGAAAGTGGAACGGCAAATAAAGATAAAAGGGAGAGCGGCGTGGAGCAGAGAGAAAGATGGGTCGCGGACGAATGAAGAGAAAGAGGGGGCGGAAGGGATAGGGAGCGGTCCCGTGAGTGCAAAATTCATAAATTCGCCGGATTAAGCCTCTAAAGTATGAAAAATAGCGGAATAAGCGCGAGCGCGGCGTGGGCGAATATGGGCAACGCGGAGAATTCTGCTTTATATTGATTCACGAGAAAAACGTGTCACAAAAGCTGCGCCGCGCGTAGGGCCTTTACTCTTGGGCGTTCAATTTTTCGCGCACACCTCTTGAAAACTGCAAACTCCGGTGGCCTTCTCATATCTAATCACTTTGCCACTTGAGCCGGCAATCAATCATTGGGTAGTCACTTTGAAGCGCAGCGAATGGAAATCTGCTGCGTCGCAGTCAAAGAATTCTATCGAGTTCACACATTTTTGGGATCGGTGCGATAATCTGCCTATGCTCATTAACCCGGTTCATTGAAAATCCATTTTTTTCTTTCAGCTATATACATATATTTTGTAACATGTCAATGGTACCAAATTATTGAAATTATTATTGGTTTGGGAGTCGCTGCGATAATCTTGGTCATTAACCTGATTCAGTTGAAATCAATTTTTATCTTCTCGCTATATACGCATATTTTGTAACATGTCGATTCCATTAAATTATCACGGTTGTGGGATCAGTGAGATAATGTTCCTATGGTCATTAGCCTGATTCGGCTAGAATCAATTTTTTCTTTTCGTTATTTATGTTTTAGTTTGTACCATATTAATCGTATTCAGTTATAAAGTTCCTCGGATTGATGTGATAATTTCTGATGGTGATTAATCCGATTCAATTGAAATCAATTTTTTTCATTTCCCGATTCGGTTAAAAGCAATTTTCCTTATTTTTGCTATAAACGAATGTTTTCTAAGATGTCAACTGTATTGAATTGAACACGATTTGTCTAGAATACACTTTTTGTTCCCTATATAAGCATACTTTATAACATGCCAACTGTGTTACATTATGACGTTCCTGTTATCAATCTGATAATCTTCCGATGGTCATTAACCCGATTCGATTAAAATCAATTTTTTTCTCTTCGCTACATACACATACTTTGCAACATGTCAATTGTAACAAATGAGACATTCCTGAGATCAGTCTGATAATCTGCTGACGGTCATTAACCCTACTTGATTAAAATCAGTATTGTCCTCTTTTCATTCCACACGAATAGTTATACTCGTATGTACAGATATTTTACACGTGGCAATTATATAAAATTTTTACGGTTCTTGCAATGGACATTCTTCGATTGATGAATAATCTCTTTCATCTGCCACAATTAACATTTTCGTTGCACATGAATATTTGAATCAATGTATAGGGCTATTTATTTTACAACATGCCCACGCTCCCATTCTGCACGTCGTTCAACGTTAATGAAAGTGGTATACATTCTTATTTAATTCTTAATTTTCCAAGATTCCACCGTAAATTAATTACGTGGTGAACAGAACTCGGAGCAATTAAACGGCTTCCTGTTCCAGCTGTCAGGCCGTTCTCCTTGAAGTAGCTGGGTCTTTTCGCTTCCGCGCGTATTCTGAACATTCCTCTCCATCCATGCGTTAAATACACGAAACGTCATTAATCGAGAAACAGGAGAGTAGCACCTTGGAGATAAATTACCCATTTTCACGGTACAGTAGTCGTACGACAGTGAAATATAATAATCCAGATCGGCAGAAGCGCATCGTGTCGCACGGCTCTTTCAATTAATGCCTGACAAATGCTCTCGAATAATATTGCCACGGAAAAAATCCGCTGAACACGTTAGACATCGCGCGTAATTTCTAAAAATATTACCCTGGCAAAGAAAAAAATAAATAAATGGAAACTAAAAAAGTATAAACATATAATAGCCGCATGGCATTGCTCAGTGTACTTAGTTTATCTCTTTTCGGACGTATGTCTGCTCTCAGACACCAAAACATAAAACCGAACTAATCATATACTGTATTCATCCATGTATCAGTTTACAATTTATCTGCACAAATATAAATATCTAATGGATCTATTCACGAACTCATGCGACCTATTCAAGAATTCTTATCATTTGGAGATAACGAAATCCAGTGCGAACAAAAGCTGTTATTTCTCGCTCGACATGCAATACGCTGAGGTAAGCTGGAAAACTGCACATAATGCGCCATTGCGAAGACGTAAGAAGTAAAGATTGTGCTGTATATTCCAATAGAAAAATTAAGGGCGGAAGACGTTAAACAAATTATTTTTGCAGTACTTGCAGTCGAAAAATTCCACACATTGCAGAACTATAAAATATAATTTTTACAAAAAAAAAAAACATTAAAACATATTATTCTATAAACATATAAATAAAGTTATCATAAGAATTAATAAATCTTATTTATTCTTCATAATCCTGCATGTTATGTGTCACTGCGCTTTCAGCGGAAATTAATTCCGACCAGTACGATACCCATGTCCAAATTAAATACGTCCGAAAAGGGTTATAGACAGGAGGCAATTTAGACGATCAGAAATCAAAGCGTCACGAACTAAGCATAAAGCTGTCGACGCGCGGCAACTTTCTTCTGTCACGTTGACGAAACAAAGAACATTCCCTCAATTACACCCATCGAACGTGTTTGCGCGTAGGCAGGGCATCTGGAAAACACAAAGATGCATCGGCAGGATGAAGTTGCCGAAGCGGGCCGCGCATCGCAGAAAACACCTGTCGACCTGTCCTTTACTCGAGTAGTTCACGATGTACTTCGAAACTCTGACGATCCACGCTGGAATCTGTCGTGCCTCTGGGAACTCAGGTGTCTCGGTTCCATATGCTCGTCTCCGGAGACGGAATCTGCGGCGACAAGTTTATAGATTCCGCCCGTCTACGCCTCAGACGTATTTTCAATTCTGAAGTCACGCGCGACAAAGGTTTGTTAAAGTGCTCGCATAATTTTCACCGCGTGCAAATGTGTACATAGCTTCGTGCGTCAGACGATTTATAAATGACGTCGTCGCGAATGCCAATGTTACGTTGTCAGAAAAATGCGATGTGCGAATATTTATTGCACTCGTATTAATACATTGACCGTTAATACACTGATCAGGAGAAAGTTGGTACGTTTGCATTTAGTTCCAGAATTGCCACGTCTTCATTGTAAGAGCGCTGCTAGCATGCATCGTGTTTTTTTTATCGGACAAGTTGGCAAGATGCAGTTCTATTTTTCACAGTATCCACGCATGCAAAAGATATTTTACATTTGGCACGAAATATCCGCAGACAGAGTGAACCATTTACAGCGCTTCATCCGCTTATTTCGGAATGCGATTGCGAAAAATCAAAAGACGCATGGATGCGTCATCCGACGTCAATGTATTAAAGCGAAAGAAAAAACACGAGTCGCGCGAGTATTTTTCGCGGTCATATTAATTTTCGCCGCGACCGAAAAGGGTGAACAGTGGCCGGTAGTAACAAAGCTTCGCTCAACAGCACGCAATTCAATGCGCAACGCTGCGCAGCGTACGATACCAACCCTGTTACTGCATATCTGATCGGAGAACGAAGAGAAATCATGTACACGAAACCGTAGCCAACAATTGATACATTTACGTAAATACACAGGCCCGCGATGCTGTTAAATCGCGGTAATACAGCACGCCGTACAATGTGCCGCACGTACGTACACGTACAGGCCAATTTTACAACGCGCACGCACGCAATCGCCATTCTTCACGGCGCGCGTTTGTAACAGGGCAGACGCGATAAAATTTCGAAGACCGCTCCGCTAGGCTTTCGAACACCTTCCGGCCCGATTTTTCGAAGGTACGTTTATCTATTCGCGCATCTGCGCCATCCGGAGATGGCATTATGGATTCGCTGCGAGTGGAAATGGGGAAGTGTCATTGTGCAGGGAAGTGCGCGTAGGGAACATACGTGCAGCTGTAGGGAAGCCATAAGAGCTGTATTTCGCGAGAGCAAAATGTGAAGCCGCCATTTTTCGACAAAGCACCATGTTAAGTAGACGCAGTGTCACAGAAGTCATTTTCATGCGGTACAACTACTTAGGATTTGTTTGTGAATCCCTTTGATACTATGGGTGGCTGTAGCCACTTTCCACTGGAGGACATTATTCAAGGAAATAGATTAATACGGGTTGGTATATCTGATTGTATCAGGTGATTTTCGATCGGGTGCTGTACACATGCAATTTTGAGCAGTGCAATTCCAGATTGCAGATGCTCCACGCGTGCAAAATCTACTAGAAAATAATAATAATATTCTTTGCAATTTTACTCGTGAAATCTGAAATCCACCTTTTGTATTATTGGTAACTATAGTCACTTGAAAGAATTAAAGTCTTTCCAGCAGAATCGACGTTTTGTTTAATGATTTCAATAACTGCTCATATAACAATGTGAACATTCGTAACAGAAGCGGTAATAAAGGTTAAAATCTACGCTTTGTTCACGGGAAAATTTATATGTACAACTTTATTAGCTTGTACAGTTGCAGCGATTTGTGACAAAGTACGTCGTATTGAAAGGGTTAAGAACGTAACGGAATAGTAACAATGTGAAAAAATGCCAATGAAGTAACCGCATGCATGGACGGTACATGCGACGGGCTGCAGTATGTGGCGTTCGTGTATGGGTCCCTTAGGATCCGTGGCATTGTAAATTCAGTACAAACAGGGCATATGCCCAGAGACGGGCCACGTAACTTTCTCGTCGGTATATGAAAGTATGGAAACATCTCAGGAAAAATGTCATGAGGCCAATAAGTTCGTCAAACCGCGCTTTCAAACTCCCTGACGTATATTCAGCTCTTTCCGTACACATGTATAACGGTACGAAAAATGATTGAAAATATTGAAGCATACCGGTCACTGACAATCAAGTGAATTTAGATTAACTACAGAATTGGAAATACGGAATCAAGTTTTATTTATGAAATTAATTCAACATATAAAATATAATAAAACTTGGTTTTCAATTTCCAACCTTTTAATGAAATCAATTTCATCTTGATCATCAGTGACCGTTACGCGTCAACGTTGAAAATCATTTTTCCCACATTCGATTAAACGCTCGATATGACATTCACATACGTACTCTTCAGCGTACTTCTCTTCAACCCCTGTAGAAGAATCTTGAGAATACACAGATGGCGAGGGTAACATTCGCGGCCTCCTACGTTACTGCCTTCATAGCACATAGGATTCAGTCCCGCATGGATTGCCCACCCACAGCGTAGCCGGCGTTATACGTTTCGGTGGCGCACATTGAAAGTAACACGGCCGGTAAGCACGAAACAAAGACAGCCACCCCTTACCTCCCGCGCTTTCGTAATTCAACTTACGCAGGCCGGTAATGGCCGCGATACACGATATATTAGCCCGATCCCGGAAGTTGGGGGCGGAAGTGGGCGGCGTGGGATATAAAGGAAAATATCGATCGAGCGGCGCGGCGGTTCGCTCGTCACTTTTTCATTCGGGATTATCGCGATCCCCGGGTAGCGCGAGCCTTTGAAAAATTAGCCCGAGCCTTCGCTCCTCGCTTCTAGTCGCGGATTAGCCCGCCGGCCTTTTTTCCGTACGCACCGGATGGAACGGGGTGGATGGAGCCGCGGCCGGATCGGCAAGGACAATAAATGGCGACGAGAATTCGGCGGGTACTCCATTAACTTTTCGTCCCTTATCGCGGATTCGGCTGGTAGCGAGCGTCGGCGAGATGAAACGCGCGATGGCAGTGGCAGCAAAGGAAAATGGCCGGAAAGTGGGTGCGGATTGATGATGCGGGTAAAAATCAATGAAAAACGTAAGCGTCGAAGACCAAAAGCGGCGGGAGTGTGAAGGTGGAATCGCGGAGGACAGAAAACTTTTTGTTTTTGAAAAGTTTGGCGGCTAATCCACAGATTTTTTATCCCTTACCGCAGATTCGGTTGTAAAAGTATCGGATAGAGGAAAAATGTAACGAGAGGTGCAGAGAAGGAACTGGGCAGAAGGTGAGTGCAAAGTGATGATGCGGGTAAAAATGAATGAAACGAATAAGAGTCGAACACCAAAAAGGGTGTAAAAGTGGAATCGGACAGAACAGAAAATGATGCCGAAAATTCGCCTGTAATCCACTAGCCTTTCATTCCTTATCGCAAATTCAATTGTAAGAGTGCCGGATAGACGGCAAATGCAATGAAAGGGGATTGATGTCTCGGGTAAAAATGGATGAAAAAAAATAAAAGTTGAACACCAAAAGGGGTGTAAAATTGGGATCGAGAAAGACAAAAAATGATACCAAATTTCGGCGTGTAATCCTCTAACTTTTCGTCCCTTAGTGCGAATTTAATTATTACTGAGGATCGGATAGAGGAAACCTGCGCTGAGAGGGGCAGAGAAGAAAAATGGGCAGAAAGTGGACATGGATAGATGATGGGGATAAAGATTAATTAAAACAATAAAAGTCGAGCACCAAAACGAGCGTGGAAAGAGAATTGAGGAGCAGAGAAAATGATACAGAAAATTCGACGGCTGATCCACTAACGTTTAGTCCCTTGTGGTGGATTCGGTTGCTATTCAGTACCAGATAAATGTACAAGATAGATGGAATATGCGATTAGAGGGGCAGAGAAGGGAAATGGACAGGAACTGAGGACGAACTGACGGTGCAGGTAAAAATGAACGAGAAAAAAAATTAAAAGTCGAACACTAAAAAGGACGTAAAAATATTAATGGCGGAGGACAGAAAATTATACCGTAAATTTCGCGGTAATCCACCAGCCTTTTATTCCTTATCGCGAACTTGATTCTAAAAGTACCAGACAAACGGAAAATGCAATGAAACGGCGAAGAAGGGAAGTTGACAGGCAGTGGGCACGCATTGACAACGCAAGTCGAAGTGGACGAAACAAAGGGATAAAAGTCTGAACTCAAAAAGGGCGTACAAGTAGAATCGCGGCGGGGAAAATATGACGCCGTAAATTCAGCGGTAATCCGCCGACTTTTCGTCCTTTATCGCAAATTCGCTTGGTAATGGGTACACGGGCTAAGCAGAAAATGCACCGACAGAAACGGAGCAAGGTAGAAACGCACGAAGCCGTATGCGTAAAACGACGTAAAAGTAATATCGGCACGTACAATGAGCGGCGCCCGGCGTCCAGCGGAGAGCCGTCTACCGATAGACGACACCTGGAAAATTCGGAAAAAGTCCAGCAAGAAACGAAAACCGCGTAGGCACAACGTCACTTTCTGGTCCAGCTGAAAACAGATCACGCTTACCCCTAGCCTCGTCAACTAAAGAGCCAGACATCCGCCGCTGTTGAGCCATCAAATAATAACGAGCGTAAAAGCGTAAAACCGAAAAGTACGGGAAAGCGAGAGCGGGAACGCGCAGACGAGCGCGCGAAACATTATTATCGAGAATAAAAAGCGCATAACGGCGCGAGAGGCAGAGAAAATGACAGGGCCGGTTGGAGGGTGGGTGGCAGGGATGAAACAAGGCAGACAGGAAGAGCGAGCGAGCCTCGTGGTAGTTGAGGGTAATTGAAAAATTGCATTTACGGAATGCGTCGTGCCCGTCCGACAGAATCATTCGCGATAAGGAAATGAGCGCGTACCCGAGGCGAAAAGCTTTGTCTCGATGCGTCAGCGCGGCAACGTGGAATTTCGCGCGGGACGAGGCGGAACAGAGGGCGTTCCTTGTTTTTCATCCCGCCAAATGTGTTTTTATCCCGTCGACGTCGCCCCTTTTTTAATCATGCCGCGGCGGACCCGGCAAAATTTCCCGGCGCATTCGACGCTCAGCGAGCATTAGGCGAGTACGTTTTAATTTCTTTACGCCGAATGCGCGCGATAGAAACGAATAAATGGAATTCATAAACTACGTAACGGCGGCGTTACGCGGGGCGAACATCGTGTGTGCGTGTGCCTGTGCGTGTGTACAAATCGTGCGGACAAATTACATTCTACAGGTGCTGTCAAGCGTAATGCAAGGTTCCGGTTTCTGGCTGACATAGTTTACGCTTTCACGCAACGCCGGCGGATGAGGTGTTTATTAACGTTTTGTCGCGTTTAGTGCGTTGTCTCTATAATATACGCTCAAATTGTCTAGTCATTTGTACAGTATTGGTATGTAATGCGCGTAATTGCGGTATCGACTGACGCGTGTGCAGAAAATAAATTGAAGCTGGCAGAATACTTTTGGGTTCGTTACCCTTTACGAAAATAAACTAAAGTATAGTAATGAAGCATAGCAATGATGTAGTCAATTGTATAGTATTTCTGTGTAATGCGCGTAATTATGGTATAATTTTACCCGGCTGATACATCTGTAGAAAATATATTGAAGCTGACAAGAATTTCACAAGATTTTATCGTTTCTATCAATTTTATATCAATTTTATTTCTTAATGGCAGCCCATATTCGGAATAATTAAGTTTCTGTTGGGGGCTTCAATGCTTTCAACTGATTTTAAATTAATTTATTGGAACAGGTCTGATTAAGGACCGTATTCCGCAAAAGTGTAAAGGATAAGTACAATAAAAGGCAGCGCATTACTGACGAAATAATATTAAGAGCGTAGAGCAATGACACGTATACCCTGTCTTAAGCACGCGCAGCCAGCGCGATCCTCTCAATCGGGGAAAAATGGCCAGCGACGAGCGGAGTCGAAATGTGCGTGAAACGACCAACAGTTTCCAGTAAATTTCGCGGCCGAGAGAGCATTAGAGGCGGGTAATCGAATTTTTCGGAAAGCGCGCCCCGCGCACGCGCCCACGCTGCGGCGATAAATTACACGGAAACGAGACATTACTGCGCCACGAACGACGACCGTTTGCCCGCGCGTTTTGCGTTATCGTAATCGTAATCGTAATCGCGATTACGACCGTACAGCCGTTCGATACTTTATAACCATTTGGCAAACTGGCCGCGATTCACTAATTGCAACCTGCCGCCGACGCGGTGCGCCCAGCGGAAAAATCGCTTTTTCCGACATTTTACGACGAGAGACTTCAAACGCGCGGTGTCAAGAGGCGCCAAACGGGCCACCGAAAATTTCGGACTCCGCAATGGAAATAATGAAGCAACGGCGATGGCTCGGTCAAATAGATTGCAAATTGTAAACCTTGATCAGACTGCTGATGAACTGTAAAAGGTGATTTCTTTTTCTGTAAACTGTAAAACTGGCGATGTTAAGCGGGGATGGTAGACCAAAATGGAAGAAACAAGGAATGTGATTAAAATGTATGTGTAAGTCTTTAGTGGAATGGAAAAGAGAACCGTTGTCAAGATCGTCCTAAATGTAAAATTGTGTGGGAGGTGCTGAAATCTTTTTGAGCCCGCAAGAAATTATGAGAAATGTACAATTTTTATTGTGGACGCAATGATGACCAATAAGACGCTATGCAAACAATGCGATGATAAATATTATGCTCTTACTATTATACAGTATATTTTTTACTATAATTATATTATAATATTATAAAATTATATGGCCGATATTAGAGTGATGCAAATAAAACACGATGCCTTAATGAACAACGAATAAGCTTTCGCGTCGTATTTTCATACACGCGATGATGTTTAAATTTTAATGTATAAATATTGCTTGCAATTTTAAAAAGGGCATTATATGCACGTGTTTATAATCCGCCCAAAGTGCAGTATTCACCGTCCGCGCTTCTGTCTTCCAAACTATTTTTCAAATTACGTTGTATTTTCTGGAAACATTACCTCTTTCACGCCGGATTAAATGCTGTGTTACTTTAAAGTAGAAACACAAACTACAAGTACACACATTACAACTTCGTAATGTTACCTTTGTACGAAAAATTGCAGAATGCCACCATATTACTAATCTAATTAATAAAAACCACCTTTAACAAAAACCTCATTGCAAACGCTCGCATTCTTTAAAATTCGAATTTCGATCTCCGCGATGTTACCTTTACGGAAAATCTCGCAGAAATGTACCGCATCGCCAGTGCAGGGAAGAAAGAAAAAACCTTGTTTATCGGTTCGCCCCGCGCGACCTTCGACAAAAGCAGCGTTGCAAATGGCCGCGGAATCGTAATTAGCCGAAATCGCAACAGGATAAGCCCGGTCCACCAATAACATCGCTGATACCGATAACCCGGGTAATTATGCGGGGCAGAAGTAATGCGTGGAAAAAGCAGCGTCGGATTCGGCGAAATGGAAAAAGAGGAAATCGAAGGCTGACGTCGAATCGACGGCCGATCGGGTTGGCCCGTGTCCAAACTCGCAGTTGATTTCGACGCACGACGATGCGCCGATCGCTCGCGACGAATAACACGGCCAGCTGGGAATTGCCCGATGCCCGACACCGACCACCGGAAATTATACTAAACCATTTCACCGAAAAGCTTCGCTTTTGCGCGCTTCCTTTCGACCTGAAAAAAACTACGCGGTTCGTGACTAGTCGCGTTTGCAGTGATATCGGTTATGGCATTGGGCGATGCCGATGAAGGCGGACAAATTTTCGGGTTGTCGCGCCCTCAGGAGAACACGAAGAAAGAGGGGTTGGTTCTGGGGAAAATGCGTGGTTAAATAGGAAGGCGTGAAGTACGCATGTATTAGGATGGAATTTCGAAGATGAAATTTAGAAGGGTGCGTTGACGGTAACGCGGGTGTTTTTGACAGTTAGTAATTTTATGGTTGATATGCTCGCTATTTCCCGTTTATAAATAGTTCATTTATGGAAAACGTACTGAACGAAATAAAAAAATGTTTTCTTGAAAATATTGACGAGGTGCATTCTATGTGGTCTTACGTATGTGCGCATGTGGCTTCTAAGTGCTGTTTCTGTCTTCCTTCATATATGGTTGAATGTGAACCGTTCTATAATTTCTGTACCATTTCTATTATTTTCCTTCTCTCGCGAAATTGCGGTCAGTCAACGGACGCACAGCACAAAAAAAATATTGAATGCATCTATCGGACCGGATGTCATCTTTAACGGGTGCCTTTATCTCAATCCGTAAAAAAGCCTGAACGATTCTGATATTCGACATACAAATACAAAACCGATAAATTTCAAATCGAAATGAAAATTTACAGTGCGTACAAATGATTTAAAAATAATTCTAAGTATTCAGTTGCTGCTCCAAATGTTATGGATGTGGTTAACTCCCGCTTTTATCCGAATCCACAAAAACACACGAAAGTTTCGATGCACAACTGCAAAACTGCCATCAATCGAGCAATTTCCATCGCAATCAAACTTCATACTAAACACAAACGTTTCCGGAATAATTCCAAACAAATGTTTGCCTACCCGAATATTATCTTACGTTGCTAACGTGTGCCATTAATCAACCAATTTTCATCATGACTAAAATTCGTACTAAACGCAAACGTTTTCGGAATAATTCCAAAAACAAATGTTTGCGAGCCCGTATGCTATCTTCCGCTGTTAACATGCGCCATTAGTCAGCTAATTTCCATTACGACTAAAATGCGTACTAAGCACAAACGTTTCCACAATAATTCTAAACCCATGTTTGCTGGTCGAACTTTTATGTATGTCCTTAACACTTTGACTGTCATGGTGGTCATCGGTGACCGGCGAACAGTCTCACGAAAAATTCAAAAAATACCCAATCGGTAGCATTTATGATTTTGTAAATGCAATTAATATTAAATAGTGTTTAAATTCTTTATTCTCCGATGCCTTCGCATTATTTTCATTTTGCGCAATTCAATCATATTCTGTAGTACTTCATCACGTTGCGGTTTTAATATAGTAAAATACGCACGGCAGTCAAAGTGTTAACTCACACTTTTAGCTCAATTCGGAAAAAAACACGAACGAATCTGACATTCGACGCACCGCTCCCCGTCGCAACGATCGGCGAATAACGAATGAGCAAAATCATCGTGCCAAAATTCGTTTGGTGTGCGCTCGGGAAAACTGCAAGGAGAATTCGGCCGCGGAAACAATGACGCGTTCGACCGTCGAAACTGTCGCTCGCTTTTTCGTGCGATTGCCGTCGACTCAGCAACGACGTCGCGACATCCTGAGTGCTCTTCCCGTTCGACTTCCACCGCCACTTTCCACTTCCCGCCCGGGAAAAATGCCGAAACGTTCGCCGATAAACGCGACCGTTATCTCTTTCTCTTCCGCGAACATGAGAAAACGTCTGGAACGTGACTCCGCCTCGTGGAGCTGGATATGACCGAAAAGTGGCGAGCTAACGGGGTATTTACGTTTTTTGGCCGCGCAAAATCGGTTTCGAGTTTTTCGCGATATCGTTTGCCCTCGGAGTATGTAGAAGCGAGCGGCAGCGTTTTAAGGCGGGCTACGAGGAATTCGGTTATGTGACTTTCGGGAAGCTGAACGCGCAGGCGAAAACGTACTTACTTTTTCTTTTCATTAAAAAAGTGTGGATTGGTTTTCTTAGGTCTGCTGTTACGAAGCTGGTTCTATTTCGCGGGTTATGCGGAATTACGGGGCAGCTTTAAACTGAGCCGTATTAAATGCAGATTGGCTGCGTAGTCGAGATGCGGGTGAATTCGATTGTAGGTAGATCTCTATCTGACGTGTCCGAATGCTGGACGGCTGATTAAACTTTCATTTTTCACTTTTAAGTAGTAGGTGTCAACGATGTTCTAAGTGCATTGCAACTGATACCATTTTCGATATTTTTACCATGTATAAATACAGACAGATGTGATAGTTTGTATGTTAAAATGAATGACGCTGATTACTGACAAAATATGTGACGAATAATTTATATTTCGCATGCTTTCAAGATGCTATTTTCGGGCCGAATATTAATTTTGCGTCAAATCCTTAATTCGGATGCGAATAAAGTCACTGGTATATACATTCACAGTTCACAAGTTCACAATCTGACATTTTTGCGCATATAAGGATGGACATATGTCACAAAATATATACGTCATAATAAATGACACTGATTGCCAAAAAGAGACATGACGAATAATTCATACCTCGCATATTACGAAAAAACAATTTCCCCGGCGTATATAAATTTTAAATTGAACACTTACTCCGGACGCGATCGAATTCAGTTCTGGCCCCGCTTCCAATATATCGGAATGCCAGGCATTCAGTTATCGTTTCATCACCTTCTCCCGTCCCACCCTCGTCGTACAACAATATCCTCACTTCTGGCTAGTACGTATCAAACATCTTTTAAATAGCTCGCCACCCTCGCCGTTTTCCACCTCTCCCATTTCTTCTCCATTCTCTCATATTCCTTCCCATCTCGCCGTCATCCTCTCTTTCCCCGACCGTCCAACTATTTCCTCGCACTCCCGCCTTTTCTCCCCTTTTTTCGACCCTTATCTTCCCGAGTCGGAAATATTGATACGAAAGAACGGGAGATACCTTTCCTCGTTTCCTCCCTTTTCTCATCACACCTTCCATCGAGCCGAAGGTTATTCCGAGGGACCTATACGCCGACTAAGCGCGAGGTAAACGTCTATAGCAGCCGTAAAACAATAATCGAAGGCTCAACGTAACGTCTGTCTATTTTAACACGCGAATTTCGGACGTTTTACTATGAGGCTACATGAGATTACAGGTTCTCATGAGCGTGAGATGATGAATTATTCAGTTGCGTGTTTATATAGTTTTGAAAGTACGTTGCTTTTGACAAAGTCTAATGATGAAGATGTTAAGATATTTGGTAACTGTAATTATTACGAATATGATTAAAAATTACTGAAAAAAAATCAAAAATTACTAATAACATTGATTAATTCGTTTATTATACACTGTTATCTACTCGTCTGCTAAAACAAATTGAGGCAAAGTAAAAAATTGACTGTTATATACATGTAGTATATTTTATTAATTTAACGCCACTTGCCCTCTGTGTGCGTCACTAAAAAACAGCTGGCGGATCCTGAGATTTGAAACTTTTTATGGAGGGAGAAAAAGAGCAACGTTAGTGCCGAAGATCAGAACAACCCTCTTGATCAGATATTCCTCGTGAGAGGGTAACGACGGGGTGAAATAATTAGCAATAAATATCTCGAAATGCTTCTGGGCAACGTAATCGCGTGCCACCAGCGATCGTCTAAAAGCAGATAAATGGAGGGATGGTTTCGGGAAGAAAGGCCCTAATGCAAACAGTGGCTGGATAATATTTGAGAGTGATCGTTTTAATGATAATCGCAGTGACAATACAATAATTGAAACCATCGTTTATAGTCGCAAACTGCGGGAGGCAAGATTAAATGTAGATGATTAAACGTAGAAAGATATAATATCATGTTGCTTTACTATTTCACTAATGTGAAAGGTCACGTAAAATATTATGCTTTACTTCAGAAAATACGGTGAGATTGATTGAGAGCCCGATAAAATCGTCGAATATTCTTTAGATGTTTGTAACCACCCGCGACAGACTAATTTTACGCGAAAAATTGTCCGACATGTTAGCAACGTTCAGTACGGATATAACTCACTATCAGTTACACACGGTGTATATTGATTTTATTTCATCGAACTGCATGTCCGCAGTATACGATTTCCACGATAACTGCTTCTAACGTGAGCCAATGGAATAAATGTTGCAGCAGAGAGCAGAGCCCGGCCAATGAATTATTGCATCGCCGAAGAAGCGACAGACACGCAAAAATGAGAACATGAGTGGTGTAACATACGTTGGAATTGAACGTACGAGCGAGTTTTACGAAACAAACGTTTTGCGGTGGAATAAAAGGTCAGTTAGAGACGGACGGCTGAAGAAGCGAGGGTAGCCGGCAAAAAAATGCAAAGGGAAGGGAGACAGGGAGGAAAGTGAGAACCGCACGAATTACGTACGCATTCTTTATTCATTCGTTTCATTTGGAACCCAATTTGCGGCGTCTGTAAAACCAGACTGACGTGACGGGAATCAGTCACGTACTTACACTGTCTCTCTACTTTCTTTCCTCCGGTGTCCCGCCCTTTTTTTCCCCTGCCGGGATGTATTTAACGGTTACCAGGTGAAAACTGGTTAGTCGCTCCATCAAGTTGCCAATCAAACGTGTTTTATATTTACATAATCGTAAAAATGATATAATGCAGGGTTGCGATTGATGGACATCCGCATTACCGATGCATTAAATTATCAGACGGTGTGGATACGTGAGTATAGGTAACAAGAAGTTGCGATGCGATGAGTCAAGTCGTTTGATACGATTATTTCATTTTATCGGGAAGTCTAGCATACGTTTTATGTTGTAGATAACACGTTTGTAATTAATTTGCTTTTTAGAGATGTTGTGCCGGTAACGGTAATTCTCTATATGGCAAGTTGATACCATTTAACCCGTTAAATGCCAGGACAAGTTATCGCATGTTTGCAACAGTGTTTAATAGTAACGAATGTATGTATATAATATTAAGAAAACACACAATGTGTATATACGTACTTATAAGTTCTCGACACAGCAAAAATACATGTGGAATCTCAAATACAAGGTCGTCTAATTGGCAACGAAAGATCACCTATGATCCTCAATTATTACATTAGGAGGCGGTTGACGATAAGACGTAAAGGCGAAACGACGAAAGATTAGGAAATAAGACGAAAGTGTCGTGATTATGTTGTTATTGTTTATAAATATTATACTCTCTAGTTTCACGTATTAAATTCCTATACACATAATGTTAGTTTACTGTATTAATGGCACATTACCTTACGTACAAACTGCACTGATGGGAGCGGTTCTAAAATGTTTCTCAATTTTATTTCACTACTCCCAATTTCATTTTGTATGACCCAATACCTTCTTGATCACTCCCCCCATCGAGCGCGGGTAAAACAGCAACTGCCGCGCCAATTCCACCCTCTCGCCGTGCCGTGGCAGCCCAAGTATCCGCGGTATCTAATTTCCCAGCCAGAATCGTTCTCGCATTCACGCGATCAAACGCCAGGCAGCATGAGCCAGGCCATAAAGTCGCCGAAAATTCAAAGTTCCGCGACCAACAGCAACACGTCCGCCGTCCGTCCCTCGGCGCCGGCAGAGTTTCCGAGTATCCCTGTTAATGCCTCAACGACGGATTTCGAACTGACGAGCGCGCGCCGACTAATTTGATGAGGGCAATAACGCGTGTAAACAAAGTCGCTCGCGGGGTACGCGGGAGTTCGGTTGGAAGTGCGAAATATTGGAAGGGAGGGGTCGAAAGAGTCGGGCGGATCGTAGACGCAGAGGAGCTGACGTGAAATACGCGGCGCATTCTGCATCCGTCCATTTCATTTGAAACCCAATTTCCAGCGAGCCAGAGAGGAAAGCCGGGGCAACGAGCGAACGGAAGCCGGCATATCCAGCGACGACGAGCGATAGTGATGGCCTAACGGTGCGCCGTTCGTTGCCACGCATACCGAGCCCGCAAGCATTCGGCGCATCCCGATTCTGAAATCTAATTACCGCCGCTGCGCCCGTTAATTAGTGCCGACCCTTACTCCGATTACAATCGGAAAGTCCTCCGACGATTGTGCGCCGGTCCCGTTCCTTCGGCGAGCACGTTCGGACGTGCGCTAGCTCGCTTTTTCTTTGTCACGACTGCCACTGGAGAGGAACGGCGAATCGCTGTTTTGCGGTCGACGACGGGGGATTTGGCAGATTTTTGACGCGCTTTGAGGCCGTAGGCGTATACGCTGCTGTGTGAGGGGGAAGTTTGTTTTACGGGACCAAATTGGAAAAATAAGTACCGCGATGGCTCACGTTGCTTTGAGTGTTTAGAAAAAGCAGGCGCGGATATTTTTTTTTCGTTTATCCTGAATACAACGGCAAAATTCGGAATAAGTTTCTATAGTGATAAAATATATAGATATTGCAGTTGTTTTGAGTGTTTAGAAAAAGCAGGCGCGGATATTTTTTTTTCGTTTATCCCGAATAGCAACGGCAAAAATCGAAATAAGTTTCTATAGTGATAAAATGTGTAGATATTGCAGTTGTTTTGAATGTTTGGAAAGCATTCATGGTTACCTTTTTCTTGTATTCCAAATAATGACCGAAAGAATCTAAATAAGTATGCACGTTATGTTCTTTAAATAATATAATTTCAAACGAATTAATTACCCGGATGCACTAATTAAATTTGCAGTCTCGTTAATAACAAGGACCGGAATAATATATGATACCATCTAAATAGATATCAATAATAATTTAAGCAATCAATTTTGAGTGAAATAGACGTTTCAAATATACTAATATCAAGAATTCGCATTCCTCAAAACGCTTGTTTGTGAATTTGTTTCGTTAACTAATTTTTTTTTTGCTGCTCATCGAAAGATCGAAATATACGTCAAATCGCATAGGAGCATTTGTTGTGATTGAGAATATCGACGTGGTCAAGAATTTCCACAACTTTACTTCCGCTCTTCATATCTTTTTCTGAAACTACCTCACTTTGCCGTCCACCATTTTATGTGCTTTCATTCCTCACATTTTATTGTTCTTCGCGATTGTTTCGCGATAACAAGGCAAAAAGAATAAATTGACACGTAACAAGATATAAAAGAGAACCGACGATACTGCAAGTTCGAAAACTACTATGTCCACTTATTTCTTCTAAAAAAGTACGTGCCGAGAAACGGTACTTAGCAGAACTTCGTATAAGAGGACATATGTTAGTCTCAAGCGGGTGATGACGTATTAATAATCGAATTAGGAGATTGTGAGAGTTTTACGTCGTCGCCAGTGAAAAGTCACTCAGGCGTATACTTTGCAGCTTTTGGTATTGTAAATTTTCGACGACGCATTAGTGGACGTGTAAGCCTCCAGCAAATTGTCAGGTAGAGATAAATGTAAAACTTATTAAGTGCACGTATTATAAGCTAAAAGTAAATGCTTGTCATGTATGAATTACTGTTATGGCCAATATTCCTGTTATATGTGAATACATTGTTGTGCGTAAGTCTGTGCGAAGCGTGCAGATAATTAAAAAAGATATATATATATTCATATATTACAGCACGTATATATATACGATATATAGTAATACAATTACATATATACACAATATATAATAGTATAGTTGCAATATATAAATATCTATTCTTATTAGTGCATGAAGTTATCTTTAATGACTACCTTCAGATTATACCGTTTTCCCAAGTTGCCATTTTGCAACAAGCGTATATGCGTAGTATAAAGCAGAGGCTTATGTTGAATATATAAATATATTTTTTTTATTCCGCGTATAATTATCTGCAGTCGCAGCCTGCATACAATACTATTTTTCCGTTGTTGCCACAAGCGGCATAATAAACATATATAACTCACAGGAATATATATATTTACATGTTACAACAAATGTATACACAGGGCACACAGTCGTTTAGTCCGAACATATAAATATATTTTTCTATTTGTGCATATAATTATCTGCAACGGCAACCCGCATACAATCCGACTTTTCCGCATTGACACGCGCGGCACGCTAAACATTACATATTCATGACAGGCATAATACGATATTTATCACCTTGCTCGCGTCACTCCGAAAACACCCGTATCCGAAAAAGTGCCACGCGCGCAGTAAACAAATGCAAATGAGCCCTCCCTCAGCCATCAGCCGCGTGTCCCGCCGCAGATAGCGTCCGCGAAAAACGCTCTTCCTCAAATTTCGCCGGACCATTACTCCGCGGATTAAAGTTGCAATGAGCCGCGAGCGAAATGGCTCG
Organism: Cryptocheilus praepositus; assembly: GCA_033815515.1. Classification (NCBI taxonomy): domain Eukaryota; kingdom Metazoa; phylum Arthropoda; class Insecta; order Hymenoptera; family Pompilidae; genus Cryptocheilus; species Cryptocheilus praepositus. The sequence goes on along the minus strand of JAWWQZ010000119.1, from coordinate 858,132 downwards.
GACCCCGAGCCTCGTAAATACGTTATATCGTTCTAACGTGTGCCTCTCCGCGCGTTGCTTTCGGCCACCGTTCCTTCCCCTTTTCTGCCATTTCCCACCCTCCCCTCCGCCCACACGGTCAGAAGTCCGCCCGCCGCTTTCCGCTGGCGCAAGTTTCAGAGTTATCGGCCGAACTTTTATGCCCAGGACTCGGGAGAATGTGCAAGGAAGATGGTTTGAGCGAGGAGGAGGTGAGTAAGGTGAGAGAGAGAGAGGCGAGCGAAGAAGGAGGACGACGAGACGCGCTCGCTGGGGAAATCTTCAAGAGTTTCCACTAAAAGAAGAGAGCAATTAGACGACTCGTCATAACCGTATCCGGCGGCGTGCGGCGGAATCGCGGAAACGTCGATATCTATCTGTGGGAACGCTCGTGTGTCTTTATTATTCCGCGGATTTTCGTCAAATCGACGCGTCAGGAGTAATGTCCGGCCGATATTGGGGAACCGGGAAAAACGACGATGCCGGAGGTATTTTAGGATCCCCGTCGGTGCTAGCGGCGAATGGTAACGTGACGGTGCATTTCCGGTCTCTGAATACGTGAAGACGCGGCGTTTGAAGAGGATGCGGAGTTTGCCGGTGATGTGTAAAGCGGTGTGTTATTTCCAATCTTATTAGTCATTTAACAACGCGTCTTTATAAGATGTGGGGTTAAATTTGACGGCATACGATTCGGTTTAAACTTAGCTGTACTCATTAATAATGATACAAAACGTTTTTTCTATGAAGGATTTAAAGTAGGCAGAAAATCCAATCTGACTAGTATACATAAAAGACAAAGGAAATCGTAGTGGCAATTTTTAACATGATGGTACATTTCCGGATTGTGAATATGTGAAGACGTGGCGTTTTAGGAAGACGCGAGATGTGCTCGTGATATATTGAGTAGTGTGTTATTTTCAACCCCATTAATAATGACACAAAAGCTCCGGCAGATATAACTATTTCTACGAAGGATTCAAAATAACTTGAAACTTCCCTTCCGTCATTATTCTTATAATTCCTAATCCTATAATATCCTTATGTATTATACATCCTTATATATTATCATTTAATACAATTTCGTAACTCTACATATAATTCTAATACACTATCTAAATCGCGTATCCCATTGGTATAAACTAACTGTCAACATCCATCACATCAATTTACATTACTCTAAATCATTATTCCCAAAATACATTATTATCGAGCCCACGTCAACTAAACATTCCTCCGGACTGTTCTTCGCACACCCCATAACTCCCCGAGCAATGTACTTTCGTTCTCGTTCGAATTTTTCTCCGGCGACACGCGGTTTGGTATGCCGCGCGCAAGTATATTTTTCTCGTGTATCGCATGCTGCGCTTAATCGTTCGCAGATGCATACGAGGCAGGCCGGCTTATACCGGAAATACGCCGAATCGCGACATGTAACGATCGAACATTCATTACGCGCGTACCGCGCAATTATAGGTGGAAGGAAATGCATTCCGACATCGGCGTGCCGTGCAACGCTATCGAGCGGAGTGAAGAAACGCACAGGCATCGTATGTCAACGGCAAATAGCGCTGCGTGCTTGAGCTTCCACGGGCCTTTGCTCGAACGGGAGCGAAGTAATGACGATGTGTGCTCGCAGGAAATTGATATCCAACGTGTACGTCATTAGCATATTGAGCGGAAAAAAATACGCGGCCAACGGAATGACGGCGGACGTTTAGGAAGTAACGACGTCATTTTGCGCGCGTGGAAAGTCGCCTATGTAGACTTGCGGTTTACGCGGGATTCGGTTAACACGTTGACTACCAAGCGTAGTTTGCTATGTTAGAACCACGATGCGATGAAATGCTGCAGAGTATAATTAAATCGTGTAAAATAAAGGTGACGTAGAGTTGTTAGATGTTAGGAATAGGTGCAATTATAATTGTTCTTAAATGACAGAATGTGATTAATGATTTATACGCCGCGAATAATCATTTGGATGTTTAAAGATACACGCAGTTTCAATTATTTTTAAATGTTAACATTTTGTTTAATGTATTTCGCGCCACGATTAGCAATTTACGACGACATATGAAGACGCATATACCAGTCCTGACAGCAAAATGTGATGTAAAATTTCACATCACCATTTTCCAAACAAATTTCATTCAAAGCTGAATATTTCGGCCAGATAATTTCGTCGATGACATTACGTAGACTTCAAGTCTATTTTGATTGGCCTCGTTTTGATACGCTTTATATTTGGATTCTACCGTTGCTCTTATTGAAATTGTTTTCAAGGTGGCAAAAATCAGAATTGTTCCTACGACAGAAAATAAAGATGAAATGGAATAAATAGGTTAATTAACGTGAGGCAATGTGAAAAACATTATTAATTACGTGTTTTTACGTAAATTTTCGTTAAATGTTCATCTGTTTTAGAACACGTAAAAGCCTGTCACAGTATTTTTTGTCGAACTAATGCTTTCGCCAATGAGCGATAATTGAAGATATTGCACAACGATCAGAAAATTGCATTGTATAGTCGTATTTATAATAATATCTAAGGCCTTATCTGAGAACAGATTTTTAGTGGCACGTAGAAAACACTTTAATGATGATTACTTCTGGCCATTTTTTTAATATCTAATGTCATGCGTGATTTTTATCCATAAATACGCAATCATTCATAGAAATAAAAATGTTAGGAGAAGACTACCGGTTAAAGAAAGTCTCAGAAATATGTTCGCAAAGGTAAAATATTAAAAAAAAAAAACATATCGCGCAGCACGTTACGACCAAATTGAAATTGACCGAATCTAAAATTGCAACTCTTTCCTCAGCCTCTTGAAATTGTCGAGATTTACGGTGCAGACCCTTGTTAAGCCAACGGTGAAAACGATATGTTGGTATCGACAAAACAAAAAAACACGGAGGAAATTCGGGTTGATTCGCAATTGCCCGTTCTTCTATCTGTATTTTTGGCACGCCAACGTTCGCCCTTTCATGTTCTCAATTACCAGCATTTCGTCCTGCTCGTTTGCGATGAAAGCATTCAGGTCAATCATTAGGCGAAAACAAAAAATATGCAGCATCACCGTTGGCCGGCTGCCGTCAATGAGCAAATGTGTAAACCATCGATTAGTCAACGTTGAATCATTGAACCGCACCGTGTTTCCTAAAAATGACTAAAGCGCGCAGATTGGAAGTGGCCAGAAATTTGATCGGCCTTTCATAAATCGATCTATAAATAGTACTAAATAATACTATCTTTTTTTCAATCAGCGGTAAGTACTGTTATATGTTTAGCAAAAAGTGACTGAAAGGTAGCCCGAAATTTTATCAGCATTCCACAAATTTATCTCAGTCCGAACGCGACTGTATTTAACCCGTATTTTACAAAATTGCTTTCTGCAATTTATACTGGCTTTTTCAATTAGCGGTAAGTACTCTCATATGTTTAGCAAAAAATGACCGAAGCGCACGGATTGGAAGTGGCCAGATATTTGATCGGCCTTTTATAAATCGATCTCATTCCGAACGTAAGTATGTTTGACCTGTATTTCACCAAATTGCTTTCTGCAAATAATTTTTTTTTTTCAAAATAGCGATAAACACTCTCGTATGTCAGCTGAAAAATGATCGAAGCGCACAGATTATAAGAAGCCAGAAATATTATCAGCATTCCATAAATCGATCTTAGTCCAACCGTAAGTCTGCTTGACCTGTCTTTCACGGAATTGCTTTCTGCAATGATAATATTCTTTATTCAAAAATAACACTAAGTACTCTCGAAACGAAGAAATTGGAAGTGGTCAGAAGTGGTACCGGTCTTGCATAAATCGTTATTTTGAACGAAACTATATCTGAATAACCTTCTGCAAAATTTATTTTTGCACTTAGTGCTGCTTTTGATAAAACATCCATAAGTAAACCCTCATTAATCTGTCTAAAAATTACCGCAGTACACAGATACAAAATAGCCAGAAATAATATCATTTTTCCACAAAGTATTCCCATTCCCACCGAAACATTGTGCAATGAAACCTCTTTTTGCTCTCAGTGCCGCTTTTCATAAAATAGCAATAATTAAACTCTCGTACATACGACTAAAAATGACCGAAGTACCCAGATTCGTAGTGATCAGAAATAATATCAACCTTGCACCACCATTCCGACCGAAACAGTGTCTAACCAGTCTCCCGGCAAATTTCTTCTCGCACTTAATCCCCTTTTCTCCGCCCCAGCGATAACTAAACTCTCGCCGCCCGTCGTATCAGCGCATAAGCGTCACTTCGCGAAAAATCCCGCTGAAAACTAGCGCGCGATCATTAATTCGCTTTGTCCCCCGAACCGCACGGACCTCAAACAATACCGTTATCAATGGACACATTCACTTGGCCGTGTTTTCATTCACGCCCGTGACTCGCGCTCTTCCATTTTCGAGCCATTCTTCCGCGGTCTCAATTATCGCCGTTTCGCCGTGTCGTTCTGATAGAAGCAACCGAATCATCGTTACCCGCCTTTCCTTTCTTCTGCCTTTCAGCCCCCATCTCGCCCGGCGCATCTCTCTTCCTCTTTTTCGCCGGCGTCTGCGTCCGTCCCCCCTTTTGCTCCCCTTTGGCTAACAGCGCGCGGTGTCAAACAATGATATTTCGCACAATGTCGCCGACTGAGCGAATCGCCTGCATTCGTTTCGTTTCCCTCTCGGAAGCGCGATGGCGGATCATCCGGTACAGTATAACCGGCGCCGGAAGTTTCGTCCGTTATTAAACAATTTCGTTGCGTCTAGTAGCGTGCGGACGCTGTTTCGCATCAACGGACGGCCCCGCGCATGTCGACATACGAGTACCCGTACGTAACCGGCGCTGATCCTATTCGTTCTACACTTTTACCGCAGAACCTTTTCACGCAGGCAAAGCCAGCGAAAATCGCCTGGCGGAAAATGAGTGTGAGCGCGTCCTGTCAATGGGCGAAGAGGATCGGGGGTTGTGTATGTAGAAATGTTTATTCGAGACCACAGCTCGAATGCCGATAAGTGAATAAAATCTACTGGATAATTTCGATGAAGTTGAATTTTCGATGTCGAGTAGATTGGCTGGATTCTCGAGACCAGATTTGGAATACTGATAAATTACGAAAGTCTACTCGATTATTTCGACGAAGTTGAATTTTAGACATCGAGTAGGTTGACTGAAATTTGAAGACTGTAAGTGGAATACTGACAAATGACTATCGTCTACTTGATTTCTTTAACAAAGCCAAATTTTAGATGTTGAGTAAACCAGCTACATTCTATCTAACTATATTAAAAAGTAATGAACGCTTATTTGCGTTTTTTCGACGAATGTAAAAATGTTCAATTTCGGAACACTTTTATGGTATGTGAATAGATTCGTGTTGAATAGCTACTCTTGTTTCACCTCAACGGACGGCCCCGCGCATGTCGACATACGAGTTTCCGTACGTAACCAACGCTGATCCTATTCGTTTTATACTTTTAACCCAGAACCTTTTGACGCAGGCAAAGTCAGAGAAAATCACTGGGCGGAAAATGAGTGTGAGGTTGTGATTGTCAGTGGGCGAGGGGAATTGGGGGGTTATGCAGGTAGAAATGTTTACTGGCGACTAGACTTGGAATGCTGGTAAGTGAATAAAGTCTACTCAATTACTCCCACAAAGTTGAAATTTAGAGGTCGAGCAGAATGGCTACATTCTGTTAACTGGAGACTAGATTTGGTATACTGATGAGCAACTAATGACTACTCGAATTTTCCTCGCAGCAGAAGTTGTATACCTATGCGAATAAGAAAAAGGCTGTACATTATGGAATTAACGCTACGGAATGGAATACATAAATGTGCATGGTTATGTACCTATGTGTATAATGCAACATAAACTGCATCAAAATTAAAGTCACCAAAATACGTACGATCCTTTTTGTTCTGCCAGGTGGCCTTCCCCGTTCGCTGCTGTTTTATCGTAACCATGTGTGATTTCACAAAATATTTGTACGTCAGTTGTTGTTCACTTACCTGAAACAGATAACAATTGAACAAATTAAGTGCGTGGACAAAGAAGCGGCTGACAAAAGCGGGAAAGACAAAGTAGACTTAATTGGTAGAATTGGAAATCAATTATCATTTGCATAAATCACGGTTCCAATAAACACTGTTATCCCGTGTGAAGTCTGAAGGGAGCTTAATGAGTGACTGCTCAACGAGAGATGAGCAAAATGAGGGGCTGATAATGGAAATTACGAGAGACGTAATTTTAATGTATTAATTAACGTTGAATCTATAATGTTTCAAGTCTCACAAAGATTTTCCGATACGTGTATTTTCGCAGCACATTATGTCAACTAATATTATATACTTCCACTACTGTTTCTATTCCACATGGGTTGTATCACATACTTCATTATATGCAAAATTCATTTTACTATTTATAAATGCATAAAAGTGAAAGTAATTTCCATTTCATTATATATATACCATTATATTGTTGTTTTATGTTAAATTTACGTAAAAATATATATATATTGCATATACACGTATTTTTTGTAGGATAGTGTTTTATTACAGTGTGGTTGTAGTTCTATATAGAATCTCCTTATATTAAGGCGTTTGTAAAATTACTTCGTTCTAGAATAATGAATGTTCAGTTAATGCGCAAAACCATTCGTGTAGCGCAAACCCCTGACAATTGTATCTAATAATCGCAAAGCTCATTTCCGGAAGGTATTTTTCATTTCACATGTCTCCACGTACGATAACACTTTCGATCCGCGTACTAAAAACGCACCGACACGTTTAAAAACATCCGCTCGGAATAAGCTCGGTGAAATAAGTTCGCCAATAGTACTGACCGCTTTCCCAAACGGCCGTAATTTAATTCCCCGTCATATACTCGTCTGAACCGGCACACGCGAAAACTCGATCACGTTGAGTTAAATGCGACGCCTCATGAATGGATCGACTTCTCAACGTTCTCGTGTGCAAACGACAATCGTCAGATGACATCTTCACCGACGCGCTCGCATTAATTTCCGTCGGTCGCCGAAAATTCGCCAAAGCGACGAGCGCGCGAAGTTAATCGATTTTAAACTAAGTGCTACCGCGGTTGACGCTTCCGGCCGAGAATTGGAATAAAATCGTCGCACATCCGAAACTCCCATGCTCGACTCGCTTTGGCTAGGCGCCAGGCGAGTCGGTTCTATCATCGAAAAATGTTCCCGTCCCTACAGGAAATCGGTCTTACTCACCGGTGGCGCCTATATACAGAGCCGTTTCCAATTCCACGCGGAACCTTCGTCTGCTTACGTGATTTTCCGGCGAATTTTCATTATATTGCCGAGTAACGGAGAGCGCGATAACGCGTGGCGTGGCAATGAAATTTCCGCGAAGAAATCTAAATGCCCATACATGATGCGGATGTGGTAGGTAGGTGTTGGATATGCGAACGTGAAAGAATCGTGATGTTGCCAATTCCATCGGAATATACGGTGAATTAATGACAATGAATATTTCCTTTTTATTGTCGAATCTCGAATGACAACGGTTAAAAAAAATTATCATTCCGGAGACTCAAGAATATTAACACGTTGACTGCCAAGCATATTTTGCTGTATTAGGATGGCGATGCTATAAAATACTACAGCAATTGACTGAATTGTACAAAATGTACGTAATGCAGGTATTGGAGACCAAAGGATCGCATCACTATTCTAACAATAACTGCATTTATAAAATAATTATTGCCACCCATTGCGAATATTTCGGATCTTCAGTAAAATCACTTGCGCCGATCAGCAGTGACCATCACGGCAGTCAAAGTGTTAATATACCCTTTTTTTGTCGAATGTGGTGTATATCTGAATCGGTGAAAAAGGGACAATTTTCAGTGAGTTTCGCGAAACACTCTGCTTGTCAGTTCCCCGAGCACTCTCGCTCATCCGCGCCTAGCCCACCGCTTCCGTCCGCCTCCGACTTCGCCTACGTGCTTTTCCGTGGAATTTTCATTATATCCGCGCGTAACGGACACTATCGCGCCGCACGACAGGATCAATGAAATTCCCGCGAGCGCGCGTAGGAGCGCGGGGCCTTCGCCGATCAGCACGGCCACTCTCCCTCTCTCGCTACTCTCGCTTCGCTGGATATTACTATTCCGGTGAACGCGCCGGATGTCCGGTGTCGGCACAGGAAAACGCGTCTCGTCGATCGGGAAAGGTAGTCACAGTCCCGGCCCTCCATCTTTCTTCTCTCTCTCTCTCACACACTCTCTTTCTCTCTACCCATCTCTTCCTTCTCTTAACGCGTCGCACTCTCTTTCTCTGCAGTCTGTGTTTCCGTGTCTCTCGACGTCGCAGCGCATGTTGGCCGCGTACGGGCACGCTTTCATGGGAAGACGATGTACAATGTCCGGTTTGGATAGCGTCAGCCCAGGCTGCAGCCGGCTGCGCACGCCATGCGTTCAAATCTCCGGGCGGCACGTGATGCGGAACGCCGTACAATGCATGCGGATGCTGGGTGGAGGGTGTGCGAGCGACTGCGGCGATACGGGATCGGGTAATTGCGGTGGCGGCTTTTGTTTCTGGTCTTGTCAAGCGGCTGATGGAAAATGTTCGAGAGTTTCTTATGTGCGGAAACTGGCGGCGACGAAAGTGGCGGGTGAAGGGCGGTAGTTGTGATTTCGCTTATGAGCAGGTTTGCATAATAGACGTGGCGGCGTGGGGGAACGTTTGTTTAGTTGAGGAATAGTGAAATCGGTTCGGCGGATTTCCGCGGAAAAGGGTCAGCGACGGAAAGTTTGTATTTTCAATTTCCGCGTGGGACGTTCACGTGGAACAGTCACCTTCGGTTGTTCTGACATTTATAAGCTGATGCTGAGTTTTAAAGTAGATGGCGGAAGTGGTAGACTACTGAGATATTCATAAATTCCGCGATTGATCAAACGTCGAATACCGGTTTTACAAAAAACGCATCTATTTCCAATTGCGCCGCATTTCCTGACATAGAATCGCTACCCCCACCTGTTCCGCAACTGGCAAAATAAACTAAAAATATTCTTAAGAACACTTAAACAATATACATTTTTGAAGTAAATACTGGAAATAGTAGCCAACACCGTTTAATGAAAGGTTCACTGCCGCTTTTCTCAAAAACTAAGCCTCCACAAAGAAGCGGTCTATTTCCACTTTCACCTTTAATGACCACATTGACGAATTAGATACCACGGTTAGGGATGTGATACGAATTTTTGAAATCCCTACAAAAGACCGGTAGTCTAGCACGACATTAATTAATTCGAGGTCAAATGGCACTCTTGTGAAAAGCCGAGCCTCATGCAAACAGTGTCGGTTTTGAATCTCTACTTGTTCCTCCAGGCAGATCCGCCACTATCCGGCCGCAGTGCCAATTACGCCCTGCCGCGTATAACTGTGCATAACATAAGCCAGGTGAATGGACACCCTCGAGCGTGCGCGCTGTACACGTAAGTACGCTGCACAACTATGTGCACGACGTACCTGCAACGCTCGTGTTCATTCGCTTCCGTTCCGCGTTCATTCACGACTCGCTTTTGCCTTCACCTACGCGTTCACTGCTCTGCCCACCCTCTCTCCCGGCCGTCCTTTTTCTCTCATTCCATATCTCTCGCCGCCAACGGAACTCCCACTCTCCTTCTCTACCTGCCGAATGAATCATCGCGCGAAATACCCGCGTCTCCGACAATGCGTTACGCCCTGATTATGCGCGCTTGTTTTGCAATGATTTTTCTCTATGGGATCGCCGTATGTGCAACAGAATTTCCTGCGGCGCGGCTTAATGGGCCACTATTGAGGCAACTTTTTGCGGGCCTTTCGACGATTCATTCTGCGCGGATTACGTCAGGTAACGTCGCAGATCGCGGATCCAGGGTGTGGCGTAAACTGCCGGAAAGGATGCGGCTCTGCGACTTCTACTTTTTCTGCGAACAATTTCGCCGCGAGGCATTGTCAAATTTCTTTCTGCCGGGGACCTCGCGGTACATTGGTCGTTTCACACGTTAACTCAAAGTGTATAATAGCGGAGTGAGGTCATTTTACAAGCGCCTTGACACGACGAGCGGCTATATGGAACTGCAAGCACGGGAAGATAGACGAGAAGTTGTATGTGAAGAACTCTACCGCTATGTAATAAAAGGGTATCCTACGACAAAGACATGTATATACGATTGAAATGTGGAAAGTTTGAATGTCAGCTCGCCATATGTATGTAAGAAAAGGGATTCTCCGACCGCATCTACTCTATCGCGGATAATATAAAATGGGCCCCAAAACCAGGTCAAATTGCAAACATTTTGCCGACAGAAAAAGCAGATTGTAAGTAAAAGTACCATAAAATAAGAATGTAATACATCCAACATACACTGATACATTCATAAATATTACAGACTCGTGTTTTAGTTTGATTGTTGTTCTGCGTTTACATTTATGTTGCATTCCGCGTTCTTATTATTCCACGATTTTTGAAGACGTCAGTATAAAACGCAAAAAGTCTGCCCGCGATGCTGTATCTTTCGAAAACTAAGCTGCCTGTGCGAACATTTTGCACGCGTCACATAAATTTTGCACGCTGCCCTATGTATGTCGTATGAATATCGTACAAACACAGCACAGATGTGTGGGCGCTACGTGGATACCAATTGACATTCCAGGAACATTATAGATGTCGCATACATATCGCACAAGCATCGTATGTTAGGTATCTTGCATATCTACGCGTACGACAGATCCATCGTATGTATCGTATATCAGCAAACTATGCGCATATATAATAGACCCAATAATACAAGCACTCACATGCTCAATGATATAGCTTTAAATTAAACTGTAACTATAGGATCGTAAAGATGTGTAATGTCACGGAAAAATCAATGATGAAACTGCAAGTCATGATCATAATCACGTACCTCAACCACATTCAGCCAATTTTTTTATAGATATTTTCAAATTTTCAACTGTACAGTAGCGAAAAATATTAGTGCAGCCAGACGACAAGACTTCTGCTTTTCCTGTTAAGGAATTCTGTAGTGAATCATTTACTTTGAATTTTCGTTTTCTTGTCAGTGAAAACAATTATAATTTAAGGAGGATGAAGATATACAAACATGACAGTGTGCTTGAGGAAGTTAATGAGAAGTTTCACGCCGCTTAAATAGTGGAGTTACTTGAATCATTACTAAGTTTCGCAAAAAAATATGGTATTGATACAAATTCCGCATCCTCAAAAATTACGGATGCTTAGACGCATTATCAAATATTCGTTTAATTTAAATTGCGCAGCTCCAAAGTGCTGAGGGATATTTTTAAATTGGTAAGTCCAGTCTGGGATGTCAAGGATTAAAACGATCAACTGACACATTTCCGGTCTTTGATCCACTAATCCGCGATTAAATTGACTCCAAGGGCCGACCCTTCGATTAAGCTGGCTTTCGTTCCATTTCCTTTTCATTTTTCTTATCTTATTCTTACGTGTCGACGTCTTGTATCGCTCATCAACTTGTATATTGTAACTACAGTAATTATATTGGTGATATTAGCCATTATTCCACTCTAGTGATTTATTATACCTTCATAACGAATGCTTCTGCCGAATTGTGTGTATATTTTATCTGTTCCGATCATATGCCATAAAGAAGAGCCGGCTTATGCATGCTGAATAAAATAAATAAATTAATGCATAATACGGGTACGAGAATGTGCATAACGTTTATTAAATTATTTTTATCATATTATTTTGTTCGTGATTAAAGACCCTTAGATGCAACGCAGTACCCGCATATTTAAAACGTTTCATTTGAATAACTGCTGTACTGTTAATAATGAAAAATTATAAACGCACTTATTCAATTTCTGTATGACTAATTTGTTTGAATGCGTTAACATCTAAACAGCTCCAGCGTCTAATACTAACAAAATCACCGCCGAAAATAACTAAACAACTAAATGTGCAAACATGTGCCTTCGGGCTCTACTTTGTTTTCGCTCAAACATTATTATCCCTAGAATCATTCGATTCGACATCGGTTAAAGTACCATGCAAACAAATGTACACAGTTTGATGCCCTTACTCAAATTTTACCCGATATTTGTCTTCGATTCATCGTCCTGCATGTGTATTTGTAGTGCACACATAAAAACGCTCGAAGTCTATTGTACGTAGACCACACTCGCTCTATTATATTTGCATTGTCCCGTACATTACAAGAGACACGTTACTAAAAAGGTCGCACACATTCGCGCTGAAGTTAACTCCGTCGGCGTCAAATAGTCAAGCGGTCGTAATAATTATTTCGTGCATACAGTGGTCCGCAAAAATATTCAGATGTTAAAATTACTGATGGGAGATAAAATTGTACTTATGATCTTTAGTCTTTGCTACGGTGAGTAGAGAATAGTTGAGTCATAGGAAATTTGCAGACCATTTGCTATGCGACATACATGGAAAATGTTGTTTAAGAATTTACTCTTAATTAAAAGACCAGAGCTCATGGTTCGTTCTGCATAAAACCAGAATAATTTCACTTTTTCTAATGCTTCACCACGTTTAATACAAATATGCAATTTTGCTGCAAAAATTAACATGGTTTTCGTTATGAAAAGTATTTATAACTCCTCGAAAAAAAATAAACTCAATTCGTCCGCAACTAACTTACAAAATAAATCACGCTTGTTTTAATGTTTTGTCATTTTACAAAAATAGATACCTTATATATAAATTCTTGAAAAAAAAAAATAACCATTTGCAACTAGCTGCCCAAAGAATGTGACTCTTACATGGAAACGCACTAGAATAAAGTGAAATAATCCAATGGAACATAAAATACAACAAAAATCAATTGCACGTATCGAAATGCAAGACGGACGACATGAGCAGAATTACTTTAGCGACCGGATATTTTTGGTGGCCACTGTACGTGATCTATTTGTAATGATCCTGCCGATGTGTGCGGCCACTGATGAAAGCCCATGAATTTCCCACGCCGTAGGGGAAGTACAATGATGGAATAATTGGAACAAACGTCGATGACGATAGGTGCGCGAGTCTAGTATGTCTAGTACGTACGGTTTTGTCGTTCTTTCGTCGACAAAGCACGCGTCAATCAAACAGCCAGAAGCAGTCAATGATTACACCATGAGTCGAGGCCACGGCCATGGGACTGGACTCGTTTGTTTGCAATTTTCGTAACGGTCAAACCTGTCTTTAGCGCATTGTGTGGAAACGTTCATCGAGCGATTTGACAATGGGGGGAAGCGAATTAATGGGATATTGTTGTGTGGGAATGCCTTTGCTTTGCTGATGTTTTTTATGGTGCGATCGTTTCCTGTTTTTTTCATCAGCTGACTGTAACGGTCAGGACGCGTGCGCAAACTGGGAATATGTGTTTCGTATGATGTTTGGGCATCGGATGCCTGGCGAGTGACAGAATTCGTTTTTGCGATGTGCGTTGGTGCCGTACAAAGTTGCAAAGAAGGTCGTTGATTGAATGCCCATTTATACGTGAAATTTGTAAATTGGTTTCGTAGAAAACGTTGCTACGATACAAAAACTAAACTCAAATGTTATCATGTATACTAAAGCATTAATAAAATGTTGTGTTCACTGTTGCGCACCTCTTAACCAATAATGACAGAAACTTTTGCCTCAAACGTCAGTGTGCGGAATGTTTCATCGACAACCCGACACCAACTGCCTTCTTAAAAAATGTCGCAAAGCTCCCAAGCTAAGGTGAAAATGAAGTATACATAAAAGCCGTACTAAAACGAAGTCTTCACAGTCGAGCATCTCTTTACCCCTTAATGAGAAAAAGCATTGCCTGAAACATCAGTGCGCGGAATCGACAGCCAGACACCAATTGCCTTCTTAAAAAAGTATCGCAAAGCTCCCTAAGCTAAGGTAAAAATGCGAATATCCATAAAAGCCGTACTAAAACGAAGTGTTCACAGTGAAGGATCTCTTAGCCGAGAAATTGAACGATAGAAACGTCCTGGCCGACCGTCAGCGCGTCGAGAATTTGCCGACATCGTCGCCAATGCGTCCACGTACGCACGACGTCAAGTCATTCGGGCTTCGGTATAAGCGTGAGGTCACCTTGTCAGCGTGAGGGTGCCACCGCTGCAAGCGTCCGAACGATTCCAGTCACGAATTCTCTTCGGACCCAGGACGAGTCACTCCCGCCGCGCGAAAGATCTGACCTGCCCATGTGCTCTTCCCATTCTCGAAATGAAATTGCGCGATTATCTTTCGTTTCACGCTCGCCGGCTCGAAATGTCCGACGTCTCTTTGGCGCGTGGCGGACAGCCACTCCGTGTCACCCCAATTGGGCTCTCGACTTCCAATTCTGACGGTGTGCGACGCGAAGCTTGCGTTCCGAACGCTTTCGCAATAATGTTTCACGTAGCGACCGCTTGACAGTCGACTTTTCTGTCTTTTGCGCGTTGCGGTCTATGCAGATAGTGGGTAGTTGGGCTCATGATTAAGAAATACAACGTATATGAAAGAAGAATTAACATGAATAAGGTCTATAATGTATAATATAATAAGTAGTAGGTTACTGTATGTCAAGATGTTTCTGTAAAAAATATGTACAATGCAAAGATTCAAAGTTATGGATAATAATGTGATAGGCATAATTACGATCCATATATTTGGATCATTATATTATACTGTGCTAATATTTATAATATTAAAATATTATAAAACAAATATGCAACCCACATCCATTTTAGCAGACTCCTGAAAACGAAGCACCAGTGGCCCCGCACATCTTGAGTTACAATAATAAATTATTTATGATATTACATTACATAATCTATTCCTTAATCATACAGCCTTCTACCCACGGTTTGCATAAACGACGACGTGCAAACAAAGAAACGTAGACCATCAATATTCCCCGTTCCATCTACTGTTATTTTTTGTCAATACATTTTATCCTACACTATTAAACTGATTGCAATAAGCAGGAAGTGACTCTAATCGAAATTCTGTACCCTCTCAATTCCCCGCATTGAATTACACAAGCGATTGAGTCCAGAAAATTTGATAGAGTGACACGCGACGCGCTAAACACTTATCGGCAGCTCCGAGATTGGGCTGTCCGTTCTCGGAACGTCACTATCAGGAAGCTAACGGCATTGCAGGTGCAAGTGGTGACGCCAAAGTCTTGTTCGAGGTGTTGCGGTCGCACCTACAAATTGCCAATTAACGTTAGCCAAACGCAAACCGCCAGGCGGATGCCTTTGTTACGAGATATTCGGAGGGTGCGAGCCTCGTCGCATCTCTCTGACGTGCTTCGAGTTGTTCTGCAGTAATCGACAGGCAGGAGGTGGAGAACGACAGTTTTCGTGTCTGACCGCTGTGGAAAGGATGGTGTCGACGTTTTCATGAAAGGCGAAAATGACCAAGACGCCGAAATATTCAGCGCCGTTACAGACAAAAGCTTGTCTATATTTTTCGGGACCAAAAAAGAATTTTTATACTTTCCCTGTTCATCTGGTATTTTAAAGTGGTTTTGCAAAGGGTGAAGAGAACATTTTTGGTTTCCTGTCACTGTAGAAGCAACACCATGGAAAAGGTGGTATGGATGTTTTGATGAAAATCGAAAATAACCGAAACGCCAAAAGGATTGGCATGGTCACAGTTATGGTGTATATCTGCAGTTATGTGAATTTATATTCTTTCCAAGGTAGAAGATTAATTTTTTAATATTATCGCTTCATTTGCTAATATCAAGCGACTTTGGAAAAGATGAAAAGGACGGTTTTCGTGGCCGAGCAGTATAGAAGCAACACCATAGAAAAGGTGGCGTGGACGATTTGACGAGGGGCGAAAATGTTCGAAACGCCAAAATGTCTGGCCGCATTACAGACTAATGCGTGCCTGCATTTGAGGGTGCATTTACCTTTTTTTTGGGGGTAAAAAAAAATAATTTCAGATTTTTTGGGTTTTGCCAAAGAGGAACAGTTGACGTTTTGATAGCATACGAATATTACTGGCCCACCAAAATGTCCAGCGCCACTTACAAACTAGTGCATAAATGCATGTCTGTACTTCCAGGCGTATTTTTATTTTTCCCATTTACAAAATAATTTCTTTCGTTAATGTAACGTAGTTCAGTATACGAACGTATATAAAAACTGTAATCTTCTCCGCATCAAGCTCTGTTTCAAAAGAAAAACACCTGAATTATATGGTTCCTCTTTGCGCCATATAAAATAATCTTCTTATAATGGTGGAATGCAAAAAAAAAACATTGATTGAATCTGCATCCAAGGAAAGTCTTTCTGATAAACATAATAATTTTTATTACACTCCGGAAAAATGAAAAGCGCATTTTTGTTTACGTCAAGTTGAAAGTAATGGCGCACGATGTTGAAATTTGTACCATGATTTTCTAACATACTTGTTGGAATGAATGACAAAGTATGTCTATGTTGACGGTGACTAACATCACTTAATCTGAAAATTGTGTCTGTGGCATCGGATGCAAAGCGTTATTAACACGGAATAATTACATAATGGATTCCACTCCAAGCCGGCACTGATGATTACATGGGATTATTTCGAATTTGTAAGTAAGAAGCTTACGGCGTTAGCGCATTTGCACTGGCAGTGCGGTCCATCCGTTGACTGCTTCTGCAGGCCTCTTTGTGAAGCATTAATAATCAACTGATACTTATTATGCAGCAGAACTCTGACACTAACAATCAAGAAGCAATTATGCATTTTTTGCACATCAATAAAGCACAACCGTGAGATATATAACATATCACAGGTGCACCACGGAACGTGATTAATATTCTAAGCTGATTTTTATGCACAACCTCGTATGATAAATGATGCGGAAAAAAATGCTCCCTTAAAAAACATGTAAAGTGAACAGGTTTTAATGCACAAAGAATAAAGTATCTTAAAAAACTGAAAGCTGGGAGAGGGCAATTTTTTTCATATTATATAATCTTAGGTGGGCACGTTCCATAATTCACCTGACAATGGAGTATTGCTAAAATTTGCCATTGTGTAGTCACGATTAAAAATGTTTGAACATCGACGGTAAATACCGTACCGAAGCATCATAACTCATTAAGTATGATGCATGTTTAACTATAGATGCATCCTTCGTTTTGTTCACTCAGTCTGCCACTGAGGACTATTTTTCTCCACATTGCCGAAATACATTCAGTTACCGAAAAAATGTCCGGTATGCTTGAACGCTAGAAGATTTCTGATACACCAAATTCCAATCAACCCTGAATTTCGCAGCAGCGCAACCGCGCCAACCCTTCACCGTCTCCGACAACAAGCGTTCCGCAACTTTCGTCACCAACCTCAAAAGCGTCCGTACCACGCAGTCATATAACACAATATCCCAAGCCCCACACTCATTATCTTTCAAGCTTCTCTGCGGCGGCATGTAAAAATATCGAAGCGAACTGCAACATCCGTGCCCTCTCGACATTTTATTCTGTCATTCGCTTCGGCCGGGAGAGTTCGTTTCCTCGTGAACTGGATTCCCGCTCCGCCAAGAAGCAAAAGGATTCATTCCCCGAATGTCCAGGAGACGCTCATTAACCTGGGCGTCGAATTACACGCCCCTCCAGCGTTTTTTCAAACATCTTCCCGTCGAGCGCTCGTCCCGTGATGGCACAAAGTAAAGAGGCTCGTTGTTGCTTCGCCCCGTCCGTCCTGCGCTTTCATCTTTTTCTGTCCTCCGTTCACTCGCTCTACGTGTGCTCGTTTCGCTTCTGCCTTCTTGCCTTGCCGAGACGTCTTTCGCCCTTGTTCATCTCGTTTCTTCGAAAATCGAGTCCCCCGCGGCGAGTTAGAGACAGAGGCGTATGAGAATGTAAAACGACGAGGGAAGGCGAAAAGATAATTTGCTCGCGACGGGCCACTGGAAAAATGCGTTAGTCGCTGCCTGACGCATAGAAGATGCGCGGCTTCGCTGCTGCTTTAGGGATGCATGCTAGGGACCGTCTCTATTAACGGTGGCTTTACACAGAAATATGTAGATGTACAAATATACAGAAACTGGAGTTACGGAATTTGAAAGTTCGAAAACGGGAATAAATAAATGTGGTTATATATAAGTGTTATTCTATATGTCCGCGATTGTTGCTTTTTTTGACACGTGGTTAGGGACCGTCTCTATTAACGGTGGCTTTACACAGAAATATGTAGATGTACAAATATACAGAAACTGGAGTTACGGAATTTGAAAGTTCGAAGACGGGAATAAATGAATTTGGTTTAGCTCAGATTTATCTGTAAACATCAATTGGAACATGTATTTTTAACATTGAGTGGATTTTAATGATCGTTAACGATTATGTTTGTTTCATGTCGTATTCTACAATATCGCGTAGAATGGGAAGCATCTAGTAACACAAACATTGAACAGGAAAAATTCTGTTACACAGTCATTATGTACTCCGTAACGATGTTCGTTGTGTCAAACTTTTACTGCTAGTTTTTAACGCGTTATACTTTGCGTCGACGTTTTTACTTCTAACAATAAACTGACATTATTAAAAGTTTTAACATTTTGCATTCTTCTTTTTTTCCAACCAATACGTTCCGCCCGACTATATTAAATAAAGTATCATTTTGAAAAAGACGGATCGCTGAAAATAAAAAGTTGACGGCAGAAGATTAAAGAAATGTAATAACACGTAATTGAGAGAAGGGCAGGCTAGTTGCCTTCCATCATGAACAACAATATGTCATCTCCACGCTCGCAATTACCTGCAATATACAGGGTGCCGTTGAAAAATGCGGTCTTTTCAACAGAAATGATACTGAAGGTAAAATGGTTTAAAACAAAATATTAGTTACGTACCATATAATATTTTTTAATTGGACACCCTTTCCTGGGCATATTTTGAACAACAACGACAAAAGTAAAAGCAAACAGTTTTTCGCGGTTAACCCATTGCAGATTCTTTACTATAACGTGAAAAATATAAATAGCAGCAAATATATTTCTGAATCTTTAATACACTTAACAGCAATTTGCAACTTATTGCTGTCAACGCCTATCTTATCGAAATGGCAAGAAACCTACGACAAGAACTAGGGAAGGAGACACTGCCCGAAGTCAAGATGTCAGCCAGCGAATAAATATGTAATAATAGCCATAGACAGCAATATGCCGAAATAATGCAGAATGAAAGTAACCTAAAGTGCAAAATGTAAGCGCGGCCATAGAGGTAAAAAGGAAAGCGTAAGCCTGCGCAGAATTACTATGGCGTAGAAATGAAGGAGCAAAAAGAAACGAAAGCTTTTACTGTCTAGACTGGCCATGGGTTAATTTACGAAAGTTTGACTGCTGTTACGGTAGATACGCTCCGTCTTGAAGCGGGCAAAACAGGAGTTATTAACCCTTCGAGTTTCGGAGTTAAGGAGCAAGTAATGCAACTCCTTTAAGTAGCTGTACTACCAGCGATAAGCAGTAAGGCGGCTGCCAGACTCTAAACATAAGTGGGTGGGTCGTAAAAATAACGAGTACGATAATCTAGAGTGCCGAAACAACAACGGCGATCCTATACTCCATTCCACTGTGATTCCATCGAATGCATGTCGCGAAATTGTTCATCGCCCGTGATACTACCTAATTAAATGTTATACTTCTACTTGCCGCAACGTCATGTTTGCGTAGTGATATCTACAGTGTGCTTTTGAGCCAATGCCCTGCTTTGCGACGGATGTGGCAACATAAAAAATCGAGAAACAGAACTAGTAACAAAACAATATTGGTTAAACATCTTTAGCAATCTTTTGAAAATATTGGAGCTAAATATTAGGAGAATATAAGATATATATATATATAAATATAAATATATTTATATATATATCTTATATTGTCCTAGTATTTAGGATATTATATGTATATATAATATATAAATATTGGGGAAAAAAAAGAATTATAAGAAATATTGATCTGTTTTCGGGGTATATCGTGTAACTACAGCGAACGTTTACAAAGCAGCATGTAACGTTTGTACGCACGGGTAATTTGGTTTGTTTGATTACCACGTTATCAGTGATACATGAATTACCGATGTTACGTGCAAGTTTCGCTGTCCGTACGACCTGTTATATCACTCAAACGCTTAACTATCATGGAGGCTATAAAAATTAAGTGCAGATGTAAAAAGGGTGTTCATAAAAATAAGAGAGCGCAGAAAATTGGTGAGGTTAGGTTCTCGAGAAAATTTATCGTGGATATAAAAAAAAGTATTCCCGAAATTAATACTTCACGGGATTCTTCAATTTTCTTAGGTCTCTCAATTTTCTCAGGTTCCGTGATGGCCAAATGTTCAAACATCTCGAATGAAGTTTGCTTATCACTAAGAAGCATCTCGTAAAATATTCATTTTACGAATACCCGGCCTTAATACATTTATACGCAGAATATTCAGCATAATCGATTTATGCAAAGAATGTGTACATCCGAGTACTGATCTTTGCGAACAGATTTTTTGCTAGATAATCTTGTGCTACGAAATAAAGTAATCTGACAAGGGAAATAATATATTTACACCAACTGTGATGTGCAACATTTCAGTTATGCCTATATTTAGACGATATTAAATAACGATTGCAATTAAGCATTTCATTCGATTTTTGCGTCATTCATCTTTATCAGAAATATGCATTTAGCAAGAGAATACAAGATTCATCTTATAAATACAATTAATTTTAATAACTTGGGTCGCAAAATATTCGGTCTAACCACAAATATAGTGAATGCTACAAAATCGAATGCAATTATTAATAACACAATCTGCGTTTCTAAATGCACTGTAATCAAATTGTTTGTTATTTAACATTTCCGTGGAATTAGTTTATTCGAAGCACATAAACCGTAGCAGTCGTGGCCGAGTGGTTAAGGCGTCTGACTAGAAATCAGATTCCCTCTGGGAGCGTAGGTTCGAGTCCTACCGACTGCGAAGTTCAGTTGAATTTATTTTTTTAACAACGACGTAAAAAATAATTCTTCAAATCCTATTTAAAACTTGGATATTCAACTGACCTTCCTGCGTGTTATTATTGAAATTACTACGCCTTATTTATTTTGTAGCCTTTAGACTGTGCCAAGTTTTTCAAGACTCGGCGATTCTTTATTTTTATCATTTTATCTCATAATATATTGACCCCATCTGCGACAGATGTTGAGCCGTTGTGAGTCAAAAATGCAGACTGAGGAAATTTTACATATTTTTCTTCGGTAGCTCGTGAATGTAATATGTGAGTTATTCAGCTACAAGGTCATGTGCGCGACGGTGATTTTGATACTGAAAAATACTGAAGGAATGATACTGATTGACCCTGAAAAAATTCAGTCGTCGGAGCGACTATTGCCGTACGGTGAAAAAAAATTAAACTCCTTCCTTATCAAAACTCCATAGGTAGCTCGTGAATGTAATATGTGAGTTATTCAGCTATAAGATCATGTGTGGGACGGTGATTTTGATACTGAAAAATACTGAAGGAATGGTACTGATTGATCCTGAAAAAATGGATTCAGTCGTCGGAGCGACTGTTGCCTTAAAGTAAAAAAAAAATTAAACTCCTTCCTTATCAAAACTCCATAACGAGGTACAACAGCTCTTATCAAGCGTCTCCACATCGGGAGGCATTGCGGGTTACACATTACGCGAAAAGTATTTCGACAAGGGCGTAGTAAGAAGACAAGATGGCCGTAACAAGAAGTGCATTAGTTTCTTCGCGGCACGCGGATCGATAATAGCCAGAAAGGTCGGCGTCGGGACGCAGAGAAAGGGTAAAGAGAACAAGTAACTTTTTGCGCGCGCGCGCGCGCACTACACAACATGAGAAATGTGGACGTCAGGGACCTGCACCTGCCAATCGAGGTGTGACAGCGTGGGAGGTCGGCTGTCCCAGCCGTCGTGAGGGGTCTGTCGAAGAAAAGAATCACCACGTCGAATTCCTGCGGCGCACTCGACCGCGAGAAGCTTGCGTTGTGCTACAAAGTGGCGCGAAAATACAAACGACGTTCCCGCGTATTGACTATGTATAGAACTGGTGAGCAAATAAAAAAAAATTGTGGATACATTTTGTACTGAACATGGGAAAATCGATAGAAAGCGAAAATTGATGGAAAATGGAAAATTGAAAATGGAAATACAACTTTCAACCGAAGAAAGGCTTTCCTCGCATTATCCAATATTGTTAACACTTTCACTGCCACTTTCGGTGCAAAAGATTTTACTAACAATGCAAACAATTCGCAATGAAGCCTATTTGCAATCTTGTAAATGCAATTGATATTGGAACGATGCTTCGATATTTTGGCTTCTAATAACTTTGCGTTACCTTCATTTTGCACGATTCAATCATACTCTCCAGTATTTTATCGCATCGCCGTTCTAATATAGCAAAATACGCTTGGCAGTCAAAATGTTAATAAGGTCGAGAGTAACACACATGGATAAACTCCCCATAAAATATATCCCTATTTGGCTATAAAATAAAAATTTCCCTGCAAAATGTTGATCTTTGACAACTCAGCGCGTTGCGAAAAAATCGTCACCTGCCGAAATAATCGTTTTCAAGTAATCCCGTCGATTCCGCAAAGCCGCGGGAAATTTTCCGATTACCTGCTAATTCTCGACGAGACCACTTCGGTCCGCATGAATTCTTCAGACGCACTTTCGAAACGCTCGCATTAGAATTCCGCCGAAATAAGCAGCAAGACGTTTTAATGCCGCCGACTTAGGGGTGCCGCACGAATAATGCATATTTTCGTCAAGCCGATACGCGGGGATCCGTCCATTTGCGCGGATCTCGTATGCGCTCATTCATTATGTACGACGAGGGAAGGCGTGAAAGGTTAATCTGTCGATATCCTAGTCGAAGGCTGGGTGGCAAGGTCCGAATGTGCGTGGAAAGTTTTTGGGGAACGTAATCTTGTTAGCGGTGAAAACCTTCTACCGAAGCTTCTTACGTGAGAAGAGCACGTGGGGTCAACGTGAGGAAGATCGTGTGCGGATGGATTCGGGCTCCGAGGAGAATTAAGGGTGGCCGTGTTGACATATGTTTCGGGTGGTCTTTTAGAGTAGTGCTTTGCGTACTGTCGACTATGCGTTTCCTATTAAAGTAGGCTATAAGTTAGTGCGTGGGCTTGAACAATTTCAGCATGTTTTGGAACGAGTCACTTTTCGAGCGACAGTTCACAGTTTCGAATTCACCAGAATATGTGTTATTTGAAATAAAATTATAACACTGTTGTTTATATATATAGTCGACGTATAAGTTTCTATCGCTATTTACAAGAAATTTGCAACTCGCAGTATGCGATGTTACACAAATGACCTTGCTAATGAAAGACAGTCGTCTACTTCGACGTTTCTTGGAGCAACAGTTTCCCATAGTTCGAGTCATTTATACACTTGTAGAAAGACGTTTTACGTGCGTGCACGCGTAACAACGCGCAAGCAGATCATTTAAATATTTATACGTGTAGAATAAAAGGAACGACAATTCCGTCGGTCATATATCGTGGCCACGAAAAGTTTAATTAATTGCCACGGCGCACGCACCGAAACCGACCGTTCAGTTCAGGCGACGCTCGGAGATTATTTATTGGAGGGGGACTATACATGCACTCGTCCCCTCTACGAGCAATCAAACCGCGTTGATAACCGAATAAATTATGCGTACGCCGGTGTAGGCGTTAATGTCGGTCGAATTAACGCACGAAATTCAATCGCGAGTATTTAAACGACGTACGTGTCCAGATATGTATGTAGTCTCGAGCATGGCCTGATGTTACACTGCGTTTGTGTTAAAGAATTAAATGACTGTGGTGTACAAAGGAGCAGAACCTTTTTTTCTATTCATCGTAGAATATTTTGCAGGTGTTGTTTGCTTAATTAAATGTAAAAAATTTAATTAAATGTGACAAGTGTAAAATGTTTGTAAAGAAGGAATCGAAAATGCAGAAATGTCCGTGAAAACAATAAGTAAGTTTGCTTTGCAGAAAAATTTGTTTACATTTCTAACTGAGGCAAAGAAGAAATTAATCTGTTCGTAACAGATGTTAGCATGTATTATATCTTGTAATTGTAAAACAACTTTCAACAATATGTAGTTGTCTAAGTACTGAAAATAATTTAATGTAAATTTAAATAAAACTTGTAATTAGAAACGAATGCTTCGTTCAACATGTCGGTCTTCGCATTTGTTTTAAATTATAATTAATCACATTAAACGTCGTTACACTGTTCATACAAGAACCCCCTTGTAAAACAAAACTTTTAATTAGAAACAAATGCATTGTTCAACATGTTCGACTTTGCATTCCTGCTTAATTATAATTAATTACATTAAACGTCGTTATGTTGTTCATATGAGAACCCGCTTGTCGAACAAAACTTTTAATCAGAAACGAATGCATCGATCAACATGTACGACTTTGCATCTGTGCTCAATTATAATTAACCATATTAAACATCATTACATTTTTCCCAAGAATCCATTTATGCAGAATGAAGAACACGAGCGAATTTTTATTCTACTGAAATGAGCGTTGTTCCTCACGTAATATTTAAAAGGCGACATGAATTTCCATTGACAGAATCGTCCGCTCGTTCGTTCCTACTCTACATAATCGGATGCACGACTATTCATTACGCGCTCGGGGGTTGGTCCGGAGATATTAATCCGTATGCTTCTTCTATGATCCCTTGAAATCCCAGAATATGAACGCACGTCGACCCGAAAGGGCTCACGATGACACAATATGAACGTGTCGATAAATTTGATCTGTTCGAATCGTTTGACGTCGAAACCGACGACATCGTTCTGAAAGTCGATGTCATGATGAGTTAAATGAGATATTATTACAAATCAATACTCGTCAAACGATTAAACCACCTATTGTGGGCGATTTTCAAATTTCTCGTGACTCAGCAAAGAGGACGTCAGTGGAACTTATAACTGATGCGCATGCCGAAAGGACATTTTTCCAAATTTACTGCATGTGAATGTGGTTTACTTATTTAGAGCTGGAAATTAATATTGCCAACTTAATTTAATTACTCTCTCGCGATAGCACTATAAATTACTGATGCTTTCCAAAAATTATATAAGACGCCGGAAGGTCAATGATTTTAAACTTAAGCTTTCGAGAGTACGTTTGATGTAGTTTGCCAATTATTTTATAGGAGAGGATTTTGAGAATAATACATACTGTATAAATTGTTACTTTCCCGCGAATGCTAATTAGTTTCCAAACGAGAATGCCTCCGCCGCCAACATTATCGAATCCAAATTTATTGTAAGCTCGAAACACTGTCACGAAATACACAACTTTCATTGTTCCCCAGTCGACCTTCTCCGTCTCAGTTTTCCAAACTAATGATGTTTATACAATAATTGAGCCATGAACCGTCCCGAAATAAAAGTCACACGTTCTTTCGCGAATGTAAATATTTTCGTCGCTGTCAATATTGGACCTAAGTCTATTCGAATCCAACACGAAGTTGAAAATGTTATTATATATGAATGAACTTTTTTCAACCAATGACATTGATACCACAATTAAACCGTAAATCGTCTTGAGCCGAAAATCCTTCCACAGCCGCTAATATATTTTCAAGGAAAAATATTATTACCCCACCGTCAAAGAATCCAAATCTATCCAGAGTTCGATACATCTTCCCGAATTATTAAATCTTTATCCTTTTCCAATCACCCTTCTTGTCTCCATCTAATCAGCGAACCGCATTTACGCCATAATTAAACCGCAAACTGTCCGAAGGTAACAATGGCATGTTTTCCCCTAATGCTAATAAATTTCTGCATAATTAATTGCAAATCGTCTTGAAATAAAGTGGCACGTTCATCCCCAAGCGCTAATTCATTTCCATGGGAAAACATTTCCGCCGCCAGCATCGTCGAAGCCGAATCTATCGGAGTTCGACACATTTCCCCGAATTGTAAAATCTTCGTTCCTCCCCAATGAACCTTCCCCGTCTCACTTTTCTCGGTCTCCTTTCATTTCTCTGCATTCCCTGTCCTGTTCGTTGCCCGTGTCCTCACTCCCTCTTTTTGTCCATTCCTCTCTTTCATCGTCTCTCCGGTAGCGGTCTGTGGCAGATGTTTTTAACGAGACCGCCTCCTCCACCTCCTTTATTCCTTATCCGGCCCTTGAACCTTCGCAGGCGGCTGGTGTTTAACCACGGTGGCGGCACGACTTTTATGCCACCTGCCGAGACATCAGACGGGATTTTCGATCTCATCGAATCTCGACCGAGACTACGCGCCTGCCGGAACAAAGGGACGAATCTGGACAAGTCAATACGCTGCCGGCGTTTTCGCTCAAACGATTCTCCGCGCAGACGCTCGAAACCACATTTTTTTGAGCGCACGTCGACACGCGCGTATGGAGACGCGGATCTCGTCCCGACGCATGTGGTTGCGGCTGCGGCCGCTTTTAGGCTCATTTTCGACTGACTTTGCGGAGTCTTTGCGGTAGAGTATGGTTCACCACTGACAAGTGTGCATTTAGATTCAGACCAAAGGTGTATGATCATCTGTACTATCCGAATGTATAGACTTTTCATATGTAAAGAACATCGAATATGCCAAAAATGTCTGTTTTATAGTAATATATTGCTTTATGTTAGGGCGCGCCCCTTGTTATGGACAAAAGTTATTGTTCTGAGGTATCCGCGACGCTAAAAGGTGTGCCCGGGTGATTCATATTTCTATCGTTTGTATTATTAAATACATACACTTTATTTAACACACGAAAAGTGTATCCAGTACGGTCCACCGTCCCCTCCAACACTATACGCTCGACTATGTAAATGTTTTGATCGCAATTTTTATGTTGACATATTAATGGTGTTTGGCAACGGCTGGCACTCAATTTATGTGGATAATAAACTTACGTAAATTCCGATTAGTCTGCGAAAGTATAACGCATGTAAATTAATTCAGCATTCTAAATGCACGTTGCGTTATCCTATTGTTTCGAATGGTTTGAGTAATAACAACAATTTTAATTAGCGCACAATCATGTGTTTTCGAAAGAACGGCTTATCGCGAAAAAATGCAAATTAATCAACTTTCTCTGGCAGCTCCATAAATTTCCAAACTGCGACCGGAAGCTGTTCGTATTTTCACTTAATCTCGTGACAGCGCTCGACTTGCATTCACGTCGTTTAGAAAATTATCGCTGCGCGCATACATTGTTATTCCGGTAGATGGAGACCGATATGACATTAAATATCGTTGAACGAAGTTGTATGCCGCACGTCAGATTGGCTAAAATAACGTGCACTCTAATTTTCCGACAACACGCAGTGCTAAGTCGCGAACATTGAACGATACGAACGAGAATGAAGTATTGCCCCGTGCACTGTTTCAATCACACAGATTATTGGGAGCTCATGTCAGATCGCGATTGGCAATGAAATAGTCGATTAGCGCACAGAAGTAAACTTAATAATCAGTATATGATAATACTTAAAAAATGATACTGGTGCCCAATAATGGTTAATAATCATTTTTTTTACAACGAATTTCGTGTATACATGTTCTCCCGTAAAATTCTTGTTGCGTAGTCACGATGCACTAATAAGACTTAAATATTATTTTTTACTCTGAATTTTATGATATATTACTGACGGTTACAGATTACTTTTAATTACGCATTTCGTGCGTACATGTTTTCATATCAAATTCTTGCAGTGCAATCGCGATCCATTGATGACAGTTAAAGATTATTTTTCGTCACGCATTTCGTGCGTACATGTTTTCACGTAAAGCATATGCTGTGCTGCCATGTCCTACCAATAACAACTAAAAATGATTTTGCATTACCAAGCTTGGTATACCAATTTTCTCACATAAGAGGCATACTACGCCATCGCGTGGCACTAATAATGCTTAACAATCATTTTTCACTATAAAACTCTGCGTATTAATTTTCTTAGGCAAAGCCTACATGCGAGCATATACTTTGTTTATTCCAATTTTTATTAATGTTAGTACCCGGGCCGACTTCATCGCGACTATTATTAGTCGATCTCGAAAATACGACGCCGCGGTGGGCAAAATTGGCCGTGCCGCCTGACTGACGTTTCCCCCGTCCGATGATTTTGAGATAACGTTCAGGGGTCATGCCTCGAGCAGGTTAGAGCAGAACGGAAGTAGACCGCAGGATCCATCTAGAGGAAGATAAATTAAATTGGATTCGAAGTGCGGAGGATGAGATCGTCCTTCTGCGAGACGAACGGGAATTTGGACCGTTTGCCACCTGTCGATGCAGGCCAGCACGTGCCACCACCTGGACTCTTGCATCGGGCTGCACACTTGCGAAGAATATGCACCCGCCGGGTGCTCGCATTTTTTTTCTCCCGCGCGCACCCGAGGCATTTCTTATTTGGGGAAAAAATTGGAACGCCCGATCGGCACACGCTTACTAATTGAGCGGGCGCTTGTTTTTTTCCGCTGGCGCGTGGAAGCCATACGCAAAGAGCGATGCGTTGAAAGTTGCCGATAGGGGCGATGTTGGCTTGTTTAATGAAGAAATTGGAACGCGCGTTTTCCAACTGGGCGAATGCAGGCTTTTGTTTGTTTTGACGCGCGGAACGAATGCCCAAGAAATGTCCGGCGGAAATTGTCGATATTGTGTTGTTTGGCGAAAAATGTTCACGGATGAGAACTGTGCTTATGGACGAAAGTCATTGATACGATTGCTAACTCGATAATAATGTCGGGGCAGTAGGGTGAAATGTAACGTCAAATGCCTTGAATATCAAATTATAATGCAGCCTGTAGACACTAGGCGTAAGAAACTGACACGGCTGGCCGTGTAATATTAGGTGTCAATTGTCGCGCGTGCGTGAATGCACTTAGGCGGAAACGTCTTTGTTACTTCGCATAGCAAATGACAAAGTGGTGAAAGGGAATTTTGCTCACGGGATGTTGCTTTCTCGAAGGGACAAAAATGCGCCCACTGCCTGTTATTTCTCCGTGAACCGTATGTTGCATACATTCATCTACCTCCGTGTACTGTGCACGACGCAGCAGTGAATGCACATACTTCTTGCATAATGCAAAATCAGATTTTAAATTCTTTCTGTCATTCTTTAACCGTATCCGAAAGGAATACATCAAATTCACGTAACGCACTAATGTTGTAGAACAAACATAAATTTCCGTGTAGTTTTACCGGACATTTGGAGAGAGTGAAAATAACACAATGCTGATATTTGCATCTTCGATATGTGTTAAAAATAGGTGAAAAATGTCAAAATTTTTTTTTGTTTCTGACCGATACCATTCGATAGGGGGTAATTTGCCCTGAAGATAGACCACTTTCCGCGCGCTGAACTCTTCATAGTTTCCGAGATATGACGACTTTAAGAAAGTGAAAAAAATTTTTTTTCAAAATTGTTGATCGCGATTAATCCCACGCGAAAGTGCGTCCAAAGAGCTTTAAGAAAACCTATATTAGTTATAGGTTTCGTTCACTAGTTTAGACGGGACAGGGCCTTGAAGAAATCGAGAAAATCTTAAGGTATACCCCTTGCCATTTTTGCGAAAAAATGATGGGTCACCGATTTTACTGCCCTTTTAACATATCAAAGAGGGTCCGAAATGACTCGGAAAAATGCAAGGCACACCCTGAAATTCGCAATAGTTCCGAAGATATCGGCAAAAATGTGTGGAAAAATCGTGAAAAACGAGCCTGAAAGTGGGGTCAAAAATTAAAACTCTACCGATCGACTTGTAATTGTGCCAGATGAAAGGGGGCATGAAGAGACGTGGAAAAATTCTAACCGCGTTGAAAAATTCCAAGTAGTTTCTGAGATATGACAAAAAATAGATTGAAAAATCAGGTAAAACACGAACCGAAAACAGGTTTTCATACAACCATCAACTGAAAGGGTATTATTTGATTTACCCCCTATAGGACAGGAAAAAGAAATAAAAGAGGCACAAAAAAAAACAATCCGACCTCAACATTGGTAAAAGTTCAAGAATTGTGAATAAAAATATATAGAAAAATGACAAATATTAAGTAAAAAATAGGCGAAAACAGCTGAGGAACGTCAACAATTTACGCTAAAGATAGATCATTTTTTGTACCCTTGCCATTCTTGCAAAAAAAAAAAAGAAGACATGATATATCTCAGATGGTATCAAATATGGTCAGAAAATGAAACTTTTTACAACAGCCCATATTGCTGCATAATGAAAGAAGCTGCAGATACACTCAGAAAAATGGAAATCACTCTCTAAAATTTGAAAAGCATTTTCAAATAGGGCTGAAGTTATATGGACAACTAAGAAAAAACCCACTTATTATCACATTTTTTCGATACTACGTATTGCCATTAAGCCCACATAAGTTCTCAGCTCAACATAGTTGATCGCTTAATACGGTTCGCTTACAGTACTAAAAGAAATGTACACGCAATGCCGTACCTGCATTCAGCCGAAGCATACTAAACAAAAACCACGACACACGCGCGTCCGACGCCAACAGCGCTGCATAAAGCAGTCTTAATCCACTTATGTCACAATCAATTTCGCTTAGACGTACGTATGACGCGTACGAGATTCACCGTAATAAAGATTAATTCACATTCAAGGCTGTGCATACGGAGCGATTCATAAGGAGGCCTGCGTTCTCAGAAGAGGTCGGTCTCGTTGCGATGTGGAACGGATGAGAAAAGGAGGAAGAGACGGTGCGGGCGAAACGATTATCCTATATAGAATAATTTGTTCGCTTCATTGGATAATGTCTTCGTGGCGCCAGCCTCTGACCTGCTTATATGCTTCGCTGCTTCTGGCAAGAACGCACGCAGACATTACTTGTCTAGGCGGACTCCTCCTCAGGGCCATTGTGCAATCTTGTTCGACACGGTAACTTCGAGTGCACAGGTATTCCTTTCACCTCTTTCCGACGATTTAGCGCAATGATGTAATCGCACAACTCTACGTTCGAAACCCGTACGCGAACCCGCAGATTAACTTTGTTGATTATTTCTTAAGATGAGGTTTGGCTTTCAACAGTACAATGGAACGTTGTCCATTGCGTACATTGAGTACTTAGCATAAAGGAAATTGAGAGATCAATTTGAAACTCTTTGCTATACGCGTATTGATGCTTAAAGATTACAAATTAATTTTCGTAAGTTTATGTCTGTGCGAATGTTTGTGGGAAATTGAAGGGGTAATTTGAACCTCTTCGTCATGCACGTCTGAACATACTGACCTGTCACTTCTCGCATAAAAGGCGACTACCAAATCTGCGAAAATAAATGCATATTTTGCATGATATTTTGCTTTTTAGTAAACGTTAGAAAACGTTAACCTAATGAAAGGGGTATTCAAAATATCAGCAGCAATTGAGGGGAAAAACAATTGTGACTATCCTATGATTTGAGCAAATGGTTTGTGCTTATTTTCTGCAACATTGTATCAAATTGATCCAAGTAAAAATAGATTTACGGCGCAATTGATATTAATTCCAAACGAACGATAACTCTGCACTCTGTGAAATACAAACTTCGAATCTCACCTTCACGCTTGAGGTAACCGCTTGACTATGCACGCGTTAAACTTCGACTTCTCGTCAGGGTCGTTGGATACAGACGGTGTTCTTGGATAATACCCCTTGCCTACCCTTTACCCCGTGCACCTCGTTCATCGTTCCCCTTCAATCTCTTCTTGCCGACGGGTTATTGATTACAATCGCTGCCCGTGTGCACTGATGCCATGCGATTCGACTGAAAGAGTGTGAGGTTTACGATGCCTTCAACGGTTTTGCGATCGAGCAGACGCCGCATAAATAAATTAATTAATCATCGCGCTCTTCATAATTCTCGTATTGTTATAATAATTATATATTCCTACGCCTGGAATAATTACGCTGTAATCGGGCTTTTTACGATTTTCATGCTATCATAATAACATTTCACTTGTGTGCGCGTAATCATTTCTACGTAGACGCAATAAATTACGTACGACTGTTGATGTACTACGTTTTGTAGGATCCGTGTATTAACTAGACGTGCCTGATTGTGCTAAATTACTGTAAAAGTAAGAAAATACCGGAAGTATCGTTATCGGCAATACACAACTTTACCATAGCGAATATTTTGTTGGGAGTATAGATAACATGAACAACATGGGAAGTGAATTAATATCTCACGTTACACGCACCTCGTGTGTTGGGCATTTATATTCATTTTATCTCTAATTCTAAGTAAAATAATTAGTTTAAACTAAAAGTTTCATCTTCTATTAAACTAATAATTATCAAATTTCATTACGTTTACTGATACTTTGATGCTTTAACGTATCTAGTGAAAATTAAATAGAGTAGTTATTAGTCGCACATGCTATAATATTCTATATAAATATAATGACTACTCCAAAGTAAAAATAAAGACTTATACATGTATTTTCATATAATTCCCTGTTTTGTATTTGCCCATTTGGTTTGATTTTAATACACCATCCTGCACAGTTTATAGTTGTACACTATGTAATTGTCCAATTCTTGCCCTTACCTACGCGAAACATTCATACGACCACCATAACAGCTCTTCCCACATCGATCCAATCAACTTGCCCATTTCCCATCCGCATCGTCAATTCCGCTTCACAAACCTTCGTCCGCACAAAACGGCGTTTTTCAATACGCGCCTCACAAATTATCAGATCCCTATCCCGTGGACATTAAGGCTAATGTAGTCCGAGCACAATTCGGTTTGTCGGCGAAAGCGAGTTATCAGCGGGGATGTTTGAAATCCTAGAAAAAGTTCACGCAACCAGAAGCGGATGAATATCCGCGGTCGAACTGGGTCAAGGAATAAAAGACAGCCGTGCGAGCGGGAAAGAGAAAAAGGACGGACGATGAGGGACTGAATCGGGGTCGTCAACGGGGACTTTTCCGACGTAACACGTGACCCTAAAACAGCGAACGATAACGGGAGGTCGATACAGGCACGCACCATGGGGGAGAGAAACAATGAGGGCTTTATCGGTCCTTCGCACACGAATTGCCTGGTCGAGGATGTCGGGATTGACGTCATAAAGCGAACTGAACTGAGAGTCGACGATTTCGCGCGAATTCGCGTTATTGCCGATCGCGGTTGCAGAGTCTTTCGAGAGATGTACGAATCGTCGGCATGGCATTTTTTGATGCAGCTTTCTGATCATTTCGGGGACACTTTTATCGGTTCAATTATAAAGAGGCATTTTTGTTGCGCAATGATATTTTGTGGTGCACGTTTCTGGTAATGGGCCGGAATACTGTATGGAATACCAAATGTACTTGTCATTCTAATGTTTGTTGAGTTTAATGTAAGAATTGAGCGTTGTTCGGATCGTTCTGCAACTATTCTTATCCAGAATAATTATTACAATATCCTGTTTTTATTTAAGTTCGACTACAAGTTATCCGGAGAAATTTTTGTTATTCACTATTTCATACGATTCGTTATTACACACAATCTTCCGGAAATGTTTTTTACGGTTTTTCCGACAATGTATGCGATTACAATATTTATTCCGAATTCGTTATACAATCTTATTCCGCCCGTTGTTATGGACGAGATCGCAAATTTAATTGACGCACCCACCGAATGAAGCTATCTGAAACCGCACTATTAAAGAATCGTAACATTTGAGCCCTGGCCGCATGATCCTAGCAAACGTCGAAACATTTCAAATGAAAAAATGGAAAATTTCATTTGGTCATATATACCGTCGGAAACGTTAAACCGCAGGCAGCGGCGTATTTATTCTAACCAGAGCTGAACGCCGCTCGTATCGTTTCGCGACAATTCCTCCGCAGAATAATTATCGCAACACACTGAAGCGCCTAATTGAACGCCTCCTCTACACCAATTTCCCGGAGACCGCCTAATTGAAAGTCGTTTTCCGGTCGACGTGCGCGTCGGCCGAGCGCATAAAGCGCACGATTCAGCGCCGACTCAGCAAAGATCCCGCTCTTTCGTCGGCCAAACACCTATCCGCGCCCCCATCGAAACGCTCCTGACACACATAGCCCGATTCGCGCGCGTATCTCGACGCACACCCGTTTTCCACCCCTGTTTGCCACCCCCGCACGCCGAGCAGCAGAAAGCCGCGCGCGCCGCCCGACGAAATATCCGGCGCGATATCTCGGCCCGCGGACCGATTTATCTGTCCGCCCGTTTTGCCACTCGTTCGTGATATATCCGCGCCGCGGAATTCGGTAATATTACCGGCGGCGGTAATTAATGCACGTGCCGCTACACATATTTTCTGGCACAGTGGAAATCGGCCCGGGCGAAACGCGCGCGTCCTGGCTCGCGCGTTAATGCGCGCGAATAAACGTTGGCTTTTCAGGATCCGACGCGCATCGGGGCGCGCGTGCGAGAGCGAGAGTTCAGCGGGTACGTAGGTGTACAATTATTATACACGTACAATCGAACGATTACCGGGCCCGCTAATGCATCGGACGGTTTTATCGGCGTAATCGACCGTAATGCGCGCGGATCTCCGAGAGACAATTTCTTTCCGGCCGGGCGACCCATTTCTGGCGCTGATGGCGATGGGACGAGAAATTGCGCGGCGGTGTATCGACGAGTTAAAAGAGTTCGGAGGCGAGGCTGAATATTCATAGCTGCGTCGAACTGTGTCACCGTACTTGGGTGCATTAAGGGAAATTCGCTGGGAGTGGCAGGAGCGTGGGTGCCGAGTGTGTAGGGGGTGGAAATGTTTGGATTTGTGGATGTGTCGATTTATGTGCGAGGCGGCCGACCACGCGAGAGAAGTGTGTGAGATGAGAGAGAGTGTAAGAGACTCGCGAAGCGAAGATTACCCCTAGCGTCTGGTTAGACTGAAGTGTGCCGCCGACAGGGTGAGCGGAATCAACGTGAATGACTGAAATCTCGGAAAAAGCGCTGGCTTTCGTGGTATTATGGGCGCCGTCAAACTTTTCAGCCTTCTTAACATTGTGCCGAGAGTTGCGTGTTTTGCTTCATGTGACATGCCTTGTATGAATTAAGTGCAGGTTGCAGAAAACGTAAAAGGTACTATAGAGGCCCGTATATAAGCGTCAGATACTGCGCTTTTGACATAAAAATGACCAAAATCGTCATCGATTACGAGACTGTTAAGAAACGGGTGGCACGTAATTACGCAGTATACAATGAATATGTAAAGTAACAGGACACGACCAGTTGTCATGGGGCGTCAACCAAAAATTGTGACTCGGTGGTTTAGTCTTGCATAGATATTCTCGGAATTACATAATTGTACACAGCACAAACCGACTGCAAGTTATGAGCAAATGAACCTAGGGGTGATTACCAGAAGGGGTTGAAAAAGGGGATAATTATAATATCCCGCGTACATATCGACATTCCACAGAATAATTTATGGAAAATACGTAGTTCTTTAAAGAATTTTTACATATAAGAACAATAGAAAGTACGTATTATTCCCGGCGGATATTTATATGCTGTATATTTACAACTACGCACCGTGCACCGTGCAAGTTGTCTATGAGTGACAAACAAATACACGTAACGATGATTATCAGAAGGACTGAAACGGGGAATAATTACAATGTCTCGCGTACATATCGGCGTTCCACGCAATAATTTATACAAAATCAGTGGTCTGCAGAATTTGCTATATAATAATGATAGAAAGCACGTATTGTTCCCAGCAGACATTTCTATACTGTGTACATGTAGGCATACTACGTGCACAGTGCAAGCTGTCTACAACTGATAAACAAATGCACGTAACGATGATTACCAGACGGACTAAAAAAGGAGATAATTATAATGTCCCGCGTACATATCGGCGTTCCGCGTAATAATTTAGGCGCGCCCGACGGCTTTTGTGTTTTGCAGCGGCGTCTAAACAGCGGGGGGCGCCATAAATCGGCGGAGATCGGAAATGGAATTAGCGATAGTCGAGCGCGATCGAAATGGCGCGAGAGCGTGAACTTTACGAGATCCCGAAAGGATTACGCGCGCCGTGTTTAGCGTAAAACAATAATAGGCAATGTGTACAAATAGCATGGGCGGAATCCCGATTATCGGGGGCCGGTTACCCAAATATCGTTCGCCGTAAGTATCGATTATCTGAGTAAAGATGTAACGAACGCATCGGTGTTGGGCGGGAAGCGTTTGTGTGGGTGCGCGCTTAATCGCTCGGAATAAAGCCGAAAAAATCCAATGCGACGATAAGTGCAGTGGCAATGTGTGCGATTGGTAACGAAAGCTTGCACACAGACATTTGGCAGATGCCGTTTGAGCGTGTATTAGTGTTCAGCAGGCGTGTAAGCGAATATTAAATTTCAATGTAATATTTGGTTTAATAACAGATGTTCAAACGTATGTTTGTACTCTAGTACTACGTACGTGAACGAATATTCAATTAGACTGTAATATTTAATTTAATAAGTGTATTCGGATGTGTATATATGTATGTACGTATGAGTATGCCTGTGCGCTGGCGGTGAACGAAAGCGAAAGTTTACGCGTATGAATTATGTGGTTTTATGACACAGTAATGAATTTGCATGTTTCACGGCCATTTGAACATTCAACGCACTTGCACCGCTTATAACAAAAACAAGCTAAAATAACGTGCACTCTGCTCCCAAAAGTTTTGTTTAAATCATAGTTATTTTTTCGGATAAAAAACTGAAAATTGGAAAATTATTCACTACGGAATTCCTCAACAAGAGAAACAGAAACCTTATCGTATTTCTGCATCGATAATACTTATCTCTATCGTACAGTGAAAATATAAAAATATTCATAAAAAAAACTCCGGCTTTGAGAAGTTAATCTAAATTTCGTGGCTTATAGAATTCTTCTGATTAATGTCAAGCATTTTCTTAAATACACGTTTTCGTAGTTCCCCTCTCTTTCCAACATCACGACTTTACTGTAATTTTATTGACAGTGATTTTATTTCTCGTCAACGCTGCATGTGCCGGTCTAAATTTATGTTATTTCTGTGTCCTTTAATTCTACACCCATTTGCATTACTTGCTAGTTACCCTTGAATTACAGTAACAAAATTCACCAGTCAAGAACTTCAGGTGAAAAAGGAGTATATATCCTTAACCATTTATATCATAATCGTAATGTCGCAATTGAACGCATCATCTAACGTTTTTCCACAAATAATAGATCTGCAGGTCGACAGATATGCCTTCCTGCCGGGGAGGACAGTTATCTGGGTGCAATTTTTTAGTGGCCCGTTGCAGCGAGAAATATGCCGGGCGCGTGTGCGAGGAGGCGTCATTCGTTAGCACAAGCGAACGGTCTCCCGCAACAGGATCCGATCTGGGATCTACGTGATCCAGACCCCTCGGTCAGAGGCTCCTATCTGCGCGAGAATCGAAGACGCGGGCTGGATCGAAGGGGACGATTTACGTAATTTCCATCGAGAATAGGTGGGGCGTCCCTCGAGGAGTTATGGCGTTGCTTTGCATACGCGCACGAGGGATCCATCTTAATCGAACGAGCCCAGGGTGCATTCGGAAATGGAAGAAGCAGCGTAGACGTACCGTGCGCCCTGGCTACTTATAAGCTGTGTGTACCTTGCGGTCTGCCCGTGAGATATTAGCTATTGTGGTCGCCCGTGGGTACGGATGAAAAGGTGGGTTAAGTACCGGGGAGTTTTTCGGTGTCTGCGGATGGAGGATGTCACGCGGTTGCGCTGATAACGCAATGTTATTAGTGCATTGTATATGTCATAGAAAGACTTGGTCTTACTTCGTAGGAGAGTTGGATAAGAGGGCAAGTCACATAGTGATGATCATCTGATTAAGTTTCTCCCTGCTTTCAAGCTTATAAATCATTTCATTTCGTTTCGATTGTCAGCGACCGGTATTCGTCAATAATAAAAGCTTGCCTTGAGCTGATTAAGCAGTTGATAAAAAAACAAATTTGTTTGCTTATCTACGGGACAGGTTAAGGCAAGATGCAGCGGATAGCGAGTGATTATAAAATAATCATACATAGAAAAATTATGAAAAGAATCCAATTTCGTTGGCAAATTAGAATAATTGCTGGTGGATAGCATAAAGAGAGCAAGTTGTCGCCAATGACAAATAAAATCAGGAACGAATATAAAAAGTACAATAATCACCCGTTAATTAATTTCTCCTCATCGAAACGTACTGCGTATTTTTTAAGATATTAGAATTATTTAAATCTCCCATCACAGTCTCCTGCATCTTCACTCTCTCCCCACGCATACCATTCATTGCAGTCGTTAATATAATTACTTCACACAGAACAAAGCCTGCACGTACGCAACTACACCACAAAATAAATTACGAACGTCGTGACACGAATACATCGCGTAACATATCCTACCGAACCCGCGACGCAATGTGTAATTATAACGACACCCACACAAAGCGAGAAGTTAAACATTGAAACATAAATTGTTCCGCGTTATGCATTAAATATTACGGTGGGCTTGGAACGCATTGTGTACAACCTCAATTCTGCCAAGTGGCTGTACATTGTGCCTAATGACGGAAATGATTCAATGATACATTTAATATGATGCGATATCAATATAAAAAAATTGTCGTTACTTATGTCAGGCAGGAAAATTTGACATTCAGTTCGAACGTACGTATATGAGCCGTTTATTTTGAAAGTGGCCTAACTCCGTTTTTCAATATTTTCCGGTTACCATGGTTACATGTAAAAATCATGTTGTTTATCATGTTATTTATCTCGATTTGAAGATAAATGGAACGCTTTCAAAATAAACGGAAATATTTTTTTTTTTCATTGTTGCTACAATGACATCTGCAGTGTCAAATTTAAATTATTTAAATACCTTTTACTTGTCAGTACCGGCATACGTCGAAAAGGTCAACATTTTCCACACTCTCACTTCGAACGTAGTAATTCCGTAGATGAGAAGCGTAGACAACCCCGCGCTCACGCACCGCGCCGGTCGCAGCTCGACACGGAAAAAAATCAAGTCGCGTATATTACGCGGGCGGGATGGGAAAAGTCGGGATGAAAAATAGAAATTTAAAACAAAGCCTAAGGAAAAGAGCCGTGCGAGCGAGAGGGCTCGTCGACTTCAAGAGGAATAGGGGGCGGTGACGACGAAATAACGAGTAAAGAGGACAATAAATGAGCTCGGAGAGAGAAAACATTAAAGCGCGAGGATGAAAGAAGTCCTTTGTGTTTCCCAGGTGAGCATTATAAATGAGCTCTCGCGGAGAGGGTGGCGAAGGGGCAGGCGAAGAAGGTGGAGGAAGCTGAAAGTGCGAGACGGTGAGAAGAACGAGGGTCGACCACACCTATGCCAGCAGAAGCCAAAAGGAGACCACCATCGCGGCGGGAGCCGAAATCCTCGCGAATGAAACGCCCAACCCAGAAGGTCGGAGAATAATCTCTCGAATTCAAGCGACGCGCACGTACGCCGTCATCTCACGAACCTTCGATGTCCGTTCCGACGCGCAGTTGAACGCTGCGGAAAATCGTTCGAGACGAGCCACGTTTTCTATGGGCAACCATGAGAGACCGGACCCAAAGGGTCTTGTTAATCTTGCCCCCGTGAATTGACAAGCGTGATGCCGGATGCGCTGAATTCAGCAAACGCAATTTGCGATGCACGAAATAATGGCGAGGCTTTTGCGGATGTTCAGGGTCCAATGAGAACGTTGCGTATTTCGTTTCTGGTAACACGCGCTGCGTCTACTGAATGTCTAATGGAGGAGACGTAAGAAGCTGTAAATGTGCGAAAAATACTGCGTCCCTATGTATGATGTCAGTATGTAGTTATCTCATTGATGACATTAATAGTAATACTTTTGCTTCTGTTCGCGTGTCCTGACATTTGCGCGGCAGGCAAAGATTCCACATGAGTCGGCAAATGTGATGCCGGGTGCGTTGAATTGAGCAAACGTGACTTTGTGATGCACGAAATAATGGCGGCGCGAGGCTTGGGGTTTTTGCGTGTATTCGGTGTCCAGCGGGAACATTGCGTATTTCGTTTCTGGTAACACACGCTGCGTGTACTGAGTGTGCAATGGGCAAGACGTAAAAAGCTATGAATGTACGAAAAATACCGCGATCCTGCTCATCATGTGTATATGGAATTATCACATTGGCGATATTAATAGTGAGTCATTGCCCAATTATGAATCTCTCCATAAGCAAAGCGTATACAATTAAGTTGTATGTAACTGCATTTAAAAAGTGCAAAGGACAGGAATCAAAAGTTTTGTAGGTACGAACAAGGGTTTTAGATGAAAAATACTACCTAATCGTTTTTGATGTAGGAAAAATACTACTTAGTCCCGTTTGGTGTAAGAAAAATATTACCGACTATTCCTTGGTTATAGAAACAGACAAAGCGAGCGTAGTCTTCGATCGTGCCTGTACGCGTGTTGGGAAGAAACGTCGTTAACAGAGAACAGAAAAGTGTCTGAGGAAAGTAATCTTTAACGGTCCGAGCGAACGCACGTACGGAGTTCTCTTGGGATCCGTGTGTCAGGATTATTTCGAGACGCGGTGATAAATGTCTTGTCAATGGCACGACGCTCGGACGATGCTATGATATAGATTTTATGGTGCTGAAAATCATTTCCTTCGGTGCGAAACGATACGCGCGCGTGAATGGTGTTATGAAAGAAAATGTGGTTATTCGCGGAAACGTTATAATATCGTAAGCGAAATGCTGAGTTTTGAAACGAATCGAACGCATTTATCTAATATATCTAATAGTATTATAGTAATTTCAGTTCCGATATTTTAAGATTGACGAATACAACTGATTTACGCGTTTATACATTTTTTTTTGTAGTAATAGAAAATGTTACCCTCAGTTCAGTTATGTGTATTTAATTGTGAAATACTTAGACAATGGATTGTTTCTGATTTTCCTATATGACGCAAAATCTAATTTTAACAAAATTACATTTTCAGCCATCCTGTTCGGTTTATCTGCACTGTTAAATCATAAATTCTTCGCTACACAGGCAATCTCTATTATACAATGACAGCAACGTCTGTCATTACGCCAGGCAGTAATTCATGAAACATTTGCACTGAAAAATCGAGTTGCATCACGGTTATTCCTGTCGACAAAGTGATTTTGTTATCCGAGGACAACACTTCTGAAGAAGCAAATGGCAGAACATCTCCGAGAATGTTCGACACAGGTAGATGAGTCAGAGACATAATTACGGACCCGGTGGTCCAGTGCAACAAAAGTTTTGTGCCTGCTCGTGCCCTTTCGTCAATCGCCAAATTGCTAACGCGGCTCATTAAATTCGCGTCAGCATCGGCCTACCGTCGTGTGCAACCGTCCGTAAACGATGCCCTGCCAGCTAGACTTGCAGCAACGAAATCAAATATTTGCGAAAATCTTCGACGCCTCGCAGGCCGGCCGTTATTAGATTGAAAATAGTGCTAGACTTGTAACTAAATGGGTGGGGATAATTTAACGCCTTGATCAAATTAAAAATCGTTCATTCGAAACAATGCTATCTGTGACCCGCTAAATTCTGCAGTAAAGTTAAACATGTTCAAACATTATCAAGAATCCGTCAATATATAAAAAGTAAGTCAACTAGTAAAAAAAAGACATATAAAAATTCACCAGTCAAGAATGGCAGAGATTTTGTCTATTTTTTCTATGTACCTATGATATCGCCGTTAAGTAGATGTCAGTAGAATCAATTATTAAATTGACTATCTGGCCTTTTCAAGGGATTTAGATATCCAGCAACTTTTTTAGCCAAATTGTATCAAGGCAAAACGAATATTTACGCTTTACTTTCAACTCTCTGTTCCTCCTATCATAAAATAACATAGAAGGAGTCCATTAATATGAAATTGTTAAGCGTGTACACGCGGGATCCCATATTAATATTTCGTAATTCGAGACTACATTGTTCTTAAGCCACATCATATAATCGACGTGCGTCGCAGCGATCGTTTGCGTCGTTTCTTAGTCACGTAGTCGCGCGACGAAAATGAGTTCATCCTGAAGTAATCAAGGTCCTCACGTTCTCATTCAGGGAAATTTCAATTACGCCAGTCCGGCGTAATTAAATAACGCGCGCGCACGGACCCATGATAATATTGTCTGGAACAAGTATCACTTTCCATTTTACCTATCCGTTTTTTTCTCATCCAAAGACCGTACCCGGTTTTCGCCGCTCTCCATCCAGAATCGTAAGGTTGTTAAGCGTGACGTGATCTGACAAACTAATCCAGGTGTATCGCAACGTGCATAATATGCACACTTTTGCAGAAAGTAACGAAATGTGTCTATTTAAAAAACAGAACGTAAAAACCTGCATTGTCTGTTGCCGATTAACCACTTTTAACGAACAAAAGGACAGAAATTATTAGTATAGTTCCATAGCAAAATTGCAGAAAATATTACTATTATTTTTTAGTACATTCTGCTGAGTTTTATTAATAGAATAGTACGAATGTATATCCAAATTCATTTTCTTCTCAGGTTTATCATTTTTGAATTCTATATACCGTATATTTTCATAATTCTCCGGTTAATGTCGTATGCCTTCATATTTTCCCCATTAATCCAGCGTTAAATTCCTTCATACAAATTTCCATATTAAGAATATACAAGTAATGTATACCTACAACAGTATATAGTATATCCACATAAATGTAAATTCCATAGGATTTTAATAATGAAATATAAATATATAATTTAGTTCAAATAGGTATTTTAATAGGATACGTCTTGTTACCCAACATCTAAACCGCTCTTTTCCATGCACGGAAGAAAATACTTGTCAAATTTTCAGTACATCACGCCGATTTTCTCGCCGTCGGCGGTCAAGGCACGCATTCTAATCCGGGAGCAGGGTAAATAAGGCTCATTATATATGCAAGAACGGAGCCACTTAACTCGGACAATGCCGGCAAATAGAGATACGCCCACGCCCACGCACAAAACGATCGGCGATGATTTCCGAAACGAGTCCGTCCACCGACCGCACACCGACTTTGACGATTTTTGTACACCGCGGGGTGCTACAGGTCCCCCAAAAAGAGACGATCTGCTGCTGATAGGCATCAGCTTTGACTCCCGTGGACGCGAGTCGTTGTTGATTTGAAACCAAATAGATGGCTCGCGGTGTCGGCTCGGAATCACGAGTGCAACTGGCAAGCGGCACATTTAGTTTCTTTAAACAATATAATTTACCGAAGTACATTCTACTAATTCCGAGACGTATGGTACATAATTGAAACGCTTCGTTAGTACCGAAATAGAAATCAAAATTAGTTCAGTGGTACAAATTGACTAACTTGGTATCGGAGAATATCGGTGAAAGTATGTAATATAATATCTTATTTTGAATTATTTGAATTATTAAATTGATTATTTATCCATCTGACAAGACCACGCATTTAGTGTCGAAGCATTAGATTTTTTAAACAGCACAATTTGCCAGATGCGCCAATGAAATTTACTGTATCTGCAAAAATTTATACAGGAGTACATTAACCGATCCTTCTCTAGGCATCAGGTAAATAATTTATACACTTTACCCCATTGTGGAATGAGCATCGTGAACATCGAGCATTAGGCAAGATCGCGTGACGTAGGCTGACAAGTCACCTTAGGGTACTAATATACATTGCGCACGCATTAACGGGCGGCTAACCGCGAGTAACTCATCCTCACTTAATTTACAGCCGGCTCCCTAGTACGACTTCGAAAAATTAGAACATCCCTTATTTGCCCGGTCATGCGGAACATCGCACGTTACCGTACATGAAGATTGCTATTACGGATAAGCTGAAGGTTCTCAAACGTTACAGTTCAACGAGTTCACCTTGCGTACGAAATTTGAAACTGCGTTGCATCGCTTCACATCTGCGGCATTTGATGTTTTGAAGTGTAAAAAATAGTTAGGCTCCGAGTCTACGCGCAAAGAGTAATTTGCACCGACGATGTTCGGTTCATGAAAATGAAATGTATATTGTATATGAGAATTATAATATTTGGTCTATTCAAAAAAATTCTCATTTTAAATTTCAACACGTATCAACGTATATTTCTATAGATGTGCTCTTTTAAATGTACTGAAACCATACTGTCAACATCTTAGTATTATATACTGAGAATTTGATCGTAATCTAATGGACCCTCTAGTGCAAATCTTTTATATTACCCCCACGTCATATCAAACATCACAAATACTGTTTCTCCGTACGTCAATAATGATACAGAGACCCTTTCCAACATTTTCAAGACATAATCATTTTTTAAACCCTTTTTCACTGATCGTGATTTGACAAAACCCAATTATAACAAACACGCGTTCTTTAATTCGTCAATGTGTTTTCGCTTACTGTGTTTGGGAACCAATGAGATAAGAAGCTTGGCGCCGTGACAGACGGATTTCAGCGGGGAAAAATTTATTCGCGAAATTGTCACGAGCACGCGCGCCGCTTCTTCTTTTATCGCCACTAACATTCGTCCTGATAAATTGCCTGGCGCTTTCGGCGAAGCGTTTTGGTGTCAGCGCGGAGTGAGCGAGATGAACAACGCACAACGTTTCATTTATACATCAACCTCCTTCGTCCAACCCCTTACGCTGTTTCTGACCTCGTAGTTTCCGACAGCACGTGGTTTTGTACAAAAACACGATATGAATGTTCTGTCTTGATGAACAGCTAATACGTGCGACATCTCGTTAGAAGGGTGACGGTGTCGAGGAATATTTGATTGAATTATCCATGAACGATTACAACAGAAAGATGTAGTTATTGGAATTAACGAAAAAATATTTTACCGCGTCATTTTCTATGATGTGACACAAATAAATTTAGC
The DNA here is from genome assembly GCA_033815515.1 of Cryptocheilus praepositus. Lineage (NCBI taxonomy): Eukaryota > Metazoa > Arthropoda > Insecta > Hymenoptera > Pompilidae > Cryptocheilus > Cryptocheilus praepositus. Next base: position 813,223 of record JAWWQZ010000119.1, on the reverse strand, counting down.
ATTTTGTTATTATGTTTTCATTAAGCTCGATACATAAATTGTTCGGAAAAATTGAGAAAGCACTATTTGGACGATTTATGTACAGTTTGTTAGACACGGTTCATTATAAAATGAAATTAAGAAAAGGGCGGTAAAGGATTTTTAAATTAATGTGACAATAAATCGTGTTTATATTTAACAGGAAGTGCAATGTGTTACTTTATAGAAAAGGGTGTGAACGGATACTTTAAGAATTTATCACTAGACTGCTCGTGTAAAGTAACGTAGCCGTTTAAAATTGAATATGTAATCTCCGTTATATAATACTGGTATGCACAGAGATAAACTTAACATGAACTAGGGTATTGAGATAATGTACACTGCGGCAAACTAATCTGTTATAAATTACTTACTGATCACAGTTCCGCTAAAACGCACCCTGATATCGGATGCAATTTATCTTGTCAAATCCTGTTTGATACACTATTTCCAATACTACATCTACTTTAAACTAGGGTGTATCAGTACAGTAAATAAATTCTGATAAATTATACTACGCCCGATGCAAAGCACCGACAAATTATCCTTTTCATATAACTGGAAAGGCACCAATACAAACATGGCAACGTGTCCCGAAAATTAAATTAACTAAACAAACCCAACTCGCATCGTTGCAACCAAAATTCCTAACATGCCAGGTCTCCCTGTGCGAAATAACTAAATAAACAAAATGCCTCTAAACTAACGCGTTCAGCGTTTCGAATGGGAACTTTTCATGTCCGCAGTTACGTGAAATATGATCTGCGGATCGGGACGGACATTTTCATTCAACCCCTTCGTACTACGCACACAAGACTCCCGCGGCTCGCAGCGGTTTGTTTTCAAACTGAGTCCCGTCCGAAACTCTGGCGCGCCGTGTCTCGGAGGGTAGCATCGGCTAGTCTCCGGATTCCACGGTTCCCCATATCTTTCGTTCTCGTCGAACAATTTGAGCGGCGCATCGACTCGCGATTCGTACCCCGAGGCGATGCGGCATTAATGCCAGTAATTCGAGGATCGAGGCGCTCGCGTGCGCTCGTCTTGCACATGTTGCAACGAGCTGCCGATTCGAGCTACCGGCCATTCTCCCGACTCGTCTGCTCCACGTTTTTCTCCCCCACCCCCCGCCCTTCGACTTCTTTTTTACAAACACGCGCGACTAGCGATGGGACTTCAGGACGCTAACTTGCAGAGTCTCAAACAAATGGAGTTTGAGTAGGTAAAATGGCAGGAGGCTGGAGGTAATGACGGTGCTGATGGATTTTGTTTTGAAAGACGCAGACGTGCTGGAGAATTTAGGAAGATGTGAGGTTGCGTGATAGACGTAAGAAATTGAGAATATTATTAATGCGTCATGGTGATCTGTGGCAATAGGAAAGTCTGGGACAGACATATGTTGCATCTTTTGGCTGTTTTTTTACTTAGGCGTGAGACTGTCCATGGGACTTCAGGATACTAGCGCGCAGAGTCTTAAACATATGAAGTTTGAGTAGGTAGGAAGGCAGGAGGCTGAAGGTAATGACGGTGTTGATGGATTTTGTTTTGAAAGACATAGACATGTTGGAGAATTTAGGAAGATATGCGGTTGCGTGATATACACAGACGTTAGGAATATCATTAATGTGTCATGGTGATCTGAAGCAATAGGAAAGTCTAGGGCATACATATGTGGCAACATCTTTTGAGTTTTTTTTTATATAGCTGCGAGACTTGAGGATGTTCGCTTGCGAAGTCTCAAACAACTGAAGTTTAAGTACATAAAACTGCAGAAAATAATGAGGTTAATTATGGAGTTTGTCTTGAAAGTCGCAGGCATGCGGCGGAATTTAAAGATGCGAGGTTGAGTGGTGAAATAGAAGTTATGAATATTACGAAACAGTCGTAGTGGCCTAAAGCAATAGGAAAGGGTGAGACAGTCATATGTTAACATGTCTTTTGACTTATTCTTTCCTTGTCGCGAAACTGATGATGGGTCTTCAAGACGTGTGCTTTCAAAGTTCCAAACCAACGAAGCTTGAATACGTAAGACTGCAGAAAGCTGGGAGTGATGAGGGTATTTATGGATTTTGTTTTGAAAAGCGCAAACATGTTACATTTAGGGAGATGTGAAGTTGCGTGGTAGACGCAAGATCAGTGAAGTCGAAGTTATGAATACAGTAGATTCTCGTATAACGCAAGTTCGTACAACGCGCTAAATATACTACAATGAGTCTTTTCATGTAACATGATCCTCGTGCAACGCGCTAAATAATAAGATGCGGGATTTCACCGCACTATGCGAGAATCTGGGATATTGTAAACGTGTCATAATTTAATGAAATACGTTAGTATAATTGAATGATACTACGATGTTATAAACGTATTATAATTTAAATAATTAAAAACGATAATTATATGTCGAAACGTCGTCTGACTTCTTTTTTATCTCGATGGGAGACGGGTAATAGAACTTCAAGTCCCTAGCTTGCAATCTCAAACAAATCCAATTTGACTGTCGTACGACTGGAAGAGGCTCGGGGTAATGAATTTATTTGCGAAGTCTTGTGTTTAAGAGCGCAGACATGCGGGGAAATTTAGCAAGATGTGAGTTTGCGCGGTAGACACGAGATCGATGAAGTCGAAGGTAATGAATACTATGGAAATGGCATTGCAATAAAAAATAACAGAGAAGGGGTTGAGACACTTTGCAGTTATAAAGTTCTCCTAAAACTGTTTGAGACGTCTTGAGCTTTGTCTCTAAAATCAAGAGGTTTTGATATTATTAGGTACGTCGTCTAAGCATTGTCCGATCTTGATGTCAATTTAATATTTCGTACAATTCTCCGTTCATGGCTATTGAAGCACACTTCGATTGAAAATTCACCAAGAATGAATATTTCGCTGGCAATTTGATGCATGGCAAAATAAATGGGATCCAATTATTAAATTCGAAACGACTCACCCTCATCCCTCACACATTGGTACCGTTCTTCGCGTCGAAATGGTGAAATAACTTTATATCAATCTTGAAACTCGTCCTAACAGCAAAAAAAAACTGAGCCACCGCAGAGCGCAAATTTTGTCCGCAATCTCTGAACGATGTCCCCGCCATCTGCGTGATCCCGAACATCGAACTACGTTTTAATCAACGCCTCTCCCGCTTTTGTATCGAACTCGGCGTCACATTTCGAGCGAGCCCATTCCATTCAATTTGCCGTCCGTTCCGAAGCACCGTGACCAGTGCTTATCAACTCGCACCGCTTGTCTAACAATTCGCGCATCCTAACGCTCGAAAAACAACCCATCGCGTCTTCCCGCACCGCAATCCACGCATCTCTTTCTGCCAGAAACCGCACGAAATTTTGGCCCATCGACGAAACGCCAGCCTTTGATTCGGAGCGTCGGCACGCACGCATAAGTGCATTCTGGCACTGGAGAAGAAGCGCCCGTGAGATTTGGGACGGAACGGATACGGTTTGAATGCCATCACTACGTGTGTCGGGTCGGTATCGCTGGCGTTCGCAAAATCGAAGTCGACTAGAGCCGAGGACCGACGCGGCTGCCCTTGTTCGGCGGAGGCAGACATCAGCTGTGCACATGCAAATTACAGCTTGACGATGCAACGCGTCCATATGGTGGTCCACCATTATCCGCACGCTCGTCGCCGTTTCTCGCGAGTGGCTCGCGATGCGAACCCGAGGCCGTGCGGCTTCACGCCCTCGTCAACCGGACTGTTTTTGATAGCACGGCGAAGCTTGAGAAACTGGCTTCGCAAGAAGAAACGGCTACGGTGGCTAAGTGTAGCGCAGGAACGAGAGTTGCGCCGAAAGAGGGTGAAATTCAAGTATCGTGGTCCGCGCGAGGAATTTGCACTTGTGAGATGCAGGTGAGTGTGTTCTGTGTGAGTTACTCCAAATGTTACTAGAACTTATATTTGCGAATATGTGTATATTTGACTGGGGCCGCATATTGGTAAAATTGTTCACATACAACATGTGGGAATTATACGTGGCTGAACTACTGAAAATATTGTTAGATATTTGTATATTTGACTGGAGCCTAATAGCGATCAAATATTGCATTTGTAAGATGTGGAAATTATATTTTTGCCGATATATATATATATATGTTCGTAACTAAAGTGTTACACTAATAACATTTACGGTTCTCATAACATGTACTCTGAGCATTAATTTTCTCTCAGAAAAATAGTTCTGCTGAGTTATGGGATGATAATCCTAATGAATGAATATATTTTCTTGGAATACGTCAGAGCGACCCACACTGCGTTAAGATGAAAATGTTAATCCTGGATTTATAAGGAAAATTCGCCGTCCAATCGCTTAAGGGTTGAGAAACTAATCGTATTGCGTATTCCATTTTGCTGTAATGAACTTAAAGTTTTACGCTTCAAGCCATGTCAACATTTCATTGCCGTCAATCTGACACAAAACTAAGATGCTGCAGGCAATGCCCCGGGAAATCAGTACGGCGATAATACTTGACTTGAAGTTAAACTTATCGTATGAATAACATCAAGACAGCTTTACGAGATCTTTAAAGTAAAGTCCTCAGAAGTTACTGGAGCTTCATATCTACAATCCACGCGCTGCAATTCAATCATTATACATATACTAGATTTGTAACGCGTCTTGCAACAAAATATTGGATATAATTTGTTTCACTTGACTTGGAATTAAAAACTGAATTATGATCAAATGTTTTAATAACCGACGTTGTTTGGCAATTTTCATCAGCGTAAAGGATCTGTCCTGATCGCGTTCATCTATAATGTTAATAGTTCCTATCAAAAATACAGTTCAATTTCTCCTGTTAAGAAGAAAATCAAAATAAAATTCAACAACAGTACAAAAGACAAATACGATGATAAACGTCAAATGAAAATATTTTTCAGCACACTCTCCTAACAAAAACCATGGCACTCTGTTCACAGAACAAACTTCCCTTCGGCCGCCCGCAACGCTTCCACTTTCAAAGACGCAACTTTTCCCCGGCACAATCTCACATGGAATCCACAATTTAAGAGTTAACCAAGTGCGCATGTTAGACGTCCCCAGGACATTCGCCTTCATCCCACATTCGCAACGTGACTCGACGCTAACTCGTACGAATTTTTCCGCCGACGACGCAGTTGCGCGAAAACATCCTGCAGGATTCCACGAAGGAGCGCGAAATAACATTCGAACCCGACAGTCTAACGTGCGAATAATTTCGAGACAGCGGCGAGACGGTCTGAATGGCGGCAGAATGCAGTTTCTCTGCGGCTTCGAGAGTGGCAAGCCGGTGGTAACGACGACGTCGTCCTCGTCATTCCTGTCATCCGCTGTGAGCGCGTCGAAAGCACAGTGCCAGGGGTAGTGATGGCGCTCAAACTGTACCGAGGCCGCACGAGTTTCGGCCCTAAGCGCAAAAGGTCTCGAATTCGCGGGCAAGACCTACGACACTGAACCCTGAATGCCCAAAAACTCAGCGCGACCGTCTTGAGTGACTTGCACGGCTTGGGAGTCAAAAGTGTGTCAGGGCGTGATGGAAGAAAAGGAAACGTGGAACATGGTGTCGAGTGTGCGAGGCGTAAAATTTCAGCAAAGAGAAACACATTTCTTAGTATGAAGTGGTGGAACTACGTAAAATGAATATTAGATGATGTGCTTCATTTTAACATTATCGTATATGTTTATACTGAATATAGTTTTGGATCTTATTGAAAGTTTATGTTGTGCATACAAATTTTGTAATGCACGTACTTTTTTGTAGACTCCTGAAGAAAGGCCACCAGTTTGAAAGACACAGTAACAAAGTTCGGTAATCAAAAGTATTTTCAACCAAAAACGGCCTTCATACCTTTTAGTCATTTAAGTAAATTATATAAAATTAAGAACAGTGCTGTTCACTGTTCCTTCCATGAACTAACGTTTCCTTAACAGTCTGATCATAAAAACGTCACAACTTTCAAGATGTGTCAAGAATTTCAACACTCCCGAGACTTTGGAGCTTATTCCCGTTTCGCGATACACTCGGACCACGGAACTCCGTGCGCTTGATTTGTTTGAGACGTCGCGAGCAAGCGTCTTGGAGTCCCATCACTAGTGCGGGTAGGTAGAACAACGAACCGGGCTACCGGTACTGACGTAGGAATGTCATCGACTCGAGAACTCGCCGAGACTACCGCGAAACCGGCAAATGCCGCGAAGGTATTTCTTCCGGAATGCCAGGCACTCCTGGCGACACCTCTCTCCTATCCTCCGTGCACCATGCTCCATCTTCAACGGGTCCTTGCACACCGGTAAAGAGGAAAAAATGTGCGATCTATTAAAATTGCGAGTGAAAATTGCGGCGAATCTCTCTATCCTCCTAACTCTGCGCGCTTTACATCTCTCTTTATCGCTCCTCCTTACGATCCGCCTCGATTGCACGGAATTCCTTTCTGCAGATTAAGGATCCCGAGTGAACCTGGTTCCTGAGGGCGGAAGCCTTCCGCCGCGCGGACGAAGTAAAATATTTCCGAAAGGAGATTACGCTATGACAGTGATATATTCGCGGAGGAGTAATTAGATTTGATCGCTGGAAGTCAGAACGCCTGTATGCGTGCGACTGGATGAGAGACGCGAGGTGGTCTGTTTGCGAAATGTGAGCATATGAACTGCGAGATGTCACTTTTGCCCTGGCATTTCGAGTCCTACTGTTCAGAAGTAATGTCATATCTTGCCATTATCACACAGTAATTATATGATATTGGTGCAATGTTTCAGATATGGATTTACTAACTTTCGTTAAGAATGCATTATGATAGAACTTTTGCTAATGATGCCCTATACTAAAAGCTGCAGTTCTTTCAGTATCCCCCGCCTAATACGACAATTTTCTTAGTCGATATTTATACCAGATACCCTCATAGTCATTCTCAGTCAAACTTACGCACACTGATATACTTCCAGCAGAGAACGATAACGCGTTACCAGAATACTCTTCTCGATCGTAAATTCGATCGCCGCTCACGGACGCCGGTTGACGTTATCCTATCATTTCCCTGCGATTCCGCACTGGATCGGCTCCGCAGTATGTCGAGCATCCTTTATATTCTGCGCGCGGTCGGGTTTGACGATTCTCGACGGTGCACGAATTCAAGCATTTGAAATTCCTACGTCGAGCGGGTACACGCGCTCACGTATGTGCCGGCTCGAAATATAGTGAAATACCTAGTCCCGGCGCCGGACTGGCCTACGTGGATGTTGAACTATGTAGGTATTCGGGATAATCTTGTCGCGAGAAAATGGAATCGGTTCGAGGGACGGATCCCAAATAAATGGATCTCAAAGGACGTACCGCGTCGTCGAGTACAGTGGGCGAGGTCGAGATGAAGATCGAATTAAACGATTCGCGTGGTCCCCCGAGAAGGAAACGGACGATCACAAGGCAGTGCACGGACCGAACGGATAAAGAAGCGGTGGAAGATGAGCGGAGGGAGGATAAGGACGAAAGAAAAGTCGGCTGCTCCTTATCGAACGAAGAATATCTCTCCTTTCTCTATCCTGCCACATTTTTCCGTGCGCGAGCGCGAACGTGGATCCGTGAATACGTCGGCAGGAAAGCGTTTGACGATCCGTGAAAAAAAGTGAGCGGCGAAAGAGACCGACGGAGCAGAGATGGAAAGGAAAACGGGCGTGGGCGAGTAAGCGAGACGGGGGATGCGAAAAAAGAAGGGGGTCGCGAGGAGTGAGAGAAAGATTACCTGGTCCGTAGCAACATGTAAATGCATGAAAAAAATTATTCATGAAAGATGCCGACCGCACGGTGCAACAAGACGTAACGAGATTCGCGCGGGGGATCGAACGTGTGCTGCTAGATGAAGTCATGCAAGGCTGAACGATGTTTCTCCTCGTACCACTTCTTCCTGTCTTCAATCCGACGGAACGCTTCTAGTTTCTTTTTCATCCGTTTTATGCGCACCTACGTATTCTCGTGGAACGAAGGCTAGATTGTAGAAGATTTAGCTCAATATGCATCTTCATGAAGTTTCTGGCGGTGGGTGCTGGATGTGTAGTTTGCATTTTCCGCGGAACGATCCATTGAATTACGTTATTCTTGCCAATCTGCATTTACACTTCGACTCAACCTCATTGGCAACCCACGCGTACACGCACGCATCACGTATTTCGTCATTCGTCCTGCCGTAAGAATAACAGCTAGAACGTACGGGCGTCTATTGTTCGGTAATCTGATCGCCGAAAGATAACGAGGCTGGAAAACACTCGCGGCGCATAAGCTAACGATCGTCGCTAAACTGTCTTCCTGCGATCAAATCTCTGCTTTTACACCACCCATCGGAACGTTCTACCAGGGAACCGGAAAACAATGGTGCGCGCATACAAAGAAGCCTCGTCTGGAAATTGACGCACGAGTCAGAAGCCGCTGAGCACCCTCTTTCGACACCCAATATTCATAAGTACGCTTCCTAGAAACGAAATCCACCCGCCTCCGGCTTGTCAACATCTCTATTCCGTCGATTATCGCTTCCCCTATCTGCGGGGTTATCTTCATCATTGCACAACGGTACACGCTCAAGGCATGTCGCGCAAGCCAAAAAGGCAACATCTTGATCCTGACGGTTCCAGTGCGTCGACTGTCTCCTTCTCGCAGCCACAGATCGCATCTGTGTTTTTGGTTGCACGCCGAGTGTTACTTCGGAAGCTGCGATCCTGACAACTTGCCGGTGTCAGGTTACAAGCAAAGATTCTACGTGCGAATGGGCGGGAAATAGAAAGTGGATGCTACGATGCGTGAAAGGAAACGTGCGACAGCAGTATGCAAGTGAAAATATGAGAAGTGAGAATGCGACGGGACGGGCCCGTGGCAGGCCAACATAGTCAAATCGTTTCTAGCGAAAGGGAATATTATATTTCAATTCGATAATGAAGGAATATGTGAAGCCCCCTTACGGCTGAGAATGTGTAACTGTAGAATTTTATTGTCAAAAATCTTGACGTTGTTCGATCGTTATATAAGAAGGGGTACCAGTGACCCCAGAACATGTTCAGAGTTTTAACAATAATATTCTAAAGTCAAACATTTTCAACCATAAAAAGGCTTTATATATTTCTCCGTTATCCAATTAAAATGACAATAGTGTTGAAATTAAAGGCATCACCTAAAAAGATTATCAATATATCTGCGTGCAAAGCAAGTCGCTGAAGTAGAAAGAAAAGGTATGGCCTGTGTTGTCTACTCGTCAACAATATTACGGTGCATTCTATTGCATTCCAAGCTAGCTGGACATCCCACCCACGAACCGTTATTTTTACACTCGTTATCTGCCATCGCGAAACTTCATACTAATTGTAAGTCTAAGCAGTTCATACATCTATCCGACCTGCAGTTTCGTAAAAAAAAAAACAAAGCCCCCTGAAACTGCCAATTCGCAAAAGAAATACGCAACCAGAGACATCTTGATCGGAACGTCTCTCAGGCCTGGCGTCAATTGTTTCGATTCCGTCCACAAAAGATTACATCTTCTGCCTCTCGCACGTTGAATGACGTAATAAGCCTCGTGACCTGCGACCGAAAATACGTCCGTGAGTATGGTCCGGGCGAGACAAAAAGCGCTTCTCAGAACTGATTTAAATGGAGGACAAAAAGACGTTGCCATTGGCACGAGGACATTAACCGTGCGTCTAACGGATGTTTTCACAGACGACGCAGAACGGTACCGTCTCTCGAAACAATATCTCTAATGTATTTAGGGACCTTTGAGGGGGCGGCAAAAAAGAATGGCATTGTCACGAACTAAGTCCACTACCGGACCGATCGAAACGCAAGAAAACCCCAAGACCGTAAACAACCCGAAGGAGGACACCGTCGACGTACCTCAAAGCGCATTAGGCACTACACCCAATACCTAAATGAAAGAATTTCTCAATTAAACAAAACGACAGCAGCGCAACGCCCCGGAGACGCAACTCTCGCAAACATAGTTTCTCAAAGATTATTCGTGCAACGTCAATCTAATTAAATCTAGAGACAAAAAGGGACCTTTGAGGAGGCGGCAAAAAAACGGCATTGTCACGAACTGAGTCCACTAGCGGGCCGATCGAAGAGCGAATTAAGTAGTACAACCAATAACGTATCACGAGCAGGACGCAAAAGAAGTTCTCAATTAAGGAAAACGACACCAGCGCGCTGCCAAACATTATTCGCGCAATGTCAATCTAATTCATCCAGAGACAAAAAGGGACCTTTGAGGAGGTGGCAAAAAACGGCATTATCTCGAACTGAGTCCACTAGCGGGCCGATCGAAGAGCGAATTAAGTAGTACAACCAATACCGTATCACAGAGCAGGACGCGAAAGAAGTTCTCAATTAAGCAAAACGACACCGGCGCACTGCCCCGAAGAGGCAACGCTCGCAAACATACTTTCCCAAACATTATTCGCGCAGCGTCAATCTAGTTAATCCAGAGACAAAAAGGGAGGCAAAAAGGCAGGCGGGCGGGAGTCGGGAAAAGAGCGGGAGGATAAGACGGTTTGCATCTTTGCCCGCGACACACCCTCCGCTCGGCTCGCTCGTCCTACGTGCCGCTCTTTTTTCGTCGCTCGTAGCCGGCGCACACAGGCGCGCACACAACACGCATCCCTTGACACGGGCTCGTGCAAGGAGCGAGGGGGTTACGAAGGCGGGCGTTCTCTGAATTACCGGCTATACGTATTCAAATGATCGGTCGTTTGCATTTTTATAAAGGCGAGAGGCAAGGTCTGCGCCACCTCGCGTCCCCGGCGTCTCACCCTCCGCACTTTCCATCCGACTTCTCCTCCCCCAAGCACTTCTCTTCGCCTCTTCTTCTGCCCCTTCTGGCCCCTCAGCCAGAACCTTCACCGGTCCTCCTGCCTCTCGCTCTTGCCTCGCGCGCATGCCTCTCGCTCCTGCGAACGACTGCCGCTCGGTTCCTTCGATTGCCTTTTATGCACGTACCTACCCGTGTTTACGTAGATTCCCGCTTGTTCCGTAACACGGTTACGCGTTACAGACCGAGGGAGCATCTCGAGCGTGTCGAACCGAAAACCGCTGAGCCCGCGCGCGCATGCGAGCGAGTAGCTTCGCCAGGCGTGAGTAGAGAGCTGCGATCCGGAACTCTGTGGCGCGCCGTAACGCTGTCGACTACAAACGAGCCGATGACGACGGAGGTGTGGAGTTGAGAATCGGTTGTGCGTTCGGTGCCGAAGGTCTGCGCGGAGATGTCGATGCAGGAGATGCGATGCTGGCGAGAGGCAGACGTCGGGGCAATTAGAGACGAGCGTTCCTATGAGATGTGTGCGCACAGTTTGTCAGATGAGGCATGAGTGCGAGGCATGAGTGAACCAGTTGTGTCGAGGAATTTTCTACGAGTGGTAGTTAGTTTAGAAACTATTATGGTATAAGATCTGGTAGTATCATGTCAAATCGATCCGAAGGATAACAGATGGACAATGGATTTAGGTCGTGTAGTTTCTTCATGTGAATTTATGGGTGAATGGAAAATGATCCTTCTATTTAGGGGCGGTAAAAGAAGAAACTAGTAAGGGGTGACAGAATATTACGGTAGAAGTTAAAAAAAGCGTGTGAATATATCGATTTATGTCCAGAAAGCGAAATGTAAAGCACATCATTATAAATAAACCCAGGTCACGAGCGTATTGATTCAGAGTGACGTTTTGATAAGATTTAAAACTAACAAATCGGACGAAGTGTACTTAGCACCGTAGCGATATTTAATTACGACGTGCGACACTTCGCAATCCCTTGCCAGACACCTACGTCTTCATTATTTTAAAGAGATTAAATTCAGAATTCTCGACGCGCGTATGACAGAAGTCAACATAGTATCGATGCAAGAGACGCTACCGTCGCACAATCGGATTTAATACAGAAACGAGAATTTTGATTAAACATACATATGTAGCGTCTGGCGTGAAACGCTTTCCGCATATAAGCAGATAATGAAGCAAATGTAATTTTGCCCAACGATAACAGTTCTCACTAAGTTCGTCACATCAGTTGAGTTATTTGCGTTTCTACCAAAAAATGCTGGAAGAGCTCCAGATGACAGAGAAGCAAGACGAATTTTACACAACTATGTCCTATAACCACTGCTAGGCTGTTTGTAAAGAATAATTATAATTTTTCTTTGCGTAGTGAGCATTACCGTTTTAATGTAATTGAAAATTTCACCCTTTACCGTACCCCCTCAGAACCCCGAAAAAAGACATAAAGCCATGGCAAACATTTCGCACACAAACCCTTGCGCGCGCCTCTACTTTCCGGCAAAATTTCAGGACATTCGGCAAGCTGAGATGTTTCTCTCCCGATAAGATAAATGCAGCCGACACAGCCACCTTGCCCGGTAGTTGCGCAGTCGAATGCACACCTTTTCGCCGTGATTGGCGAGTGAGCATCAGCTCGGCGCGCAATAAAATCGTAAGAACGAGCGTAATTCCAGCATCCCCGCTCAGCGACCGTTGTCCCTTTCTTTTTGGTGTACTCCATACATCCTAAACGGAGCCATCCATTCTGTGCGATGGAAGCGTTGAAAATCGGCTTTTTGCAAGCTGGCTGAGCCCGCATATTATACCTATCGGGGAAGTAGATCGTATCTGCTGGACGAGCTCTCGTCGATCTCAACCTCTCCCGTTCCCGCATCCGTCCTTTTCTGTTTCTCTTCGACCTTCGCTCTGCGCACATTTCTGTCCCTCTCTCCCGTTCATCAACCCGTCCAGGAGTGCGCTTATTGATAAGTTGAGTTATCGGCGCTATCAATAACTCGTCGATGAGTTTTTATGCCCACGTTTTTGACTATGGGTTCTGTGTGCCGAGACAAGATAAAAAAATTCTTTGACGTATACTTCGAGCTTTTCAAGTTATTTGAAATAATACGTCTTTTTTTCTGGTTAAAGTGTTGATTTGGGGGGAAACCTCAGGGAAATCTTTCATACAGAAGAAACGGAGCCTAGTTGAGAATGCTAAAGAATAAGGTACCCAACATGCAGCAATACATTCATAATTATTATAAACTCTTGAAGAGGAAACCTACGCGATCCTGAGACGTATCGAGTTTGCATATAAAGTTCCTACATTTCCACCCTATAAAAGGCGTATTATTTCACATTCTTTAAATGTAGCACAGGGTGCCGAGAAATATTTAATTGCTGAGCTATGAGTGAATTCATTGACACAGTTTCGTTCCACAAAAACCCATACAGAAAATGTCATGCGCAACAAAAGAAGAATATGTATATAATAAAGTGTCAAGAGTTCTTCTCTCCTTCAATTACACGTTCATATAAACTTCATTTCTTTTGACACATGAACCCCGTAGGAAGAAAATTGTGCGCAAAAACTGCTCGATAAATTATCGATATCATCGATAACCATATATTCTCCATCCTTTCACCTTTTCGCTTCCCCCCACATTCAACTTTTTTCGTTTACCGTGCCCCGCACGGTGTCTTGTTTCGAATTTGTATCAGCGTTGCAGACCGCCTTCGGGCAGGGGTCAGATTATACATTGCGCAGCACGTGCCTGCACGCGACATGTTGCACGCGGCAGACCAGGAGGCCGGCCGAGAAATAAGAGGCAGCCAGTCAATGCGTAGAAGGAGCAGGTCTGCAGACAATTCCTGAAAATCGCCCACTCCTCAGCCGGAGAGTGAGTTCCGTCGGTTTCCAGCATGAAAATTATGCGAAGATGACGCTTCGAATACCATCCGAACATAGAACGATAACTATCTTCCTAACATCTGCGCTTTTAAGGAAATCGGTAAGCTACCAATTTCAAGGAAACTAACTAAATTTTGAGTTGCCAAACGAATGGAGTGCTGCCAGACATTGAAATACAAGCATTTTATTGTTATACATACGAGACCGAATATATTTAAGGATATTACAAATTTAATTGGTGCCTACCTAATTTGAAATAGTATTCTACCAAGAACCTAATGTTTCGACACTGGATGCTTACCCTTATCAAATGCTTGAGCTATCCATACTTGTTACAATCCTTTGATACGGACACATTGTCAGTGCTAAAACATTCGGTTCCTTGATCATACCATCTCAAACAGAGTAATTGACCGCACGCATCAATTAAATTTGTAATATCATTAAAAACAGCAGTCGGAAAAAGATAGCATATCGAATTTCGTATCGTATAATAATTTCAATTAATCGCACTTACGCCAACACTCTTACAACGGAGCGCCTCTTGCTGTCTGAAATATATTTGGAATAACTACTATATTACCAAGATGTTTGAAGTTCCAACAGACACAGACGCAAACGAATGGTGGAAAAGAATGAAACGCGTATGAACACTCTGCAACGTGAGTGTTGACTTCCAGGCGCACAGGATGCGGACACAATTGATATCCCCGCGGTGGATTCGTAGTACACTAAGTGCAGACCATGGCATGTAGGTATCGATCGCGATCGCGTGCTTTGAAGTTCCATCGGCGAATAGCTTTGCTCAATAACGCGTCGCAAAAAGGCGGGAGGAGGGAAGGCAAGCATCACGTGAGCAGTCGTTTCCGCGTGCGTGTGCACGCGTGCATGCGCACCTAGAAAAGCTAGCCAGTCGTCCGGAAAGGGTGTTTGTGGGTACGGATGAAAAGGTGTGTTAAAGCGCAAGGGATTGAACTCTCGTGCGTGCAGAGAAAGAAAACGATCCAGACGTGCCTCAATAATAGAGTTTGCTTAATTGAAATATAGCGGATAATGAGATAAAGCCTTTTTTCGGGTGAAATTGGAAAACGATTGAGAACTTTTGTTAGAATTTCTCAATCGATTTCCAATTTCAACCAAAAAGGGGCTTTATATCATTATCAACTGTCATCGATAATTTTAAAAATAATACACCACCGCTGATATATGTGCACGTGGTATTTTGTGAAGAGTTGTACCGATAAAATCAAAATGACTTCTTGGGGAATGTAAAAATATTTGAATATTTAAGGGTGTTTGCTGTATTATAGTTTAAGTTCTTAAAGGCAACGAGGTTGTCATGTGTGTTACTACGCAGAACACGTCTATCACGTTCCGATTTTCGTGCCAAACTGGCGCCACATGGTAACGTATCCGTGACAGTGATAATCACGTGTACCGCACAGTTTAAATATTCAAGCTATGTCATGTGTCACGGTATATTAATCTGAGGCCTTAGATAGAAGACGTTCAATATTTTTGCTTTTAACATAATTACCAAAGTACACCGTACTGTATATATCATATAATCATTGCGAATACGTAATAATGACACATTGCTTAAATGCACAAACAAGAGCATCTAATATCGATTAAGAAAATCTACAGATTCCTTGCTCTTCTTTCAGAAATTATATATAAAATAATATTACACGAATATTGCATTTTAACGGCTGAATATTTCTCGGTTATTGCGTTACAAGAAAATTCTAGACCATCTGATGTGCACTTTTCACGATGCACCGCTAATTATGTGTCACGACATTATAAAGAGCTTCCCACCCATTTCTTACGTGGACCGTCATTCACGCGAATATGAACATTTCTTGGGAGATAACAGACTTACGGTGCACGCAAAAACTAATTGTAATTTTTGACCCCGCCGACCAGACCCCCCCACAAGGCGGCGTACGTCAGAGCATTTAATCGTGGGCAAGTCGGGGCGGAAAACGGCAGAGAGCCGCGGAACGAAAGGGTCGGAGGCGGACGTGTTCCCAATCGAGTTGCGGCTGGAGGCAATTCCGATCGACCGGCCCGGGGCCGGACGGGAGGCAGACAGACAGACGTCGGACGCGAAACAAAACGGCGAAAAAACGGGCGGAAAAAACGCGGCAGGAGTGAAAGACTCGAGAACGAACGGCCGGGAGCGAAGGAGGAAGGAGGCGCGACGAGCCGAGCGAGAGGTGGGCCGCCGAAAAATCTAAAGCGAATCCGAATGTTGGGGAGTGAGCGAGTGAGCCTGCCGGCCGCAATTTCACGCGATCGAATCGGCCCGGGTCCAAATTAAAAACTAATCGTTTTTCCACGCCCCCGCTGGCACGCGCTTCACTTACGACCGGAGAGTTCCGCAGGAGGCCGACGCGGAAAAGTCTGCCCGCGTACGCCAGCAACAGACGCATACGTAAACCGATCGACCAGACCTAATGCTCAAGGGTATGATACAAGACGTCGTCACACGTCGGGTGACACTTTTCGAGTGCGCTCCTAGTGCCAGTAGCGCATCTTAACATTTTACCGACCGCTATTGACTGAAGATGCCACTCACTAACGACCGACTCTGTTTTGGATATCGCGCAGGAATTGTGATGCGCCTATTTGTAAAGCTTTATAACTGAAAAATACTGAATATGCTGTTGAGAATCCTTCGGTTTCAAAGCAGTGTAATTTTATTATAATTTAGAATTGTCATAATATCATCTGATATTTATTTTATCGAATATAACCGTTGACCACTGAAAAGCCGATTAATCGGCTACTAGTAAATAGCAGTTGGTGTCATTCGCAAAATATCACTTAACGGCCGGTGATACCACATTGGTGGCATTTTGTTACAATTGAAAAGTAACAGATGAACCAAATCTGTGCTGTCTTCAAGGCCAAAAACCCATAAAAATCACCTTCTGTGCCTTTCGTTTTTCTAATAATATAAAACTTGACTGTTTAAATTTTTTTATTATACCTAGAACCTATATTGCATCTGATTTCTAAACAACATCTATGAAAATTAAAAATTTCATGGCAATTTCGCCGGCGCCGAACATAAAAATTTGGCTGAAATATGCGGACGTCAAAGTGTTAATAATGCCACATTAGATCAATTTTATTCATTTCGTTTTTCATTACCTTTTATCATTTTGGTTTTTGTCGCGTTTCATTAATTGCATTATATATATTGTTAAAGAAATCCAACGGGTTTACTTAGTTGTTCACACATGATACTGTTTCGTTCTTACTTTTTGTTGAAGGATTTAGTTGGTTTTATATTTTTCTTTTTTATTGCAATTCAGAGACTTTTCTAGTGCGTTTGCAGACAGTTGAACCAGTAGCGACGCGATGCATACAAACCAGAGGCCGAATACTCTTTGCGGTCGAAAGCTGAATGTTTAAGCCGAGAGCTCTACCGACCTGGTTGGACGTGTTGATGTGAGATGTGAGCATTGGAGCTTGTGTCGGTAGTGTGGCGTAATGCGGTTTACCTAGCGTAGGGCGCATATACGTTTATTATATATAGGTTGATCGGAAGTTTCTTGACTACTGGATTAGTACGATTTTATACGCAACGTTAAATTAGTAAAGTAGGGGCTGAGTGGGAGGAGATTATTGCATAATGAAGAACACAAGGCGGTATAGTGTATTCTGGGATTATATTGGTTTAACGTATCACACGCATTTTGAGCGAAAGACGACACGTCGCAAACTATCTGACGAAAAATTTTTCATAGAAGATTATTTACTACGTCGAAAACAAAATTTCATTAATGTCGAATTTTTATTTTTCGTGCGCACTGCGGTGTTCCTTATTTGAACGAAACATTACGTTGCGCTGTTGCAGCGCAAGCTTTTCCCACAGGCTGATTTCCATTTTTACCCAAAGCGTTCACTATTGAAAAAAAAGCAAGGTACCGGGAAAACGAACTAAAAGTAGCGATCATAATCGAAAACACCCTCTGACGTTTCCAGCGTTTCCCGTTTTACCCAGCGTACGTTTCATAACGATTTCGAATTTCAGACGTACACGCGGGAGCGAGCCCGCCTACGAGCCGGGCCGAGCGTAATTAATATGCCGAGCAGATTTTTCGTATCATCTGCCGCTCGAGGATCGACAAATTTTCGATATATCACGTTCGTTCCGGGTTCAGCGCGCGGCTTGCCCTTTTTCCCCCGGAGGACCAGAAATTTTTAATGCCAACCGCATGTCGGCGACTAATGGAAACTTTGTCGATAGTCCGCCTACCCCTTTCCACCGGCGGCCCGTCGATATTATTCCCGCGGAAATTTAACGCCGCGATTATTAAAAATGTACGTACGCGACGAAACGGTTTTTCGCGCGACCGCTTCAGGCGGATCGTGAAATTTCACGAATATCAAGTTGTCGGAGGCCGCCGAGTTAAGGGGTGTGCCCCGAATAGAACCGAAAGATTTGTTCGTCCAACTTAGGAACACGCCGGTCCAAGTTAGCAACCGCTTTTCCAAATCCGATCGCCTGCAGACGTCTCATATTAAATTTATTTCTCTCACCAGTATTTTCCAAAAGTTGTCGCATTCAGCTGAGGCCTGAATAAATATCATGTACTACCAATGTTCTTTTTGTCTTTTTAACATTTTTCGCGGCGCGTTCAGCGATAAACTTACGGGGAAAAAACGAGTTTATTTATTTTTAACCGAGGGAATAAATACTATGTGTCCTGAATTTAACAGTTCATTTTTTCTTGCATTAAAAGTGTGAGCTGAAAGCTCAGCGAATATGTATATGAGCTTGTCAGCGACGTCGACTGTTTTTGTCAACTGCATATCTGAATTTATTGACGACACCTACAGGTTATGCTGAACTCATATATCCATTGCTCGTCTGCAAAGGGTTAAAAGGGTTCATAGGTTACTGCAGCAATGAAAATATGGGCAATCTATGTAAGAGTAGAATGGCCCGCTACCATTTTTGTCGACGCCCCATAATAAGAGGTTGCATTCTCATTTCCACTACATTCATAATTTCTCTTTCGATAATATTGTGCATATGTACACATATTATTTACATAACTCTAGAATTATGTAATATATTTTAATTGTGACATTATAATTTATCTCTGTAATAATGTAAACCATATACGTCGTGCATATAGTCTTGCTAGCGTAAGCTACTTTAGTATTTCTTACGTCTTCTACACCACCTGTTCAATATGTACAGCGTACATTACTAAGAACCGAACACGTAATTTTGAGACAAAAAAAAATTAATTCACGACATTAATTTTATGTATGTCATTACCTTACGGAACTTCAACCCCTCGGATTCTTTACTTCAACAAAAGATAAAAATATTTTTATATCAAATCTGTTTGGAATATTTTGAAACGAAACATATAAAACATCCCTTTATCTAATTTACACAGTTATTACTTTTATATAACTGTTTTCTGACTTGAACCTATTACGTTCCGCTACGGAGGATCCGTATATGGATCCAGACGTACGGATTGACGTTCCCAAACATGTGGTGAACGAGAGAACATTATCCCTGGAGCCGAAATTCGCGCAGACACCTCTTCAATATCACCACAAAAGATAAAAAGTTTCCAATACCCAGATGATGAGGATAGCCTCCTGCCACCGGTCCCCCTAACTCACCGCGTCCGCCGTCTACACATTTCATTCCCGCCGAGGCGCTCACACATTGGCCCGCAGCGAAAAAACACGACATTCCGTCGTTCCCGTTGAACTACAACGCATCGCGTACAGGCCGCGTTTCGCAATGTGTACGGAAGCACGCCGAGCTTCTCACTCAAATTCGTGATTGGCTTATCCCACGCGAGCGCCGCTCCGGACGAGAGCTTAACAGGGCACATCGCGGTGGGCAACGTACACGTATGGACGAAATTCGCCGCACATACGCGGCCAAACATTACCGCCCACAATGGCGTTGCCGTGCTCATTTTAAGCGCGGCCAGAATGCCTCCCGCGCTGCTAAGTGCGATCGCGTGCCAAATAAAAAGCGGAACACGCGGCGCGGGTGTGTCATTAAACCGATAATCTCGGCAAGCGACGGCTGACGGGGTAAATCCGTGAAAAATCTCGACAACGTGTAAAATTTCATTAGAGCGCGGCCGGTTGTTAACATTCTTTTGGGCCGAGTAAAATCGCGATGCGTCGTGCGGAAGTGCATAATGTCGAGCTGCTTGAATGAGCGGGCGGGTGCGTGTTGGGCTGGGCGACAGAAAGTTTCGCGGAGCTTGCGGCGGAAGCCGTATGTTCTTTTCGAAAGTTCGGGGCTGAAGGGAGCTGAATCGGAATTTGTAATGTCGGGGGCATTTATTATGCTAAATGGGCGCGCGTCATTATGCTTAGGCGGTGTGGCTTGCGGCTGCAGGTATTTTCGATTTAATGCTGTCGAATATACAACTTAGACGTTAGCACGTTGACGGAGACGTTGGTTACACGTGACGGGAGTTACGAAACATTGAGATGGTTCGAGTAAGATTAAGGTTGTCGACTAAAAGATGTTGAAGAACGTAAATAACCACTGGGCATTGTGAAATTAAAAAGTACCAACACGTTGACAGCAACGTTGGTTGGTTACCCGTGACGGGAGTTACGAAACATTAAAATTATCAACTGAATATAGTTATCAAGCGAAAAACATTGAATAACCACACAGTATTAGGAAATAAAAAATGCACTATTCAATAATTAGACTACTTCATAAAACATAATATTTTAAAAAAATATATGCACTACGCTGCAGTGTATCAAATTCTATTGCAACTCCCGGGCCAAAATATACAAAATTTGCGTCGCAGTCAACATGTTAATGACGTTTCAAATACTTTGTTAAATGTTACAAGTAAATGTCCGGCTAATTAATCAATTTTTGTAGATCATGTCAATTCGTAATTTTTGTTGATATAGACTACACAGAATTGGACCTTCTAATATTTAAAACACAATATTCTAAAATCCCCGAAAAATCACCATTCCAGAAACCTCCAATTAATTTACTGAATTACACGCAGCCATCGTGCATAAATACACCTGCTGCCAGACACACAGTTCCTCAGATTTTAGCAGCGAGACGCTCTAAGTACTTCCTTCTGAAAATTATTATTCGACAAACAGCGCGAGGCGAAAGCCACGAAAACTTCGGCATAGCATCCAGCAAGCCAAACGCTATGCGACAAAGTTAAGTATATACGTTGCACGTTCCGTTCTTTCTATGGGAAACGAGGAACACCTAATACTCTCAGCCGATCCTCCTATCTTACCTCAGACTGCCTTTCGAGAAAACACCCCTCGTTTCCTATATCGTCTTTACCCCTTTCTGCTCTCGAGAAAATGTCGCAATCGTGTAAAAGCTTCGACCGCGAGAGGATCTCTCTTACTTGCGCGCAAATAACCGTTCTTGATTCCCTCCTTCTCGGAATACGAAGCGCATAGTTACTTATTTTGCGGTAAAACAGAGAAGCGGGAAGCGTGGAAGAAGCGGAGGTGAATTTAGCGTCGTCCGTTAACATTCTTTTATACCCTGCGACGACGTTCATTGTGCCGTTTTACGGTGGCGGCGAATGAAATGTGTCGTTAATTTATTCGCTGACCGAAACGCGGAATTGAGAAACCACTGCGTTTCTATGCTACTTCAGAACGGCTTTCCTACAACGAACGACTTAAATTCTTGTTGAAAAACTTCAATTCTACTTTTCATGATTAATAATACACTGTCCGAGGCTTTCATCTTCTAAATGTAACTGTTCTGTTAGAGAATTATACTCTTAGTAACGTATTACACCGGTGGGTCCGTACCACTATAATAACACAGAAAATACTGAAATATAAAATTACAGTTGAGTGCGTTGACATTGGTCGAATATTCATATTTAACCGCAATAACGACAATAAGGCAAAAGACTCTATTGTTCTCACATTTACAAACATAATATTACAGAATAATATTAATAAACTATTCTACACCCGTTTGCTCCAATTCCATACCTATGACAATTTTATAACTTTGACAGGTAATATTCCTAGCTATACGTATGAACTTTCGTAATTAGGTAAGATTCTGTAATAATATTTTTTATCTTATTCCATATTATGTTAACCATTATTATATACTGTTTTGTAATATTATAAAAATCGATAAGGACCGAAGTATATTACGATTGATCATAATAGAAGAAATTCCATTCTACCTAGTATTATAATCGCCGTCATTGCACTTAAACAAAATTCCACTTACAGCCACCGAACGGAATTCCTCACGCAACATTCTTCTAAAATCGCATCTGACGTTCGCATCTGACATCTGCATCTGCATTGTACCTCGATCGGCTATGCATCCGTACAACGAAATACAAACCACAAAAATATAACATTTCAGTTATATTCGCGGCTCGAATTCCTACCTCAACAAGCATTCCCGCTGTGAATATCGACGCAGGCTTGTAGCCAGGCCAGCGGAACACTAATAACGGTATCTCGACGTAGAACAAGAATAACGTTTCACGACTACCAGCTCGCGAGTCAATTACGCATCGGCGACAACGACGACAACAGACGACACAATTTAACGCCTAATTTCAAGAATAACTGCCGCGGCACATAAAGGACATAAACACACGGCTTGTGCGATGGGAACTATAGGGGGCAGGCCGGCAGGGAGCATATGGAGTGACATGGGCATGACGTGACGTGACATAACGTGAGTCAAATCGAACGTAATTAACGGTCAAACTTTCTTGCGGCTGCCGGTGGAAATCGTTGGAAATCGTGAAAGACGATTTCGCCGTATGCGCGATTTCGATGAGTGCACGCAATGAGCGGGCAAGCATGCATGCATGCATGCATGGAAGGCTCGTGTAGGCAGGCATGCATGCATGCATGCATGCACGCACTCACTCACACACGCGACGCCATGGCGTGCCTGTTGCGACCGGTTAATTACGACAATCGATATCGTTTGAATTGCAGGACGCGCTTGCGCAGTACGTCGTTATCCAAGGTATGAGAGGACAATGGACAATAATGAAGATGTGAAGGGTGAGAGAGCACGGACAATGTGCGGGCATGGAAATGAAAACGGTCACTTCCAAAAATGATAGCTAGACGGTGCCAATGTGAGCGTGCGGCAGTGAAAGTATAGGTGAAAGAGGAATTTTGTTTATGAGCGATGCATATGCGAATCTAATGTGATGGTTATGTATTTTTAGAGTTTCACTGAACAACAGTAACCGATTCATGGAAAGAGTTGTTATGTTTACTGGTTGGGGATTGCTTCGGCCATTAACCTTTCACAGATTATGACAAGTGTAGTAGTCGGCTCTATCGTTTAGCAATTAATTATTCACATAGTTCAAAAATCAATGACGGTCACGGTGCTTGCTTCAATCTTGATCATATTTTAATTAATAATACGGTTGTCGTTACGGTCTTGTATACTTCGATTGTTCAAACAGACAAAACTACAAATTAAAAAATGCATTCAGACTCTTCACTCCTCTACACAGAAAGGCATTTGCTTATTAAAAATCAGCTTCCTCATGCAAAACGAACCGCTACCGCGTAAAACAGAATACAACCGT
This sequence comes from Cryptocheilus praepositus, assembly GCA_033815515.1. NCBI lineage: Eukaryota > Metazoa > Arthropoda > Insecta > Hymenoptera > Pompilidae > Cryptocheilus > Cryptocheilus praepositus. The sequence continues at coordinate 789,911 of JAWWQZ010000119.1, read as the reverse complement.
GTTGTACACATAAACGAACGATCTCGGAATTTTCATCAAGCATCCCGTTGCACCGAATACCCCAAATTTCCCTGGAATTTACAAGGAAACCACGCTACCATGCTGCTCCGTTAGAATGTACGCGCAATACGGGGTGAGAGATTTAAAAACAGCAGAAATATAGCACGCAGCTCTTGAAAAGATGTTCAAGCGCGAGACGTGCTACCAGTGACTGCATAGTGCTTCATCGCACAGTCTCAAATCAACTTTCGGGTCGAGTAAAAAAAATCTTGAAACAGAAATATGCATGAGAGCCTTGATATATCTCGGAAGTCTTGAAGACAAAATTGTCAAAGACGTTGGCCTTTGATACAGAGACTGCAACTGTCGTTATAAATCGTATGCTCAGTTTTACATAAATATTAGACGTCATAAAACGTTATACATATCGTCGATGCGTATGAAACACATACATATGCATATATCAAGACAAAACCGTCGACATAATTCAGCCGTTTATTTTTAAAGTGGCCTAACTCCGTTTTTCAATATTTTCCGGTTACCATAGTTACATGTACAAATTCATGTTATTTCTCGGTAAATGTTATTTATCTCGATTTGAAGATAAATGGAGTTAGGCCACTTTCAAAATAAACGGCTCAATTATACATTTGGATAGTGCGTACGAACGTGTCTGATCTAATCTCGTCTTGCTCTACTTGTATCTTCAAGACACTCAACCCTTGCCACCTATTCAACACTGCCAAGCTATGATACTAGGATTCCCAAAATCATGTATACTTTCCGAGACTTTCCACATCGAAAGTCTTCAATGCTATTTGGGGCTTCTTGGGCTCCGGGATGAAATTGAAGAAATCTTCATACGGTTCGAGTGCCATCACTACTGGGAGCTCGAGATGAAGATCGTATAATGAAGTGTCGCGTGGCGCGTGCCAGGCGTACCTGTGTCGCCACCTGCCGTTCGCAGGCAACGATCGTTCTGTTATGTTACCCCCCACCAACCTGACTAACATGAAATGACAACACGCCGGAACAAGAACAACGTACAGACGTTCCGCCACGTACGGTGATTCATGAAATTGATAATGAAACGCGAGACACGGTTTCTTCTGCTTTTCTTGTGAATGAAGTCGTTTGCAGGCTTGACATCGCAAGAATGTGACTTGGAATCGATGTAGCTGCGTAGGCAAAACATTGGCGGCCAATAAGAATTTCTTGTGGGGGTGCTTACTAGTTTGTGTTTTCGAAAAACAAGTTTTTGATCGCCAGTTTCTATGGGCACACTACGTGGAGTCGAAGAGAAATACTTTTAAGGTCTTTTAAGAGAGCTGCACACCTAATTTGACAGAATAAAGATTAAATACTGAAAATATTAAATGATTAGACTAAAAACACTCGACCAAATGCTCTTGTAACTTTATCCCTACTCTCACTCTCCACATTTATCACCCAGCCATTTATGCATCTGTCAAAGGAATCGCCACAAAAAATTCTGCCAACGATATTATACACTGGAAACTATTATCCTACGTAGATTCCGGAAAAGAAGGAAACGTGGTACACGAAAAATGAAGAGGTTTCATGCGCATATTAAACTGCCAGACCAATAATACTATTCCTACTCAACCGCTGCTATTCTTACATTTACGGAAGATCGCATTTTTCCTATTAAATCAATCGTCTAAAACCCACAAGCCACCACCCTCCACATTTCCATGCATCTGTCAAAAGAATCATCGGCAAAACTCGTCCCACCGAAATTATACACTCGAGACCAATTGTACCGTGTGCATTCCGCGAATCTGGAAACGCAGTGCGGTAAAAATAAAGATATAATATTAAATATCCCGACCAATAATGCCATTTCGACTCAGTTACTGCTACTCTCTTCTAAGCAAGATCACATTTTCCATATTAAATCAATCCAAACCTCACAAACCACTACCTTCCACATTTCCACGCAACTGTCAAAGGAATCGTCGGCAAAATTCGTCCCACCGAAATGATAAACTGGGGACAATTACAATACATAAATTCCCGGAACTGAAAAATACTTCGTGCGTATATTAAATGACCCGACCAATAACGCTATTCCAACCCAACCTCCACTACTCACTCCTACGCAAGACCACATTTTCCCTATTAACTCAATCTAAACCCCTGAAAGCACCACCCTCCACATTTCCACGCATCTGTCAAAAGAATCACCGGAAAAAATCGTCCCGCCGAAATGATACACTCGAGAGCAGTTGTCCTGCGTGGATTCCGGGAAAGTGGAAACGTGGCGCACTAAAAATAAAGCGGGTGCGTGGCGAGGGCGGTTGAAGATGAACGAGGAGGCAGCTAGAAGGTGTAGATAGAGAGGCAGTCAGTCGTTGAAGTAAACGGGCGATAATGCGTGGGTCGGTGGAAAGAGGAGATGAAGGAGGATGAAGAGGCAGCAGACAGGAAGCAGCTGGACGCCGAGTCGCGTGCCTTGCAGGAAACGCAGGCCTATCCAGCGCCAGGAGAGCAAAGGGGGCCAGCGAGCGAGGAGGAGAGCGTGAGTGAGAAAACGAGAAGATGAGAGGAAGACGGAGAGGTTCACCTTTCTCTTCTTCCTCCGTTCGCACTCGCAGCCTGCATCGTTGCTTTTGCGAGCGAGGGGCAGGGAAGGCTCGAGTGGCTCGAGAGGCTAAAGTCTAAAGGACCTTTTATTACTGGAAGCATGTCCCGACACGTGCTTCGGGGATATCTTCGTTAAACGTTTGCCAACGGGGCCCTTAATGGCACGCGACGACATCCTCCAGGTGGTCCCCCGTGGTCGTCGTAGGTGTACGAAGCTGTGTGAGTTATATACTGGGTGTGCGGCGTGCGTCAACGAATTAACTTGATAAGCGCCGTGTCGGCGTAATTGATTGTGCGGTGGCACGGCCAAAATCGGCGACACGCCGGTTAACAGTCTTAGCGCGAGGGGTCTTTTCAAAATTGGATTGGATAATGCGGCGAAACGTGATAGGGCTTATTTATAATAATTGTAAAATATGCAACAAAATGCGGTCACATAGCCTTCATTTGATGCTAAGAAAAAAAATTCATTTCAGCGCATCGTTATCTAACCATTCTAAACATTCAGATCGAAGGCTGCAGCAATTTTCAAATCTAACAATGCGATTGCGTTGCATGATACCAGAATGACTACTTATTTTTTAAGTGAAAACGATTTAGTAAATTATTGGTGGTATTGTTAGCATTCTTTTGGTTCCATGTCGAAAAATGCTACAACCAAATTTTGCATTGATCGTGTTCCTTCGATTCTCTGTCCAAAAACGATACGATCAAATTTGGTTTTGGTGGCGTTCCTCGGATTCTATGTCGAAAAATGCTACGATCAAATCTGAGCACACTGTTATCTGAGCATTGCCACCGAACGCCGCAGCAATTTTTTACATGAAATCTTTATGGTGTGATCTCGCTGCATGGCACTAAACCGGCGGACAGATTAGCGTAATGGCAAAAGAGTTCGTAACGGAAGAGTGGTTTTGTTGCTTGCCAATTTTAATCGGCGAAATTAGTAGAATCGCGTGTTTTAAGCCAGGATCTGAGATGTCAGTCAAGATTTAGATAGGCGGTGATGAATATTACAGATAAAATATATTATATGTGTAATTAGCAAAATTAGAAGAATAATTAGAAAAACGCATAATATACCATTAGAAATATTGTACTCAAGTGATTCTTTAAATATTGTTACTGTTCAATATTAATAGATATTAGCCCTTGCGTATGCATTGTATATTATACTTATATTAATTGCCTATGTCGTATTATTTCTTTCTTGATTGTCGACGTCGAATATGTAACACTGCCCTCAAATGCACGTGCAAATAAAATAACCATACCGTTCAAACATCTTATTCGATTTCTAAACAAAAAATTGGAACGTGTATTAAACCCACACAAAATCTACAAGTACTTATTTAATATTCATATACCGAATAAGAATTTAAGTGTTGCAACATCTCGCATCGCAACAATCAGAAGTTACAAGTAACTCAATCGGCTCTAACACATGTGGGAGTCAGTTACGGATGGCAAACCGTACCGCAGTGCTAAAATTTGCCAGCTTTTGCTTCATGAACAAAGGCACACCATATACGTGGGAGAAACCCCACAAACCAGTGATCACGTCATCTACGTGGTAACCGCAACCGTTGAGAATGAACCGCAAAGCGGGGAAATATAATCCGGCGCAATATCCTCCTCTCAAACTTATTTGAGGTTTCACTGGAGAATTAGCAGCCGATTATCGCCACTAACGACCATTATCTCGTCCAGATGGTCTCACAGAGAAACGTGAGCTGACCAAGCGACTTACTGCAATTGCAGAAAGAGAGATGTTTTGCAAAAAAGTTTCTTTCTCAATATTATTCTATGACAGAGTTCTTCGTTCATTTTTGCATTGATAGATTGTTGCGGCAGGGTTAGTGACTCTATTTGAAAAGTGAGCTTGTGCCGCGTGTTGTTGCTAAAAAGAAATTAGTAAATTGGGATGATTTATTGATACTGCGTAGTACCAACCTAAAAGATCGCCATTGAATCTGCTGTTATTGAAATATGTAAACCTGAAATTAATAATGGAAATGCGACGGAAAACTTGAATTCAACTAAATGCAACAAGCTATGAATTATGATTTGATAAATATTATCAAAGTACAGTGCAGACGTTAATATCAAATAAGACTTGGTAAGTTCGTATTACGTTACACACGAACAACGTAACCGAAGTATAAGTTTTACAAGACACACATTTTAATTACAGTACTTTCGCGTCACAGTAAATACCCACATATTTTTATTGCTAAATTCGGTGATCCACCCTTAGTTAACTCTATCCTCGCACCAACGCGCCGACCCCACAATTAACAATCCGAACCATCCGACATCCGCGCCCCAAAAATCTCCGTCCCGCCAACCCCTAACTGTTTTTCCCACAATTTTCCGCCGAACCCGAAAACTTCGTATTGCAACTAGAACACTAGACACTCGTTACGCCGAAAAGTTTTCTCAATAAACTCCAACGCCCGTTCCCGAGCGAACCATAGAAACCCCAGTCGAGCGGATATCATTTAAATCGTATGGGGGCTCTCGCCGTTTCGTATCAAAAGAAGAAAATTTCACTCCGCCGACTGTGGGCCGATCAAATCACCGAGCGTAATGGAGTGGCACCGAAGAAAAGAGAGAGGAACTCGTCCTCTGGAACGAAAAGTAAAAGGAGGAGACCCCGACGACGAAGGAGGAGAACGTGACGGAGGAAACGGGGCACGTGTTCGTGCGGCTATCCGGTGAAATAAGAGACCGGAAGCATCTGGGGGGAAGCCGCATTGTTTGTTCGACCGCTTTATTCGTACGAGCCGCCCCAAGTTTCGCCCGTCTACGGGGTGACTCTAGCGAAATCGGCGCAATCTTAGATCCCCGTGTCTGCGACGCGTGTCGTGTACACACGGCTAAACTGTGTTTGCTCGCCGTCTCGAGACGGGAGTAACGGCTTGTTGCGGCGCGATTATCGAAGAATGCGGATTAGAGTGGTGGTAAGCGGCTTCCTGGAATAGGGGTGCCTTGAGAGACTGTCAATGGCGTCGTTAGAAAACGCTCTCAGGTTTATCAACTCTGATTATGATGTGAGGTAACTGCGAGCGATGAGGAGGATTAGGGTGTCGAACGCAGCGAGTGGTTCCGATTTTGATGTTCCAACGCTCTAATGAATGCATAAATAATATGGTGCTTCCATACCATCGAGCATCAAATACTGCACGTTTATATGCCAAAGTAGGTGCATAAATTATATAGTGACATGACTTATATCTTCGTATGTCAGAGTCCAGCGCCGTCAAACGAAATAATCATAAACGTTGTCTAGCGTGGTTAAAGTATATAACGCGAAATCTAATCATCATTATGCCACGTATTAAACTGTGGAGCAATCGATCATTAATCGCAGCAAAATGATATCAGATAAACAAACCTGTGTTTGCTCGGCGTCTTGAGATGAGAGTAACGGCTTGTTGCGGTGCGATTATCGGAAAATACGGATTAAAGTGATGGTAAGCGGGTTGTTGGAATAGGGGTGCGTTGGGAGCTTGTGAATGGTGTCGTTGAGAAACGTTCTGACGTTTATCAATTCGATTCATGATGTGCGATAACTGATTACGACGAAGAAGATTAGTGTACCGAAGCTAGCAGGTGATTCCAATTGTATTTTCCAATGCTGTTATGAATGGATAAATAATATATTGACGCCACGCCGTTTAGCATCACCTACTGCACGTTCATACGCCAACGTGTACGTATCAAACAAAACAATACGTACAATTCCAATACAACAGAAATAACACCGCCAAACCAAATAACCCCAAACGTCGTTTCGTTCGGTTAAAGCGTACAACGCGAAAACCCTACGATTATCACGACGCCACATACTACACCGTGGACCGATCGATCATTACTCGCACCGACGTGATATCAGAGAAATAAAAGTCCGATACCTCGACGCAGGGCGATGTTTGAACTGGTAAGGAAAGCGATTCTTGGGGGGTCGAAAATGGGTGGGAGAAATAAGAGAGATGCGGGTGGCTTCCGAATCCAGCCGGCACGTCGGCGTCCCTTTTCAACCCTTCGTATCTACACGGGCATCTCTAATGGAGCTCAAAACACCCAATTGGACCCTCGTCAGGGGCCCCGTGCTGTGCGAGGTGTGCCACCTAAGAATGGCTCCGAACCCGACCGTACTACAATCGGCACGGCTAGTGTTTGCGATCGAGATCAGCTGACGTGTACCGACGAGAAGGAGAGAAAAAAAGCGCCGAGCAAACAGTCTCGCGCCGACGAAAATAGGGCAAATATTTTAGCCGGTATATTTGCGGCTGTAAGTACATTGTGTCTCCTTGCCTGATATACCTGAATGTCAACGACGCGACGGTCAGGGCAAAGTTTCAGATACGTGAAATGGAAGCGTGATGCAAAATGAAAGGAGGGTTCAAAGGGGAGGGTCGGTGTTTTAATCTTCGAAATTAAATGCTTTGGTATGCTAATGTTTTTGTCAACGATTCACGCAGGTATACGTCTAGGGTGAAACATTAGGGTAGCCAATAGATTCATACATACAACTAACGTAAATTATTGACCCTGCCGAAATATGAAATATCACCTTGAAATATTTACAATTACAGAAAAATTTTCTTCTATATTTTATACGCAGGCCCGAAAATAGGAGAAAAATTTCAAAATTTTTCAAAAGAGAATCATTCACTCTGAAGATCTGTCAGCCTGCTGATTTCGCCAATTAATGCAGGTATATTACTTATATACTATTACTACAGTATGTACTGTTATCAACTAAACCATCCGTTTTCTGAAGTCTCGCAACTTAAAAAAGCCAAAACGCAACATCGTCGCACACCATTCGGGCTCCACTAAAACGCGCTGCGCCTCGCTTATGAATCCAAAATGCAGACTTTTCTATCCCGGCATCGAAGTTGAGGCGAGAGAAACATCTGGCACGGGTGCCAAAGAGCAGGCAGGTTGCGTACACCCGGACTCCGTACTGCTGGCTTTCACCTTTCGTGCGCCGTCCCTCTTTATTTATTCCGTTCCAGGCTTTTCGCGTCTCTCTCGGCCCACCCCCGTATCTCGTTACCCGACAAGAGCGAACCCACCTGGACTACAAGGGTTGCGTACCGGCGCAGCCTCTGTCCCTTACAATGCGCTCGGTAACAACGTCGAAAGATCACTGCGACACAGTTCAAATTCTACGTACCATATTGACGTATATAGACACGCTCCACGAAGAGGAATGAAAGGCGACGGGGGATTTTTAGTAGCAAGTATATGCGGGATTTTTGGTTAAACGAAGATTTTCCAATGGTCGTGGAATAGGCATTTGTGACGAAGTAAACGAAGTTGAGAAGATTCAATTTGGGGTAATGTGGTAATGATGTGTGACTCGGAAAGAGGGTCGACAGAGACTCAAAAAAATTCAAGCCGCGCACCAAAATTTGCAATAGTTCACAAGTTATGAGGAAAAATATATTGATAAATAACGAAAAATAGGCCGAAAATACGTGAAAATAGGCGAAAAATGTCAAATTTTTTTTTTGTTTCGGACCGATACCGTTTGATAGAGGGTAATTTGCCCTGAAGATAGATCACTTTCCGCGCGCTGAACTGTTCATAGTTTCCGAGATACGACGATTTTTAGAAAGCGCAAAAAAATTTTTTTCAAAATTGCTGATCGCGATTAGTCCCCCGTGAGAGTATGTCCAAAGAGCTTTAAGAAAACCTATATTAGTTATAGGTTTCGTTCACTAGTTTAGACGGGACAGGGCCTTGAAGAGATCGAGAAAATCTTAAGGTACACCCCTTGCCATTTTTGCGAAAAGATGATAGGTCTCCGATTTTATTGCCCTTTCAACGTGTCAAAGTGGGTCCAAAATGGCTCGGAAAAATGCAAGGCGCAGCCCGAAATTCGCAATAGTTCCGGAGATATCGCTAAAAATGTGTGGAAAAAACGTGAAAAACGAGCCTGAAAACGGGGTCAAAGATGAAAACTCTACCGATCGACTTGTAATTGTGCCAGATGAAAGAGGGTACAAAGAGACTTAGAAAAATCGCAACCGCACTGAAAAATTCGAAATAGTCTCCGAGATATGACAAGAAATAGGTTGAAAAATCGAGAAAAACGTAAGAAAAACACGGGTTTTTTAACAGCCACCAACTGAAAATAAATTATTTGACTTGCTCACATATATGAAATGAAAGAGGGTCGACAGAGACTCAAAAAAATTCAAGGCGCACCCCGAAATTCGTAACAGTTCCGGAAATATAGCCCAAAATATGTGAAAAAAATACCAGAAACAAGCGCGAAAATAGTGTGAAAGATTGAACCTTTCCCGATCGGTTTGTCTTCTTGCACATCGACAGAGGATTCAAATAGAAATAGAAATATGCAAATCGCACTCCAAAATTCGAAATAGTTTCTGAGATATAGCAAAAAATGGAGAGAAAATCCATAAGATGACGCATCTCATGACGTCCTCAGATTAAAAATGTACCGCCGTTTCTAGTTACATAATATGTACGATGTGAGACCATCTGTGGACAAATCAAGTCTATCAATACTGTATAAGGCCATAACAGAATCATATTCACTCGTAATTGGTTATAGTTTCCCGTAGCAAATCTGCTCAAAATAAAACATTTACCACACGATTCTGCGGTGAGCCGTGTTCACGCTATTCTACAAATTTGAGTGTCATCCGTAAATTTCTCTTATTCAACGCTCTGAATAAAAACATCCACCGAAGTAATTGAAACTGAAGAACCAGGATAAAATTAAGATTTGCGAACGGGCCAAGTAAAATTAGACGCATGCGTGTCCCGGACGCAAACAAACGGGCGGCAAAAAAATTGCGGTAAAGCTTGAATTCGCGGGAACGCGGCTTTATTACTGCCCGCCCCGCCCTAGCATTGTACGCGCTCGCAATCAAGGCCACGTTTGCATAATTAATCCGCGCGACTCTATCAGCGCGCCGCGAAGTACACTCCGCGTCGTGCTAAAAGTTACGAAAGAGCAGAGACAGGCCGTGACACCGTACAATTCCACCACTGTGTACAGGGTGTGCCATAATGCGTGGACATAGCGTCAGAGCTAAACTCGACACGCAAATAATAAACAGAGTTAGTACAAATGTTTGGCGGGTTTGATATTATTTACAAATTTCTGGAATCTCCTTTACCACTCTTTACGTAAAGTGAGCTGGTATGTCTATTCGTAAATTTTGTTTGATACATTAGAAAATATAACGGAGTATTGTGTAAAAAATGTATGGTAACAATGAATTTAATACTTGGAATTATAATTTGCTGATAAAACTGTGTGTGGAATATGTAGAGCTTATAAAAGGCAAAAATGAATTTAACTCATGGAATTGTAACTTTTTGATAACAGTACACGTAATATGCAGTGCTTGTATGCAGTAACAATGAATTCGATATGTGGAATTATAATTTGCTAATAAAACTGCACATTCGATGGATTGTGTAACTTTTACACGAAATATTGCCTTTAAAAAATGCTAAATTAAGCTATCGGGTCGACAAACTATTAACTCAACAACCAAGTCAATTTATAGTAAAAATTCAAGAGTTCATTATATGCTTCGGTAATCCATAAACAAAAATGTTGAAAAATTGAGTCAACCCCTACATATGTACAATACTTGCGACTCCCGTTTTATGGCACAACCTGTATATTCGATCCGTCGTGTAACTTTGGCACGGGACATGATTTTTAAAAGACCAAGCGAACGACGGAGTCATGTTAACGAATTGCCAAGCTAACTGTCAACACGCGAGCAGGCAATTTATAAAGGATATTGATATCTGCACGTAGCTATGTGGCGACCAGGCTCGAGAAAGAGGAAGTAGTGTTGCCTGTGGACAGGTAATCTTATCCAATTTCCCCGTCCAGTTGTCATAGCGCCGTGCGGTAAAAGTTTTGAAAGGTGCCCACGACCGGAAAGTGCAGAAAATGAAAGAGAACGACGAACCGTGAATGTAACAGCGCGAGGCTCAATTCACCGTACAGCAGATAATCGCAACTGGCGACTCAACAAACCATGTCAGAGTGACCGTCAACGTTACTGTCTTATCTGGCAATAGGCAAACGTAAATATTTTACAGAGAATATTTTTACAAGTGGTTACCGGTCGAAGACACTTGTTAGTACGGGAATTGATTAATTAAGAATATGATAAATACTATAAAAACACAATATATAAATAAATAGATATAAGATAAATTTCGATACGTGTTATGGAATGGTCGTATGGAATCGATACGTAACTATTTGAATGAATTAAGTATTGGAATTATACGAATGAATAAAAGCGTACAAAAAATATTTCTCATACCGTTAAAATTTGACTTAAATATAACCCATTGTGCATAAACGGCAGTAACTTGGATTTAACTTTAATTTATATATCTATATGGAAAAGAACTGTGCGACCATTGTCTGTTATATTATCATATGCGATGCATTGTCAAGTATATTTTCATGCAATTAAAAAATATTTTAGCAATATTATATCAAAACGATCGCAATGTTTGGTATTTTTACATATAAAAGAAAGTTTTAATTGTTATAAAACACGAACTGCCATCTAGCATCAAAGATTATTTAAAGGGAAGTTACGTAAAAACTTCTAATTCTTCTACTTCTACTTCAACCGACAGTGCAATAACTCAACGTCAAAAAAAACGTTCTCAGCAAAAGCCTTTCGAACGCTGATCATACAAGCATTCCGCCATTGTGGGTCGCGAAGCGAACAAAGCGTGAAATTTGGGCGCGTATTGCCCAATTTTCAATTTCCACGGTGACAGGTCGAGAGTCGGAAAATGACGGCGGTTCAAACGGAGTCGCGTCGGTCCTGAAAGGATTTTCGCTCAGCGAACTACGTCCACGAATTTTCAATCCGTTAGAAGATTACCCGATCGGTGTCAGGCCTCGCTGCAAAGCTTGACAGAAAAAAAACGCGGACAGTGAGTCCGCGTACCGATACGCCAATATTGCAATAAACTTCACTCCCATCCATCCTTTTCCCCTTTTTCTGTCTCCTGACAAAGCGGAGTAACTTAAAAACGAACCTCGAGTAAAACGAAGTATATGATTGACGTATAAGAGAACAACTGAGGAAGAATAATGCAGCGGCATTTTTCCTACTGATTTCGGCAAGAACTTGATATTAACATTTTTGGCATTTAACGATACCCTCCACGTTAAAGTGACTCCTATGAAAAGTACATCATGTTAACTCAATATAAGTTAAATTACAATGGACAACTTTCCTATGAAAGGTACAACAGCTGTGTTTTTGATCACAGGCCCTATCACGTTCCCTACGCACAAAATTCCGTCTAGTTCCGAAGCACCATCGTAAACTACCGTCTTATGACAGTCACCGACAATGAGCTCTTTCATCGAGCTCAACGCGCCCCGCTGATTTTCCATCAAAGTCCGCAGAGAATGCGCAAAACGATGGGCCGACCGCATCTGAGCACACCAATAATAGAGGTGCGCTCGCTGGGCAATGAGCGATCGAACCGTCTATCCGAAAGCAATTCGGCACTGGACTCGGAGGCTCGGTATATCAATCGGAGCTTATGTGTTAAGCTCCAGTCTAAGTGGCCCATTCGTGCGCAGCTTATCGTTCGGCGCTTTCGTTAATAACCATTCCACACATCGCTGGCTGAGTCTATACTTCCATAACTGTCTTGCGCTGCTCGTCTTTCTTTTTTACCTCCAACTAATGCGGGAATTATAAATTTTAAATTGACCGATGGAGGTACTGAATGATTTTACGAGTATCTAGCGTGAGAAAATGTTAATTAACACTTTGACTGCCACGGTGGTCACCGGTGACCGGTGCAAAAGATTTTATTAAGAATGCAAAAAAAATCGCAATGAAGTTTATTTGCAATTTTGTAAAAGCAATTGATATTGGAACCGTGCTTCAATACTGCGGCTTCTAACACTCCTACGTTATCTTCCTTGTTGCACGATTTAATCATACTCTGCGGTATTTCATCGGATGGCAGTTCTAACATAGCAAAATACGCTTGGCAGTTAACGTGTTAATTGTGGGTAAAGAGACGATTTGTATCAAGATCGTTGTGGTATTGATTCGGGAAGAATTTATGTTAACCGGTAAAACGTGCTTGTTGCAGCGAAAGCAAACAGGAGTGTTTGGTATTTTGTGTATGGAGTCTAGGATGAATGCGCCTGACGTAAGAAGCAGGCAACGTGTGAAGATCTGGACTGAAATGGTGTAATGGCATATCCAATGGAGTGCAAAGTTACTATGCGATCACTTATTGTGCGCGTGAGTATAGTATGCGCGAGTACTTTGAATATGAAACGATATATGTGTCGCTTTCGGGAATTTTCTACAGTATATCAACGATATCAGTATCCCGCATACGACAACGCATGGGTATAAAGCGTAAGGTTATATGCATCAACGACCTAGTTCGTTTGAATAAAGAAACAACGCGGAAAATAAATGCAGGAATACGAGATTAAAAAACAAGCTCGACCTTTATATCCGTATGACCTGATCGAGGCAAAAATAGACAGATGGGACTCTCCGTCGGTTGTGGCCCGTTTTCTATCGCGACACCGCAGTGTGGAACATTCTTTATGAAACCGCCTACAATGCACCTCCTCATCGGCTTTCATCGGTTTTCCACGGTTTCCCAAGTGCACCTCGATCCCTGCATGAATGGCTTAATAATGGCCATATTTGAACAAAGAACGATCGAACGAGGAAATTTGAGAAAGTTCGTCCGATATGACAAAACTACTTCGCACATTGAAACAGCATCTGGTATGAAAGCGATACCGTCAATTTTTTATTTTCTCGAAAGTATGGCGTAAAAATAACGCTTCCATAGATATGTGTGTAAAGATTGATAATGAAATACCGTAATTATAGAAGGCGTCGTGAAATGGGCTGCGATCTTTCCCAAATTGATCTTTATATTAACCTGCTATTCGACGCTCTGTTAATGTATACAGAACACCTTCCGGCATAAACCCCTATTTCACGCTGCCTAAAATTCCATTACACTGTGACGGTAATAAGCATTGCTACAATAACGCATCTTAATTAACGACTTTCAAACTGCTCACCCCTAATTTACCAAAAATTCGTAAACGATTAAACTTCTAGCCTCCGACACAACAAAGAATGTCATGTCCAAGCGACTTTCAACGGATCAATAAAAGCCCCAAAAATCTTCGATTAATCCCGACTGTCCCCCGATTCTGTCGGACGCGGGCGCACCATCGCAAAACGTCAAAACCGGTAAGAATCGACCCGGACGCGGTGGATTACGTGCGGGACACTTTAATTTCCGCGACTTCGTTTCTGCGCAGACCAGAAGGCTGCACGCGAAAGTCGCCAACGGGAAAAGGCAGGAAGGAACGAAAGGGGACGGAGTACGGGCGAGGAGAACAGAGCGAAAGAAATGCGGAGAATAAAGCCCCGGCGCAGAATTTATTCTTCGAGCGCTTTCGGAGGGTTCGCCGGTCGATCAAAGGGCCGAAACGACGCTCGAACAGGACCCGGACCAAAAATTCTATCTAGCCGTCTAGTTGTTATTGAAATGGCATTCGCAGCTGTTTACTGCGTCGTGCATGCAAGCCGCACCCTCGACAAAAGGGTTTCGTCGCTGCCTGCCAATTTCCGCAAAGAGAAAGGAACAACTGGGGAAGAAGGAGAAGGCATCGGTACAGGCGCGTGACGATACGTGCAAGAAACTTGCCTTCCTCGACCACGGTCACGTCTGGATAAACTACCGAAACTGTTTGCCGCAGACGAAAGTGCTTCGTGTTATCTCAGAAAATCGGCTAATTGCGTATCGTTATGTAATTCCTTATTTTCCAAGTCAAGGCCATTAGGAAATTATTTTTTGTGTATTATTTATTATGTGCAGCTGTTCGTCGCGTTATGCATGTGAATCGCATTTTTGACAAGAGGGTTTCGTCGGTGCCTGCCAATTTCCACAAAAAGAAACGAACGACTAGAGAAGGACAAACATTATGAATGCAGTCATAGAATAAGATTTTTGCCTTCGACGCTGAAGAATTCTGCAGTGAAAAGTGTATCATTGAATTTACATTTTCTTATCAGTGAAAATTATTTTTGAAGTTACGATTATTGGCAAATCATTGTTCATGCATTACTTATCATTTGGAGCTGTTTACCGGGTCGTCCAGTCGAGCAGCGTTCTCGACAAAAGGGTTTCGTCGCTGCCTGCCAATTTCCGCAAAGAGAAAGGAACGGCTACGGCAGAAGAAGGGACCGGCAGAAAACGTACGCGTGACGACGTGTACAAGAAACTTGCTTTCGCCGGTCGCTGTCTCTTGTGGGTAAACCATGAAAACAAGGATATGACGCTTTTTCGTTGAGGTCAAAGAAAATGTTTCATCTTATGACGGAAAGTCGCTTATATCGAATTACTTAAATATTTACTTTAGACATCATGGCCATTGATAGAAGAATTTTAGTAAAAAATGACCCTAGCGTAGACGTTAAAACAAAAGCATTCTACGCTCCTTCTGTACCATATATGACTGACAAGCGAATGATAAAGATACAAACGAAATGGCAAACCGAACGTTTTATTGTGGTCTGCACACAGAACAAAACTGTTAACAAAATACTCGGCGTCAAAATGATTCACAATAAAACCGAATGGACAGCATCATAAGGATCGCCCGAAAAACGTGCTCAAGGGAATGAATCATGGAAAAAAAGCAAAAAAAAAAAAAATAGTGAAAGGGATATACGATCGGCAAGTGTAACGAAGATTTTAATAGCAATAAAGCTTTTACCGCTTCGCCGATGATTACGGGTTAACGAGGCAACAGCAAGTGGCCGCACACATTCGAACGTTAATTGGTCGGTGATCGATTCGTGCCACGGAACGACCGACGTCAAGCTCGTTACAAATGCGAAAATCCGCTGCGGTGCTGCTACGCTTTAACCCTTCAACTCTGTAATTGCGTATCTTCTTTAGTACCGATATTACTTACTGGCAGCGCATGCTTTTTTATTCGCCCTGCTAGTTTCGTTGAATGGACATTTCGGAAATATTTAATTAGTCGAAGTAAAAAAGTTTACGAAATTAAAAAGAAAATATTTATCATTTTTTTTAACTGTGCAGTACTACAAATTGGGAGGTTGACGAATATAATTATATATTGGTTTAGGTGTGTTGGGATTGAAACGTCAATTCAAGAATGGACGAGATAAAAGCGAAGGGATGGAAATATTTTGTGTTTAGACTTCTACAACTTTTACTTGTATAGTTAAAATATTTTCGATTTACGTGTATGTCGTTTGTGTTTAATAATACATTACCATAATACGATTGGTTCCACGTTCAAAAAGTTTTAAGCGTAAATAGGACACTTGACACACTCTCTTATTTTCAGATGCATTCGCAAGGGAAATAAACCCGGAAACTGTAAACTCGTCAATCATTACTGTCAACCCTTCTTTTTCGCCTCTTTCTCCACATTCGCTGCTACGGTAAACATGAAAGACAACTTAGCGCTGAAGATGGAGCCTTATATTTTTCTTTGCCGATAATGAGATACGAGATACGACAATCAACGTATAACGGAACTCGAGAGAAGAGGCGACACGTACATATTTTTCATCTGATCGTTCAAGTCACATAGCTGCTATTTTGTGCTCGTATATTCATTCACCTCGATTAACACCTCGTCAATCACGTGTCGCGTTCGGTAAAATTTTACTTGGATAATGTATGAACGGAAAGAACAGTAGTGACATTGTTATTCGACTAATCAATTACGCGAATAAGAATTTATTCGAAACTGTTTGCAAATAAAATAACGCACCAATCAAAATTTATTTCGACTTTTGATTCTTTGGTACGTGTTTATTTCACAAGAGCTCGGAAATAATGGCTGCGTGATTGATGTGTTTTCGGTTACGTCACATGTTTATTCCACGGACATTGACCCGAAATCTGACGATGCAAGTATCAGAAACAGAGATGACCATTACTCACGTTGCTATTCGGACAACATATTCAAATAAATTGTTAAATCAATTGCTTGCATACAACTAACTAATGTTTTGACGAAACATTCAAATAAAAAAAAACGTATTCGAATAACTATATAAAATAAATTAAATTACAATTAATCAAAAAATATTTCAAGATCAACAATTACACATACCCAGACGCGGATGCGACATTAAACCTTCAGTATAAGACACCGAGGAATTGTTCAGAACCGTTCAATAAATTGGAACGTGCACGGCGAAGTTGATTGAGCGAATTGGCAGACCGAGCTCTCACCACAGGTGAGAACCAGGTGAGAAAGGTAACGATCCTTGACTGGAACTTCAGCAGCGACTACTTCCGGCCACGCGTCTTGGAATTATTTTGCGATTCGTGGCGAAAGAAGATTGGGGTGGGCGAGGCGAGCGATTTTACCCTCGGAAGCAGGAAATGTCTGGTCGTTCCGAGCGGCGATTAATAAGGACGTGGGATTTAATTGCTCTATCAACGAGGGTCTGCGATCGGTAGACGAAATATCGAACGCAGACATGCTCGTTGAAAGCGTAAATCGCCCGGTTGTGAAGATCCGGGCGAACAGGTGTGTGAATAATCAATGCGGTCGTAAAAAAAAGAAATGTGTACACGGCACCGAGTGGCCCTAAAAAGGATGATTGCTTTATTATGAGCTTCGAGGCAGAATTAGGTCGATTATCCGTACGTGTTTAATCGCGAGCATCGCAGATATTATGCTACGCACAGGTGTCTTGTTGAAGAAACGTAGGATGGGGTGCTGCAGTTTCGAGCAGTTTGCAGTACTTACACGTGATACAGGAAGGAATAAAGTCTGAACACTTGCCCGAATGCGAGCGTTTCAAATTATTCAAAATACCTTGCTTTGTATATGGTTGATAAAAATACACAAATATCAATCATTTTAATCGCGGATGAAAATAATTTAAAAATATGTCCTTCAAAAGATATTGCTGAGATTGAATTCTGCGGCGTTCGCAGTAAAGATACGACTCAAGTCTTTTTCAGTTTTTTTTTATGTAAACAAGGTACTCTACGCCACGTGTTGCGTTCGACTCCATATTTTGCATCTTCCATAAAAGGAAGCTATAAAAATCTACTAAAATATATAAAAAAAATTCACCGATTAATTTTCCTTGCGATCGACCATGAAGTATAATAACCTATTTTACCATGCCAGTCTGATTCACATTCTTTCACCCCCATAAAATAATTATGCATAAATATTAGTTATAACACGAATCTAGCGTATTTAATTTTAATCATTTAAACAATACTTCTTTTACATTTCGAAAGAACACCCACTCGTTAGTAATCAGTCCGACAAAGTAGAAGATACAACAGCCCGAGCCCATTTCCCGCAAACTCCGGCGGCAAGCAGGGAGAAAAAATGTGCCACCTATTTCTCCGCCGACTCAATTCGGGGGCGTGACGGCCATTGACGACACGACTCAAGTGCGTGAAAGTGGCTGTTCCGAAAGGATATTCATCCGTTTCGCTCCCGCTTACCTTGGGCGGCCATCGGGCAATATCCAAAAAGCTGCGCGGAACAACGGGTACAAACATTGTGCGGGGGCGGACGATGCACACAGTGAAACGAGCAGGTAAGTCTACCGGTGTACCTATGCGGGGCGCACGCGTGTATATGGATTGCAGATTCCCTCTAGGACCATATCCCCCGAGTAATCCTCGGGAGCAGGCGCTGGGCACGCACGGCATTCTGCCAATTCTCACGATTTCGCCGTCGCTACTCACCCCCCGAGAGCCGTCCCATCTTCCACCGCCCTTCCCTGACTGTCTCTTATGCATGCTCCCCACGAATCACGTCTCGCCCGCTTCCAGCACGTAGCCACCGGCTCGCCTGGCAAGGACTTGTTATTAACGCTTTTCGGCATGACACCAAATTGTTGTACGCATCAGCGTAACTAAGGGTCATTTTGTTATTTGCGCCTACGATGGTGTTCTTTGAGTGCGAACGCGAAGGGGCTGTCGCGAGAATTGAGAGTTGTGCGTTTGATGGTGTTGGTTAACACTTTGACCGCCATGATGGTCATCGGTGACAGAGAGATTTTACTGAAGATCTAAAATATTCGCAATGAGTAGCAATAATTATTTTATAAATGCAGTTATTGTTAGAATAGTGACGCGATCCTTTGGTCTCCAGTACCTGCAGATTATTAACATTTTGCATAATTCAGTCAAACGCTGTAGTATTTCATAGCACCGCCGTTCTAATACAGTAAAATCCGCTCGGCAGTCAAAGTGTTAATTGTTAAGGTGCAGATTTTATTTATTAAATGAATGATTATTTGAGTTGCTCGAGTAGACCCGAAATTATTTGTACAAACTTAGGGTAATTCTGTTATTTATGCATGTTATGATTAATATGTGGCAATGTGCAGTCTTCGGAGGGAATTATAATTTACTTTTGTGTCGTATTTTAATTGTTTGCTAAATAAGTAAAATATGACCCAATGCTAACGTGACCAGCCCAGTTTGAAAAAAGTAACTCGTACGATTCCGCAATTTTCAGAAACAACCACCACTGCCAAGTTCTCCCCAACGGCTCCTCTATTCTTCTAACTGAATTAATTATAATCACCAACATCGCGGTAATCCCAGCCGCATAAACCAAAAGCCCATCTCACAAATTAAACATATTTTTCCACTTTCTCTCTCCAATTACTTTAACCCCACCCATGTGACCCCTATCTCTCGCCGCCTTTCGATCCTTGTTTTTCCACAAACGTTCGCCTGCTTACGCGCAAACGATCTTCCGAGCGTTTTACCCCAGAAACCCCGTAAAGGACCGTCGACAAGCGGTGGTCCGAGGTTTGCAGGTACACCGTCCCTGAATGCCATCAATGCCGTTCGACCACGCGGCAGTTCCGAGCAGTGTCCGCTAAAAACATAAATTTACAAACTGACCCCCGCAAATGCGATTGTCCTCGAACGGCGACCAGCCGGTTAGTGCGGACTCGCCTATAAACCCATAATGGCCGATTCGTGATTTCGAATAAGTTAAACTGATTTCCGAGCCCCCAGGGTCCACGGGGTGAAAACGTGCGCGCGCACGCACGCACACATTTGCAGGTAGCCGAGGGTGGACAGGTTGGTACGTGGGTGCACGTAGGTGTACGTAGGTGCGGCTACTTTAGCGCCCGAACAATGACGACTAAGCCTCGGGCCGGACAATGGTCGGTGCTGGTGCCTCTACTGTCCTTCTTGTTGTGAGCTCTAAATCTTCCTATTTGCGCTAGCGGTTCTTCGAGGAAGTACGTGCAGCCGACAACAACGGGACACGAACGGTTTTTCCGAGGGAAATTAAACGCGAAAAATTGCAGGGGCTCAACTGCACACAGATGTTTCCAGCAGGTGGCCGCGCACGTGAGGTTTTGTAATGTGAATTTAATTTGCATGCGCCACTCAATGATGTTGAGGTTAATGCGGTCGTGTGGCGAAGAGATATTACGTACTGGAACTTTGGCACAAATTTTTATCGGACGACTGCGGCGTGCGAGTATTGGAACATGGATTCGATATTAAATAGGCTGTGTGTCTCCAAGATTTGTTAATCATTTATACACTCAAGAATACTAAGGCTGTTTAACACGTTGGCTGCCGTGGGGGTCACCGGTAAGATTTAACGACAGTCTATGCAGACAACGGTACGGCGCGAATATTGAATTACGGATTCGTTATTAAACAGTTTACATGTCTTCAAGACTTCATTACAATTGGTGCACACTCCAAAAATAATACATGAGAATCATGCAAAGCGCCACTTCTTTCCTTCAACAAACCCATTCCAAAGCCATCCTCATCCACCCATACTGGTTGCTCAAACCCCTTTCTGGTTTTTCCAGAGAACCGCAACACGCAAAATATATGACAACGCTACCAGGTCACAAGTCGAAGTACTGACAACGGTCGTCCAATGCGTTTAATGCGATAGTCTCGATACAGCAGGTGGTCAGAGGCGGGCTATTATTGTTTTAATGAATTAACACCGAGTACTCCTAATAGCCTGTGCTGGTGCCTCTACTGTCTCCATTGTCACAGGTTCTAAATCTCCACTTTCTTGTGTCGCCGGCACTTCGCCGAACTGCGCGTTGAACAACGCTGACCTCTGGTTTTTCCGTGCGACATGATGCACTTAGGTGGAAGGAGGCACCTTGAAATACTTGAATAGCGCACATTGAGTGCCCCCATCGCCCCCTTTCTAGTTGCCCCTCGTTTGCCGTCGCATTTAGGAGAGCGGATTAAATACAGCAGGTGGTTGGAGGTGAGCTATGTTGTTTCAGTGAATTAACCTCCGGTAACGTAATGGCCCGTGCCGGTGTCTCCACTATCTTTCTTGTGCGCCGCAGCTAAATCTTCTTCTTGTTGCATGGCAAACCGTTCAACTAGGCGTGGACCAGCAAGAAAAGTGGCTCGATGTTTTTTAGATGGAAAATTAAGCTGTTAGATCGTCCTGAGGACCTTTTCATCGTGTTACCGTCGTTATTATTAATGTCGACAGATTAAGAACGTAATCGTCAATTTAAGCGGTATTCACCGAGTTGCCTGCTTATGGAACAAAGCAAGGGGAATTCAAATTCTTATTTCGCAGGGAAGCGGATTTAAAAACTGCTGTTCCACGTGTAAGTTATGTTGAAATGGAAATAAAATATTTTAGTCAAAGAAACGTAATAAATAATTCTCAATTAAAAAGTGTCGGAAGTGTAATCTTGCACGTAAGTCTAAAGTAAACAAAGGTGGTCGAAATTTACAATCTTAGAGCGTCTAGACGTACGTACGTACTTCAATATCTCGAAAACTCATTATGCGTCTCGGACATCGAACATCTGCAAACGTATGCGATAACATACGGTATCTCGGAATTTATGCGAATGGATATTCGTAGTTTCGGATACAAATTGGTCGAGAAGAACAGGTTGCGCGGCAATGCAGACGGTTTTAGGACGTGTTCGGGACGAAAAATCTGTTATTTACGCCGGTCATGTCGGTGCGCTGGAATATGGCAAATGCGTAGTGAATAGCGTCTTTCGTCGGGATCGAAGATTTTTCGTGAAAAAGGGACGAAAAGACGCTGGAATCGTGACGACAAGAATACGACGTAGAGAAGCGTGACATACGTGATCGAGCATCCTGATCGTGTCCCGCCTTGAAAAGTGCGAGGAAAACGTCACATACATTTATCGCGTATCAATGCCACGCTTACAGGACCTTTGCCTTCCTTTAATTGCGTTTACGTGCCCTGCGCTGAGAATCCTGCGATTATTAATTCGACACGTTATATGTGGGGGCACGAACAATGCCGCGTAAAATACATGATTAATATTCTACCGACAGATTTTTGTGTCGCCGAATGACTCACCTTTTCGATTGTTGTACAGTGGAATATATTATGAAATTTAATAAGAGAAGAGCTAATAAAATATCCGTGTTATTTATGATGTTATTGTTTTCATTAAATTATTTGTTATTTATTAATGGACTTTAGATGTAATGTTGGGAAATACTATGTATTTCTGTATTGAGATTATATGTAAAGACTTGACGGCAATAGTGGTAGTGTTGCACGCAGAATAAATTATTGTACCCTATTACATCTAACTCGAGCCTAACTCCAGCGCCTATAATTCCTATTCCAGACATGACCTAACCTGTCACACTACATTTTTTAGGGAAAACTGGGAGTGAAAAAAAATTGAAGGCCCCAAACCAAACTATGTTTAGCTTCAATAAAAACAGTTTTTTGCAGAAGACCGTCGCTCGCAACCTACCAAGGCTCAACCAAATTATCGTTTCAAGGATCATAATAGGACGCACTAAACTTAGCCATCAATATCACCTCAACAAATAAGAAATCCCAACCTCATAGTGGAGCACATTGTCAATAATTGTCGAAAACACACATATCTTGTCCCGCGTCAACATGGGACCTTCTATTAAAATATTTAAAACTCACCACTCATGTGGTTGATCTGACTTTAACCAACTAAACAAAAAAAATAATCTTTTCCTATTCAGCTATTTTTCAACCTCAAAAACAGCCGAACTCGCTTAAACGCCAGTAGTACGTTTTCTCTAACTTGGCAAAAAATAAAATACAAAAATAAGAAAGCGAAGAGTATGACAACTATCCCCGTCTCTCTCCCCTATTCTCTGCTCTCCCCGTGGGGGCTCAACGTCGGTTGTGCTGAGAAAACGAGCCGCCTTTGTCCGCGGCGGCGGTCCAAATTATATCGAGCAGGCCCAAAATCGGGTCCCACTCCCGGTAATTGGCAAGCTGTTTGTTTTGTCACAGCCACCGCCGACGACAGATGGCCGAGTTGCCACTTGTCCGGCTCGTCGGACCTTATTACGAGCAGCTATTACCGCTCGCTCGACAGAAATCGATTTCATCATGGCTCTTAGGCGGAGTACCGTGACGCTTCAAATTGGTCCGCGGTATTCGGGACGCGATATTGATCTCGCGTCTATGGAAAAATGGGGCGAAATGACGGATAATTAGCGAGCTCTCGTTAATCCTGCCCATTGTTGCGTCATTGCGTGAAATGTTACGTCGAAATGCTTGTGTTTGTGAAGATGCGGTCGAGTTTGGTTCGATGCGTTATTGATCTTGGTTCGACGAGCGTTTGATTTGAAGGAGTACGGAAGAAAAATTGAGTTCAATGCAAAGCATCACACGGTATGGTATGAAAGCAAGCAGCGTCGAATTATTTTTAACGTGGATTCAGTGAAATAATTGAATCATACCGAAAGTGCTTAATTTGTATATCAATAACCGCTACCGGCAACTTGTTTGGTGGAATTTTGGCCATTGAGTGTTCCATTTGAAGGAGTACGAAAGAAAAATTGTATTCAAACAAATGACGACGTATCCTGTTACCCTGTTGAATTATTTTTAACATGGGCCCAATGAAATAATTACGTCATATCAAAAATGCCTAATTTGTACATCAACAGTCGCTACCGCCAATTGCTTGCGGCAGAACCGACTAACCGGGTTACACAAATATCTTATACCAGAGATCAGGCAGCGTTATCCGGCGATTCGCTTTTCCGCAAAGATCCGACGGGATGAATGCGGCGAACAAAATAGAAGCCCGTATGCGGAGAAATAAGTTCGCCGCATATAAATTTATTATATGCCCCCGAGCAAGAAAAGCTCGCCCGTCCCTTATATTATTACATGCCACAAGGCAGAAAGAAGAGACCGCGATGCGGCGCCGTGCCGGGTGGATAACGCATACTTGCCTCGCGGAAAACCTTACATAATGTTTGGAGTGATTCACTCTCAGGTAACTCAGTTTGCCGGCGCAGAAACTCGTAAACGGTGACTTCATTGCTCCGGCTCATGCTAGATCTTTGAAAAGCTCGGGGCGACAAACTGGTATACACGGAGTTCGGCGCGATTCGAACTGTCGAAGGACACTTTCATTTTATCTAGTTACGGCGTATCGGGCGAGTTAGTAAACATAAGAAAAGAGAACACGGGCGTGGCGAATAACGATACCAACAATACGGCGGGAGTAAATAAGAAGTCTGTTACGTATATTAGCGAGGCGGGTTGAAACAGAAAATATTGTTTGCTAAGTTCGTAAGCATGGAAACTAAATTTGAAAAACTGAAATTATACTTGGTAAGTAATAACGATATAATTTAAGAGAATGATAATGAAAATAATGTAAGATAATTGGCCGAATCAGTTTTTGTTGTGCCATTATTACATCGGAATAATAATTTAAACTGGCTGCACCTAATTTAAAGCTAGAACGATACCAGACGATCGTCTCTTCTTATTAAACGTCTTTGCACGAGCAAAATGCGATGCTTCTAATTGTCCATCTACACCTATAAAAGTAACACAACTACCCCTATTTATGTACATATCATCGTGCTATCCACCGGCAAAACGAACGAAGCTTTCCTAAAAATGAAATCATCTTCTTACATCGCATAATTGAAACTGCACAAATTTTCGCTTGTCCTTTTTACGTCTTGGCATAAATAGCTTAGAATGATGAGCTGCCGGATAATTACTTTAACGATGCCGCGCGTACGTCGTGTAAGGCGAAGCTGTGCTGTTCTCGAGAAGCAGTTGCAAAAATTTGGAAGTCAAGCGGGCACGAACAGTTGGGCGGCAGGAAAAAGTATTCTGGTACAAAACACCGGTCGAACACCTGTGGAGCCGTAGACGAGAGTGTGAGTTTGTAAGGTCGAGGGTAAGCACGAGGCGACGAAAAAAAAGAGAGACAAGTTCTGGAACGATCTTCCACGACCCTCGTCAGTTGGCGACACTGTGCAGTGTACTGCTTTCATTCACAACCACCCAACAGGTGGCAGCACGTACCGTGCTGCACATTTCTTTGCCGCCCACGCAGAAGAAGCGTTCAATCTTATGAACTTTCACAAGATACCTTTGCTACTTATACGAAATTACCAATGATTCGTTAAATAACTTTGTTCGAGGACTTATAAAGTTTATCCGCACAAATATCAAAATGTACTCTGGTAAAGATCTAAATTGGGTTTTACCGGTAATTACAGGCAATTTATGACAAGTCGATTTATAGGAAGTATTATAGAAAAAATGTATAACGAACGAGTGAAAGTTAATAAGAGAAAATTGACGAATACGAAACAATTTAGATGGAATACATTTATGTTACTATCGACTCTGATACGATTGAATGTTACAGTATAATAAGAGGAGATAAGGAAAACAAATCCATCAAATTCCACGCAGATACAATCTCTACTACTAAAAATAGTTAAATGCTTCTTATAAGAAGCTGTTCTTTGATCGATGTTTCTTTACTTAAAAAGCGGCAATATATCCACGGGTATTCCGGTGAGCACAACACTCCAGATCGAAGAAAGGAAATCATATGTCTTCCCCAAACTCGAATCTGATACGGGACACAATACAAAACATGCTGGACGTCTGTTATTACTGCCGGTACGTTTCAGCGCGGTGAAGAAGAGAAAATAAGCAAGTAGAAAAATCGCGAACGTCGGACTCCATCCGGTCGTTCAAAAAAGGAAGGAGCGTTGTTCGACCAGTAATTAAGCGAAGTGGCTAATCTGTTCAGCACGACGTTCCTTCACAAAAGAATCATCAAAAAATTGGATTACGTCGTCTTGATGCAAGGGAAAAAGGCCCCAAGAAAGACGCACGAACGAATATCGAAGAAGACGAGTAAAAAAGAATATCAGGGATAAAAATCCAAATGAACGATTAAGCAAACATGATAAAGAGCAAGACGATTAATACTGTTGAACGAGGATGAACATAAGACGTATATTGAAAGAAACCAAACAACATATCTCGTTAACTATTAAGTTGAGCGTCAATAAGAATTAATATATTTTTATCCAAAATGTCAAAGAAATAAATATGAACTTCAACGAAATATCTCTATCTACAAAACATTTTTATCAATGCACGCGTAATTTACGAATTATCCTAACGGAACAAGTTGCGTTTCAACTTGTATATTTCAGTTGCCACGATATGTTTAAGGTGCCACGGAAGAATCGGCATTTCGAATAAAGAAATAACAAATAACGTTTCAAACCCGAAAGACCCAATGCTGGCGCCACGTAGAAAGTTCAGTGCCTGAGACCGATGTCGCATCATCTTCCCACTGATAGTAGTGGAATGTTAAAGACGTTTATATTACTCTGGCACGGTACCGATCTGTTCCCGTCAAGGGTAAGGGTGAGAAAACCGATCTATCTGGAACCGTCGATGGTGACGGTATGTGACCGAACGTCGTCGAGTTTATCTGAAATGTTCCCGGGATTGAACATGTTTTGTTTCCACTGACCCCTAATTAAAAGCCGTTTAGCCTCTTGAGCTGGCCGGGAACGAATAGGGCCGTGTCCAAGTCAGATGGAAATGATGATAGGAGAACGAAAGGACCCAAGTAATGACGACCGACGAAAATTTTTTGTCCCCGAAACATTTCTACTTCAATTCTCGTAGCAAAGGGGAATACCAGAAACTATAGACTTCTTTTTATTTAGAAGCTTTGCGGGAAATTAATTTAAACGAGTCTAACAGTGCAAAGAAAGTAACTATGGACATTTCATTTTTATAGAAACTACATCTAACATACCTTTCTCATTATGAGGGGAAAAATAAGTACAAATGGTGAAAAATGACTTAAAAATTAGGCTAAAAATAGGCGAAAAATATCAAATTTTTTTTTTCTTTCGGACCGATACCATTTGATAGAGGGTAATTTGCCCTGAAGATAGATCACTTTCCGCGCGCTGAACTCTTCATAGTTTCCGAGATATGGCGATTTTAAAGAAGTGCAAAAAAATTGTTTTCAAAATTTCTAATCGCGATTAGTCTCTCGTGAAAGTACGTCCAAAGAGCTTTAAGAAAACCTATATTACTTATAGGTTTCGACCGCTAGTATAGACGGGACAGGGCTTTGAAGAAATCGTGAAAATCTTAAGGTATACCCCTTGCCATTTTTGCGAAAAAATGATGGGTCACCGATTTTCTTGCCCTTTTAACGTGTCAAAGGGGGTTGAAAATGACTCAGAAAAATGCAAGGCGCACCCCGAAATTCGCAATAGTTCCGGAGATATCGTCAAAAATGTGTGGAAAAATCGTGAAAAGCGAGCCTAAAAAGAGGGTCAAAAATTAAAACTCTACCAATCGACTTGCAATTGTACCAGATGAAAGGGGGTACAAAGAGACTTGGAAAAAACGTAACCGCATTGAAAAATTCGAAATAGTTTAAGAGATATGGCTAAAAATAGATAGAAAAATTGAGAAAAACATAAGAAAAACACGGGTTTTTTAACAACTACCAACTGAAAGTAAATCTTTTGACTTGCTTACTTATATGAAATGAAAGAGGGTCGGCAGAGACTCAAGAAAATTCAAACCGCGCCTCAAAATTCGTAATAGTTCACGAGTTATAAACAAAAATATATTGATAAGTAACGAAAAATAGGCCAAAAATACGTGAAAATAGGCGAGAAATGTCAAATTTTTTTATTGTTTCTGACCGTTACCATTCAATATAGGGCAATTTGCACTAAAGACTGACCAGTTTTTCTATCTTTGCCACTATTGCCGAAAAAAAATGTTATTCCAAAATTGCAATGGTTTCAAAGATATGATGAAAAATAAGTGAGAAAATCGCGGAAAACGACTCAAAAAAAGAGGTCAAAAGCCTAATGTTTTCCAAATGCTCGAGTATTTCTATTATTACTTTCTAGGATATCATTGTTTAGTGTGCAACATTGGACTTATTATTGAATATTAGAAACTTCTCACAGTATACTAATATGCCTACTGATTGTTTTATATTTTTAAACAGTATAGCATAAAACTACAACAATAAACTTTTATGTTTGAAAGACATACGAAGGTATGCTGAATGGAATCGTTAACCGTAGCAGATTGTCCGTCGATCCACATAGATAAGATCGCGTATTTAAAAATGCTTTTAGTGGGTCGGTGCGAGTCAATTCACTCTAATAGAGGAATCCTGTCGTTCCTTCAACGAAACCCATTCTGCCGACAGTAAGACGAATATATGGATTTACCAGACAATTAGCCTGACCCTAGTTGACAAACCTATGCTTTTACGTCTTTGCCGAAAATTCTCCGAACTGAAGATCTACAAAGTGATCTGCCGACTTCACGAAGCCCTGCCATAAAAATGACGAATATACTATTAACAGAATGTTATTGCATATATTCGATTCTCTCACATGCAAAAAGATTCTCTGTTTGCATGGATTGCAACATAATTTTCCAACGATTTTAAATAGATCATCTTTAATTTCGTACCACAAGAATTTACTACACCTTAACACTGCCTCCAGACGAGAAAAACGGCGGCGATGAAACACAAAGAATTTTTACTCCGTGGGAATGTGGATTTTAACTAGACCCTTACTCGTTTCGTAGCACAATTACTGACAAGACCAAAGCAGAGTCCAGGCCGCAAAGACGGCAGCGACAATGTACAATCAAAGAATTTTTATTCCGCAGGCATGTGCATTTGAACTAGACCCTCTCTAGTTTCGTATCGCAAAGATCGATTATAACGTAACACCGTACCCGGACCACAAAGACGGACACGACTGCAAGCTATAGCTAAGGAATTTTCTTAAATTGCACTTTGTAGCTTCTGAGACCCTACACTGGGACTTCGACGCCCACGGTGAGGGATAACGAGGCTCTCTCGTTCTCTGTCCACCCTCCCCGCTTCTTTTTTTCGTCGTCTCTATCCTTCTGGCTCGCCGTCTCGTCGTTCGCCGAGTTTCTTTCGTTCGAGGTGAGACTCACACCGGTGGGTCTTGCCCCGTGAGGTCCGCGGAGACATAATTGATATCCGGAAAGAGTCAAAGGAGAGCTGAACGAGGACGAGCAGTCTTCGGAGGTGGCACGGACGGAGAGCGAAAGGGAAAATTACCTTCCTCGGGGGACCAGAGTGGCGGATGGAAAAAGGACTCCGGACCACCGAGATCGTGCGAAACTCGGAGACTCGCCAAACGCCGACAACGGCGGTCTGGAGGGGAAACTTGCCACATGCGTACAAACTCAACCGAATAGCGCGTCATTAGTTGTTTCGTTAACACTGAAGATAAGAGAAGTGCACTGATAAATTGGTCAATGAGATAAGAAATGAGGAACAGACGAAACGACGATGATGATATAGTCGAAAGTATGTCAATTAAAGCAAATGCTTTCTTGCCGATATGTTAATAACTGAACGATAACTGCTAGAATTTTACAAACACTTTGGTACGTATAGCTATTGAATGTCCTGGAAATGTGATCGACGGTTCGAAGACTGTATCAAAAGATATCCGAATTTATTTAGCAATTAATTTTTAATAGTAATGATTAAAATGTAATAATTAAAATTTAATAATAAAAATGCCCTATTAATATTAATTAAAACGATTAATATAATTAAAATTGTAAAGTAAATATTAGAACGTTGTAACCGCTCTGATATATATGTACTTGTGTTGGATGTCTTGAAAAAAATATGATTAATGCTCAGAAGGCTAAATCAGTCCAACGCATTTACTGAAACTTGTAAGTAATATTGCCAGGGGCTAGCTGTACAGACTGCAAGATATACAAATACTGCCAATGTGTAATCCCAAAATACCTTAATAAACACCGACGTCCTTCCAGCACTGTACTATCAAAACCCTGCGCGTTAACTATTCAACAAGCAACGTCTTCCGCAATTCTAGCAACGTAACATTTAAATCCACTCGCCGCAGCGTATTCTGGCGACCTAACAACTTTCAACTACCCGAGATAGAAATGTGCGGCGAGCCATAGATCAACCTAAATTAGGTGTGCACATTCCCACTCCACCCTCGCTCTTTCGGCCTCCTTAATTTGTCTCCCTCCGAGTCTTTCCCCGATGTCGATCCCTTGTCTTCGAGACTAACCTGTAATCGTCGGTTCCGCTCTGTGCAAACATCGAGTGACCACCTTGGGATCGGACTAATTGCTAATCGACCGGCACGGCGGACTCTCGTACCGATTTGCCAACTTGTCTCCCTTCCTCTTTCTTACTCGCTCATGCTCTCATCGCGTTTGTTCTGCCGCAAGTGTGTACCTAACCCGTTTAACGCTCTCTGCGGAAAGTTTCAACTGGTTTCGCCTGATTCGCACAGATCTACGTGTAGGAGGAAGGACAGAGAAAATCTCACAATGCTCTTCGTCACTTCGAGCAGTCCTACGTTTGCTCACGGTTTTGTAAGAATCGACATAATGTGGAAGTGAGGTCTTGGCAATGACGATGTAGACATTTTTTTAGGTCAAGTCGTCGGTTCTCGTGATATTTGAATTTTTTAACTGTGCTTCGGATCGGTGTTAATTTGTATGAAGAATGGAAAGCCTCGGTGTTCAAATATAAGAGTCTAATTGGTGTCAGAAGAAAATTTCTACGAAAATAAGTGTAGATAGCTATTGGTACTACTTATAAATCTGAGTAATTGCGGTGGATTAAACTATTTTTTCCGAGTATTAATAAAGTAGAGTGCACAGTCAATACCAAAAGTTCAACAAAGTGTCTGCAAAAGTTTCTCTTCATTCAGATATTAATGTAATAGCGTGAATATTAAAAAAATATCGGCGTCACCAGTTAACTAACCCCGGAAATAAGAAACGTGCCTTTGCCAATTGCATTAGCCACGTACGACCTATCCGAACAGTCAGCATCATTGAATTATTCGTGTCTCGGAACTTATCGATTTCCACTATGTCCCTAATCGACATTTGACCAGCTGTGACGTAATAGCACATCGGCAAATGAGCGTTATCGTTATCAAGCGACAAACGCGGAGAAATTCTGCTCATCGACATTCGAACGTACTGATCGTAAATCATACGTGCCATAGAGGAGAGAGAACGTACAGGGAGTATCGGGGTACGGAGGGATCAAGGATGCTTGCGATTCCTCGGCACCGTGTAATAGCATCTACTGCTTACCACCTGCGGGATTAATCCTATTATCAGCGACGTCTCCCACTGTGCCAGAAGGAAATTGTCCATTTTCGAACATCGCAAGCGCCACTAATACAAATTTAGGGGGATAGACACAACACCGTAACTAGAATTTTGGTAAAGCAATTATCGGTCCTTTGAAGGATCAGAATTGAGCGGACGTAAAAAATTGCCTGTGATCAAATATCGAAAGCTGCGCTAACGCAAATTAAGAGAGAAAGACACGATGCCGTGGTTAACATTTTGATCGGGCATCTGTTATTGATTTTAGCTAAATTGAATTTAAACGACCGAAACCTCTAAAAAATAAATACGTAAATCCTATCGCACGAATTTGAGGAATAGTATATATGAAAGTAAACTTTACTTGCTGTTAGTGAATTTGCTATTTTCATCTGCATTTGCACTCGCCACCCAACCACAACTGTCCCACGCATTTCTGTTTATATTTGATCTATTTGCCATCATAATTGAAGGGTTTAATACCCGCTGACAAACAAATAAACGTACATCCTTTCTTTCAATTACTCGGCTCGCCTTGAGAATAGTAACAAAGGAGAAAAATGAACGAGAAACAACATTTTCTCTGCTCGACGCAAGGTACTTCCTTTCTATTCGCTCGTCTGTTCGCATTTTCCTCCGCGAAAGGTATTCCAATGGCTTCTTCCCCTTTAGTTCGGGTATTTGCAATGCCGAGATCGGTCGGTAATCTTCAAGTGGATTTTATCCCGGCAAACCAGGTAAACCGAGAAATCCAGATAAACGGATTAGCCTTTGACGAGAATCGGGAGTTGGTCGCAAGGACGGGTAAGAACGGGAGGCGCGATAAAGTGCAACCGAAAGAACCGCAGGCTCCTTATCCCTTTCCCACGACATTTTTCCGTTTGAAAATGTCGCTGAATATCTGCGGCCGGGTTTACTGCAAGCGCATAAAATACTCTCTTAGACGCTCCCGGTATTTTTTTTTATTAAATCCAGATCTACCGTCTTACGTGTCGACATTCAATTTTATGCAACATAATAAAATTTTTTAGTAGGTGTACAGCACGTAGGGAAATATTGAGAGCCTGTGTTCTGAAATAGGTTTTGGCGAAGAAGTGAAATATTGTCGAAATGTACTACGTTATTCGATGACTAACGGAGAATATGATAATACGATCTACAGTATAATAACGATGTTAACGTAATAGAAATGAAGTGAATGTCATTCCACAATAGGTAATTAAAGAATTAAAAGATTTAAGCAATACCCAAATTTCGTAATACCTATTTTTTGTTATATGGAATCTCACGTGCTCCAAAAAAACATTTCCGTTCTGAACAGCCCCCGAACATAGGCACACCCAACATTTAAACTTAACAAGAATCGGTGTAGTACAAATTTTCAAACGCTGTGATGAATGTGGAAGCTGTTTCGCCTCGTGCGTGTCGCTTTCTATAAAGCTGCGGTTGTTGGTACCCGACAACCTGACCAGCCCAGTTATTTATCTCTTTTCGGGGAATCCTGCCTACCTATTGACCGACATTCGTCACCACGAAAAGTGAGCTGTCTGCATTCTGACCGAGACCGCCGACAGATGACGAACGACTACAAAAATGTGCGAAACAGAACTTAATTATCCGTGACTTACTTTCACAAACGAAACAGACGCAAAATAAGTGGAAGGTATTACAAGAAAAATATAAACACGGCACTACGTGAACATTTAACTCTTGAAACAATAAGAAAAGAACTGCGCAAATCAATATTGCGGCTATCTATCGAAGCTACATAAATAAGAGGCTTTACGATCATAAAGTTTAACTCCTAAAATAATAACAAAAAAATGTGCAAATAAATTTTACTAACTCCTGACCGAAACCATACAAACACAAAAATGCAATACTGTTCGCTGACGGAACTTTTAGCATCGACATTTCGTACTGATGAAAAAGCGGCACAACATTACGCACCGGGAATAGGTAATGGAGGTTTCTTTTGTAAGGTCCTTGTCACCGTCGCTGTCCAAGGGAGTCTCTTTCACTGGGGAAATCTCCTTACATCTCATTTAACAGGCGATTCGGATCGTTTCGATTAGTACACGGACAATTTTCCGCCACTCAACGTCAATTTCGCTTACGCCTCGGAGTGCGCGCAGGTGAGAGAAAGATTGGAAAATGCGAGAAACGGGAGAGTGCGACAGTAGCAAACCGCCAGGAACTCGTCAGGGAGTTTGAGCGCGAACAAAGACGAGCCGGTCGATTGTTGCAGCGCGGCTCTAAACGGCGAGATTATCATTGTGTCGATATTTATCTGCTACTTTCGGGCGCACTACTCGTGCAACTCCGGAAGAACACGATTTTGCCAATACTCTGTCGAGATTCTGCCGTCTTTCGCCATTGTCGTGCGGGCCACCGGACGAAATGAATTCTCTGGTTTTACCCGGGCCGTTTTTCGAGTTGACAAATAGACGGACAATGAGGAATGCCGGCCGGACCCAACGACCAAAATAAATCCGTTTGATATTTAACTACCGTAAACCGTACGCGGTGTGCCCCCTTGTTCGCTTTTGCCAAAGAACGGACGGTCGTTTTTCGGTACCTTCGCCTTTGCTCGCGTTCCCGCTCGGCGGATTTTATCGCGAAATCTCCTGACGGACGATGCACAAAGGATAATTGGAGATTCGGAGCGTCGCTTCGAGAATGTCGCTTTATTGGTTAATCGTGATTGACTAAGAATGACTCAAGTTTAATGCGATCCTTTTGACGTATTTTCCCTGCGATCAAGATTGTCCTCTTGTACGATGCTGAATGCGCATTTACGCGATAAGAGGAGTTGATGTTAGTCTCGATTTTGGTTTCGGACACTTGTCAATATTCATTTAATGCGACTATTATTACGTGTTCGACTGACCGTCACGTTCGTTATTTTTTTTTAGCATCAAATTAATTTACTTTCATTAAACTTTTATGTGCGTTGAATCGTACGCCAAATTAGACAAGTTGTAACACTATAATATTTCGTACTTGTGGTAAAATATCGCGTAATAAAGAAAGAAGCTATTGGAATACTATTAACCTTCACCGCAAAATAAAGGGTCCCATCCTCAAAGAAAATATGAAATATAACAGTAAATTATTTCGGAGCAGAGATCTTTCTTATAGTTCTGCATATCGTTTTTTAATGCAAATATTAGTATATATAAAATGTGCATTTAGCCCTTCTATATCGAGCGAAGACTTAAACGATATATAGCCCGTAGGATGCAGCCCCATCTGCCCTACGTGGCTATATTCCTGACAAACCCTGATGCATGCTTCGTTATCATACCTGCAGGCGCTCTTGCAGGTCGATATTTCACGATACAAGTTTTGCCCTTAACAAATACAGACGACAGCAAAATTGCGAAGTATTATCTCCGCACATCATAAACCATATATAAATAGAGCATTGCAAGAACAACAATGTTACTTTGAATATGCTGCGCGTATGCCTCGTTACACATCTGTAAAGAAACGACATGACACTGATCAGCAAACAGTCGACTGCGGTAGTGTAGAAATATTGTAATCTGTTGTAATGCACGTTCTGTTGTATCTGTTGTAATATTTCAAGATAGTCCAAATTAATTTTTTCACCGCTATCAACATGAATTATACATTAGTACCATAGTAATACAATGGACTGTGTGCTGTCAATGTACATTATTTGGCAAACTGCATACTGGTATAGACGGCCCCAATCGAAAATTTGCTGACCTATGTGTTTTGCAAAATATTTTAGAAAATATATGAAAAATGCTTGGGAATAAAAACTATCTCACCACATTGACGAAGTCCTGAAAAGTGATCGCCTGGACCCGGGACTCCTTGGCTCGGACAAGGAGAATATCCCTCTTGTTTGCCGGAATTTCGGCTATCCATTCGGGACTTCTCAAGGCCACCAGGAAATCCTCCACCGGTATCTCACCGAAACCCTCGGGGTCAAACTGTGGGAAGATAAGACACCCTCGAGACAAAGTTCATCGTGCTTGCGAGCGAGTGCATATCGAGCAAATCGATAGACGTAATTACGTACCTTGTCAAACAGCATCCGCCATCTCTGCAAATGAAGAACCAATATGAGAAACGCGGTGATATATTTGAACGTCTGGCTTATTATAACACTCGTGATGCAAATTACATGAGAAGAGCTTAAGAACGTATGCATATTTCGCGTTGTATTTTGTATTTAGTATTCATTTATATGCAATTATGTAAATGTCAGTTCTATTCCCAATAAGTCAGAATTTCCTTTTGCAATAGGATTAGACGATATATAGTACTGTTTACGATCGAGTTTAAGAATTATGTAAATAAGTACACGACATTCTTCGCAATGTACTAAAAAAAAAAGATTAAGTCAGCGAGTATGTAAAAACTGATCCTATTTTCTATGTTTCTCCTTATAGAATAGCAACTTTAGTTTCGTTAACAGAATTTCAAACACGTATGCACAGGAACGTTGTCGACAAAATATTTTGTTTCTCTGCAATTCGTATACACATGAGTTCAACATAGTCTAGATCATATTACCAAGCTTTGATTTAGTCGAGCGCAGTAGAAAAATACGTTGAATTAAACAAAGTTCTATCTCCCCTGAAAAGTATGTTTGGCTTAAAAAAAAAGAATTCACAGCAAACTTTCTAAACTCAGAAACGAAAGCGCAAACTCTCATCGGAGTTTAAGTGGACTAAAACAAACTAACACTATCCCGTTTAATTAACTTTCATATACAAGTTGCCCTGCTACAACATACGGTTATCCGAACTGTCTGGATCAATGATATGTGACGCCCATTCGCTAGCAACCTACCATTGACTATCATTACTGATATTTGACAAAATTTAATCATTATTTCAAACAGTTCCTTACACAACGTGTCTCTGACATTGTTACTATCGACCGATGAAACTACATTCGCTAAGTCGGGGCAGTTATTATATTAGAATGACGTCGAAAGAACCGTGGTTTTAAATGAGAACTCACATCATTGAGTAACTGCCGTCTGTACTCGGATTCATCAATATCGATCTCGGAGGCGAGATCGGTGTGATCGGTGACATAGCCATCGTAATGGGCACTGTTCGCCTCGCTGCGTGCATATTCCTCCTCCTCCTCGACTGCACCGGCGATGGTCGGTATCGAAGCGCCACTTGCCAGAAGCATTACCGCGCGTGGCACGAGGTCACCGGACGAATCTCCTCATTCCTCCCTCTTCCGTGCACTTTCTGAAACACGTTAGACAAACCGTTACTACCAGAACCTGTTACGAGCGGTAGTTATCACTCGCAGTAGGTATCTAACACCTGAAACGGACAAATTCACACCTGAACCTTGCACCGTATACACATGCTAAGTTTGTACAACGACTTTTTGAATTTTCGAATTTATGTATGGTATACGTTATCGTACATGAAAATGGGTTTGATGCGGAATCTACTAGAAAAGTAAATTAAAGCAGATAAAGTCTTTTCATTTTATGGTGTGAAATATTATGGGTTACACACTTAAATTTGATATCATCCACACTTTTCTCTAACAAATGGATGGCGTATGAATTAATGATAACGCACCGGATACAGGAAGGTGTTTAGCAAATATAGGGTGCGTTATCATTTTGGAATCTATACACGGTGCAACTTATCGTACTTAAAGACGGATTTGGCCGAAATCTACTAGTAAAGTAAATTAAAATGAATAAAGGAATTTTATTTTTACGGTGGATACTGCAGTTTAGAATGTGAAGAATACATGAATGAACGCTGAAGTATCACGTTCGACATCTTTTAATTTGATATCATCCACAGCTTTCCCTACCCCGTTGACACGCGAATCAGTGATAACGCACCCCATACTCGCGCAACAAGCCCTACCTTTTCCTGCCTTCCGCCTTATACCGCCGCTCCTCCAGTTTAACATTTACAACCTACACCAATAACTCACAAATTGCCGCTAACACGGTTCCCGAAGAGCATACTCAACAAAGAAAAATCGAAAACAACCCCAGAACTTGCGCGCACCATTAGGCGTTGGTATTCCGGGCAACGTTCAATAACGATAACCATGAAAATGCCAACAGCCCATTGATCCCCCAGCACCCGCCGGACATTTCGCGCTACTGGAGGGCCAGCGCTCACATTCGAGTCATTCTTTCCCGGTGCGGTAAAATGCAGGGAGCAAAGCCAGTCCCAGTGGGACGCGGACATTCAAAATAAGCGTGCCAGCTCAGCAGGCGCGATCGGAAGGAGCATTGCGCGCAAGGGATATTGATCGAGCTCCGTACTTCTTAAGGCGCGCTAGAATGATGCCCTTGAAACTAGCCTGCTCTCTCTAGAGCGACACAACCTGAGTTTGTGTAGTGCGGTGTATTACTCGCGACGGTGCCGTTTCCATGGCGATGCATCGACGATGGGTCTGGGAACGAGCCAACCACCCGCAATGGCACGTATTACCGGGCGCATGGTGCATCTTCGGCCAGACGTTGTTTTGCAACGGACGCCCTTCCGCGGATGACCGTACACGATCTAGCGTTATCCCTTTTTCGAAGCTGTGCAGCGACGAGGGTGCATCATCTTCGAAAGTTTAACATGCTGACTGCCGCCGTACTCACCGAGCACCATCGTAAAAGATCTCACGAAAATGCCAAAAATGTGTTTATGATTTTGCAAATACGATTGATACTAGAATGTTGATTCAATGCGATTGTATCAGATGCCTGTGCATTACGTACATTTTGTACAACAGTCAACGTGTTAAGGGTGCTGCTGTCATTGCCACAACTACTCTTGGTTGTATTGGAAACGCGTCGCTGGTGTTTACTGTACGGGTTGTGGGTAATGAGAAAAAAGCCCTTTTTTCGTTGAAATTGGAAATCAACTGAGAATTTTTACTGGAATTTCTCTACATTTTCCGAAGCATCCAGTGCCCCACGTCAAGAATACGTGTTGGTTTTGTCAAGCACTTTTCTGTCTCTACACTGCACAGATGACTTTTACTAAATTTTTGACAAAATTGTGTTGAATTCAATTCTAACCAATAAAGGGCTTTCTACTCATTATCTACGATAAGAAATAAGGTTGAAAAGTAAGATACAATTCAATATCGTACGGATCGTGAGTATAATTAGCTAAGGTGTGATTAGAATCAGGAATACACGAACATTGTAATGAGCTTCGTTAGGATTGAAACCGGGAGTAATATCGGGAAAAGGGAATATGGTGTTTTTAAATATGGAATAGACGAAATATCTACGAGAAGTGGCAACCGTGGTCTATCCGCAACCACCCAAACGTGCCTCGTCCCCTCGCCATTGGTTTTCCCCCCTTCTTCGTCGCCCATTTGCTACCCTTCGTTTCGGCACAACGTCAAGACCCATGAAACTTACCCCTCTCCGCCGTTTGTGCCGCGTAAACCTCTCTCATCGTCTAGCCTAACCAACCACCCCCTGTACGTTTGCTTCCTCTTACTACACCATTTACTTACACCGACTCGCCCCCAACCTTTACTCTGTTATGCACTACTATTTTTTGCCGAGTATTTGTTGGGCTTCGATAATTTCCCATTGCCGTAGGGTACGAATGGTTTATGTTTACGTCCATGAAAAATGTTTTCTATATTCTGTTTTAGCTATCGCGGTAAATGCTTATCTTACGCCCATTGTTTTAATAACTTGACGAATGTTACGAATTTGTCTGGTCGGGCAACTCTAATAGGTAATATGGTACGAAGTGTTATAATGGATCAAAGGTCGATACTTTGCGTTTTGCTGCTGATGTCAATCTTGAACTAATACTTATTACTAGAATTCTACTAGTTCGTGTTGTTACATTATTACCCTTGCGTGTATAAAATAATTTTATATGGCTGCACGTCTGTTATTTCGAAGGTTTTATTTAATATTGCACAAAGTATGTATTTCAATACTTATCAAATACTGACCTACTTTACTTTTTATTCGCATCAATCTCTCCTTTGCATATCGACGTCTCTTAACATTTTCATATAACCCACTTTTACAGTTTACCCGCGATGTTAGACGTATGTAGATATATTTGCAGAGTACACAACACATAGATATGAGCATACATGCATACGTTTACCCTTTCCAAACCCCCGACTCTAATCTTCGCCGACGACTGCAACCACCCTTTTCATATGATTTTCCAGCCCTTCCCCGTTTTTTCCTCGTATTTATAGTGCACCTTTCATATTTTTCCTGTCTGTGTACTTCAGATGTCTGCACATTTATTCTTCGACTTTCTATTATTTACATCGCCTATACCAAATTAATCAAACTTTCTCTTTATCATTGCGACATTAATAAAACTACACGATTTCCCACTTTATAAAACGTGCGTATGTTTAAACACTCATTTAACCGCGGCCTATTCTCTTTTTCTTCCCCTTCACACTGTCTTTGCCTCGCTTTACCCATCAGGTTACACGCAGCACGTACATTTGCATACTGCACAATACGCATGCATCGCGTTTACCCTTTTTCCTGCCCTTCGCTGTAACTTTCACCAACTGCAGCAACCACTACCCTTTTCAGATCGTTCCCGACTCCTCATTTTTCCTCATATTCACACACCACCTCCCATGCTATTACACGTTTTTCCTCGTCTCCATTCTGTAGCTGTCTCTGCAGTTATTTCTCCATACGTAGTTTTCTCGCATCGCCAGCACGGTTTTGCTGAAACTTTTACTTTACCACCGAAAACTAATCAAATATATGCCAAATTTCATTTTATAAAACCTATCAATGTCTAAATGTTAAACTTTTTCCTATTCTCGACCGCGATTTTCACCAATTACCGCAACCTCTATCAAATCGTTCCGGTCTCCCCATTTTCCCATATTTACCGTTAGACGCTATTCCTGTCTCTGCTAGTCAGTCGCTCATTCACCTACTCCTCCTCCGCCATTCTATACAAGCACCTTTTCTGCTGCTATTGCGCAAAGACAGAGTCGAAAGTCGCGAAGAAGAGCGTTCGCCTGAGACGGAGCTTAAGGTCAATGACCTTGAAGAAGAACGTCGGCCGTCATGTCGTCACGGACGGTGCTTCGTACCCTGTCATATCTCCTTACGAGTCTCTCCCTCTCTATCCGAACCTCCCGGCATTATATTACCGGCTCTAACGTCTACCCACTGTCTGCGAAGACACTACGTCCGTCTCCACTTCTGTCTGGCGGAAAAAAGAATAAACCGACAGGGCGAATCTGCGGATGAAGCTTGTCTACTCGTCAGATTGATGTAACCAATTTAACTTGCGTGGTGGTTAGCTAATGTCACGTTTACTTGGTTATTTGACGTTTTAATGTTGATAGTAATTTAGAACATCATAGGTCGTTGCATCAAAGAGTGGCCGGATGATGTTTGGTATCGGTGCCGAAACGCTTTGGTAACATTGTCGCGATAATCTTGTTTTGGGACATAAAGAACGTGTATGTCGTATTTGATATTTAACGAAACGTCGGCTGAACACACACGGATGTGTTTACAATGGGTAGGATTAACCGCAAAATGTGTTTAAAACTAAAGACTTCGGAACTGAGATTAACAGAATCCTGTATACCACTAAATGTAGGCGATGAAGAGATTCTCAGGATAAACATAATCGATCTAACCAAGGGTGCTCAAAGGTTTGGAATAGTTCTGATCGAATGGACCACACTTGAAGCCACGAGGTACTTGAGATACCAAATTGTTGGGCGAGTAGTACACGTTATCAGTTGATCTCAATCAAAGATGACCAATAATGCCGGGTATGACATTCTGCGTATAATAATCAGTCATGGCAATTCAAATAAATTAACATTCGCTCCGTATAAATAAAGAAACTTGTAACTAGTTTTACAATTAATAACAAAATACTTAACCGTTCGACTGCAAGCATTGTACACAAATTATCAAATAATAATCTAATTATATATACCGAACTTGGCTGTCCGTATGTTACGTTTTT
Organism: Cryptocheilus praepositus; assembly: GCA_033815515.1. NCBI lineage: Eukaryota > Metazoa > Arthropoda > Insecta > Hymenoptera > Pompilidae > Cryptocheilus > Cryptocheilus praepositus. The sequence continues at coordinate 748,733 of JAWWQZ010000119.1, read as the reverse complement.
TACTAATACAATTGATATTTAGAATGTGACTAAACATATACATATGCGGCAATATTCATGAAGAGGTTAATTGCTACTATGCTATCTAAAATGCGATATATACGTTAACAAAATTTCAGGTTAAAGTAATATATTCACGGCGCAGCAGAAAGGTTAAGTACATTTGGCACGCTACGAACATTAAATAAACATAAGGAATTAATATAAATTCCATTTGTTTAAGAACATTGTGATTGATGACTTGCCTCTTACAGTAGACACGCGGAGAATGAACACTTTCTTGGACGGAAATTCCAACTTTACAGGGTAATATCGTGTTGTAGGTTACAGCTCTCATAAATATCATAATGTGGTAGACGACACGGACTCCACTTCGTGCATTTCGGCGGACTTGCGATCACCAACCGTTTGTTCTTTCCTCATAAATGTTCCCGCGGAAAGACGCAACATGCGCAGATTAATTCAGTCATATAATTTCACCGCACCGTTTCCATATTGCGTCACACTTCGTACGAAGGTATACCCGTTACTGCACTTTACCCGACTTGCAATTCGTCTATTAAACCTGTGTTCACACTGTTGCTTTTTCAAATTAAGAGTATAACTTGAATAACTGTCCATCGAAATCTATCGGTAAAGTAGAATACCACGTTTGTCCAGCGATAATCGAAGATCGATGGTGGATCAGTGAACATTTGAATAACTTTCGCATGCGCCACAGAGGCGCGAATTTCATATGCGGTCCTTTTCCATACGTTTCTTCACCTAACAGGTTGTGTATCGTAATGAAACAAATACACACGCTGCTCAACGTCACAAACTTATACTTGTTATTTGCACAATTTTCATTCTATCAGCACGCAGGCAACGATATCATACTATTTAGTACAACATGATATGGCACAAAATACGTCCTTTTTACACAGTCCACTCACCCACAGTAATATTATTTATCGTTCATACTGCGTTATTATTATTTAACTGCACTGCAACACTTACACACGGGTATCTCTCTTATCTCCCATTTCTTTTACAAAGTCGATAACTTTCGTTTACTACCCAATGTATCGATCTAACCCGTATTCACACAAGAATTCGCCAACACGAAACCCACGAACCAGTTTAAACTGTTTACATATATCTTCCAATTCCTGCTTCTCTGCCCGTGCTCAAAACATTCCCATTTTCGTTTCCTTCATTCACAACAACTACCTTTGCCAATCGGTCCCGCATTCACATGAAACTCCACGAAGCCGCTAAAAACGCTTATATTCCTGTTACATTCCCCAGTCCCCTTACTAACCACGAAACAAGCCAGTTGACCGTTCATTCAAAAGCTTTGTTTATCAATCCAACCCGTTCGCACGTGAACTCTCATCGGGCCGAAATGCACGAATCGGCTTAAATCGCCACGCGGTGTGCAGCTGAATAGAAATCGCACGAAGGTGGCGATCGCGATGGCGGCATGCGGAACTCCGGCAAGGTGTACGTCGAGCGTGATAAGCCCGATCGATAATACAGGTACCGCACCGTGGCAAGTGGCCCGGCCAAGCCGCAACGCTCGAGAACACGTGTGGCACGTCGGAAATGGGAAATGCAGAAAAACGAGCGATTACGAGCGAAATTCGCGCTGTTCGCGTTATGGAAACAGACGCTGTCGCTGGAAAATGCGTCACGCGACTGACGAGGGCTTTGCCGCCCTCGTTGACTCCCCGCACCCTACCCCCTATGGCATCTCCACCCACTGCACCATCCTTCTCTCTCCCTTCCGCACCCTCTCGCCCCTCGATGTGGCCCCTCGAACGCCCTCGATTCGTTTCACCCTACGTTCGACCCCTACCTCGCGATCCGAATATGCACACTTGCTACCCTGCACCCTTATCAATAAGACTCCGGTTGCGACCGAGGCACTCGCTCCACGCTGCGAATTTCGAAAGTCAGCCGGGTGAACGCAGATGTCGGTTTACGGACGACGATTGTTGACGTTGGGTTATTGGGGCGCGAACAATAAGACGCCGCCGGACGAAACGTATGATAGGAGAAAGGAAGTTGTTTTCGAGTCCTGGGAGGTCATGTAAGAAACATGCATCAGTAAGTTGTGGAGAAGACGCGATGGGCTTTCGAAATTATGAAATTGGGGGAATAGGCAAATGTTTGTTTTCGATTCGAAAATGATCGTCGAGCAAGCCTGCCGAATACTTGTAAAAAGAGAGGTTTAACGTGAAAAATGTAAAGGTATCAATAAGATACATTTGGATTTCGCTTTGGGGTGTATGTTTTGGGAACATTTGAATGATAGCGCTAGATACTGAGCCACCTAAGAAGCACATTTGGACTACTGAAGTTGAAATGCTGAACAAATTAGATCAACACACGCACCGTCTAGATTGTTTTAGGCCAACATTATTCCCTTACTACTACAATAAACTACATACTAGTAGTTTTAATTTGTATAGCCCACGCTCTTTCGACGCATTCGCTAGTGGCTCCATCGTGACAGTCCGTCTGCACGTTGATCAGAGTCAGCCATCGTCGATCGCTGCCGATCACGATGGACGCTGGAGGGTGAAATTAGGTTAGGTTAGCGTTGTACTTGTCAACTCCTGATAGCGAGACATGCTGCTATCGACGTGGCATCTTTGACACCGGTACCTTCACGGAGTTTCATGCGAAGGGCGCGAATGAAGAACGGAAAGAGAGAAAGCATGTCGTATCTGCGCGACTGGCGACAGGCACTTCGTGCGCCGCACGTGTACCGTGTTGCAAACAGTACTTTTCGCATTCAGGGCCAGTTTCTCGCACTTTTTCTTTTAATCTTAATGGTACCAGTGTTTTTTATAGCCTATCCTTTGCTACGCGGCGTCATGTGCGTTCCGACAACGAACCTACCGATAACTCAGTGTCAGTATTACAAGTACAACAGAACGTACCCTGTGACTGCCCCCATAAGGACATCAAAGGGGGTAACATTTAGGATAGGTATTGTGAGTGATCTGGATCATGATTCGAAAAATCCTGACGAGAAGAACATATGGCACAGCCTGATGAAGACCGGGAGTCTGTTTTGGAATCCAAGCTCAAACTTTATGTCTATTGTCTGGGACGATCGAATACTGACATTATCCTCATCATTGTCTATGAAGGGCCGTGGCATGGAGTTGTCAGAGTTAGTTACATTCGATGGCAAGTTACTGTCATTTGATGATCGTACAGGAATGGTTTACTATATCGAAGGTGAACAAGCATTTCCTTGGGTTATTTTAATGGATGGCAATGGGAAGACTTCTAAAGGTAATATGCTTTGAAAATGGTTACATTAGTTTGTCTTTTAAATGGAATACCTTTCTAGGAAAATGAGTGAAATTTGTCTCATTTCAGGATTTAAATCTGAGTGGGCCACAGTGAAAGATGAACAGTTATATGTTGGCAGTATGGGTAAAGAGTGGACAACACCCTCTGGAGAATTTGAACATAATAATCCACAATGGATTAAGGTAGTGTCTCCACGTGGAGAAACACATTCATTGAACTGGATTTCCAATTATAAACGTTTAAGGCAAGCAATTAACATCGAATATCCAGGTAAGCTAGGTTCGAAGACGTGCAGCTACCAATAATGAGTAATACATATATTTCTTACAGGGTATATGATACATGAGTCTGGGGCATGGAGCGATATTCATAAAAATTGGTTTTTTCTGCCTAGAAGATGTTCTGAAGAACGGTATAATGAAACCAAAGATGAAACTATGAGTTGTAATGTTCTGCTTACCGCAGATGAAAACTTTACAGAAATTAAGGTTTGTTTAAAAATTTCTGAGTGTATACTTCCACAAATCTAATTGATAACGTTGAACAAGCAATTATAAAATTAAATATGATGAATTAAGCATGTTTGTAAATAATAATAGAGAAAATTAAGATTTTTTTCAGTCACCTCAACATCTAAATTAGTTATGTAACACATTTTTTTTAATGCTATTTACAAAGATTTAATTTTGCAAAACGTTTACTATTATGTAAAGGTTAATGAATCAACCCAATCATCTAGGTGCAATAATATAATTTTTGTTATAGTATCCCTAATTTTATTTAATTCAGGAAAACATTGACTGGCTCCTGAAATTTAAAAATCTTATATACCCCTGTTTATAAACAACGATTGAAGATTATTACTTAGTATGATTACACAACAATTTGCTTTTAATAGGTTACACAGATTGGTAGCCTAAATCCTATCAGAGGGTTTTCATCTTTCAAGTTCCTACCCGGTACGCAAGATACTGTAATCGTTGCTCTGAAAACTGAAGAGTATCAAGGTCGTACAGCGACTTACATAATGGGATTCACAATCGGTGGAGAACTACTAATGCCAGAGACTAAGGTGATCGATAAGAAATTTGAGGGTCTGGAGTTTATATGACATTGTCATTATTGAACAATAGCTGCCAATTCATAATAAGTACTGTAAATAGATGTACAAATTGCCTAGCCCTAAGTTTGTACTGTGATCTATCATCGACGAGTGGACAACGTTCCAGTTTTAACAAACGTTAACTGGTAGCGAATTCAAGAACAATATACTTTATGCAAAATCTGTAAATACATTGTACATAAATACATGAATTCACCTGTTTCAGTAACATTTATTAACTGGAGACTAACCACGTATTTGGATAGCTTTAAATGAAAAAACTACGATGATGTCCCTTCTAAATCAACGGAGGATAGACTATTATTTTCAATATTTTTAAACATTCCGATAGTCTAAAGCAATGCTCTTTTGCCAATATGGTGACAAACTTAGTGGCCACAGAAAACGCAAATATCTGAAATTAAATTATACGGTAAATAATCTGCTGCATGTTATAGCATAATAGAGTATTCCGTCTATATTAGCTAAATGAACTTGAAAGATGCACCGTCCACCAAACCCTGGAAACAATGGCCTGCGAAGATGCTGAGAAGAAAATCAGCTGTCTACATGCTTTGAGTGTCGTGCCAAAATCAATAACGCATATATAGGAAAGCAGAGAAAGGTGGTGGCGGTGGCAACAGTACTGCGCTCCGTCAGAGGGTTTAGTCAACTCATTGCCCAACATAGAGGCAGTTGCTCACCCTCGTTTGTGACGAAAAAGAAACGTTTACCGCGTTTGGAATTAATTTTTCAAAACACTAGTAACGGTGCGCACTTCAAAACCTTCGTACTGAAATATTATCATAAATTAACCTAATATCAAACTCTGTGTTAAACAGTAAAGAATTGTGTAAAACGTTATGTGGTAGAGGTCTTTGTCAAAGCAGTCTATTGCACGTCGAAGAACCGAAATATATTACATTTTCAAGGTAACGTCTGTAACAACTGACAAATAGGAAAAACTATTATCTTCTGTAAAATTATGAAAGACGTATTCTAAGGATTCGAGTCTCATTAAAAACAGTTATATAACGCGCAGAGGTGTAGTTTGTTTGATCTAACAAACTCATAAAAAATACTGATTGCAATCTGCGACAAACATTTTCTTTCTATATCTATTTCAATGAAAAATCTAAACAAATGCGTGCACTACGAGCACCGCGGTTAACGATCTGTGAATGACATAAGCTTATCGCTAGTGAAGCCAAGTGATCTAATAAAAGTAGATATACCTGTCTGAACTTCTGCCAGCCCCAATAAGTGCATTCGTCAATACTGCCACGTAAAGACAGCTCATATTTTTTAAAACCGCAACAAATCCAAAATACTTTGCGCAATATCGGTTACTAAGAAATATTGACACGACCATAAAACCACCTCAATCCCAACAACCTAATATTTCATTTAACAATAACATGCGCGGCGCATTGATACAGACCTGTTTATACCACTAAAAACGTTCTAACAAATTACTCTATTTTCGATCATTGACCGTCTGTTACTCTTTCGTTAAAAGTAATTTAAAAACCCGCAACCTTATCAGAAAGCGCTATCACCCTGACCATGGAGAACTGGTTCTCGGCCTCACCAATCTTGTGGTTCGCCACGGGAAAAGAAGAGCATGTTGTGAAGATAAAGACAACATCCGTCGCGGTTGTCGACGAGGATAGGTGCAGAATTTCGCGTCTGACAAAACCGTGACGCAGATGTGTCGGATATTGCGAGCTTCGCCATTACTTCGGATGGTTCCTGCAACCCTTCGCGAGCACCATGAACTCACTCGTCATCAGTGTCGTTCGTCTATTTTTGTGATTTTGGCATCGAGCGCAGAATGTGCAGAAGAACGAACCGTTTCTCAAAGTACATAACTGTCGTGGAAATCAAAATGTCTGGGTTTATTCGGCAAATTGCGCCAGATAACAGATAAATGTGACTTGTATGGCAATTCTGCAAGGCGAGAAGCACCGGGGAGAATTCTGGGTTGCTGAAGAATTTTAAGTGACACTCGTGGGATTGATCACTCTACGCTGACGTTAAACTACGTTCAAAGGTAAGCGATTATATATGGTATACCGATTATATATTTACACGGCACTTCATATTAACATATAATGTACGCGGAATCACTATGACGGTATTAAAATGATTCTACATATGCGTAACTGTATTTAAATTAGACTGCAAAAGTAAATAGGTACAAATTAGGAAGTTTAATTAAGAAGAAATTTAAACGACCCATAATTGATACAATAAACGTGCTATCGCACACATGCACTTTATAATCGAGTAACACGTACCGAATTTCAATGAGCAATACTGTACAAACAGCATCTATCAGGAAAGAAATGATTTGTTATTTTAAACGATTCTGCCTTATATTTATCAATTCGCAGTTAACGAGTTAGGCGTTTGAGATTGCCCAAAATATAAACCTCAGGAGGAAGAACTTCATTAAATCAATACAATGGCAATAAAACCAGAAACACCTGGTGCCGAATGGTGTATTGCCAGAATGGGAATCTCCTTGCTACTGAACAACAAAACAGAGGAAGCTGAGTCTCTTTTTACCGACCACCCTCATAGTTTCCACGTAAAAGCTGGGCGATGCTTCGTTCTCTTCATGGTATGTAAAAGACGTCGTAAAAATGTATCGATTTGTGCCAGTGATGCGGATATGCGGTTACCATAAATATTCCACTGCGCAACGGTCGAAAACAGCGTCATTATGTAAACTGCCCGCGATTAGGCGGTTATATTGACAATAAAGTTGCTATAGTTATTGTTTTCTATACAATCTTATCTAATCATTCCTACTACAGGTACTCAGTGACATTACTTTTTTCTGAAACATATTTTGTTATCACTAGTTTTAAAAATGTTACGTCATAAGTACACATTAATATATAAGGCAAACGATTTCGTATTTGCAATATTTTGGGAATATTTGTATTCTGTTGTTATTGATATTGTTGCAATAAACTTTTTGTTCATTGGACTCATTATCCGTATAATGGGCAGATTACATTTTTTCTAATATTTCTAATGTTAATTTATATGAAATACGCTCACACGCGTAAAATTGATATGGGACCGCTTCTATAATCACGTAATTAGACTCTATGCATTTTAAGACCGTGTTCAATTTACAGAATGCTCTTATGACTTTCGAGGACGATAAGCTTCAGCAAGCTATAATGTTATTAAAAGAAATGGAGCGAGAATGTGCAAACGACATCGGTTGGCTGAAGTCTATGAAGAGCAAGGTGTTCAAAGGAGGAGAAGCGGACGTAAGATCATTCATAGGCACACAGCCTTACTGTTCAATAACATTCTTGAAATTCGTCACGCAAACATCTACGTTTTAGTCGACAGAGACTTCTTGACTGTTTTCATCCGTTTCGAATAAACTAGCACACACTTCTAACTTGATATCGATGTAAAGTCATATTACTCAGGTTCAATACACCAGTTGGCACTCATACAACTGGAAGTCTACTTGAGAATATTTCTGGCAAACAAATAACTTGAAATCGAGTAAATCGTCTACTGAATAAGGGTTTCTATCTATTGGTAGAAAAAAATACAATAGCGGCTCTGACAACCTTTGTAAACCCTATCGTCATGTTTGAATTGAAATCATCGCGTATTTAGTTGACAATTAAAATCGGACTTTTTGAATATTTCAGAAGGATTATGTGAACAGATTGGAGAGGCAGATTGTTCTGGCAGACTCGCAAGTGTGTTCGGCAATATTGACGCTCTTGCAGCAAGAATTGACTGGATATGTACGAGGTGGTTGGATGTTACGAAAAGCGTGGCGTGTTTATCAACTTGCGTACACACAAATTTCACAACTTTATCAACGTACGTTTGGGACGAGTCCGACAGGTATTCTACAAATTTACAAATTTATAGATTATTTCCTTGTAAATATGTCTGCAACACATGACTATTTTTTCGTACGTCGACCTGCAGACTTCACAGAGATATACTCATTTGTGGTATCTCTTTACAATGGTACATGCGAGCGTACGTGCGTTTGGAAATGTAGATACAGATAATTCCCATTTGTTTTAATCACTGTATACATTTTATATTGCACAGTGACACTGTCATATTTCGAGTAAACATTTTTTCTTTTAAACTCTCTTGTTTATGGCTACATGTCGCTTTACATTGCTTTTTTGGAACGCATAAATGCGGACTTATGTGTATCTGCACTTTTGTTTAAATATTCAAACCGACGTGTTGAACGAAACTAGTGAACAGTAATGATATGTAATGTGTTCTCCAGAATTTAGTGTAAACTGTTATGCACCCCCGTGTAACGGATCCACACATGCTCTGCAAAGTCCCCAGAGTCCAGGCTCATCTGAATGGTCAATACCTTCCTGTAATGGTTCTACGACTCATTCCACGCCAATGTCGTCACCATCTGGTCTGCGAAGCTCTCTATCAATGTTCTTCTCGCTCACCGGCATCACATCCGAACAACAGACACCGTAATTGTTGTTTCTTATTACAAAAATTACTATTTCAGTGTATCTATCTTGCGTATTCCACACGATTGCTCTCACACGTGCTTCACTTTTCCTTACACGAAAACATATATCATGTTTCACGTGTAGAAACATCATGCAGACTATTTGTCATAATGACGGACCTTGAAATATGTGCAATCATTTAGTGGTATGAACTTGACATTGCAGTGTGCAATATTTATTTGACGCAATAAATGGGTATGCAAGTTTAATAGCAGTGGTATCAGTAATTGCGAAGTCTATAGACTCCTACATTAATACTCAACAATAATGTCGTATTATCTAAAATTTCAGCATTAAACCCCATGAAATTGTCACAAAAGCTAATTGAAGTTTACGACACACCTAAAATAACATGTTCTGCTACCACTGCATAAGAAACTACAGAGTAGAACTTTAATATTTTTAATATTTCCTCAATAAATTCTATTCGCAAGATATTGCTATAAAGAAAGTTATTTGTGCAAAACGAACGCGCAGGTGACAAAATTTGTTTTCCCTCCTCCGCCATATCTAGCGTCGGCAAAAATTAATGGTAGAGGTTGGTTATAGAAGAACAATGTTTTACAGTTTTGTCGAGCCCACAGAAGTTATTCGTTTGATGTCGGCCGTCAGTTTCGGATATGGAATTTATCAACTATGTGTCAGCCTTTTGCCGCCATCATTGTTGAAGCTAATTCACTTCTTCGGTTTTGAGGGTGACAGACATGCTGGACTCAAAGCTTTGATGTACGCTCGACTTAGCGAAGATATGCGAGCACCTCTGGCAACGTAAGTGATTTGTTTTCTCTAAACTTTAGACATTCGTCCGCTATCTTACACTTGAATATCTGCTCAAAGATTCCAAACTTATCTTTCGTTTCACAGGATATCTCTTTTATGGTACCATACAATTGTACGACCATTTTTTGTCCTCGATGGCTCAAATGTCAATGCTGGTGTTAACGTTGCGAAACAGTTGATCAACGAGTGCCACGCAGAATTTCAAAATTCAGCTCTCTTTCTCTTTTTCGCTGGCAGAGTTCAACGATTGGAGGTACATAAATACTCTCCATATTTATTCACATATCATACAGCATAGATGTTAGACACCTATGAAATTTTGCACGAAAATATTATTGTAGAAATCTTACAGAAACCATTTCAAAAATTCTGTACCATTCTTATTCGTTCAGCTAATTTTTAGTTTTTGTCCCAATATGGAATTAATAATATAATCTATTGTTATTTACAGTCAAATGTAAACGCGGCTTTGGATGCATACGGAAAAGCCGTCGAAGCTTCTACCCAAAGAGAAGTTAAGCTATTGTGTTTACATGAAGTGGCTTGGTGTCATCTTATTCGACTCAATTATGAAGAAGCATATCGGACGCTTATTCAGCTACAGCAGCAGTCTAGGTGGTCGAAAAGTTTCTATGCTTATTTGGCCGCAGGTAATTGAACGATATAACGTTTAAATTATCATATTTTCAGTGGTATGTGCATATGTATGCGATTCAATTATTCAAATCTAATTTTAATTGATTAGATAATTCAATATTCAATTATTATCCAAACACAATTTCGATTGTATTTATTCCTTTTCATTTTAATCCTAACAGTATGCTACGGAGCAAACGGAAAATTTGAGAAGCTTTGCACTACTTATCGGAAGCTTGTTCACCATGTTGCGGGAACAACAAGAGAAACACAACTTGGCATGTTCATTTTACGGAGAGCACCTAAGTTGGTTGATCAGGACACTGGAAAACCTTACACCGTTTTGTACTACAGACTACTTGTTTATGAATTGCTTTATCTTTGGAATGCTATGCCTTCGTGCTCTGTAGAGTCTTTACGAGGAATATTATTAGGTAAGAGCAGGTGTACCATACATTTTAATTTCATATACGTTAAAGATACTTATCGCGATTTTTTCGAACCTAATGAGATCAATTGCAACGTGTACAAATTACTTTACTTTACGTTGTCTTGAGGTTTTAGACGTTCTAAATTTCATTCGAATCGATTTAATGGAAACGGTTGATTAAAATTGTTTAGAGTGCAAAGGCAATCGTTCAGACGAACCAATGGTCGGTTTGGCGGATCTTATTGAAGGCGCGGCTTATTCTTACTTATCTGACAAGGAAGCAGCAATAAAATGTTACCGAAATTGTTTGGAGCGTCGGAATCCGTCCAACGATGCCCAAGATCAGCACATTAGTGCGTTTGCGCTTTATGAACTTGGAAGTAACCTTTGCAGTACCAACGTGAGTATTTATTAAATTAATGCAAAATTACATATTGTAAATATACACACTATAAAGAAAATGACGGTACAAGAACGTATATTAGCGAATATACTTTAGAAGAAATATATTTTCTTAAATTCGTTTAAATGGTAATAAACTATGGAATTTGTAAAGCCTGTCCTCATCACAATGAGCGTTTTAATTACTTTAATTACTAATTGCAGTCATAAAGGTGAGTTCAAGCCTATCGCATATGCATATTTTTTTGTCCCTCTCAATTTAGAACATAGAAGAAGGGAGAAACGCTTTGCTGAAGGTTCAAGCTCAATACAAAGACTATGACTTTGACGGCCGATTAAATGTGCGCATACACGCAGTGCTGAAGAATCATCACTGACGACAAACCTCGTCCATTGGAGTAAGTCCATGTCGTGACGTATCGAAAACTGTTTGGAGAAACTTGGTCACGACAAAACCAGGTATAACGCACGGTGTACGGTAGCAAACTCTCTATTGAAACATTCTACAATATTTTGCGCCCAGCATACCGTATCGAGTGTGTTCATTCTATTAGAATTTTGTTTAGTCCAAAAGCTAGCCTTTTAGACGTCAAACTGATCAATGCCTTAAAATAAAAGACAGAAAAACAATAACTTTGAAAAGGTAAGCACTAATGCTGTGCTTTTGTAATAAAATTGAGAAATTTACAAACAGTTGATGAGATTGGCTTCTGAAAAGGTCAAACCATCGGAAACATTCTGACAAGATGTCCTATTGAAACAACGTGTATATAGTACGTCCAACAATAGTTTTGTAGATAAGCAACTAAAGGTGTGTGAGTACTTAAATATTTCGACAACACTCACATCCTTATATTGCATTACGGGCAAACTTATATCTCCGTATGAGATATAAATTGTAGAAGACCATCGAATACAAGAACTAGGGATAATGTACATGAGTTGTTATAAAAATGATTTCATATATTTTAAGTCTTTTAGCTGGATTGGACTGGAATTGTACATTTCCATCAGCTACTTCATGTGATCTTTATCGATTCCATTGCCTCACGACATTATAAAGTTTGTTTGCGTATATCTTTAACATTAACATACTATATGCAACCCATTATAGTACCCACAGCATAAAAAACCTTATCTACCGATTATTAAAGAAACTGCTTCATTTCATAAATATAAAATGGCATCCGATGCATAATTTTCTGGTGTGGCCTACTACTTTCATGCTGATTATCTTTCTCAAAGATGCAATCGTGCGGAAATATGTGCAATTACAGACGATCGACGTTTTAATAATGGACATACTATCCGTGAAAAGAGAAAGTTTGTAATGACAAACAATATTGAAGAAGAAGAAATCTACCTGAGCATGATTGATCTCATGGGCAAATGCCATGATACAAATCAGGGGTATATTAGTCTAATAATAACACCAATAATGTAGAATTGGATACAACCTACAACCTAGAAGATCAAGACAGCAAAATTGAATTATGTGAGTGTGTTATAACTCATGTTTAGCTCTTGTCACTGAGATGGGGATATAAAAGTTTGTTGAAAGATATGTGGAATCCTGTATATAGACCTATATATATACACATAAATGTGTACCTATAATAACATATACGATATACGTAAAATTTGTACAATATAAACTATATAATACACCGACTTTACATTAGATAGATGCAAAAATATGTAAACGCTGTGATATATAGATTCTGTAATATATAAAATCTTTACATAAGTCATGAAAGAAACCTGCAACCGTCCGTTATATATACATTCATGATCAATTTTTGATGCCCAGATATGTTTAACCACGATCTAGGATATACAATATGTAATGTACAATAAAATTATACAATACACACGATACAATGTTTATGTGTACAATACATGAATCAAATCTCAAAAAGTCGTTGTACTAATACTTTTCTCGTTCACCTGACGATAATATAAAAACCATATAAAAATAAAGATTTGCATGTTACATCATAAAATTATAATCAACTGCACTATCAGCAACGCAAAATTGTGAAAGTGTACAACAGCTTTTATACTTCATGCTGGGATATGAGAGTACGAAGATATTTGCAATGAAATTTGATTTAGATTGGAATAGAGAGAATTGTTGAAAAGCATGAAATTTACTTAATTTATTTTCGTTGTGAATCTTGAGATCCATGTAAGGAACGCCAATCAGAAATAAAAAAAATAGTATCTTTTAATTGATACTGAACAGTTTTGTGCATACGTATATGATTTTTACGAAAACGTTATTTTGCGTTACTGCTCATGCTGGCTGTCTACCTTTGAAACTTTATATCTAAATTTAGCAATCAAGTGATGAGTTATATGGAAATCACATTACAGTCAAATAATAATAAAAACATACCACTAAATTAAAGGTAAGGCACCATTTCCTTAATATACGTGTATGTAAGGAAACTCCTGCCCCAAACACATATTTTCATTAATAATGTTGGCTGCCAAAGAAGATGTATATTCACGTTCCTGCAACAAAAAAAAACAAGGTCTCCTTAGAAAATTATATTTTTTAATATGAAAGGTTAAAGTATTTCTTGCAAAGTAGAAACATTATTACCATATCTGCAATACTACATTATAGAGGCCACTATCAACAGTCAGGAAAATAAAGGCAAACATTACTGTTATTGTTACCATTGATTCTATAACATAAAGCAGACTGATTAAAACGTTCAATTTTAAACAAAGAAGACCCTGAAACAAGACAAGGCATTATTAAACAAAAGAAGAAAGATTATGCACAAAACCTGTAAAAAAACCTGAAATATATTAAAATGTATATTAGGCAGCCTGGGACGTCGATGAACCTGAAACAAAAAGCAAATATATGTTAGTAGAGCCACAATATACATAAAAATTGAATAACTAACCATGATTAACTCTTTATTATAGCCTGTACTAATATGTATACGACGAATTAAAAATGAGTCGACAACTTGAAGATCTGATTTCTTTTGTGAATCAAATATTTTTTCGTTACTTCAATACTCTATTTCACACCTATTTCAAAAATAAGAGTTAATCAGGGTAGTTAATCGTGCCTTCCATTTGTAACTTGCAAAAGTAACTGTCACAGGTTGCATTTGCAAGATTTGATAATAGCGAACATAGTGGCTGTCGTAGAAAATAAATCCAGCGATGGAGCCCTCTTCTATGGGTCGCTTCAGCTATGTTAAAATAGCCTCTTCTTTCTTCAGACAAGCATAAGCGAGTCCACCCTGATCGGGAATTGTTTAACAGAGATCAACAGTTTTACATTAACTTGAGCACAAGTTCGAAGGCAAAGTGAGAACGAAATTGTACCTATACACCTTCCCTATAAACCTGCCTATTCGTGGATTAATATAAAAGTCTATACCATTGGAAACGTGTATCAATAAGTAATCACGTGTACGATTACATATGTATACCAATTTCCAATCTCAATTTCGCCTTTGCCTTAGAACGTGATCAAGTCAATATAAAATGACGATATCTGTTTTTCCATAGTAATATCGATTACTCGACATAGAAATGATTAAGTGTGCACACAAAGTGTAACACACAAGAATAACCAAAAATGCTAGTGGCTCCTACATTTGCATAGGTAACCCAAATTCCCGATCAGGTCGAAATATGTACACCAAGTATACAAACAAGTATACCTCAATAGTGTACCTATTTCTGCTGGAAATTGTATTATTGCATTTGACTCTTGCAACAGGTTACTACTACGAGTATGAGGGGCAATACTTATAGAAAATAAATATATTACTGCATTAAGCATGATTGAATGATTATTTTCTTACTTTACGTATACATAGTCATCGAAATACATTAAACTACATTCATATAATCTATTATATTAAACCACGAGCAAAATGGTGCAGTTGCAAGAGTCAAATGAATCCCAGGTGAAGGCAGATCACTTGAACGCCTAACACCTACCCGCGAGAGAATAAGTGATCAGTTCACTCTGGCCCTACCTACTTAAAATTTAGCATTCACACAGAAGTATGCTACCTGCCTGCCTAACAGCTATATTTAAAAATGCAAATCATTCACACCAACACACTCACTCCATTCTCACACATTCCGCCCGGGTGCAACAAGCCTATTCCTAGAGAGTACGTCCCGGGACGTCTCCGACACCCGAGCTCAGCGCACATCACCATTCATTCATTATTATACGTACCAATTCCTGAAATCGACTGTCAAAGGCTAGTGACCATGCAAGTTAGTCGCGACCACGATCTCTACTAATTTATTTTTTCGTACCAACAATTATTGCAGAGAGTACGAATCATATTACGTTTCACGGATGCAATTTTTATTTTTTAAAAAGTGAATCACGGTTGCAGTGATTTTTGGAGAAATTGTTATTCATCGCGTCGATATAAATAATCAATATATATGTTTGCTTATCCAACGTGCAATCCATAACATAAGCATTCATACCACACACAATGGAAAGCACGTCGGTGGGCACGAGACGCAATGACAGTCGCTTATATATGCATTAATAATCTTATAGCTAAATTCATCTTCACTGGCCTGAACCATTCATGAAGCACCTGGCCACATGATTGGTATCAGACCTAAAATAATGAACACGATAATTGAAAACTGTTTTGCTGAAAACATCCTGAGCTAAATTAGTGAAATATTTGAATCTAAACGGGCTAATACATTTTTATCATCAGGTCAATTGTAATATACATATATAATTAATAAAAACTGATTTCAATATTTCTCAAATAAACAAATATCACTCAACATGCATGAAACTCTACTTTTTATGTACTTTAAAAAATGCATGAATTAATCTGTAATGAAAACTATATGATTGACTTCAAAGTAAAAATTTGGTTAGCCTCGAGTGACCAGTTTTCAGAGAGTCTGTTCTAAATACACAATCAAACATTTTGATAACTCTCTCAAATCAAGTAAAACTCGTCGCGAAGCGTCTTCTCGCTCTTTTAATACTAAATCGAGTTACTGATACAAAACGGTTTCTGATTATACCAGAAGTATAACCAAAAATACCTTCCTCAAAAATATGACCATAACGCAGAAACTTTTTCATCAATTGTTTACATATGGATTACATGTGGACTAAAAAATTAATTATTTTGGAGTAATGATAGACTTATTTACTTGCCAATTTGTCATTGCAATATAATATTCATCTTAATCGCGAGCCGCGAAACAAATGTAATACATACAATGAGCGAGAACGACCTATCCTACTCTAAAGAAAGACAACATGCAACATGAAATAAATAAATCGCCACTCGTAGATAGACTCCGCGGAATCTACCTACGGCCACTATGCTCTATAAATGATCATTCAAGAATAATTACAACCAACCACCCGTGTCGGTTCGGACCTTTCATCCTGCGACATGCTTGGGTCGTCGGAGGGATTTAAAAATTTGACTCATCGTTATTGGCTTGTCTGGATACCACCGGAACACGCTGCATAGATGATATTTGACCCTCGGACTTTTACAGTTCTGCATCCTCTGCGGATCTGCATCCTCTCTCTCAGCGTTATATGGGCAGGAATATAAGTATTCTTGAAGTATTGACTCTGTAAACCAACAACAAATAATTGTAATGCAACATTCATTCGAGAAACCCATATGAAAAGGCAAATCTATTATTACTTACAATATATTGTCATCATTAACAATCGGAAATCCTTTCCTGGGGTCATAGAACACTGACTTTACCACGCGATAAAAAGAAACTATATTTTATCATTGTGATTTATATTTGCATTGACGACTAATACCGACTTCTAATTTGGAATCAAAATTACTGTAAAGTAGTGTATTAGAAACAAGTAACGTAAAAAGGTAACAGAAATGAAAGGATTGCGGACAAACACTGACTCTACCTCCGGTAATTCTATAGCATAAAACAAAAAGGGTTGAAGTTATACAAAGAACCTATATGGTTCGAAGGGTAATTAAACTTCGCATTCAAACACTGTCTCTAAACCGCATTGCGCGCGGCCACAAAATGCTGAAAGAATAAATAATTAAACACCGGGAAATTTTTATGTGTGATGCGGAATTTAGAAAAGAAATTAACTATTTTTGTAAACCAAAATATTAACCTCAAGACATTATGAAAAAACTACGGTTTCGAAAAAAAACGAAAGTATTTGTCAAAAGATTAAATTAAAGATTTCCAGAAGAGTGATATTAAAAAATAATTAAATGTGCATACATGCAAGGAAATGAAGTTAAGGATTTCATCAAAAAGCTAAAGTTTGTAAAAAACATCTAAATACTTTTATAGGCCGAAATATAAGCTCTTTAAGAGAGCACCGCGCGATACGCAACTTTTAGCCCAACAAGATCCTGATTCAGATAAAAATCCAAATCAAGGATAAAGTCGGTTTCCAGATCACACCTCGAGGAGGTCGCTGCGTGTGGTGATCCAATATAATAATATAACACTGGTATTAATTATGTTAAAAAAAAATTATCCTAACCTTGTTATCCTAATCAAATTAATAATTACATCAAAAGACAATCAAACCGTCGTTGTAACATTCAATTGAACCTGTACACTATAACTAAACTTCGAAAATGTTTCACTTGACTGTACAGTGGTACCGCGCAAAAGTAAAAAAAACGTACGTCGAATGTATGTATGTGTGTGAGAAAGCGTGTGCTTGTGTAACCCACACCATTAACCGAAAATGGAAATCTCAATATCGAAATATTTTCGTACATATACAACAAATAAGCCCGCTATATGTTACTAATTAGCTGCGCATGCAAGGAATCTACCGAAATGGACACTTGAGAAGACTTAAACTTACCGAAAATTGGGCAAAAGCTGCAAGATATGATACTTGGATGCCACGGCGTCTCTCGATTTCTCCCGTTGCAAGGCCGTCTGAAATCACAGTCAAATATCCTGATTAATTGAAGGAAACAAGCAAAGCCACATCGAAATACGTGTTGCCCCACACTAAATTAATAAGATTTCAACAAATTTGGCTATGAGAGAGTAAAATTTTATCTATTAAATATCGTAAATGTAGGAGCTCACCTTTTCCCGTCTGCACCGGTCACTGCCAGGATCCAACATGGCCGTTGCGTAGAAGAAAGCGGTTATTGGCTAGTCTGCGCAGGAATTCGGTAGATTCGAATTGGCGCCACTGCACCGCGGCAAAGACGGTTGAAGAAGTGTGTGTGGGTGTGTACGTGAAAGCGTGTGCTTGCCTCACCAACACATTCAACGAAGTGAAAAATCTGAATACTGAATTACACTCGCATATATACGATGCCTAACCCCGTTCTTAGTAGCAGTACATGCAGCCGATACTTATATATGGCCAAACTCACCAAAAATGATCGAAATACGATGCCTCCGTACCCCCCGGCGTCTTCTTCTCCCTCACTCGCAAGGGCGCCGAAATTCACGGTCAGATATTCGGTACATCTCATCGAATCCAGCCAAGCCACTGATGAATACGTGTTGCCCCTCGCTGAAATTACAAGATGTGACCAAAATATAAGCGATATGCAATGAAAATAAGGCGATAAATTTGTAGAAATGTCGCAGCTCACCGTTTGCGATCCGCACCGTGTCGCCGTCTCGATCCAATATGGCGATCACAGGGGGGCTGAGCAGTGGCTACCCTGCAACCAATGGCTGCACTGAAATCTGGTGGATTCGAATTGCCGCCACTATCCGCGGCAAAATGCGTTCGAATAAGCAAGTGTGTGTGAGAAACGGTGTGCTTGCTTACTCACGCAATGAAACGAAATTGCAAATTTCAATATTGAATTATTTTCAGATATATACGATGAATGACCTCAATATTTAATTACAGATACTTATGCACACAAGCCATATATTGAATTAGAATTCAATATTGAATTATTTTCATATATATGCGAATGAATGACCCCGATATTTGGTTATAGATAGTTATGCACACAGGCCATATTTTGGATTAGAACGTGAAAATGGCCAAACTTACCAAAATAGCATAAATACTTCCAAACCCGATATTTCCTTGCCAAAGCGTATTGCATTATCCGCACTGCCAAGGATGTCGAAAATCACATTACACAATACATTTTCTACATAATTCAACATTACTAGCTAACTCACTACGAAATGCCGGTTATCCCATGTTAAATCGACAAAATTTCGATGAAATTTAAGTGATGTAACGCAAAAGTGAAAGAACAAAGTAGCAACTAACCTCTACCGCGGATATGCACACTGTTACTGACAGCCCTGGTATGAATCTGGTTAATAGACGTGTTTTGCTATTAGTGGCGTTCGCTCACTCAGTTGTCTGTGAAAATTCGAACTTAATTAGATCTCACAACAGTCTCCTAACTTTGCTGAAATTGTAATACATAAAACTCAATACTTACTAGTTTTGCTTTATAAACTTTTAATTCACACGTTATTTGTGTAATTCACTGAAAATGCTGCAAAAGTAATTAGAAATCATGATTGAAATTTCAATGTTGACTTCCTGAAATATCAAGGACTTTTCAAATCAGAGTCATTTATTTCAATGAATTTATTAAACCAAAAAGTGATGAATAGAAATACGTCTTTTCTTTGCTTGTTTGACAAGATTGTAACAAGTCTGGAAACATTCCTAAAAGTTAGAATACAGTAACGAACCACTTACTTTTCATGTTGTTGCCATGATTTAACTAAGAAGATACTTAACGGGTAGTCACTTTTATAATGGGAGAATAATATCTGACGGTCGAATCTTATTAGCTCATAGGACTAATACCAACTAGAAGTAACATTCACTTACGTTTCAAACTTGTAACAGTAATTTGATTGCAATTTAATGTTTTTTACACATAAATCTAAGTACAAATTTTCTGAGTGTGCACAGTTGCAATATGCAGGCTATGACAGGTGGTCGTTTGCAGTCATATAACCTTTATTATGAATGTTGATCCATCTGTGGTTCATGTCAAACTGGGTACATTCAAGAAATCAATTGCAGTACTTATAAGGATTGTGCACTGCTATACAGACACTAAGGATTATAGTTTATTTATTAGGATTATACAAGGATTATACAACAGCGAAAGGGTACTTGTTACGGTATGCACTTTGAAATTGTGCTCAATCATGAAGATTACACTTGGATTCAAATGTTAAAGGTAATAAACTAGGTTCAAACAATTGTTAGAATATTGAAGTTGAGGAGAAGGTAAATTTAAATTAGTATGGCAACTGGTATCATAATCTCAGCTGACAACATTCAATCATTAGATATGCGTTTTCCAGTATACAAGTGAAAACCTGTAACCATCTTTTTAGTAAAAGTCTGGCAGTATCATGGTACATAAGAGGGTAGTTATTACATTCCAGTTATTTTATCGCAACATTTCTGTAGTACTATTCTCAGATTTATTACAATCTTGTCAACTGAGCGACAGAAAATACATAATTCATTGAAATATTTATTTCTGTAACAATTCTCAACCGCATGAAAAGAACAATGACAATCAGTCCCATCATGATATTGGAATATTTTCAACGCATTCTCAGAAAGGTAGGGAATATTTAACTATCAAATTTAGTGTGAAAGGAATATATTGTGAGCTGCCATTTATTACACATATATACACAATCTGAATAATTTAGCAACAGGTAATCAGTACGAAACTGTGGCTTTGCTGGATACGGTGAATTATGCAGAAACTGTGACTATAATTTTTGACATCCTTGACAGTGGACACACCGTTGTTGGGGAACACCGCAACTTGCATTATTTACACCATATTGGTAAATTTGACCATATTTAAGTAGCTAATTTGACGTATAGCCTCAGTGCACGACTGGTTACAATTATCAGGGTCGTTTATTGTATTTATGTCAAAATAGTTACATATCTTGATTTCTCATTTTATTCAATTGGCTTGGTTAGGTAAGTATAGTTTTTTTCACTCACCCCACTTATTCTGACATTCTTTCGCGCGGAAATAGTGGCGCCAGTTTGAACCAATCAGATTTCAGTATAGCCATTGGCCGCAGACTAGCCAATCAACGCTCAGCGCGATGAGACGGCCATGTTGGATCCTGGCAGTGACACGGTGCGCATCGTAAAGGGTGAGTAGCCACATTTTTACTCATTTATTGTTTAATTTTTGTGGTATATTACTAACATTTGGTCGAAATCTTGTCAATTTAGCAAGGGGCAATACGTATTCTGCTGTGACGTTGCTGGATTCGACAAATTAAGCGGAATATATGCCCGCGATTTTCGGCGTCCTTGCGGGTGAGGGAAGCGGAGCACACCGTGGCATGGAAAGATCGGATTTCGGTGTTTTTGCAACATATTTTGTGAGTTTGGCTACATTCAAGTATCGAATTCGTTATACGGACTGCATGCATGACTAACCGCTAACAAATATTGGGGTTATCAATCGTATATGTGTGACAGTAGTTCGGTATTGAGGTTGCCTTTTTGTTTCATTGTGTAGGTCGGGCAAGCACACGCTTTCTCACGCACACAAACTCATTCGAACGCACTTTGCCGCGGTAAAGTGGCGGCAATTCGAATTAACTAGATTTCAGTGTAGCCACTGGCTGCAGGTTAGCCAATAACTACTCAGCACTATGTGATCGCCATATTGGAGCGGGCTTGTGACACGGTGCAGATTGCAAAAGGTGAGCTGCCACATTTACGATATTTAATGGTTAAAATTTTACTCCACAATCCTCAGATTTGTTGAAACCTTCTAAATTTAATATCGGACAATATGTATTTCCATGTAGCTTCGCTTGCATTCGTGAGTTACTCAAGATATTCGACTGTGATTTCAGGTCGAGTTGCGACCGAAGGAAACCAGGAACGCCATGGGATCGAAATATCGCATATGCAGCTTTTGCATCATTTTCGGTAAGTTTAAACATTCTCATGTATTCAAATCGACACATGGCACATACGCGTAACTAAGTGATGACATATATCGGGTTTAATTGACGTATCTATGCTGCAATACTTCAGTATTGAGATTTCCAATTTCGTTTAATGGTGTGGGTTAAGCAAGCACACGCTCTCTCACCCACACGCACTCACTCGAATGTACGTTGCCGCGGTATCATTGTATAGTCGAATCAGGCACTCTAGTGGTTGGTTATAGCATAACGGTTTCCATTAAATACTCAAATTACGTTTCAATTATATTCAGTCACATCTTATTAACCTAGTAGTTTTATATAGTTATAACTGAATATAGAAATCTTGACTAATGTTTCAATGTACTTTGTTTCAGCATTTTGTGGCCTCTTGCAATGCGGTATAAGGAATGCTCGTCTATGAAGTTTATTCACTCTTGTAGCCATACATGCTTACTTCCTAACTTTATTCCTTTATATAATACAACATAGAATCACGCGACATAGAGTCAGTGGTTGTTCGCAATTCTTTCCTTACAGTTACTTTGAACGCGAATTAGAGTCAGTGTTTCTGCAGCACCAATGACGGACCCCGATTCGAAAAAAATTATAATATAATGTAAGTATTCACATCATTTAGTACAATTTCTCGTTGATAGAGTTATTTCGGATGGGTAGGAAGTTACAGTTATTTTTTGTTACTTTTCAGAATCAATCATTCTTTCACCGTGGTTATGAGACTGCACATCCAGAATGCTGAGTCCAGAAGCTGCAGAAATCTAAGGTTCAATGATCATCTGTGCAGCGTGTTCCAGTGGTATCCTGACAAGCCAACAACGATGAGTCGACATTTTAAATCCCTCTGACCACCCAAACATGTCGCTGGACGAATGGTCCGAAACGACACGGGTGGCCAGTTGTAATTATTCTTATGAAATGAAATGTAGAGCATAGTGGTCGTAGGTAGATTCCGCGGAGTCTATCTACGAGTGGCGATTTATTTATTTCATGTTGCATGTTGTCTTTCTTTAGAGTAGGATAGGTCTTTCTCGCTCATTCTATGTAATACATTTGTTCCGCAGCTCGCGATTGACATGAATGTTATGTTGCAATGACAAATTGGCAAGTAAATAAGTCTATCATTACTCCGAAATAATTAATTTTTTAGACCACATGTAAATCATATGTAAACAATTGATGAAAAAGTTTCTACGTAATGGTCATATTTTTGACCAAAGGTATTCTTGGTTATACTTCTGGTATAATCAGAAACCGTTTTATATCAGTAATTCGATTTAGTATTAAAAGAGCGAGAAGACGTTTCGCGACGAGTTTTACTTGATTTGAGAGAGTTATAAAAATGTTTGATTGTGTATTTAGAACAGACTCTCTGAAAACTGGTCACTCGAGGCTAACCAAATTTTTAATTTGAAGTCAATTATAGAGTTTTCATTATAGATTAATTCATGCATTTTTTAAAGTACATAAAAAGTAGAGTTTCATGCATGTTGAGTGATATTTCTTTATGTGAGCAATATTGAAATCAGTTTTTATTAATTATATATATGACAATTGACCTGACGATAAAAATATATTAGCTCGCTTAGATTCAATTATGTCACTAATTTAGCTCAGGATGTTTTCAGCAAAACAGTTTTCAATTACCGTGTTCATTATTTTAGGTCTGATACCAATCATGTGCCCAGGTGCTTCATGAATGGTTCAGGCCAATGAACACGAATTTAGCTATAAGATTACTAATGCATATATAAGCGACTGTCATTGCGTCTCGTGCCCACCGACGTGCTTTCCATTGTGTGTGGTATGAATGCTTATGTCATGGATTGCACGTTGGATAAGCAAACATATATATTGATTATTTATATCGACGCGATGGATAACAATTTCTCCAAAAATCACTGCAACCGTGATTCACTTTTTAAAAAATAAAAATTGCATCCGTGAAACGTAATATGATTCGTACTCTCTGCAATAATTGTTGATACGAAAAAATGAATTAGTAGAGATCGTGGTCGCGACTAACTTGCATGGTCACTAGCCTTTGACAGTCGATTTCAGGAATTGGTACGTATAATAATGAATGAATGATGATGTGCGCTGAGTTCGGGTGTCGGAGACGTCCCGGGACGTACTCTCTAGGAATAGGCTTGTTGCACCCGGGCGGAATGTGTGAGAATGGAGTGAGTGTGTTGGTGTGAATGATTTGCATTTTTAAATATAGCTGTTAGGCAGGCAGGTAGCATACTTCTGTGTGAATGCTAAATTTTAAGTAGGTAGGGCCAGAGTGAACTGATCACTTATTCTGTCGCGGGTAGGTGTTAGGCGTTCAAGTGATCTGCTTCACCTGGGATTCATTTGACTATTGCAACTGCACCATTTTGCTCGTGGTTTGATATAATAGATTATATGAATGTAGTTTAATGTACTTCGATAACTATATATACGTAAAGTAACAACATAATCATTCAATCATGCTTAATGCAGTAATATATTTATTTTCTATAAGTATTACCCCTCATACTCGTAGTAGTCATCTGTTGCAAGAGTCAAATGCTGTAATACAATTTCCAGCAGAAATAGGTACACTATTGAGGTATACTTGTTTGTATACTTGGTGTACATATTTCGACCTGATCGGGAATTTGGGTTACCTATTCTATATATATTCTTGTGTGTTACTCTTTGTCTGCACACTTAATAACATCTATGTCGAGTAATCGATATTACTATGGAAAAACAGATATCGTCATTTTATATTGATTTGATCACGTTCTAAGGCAAAGGCGAAATTGAGATTGGAAATTGGTATACATATGTAATCGTACACGTGATTACTTATTGATACACGTTTCCAATGGTATAGACTTTTATATTAATCCATGAAAAGGCAGGTTTATAGGGAAGGTGTATAGGTACAATTTCGTTCTCACTTTGCCTTCGAACTTGTGCTCAAGTTACTGTAAAACTGTTGATCTCTGTTAAACAATTCCCGATCAGGGTGGACTCGCTTATGCTTGTCTGAAGAAATAAGAGGCTATTTTAACATAGCTGAAGCGACCCATAGAAGAGGGCTCCATCGCTGGATTTATTTTCCACGATAGCCACTATGTTCGCTATTATCAAATCTTGCAAATGCAACCTGTGACAGTTACTTTTGCAAGTTACAAATGGAAGGCACGATTAACTACCCTGATTAACTCTTATTTTTGAAATGGTTGTGAAATAGAGTATTGAATTAACGAAAAAATATTTGATTCACAAAAGAAATCAGATCTTCAAGCTGTTGACTCATTTTTAATTCGTCGTATACATATTAGTACAGGCTATAATAAAGAGTCAATCATGGTTAGTTATTCAATTTTTATGTATATTGTGGCTCTACTAACATATATTTGCTTTTTGTTTCAGGTTCATCGACGTCCCAGGCTGCCTAATATATATTTTAATATATTTCAGGTTGTTTTTGTTACAGGTTTTGTTACAGTTGTTTTTGTTACAGGTTGCAATTTGAATACGATAGGAACGACTAACTGCCTGCATTAACTCTTCTGTTATAACGTTTATCAAGTAGAATGTATATCATAATAAAAATGGCATATTTGATTTTGTACACAATATAATGAAGAGTTAATTGCGGTTGATTATTCAGATTTGAAATAAATTGTAGATCTGCTAAAAAATATTTTTCTTTTTTTCAGGTCCATCGCCATCCAAGGATATCATCATTCGCGGATATCTTCATCCAATGTTCGTTTCAATTCATACAATTTTGTTCCTGTTCCAGATGCTTAATGTGATGTGGTGTACTCTTCCAATTATTTGTATTAAACATTTTTCTTTAATATTTACAATTTACTAATGAAAATTTGGCTTTTGTTGCAGGGAAACGGATACATATTTTTAAAGCATTGTACAATTAATAAGATATTTGTCCTTTGCAGGAGTTAGTTTATAATTAGGAAATTATAATTTATGTGTTACTGAATGATACATTCCTATGAGGTTTCAACGAAACTTATTTATTTTCTCGGAAACTATTTCGAATTTTTCAACGCGGTTAGGTGTATAGGTATTAGGTATATAGGTGACCAAGTCGAATGTTTTACTTTCAGTTGGTGGTTGTTAAAAAACCCGTGTTTTTCTAATGTTTTTCTCGATTTTTCAATGTATTTTTTATCATATCTCGGAAATTATTTCGAATTTTTCAACGCGGTTAGAATTTTTCCAAGTCTCTTTGTACCCACTTTCATCTGGCACAATTGCAAGCCGATCGGTAGAGTTTTAATTTTTGACCCTGTTTTCAGGCTCGTTTTTCACGATTTTTCCATACATTTTTGCCGATATCTCCGGAACTATTGCGAATTTCGGGGTGCGCCTTGCATTTTTCCGAGTCATTTTGGACCCCCTTTGATATACTAAAAGGACAATTAAATTCGCGGACTATCATTTTTTGGCAAAAACGGCAGGGGGAGTTGTAGTAATGAGTAATAAAGTTTTTTTCATAAACTCTTTGGAGGCTTTTATCAGGCGCTATTACTCCGGAGGAAAAAGAAAATTCAAGACTTCCCAAATATTTATTGTTGGCATCATGTGTCACAGTTCTACGATTTTAATTCCTCTTCAGTAAGCGCGATTTTTAACGAAGTCGGTATTTCAGTTACTTAGTACCAAGATCCAATATGTAGATAAGCTTAACCGTATAACGTGTCTGTGACCTTCGTAAGGTAGATCGTATGTAACGTCTACGGATAAAGTAAATGTAGGGTTGTCGATAATAAGCTGCGTTAGTTTCCTTCTTTAACCGTGAGTGAAGGTGTCGCTGCGGTGTCGTTAATTTGGGTAATTCATTATGAACAGATGCAGAGTCTCCTGACCCACGTTTCAAGCCATTGTTTTTGTTATTTAGTTCACCCATGATCTTTGTAAATGTCGCGCTTATGTGGTACTCTTTGCACTTAATTGCTTATTCTATTGTCTTTCTTACTTAGACTAGAAATACAACTCATTCAACCCAACAGATTTAAAGAAGTTTTGTAGCTTGTTTGGTTTCTGTGAGTTTTGTTAATAAACTTCTAACTTTCTTTGTTTAAAAAAATTGTTTGCCAGAGCGATGAGATGAAATAGGTTATATACTTCTTTGTTGCAAATTTTAAGTACATGTCTAAATTACTTTTTGAAGAAGTTCTCTGGGTAACGATTGTATGGAACCATTAATTAACATTGATCAGTGATACAGTGGCATAAGTTTTTGTTCTTCTTCTTAGTCTTTCAAACTTTCACCGCCATGTTAGTCGAATGTGTCTGACAACTTGTTCTTATGACAATCGTAACGGTCTTTCGCGAAAACGGAGGATATCTTCCTGTTGAGAAAGTACCGATTACTTAAGTTATACTTCGAACTTTGCGTATCGAGAAGTAATGTTTAGCCAAAGCCAAAAATCTTTCCTGTTGAATGCCTTGCAAAATTTATGACATGTATAATAGTTTACTCAAAGTCGCGTTATATATTTCCCTTTATATATTATACCGGTTCAATTAAAGTCCCATTAGAAGAATATGAAGCACGTAACTATACAAAATATTTGTCTTGTGAGGTTAGATACGGTTTTTGTTCGTTTACATAACCCACAGATTGGAAAATCGATTTTTCGAAAACAACGTCACGAATTAGTTATATACTAGAATTAACATAACGTCCCAGTCATAATTAAGTTTCCATTGTTCAGAATAAGATATTAGCCATTACACCGGTTCACTTGCGATGAACAAAATATTCGATTAAAAGTTTGTTCGTTGTTCTCGTTCATTTGCAACGAATCGAATTGTATCCACCAGTGTCATTCTTCGTGGCAAATAAACCTTTGTCCCTCATTCGTCACACGAGCAAACTTCTGTTCAACACTGACTACGGGGGATCCCTCAATTCTGCCCTACTCAAGTTCGCAAATTCAATTAACGCCGGATAGAGTTACGTGTCAGTAGTGCCTTCGTTAATCGATCGGCGGTACGTAATCCGTAGACAATCTAAGACAATTAGTCGGGTCGAATGCCGTAAAGGCGTGTTGCCATGCGACTTGTTTACTAACCAGCAAGAAACTTATGCGGCAAGTTTGTATTCATATAGGGCAGTACCCATCAGGCAACTTACTGGGTAAACTGATGTCACACTTTTCTTGTGAGTTGAACCAAATCATATCGTTCGCTTTGCAAAAGATACGTTATTCGTTTGTATACAGGAGACTGACAAGCAGAAGCTGAGTTCTGGATTACTTTAGTGCCTATGGCGACGCCATGGTACGGGTTGTGTCAGTTCAAGGGGTTTTAGCATTCTTAATAGTCGCATAAAATTCGAGCGGTTCAAGTATTCGATTTACACTAAATCTGAAAACAGTTTAAAGATATTTAAGTGGATTTATAATGTAAAATTCAGGTACTTGCACATTTTTTTAATTACTCATACGTTGTGGAAATAGTATAACCTCAACCTTACATAATTTCCACGTAACAAACTAACTCAGTTTATACTTGAAAATGTTTACTAAGTAATGTGTTAGGCTATCGGTACATTCAGTTAATTGAATCCTTCCAAATCTTCAAAAAAAGTATAGAAGTCCGTAAGGATAGAGTATATTCGTTGTTCGAGAAATGGGACAAATTCAACCCTCCGCAATTTATATGTAAAAAGCAAAACCAGCTTCTACCTTCGAAAATTGTCCCTAAGTAGTGTGTTTTACTAGCGGAACTTTAAATTGATTAAAAATGTTAAAAATTTCGAATAATTTACAGTAGTTCGTTTAAACAGACTATTTTTCCGACTCGTCCTGTCATTGATTGCCTGCTAGTATATTTGTAATCCTGGAAATATTCAAACGCGTTCTCCTTCGAATAATTGTATGGGGCCTATTGGCGAGCACTTCTATAGCTCTGATTGCTACCCCGCGCGATTACAAATTTACCGGGTAAGTTTCTTGGTCTTTAGTGAACTAGCTTCGCGGCAGTGCGGCTTAATGAGGGACGCATTAGTCGTTAATGTGTATGCGCGCGTCTCTTGGGCGGAAAGTGAGCGATTCACTCTATGGTAGGCGGGCCGTTAAGGTATTGTATATACAGCGCAGTCCTCAATCTATCGCGAACCATCGCATACTCCTACATGCGGCGACGTTTACGTCACTTGCAGCGCGATAAAACTGCCAAGATACTCCTGCAACCGACAAACGTTTATGAAACATTAAAACTCCGTTCGCGTTGTTTCCTAATGACAACCCTCGAGAGACACTCGCACGATAATTATTGCTACGACTTTATCGTCTCTGCCGATGACGCTCTCGCATACTGTCTACAGGGTGCTTCTTTTAAACTGAACGCGTGTCTTGTTTGCCAGAGCGAAGAAGAGTTGCTTAGAGAATTTCAAGACAGGGTTTAAGAAATTGAGAGATCTACAGAATTTGGTGATGTATGTTTTAGGAAGCAGAATGTTCAGACATTTTGAAACGCTGCTCTTAAGAAATATCGTTGATGAACGTAGTTGACAAAATTGCTTTAGACTAGGTAATTTGAAGTTAATTAGCTGAAAGGAATAATATAAAGTTCCAGATATACAACTTGCCCATTACGAGGGGTGAATGTTGCATGATAGAGGCTTTGTGGATTACAAAAGCGATCGATGATTTTCTAATGAATTCCGTGCATTTGTTAACCTTTGTATACAAAATGTTTTTAATTTTACGTTTTTAATTTTCCCATACGCGATGGGAAATTTCAATTATGACGGTTTTGGGAACAAATCGGCAACCTATAGCTTGAATATGGATGATCAAAAAACGGTATTGTTTGTAAAATGCAACCGGATAGTTCAGTTTCGTGCATTATTTTATATATATGCCTCATTGTAGCCACAATCGAATAGCCATGCACATATATTTTATCATATCAAATACAAAAACGGTCATAAACTTTTATCATTTTATTCTTTTAAGATCGTATACATTTCGCAGTTTTACTTTTCATTAGATATCTCTAATTAGCAGAAAATTGAATTCAGTTGTCATATAAGAATCACCCTGTAGATCAGACGTGCGTGCTCAATGAAATGAGACCGGCGGCGTTTATTCACGTTGCTCCTCATCACTCGTTAGCTTCTCAACGTTCGAATCGCCATCAAGCTTATTGACGTTGCATAGGAAATCAACCTCATTGCGCGTTCTTCATTCCTCATCCTACGTTTTTAATTTTTACGTTCGTGTCACATCGTGTGCACGTTCACGACTCTCAGGAGATTTACGGTGCCGAGTAGGCTGTCGGCTGAATAATTTACAATCGTGTCGGGCCGGCAACAAGGAGAAGGTCCGATAAAAATCGTTTCCAGAATATGTTTCCGCACTTTCGCTTGACGATCGACCTCATTAACTATTAGGCTGCTCCGAAGACGTAAAACATATGTGTGTACATCAACAGCGATATTTTTACTGATCCCTGCGCGTACAATAGTTTACATCCATTTACAAAAAGGTCTACAATCTTATACGAGCTTTCAATGTAGACCACCGTAGTACCTCTGATAGCAGTGATATTTTTATTTCGTCCGCTTATGTATTAACGGTTAAAAAAGAGGGTGCATGACCGCACGCGTGCCAGAAATCAATTTGAAAGATATAGGAATAGGAAATTTGTAGGGTAGAAAAAATATTTAAAACATATTTAATTATTGGTTGAAAAACATGAGTCCAATAAATCTTATTATGTTCGAGTTTCATACATAGCTTTATATTCGACTACCAAAACTTCCTCGTTATCGAAAGAATAGTTTAGAATCTTGCTATTTAATTTGTTTCATTATAGTTTCTTACTTGTTGCTACAGTTACATGGTTATTTAAGTGTTTGGGTCTCGTCCGACTAAGGAAGCGTTGCACTTTTCCTTGCACTTCTATAACTCAACGTGTCCCCTTACCTTACCGCGGGAAAAAAGAAGTTTCACATCAATAATTATTCGTAAATGAAGTAGAAAGACTTGTCAGTGCTTTATCTAAATGAGCAGCTTGCGTCTCGTTGTAATATCGAAGCAGACGATGCAAAATTACGCGACTACCCCGTACCCAAAACACGACCACAGTCACAAACGATCGTTGCTACAAACTGACTGCAACTTCAAACGCTGCCGAACTGGCAGACTGCCTGCCGAGGCTCCTCCGCCGAAAGTCGCCGTAATTTTCGCAAATCCTCATCGACCCCCTCCATTGTCTCCTGCGGAATCGCGCGTTACAGGTGTCACAATCGATTCGGTGCGAACCCGGCAAATTAGGGGCGTTGTGCTCGAACATGTAGCAATCTTCGTCACGCGACTGTCAGGTGCAAAGAGCGACACTGTGTCGACGCTCGAAAGAAGCAAAATTCCGCTCCACGTCGTTCGCGAGGTCACTTTGTGCGAAATTACCCCCGACGCCGAAAATTTCTCGATAATTGCGGCGAAAGTGTGAACGATAGGCGTTTTCTCGGGCGAATTCGCGATCCGTTAAAATTAATATTTTGTTATCCCGGCGGCTCCGCGTGCCCAACTTTACCGGAGCCGACGTTGGCTTCCGACAATTTGCGGGAACATCAGCGACGCTACAAAGTGGTCGTTTCGCGTCGCTCAATGGCCTTTTATTCGAACGACCTTTTACCAGACGACCGTCCGTTCCACTGCCGTCGGGAAGCCTTCTTCTCCAGCTGCAAAGACGAGACGCGCGGCTTCCGATTGCCGCACGGCGAGCCGCGGGGTTGCATAAAGAGCGTTAAGGATTGCCGGTAATTTCGACGGGGGAAAAAATGCAAATTTCACGAGGCGCTCTCACCTATTAGCGCGGCGAGCGTTATGCGATCTCGTTAATGCGTGATTCCGTGCGATCGCTGTTTCAATGCAGACGAAAGACGAAAATGCGATGCCGCCTATCAATGCGCGCTTTCTCTGCCAGCTTAATATTAACGCGGCGGACATTGCAATGGCTCGCTTTTGTTGGGGGCTAATAACGTTTTGACGGTGTGAGTGCTTTTTTTTTTGTTTTTGTAGCGTTCGAGACATACACGGCCATTTTGTTGTTTAAATCGAGTAGGTACATTGACACTACGATATATATGTACAATTATGATTGATGAAAGAAGTAACTCACGGACTGTTGTAACGGGTCGCTTCTGTTGAGGGGTAATAATATTTTTACGGTTCCGGTGTTTTTATTTGGATTTTCATGGATTTTAACGTGCACGATTGTTTTCTGGGATGAGTCAAGTAGGTGCAGTTGGTACCGTACAAAAAATTGTGGTTGACAACGTTAACTGTCGAGCGTATGTTGCCATGTAAAATTAGGGTGCAAGTAAGTCCGAGTCGAGACCGCTGAAAATAAAATTTCATATTGACTTAGACTTTCTTCGACTTTTCGAATATGCATCACAGAATCTTTTATCGTAACACCATGAATCGTAGCATATAGTTGGCATTGGTGGTTACATTCCAGCAAACGTTTTCGATCCTTTCCTCATTTTTACGACCATATTGATTCATTAAATGCACTGGGGTACATTGTCCGTCGTTATTGGATCGATACGTTCTTATTAACGTGTGCAGGTGCACAAGTTCATCGCGTTTATACCCACATGGGGTTGTCCGTACAGCCATATATGCAACCTGCACTACACCGTGTAATTTCACGAGGACCTGCTTAAACGCGGTTACTGGGTTTCCACGCACGCTGCTTTTCTTCTTTCACGAGTGGACCCGCTTAAGTTCTTCGTGTAGGTCGTTATGTGTGCGGTCTCGACGATGTCGTTGACGCCAAAACGAAATATAATGAGAAATCCAACAAAAACGTCCGATGATACCGCAAGCTCTAACCAGTGAAATGTCATAAAATGTTTACTTGGAACTACTTTCTCTCAAAAAAGGGGATAGTTACTCTTGAAATGGTTGGACGTTTGAATAATATTTTTTTGCCAGGTACTTTCTAATCTACTTTTTCTTTTAAAGCCATTATTCTTTAGTGTTTAACTCGATTCTAATATGATTCCATAGGCATTTCACCGGATCTTGTATATTTTTAGTTGATAAGGAGTCGTAATGAGAAACACAATAAAATTATCAGATTTTTCCGTGGATTCTTACCAGGCAAATGTTTAGCGAAAGTTTATTTGAAACTATTTTGTTTCCAAAAGGCTATAACTAGGATTGGAATGGGTGTATTTTTCGGTTTGCGTTATTAAGCACGTAATTTCTTTTTCTCGGAAAACTAGTACCGTAGTTTTTTTCCTCAGACCATCGTTCATTAGTGTCGTGACCCAATTCTTTTAGATTGCTGTCTCCACAGGTACGTCCTCGGCTTCATACAAAATTGACCGCGTAACTGCAAACAGAACATAGCACTGACCTACCTCAAACTGAAACCAACCCATTTTATGTACGTAACGTACGTTTCTTACGGGGATAGAATAAAATCGCGTTTTGGAAATTAAATTTAAATCGAACAAGCAAATCGGTGAAGGTACCGAATACTTGACATTTGAATCGAGTAAAATTCCTTTCGCCGGGCTAAGTTGAGTACGCAGATACTCGAGGAATAATTGACTTAACTCAAATACATCCTAGTGAATTAGAGGGACTTTTTCTATCTACTCGAAAAATATCAATTTACACGCAGTTCATGAATGTACCCAAAAGTAAAGTTTTATTGCTTTGCAACGGGAAGATTGGAATTAATGATTGTGATTCAAGTTCTTCGAATATTCAAATGATTTGGAAATTTGCGCGACTTCAAAATTCAAGCATATCGAAATATTGAGGTATTCGGCTGGTTTCGAATGAACGAGTTTAGTTCAGACGGGTTCATTATTTTCGAGTACTCGAATAGGTGTACAAATCGGCAAATGCAGTGTGTGACGTCCGACAAGTGCGCCAATCAAATAATGCGCGCCCTCGGCTATTTCAGTGTTTCACTCGTGTCGTGCACGCGCAACGTGAAGGTACAATTTGTCACACGTACGAGGATCCATCAAGGAAATTAATAAAGTGAGCGATAAGTGATCGCTCCCTTCTATTGTCGTCTCCGCTCCTCGGTGCTCCATCCCCGCCGTTCTCTTTTTTCACCTCTTTTCATATGCCATCGCCGATAATCTGCTTCTTTTAATCATATTGCGCCGGCACGCGTCGCATCGACAATGAGAAACCACCGACGTAATCTCCATTATCGTTACCGATGACAGAACACTCGCGAGATCGCCCTTCAGCGATTTTCCGCGGACTGTTCCGCTGATGCTATACGTCTTTGGATTCACTCCGATGCAGTAGTAATTTGTTTCCGATGAGCAATGGTTTGATTTCCTGATATAGAGAACAATTTTTACCATATTGTACATTTGTGCGATTTGATAGCAAGATTTTGTTATTGGCGAATACCGGTTACTGATAATCCAAAGCGCAGATAAAGTAATTGAATGATTAAAAGTAGAGAAAAAAGAATCTGACGTTTTAACACTGTGTGTCCTGCTGAAACTAATGAATTATTATTAGCTAATGCCTGAGACCGGATTAATTTTTTCTTCATTTTTAACTTTTTAAATTACTAAATTTCGTTATCGATTAATACTGACCATTTGCTAACAATGAAAACTTGCTGTCATCTGACTAAATTGTGGATTTTTACATTTATTATGTCCATACATATATGTTTCAGAAATTGTGTCTTTACCGCACAACGCAACCTAATTTATACCGTACTATACATTCACATTATTTTCGGATTTATGACTATAACAGATAACCGTGCATAAGCTTACCGATTTTTTTATTTCTTTTGCCGTCAATTAAGTCTTTGACGCATTATTTGTGCACCTCTCCTTTCAAAATGCTTCCGACAGAATTATTTATCGTGACACATGCATATAATTTACACTCTTCTTTTACGAAGCCCTGTTTGTTACACCACAGTCAGCTTCGAATTTATGGCAAAGTACAAACCTGCACGCCTCGTCAACATCATTATTTTCCCAATCCTCCACGGAGTTCTCTCTGTTTCCATTCTTCGATCCATACAACGCTGTTTTTCATTCCCGACAAATAATCTCCATCAAGAATCAACAACAATAACTCTCGAAACTTTCGATACGTACCAAGTCGAGCGTGCTCCACAGGTTCGTCAGATAACTTTCGTTCAGCGTGATCATCGAATTAAACGTTTGCCCGTCCGTAATCTTTGGATCTACCCCCTCCGAACCGTTCGCTTCGTCCTCGTCGCTTTAATGAACCGTCATGCGGCGCGATTCGAACGATTGATTGAAAAGTCGCGCACTCGCATGCGCCTCTTGATGCGTGCATGTCGTGCAACGAGGGCGCCAAATTCGATTGGCCGCAGCTGCAGGAACGAGCCATGAGACACGGAAGTGCAGCCGCCTCGTGTAATAACGGTCGCGTTCTCGTTTAAGGAGCGCACAGTATCCTGCCTATAAATCATCGGCGTGATCTTTAAGGGGCCGCATGTTGTTAATCGTCGTTGTGCTCAACGTCGAAGCGACATGATTGCTTAATAACATTCGCACGAGCTATTCCCGAGTATTTGATGCTGGCGTGCAGCTGCAATGATCTAGTCCAATTCTCATCGCAATGCTGTGTTGATACGAACGGCCTGCGAGATTTCCGCACATTCGTTGCAAGCGCAAGAAAAGCGCAGTCTGGACATCTGGTGGTTCAAGCGCGTTCACCACTTGCGCTACGATTTAATTTTCGGCTGCCGCGCTCTACGATATAACATGTGGTAAGGCGTTACCTTGATGCCGCACAAAAGATTTTAACTATTGACCGCCGGCGCAAAAGATTTTACTATAAATGCAAAAAATTCGTCATAAAGCCTAGTAGCAGCTATTGATGTAGTAGCAGCGTCTATGTAAAAGACACGTCGTTTTTGCTTCTGCGACAAATGCCTATCGACGTGGTATACATGTCGCTGGCGGCTTTGGAATAAAAGAATCTCGACGTGCGTGGCACGTCTTTATAGCGCAAGTGGTTTTTTAAGACCAGTCATTTTGATTGGTTTTGGTAGAAATAGGTTTGCTGAATTGTCGGTAGTTCTAGTGTCAAAGAGAATCCACGTAAACGGACGGATTGAAGTAGTCACTAAATAGATTGCCTGACACACTAATTTTTTTGTAGATCTATCAGACTATCCAGAATAGTAGACGCGACTTTTATAGTATAGGTCCTCCTTCATAAAATACGCACTGAGTGCATTCATATTTTTCATACAGTTCGTATAATCTGAGTGCAGTTTCTATTTTTCCACGGTAGAATAACGGATGGGGTGACAAAAAGAGCGAGAACGATGTTGATGGAATCACACGCTACCGGTGAGAGTCGTAGAGGGCGCTCGATCGTGGCTCAATTTTAATAAAAGCACCCGACATCGAGAATGTCGTCTCGTTGTCCCACGAGTCTCGCGGTGGCAGATCAAATAATTGCTCGGCACACAACGTTGTGCGTGCTGTGGAAACAATACGTCACTCTGTCACAAAGAAGTCGGGACTCGAGTGGCGTAGGGTTGGCTGGTTGATTGGTTCTGAGGATCATGCATTTGGATTCTAGATATCAGAATGTCATTAGTGAGTAATACTTCGGGTAGCACGAAAATTCGAGCAAGTTCGAAAAAATCAATCTAGTTGAAACGTTCGCATAGCTCGCAATAGCCGAATAGATTTATCAATCTCAGTTTAATTATGGTATAGTCATATACCACAGATTTCTACAAAATAATGAGCTTTTAATATATATCTACCATAACCACGGCGATTTGTTATATAATGCGTGCTATTGTAATAATTTCGAATTAATGAAATAGTCCGAGGCCGTCGGAAAATTACGAGTCACTTCACAGTCCTCCAGAATATTAGATAAAAATTGTAAATTTCCACAAAATTAGAGTTCACAATTTTAAGTACATCGAATGTAAGTAATCTATTCAAGCATTTTAATAATTTGAAATATTATATTATACAAGTTTAGTCCAGTAGGAAAATTGAGTTTGTGTCTGCTTATCACTAACGAGTACTTGAACATTTTGAAACGCGAATATTTTTCTGCCTGAAACATTACGTAATTACGTCATAATCGATCGCCAGCCAACGAGCTTCAGAACTTGCGATTGTTCCATTGGGCGAAGATTTCTCGGTAAAATAAAAGTTTCCCGTGCCGTTGCCCACGCAGATTACCACATCGTGCCAAAACACGTAGGTGTATTGAAATCGATCACGCGTTGAAATCTATCGTGAATTATATATGCCCGCAACATCAAGTGGCGTTCTGGTAAGATAAAAGGGGGTAATAAGTTTCATTGCGAGTTTGCCCTTTTCCCTAGGCATTTGCCAGGCTAGAAAGAGAGGACGAATAGAAGGACAGAGAGAACGCGTGTGGTGGTAAACATTAGGAAACACGCGAGACACGTCATCGATATGTTGCTGGCAGGATGAGTTCGTTGTAGAATGCTTAAGTTTTCGATGGAATGTTGGAAACTTCAAAATATCTTATAGAATAATCGGTCCTGTACACATGCCCTTGGAAGTTTGTAAATTAGCGAGTATCTCTTAGGTATCTTGTGAAGTTGTTAATATTTACGCGAAAGGCTGTTTTGGTTTTACAGTTTTTAATTTGTGGTAAACTGCCGCTCTGTGACCAAGGCGTCATTATTAGAGAATATTGTCTACTCTGTTATACTTGGCTGTAAAATTCTTGAACTGTTGTACAATATCTAAATCTTTAACACAAGGTAACATTCTTAGACAGATATATACTTATACTGTTAAAACAAGGGACCAATCTACGTGATATATTTTTATGTTTTTGTTTTACTTCTCACCGAGGATCATCCACAAATGATAAAATCAAAATATTTTGCTTAGGATGACACTCCAAAATATCGATAATCGTAAAAGAATCCGTAGTTTCGCCGTTAAAACAGCGAATCATGTCCGCGTGACGGGTTTCAGCATTTTTGCTTCACGTCCCGCACGCACATCTCGGTTTAGAAAGCATTTAGTAGAGGATATCGTTTCTGGGTAGCCGGCAACGTAATTCCACTTGGTTTATCCGCGAATCTTTCGCGCTTGATCAAAAGCAGTGTAAAATATCGGGGTGAACATGCACGGGTCGGACAATCGCAGTTGCGCATCGCACTTTGCCGAGCTGCAATCGTTCGTTGCGCAAACATTGCGAAAACAGCATTCTTCGTGGCCTGCGCGTCTCCTGATTCCTAATCAAGTGCATCGTCGGTGTCGTGTCGGCGGTTTCGTGCACGCTTCCAGTGCAACTGCCTTCGAGCGACGAGTTTTTAAAACGTCAAATCGCCGTGAAATCACGGAAGCATACGAGACTCATCGTTATAAGTGTCAGAATAGTTATAATATCGGTATATTCGAATTTCATATCGGGTACCATTAGCACTGTGACGAAGTAAATACGAAACATTGAGAATTTTTGCTATTTATTTTAGATAAAGTTATGATTATTCTGTTTAGGAGAACAATTTGTTTCATTGTAATATCTTTTCCCGGTGTATTCGAATTTCATATCGGGTACAATTAGCACCGTGACGAAGTAAATACGAAACATTGAGAATTTTTGCTATTTATTTTAGACAAAGTTATGATTATTCTGTTTAGAAGAACAATTTGTTTCGTTGTAATGCCTTTTCCCTCATTCTCTGCTCTTACGTTCCATCGTCCGACACAATCGGGTTTCACACAAATATTGAGATCTGGCACTCCTGGCAGTCTGCTGGTCTCCTGATTCGTAATCAAATGCGAGCGTGATGCACCGAGAGCAGCGCTATTGTATTTACCTTTCTCCGTGTGTCAGCTTTTTCTCGCGTGTATCGGCCTTCTCTTCCTTCTATCCAAGCACGATTATTTGCCATGTCATAACCCGAACTGCATATCATGCTGTGGATATGTAACGCTCGGCATGGACGACAGTGTAAACCTTGTGATCGGTATCATGGTCTGCAAAGGTGTGCGTCACTCTTCTTTCTACATTGTCTCACTTTCTACTCGCTCTTCAGATCGTGCCGAAAATTATTTTTGTTATCGGTTTTATTGTAACAAAACTTAAATCATTTGTTGAATATATATAAATGTGGCAGTGTGTCGACTGATACAGTATCTTACAATTATATTATAGTTCAATGCTTTCAGAAGAAAAACGGCACATGTACATGAAAACGTTATCAAATTTTTAAGTCATATGATCCGAAATAATTAAAATTGTAGAAAAGTAATCACAGGAAGACAAACATTAGAATATGTCCGCGTCTGTATATGCAAACGTAGGAAAATGGAACCGGTTTGTCATGAGACAAAAGCATTCTCCAAATTAATGTTTTTCGGAAACGGCAATCTGTTGTAGAAAACGCCGACACACATGCCCTTTTTTCTCGACCCAGTAATATCGCTTGAGCGAAATTCGTG
This sequence comes from Cryptocheilus praepositus, assembly GCA_033815515.1. Lineage (NCBI taxonomy): Eukaryota > Metazoa > Arthropoda > Insecta > Hymenoptera > Pompilidae > Cryptocheilus > Cryptocheilus praepositus. Next base: position 709,086 of record JAWWQZ010000119.1, on the reverse strand, counting down.
TTCCATCCGCCACGACCCTTCTTTGCCAACCACCTACCAGATTACTTCAGACGCCATCTCTTGGTAGTCGCTGGCGCATGTTTTCGATTTTTTTGCGTTTCTGCTACTTTGTTCGTTAGTCGAGCCATGTGCACATTACAGCTGAGCGGGATCGCGACGTAGAAAAATGCACGGCTGATGCTCGTTATGAGAAGGAACCAGGATCAATAGGCAGGTACGCGCGCAGCAATCGTTGCCAGGTGCGATTGAGTAGTCATGATTTTGCAAGAATCGCATAAGGGAAGACCGGGTGTGAGACATAGTGCGCGTGTAACAGGTGCCCTCCTGCTGGAAGTGCTTTCACGATGTTCCCGGGACGAGGTCGATGCAGGAAGTAACGTGCGTCCAGCGAAAGACCAAGACTCGAAGACCAACGACGACGGTACCGATATCGGGCAATTAACGGCATGGACGATTGCCATTCGTTACGCTCGCGTGACCGACGAAAACCATACCATCGACGTTCCGTGCGTTTTTATACTCACCTATGGCGCGCATCACTGACGGCGCCCGCAAAAATCTCCAACTATCGCAATGCAGAGCGTGTACGGGGTGACCCATTTTAATCTGCAAATTGACGTTCCTTGGAAATGAGCTTCGCTTAAGGAAATTGAGCACAAAAGTGTGGAAGAACACTGCAGAGCGTTCAACTCACAGTGGAGCACATTGTCAACCATTATCGAAAACACGTAAATTGTAGTCATCAATTCAGTAGAGGACCTACTTCTCAAAGGTAACTTACAGGATGTCGAATCGGCGCAGAACCTACTAAAATATCTGAAACTCAGTAATCTGTACAACAAACAGTAAACTTCGTTTGCGAGTCGCTAATAACCCGTACAAACCGTTCATACGACTTTGAACAACTAGATAAAATGCAGGTTTTTCTTTTGCATCGTTACGCGGTTTACGTGCTGCATATTCGCGAGTCTAGAAATCACAAGCGATTCGTCAATGACATCGACGTCGATATCGCGCAATTAACGACACACGCCGTCGCCATTCGTTACGCTCGCGTGACCGTCGAAATCCGTACTATCGAGATTCCTCCGTTTTTCAGTTACCTCTTATTCGCTTTTTCGCGCGAAAACCTCGCGGCCGCGACGATGACGGCAAAAATGTCTAATCGCATCGCTTGGAACGGCGTGCGCACGAAGTCGGAACGTTCGAAATCTGTCTCATCGACATTCTTCCCGTTTTTCCCGAACGATCTTGCGCGAATCGATCGCAGAAAGTTCTTGTTGGATCGCACGGCAAGCCGCGGTGTTACGGAAATAGTTTAGTAGCCGCGAGTGCTAGCGGCTTGTAAGTTGTCTCTACTAAATCATGCAAAGAAGGGTTAAATAACGTGACAAAAGACCTTTTTTTGGTTGTAATTGGAAATGGGTTGCCGAGTTTTATTAGAGTAGTGATTAATGATAGTGCCGAAGCATAAAGAGTAGTTCTAATAAAACCTCTCAATCAATTTTCAAATTTCAAGCAAAAGCGGCTTTTATCTCGTTATCCATTATTATTAAGAAGAGTGAAAATAATAGACCAGTCAATATCTACACCAGTTACGTGACTCAATCTGACCGTTGAGTCGCGTGCAGCCACTAGTCTCCCGTAAAACAATTTGAGCGCGTTTCTCGGTGAGCAGCGGTGGCAGGTAGCAATCTAGCCCCATAACAAAATGACACGGCGCAAATCTGTCCTATTCGACGAGTGCCAGGCTTGACTATCATCGATGCCTGGACGCGCAGGCACGTGCAGCGTGGTTGCACGGTTGCATCAGCAGGTGCAGCTGCAAGAGGCAGGAATAACGTCGAGCGTGCCGACGATCTGTAACACGCGAATCGCGTTCCGTAACAAACCCGACATCGTCTCCTCCTCGTCCCTCAGCCTTTCTGTCCCCCTTTCTTCTTCTGTCTCGGTCTTTCTCCGTTCCCCCTGCGAGACTCGTGCTCTCCTTCCTTTTTTCTTCTCCCGCTCGTGTGCCAAGTGACTTTTACGTCCATCTGCTGCCGAGCGCGCCGATGTAAGTTACGAATTTCCTTCGAACCGCCCGTGTATATCGTTTATGATCATCCTGATGTACGTGTATTTACGTATAAATACGCAGCCGTGCGCTGACGCTGCCGTTTTAATGGAAGCAAGCGCGCGTTAAGTGTCGCGAGTCACTTCTCCCCGGAGATCGGAAATATGATTTATCGCCGCTTGTAAGGACGCACTGAGTACGGTAATCTGCAGTCTGGTTATCGTGCCGAGGGAAAGTTTAGTCCGCGGTGGATGTAACGTAACGGCAATGTGTCCCTGATGGTGTTAAGTTTGCAGAGGCAAGGACGCACCTCTTCGCTGCATATTTCCATCTTGAAACACCTTCGACTTTTTTCGAACCGCAACGGCCCATTCGCGTCGGGAAGAATACTCGCGTTTGTTCCTTCAGTATACGAGAGAGTAACGGTGGGTCGGAAGTACTTAATAGTTCGAAAGCACTTGATAGGAAGGTAGTAGTTAGTTTTATTGGGGGCACAACTGATCTGGGCAAGGACGAAACTGCTCTTTTAGAGAGTTCTAGATCGTTTATAATATTGGGAAAAGTAAGTTGGCGCGGTGGGGTTGACGTTTAATGTGTTGTCTCTCGGGGTAAGGTACCTAATGTGTTCTTGCATAGAAGTAATTGTTTCTAATCATTGTCCATATTCGACCAAGTCTACACTTTATTATAGTTACTATTTTTGGATATTATTGTATTTAATAATTAGTCTACTATCACAAATAATTTTCCTTACATTTCTTCTTTCATTTCCTCCGTTCACTCAAACGCGTCCTTGATCATCTCCGTCGTTGTGCACTCCAAGCAGTCATCGTCATTTACGTTATCACCGCAGTTACCGTTATCGAGAGCGTGAATCAACGAAGAGACACAGAACACAAGTGCATTCTTTATTTGTTTCCTGCCGGAAAGGACTGCCTACCTTCCATTGGTTCCGTGCAAAAATCTGACGCCAAGTACTGGACGATCGGCGAGATAACGTTAATAAAGCCATAAACAACGTGGCAACGCCGAAATTACTTTAATCGCGGGCACACGACGTGGTCGCGGAATTAATAAAAGGGTGACGCTGCTTGCAGCGGGCCTCGTTTTCGGGAAGCAGTGTTTTTTTCCCGATACCGAAAGGGCGGGCAAGAAGGGTTCCGTTCTTTTTTGTTCTCGGTTGACGCCGAATGACTGGGGAGTGCGTATTAAGTCGTTAAACACTCTGCTCGAGAGATAGTCGTTGGAGTTGATCTGAGTGATTGCACGTAATTCATCAGGCGATACGAGTTAGGGATGAAAGGAGTGCCGAGTGAAACAGGAAATCGTTTGTTCGCTGGAACGTGGCGTGAGACTGCATGGTTTCTTGCAATAAATCGTGTTGTTCGTTGGTCGAAGTGTGCACTTGTTGATACAGTCGATCAAATGTAAAAATTGCGTACGGTAATTGTGGGTTGTGAAATATTTGTCGGGAGTTTGAATAGTTGTGGGTCCGTATGGTAAAACAATTTTGATCTTCAGATAATTAAACATTGCTATTAGCGGAATGATACACGAGAACAAAATATTTTTGAGCCAAATTTAATATTCAATGTACTTTTTCTCTTTTCCGATTTCCATATTCAACAATATATTGTATGTAGAATTAAATCCGGATTGGGTTATTCAATTTTTTTCCTTAGTCTTTACTAACGTATATAGTATTTTGTGATATATGTCAAGTATAAGAATTCGTACTCGTACATTTACATACGAGGGCAGTCCGATAAGTACTTAGCCTACAAAAGAAAAACGAAAATTTTGGAAAATTGACGATTTATTTTTCAACATAGTCTCCTTTTAACTCGATACACTTGATCCAGCGATGCTCCAACTTCTTCAACCCGTCTGAAAAATACGTTTTCTGGAGATCTGCAAAGTAGGCCTCCGTGGCGGTGATAACCTCTTCATTCGACTCAAATTTCTGCCCAGCGAGTGACTTTTTCAAGTTTGGGAACAAAAAGAAGTCACACGGGGCCAAATCTGGAGAATACGATGGATGGGGCAGCTGTTCGTAGCCTAATTCAACGAATTTGGCTGTAGCTTGGGCAGAGGTGTGAGCCGGTGCGTTATCGTGGTGGAAGAGCACTTTTTTCTTTGCCAAATGGGGCCGTTTTTTCCTTAATTCGGCGTCGAATCGGCTCAACCATTCGGCATAGTACAGCCCTGTGACTGTTTTGCCCTTCTCCAGGAAGACTATGTAGATCACGTTTTGTGAATCCCAAAACACGGTGGCCATCACCTTTCCGGCCGGTAGGACAGTCTTCGCCTTCTTCGGAGCACATTCGCCGGGCGCAGTCCACTGTTTCGACTGTCCCTTGGTCTCTGGTGTGTACCAGTGGATCCACGTTTCGTCGACAGTCACAAAACGACGTAGCAACTCTTTCGGATTGCGCTTAAACTGTGTCAAACACTGCTCTGAAGTGGTCTCACGGATGCGCTTGTTATCCGGAGTGAGCAAACGCGGCACTCATCGAGCAGAAAGCTTTCCCATGCCCAATATTTCATGCAGGATATAACTCACGCGGTCTTTTGAAATGCCTACTGTCTCAGCTATCTCGCGCACCTTCAGTCGGCGGTCTGCCAATACGAGATCGTGGACTTTTGTCATGTTATCCTCCGTGGTAGCTGTTTTTGGGGTACCTGGGCGTGGCTCATCAAAAACTGAAGTGCGACCACGTTAAAACTCCTTAAACCAATTTTTGACGGTCGCCATTGAAGGAGAAGAGTCACCGTACACAGCATCCAAGCGCACTTTGATTTCGCTGCACGATTTCCCTTCCAAAAACAAGAATCGAATCACCGACCGATATTGCTCTTTTTCCATGTTTGCATAATCCGCGGACACGTCGGCTTTCAGACGCGATCAAAACAAAACTACAAATCCAATATGGCTGAAATTTTGACAGTAATCGTCTACGAGAATGTATTACACGATAGTATTTTTTTTTCTACGATAGTGGCGCTATTAGGCGATGAGGCTAAGTACTTATCGGACTGCCCTCGTATAAACGTGTAAATAAATAACGAAACATGCGCGCCCCTTCGCAGTTGTGACCCCTTGGCATTTTGTCCGTTGTTTATTTTAATCGTACCCCTGCCGGGAGAGAAATTTGGCGAGGAAACCGTTCGAATTACATGTTACGTTATTGCGGATGATTTATTCGGACGGCACTTGGGCCGATATAATTGTCCGATGAATCATTTCCGCCGAATCCCGATATTATTGCTGATAGATGGAGTCGGGCGAAATGTGCGATCCGCGTCGAGTGCATCGACATGTGCGTATGGGTAGTGATGGGACTTCAAAACGCTTGTTTGCCAATATTCAAACAAATTAAGCTCATTAACATTTCAGTCAGTTTGCCTTGAAGAATCTAAAATTTTTGCAGGTCTCAAGTACTTTGATAACTTTACGTCCAAATCGTTAGTAAATGATAATCGTTGCAACCTAGTCTGCCGCTGAATAAATGTAACGCCGCAATTTTATAGTAAATGAGCACAAATTGGTACTATACAAGAATTGCGTGTACCGCTAAGTAAATATCTTGTCCAGGATTTTTTTGTAAGAATGAAAAATTTGGTACTGTATAAGATTTACGATAGCAGGTTCTGGGAAAATATTATTGGCCTCGAAATCGTCGCGATAGTTGTATATTTTGGTGACCGGTATAAGTATGCATGTGCATGTTTGCATGTATCTAATGTTATTTCGTTTTACCTTATTCAACATAATTGGAACACTCGGGACTTGCAAAATATTCAGTACCTTCAAGCAATTCTAAACTTCTATAATAGTTCACATTTAAAATGAAATTATAATTTTCAGAACTTTTTCAGAATAGTTTTGGGATCTTTTGCATTTGGGTCCGAAAGCGTAGTAGTCATGATACCATTTATTGCCATCACTACTTGTAAGACTTTTGCGGCATTAAAAACCTTCAAGACCGTTAATATTTTATAGATCTTCTAATCGCAGCAATCTTCCGAAACGGTTTGAGGCCTTTTCAATTTGGGCACCAAACTCAATAATTCTTGATACAGCTTGAATGCCATCACTACTTATGCGTCGCACGAAATGCATCGGGGACCCGTGCGACCTGACGAAGCGATATAAGTTTAACGGTATAATTAAGCTGTCGATGCACCGAGTGCTTGCCATCGATTAGGAGCTCACTAATTGAGAGTCGTCGGAACTGCAATTAGCCGAACGCCCGGGACTTTCCTTTTTTATTTTATTTTCGTGTCGATCGCGAAGTCATCGTTCCGATGTTACTAAAAATCCGCCATTTATGTTTGCCCTTTTTATGTCTCCAAATTTTCCTCACCCTCCAACAGCAATTAAGGGACTTTTGCGAGTGTGGCCTGGGTGCAATTATTACGGATGAAATGGTTTTCGAATGAGCAACGCGAAAGTACGTCTGCTGTGTAGTTTCTTCGATGATGTTTATAACATTGGCCCTTCCAGCATTAAAGATTACGACATTTGTGCAGCAGGTGGCTGTAAGTAAAGTATCAGGGTCAATAAATTTAGGTGTTGAGTCTGTTGTGGTTGACACGTAGTATTGTCCGGTGATATGCTATAAGCAAACGCATGTCATAAATTGGCAACCATTTTATTATATTTTGATTGCACCATAAATTTGTAAAGTGTTTGTGGTTGAAAGTTATGCGAAAGTAATGTTGACATTGTTTTAACTCAGAAATACAGAACGAACTAATTGGTTGTCTATCATTTTTGTTTTGCTATATATGGTAAATATAACAATATGATCACAATGCGAATGTTGCGAAAATCACATGAAATGTGCATGAGTCTTGTTCACAGTAATTCAAATATTCGAAACAGTATCAAGTGTTTAGTATCAAAAACAAACTATTTCATTTATTTAGCATATAGGCACGAAAACCTGGGATTTCATATCGACCCTTATGAAAAAATTGTCGTGTAGAAAACGCAATAATAATATACACCGGTGATTTCCAACTGATGGAACTATTTAGCCCGAAATACTAGTATTTTGTTCCGAACCAATCAAAATTATATCTATCGTTTGTTAGAAAAGCCGTAATATATTCTTTGGTGTGATGAAGAATTTGACTAAATACTTCAAGTGTGTCATGACACGAATATGGCCAAAAATCATTACGTTACTGATATAACAGCAGCCAGTGAAATATTTTCTTCACTTGCCACGGGCTAAAATTTGACACCACGTTACGTTACCCCAATCACGCCACTTCATTAGGTGCCTTACCCCGCATAGTCTCCGTGACAACTAGCTCCGGTCCCCCTTATAACCAACTGCCAATCGCCAGCCGACGAAAATCACGGTTCGAAAAGTGAGTTTTTGCGAAGTCCATATGCGCATCGGGGAAGTTCGGCATAGAAGGGTTCCTTGACCGCAGTAGGAAGTTCGCTCGCGATCGCTATCGGTTCGCCGAAAAATATGGCGCGTGCAGGAGACCAGGAGGGCGCGCAGACGGGACGGCGAAACGAAAAGAAGGAGAGCGGAAGAAGTCGAATTGAGGGAGAGTGGGCCTCTCGGCTCCCTGAAATTAAGTTCCCGCTGAACGGGACGCCATTCGATGCCATTAACGGTCGCAAAGCAGGACCACGCTCGATGCCACAATTTAGGTACGCGTCGAACCACTTTCGCTTTCGCGCGGAATCGTGCCGAGGGAGGAAATTATGTCGTTGCCGTGCGAATTTTGTTTTCCGTTAACCGTACGTGCGGCTTGTCCTTCGGCGAAGGACATTTTCATTATGCGAATCTTCAGCAAATGTGTTTCTGGGCCTTTCGCTGAGATACTCTGGCGCGAATTTTCTGAAGGCAGTTATACCAATGGAAAATCTTGTGTTTTGCTGATTATTTACTGATTTCGCTGGTAATTTCAATTTTCCAAGATACTATTTATTTCTTTGCGCTTGTCATGTTGTAGTTCCAGCTGGTAATACTTCTGACAACACACATTGCCGAATTTCCGATAGTCATCAAAGCGTAACATCGCAATTTCGTTACTTTCCAAAGCCTAACCCTCTCATTGCATCGCACATTAGTTTCGTATAACAGGAATTTGGCCAGCACGGCAATTTTTCAGAATATAACCACCGTTTTATATGGGGGTTACACCCTTAAAACGTGCGTAGTCGCGTCAGGTTCTTCGACTTGAGAGCCGAGCCTCCACATAGGGTTCGGCGACCGGCCCATCGTCTTTTTCTTTTCGTTCGATCTCTCACACTCCTTCCGTGCCGTGCTTTGCGGAAGATCGGATTTGTCAGATACTCGAGAAGAGGGTGGAAGAGGAGAAGGGCGAAGCGGAGGATGAGGTGAATCCGGCGAGGGGAATGAGGCGAGCCTTAAGTGGTAGGCACCCGGCTGCCGAGGGCCCTAAGGGCCCAACCTGAGCAGCTGTTTTCGGGTGCGATGACACTTGCAGCCCCGCTCGTTGCTCGCCCGCAGCGAAGAAACTGCAACGGGCGAGGCATCGGGCTCAAGGGCCCTGCAAAAACCGCAGAAGGGCGAGCCTCAATGGGCACGTGCCCTTACGAGTCAATTCACTCACTGGTTTATTCTTGGACCGCCAAACCCTCGCGCTCTCTTTCGTTCTGCCTTCTCGCGCAGTCTTCTTGCTTCTTTGAATACCGAAAGGGCCAATTGCCCTTACGCGGACATGCTTTGGGTATTTTTGTCTTAAGCGCCGGATTGGATTTTCGGGCGGAGTTAATCGAAAGTTATCAGTAAATGACGCTCATTCGGAATACAACGTAATATAGGGATAGAAGTCGATTTGATTCGTCTTAAAAAGCGCAGAAGCCGCAATCGACACGCATCCTTTCGAGTTAATTCACTCACGGGTTTATTCTTGGACCGCGAAACCCTTGCGCTCTCTTTCGATTTGCCTACTTATGCAGTTTTCTTGCTTTGCTGAATACCGAAATGCAACATAGTAAAGGATGCAAACGCAATTTCATTCTTCTTGAAATCTGTTGCTAAACGCGAACATTAAAAGGGATGTTTTTTTATACCGGATTATACTGACTGAATATTTGAGATAATTAAGAATATGCTTTTAATGCGGGGATCACTGGAAACGTCATTTTTAACACTGACTCTTTTTAACACTTCTCCGACAAACGTCACATCTCTCAGCATATAACAGTTTATCACGTGTACCCCCTGCTATCGGCTCCCTCTATTTCTCCAGCAACCGCGTTTTCCTTTTTACACCACTATCGTTCAGTTTCGCACAAACCGACAGCCGCGTTAGTTCGCGGGAAAATAAATTATTCGGAGAATTTCCCTCGCGCGATCTACGTTTCTCGCAGGGGTCGACGCCGTACGTTTTTCCATAATTTCAACATCGCCTCGGCAGAAGCGTCGACGGGCAAAGGGGAGTCGTGGGGGTGGGTAGAACGGCTGCCACGGCATTTTTATTTACACTCGGTGTCGTGTTACGCGCTCGTGATCGCGAGAAGCGCCATCTATCTTTGCAGCTTTCCGCATACTCCTCTTGCCCATCGAGTGTCCGACGTCTGTACACGTACGTGCGCCACCGACGATCATTATCACGGCGAACAACGCGAGTTACTCGGCTCCCGCTAATCAGCGATGACCCACTTCATTAGAGGCCGTTAAATAATTTTCAGCGAAACGGACAGGTCCCTTCACCCACGCGTTTCATGGTCTTAATCGTTTGACCGCCTGGCTCGCCGTTTGTCTGTAAACTGAACGCATGCACATTTTTAACAGAACTAATAGAGTATGTGTCAGGATCATAGCAGATTCGGAGAATGAGATGACAACTTTTCTCCTGCTTGGGAGGCGCACTTCGGCTCGAAGTGGTTAATGCAACGTAAGATGAGTTTGCGAGGTGTGTTTTGGCCGCACGAATTCTTGATTAATTAAAAAAGAAAGCCTCAAACGAGAGCGGGAGACAGAGAATCGGTGGGTGGTTTATCAGTGCCCTCGCACTGCGTTTTTCATGCTCGCTTGGCTCATGCGCGATGTCCTGCACGCAAGGCCGGTAAACGAAACGTTAAATTTATGTCGGGCCGCGACAAGGAGTAGCACAAGGGGATTATCGTTGATACACGTTTCGCCGTAATAAAACCGGCCAATGCTCACATTATTCGTACGTTCCCTGTTGTGGTCAACTGGAATTCACGAATTGGACGAATTTGGCGAACTCGGTGAATTTTACAGACTTGATGCGTTTGACCAGTTTCAACTAATTACCGAAGTCGATTTCTCAAAAATAAAGATTGACGTGATACAATATTGTCCCGCAACGGCGAATAATCGGTTCGTAAGAATTCAACCCAATTATAATTAGTTCTCATAAATTGTTGCGTACAGAACACAATTTGAATTTTAACTTATTCTGAGTTAATACAAAATTTTAACTTTTGTTTCATCTTGTCGCTTTTAACACATCAAAGCTTTTGACTTTTCAAAACATATTTTGTGTATCCTGTTTATTCGAATATTGAAGAGCAACGACATTTATCCTTAATCTTTCCTCGCACTTCTACTTGAATGCGGGGTGCTACATCATAGAGAAATCTGATTTATTTGCCTGAAAGCGACGACGAGAAAAGCCAACTCTCGCCGACGGTCTGGTTTTAGATACAAGCGGATAAGGATTAGGTATTTTTCGAAAGGGCCACGCTGGGACGAGTAACCCCAAACCTCGGCAGGTTTTTCAGGTGCAGGTGGTTTGCCAGCATGCGAACGTATGAATAGAAGACGAACGGGTGTATCCACTCACAGGTGAACACATACTCGCCTGTTCTTCTTAAATGTGTGCATGCATGCGTAAGAATGCGCGCGCGAGTTTCTGGATGAGCAAGGAGGAGATTCCTCAACTCTCTTCATCCCTTTGCGTCGGTGTGTAGCCCCACACAATACTGTCTTTTTCCATTCGGAATTCCGATTAACCGTCCCACACAAGCAAGCACACGCATACGCGGGATTGTGGTTTAATATGAGGTTTCACTTGTATTTTTATTTAAAGGACAACGTTGGGGAAGTGTACTGATTTCGAGAGTTTTATGATAACTTCTGCTGATTTGTTGTGGTGACGTTTTAGGATGTTTTTGATTATTATTTAAGAATTCGTTTTAGACAGGGGTAGAATGCATTGAAAAATGTATTATGCAAGAGCTCTATCGAAAATAAGCTTCTTAGATGCTGCAAGTGGAAGTATTGAAACAGGCAGACCAACGACGTAATATCAAATTACTTCTTTCACTATATTGACTTCTATCCAAACACGACGCCATCAGCAAAATAAAAGTCGCACCCAAAATTTGCCACTTTCTCTCAACGTGGAATTCATTCACCATCAAAGCCACATTCTTTCAATAACCAGCGTTCGCGAATGTTGCACAGCGGACCCTCCTCTCGTCTTATTACACGCTCTCGTGTCATGTGGTCCGATCCATTTGAAGGCACGTTTGGACTATCTCGACGGTTATTAACACAGGCTCTCCGTTCGTCGGTGTGCGCATTTTATTGTGTGTATTACGTGGCGGGTCTGGGTCTGTTCCATGAGGGCCCGCGGGCCAACTGCTGCACACGAGGCCGCAGACTCGACGATGCAGAAGATGAACTTGGCAGGAGCCACGCGCCGGGCCTTATGGGCCTCACAGGGGTAATTAATACTGCAGACGGGGTGTAACCGATACCGAACGCCCCCGCGTCCTGTCTCTCTCCCTTTTTCTTTCGCCGTCTTCTTTGTTCCCCTTCATTCCTCTCGCCACCGACCGTCCGCTCCTCTTTTTTCCTACCTTCGACATAGAGGCGTTCTTCACGGAGGCCGTATGGGCCCTGTAATAATTGGCACGTGCAAAAAGGCGCCCGGCTAGCTGGATGAGGCAGTGGCCAACACTTTGGGCCCAGTGATGCGCAAAATTGAACGGGCCACGATTAACACGTTCAATGCTGCGTGGGTAGAAGTGCGGTGTATTCTAAAAGTAATTCGCACGAGTTTTAAATATGGATAAAAGTATTTAATAAGGGGAAGCAATAAGTAGAAATGGCTGTATGTCGATAGCGTTGCAACATATTTTAGTTTTTCACATATCTTCTACTTTTTTGTCGATTCAGACGTTTTCTGTTTTTTCCATAATAAAAAGCGCCTGGCGGCGTGTGTGGGAATGCGATGAACTTTAAAAGTAGTTCGGAAGAGTTTTAAGTATGAATAAGGGTAGTAAGACTATTTAGATAATAAAAATATGTAATATCGCGGTTGACTCTTACGATAGTCTTTATGACTATTTAGATAATGTCCCTTTTACGACGGTATTGGAACAGGTTCTAGTTTTCTGTGGGTGCAGAATTTGCTTATTCTCCCATAAAAAAATACAAGTAAACGTGATTAAACGATTATAGGTATTTTATGTCACAAGGGTAGAATTTTAGATTTCGTGTAGAATGAAAGAATATAATGATGCTACCAAATATCTTAATTACTTTTATTCGTCTATCATTATTTAACACGCATTTTCACGTTGGACTCTCATTCCGCTTGTTATATTGAACAATGGCTCTCTTCTTGAATAATTGTTTTCGGAACGGATCGAAGTTATAAAGACAATTGCTTACGTTTCGGTGTGATAACTCTCGAAGAGTAGCGAATTTGGAGCTCGCATGAAGTATGCTTAATTTATACTTAGCATTGAACGTATTAATTAACAAGAACATTCAAGACCGCTCTGAAAAAATGCAATATTCGGGTACGCTGCGTGATGTTCCGTTCGCGAAATTACCGGCTACGCGCATTATCGACATGTCCATGAGAGGACAATTCAATTATCGGACACTGTCACGAAGTTGATTAACGATCGGGACCTATAATCGTTCCATTAGGGCGTGTAATTGGTGCATTAAGAAGCTTCTAGATTTCACGTGGCGAGCCTTCCAAGGAACGTGAACAGTACAGTTTTTCGTTTATTAAGACAGCGGTTCGGCATCCAGGATGTACAATTCAGAAAGCATAACTTAAAATCCTTCAACGTGTGAATTACGTTGATTATGCTTCTCGCGAGCATATTTTCTTGGAAAAATCAGTAGATGAATAATTGCAATTGTCATAATTATTTTTTTGCCTATGGTGACAAAATAAAGTTTTCGTTTTCTTGATCTAGAAAGAAAAATGATTGACGCAATAGCTATGTACGCACGTAATACCCGCCGAGTAATTTACTGTAATATATCCATAAAATAGTTTCTGCCAAACACCGACGCATTTTTTGAGCCGCGTTATCAAACATAGTGAATAGTGAGTCAGTTTCAATTAAATATACGGCGAACGGAATCTTGTCCGACATAAGATACACGTTTTTGAGAACCCCTGTCTCTTACCGCCCGCGAGAACAGTGGAGATTGAAGGCCCGCAAGTTGCCCAGGGGATTATTAAACGGTGGTAATGGCGGTAATAATAACAATTACAATAATCTCGATGCTCGCTCAGCGCTCATCGTGTTAGTCGATGCAGTTCGTGCGGGCGGCTGCGGCCAGTAGAGATATATAAAGTGATTTGCCTTATGACGTGGTACGCTAGCCGCACATCTCGTATAACCACCGCGCCTGACATCTTTATTGGAAGAGTTTAATTTTTTTCAGAGTAAACGCTTATTACCGCTGGACGATCATTAAGTCGTATTTCTTTGGGAATAGGCTGTAAAGTTGTTTGATCAACCAAAAATGGCTAGTTGAATATTATCGACTTTCCGGAGCTGACATATTCGCGTAAATGTCCTATATTCAATGCATTCAAGTCAAAACGGAGCAATGGCAATTTTTATTTTGCAGCAGATCGTAAAAGCATTGCTTTTCAATAATTTTTTTATGTATGACGTAAATATATGAGAAGTGGTACAGTACAGATTTGAGTACGTAGATATTTTGTTATCCCCTTATTTAAAAGTGGGCTCGATAATTTATTATTACATACAATACAATCTCCTTTCTATATTTGTAAAAGCTCCTGCAACAAGCACTGCAAAGTACCAATTTCTCAATACTCAAAAGTGATATTCAGAAAATCACTAACCGGATAAACTTTTTGCGCGTTTATGTCAGCACAACCCCCATAAGAAAAAAGTTGAAAGACTAACGCCTTAAAAATTAATCAAAGTTGAAGTTAAGAGAAGATTTAAGGTTATCTACCATCCCCTAAAATGACCGAACAAATCGCAGACCGGCTAGTACTTGCGCTGGACAAACTACGTAACTGACTACAACTGACCACCCGGGAACAGTTTTTGATTGTTTCACACGGACATTGCGTGCGTTACGATTACGTGTCGCTTTTATTAATTTACGGGCGACACGCGCAATGCTTCCAGCCTTCGCAATATACATAAATCGTGCTACCGCAGTAGTTCGTTCGGTGCTCACTTTGAAAGCTGCGGACTGGCAGACGTTTCGAAAGTTCTTCGCTCGACACCGGTGAGATTAATGAAATCGATTAAGGCAAGAGCGATTTAACGAAGTACGAAGATAAGCGCAATCAATAAGGTCGAACCTTGAAGATCGATCTGTAACGTTGACTCCTCAATACGTTTTCTTACAAATTTTCAAAGGCATTGAGCATCCCGATTTTCGAATATCTCGAGTGTCTCGTGAAACGTTGAAAGTTTCTGAGGTGTCCGTGGTCTTGAAGGTCCTTTAAGGTTTTGAACTTTTTAATTGTGCCGAGTATTTGGATTGTATACCCCTGGCGTTTAAAAGATTATGTTGTCCGGCCAAGATCTGTAGGATTTTTGCAAATTTTTCGGGCTGTTAGAATTACAAGAGTCAAATTTTCCAAATACTCAATCCGAAAGGTATCGTAAAACGTTTTGGTGGTTGTTGTTCTTGAGTTTTGCTCCTTAAATCAAAGTAGACTATCAGGCCTCGATTCCTGTCATTACGGAATACTCATTTCAAGGTTGTACGCGAAAGTGCGTTAGACAATATTCTGTTTCTTTCCCTTCCGTCGACGCCGCATGACACAGATGCACAGCACAAATCAAAAAATTGGAAGTATCACCTCTATCTCGTTTCTACATTGTCATTAATCTACCGCTATAGAACACAGCTGCACAGAAAATGCATATACTACTCATCTTTATATTTTGTTCGAAGTTTTAGTTTCCCATAACATGCCAAATTTTACGCTTCACACATCGCTTTCCCGCACTCAAACAATTAAACTCGTAGACCCCCCAGACCATTCCGCTACTATCCACCGAATGCCAAAAACCCACACTAAAATGTAGTACGTCTATCCGGTTTCCCATTGTCATTCTCCCATATGTTCCCCAAGTGTTCGGCTCTTCCCTCTCTCTTCCCGCGGCCAATAAATTAAATCGAGTCACTGCCAATTTCGTTTTTCGGCGCGGCTGATTTCTCCCGGAGCAGCTGATAGTGGGATCGCATGTTGCGGGCCAGTATTCGATTCGAGAACCCCGTTAATCTCATTAGCATTAACCCGATCGTCCTTCCTGGTCAAACCTCCCGAACGGCGTGGAGCAGCTAACTCGAACGACCGTCTGGCCGGAATAAGAACGGCTCTGAAACGACGTCGAGGCAACATTCGGGACCGTCGAGGACCGCCCTTTTGCGGAAGTGACGCTGCCTTTTGCGCGCTTTAAATCACTCGATATTAAATCCCTCGACTTAATTGGCCCGCTCGCTGCTTATCGCGATCGTCCGCCAATTATCAGGGCAAATAAGATATCGGCACGAAACGTGGCCCGGTTTTATCATAGAATGACGATCCGGGACCGGGTGAGGAGCGGCGACCGAATTAATCGCGACCCGGCCCGATCGAAATCGCTATCGGCCAGTCAGGATCGATGTTAATGGCTCGCCAACAAATTGGGACTAGATATCGTTCTTCTTGTTAGAAGTGTCTTAGAACGGGGCGGGGGCTTTTAATTTGTCGGCTTAATGATATGAGGGGCAGTGTATCGCGGTGTATCGCGGTATCTCGCGTGTTTACATACCTGGCTTGCGATACGTTCGTCTAAACTGCCGTTAATGAGAAGGTTGACGCCGTGCGACGTGCGGTGAAACTGTAATTTGGCCTCCGGGACGAGCACGTAAAAGTGTCGGTTAACATGAGTTACAGGTATGAATTAAACGATTCAAAATTTTGATAAAACTAAATAATCGCGGCAAGCATTTTGGGTGGAATAAAATTTCGTAGCTTTCTGGCCGTCATTATGAAAATAGCATTTGTAAAACGACGACTTCACGCTAACTGTGTCACGTGTGCACTGATCATAAATTCTGTCTGCTAACTTCAACAAACATTACATTTTCAAAACCGTCAACCACCTATCTTCAACACCCCGCATGCCCACAATACTGACAATGCTCACATCTCATCCCTACGGTCGTCTTCGATCAGGACCAATCAAGTATTATAATTCGTCCACCCCGAAGGGCGGCATAATTTAATGCAAACAAGACTTTCACGAGTCGAAGCCCGCGGAGCCAGACTAAAGAGAGGTTCACTGTTCACGCCTGTCACAATATTTTACGGGAGAATGGTCGATCGAAGAAGTGGGGTGCCATTGTGTCGCAGCCAATTTACGCCCTTTTAAGAACGAGGCTCACTTACATACACGGCTACAGTACGCTGCGCACGAATGCCGTCCCGGAGACCCAGAAACTGGGACAGGCGCGTAAATCAGGCGTGCAGGATTGCCTTTTCACCCTCCGTGCTCTTTTCTACGCTGTCAATGAAAGAATACGAAGCGTTATGTAGTTTCTGCCCTTGCGGTCGGAAGGGCTGCGAATGGTGGCCCTTTCTCCTCCGTACCTGTCTTTCAGCTTGGAACAGGTTGCTGGTGTATGAATTTCAGGGGCCACTTGACAGGGGTTGGATTATGTATTGAAACGCATCGGGCGTAAAGATGTGATTATTTGCTGGCCGTTGAAATGATTTTAGTGGTGTAGGATTGTCGATCGGTGAGATTTCGTAGAACACCACCGATAAAGCATCGTTTACATGTCGGATTTCTGAGAAAATGTATTCACGCATTCTGCAGTCAGGGTTAGATATCAAATTTACGAACGTTAACGAAAGCCAAGTAAAGCAAAGAAATATTTGCTCGAGATTATTATTTTTTAATATATAAAATGTAGTAGCATAGTCGACGGGTGGCTATAAAAAGATCTTAACACCGATATAGTTCGGAAAGTGCTTTTCTTACAAAATGCAGTAAAAGATAGAACTGTGTATTTATTAAATAATAATGGTATGATCTGACACTGACTTTGAAAATTCACTTTGATGGGTTTATAGAATATAAACATTATGAAAGTATTAGTGCTTATTTTGCACTATTTGCAGATCCAATATAATAAATGCCTGTTGAAGTGAATTTCTGCATCTGTCATCTGAAACGTGAAATATCAAGCGGCGCGAGAGTTGCCTAAGCTTAACTTTACGGATCAGTGCCACATCGGTGAAAGGACAGGTGATACGGAATGGGCCCGGAGGTGACAATAAATGGAATCACGTTAACATACGTTACCTCACACCAATACACGAAAGCTTGTGTGATTCTCACCACACCACTAATCAACACCCGGTTTCAGATTCCAAATTCTCACGAATAATAGAAACGGTATAGTTGTCTCTCTTTTCACCTTTTGATTTCTGTATTTCTCTTAACTAATTAATGTTTCTTGCGACGGCATTGAACTAGAGAATTTATGTTTTATAAAATAAAAACATATACAGTTAGGTAATACATTAATTTTTTTCCATAAAAAAATTGACACGTGCTTTGACGTTAGCCGCTTTACCTTTTTTACATGATTGAACATTTTCTATGGAAAATAATCGGGCGTGACATAACTGGAAGCATTTTTTATTTTGGAATTATTTTCATTATACGTAGGAAAAAAATATAAGTTTTGCCGCACAAACCCATATCGTAACAATGCAATCTCGTCAGTCACAAGCATTCTCCGCCCAACATCGCTTACTTCCAAACGTATTTCCAAAGAAACAACTTTATCGTTGCATCCAACGTGACATCGATGATTACCCCGAAGTGGGCGCGTTTTAAAAAGCCGGCAATAACGGAAATGAGCGTTTTATAGCCAAATTCCGGCAACTTAATAGTCATATCGCTTATATGGGTTCGTAATATCGAAAGGGTTAACGAGCGTACTTCGCAATTTAGCGCGCAAACGCAACACACACACCTGCAAATCGGTCGCATCACGAGGCGCGTTAATTTATCCGCACGTGATTACGAGCTTATTTTTTACGTTCGTTTAAAAAGAGTCGAGGGAAAGACTGAAAGATTAAGTTCGAGTGAGAGACAGACGGGAAAAGAAAGAGAAAGAGAGAGAGAGAGAGAGTAGCGCTTGTAATCGCGAGAGGCACAGTAAAGGCGGCGCGCTTGAAAATAAAAGCACTTTGCATCATCGTGCTCGTGTAATAAAATCGCGGGGAGATCACGAAATTTATCGGCGTAGAAGCACCGTTATATTGGCAGCACCGGTGGTCTTTACGGGTCTTAAAAAATGAATTGATCGTTCTCGTGCGTGCCTATACGTGGTGTGACGCAAGTTCCGTCAGCGGCGGTGATCTGTTCACTCGTTTAGCGGCACTTTGCTACACAAGCACGACGGGTCGATTGTTTGAGCGAAATATGTTGCGGCGGTGCTTGAAAGTGTCTGAGTACTTATAATATTCTACTCGGGCAAAACGAGTTTTTGCGGGCTGCCCCAAATTCTTGAATATTCGGGTGATAAGACCAGCAGGATCCTCTTCTGAGCATACTCCGACAATTTAATTTGCCTGAATCTTCAAGCAAGTTCGATTTCACATATATCTATTTATTATAAATAATGCATTATGAAAGTAAGTTATACATTATATATACTTGTATGTTGCTAAAGTATAGGTACCCCAAATTTGAAATTAACGAACAAAAAGAAAAAGGCATGTTTAACAATAAAATTTTCATTCGAAATTAGATATGAATTCATAAAGGATTAATTGGAACAGCAAAGATAAAAGTGCCTATATAAATTTGTTATATCATTTATTTTTACATTCACTGTAAAATACGATCACATTTCGTGTCGGTCAGTAAAAACAGATGTATCGGGTCTTAGTTCAAATCACAATTTTTACGGGTCGTTTACGAGACGAAAAATCGGCCTCGCGTGTTCGTGATAAACGAGAAACGTGGCGAAAAAAGTTTCTGCCCATCCACAGGCGAAATGTTCGTACGCACCGACGCAATCTTCACCCGGCAATTTAGCAATCCGATTGATACGTATTTTATCGCGCCTAATTAACGAATGTACGCGGGGTGTATCTCGGCGTGCAAGAAGAAAGTCGAACACGGCGCGCATCGCGTGCTCGTTTATTTTATCGAATATCGGAGCTGCAGGCCGCATTCTCGGCATGTACGAGACGTTGCAGTAAAAAGATGCGGAAATATGTTGGAAAAATGGAATTATTCGGGGTTATGTCCTTTGCCCGATACACTTTTGTATTTGATACGTAGAAATATTTCGAACTACGAAAACCAGGACATAGAATACGGGAATGTGTTGGACAATTTAATCGTATTTAAATTCTACGCTCTTGGATTCGTCATTTTTTGTTGCATTTATATGTTTGTGGTAGTTGCAATTATTCAACGCATCGCGCAGAACTCGTAAATATGTTAAACACGTTAATTTAT
The DNA here is from genome assembly GCA_033815515.1 of Cryptocheilus praepositus. Lineage (NCBI taxonomy): Eukaryota > Metazoa > Arthropoda > Insecta > Hymenoptera > Pompilidae > Cryptocheilus > Cryptocheilus praepositus. The sequence goes on along the minus strand of JAWWQZ010000119.1, from coordinate 689,275 downwards.
ACATTGTATACTGTTATTACTCTTTTCAATGCAAACTGACGTTTTTGTTAAATTTTTATATTCCTACTGATGGAAAGTATTAATAATAAGGCAGGCAAACACAGTGCATATTTTGTCCTCCGTCATATTGAACTTTTATGTGTAGGGCATAGCAAATGTTACGTTTGATACATCAGTTATACGGTGCATCAATTTGTTTATTTCATTGAAACAGATCGTCCTCTTATGTGTGCAGCGAGAAAAAGACAACAAAAATACAGGCATGCAACAACAACCGTAGACTTTCGTTATGCACTATTTATCCGCAAAACCTGGTCTTGATTAAAGAGATATTGATAGACCGATTTTCTTAATTTAAAGTCTACTTTGATTCGCAAAGTCTTGGCGTACACCCGACGTGTCAATCAAGATGAAAAAAATGCAATACGCGGGCCATGTGCTCAGCTGACAAATTATTGACCTTCTTAATTCTCGCCTCGACGGTGTCAGTGCGACTGACAGTCTGGCGCAAATAGATAAACGGCGGCTTGTGTTTAGAAATTCGATGATCCATTGCATATGAAATCGGACCATAAATTATAGGACGTTATCGGCACCTTTATTTTCCCGTCTCCTTTGGTTTTGCCGAAGCATGTGGCGAGGAACGATTCATCGAGGTATTCTTGTCAATCGACACAGCGCATGAACGTACAGGTAATTTTGTGTTAACGAATCCACGAAAATATCGGGAAGATTACTTACAAGAGAAAATATTTGATAGAAAATATCAAATATTGTTTTTATCGTTGTAAACATATTATATGCAGAGGACATTAACACACTTTAAATGGGATTATTTTCTTTTCTTGGATTACTCTCTTATATATAATAAAAAAAGACGTTTAAGACATTTTTACACGTTATGTAATTTACGTAAGATCTTGATCGTTCAGTTGTAAAATAGGAAATATTTTTATTTCCGCATTAAGTACATTTTGTATCGTCTTCGCTTGCTTTGTTACAACCACTCTACCACTATGCTACTGTTTTACTTTATTAGAAACCATCATTCATAATTTCAATGTACTTTCGCATTCAATTCATAATCAGTGCACTACACCACCAAAAATCAAGTATTATTTCTCTAATATCTATTTCACCAAACATCAGAACATGCATTTTAAACCAAAGAGACACCTCCAGCACTGCTACGCTTTCAACGCCACTCATCACCCGGCATATTTTCCGCATAAACTGACTTTCTGATTCCTATCGCACGTATATACACGTAACAACAGGAGTTCGAGATACCAATTCGTCTCAGGCCCGTTCCGCGGATCAATCTGCATGTTCAGAGGTCGTAAACGATTTATCGCACTGGCTCGTGCGCTCGTTTCGATCGCGCGCCCTGCGAAATCCATTTAGCCTGGCCGCGAGTTTAATTCTGGGCCGAAAGAAAGAGAGGAGAAAGAGTATCGAGCATCCTCTCCCCCCTGTCGGCCGACCAGCTTAATCGCTTTATTTACCGTATCGTCGATTAAACCCTCTCCCACTGATTTCCCCGAAACAAGACTCGTTACACCCAAAATGCGCGAGTCCCACGCTCGCGAGGAAGGAATTGTATCTCGTTACCGACGATTTATGGACGGCCGGCCGGATTAACGGCGCGACTCTTTGATCGCGATTTAATTGAGGCATCTCTTCGTTCAATCATTGATTATGCCGAGAGCGCTTTTCTTTCACGACGCAACCAGGACTTCGCGAACGTATGAAACGGTTCGAGCGTTCTCTTCTGCGATCAACAAATATAGTATGTATGTGCTAAGTATTTTGAAGTGGGAAGATGTGCGTCGATGCAGATATGGTAATTATTAGAATTTCGGTGGTTTTCGGTAGAACGCAATGTAGTATGGCTGTGGTGTCAAATAGGATTTGTTAAACAATGCGTTGCGGTTTGATAAGAACTGTTTTTCAGCAGAGTTGAACTGTCTTAAATTGTCCTTGATACATGCATATTTACAATAAGATAAATTAAATCTAATTTAATGTAAAATATAATGGTGCAGTGGAATAATTGAATACAGCTAAATTTGTCTAATTGTTCCTTTATTGTCGAAAAAGAAGAAAATGGCGGATCGTAATAATACGCTTGAACTGATTTCTAAAACGTTTATTATAAGATGAATTCGGTTGAAATTATTATAAAACGCAACGGTGCAGTTCAGTAATTCGTGATGCATTACTTAGTAGAAACGTGACCACAAAGTCACCAGGTTTCGGAATGCCGTATATGAATTTCTCGATAAATCTGCTGTTAAACGTTTAAATCCGTCGGACCGATCGACTGCGATGTTCTCCCGTGAAGTGACAGCTGAAAGAGGATTCCTTTTCTCCCACGAATTTACGCCACGCACGAGTGTGCACCGGGCCGACCCTCGGAATTCGTCCTGAAAGTCCAAGCTTTTAGCACCTTTAATAAATCTGATGGCGGTATCGTGGTATCGAAATCAGAGGCAAGACGATTACATTGTTAGCGTTGAAAGACGATTTCGATCGTTCCTAATCCTCTTCTCAGTCCCAGTTACTTTTTTCGTTATACTGCGAAATAAAAATACGTTTCTTGCTTCCCACATTTTGAAATCATTTTTTTCACATATTTATTTCCAACGGGACATATATAAATTTACTCGTTGCACTGCATTTTTGCTCCTTACGGCTTTCGCAGTTAGGATTCGTTTGCCAAGGCGTTGGCTTTCCAACGGACGACACGTTTGAATTCAGCAGTGACACACTTGGCACAATGTTGAATTCAAACACGACATTCATCCGGGAGCCAACACCTTATCATACGACTCCAAATGCTGCGTCATTCAATTTCATTCACCCGCAATCTTGGAGCGCTAACTTACGTAAATTTGTTCGTTACGTCGCAGCTTAAATTATGTATGTCATCATTACATTGTTAACAGAAGTTCTAAAATCGTACATCGTTCGACTCTGTTTGCAATCCGGGCACCGTGTGATAATATTTTCTTGCCATCGCTCGACCGAATCAATTTCCCTAGGCGCGATATGAGCCACGAGGACGCGAGATCGTGAATTGGGTCATAAATTATCAGTCTTCGGCCCCCTTTTTTGGCGAGCCCCGAGCGTTTCCGTGTACTCGTACAATGCGCGAGATGCAACAGGTCGTCGGGGACCGTTATCGGGAAACACGCAACCGAAATTACACCTCCGTGAGGCACCTACTCTCGATCATGCCGAACTGGTTCCCTCCTGGCGTTTTCGTGGCGTAAATTTTTTTTCGCGAATAGGGCCACCGCGACGATCCAATGGTTCGATGCGTGCGAAAACGAATCACTGGCGTTGCCTTGCAATCCACAGAAATTGGACATTTTTATCGAAGTTTCACGATTAAACATGTTGATTTCGTCTCCTGTGAAACTCTAAGACAGAATTTAAATAGACGGTTCTATTCTATGGGGTGGATACCTTTATGGATGCGACGTGGAAATAATGATAAAATTACGGACAGGCGTAGAAAATATTGTTAATGTTTTCGTATACAAAACTGCGATTGCAGTAGTAGTATTACTGCAGGTAGACATGGCATAGAAATGATAAAATAAATATATGCGTCATTTCTGGCAGTTGAGTCTGCATATGATAAACTTGCAAAGTAGATGACGTGAGAAATACTACAGGTGTATACTCATATACTTGCCACCGTATTTCATTCGCAATAATAAGAACAAATTATCGACCGATTACGGGACTATCAGTGAATAAACAACCTATAACAGACCCGTAGAAAATAATTGCAGAAGTGTATTTATTTATTACCATCGAAATTACGAGTTCAGTCGGAGATTAATGTCACCACTCGTCGTACCTCTGAGCTTGAAAATCGACGCTTCAGAGTTCATGGAAACTGCTTACATCGATACCGTTCGAACGCCATCGATAGCAAGCGCTCGCACGTGAATTCCGTCGCATGGATTCGCGGCGCACTCGAATTAAGTTCAATACGTGCCGGAACCGCGACGGGGCTCCGGGCAAAAATCCACTTGCGGTTTTGTTTCTTGCAGGGGAGGAGAACGACGCGAGCAGCTGGCGGCAATCGTCGAAGGGGAGAAAAAAAATGCGCAACGCCGAACTTTCACCACTTAATGAGACGTGTAACGAGTGACATATCGAGTTTAAACCTTAGCCTAACGAGAGAGAGAAAAAAGTGCCCCTCCGGTTGGCATTTATCTTAGAACGATTATTTATTAATTAAGAGCGCGATCCGGCGTCAAGGCGAACTTTCGCCAAACGAGAGCCGAGACTCCTTATCTTCGACGCACGCTATTAATTTTTCAGCCGAATTATCGCGAAATCTCGAGGCGACCGATCGTCGATCGGCGAAACTTATTTTTTAGCGAACGCGACCCGTGTTGTAATTTACGGAAACATGTTTTCGTTCCGAATCAATTTTCATCTCAGCTAATTATCGCAATCAATTCTTAGTATTTGACTAATTCGAATCACGATCGCCAGTTTCAGCCTCAACATTATTTTATTCAGCTATTTGCATAATGCATTTGAATACTGATGCGAATAATTCTGTATTAAACTAATATTCAACCTTGGTTGTTTTCATAATTCTTGATGCGAATAAAGGGCAATACTGATTGAAGTCATTTTGAGATATGATATTCTGAACCCGGTCACTCTTATTCAAACAGTGTGTTAAAAATTGTCTACACATTCTTATTCAAACAGGGTGATTAGACGCATCTGTTATACAGTCTATTCAAAATTCATATAGAATTGCAAAATTCAAACAGTGTGATAACATCTGTATTAAATACGTATAGAATTTATTAGACCGTTTATTTGAACAGGTTGATTTGCTATTCTAAGTCCAGTATTCAGTATGATAATGTGCACTTATTACAAATATACTGTTAAAAATTCATACAGGTCAACGTGGAATTATTTTGAACACATTAGCCGCCGGCATTTGTCAATCTATTCCCAGGTCAAGGGCCCAAAGATTCTTCTTATCACGGCGCATCCTTACACCTGCCTCTACTGTTCGTTCCACGGTCGCAGTTCGTTCATTTATTACCTTGATTACCGTTCCCACTCGCTTCGGTCGCGATCATACGATCGTACTTCTGCCGAATGCGTTTCGTTAGTGAGCCTTACCGTTGCTCCCGGCAAATTGCCCGCGTGAAATTGCCTCTTCGCCTCCGACAGTCACTTACCCTTTTGGTAAACGTTGACATATCGCCCGATCAGCACCGATCTGCCGATGTAATTCGGGCGAAATTCCGCGGGGCAACGTATTAGCCGAGCTTCATGATGATCGGCCTCTCACTCTTCCGGCTTTTGCCTCATCTCCGACGAGGCGAAATTAATGAGCGGCCTTCCTTCGGCGGAACGTTACGACCGCATAGGTATTCCTCGAAAATTTCCTCGTAAAGGTTTTCCTTGTAACGTGCTTGCTTTCGAGCGTGTACTGAGTGCGCACTGTGTAGAGAATTTTGCCAATTTTGCGAATGTGCGGTAGGTCTAAAAAATTTCGGGTGGATGGCTTGGTACCGGCAGGGAATCGAAGAAGTGCTGCGTTGTATAGCTGGGAAATCCTGCTTGTGCGATAGTTACAGAAATTCGGAATGATTAAAGAATGTTAAGAGACTAGTATTTGTGCTTTCGGGAATGTTAATCTTTTGGGTGAATATATTGCTATGGTACAGGCACGAATTATTAAGTTTTATCGCATCCTCGATCTTATTGTCAAATAAAGTTTCTCTACACTTTCGAAACGCAGCGTATAACTTAAGAGAAGATGTCGTTAAAACTTATTTTCTTATTTCTGTAGCCTACGTTTTCACGTTGTCACGCATTATTAAAATCTGAACATATTGACATGCACTTTCACAGCACACTGTATGATTTAAATAAAATTATTGTCGCGTTGTACCATACGATATTGGTCTCGCGATCTAAGATAAAATCGATACACACTTTCACGGTGTAACCAAAAAAAGCTGTCGGTACATCCACACAGAACACTGTCGCATTACGGTGAAAGCTTCCGCGCGTCAGATTAACAATCCAGTACCGCAACCAGGTGCCTCAAATTTTCCGGTCCGTATTTGGTAGCGCGTCTTCTCCCGCGTAATTCACATCCGATATCAGCACACGCCCGCTTTGTTCCGTGGCACGCACAAATTACGCACTTGCACACACCGTACACGCGTAAAGCACGCTCTCGCTACAAAATCGGCGCCGCGAACGATTTATTAAATTATACAGATCGAACACGATGCACGCGCGAGATAGTGCCGGACCGATTATGCTTCTTTGTCCTTTTTTTGCAACGTCCATTTGTGCTCTTTCTCTTCTACCTTACCTTCTCCTTCAAGCTCTCGATGCTCCTTTATCGGTACTATCGACGAAAGCATCGTTCTCCGACAATTTCACGCGCCGTACCGATTGCCAAACCCGATCCGTCGGGAGCGTTAATTATTATCGACGGTGCGCGATTGAAACGGAATTGTATGGGATCGCCAAACGATTTGTAACGAGACTTATGGTAGCACAGGTATGTTAGTGCACTGTTCTTCTGACAGGCCGGTAATGCGGAAGATTTGTCATGTCTGCACATTGTGTAATGATTGAGTACGGTCAAACTTGTTGCGCGTCGTATCGAATAGTTAAGTAGTTAATGTATACTGCCATAATTATCGCTATATTAGAGCTACATACTAGGTGTGTACGAGTATTTGAAATATCCTAGCGACGTATATTATTACAACTAGTAATTCTGATGCTGTACTTTTAGCATATGAGTACTTGTAATGTTTGAGTACTGTAACGCGTATTTTATATCAGAACGAATAGTTAAATAGGTGAATACTAAAATTATTCTAGTATTAGCCGGTTTTCTTTATGACGATGTTACTAAGAGTTCAAGTTATTCATCTAATAGTGCAATCTAGTAAATTTTTCTTTTAGCTATTTGAATATGCGTGTAACTCTAAAATATGAGGACAATTCAAAGTACTCACGTTAATCTATAATATTTCAAACTTTCGAATAGAGGAGTGATTTACATCGGACCTTCGATCGGAAATTTTCTGCGCGCACTCCAAGCATTGTTCACACTCCACATCTATTAACGACCAACTTTACGCACCGACTAATCTCTCGACTTTATTCCCGCCCCGTCAACTAAACAGCGCGTTTCTCCGCGCGCATAACTTCACATACCTACACATTCGCTAGGCCGAATTGCCGAATGCGCGATCTCCTTTTGCAGCGACGCCATTAACAAAGCGTAAGGCAGGCGCCGTTTTTAACGACCGTCTTGCGGCTAGGCCTCCGCCGCAGCGGGGTCTAATTTGCAAGAGGAATTTCGCGGAAGCCCCGGCAAGATTGAAAATCAATGCCCCCGTTTATTACGCACCGGCAGCGGCCGGTTCGACGGTTCACGGAATCCGGTAATGCTTATAATCGGAGCGAGCGCTTCGCGCGAAATTCGCGGTTTTCACCGAGGCGAGGCATGACCATACTAGGCTCTGCCCGCACCGGAGCACGGTTCCCGGCCATAATCGAGGTTTATGCGCCGCTGCGCTGCCGTTCGACACAGCTCGCGTGGCCATCGGCCCCGATGCGTTCGCCTAATCACTCGCCACTTCGCCACTCTCGTTCCGCGAATATCGAACGAATTAGCCTGGTGATTATAGGTAGCGCCCGTTACATTGTTCGGCCTCAGCTTCCGAAGCCGCTGTTCCAGGCTTTGTTATTCTCGCGATTTCTACGATACCGCGGGAAGGAACCAGAGTTGAAGTTTGCGGGACGAAAAATCAAGAGTGTTTTCCGTCCTCCAGGGACTACGAAATAGAAATGTTTAAAATAGAAAATTTAAAATAGGCAGTACGTCAAGTAGCTAAATTCCAAGATGCTCAAGTAGGCGCTGTACAACTGAAGTACACGATTCCAAAAATCTCAAGTATTTCAAGTTGCAACCCTTGTAATCGTTAAATCACTCGCCACTTCGGGAGAGTTGTTCCGCGAATGTTGAAGGAATTAGCTTGTTGATTATAGGTGGTGCCCGTTACTTTGTTCAGTATGGACTTCCAGACTAGATGGTAGCTATGGAAGGCTTTGCTATTCTCACGATTTCTGAGATGCCGCGAGAATAATGAACGTAGGAAGATGCGCGCGGAACGGAGAGTAGGATTGTATGGTGGTACGGTCATTGGGAAGTGATGTTTACGCGAAGCGGAAAAGTTAGACGTAGCAGTGGATGAAGCTGCTTTCCCATAATTTTGTGTCGATCTAGTGCGGAATACCTGTTTTTCACATTTTTTTTAAGTTTTCGCCGTAGAGGCCATATATACTATAATATTATTAATAATGGTAATGTACTAAAAATCACAAAAAATTATAATGCAAATGTATTTGACACAACTTTCTTCGAACGAACATACGGGAATCGTCACATATCCAATTGAGAAACCAACAGATTCACATTAGTAAAACATCTTTCCAGCTATGATCTTGTGTCACGTTAATCGAATTAGAGTATACGTGAATGGCACACGGTTAAAAATTGTCCACCTCGGTTTTTCGCGCGCGACCAATATATCTAGACAAAACTCCAAGGCGTCCTCGAGCAGTCTTTCAACGCGTGCGCATGCAAAACGATACGCGTTGAAACATTTAAGCGCCCTTACCGTACATCCATCTCGATCCCATAAATTTCATGGCAGTGGCCAGCAGAAGGTCGTCCTGCATTAACATAAAAGGAGGAGCCTGGGATTAAAAGAACGAGCCCGGGAATGGGGGCGAATCAATTTATTCCGGCCATTGGAGAAGAGTGGCAAGTGCATAAATACGCGCGAGTTCGTTTATCGCACTCGCGCGTACTCGCGTGCCAGCATTGGCTGCAATTTTATTCGAATAACGGATGAGAGATAAGAGTAACGGATACAATGTTACTCGAACGAAACTGTATTCGGTGGTAGCGAATGTTTAAAAGAACAATCATTTGTTCGCATGATGATTCATTCAGTATAGAAGGAACTATTTATTCGTTGCTCGAATTATTTGTATTGGTATTTTGCGTCGAAAATGGAAGGAAGCAAAGTACTCTACTGATGCCCTACGACCATACGATGTTGATTAGTAACTGTATTGTTATATTTAATTATTTATTTGTCGTTCGAAAAATTTCTGTTGATATTTTGTATTGGAAATGGAAGGAAGCAAAGTATTATCTGGGTATCGTGTGGTCACGCGACTGAAAGGCCTCAGCATTCGTACCAAAGCGAAGTTCAGTAGTGCCCATACTTTATAAATTTAATTATTTGTTGCGAATAAGAGTAGAAATACCTTAAATTACAAACTCTGCAAATCAACAATCGTCTGTGTTTCCTCGAACGTTTGCAAATACGCTAAATACGGCGAGCTGTGTGCCATTTTCGGCTATCTACACTAAATCAGCATAAAATATTCAAACAACCGGAATTCATATGAATAACATGTTTCAGATAAATATTTCCTTGAAACAATTCGCATAACATCCGCTTCAGTCGTGCACACGTGCATTTTTACCATTATTGGAAAAAAATACTAAGTCCATCGGTGTTGTGTACCGTTTTCCGTTATCTACAGTAAATCAGCATAAAACATTCGAACAACCAGAATTTGTACGAATAATTTCTTTCAGATACATACTTCCTTGAAATAATTCATGTAACACCCGCGTCGTTAATGCACATCTGTATCTTCTGTAACATTGGAAAAACACACTCAGTAGATTGGTGCCGTGTGCCGTTTTCGGTTATCTACACTAAATCAGCTCGAAACATTGGAACAACCAGAATTCATAGGAATAATTTCTTCCAGACAAATACTTCCTTGAAACAATTCGTGCAACACCCGCGTCGATCGTACTCTGCACACGTGCGTTTCTTGTTCGACACAAAACACGCCGGGGGGAGCGAGCGCACGCCTAACAGTCCCGAAAATCTCTCGGGCCCTGGCCTCGGGGGCCTTTATTTTGTCGTTTTTATCGTCGGCGCACTTATGGGGTGTGCGAGCTTAGCCTACCCGTATAGGCCCCGCTACCTACAGGTGCTCCTTATCTGCATCACTGTATACATATTTAATGCGGGGTGGATTTTGCATGCGCCTCGGATTGGAGCGAATAATTTATTCGCCGGCGTCTCGGGCCGGTAAGCGAGCGGTTTTAGGAGGTCCTTGCCCCTGCAAAAAAAATGTAGAGAAGAGCGAAACGAAGGGCGAGGAAGGTGGCTGCTGCCGCGGGGAAGGCGGTCGGAAATAGCGGGTTTCGACGCTAAAATTAAACACCCCTCGTTCGATCGTGATTTTATTATAGTCCTGCGACTCGCGACAGGATGTTCTGGGACGAAATTAATTAAGATCGATTCCGGGTGCGTGGATATGGGCCGTTACGTCGTCGGCGAGATTTGCTGCGCCGGAAAGGTAGATCGTTGTCGCGAATTTAACGTGCGGGGCTTTTAATATGTTTTAGTCGATGTCGGTGGCGAACGATTGGTTGGGCATTTGATTGGTATGGATAACGATGGAATGATTGCTGATTCGGTTGAAACTGATAATAAAATATAGTTAAATGTTTTAGTGATGCCAGTGGTTTTGTAACTATGTTTACCGCCTGTTCAGAAGTTTTGTGAATGTTTATGCTTAAATGCAATTTTCGGTGGACGTGAAAAAACGCTTATTTTTTCGAAACTTTTCTTGTTTTTTCGTTTATTTTCAGTCATATCTCGGAAACAACTTCGAATTTTTCACCACGATTGCGATTTTTCTGAGTCCCTTCATACCCCTTAACCTCAGATATAACGATCAGTCAATCGGTAGAGTCTTTATTTTTTACCCCATTTTTAGGCTCATTTTTCACGATTTTTCCACACATTTTTGCCCATATCTCCGGAACTATTGCGAATTTCGGGGTGCGCCTTGCATTTTTCCGAGTTATTTTGGACCCCCGTTGATATGTTAAAAGGGCAATCAAATCGGTGACCCATCATTTTTTCGTAAAAATGGCAAGGGGTATACCTTAAGATTTTCTCGATTTCTTCAAGGCCCTGTCCCGTTTAAACTAGTGAACGAAACCTATAAATAATATAGGTTTTCTTAAAGCGCTTTGGACACACTTTCACGTGGGACTAATCGCGATCAGCAATTTTGAAAAAAATTTTTTTTCGGTTTCTTAAAATCATCATATCTCGAAAACTATGAAGAGTTCAGCGCGCGGAAAGTGGTCGATCTTCAGGGCAAATTACCCTCTATCGAACGGTATCAGTCCGAAACAAAAAAAAAATTTGACATTTTTCGCCTATTTTTGCGTATTTTCGGCTTATTTTTCGTAATATTTCTATATATTTTTGTTCATAACTGGGGAACTATTGCAAATTTTGGGGTGTGATTCTGTTTCCTTTAATTGTTTTTGGCCCTCTTTTATTTCAGAAAAGTTTAAGTCGAAAGCATTATTTTTTAATATGGGGATATCTCTCTGTCGTAGATAAATATCCGTTCCACACAATTTCTGTAACGCCCAACTACGGACCCAATGTGAAAAATAACGCCCACTCCCCCCTCCCCCACGAACGACACACAGAGAAAGGCCACGAGGCAGGCGACTTTACGAGTTACACGAGTTGGCGGGTTCGTTAACGAAATTATTAAAATCTCTTTGATCGCGCACGGTGTGGCACCGATATCTCTGCCGCCTTCTGCCCGGAACATCGAGGGGGATTGAGAATCTCTCTCTCCCGTTCTCCCCTGCACCGTCGTCGCCGGCTGAAGTAATCGGCCGGTCGATCGGCGCAGGAGAGATCGAGGCCGAATTGGTGTAACGAGTTAAGAGTAACGAGTTATTAAGAGAGGAAGTGCCACGGGCGTGCGTGCATCCTCGTAGTAGTCATGACGCACGCACTCACGCACGCACTCTCGCACGTATTCCCATAAGTCGAAGACGCGCGGAATCGAGTCGCCCGGTGGTTGAATTTAGAGTGTTCGAGTATTCGAAAATACTTCAATGGAGTTGTAAGCCGACGCAATTGTGTGAATTAGGCTGATTACGCAATTATTCGAATAGTTACGTATATAAGCGAAGCAATGAATTGTCATATTTTTTTCTATATAATATAGTATCCTACATTAGTGGCTGTATACGATAGAACATACCTGATATATATGCAATGGACTGTAATCGAAGACATGAATTTTCATTTCTTTTTAGGATAGAATTTAATTTACTAACATGGAACAGATTGTCATCGGGGCAAGGCATTTTTATTTTTCTGATAGAAGATAGGAGTAAACAAACATTAAAATTGTATATTCGAGTATATATATGTCAATAGAATATATGAGAAAATACACGTCGGAAATGTTTGAGTGGTCGAAAACGACGAATCAATGTGCGTGATGCGTACTTGAATATTTACCTTGCACTACCTACACGCGGTGTCCTCGAATCGAAGCAACGAACAAGCAAATTTCAATTTTGACCGAATATTGGAAATACGCTTAAACAAATTGAACTGTTTCAATGCTTCGTAGAAGTTGAATTTTTGCATGCGCGAACATTATTTGTCTGCATCAAGCGGCGATGTAAATGCATCAAATTTTTTATCGCGTAATATAAAATAAAAATGTATAATTGGATAGTGTATCGTAAATCTTCTTAAACGGTTTAAACAGTTTTGGTGTTTCGAGTGGGTCGAACTTTCTGTACGTTGGGAGTAATATTTATCTGTCCCGAGCGTCGATGAAGATGAGCTTCGCGGAGACTCGTTATCCGTCCGAAAGGAATGAAAACGAGAGAGCGCAGATCGAGCAGCGTACGTTTGTCCTTGTCTAACCTTAGCTGTACGCGTAATTGCAATTAATCGTTCGACGCGACTCTCAGCCTGGATGCACTTATTTTCTCGATTTATTTCGTTTGCTGGCGACCGCGAATGTCTTGAGTGACGAAGAGAGAGTCGAAAGCCGGAATACACTGAAATTACAAGTAATCGTTAAGCGGTTGCTTCGAGGCTCATGTAATATATCGCGATATACCGCGACCAGCTTGAACACGCGCACGTGCTCGGTTTACGGGACATTAACGTTTTTACTTGCTCACCTTTATTTCATTGCGAATTGCAGAAATTTAATAATGGTGTAACTCGATACTTTTGCATGAAGAGCTCGAGGCACAGGTGGGTATCGATTTTAAAGCTGATAAGTTCACAACCGTTCGTTTTGGAACTTCTTAATCGGTTTGCAGTCGAAATCGTAGAAAAATGCAACCTTTTCTCGCCCATGCATTTCACGCCTTCTGAAAATAAACCTGCACAAAATTAATTTTCTACGCTTCCAATTATACTTTCTGTGAAAAATCGTTTTAGTATCAACTGAGGAACGAATTTCGAACGATTAATCAGTATTATATATTTTCGAATTATTCAACATTTATCATTATTCTGCTTCAGTATACAATTTGATGTGCGGTCTTTCGTGTCCTGTGTATTGTCTACGCATTTGATTCAATTTTTCAGGATCGTTCTCGTTTCAATCGTTCATTAAACTACGGGTGCATAAATGCCATCACATATTTGCAAATGATCCAACATTTAATCACATTTCGCCCAGAACAGATATTGACATCGCGAAATTTTACGCTTTCGACACATTGTCTTGAGCAAAATTAATTGTATTTCTGTTTATAATAAAAATTACGGAAATGACCGTGTATATAAAATTGCAAGTAAGCGTTCGATATATCCGATCCGATCGGCGTTGCCAGAAATGGACGAAGCCGGCACGTGCTCATCGTTCGGGCAAGTTTCAGTTATAAATGCGTGCGAAATTGAGATTACGGCGTTTCGCTCTCGTAATCACGTGCAAATAAAACGCACGTCGGCGTAACTCTCGACGCACGGTTCGAGGGGTTAATGCGTGCTCGCCCGGGCGTATCGTATTTCAACGTGAAATTACAAGTAATCGTTAACTGCCGGATTAAAAGGAGATCGGTACCTGCGCAGATCCCAACGAGAGAGCGATTTTTATTTATGGGGTCACGCGCTGCGTCCGTCGGGACGTTTTCGCGGAGAAAAATGCGTGTGGAGCCCATATGATTTAAGCGTATGTAGGTAACCTACGCGAGCGTGAACAATTAGGTTGATGCGTACAGTGGTGTAGGTAGTCGGAAATGTATAGATAAGCCAGCGTCACATGCCGTTGCATACATCGCATTTATATGATTATTTGTATATTCTATGCTTCTTTTTCCGTAACTATTTTACAGCAGCGTGGATAGGCACTGAATAACACTGGTAAAGAGGGTTAGGTTAAAGGTTTAAACGAATTAACTGCTTTCACACTTATGTCGAAATAACAGATTTTCTTCTTAGCCAAACAAATAACGCTTCTCTCAATGTAACCACGAGGCGTTCCTTTAAAAATACAATTGCATTAACCTCTTCTACATCTACGTATAACAAAATGCCAATCTCAAATCTCGCAGATATCATCAGCCTTTGTATATCATAGCGGTCCAAATTAGGCTACCTTCCCCTACTCTTAACAAGTATCGATCTTCATATAGTTGCCTTCATACTGGGCCACAGATTCACAGTAAATACAAAGCAACATTTATTTTATTTTCCTAATATACATATTTTGCTTTGAAAAACGGTCAGATTTCCCTGTCGGACCCTGCAGTATTTCACGCGACACATCTTGAAATATCTTGCATTAGGTATTATAATATCATTGACTGAAACAAAAAAAAAAACATTAGCTCCTCTTGCACCGCACACTCAAACACGAAGACGGTAACTTAAAATAGAAGCAGAAGTACAAAAGGACGACAAATATTCACCGGAATCGGATACGGATACCTGGGACGTATCTCTTTCAATTTCCTACCATTCAAAGGCTCACGATATCACCCTCGCGACACGATTTATTAGCATCACAAGGGTCAATTGAGCGTCAGGCTCGATTTTCGTCGTCTCGCACGGTGGAATTGTACGCGATCCTCGTTGGGAATCATTAGTCGCTTGGGAATCTTTGTTTACCGGCTTCTTTTAGCGTCCAACTGATCCTGCCACGAAATCTGCATGGTTAACCGTGTAAAATGAGCTCGAACGACCTGTCCAGTGCCTTTCTTTCATGCTAATTAGACGCTCCTTTCAGTCTGCACAATGGCAGGTGTCAGTTATAACGAGGGTGGTCCCCGAAGCTTTTATGTCAGCCAGTCGAATCGAAGTTCTTTCATAAAAATTCTACCAAATCAAATTTCACGTACTTTTACACGTTTTAAAGCCTTGTTAATACGTATTGTGCCGGGTGGCGAAGCAAATATCTGCCCTTTTATACAAATTTAGGTTTGAATACGAAGAAATTTTAGATGAGCTTGGCTTTCAACGATAAAATCCTGAAGTCATTAGTTTATCGAAGTTGAAATATTCTGTAGTTAGTTCATTCATTATCGCAGCTTGGCAATGCTAAAATTGAGTTGATTAGATATCATTTTTACATACAATTTTCTTTTACATCTTTCGTATTTTTGTCAATTCTCTTATTTTCTTGTCTGAATTAACACTAAGTTATTAATTGAACAACTAAAATTGAGAGTAGTAAAATTAATAGAAACGGGAAATAAAACAAACACTATCAGCAATTATTTATTTTATGTTTATTTAACATTCTTTTACCGATTGCCAATAATATTACACATTTTTCCAAGTAACAAATTGCTTCATCCAAACTGCAAAGAACCGCATTCCATTTTCAACCGCCACGGTCCCACAAAATTGGCCATTCGTCGAAAATTTGCGATTCAAATATTATGTGTTTAAACGGGCAATTACACAATGCATACAAGTTTTGTGGAAACTTCTCCTCGAACAAATTGCTTCCATGGGTTGAAGCTTCGAAAATCCGCAGGGACCTCCGACGATGGTCCTTTCTTGTGATAATGAGGAACGTCCTGCGGTATATACCGAGGCATCCCTCCGTGAGTCTTAAACGTTATTGTCCCGGGCGTGTAAATCGAATTGTGCCTTTTCTGGTTACACGATCTTTATTCAAATTTCGAATGTTGGGTCTGATCCGATCCGCATGGAATTGCGAGGCTACTGGTCGTTGTCCTTATTGTAACAACAGGTTGAAACGGAAGAAAGAAACGGGAAAGTTCCGCATTAACGCACTACAGTTTGTCATTCTAGACATATTTCCGTGTAAAACCTTTTTTGTCAAAACAATGGACAGTTAATATTGCAAATGGTCAGTGCTAATTGTTTATGCTATTGAATTCTGGTAATAGGTGAATGTACCAATTAATATTGGAAAATGACATGCCTATTTTAATTCGTGTGATTCATGCTTTAATTCGAATACAAAAATAACTTGACACATCGTAAAGCATTACACACGTATACATTATTTCAACACGCCTAATGGGCAATCAATTGACGTGGTTAATGCTTTGCTACAATATATCACAAGAAATTATAAAAATGTGCAATTCACATGTCGTCATTTTATTGCTTCGAATAAGATGAATTTCAATAATTCGCAAATTACCCCTTAATTAATTCACTAATTTGTGAATGTCAACAAATTGAAAATTGCTCGTTCATTAATTTGCATAATACACGAATGTCAACAGTCCGGATAATACTTCTTAACGAGTTCGCATACTACTCGAATTTTAACGATTCATACATTGCTCCTTCATAAATTCGTATAACACGAACTTCAACAGTTCGCCCATTGTCCCTTCATTAATTCTTATTAACACGAATATCAACAGTCCGCATATCGTCCTTCCATGAATTCGTATTAAAACGAATGTCACCAGTTCATCCATTGCCTCTTAATGAACCCGCATACTATCCGAATTTTAGCAATTTACGCACTCCCCCTTCATCGCTTCGCATCATACGAACTTCAACACTTCGCACATTGGCTCTTTACTAATCCGCATTAATACCGACTCCAACTATTCGCACACTGCTTCTTAACAGAACCGCGTAGTACTCTCATTTAACAACCACCACATTGCCCTTTCACTGCTTGGCATAACACGAATTTGCACAATTCGCACGTGTCAATGCGCGTTTAAACAATTTCTCCTCCCCTTAATTCCCATAACGACCGTTCGCCCGCAGTAGGTGACGCAACGCACATGGGGATAACAAGTTGTCACGTCGCACGCATTTGACACGCAAGCCGCGACGGGTCTCGTCCGCGTGTGAATTCTCGGGCGCCGAAGAAGTTAATGGGCTCGTCGCATGATCGCATTCGACGTCGATGCGCTCTTATTAGACGTCCGTATCTTCGCGGGAAATATCGTCCTCGGGGATTATTCGTCGCGGGAAATTCCGTATTCGTCGTAATGACACTCGCCGACCATACTCCCGGCATCCCGTACACCCGGGAATGCACTGAACGTTCGTATTATATTCTATCTCGTATCTCGCCGCGTGTCCCGTTCTGCGTTACACGTCGCGAAGCCCTGCGGGAGGATTGCTCCCCGGGGAGGCATTTACAGCAGAGTAATGCCTGCTGCTCACTTTCACCGCACCGCGATATTTTATATTTAATGCTGGATAATAAAAGGCCTTTCTTTGCTTCAAATTTCGGAATCAATTGAAAACTTTGTTAACCTTTTAGGTACGGCTGAATTCTGCATGTGGCTATTTCCCTGGACGGCACAGTCTAACGCGAACTGAATTAAAAAAAAAAAATTCTTTTTGGAACGGTACACCACTGCAATGTTTGACGGGTCATTCGGTTATAATTCAGCAATGGTGGAAACTTTCAGATGGACAATGTTTAGGTCTTATATAAACGTTGTTATTATTTTGTTATTATATGCTTAATACAATAGAAATTCTCTTATAGTTCCTTGAGAGCACACGTAAAACGCAGACTCGTAGTATTCTGTGCGGAAAATTATTTTCGTTTTTTACATTGGTTAATCCGATGAGTAGAGAGTGATTGTAGTTTGTTGACACTGTGTACGATGAAATGATGACAAGTTTGTTGGTGATGTACGCAATTAAAAGATAAAGCGATGTTGGCTACCTCCCAATGCTTTAAACATTAGTGATGCATTTTAAAAATAGTTAGTACAACCGAATGTGTTCGCAGCTTGTTTCTTCGTTTTATTAAATAACGAATCCGCCGCACGCGTTGTTTGCAATTATCGTGGCGAAAAAAACCGACGATTAAAACGCATTGTCCTTCATTTATCGCACCGCCGCCTCCTCTTTTCATTTTATCGCCGCTTCGCTCATCGCAATTCGACGCGTGCGTGTAACCCTCTTGTTACTTTAAATGCATCGGTTTGCATAAGTGTAAGTTGTTGCCAGCTAGACGTACCACTGCATGCAAGTGCGCTTATTGTTTGCCATCGAGGTATGCACGCACTGACGTATGACGTTCAGAATATTTAGCTGACGAACTGGGTTGACAATGAACAATGCCGTCGAAGAATATTACTGTTTTCCCTTGAAGAGATACATTGTTTACAATACAAGTTTATTTTTACTAATTGTAGCTTTGTAATATAATTCTTTGTCGTAAGCATAAATGTTTAGATGCAAAAGATATGGTATTTGGTTGAATAATAATTACGTTATCCGGAACTTTGAATATGAAGATTTGAGGGTATGTTTATCTTGAGATAATGCTTCTAAGTTGTACGTAAGTGTGTTGTGACTTACGGATAACCAGTGCTATTCGTGTTTAGAAGCTAACACTGCACTTGCGTGCAACCTGAATATCCGAGACAATTTTAAAGTTACTTAAATATACTATTATATCATAATTCTACGATTTATAAATTGTAACACAATGTATTTTATATATTAATTTGTCAAATAATATGGAAAGTCTAATGATAACAGCAATCACTTCTTCACTAAATTCGAGATGAATGAACAGATAATTGAACAAAATACTGTTGATATATAATGTTGAAAAATAATGTTGTATTTTTCCCGTGTTAATATTCTGGACTCTACGCCGATGGCGATGTGCACAAGTGCAACGGGAGTGCGCAAGTGTGCAGATCCGTGACGCAACGAGCGGTAGTAAATCAAATTTTGAGAAGTAACTAATTGCAGCGAGCCACCATCTAGCCGCGAATAATTGCCGTTAATGAGGACACCCAACGCGAATAAAGTTGAACAGTACAGAAGGCCGGGAAGAGGGATTTTGAATTCTTAGAAACTTTCAATTAGTTCGAATAATCAATGAGAGTTATCGCACTTACTGTCTTCCCGTGTTAATTCGTGTAATTAGATTACACATATGCCAGTTTCGTGACGTGTAATGTTTATGCCACGTTATATTTTTGATATGGCAATTTTTCTCATCCGCTTAATATTAATGGCAATTAAACAATTTTACTGGTACCTTATTTTTTTAACTAAAACGTGTAACGGTAATTGGGTGTTTCAGTATTAACTGAAATCGGAAAATTTAACTTCATCCTTTTGTATCCATAATACAGTATGATGGTTATCAACTACGGTTACCTGTTCTTCATCACTCCGCAAGAAAAAAAATACTCGCTCGCGTAGTACTGGCAATCACATTCGAGCGGCGTCTTTTGCGGCCAAAAATTTTCATTATCAACCGCCGCCCTCTCCATTTTCCGCATCTCTGACTTTATTGCCACCAATTACGGACGAATCCCGGCTGTTTCTGCAGTGCGCCCCGCGGTTTCTCCTTCGCCAATTCTTTCCGCTCGGAACGTCAGAACCGTCCGATTAGATTGCTTTCCGATGCGTGACCGGAACTTGCCCGGTGGACGTCGATCTCGAGGAAAAATCATTAAAAACGCATTCAGCCGACGCCGTACTTTTCTTCCGCAGCTGCCTGCACCGCGGCGATCATCAATTTCCGTTGATCCAAGTTACGCAGCGCGTATGAACGTTTTTTCGGCTTCTAACAAAACACCGCCCGTTTTTTTGCGATAATTAACCCGGAGGCGGTCACTCGAAATTGCCGTGAAACCGACAGCGCCGAAGTGATATTATAATTTCACGTGAGGTACGCGAGCGCGATGTCGGCGTACTTAATCCCGCTACGAAGAAAGTGGCGGGCTGCAGAGAATTATGTGCACCGCGATTAACTTTCGATGTCATCGGTTGGGCAGAATGTACAGTGGGTGTTCGAATATCGACACCGTCGTTATCCAAACCCATCAACGAAATCTTCTATTCTCGGTACGCTCGCTAAAGTTTAGACTCGATGCGTTCAGACAGTGGTAATAACTCTTTTCCAAATGTAAAGCGTAATATATCATCCATTGAAGTAAATTGTTGAATTATTATACAATTAAAGAATAGCAAATGTGTGACAAATTTAGGACAAGAATGCAAGATCGGATAAGCAACCATCGCTAATATGAAAAATTGGAAATTATCAATCGAGCATTACTTGCAACAGGTCGATTCGCCAGACACTAGTGATAGGTAAAGAAATTAAAAATTGCCAAAAATATCAGGAAACGTTACTCTTTGTCAGTGGTCTCGGGAGATATTTGGGAATACTTAGGATTTAAATGTGATGTTAAAGAAAAATCCAATTTACAATCTCTTGACAAAGTACCGCTGCTGACGAATGTGTACGATCTATTGAATTTAGAACACAGAAAATTGAATATACGGCAAAATATGGTCCTATTAGCAGAACAGATTTATATTCCTGTTGAGCCCGATAATAAAGACTATACTGTACCTGAACACGTCCAGCGTCATACGCGTAGCTTAAAATTTTGGTAATTGAGAGATAATACTGATGACTTGTCACGTGAAATCAGGAGTGTAATCTCTTGCTTCGCCAAGGGGCGAAATGAAAGAAGGGAGAGAAAGAAAGGGAGAAGAGAAAATAATGACACGAGCGAAGAGAGGAAAGGTGTTTCGAGAGTTCGTTCAATTTGCATACCTGGCAAATTTTCGTTTCATCTCAAGTCTACCGGGCGACATCGAATCTCGACTTCCCACAAGCGCTCTCCATAATAAATTATTGCTAATTGCAGCCACGCCGGAGAAAATGAATGAAACTGCATATACGCCATGCACGATTTCGAGGCTCATCTTTCATTCGCTGTGGGCGATTGGTCGTCATCAAGAACACTGAGTAATAAAATTGTACCACAATGTAATTTGCTTGCCGTTGAAAAATAAACGCGATCTGTTGACTCTTTTTTGCCGGTTACAATTGATTATGTCTCTTAATGGTGGCGCGAATTGAAAGAACCATTAGCATACTTGCGGTCACTGTTCAGTTTTCACTTAGGGGGTCGTAATTGTAGACAACTAAATTTATTAAAAGTGAGCGAGAAATGCGCTTATGAATATCAAGATCTTCTGGTTGAAAGGAGCAGGTGGGATCATTGGCGAGGCTTTACTATGACCATTATAATTTTTCTGACTAACGCGTAAATGGCAAAAAAGTGTATTGTGGGTGTCATTTACTTTGATAACATTTTATATAACAATAGCATATATTGTGAGACATCCTGTATATTGTACAACGGGATTTTACCGATATAAAGCATTCACATTTTGTGAATTGGCCTTTCTGATTTATAAACGATGGAATTTCACTAAAACCGATTTTCTAACTGTTTCAGATGATTGCGCATGTGGTTCAGACGTCGAAACGTACCGTTGTTATTTTTATTCGTGCAAACAAAAACTTGAAACCATCCGATTGCATGCATTCCGCAACCTGTGTACACAAACAGTTATAAATTATCGCGATGATTGTTCGTTATAATATATCATCACGATTAATCATTGCTCAATGCGGTTTAGAGAATTCGTTTCGTAAACGACGACAATTCTGACAAATGTTCTTCGTAAACGGAAGAGAGTCGTCGTGACACGTTAAGATTGCGTCGCGGAATCGGCAAACTTCCATATAACACCGAACACATAACATTCCTGATTCGTGTTATCATAATGACTGTATTCAAATTGATACTCCGTCATGTTATAGATTTTTACTATGACATTTTTTTAATTGATTTCAATGTTTTTCTCAAATATCTCATCTTCGGTAATAATACATTTAAGACGATCTATCGATACGCCTTATGATCTCGATTTTTCACTGCGATATCTGTAAAAGGTTCTTGCAACGAGTGTCATGATTGCCATATTGTGCCACCAAATAATAGAAAAAAAAGTCTGAATCTTTTTTGATAAAGTATTGTTGCTGGGATCAGCCGTCGTTAATATCCACGTCGAAAAATCTGGAGCATCCATAGCACCATTGAACGAAAAACAGGCAGCAAAACGAAAATGAAGTTAATCCGATAATACCGTCGCATGAGCATCGTATCGTAACTCTCGACGTGGCACCGGCGGAGCATAAACGTCGGCGGCGCGGTAAATCAACGCGCGTCAGCGGCGCTGGACGCGGATATTGGTGGAAACGTCGGCGTCTCCCAATATGGGAAATCGATCGGCCGCCGTCGAAATAACGCGGTAAATCGTCGTGATCCATCGAGGACGCGCGGACAAGGTGCGTCGTCTGCATTTTAAACGAGAGAAAAGAGCCGCTGGGAACCGGTTCGGGACGCGTTCGCGGCAAAGTCGATGACTCGATATCCCGCTCGTGCGGTTCCTCCTGCAGTCCGCGCCGTCGATGATGTAACGGCCGAGGAATGATGATGCGCGGAAGGAAAATGAGAAGAACGAGAGTAGAGAAGATTCGTCGAGCGAGAGGTCACTCGGTTAGGGGTGTCTTGGAACCGGTTCCAGAAGAGAACCTCGATCCCTGCCTTTCCTTTGCTTTCGTTTCGAGTTCCCGTTCCTAGCCAAGGTCGGGTGGCGCGTCAAGGTCGGCCGACGAAGGATGAGGGTCGTGCCACGGGGTCACTTTGAGGTTTACGGGCATGCTACTGCAAATTAACGAGCGGGAGCGCGGGACGATTGATGGATTGAGCGAACGTTTTCGGCGGAGGTGATGCGGGGTTGTGGGTGCCAGATAATTTCATTAAAGCGAAGCAATTTTTTCGCTGGTTAAGGCTTTCGCGGCCAGGATTCGTTGAGAAGGTATTGGCTTCCGCATGGATGATGCGCTTAAATTTAGCATTGTGCCGACGTTTAGCAATGTGCGACATTAGGACTAGGACTTTGCGAAATGTCGGCGCAATGCTGAATTCAAACGGGGCATCCTTTCGGAAGCCAACATCTTATCGATATAATTGTCCGGTTTACGTGTTTCAATGCCTCAGAGGTTTCTATTTCCAGACTCACTCCCAATTTTGTAGTGGTAGTAATTTGCCAATTTATTTATACACGATTAAAAACGTTGTTTTAATAAGACTAAATAATCAGTATAAAGAACAATTTTAATATATTTAAATAACTCTGTCGCTTCAAATTCTTGTAGAAAGTATATTAGCGGTTTGAAATTCGCAGAGAGACAGATTTACAGGTGCTGAAGCATGTTCATGAATTACACAGCTCAAAAACAAAATGCATTCAAATAGTGGACGGCTTGAGAAATTGAGACGCGACTTGCCAACAAATACATAATTTATGATAAATGTCATATACATACACAAAGGTTCACTTTTCAAGAACTGACACCGGTTCCACGTACTAAAACGAGACCCTCGCACGCACCCATGCAAGACCTTTCGCACAACATCAGGCAAAGCCATCGGACGCAGAACGTGTTTATTAATTGACATTTAAAATCGATACCCCTAACGACAGATATCATCGCGCTGTCCGCCAGCGCGTTCCCCAGACGAGTCGTGCATCGGGCGGCTATAATTGGTTAATTAATAAATCGTCCCGGGCCGCGGAATAATTGGCACATTGCGTAAGAATAATTATCGCCACCGCGCAACTGCATCGCCCGAAGATGGAAGCGCGTGCGCAGGTGAATCCGGAAAGGCAAGGCGTTTCGCGTGAGATCCTCTCCTTCCCTTTCTTCTCCTCGTCCCCGCCGCGCCTCGCGTCGACGCATAAAGGAATGGCGTCGGCCGTTGAAGATGGCGGCTTTATCTGGCCGATCGTATAAATTGCCGCATTCCGATAGAAATCGGACGGTGGCCCCGATTATCCGGCAGACCTTATCGCCGCGAATCAAGCTGTCTTCTCTCTCCACCTTGCTCTTCTTCCCTCGCCGATGGCGGCGTGCCCCGATCGCGAATTGCAAATTGGCCAATTATACGCGCCCAGCGTGCACGCCGCCACCGCGTTCTACCGACCGACGAAAGCGTGTCCTGCCTCACTGCTACAGTTTTACGGCTACGCGAAAAGAGCGAGTCGGGCGAAGCGCGGACCGATTAATCAAAACAAGGCGGATTCGAGTATTCGGCTGATTGAATTCTTTCGATACTACTCGAGGGTACGGGGTATATACGTGAATAACTACTAAGATGTAGGAATGGCAAATTGGCAAGTTATACGCGCACAGCGTGTTTTGTATCACTATTAGAACTTTACGGATACCCGAAAAAGAGCTGAGGGAGACGCGGGTCGATATAAGAGGTACATACACGAATAACTACTCAAATGTAGGAAAAACGTATTTTCGACGCATATGCGCCATTGGCAATTAGAACAAAGTTTAATTAGTTTAAAACATAGAGATTGGGGAACAAATTTTATTTGACTGAATTAATTTTTAACCGAATTAACAATTATTTAACGCGTCTACCGAATTCATTTTGCTGTTTTGCCTTCAGCACCTGGGGAACACTGTTCGTATTCTAATAGTAGTTCTAACTACAACCTGGTTGAATTTTGCACAATATTACACACGAATTTAAAAATCGGATGTAATTTATTTATTTATTTCTAACTGTTTAACCGAGTTAAATTTGTTTTAATTATCAGCGTTCGGTATATGCTAACCATCAAATTTTTCCTACATTTGATTAAACGGTCAATATAATGTTCACATACATAACTACTAGACTATTGTAGAGTGTGGTTTCGCTAAGTCATTTCGAATTTCGAATAACCAAAACGAAAGTGTGGGTTGTTGCCACATCCCATCCCTATTCTATACTAAGTATGCCTCCCGCATTACGCCAAAATCAATTACTTAACGCCCTCCCTCATTTTAAGTTTCGCTCACGCGATTACATTTATTTCCAGGAACACTTGAAATAAAGTCAACAACAGCCGCCAGTCCCGAACGAATAATTTATCTCCACTTCGAAATCTTCGTCGTGCGCTCGCAATATTGAAGCCTGTTAATTGTTCCTCGGAGAATAGAAAACAGTCGATGCGATCGTGGCCGGCGATCACGAAAAGGGCACCGCGCATTTCCTTTGCGCTCCTTTCGCAACTTCGTGCCATTAATCGCATTAAGATAACGCTACTGGCTGTCTTCCATATTTTCATAAATATCGCCGCACTGTTCCGCGTAAGAAAGGCCAGAGCCGATGTAAACGATATCCCGCTAATTACACAACCGACGTCGGACAATGCCGTGTCGGTTATCTTATCGACGGAAAAAAAACTCGACCTTCGCACCGACGTGGAAGGAAAGGCGAAGGAAATTAGATTAGCGAAAAGCTCGAAAGTGCGCGAAAATCCTGCTAAAAATTTGCATTGCCAACGAGCGTTGCCTATGCTAAACGGCTGTCGGTCGTTATCGGAATTTACGCCTGTCCTTGGATATTGCCGGCAAAATCAGGTTTTCAATTGTCTTCAGTTCTCGCACGGCAAATATGTCATACGCATTAGACATTGTCAACCTGCGATACATCGGTATAATTTGTCGGAAGAAAGTGGGCGGGTTTGGGGAAGAGAAGAAAAAATAGTTTCTGCTTGAAATTTGCATCGCCAATGACCGTTGACTATGCTAAACATCTGTCGGCTTTTATCGAGATTTACAACTAACCTTCGATGTCACCAGTAAAATCTGTTTGAAAATGTCTTGCGTTTTTACGTGTCGAGTATATGATATGCATCGGAACTATTATACAACCCACTTTATGATACCGCCGCATAATTTGTCAAAGCTCTAGAATGATGCTGACAACAACTGGTCATACGGTGTGGGACAAGAATATTCATTCTGAAATACCTATTGCTTTTATATTTCTTTCAAAATAACCAATTTAGACTTTTAGTATGTTATTAACAGACATTTAAAATGTAATGCACATTTACGTCAGACTTCTATAAGTGTGAAAAAAAGTAAATTTGTATGTAATTATAATAATTGCTTATTTATGTTGTTAAAATAGTTACTTGGGAAACTCTGCTTGGTTTATCCAATTCTTTGCACGAAGTCAACAGGAACGATTAATACAGGACGGGGCGAAAATAAGTATCGATTTAAAAGCGCCTATAATTTCCAGGCAATTTTCCTTAGCTCTATTTTTATTATTAATTGGATACTAAGTTTCATTACAGTATTCAAACAAGCATAACGTCGAATATCAGAACTACGCCGATACATTATTTGCCCCACCCTGCACTCAGGTTTCAGGGTGAAAATAACGAAACGCCGGGTGTATAAGAAAAACAATTTATTCGATCAATATCATCTTTAGCTACTCAATAATAAACATATTTTTTGGTTTTACCGATTAACACGAATTCTCTCATCTACACACCATTCGCCCCTTCTTCTTCCGCTGCGTCCTCGACATACTTCATTACGCGCCGATCCTCACGCATGCACACACATTCGCACGCTCGCCTTATAAAGTATTCACTTACGTGCCTAACGTTCGGCCTCATCGTTTATATTCATACGTCTATTTAATCTTACGCTTTATCGCACGAGAAACCGGCTACCCACGGAACATCCCGTGTCCATCTTGCGAGGACGGACGCATAAAAAGGCGGGATGCGCGCGCAATTTTCTCTTGCGAGCGCGAGCGCGCTAATTACGTGTCGGCCGATTAACAATTACTGTTCCGAGGCGCGGATACAACGCCGTCGAAAAAAATATAACGATCGGAGGGGAAAAAGTGCCGGACGCTTTATATCCCGCAGTTTCTCTCGCCACGCACTCTCATGTACGCGTATACGCTCGTTGCATCGCATGAAACCCTCTCGCACGTATCGCTCTTTACACATTGTCATCCATTTTTCTTGCGTTCCTTTGATATGTCGATCATTTTGTGCACAACTTTATGGTGCTGCGTTTAGATTTTATATTCAACATTTCTTTTTTTGCACTTGAAGTAACGATTGAATATGAATTAGTGGTGCCAAGTTTCGACATCGGTGTTAAATCAGTTGTATGGAGAAATAAAAAGATGGGTATTCGTATAATTCAGTAAATAAATTTCAGCAATAACTGCTAGAAAATAATAGTAATAATGTCTTTACTTTTGCTCGTCAATTCTGAAAATATAGTGTCATTATTGGTCACAGCTACACGTTGCCGAAATTAATTTCTAAATATTCGAAGTGACGTCGAAATATTGACGCCCGTGGTTAAGTAAAATGTCAAGACCAGCATTTTCCATGTCTGCTTTTATACTTGCATTTTTCTTTAAAGCGTACAAACCAACAACGAAACATGAACCAGCACAATGACCGACATATCATTTCGTAGTTAATCATTAGGACACTTTTTTCAGTGCATTTTTTTACGATGCCGCAGGGACGAGAATTAGCTTGAATTACGTGCGGGAGGGTTGACGAATATTCTTATGTAGTCGCTCGCTTATTCTAATGGTATGATACAATGTGTACGTATGTACGCAGGGCTCTGGTCTCCGATGAACGTCCGGTTCCTCGCGATCTCACCTTCGATTTCAGTTTGGAACGAGAACGGAAACCGCAAGAATCGCACCGCTCGACCGAGTCCGTCAGCTTATTCTATCTTTGGTCCTCTAGCCGCTATGATTTCGTTTGCCAGACATTGAATTTCGTGGGAAACTTTTCTCATCGTTCTTCGGTCTGTCGCGGTCCTCCGTCGAAGAGACGGGGACTGCTGCTTTTTTTTCGTCTTCAGTGACGTGCGTCCCTTCCGCGTTTCGCGGATGTGATTTTACGTGCGATCATTTTTATTCGCGGTACAGCAGAAAATAAAGCTACGCGAACTTTCTTGCAAGATTTGGTTAGTCGAAATAAACCGCGTGATTAATCAATTTCTCATGCTGGATATAAAGACTTTGGGAAAATCAAAAAGTTGCGGGGAATTCGAAATTCTAGACGCTCTTGTTCTGGCAGCTGCAGATTTGGCAATGTTGATGTTTCCGATGATTTTACCGAACACAATTTCGGTCAAATTCGACTTTTCACTTTGGTCACTGTCAAACTTATTTACAATTAAACAATTTTACACATTTCTCTTTCAGCGGCTGCCATCCCAAACGTCTTCGCTACTTCGATTTTTCCGCAGATCGTAATTGAATAAACGTAAAAAATTCGCCGAAGGGCAGCCGGTCACCGTAAAACGCGGATCACTCGGGTGCAAGAAAAAAATACAGTGCGTTCGATAAAATTGCATATGTATGATATAAAAATAATCGCTCGCACGTCGGCACGTAGCCGGCGACGAAAAGTGTCTCGCGAACGAAACATGAGTTCCATCACCGACGTTCCGAAACGAACGCGCGGCCATGCCGATTGCTTTCGATTTTTCCGATAAACGCGATACTCGCCGACCGATCGATCTATCCTCGAACACGGGCGACTTTGGCTTCGACGGACTATGACACGTGTGGATAGATAAATAGCACTAGATACGTCGAGAACTCTCGATACTTCTATTCAATAAAAATCTTAACCGCTAAAGGGACGAACGTTCGTCCGCGAAGTGTCTGGCGGACGCTTCCGTTTTACAAATTTCCTCCTCGCTCAAGAGCCGCGCAACAATGACACGCGCACACACGGTGACCGATGATGCAGAGTCTGTCTCGCGGAAAGATAGATCTGCCCGCCGTCTGTGTTGTTTCAAAGCAGAACTTCGAACGGCGATAAATAATAGAGCACGCGAGCAAACTTAATTACGCATAAAGACAACAGCGGTGTGTGCTGACGTGCGCGAACATTGTTTTTCACGCGGAAGTCCGCCGGCTCTTCCGGGCTCTGCGCGCATGCGGTCTTGACGTTGACGAAGATGGGTTTATATTTATAATTAGCGGTACACAATAAATACGAGTCAGGTAGACGGTGACACCAAGAAGAGAAAGGCACATTCAGGCACTCCGTGTGTCTATTTAAGGCCGCTGTCCGTGTACTCATGTTCGACTGACGATTCATGTCAATTTAAGGCAGCAAACTATCCTCGCAAATAGTGCATCTTTGCACCCAGCGACAGAAGCGGACGAT
This sequence comes from Cryptocheilus praepositus, assembly GCA_033815515.1. Taxonomy (NCBI): domain Eukaryota; kingdom Metazoa; phylum Arthropoda; class Insecta; order Hymenoptera; family Pompilidae; genus Cryptocheilus; species Cryptocheilus praepositus. The sequence goes on along the minus strand of JAWWQZ010000119.1, from coordinate 659,963 downwards.
TTACTTGAATATGCGGATTAATCGAAATATTCGAATACTTGATTTGGCTCGAATCGTGTTTACATCGTTGTCTGCGAGTACGCGAACAGCTCTGCTATTCATTACCGATTGCGTGCGCTGTTTTGATAATGCATGTTTCGATTACGGCCGATTCTTTAATCGCTTGTTCACGGTTCGACTGCTAAAAGGCATTTTGACGCATTCGCGCGCACGTACCTCGGTACACGTATAAATATGGGTTTTACTCTGTATACGCATTCGTTCGTTTCGGTATGCATGTATGTTAACGTTCGCGTGTATATGCAAGCATGCAGTAAAATTCCGTTCCTCCGCATTCTCTCTTCGCGAAATTTCTATCAAACGTCTTGCAAGTGGACGTATTTGGCGTATTCCACTTCGATTATGAATAAATGATGCGTTTGGACGCTCTGACGATAAAGTTCAGTTTTCCAGTCGCCAACTTAGCTAGCACAATCCAATAAAGGGGAATTCTACTGCATCGCAACATGTACAATATTATATACAAGATTGCATATCAACACAACATCGCCGTAGAAAATCAGGACGCTTCAAAAGCTTTCGTCTAATTTACATTGCCCCGTTGTCTCACATATTTTAAACGCGTATCTCATTCTATTTACACTCCGCACAATTTTGCCTTCGAAGCCGATAAAATACCTCTCAAATAATCATCTACCGATAAGGAAACCCGAAAATTTGATTACGAAACAATCTCTGCATATAATATCATGCACGCCTGTGCGTGTATACGCATTTGATATCTATGTATAATATGTACACGCGCGTACACGCACCGCAAAAAATATTCTCTCGCGGCCTAATGGACGGTTTCCAAAGATTCCTCCCCGAGTCTGGCTCATTTTCGTCATTCGCCGCGGATTCTCCACCTTCTGCCTTCGGAATATGCGAAATTAGGGTACCCCGCGGCGATTTCATTGTTATGAGACCGGGTATAAGTGCCGGTTACATCGTGCGGTTATTCGGAACAGGTGTTGTGCACCAGATACGTATGCACATTCTGCATTCACCGGCAGTGCGTCAAGGATAACGACGAGCCGTTCAATACTGTTCAAATTGTAATTTTCGGTCAAATCGACGATCTTCCACTGTTCCGCTTACTTTCAAAGTGTTTTTAACGCGGCAAGAAAAAGAATGTTCGATTACCGCGTTAGGAGTTGCACGCATTCTGCACTAATTTTCTGTGTGACGCTTAGAATGTGACAATACAACGTATTCTACTGCCTAAATTGAAATTTCGAATATAATATTTAATTTTTCGCTTTTCCGATTGTATTCTAACTGTAATGGTATACCATCGCGTAAATAATTTTTTCCGATAGAATTTAATCACTGATGTTTTCGATTTGTTGGTAATCATTTATTCTGAAATTTAATATGTTATTACCAATTTTTTATTGATAATATACGTTCTAAAATTCTTCCAATATAAACTTTGTAGTAAGTTGATCGCTTTGATCAGTATCAGATCAGTCAACCAGCTGCAGTATTTGATAGCTAACGCTTTGCTAAGTTTTGTGTAAAATCATAGCAACATGAAGGTTCAATAGATCATTGAGTCATCGATGAAAGTATCCATCATTGAACTTGAATTTATCATCGGCAAGTTTATCGTAATGCAAATCTACAAGCGAAACGTTTCAGTCTGGCGACTCTCGTTTCTCACCTTGGCAACGAATGTAGGTGCGCTTCCTCCGCAGGTGACCTTCTTCTTTCATTGGTAACAGTCAATGCTTGACATGCCGAATCTTTATGCCGAGCAATCACGTATGACATCTCAGCTGTCGTCTGATATTTGCACATCGTTTCGGGGCAATAAAATACGTCAGCAAACGCGCGTCTTGAGCTTCAATGCTGTTTGCGATTAAGGCAAAATCACTGATCAGTATAATGTTTATGGAACGAGTGACCTGGAACGTCAGCTATGCTTGCGATAATAATGTTAATGGAAGTAGAACAAATAACGAGCGTTAGAAAGTATCCCGATAATTGCGATGCTTTTTGTAATCGACTATTTCCACTAGAAACTATTATGGTCCTTGTCTGTCTTTCATCCGAGACATTTTTGATACCTACATTTTGATACCCATTTTTGATGTCAGTGGCTATCCGTATTGTCCGAGAAAAAACTTTATGATAAGTACATCGTGAATGGATAAGGTTCCAAGTTCATGATAATTACACTGCTTGGTAACTGAATCTGACGCACAGTTCAATCTCTCACCGAACTTCGTTGATATAGCAACGAATCGCGATATTCCGAAACAACTCAACATCTTACCCCAGCAAATCATTCGTTTGTAGCAAAATACACTCCTACTTCATGACACGCAAGATCGTCGATCATCCGTTTTTCCACTAACCCCTTCATAATCGGTTGGCAGCAGATCATTCGTTTGCAACAAAGCACACTTCTACCCCATAACACGCCAGATTATCGATCATCCGTTTTTTCACCAACTTCTTCTCAACCTGCCGCACAATTTCCCCACCCAGCGAAATTCGACGATGCAACAGCGAATCGCAATATTCCGAATCAGATCAACCTTACTACACCTCGCCAGCAAATTCTCGAACTGTTAGAAAATACGCTTCTTCTACCTCGTGACGCGATGATCGTCGATCATCCGCACTCTCCGCTAACGGCACTTCATGGTAACTGAATCTGGTGGACGGTTGAATCTTTCGCCGACAGTTGACAGATCGTAACGACCATTGAAAATTGACGTCAAAATCGAACTCGTATCGACGAATCCCCGAGTCTTCATTGGAACGCTCGTTGGCGCGCATGCTCTCAGCTGCTACCGGAAATGGGCATGATGTGATAGTTGGAGGGCGTCGACGGTGGCGAGTGTTGAACGACGCTCGTCGGCTGGGACGGAACTTGCAGAGAACGATAGTCGAGGGCAGGCGCCGCAGGATGTTGCCCCTCGCGGTGTCGACGAAGATCGACCTTCCGCTGGAAAGCCTTGTCGCAGAGACCGCACTGGAAGGGTTTATAGCCGGTGTGCTTGCGCATGTGTGTGATCAGGTTACTGCTTTGGGAGAAGGCCTTGCCGCACACCACACACTTGTGCGGTTTTTCACCTGCAACAAAAAACGAACAATTTCTTTCAAAGTGTTCTGCAATCTTGCGCATTTGCGCCGTACAGATTTCTTGTTGAAAAATACGAGTATTTGCTCGTGATGCGCAATTGACAATGCGTTTGAATTGGGCCGAAGTCTACGTGCATAATTTTATTGATATTCTTTTCTGATTGTCGTTACTTTTTTCATGTAGACCATATGAATTGTACGTTTCGTTTCTATGGTACTCGCCATTGTTTTCAATTTCAATAGACTTTTGTATAACGCCAGCAATTCCTATACAATGCGCATTAACAAAATACGAGATTTCATAGGTTACTCTTGTCGAGCATAGTTGAGTTTGTTATATTCATACGGGAGTTACGCCGAAGTCTACTGTAGCATCAGAGAAACGAACGTTCGGAAAAAAATAAGATTTAGGACGGACAAGATGGGTCAGTTTAACATAAATCTTCACGCAAAGAACAAATATCAATCTGGTTTTAGCTTCGGTGATGTCATTTTGAGCACTCTAAATGATGTGCTATAGGATAGAACTGAGATTACGCGCACCAGCTAAGCATACACGCAACTTTGTGATGTCGGAATTAACGACTTCGCAACTTCGCGTTGTCCGAGTACGAAAATTCAAAAGCGAAGCCGCGAATCATGGTCAATCCACAGTCGATAGAGCCAATTCTAATATCAATAACCTAATTAAATCATCGACGCAGCATGAACACATACAAGACACCGGTATTAAAGAAAATTTTTCCACTAGATTAATAGCGTATTTCTACCGGAAACAGTTACGCCGCGAAACAACGCCCGTCGACAAATTTAAAATACTCAGCCTACGCAAACATTTACATTCCTACATTCGCCATGACCTTATGTAACGTGGATCGTCTTTGATAAAAGAAATCAGTAAGTAGCCTCCCACATATTGAAGCTAATTAAGCCCCCAAAACTGCTCAACCGTGACGCCGTACCTCCTTTCCGTAGATCGAACGACTGGCTCGAAGAATAAAATTAAGCTTCGACCTCGCATTGACGCATGCCGGTGTATTATTAACTTTGCCCGATTTAAAAATATGGCCACGATCGCCAACGAGGACCCGCCATCATCGGCGGCATCGTAATAATTGTCAGAGGAGAATCATCGTGGGCCAGCTGTTCCAACATCGGCATTTTTTCTGCCCTCCAACGTCGACTTTCTCCGGTCGCGAGCCAAGTTACGAACTTAGATTCGTGACTTTCGGAGGATAGTAAAAAGCGGAAGCGGTCGACGCTTCGTGGTACTGAATGTAGGTCGTGACGATCATTTGACTCCGCGGCCGATGGCGGAATAGGAAACTTTGATGGGAAAAAAAAGTGGGAGAGATCGGGCGACTTATGCCGCGGTGTCGCGATTTATCAGTTGACTCAGCTGCGTTTGATTAACCTTGGCTCATTATTCCCGATCGCGCTGCTCCGTTGTCTTCCTTCTCGATAATCGAATTTGCTGCGCCCACTGACTCGTACAGCTGATGCCGGCGAGTAAACGGAATGGGCGACACGCGCCATTGCTTCGGCCGAAGAGAATGTTTCATTGAACCCGATTCTTTCATGCCGAAACATATGTATTTTAGGATGTATTTGGCGGAGCTGCGCGAGTATGAAAAAAAACGAGCCGAGCTGGACACGGTGAAATCATTCAGATCAAGACGAGTAGGGGAGTACTTCGATTGTTTCGAATATATGTATTAGTACATTCAGTTGATGTGTGTACTCAATACGAAACCACTGATTCCAGGTGTTTTGTTGCGGAGTGTAAAATTCAATATATGATATGTTATTTTATTGTGACCGCAGTTATTAACACGTTGACTCCCAAGCGTATTTTGGTAAGTTAGGACCGCGGTGCAATGAAATAGTGCAGAGGATGATTAAGTAGTGTAAAATGAAGGTAACGCAGATTTGTGGGAAGCCGAAGTATTGAAGTACCGTTCCAATATCAATTGCTTTTACAAGATTGCAAATGGTAGGCTTCATTACGAATTTTTTGCATTTTTAAGAAAATCTTTTGCGCCGGTCACCGGTGACCACCATGGCAGTCAAAGTGTTAATTACAGTTATTAACAGCATATAGTGCCGAAATGTGAGAATGTAATTCAAACAGATCAGCTGATCGGAAGACACCAAAAAAATTTCAATATAAAAAATTCACTATGTACGGACAATTTTATTTTTTGGGGAATAGCAGTTACTGATAATTGAAATGAATTTAAATGAATTTAATTTATATTTTATTATTTATAATTTATTTGAAATTTATGTGCGAGTAGATTGATGTTTACCGAGTGCAAGCAATCGGGCAAGTCGAACAGCAAGTACGAATCCGCTAAAACACATCTGGCTCTTGTGATACTTCGCGTAATTATCTTGAACTCGCGCAAATACTCGAGTAAACGATATTTTTCGATCTTCCTTTAATATTGGATTAAATGAAACTGTTCGATCCCGTTTGTATACTTATTGAAGTCACATTTTCCATATCCTAAAAAATACATTTTTTCATCCTCATACACTTCAACCAAATCACACCGGTTACCAATCCACAAATAATTATATTTTCGACCAAAAAAAGGCTTTTATCTCATTATCCACTGTTATTAACAAGGTTAGAACTAGTACACTACTCAACACATAAACTGCCCACGCATCTATCACGTTTTTCTCTTTTCCCAAAGAAAACATCCCGCCGCGGTCTTTGACATTGCAAGAAACACGACGCGTCGCGTCAACACAATCGTCTCGCGTATCTCGACAGGCGCGAATCGTGCGTGCCGATCAAGAATTCCGCCGTTTTCTCTCTCTCTCGTTCTCTCCTGCCGGAGAAGTCGCTAAAAACGGGGTGGCAACTCGTCAGACCCTTCGGAAGCTAGTCCTCCGTCGTAGGCGTCGTCTAACAACGATCGCGTCGCGACGATAGCACGTGCAAACAGCCACTCGAGTCCGCTCGTCGTCGCTCGAAATTCCGAGCAAACAGTTTTACGATTGTAAAGTGACGATAAAAAGCTCGCGCGCTTGGTCTTACCGGTCGCTGACGGGCGAAGAGGACGGAAAATAAGAGCGAGCAGAAAGGCAGACGGAGAGGGTCGGAGTAGAATGTGCGCGACGTTTTCAACGGGCGTCGTTAAGATTCTATCGAAAAGAAATTAATTCAGGCTCCCGGTCGTTGTCTAATAAAACGACGCGAATCGTTCGCGATCGCCGTAGGGCTGGAAAAAAAGTGCAATGGGGTGGCTTTGTCAGCGAACGTTTGTCTGTTTGCTGGTATGGGGAGCGTCGGGGCGGCTCAGAGGTGGAAGGAAATTAGTGCGATTGGAATGTTGGATAAGGAGATTGGCCGTTCTTGTTGTACGACGTGACGTTCATTGAATAAATGTTTGCGTTGCTGCTAATAGTTGGCGTTAGCGGTTGCGGTTGCTGCCGAATGTGCCGGCGTTCGGAAAGTATCCACGCATTCAGGAGATGGAATGAGAGCGCGCGTAAGTTAGTTTCTGACAAATTGGATCATTTCGTTTGGTATCTCTATCGAATGGTATTGGTCCGAAACAAAAAAAAATTTGACATTTTTTGCCTATTTTCACGTATTTTCGGCTTATTTTTCGTCATTTTCCACTTATTTTTGCTCATAATTCGAAAAGTATTTCAAATTTTGTGGTGCTGTTTCCGTTTTATTGAGCTTCCTTCGATACTTTACAGTGTCCCATGCATACATTTGTAAACATTTGATATTTGATATGCCTCAATATCAACCCCAAAGTCAGGAATTTCAGATCGCGTAAGTTTGTACACGTTCGGTACTTCTCCCAGTCTCTATTTTTTGCGGTCAATACCGATAATATCAGGCAACTTGAAAATTATTGCCGACCCGCGCAAATACAAAAAAAGAAGAGAACCAAACGCTCCCACGGTTCTCGACTGGATTCTGACTCACCCCGCAGCGAGCAGATCGTGGTTTCACTTTTTTCCATCTCCAGCAGGCCGGTGTTTGCTGAACGATTCGACGTCGATACACTCGACGGAATTATATTGGTCACTGGACAATGAGCCAGAGTGTCGACACATTGTTGTCGCAGGCGTTACATGTCGGTCGTGTCATCATCGCGCACGAACGGCCAAGCGAGTGCGAGGAAAAACACAATTATCGTAATTGACCGTCCAGGATTTGATGTCTGTCGAGAAGCTTCGTACAAAATCGATACGCGACCCCAAACGAGAAGGCTTCACAATAAAATCCTTCAAACTTTTCCGCTTCTACCGGCTTTCGTTACAATTTTTTTGCACGCGAAATTAATGTGGGATGTCATAATTGTTCAAAGATAATAGAGAATTGCAGATACTGTATAATCGGAAATACGATTTTCTGCATATACATGAATATTTATGATTTACGTCTAGTTGTGCACATACAACGCAAGATTGAATAAATTTATTTGAAAGATGTACAAATATTCTGCGTAATTACGCCTATATAACGAGTTGTATGAAAAATTTTATTTCCGATGATTGAATAAAATTCGAATGCTGCACTTTTCAAATTGCTACTTTCGAAGCCGCAAATGTGTTCCGTGAACAAATAAACATATATCCAGCACATTGTATGGAAAGTCTAATTTCAGAAGATTGGTGAAATTTCTACGAAAAGCGCACTTTTAGAACTGCTACTTCCCAAGCCGCACATGTGTTCCCCCTAATTACGCACACACAGCGCATTCTAGGAAAACTCTAATTTCGGAAGATTGTTCAAATTTATTCAAAAGCTACACTTTTCAAACTGCTACCTTCTAGACTTCGATCTACCAGAATTATTTTCGACCGAGTCGCGCGGCGGTTACAAGTTTCAACAAAAAGTGGCCCCCCGCGTCTCCGCTCCGGCGGCACTTTAGTTCGCATCTTCCCCTAGAGCGTAGATCGTCGACAGGTATCGCGCGCTCTTCAAACAGGAAATTTCTCCGTTCCCCCATGCGACAGACAGCCGAACCCGAGCGATCCGTTAAAAGTTTCAAGCCTTCCCAAGCCGTAATGCCGATGCATTTTCCACTCCGCGCAATTTCTCCTCCGCGTCCGCCACGCAATTTTCTACCCCTTTCTTTCTGCGGTTCGTTCGCCCATAGATTGAATCGACGTTCGCCCGCGACTTTCGCACTTTTGCGTCTGTTCGCCAGCAGAACGAACGGCTAACGTCTGTGATCATCGCGAACTGCCGCTCGCTTCTCGTCGTTTTCCGTACGGCAACTTTTCTACATGCCGGACGGCAATTGCCGGAGGGAAAACGTGCACGGTAATTTCAATTGATGATATGTGCGTTTCCGGTGACCGATACGCGGGAACGATAATAGACGGAATGCCCACGCGCACGGTGATCGCGGAAGAGAACACTGTCATCCCTTATCAATGTGAGGTTCCGCGAAATATTGTCCCGGAACGGTAGTCTTGGGCTGCGCACAAAATTGGCCGCGGACGAACGAAGATTACCGCGATCTAGAGCCGAGTGTTTGTAATATTAGACGCTGTAATGTGTGGACTTTGCGGGCTTATATTTGCAGACGTTAAAGAGTTATGGGTATGCTGTATACCTGATGTTCAGTGGACGGCGGGAATAATCAGCGGGAACGTATTATAAATACGACGCAGATTTGATTCGTGATATCGAAGTTGCAATCTAATATTTAATTGGTAGAATGCAGAGAGAGATTTTATAAAAATGCCATAAAAGCTTTGTGGCCACAAACGTATCGAACTCCGTTGAATTATTGAATACTTTCAAGATACGTTGCAGTTCCGATTGGCGACATTGAAATTGTAATGCAGCATTTATTTTTGGTAAAATGAAGACGGAGGTTTAATAAAAATTCCGCAAACACTTTCGATCCGCAAGTATACCACGCAGCTAATTCGTGATTTTGAATTTACATTATGATATTTATTTCGTAAAACGAATAGAGATTTCACAAAATTGCCAGAAATTTAATTTTCCAATACTCTCAACATACGGCGCAGCACCGATTTGTGACGCCAAATAGAGCATTTATTTCATAAAATGAAAACCCATCTCGGATTCCTCATTACTGCACATCGTTCCGCACTCGTCCAACTGAGCCACCTCCGAATTCCCTTCCCCCGCGAATATTTTATCGTCCCTCGTCAACGTCCGTCATTTAACTCCGCTTCCAACAACCTGAAATCCACAAGCGTTCTTTCGCCGACTCTCTTCCCTCGATCATCGCTACGACGTTATTACATCGCGTTCGTTAGGCACGGTCTGCATAATTAAGAGCGAGTGAAGTGGGTGGCCTGCCGCGAACGAAACTTACCGCACACACACGAATCCGTCCGCGTCCGATTCGCAGAACGCGACGCACACACCGCTCGCGCTATCATTAAAATCGGCCACGAAGTAAACGTTTCACCCGGTAAATATTTAAGTCGGCCGTAAGGGGTCGGTAATGAGAGTCGAGATGGATCGATACGCGATAGGTAGGTACGTCGTCGTTTGTCGCTTGTCGTTTGTCGTTGTCGTATGCTAACGGGCGTATGCGTACGGCCCTGGGTCGCTGACACCCTCGATAAATATTGTCCGCCAACTGGAATTGCCCACTCGTTCGTCTTCTTCTTTGTGAGCTCCTTCGTACGCGAGTGTGTCGCTTCTATTGTGTCGTCATTTCAGCGAACGCGCTCCGGGATGCGGCATTATGCGAGCGAAGATGACAGACGTCGAATGTGAGAGAATTGAGGAGCCGTTCGGCAAATATGGCGCTGACGCGAGTCGGATCGCGAATTTCTCAGTGGGCAAGCAAGCTTCTGATGTTTTTTTTGTATTCAAAGAAAAATTGTTAAAACTTTGACTACCATGATGGTCACCGGTGACCGACGCAAGAGATTTTACTGAAGATCCAAAATATTTGCAATGGGTAGCAATTATTATTTTATAAATGCAGTTGTTATTAGAATAGTGATGCGATCCTTTGGTGTCCAATACGTGCACATTGTTTACATTTTGCATAATTCAGTCGAACGCTGTAGTATTTCATAGCTTTGCCGTTCTAATATAGTAAAAGACGCTTGACAGTCAACGTGTTAATGTGAGGCGCAGGTGGGTTTGTGGGCTAAGGGGTACATGTTTTTTCGCCTATTGAGGGATATAAGAATTTGTCAATAGTAGTTTTACTATGTTTTACTATAAGCTTTCTGCTGGTGTACTGAATTTATTGGTTAGCACGTTGGCATCGGTGATCGGTGCAAAGAATCCCACTGAAAATGCAAAAGCCTTCCAATCAGTAGCGTTTATAGTTTTGTAAATGGAATTGATATTACTATGTTGGTGAGGATTTCGGTACTCCGATCCAAGGTGGTGCGTTGTATAATGTATTACAGAGAGCAGATTGTTTCGCAGAACTCATAAATATGCGTTAATCAACCGGTGCGAGTCAACCCGACAAGCACTGTTCTTTAATAAAATTCTTGAGTACGTCTTTAACATTAGATTGACGTAATTTTTGGATTTCACAAGCATAATTGCAGAAATGGTTATTATTATTTTGTAGCAACTTTTGTTGAGTTTTACTAATAGAGTAATGTAACTATCACTTCTTACAAGGGTAGAATTTAGCCAAATTTACCCAAATTTTTATTTTTCAATTTAATCTTAACCCTACCTAACATATACGCCATTATTACTTTCGTCTAAAATGATGTTGCATAACACGATGACTTGGAGGCTCTACTATAATGCGAGGGGTTACTTCGACAAGGTTTGGGATAACAAACCCGTTTGACACGTATTTTCTGTCTCCCCTACTCATTGACTGTCGACTTCTTCGCGTCTCAAGGTCCCGAACTTCCTCAAACGCGACGCATAATATTTGCCAGCGATTCGCGGGCTGGAAAAAGCAGCAAGTGTGCACTCCAGGGTTATCTTACATAATGCACTTGCCGATTGCGTCGCACGTAAATACACGCACGTCGCCGCTAATTGCCTGCCGTTTAGCTTTAAACGTTCGTTAACAAGCGCACGCTCGGCTGTCGACGAAGCCGCGTAAGAAAATCGCGAAATTCACCGACCACCCAGAAAATCTCATTCGAACGATCAAGGAGCGTGTTGCAGATTCATTTTGAATCGTTCCGGTAATTCGTAATATTATTTTCTGATAAAAGTCTTTGTTCAGGGTGTTATGTAATGTAATGGTAGCTAAACAATGCATACAATAAGACCAGTTGTCAGGCGCAAAAATAAAAAATGATGATCTATTTTGAGACCCTTTGAGATACAGGTCGTTAGGCTGCAATTAAAGTGCCCTCTGCTTGATCTGGGTTTAGTAACTATCCTGACAATTCACACACACCAGAGCAACAAAAAGTCATCAGTTCAAACGTTAACATCGACTAACACAATAAATCCCGTTTACATATATATGAATCGACCTAATCGCATATTGTCACACGCTGATCATACTTCTTTGCTTTCGGACTTTGCTTTCGGAGCCGTTTTCGAGGATGAGTCGTGGGGACAAGGGATGGGTGAAAAAAGTGTAGTCGGTGAGATTAGGGGAGCAGGGCGCGATTTAATCAGCTGTTTGGAACACGTTTTCTCAGACTATAACACGACCGGAAGAAAGTAGTATACGATGGGAAACGGTCTGTTTGCCGCGCACTAAGCGAGTTTCCGGCGGGACACGTGCCGGACACGAGCCGAAAGGGTCTGCGTGTTCCATGTTAATTAGCGCGAAGGGAAGACGACGCGGCAAAGGGATGAAAAGGAAGAACCCTTCATCCTTCGCTCGCGCTACTTCGCGCACATTACACGTTTTATGCCCGCGCGCACGTGCCGTAAATCGACGCGCGTATGCGACTATTTAGGCCAGTACGAATATGGACTTATAATGATCCTGGTCGGCCAATTTAATATTGCTGTACTTTCCTGGTATTTTTGTTGGTTCGGATGAATAAGATATCTACAACATGCAATATCGAGGAATTTTTTTAAAACTAAAATGTAACATTGGTGTGCTTTGTTACTATTTCCTATTTTTGTTGGTTCGGATGAATAAGATATCTACAACATGCAATATCGAGGAATTTTTTTAAAACTAAAATGTAACATTGGTGTGCTTTGTTACTGTTTCCTGTTTCTTTCCGCGGCCAACTAAACAAAATTCAGTTACTACTGTTCCAATTTTCTGTTTCTCTCCACAGGTACCTAAACAAGATTCGGCCACTATCGTCACTATTTCCCATTTCTCACCGTAGCTACCGAAAGAAAAATTGACCACAATCATCACTATTTTCTATCTCTTACCACAGCTACTGAGACAACCATTTGCTGTCTCTCTCCACACCTACCGAAATCACGCTTCATGTTTGAGCTCAGCATGAATTAACAACGCCTTCTGAAAATTCGCAATCCACCTGCCCGCGGGCCGTATTCTCAATCGCGCATAAGATCATCGCACCGTTTAGACGGCAAGAACGGCACATGCACGTCCGCTGTGTTTTTTCTGGACAAATTGTAGATAATGACTCTCAGCCGAGTGAATAATGGAGAAGCCAGGGCCCGCGGTTTACGATTGGCTGCTCTGAGTGAGTCGTCTTCCTTCGCGCTCGCCTTTTGTAGGGGTAGGTCGGGGATATACGCAATCGTCATCATTCTCGGCCCTGCAAAGCCGCATCGCGTGAATATCAGCCGAGTCTGGATTGTCCGCGTGTCGCCCTCCACGCTATAATAATTCTGCTTTGGCTCCGCCCACGCCTTATGCCCTACAATAATTTGCAACCCCTGCTGCGCGCGCCGACTTAGCCCTGTCCGGCGACAACGACATTCGAGTCGTGTAGTCTTCCGCACGAGAATCAAATTTATTTATATATTTATTTAAGACGACCCAGCAAAACTCGGGTGGATAACTTTGGAAATATAGCTAAAAAGATTTTTGCCACATCTGAGAAGTAAGGTGATTAATGATATAATGCACAATATCAAATTTGCGCAATGTGCTCATCATTATTTTGTGAAACAACACGAGAAACTCGCGTACTGGCTCGATGAAGATACATTTTCTTCCCCTTATAGACCTTCTTAGCGTACAATTACACACGTGCCTTTGTCACAAAATGGCAGACGACAGGAACGTGAGGCAAATAATGAGACCGAGAGACAGATACATACGAGGCAGGCGGATGATCTGCCGATATATTTATTGTGGGCAACACGCGTGTTCGTTTAGACAGACTAACGCGTGGGGGCGGGAGGAGAAGCACGAATCAAATCCTGGCCCGCTGTGTCTAATCTGATCGTATGCCAATCTGCCTTTTCCGGCTGAACGATAATAGACGGATGACGATTGCTGGGCGACCCTTCGGAATGGACGTCTAATGACGTGATTCCACTTAGTGTTTTGCCGGTTCGCTTTTTATACAGACTCTAAAAGACGCAGATTTTTAATATATTTTATGTTATCACAAAATACCACAATATAGAATAGAGGTTCTAAACTCGGTGTTCATACTATTATCTAAATATGTTTCTTCTCACATGACAGAATAACCAATAACATAATTTAATTGAGTAAAAAAGAAACATATTCCATCCAATGACAAATCCAATGGAACGTGTAGCGCCGTGATTTTAATTAAACGAAACATCCATGAAGAAAAGTATCGATCTCCCTTTTGTTCTCTGCACGTGCGTGATTCACCGACATATGACAGTGGACAGGGCTTGATATGCACCCACCCATCATTCCCAGGCCGAGGATGCAGTTGCGTATTAACGTGCACGCGTCGATATAAAGGCGCGGCTTATACTCGTATGAACCGACTCCGCGCTTTTTCCACTGTTTCGCTATACGAGCGAATTAATGTACGCGCATCGCATTCCGTCTAATTCCATTTGGCTGATAGCAGAACGAATGTTCGTTCGCGGTAGCGCGGCCCTTCAATAATTCGGATTAAATTATGTCCGTGCAGATGTCCTACACGATAAACGGTGTCTACTGACGTCCTGCAGAAAAAAATCACATTTCCGCAACGGTCACATTATTACCAGATCGCAATACGACGATGTGCGTTAATGAAATATCTTAATGAAATACGGAGTAAGCAGTGAATCAATACAAGTTATACGCGTAAATTGATCGTATCGGGTAATATGTGGAGGAAGCGTATTGATTGACGTGGGATTATTAGCCGCAGCCAAAATTTTGTTTCCGAAATAATTTTAGAAAAACTAGAGAGCCGTCATAAAAACGAAGGCTTCAGTTTTATCCAATACAAACGATTATTTAAAAGAGCATAACATTTTTAAGTTGCGTGATATTAGATTGTAAAGTTTGCTAGAAATGACGGTACCTTCTCAAGGACAATTGGATTAATGCCGGAAAAATGCACGTTTACAAATTTTCCTTATGCTCACGCATCCTCCACCCCGATATCAGGTAACAATTTACGCATGCCAACTTCGCCAATTCCTTTTCCAACCCGACTATTCCAGCGCTCCTATCCATCCAGTTCCGCCGAACTCTCCTCACGAGTTTCCATTCGAGCGCATGACCCGGGCAAATTGATAAAGCACTTACGAAAAAACGTCCGTCGACTAGCGTGTCGCAGAACGTCAGTTCCGATCGACCGAGAAACTTTTCTCGGCCGCCGATTCTTTTTCACGAACGATCCGTCCCGCGCCGCGACCTATGCTCGAGCATTTCGTCGAGCGATAATAGACCGGCCTGAATAATGGAGCGAGTGGATGCGTAGCGGCACCCAAGAGGACGCCGCTCATAAATTATTCGAAAACCATGCTCGGCTGCTCGCTCGTCTCGAGCGGCGACGGCCCGAAAGCAGAAGAAAAAGCCTGAGAAAACTCCCGACAGCTTTCCTGCCGGCGTACTTTCAGATACGCCCACGCGGGCTTCGCCGCACAGGACCTCGTTACGGCAGCTCGGAGTTCATTGACGACACGCAGTTTTCTGCCGGTCGGCGTACGCGTGTGAAAAAATTCATGGCGGCCGAAGCCGATGAGGCGATTAGGGGAGCGTGGAAACGCGTTCGACGACGGGAGATTTTAATCATTTTAGTGCCGCGCGGATCGCGTCGCTCGGATTTCGTGTCGAAAGTTCCTGGGGCATGCAATGGCAATGCGCATTTGACGGTGTGCGCAAATTTGAGTGTCACATTTAGTGGTAGAGTATTTTTGCAAGTACATTAAATAAAAGTTAACACGTTGATTGCCGTGCGTATTTTGGTGTAGCACTCTTGCACTCACAACATTTTACCATTATTCCATCGATATCACAAAAAGATATTTAACACGTTGACTGCCGTACGTATTTTGCTGTATTAAAACGGCGATGCTATGAAATACTACAGCGTTCGACTGAATTATGCAAAATGTGAATAATGTGCAAGTATTGGAAATCGAAGGATCGCATTACTATTCTGACAATAACTGCATTTATAAAATAATAATTGCTACCCATTGCGAATATTTTGGGTCTTCAGTAAAATCTCTTGCGTTGGTTAGCGGTGACCACCATGGCAGCCAAAGTGTTAAAATAATGTTTGATAAGTGAAACAACATAAAAGAAAGTTACGTTTGAGTTTGGTTTGTTCTGATAAAGGCTTTGTTCTCATTGATATGTTTCGTTTTAACGGAATAAAAAAATGCGAAATTGTGGAATGGGGTGTCAAATCAACAATCGATGGAACAGAACGTTTTACTCACCGGTGTGGATGTAGGTGTGTTTCTTCATATCAGACTTCTGGTGAAATCTTTTGCCGCAGTACTGACACGGGTATGGTCTCGTGTCAGAGTGGATCAGAAGGTGTGTACTGAGTGTGCTCGAACGTTTGAAGGCTTTCCCACACTGTTTGCACTGCAACGGAAAACAATTTTCTTATACACATCGGTAGAGTAGAAGGAAAATCTGTATACGTCTACTTTTCTTCTTACGCGTTCAATACGTTTAGAAGAATATTGTGAGTGAAAATAGCCTCAACTAGGATTACACAAAAAAAAACGTTGGAATTACATGGAATTGAAAATCTGTTACAGAGAATTTTCTTAAAGAGACTTTATTTATTCTGCACGTACTATAGTGGAACTCCAACAATAAAATAATGAAAGTGTCGTATATTAAATTTTAATAAATTTCGCCTTCCGCAAATCAGTTAGTCAAATTATTTCTCGAAAATTTTAATCCAAGGAATACAAGGGCCGCATGGAAACTGACTGGGTTGTAAATGAATTACTAAAAAATAAGAAACGTGAAAAGAATGCAATCAATCAGGAAAAATAGCAAAATATTCATATACATGGTATACGAGACAATCTTATAGAACAAATTAAAACAAATTCCAGCAGTGAAACTTGACACAATAAAATCAGCTCACAAAATCCCCTTCTCAGCTTTTAAACCGCATGAGTCGAAAAAAACACAGAAGACCGTCGTAAGGCACCGTGGAAAAGACACGTTCGTCGCAGCGTATATTCCTCGCTCATGATTTCAGCGTTTACCGACTCAGCTCATTAGACTCCCTTGCCGATCGCTTAAATATTTAAGCCCGACACGCCGGCCGGCGGACGTGAAATCATGAAAACGCAATATCACGGAAAAAACGCACGCGGAGTTTATCGTCGAAGAAAACGTCGCGTGGCGAAGGCGAGAGAAAGAAAAGTCGCGCAAAGTGGAGTGAGAAGTCGGAGGAAGGACTTGCGAGCTGGTGGAAGGCAAAAGTCTGTTCGCTTCCGCCGAAGGGTTCGAGGGAGAGGAAGTGGGACGGCGAATAAAGGCGAAGGAGGAGGGCAAGAGGAAGAAGGAGTGCGGACGTCGGGACGCCTGGCGCACCTGTGTTCACGGAGCGTCGTTTTTCTCCTGCCAGTCATTGTCACACGGCGCCAGCCGTCACAATACTGTGCCCGAGGCGTGTCTCGTTTTCACAATATATAGGTGCCTGCGTGGAATCGTCTATGAATGTGGCGCGCCAGGGCGCTATCAACTTCTTGTGCATCTGCACTCGATCTATCATGCGGTATAATGGTCAGAACTTGGTTTTGATACTGTCTTCAATTGGAACGACGACGATCGGGTGACAGTGTGCGCGGCCGAGAAACGTGAAATATGGACTTGTGTTTCTACTCAGAAATAAGTTTCAGATGCGATAGAGGCTATTTGAGAGATTAGGGATACGTTCAGGTATAGCGTGAGTAAGTGCATGATTCGTAGTCTTTTTCGCAAAGGGTACTCGATACATTATGCGGTATAAGCATTAGAACTCAGTTTTCGTATTATGTTCAATTGTGCGTTTATATTGAGAAATAAGCTTCAGATGCGATAAAGGCTTTTTGAGAAATTAAAAATAGTTTGAGACATAGTACGAATACGTACACGATTTATAGTCATTTTCACAAATTGCACTCGATGCATCGTGCGGTTTTAAAATTAGAACTTGGTTTTGATACCGAGTTCAGTTGGATTGAGGCTGATAGGGCTCGACTGAATGTACAGCCAATAGACGTGAAGTAACGACATTATGTTTGTATTGAGAAATAGTAGCAGATAAGATAAAAGCCATTGAAGAGATTAAAGATTGTTTAAGGTATAACATGGATACGCACATGATTTATAATAGCATTAACATAATTGTGTTTGCATGTAGTGCGTACAATCCATGTCCCGCAACATTTTTTAACTCACTGAATAAGAATTCACTATTACAATCAAACCACATCCTACACATCTCCTGAACGCACGCAACCGCGGAAATCATGATTCCATACAGCAGTCATTAACATTTTTATCACAACATTAATAACCGCGTTTTATAAGTTCCGCAACGCCCACTACCTCAGCCCATCAAAACCGATTGTTATAACCAAACCACATCCTACATCAATTAACCCTTAAAACGCACATAAGTGGAGAAGCCATGATTTCATACCGTGGAACCCGAGATCAAGTTTCGGTAACAAGTAGCCACCAAACAAGGACGCATGCTTAAAAAAAAACCGCATCCGATGAGGACATTGTTCTCAAGAACGCGCAGATGACGAAAATTAGCGTGCGGTCCTCAGGAAGAGAAACAAAGAGCGCTACTCAATTAAGAGGGCTTTAATCCCTTTCCGCTAACAAAATTCTTTTATTTCCTCGCATCGCTGTGTACGCTGCGAAAAATCGAGTTGCCAAATTTTAAGACAAGATCCAGGAAAGACATAGGTTAGTGGCGAAATAATGTACATAGTAAAATCGGTACGGAAAGTTTAGTTTTTTAATAAAAGCGCGAGTACATATTGGCCGTGCACGTTAATTACATTTTGTTCGGAAAAACACGTCTTTGGAACTTTATCTTATGGTCTGATGATGACTCTGTATACTTGTGCCACGGGTGGAAAATCATTTTTCTTTACCTTTGCTAAATCGACTATAGCCTCAGTTATGAGATAGGCGAAAGCTCTTGATTTTCTCTGATTGAAATATCAGAACGACGCTAAACGCCTGATTTTCCTATTTCGAATGACTAGAACATCGAGATCACATAAACCACTCTCCCAACTGTCATCTAATCATCCCATCATGTTTAATCCTTGTAACACACTGCTCCTCAAGCCGTAGCATAGAAAAATACACTCTACAAAGTTGCTCAGTTATAAGATACAAGAAAGCTCTTGATTTTACGTTTCGAGTGATAGAAATATCAGAATCGCGCTAAACGCCTGATTTTCCTATTTCGCTTGACTAGAACATCGGGGTCACATAAGTCACTCTACTAACTGTCATCTAATCATCCCATCATATTTAATCCTTGTAACACACTGCTCCTCAAGCCGTAGCATAGAAAAACACACTCTACAAAGTTGCTTCGTAACCACTGTACCGCAAAGCACCCCCTTGACCATCATTACGCAACTTGATCGTAGCAAGAGCAGGGTTTGCTAAAATAAGTTTTGCAACAACGGCCGGGCGGTGAAGAGAGAACTCGGATGCGCTCTCTTTGTCCAACAGTAGCGCCACCGGAAGTGGACGCTTTCGTGCCGGCGACAATGGCCGTTCCACTCCTTAAGAGACGCTTTCTTTCCCACAATTCAGTACTTCCTCCAGCGATTCTTCGCGAAGTGCCGCGGTGCTTATTAACGATATTCAACTTTCCGTCTCTCTTTCTCTCCCGCTCTGTGTTCCGCCGCTGGTGTTTTCGAACTGCTGACGGGGCGAGGGCCACATGTACGATCTATTAAGGCGCCGCGGATCCAGATGGACGAAATAATTAAAGATGCCGCGCCGCGTCCGTCAACTGTCGACCGTGCGAACGTGCGGCAGACGAAACTGGGCTCGTGGGCAGGATTTTTAAGTTTGGCGGTGCTTTGTGGGCCCGCAGATTCACGAGCGGATGGGAGGAATACTGCAATTTGTAGCGTGTAGTGGGAACATTTTACGAAGTTGCGTGTACGATCAATTAATCAGATTATATTGGGTAGAAACTTCGCGTTTCGACGCTATACGTCTGTCATTAACGAAGGATAAAAGCTTTTGTAGCAATTCTGATAAATTTGGTAAAATAGTAATCTCTAGGTTTGGAATTTGTTGTAATAACAATATGTGTAATTATTAGTAATTCTGTTTAGTATAACAAGGTAGCCATCTTGTGCAATATACAATTCTATATAATACCGTAACTAGTCTTTTTCTAAGCGTTCTAGTAGTTACCATTTCATATTTGTTCAAATTGGCATAAATTCGCAAATCTCAAATTTCGTTATGTCGCATATATACTAAAACGTTTTTATCCAATGTCGCAAACAGAGTTTTTCTAAAAATATTAATAATCAAAAGTTCGTAATTATTGAAATCGGAAAGAAAATCCAAAATTTCGGCGTGTCGCGTATATGCGAGAACATACAACTTC
Organism: Cryptocheilus praepositus; assembly: GCA_033815515.1. NCBI lineage: Eukaryota > Metazoa > Arthropoda > Insecta > Hymenoptera > Pompilidae > Cryptocheilus > Cryptocheilus praepositus. Next base: position 639,923 of record JAWWQZ010000119.1, on the reverse strand, counting down.
GTAATATTGTATATTAGAAAGTGTCTCCTTAACGTGTCGAAATCGTTGTCTCTCACGATATCATTCGATTATCTCCGATCTTCCGCTGAATTCAGTCTGCCAGCCAAGGAAAAAGATTCGCCCGGACTCGTGTTCTCCCACCGGACAAGTCGGCGACTTTTTTGCTTCGAAAACACTCGAACAGACGTTTTCGCGAGTCGGAACACGTTTGACCACCTCTCTCTTCACGACGGAACGCATTTCGCTTATTTATTTGATGTAAACAACGTACGATGTACTTCACTCTGTCGCGTAATTGTCGCTGCAACGTGATTTAATCACGTGGAAGTCAAAATGTATAATTTCATTTGTCTTTTAATACCAATGTTAATGTACTGTCTATAAGGTAGCTTCGTTCAATACGATTTAAAAAATTAAAAAAGGTGCAAGCATTTTCTGTTAATATATTCTAACGAAAAAATTGTGAAAATACGTGAATGTTAAAAGGGGAACAAAAAAATGGAACCGAAGTAGATCTGGTCGAACTGCATTGCAATGATATTATTCAAAAGTGCAACATACGTCTGGCACAAGGACTGACCAGAAATTTCGGAATTTCTTCGTAATGTCTTCCGAAATGTACCATGAAAAAAATTGCGGCCACTAGAATCGTACAGGAAAAATTGAACGAAGATCGGTTGAATGAACTTTGTCTCCATCAAGCCAGGAGTTCTACTTCTAACCGATCAGTAGGTCCGAGTTACATCTACATTAGGAGTCGCGTAGTTTCCTCCACTTCCATTTCTTTTTTTATGTTAAACCATCTTGGCCGGAAAGAATAGACAAGCGTGGATCCCGCGGACCTGATTCTCGTCGAGCCCGAATCGTCCCGCCCGAAGATGGTCGATAGGCGTTCGCGGAAGGCAGGCGATATCGGTCCTGGAAATCTCGAACCGCGTTCCACGACGGTTTCCGCGCGCGCGAGTGTATCGGCCTGTGCCCGAACAAGAAAAGAAAGAAAGCGCCTGTGCACAACCCTGTGCGAAGGTCGATTTTACGAGGACGACAAACACTCGACGCGAAGTCCTTATCGGCCGAGTCTTCCGAACTCATAAAAAGAAGCCAATGTCCGCCCGCGACTGAACTCGCGATCGAGAATCAAAGGATCACGTCACGTTCGGACGCCACGTGCGTTCGGCCCACTCCTTTTTTCCCGCCGTTTGCTGCAGGCTGTTTCGGCAGTGACATGCTTTGATAATACGTTCTCTTCAACCCTCTTAGCGGTTGAAATATTACTCAAACTTTTACAAAATTATTTTCTCTACATTTTTCGGGGCCTTTCATCAGGACTCTGCAATGATGTAATGTGGGTTATTGTTTGTTTCAACAAAAACGTGTTTTAGTGAAGCGTCGCCGAATAAATAAATATATTATACAACAATGTTTGTTGAATAATCCGATGCTTGTACAAGCGCAATTCGTTGGAACACAAACGTATTTCAATAAAGTGCGCTTGTATAAATAAAATATTGAACAACAATTTTTTCCTTTAATGTGTCACGCAAAATGCATTTTTCTTCAAATACTCATTCCATTATTGCAGACTTCTCCTAAGATGCCTCGAAAAATGTAGAGGTAATTATTTAATACAGTTATACGTAATATTTCAACGAATGAAGGGGCTTGCATTCGTCGTTCCTTGATTAAATTTTTCAGTCGAACCGAACTTCCATTTCGCGCCGAGGTTCGATCGATGCTGATGCGCACGGCCTGTTAATGCACGTTTGCGAAAAGAGCCTTCGCGGAATGCTGCTTTTCGAAAAAGGTCGTCGCGCAATCGATATATCGAACAACTCTCAGCGTTGTTATTTTACGAGGCGGGAAAGTGCGGGAGAACAATCTGATGGCGAGAATGGCCACTCGGTCACACTGATATGCCCTGCTTGCAGCGTACGGAAATTTTTTTGTAAAATTAAGATATACACGGAACCGAAGCAATTTGTTATATTCTCACGAATAACACACTTTGCAATAAAAAGCAAATTACGATACATTAATTATATTATATCCGATTTATCAGTATTTGCGCGTATTTATTATGATTATTACGATTGGCTAGTGTTACGTGTAGCTATGTGCATATTAGTGTTCTGTGGTATTGTTATGTTTCAGTAAAAGTTTTCAATCGATTTCGAAGTTTCAACTAAAAAAAAGGACTTCGGTCAACCATAATTATTGATAAGATTGGAAATCACACACCGCGTACCATTCTTGAGGCATTGCAACGCAAGTAATATTTACTGTTCGTACCATAAAAATGAATCGGATATAAGTCAAGCACAAATTTGACATTTTCTTACGCTGCAAATTACAATCCGCATTTTCAGCATTTCGAGTACAAGGAAACTAATTCGTTCATAATACTAAATAATATCGATAATACTTTATGATACTTGGTAATAGTTGATAATCTCGGTGCGACTTGACAATATTTGATAAAACTTGATCACACTATGATGACACTAGATAATATTGATTTGGCAGACTTTAATTACAAAGTTTATAGCAACTGATTCTCGAATCGACGGCGTATCACTTTACATAGTCGAGTCGTTTTGGCAATATTTAATAAAACTTGATCATCCTATGATAACACCAGATAATATTTATTTAGCAGACTCTCGAATCGTCGACGTATCGCTTTGCATAGTCGAGTCGTTTTAACCGCAAGAACGCAAACGCCGCAAATGACGCAACCGACGTAAAGTAACGATCCACCGACAATCGTCACCAACGTCTGAACGAGGAAGGAGCGGGAGTGAAGGAGTAAATTCGTGTGACTTCCCGACGATCGACGGCGGGCGATCGGACTAGTTTCGTCGAGTCACGCGAGCCGAATTTCTTTCGAGGACGTAAGTGCCCTTAAGTGCGCTCGCGCGCCGATGGAAACGGGTCAATCGACGTTTGACGAATATCGCCCGCGAGGGGAGGGGACGACAAAAGCCGAAGCCGCAATTACGATTCAATGGAATGGAATGGAAACTCGCCTGGCCGTGCTTTTACGCCAGACATATTAGGAGAACTGGGACACACGCACGCAGCTGCGCGAATGTGCGTCAGGGGAGTTGCCGAAATTCGCCCGGTTAACATATTTTCCGATCTTTCCTATTTCGCGGTAATGTCATGTCGAGTCGTCCGTTACCGAATACTGACCATTTATTAGCAGCAAGTTTTTATGTAACTTCACGCATAATATCGCAAAAATGGGACACATGGATATAAGTACATATACAAATGTGGACCTACGAGGCGTCTGCGCAGGGGGAGTTGTTGAAACACGTGAAAAACATTTCACGATGTCACTTATTCTGTGATAGTCTGGCGTTAAACTGTCTGCTACCGAATACGGGACATTTATTAGTTTGAAGCTGTTGTGCACTTTTATGCCCGACGTTGTGGTTTGAGTAGTAGATACATAGTAGGCTGGGTCAGACAGACGTAGAAGTGGGATAAGTGATACTGCATAAAAGATCTTGCGATGTTTGCTAGCTTATGGTAATCGGATGTCAAGCTGTCTGTTACTAAATACGCACGCACGATGGTACAGATCGGAATTTGTCGAAATTGCACTGCTTGAGATGTTCTGTCATATTTTCTATTTCTTGGCACTATGACATTAGCCTGTCTACTACTAAATACAAACCATTTATTAATGTTAATCTTTTGTGCAATTTTACGCCCGACGCGTTACGATATCTGCAACGACGCCCGTACGCGTTCACCGTGCATAAAACCCGATAAAGAAACGTACACGAAACCATACCCAATAATACCACTCCCCGATCACATCGGACTGAATACACGTTCCGTAATATATAATCTCGCGATCTCGATTTTCTCACACGAAAACCGTTTTCTTTGTTCGTCGGACATTTGCCCATTTCATAAACGTTCGGCACTTCGACATCTATAATATCCGGACAGGATGTGTTTCCGGTACGCGTATGAGAAGGAAACTTACCTGAAAAGTTCTTTCGGACGACGATGGCGGCGTCAACGGTGAGTGATGCGTCTGCCTTGTGATTATCGGTGTCGAAGATGGACTCCTCGAGGACGGTGCTCTTGTTTCTCTCGCTTCCCTCTCGCACACAGAACCCGGCGACCAGATCTCGCTCTTCCGACAAATACTGGAAGATACGTCGCTCGGTTTCGTGCTAAGATTTAATGGCACCTCCTCCTCTGAAACACGAATCGAAATTATGCCTTGACTTCTTTGCTCCTGGCCTGCTAACTCGCCACCGACGTTATTAAATCTAACAAATTAACGATAGCAAGTCAATAGTGTAGTAAAGTATATTGAACAACGGAAAACAGATAATGTTGGAACATAAAAAGTATCCCATTTGGCAAATGGTAGTTGATTGGAAAATGATCGCTACTGTGATTTTGACTATATTATTAGAACGTTGGTAAAAAAAACGAACGATATCAAAACATTTTTTGCTTCACCGCCAAATATATATATTTCCATCGTCCTGATAAATTTGCGATTATTTTCTGTAAAACACATTGAGATAGGTATTATGGGCACATATTGGTTTTCCAGGAAAGGCGACTTTATCCGGAATGAATGAAACAGTATAATTTTGCAGCAATCACCATTATCAGAAACACTTGAAATACGGAAGCGGCGAAAACGATCGGAAAATTACGTTTACTTTCCACGCGCACACGTAATTTCTTCTTATAATAACGCGTAATCGCTGTCTCCATTTTGCGACTCATACACGGATATCGCATCATGCGTTGGTTAACGTTATCAACCTGCTTAATTATTCCTATCAGTCCACTGCTTGTGCCATGCGCATTATACAGGGTGTGGAAGAAATCGCCATAAGTGGCAGCACGTTTGCTTGATAAAAAATAACTCAAATGTAGAATTATGTTATGATGAAAAAGTGAATATACGATTTCACTTGACTTTCGGCCGAAAATGAGATTTCAGCACTCAGAAAAGACGAAAATAGTATTTTTCCTTAACATGAAAAATCTTCATTTCACTCGAGGTTTACATAAAACCGATGTTTTGACATTGCAGACGTACTAATTAAACACTCTACGTGATCGGAAAGTGTAATAGCATATTATTCAAAGTATTTTTGCCAAAAACACAATTTCGATTATGAGAAAAGGGAAAAATCGAGTTTTCCCTCAATATGACCAGTCTTCGTGCAAACTTGTTAAACAAGCACTAATTTGTACGATGCCACGTATTCGATAAAATCGACTTTGAAAATCCGATGACATGACGCATAGAAGTTACAATCTGCGTTGCAACACGCGAAAGTCTCACATGTACTTAGCGTACTTGCTGACACGACGCATAGATGTAACGATCCGTGTAAGAGCACGCAAAAGTCTCACGTGTAATTAGCGCATTTGCAAAATATATTTCTGCACGAAAAGAAAAGGTAGTGCAAAAATACGTATTCTGCGTTTTTGTTACATTTTCATCCAAGTAAAAGCTACGTCTGAATGCTGCGTAGTCTTTTCCGCACCCTGTATATTAACGAACGTCGCAACGTCTGCAAAATGATCGGCAGCGAACCGTAATGCGATCGAAAGCTTGCGGCTCGAAAAGGATTCGTAATTGGTTTAATAACCGACCCGTTTCGTCGGTGGGCAATGACGAAGCGACGATAAACGTAATCGCTGGCGATAAGCGAACCCGCAAAGTGCCGGCAGAGAGCTCAAATCGATAGCCACGTTGCACCGTGGTAATTTCTCGTTCGCCTCATTGACCCGTTTTTCGAGCAAAACGAGTGGAAAACGGTGCACTCGCAAATGCGATCTCGTCACCTTAGGCGGTGAAAATCTGACGAATTTGCTAATCCGCCGACGGATTATACGTATTATTATTATATACTATCTTGTTATTTCTAAATATTTCTTTCAGTATTTCGTAATGTTTTAATATTTTTTCTCTATCTTATTATTCTCAAATATTTTTTTCATCAACTTATTTTCACATATTTTGGACATTATTAAATTCGTGTAATAGGACAAAGCAAACACGGTGTTTCGCTAAAATACCTATTAACTGTTAATTTACGTGCAATCGATTTGGCAAATGTAAAATATTGCATTAAAAAATACGAGACTTGCCTGCAATACGCCAGTGCGCTTAAGTCCATGCAATAACTTTACCATTACATTTTTGAGAGTGCATGTTCCTCAACCAATTTTAACCGCATACTGAACATCGCATTCAATCCCGCGGCAATCACATTTCCAAAATGCTCGTTATCTGTTAACTTACATGCAGTCGAACAGACAAACGTAAAATATTACATAAAAAATACGAGACTTTTCTGAAATACGCCAGTGCACTTAAATTCATGCAATACCTTTATCGTTACGTTTTCGAGGGTACACGTCCCCCGAATGATAATTTTTCGGAATTCATCAGCAATAAGCGAACTCTCATCTCGACTGTAGCCCGCCTACCGACTTTCCAACCGCAGGCAGCATACACGTGCATACTGTACATGTCGCTAAACGATTTCGTCGACCGCGCAAAAAGCAAACGTTTCGCTACGTGACCGATGTCGAGCTTGTTAAGCGGTGAACAAAAGGAAGCGAACGGGTCGAGAAGTAAAAGACGGGCTCACCGAATTTGGCCTTTTCTGGCGTGTCCCGTCTGGGTGATCCTGCCCTGGCTGGACTGAGGGGTTCCGGATGAATGGGCGAGCAATTGGCGACCGGCGTCGTCTGTTGCGATGGAATTCTCGAGGGGGGCAACAGTGTATGTGGCAGCAGAAGGCCCACGTGACGAGCCCACCATGCTGCACCTGAGGACCCATAGCCGCTGTACATCAGACCGCAGGGCATCTCTGCAAACAAAAACGGGTGACCTCCCGATCAGATTCTTTCCCTTCTGCGAATTCCAGGCTGCTGGGCAAAGCGCGATAACGGCTCGAGTGAGGAGAGGATCATTGAATTATAAGTGGCGAATGAAAGCATGCAGACGATTTTGGTGCTTTGACACGAATGCTACGAAGTATTAACCCTTCTTTGCACGATTTTTTCTTTATTGGTGAACGCTACAGCGTTTGACTGAATTATGCAAAATATAAATAATGTGCAGGTATTTGAAACCAAAGGATCGCATCACTATTCTAACAATAACTACATTTATAAAATAATTATTGCAACCCATTGCGAATATTTTGGATCTTCAGTCAAATCTGTTGCGCTGGTCAGCGGTGACCACCACGGCAGTCAAAGTGTTAATGTAGTGACACTTCATTGCTGGTGGCAAGCCATTGGAATTGGCTGCTATATCAATTTTTGCTAAAATATCATTTTTTACCTCTACCGTTTACCTACACTCTGCATCATCAATCATCTCAACCACCATTCGTAATACCTATTACATTAATCTACGTTAAAATATAATTTTCTCAACCTACACCAACAATGTCATCTCACTCAACACTCATACATATAAACAGCTGCACTTTCAATCTGCAAAAAAAAAACCCCATTCCACATAATCAACCACCGTTCATGAAACTCCCACTACACCAATCTCTATCAAAATATAATTTCGTCTAGCGTCTTGTCACTCAACACTCATCCCAATAATCCATATTCACTTGGTTCAACGTCACACGCACCTTCCGATCCCTGAAAAACATAATCTCCGCACACACACACAACCCTGCGCATGATCATCCCTCATGGCCTCCACCAGCACACAAATCCACCCATTCCGCACATCCATCGAGCATAAAATCTACCGCGGCCGTGCAGTTCACCGCGAAGCAACGTTTTTACGCACCTCTCGCGCTGACGCTCGTGCTGAAAGGCAGGTTCTGCAGACGCAGGTCGGGGTTGTAGTTGGACACGAGCGTGAAGGCGCTGAAACGGTCTGGGACCGGCTGACAGTAGCTCGAGGAAGGATTTGAAGTGCTGCTCGCGCTGCTTCCGGGTGCGCCCGGACTCCACGGCGAAGGAAGGGTGACACTCGGACTGCTGGGCGGCGAGAGGGTGGCAGGGGGTGAGAGGGCACCAGCCGGAACTCCCACCGTGCTGCAGTGGAGTTCCGGTTTTATGTGCCAAGTTCGCGGTACCGCTTCTGAAAGAACATGTCATGTACAAGCGCGCCGACCTGCTGCAATTGTGCATCCGCAACCAATTATGTCGGGATGCTAATGAGTATCCTGCGCTCTTTCAATTCGCTAGACGATGCGTTTCGAAATTTCTTACGAAATCTGTCTGTGGTGTTAACACTTTAAGGACCATTATGAAATCTGTTATTTAAATTTCGAAATGAAATTTGTTATTTATGAAACAATTTTTGTGAAACTTTCAGAAATTGTATAATTGGAAGTATTTTAGATATTATAAAAAAAAATGTTTTTTAATAATTATAATAACTTTTTTTACTAAAAAATGAAAACGCGAAAAAAAACATGAAGACAATCGAGTTTAATGCATTGAATATTGATGTAAATACTTAAATAGACAGAATAGATACAATGTATCAAAATAAGTGGCATCTAAAGACAGTGTGTAGAAAACACGAGAAAACTCGTGAGCGGCCCTTAAAGTGTTAATGCTATATTTCGTAGGGTCTGAAAGATGGACGAGTTATAAGTGACGCAACGATTCAATAGTGCATTTATACTTCAAACTATCTGAAAGATAAAAGAATTTAGCGGAATTATTAGAAAAGTTGATTATATGCGATGCAACGTTCCAATACGTATCTTCACACGTATGTTCATAGTTACTATAATATAAACGAAATAGAAACGTTTAATCGTGATAAACGAGTAATTGACTGTCAGTTTCACTTTGTGAAAGAAGAACACCGTACTACCTGTCTGAACGCAGGGATCTATAAATGTTCTTCATTTAACGCCAGTCGTTCAGCAATGAAAAACATACGACTCTCGGTATCAGCCGATCGATACTTTCGCGTGTCTTTTCTCATCAGTCGGGCGATCTCTCGAAACCTGCGTGATTTACGGTTAAATTCTGTAAAGTATTAAACAGCTTATCCGCGGTGGCTGTCGAGCTAGATTTTGCGACGACAGTACTGTATTTAAATGACAGAGTCTCTCTCATGATACTCGCGCGGATATAAACGTACACACATGAGGACACACGTATGCACACGGTGATTCAACGCATCAAACAGCTCCCCGTAATAAAGACCATAATGGCGGTATATTTTTCTGCTCCCCTCTCTATACACTCCCTTCTACTTCATATTATATCCTTGCTACAATATATCTCTTCCTTACCTTACGCTCTTTCATCCAACAGCAAAAATACATAAAACTGGCAATCACACGAATTTCGAACACCGTACCTCCATATAATCACTACAAATGCGTTCAACATTCAAATACACAGTAACGTGCAAAACTACGCAACGCACATACAGTTCATTAATATTAACGCCCAGGCTTCCTCAAACAAAGAAAACAGTCGCTTTTTCCATTTACGATAATGTACTTGTACCTGCACAAACGCTCACTCCTCACGTCACTACAGGATGCATTTTACAAGAAAACATTTCTTCAACCAACAACTTTTCTACTGTTTACACGAATTTCTACTGAACTTCACTGAATTTTTACCGACATTTTTAACCCTACGTTTAGCCAGTTAAGATCGTCGCCGCCAAAAAATGTGCATGACACCACAATAAAGTAATTTTCTGCATCAAACTTTCGTCGGAAACAAATTTTCGCGCGTCTAAAAGCTGTTCTATGTGTCAGACGCGCTTTTTGCCTGCTACCAGGACTTTTTGTTGCATCGCCAGATACGGAACGCCCTGTACGGGCGAGGATATGAATTATATATCGCTGCACGTGCGTGTATCGTGTGTGCCGGACATCGGACGCAAGCGATGCTAATCTGGGGTCGACCAGACGTGATTGCTCGACGAGCTTTACTCGCGACGAGTCTCGCAGTAATAAAATACCTAGCCGTGAGGTCTGTCGCGAAAGCCTCGACAAGCCTGTGAATAGCACTGGGGAGAAGGGAAAGCTTTTAAAAGCACTGATTAGCGATCAAGCCAGTCTAGCGAGTGTCAGGTGTAATCGGTAATCATGACTGAACCGTTGCTAGTCACGTACGTGTGTCTTGCATATATTCGTCTGCCGGCGAATCATGCACACACGTGCGTACGTGTAATTACTGTGATTAATCAAGATTCGAATCGTTAGCGATTTCATGGATCGCAGCGCGCACGGCTCCCACTTTCGACGCATGTCACTCATTGTGTGACACATTTAATGTGCAAATGCGCGATCGTTGCTGAGTGTGTCGAACAGGCGGTGAAGATGCTTTGTTAATTGCAGGCCACGCGGTGATTTTAGGAGAATTTGCGCAGTTCCGCCCATTTAATGGTGTCAAGAACGATTCTGCGCTTGCATGAATGTGTGAGAGAAAGAGATGGTCAGTGAAAGTCAATTATTAATACCGCGGTATAGGGGAAGGAGAGCTTAGTTAACACTAAACGTACCGGTAGTTTATACCTATCTATTCTTACCATCAGGTTTCCTTTGATTCCCTATGAAATAAACGTTGATTTTCAGAAAGAAATTTCTAATTTATTAAAGTGAGAAATTGAATAATCAGACGATATAAGAATTTACAGAAAGTCAAATGAGCGAAAGAAATAACAATGAATGTACGATTTTAAAGTAAATTTTGCAAGGGGTCATTTGACCCCGGTTGGTACGTTTAGTGTTAAGGAGTTGTGTTGTATGATTGTGAGAATGCTAGTTTTGGGAGAATGGTAAAATGAAAATTGAGTAAAAAGTGAATCACAAGCGAATTGAATAAAAAGCGAAGTATAAGCAAATGAAAGCAAAAAGCGCATTTTGTGTTAGTGTGTAGTTTGCAACACCGAGAATAGAAGTTATCTTTCTATTTATATTATAAATATGCTTTACTTTAATGTAGATTTGTATGTCGCCGACTACATTTTCTTGTCTTTTAGAAGACACAATGCAATCCCTTTTCCAACCATATCGCTCTATATCAGACTATTAATTTAAATTACTTTTGAATACTTCAAAGTCAAATAGGTCTTCAGTTCCACTTAGCTCTAAATTTTCATCATAATATTCATTTTTATCCACGGTTTTGCCGAGTTAAAAAATAATTTATCCTCAAAATTACAGAAGTAAGGCCTTGTAACTAAAGAAACAAGCAACTAATGCCGATGATAAAATAGTATTTTTAGTGCAATCATATTAATTACATGATACCATGGAACAAAAATTAGAGGTCTCCGTAACGAAGCCAATTGAATGTTAAATGTTAATTTTTATTGTTTTCTGTATTGTTACTACCTTCTGGATAAAAGGTATCCTACTGTAGTAACATAAAGATGTGAGTAACATCGCAATGATTGCCAGATACGATACAATGTTGAGTTATATTCCGTAAAAGCTTATCAAGATTGCAATGTTTTACATCAAAGGATACATTGTACGTGTATATATTTACACAGCCACCAACAATAGATTGTGCCATCCCGACTGAATGTCGAAAAATGACGCGTTAATTTGCATTTTCCGATATCAAACACGTAACAATGTAGCAGCAAAATCTTGTCGGCGTTGCAACGTTATACATCAAACGACATATTGTACGTGTACATATTTACACAGCCACCGGCAATAGATTGTGCCATCCCGACCAAACCCCAAAAAGTACGCATTAATTTGCGTTTCCCAGTGTCAAATAGCTAACGACGTAGCAGTGAAATCTGGTTAGCGTTGCAATATTTACAACAAGCTACACATTATATGTGTACATATTTACACAGCTACCGACAATGGATTCTGCCATCCCGACGAAAATCATTTCGCGTTTTCCGGTGTCAAACAGGTAACAATGTACCGGTGAAATCTGGTCAGCGTTGCAATGTTTACAGCAAACGATATATTATAAGTGTACATATTGATACAGACACCGACAATAGATTGTGCCATCCCGTCTAAATCCCATATCATGGTGTGGGCATATCGTTGTATCAACACATATGACGCAATCGGCGTGACAACCCGCGCGCGGCGCAATTTGCGTAACATAATCCCTATCGCCGACGAATTTCATAATCTAACGAAGCCGGATGCCCGTCGAATCGTCGAACACTTCGAAGTATCGAGCGCGTACTTAACCGACTCGTACGGCGTTCGTTTGTCAGCCGTAAGTAGGTTGAAAAATAAATCACTGGCCGCGAGGGTTCCGATAGCGATCGTGCATGTCGCGCATAAACGGACATAATTATCGACACTCATTGTTTTGAATAAATCAGTAATGTGATTTGCGAGCGGCATTCGACGCGCAAGAAGCGCGAGGCACCGGGCTCGGAATAAATTGGGCGGCTCGTTTGCATAGATACCAATGGGTGCGCGCGATTTTTCCCTCGGCCTCACGCGTTTTTCGCTTGCGAGCCGATTCTTCGACACTCGTTAAGCCGCTCTCGGATCGTTGATGGATTAACAGCTGACGGCTGAAAGATTGGCGAATGCTAATGCGATTTATGTATATGGCGTATGCTCGCCAGCGCCGATTTCGCAAAGTACCTCTGTGGAAAACGCACCGTGCCGTTGTCCTTTCGCAAATGCTCGAGGTATTAGAGTCTGGTGTGGCAGAAAATAAATTAATCATTGGTATCGTAATGGAACTTTCAAAACTTCCTTTGACGCTACTGATTTTCATTTCGTTAGGGGTAGAATTCTTGTTAATAGAATATTTTTATAATATTTTATTATATTTTATTATATATAATTATTACTTAATAAATATATTATCCATAAAAATTTCACGTATGTAATTATAATTTGCAATTGAATGATTATTATATATATGCGCGCTTAATATAATTGTCGAATCATGGGTACTTTGAGCATAGTTGAATAAAAAGGAAACATTGCATCGGACAGTGTTCAAGTTTTATTACGCGCAGGCTTTGAAATATTGCGAAACGTAATGCAGGGCTGTGTTGGAAAACGAAGAAGCATGTGAATGCGTTACAGTTGGGGCAAGTTTCGCTACATTCTTTCCATGCGAAATAAGTTTATTCCCGAAAGTCAGAGCTCGCAGTCCGTCACGCAAAAGCACTGACCGCGACAGCTTAATGATTCTAGAGCACGTAGTCGGCCGAATCGGAAAGGGTATTTTCGCAGGTGCAAGGAATTTCCCGAAATACTTCATGTCACCCTGATTACCGTTTTATCATTGTTATTGTCTATGTCAATCGTCTCGCAGCTGGAGTGCGCGTACGCGATGGAAAGAGCGCGAAAAGGTCGGAGCGCAGAAGAGAAAAGGTGGATCTGTTTATTACAGCTACGTGGAAATAAATCACAAGTGTCACGAGAACCGATTTCCTGTCTGTCCGTCTCCATCCTCCTCGAGCTCATCCGCTCGTCGTCTTTAATTCCACCCATCGTACACAACACGCGTACGATCGCGCGAGTCGATAAAAACTTCCCGCATGACGCCGTAGCCTAATAAATTCGAGCGGGAGGTAATAAACGACGTGAGATGCTTGACGCGCCTCGTTTCGAGCAACAAACAGACCGATCCCGGGCGATTGATCTAATATTTGTCCACTTGTGGAAGTGTCAGCACAAAGGTTTGGAGGACTGTCGAATTTTAGTCTGCGCACTGGGTCCAACGGACAGCTTTCGATTCTGTGATACGACCAACTGGTTTCGTTCGAAAGTCGTACAATAAGCCCTCTATTTATGCGGTTAATTGGTTCCACGGAAATAGGGTGTAGATGAATCCGTTCCACAGTCGCAGATATGTACACACATTTAGATTCAGCTGGAGTTGAAAAATGTTGAGTAGAGCCTTTTTAGAACTCGCTGGCAAGAAAAAGTTTTTTACGTGACTATCATTTGTTTTCGCAGTTTATTGTTAATTATTCAGAATTACGGGCACTCATTTACGCATCTGGCAGTTCGGGCGCGTTAAAGTGAATCCGCGTAAATGGAAAGATTGCTGTGTTTAGATTTGTCTAACGGAGAATATAGTGATAATAAATATTTTAACACCGCGAGTATTCAGGAAATTGCGAATTTCTGAATTGGTGCGATCGTCGTATACAAGAAATTCATTTAACACAAAAGTTCAGAATCAAAAATAAAAAACAATAACCACGCAATCGTGTAAACCTCGACCAACGTAACCTAGTAAACCCACACAATAGTCACATTATCGCGCACCCCCTATGTCCCTCTCGCAACCACATTCGTCACAACACCCTAATGACACAGCGCAAAATCAGCGTATCATAGCATCTCCGTAGAACCCACGAACCTCTCTCGCAGACTGTAGTTAAACCGACGAACGCAGCCAACAATAAACGATCAACCTACTGAAAGCCAACTACTCCCCGTACAATATGTGCCATCATCCTCAGACAACATCTAAGCACACACGCAGTCTATTAGACCCGGGCGTAAACGAAAAGGAGAAAATGCGTGTTAGATCGACGTCCACCGATCGACCTGCCGATGTTTGATCGATGACACAACCGAGAGACCTCGATAACCGCAGAAGACAGAAGGCAACGCGGAGCGTGAGCATGTGAAACGTCGACGTCGATGAATAACAGACCGCGCGGACGTTCAATATTTGCTCACTAATTGCGAAAGTAATTCCCGATCGACGATTCATACGAAATCTCGAAACGTAATCACGCACCGGCCCGGATCGAGGCACTCTCGATGCGACCGAGTCCTTGGTCGATTAAAGAGCGCTCTGTGTGAACAAGTGTTCCGCGAGCAGAGGACTTCCCTCTCACTTGATCTCGCTCGCCTCTTCCACGCGTTCGCGTCAACCACGTACGCGGACGGTTTCTGGGCCAATCAGTGTCGGCCACTGTTGGCCAAGAAAGCCGGGACAATGATAAAACAGTGGATTATCAGATATAAGCCCTTCTTAGATGGAAAAATTAAAATTATTTGAAAATTTCTTTTCGAACGTCTCTACATATTATTCGTGAGGAGTCTATAATGTTACGTGTGCATGAAGAAGTAGTAAAAGTCTTTTTCCGTTGAAAAATGGAAATTGCTTGAGAACTCTTATTAGAACGTCTCTAGATATTTCGGGGCGCTTGATGGAGTCGAACTTCACTAAGAGTCTATAATAATAAGGTGTACGTTGATAATGTTACATGTGGATGAAGAAGTAAAAATCCTTTTTGCGTTGAAAAATGGAAATTACTTGATAACTTTTATTAGAGCGTCTCTAAATGTGTTGATAATGTTATATTCGGAGAAAGAGATAAAAGTCCTTTTTGGGTTAAAAATGGAAATCGCTTGAGAACTTTTATTGGAACGTTTTTGCATGGTTCGCGGTTTATGATTTCTTTGACCCGCAAATATGTGTCAGGTATTTCTAATTTTGACAGTTTCTTTCCGAAAAACCTACTAGTCTGCTCGTATTTTCGCCTTATGCGCGAAGATGAGAAGGTTACCGGGTGGATCTTTATTCGATTTCTTCGATTCGAAAATATCTCATTTCAGAATAAAGTGACCATATATTCGGAAATAATCAGAAACACTGTATCATCTATGTAAAGGTTCCAATAATAACAATCATAGTTTACGAGCACCAGGCGTCGATGAACTGATCATCACTGTAAGCTAATTTTTCGACGGACTTCGATTAATTTTTTATTTATAATAATTGATGTCAAATATTACTCCTATCGGTATTTCTAAACGACACATGAACATCTGAGTCAAATTCCGCAGCCAAAACTGCATTAAGTTTACTTCATTGATATTTCATGCAGTTTGAAAAATGTGAAAGTGTCGAAATACTTGTGTACAGCAGTGTAGGTGGTTTGGAAGATCAAGAAGATATTATGCCAAGAAACCTAAATTACATGCGAAGCTCTGTAATTTAGTGGCGAAAGCATCATGTATGATGTGTGATAACAGTGTCGGGTACTGTTGGCGAAGAGAATGCCAAAACACAGACAGCAGCGATGAAGATGTGTTTGTCAGTTTGAAGCAGTCTTGACGCACGAAACAGGGTCTAAACGGTTTCAAAGACGAAAGAGACGAATGCCAAAGAAGTGCACTAAAAACGTTATGCGATTCAGTGGCCAAACAAAAAGAGGGTCCGAAGATTTAATATATCGTTTTTTTTTGTTTGCTTGACTGAAAATATTCGGTATAAAATTTAGTAAAAAATATTTAATAAGTTTCAACGGAGGAAAAACTTGTTTTTTTCATCTGAACCTTTTATTATCCGAACATTTATGTCTCCTTAATTTCAGCAATAGATGCGAAACTCTATTATTGCATATTTTAATTTTAATTTAAACTCCAATGGAGCTCACATACGAAAACGTAACATTTACGTATATCATACTTTCGTGCTTCTTCCACAGTTGGTACCGTTTTGTTTCCTTTACGTCTGACATGCGGCGTAGGTACGTTTTCGCTCGAATTATGATTTTTATTGAGACGACGAAACGCAGCGATGACGAAAGAGACGGCGGTAGACAATCGGAGACTGATTCATAGCCGATTAATTATGCCGTTGACAGTGTTATTCCTTAATGAAAGAGCGGCGAGGGGTTTGATGTGCAATGTCATATGACGACACGCAATTGACGACAACGATGATACGTGAAATACAACAATTGAAGCGTAATAAGAACGCGGACGATTAAGGTTTTGCGAATATTTCTAAGGCTGTCCTGAATTAAACGACATAGTTAATTTTACATAAAAAATTAACTATATCGTGTGTCGTACATTTTCGCACGATATGAATTATGTCGAATGTAGACAGTGTTGACAATTTATTTAGGTACCATTTTTAATCCAAAACTATTTCTTTCTGAGTAAATGTTTTTGTAGTAATTCCGGTTAGTGCATTTTTGATACATATGTATTGGTGAATTCTACTAATTACGTATGAAGCATAGAATAGTCCTTGCCGTTTGCACATTATCTCCGTTTTTGTTTTTCACTTTCCGACTACCGCACAGTACGCCAACAACTTAGCAATCAACGGACAACGGAAATAATCCATTAAACTCGTACGAGAAAGACCTTTACTCGATACTTTACGAAGTAGCATAAATTGCCATAACTCGACCTACTCATTGATAACGACAAAACGATAATCGTGGAAGTAGAGCGTCGAACACTAATTGCCGTTCATTTTTTAGAATTATCACCGCAGCTCTATTCTCTAATCATTCCACGCCAACGTTCCATATACCGAAACATCAATCACACTGCCAACACCGTTCGACAATCCCGAAAACAGCCTGTCCGCGAAATTGTACTCGCGACGCGCCTCGCAACCGATCATTTCACCTCAGAAATCCGAGCGGTCCGAAAACCGTGCGCGCCGCATACATAGTAGCAAATTACTCACCACACATGATCGCTTCCTGTTCTGTTCGAATGTGCAAGCTTCTACAATCCCTCGTCCCTTCTCATGGAGAACGCACAAAATCCAGTCCGGCACCGGTCACGTCTCTCCTACGATACGCAATACGCGCAGAATCGGTCGCAGTCAATAATCACTTCTCCGTAGCACGTAACTCCCGAAACACAGTTCGCCTCTCGTTGACTTCGCGCTTCCGGGTACCAAAAAGTCCTGGACCGCCGGCCTTGGAAGAGCCGTTCGCTGAGAAAACTCTCGGCCACGTGCTTCTCGCCAAGGTCGGGCGTGCGCGCGCGCGCTCCTCGTCGGAGAAGGCGAGATGCCCGGACGAACGGAAGTGCCGGAACGCAACTTGCTCTCAGACTCTGCGCCCGAGCGTACAGCTGGGCCCCAAGGCGTGCGCGCGATTTTCTGCGCGCAGACAGGTTGAAGTTGCAAAAGCGCAGCTGCAAGGATCTCCTCGACACGGGCACAGGTTCCGTAGTCTGCCGTCCGGTGGATCGGGCCTCGTCTTCGGCTGACACCGCTTTTCGCCTGCGACTCTAGCGATCCCGAAGTCCTCGGAGCTGACCTTCGGCGCGTGCGGAAACACAGCCGCTGATGATGCAAGGATCTCCTCGACACGGGCCACAGGTTCCGCAGTCTGCCGTCCGGTGGATCAGGCGTCGTCTTCGGCTGACACCGCTTTCAAACGCCTGCGACTCTAGCGATGCCGAAGTCCTCGGAGCTGACCTTCGGGGCGTGCGGTAACACGACCGCTGATGATGCAAGGAGCGCAGCTGCAAGGATCTCCTCGACACGGGCCACAGGTTCCGCAATCTGCCGTCCGGTGGATCAGGCCTCGTCTTCGGCTGACACCGCTTTCAAACGCTTGCGACTCTAGCGATCCCGAAGTCCTCGAAGCTGACCTTCGGCGCGTGCGGAAACACGGCCGCTGATGATGCAAGGATCTCCTCGACACGGGCTACAGGTTCCGCAGTCTGCCGTCCGGTGGATCAGGCCTCGTCTTCGGCTGACACCGCTTTCAAACGCCTGCGACTCTAGCGATGCCGAAGTCCTCGGAGCTGACCTTCGGCGCGTGCGGTAACACGGCCGCTGATGATGCAAGGAGCGCAACCGCAAGCGGAGACCGTAGCGTGCGCAGTCGGGAGCAGTTGGGAGCGTCCTGTCTAAGAGCAGGACCCTGACTGACCCCACTGTGCCCGAGGAAGGTACGCACGAGTGTGCTACGCGTAGCGTGTGCCTGCCGCGTGTTCCTCTCAGGGCCTGGTAGCTCTTCCCCTTTCCTGCTCTCGGTTTCTCTCTTCTCACCTGCGCGTCTACCTGGGCCACCTTAGGCCACGCCTACCGAGCTGGCTCGCGAACAACGTCAGAGCGGTGGGGAACGCGCGCGCACTTCCTCTTTCGAACCGAAACGAGCACCGGCGCATCCTAGCCTAGGATATAGAACGAAGCGGGCGGCAGGCACCCCCACTGTTCCACTATCTTGGTAGCGCGCCTGGGAGGCACGGAGGGGTTCAAGGGATCGATCAGGTTTGCCCTCTGATCGAGTGGTGGGCGGATTCTACGGGAGACGCGGCGAGAGTTGCGGCGCACGGGAGATTCGCGTTATAGAATGTGGTTTGGGATGACAGAGCCGGATGCCGAGGGAAGCGGGGCTAGGGATGTGGAGGTGAACGGTAACGAGAATGGATGAAGCGAAAACTTACGCTTTTTGGAGATCTATGGGTTTAGACGGGGAATCGCATTTTTATGGTTACTGCATCAGAGATATGGGATATCAAGGATGTACATCTTCGACAGATTTGCAATATAAGCACTGAAATGTATAAAAAACGCAAGCTTGCGGTGCTGGGGCACACTTATGGTGGAGGTTGTCGATAGTTTCAGATGGGGAATCGTGTTTTTCGGTCTGCGGTATAAGAGATATCGAATATGAAGAACACAAATCTTCAACATATGTGCACTTCAAGCATCAAGTGTGTAAATAACTATGAATAGATAGAGCGCAAGCTTGTGGCTATCGTTATGGTGGAGATCGTCTATAGATTCTGAGTTAGAACCGCATTTTTGCATCTATTGTGTTAGGCATACTGAATATCAAAGACGCAACTTTTATCAACTATCATGGGATTATCTTCCCATCATTCCATATTACGGTCATTCTTATCATAAAGAGGATCTATAGCTTCAAACTTATAATGAGAATCTCCTTCTTGTGTCTACTATATCAGCCACGCCGAATATCAAGGACCGTCTTGAACACCTAATATACTACAAGCATCCAATCTATAAGCACCTTTCTAATCTAATCTAATCTAAATAATGATCTGCAACTCCAGACTGAAAATCGCATTCTTATCCCTACTCTATCAGACTCGCCAAATATCACGAAGCGCCCAACTGATAAATCCCTTTGATGAGTAGCACGCGGCTCTTCCTGTCATTCCACATACCCACCTGCGTCCCCCGAAAGCAAGCCCACCGTTATGAATTAGCAGCTCTCCATTGAGCGCTCGGGCAGATTCGCATCGCAGTCGCGGATAGGCACGATATAGACGATTGCGTATAATTGGAACGAGCTCATTGGCGCACACCAATCATCTCGGACAGTCACCAATGGGCTTTGAGGGGCACGAGAGGTGTGCTTGCGCGCGCGCACGCTACATCCGCGAGCTGATTTGATTCGGTGCGGGCGTCATGAGGTAGGAGAGACGCCAGTGCGTCGGCGCCCGTGCAGACTTCCTCATTGGCTGAACGCCTAGACACGGATCCACCTTCCACCGACGCAAACGGCTTGCTCTAGCGAGGATCTATAATCCGGCGATCTGCTGCAGCAGGCTTGCGCGCGACCTTCAAGGTCGATGGTAAACCCTTTCGGTTGGATGCTTTTGATGGGCAGGACTGTTTTGATGATTGGTGGCCTCGAAGGAGAATAATTGGAGTGGGTGCAGCTCTTAATTCTACGAGTTAAGGCGCTGGAACGGTGGATTTCGCGTTTGGAGCTTTAATTTCTGTGATTTATGACTTTGGGGCGGTTGACTTTTTAATTGCAATTTCATTTGAAAATGTAGCCGCTTTTAAGCTTTTTAGCATGGTAGAATTGTGCAGATATAAAGATTTTCGTTTGATTACCACTGCACTATTCAGTTCTGCAGGTGCCAGATTTGATTATCTTGCGATAGTTATTTTTAAACCTTTCAACCTTTCGATTGACATAGTCATGTACAACAGTTCGATGTCGACATGAAATCAAAAAATGACATATCTACGTAATAACGCATTTGTCAAACGAAATATGATATTGCATACGGATGTCGGAGGGTCATTTACAGAGGAGAATTAATCGACAAATTATAAATCGATCAATTATTTTTATTTTAAATACAATTTATCAAATATGGCTGCATATGCCACCTGATCACTATCCGTGCGAATAGACATTCATAATGGGATCGCGTAACGGCGAATTACTGAGATAACAAGCAATCATTCACACGGTGAAATGCTTCTGTTCAGTTCCATTCTGGGCAAATAAAAATTCGCGATAGAATGGCCTTTGAAGTCTTCGAGTACGTAAACCTTGCTCATATTGACTAACGAACATGGCGTGTGGCAAACGATTACTTATCGAGCGACACTTTTTCGGTGAATCATGTTTTTTAAACTACCGATAAAATAACATTTTTTTATCTATGTTGGTAACGGCGCATTGTATTACATGACAGTACTTGTGACGTTGCATGCACAGTTACTCTCAAACCACACAACTACCACTTGTTGTTAAGAAACTAACTAACGAACGCGCTCCTGATATAATTGTGTCACGTGTTTACGTAGTCCAAATAAAATGTGGCACCAGAAATTTATACATTTTTGCACCTTTTATTACTCTCATACGTTTTGGTTAACACAAACTAAAGAACGTAGCCCGTTGATCAACGAATAACAAATTCTGCCGCTGACCATTATAACGTAATCTACAAGTTCAACGCATGTCGAAGAACACTGCGATACGTCGCGCTCGCAATTTCCATTGCGAAATCGCTCGCTTAATCTCGCCCACATTCTTGCCCTCCTCTCCGCTTCGCGATTTGCGTTTCGCGAAAATAATTATTCCCATTAAGCTGAATGGCTTGTCGGTCAATTACCATTAATCACGATCGGCCATGCCGTTATGTCGGCAAGGGCTCTCATTATTCGTCGTTATCGTCACCTTCGTTAAGTAACTTTGCGGTTAGTTATTACAGGACGAACCGCCAGAGCGGCGAATTTGAGAAAACGAAAAACGGCCGGCGTAGTAAACGCGTTGCGTCCTATATTTAATGATATATATTACTCTGTAATGCAAGATTGTATCAGTGACGCGAAGATACTCAAATATCGAACTTTCCTTTCGATTATACATCCTGGGCGGATGACTTTTATATCAAAATGCATTGTAATGTTACAAGTGGCGAGAAATGGAAGTAACAATGTATATGTAATTTAATTTTACTTAAAATTTGAATTTATATATTATTTAATTTTACTGTGTAGCACTACATGTGATTTGATCCGATTTTTAGGACTCCCAAACGATAAAAGATTTCAAGTCATGTAAGATCCTTCAGATCACTTCGAAACTCCTTCTTTTAAGTTTCGACCTTTTTTTTTGTCACTTTCAGGGAACTGCATAGTAATTAAATTAGGGTGAGACAGAAATAAATACACGCATACTCAAGTAACTTACTATATTTCACACATTGTATAATATAGGTACACTACCGTAACAAAGCAATACTATTAAATTCCAGTGAAAACTGTAAAAATTATAAAAATTATGAGGACGATTTTTATAGCCCTAAATCCGCCCGGTGAGAATGCTACATTTTTAGTTTGTAGAGACCAAACTCTCATACAGCACCTAAGCCCCTAATTTGATTTTTCGTCAGCACCAACAAGTGTTGATCTTTTGATCCAGATATCTTCAATCATTCTTGTACCTATTTTGGCTGAATGGTTAACGTTTCTGTTGGTGGTATGATTTTATGTACTGTACAGTAAACAACGTTAATCATCGTGGACCTCGAAACATGTACAGCTCCTACATGCTTAAATAAAACTATTCAACCACAATAGCAACAAGAATAATTAACGCCATTAAAAAAATCTGGTGTCCAATTTAACGGCACAAGATCGGGTCCTCGGACCGAATAGCTCTCTTCACCTTTATAGTATATTTATAATCGATCCATATGTTCGATCCTACATACGGATCCTCATCTGCAATTAAGCTAGATTCCCCCAGATATCCAGCTTAGACGCCACGTAACCTCAAATGTCGGCAAATTGGCGCTCGAAAATGTAGATCAGAAGGGGAAACCTGTAAAGTCCTTGGTCCGCTTGGGCGGGAAGATCGAGATCGTGGATCGAGGGGTGAGGTGGATGAAGGGAATGCAGCGAGAAAAGGAGCCTCGGCTCTCGGTTACGGGTACCATTGTTCGTGCAGCTGTTTACCCAGTTTTTCCAGCCACGCAGCCGCATTGCGATGGTAATTTCGCCCGGCATTGTGTCGGACGGCCCGAAGACAGAAAGAGGTTTCTGCGACCGTCTGCGCACGATGCAAGTGCGGACGAACAATTCGCCAAGGATGAGCCGAGGGCGTGCGCTCGCGTCGGATATCAGTGATCGCGGCGTGCTTTATGTCTCGGAGTAACAGGTGATTCTTCGTGCCAAAAAAGCTAGAGGGAGAAGTGACGGTTTTTTTTTTGTAATTGTTCAAATGTGTATTTAGTTGTGATCACATGACTAGTCACTAATTCATCTTTCATTCTCACATCACTTGTATCCCCATAAAATTCGTGCTTTATGTCTCGGCGTAACAGGTGATTCTTCGTGCCAAAAAAAGATAGAGGGAGAAGTGACGGTTTTTTTTTTGTAATTGTTACAAATGTGTATTTAGTCGTGATCATATCACTAGTCACTAATTCATCTTTCATTCTCACATGATTTGTATCCCCATAAAATCGTTAGATTGTGTCAAGTTATCGTGGTTACCTCCAGCCAGCTTACTCATAACCTTCGCCTCAAAATCCATTGACAAGCAACCAACAATTTGTTCACAACGTACATAGGATACTATTTTCTGGCACAGTCACAGAATTGTTCATATGCTCACTTTTCTGTCTTCTTTATGCATTGGCAGTTCCGTATTGTGACGTTCATTCAAATGAAACATTCAGACAATATACAACATCCCTGGTGTAGTTGATACCCCGACTTCTTTGCGCGTGCGTTTTCACGTCCCATCGCTACACGCAACCCGGCGCATCCTGTAATACCTGCCAGCGCACGCCAACTTGACAAACGTTACCGGTTATTCAAAAATACGCGACTTTCAGGGCACTGTGTATGCGCGCACGTATTTATGCGATATTAAAGTCGCAGGTGCACTTACCTGTCCGGCCGCGTTGGCAGTATGTCGTCGTTCGCCGGTGATTATGCAAGTTTCACTTATCAGGACGCCGGACAGGTACCAGTTCGTGCGTCCGTTATCGGAGGGCGGATACTGGCTGCTCGCTGGGAGTGGGTTAAGGGCAGCGGGACTTGCTTCGCAACCAGGAATTCCGTGAGTCGGCTACGGCTCTTTCTTTTTCACGCAGCTTCGTACTCTCGGACTACGTTTTTTCACTCGATAGGCGCTACCGTTCATGTAGGCGTCGGTTGTGGTAGTACTAAATTATTCGTGCATTTGATAAAACTGCAACCATTGCACTGATATGCTCTACAGGAGGCCTACATGATAGATTGCAGTAGGTAATACAAAACTGTGTTGTGTGTAGTATGTACGGTGTGGAATGAAAATACAATTTTCCTTTTCTGCCTAATTTCGGTGCACTCTTATTGCGACCATAATGACGGTATTTGTACAATTACAAATCTGTTGATATTTCCTCTTATTTGTTCTAGTTTGATTTACAATCGTGAAAACACCATTATTACTGGCGAATTAGGAGTGCACCGAACATAAATAATAATATTAACACAATTGTAAGTTTTCACAAGAAATCTTCAAGAAACACTCTGTCCAATTTATAATCTCGAAAGACTAAATCCCTTTTAATTCGTTTAGACAATTTCAAATTTGGCTACTTTAGCCATAATTATCACGAATAATATCATAGAGCTAATAGCTAGTAGTGCTAACTACATGCGCGGCAGTGGTTAATGTCTGACACTAATGGCAACCAGCACCTCAGTAGCATAAACTACCGACAATCTATCAGTAAAAATGCGCAGTCGGTTGTCAGCACTCGTAAAACACCTATTCCTAATTATTAATCTTACCTGCGGGCTATCGGATTGCACAGCACATCCTGCGTCCACACAACGCGTGCTCGATTTTAATGAAGTCAGGAAGACAAATTGAAATCGAGGGCCAACCGACGTTTGCGCGATCGTATCCTCAGCGCGTTCGATTTCGGAGGTAAAAGCTGCTCCGATCTACGCTGCGACTTGCACGTAACTTTCATCAGAGACACCTTGTGTGTAATTATTGTCGCCTCACTGGTAAATCGCACTTGCTTCCGGTCCTCACTTCGATATGAAGGACACGAACGGCTGACTTCGAACTTTCCAATCGACGGCTTTAACTCGCCACGATTACTGATTATAATTGATATGCCTGTCATATGCTCATGCGGGTTTAGTTATCTCTACAATCTTCACGGTTTTTACGCTTTCGTGTAACACAGTATGCTATGGGTGTAATAGGTGAAGCGACATAGGCGACCAGACGTTATGATCATAAAATGTATCGAGGAAAATATTCAATCGAATATTACATTTAGATATACAAAAAAAAAAATGAAAGGACTTTTTAATGAATAGTTTATATTGTATGTATAAATATCGGAAAAATTTATATTGGGGAATAGAAAATATCGCGTAAACCAAGCGGCATAAACTATGCGATTAGTCTATGGAGAAATTTAGATTTGCGTAAAAAAGTACTGTGAAAATTGACGGCTTATTGCTGAAAAATACAAAACACGCGTATGGAAAGTATGGCATAGTGCCACGTAAATTGAAGGGTTATTAGTGAGTAAATTTAACAACCGCTTACAAGAAGGAGCATTATAAATCGCGATAAATCAAACACCTGACTGACACCCTGACCCAATTGCACCCTCGAAAACCGACATTGTCCGGTACGCATTATGAGAATGAATGGCAATTTCAATCGATTCCCGCAATGAACATCGGCGACTGTTAATAATGACAGCATATGAATGGTCGATCTTTTCATTGCTGCGGTAAGAGAGAGTCTGAAAAGTGAAGTAAAAACCTTGCTGTAGAGAAAGGATTGTGGGGAAGAATAAAGCGAGTAACAGAAAACAAGGAAAACCGCTGGCACAAAGAGCAAACACTGGGTATTGTTGGTGCAGTCATCCGTGGTTTCACTGTATAAGTAGAGTGTGTCAATGTAATAGATCCGATTATCGGCCAAATTGTTGTAAATATCCAAATGCCTCCTAGTATAAACTACATATACAATAAAACTAAGCGAAACTTATCTGTACGATACGAAACATGCACAGGATCAATAGAGTAAAAAAATAAAACACATTTAACCGTACCTTGTATAGGAATTTTCAATATAGTCGAATTTTTTTATGATTTAATTTTCTCTGAACTGTGCATTGCCATTGAACGCCATAGCAATTTTTGACACAGAATCTAATGTCCCGACTAGTCATAAATTGACCGACGGCACCAACGATCCTGCAAAACCCGCGAGTAAATGCAAAATGCCGACTGGCGCGTACACAAGCTGCCGGCTAAAAATAATCAAGACACAAATGTGTGTCACTAAGCCAACGCTGGCGTCAATGAAGACAGCTGCGCGACCGAGAAAATCGAAAACGCATAGGAAGAAACAGTGTACGCCAGACTAAAAGGCAGAGATAAAAAAAACGTATAAAGAGAAGGAAGAACGCGAAATGACGTGCCAGGCGACTCGTACGGAATCGAAAGCTGTTCTTTGTCGGGGGCTGAAAAGGTCTGGATCGTTGGTAGGAAGGAAGAGGGTGTTCCCAGATGCATAGGATGGCGGGTCGAAGAAAGAAGACTCTTAGAATGTTACGATCGAGTCCGGAGGAAGGAAGAAGGTGTTGCCGCGAAACGTGCAAAGCGGGAGAAACTTTTAGCGCGCGCCGAAGAACGAGCAGACAGTGTCGAGGAAGGAAGAGGGTGTTGCCGGGTTAGAAAGTGTCGCAGCGAAAAGCTGGGAGCACTGTCGCATGTAGTCATACACGTGATATTGTCAAGCATGAGACATGAGCGGAAACCGTTTTTGCTAATAGTGCAATTTCACATTCTTTGCGATCTTTCGGTATACACGGTTATATATATAAACGCATTAAGAAACTTTACGTGGATTAACCGGAGCGGGTGGGATATTAATGATTACGGTAAATGTATGTATATGCATATATTGAGTTGATGAGAAAACGTTATGAACTCATGCATTAAAATAGTGTGGTACCAGAAATACCCGAACAGACAATTTCTGCATCAAAAAGCTGCACGATGTTTTGACATGGGACAGGACAAATGGAAAAGTGTGTCACACGAACAGTTGAAGGATCAATTAAAAAATATCCATATAGTTGAAAGTTAGAATTAGAAGGATTTTGACATTTGACGATTGAATTTTTATATTTTTTGAAATGTTACTTCACCTGTTATTGTGACATGCTTGGGTACTACATTGGTTTCCTCTACAAGAGTCTATAATTTATACATACATCGGTATATCTTCGGCATTGCCTTCTGATTTTACGAAAATCTACTTGCAATCTGTCTCGTTCGTTCTGCTTGTTTCTGCCGTATTGTTTCAGATAACGTAAACGGCTGAACACATTAATTATCAACACATTAACACAAATCAGTGATACATGAATTAGAGTGCCGATGTCAACGCATTAACGCTCATTAGAAAGCAATTTACGATTCTGCATATAGGGATCCCGTGGTTCCCAGGACATTTTTACTCTCACCATACCGCTACTTTGTAATGCATACTTTGCCGGGCACCGCGTTGCGTGTCATATTTTCTTTCATAAGGCGTCTTTTTGCGGCTACTTTCCTGGTCCTCCTTGGTCCTCCTCGCTCCTCCAAAGTGGTTGTTCTTGACGACGTGCTCGAAATCGAGGCTTTCGGAGGAGAGAGATTTCACACATCCTCTTCGGGATCTGAATGGCGGGAAAGTTTTTGCGGCGTTCCGTTCATTCATGGCTGTTCTGGGGACAAAGGCAACGCGGTAGAGTGAGAAAGTCTCACGCGAGCACTGACGGATCGTTGAAGACTCGTTTCTTCTTAGTTGGCCTCTTCCGGACAAGACATTGATTCGCCTTAACCGTTTATGGTTACAGGTAACTCCGGTAAAACACGGTTTCCAAAAATTCTCGTGTCCCGCAATTGCATCTTACATGGAAGTAAGGAAACTGGGTCAAAGCGGGGTTGGTCATTGGACAGTTGTGGTTGGTTCTGAGTTACAAGAGGTCTCAAACAACTTGAAAGAAGGTTGGGACTACGTCTTATACAAGTGCCCTCGCACAACTTTATTGCGTCAATATTGAATCGGTTGCAGACAACAGCATAGAAATTTAATTAGGTGTAGATCCGCGTGCATAATTATTTTTAATGTGTATTATGTATTATGAAGTACTAATACGAAATTATATATCTTGAACGCTTTAGAGTGTATTGCGGATGGCTTGACAAAGCATAAGAACTGCAGTCATGTATATATATATATATATATATATATATATATATATGATATATATATATATATATATATGATAAGTGTACATATACATACTGCCAAACATTACTATGCACTGTGGTTCTTAAGTTTTGTCAATCCATCCGCAATACACCCCAAAGCATTCAAGATTCATCATATGACAAATATATACATACACACTATAGAATATTACAGTGAATGACGGGTGCCATGTTTTGCCAATTTGTGCGCAAACGTCTGAAATCGATCAAGACCCATCTAAACCTCCCAATCCACCCCGATCTCAAGATTCAACTGTCTTCCGACTCTGTATCTCTAATTCGCTCGAGACATCACCCAGCCCTCGAACACACCATGGCGCCGAGCTATGACAAATGCACATGCCAATATATCGTGACAGCTCATCATCCTGCGTTCTCCGGCTCAGCCAGATTTCTCTTTAACTCCGCGCAACGTGTCTCCTGTTTCGAAGGCATCGTTGATCTTTGAGACCACCGACCATCCAGAAATTCCATCGGCCACTCGGCACCTTTCAGCCCCACGAGGATTCGTCTCATACCCACATCCCTTTAATCTTGATCAGTCCCGCACTCCCTGTGCATCGCTCCCGCAGGAAATCCCGTTGCAGGTGCGCGCGAAGAATGTCAAGCGAGCGACTCGACGTGGCAGGGATCGACGCCGAAAGTCATGAGGCGAAAAAGGGAAAGAGTTCGTACGCGGAGACGGAGAAAAGTAGGGGTGTGCGGGTAGCCAAACGTCGGGACGGGTTGGGGAGCTTAAATCTTCGTAATGCTGTGGTAGGCGTGATTTTGGGTGTGCGCGAGTTAATCGGATTGACGTGAAATACTGCAAGTTCAAGTATACGAATGTACAAAGTTGCCGAACCTCGAAAATTGGTAATCTTTTGGTACAGTGATTCGAAACTGAATTGGGTCGTGTTGGAATTTCGCAGGGTCAAGTACTTGCACTGTATAAACTTTCAGAATCTCAAAAATTCGTAATAAATTCGAATTTAGGAATCACACATTTTTTTATATTCCGGGACCAATAATATTTTTATAACATGATAAGAATTTGGATAAATTCAAGTAAATTTTATCAAATCCCATACCATTTACCTTGACACTTTTTACCCATTGCGCATAGAAATTGACCCTGCGAAAAATGTTAGTTTATGCAAATATTCCTTCTGCGAAACCACTCTTTTTGTGACATTACAATAAAACGAACGAAGATATTGAAGTAATAAGAGCGGCACTCTGTATATCGAGCTCGTCGTCTGGGAGACTGGGGTGAGTAATTAACGAGTGCGCGTAATTATTAGCGGTGCTGGGAGGAGAGAATGTCCGTGGGATTGCATGTCGCAATCCGGTCGCGATCCTCTCGATCGTTTCCCGTTAGGTTGGCTTCGGCTTCGAACTAGTGATGGAGTTCGGGACGCTTGCTTGCAAAATCTCAAACAAATCAAACCCACGAAGTTTCGACTCAGTCTTCGTACATTTTGATATACGCACAGACCAGAGCCTCCAAGGATTTATGGATCAACCTCTCAGGGAACAGTCCTGACAATTTTGCTGTATGTACACATTTTTAGCTATGCAAACAATAGTGCACGGTTTTGGAAAAATCCTGTCACATTTCTGTCGTGCGTGTAAATTCGCGCATAATCTGCTACCCCTGCGAAAACATTTTTTCCCATCGCTGTTATCAATGATAACCGATAGCAGATTCTGTCGTTGCAAATTTGAGTGGTATATATTCCGTCCGTCATGCGGAAATCTTCCATTAGCTAAAAATGCCTGCATATAGCGCGCTGTCTGTGATAATATATGTTACTCCGAACATTATTATTAATGATAAACGATAGAAGATTGTGATGTTGCAAATTTAATTGGCGTATAGTCCGATCGTGTTGCGCCATGTGCGGCAATCTTTAATATATAATAGTAAAAATAAAGGAAAAATTGAGAATAGCAGGCAAGGCAGACGCGACCTCCAATATCGAACACTCTTAACATTTTGACTGCCGTGATGGTCACCGGTGACCGACGCAAGAAATTTTACTGAAAATCCAAAATAGTCGCAATGGGTAGCAATTATTATTTTATAAATGCAGTTGTTGTTAAAATAGTGATGCGATTCTTTGGTCTCCAATACCTGCACATTATTTACATTTTGCATAATTCAGTCGAACGTTGTAATATTTCATAGCATCGCCGTTCTAATATAGTAAAATACGGTTTGCAGTCAACGTGTTAAAGAGTTTGAAAGATCCGCCGAAACTGTCGGACACCTCTTGGGAGCAGCTACAAAGTCAGGGGTTCTTAATACGCCTTGTATGCGCCATCGCTACTTCGAACTCGTTGCACCACTTGTCGCGCGTGTCTCCGCTGACACAGAGCTGAATCGGTGTGCACGAGTATGAGCAGCCACAAGACAAGGAGAGCAAGTGCTCGCTCCTTCTCCGACTCGCCTTCCTCGGCTGTGCCCGAAAGAAACAGGTTCAGATTCGATTTCCGATCGCGCCCGCGGACCGTTCGATAAATTGCAGATTTCGCTGATCCGTCATTTTTGAAGTAACCCGGTTTCCCGAAACCGCGCGCACTCAGACGGACTAAATCGGGAGTTTTCGATATCGGGTCACGTTCGTATAAATACAAGTAATTATCAATAATATAATAATAACGTATATAAATAATAATAATATTGGGAAAATAATTCGTGCTAATTTTATGTAAACTGAAACGGACTAATTCGGGAGTTCTCGATATCGGATCATGGTGGTATAAATGCAACTGATTGTTAATAACATAATAATAATAGTATATACATAAATAATAATATAATTAATTGGATTAATTATTGCATGAATTGATTATTGAAAAAACATACGCGTTTCAGCGTTACCTTCTCGTTTGAGGCAACTGCATAATTCTACTCTCTCAAATTATTAATGTTTCTGGGCAAGTAGTTGCTTAGCCAATCAAACCAAGTTTTTGGCTAAATGTACAGTGGCGCAAAAGATGCAAACCAATGCTGCACGTATCGCATATGTGTTCTGAAGTGTTCTGTTTTACGAAGCGAAAAATTCAAATGACCGCATCAGATATACCCAGATATATGATTATCAATCATTTTGAAGCATATCGAAATAATGACGTTCTTTAAATTATTCGCGACATAAAAGCTTTGGCCTGTTGAACGCAAGTAATATTTCCCATGATGCGTTTGCCTATTTTCATTTCTCAACCAGTAAATTATTCCCTTTGGCGGCACATGAATACTGAACACCGTGTAAAGCTCGTAAGCGATTCTTGCGAATCATTGCCCACTTGTGGGACGCTTCATAAGTAAATAATACGCCAGAGACTCATACGCAATTGTATTCGAAAAGTCTCAGACCGAAAATCTGATGGTTTGTAGGAAACCAACATGTCTGAGTTTTGTCATAAATATGAAATACGGTGTGAGTAGGGAAGTCGGCCAAGTCATGACTATTATTTCTGCCAATTTTTATATCAACACCACTGTTATACTAATCTACTATCCGTGAACGTATGTTCTATCTATGAATATGGATATCCCATCTAAGAATGGCGAATTGTCTTTCTCAGCTGTCGAAGCAATGGAGTTCGGCAGGGATCAGTGCGGGGTCGATTCCGACTGGCATTTGCAGTCGTTAAACGTTCGCCATAGGAGTTGCTAAGGTTAGCGAACCGACAGACCGTCTCGCATTTGAATTTCTAATTTTTCTTATTTGCGCACGCACCCTCAGACGGGGGCTGACCACCTGCACTCCTTGTTCGTCGGTAAGATTAAGTGGTTCGGTAATCCTTGGGTATATGACTGCACCCACTGTCCCAAACGAACCTGTCAGACAGACCTGATACCTCGTTGCGCCTAATGTTCTATGCAATTATAAACAAATATACGTGTTACGCAAGGTGTGTAACGAAAAAATTCGAAAAATGCGAACCCTGCCGTATTCGTCAAATTTTTTAACTCGGCAGATCACATACAGGTAAAAAACAGAACAGTATTGCATGTACGCTTACGCAAAAATTGGAATAAAATCAGATACACGTGGCTTTACTTTTTCAAACGTACAAAGCTGTAAAGATGGAACCCTCGTAAATATCAGAAAATAAATGTGTCACGGTCAATATTTCGTGAGGCGTTACAAAATAATGGTAAAAACGCGGAGTATATTATATTCATCAAATGTATTTAAAATTCATGAAATTAGCCATTACTCCCATATTACTACGTTTGAAGTTGCAACGCGTAATACATCTCTTTAGAAAACGCGCATACGTTTACTTAAAAACTCGAACGTAAGACCAGACGTAAGTGGTTATACTTGTTCAAACATACATAAGTATAAAAACGGAACCCTTGCACACTATTGAGCGCATACCTGGCACGAGTCTGAAAACTCACCAGTCACGCTCGGTCAAAGAGGCGCCCGTCCACGGAACGAAGGATGCACCCACGGATGCACCAACCGGAACGTGCACCCGACTTCCCTTCCCTCCGGCCTGTAGGCGGTTCTCATCATTGGCGTACCAACTGCGATTTCCGAGACTCCTCAAGGGAAATCAGACGATTGGACGGGAACGCCATATGTTGAGCGGCCGAAGCTAAGAACCGTGTCAAATCCAGATCCACCAACTTTTTATGCAAGCGCGAGTAGATTCCAGGAGCACAACGTAGAATACATTAGAATAATTCCAAGTGCGGCCTTTGGTATGTATGCTTCATTGATATGATGGTCAGTGGGTATATTATAAAACGCGTACATGGTATGTTGTTGCAAATTAAATTGGCGTATAGGGTCGATTAATTGTAATTGCAGTATGTGCGTGCTAATTAATTTGCAGCATTGTTAATAAGAGCGGTTGGAATAAAATATTTTGTCAGATGTAGATCGTATGCGTATTGTAAACGTGTTTCACGCTGAAGTTTCCTTTTTGGCGAGAAATATTCTTTGATTACGATTTCGATTGCATGTTTTTGAGAGCATTACGATGAAAGCATTTTAAGATGTTACGTGATTTGTGCTACTGATTATTAAACTCACGTAAGTTGGAACTTCATAAAAGTTATATTAATCGTTTGTGCCACGCTTCATCGGTTGTAAAGCGGCATGAAGTAGACTGCTTCCTGGAGCTGCATAAATGATAGGTACAATCATAGTATACATATAGAAGCACACAGTAAAATACGCTCCTAAAAAACAGTGTGTTAACACTTTGCCGTCCGGTAACACCACATTGGTGTCATTTTGTTATGATTGAAAAGTAACAGATAAACTAAATCTGTGCTGCCTTTAAGGCCAAAACCCATAAAAAACCCATGAAAATTAAAAATTTCATGTTGGTCACCGGTGACCGGCGCAAAAGATTTTACTGAATATCCAAAATATTCGCACCGGGTAGCAATAGTTATTTTATAAATGCAGTTATTGTTAGAATAGTGATGCGATTCTTTGGTCTCCCATACCTGCACATTATTTACATTTTGCATAATTCAGTCAAACGCTGTAGTATTTCAAAACATCGCCGTTCTAATACAACAAAATACGCTTGGCAGTCAAAGTGTTAACCGTTCGGTTTCAAGCCGTTCCGTCCAGAGACGTGCTAAGTTGCACATCTAATTAACACGTTGACTGCCAAGCATATTTTGCTATGTTAGAACCGGGATGCGATTAAATACTGCAGAGTATGATTAAATAAAAATTAATTACTTTTACAAGATCGCAAATAGGCTTCATGGCGAATTTTTTGTATTTATATTAAAATCTCTTGCGCCGGTCACCGGTGACCACCGTGGCAGTTAACGTGTTAACGGCCAGATGCACGTTTTACTTCGGTCTCCCGCGATTGATAGCACTCTTTGAAGAACGATCGCTATAGTCTTATGGAAAGCTTGATAACTACGTCAAAGTGTTAACCGGTCGGTTTCAAGCTGTTCCGTCCAAAGACACCCGAAGTTGCACATCTAATTAACGGCCAGATGCAAGTTTTACTTCGGTCTCCCGCGATTAATAGCACTCTTTGAAGAACGATCGCTATAGACTTATGGAAAGCTTGATAACTACGCCAATGGCGTAAAGGGCACGTGACTCCCGGGCACGAGCCGGCACGCGCCACGTTTCTCACGAAGAGCACGCGCCTCTCTCTTATTCACCCTCTTCGTTCGTTCTTCTCTTCCGCTCTTACCATCTCCCTCGATCCTTTTATCTCTTCCCTTCTCTTTTTCTACCGTCAGTCCACCTCTCTCGAACATGCTCCCTCTCTCGCTTTAGCCCTCTTCTTTCACTTGCATGGGATCCCTCTCTTAGAACCGTCTGCTTCTTCCTTTTTCTCCCTCGGTGCTGACTTTCTTCACTCTGGAACTTCCCTATGCGGCCGTTGCTATCGCTGTGACAAGACAAAATCGTCGAGACGATTTGTAACTATCGCTGATACTGGCGCTAGTGGAGTAGATAAATGGATATGGGTTTGTGCAGGGTGAAGGAGAAAGTCAGGGAAGGAATCAGGGACCATGGAGTGACTTTTTCACTGGGATGCTCAGCCATGGTGGTATTTATTCAACATTGCGGTGACTTTTTGCCTGAAATGATCGGATATATTGGTATTTGTTAGCGCTATGTAATTCGAGACATTTTTTTGCTAAAGCTTTCGCGATTGGGATTCGGTTTATAAGAAATTGGGTTCTGGAGGTATGGCACGTTTCAGTTCAGCATTGGGGTGTCTTTTTAGCTGGGATGGGCCGATCATGCGGATATTTGTTAGCGCTATGTAATTCGCGATGTCTTGACTGAGGTTATCAGGAACAACGCTCATGTCCAACGCGGCATCCGTCCGAAAACCAGCACTTTATCACACTGGAGATATTATTTTTAAGGTGGCAATCATTTCTTAATAGTCCTGGAAGTACATAGACATACAAGTCACCGATGTACAAAATAAGATATATATTGG
This sequence comes from Cryptocheilus praepositus, assembly GCA_033815515.1. Classification (NCBI taxonomy): domain Eukaryota; kingdom Metazoa; phylum Arthropoda; class Insecta; order Hymenoptera; family Pompilidae; genus Cryptocheilus; species Cryptocheilus praepositus. The sequence goes on along the minus strand of JAWWQZ010000119.1, from coordinate 604,703 downwards.
CATCAATTGCGATGCACTTTCCTTCAGTTAGCCCCTTTACCTAAATACAACACCATGACTTATCGAATCGATCTTCAAGCATTTCGGTACCACCCATGATTCTCTCATCGGGAATTATTTGCCGTCGCCGACCTCTGATCCCAAAGTGTACGAACGATTTAACTCGCCTCCGTGGCCTAAAACGCGGCAGCCGGCATGGAGAAAATCCATTGTCCTCATTCACGGTTTCATCAGTCGTTGGTCGTGCATCTTAAAAAAAGAGTCCGACATTGTCGATATTCGACAGTGATACGCAAAAAAGCGGTCCCTTCCTTAGCAGGGCAGCAACCTGCTCGGAATTCCAACGGACGTCTCGGAAGTGCCGGTTTCACGAAGACACGACGGGCCCCACTGCCTATCAGGGCTGTACGAAAAATCTTGGACTCGTGGCGTTCGTCTCGCGGCATGCATTATTCACGAGGTGCCTTCTCTCGAACGACCAGTAACACGTTCCGCGCACTGTTTACGGATGTAGCGTCCGTCCACGTACGCATGCTACCGCTCATAATTATTCCAACGATACCATTTGCTGGATTTACGCCGGCTTCGAGAGTTTAACCGAGTGGCGGCAGTGAATATTGCGGTTGCGATTAACTGCGCGTAAGGCGCTATTTAAAAGTCCATGGCTTCTGCGAATTCGTGTTACACGGGACGAGAGGGTAATACGTTCGTTTTAGCTGAAATGCAGAAGTATGTTCGCTAAAAGTAATTTCAATTGGTATTTTCAATGTCGTTCGGGAACAGTTGCAATTCAGTGCTTGAGAGTCTTAACACGCGTATTTTACTATATTAAAACCGCAACGGGATGAAGTACTACAGAATATGATTCTGACAAAGAATTGAATCACTATTTAATATTAATTGCATTTTCAAAATTATAAATGCGACCGATTGGGTATTTATTGAATTTTTCGTGACACCTTTTGCGCTGATCACCGATGACCACCATGGCAGTCAAAGTGTTAATGACTGAAAAAAGTGCAACTTTCAACGATCCAATACTACAATGCACTGTGTACTACTTTTTACTGGCAACGCACGATTGTTTTTTCTTTTTTGATTATTCACTATATTTATATCACTTATTCTAATGCAGAGTTAATACAATTCAACACGTGTTAAATCGTGCATGGAATACATTTCATATGGCACGAATTCCGTGGAGACAATTCTATGTCTAGCCTGTCAACACGTACACGTTGTTGCATATATGAAAGCACGTATCCGCACTCGCTTTTTAATCGCTATTCTTCGGTATATGCGGTGTGTGCGGGCGTATACGACCGTTGGCCAAGAAGTGCAGCTGCCTCTGGCTCCTTTGGCACACGCTCACGCACGTGCGTGTACACCAGCGACAGCACATCTACGTTTCTGACGTCAGGAAGCATCGTGCACCACGCGCAGTCTACATAAATATGCATGCAAGGTATGTGCGTACACAATCCTTGGCCACGAGTTGCACAGCCGCCGGTCTATGGATATATCTAAATATATACGTCAGCATGAAAATGTGTAGGCGTTAAACGTTAAAAACGTCAAAACTGCTATTTTGTTAACACATTGCGGACGTGTCACGAGAATTCTCGTTTTAACGTTTATCGGTACGTTGCTAAAGTCATGAAGCCTTGCAGCAATTTTTGATAGTATAATTGTGAAGTAAATAAATGTTAAAATGTTGAAAAAGTGCGCACATAGCAGTCAGCATTAAAAAAACCTTGTATGTATTGTACTCAACTTTTTAGGACGCTGAAAAATGTGCGAGGTCTGGATGAGCAAGAACGCCGTCCGCAATGTGTTAAAATTGGTTAAATGCTTTACTTACGACATACTACTAGAACATTGAACGCCTATTGGCGAATCGAAACTCAGCTTCTCAAAGCCAATGAACGCGCCCTGAAAAGTAGCGGCATGACAGACAAATAGATAAAATACAAACAGCTCTGTCGATTTGCAATAAAACAGTAGCCCACATAAGTGATATTTGTACGTAACACGTATTGATTTTCTTTCTTACGCAATCAATTAAAAGATCGCATGACAGAGTGTCATAAAGGCGTCAAACTCGAAAGCTGCAGCATCCGATGCTTCTCCGCGAAACGCCACGCAACTTCTGCAAGCCAATTAGCGCAAGAACGGGCAATAGCGTGAAATTTACGAAGGCATAATTGACATTAGCGTAAACGTCCGGCGCGCATTTATAATCGCGCCTCGCAGCGGCGCAATTTTACGAGTGGACACAAATCATCCCGGTGGGCGGCCGGGCCATTGTTGTGGCGTTTCTCCCGGCAATAAAGCCGGCCGAACTGTCGTCGTCATCGTCGTCGTCGTTCTGGTAGCGCGAGGAATAAAGATAAGACGGCGTGGAGCGGCGAGTCTTCGCGACAGGCTCATAAAGCAGCGATAAATAAATAATCATCAGTGTCGACTGGAGTCGGCTGGAAGGTGCTCCCCAGCCACGAAGCTAGTCCTTCGCGTGTCGTTGGCTACTGTTCTCGACGATCGTACTGATTATCGTCTTTATTGCGCCCGCAGGCTTTTCCGCCTCAATTACGCTAGCTAATTATTAACCGCTCCTGATATCCACGGGGGTGCGTTCCCACGTTTTATAGCTTATAGCGGCAGGCCAGTTTTGTCGCGGCTTGCCGATCTATTCTTCGTGTCGCGTCCTTTCTCGCGTCCTCGCGCTGTTGCGCTTTCGAACGACGATAAGAACGTTTCAACGAGCTGCGCTGCGCTTTATGTGCTTCGCGAGGCTTGCGTCTTCGAGATTATCTGCGCCCGACACTTTAATGTCGACCGCGCTGTGGGCTGCTTTCAAGTAGCGAAGAACGTAGCTTGTTTATGAGACGACAGACAAGTCACTATCCTAGTTACATAGAAAACGTGGTTAACACTTTGACTGCTATGATGGTCACCGCTGAACGACGCAAGATATTTTACTGAAGATCCAAAATATTCGCAACAGGCAGCAATAATTATTTTATAAATATTTAACAAACATGGGTTCCATATGTATTCCATATTTTATGCTGCCAGGCAAAGTTCTTTATTCGCTTTATGCCTTGCAGCAAAATGCGTCATACGCAGTATCCGGAAATGAAACACGTTGGAAACTCTGCGTTAAAAAAATGTCGCCATATTGTAACACAACTGCAAATTAGCCGTGGATTGAGACTATTGACACTAAGAACCCATTATGCGCATCGACATAAGGTAAACATCGCCTGAAGCGTCGCAATCGTGACATGAGCAATTCGCTGTTAAACGAAAGTGTCTCTCAGCAATTGCCCGTAAGCGGGCACATTTAAGAACACCCATCGGCTTCTCTCCAGCACCCGGATCTCAGGCGGCACGATAGATCGACGCTTCATACTTAGTCGGTCGATTACTGCGAGCCGGTTATTAATTAGTGCGTCAAACGGTCGAAGGTGAAGATCGGCAGATAAGCCGGCTCCCGCAATTGTCGCGGTTCGTCGTCCCCATAATGATGCCCCAGCGCGTACGTAATGTGTACCAGCAGCACCCATTTTAAAACGATCGTTCAATCCAAACGGATATTAAGGCTGTCGAGCCGAAGCGGCGACTGTCGCCGTCGTCAGCTGGTTAAAGACTGTATCAATCGAAACTAGAAGCCGGTTCGATATTGATCATCTTACCTAAAATAGTCACGGGCTTGAAAGTAAGGCTACGATTTTCAATGGCAAGCAGCGTAGACATTAATGGTGAAGGCAAAAGGGGCTGATTTTAAAAACTGCGATGTTGATAACTGTGGATTGTGTGACGTATGGCGGATGAACCGGTGTAGGCAGCACAGCGTTAGCTTATAATTTATAATTCCAACTTGTGCATTGATCATATTTCACAATTTTCTCAATTTTCCTTCTTAAAATCTATGTCAGTCCGGCTAGAAGCGATAAAAAAAAGGCGATGTGATAAAATACTGCAGAGTATGATTAAATCGTGCAAAATGAAGGTAACACAGAGTTATTGGAAGCCGAAGTATTGAAGCACCGTTCAATATCAATTGCTTTTACAAGATGGCAAATAGGATTCATTGCGAATTTTTTGCATTTTTAGTGAAATCTTCTGCGCCGGTTACCGGTGACCACCATGGCAGTCAACGTGTTAATGGCAAAAGTGAAATATTTGTGAAAATATAAATATACTTGTGAAAGTATTTGTGTAATTGTAAAATCTAAAAATACTTGTAAAAGTGACAAGCACTTGCAATGTCAATCGCATATATCACGCAATTAGAATATCTTGGAAATTGTCTTGATGTTGCATACATCAAGTGCCACCGTTAGCAAGTATTCCTTTCATTGACAAGCTGTCCTCTGTGCAATGACATCTGACCATCCGCCGAAATGCAAAGTGTAGCGCGCCCGCCGTAATTAGGGTCGCGAGCGCCTTAGCGGCTGACATATAACGCGCCTGTGCTACTTGTTACTCGCTCGCGCAATTGTCGCCGCGCGTCGTCCACATAATGGCGGGCATCCACACGCGTACCAGCAGCCACGAAGGCAAACGGACGTTAAGTCTGTCGAGCCGTGGCGACCGCCGCCACCATCGTCAGCCGGTTAAAGTCGGTGTCGTTCGCTCGAACACCTGGTTTAAAGAGAAGGAGAGGTTAGGCGCGGCTCTGGAGGGCACGCAGTCGCAAACGAGACGGCCAGAAGGAGAGAGAGAAGCAGCGAGCGTGTGCGGTGGTCGTCCATCCCCTGCAGGCTGATTAAATGAAGCACCACGATTCATGAGGAGGCCGAGCGTGAAAAGCTGTTGCACCCGAAACTTTGGACAAAGGCGCGGTGACCCACTGCAGTTCTTCCACGTCAATGACGAACGGCTCGTTTCTGATACTTATACAAATATTGTACGTCAAAAGCCGACAACGAATGTTACGTTATAAACTGCATGTGCAACGTACACATCGGTTTATCGGAGAGGCACGTGAAAATTGTATATTCGTGTATTATTTGTGCTTCAATAGTATGCATGGGATGGACGGTGGCAATGGATGAGAGTGGGGCGTCATTTATGTTCAGTTTCCTAGCTATGCAAATATGTTAGCCAAACAAGAGATTATTAGGCAACGATAGACAAAGAAAATCATTTTCATTTTGGAACACAACGTATGCAAATCGGAGATGACACCAAATCTAATAGACTGGCTCGGACATAATATATGGCCAGGTCACGGTAAATGGAAAGAGAGAAGGGAAAATATAAAAATTGCTGCGACACTTATTATTGTACAACCTATACTTTGTAGAACCTTATATCTTTGTAACTAAGTTAGTGTTCGATTAACAGAAATCGAATTCCATATAAAAAACTCAGAGATCATACTTTTTCTGATATCCTGACATCACGTGCACCAAGAATGAAAGAGCATTTTTTGCTACCGTAACTGCTGCACGCGTGTGCACGTTCGTCATACACGCGTGACACAAGCGTTCGCAATCTCCGTCCAGCACGACACGGTGCAATAAATAAACATCCGCCCGGCGAGAAATAAATTAGCATAATGCCGCGCCGAGCGATCGATCGCGAGCGGGAAGCGGCGAAATTATAACACGCTCAACGATTTCCGGTACTTTCGGCCGGGCGAAATTTTGCCCGCAGCGGGCGCGAGATTCTCGGAGATTATCGAGAATCTCAAAGATGCCGGAGCGCGCTGCACTTTTTCTTTCTCTGCTTCGCTTACAACTTACGTCGCTGCCCGGTGTCTTGCACGAAAGATTCGAGATCGGCCGCACGCGTCTGCTTCTACTGCTTCGCTGCTCTTTATCGCACCGCACGTACTTTCCTGCGTACCTCGTGTATGTGCAGAAACGGGTGTAGTCGATGTCGCACTAAAGTTCATGATTCGATCTTTCGCTATATGCTTGTAACGTCTGTGAAAAATGAAAAGAATAAAAATGTCAACTGTTTCATTTTAAGGCTCGAAATTTCAATTGTGACACTTATAGCGTCCAAGTTCCAAATGTAAAAATATCAAGCATTATATCTTCTGCTGCCAAATTCTAAGCGTATAACCATCAAGAAATACAATTTTAATACTTTGACTGCCAAGCGTATTTTTCTAAGAATCAAAATTTTTCAAATACCGAATTTAAATCGTGCAATCAAATCTCAATCATCAGAAGACGAAGTTTGACACCGACGATATCAATTGCTTTAAAAATTGCAAATGGGCTTCATTGCATTATATGTTCTTTGCTGCCAAATTTTGCATTGGACGAACAAAAAACGCGTCAAAAAATAAATCTTTAATCGGTCACCGGTGACCACCGTGGCAGTCAATGTGTTAACTGCCAAATTTTGAGCCTCGAAATGTCAAGCATCGAATTTTCAGTTATCAAATTTTAAGCGATCAAATTTCAATCATCAAGATTTCTGCCGTCGAACTGTCAAGTGTTTGTATACTGCCGCTGACTTTTGTTCCTTCTGACCCTACTAATTGCAGTTCCCTCCCCCTCCTCCCAAAATAAGCGAAGCGTCGTCCTTCGTAAGGACGAGCGCGAGACCTGCGGGAAATCTTGGGAGAAGGAGTCCCGGAAGGAGGATTTCGACGGCACGCGATCTCCACGCGATCGGCACGTGCCGCGTGTCAAGGGTGCCCATAAGGTGGCCCTTTTTCCCGCCCTAATGCGTGCGCTTGTGCGTAATGCGCTTGGCATCGACGCGTTTACCCGATTACACTTCCTCCTACGGGCATAAATAAGGATAATCCCTCGAGCACGCACAGACCTGCACCTGCGGAATTTTCTCAGTTTCATTTTGTAATATTCTTGTAGATGTGATAGATTGTCGCTCGGCGCTTGCATAAGCCGTCTATGTGAAACATCTTTTTATCAATATGAATATTTTCAAAACCGCAAGGATCCGGTTACGAATTGGAATTGGAATTGCGGAAACACCGCAACTGTGGTCTAATTGAGAGTGTAACGAGATTGGACAATAAGAGCAAATTAAAGCCTAAAAAGTAACCCCGTAAAATTTTCAAATATGTAGAGTAGGTATTTGTTTCAATAAGAAAATCGAGAATGGGCTGCTGTTTATCGTATACTGCAGCCAAACGGTTTGTTTATGAATATATTTTTTATTTTAAAAGATAAAGAAACAGCACATAGTTGTAATGCGTGTTTTTCACTGTTATTATTTGTACATACTTAAGATGTATGAATATTGTACTTTGATAATACACATAATACATAATGTTGGCCAGCAAGGCTTACGTGCGTTTTCATGCCGATAAAAGATCAACTAATTTTATCTGTTGGACAGTACGAAAATATGAACGTTCCAATGGAAACATAATACCGAACTTTATTTAACATGTTTCATCGTTTTTACATTGCTTCCGAAAAACCAGTTAACTTTACAACTTGGAGAGTAAAAAAGTTTGAGGATTCTAACGAAAACATAGGAGCGTGCGATGTCCAGCAACGTGTGTGCTGGCTTGGTTGAGCACACGGAACGTGTAGGGAGTCGCGGTGGTGGCTCGAGAGTGGTTAAGTCGGTGTCATCTGGCACGCAGAGGAGTCGACCAGTCCGAAAACACATGGGTATTTTGTGTCTCGCGTGTGTGCTCCTACTGTGCACGCGTGAACACACGCGCTCGTCCGTATAACGGTCGGATTCGCCAGAAAAAGCAAGCACGAAGCTAAACGGAAGAAACGCTCGGAATCTCATGGCGTAATGTTAGTGTGAGTGGTGTGAAAAATTTGTTCAACTGAGGATGATGTAACCACGTTGGTTTGAAATAAATATTCGCTTCTTTTTAACACTATGCTCGATGGAAGAAGATTTCAATGCTACTGTAGATCAGCTCAAATTTTTGATTACTTTTGATATCACGTAGAAAGGAGAGGTGGTATTACTTTGGATAAGTTTAAAATATAATACGTGAATATTTCTTATCGCTGGTAACATGATTTATAACAGTAGGTATGCGCAAATTTGTATGCAATTATAAATATAATTTAGTATAATTTATTTTCATAATATATATAATATAATAACAATATATAATATTATATATAATATATAATATATAATAATTTAGTATAAGTATAATTTGTATGCAATTATAAAGTAGATGTGTAATTTTTCAGATAAGAAAAGTATCGCGGTTGGGAAAATGTCAGAACAATCACAGTATTAAAACTTAAATCACTTAATCAGTCCCGATTTACCAGAATTCGTATATATTCATGATATCGTAGATGGAATTTTAGATGTGACAATTTTTGTAAAACGCAGAAATCGTGAAATCCTGACAGCGTCAACAAACAGAAGATTTCTCGCTCCAAAGTCTCGAAACGAGGCTACAAAAATGAAGATTTACATCACTCGTATTTTCACGTTTCACGTGCAAGAAACATGAACGAGTGCGAATGATCAAAGACGGTCTCAGCCTCAAAAAGCGTACTTCTTCATCCGCTTCATGACGTGCAAAGAAACTAATTCCTTCGTGAGCCGATCCGCCAAAGGGACCAACGCGAAAGTCCGACAGATTTCTTGTGCCTGACACGAAATTGCATTCGGCACGAGGCGGAAGCGACCTTGTATAATTAATGCGTCCCTTCGGATCTCTGACTTTTCTTTCCTTGCAGTCTGTCGGCTGAACGTGCCGACGAAATTAACGCGAAGAAAACGGATCGACTGTTGTGGCACGTGTACATAAGATACGCGACGCATATGTCACACAAAACAGGCCTCCTCGAATCGTCGACAGAGATGTTCCTTTAAAAACTTGTATTTCATTAAATGTTAGTTACATTTTACAGAATGTCGAGCAGTGAGTAGAAAATATTGCTTGGCAATTTTTCCATTTTCTTAGTCAATTTGTGGAGACGTAACGATTTTATTTATGGACTGTCAAGAGATTTGATACGATCCGACAAAACAATTTCACGGTAAACTGCTATTGGAAAGTAAAAACATCGAATTCCAACGTATTATTAGACATTTTCTATTATATTTTCTATTGCTCGAAAGCAAACCAATGAAAATATTCGACATTATCTCCCGCTAAAATATTTAGTGCCTTAAACGTCACGCTACAATTTTTTCTATCAACTTGCGTGCAAATTAGCACCAATTAGGGAACATACGTAGTCCTAAATACTACGTTATTGGTAACCCTGCCCTATATACGACATACGAACTGCTCACGCTGGCCAGCAACGCGCAACTCTTGAAAGAAGAGTGATAAACGACGCGATAAAATCACACCGACGTAATTTACGTCGGGATCGTTAACCGCGTACAAATTGAAAGTAAGTCGGGCGAGTTAACAGATACTCCCGGATGATAGAGGTCGTGGTAATTAGGGTCACAAACGAATTAGCCTGACGTGTTATGCGATTGCACTACTTATTAATTTGTTCGGCATAATTTTTAGCATGCCAAGGAAACGCGAATAAAATCGTTGCTATAGTTAATTTTACCAATTTAAGCATTCTTTTTGAAAATTAATAAAAAGAAACAATTTTTGAAAATTAAAAAAAAATTTACTTAAATATATTTAGGATATTTTGTTTGAGGTTGCGAGACTTCTCGTGAATTTTTGTAAACTGGCGGTTGCAGTGACGTGTCACTATGCAGCGGTAGAAATGTATATACATGGTTAGCAGAATTCATTTTTATAGGGGTGTCAGATAAAATTTATTTTACATCTAACGAATTATGAAGATGACGTTAATCAATTGTGACCACCTAAGCGGACGCATTCACTCTGAGACAGGAAAATAACGCGTAGCAATCGAGCGAAAAACTTTTCCAGCATAAAGGTAGTAATTTTTGACGCCGGACGTTCGTGTGCATCTTTTGCAACGACAAAATTGATGGCGGCGGGTACGACAATAGCTACAAAGTATTTGGCGGTTAACGAGTCAAGATGCAACAATGAATGTCGTCTGAACGGCGCGAAACGTGTCACGCGATGAAGATCTCACGGGGTTGCGAAAGGATAGATTTGCTTTCACCGGAAAGTTGCGCAATCCGCTTCCTTTTCGGCAAGGTGTTACACTTTGCGAGACAAAGAAGAAAGATAAGAGCGCGATCGACGTATTGCCGAACATTATTATTCATTAGTCGACGTCAAGGAGACGGCGATGAGCGTCATATTTTAATTTTCAATCGAAACAGGTTTTTGCTAGCCAAAATTCTGACCGACTCAAGTATTTTTACGTGTCAACTTCAATTTCGTTAAATGAAAAACGTTCGTTAACCGATCGGTTGTTTGCAATCGCAATTGCAATATAACTGGTAGAACTTTGATGAAACTCGATTAAGCGGAAATTCGTTTTGCACTCCGCCGAATGTTATTATTCATTAGTCGACGTCAAGGAGACGACGATGAGCGTCGTATTTTCATTTTCAATCGAAACAGGTTTTTGCCAGCCAAAATTCTGACGGACCCAAGTAGTTCTATATGTCAACTTCAATTTCGTTAAATGAAAAATGTTTGTGAACCGATCGGTTGTTTGCAATCGCAATTGCAATATAACTGGTAGAACTTTGATGAAACTCGATTAAGCGGAAATTCGTTTTACACTCCGCCGAACGTTTAAATGAACAAAATCAATCGAAATATATTTGAAATCACCTGTTCCCCGACCACCGCCACCGACACAACCAAGTTAAGCGCGTATGTACAAATAAAAGTGAAAGTGCCGAAATGATCATCTTTAAATATGAGAAGTCAGGAGCGCGTAAGTACAATATTAAGAACCGAGCGTCGCCGAAATAATTTTCTCCCGTTTACTTTGTATCGACACGCAGCACTTTCATTGTCCGCGTTAATATTCGCCGGCGACAGCGAAAGGGGAGAAGAATTAATAAAACTTTCTGATAAAAAAACAGGTCCCGCGCGGACGGCTAATAATGTCTTGCGACTCGAAAAATGCGTGCCCGGTGCGGAAAGATGAAGTAATTATCCCGAGTCGAGGCAATTATCTCGTCGCGTAAAGCATGTGTGCGCCGATCGAAAGGTGCTCGTTTTCTCGGTTCAAGCTGCGTGGGCTGATAACGTAAATGTGTCGAAGAGGAACACGTTTGAAAATATCCGAAAGTTTGCCTGATCTTCGTTAATTTGCCAATGTTTCTCTTCCTCATCTTGTTAAGTTCAAGTCGGCCGTTTTACAAAGGAGAATCTGACGTTCTACAAAATGTCGAGAGTAGGTTTTTTTATGGGGAAGTAATACGACGTTGCACCGTGAAAATTGTGTTTGAAAGGTGGCGGACGAGTGATGAGAAATTTTGAGAAGAGAAAAGAAAAATGTCCATACTGCTTTATATAATTATTTGGCCTGCACATAGAACGTTCATACGTTTATATGAAAAAATCGTATTATTAATTATCGTTTACGTCTACCTGACGTTTAGGGGTTGGGACAGTTCTAAATCGATGGCGTTTCTGATGTGCAATAAAATATTTTTAGAATGGCGCATTCTTGTAAAGTGCACAAATGTCGCGTATTTGTGGTATACAAATGTATCTTTATAACAGTTCACATTGTATATCCGTTACTACGCGTGCATCACCTACTTTATCAACACTTCTTTCTACTTTATTCTTACTTCTACCTTTATGCCACGCATATTTAAAATACAAATTCTGTTGCAATGTTACCGTAAAAAATAATGGACGATATAACTAACAAAAACAGATTTGATAATATCCGTCAAATTGACCGGTCGCGCAAATAATATACGCATTCACACATTTGATCCTGTGCCCCTATTTATGTAACCAGACTCCTTCAAGATACCCCATAACATGCATCACATGCGTATTATTTACTCTATAAAGAGAAACATTGCTTCCACTTTTTTCTGCAATTTTGGCCACCGTCTGTGCCACTTACGGGTTAATGGGTTACTTCGTGTATTCATTTTTGTCCCATAACCCAGATATGTTTGCCAAAGCAATTAAGGTCCACCGCGGATCTCGCGGTTTCGATCTGGCTTTTTTCATCGCACCGCGGAAAATACGATCGCAGACGGCTCGTGGACGCGGGAAAAACTGGTCCTTATTACTTTTGTAAGTGGTGTCTTGCGGGTTGCGTTTAAGGCTTAACGATGCGGCCGGTGGTAGAAAAATGTCGGTCCGAAAGGATCCGGCCGCAACCGCCGCCCACCGTGCATTTTTCGACGATTTCAAAAGGAATGAGAAAGAGAGAAGGCGGAAGTATTGTCGACGTAATTGGATATGTTTTCTTCCTGACGATTTCGAAGCAGGGAAACGATTTAATACCCTACTACGTTTCATTTAATTCATTAATTTGGCAAATGAAGGAATTGTTTTTTTTCGGACAATTTTAGCAGTAGAGTTAATGTGCATTAGACAAATGTTGATATCGTACATTTTTCGATGATTTCAAATACAAGATAACCAACAGAGAGACAGAGAGGGAGGGGGGAGAGAAAGCGGAAATATTGCGAACATAATTGGCTACGTTTCTTGCTGTCGATTTCGAAACTCGGTAACGATATTAAACTCTGTTAACTGTAATTCAATCGATTTATTTGCACGTGAAGAAACTGTTTCCGGAAGTGTTCATCAGTGGTTTTGGTGTAAATTAATGAATGTTAACTCAGGTCAAGAAGAGTAAAGAGAATTTGATATTATGGAAATAAGTTTTAAAAGAAAAACAATTTTTTTCCGGCATGTACTTTATCACGTAACAGTAGAAACTTTGAAATTGAATACTTTTAATTAATTTGTCGCCGATTACTTGCACCGTATTCTCTACTTATATATTTTCTAATGTTTTTTTCTTCGTCCACTCGTAGTTCAATTCCCTCCCTTCTCTCTGTCCAGATCCATCTGCCGACTTCTGTCCAAGCTTCGCTCTCTGTAATTTTCTCTTCTATTCTCCGTCCATCTGTGTCCATTCCCTCCTCTTTGCCAGCCATCCGAACTCACGTCAGGGTCATCAAGCTGTTTCAATTAGGGTATTAAAAATGATCGGGCACGCGTGACTCTCTCGGCGCGCAAAGCGTCGACAAAACTGATTAAAAAGCCTCGAATCACTCGTGCTTTCCAGCTTAGAATTATCTACTTGATTTTTAGTGATGGTCAATTTTGCGACCGGTTTTATCAGGATTAGAAAATCGTACAGTATTATTTATGTGGATTATTTTCTACCCTTGATAAAAAATCGATTAAGAACAATCGAAAAGGATCTTATGATTTGTAAGGCTAATGCTGGGTGTAGGGATAGAAAAAAAATGTTTTATACAAACGATCGAAATTCAAATAGTAAATACCGTATTTAATTCTTTATATTCACGAGACTGTAAAAATCTTAAATTTCAATATACTGATTCGACTGTGGTAGAAACCATACCGACACATTCCTTGAATGTGTCTGTAAGAGTACTAGTGAAAAAATCGATTTTTGAAAGGAAAGCAGGTAAATGCCTCTTTAACTGGACGAAATTGTTGGGCAAGATCAATGTGTGGGTCTGTTTGTTGTAAGGTGTATGACGCAGACGTGGATCGAGCGGCTTGATATTCGTTGGATGAATATGTTGTTACCCTTAACGAGACGATTTGCCGCGTAATTTTCAATCCGATCGCGCTTGCTTCGATTATGACGCTGTTCAGGTGTAATTATTAAACGGGGCGACGGCAAAAGTGGAAAAAACGATAGCGATGATAATAACGATATTAACGAAAATTACGAAGTTAATGATTGAAACGATTGAATTTTAAGCGGGAGACGGAAAGAGGATTAAACGGAGTTAATGCTGCACTAAAGGTAAAATGGATGAAATGTTCAATATACAGTACTGTCGCTCAAGTAGATCTGTAAGTAGTAGAAGTCGTCGTTGGTGCGACGTCCTACATAGCTGTAATCTTGAACCACAGACGAGGTGGATAACGACAGAATTAACACTTTGTGGCAGTAAGCGCACTTTATATCTCAAGACAATGGAAGCGGAACCATTGATATATCTTCATTAAGTATATTAAATCGTGTCGTAAATAAATTTTCATCCATTTCAATCATCTATTCCTTTTATAGTTCTTTGAAATACTTATATAGTCATTACCGCCACATGTCACATTTGTGATGTGTCGTGTGAAAAATAGGTGAAAAAAGTCAAATTTTTTTTCTCTCGGATGAATACCATATGATAGAGGGTATTTTGCGCTGAAGATAGACCACTTTCCGCGTGAAACAAAAAATCAAGAAAAACATAAGAAAAACACGGATTTTTTTAACAACCACCAACTGAAAGTAAATCATTCGACTTGCTCACCTACATGATATGAAAAAAATATTAATAAAACAATAATGAAAAAGTATTAATAAAGAGATAAATAAAATGTTAAAAAAAAATAAATAATAAGATTAATGAAATCACGACTGATGTTTGAAAACCACGTCACAATCAAAACTTTCTGTTCGAACGATATCAAAATGACGAGAATAACAATATTCCCATAACACTAAAACATAAAAGAACCGAATAATTTAATCTACCCAAGCAGACATGCGATGCCTTGCCGCGCCGGCCACAAAGGCCCATACCCTAAAACTCACGTGCCCATGACATATCGCGCCTCATCCGTCGATATTTCAACGATCTCCGCATTTGGACGCGGCCGTGGCGCGGCGTAGCATCGTTAAAATGTTAATCTAGGCAAGAAAACAATGCGCACCTGGAGCGGCCTCGCGTCCGTCGAAAAGCACGTGCCGGACATAATTGAATTTCCTAGCCGGAGAGGCGGCGCTCTGCGGTTCTCGGGCGAAGAGGAGCGGCAGGTTTTTAATAAAGGAATGCAGGACCGCTATTAACGGAAGGCTGAAAGATCAGCTGTTGCCCAGGCTCCTTCCTGGTTCCGAGCACGAACGTAGCACTCGAGGGAAGGAGCGCACGCCCCTTTAAATCTCTGTGCGGGACCGTAAACGATGAGATGGGCGGACGATACGCTCGAGACGGGAACGACCGGCGTGCCCGTTAACTCGATGCTTCTGACTTTATAACGTGACTCCTTTTTACCCGGCCAACGCCGGACGGGAGATGCAGCGATGGGACTTCAAGGCGCTGCCTTGCGAAGATGGCGAACAAATGGGGCGCAAGCAGTTTTGGGGCAGTTTGGCCTGAGAGCCTTCAGGGCTCCTGGCAATTTCTATAGGACACAAGACGTCGGCTGATAAAGATGGCGAATGGGTGCCCTGAGATTTATTTATCGAATACAGGATCCCGTCTTGGAGTGTAATGAACAAAACGGGCACGCGAATTTTTGGCTTGAAAGTCCAGAAGTGGTTTGAGAATTTTTTGTGGAATATCACACGAAATTTCGCTGTAGTTCAGCTTGAAAGTTTTGAGGTCCCCTGAGAATTTTGACGAAATACAAGATGCCAGTTTGTAAAGTAGTGAAAAATGTGAGGACGCAATGTTTTGGGGCGTGATGTGCGTACGAACTGTAAATTATGCAGTGACATGAGAATTTGCATATAACATAAAATTCTGACTTACAAAGCGTTAAACAGATTAATGAAACAAATGAAAGTCTTGATAGTCCGAGAAAGCCGAGGGTACTCGACCAATTTATACATTTCTATTTAGCCGTACTGTCATCCCACACATATGTTCTTGGGACAATACTAGCTCGCGTCATAATGCATCGCTATGATTACGTTTTCGAAAACTTGTGACACGTTTGAGAACGATCTGACGCCTACTTGTGTCGATTTTCACGTTTATCCTTGCGCCCACCCGGGCAAAATGGGCACAAGCGGTCCGTCTGCTCACCTTCTCCCACTCGCCACGTTGACCATTTGCTCTGGCGGCGTCTCAACCACCTCGCATGGTCCCGATTCTTCCCGCGCGACCAAAACTGGAGCCGCGCACGCACCGCAAAATCATCGGGCCTCGATTCAGCGCGCT
Organism: Cryptocheilus praepositus; assembly: GCA_033815515.1. Taxonomy (NCBI): domain Eukaryota; kingdom Metazoa; phylum Arthropoda; class Insecta; order Hymenoptera; family Pompilidae; genus Cryptocheilus; species Cryptocheilus praepositus. The sequence goes on along the minus strand of JAWWQZ010000119.1, from coordinate 588,746 downwards.
CGTCATAACTTAGCCGAGCGACGCACGTAAGTTACGAGTCTGCTTAATGTGCCGGTGCATTAAAAAGCGGAAAGTGCGGCGGTGCACGGGCGAGAGTTCGTGTTAATAGGCACGCGTGTGCGCGTTCGCTCAGGTAATTGGCCATCGAGCAGTTGTCGTCGCAAAGATACATCCGCGATCGATCGTGTCGATCGTTATCCGCTGACGGATTGAACCGAAAATTGGCAGCGAGACTCGAAACGTCTCCCGTCTTGCGGGTAGTGACCGATCGGGCAACAAGCAATTATAGCGAAGTTTTCTCCGGCGCGCCATATTTTAGCGGCCGACTCTTCGGGCGGTCGTACTTCACGACGCGGTTAAATTATTGGGTGGTAAAAGGAAGCACGCGTGACGAGACCTGCTGGATCCGGCGTTTTACGATTAAAGCGTGAAACTCGGTGACAGACGGAATTGCGGTATTGTATGCGGTGCGGTGTCGTGAAAATTCTAGCTGATAGATAGTGTTTGGAAGCTTAACCCATAGTTAATACGTGTTCCGGTGGAACACTCTTCTGCGTTGTGTTCAAGCGGTTTCTGTAGCAACATTACATTAAGCACGGAAAACACGATTCTTTAGTAAATAATATACTCTCGCGGACAATTAGATAATTTATGCTATGAACTATATGTTATATCATATATTGATTGTATATTATATCTGAAATAAGTAATATACCTTATATATCTCATGCTGATACAAAAGTGGAATAGCTTCATGAATTATAAAGAAATCCTCGGGCAATCGTACTTCACGTCGCGAAGATAAATTATTTGGTGGTAAAAGAAAGCATGCGTGAGGACTCATGCTGACTGCGGAATTTTAAGATTGAAGCACAATATTCGATGACAGATGGAATTGCGCTATTAATTGCGTTTCAGTATTGTAAAAATTATAGGCGAGAAATAGTATTTGTAAGGCCAAGCCACAGATCAATTATGTTCTCGTGGAACACTGTCCTACCGTTATATGTAGGTATTTTAGATAAAGATTCAAGCGTGATCTGCGTGTCGACATCGCTATGTACCAAGAATCTGCGATTCTATAATAAGCACATTCATTCACTCACAATTACACAATTAATGTTTTGGATCACATATATAGGATGTAGATTGCTTATATTGAAGTCGAAGTAAAAGAGTTGAATGAGACACGCATCCATTGTACAAACTTTTCATCTGTAGCCTATGCCATTCATCTACATTTTTAACACATTATTCAACGCTTACAAAAATTCTTATTGAAATAAAATAATTACCGTTCTTCAGCTAATAAATCTATTGAAAAAATACGCGACAATCATCCGGAAATCAACAATTTTAAGAATATTTTGTCAATGTGAAACACCGCTTGTACTGCGCAAAGCCCTGACAAAAGAGTCAGGTCCCGTGCATCTCGTGTCATTGCACAGTGAATTAACAGCAGAATTGAAGGGGAAAAACGTGAAAACGCATGTGACTGGCTGCGCATATTGTATTATGCGGATAAATGCGTAAATGGTCGCGCGCGCGGTAGATCACAATCAGCGGGCAAGCCGAACGAAAAGGGAAAAGCACTCATTAGGGGCCGAAGCGAGGAGAGTAGCGCCTCATTAATGAACCCTCTATCGATGCTGCACGGATATGTCTGCTCGTGCCTGGAAAAGAAGCTCAATGGTCAGGTGCAACCTCTAAGTGCACGCGCGCAGCCGGCTGAAAGATAATCTGTCCTTTACTCAGTCATCTCTGTCGCTCACTACTGCCTTTTGTCTCCGACTCTCTCTTTTATTCCGTCGCTGTCTCCTTTTCTGCCGTCTTCTTGCTGCGCCACGTAATGTCCGAGTTTTTCGCTATATTCCGGTTTTGCGTTTCACCATTCGTCGCGTGCATTTGCCCATTTATGACGTCCGCGCATATTCATTCCACGAGTTTGCGATTAAGTGCATATATTAATGTGTAGCATTTACCTATGTTGAGAGCGAGGCTATTATTGGCGAATATCGGTCAGGGATGTTTCAAACGAAATGAAATTATTTGAAGGGTTGAAGGTAGAAAAAAATTTATCCGGAGTTTTAGGATTATGTGCGTGGCGTATTTAAAGAAAATAATTATTTGTAACTAATGTCAATACTGCCAAAGATAATGCTTTGATTTCAGCTGATTAAACGTTCGAAAATAAAACAGATTCTTGTATTCGCGCATACTGAAGTTTCGGCATAATGTTCTAGTAGCTACAAAATTTACTAATATTTCATTTGCCAACCAAAATGTTCATGTTTATAAACAATTGCAATTATAGCCTCCGTTAGGAAATTACTATTAACCATTTTTATCCAAATACTTCATATATAAGTACATTCATGAATATTATACACTCCTGAATTAGGAACCCGTGTGGTTTCGAAAAATGCCGAGTTGACAAATAAAAGTTCTACATTTCGGCCATAAAAGGCGTATTATTTGAAAAAATGATTTTTTATCCGTTATAAGAATACAAAGACACAATATACTCAACATATATTAATACTTTAACCAATATTATAGACTGCTCAAAACGGAACCCGTGTGGTCGCGAAAACTATCAAGTTGCCAAATTAAACTTCTACATTTCAACCTTAAAAAGGCGTATTATCATAAAATTATTTTTTGGCCATTACATTGATATGACCCTTAAGCAACCCAGTAACCCAAAATGCCGCTCCAAATAACTTTGCTTGACACTTGGTGCGTTTTTTTCTTCCCGCCTTCTTGTTCGTTCGTTTCTTACTGGCAGCGAATCGAATGGCAAAGCTTATCCTCCGGCCGTTGCCAGTTCCTGGAGGGAAAGTGCGAGTTGACCATCGGTCTCGTTGTATGCACGACACGAAATGATGGATCTTATTGCAACCGAGTTGGCCTCACGTTCTTCCGCTTCGATTTTATCGCTACACGCGTATTTTGCCCGCGAACCAAGTAGCGATGGAGCTTCGAGACATTTGCATACAAATTCTCAAACAAACCACACTTGTAAACTTCTATAGAGAGTACACTTTTAATTATAAGAAGATACCTTTATTCTCCTTGCATTACTTTTTTTATTTTACACTTATTTCAAAGACACGAGTGCCTTATGCTTAAATATTAATCTCATCAGAATGGATTAGTAATAGTTGTATGAATATTGCCTGATATTTTTGGGATGTATCGGGAGATGGAAAATTCTGTTTCTCTCATGAACGAATGGTGCTTTTCTGTCGTAGAGTGATTTAGTTGGAAAATATTTAAAGTTCAAAATTGTCCGCAATTTTTAAGGCTATCAAGTGCAAAATACTTCCAGTCCGAGATCTTTGAATTTAGGGTAAAAAATCAAGACGTCTTGATACTGTTTGACTGCTATCACTACAGCCACGTAGAGAGTTCGTCTGGACACATTTATTCCAAACGTGTCCGAGAGATCGCGCGATACATTATAGCAAATTATCGGCCGATCTGCTTTACACGGCCTTCCGGGATTCCGAATCTTTCGTCGCACCTTTAATTGATTCTCGTAAATTCGTTGGAGGCCGCTGTCGCCATTGGTCGGCCATGATATTCGGAAGATCCGTTATTAATGCGATCGCGATAAAAAGTCTGAAGGTGATTCAATGGATGCATTTAATAACGGATTTTGCGGGATCATTTTCACCGTCGCGATGTTATGAAGTTGCCAGGTATTTTGAAATTATTCAGAATTTTCTGCTCGACCCGAGAGGATGTAGAGAATTTCGGTACTAAATGTACTGCAAGTATCTTCTTGCAAGGGGCATAATTGTAAAAACTATATAAAAGTGCATATAAAGTAACTATGTTGATTGTGAACGATACATTTTTTATTGTCGGATTGGCAACAAATTTCGTTCGGTTGAACGCCTAGAAGTTGGCAGAAGGTATACAAGAAAACATTTTTCCATACACAAACCGCAATAACATTTTGACCAACCCAATATATAATGACAGAGTTGTTCATATGCTCCCTTTTTGCGTGGCTGCAGTTCTGTATCGAGACTCTTTACATTAAGACGTTCTAAAATTACTTTATTCTATTATAAGAAATGTCGACTTAAGGTAAAAGACCATTAGTGCAGTGCAAACCCGTGGCAATTCTGAACATTATACTCGCCCTCCGTCCCAACAAACCAACAATCTCATCTCTATCAAATATAACACACGCATCTGCCTCAGTTAAACATTGGTTTATATATACCTACTCTAGAAACGATTTCAAATGAGTGCTTCAAATTTCAGTACACACAGTGCATAGGAAGGCCACAGTAATCGAAACGCAATATCCATTCGCTGCATCTGCCCTCAGACGTATTCAAGATCGAATCTTGCAAATGGCCGATCAGTTTCAATGTGGCTATTGATATCAGTGCATGAATACGCAACATCGTGACACTCGAGTTGCACGAGATGCCGGGTCGTGAACGATACCACAAGTTCATAACCGTCGAGCGTAACAGACCGTAGGCTCTGTCAGTTAATGGGAGGCGAAATCATTTAAGTAGACGTCCGTGAAACGGCACTCTCCGCATAATGATTCTGAATGGCAAATGATACCCGACGTTGCTACGCCCGGTGGTCCACGCTTTGATTATCCTACTCCTACGATATTGTTGAATTTGCACACTGCCTCAGACTGCCTTTGCTTCAAGACATCGGATCTCATCGGACATCTATTGAAACGGCCTACGATCGATTATGACTGACGATTGAGCTGTTGAACATTTATGTGGATTGTATCCGTCATAGGCAGAGCGTATGATTACCGTAGGTTGTCGACATATTCGCTTCTTGGAAATTCCTGTAAATGTTCGCTTGCGTGTAGAGACTACAAGAATGATGTAACTTACGTTACTGCTGCGACGAAGTGGAAAGAAAGTGCATGTTATATATTACGTATATTCGCCAGCGACAAAATTATAGTATCGGCAAAAGAGAATTTCTATTCAAGATAGAAACTTTCAGCGACTTAGAAGAAGTGACAAATTGTGATACCCTTAATCGATCGTTGAGATCAGTCGTGAGTTATTCGTTAAAGGGAGTAATTGTTAAAAGAGAATTTCTATTCAAGATAGAAACTTTCAGCGACTTAAAAGAAGTAACAAATTGTGATACGCTTAATCGATCGTTGAGATCAGTCGTCAGTTATTCGTTAAAGGGAGTAATTATTGGTCGTCAATTTCAGTCGCAATACAATTTGTCAAGATGGGAAATTTAACCGTAATACGTGTGAATTGTGTTGTAAATTGGAATTAATAATCACATTTTTTGGTGCAGTCGATTAGCTGTCAGTTCGATTAAACATTATGCAATGCCGAGGAAACTGTTATGCAACAATATATTAAATGTGTCGCGCGACCAAAAATTTGGCCGCTAATTGAAAATAACCATTACACGGCTTATCGTAATCATGAATTTAATTAAATATTCTTGAATACCGCTGTGCGTCAAAGAAACCAAGATGCAACAGTCAATGTCCATAATTTCACTCATACATCATACTCTGCAGCACTGCATGTAGCACGTATGCAGGTAAGCAACCGTGAAAGTTCGGTCTGTATCACTCAATGTATAAAATAACTGCTACCTGCTCGGCTGTTTGTTGCAAGCTATCGGCAAGATTAAAGAATTTGCCTGCTGCTCCGCGAGTTATCGTACTTTCATCGATGACGAGGTAGATATTGGTTGAGCGAATTGCCAGCTGGCTGCTGTAAACTGTATTGTCAACAGTATTAACAATATAATGTCACTGTGCCAGACAGTATACTTATTAGTCGAAAATATTCCTTTGAAGAGGAGTTTGTGCCGAAACGTCGTAGTATTTCTTTTTGAACTTTTAACTTTTTATTGGACTGCATTTCGTTTTAATCCTCAGGTACCGATATTTGCCAATATTAAAAGCTTGCCTTCCTGCAATCTGCTGCACCTCTTTACATCACCTCTCAATACACGAGTTATACTCTCCAGATCTTTTTGATAAAAAATTCTATATCAAAGTATCCCATCGAACGTTTTTTATTCTTATGTGCAATATCTTATCTGATATTATGTGCAGAGTATATATGTATATATTTAGTCCTTGTCTACTAATGGCCGTTACATGCAGTCTTACTATCAGAATGAATTCTCTACGGACCGGACAGAATGAAGTCTTCCCATTCTCACGCATCATCGAACATTGAGCCGTACGCACGTTCGTTCACAATTGAAACGTTACGCGCTTTCATTCATGGGTCCAAGACGCGTAAGTTTTACGACTTCTTCATTCACACCCCGGAGAAGATCGAGCTGAAAGGAAATGGCGCTTCTTTTCTTACACCCTCCATTGAAGCCAATTACCCCTTTCAACCCTTCCGTTCGCAAGAGTGTAATTCCATTCGAAGTAGAAGAGACCTCTTAACTTCCCCGTTCACTTACTCAAATATATCTAGTAACGTAGTCTTTCATTGAGAAATATCTGACATTGAAGTGCCTTACGGAAGTTGCACCGGAGTGTGATAATTTCATTAGGTTCCAATCAATTCGACGACTTGAGAAATGACGGTATTGAAACGGTCGGTGCGGAACGTCCGCGTGTTTTGAACGATACAAATGTATAATACTGAACAGAATCATTTGAAATTTAGAAAAAAAAAATAAAACTAATACCAATAACTAAAATAAGTCACACCGTTACAGTAAAAAGAGAATGCTAATTGAGCCGTTTATTTTGAAAGTGGTCTAACTCCATTTATCTTCAAATCGAAATAAATAACATTTACTGATAAATAACATGAAAAACGGAGTTAGGCCACTTTCAAAATAAACGGGTCAATTAATACAAAAACGTGCTACTAAAGTGATGTCGAATAAAATTTTACATCAAAGACTAATTAAAATAACTAACCACTCTATAGCATAGCGATACAAAATGCCTCATGCTAATAAATTAAAAAAGACACGTCAGCTCTACTACACCGAAAATTACAAAGTTGTTTATTGATGAATCTCCGCAGACATTTCTGAACGTATTTGTTAGGCCACATACGTACTCGTTACTCGAAAATCAAGTAATTTTCGATTAAAAGACTCATAACCCTCAACGCTGACTGATTTATTTATTCCACACTTCCTTCTGTCTCGAGGAGAAACGCGCCGATCCTCGGCAATGAAAGAAGCCGACGAAACTTCAGGGTGGTGCGACGAGATAAGCCGCGAACAGGAAGATAAAGGTGGTTAGAGGCGATCGAAGCAGATTGAGGAAGCAGGAGGCACTTTGCGTCAGGATGACAGGTGGAGAACAGCGGCGGTAGGGCAAAATTAAAAACCATCCCTGTCCGTAGATCGACCTGGAAACGGTTAGTCGAACGTGTGAAGCATTCCACAGACTCTTGCGTCCCGCCACATCAATCTTCTTGCTAAGAAGCGTGCGTTAGCTGCCGACTAAACTTTCAGCTTCTGAACGAGATGAAAATGGAATGGTATCATTAACTGGCTACGCACTTTTCATGTTGTTTTTTTAGATGTGGCCGAATAGACGTAATGCGGATTGTGTACTGATTCGCAAAAAAAATGTACCCGATGTATGAAAACAGCGTTAACACTTTAACTGTCATGATGGTCACCGGTGACCGACGCAAGAAATTTTACTGAAGATCCAAAATATTCGCAACGGGTAGCAATTATTTTATAAATGCAGTTGTTATTAGAATAGTGATTCGATCCTTTGGTCTGCAATACCTGCACATTATTTACATTTTGCATAATTCAGCCGAACGCTGTAGTATTTCATAGCATCGCCGTTCTAATATAGTAAAAGACGCTTGGCAGTCAACGTGTTAAAGGTAAAGCGGATTGGGAATATCATAGAATATGTTTTGTCATATTAAATTCATAGACGGTCACACAGATGTACTACGCAGATCTCTAATATTTGATTTATGCGAGTTCAAGTAAATCATCCAAATAATTTCTACCTCCACGATGCATATGCCAGGAATTATTTGAAAAACTTTTACACGTTTAATTAAGTTAACACGTAATATTTTCTTAATAGAAGCTTAATGAAATTAACAATTACACTGTTTCTCGTAATCTTAATATTTTTATAGTAAAATCGTAATAAATTTGAAATTGCATATCTCGTGGGAGGATAAAGCAGGAAAAGTGCGTCACGCTCATTTAGCATAATGCGGACAGAAATAATTGTGGCTCCAGAGCCGACTCTTACGGAGGTATATTGATGCACTCATTTACATATGTCCCTTCCACTTTTCTGCAATCTGCGTCTCGATCGGTACTCACTAAAAAATGTCAACTAACGACGAACCTTACGAATTTTTATCGGCAAGCTGGTCAATTAGGAGCCGAATCACGCGCATGCGGGTATAAGCGTTGGAAAATTGTCACGCCGCCACCGTTCGTTTACACGGTGATAAATTTCGACCCCTGATCGCCTTTAATTGCCAGCATACCGGAGAATGATCGTCTCATAATTTTCGGTTGCGTCTCCCGTGTAAAGCTAACATTTTTCAACGCGCGATATTCGTGTTCTCGCTGCGCAATTATGTGACGAGACGAGACACGACTTGTTAATGTCACTGGTGGATGAAGATGTTCATACGATTTTTCTGATCACATTATGTACGCTTACCAAGTTGCAGCTGTAACATGCAGTTTATAGACACTGTCTGTATGATGGTACTCATGTTCCTTATATTGTATGCGTCAATCGTGTATAATGATGTTTGATTATTCTTTTACTGGTTTTGAGATCTTCGGATAGCAAGCGTAGGAAGGCAAGCAAGATAAGATATGAAATCAAGTAAAATCGCATTAAAACAGCCAAAATAATGTCGGATATACAATAGTAATAAAAATCATTATTTGGTTAGTTTAGAATTGAAATTAGAATCTTGTGGCACGTAACAACAAACGTTGTTATTTACAACAAAGATTATAAGTGCAAACATATGCATTAGAAGGAAATCAAAAGAAAGGTATACACAAATAAAGTTTCTGATATTGAAGTCAATACAGTGAACATGTATGTCTCATGCATAAAACATTATAATGATGTGTGACCATTTCAAGCTATGTGTAACCTGTGCATAAAAATGAAAACATCTATGTATGTTTTATTAAGCAAAAGATTCTGTACGGTTTGATGTGTCTGCACCAATTTAACATAAATATATCCAACCACTTTTAAAGGCCGAACAATTTGTTATCTCAATTATTTTCAATAGTCTTAAGGCAAAATATGTGAAAAAACTGATTGTGAAATTACAACAGTTTTGTTTATTATTACTCTAGGACAAAGTGCATCCAATTTTCAATCGCGTTCTTGTTCCGGTTAGAAAATCCAGTGTGCAGTACAAAATTTTCATCATCAAAACATCTTTTGGTTGGAACCCGATTTATGCAGGTTGTTCGTGGTACAAAAATTAAAAAAATGTGTTATAGACGCGATAAAAAAGAGTGATCAATAAAATGAGTATAGTCTTGATTATAGTGAAAGCGGCAATGAATTGGACACAATGCCGCTCAGTAAAACATAGCTCGGAGGCAAACTTGATAATTGCTCATTAAAGGAACAGAAGCGAACAGAACTCAAATATTCGTTCCATTAAACCGCTACTACGAAGTAGCGTGTTTTCCATTGATCGCCGGGTAAAAGTGTGAAGTCACTATCTTTGTATCTTAATTAACCCGTGCAATCGATGCATCATGCGGCGCCAATCAAAAAAGACCCTGCATTCTACCGATTCATCGTTTAACCACGCTAACGTATATGTAATCGATCTGCGGGCTCCATTTCAGAAACGACAAAATCATAATTGAAAAATCAACGCAAATTTCTCCAATTTATTGCCTGCAGACCGAACCAGACCTCGCGTTTTTTCTATCACGACGGCAGCCTTAACATGAAGGTAACAAGGTACTTTGTAACATTTTATTCTTTAAGTTATTAAACCACAGTTATTCCGACTGTAACGTCACATCGTTATGTTAATAACTTATTACATTTTGTGTTTAATTTATTTCAAATGTTGGTAAGTTAAAGAACTCGAAGCCTTGTTCTGGTCGGCGCTGTGTTTGTTATACAACCGTTTAATCGTTATTGCCTTACAATCGTTAACATTCTCAAAAGTATATATTTGTTGTTTTGAAGTTTTCCCAAACATTTTCACCGCTTATTTTAATACAATAAATAAACACTACTAATGAAGGGGCCCGAGTATTTCAAGACGTGTAGATATTTTAAGACATTAATGAAACTCTAACCATAACAAGATTTCGAATCTTCTAATATTTTTTATCTACACAATAGAAGTGGCTTAATGAAAAAAATATGCAAATTATGAATTGTATTACATTCAATTACCAAATTAAGATTTTGATATAAAAATGCATAAGTAATATTATAAATTCAATGATCAAGATCTAACGATTGTGAAGCGTCAATGGAGAAATTGCGATGTATGTGGGAGTAGAAAACGTTTGGGGCGTAGAGCTTTTTTATATCCGCAGATCAGGAAACTTGGAAGTGCGGCGGAGTTTGCAGCGTGCGCGTCGATAATCTGACTCGTCTCGTTATGCCCGCATGCCTCGGTGGAAATAATTGCGGACCGACCTTACACGGTAGCCGCGAAGTAATGGTAACAAAACGACGCCGAAGAGTTGCAAGCGGCGCTCGGGTTACAGTAATGACGCGCTGACTGGTGGAATTTGAACATGATGCGCTCGTAAATATCGCTAATCCCGTAGCGGCATGAAACGCACCGCGGCCATTTTGCACGCACATGGTTTTTCGCCCGGCGAAAAATCGAGGCACACTTTCTAACAAATTCTGGAAGTGCAATTGTCGCTTAGCAGGAGCAGAATTGAAAAGATGCTGTGTATGCGCCTGATCGGGGGTTTGTGGCAGGCCGAAACATCACTTTTCTCTGACAAGGTACATTTAGCGGAGGGTAATTTTATAATAAAAATGTGGATTTTCACTCTTGATGTATGGTCAATTAAAATTGTCGCGCGCTATGCGGTTTACAGTACGTCCCTTGCCAGCATAAAAGTTGCTGCAAATTGTAATTCTATAAATGCCAGTAACTTCATTTAACACATAACACTCCAGTTGTCAATACCAAAGTATTTACGTGCGTTCTGCAGCAAAGATTTCCGATGCCACAAATTGGTGCCAACCCTCTTAAATTCGCCACGTATTTTTTTCGAAAGCATGTCTTGTATAAAAAAAATACATTAACACTGGCTGCCATGCGCATTTTACTATATTAAAACTGCAACCGGATGAAGTACTACAGAATACGATTGAATTGTGCAAAGTGAAAATAATGCGAAGGTATCGGAGACCAAAGAATTGAATCGCTATCTAATATTAATTGCATTTACAAAATTATAAATGCGACTGATTGGGTATTTTTTGAGTTTTTCGTGAGACTTTTTGCGCCGGTCACCGATCACCATTATGGCAGTCAATGTGATAAAAAAAAGGTGAATAAAAAAGCGCGCAAGATGTAAACCCGCTTGATACCGGAACACGGCCGTCTTTCGACTTGACGATAGCACACGCGGTGAGACTTCGTCTCAAGCAAATTGATGCCATTCATGTGCCGCATTGCATTTATCATGCAAATGCACGTAAATGTCGCGCGTATACATTGCGAACTTGTGAGACAAACGTGGTTCGGGACGGATACAAGTGCGGCACGCGATACGGACGTGCAGCTAATTATTTTCATGCGCCTTACAGGCCGCTATATCGGAAGCTTTGGTGTATGCTGTGACCCACATAACTTGAACCTTTTAAATATTCTCCTTAATAAAATGATATTCGCCTAATTTCACGTCTAATTCTCGACATTTTACGTTCTTAACATGGAAACGTATAAATTATTTTACATTACAGTTATTCAAAATTCATTTTAAAATTGCAATGCAGCGTTTCCTTCTTCTTGCTATGAGATTTTACGATATTCTTTATTCTTTTTTGAGGAAAAACTTTTCATAGTCCACATGCTTCGGAACTGTGAGTTCCGTTTTGACGAATCTGCATATATGCATAAAGTGAAACAAACAGATTATGTGTCTCCGTCTGGAATTTTCATTCAAATGTATAATGAATTATGAAAAAAAAATATATACGGAGGTATCATAACCAAGAAAAATTTAGGAGGAAGATCTTATACGAAGAAGAGGGAATAGCTTAATTTCAATTTTAAATTAATTAACTAATCTTTTAGTACCAAAATAACTTCTACTATATAATAAGACATCTTTGCGTTGAATGTGTAAGCATCTGGATGAGAAACAGAGGGTGAATATAATATTTCGCAAAAAAGAATGGCTAATGAAAACATATAATTTCATCGCAGCCTCCTTCGAACTAAATGATGCCATTTACGGAAAAGTTAAATAACTCCATTAACGAACAGAGAGGGTAATGGTATAATCTTGCGACAGGTATCGCCTTGTAGGTAATTTAGGCGCCGTCAATATGGGCTGATTGAACCAGCTTATGAAATATGTATATTATTTGCATGAAATTAAAGCCATCATCGAATGCATATCCAGCATAAATTGTATAGATACACTGCACGGAGTGTATAACTCAGGTGAATTCCTGTGAATATTAAAATTAGTAGTAATGCCACGACATATTTCAGACGTGACTTGAGTAGCTCCCTATTTCTGTGCGGCGGCTTTGAGATTCAATTCATTTAAGTGGACCCAATTATCAGCGAGAACGCAATGTAACTTTTCGTAATTGCGCTATCATTACGGAAACCTTCCATTAAAGCGGAATATCAAAGATGTGTCACAAAATTATGCTGGTACTTTACGTTAAACGATTTATCGTCATTAATTTGTATCGGGACAGCTTCGCTGATTATAATTGTGTGCAATCGATATTTTATGGCAGCTGGAATAATCTGTTCTGTAAGACTTGGTGATTTAACAGTAAAATACAAGGTATCTCGTACACACTGTTTCAAATACTTTTCATTTAAAATGGGGATTAAAGAGTACTTACCAGCATTGAGATCTTAGTAATGTTAATTGATACTTCGTGACACTTACAACATAAAACAAAAAATTCAGATTATTTATCTGCACCTACGGTGTCGCAATGACATGTAATGACGTGTATAAAATTAATGAATTATAATGTAGTAGACCATAACCAGTTAGATTTGCCAATTATCAAACAGGCGTTGTACACTTAAAAAATAACATAGTAGACCGTAGTGCTTATAGTTGTAATTCTTTAACCCTTCTTTGCATGATTTTTTCTTTATTGGTGAAATAAATCAAGGTGATACAATTCATGTTCAAAATTAAAGGAAAAATGGTTAAAAAAATCTTAGCATATATTTATAGTATAAATTTAGCAAAAAACAATATGATGGAAATTTCCATCATCGTGCAAAGTTAGATCAAAGTGAACTTGTTCTTTTATATAATTTTTGGGCATTCAATGTTATGATGGAAATTTCCACCATCATGCAAAGAAGGGTTAAACATGCATTCGATCGGAACTATTACAAATCAGTGGTACCTCATACGCGGCCTACTAGCTATAATCACTGCAAACTCTTTATTGTCTCATTAAATTTGCAGTTTTGCCAAATTTAATCGAAATAACCGGTAAACCGTTAGTTACCCTTTTGATCGCACGCACGCAGTCGTAACTGTTAAAAAATCTGCCGTGATACTTAATACGCGACGACGATAGGTATTACCGTAGTGCCTATAAACGTCGCGGCCTCCTTAATGGAATAATTTATTGGCTGCGGAAAGAAAGTCGCGTCCTACGTGCGTTCGGTCCGTACGAACTGGGCCGCGCGCAACATATATTCACTTTCTTGCACTCGCATCTGCAGTTAATAATTGCGCCCGGCTATCACCTGGACGTTACCGGTGTGGCCTGGACTCGCAGAACTCGTATGGAAATTTACGCCTGTTCGCATGACACGTACCGATCGCGAGAAACGCAGCCAGGCGCCGTACCGTTTCAGGACGAACGACGCACAGACTGATCGGTATCGTCATGCCATCGTCGGACTTATTGCACCAATTAATGACTCGATTATGCGACCGCAGGAGCATTCGGCAGCGTCTTCTCAAATGGCTTTTAAATTATACGTTGTGCCGAGTAATGTTGACATGCAGGATATAGGTAATTCTTATATATCATTTTCGACTCTCCTGAATATTACGTTTCCGGCTGCTAACTATTGTTTATAGCATTAATGCGATCAGTTGTTTCGTTCATATGTTAACCAAGTAAAACTGCACTTAGCTTACGTTCTAATAGAATTTGTCCCATTAAACACTTGTAATTTCGTGAGTAACCTGTATCATCTCAAGTTTTCGTGTCTTGCGAAACAAAGAAACTGAATAATGGGCAATCCTTAATGTACTAGATGAATTCAACTGGATAAATGTCAATGATTTAAATGACCAAAAATAAGGGCGCATGAAAAGCCATATTTGTATTATATAAAACGTCGTTTGAAATAACAAACTAAGTGATATAACACTGCCTAAAGGTTTAATAAATGAGCAAGTTTCTGGCAGAGAAAATATTTGCATCATAAAACAAATACAGATTTTTATTTAGAAACTCAAATATCAAATTTGTCAAAACGACTTCGATACAGTATAAATTTATGTTCTGTGGCAGAAACTAGCAAGAAAAAAAATTGAGAATTACTTTCCGACCAAAAAATGCTTCCATCAGCACGGCACGCGAGCACAACGAGTTCTGATGAACTTGAAAAACATAACAAAATGACTTCCGTCGTTTTCCAGAACATTGAACAAACCGCAATGACGTATTACAGGCAATCGACGAGTAAACGCGTAAATTGTCTCTGATAGAGACACTTGCCATAAAAGCTGTGGGTATATTTATTCCAGTACTTCCCTCTGCATTCATCGACCATCTAATTTATGTCCAACCGGTGAAACGGCGCATATCCGTCAAGATGGTCTGCGACGAAAAGCGCAAAAACGTCCTGAGCGATCGCGAAATTTCATTAAATCATCCGCTATCGGATGACGACGCGATTAATGAAATACAATTAAGGGGGAAAATTTTGTCCGACGCATGGCACCGGTTTCAGACACGGCCTTTTACGGGTCCTTGCGTCGGTGGCACGTTAATTGTGCACAAATTCGGTGCCGAAACGGTGGACCGGTGCATACCGTCCTAACGCGAAATCGCAGACTGCATTTTTTCGTCCTAACTCCATGGCACCGACAACTAAGGTGAGGTATAGTTTGCAGCCTACAAAGGTGGGATTTTTTTATGAGCGTTTATGATATTTTTACGATGTTTTTACAATATTTTCTTTTATGAAGATACTTCGTGAAACGTTCGATCAAAGTCATGGCGACATCGAAAGTACAGGGCTGGTTGACAAGACTCCGCGTTTGACAGAGGAAAATACCAAACGATAAAATATTTCACTAAAAATGTGCCCTTTCTCTACATAACAAAAAATAATAGATATACGTGCACGTTATATGGTGAAAATTCCAAATCGATTCAGGAGTTTCCGAGAAATCACGCCAATACCGTATTGAATTTTTCAGTAACACTGTCACTATTGCAGGTGGTACCATAAAAACAGTATATGCGTATTCGATACACAGTTAAATTTCAGTTCGATTAACCAGTTTCCGAGAAATCACGCCAATGCCGTATTGAATTTTTCAGTAACACTCTCATTATTGCGGGTGGTATCAGAAAAGAAATATATGCATATTCGATATTGATTAACCAGTTTTTCATTGAATTTTTCAGTAACACTCTCACTATTGTAGGTGGTACCAGAAAAAAATATATGCGTATTCGATACACAGTTAAATTTCAAATCGATTAACCAGTTTCCGAAAAGTCACGTCAGTATCGTACTGCATTTTTCAGTGACATATTCTCGCTGGTTCATTTATGCGTCAACCATTTTCGCACTCGCAGTACTCATCTTCCGTCACATGCATTTTTTACACGGCCTGTTAATCCCGGGCGTCATTTTCATGCCTACCGCAATGCGATCATATCTGAGCGCAGGTTGCTCGGCCAACAAATCTGTTCAACGGAATCTCTCTGGGACTCTTTCGCTCGGCCGAATCGACGCTACGTGCCAGGAATCGAGAGTCAAAAATGAAACGGACCGTGCGGTATTCTTCCCTCATGCCGCAGATGCCCTGCCCGCCGTACTACACCGATAATCGGGTCGAGCATAATAACTGGTAATTGATCTTATTTCCTTTAATGGCTCGAAGACAGGAATGCTACAATTGGACGCTCGCTGCGGCCGTTGTTTGTCAAGCAACTCGGATACTCGCGAGATACCAAGAAGATTCCGATGATGCGGTACTGCTGCGTGCTTGATACATGAATGTGCGCACGTGTGGTATTTGCAAACAGCAAATTAACGAACGTTGCAATGTTAAGGATTTCGCCGTGGAATTATATACGCGCAATAATAATTATGATACATATCTTTCGTTTGGGTGTTGTGCTGAAATTGGAGGATTGTCTGGACGTCGCATGCGTTAAAATATATGAGCCGTTTATTTTGAAAATAGCGTAACTCCATTTATCTTCAAATCGAAATAAATAACATTTACTGATAAATAATATGAATTTGTACATGTAACCATGGTAACCGGAAAATATTGAAAAACGGAGTTAGGCCACTTTCGAAATAAACGGCTCATATGTATTAGGAAAAAAAAAATTGGAACGTTTATATAAAATGAAGAAATTTGGGAAAACAAGAATACCTCTACATTTTACTGTATTTAATACCGTAGGAGCATCACACGTTGCAGCGATTGTACGCATCCTCTGTTCTTAGTACGGTTCCTAAAAGAACAGTCACGAAAAGATATCACATGAGCCCATTTTAAATTCAACGATTTAATGTTTTATTTATCCGACGCCTTGTATGTTATTTCGCACCACTTAGCGACTTTTATACTGTGAGCTTGTGCAAAATCGTTTTTTAAATTATATTATAACGCCTGTCGACGAGAATTACGCTGCCCTTCAGGAAACTCAAAATATCAGTCGACCAACCGCGTCGGTCGTCGCGACATCAAATTAATTTCCTTAACGACACGAAAGTACAGGTCCGGGCTATCGAGATTCCGTCCTCCGTCGACCGCCTCTTTCAAATCGCTTAAATCATGACGAGCCACGTGTGCCCCGCCGCTATCATTGTCCTGATTTACATCGTCTGGTGACTCCGAAATTCGTACGTTGCGCTCAACTTTGTTATTACGGTCTGGTGCAAGGCGAGTAGAAAAAAGATTTAATTCGAGCTGAGGATCTAAAATGCCACGTACGAGAATATTACGTTCCTCTACTTTGCTATCTTCTGCTTGGTTACCTATGGTGCATCTGATGTTGTCAATTTTCCTTCCTGTGCTTTTTTGTGTAGATGCGTTTGATCTTGGGCCCAAATTCGATACTGGCACATTGTAATTTGTCCCTTTCATAATGCTTATAAATAGAGGTTGGGATATGAAAGGGGCGTTGGAAAATGATAAGGTTTTTGTCTTTTACCTGGTTTGCATAAAATCTGTCTATCTTTCATCGCTTCTGTTTTTTTTGCATGCGCTTCTGCTCTACTCCAATCTTCGTCTCTTATGTCATCAACATTTGTGTACGTTCATGAAATTCAGTTTGCATACTGAAAGCAAGCACATAAATAATCTACTATACTATAAAAAAAAAACCGGTTGCCTCCTGCCCGAACCTTGCGACTTAGCTTCTACCCTTCACCTGTTTCCGCCAAATATTACAAATAGTCACGAAAATTGATTTGCACGACGAAAGCAAATATGCAACCAAGAAATTACTCTTTTTTGCGTCCAACCAGTCGTGGCACTCTATAAACCCAAATCGCCTCCCTCCAGCCACCCTCCCCTCCTCTTCCACCCATTCCCAGCGAGAATCCGTTGGCACGCAAAAACGGAAGTGCAATTAACAAATTACCCTCCATTACCTCCGACCCACCGGAGAACGAAATAAAATCCGGTCACTTCTTTTCTATCCGTCTCCCCTCAGCCTTTCGGCCCTTCCGCCCTCACCTCTCTCCTGTTCTCTACTCCTGTCAGAGGCGGGACCTTCGCAAGGTCCAGTCGCCGACGGTGGTCATCGCGGCGAATTTAATTACCTCCCTTAACGACGTCAAAGTACAGGGAAGCGCGGCGCGTCTCGTGCCCACTCGCTCACGCTTTTGGTAGTAGCTGGCTTAAATCGAGGGAAGTTATCAGCGCGCGTACCCCTCGCCGAGCGGCATTTAGTTTAAACGAACCGCGGCTGGCTAGCGCCTCGAGGATAAATTGGTGAAATCATATGGCTCGACACATTCAATTACCCCGGCCCCCATTCTTGGCCCAACCGCTGCATCGGACTCCGCCGGTCACGACCCTAAAGACGTGCGCGATCTGAAACTAGCAGAGATGAACGCATTGTTATGCCGTGATCGGGAAATCTCAACTATTTCAAGAGCAGCCTGAGTTCTTAGTCCTCTGGCTCTGGACTAAGTGTAGTTTATTTAACCACTTGCGCTGTAAAGACGTGCCACGTACGTCGAGATGCTTTTATTCCAAAGCCGCCAGCAACATGTATACCACGTCGATAGGCATTTGTCGCAGAAGCAAAATGGAATTAAACATACATATTTTCCCTGTATTTTTTCGCGTACTTCTTATACGTCGTATATAAATACTGATATACCGTATAAGTACTACATATATAAGAAACAGAAACCTCTTTAAATTGCACTTAAATGACGATTCGAAGAACGTTCGTGTATTTACGAGGTTTCTCTGACGATTTTCGCGTCGAATCTCCTCTTAATCGTTCGGGTTCGCGTTCGATCGAGCTTTAATGAACGACGAACGCAGAACGAGGTTAAGGGGACGTGTCTCCACAGCAGTTCGGCTTTAATCTCGATCATAACGAGCGTAATCTTGCGGAAGCGCGTTCACACACAAAAAAAAACGACGAGATAATTGGGAAATTATCCCCGACTTTTTTTTCGTCCCTCAGAGAATCGCTGCTTAAAATGAAACGTCTCCGCGTACTTCTTCCACCGTTTATCTTTATTTTCATCCAATCCGCCGCGGGCCAGAAGAAAATCTGGTCGCTTTATCGCCGCGTACAAGTTTACGGATCGAGTTTGCCCGCCTCGATTCGAGAATTACGGACGACTGGCCGATTGACAGTGTCCGATACAATTATCCGGCCTCTCGCGAAAAACGTCCCCTGCGAACCGGTCGCCGAAATTATTCTGGCTCTGAGTAGTCGCTTTCGTTTCGGTTTTAAGAAAAACTCTCACGGAACTTAATATATTTATTTATATATGGAGTGTAAATTAGATTACGAGATTCGTGTGTGATAAGATCATAAGAACACAGGCATGCAAATATATACTGTGCTGACGTATTGCTAATTGAAGCACATGAAGATTGTTGTGTTTCCGATCATACAACCACTACCTAATTACCATATAACACTACCATTTGCTAACTTTTAGTGTACTGTATGTCAGTTTGCATTTTGTAGATCACATTTATGTAGACGTACGCTTAGTGACATAGTCACACGGAAAAAAAACAATAAACCTCGGATTGCATCTACCAATACAGCTTCTACCAAATTAACACATCCAACTACAGCCGACAAATTTATTATTACCATCTGCCATCTTGTCCTACTTCCACAAACGGTTCGGCCGAATCCTCGACAAATATAACACACTTCGAGAACAGCAAAGGTGGCGAAAGAGGATTACGCGAGTATCCGATCATGTCAAACTACATTTGCTAACATATAGAGTCGCTGTACATCATCTTGCGTTTCCTAGATCACCTTTGCGCAAATACAGTAAACCACGCAACGCTTCTTCTATCAAGTTATCACATCCGACTGTAGTCGATAATTTCGTTATTACCATCCTCCATCTTGTGTTTCCTTGTACAAACGGTTCGGCCGAATCCTCGACAAACATAACACACTTCGGGAGCAGCAAAGGTGGCGAAAAAGGATTATGCGGGTATTGGATCATGTCAAACTACATTTGCTAACATATAGAGTCGCTGTACATCATCTTGCATTTCCTAGATCACCTTTACGCAAGCACAGTAAACCACCAAACGCTTCTATCAAGTTATCACATCCAACTGTAGTCGACAATTTTATTATTACCGTCCTCCATCTTGTATTTCCCTGTACAAACGGTTCGACCGAATCCTCGGCAAACACGACGCCCGTCGAGAGGAACAAGGGTGGCAAAAGAGGATTACGCGAGCGTCGGACAAGACGCGGTCCCCTAATCCGGGTCCGGAAATAAAAAATACGAAGCGACGAAGTTGGCGAGTTAATCCGAAATACAGTTAATTCCGACACGCTGCTGCCGGCACGGTGAACGGCTGCTCCCACACTTTTTTCTCACTTTCTGCCGTCATCCTGCAAGCACACACGTGTCCACGTATCTTCGGGCGTGCGTGCGGGGTTACAACGGTTCGGAATGTAAAACTCCGATGAGCCGGATGATAGTAGAACGCTGTGACGAGATAAGCGCGCGAATGAAAGTGTCCGTGCGGAAGTTTACGTAACCGATTATACCGGTGCCCGTTGTCTGGGGATTCGATTTTTCGTCGGACCGACCGACCTTTCGAAAGAGAGAGCCAGCCGACGTGTACCGAGAGATCAATCGCTCGCGTGCGCCGACACCTGGAGACAATTAGGACAAAGGACCCAGCAATATGCAGATAGTTTGCCTAGAAGGTTGCGTAATGAACGAATGTTAACACTTTAACGACCGCTAGCGGATTAATCGACTTTTCGGTTCCAACTGCTATTTACCGGTAGCCGATTAATCGGCTTTTCAGTGGTCAATGGTTATATTAGATAAAATAAATATCAGATGATATTATGACAATTCTAAATGACAATAAAATTAAACTGCTTTGAAACCAAAGGATTCTCAAGAACACATTCAGTATTTTTCAGTTATAAAGCTTTACAAATAGGCACATACACAATTCCTGCGCGATATCCAAAACAGAGTCGGTCGTTAGTGAGTGTCATTTTTAGTCAATAGCGATCGGTAAAGTGTTAAGTAGTGTTAAGTAGTATTTGGAATGATACATCTTTTTATGGCTGAAATATGAAACTCTCATTTGTTAAGTTGAGATGTTTTGGAACCACACGGGTCCCCTCGTTAGGAATCTGTATTATTAATGACTATCGACTCATGAAAATAAAAATGCATTGCACGATGCATTTGAAACGGCGCATTCATCGGCATCGCTCTCAAAAATCGTTCCTCAAAAATCAGTTTATCTTGGTCCGGACGACGCGATACCGTAAAGCAGTTAAAGAGCACGAAATACCAAGAGAAACCGAGACGCCAAAGAGAAGGAACGAGCGACGATAGGGGGAAATCGAAAAGGCGAGTCCAATCGTGCACAAGGTTCAACACCTGGAAGTGACTGCTGGTAAGGATCACCCTGAAGGTTCATCCGAGAGTCTACCACCTTCGTGGCGGGATACAGGTTGAATTACGAGGTAGCGAAGGAGTAGGGGGCACCTGTGCGGCAGGTGACCACTACCCGTCGTGGAATACAGTGGACTGAAGCACACACACCTACGTATCCCATGATATACACACGTGAGCATACGCTATTCGCACTAACTTATGTACACGTATAAATGCGTATAGACGACTTTCATATACGTTTCCTGCACGTTCTGTGAATATATAAACATATACGTACATGTACATTTATACATATGTTTCTGACACGCATAAACGCGTATAGACTTTCCCATACATTGCCTATACGTTTTGTACACATACAAAAAGATATATACGTGTACATTTATACACACGTTACTAACTTATGCACACGTATAAACGCCTGTAGGCAACTTTCGTATACGTTGCTTGCACGTTGTGTGACATATAAACATATACGCATGTGCACTTTATACACACGTTACTGACGTATGTATGTATAAAAACGTTTACACACCCTTCGTAAACATACACGCAGATAAAACATGCACTTTCTCTTTCTAACTTTTGCGTGTTCCCCATTATGGTCTCCTATCCGTTCGCGCGTGATCGGTATCACCTACGCTTTCCAGCACATGGACGAAATATTTTTGCCGAGAAGCCCCCGTGTGCGAGGTAATTGGCCGGAGACTAATTTTTCGGACGGGCAGGCTGACGGGTGCTCATCTTTCGCCAGAAGAATGCGAAATGTCATGCTGGTGCCTGAACGGTGGGATAATTCGAGTATTTTCCGGAATCTGGGTAGCACGATTTTTTAAATGGCATTTAACGTTATGTGCTATTCAGGTAGCAAGATAAATTCTTTCCGCGTAACAAAAATGGATCTGGAAGAGTACATTTTTGTCATCAGTCATGTTAATAATTTTTGTGTCTGTTCTAGTCAAATGGTTTTATTTCATCCTGTAGCTGCTCTAGATGTTCATGCTCTTCTCCTTCAGCAGCCTATTGTACAAAGAAGTCTGTCTGAAGTTTATCGTTCGTGGGCGTGTGTACTACATTTGAAATTGTGCTCAAATTCTTCTTAAATAACTAATGATTTCTACTAGTTAAATAGATAAGCATTATACCTAATTATTTTTAAATATTATATTGTTAATAATTTAATATATTACAAAATTATATTTAATTAGATAAAAAATTCTGTTTACTCACTTAAGTAGAATTTAGGCACAATAAGAGGAGGCCCGTGGGCCTCGAAATGTGTAAAGCTTCTACAGAATTAAATAAAATCATTCAATCAGAACAGCGCAAAAATGATCAAAATTATAAAAAAAACGTTGAATTTGCAATCAACTTAGATCCGGTTCGCATTAGTTGATGAGACCATGTACTTAACCAAAGTTTACATTACGCCGTATTGCTCTATCACAAAGTTTGATACGTACGGTTCATTAATCGCTATTATCTACAACGATCGCCCGGAGACTCGAAGTTTCATTTCTGCACGAAAGGGAAATGCAGGCCGTCAGAGAAGAAGGCAGAAGGGCCTTTCTTCTTTTCGTATCTTTGCCTCACGATACGCACCTGTCCCGTCACGGGGCCAATCACGGCGCCCTAACGAACGTGGATGAAGAAACCCTTTTCATACCTTCCACCCCGCACCCGTCGACTTCTTATTCCGTGGCCGGCGATTCTTTTTTTCTTTCCGCTCCTCCTGGCCAACGGTAAATTACGAACGGATTCGTACGGTTAGAATTGAAAAGGCCGCTCATTCGTTCGGGAGCGATCGCGTGCCTTCAAATTAGGCAATTTGCCGCTTTTAGCACTTCCAACGACACTCGCATTCGGAACTGCGGCTCTGTTTGAGGTAGCGAAGTACTATTCAGACTACGTAGTCGCAACTGAAGAATTCACGAAAATAATTAAAAGGGCCGATAGCTATAAGACGCCACAAATAAGTGTTTCTAACTTCTCCTACAAAATATACACTGTATTGCATGAACATGTGGCGTACTCATTAGCACAAACATGCATTATACCGTTCTTTATACAAAGAGAAGGGTAAATTGTAATACTAGTAAGTAATATAAAGTAATACTAGTAAGTAAGTATTAAAGTCAGTTGTGCCTGAAATTCTGTCATTTACATCCACTATGTAAATCCTTCTACCATATACGTAACCAATTCTATTAATTTCACAAATGTCTAAAGCCAAACCTATTTGATACATTATCTCTTCTACACCTCACTAAACATCTAACTAAAGAAATTTATCTGCTTCCCGAAATACGATATCACGTATTAAAGCTCATTGTGAACAATACCAATTGTATTAGTCGCTAAGCGCCGAGACCAAAATGTCCTACCACGCAATACGACGTCGCCTCTTACGAGTGTCCTCCGTGCGTTAAACTTTCGCGAAGAACGCGTGCACTGGTCACGCCGAAACGCGCACGGGGTGAGACAGATTTTACGGCCTCAATTATGAACGCTGAGAATTTAAGTGGCTATACTCGGCACACTCGGTAATTGAAACGGGGCTTTTTTGCGCAACGCACCCGGCACGTACGCGCTAAAATATGCAACTCCGTATGCCGCGCAGGAAGCTCGAGGTGAAATCGGTAGGCCGTTCTTGCGATCGCGTCGGCAAATTAACATATTGCAACGCTAATTATCGAAGGTACGACACATTACGTTGATGAATGTCAAGCCCACACGGCAGTGTATTGGCACTCACCGTTAGTGATGCCAGTCAAACGATATGGAGACCTCTTCTGACTTGTTCCTAAAGTCGCAAAGTGTTTCATAAGACATTCGTGATCGAGTACACGTGCACCGCAAGTATGTGTAAAATGTGTCATCCTGTCGACAATTTTGTGTTGTGTAACATTTCGTCGAATTTAATTACTGTACTTTTGGATAGTATTAACTTCTTATTATATAGCACGAAAGTGCAGGCGCTGTTTCTTCGAAAGTTTAAATTTATTCCAGTTTCAAGATGAGTCAGAGCGAGTCATACATCTGTATCCTTGAGTTACTGGAGGTTTTGCACGAAAGGGTCTTGAAGTCCTATCACTTCTCACCATTTGCGGCCTGAATTCATTGAACGATCGTGCAGCATACAGTTTCTCACCTGACATCAGACTGGATGCTAACAACTGTTCCATCCATGCGACGCGAGGGTTTTCTTCTTTACGCACATTCAAGTCATGTATGGATATGATTCATTGTTGTACATGTTGTATTTCTTAACGGATACTGCAGACAGTAGTTTGAAATATATAATATTGCCTCACTAGGGACGATCGTATTATCCTTCTCGACAGGATCCGTCTCAACGAAAGAAAATAAAATTGCATTACAATAAAAACGAAATTTCTTCAATGCACAGCATGAAGGCTACTCCCGGATGTGCAATATATCGCGAAGATGCGAATGTATAACGCATGCGTGTCCGTTTCTTAGAGCGTGCATAACCGATCATCGACAAATTGCGCGACGCTGAAGTTCATCCGATCGATCAAAACTTCATCGAGCGCGGAGCGTCATGACGAACAAAGCGTGTGTAACGAAGAGGGTCGAAAAAAGGGATTCACGAGAGGGGAGCTATCCTCCTGACGGGTATCGATGGAAATGAATCCGACTACCTGGCCACTCAATTTAGGAAAGGGCTTTGGCCCGCACCAAGGCCAGGGAAGGTACGTTCTCAAGAAGTAGTAAACGAAGCAGAGGAAGAGGAGGAAGGCCGGATGTTGTCGGGCCCGATGAAGAACGCGAAGTCATAAAGGGAAGAAGCGGAGGTGAAAAAAGGAAGATGAGGAAGGGAATGAAGATGAAGTCTCGAGGGTCGTGCCATCAGGCTTCCGAAGCTGACTTTTTATGAATCTCTCGGATATAACAAACGCACACCTGCGCATCGACAACTTCGTGGATAACGCGCCATGTCTTATAGGCCATGTGGATCGATGTACGCACTTGTTAAGCATAGATACGTCCCGCGAGATACCAATCTTGTTTCTGGGTTGTGTCGGCGGTCAAGATGCGAAGTTATCGTATGTATCTTCGTAACTTATCCTCGCTCTGTATAGCCGGCTGTTGTAACGGTAGTCATATTCTCTGCGCAAGATTTGTTATGCGCCGCGTGTGCCTTTTTGCCGGCATAAATGCCGATACTTTGCCGCAGATCTCATTTTTCGCGCAACAATCTTAACCGGTGGATCAATCGTTCTTGTTCGAGCAGCCGGGTGAACTGAGACAAACCACAAATCAATTGATGCAACCAACGACCAATCGTCTTTCCGAACGCCTCACCTTCGTGTTCGTGCGCACGTCGATGCGATTGTTTTCTGATACAACGATAACGATATTCGACCGTATGGCGAGTGTAACTAATACGGTGTCGACGACATCATTACCAACCTGACGCGCGATGGCCCTCGAGCGTGTAATTAATATACACAGGTTGGCCCTGTAACTCAATCGACAGAAGCGACCGACGATCGGCGGACGCTGCTTTTCTACCTCGCCTTCTATGGCTGCCCATCGTTTAGCCCCGTATGTATATATCGTACACACCTTGTACGTTGTATACAACGTTTCTCGCCCACTCTTTCCTTTTGATAGCCATCGGTGTATGTGTTCGGACGTGTGCAGTCACCACTTTTGGATTAGATATGTGTGTTGGAATAGGCGTGATAGGTACGCAGCTTTAGTCTAGCTTAGATACACATGAAAGATACTAGTATACGATAAATTGAAGTCCTTGTATTCTCGCTGTCTGATTTTCCGTTGAAATAATAAAACATTGCATGTTTAACCTGTATGGTTTCATTTTCAGAATTCTGAAATAGTACATTTTGTAGTCTAAGGAATAGAATGAAAGAACATTATACTATGTGTGATTTGTATGCTATTGACTTAGAATTCATTGTATTGCTTAATCTTGATGCACTCGTAATTTGAACATAGTGGCGGCGTTATTACAGTACCATATATGTTACTAGTGCAAGGAACATTTTTTTATTATTGCCGTATATCGCTCACTGGTAATCAAAGCAAATTTAAATTAATTAAAAACTAAAATACTGAGAAACAAATGTTTCTTTCTGAAAATCAACGTTTATTTCATAAAGGGCAAATGACCCCTCATGGTAAGAATAGGATGGTGTAAAGTACCGGTACGTTTAGTGTTAACGAATGTCATGACATTATTCAATTAATTGGAATTAATTTGCCCTATCAGTGACCGGTATACGACAAGAGTAAAAAAGTTTGCTGCAGTAGTAACATATGTATGGCCGACAGCATCGAAGCCGCATATTGTACCTGAACGTTGCAACCGAACACCGGACTCGAGGCTGGCACGCGCCAAAAGGTGATTCGCCGGTTTCCTTCTCGTGCCTGACTCGTCTGCAATTTGCCGGCTCGCTACCCTCGCAAAAGAGCGTGCCCTTTCTTCGGTCCCGTATATATCGCCTTTTGCGTCGCATCCTGCTTCTTGCTTTCAATTATCACTCACCCGCCGCTCGTTTCTTCCACCGACGTCGGACTTATTGTTAGAGTCCAGACTGCGTGGAGAATCCTGAAGGACGGCGGCACGTTCTACAGATTTTGTGGTTGACTTTTCGTCGTTAAGGGCCTTTTCGGCGAGAACACTCAAGTGCGCCCGAAGCTGGCAGATTTCTGCCGGCGTTTCGTGAAGGAAATTAGCAACCTTATGATGGTATGCGAGCAGCAATTTTTACAAACGCCTTTTTCTAATAGAGTGTAACAGTAACATAATTTATTATGCTGAGATAATGTTTTCCGTCGGTGTCACACTGAATAAATTTTAACGATGACCGGTAAATGCCGATAGCATTCAACGTGGAAAATACTGCATTAGTCGTATAGTAAATATAACTTCATGTATTTGATAATAATAGCATTGACAATCGCTACAATCTGTGATAAATAAACCGTGTGACGCGTAAACGCAGTCTCTACTCAATTTAGAAAAGTTATAATGATTTAACGTACGAATTGCACGAATTAATCATACTTCACATGAATGCCAAAAATAGAATCCCGTCTTCAAGCATCGATCCAAATTACAAGCACCCAATTGCAAAGTTGCTCTCTACTCTGTCCCATTAACCGCCTCATAACTTCTCAACCAACGAAGCCAACGGCGGCAAACGTTCACTTTAAAGTCGTCTCTGATCATCTCGATCGTCCTCTTTTCGTCCGTCACGTTTGCTTCTCTCCCCCTTTTTTCTGCGTTTCTATCGTTCGTATAAATCGTGCCCAATTAATTAGCCCTCCTGAATATTACATGAGCCGCTTGTCGAGGCTTTCCCGCGCTTTTTGCCGGCTATCCGACATTACGAGGTATTGTAAAATTCTTCGCGGCACGAATCTCAAACTGAACAGACACGGGAAATGATTCGACTCGAAGGTATGCGAGTTAAGGTCGATTTATGCGTATCGGTAACGTGTCAGTAGCACAAACGTTCAATTTCGCACATCTCAAACGAGATCAGTGACGGGAAATATTTTTCTTGCGCTTGCGTGTAAGTTTTCAAGTAAGCGTTTATCATTTTCGTTCAAATATTTTTACATATTTTTTATTTTATATGTGTCCCTACATATATGTATAATTTTCTTTCGTAAACATTTCACAATCTGCAACAGAAATTGACAATTGATTGTTACATTTGGAATATATCAAGCGTAGGTAAATTATTCAGCTCTTCAAGTACGCGTCTCTCCACGAATAATTAGGCTGAACTCAGATCGACACGGCAATTTCGAATACTCGCGCAGCTGGAACAAAATCGTACGGTTTCCGCCGGTATATATAAAATTTCAACACATGCCGCGTGATTGCTAATGGCGGCTGATCACTTCTCGAAAATTCAACACGTTAGGTAATGGAGCATAAAATTTGACTGCTACTTTGAATACGCCGTAAGGTTTTACGAGTGGACGCACCTTAGGAGATCCCATGCGAATGCCTCGTTTGCACAAATTGCCAATAAGTTATCGCCATGTCTACGGGACGTTTATGCAGATCCTCGTGCGCGATAGCTCTCTATTAAAAAAATTTGTACGCAACCGCGCGCTGGTAAAGGTGCGAGTTATAAAGCTACAAAGTGCCGGGCGAACAGCGTGAATTTCATTTAAGCAGGACTAATGGAAATCAGGTGCGGAGGGCGACAATAATTGGGTGTCGTGTAAAAAGTAGCAAGCGGCGTGCGGTATTTCGGGTAAATATAAATTGCGTCGCACCGGAGGAAACCGTTTTACGCGGAATATAAAAAAAAATCGCATAATTGCGAAGTTTACATGGAAAATAAAAGTTTAATTTTATATCACATTGTGTTCCAACGTTACGTGTTTATGTTGTACTGTTCGATGATCCGCGTATATGCATTAACACGTTGATCGCCCAGCATGAATTCGGTATTTTTATCGTGGTGCGAGGTTTAAGGAACTTTTAGTTATATAATTATTATGTCCTCAAAGTAACAGCGCCGGTAATATATAGTAGACAAATTTTAAATCGACAAATATTAGAATAAATCTGGAGAAATTATGATTTATTGTGACAACGGATTAACTGTGATTAACTGTGTGTTGTTGTAATTATTAAAGACAGAAAGAATTTGAATTTGTTAAAATACACTGGAGTATCATTTAAATGAAGTGTCGATTATAGAAGACACGAATATATGATTCAACGCAATACGTGTTTGAATTTTGTGAAGTGAACTGAAGTGTTATTTAAATGACGTATGGATTATAGAAGACCTATGAAAATTATGGAAGACTTCAGAAAAAAAATTCCCATCGCCCAAGAAATTTGTCGAATAGACGTGAAAGCTCAAAGCACGCCCGTAACGTCACTGGTTCTTCGAATCAGCACTCACGCACGCCTCTTGTACCGTAATGACCCTAATTCCAACAAGAGCAACATCCACCGTCGTTTCCTTAATGACAGCGACTCCGGCTGATCCCGATCGGCGCATACTTCGTGCCGTTCCGATTTTCAAACCGACCCCGACGCAATTTGCTGCCGTCCTCTTGTCGACCGTGGCAAAATTGCAGCCGGCGTTAAATCGGCAACGAATCGTCGATATAATTGCGCCGACAGTCGCGAGGATGCTTGTCGCGCCGAGAACGAATCGGTTCGATCAATCACGGCCGCCGGCGATTCGCCACGCTCATTAAGCGACGCGCAATTAAAATAATAAAGGATGACGACGTGGTAACCATGCCCGGGCTAATTACGTTAATACTGCTCTCGAGTCGAACGCGGAGACCTGTGCGAAAAGACAAGCGCCGACACGCACAATTCGTTTTGTCTCCTTCGCTCTTTGACACCGACTCCGTTCCGCAGAGGATCCGAAGACTCAACGAGCTGCAGACAGATTGCTCGTCGTGCGGAACGTTGCGAGGTATGTAGGTAGCGATGGGACTTGGGGACGCTTGCTTATAAAGTCTCGAACAAATTGAGCGTACGCTTTTAGGTCAAGTGCACAGTGGAGTCACTCTCAATATCCAGTAACTAAATGTTCTGGTAAAGAAGTAATCAGTTGCCGGTGCAACATGTTTGAAACTTCCGGGTCTGGCATTTACGCAGTACTAGCACTCTTCTGTATATAAATAGAAAAAAGGCTGATTACACACAGAAGGGTGCAAATATTCCATAAATACGACAACTATCGCCAATAACTTGAAAGCTTTTTTTCTATTGCCTCTTATACTATTTATATTATTTATTGTTTTTAAATTATTTTCCTCTTTGGTTGTGGTATTTGCGCAGTATTTTCACCCTTTTGTACACAAATACACGTTTTTCTATTTATATAATAAAAAATACTCTACAGGATATTAGCGGTGCCGCTATTAGTTATTACAAATGATAGGGCCCGGAACAGGTTGCACAGTGAATTTTTTCACAGAAGCATTAAACTATCGTATAATACTTTTAAAAAATTAAAAAATTCCCTAAATGTTCACCACCCTTGAAGACTTCTGAGTAGAAAAAGCTTCGAAACGGGTACGTGACGTCTGCAGTTGCTTCCCTGAATATTTAAACGAAACTCACGCAGCGTTGATATGGTTTGAACGCCATCACTACACGTAGGCAGATCCATAAATATGTGGGCAAGTAAGCGCCCGCTAAAATGCAGTGATTGATGCTCCCATGCATCAGACGCTTCTTGCTTCCAGCAGTGCGCGCGCGCACCAGCGTGGACAGACGCTCGCAACATTTTGTTCTGGTCGATTGCTGTCCGGAATGCCTCGGTAGCAGCTGCCCGTTTGTCGGTAATTTTTAATATAATTCTTCGAGATTATTCAGGCGGTAATTAGTGCTCACGCTGCGCTTTCGTCATGCTTCGTTGTGGACAGAGTGAAATGTGATTAAGAAGAATGGTGCGGCGTACTCACTTCTTCGCGGGATCGGAAGAATTCAGATAATGGCCTGTGTAGTAATTAACGATTCGTGGCTTCGATGCACGCTCGTTAATGACATTTGGTCACAGTGTTGTTAATGTTGGGTGGTGTCTTCTTTTCAACAATATTCATAATGGTGGGTAACGAGGTAAAAGCCCTTTTTTGGATGGCAATGGAAATCGACTGAGAATTTTTAAGAAGTAACATGTAGAGACGATCAAATGTAAATTCTCAATTAATTTCCACTGTCAACCAAAAGAGGGGTTTATCTCGTTATCCATTAGAGTTATTAGTTAGTATCTCATTACCTATTAGTATTGCTTGTGTTACAGATTATTTCGTCAGATTTCGCATGTTATACAATTCCAACTGTTTTCTCTTAGGATTTGTATTCGCAGAAAAATCCCAAAATCAAACCGTGAAAATATCATTTTTCTGCACTTAGTGGAACCTCGTATTTCAGGCGGTAGAACAAGTTTATGAAATCCACCGTCGCAGCTTAGAATTCTAATTAGATTTTTACATGTTATGTTTGTTACTCTATGGGGTTTATAATAATACGTGTGATACACTAACAGCTCAGGACCTATGCATTTTATATCATTTGTATAAGTATTTAATGTTAGATACGCTCGAGGAATTTTCTTCCGGATTAAAGATCGAGTTCTTGAATAAACGCTTCATAATGCGATTCGACAACCCTCCCGATACTATTATTTTTTCCTTGTATTTCACACGGACGAGGCAGCTAATCCGATTCGAATTTTTTATTTCCTTTTTAACCCCATCCGTGTAAACGAGATTAAAAGGGACAGACAGCTAATTAGTACTTCTCCGTAGATCATCGTGTCGATCTGCAGAGGAACATCTGTGGTATGCACGCCGGAGGCTTTTTCGTTCTTTTGTGTTTCTTTGCTCAGCGGACAGCCTTCGATGTATATATTGCATCAACGTTTTTTGAAACATATCGGGTTTCAATGATAGAAGATTTTATCTAAAATATCTCATTACAACAAGCACTCCTTGTTTTTTAGTTAGTTGTTAGAGAGTTATAATTGATGCGAACCGCAATCTTTTCCGCTAATTTATCTTTCAGTTTACGTTTTGCATAAACCACAAAGAATATCTAATGACGTAATTTATATTGAGTTTCATGTTTTTACCAAGTGCATGCAATTCAGGATCATTACCAGCCAATATCATTTATCCATAAAATTAATTTTTGTATTCTATTCGACTCTCAAGTAGTGAAGATTAACACTAGGTTTACGGGCGTTTCTTATATACCTGTCTCTACGAGCATCCTTCAAATTGACGGGTAGGTAAAAATACGCATTTACATTAAAAAATCAATTTATTCGAACTAAATCTGAGTTGAAAAATATAAGGCTTCACGTAAAAATAAAATATTAATAAGTCAAGATTTTTTTTCCGAATATCTTTTCGATACGACATTTAGTCTGCTGCATGCTTTGAGTTTCGAATAATCTAGTAAGCGAATTCGTTCGATACGAAGTAACATGACACCCGAGCCACACAATTCGCTTTGTCACATTATCGAGGCGCTATTGAGATAATGAGTTGGGGGCATCTTAGACTTTTCTTTCACTCTTATATTTACTATTGGCGGAATAATTTTACAGACGAAGCAAATATATAAGGATTGTTTACGTAATCAGCTAACCCGTCAATTTGACGCGTTTCGTAGAGATAGGTATACCACATACAAATTTCAAAATTTAGAAAGCTTAAGGAAATAATAATTGTGTGTATAAACTTTTTTAATGAAATTATGAATTTACGATGCAAAGTAGTTAAAATTATTGCTATGGTTTTTTGCGTGTTTCATTTCAAAGTTTAAAATCCGTCAAATTGACAGGTCCCGTAAACCTATTGTTAATAGTAACGCGTGCAGTTGCCTAAACGTCAATAGTATTTAGCAGATTTCGTAAGAGTACCGGTCACTAATGAGACCGACCAAAAATCTGAACCCCCTAAATACCTTCCCAATACACTCACGATCTGCCCACTCAGTACATATTAACGTTACCTTTCCGCGAGGGATTAACGAGATATTTATTGACTGCAAAACGACGAGCGACGCGGCAGAACATTCCCCCGGACAGTTTAAACGTATCTTTTATTACCTTTTCCTTTTTTTTTAACCCGCCTTTCCCTCCCCCTCTCCCCGGTTCCCTCGAGTCGGCGCAACCCCGCAATTTGAGCGCAGCATGCAAAATCTCTGATTGCCAGAGTAAAACGACGCACATTAAACCGTAAAAGTCTCAGCGGCAAAAGACTCCGGCCTTTTATGACTTGCAAGAACCTTTAACGTCTTTTTCACCGGCGCCCGTCTCTGTCGCTCGTCGCACGAAAAAGGCAGCCTCTCCGTCGCTGCTTCGATCATTCTTTGGCCCATACACTTAGACCCGCCGACCGACACATGCGCCACAACCGATAGCAGCCTCTCGCGGAGATCATGTAGCCGGGCAACGAAAGGCCGAGAGTAATGAGCGATTTAACTTCGTCACGTAATTAGCGCGAACCACGGTTCACTTAACTTCGATTATGGACGCCGTTCACGAGTGCACGTTTTTCTGCGCGGCTCCGGTTCCCGATACTTCGCCACCCTGGTAACGAGCTATTAAGAGCACTTTTTATTATTATTTGTTTGAACAACCTGCGCCTCGCGTCGATTGGCCATACTGCGGGATCTGTATGCGTGCACAGCTGGTCCCGTACGGAACAGTGCTTCAAGTCCTGCAATTTCGAGTGCCTTCGAATTCGGACTAGGCGAAAGTGGGAAGCATGAAGATCGAGAGTCTAGAACGAAGATGGGCTGGATGACGAGATGTGGCGACATTTTAGTATATTGTTTCCATGAGTGTTGGAACGTGATGGGCTAGATGACAAGATGCAACGAAATTTTAGTACATTGTTTTCATGAGTGTTGGAACGTGAGGTGTACGTCGAAAGTATGGATCACTGGTCTTATGTTGGATGTTAACCCTTAACGGTCGTAAGTCACCTCTCACGTGACATCAGTAATTTATCGCTGCGGTCGTGCGTCACGTGGGAGGTGCCAACGGGTGAAACAGTCGAAACGGCGCAATTCCAATCGAAAGAACTTTGGAATTAGATAATAGTGTCAAAGCGCAACAAATCAATTTAAACTCTGTTACCCACTTCTACGTAATATGCAGAGCAAAATCAACACATAAGTAAATACACAATTTTTGGCAAACAACGTATTTGCGGATGGCAAAACGTGGTAATTAAACAACCATTTTAAATGCACAACGAAGCATGCAATAACGAAATCATTCTGCAAGGTCCAAAAAACGTTCAATCCCGACTGACAAAAACTGGGACATGTTGCAGGCTTAAGTACAAGCCTCGCATAAGTTACAATATGCACGTCGTCCGCAGTCCATACATTACAAGATGCATGCTACGTTCTCCGCCTGCAATGCTCCGCGTATTCATGCTCGCCGTGAAGCATTTGCAGCGAGAGCGGCATCATTCAAGCTGGACATTGTACGTCTCGTTACACTCGTTAGCCGCACAATCCGAAAGACTCGTTCAAGCTGTCTCGAGGGTTAAACGCGACAGAATGGATTCGGCAGGCCGCAATCTCGACGAAATCTCTTTATGTTCATCAATCAACGTCGCTCGTCGTTACTTACCGAACGGCTGTGCATAAATTTCGCGCAAGTAGCCGCATGAAAAGGAGAGAACTGCTGCTGCGTTTCGGCCGGTCTCAGTGACGACTAAATGTACGCATATCTTCATCCGACGCGTCGGTATTTCGGTCGATGCGAGCTTGAAAACGAATCCGATGGGCGCGCTACTTAACTGTCAAACAATTGCGATGCCGATGGAAAGCGTACGGGTTATTTTCGTAAGCGAACAGCGGGGATGGGTAATGATGATGAACACGTGGTAAAATATCACGCTACCGCAAATACGTGTCAAGATGTACACAGCGAAGGGTATAGATATCTGAATGATACCTGTTGGAAAGATGCGCTCATAAAAACGGCTTCGAGGGAATATATATTAATGCGTTCACGAGTATATACCAGTATTTGTTTTTAAGAGAGTAATACGGATGATAGTAACAACGGCTTCACCTTTGCTGAGATGTTTGCACGTACACCCCGGAGTGCAAGTTGCAAGGCGCACCCCGAAATTCGCAACAGTTCCGTAGATATCGGCAAAAATGTGTGAAGAAAACATGAAAAACGAGTCTAAACATGGGTTCAAAATGAAAACTCTTTCAATCGACTTATCATTGTGGCCAATCAAAAAGGGTACGAAGGGATATGGCTAATATTATGCATTAAAAAATAAATGCCCAATCAACTTGCGAAATTAAAAAATGCTCGATTAGATTCAGAGAAACGTAAGTATTAGAGAAAAAAGTTCATGCGAGCAAATTACTTGAATAAACATTCAGGATAACTTTCTACAAAAATCGAATAAGCTTTACCAGGTCGAAACGATCAAATTACAAGAAATCACTCAGGTAATAATATGTACCCAACATTCATTATCCAGATCAAAAAGTCGAATAACAAGACTTTACATGGACCTCTTCGATA
Source organism: Cryptocheilus praepositus (assembly GCA_033815515.1). Classification (NCBI taxonomy): domain Eukaryota; kingdom Metazoa; phylum Arthropoda; class Insecta; order Hymenoptera; family Pompilidae; genus Cryptocheilus; species Cryptocheilus praepositus. The sequence continues at coordinate 553,120 of JAWWQZ010000119.1, read as the reverse complement.
TCTTCGATAAAAGTTTGCACGGAGCAATGGAAATAATGCCCAGCTCTGAATTCGGACGTCGAAAACTGGCCCCACCCAAGAAGGGTTCCTTTCGTCCTTCACTTCTCTCCTTCGTCTGTCATGATCACTGAAAGCGGAAGCCCCGAAGATGTGGGTCAGCCTCGGTTGGTAATGGAGCGAATTAACTTGGTAATCTGCCTTTTGGTCTCCTCTCCACCCACAGCCGACGACTGCCACAGTTCCCGTTTCCATTTTCTTCTTTCCTTCATGGTTGTCCTCAACATCATCATCGTGCTCTTGTTGATGTCCCCTTCTTTTTTACTTGACTGATGCGCCGGCCAACAGGTTGATTTTCACTTTCTGCCGAATGTTTAAAGCCGCCAATTACTCGCCGCGATCAACCGCTAACGGATTTCTTTTTAAGATGCTGTTTCGGATGCTGCGTGGATATTCGATGCCGCTCGTCACGTATGTGATCTGACTGTTAAGTCGCCTGGTATGATTTTTGCGAATGCGCCGTGAGAGAGTAATTTAACAACCGCGCGAAATTCAAGTAAAAAATCGGAACCATACTTCAGTTTGTTCAGTCATTTGTTGATATTATACGGCCTTTATATGCGGTTTTGCACCAGTAAAAAAACAACCAGGCGAAAAGCAGCCCTTAGACAGACGTAATCGACAATTTTCCATAGCGCTATCTCATATTCTATTAAAAGTCATTTAATATTATTATTCTATTAAGTTCATTTAATATTTTTTTATATTTCCATATACTTACTATACAAAAATCACATAATGACCAAGAGACAATTCTAAATGCTTATATATTACGCACGATGTTATATGGCCCAAAGTGGTACCATACCAACGAAAAAAACGTGCTCACCAACAGATAATTCCGCATACTTGGATATTGTCCACGATGATACATGGACCTGTGTGGTTTCATACCAACGAAAAAACATGCTGGCTATAGGCCACAGTTTATACAGACGTACAGAAGATGCCGCGACGCTTCGGGGGAAGAAGAATCCCGATCGCTTTGGGCGTTGGCCCAGCAATACTTAACTCGCTACCCCACTTATCTCCCCCCCATTCCCGTTTTATCTCTTTCCCCCGCGGGAAATGGCAGGCTTTTTCGCGGTGCACGCGAATTCGAGGCAGGACTCGAGGATTCCCGGTTAACATCGGCCCCAGGCGGTCGGCGTACATACTTTGCACGAATTTTCGACGCACGGAATGCCGGCTCAGGTTTCTTTTAACGTAAATATCTGGACGAAATTAAGAGGTGCGCGCTCCGTGGGGGATCGAATGGCGTTGCGTATGTTTCATGGCTAAGTATATCGATGAGTACAAGCAGCCGACGTCGAGTCTTTAGGATGAGAATATGAACCGGAACAGGACGTTTGGGAATTTTTGCAGATGTGTTAATGTTGGTAATGTTTGAATCAGTTTGTTTGCTGAGTGAAATGCACTGTGGAGAGCGACAACATTCGAGAATGTGAATTGGCGCGTTAAGCATAGTGTACATAATCGTGAATTAAGGAACATCCACCGTGTATCATGTGGTAATGCACCATGTTTTGGAGTGTATATGCATAAGTAATTTAAATCGTGTGAAAATCGAAATTATGGATTGTTAACAGAAGGAGTCGTTTAAAATATTTCGAACTATAAAATTATAAGAAATAAGGAAGTGAAGAAGTAAAGCACCAAAAAATAAATGTCATTTTGTGCATACATGATCCTATAGTCATATACTTATGACCCGTTGAAATGTCAAATTGATAAACACTATAAAACAAAAAGTATTAAATTTAATTTATATAATAAGAGTTAACTATCGATCAACTACTCCGACATTCAATTTTAAAAAATTCTAAGATCTAATTACTTGCCATGAGCTATAAACAGCTCATATCGTTTATTATAAATTTCGTTAAAAATGAAAAAACTTCGGCATATTTATGGAACCCCACGAAATTGATAAAAACAGCTACAGAATACGCTCCCGTGAAAAATCACTTCTGTACTATATTAATTCTGACTTAACTCGACAACACCTCTTTACCCGTTCATCCGAAGCATCAACCAAGAATCCGGCGCCTTAATCTCACATTCCCGACGGATACGACGCGAAAGTCGAGTCAACTCACTGTCTCGAGACGAGTGCGTAAAGATCGAGACACGAAGATTCGAGAAGGCCTGCTGCAAATAATACGCGAACTCTCAGGTACGCGGAACTTTGTCGACGTACAATACACACACGCGCGAACATGTGTAGTGGCTTAATTAGACACTCGTCGCACTTTGTACTGGCAAATAATTTTCCCCGCAAGAGACGCGAGTACCAATGCCAGCGCGCACGAGTTTAATTAATAAGAGAAGAACCTGGTAGACAGCTGCCTCGCCAGGGAATCGCTTACTTTGCCACGGGGCGCACCTCTCTTGTCTTCTTCTACTTGCTTCTCGTGTTCCTCAGAATTTCGCGACTTCTGACGCTTCCGGCGGATGGCGCTCGAAGCAAGTATCATTACGGACTCGTACTACTTAAGAAGTCAGATCAATGTGACTGAGGAAAATCAATGTTCTTTTTGGCAAGACTTTGACTGCCAAAAATTGTGCGCGAATTGTATACGTATTATACCGCGGGCTAAAGTTTATTTATAATATTTAGAAGAATGTAATCATATATTATTTTCATATTAATCATACATTCCGTCGGCAACAAATTATTGTATAACTATAACCCTGTTGCATTTCTGCCAAAATCAAAATTACGCTACTCGGGCACCAACAATCGTCCGAAATACTTGCGCCCCATCAAATAAAACAACTAGGCTTCTCTGCATTATATAAAACATCGTCTTCACTTTGCTTGTCATCATATCACAAATGTTACTGGAAATATTTTTTCAGTCAAAAGCGTCGTAACATTTTCGAACTCGTCATCCACCATAAAATCGCCATGAAGTGGATGCATCATATTCCGCAGTCGGGAACGAGCACACGGTAGCAGAAGCGACACTTAAAGTTGAACTCGGTTGAATTGTGCGCCGTAAAGCCGCCCACGTGTCGTTTCCACGTGCTTGCGGACGGTATTCGCTTGCCTACCCGGCTGGCCGTTATTATTATTGAAGGCGACAGGTTCACAGCTCCGGTTACCTTTCTCTCGTAACGTTAATAGCGGCCTCAACGGTGCGGTACATTATGGCGAGGCAGGAGGCCTTGTAAGTAGTGATGGCATTCAAACCGTATCAAGGTTTCTTCAATTTTGTAGCTTGTAACCTCGAGAAGTTTCCAACTACTTTGGTAAACCTTTACTGACTGAGTTGCGGAAAAACGCGGACAGTCCGAAGATATTGAATGACAAGAGATTTGCATGCGCAGAAAAGCCTTAAATGTGGTCCGGAAAAATGAAGATTCTGACTACAAACTAGATCAAAAACACCGGATGCTTGGTTTCAGACTTCTTAACTACTTCAGTAAACTGTTGTGATTGAGTCTACAAGAATGCGGACAGTCTCGGAGGTCTTGAATGACGAGGGGCTTGCGTGCGCAAAAGCCTTGAATGTGATCCAGAAAAGTGCAAAACGTTTTTTACTAAAAAAAAAAAGAGGTCACATTTCGGCATGGAGCCACTTTAAGCGTTGATGCACAACATAAAATTGTGTAGGTATGGGATAATGCCGTCGTGAAGAATGCGGCGTGATATTTTTGTGAAACAGTGCCTCTGGCACACTATGAAATTACAAGATCTTGAAGACTCTCGGCAGATGTCGAGAGATTCAGGCTCGTTTTAGTTTTTACGTATATTCAAAGTGGTTGAAAAGAACCGGATGCTTGGTTTGTTTGAGACTTTGCTAGCAAACGCCTTGAGGTCCCATCACTACGTGTAAGTCGTCCCGGTACGGCCGCGTAATACGGGCAACACCCGTTAAGTCGAAGATTAATTTACATTTCGACGACTCCTGGGATCGTTCGCCGATCCGTGGACCGCCGTAACTTTAATTAAACGATGCCGGTCAGTTCCCGCTTCGTACGTGGTCCCGAATCCAGCTCGTCTTCGATAATCCGCCAATCCAGCCTGCTGTTCTTGTCAGGTTCGTTGAACGCGATGGATCTTTTAAACATGATTATTTTCACTGACAACATGAAGCAATTGTAAACGGAAGAATACGAATGATGGACTGATGTGCGGAAGGTGGGTCGGTTTTCGAAGTCATTAATCGAAAACAAAGTTATATTAAGGTGAGATTAAGTGACCACAATCAGAAGCGGAAAGAAGTGGCTTAAAAGTGGTACAGTATCTGAACCAAAAATTAACTACCCGGTCTCCAACGTTATTATCGTTCACCAGTCCGGCTTTCATCTGTAGAAGCAAAAATAACTACTATTACCAAGTTCAAAACTTAACAGTCCAGCATCCAGCACCGTTATTTTCCATCAGTTACAAGTATTCCGACGTTCAAAATTGCATAATTTAATCTTCAGCCCCACTATCTTCCTTCAGTTAATTCGGTTCTTCCCCCGCTCGCAATTTTTTTATTGCACACCTACAATTATAGGTACGTTCAAAACCACACAGTCTGTTCTCCAGCCCCGCTATCTTTCGTCAGTCAGAATTTTCGATTGCGCGAACCAAAATAATTCCGACCACCCCTGAAGCCGCGGCTACAACTATTGCGACGTTGAAAAGTGCACAGTCTAGTCCCTCGCCCCGTTATCTTCCATCGGTTGGCCCAGTTCCTCTCCCACCCTCTGCCCCGTGGTCCACCCGCAATTTTCGGCTCGTGTAACGAGTGCCTCCTCGACAGACAGCTGCACGTGCCACGCCGTGAAAGTGTCGGCGTTTTTCGCGACACCGTGAAGGAGAAATCGGAATCGAAACTACCGACAAAGCTTTCGTCCCCTTCCTCCCTTGCACACGCGTGTGCCTTCCCCTCTTTCCCTCACGTCCTCCTGCCGATGCTCTTACAGACAACCGGCTTTGGATGTTCGACCGACGACGGTGTACGAACTGGCACGTAATCGACTCGTAATCGCTTCGTAATTCGTATCGCTTTCACGAGATGCCCTCCTCGTCAAATCGGCATAAGACGTCCGGACCGACACATTCCGTTATCAGTGGCTGTGTTTTAATCTCGATATGCGCCCTGCGCGTTGTGGGATGTGTCCGGCGTGGAAAAGTGACCGCTGCAAAGCGCGTGACGGTCGCGTGTGCCGACGTGCGAATTATGGGAGGTTGAAAACTGGGGAGAAGCGATGCTGCCGGCGATATGCGGCTATTTAATTAGACAGTGAAATTAAAACGGCTAGTGAGACTACCGGCACGGGTCGATTGGAATATTTTAGTTAAATCAACTAGAAAATTGCACTATTCGAGTCTCTTTAAAGAAGTATGCGAAAAATTAAAAAAATGTTCAACATTTATACGGTAGCATTTATAATTTTATAAATGCAATTAATATTAAGTAGTGATTAAACTTTTTGGTTTCCGATTCTTTCACATTATTTTCATTTTGCACAATTCAATCATATTCTGAAGTACTTCATCACATTGCGGTTTTAAAATAGTAAAATACGCAAGGCAGTCAAAGTGTTAAATGAAAGGCGTTGAGTTTAAAAGTGGAAAATATTTCCGGTGTGCATATATACCACACGTAGGCATGATGCGCAACTTCAATTAGTAATGCAATTATCAAGTATTATCAGACAATAACACTGTGAGTATCACAGGTTAAAAATATGTTTGGAGGAATTTTTGTAAAAACATAAACACACAAACAACAGAATTAAGCCAGACTAATGAGGAAGCCTATTAATCCCAAAATATGCAGAGCTTCTGCAAGATTAAATAAAACTATTCAATTAAACCAGTCACGAATATAATTAAAATTATAAAAAAAGGTTGAATTTGCAATTGAATTAATGCAATTATCAAGAGTTGATTAGAGATCCTAATAAAATTTTCAAACGAATTTACGTAATTCTTTCTCTTTGTTTTAAATAAAAAGCTCTGATTATCATAACTTCCGATTCTTCCTGCGCTGAAATTTACAGACTGCGCAACGTGGAATATGGCATATCGTGGGTACTTTGTTACTGACATAAATGACACTTACAGTTGTAAACCTGTGTCAGATCTGAAAGCTGCCCCCAACCAATGAGTCGTAAAATTTTTACGTCAAAAGAGATAAAAGTAACAAAAGTGCAACAGAAGTAATAAGCTATAAACGAAAAGAGTGAACCTATAAAACATATTATATATCCATTACTCATTAATTAATGGCGTAACATGAACTACCGAAATAACGAAGGAATTAATCACAAGTGACATGATCGCTAATGAGAACTTTACAAAGTACATCTTTCATTTGAACCGTTACTTAAATATCTCTCTGTAAATCTGTTTTCTTTCCGATAGCCTTGTCGTAGAATTTTCAGCTTTACCACCAAAACATTCAAATTTACGTAAGTCACGTCACTTTACGGTTGACACTCTACCAGTTAGCACATTCGAAAGCAAAGTTTCTCTCGTATCTCGCGCTTAATCGGTCGAAAAGTCGTACAGCCACAGGAATATGCCGGGCGGATTTAATCTAGATCAAAGTATTTCGAGCGGAAGGCATGCGCCTTATCGATATTTTCCCCATAAATCCGTAGCATCCGTAACAGCGCGTTTCTTTATCGTCTGTCTTCCGAGCGAAAATTTCTCTTGTACTTCATGTTAATTACACGAACATTGTCCATTCGGAGGGCGCGTCTCACTGTCGGAAAGTCGTAACGTAGATCAAGATGTCCCCGACGGTCGTCACAAACGCTTTTTTTAGGACGTCGTGACTGAAACGGTTTCTGGTTTCAGACTGACCGAAACGTTTTACTCCTTGGCATACTCGAAATGGGTCGTTTTTTCCATCACGCGCTTGGACCGAACCGTTGGCGTTCTTTAATTCTTGTTCTTCGCATTCGCGACATCTACTGCTTCCTGTTTTTATGTCAGTGTGATCTAGTGTTATACCTGGGTGCCAGGTCTTGTCTGCCTTTTTTTCTTCTTCATATATGACTGACCAATTGGCAGATTGTAATCTAACTTTATCCAGACAAAACTGTTTAAAAAGCTGCGTAACTTAATTTACAAATAGTGAAACCACTTTGTCATGGATTAACATTCATTGTACAGTTACAGAAAAATCGACTAACGTGCTTCAATTCTTACACAACGTGCATTACAAATCTACTTCAACGCCTGCATTCGTTTTACTAACATGGGTAAACCGAATTTTCTCAAATTTGAATATTTGGCTTAACTAATGCATTTCGAGTACACGTCCCAACTCGGCAAGGCTAATTTTACAAAATTAGTATTTCGCTGCTAGGCATGAATATTGCAGGCACCTGTATAGCTGTAATAAACAACCCCTTAAGCGTATAATCGCCAAGATTGCAGCACGACGACGTGCCCATTTATATTAAAATCCCGGGACTCGCCACGGTTCCGAATTACCGACGATATTCGTTTGGCTACACGCATGGAACTTACACGTTAATGAACGCCGAGAATCCGATCACACTTTCTCGCTCCCCGTAAATAAAGCGATCGGCATTATCGGCAAATGACTGCGACACACCTTCGATTTCGTGAAACTATATTTTGCGACTTTTGTCGCGCACTGGAATCGTCACCGATTTGTACGGCGTTTGCGATTTCCTGCGCTAATGAAAGCCGCGCTTCGTAACTGTCGTCAGTTCATTAATTCGATTATCGTGAGATTATGGAGAACTGTGCACGCAAATTAGAGGAGCTGCATAAATGCGCGTCGCATTCGGTATGATACAATGTCGCAGCATGCCTGATCACGGCGAGAAAAACGAAGTACTGTTCAATAAACTTGCTGTTCTTACATAGCGTTTTGCAAAAAAGAGCGGTCAGGATTAAACGATTCCCCGCGTTGAGGTTAAAGAAAAGAAGAAATATGTAAATGTCGGCTTGCCGATCGACGTCGGTGAACAAATAAAGGAAAGCTTTGATGATAAAGGCATTCCGCTGAATCCAGGTAGTCTGAGGCAGGTCACCGTATTAAAGCCGTGGACCCGTCGGAACGAGTTGTATCAACGCTTAATTATTTCTTTTCCTCTCCCCCACCGTGCATGTACAGAGTGTTTCATAATCTATGGTATAAACCTAAAATAACAGTCTTCAACAATTCTCCGCTATCATTTCCTAGGCTGCTTTTTTTTAATTATTTAGTACATATTGTAATTACTTAGTAGTTATTTTTTCACATAGAACCTCCGCTTTTACTACACAATCTACACAACAAATTTTGTCTTTTCTCCGTTATCATCTGATACTTTTCCTTCAGTCTTTTCTACTTCTTCCATTCCTTTAAACCCTAGTATCCCATAAAAGAACTCGTCCCTATCAGCTCTGACAGATTAATCAAACTGATTTTTCTCCAAATATTCCATAACATAATATAATTCCACGTTTTCGCCTATTTCTCCACATAAAACCTCCATTTTACTGATCATGCCACCACATACGGAACACCCTGTATTTATAGCACCAATTTTCTCGTTCCCTCTTTCTTCCTCTTTTCTTCGTTATCATCTCCTTCTCTTTCATTCCTTTACTCTGCCCCGTTCCCATCTATCTCCATTCCTTTTTCTTGAACTCCCTTCTTTTTCCCACTTCAGCTTTCGCCAAGCAATCTCTCTCTTTCTCCGTCGGCGACCCAGCCACGATTGTTTCTTCGTTTGGCAGCCTAATGTCCTCCCGAGGGTCGGATAAATCAGTACCGGGCCCCAGCAAAAACTCGCGAGCCGTTTCATGGGAACGGAGCGACCCCTTCGACAAATAAGGGTCCACATTTCGAAGACGGATCAATCGCCTAGTATGGAGAAGACTCCTGCGGTATTGTGTGTCGATGTGAATAATCGACCGTCCCGTGCTTCACGTCGGATTCCAACACGCTGGGTACTCGTTTAAAAGTTCCGTGAACGTCGAAGACTTCACCCCTACCTGGCAATGACGAATTATTCAATGACTTCGCCGCGAATGGAGCGGTCTTCTTGCGGATTTTTTGGACCCATCCACATTGCGACATAAAGTTTGTTCGTGCGGGCAGATATTTATGGGGATGAAGCTAATTTACAATTGCAAATTGGCGTGTAAGTACGCTTGGGTATTACGCTTGTGTTAATGCGATCGAGTTAACGTCAGAAGCTGTTAAATAGGATAGCGGAAAACGGCTTAAGGGATAGATAAAGAGTACTTTGCGGCAACACAGAAAAAGATCAATTATCACTAATTGAATAGAATTGAATCACTATTTAATATTAATTGCATTTTCAAAATTATAAATACGACCGATTGGGTATTTTTTGAATTTTTCATGAGACCTTTTGTGCCGGTCACCGATGACCACCATGGCGGTGAAAGTGTTAACACGTTGACTGCCATGGTGGTCATCAGTGACCGGCGCAAAAGATTTCATTAAAAATGCAAAAAATTCGCCATGAAGCCTATTTGCAACTTTGTAAAAGCAATTGATATTGAGCGGTGCTTCAATACTTTGGCTTCCAATAACTCCGCATTACCTTAATTTTGAAAGATTTAATCATACTCTGCAGTATTTCATCGCATCGCGGTTCTAATGTAGCAAAACACGCTTGGCAGTCAACGTGTTAACATTAATCTGCACCGCATAGCATTGCCAGTCCACCCTATTCGAATAGGTCATCATCCCTGATTTCCGTACGGTGTCCACAAAGCGCGCGAATTCTGGGGACAGTTTGTCGATCAGCCGTTCGTCAAAAGTGGACGCGACGTTTCGTCAGCGGAAAAGAGTGAAAAAAGCGGGCGTGTGCCGGTGCCCTCGAGTGCCGTAAATGGCGTACAGCTGCGGCAGGGCAAATATGCGCGCGGCACGCACAAAGCGACGCGAACGAGAGAAGAGAACGAAGAGTCAAACGTGAGAAAGGGAGACGCGAGGCGGAGGAATCATCGTGACCGAATATTTGAGTTTCGCGATCGGGTCGATAGCCGTCAAGCTCTCGGTCGTTCTTCTGTACGCCGACTCATCAAAATTCGCGTCACCGAAAAGTCACGAGTGATTCGCGGCAAATGTACGATACGCGAATTTGCACGGTAAAAATCGCGGAAACTTCGACAGAAATATTGGCAGGTGTGACCCTTTGGTTTGTTCTATGAGTGAACATGTGAACTTTGCGTTAACGCGATCGATGCAGTCAAAATTAAATAATTATGAACTGATGTTACGTAATTGACACAGCGACAATATATTTATATTTTTTTTCGCTCAATGACGGTTATGTTATAAAAAACCTATGCGCTACCTTCATTTATTTTTGAGGATATTTTTTGCATCTAAGTGGTTCAATAATCTTCAACAATACTTTTTGAAACTTGTGATGTGCTAGACAAAACACAAGAAGTGCAGTGAAACTACGCGGAACTGAAAAAACATGTTAATTTTTTAATTAAAACAACGTTATTACCCACACTTGTTACTATGTCCCTGATATTGGATACACACATCTTGTTAGTGGGTATATACGTATTCATCGGACGTCGTGTATTCAAAGTATTTATATAAATTACATTAACTCATATCGCATTTGTCTCTGTTAATCATTCTGTTTTGAATCAGTGCGGTTAAATTTCGGTGCGATCGCCTTGGGTGACGAGTGTGACCCATTTTTGAATGCAGAGTGATCGCATCGGACGTTTCGTATCGTTATTACGCGTCGATGGCAGTGCGGGGAGAATAAGGACATCACTCGATGATGCTCGTCCGAATCAGAGAATGCCAGCCCCATAAACATTACCCGGCGTATGTCGGTGCGTAAGCTGTTATTACGCGTGAACCGTATCTTCAAGTGAGTGCGTTCGGGTGAGAAAGTGTCCATTGAACCGGAAAGTCATCATGCGAATGGGGTGCATTCGAAAGAGGTACCGTATAGAAATGTGGTCCTTACTGATATACACAGTGTAATTGTCTTCTTTTTTCATAAAACGTCTTTCATTATTATGAGGCGTGCTTCTGCTTGGCGGTAATCATAGGTGTGGCAATGCATTTGTTTGACACGCTTACAGTTGAGCGTCAACGTGAGAACGCTTACGTATAGAGAACGTCGAGATAATTAGCGCAGTACGCTAACACTTAGCCAACCGGATGAGGAAGTCTCCCACTTTTTCTTCAGGAACGAGTTGCCTTTTATTTTACTTGTCGTGTATTACGGAATTAATTAATTATTTAATGTCATTTATGAAATACCTTTCCTGCTTTCGTTAAGCACAATTTTTACTTAAAACGGTTAATTAAGTTTAGTTAGAGTTAGTTAAAAAAGTTATAGCATCCAACTGAAATGTATCTGTTTTCATCGTTACTATACTTCAAAAATCATAAAATACGTAATTATATGACAATGACCACTCCAAAATAAAATTACTTTCACATGTCCTTTATCTTTAAAGCAGTAAACATGCGTTACTTTGGAAAAATCATACGGTGCACGATCGGCTAAGCCTTGAGTACTATTTTCTGCAATTGAAATGCAAGACGCCAAAACCGCTATCGCTGCAAAAGCCAATAGAGTGAACCTAGACCCAAGATCGTCCACCACCCTCTCGATGCCTCATGCATTTGCGGATTTCACTATTGATGCATACTTCCGTCGACTCGCTCACCCATAGACCCATAACTCATAAGCCTCCTCATTCATAAATCCATGTAGCCGTAACCTCGCACGTTCATAAATCCCCGCACGCAGAGCGTGACGTCTAAAAAGCGGAGTACACCTTTGGGTCCATAGAGCAGAAATCATTCGGCCGACGCGGATGCCCACGTCGCGGCCTCGTCTGAGATATCGATGGCCATCGGTATCCGGCCGATCGTAACTCTATCGTGATGCCGATAAATAACGAACGGGCCTCGTCAATCTCTCGTTTCTCTCCAGGCGCTAGAAGTTGACGAGATATCAACAGGTGCGGGTCCTGAGCAAACCCCGATCTCTCGCTGCGAACGATCTGGATCGCACAATTACTCACTCTCCCGCGGCACTCCGCTGCCTCGGCCAAGAGGATGACGAAGAGGTGCGTGCAAGAGGATCAAACTTACGGCCACGAGCACTTTCTGACCAGTTCTGCGCCGATGATTGCGCAATCACGTTTCCGGGTCAGATACGCACGATGATTGCCGGTGTCCGAATCCGCTTCGCTTTGATCCTGTGGCTGTTCACGAAAATAACGTCAAGCGATAAAAAAGGAACGGGTTAGTTCATTGAAAATACGTGGGTTCGTGGGAGAAAGATGAAGCGCGTGTTCTATGTTCTTGAAGATATACCTGTCTGTCAATTGACTCGGGGTGTCGGTTTCGGGTAGATTTGTTTTGTGCGAATAACAATTACGCGGTCTGTCAGTGCAAAAGAAAAGATAGTGGAGACGGAAGCTACTAAAAGTTCTGGAAACACATACTTATTTCACGTGGGTTATTAAAAAAGTAATGATGGTTCATGAACAGAAGGAGAGCGAGGGAGAGAGAGACAGATTTATGAACCCTAATATCTTGGGAAGGGATGAATTTTTGGAATCAACAATTTCTAAATTGAGAGAAACTCATTTTTGTAAGGCAGTTAAAAGTATTCTTACTTGGCCCTAATTTTACGAGAATCGTTTTGTTGGGATTTATATCTTCTGTACCTATCACGACTAGAAAGTCGAGAATCCTCGAATGGGCGCTATAAATTGCTAAATCTGTTGTTGACAAATTTCTCAACAAATTCATAAGTAAGTAAGAATTTGCGATCGTGTAAATTAATACCGCTTAAATTGAAGGATGGGTGTGATGTAATAACTGGCCCAAGTACGATTAATTTAAAAGCGTGATTTGACGGGCCTTTGCAATAATATCATCTATCCCTTTTTGTTTGTTTTGCATTAGTAATTTCAGGACACCATATTATACTGATGCCAATGTACTGGACAAAGAGAACCCTGCTGTCTTTATAGAACATGCGGGCTGAATAAAGTGTATTTTCAACAGGATCGTCCTTTTACTATTGTTTCTCCTCCATATTGTCCTATCCCAAAATCTAATTATGGGAAAATGGACGGATGTGCACACGAGAACCGAAGGTAAATTTGCAAATTGACGACCGAAATTAAACTTTAAAAATGAATTGCTACATATCTCACATGCCCCCATGCAAAAAAACAAGCGCAAAGAATTAGATAACAGCATGAAATAAAGAGTGCGTTAGTCAACAATTAATGACAAGCTATACATTATTCTGGACAGCAGTGATTCCTTCACCACAGGTTTCCACTAAATAAACTCCCTTACGTTCAATCATGCCTTACATTCTTTCAACGTAACATTCATTAGTCACCTGACCGATCGTTCATCACAACCTTACGCATTTAAGGTGCAAGTATGATTGCAACTCTCGATAATTCTAAAGTTGCACATGTCCACCGGCCGAACGACAAATCGGCGATAAAGTTGCAGGCGCCGATCTAACAAAACCAATTACATATACCTTCGTATAAGGCCCACACATTGTAGGTTTTCGATCGGCAACGGTGCCACTTTATCCCGCATCAATGACAATTTATTATTATCCGCCGCTTTCTTTATCACCGAAAGGTGCAAAAAATAAATTAATGGTTGTCCCGCTGTGCACGCATGCTCTCGCGCGACATTGGTCCGAATCGCTGACACGCGGGATCACCAGCTGAAAGTCATCGATTTTCATCAGAGGGAAACTCGATCAGATCTCGTCCGTTGTCCGGGCGAGCTATTTTTCATCGCTCGAACTTCCTCCCGACAACGATCCGGCCACTTTCACCGGTCTCCGCTTATCGGGTATTGCAACGAAATAAAATGTCGCCCCACTGATTTGCGACCCGGCGACTTTCGTGGCTGATTTCAATTTGCAAATTGTAGAAAGTTTTAATTGTACGGTGTCGCGCTGTGCTTAATATCGGATCGACGCGAGTTTAATAAGACTTTAGTGGCGATCATATGACTTTTCAGGGTCGGCAAGAATTTACGAGCAATTTCCCGGGATGACATTCACATTCCTTGTGAGTTTTCAGTAACTTTGTGACTTTACATTGGCATAGTAGGTGTAAGATGAAATTACAGTGGAAGTTAATATGAGAAATGAGTACCGTTGAACATATTCATGATCCTTCAGTATAATAATATTTTGTTATGTGAATACTTTCTGAATATTATATTTGAAATAAATTATACAATACTCTTCTACTCAGTAGCATGCATGCATCAACACTACTAATGTATGAAAAACTATTTCCAACTTTAATCCGTCAAACGCATACCACGTACCATTTTATCATCCAACTAACGAAAAACGCATGCCTGCATTAACATCGACGCATGTGTTCAATTTCCATGCTCATTAGAATGCCCTCAAAGAAAGACTACCCGACAATCCACTTACATTCACAAACACTTATTCTCGACTCGAAATTAATGCCGCGGCAAAATCCGACCGGATCCCCTATTTCTTAGACGAATAAATAGGAAATGTCTGAGGGGTTCTAGACGGGAGAAAAGTTAAAACAGTCAAATGCATTTCCACGATGACAGGCGCGATAACGCGATCACCGGTAGTATTAAGACGTCGTTAACGATTCATACGAGGCTAATCAGCCACGAAACCGGAAGCTCCTCCAGACAACTAACCAGACCGACACAACTAATGGCGGAACACTTGCAGGTGCGCACGCAAGAGGGTGACAAGTTCGATTTCTCTCTCTGAACTTCAAGACACGTGCGTGAGAACATGTATCGCCCTTATGAGAAACTCTTACCCTGGATGCGCACTTGAACCCTATATGCAGGACTTCGGAATACGAAACACTGTGTGTTTACGGTAACGGTCGTTACAAAGTATAACGTTCGACACTTTATCGGAATAACTTGATAGGGGAAAGTTACTATGTGTACTAGTCGCCTGAAGAATACCTTGTTCGTTCTAAACTATAAAATATTGTTAAGTGACCAACCATTGCCATGTATGTGCACATTCATTATATTCATTGGAATTTCGGTTACATTACTTATGTTTAAAAGTTATGACATGTAATTTAATATCCCTTTTCTACTGTTCTTAATTATGCTAATATTCAACCTGGGCTTATGTGAAAAATGTACTATTGGCCTGTTTCGGTTGAACGTTCGTTATTGCTGTTTGTCCATTAAACTCTATATGTTTCCAAACCCTTGGGTTCCTCCCCTCAAGAATAACATAAGAACAAATTATGTTTAGTTATAATTCTGTATAAAATATAATATAATTATTTATAAAATAAAACACCAAAAATCAGCAGTATATGTAAAAATATAACATCATGTTTTTCTGTGCAATAGACTGCTGAGGAAACCCAACGGTCTCGAAGGAAGTAGATTTTAATGCACAAACGGCAATAAAGTACATACAACCAAAACAGGCAAAACAGTATATTCTTAACATTTTTACTGTTGTAACCCCGTATAGAGATACATATAATTTAATCTTGCTATATTAGTGTCGCCACCCCTAAGGACACTCTTTCTTAGTGTCCCTATCTATGAACGCACAAAATACCGTTCATCTCAAACTAGCCATTACCTGTCAAGGGTCAATGACGCGACTGGTGTCTCAACCCTTACGGGCAAGAACGCCATTTAATAAGAAGCACCTGTAAGCTTTGGCCAACGGTGCCAAACACGTGCGCGCTTAGACAGGTTAGGTACCTGTTCGCTGACAAGCTCGAGAAAACGGTCTATTAGCACGTGTCCCGCACCATGAAGGAGCACGTGTTCTTGTCGCCAAACTGACACGAGCAAGAAAGCACGTGCATTCCGTCGGTTTAACAAGGAGAACAACGACATATTTGCACTCATTCATTTTTCAGTTAAGTTGACCGGCGACTGTGTGTTTCATAATCGAAAGTTTGAAACGAACGGCTGGTAAATCTTCTGCAATTTAACTTAACACGAAGACTCTGATTTAAGGGAATAATGGTATTGAGTTGACGATTACTGGTACGTATCGAATATTAAGCGAATACTATTATTTTTGTATCTTATGAAAGACGTTACTACTCTTATTTGTCCACAAAAATGTTGTTATAATTTGCTCCCACTGAAATATTACTACTGACACTTAATCTATGTTAACATTATCAGATATTAAATCAACCGGCCAGTTAGAATAATAAAAGATAAACAGGTAATAACTAGATACAGTACACCCCCTTGGCAAATTAACTTAAAACCTTGATAACTAGTCAAAAAGCAGTAAAACACGAATATACACTCAAGCACACGGTGCAAACGCTATGTCGCGCTCCAAGGTCGACCGTAGATTTCAATTACAGATCTACAAGAGAGTAGCGCGATATACGACACGGCGAATAAAAAACGTAGAGGAATGAAGAACAAGAGTCTCTAGAGCGGAAACGGCCATCCGAGTATCAGGCCGATCTTTCGGGCCATTGGACGTGCGTGAATATGTATACGGAACGATCGTGCGAGCACATGCCATAAAAAATACGCGCTCGACAACGATCTATTTAATTACATGCAAGCTTTCGCAGGTGTACCCCTGGCCGCGTCTTTCCCTCCCCCTCGTTCGCTCATTAGACCTGCGACTTCTTTGGAGGGAATCGTCGAAGTCATTCGACCGTGTGAACCGATCGACTGCGTCCATCGCACCGAACGGACAAAAGATCATTGCTGTCACCCGCATTAAGAGTCGGGGTGAGTTTTATGTGGGAAGCGGAAGAACGTCTTGCGGGACTAATGCGTGTGAATTTGAAGAGTACCGGATGTCGAACGTGGACGAAATGAAAGGCATTGGACTTCTAAGAGAAATTACACAATTATTTCTTTACTTGTGTTATTAAGGAATATCAAGCCCTTTTTCGATTGAAAATGCTGACTGACCGTTGGTTAAGTGGTAACAATGCAAGAAACTTGGTAAGAAGCCGCACGCACATTAACTCGTTGACTGCCAAGCGTATTTTGCTATGTTAGAACCGCGATGCGATAAAATACTGCAGAGTATAATTAAATCGTGAAAAATGAAGGTAACGCAGAGTTGATAGAAGCCAAAGTATTGAAGCACAGTTTCAATATGAATTGATTTTACAAGATTGCAAATAGGCTTTATTGCGAATTTTTGCATTTTTAATCAAATCTTTTGCACCGGTCACCGGTGACCACCGCGGCAGGGAACGTGTTAACTTCATCCACTGATAATTGCGACGACAATACGTGTAAAATCGAAAAAACTTACAAACGCATATATGCGTCCACAATTCATACTGACAATTTTAACCGAACGTCCATAGTACTCAAAGAAGAAAACCCATCTCTTTTACACCAGATCCCGCCATTACTTCTCTTCCCTCTCTTCGACCTTCGCCTCTCCTGCTTTTTGCATTCGAACTGAATGGTTCAGTCTCGCGTAACCGGCCTGCACAATAGCACAATGTATGGAAAGCAGTTCAACACTGCAGAGGTAAAGAAAGGCAAATTGAGGACAGAATAGAGAAAGAAGGCGTGGAGACAGAAGAAGGAAAAAAGAAGATGATCAGCACGAGGCACGCGCCCCCAACACCATCTGTTGCACCGTTTCACCGTTGCACCGTTGCACCGTTGCACCGAAGACGTTGCGCTGGTTCGCGCGACGCCATATGGCCTCCCTCTATCTCCATCTTCCCTCCAGTCTTTGCACGCGTGCAAGGCAAATACTCCGCCAGCTTTTCCAATCACACGCGGTCCTTCAAATTTACACCCTTTCCTCGGGCGAGGCGGTAATGCCATATGCCGTGGGCAACATATCTTTACTGATAGATTGCCTGTTCTATCTGGACGTCAGGACGTTATGTTACGGCACGAAAATATTCGGAATTCAGAGTTGAGTCGGAACTTAGCAGGGCAGATACGTGCGATGTGTGTTACTGTGCGCAGATTTCGTGATTGCACAGAACAAATTTTTTGAGTTAATACTTTGACTGCTATGATGGTCACCGGTGACCACCGCAAAAGATTTTACTGAAGATTCAAAATATTTGCAATGGGTAGCAATTATTATTTTATGAATGCAGTTGTTGTTAGAATAGCGATGCGATCCTTTGGTCCTATCTGCACATTATTTACGCTTTGCATAATTCAAAACGCTGTGTTTTCAATCGCCGTTCCATACTAAAATACTCTCGGCAGTCAACGTGTTAATATCTAAATCGTGGATGCAAATACGTGCGATGCTTAAAGTATGTAAAGTTATGAAATTGTATTGTTGTTTGATGGTTGAAGTCAACGGTTATTATGGATGTTCGTAGCACAACGATTTATCGTCATATGAAGACCCTCTATACTCAAACTTGTACCCAAATAATATGTGTCACGGTATATTTATAAATACGAAATGAATAAAAACACAAATATCCAAGAAATGTATAGTACCGCTGCACGTACCGCAGAATATCAAGACTCCGCACTGTATAAGACTAGATCATTGGATAAGCAGTAATAAATTATTCCTACTAACATACACTCCCTACGTAAAATATACAATGCACATAAAGCATTTAGGCATTTAGCGATCTATACATACCTAATGATCAGGTGCACAATTAAACATACGAAATCATGCAATATTTGCTGATCCAGGGATACGCAAAATACACACACATCTGTACCCACTAAATTATCATCAGCGACAGATCAAGTAGCGTCTTAATCGGCCTTATCTTGAAAAAAAAGTGTCCGGCCGATATAATTATTGGCCAGGATTATCCCCCCCCTGATAATGCGTCGGACAGTTGCGATTTATTTGCGCGAACGAAGACGATCCCAGCGTTGACCCATTTTCTGACGTCCAGAACAGCACTGCCTTTATCTCCTCGATACGACAAAACGGCACGGCAATCGTCCTCGTTAAGGCGGAGCGACACAATGAATATTCATAAATGAAAGAACGCTTGAGATCGTTGGCCGCGATAGCGATGCGATATTAAAAGCGTCGGCGCTCATTCGCACAGGTGGAAGCTCACGTGCATGCGCAATTGCCCACTTTTTCGGATCAGTGGCCAGCACGTGGAAACCGCATTTTTCGTATTGAAATCGAAAGCACAGTCGCTGTCTGGATCAACGTGCAGGAAAACAGGCGGTCAATATGAGGTTGCGTTTTAATACATGCGGCAGAATCCTGACTGGCAGAACACCATCACCCGAATGTACTATTAGCAATACAATATACTTCGAAGCTTTTGCCTACGGAATTTATGTAGATTTTAATTTCTTCTAGTAAATTACGCTCATAAGGAAATCTGTTCGCAATAGTTGAGTATGAAATTTACATTCGCTTTGAGTTATGAATTGCACCAAACCTTACGAAACCAAACCCAAATAATACTACATCAATTCAAATGACAGAATCCTAACTCGCTATACCAGCAAACCCTCCGACAATAATATCAGAAAACAGCATCACAAAATACACCACGTCGCATACCAACGAACCTATCGCCGCTCATTCAAATAACACCTAACTCCCGCCGCTTCGCCCACTCCTCCCGCTTATCGTTTATCCTCTTACCCATCAATCCGCCTGTAGAACCTTTTGGAATCAAACGACCCTGACTGAAGGCGACCCTCTAATCCTCCGAAATTGTCGAAAAAAAGGCATCGATCGAATTCCACGCTATCTCATAAAGTCGCAGAGTTCCGAACGACACCTTTGATGTCGTCACGGTGGTGGTGATCGAGAGGGTGGCGATGCGGCAGTCCGTTCTTGAGGATGCTTTTTCGTCCGTTTTTTCTCTCCTTCTACCTGGCCACGTGGCGACGCGTGCTGGCCCCGGGGGACAGTTGCAAGGGCCCCTTCGGCCCCTTCAGCCGATGGCCCGTCTGTCGTGTGCGTTCTGCGTGTGTTACGCATGATGCCTCGTGCGCACGAGTGAGACGGACGGCCAACGTGAAATATGAAGATACTTGTCTAAGACGAGTCAACACGCGCCTCGCAGCGGGTTGCTCGACCAACCGATGGCACGCGGAAAGATTTTCGATGCAAATAATACACGTAAAAAATAGATTTTTGCGACGATTATTAGATGGTGCAATCGCAACTTTATAATGATTTTAATTGGATGATGAAGGTAGCCGGTGGTGGCAGTGGTCGCGAGACACGGGCAGAATTTCAACAATAAATAAATTTTAAAGTCAATATTTTTAACAATATTCGGCCCGTTTGTCGTGTGCTTTCTGCAGTGTATTGATCGCGGAAAGACTGATGCAAATAATACTAGTTTCTGCACACGATTATTAGATGGTGCAATTGCAACTTTATAATGATTTTAATTGGATTATGAAGGTAGCCGATGGCACCAGTGATCGCGAGACGCGGGCAGGATTTCAACAATAAATACATTTTAAAGTCAATGTTTTTAACCATATTCGACCCCTTTAGATGATGGCTCGTTTATCGTGTCTGTTCTGCGTGTATTACACATGATGCCTCATCGCGAGACACAGGCAGAATTTCAATAATAAATACATTTTGAAGTCAATGTTTTGAATCATATTCGGTCCCTTTAGGTGATGGCTCAATATTTTCAAACATAAGAGAGCTTAATATATTTCTGCAATGACCAATTAAAAATTTTCGAAACGGTTTCATAATAAATGTA
Source organism: Cryptocheilus praepositus (assembly GCA_033815515.1). NCBI lineage: Eukaryota > Metazoa > Arthropoda > Insecta > Hymenoptera > Pompilidae > Cryptocheilus > Cryptocheilus praepositus. The sequence goes on along the minus strand of JAWWQZ010000119.1, from coordinate 532,386 downwards.
TTGAAAGCACAATGATTGTAAAAACGCGGATGATTTAAGAAATTTACAATGCGAGCGGTAGTATGCACGGTTGAAAGTGGTGAATGCGAACACAGAATGGCATGTTCATAAATACATCTACTGTAAAAAAGTTACAATATTGTCAACACGTATAATGTTTAACTTTGTATGGAAACTGATGAAAACATGAAAGCAGAATCATCGTATTAAGGTGAATTAATAGACAGAAAATTAAAAGCAGAATCGTTGTATTAACGTGAATTAGCAGAGAGTGTCTATCAGAATTTAAAGCAGAGTCGTTGTGTTAAGATGGATTAATTGAGAGTGCCGATTACTGAGTAATTTATTGTGCTCCTCTGTGAGTATCCTCCAAACGGATGGTTCCCATACGTGTGGCTCACGCGTTACGTACAGCAACTGGATATAAAACATCGGAGGGCAGCACGTGGCCAACCGTAGGGTTAGATGTACGAACGACGAGCCAATATACGGGACAGATGCTTCGTCATCGCTTCAACCCGTTTTACGCATTTTTTATGACACGTTAGAGGATTATCTGTATATCTTCGGTGGCGAGCTTTCCGTTCTTTGTTGCTGCGAGATGCTGGTACAGCGCGACGCAGCTACTGAAGACGAACGACGTGCGCAGATGGCAATTAAAATTAATCGCCGATTGCTTTTTTTAGTCCGTTTCATAAGCGACACCTCAATATTAGCTATAACCATTTTCAGTAATTCGATCGTAGATTGGCTGGAAGAAATAATAGAGCAAACTCAATAATTACTGTCATTCACGTCAGTAGGGAATAAGTTTGCAATCTTTTGCAGCCTTCATTACTCCGATGATGCAGTTTTGTAGACCAGCAAGCCTTCAGGAGACCTTAACGAAATTGCCTATGTAAAATCCACTCAAGTTAAAAAAATCTAAAACCGTTAGAAGATTACAATGAACCGGAAGTGTTTAACGTCTGCAGTCCTTCCCAATTAGAGCCTGGAAAATCGTTGGGTTCGCGCGAAGTGTGAAATTCTATTTGCCACATGGCACGCGCGGCGGAGAAACGTAGAGAAACAAGCTTGAACGGAAAATAATACGAAGATACCGGTTAGTGTGCTAATGAAACATTAGCGTTACTGTAAAAATATAGGAAAGATAGAGCAAAGACAAGCAACGTTTGCCGTTCCTCTGCTGTTTTTCAAATTTCCACAATTCTTCTGAAGTTACACAGTCCGCCCTGAACTTCACAGTAAAACTGCGATGTCAACAAAAAAGTTACCACGTTGACTGCCACGGTGGTCACCGGTGACCGGTGCAAAAGATTTTACAAAAAATGCAAAAAGCCTATTTGCAATCTTGTAAAAGCAATTGATTTCGAAACGGTGCTTCAATACTTTGGCTTCTAACAAGTCTGCATTATTTTTATTTTGCACGATTTAATTATACTCTACAGTATTCCATCGCATCGCGGTTCTAACATAGCAAAATACGCGTGGCAGTCAAAGTGTTAACAGAAATACGAAATCCGACAGAGCAAGAAAACTCGTGCAATTCCTATTGCGGTGTATTATGAGCGATTATCTTATAAGAACATGCAATTTCATTTGTGCAATCGCATCGTGCGTACGCTTGCACACATTATTCACCTGTACTCTTGAAACGTTGATTATCTGACGACTTCAAAACACAGAAGCGCATTTACTCAAAACCGGCCGCGTCGATACTTCTTGTCGAACGCTATTCGCCGAACAAGCATGAGTCAGTATGGTAAGAGCATTGGATTCGAAAAATCGCAGGGCCCAACTGACGCCCACGCGGCATCGATTGAGTGGGGGTACAGATTAGCGATTAGCAATTAACTTTGACCCTCCCGCAGTCCAGTGTCTGGCCGAACAGACAGGGAACTTCCCTGTCTCACATTCCCATTCTCTCTCTCGCTCACCTTCCACACCTCTCCTTCTCACACTCAAACGCACGGCCATTTTTCTACCTATAGCCCTCCGCCGATTTCCGCCCCTCATGGAAACGTCATGTGGCACATTAATTGGACCGGTACGGAATAAAAGAAGATTCATTCTGGATAGAGACGGGGAACGTGTGAAGCGCGTTGTATTGAGACACAAACAACTGCCAGACCATTGGCGTGGACGAGAGAAAAAATATTTCGACGGACTGGCATGTTTGATTAGTTTGGTTTATGCTTGAATTTGTGTAAATATTTTGACTGTATTACATAGATTAGCCGTTTCGCGCGGATAACTGTTTACGCGGTTGGAGATGTGTAATTTCGTTAGATTTACTAACTTTAGACTCGCGTTTGTCAAAATATTTTAATTGTATTACGTCGATTAATGTTATATAATTGATCAAGTATTCGCGGTGATCTCGCTAATATAATTCCATACAGTTCCATATAAAATGAGTTACAATGTCCTGGTGGATATTAATAATACATAAATATACATATATTTTCTCTTCACGCAATACAATAAAATGAAAAAAAATGTACTACGCCGCAGCTGCGAAAAAATAACTTATACAGCATCAAAAAGGGAATCCAACTACAGAAGAAGTCCGGATTCCAGTGATCGGGAAAATAAAAGGACGAGGCTCGCAAAAGGAAGCGAGAGAAAGTCGTTGGCAAAATGTGAATTACCCCTACGTACACCTATATGTCTCTGAGACCGACCGTTGTCGCGGTGACAAATTAAAATGGGAGAGAGGGACAGGTGGTGGCGACTTGCTTCAGTCGTTTAAGATGCGTCCGACCCGGCCATGCCAGTTTTCAGAACGGGACAGAAAGAGGGAGAGGGAGAGAGAGCGCATGAAAGAGGTACAAATACGATAACAGAGAAAAAGAATTTATCAGGAAGCGGCTATCAATAGAATGTAAATGCTTATGTTGCAACTTGTGGAGTTGATATGCTTCCCGAGGAAGACGCAGATATTATGGGAGTGGGGTATGAGAACAGTAATGAGTTATAAAGAAGAAGATAGTAAGAAGTGCAACAATCAAACTACGGGTAAATTAAATCAACGCATATTGCTTGTTGTATGTTATTGACGTAATCTTATCATGACCGGCCATGAACGTGTATATAAATTAACACAGGATGATACAGAGTATCTCTTCTACAGAGAGAATTTTAAATGTATTCACGCTTTGGCATGGCCAGTAAGTACTTTCATTACGTTAACAATTGTCTTCAAAAATCTGATTTTGGGGATTTCAATATCATCGATGAATTTTTAACCGACAGAGTGTACAAAATGATTTATATAATACTGATTCCTGTAAATACAACATGCAACACAGAATACTTGTGATTAATTCATTTATCTTTCTATGTGACTAACAGGTAGCGAACACATTCAATACTAGCGAATACACAAAGTACTCCCCAAATTTGCTACATTTCATTCAAGTATTGACATGCCGCGAAGATATTTTTATGCATCTAATCGATATCCTTGCGATGTAATCATGCCCATTAATGGTAACATATATGAATGACATGCATGACAACAGTGAACCGACTGTTGAATGACAAAATGCGAGGCGATTTTTAAACACGCACCGACTTTATCACGAAACTACACATAAAACCCGGTGGGAACAAAGGCAGTCGTGTCATAGCTCAGCGAAGATTCACTGACGATTCCATACCGGTAGCGAGTGAATCACCCCCAGGATTTAACCGGTGTTTAGCACGCTTCCACAAAGAGAAACCGGAGGGTAAACATGGTCAAACAAATAAGTGTAGGTAACCTTCGCTGAACACTGTAGTTAGATAAAAACTATATTGTTAGGCTATATAAATTCATACATTACAGTAAAAACTAGTCAAAAATTAAGAATCCTACAATATTATCAGCAGTTGGCCATACACATTGCACATTAATAATATTAGGTCCATCGGAAAGTTGTATCCGATTGTGAATTAAATTCTTTACTAGAACTTTATTACTTTCTCTTCTGAAATCTGCAAAAAAGGTTGTGCGTTACAAAGTTTATTTCCTAAAAAGAATGGAAAAAAATAATTTTTAAGCCATTTCTTTATTTATATAATTCGTTTTTTAAATATAGACAGAAAAATATTTAAAAATGGAAAGAAACAAAGCTTGTAGCACACATCCATTTTCGTAGTTTCCTGGAACGGGGGCGCCAGTGGCCCCGAAACACGTGCCATTACAACAATAAAATTTCCTACTAAACATTTTCAACCAAAACAGAGCTTTACGTTCCGTAATGATTTAAGCGAATCACCCACTACCTCCGCTGCGTAGATTTTCAAGCGCCCTATTCCAAAAATGTAGAAATCAAAACGCAAAATTCCGTGCCTGGCACAGCGTACGCGAAAAATCGAACGAAAATCGTGCATAAGCGTGCGGGGTCGATAGGAAGAGAGGCGAAAGGTGAGGGAGAAGGACCACCGGTGCGTGACCCCCTCGCTGGGTCAAGTACCGGAAGTAGGCACCGAAAGGGCCTCAAAAAGCGATGGGTCGTGTGGATCGCACAACAAATTAACCAACGCCGATGCTCCTCCACCCCGAAAACCGTCGATACCGTTCGCTGCTCATCCCTTCGAGCAAGTCGTGCTTCCCGTCGCCATATGTCGTGCAGGTGAAGGCAGTCTGTGCCGAGCCCGAACGTCCTCCTTCTCGATCAGGTAAACGTTCGCCGACACCAGAAGCGCTTTCGTTTTCGATTCATCTTGCCTGCTTATGTTCCGATAAGCTCTTACGACGGAATGATGCGCGCGGCGCCTCGAATGTCGCCTGTGCTCAACGCAGAAACGACGTGTGCCGCACGTTTCGAGGGATGGAGAAACATTTTTTAGTCATAAGATACGTGGAATGCGATTGTGAGCTTGTGTGAGTGTAAATGTATAAGAGAGAGATAATAAGTATATATTGCAGTATCATAGACAACGAGTTTGTTTGATAATTGTGTTATGTGTGAGAGAGTGTAAGGGTATGTATTGTATAAAGGTGTTAAAAAATAATAAGAAGCAAAGTGCGGGTATAAAAGAACAGAGAAAGAAGTGTATTTGACGTTGTTTTGTATGCTTTTCACTTCCTCAATGAATTTTACCCTACCGATATGAGATTTTGGTGTTCGTATTTCGCGAAATAGAAGTGCGAACAGACATTATGGAACTCAAACCGCCGAATGTTCGTATTTGCAAATATTATAATGCGGAATAACATTCGTAGATCAATGAATCACGAACTCTTCCTAAAGTAGACAGAAGTCTCAAGAATGTTATGGAATATATGCAAAAAGCAAAAAGCGCAATAAATCATCCGGAGAGCCCACGAAATATCACATTACATTGCACTGCCCCAACTCCCCTAAAAGCAACCCCATTTCTCTCTGTACAACATACTTTCAATCCACGCACCCCACGTCGAAAAACTGAATCATAATCACTTTACATCCCTCAACTCCTGTCGTTCCCTCAAACCCACCGTATCTCACCTAACACGTAATCGTTACTGCAAAGACTTAAGCACCGCGATCCCACGCAGATATGACAAAAACGAAGAATCCACGTCGAGTTTTGATTGCGTAGGGTTGGAGCCGGAGCGATTCGGTTGTCGATCCGCACGAGGCAAAGTGGACTACGGTGGGCAGAGGTAGAAACAGGGGCGAAAACTTTCCCCTGGAGACGACCCCACGTGAGCTCGACTCTTGTCCGTCATTAAATGCGCATTAACGCACCGGCTGCAAACTCTCGTCGCGCCATTCCACTCCGCCGACCGACTTAGCCCGAACGAAATGAGTACGAGCGGAACGACGTTCTATTATGCATGCGTTTTCATTTCGTAAATTGCATAGGCGATCGAAGGTTCGCGCCGACGTCGAAAGCGGCGCCGGATTCTTTCAGGCAGTCGCATTTGTCGGAACGGCGATGTTTCGAAATTCTTATTCTCACTCCCTTTCTTTACGATTGTTTTTCTCACGATTCGATTCCTACGATCGATGCTGAGGCAGACTAAAACAAATCTGAAAAATGGTTGGATGTCACAAGATGCAAAATTCCTGATATGGACGCAGTAAAAGAAACGACTGCAGAAATGGTAATTGGAAATACGGACGTTGCGAGTGTGGCGACGTGAAAGATAAAAACTGGAAACATAGTAAATCGAAAGATGGTAATGGAAAATATGGACACCATAAAGATGGAAACTATAAATATGATGATCGAAGAAGTGAAAACATCAAAGCTGCTAACGTGAACAGAAAATTAATCATTATGAAGGTGGAAATTTAGAAAATCAAAATAGCAACGTGAACGCCTCAAAAGTGGAAACGGCAACGATGATAATCGACAAGACAAATATTTCAAAGATAAACTTTTGTTAATATCATATTAAAAACGTTGCAATCTTATTTTCCAAATGCACATTGCTTATTCTCGTTCGAACATTATAATAATACTATTCCATTCTCCACATAACATCGATATAGTATTTCCAACATTTCAAATACATTCAACTATCGCAATCTCCACACAACGTGTCATCATTTCTGAAGAATTTAGCATAACGTTGACTGGATGTGTGCAAATCATTGGGTGGATCACAATAAACGGCGAATCGTGTGCTCATACAGCAAATATTGAAACATTTGCTCGCGTACGAACGTTAATTGATACGCGCCGCAGTGATAAGAGCAAATTATTCTTCACAATAAATCGGACGAGTGCAAACTACATATTTTCGTTCTCTTTAAATAGCGCCATCAATGTCATATGGCGCACGCGTGTATTTCCTCGAGTTTTGATTGGCAAGTGGCATGAGACCAGTAACGATTCTTACGTTATTTGTGCCCAAGAAAAAAATGTTTCCATGTGAATGACAGCACTTGGTATTCATAGGTTCCGGTGATTGCGGTATCATTGTAGACTATCAGAACTTTTCCGTTCATAAGCAGACATTCTATATATGTGCTTATTGACTGTGTAAAGTTATAGATACGGAAGATGTTTGGCTTAGAAAGAGTCAGATGATGCAAGAAATATACTTATTGTATCATATGATTTTTGCAAATTACAGACATTATATTTGCGAGTCTTAATACTGCATATAGCGTTTTAACGTTTGCATTTTACCAAATACAAAAGAATAACATATAAAGAACATACTCATTTCAATGATTAAACTCAAAAGTGTCGAAGTATCCAATATAACGAAAATAATCCATGAAATTTTGATTTTGTGATGAAAAGTAAGCTTCGTATATAAACACATATGCGATTAAGGAATTGTATCAGAAATAAAAAAAAAACAATCTTTTATTATGACTCTCGATTTGGTACCGAAACGTAAGGCATACACGCCATTATTTTAATCCTGCTACCATTTACAATTATTCTTAAAATGTATATTATTTAAATAAAACTGTAATTATTAATTATGTAAATATTAATTAAATATTATGTCAAAATAGTAAAAACTGTTAAATATACGGCAGCTTTCGACAGATTAAAAATATGATAGTCACAGAAAATGGCCCGCATCCAAAATGTATTTGTGAAAAGGCCCGCATCCAAATACGTTCTTTCCAAATACGAGTAAGCTGCGTTAAAACAAATTCTGGGAAGGCCGAAATTTCATTTGAACCGAAAGCGATTAACAGATCGTCCTGCCGGTCCCATTCACTTTTAACGGCGCACGTGCCGTGTAGCAGCAAGCGTTTATCGTTAGGTAACAGGAGGCTCTTATCGGCGATGCGAAAGAAATCGCGCCGTGGTTCAACAAACGACAGGTGACAAACTGTTTCTAATAAATCCCTTGTGATATACACAAGGCCCGCGATTTTTCATTGTTTACCGTGAATAAAGAATGTTACGCGCAACTGTCGCGGAATCGGCTCCGAATACGAAAATAACAGATAGAAAGTACTCGCATGTTTATGTCGAGAATCCGTTTACATTTAGCCGGATGATTCGTAAATTGTAGTGCGAAAAGAAATGTGCAAATAAAAATAAGACAGAAAGGCATAATTATTTATGCAAAAATTGAGGAAACATTTAAATAATTATAAATGAGCGAAAGTTCGAAAAATTGATATTGAACGCGTATGTATAAATCCTTGTACATCCGCATAATAATTGAAAAATATTCATTGATGAATGTAAAATGCAAAAATAGTCTTTATGGCCTTACGAAATAACCTTGATCAAAGCAAAAAAATAAAAACCGAAGAAAATGAATCGGTTACTTTAAATCCTTTACTACATAATTGGAATAAATTCAGACATTGTGTAACCTATTACATTCACCTATTACCATTACCTAACAATAAAGCTGCTCATCCTCTCCAATCACTCAATGTTTTTATGGGTCTTCGTTGCATAACTGCCTGTATAAAAATAATTCTACTAGCGGAGCGTTTCGTAAATAGAAAACGGTCTAAATGCAGAAATTCCGTTGGATCGCGTAGACACAAAAGTAGAAGCTGACGAAAAATATTTGACGACAGACGAATGCGTAGAAGGTGCAGTTGGTTGTGGTAGAATTTCCTCGAATGTTACTACTCGTTTATTGTGCGAGCGAATTTTGTTTGAGCACCCGCTTTATTCCACCAGTTGATACAGCTGTGCCCGACGCGCCCAAACGCGGGCTTTTGATTAGATCGAAAATTACGAATAGGGAAAAAAATTCCATTCAACAGAACGAATATGTTTGCCGACGGAAATAGAAGCGCGACGGAACCTAGTCTTCTGCTATTGTTCGATTAGACCGAGTCTGGAATGCGACAAGAAAGTTCTTGCCACGGTAAACGGATCCGTTCGAACGAGCTGATTGTTTTCAGTCTTATGATCGTACGTTATTTAATGACAGTGTTTTAACTAGAAGATACGGTTGATTTGTTTAATTAAGACTGGAATTATTCTGTGTACACATTACGCATAATAATACCTACATCCTAATGTCAACAACATTGACAGCACATTGACATCTTACCAGCCGATTGATTAAAATCAACAATTAATTGTAAAGAAAATCGAAAGCCCTGTTTCCCTCAGGCACCGCTACTTACAACATTAATAGGCAACGCCGATGCAGAAGTCTGCTGTTACACGTTGAATAAAGATATATCTATGTCTGATTCTTATGACATTAAAACGCATCGCCGATGCGCAACTCTACTGTTCCAGGACGTATAAAAATAGTTGACTAGAAGGAATAATATATACGGCTTTGTCTGTTTACGTTAACACTTTGACTGCCATGATGGTCACCGGTGACCGGCGCAAGATTTTACTAAAAATGCAAAAAATTCGCAATGAAGCCTATTTGCAATCTTGTAAAAGCATTTGATATTGGAACGGTGCCGGTACCGGTGACCGGCGCAAAAGATTTTACTAAAAATGCAAAAAATTTGCAATCTTGTAAAAGGAATTGATATTGGAACGGGTCTTCAATAAACCTGCGCAAAAGATTTTACAAAAATGCAAAAAATTAAAGTATTTGCAAAAAAGCAATTGATATTGGAACGGTGCTTCAATACTTTGAACTTCAATACTTTTTCTAGCAACTCTGCGTTACGTTCATATTGCACGATTTAATCATACCCTGCAATATTTCATCGCATCGCAGTTCTAACATAGTGAAACACGCTTGACAGTGAACGTGTTAACACAGGACAAGAAGCGTCAACAACACCAACAGCACATCAGCCCCACGCCGGGCGTAATGCATAATTACGCCGAAAGAAACCGAAAAGCCCGTTTTCCTGAAGCTCCGCTTTTTACATCATCACAAGGCGTCACTGATGCGCGAATACGCACAGCTTACGCTTTGCGCACACGCGCGCACGGGCCATCTGCCTTCGTGTTGCAACACTCTCGAAAGGCCCCAATTACCAGGAGGAGCTAAAGGAAAGCAGAGTTTCCAATTATCTCCGGCCGTACCCGAGACACTTTTTCGCCCATGCACTTCCCCTTCGAAACGAAACTGACGCACGGATCGTCGCTTACGCGCATATACTCGCCACGGCTGGTCCACCTGGATCAAAGATCGGAGAAACGATCGTTCTCTACCCGCTCACTACCCGCCTCTGCTCTCTCTCATCTCCTCGATCCAGAACTGCTTGAACGGACGAAAACGCTCGGCGGATGATTGCAAAAATTACGCCGGTTGCAACTTCACAAAAGCGAACACATGTGACTTTGTGAAAAGGGGAAGCAGCTTTAGGCAGAACGCCACTATCGGCCGAAACGAGCTTTCAGTTTATAGCGTCTGACGCACGGCGGATGAACAGTTTCGATTATTGCGTTAAGCCGCAATTGCAATGAAGTTTCGAAAGCGTCCGTTTGGTTGTTGGCGTTGGACATTGCGAAAAAGTGGGAAGACGTGTTTCTCTGTTCACATGATTTTGGTAACGCGTGATGTTTGTAACGAAGAAAATTCTTATTATGATTTTATATTCATATTACTCCGAAAAAGAATTAATATTTTTAAATATACTTTAGATACATTTTTGAAACATACTTTTCTATTACCATCCCTTCATAAAAACATGCAAAAAGTACTTTACAATAAATTTATAAAGCATAAAAATTTGTCGATCGATCAAAAGTGCGCCTCTCAAACGTTAACGCATTCTGCATTTCTCGTGCGCAAGACCGTATGTTAACGGGGTCAGTTCCTTTTTAGCCCTTCTGGCATAAAGAATAATGAGTATGTTTCGGTATTGTTGCATTCTGACTGCTGCGTGTCATCTGGATTCATGAAATTATCGGTATCTTTAAGTCGTTAGTCGATGATTTATACGGATATGCGCCATTCTTATTATATTACTGATGGGGTTGGGAATGTCGTTAGCCAGGGAAGTAAATAGCGAGCATATGTCTGACATGACATACGTTTGGTGGCGAAAACTATGATCATACAGACTGTGCGAGAAGCTATTAAAACATGATCATATATAGTATACATGCAAATAGCCACTACTATGTTACATCATATACATACTAATAATATGCGGCGGTTACTATTCTGTTTCAACGTTTTAAACTAATTTCAACATACTAATGCGTGTGTTTGATACTGAGATTTATGTAGTACGTTCCAAGAGGGATTTCGACTATATTTTATACTTTTCTTTCTTTTACTTGGAAAATAACATAATTTTTTCAATGAAAATATAGCAAAATTGAAACTACACACATCAATTGATACCTAAGAAAATACTTTACTTAGAAAGTACAGTAAGGCCGAAATTAACCACATTATATACTAAAGAAAATATTTTCCTTGGAAAATGTAGTGGGGTCTAAATTAGACGTATTATCTAATCGACAAGAAAATCGTATGGCTTCCCAGCCTGAACTTCAACCTCCACATTTACGATCCCCCGTACAACGTATTTCATAAACCTCAAACTCAAACACGCACCTTACTACCGGCTTTGGCAAAAACGATAAAAGCATAAAACGACCGCGGCTCGCGACAGATCGGTTAGAGCGAATCGTCGTGCATGTCCACGGAGCTCGTTTCGTTGCCAGGTCAGTTCTGTGGGACCGCAAAACGGAAAAGCATACACCATAGAACAGAGACGGCAAAAGAGTGCGCGCAAGAAGAAGACGAGAAGCGGAGAAAGAGAGACAAGTTTGCGATACAGGTGGCCGCGGAAAAGGCCACCTGCACCTCCACGCCTTCAGAGTCAGCGATGGGACTTCAGGACGCTTACTTGCAAAGTGTTAAACAAATCGAGCGCATGGAGGGTTAGATCAGTTCGAGCACATCTCTGAAATCTTCAGAGTCTTCAAAGTATTCGAGCTTTTTTTACCAAGTTGCCCAGAAGAAGCGAAGGCAACGCGTGTGATGTTCGAAAAAGTCGGCAGTGCCCTTGTGGGAAGATGGACGGATCATGTAAAATGTAAAGTGACGCAGAACGCAAGTTGTTGGACAGCGCAATTCATTAAATGGCCATGACTAAATTTTTTAGGTGTAACTGGTTCTGACAGTAAATTTACATCGAAATATACAGGTGTATGGTATTATCCGAAAAAACGTGTAGTTATGCGCTATGCAGAATTTGGGAATTAAAAGCTTTGCAGAAAAAATGAGTTTTTATGAATGCTCTTATTAGTCCGTTAATAAAAGTCGGCGATGATTACTAGAAATTAATAAAAACAGTTCCGGTAAATTTGCTCATGAATACCGAAACTCGTAAAATGAATACGTTCCGTAAATCTAGTATTAAACATTACTTATGATCGTTAGTTATAATAGTCAACCATAATTATTTGTGCCTGCTCTATTACGGAAAAACTGCCATTAGCACTGGTTAACTTGAACAAACTTAGCTTTGTTCTGTAATGCATCGAAGACTTCCAAGAACTGCAAGATTATTCAAACTTTCAAAGGCTCACACATAAAGGTCGACCGAAAGTTTTTAAAACGTTTGGAGTTTCATGGGTAAACCGAAGTGGTCTTAATATGGTAAGATGCCATCACTACTTTAGAGTCAGAGGACTTCTTTGAACACTCTGAATCCTCACCATTCTGCGCATGCGTTACCCGCATCGGTGACGCTCCTTTTACAATCCTCAACCACGTAATCGCCGCTTCATATTCTCCGTTCGAAATGATACTATATACTTCTGCCTGTAACCGGGGGACCAGGCCAGTGGTGTGCTGTAAATATTTTCAAACGTCGCGGTCGAAGTTACTTTCGCTGTTCCGATCCACAACTGAAATTTGTTCCTTTCTGTTCGGAGAACATCAGGCAATGCTTATATTTATTGTACAGGATTAAAAAAAAATCGTGCTGAAATCTGGTACCACAAGAGAAAATCAATAGAAATTTTCTCATAACGCTTCATCTTCGGGATATTTATACTCTGAAGCTGTTTTTTGATTATGATTACATTTTTATGAAGTCGCTTCACATTCTGCTAATGCTAACTTGAACGTGATATAAAAAAAGGAAACAATTTTATGCCTGAAAAATGTTTACGCGGCTTCTAAATCGATTCCTTTCTGAAATGATCGGGAACATGTCCTTTTGTTTTTGGTCACGAGTCTGGCGCTGGACCGAGACGCGGAGACTTGAACGCTGGGGTAATTGGGATTTCACAAGGAATCATTTGTTCTACCAGCTGCTGTTTGCCTTTCATTGTCCGCCGCGCAGCACGGGATACATGCGAAAAAACGGTCGACTCCTAAGAAAGGCGATCCTTTCGGGCCGTCGGCGGACTGCCGTTCAGGAATTTTGGACATCTGCGCAAACGTTAGTTGGCAGTGCACTACGCTCCGTCCGCGACAATCACGACCTAATTTGGTCGCGATAATTAAGTGAATCGGCGCGGCTGCGACGTGATTAGCACTCCGGACCGAAAAAATGTAGGATATACGGGGTGGCCTTCTATATACGGAACACCTGATTATCTCGTTTCGGTTTCAGGATGCAAGAAATGTGTATGTCAGAACGTAGATGATTCTGGGGGGGTAAATTGATTGTGATGATGCGATACTGTGTACTATCATAACATGTGCTTTCGCAAAAATTTTGATATTTTGCATCTAAAATTGCTGCTAATGCTTATCTGGCTCAATTCTGCAATAGTTCATTTCAGCTAATGTTTTCATTATACTTAACAATTATTTTACAATTTTTAATTTTTACATTATATAATTATATAAATTTGTTTTTATATTATTTTTTTACTCAGTATATAATTTACTATTATATACAGAAACCATGGCCTTTGAAAAATTAATAGAGTCGTGAAAACATTTGTCGCCCCCACATAAACAATTTTTACCTAATACAATCTTTTCGTATTTCCATGTCCCACTAACGAAATCACACATGAAAAGGAGAGCTTATCCTATATAGTTACGTATCTTTTTACATGTTATGTTATATGACCAAAATAATTCGGTACACGAAGATATTCAACCAATCATATACGGATTTAGCCATTTTTGTCCCTTGCTTTTCTAGGCGAACAGTTCTGCAAGGATCCGTGAGGTTACCGGACTAAACGTTCGGTTGCCACGTTGGCGGTCAAAACGAGGAATTAAGTTGCGGCCAACATGGACGAGGTTCTGTTAATGAGCCCGTTACTCGGTACACGCTGTCGAGAGGAAAGTGAGTCGTCCGGTTTCCAGGTAGTTTCGAAAAAAGCCCGATGCGAAACAGGTGCCGGCGCGCGGATCCGAGTGAAGCCTAACTAGATCTCGTTTATCTACGGCGATTTATCTGCCCACATACAAATCGTCAGCGATACTTCACCTGTTAGCCAGCCTGGGTATGTGTGCCTGAATCGCTCTTTGAAACACGCTCGAACACGGTTCGCGTCTTTTTGTCGGCGTCATTCTATTCCCTGACTCGGTCGACCTCTACTACTGGACATTTTCATATTCGCTTCGTTCCCGTATAAACACGAAAAAACGTAGGGGAGCCCAAATGCGATGTTACAAGACTTATAATTTGGCTACTGAATAACGGGAATATTTATGCCAGCTGTTATTAAGCAGTTGACATTTTTTTGACTAGGCAAATATGTTTTGAACGTCCGCTCGTTCATCCTGATTATTGGTGAAATACTCGTTTTCGGCATTGAAAGGAAATTCCCCGGTATACAAATAATTTTCATGGATCTAATTGGATTTCAATTCAATCAATTCGGTAATGTGAGTAATTTTTACCATTATGGCAGTACATTTAACATTATTAAACATAACTTTCCGATGAATCTACTACATCCGTTCCAAGCAAACGACGTTTGTAAATACAGCAAAGAGGTGAAAACGGAAAACAGACGCGAAACTTACGGTGATAGTTGTTATCCGGAAATAAATATTTCATTATACAAAAGATGACGCTATCATATGTTATATTCGATTTCGCAAGCGATTTGCGGTGTAACAGGCGGAAAAGTGATAAAATCCATGACGTGGACGACATAGTGTCAGCCGGCATGAGGGTACCGTGCAAATTGACTGATAACTATCTCCGCCAACGACAACTCGATCGAGATCAGCGGCCGCTATAATCGAGTTCACTCTCCGAGAGACAGGTACCGCAGGCAAATCCTATTGCACTCCTGCCCCTCGATCAGAGAGATTGCGTAAGAAGAAAAACGTTAATCATCGCGGTGCATGCAGTTCCATTTTTATACGGTGTGCAAAACAATGCATGCAGTGCACCCAGTTCAAATATCACGCCGATTTGTTAATGTTGTTTGCTAAAAATAGAAAGCTTGGGGCCTAATATCAGAATAATGTACACAAGCAAGGTACGAAGATTGGAAAGTCTAAATACGGCAAAAGATAGAAAAACATTGGAACAGTTGAATTACCCGAATAGCAGACGATGGACAGAAGAAGCAAGAACCGATGAATAATCGCGTAGGCAAAATGGTGAAACAGCTTTAAAAAATAGAAAGAGGGGAGATAGTGCAATAGCAATATAACAATAGCGAATATGACATATAACAGTAAAATAAAATACATGACTGTGTTTAAAAATCGTTTTGTACTGTATCAGAACTAACAAATAGATACCTTTGCCAAGTTCTTTCCATCCCTAAATGTTTAGATACCCTTTCTGTAACACGTACGTCGTCGCAACGGACTTTATTTACACCCTGTACGTCTCCCCAGAAACGCATCGCCGCGGATAAATGATGCGCGCGGCGCGGCGATGAGATATCGTCGTGGTCTGAAAATTGGCGAAGCAACCCCAGATCGCGAGCACGCGTTCTGCCGCGTGTGCCTTAAACTGGGCCAAGTGTATGATAATAAATAATTCGCACGCCTTCCTCGATCCGGTTTATTGCGCGGGCACTCTCTTACGCACCAATACCGAGTCGATTCACACAAGTACCTTTTAAGTACAGGTTCTTTCACTACCGATTTGAAGATGCAAATATCAAAACGTTTCATGCACGGTTATAATATATTATCCGTATGATATCCGTATGCATATCTTCTAAAATGCTATTTTCTGGCACAGTTTATTGATAATCAGGGAACAGAACTTATTAGTAGACAATTCGCGAAGTAGCAATGTAGCGCGCATTTTTTGTTTAATATTTTTATACGTTTTTAATCCGACTTCTATACATCAGAAAGGACTGTCATAGGAAGTACGCGAAGTAGCAATGTGACGTGAATATTATGTTCAATCTTTAGCGCAAATTTGTTATTTGATATTTGTACACGTTTTCAATCCAGCTTCCATACACCCGTCTTTGAACAAGGACAATGTCGCAATAACGACCGTTTTTTATCTCTCGCTTTGAATTAACTTATCTACAATCTGTCCGCCGTTAGACACAGAGCAGATGAGCGCTAGCACAATGACGCGTACGGGTAGATAAATGATCCTCGCATTAACCTTAGAACGCGGAAGATCAGTTACAGTAAAGGTGGCCAAGCGTTTCGATCGAGTGCACGCCGTCGCGTCTCAGTCTCGATGCCGACAGTACCCCAATGTCGTATCTGTTAATCTGACTCGTTCCGAATGCGCATCAGCAACAGTCGTCAGACGTCGGTAGCCGAGCGAGCAGGAATAAAACACCGAGAACGCGCCCGTCACCCATATTTACACGACCGATATTTCTACACGGCCTCCTTTTTGCATCGCACCGACCCGTCCGACAATTTCCCCGCGAGTTCTCATTATTTCCCCCATGTGAAGCGTCCTGTAGACGGCGCGATCGCGAGTCTTCAGCTGTCTCGCCATTTAAGCATTTAAAAGAGCGAGAGCACGAGGAAAAGGCAGAAGGCGAGAGAAGAGGCGACCCGGGTAAGTTCGAAGACTCCGGCAGGAGAGAAAGGGAGACGAACAGCCTTCTCGTCGGGCACGACATTTATTTTTATGCCCGCTCATTTGCGCCCGCTTACGGACGGGCACGTGCTACCCGGATCGATTGAGCCACGGATACACGTTGCATCGTCTTCGAATTATCGTAAAACTTCGCCGCGCATTCGGTAAGCCTCGTCGTGGGGTCAGTTTAGTCACCGGAAACATATTAGATGATGCGTTTCGTTTCGCTCTTGCAATCATTTACTTGCATAACGAAGGAATGTGTGAAGCCCTGAAAATCATTGGCTTCCGGGTGGTCGCCGCGTCGAGACTCAGCTTGATGCCGACGTTTCCCAGACGTCGCAGTCGTAAAATGATTTATAAGTCATTTCGCGGCCAGAGTTATGATTTTGTCAATATTTTGCCGACGTTTCGCAGATGCGGCAGTCTCAAAATTATTTATAAATCGCAGAGCTTTATATTTTACATTGAAAACTCTCGCGGTAAGAATTATAATTTTTTTTCGTGGTTTCCATAAATCTGGCCGTGAAAGTTTTACATGTAAAACTAAAACGCTATTATCTTGTAAATTATTTTTACATTACACTAAACAAAATCGCATAACACACATGCGCCTTTTGTAGATTCCTGAAGAGGGAGCACCAGTGGCCCCGAAACATGTCGAAAGTTTTAATAAGGATATTCTAAAGTCAAGCATTCTTAAGTTTGTATTTTTGTATAGGTGATTTAGGTATCGCAAGTGATGATAAAATACTCGACTGCAGACACTCAGATTCCCACACACAGTAATACGCGTCACAAAAAAGAAAGACGTACTGCAAAGGCACGCGGTTAAAAATGGCTGTTGGCAATCGACACAAAATGCAAAATGCGTTGCTTTCCCTTTAATTTCCTCCGAGCTGCCAATCCGCATGTTTCTCGTCATGAAGGCACGCGACACGAGAGTTTACAATAAACGTACACATATGTCAGAAAGGAGCATCTGCACTATTCTACTGACTCCTGCGGGCACGTAACGATAATCTGAGTATATCTGGAACTCTAATGGTGGTCGGCTTCAGTCTAATTTGTTGCCAAACATACACGGAGGACACAAAGTACACGTTCGAATCTTTTACGTAGCCGATTTCAGTCTAAATTGCCTTCGAATAATACTGGCACGCGGCCGATGCAAATCGCTGGACACGAATGCGCCACGTTTGAAGTCAGAAGGTGGCAAGATCGAGATCTAAATTGCCAATGACAGCCCAATTCTCGACCACTCCAAATCGCAGTACGTGCTAACGGAGAATCCGATGCTGATTGATCCGAATCGCTTCGGAGTGGTATGAATGGACATGCAATGTAACGGATAATACGTATTGGGTGCAAACTTGTATCAGACGATTCACGGAATTGGGCAAAATTATATTCCGTGCTAAGCGTGAGCGGGGAAACAATAATAGAGCTCCAGTTAAAAGAGTTAACAATAGATTTACGAAGAAATGTAGATGTACACGCCATACAGAACTTGCAAATTAAAAGTCTTAAGAGGACATACATTTAAATATATATTCGTCTCATTGCATTAACAAACGTCGACAAAAATGGCTAGAAAATTCTTGTAACAGTTTCGGTAATTTTGACCGCGAAGTTTAAAATCCATCAAACTGACGAATCCCGTAAATCTAGTGTTAACTGAATGTATATATTAATGTATTCTTCTATGTTATGTATATCATAGAAATAATATTAACATACTATTACAAAAATAAATGAACAATGCTATGTATTCGAAGAAGGTGAAAATGATTACCACCCCATCATCAAGTACCAGTTCCCACAAGATTTGGCTGGTCAATTGAAACAAATACTACACCAATCCGTTCAGACTTATCTTACCGATCGATCGGCTTTACCTCGGGTACTTAGCGAAATTGCTAAGTCCGCCGCGTCTCGCTCAATATTCCATGCCTGCCTGCCCTAACGGACTCGAGTGAGAAGTAGATATGCCGGTGTATACGTCGGGATTCATGTAAACATCTACGTCTTATGTAAACATATATCGCGCCACTTCAATTTGGTCACTTGCACAAGTGGATCGATTATGGACGATTTGACGCCTAAATCTCATAAAATACTTAACAAATCGCACCGATAACGATTCTATGCGAGCAGCCGACCAATTCGTTTTACGTCAATGACACTCAGTTACTAAACATTCGGGACATACATATGCCAATTATCACGCTCTTACTGTCCTACGTATTCTCTTACGAATTTTTCGACGCTTTTAAAATGTATCTGTCAAGTTGCACGATTTCTCCCAAATTATAAGCACTTGGTTTGTATTGGCTGCAGAATATTGACTTATTATCTGTTGATGTTCCATGTTCCGTCGCCGACATACCTGCATAAAGTGACATGAGACGACAAAGGTGAAGAAAACCAAGAAATACATAGAGTTCTGCTGCGCGAAGACTGCGAAATCTTTGCGGAACTTTTACCCGGGACGAATTTTTACCGACCACAAATGATTGACTGGCGAAATGCGAGGTGAGCGTGTGTGATGGAGAAAGGGAGCAGAAATTATCGAACAGACAGTCGATGCCGGTGAAACTGTTTTGTGACCCCTCAACGTTACGAGAGTGACATTCGCGATGCTATCGGGACGAGTCATGCGCCCGGGAGAGTACAATTAATCGCGCTCGATTAATGTAATGTCGTTATTGATCGGCGTCGTTACCGTTGTGTTTCGTTATATCGTGTCTGTTCAATGTTAACGGCCGGTGCATTAAGTTCCGCACCGTTCAATTATCGAATTCAGTGGAATAGTTGTTTATGGGATGACAAGGTAATCTAAATCAAATTTTTTCAAAAATATAATATCAAATTAACGTTTTGTTTTTTTGCGTTTATCACAATTTTTGACTGAATTATGCAAAATGTAAATAATGTGCAAGTATTGGAAACCAAAGAATCGCATCACTATTCTAACAATAACTGCATTTATAAAATAATTATTACCACTCATTGTGAATAATTTGGATCTTCAATCTCCACCGGTTGTTAAATGAAAACATTTGACTGACATAATTATGCGAGTATCTTAATATTAGATATGCGCCGTTAAATCACAAAATTTTAATTCCGCGGTTTCGCGGATGTCTTCATATTAGATATGCACTGTTAAATTATAGAATATGGATGGCTATGATTTTGCGAATTTGTGCCTTTTGAAACACGTGACTTGTAGTCGCATCAGCAGTCGCGAATGCCAAATGAGGATGGCACACGTCGTGTTTCGACTTGTCGTGTGCAACGAGGCGGACAAATTACGCGCAAACTTTGTCATCCGTTAGGGTCAGTGGTGGGTATTCCCTGACAAGCGTTGCCCTCCACGAAAAAGAGACTGTCCGGTTGGCACGTGTCACGAAACGAGGACCGCAAAGCATTCGCGCGTTCGTTCTATCGAGTGCTACCCAGAAAGACACCTTGCGCCAGCTGTGCGACGTGGAAAAGTCAGAGTCATCAAATTTCGGCCTCTAGCTGCCCTTTGTCTACGAAAGTATACTCAAACGATACCTAATTTCAAAGCTGCCTGCCGTTTGATGATGACGGTATTGGACAAAATTCCGTTGAACTAACACGGTTTATAAATAAGCTCGACTTAGCACGATGAAATTATAAGAGGAGGAACGGATATTTAATCTGAAGAAGAAGCGAGGAACTGTAGGTCGTTCTACTCGCTTCTTACTTATGGTGGGTACACCGTTGCAAGAAAGAATTTTAGAACTTTTCGTCCTGGATGTACTCGGCTGGATTCATAACATGACACGTATTCGGATGATTTGTAACCTCTATATCTGTACTTATATCTATCCTTAATAACAATGTCTCAATTTTTTGAAACTTGACCCAGAAAAACCTTCAGATGTAGACGTATATTGACGTTTGAGCCAATCATAAGTGTGAATTATGATAAAAAATAAAATACAATAGATTTTTTGCGTACAGTGAATTTGAAATAGAGAAATGCGCTGTGATACCAGAAATTACGGATGAATTTCGCCCGTTTGATGACGCAGGTGCTAATAAAAATTGGGTCGCCTGTTGTTACCGAATGACCCACATCTCACCACAACCATCCATATTTGGGCACTTACCGATTTGAGGAGCTTGTCTTAAGATTCAATAATCTCCCAACAGAGAGGACACGAAAAGACTGGAGGGAAAACAAACAGATACAAGGCGCTTAATGCATTGTGTGCTCGTTTTTAGGACCTCGTTGGACTATAGTCTTTTGACAGTTGACAGCAAGAAATGCTATGTGGTAGCAATTGCATTAAATCTGAAGGTAGTAATTTTATGTCTAAAATTACTGTGGCACTTATAGATGGTTTAAATTCCATGTACACACACATACAAATGCAATTCAATTCTGTGTTAATATCAATATACTGTTCTGCTGCTCGGAGTTAAACGACAAACGTTTGGTTCAGAGGAGCTTGTAGTGACACCTACACACAAATCTACGACACTAAAAGCTGCATACAGCGCAGTAGATAACCCTGTAAAAGTTATTGCATTTAGCAAACAATTTGGAAAGCCACCTTTGAACTACAGCAGACATGAGAAATGCGGGAGCTATTTCGTCCGATAGATTTTTTGTGCTGTGTTCTAACACGGATGACGTTTATGTTCAACCAACTGAAATACCGACGTCGGATAAGACTGAACGTACCCAACTGTAGATAGGTAACACGACGGAAAAACTTTCAATTTTTACCTTGCAGCAAAAAAGGTGCAACAAATTTTTAAATATTTTCCCAATATATCTCTAAAAAATTAAAAAAATGGAGAATAACATAACGCAAACGTGTTTCTTTACGATCACTAACTGAAAGCGTATCATTGAACTTTTCTCTCAGTGTGAAATGAAAGAGGATTGAAAAAGGTTCAATAACACCACAACAACACCCCAAAATTCAAAAGAATTCTAGAATTATGAGCAAAAATAAGAAGAAAAATGACGAGAAATGAGCCGAAAATACGTGAAAATAGGCGAAAAATGTCAATTTTTTTTTTCGGACCGATACCATTCGATAGAGGGTAATTTGCCCTGAAGATAGACCACTTTCCGCGCGCTAAACTCTTCATAGTTTCCGAGATATGACGATTTTAAGAAAGTGAAAAAAAATTTTTTTCAAAATTGTTGATCGCGATTAATCCCACGTGAAAGTGCGTCCAAAGAGCTTCAAGAAAACCTGTATTAGTCATAGGTTTCGACCACTAGTTCATTCGTAACAGGGCCTTGTGTGTATACAGAGTTCCGCAACTTTTCTCTTCGTTTCTCAGCAAACTGTAAACCATAGAGTTGAACCCGGCGGCTACTAAAGAAATTTCTCAGTCACACCAAAGACACTCACTCAGTGTCGGTCAAGTCTATGGAATCAAATTTAACCCTTTCGCTACGGCAGTGTCTTCCGTAGGAGCGTCACCGCTGTACGGGCCCGCGTTTCGCGTCTTCTATCGTTCGCAGTTTCGCGTCTTCTGTCGTTCGCATGGCAAACAATACACCTTCTCCTTGGTTTTTCCCTACTTATTTATAAGCTGACGGAAAATGTCGTTCTATTAATGGTCAAGTGGTATCAAACTGACGTCGTCTATAGGCGCCGCTCGTGTACACAAGTTGTCGCGCTGATATCGTCTATAGGCGACACTCGTACACACAGGTCGTCGCGCGGATGTCGCCTATAGGCGACGCTCGAAGCGAAAGGGTTAATCATAAACGCATTGCTTATAGTTAGCACCAACGCCACTCTTACTCACAACTTTCAACATACTTTCAACTTTGACCGATGTTTAGCGTAGAATGCGATCTAAAACGTTTCATTTTTTGTACTGGTACTGCAGTTTGCCGTGGTAAATAAAGTCCCATAAGGTAATGTGTCTATCTCTACCCCATCTGTGGTCCTACTGTGAAAACGTGAGACAAGACAGCTGCAAACAACACACGGTACCATTAGCAAATCACTGCAAGCTGGTTAGCGCAGGCTGCAGTTGTCGCAGAAACATGTGCCCCATAAATATCCGTCTTGTTTATATTCCACTATCATCGTGAACTTTCCTAAAAAAGGGCGGAACTTTTAACACATACAGTGAGGGCGTTCAACAGACCAGATGAATTGCGATATCGAGCGCTGTCCTTAAAATATTCTTGCACACAAATTCGCTCTGTACATTATTGATATCAGTTCTTGCTGGTATGCTGCTATCAAACCAGTGCCTCAGATATATAACAGTGAATATAACAGAAAAGGACTGTAAAAAGTACATGGACATATATTCCAGAATAGGCATTTGAAATTGTAACCTCTTAATGAATATGTCGCGAACGGTTGTGTATCAGTTATGTAAGGGATTAATGAACAATTCAGTGATTTGCAACGATAGAACAGGTATTCGTCATTCTAGTCAGTGGAAGAAGTATATTGGAGGTGCAGACCGCCTGGCTCGAATAATACATCGACGAGGGATTGTAAAAAATTGTGTACCCAAGACGCACAAGGTCCTAGGTGTATCGTATAGAAATATAGCATTTAGATTGTATGGTGAACCTAAACCAGAAAGCTTTGCCCTGAATAATCTCAAGAGATGGTCCTATTATAAGGCATTAAACACTTGGGCAAGGAGACAGGTTTATGACCCAAAAGTACATCATAAGTTAGGGCCTGACCTGGCCGCTGCCAAATTCGTTTTAGGCTTCGGAGGTAAAGTGAAATTTCGGCACTTTGTACACTGGACAGAGCAGGTGGATTCTGCTGAATTACCTCAGGAATATGATGAGAAGTATGTACTTGAAGCGATAGATGCCAGTCCCATAACTTTGTTGCTGTACGAAGGATTGGACAATTTGTTAGGACTCAGTAAGCTAAAATGGCTGAGTCTAAGTGGCTGTACTGTGTTAGATGATTGGTGTTTGGACCGACTTTCACCCGAGTACCCAGCGCTAGAGTATTTAGATATTTCAAACTGTAAAAATATAACGGAGCGAGGCTTGGAATCCTTGTACAAAATGAGGAATTTAAAAACTTTAATTGTAACAAATTTTGATGACTCAGTAGCGTTCGAGCTTACTTGTGTATTACTAGAAGATTGTATCCCTGGGTTAACCTGTGAGATCCATGTACCTGCTTCCAAAAGAATCGAGGCAAAATAAAAAGAACCTGTGTGTGGTGTTGGCAGTAGTATAATTTATTTATTATATAAATTTTTCACACATCCTCTCACTTATACACCTCTCACATCCTCTCACACAAATAACTGTCTGTACTCAATTCCTCGGTATCTTATTCTTCTCTCTCCTCTTCTTCACAAAATGCAGTTCAGCCTTATTACCAATTCCATATGCCTTTATGTTTTCAGAATCACTATCGAGCTTGACGCGCTGAAAGGACAAGTCATACTTTTTCCATATATTCCTCCAACTGATTTTTTTACGTACATCTTCTCTCTTCAGTGACAAATTTACATAGCGTTTCACCGCTTTCTTCAGATCAAGTACTGTCGTGCTGTGCGGTGGTACCTAAATGACATACAGAACAAGATCAGCAGACATGCCGCATCTATTCACAGTCCATGAAAGTAGGGTCGCACAGAATTATTCTCTTCACATTACCACAACAGATATCCTCGGCAATTCTCCCCGATTCAAGAATAACGTAATCGCTTGACCCTGAGCAACTGCTATCTGCGCTCTAATTTCTTCCAGCGTCACGTCACACGGTAATCCAGCCAGCAGGGGATCGCTCTCTACAATATTATTAATGGCTTCGCGAGACAACGTAACCAATTCCTGATGCGTAAGTTGTGAGGCTTCGGACTTGACTGTCGCCTTTGTGTGCACAGCTGTTGCTGTTTCATTGCCGTCGTTGTCATTACTGACACCGTCAACAATCGTATCCTCGCCCATATTGAAAATAAAGCATCAGTACATTGTCATAACATTTCAGCCGAGCGCGTCCATTTCTATTTACACACGACTGACGATGTAAACAAACGCACGTGCAATGCCGTGCCTAGACTTAACCCGATCAAGCACTTCGGAATGACAATCGCAAAACGGTGGGTGGGCGATCATGAGTTAACATGCAAACGCATGACGGTGCACGAACCACTAATTGGAGTCGGTTTCAATAGGCAGCGCAATAAGTGGACGGTAGATTCACAAAATTGTGTTGTCGGCGGGGAAGAATTATGCAAACACTGCGTCAAGTCGACATTTGCTCTGCGTAGATATATTTCGTTGAGTATGGAATTGTTAATACGTGTAATGAGAGGAATAATGTAACGTTTGAGACGTTAATTTTGATATTAAACGTGTGGTGCGGATCGGTATTTGAGGTATATGATTCTCAGCGTTACAAATGGATTGTGTGAAAGAAGCGGGGTAGTACATAATAACGGCAATATACAAGTATATATAATTATATATAAGTATAAGAAGAAAGTAGATAAAGTAAAAAATACTATACATATACGTAATATACGTACTTCACTTGAAAAGAAAACGATCGTGATTTATTATCGTTCATACAAATTTCATGGAACCACCGAAAAGTGGTACGTTAATGCCTCGATGTAGCACGCAATAACGGCGAGACAATTGCGAATATACGCAACAATACTCTCTCTTCAAAATTCATCTTGGTATCAGTCGTGACTTATTGTCATCGCCCCGTATTTCAAACAATCGCCAAAAACTGCTACACAACCGTTCAACTCGTCAGCCAGCCGCACCAGAAAAACAAAATAACCGTAAATATACGACCCGTCCGTCTCAAAGTTGTCCAATGCGTAATAACAAAAACAACGCTTCCCCTTAAATTTGCCTAGCAGTCTGGCATATTTCATCCGACCGCTAAAAGCCGATACGTGATCCGCAGCCTCGCCTCGCAATAACTGCAAAATAATCACAACACATGATCTGGCTGCATTCTGCCTTACACGCCCTATCAGTTTACCGGGCCATTATCTGCCGTCCATTTCTAGCTCTCGCATACTCCAGTGACGACATGCGTCGGTGCAAATAGAGGGCGTGCAGGTCTGCCAAAGAAGACAATGCTGCGCGTCTGCGCGCAGAATCCAAGAGCAGGCAAGTGAGGAGGGCGCGGTTATCAGCGATCAATCCCGCGCTTGTATTTGTACGTGCTCATTCGTGTACCGCTGAAATTCTCAGGACCCTCGTCCGCTCGCTTCGTTCTTCGACCGCGCACAACAGCCTTGCACTTGTCAAGTTCGTCGTCGTCGGCGAAAAACAGGACCCTCGGGTGCCGTCCGCGGCGTTGTGTTGTTGTTGTGCTCAACTTCGTCTTCTTCGTCGTTCGGCACTGGTCTCCTGGCTGAAAGTTTCCGTCGACGACCTCGTCAACGTCAGGCTGCTCGTCCTGTGACCGCAAGACGCGGCCAGAAAGGGGGCTTGGACCATAAACGTCGGGAGCAGAAGACTCGGAAGAGAACTCGGCCAAAATGACGGTCATCACGAAGGCGATCAGCGAGAAGAAGGCCTCCGACAAAATGGAGCAGCCGTTGGTGACGGAGAAAAATAGGGTGGTTAGCGGCGAAGTTTAGAACGTCTTTTGCGCGGCACGATACGGGGGTTTCGGGCATTTTCGCTTCGTCGTCTTACTTCTTGCGGGAATGTGTAACGGTGCATGTCACGCTTTGTGTTTTTATCGGCCATGACGCGAAGTCGGGGGAAAACGGCGGATATGCATCGGCACGTTTATCAGACCACAAGTATACGTGCCGATGCGTTTCCGCGTAATTAGATACCGTTAGCCGCAGCGAATCCGTGTGCTCATCGAATCTCGCGCGTTATGACGCATCATCTCGAAACGTCAGAGTACGCGTGCACGTACGCGAGTCGCAATTACATAGTCCCGATCGTAATGGTAGAGTGATGTAATGGCTGTCTATTGCTTTTCGCACAGGATGTACGGAAAAACGAGGACCCCGAGGCGCCGCGCGAAAAGTCCGACCTGGGGGGTCGCTATATCGTCTCGCGCCGAAGTATGCAGCGCATTCATGTTACGGCGACATTCCTGCTGTTCCTCGTCGCGCTGATGATACTGATAATCGGCGTAATTGGCGGCCTCTGCATATACAGGCAGTACGCAAGGACGCAGATGCATAGATTCCGCACCGGCTGGTACAGCATTCCGTACGATAGCACAAACAGGGCCCCGTACGGCAGGGACGTCGCGATTCATCAGGGTCTGTTGTCGGACTCGGATCTCATCAAAAACATCGCCGCGACGGAACAAGAGGCGCTCGACAACATTCAGCGCACGATGGACAACGATATTCGGAGCTTCTTCAAGGAACGATTTGAGATCGACCTCGAGAACGAGCGCTACGAAAAAATCGACGTGCCGGACTTCCGCGGTGGACGTCGAGGTCGCTTTATACACGACTTTAATATTGTAAGGTTTAAAAGTAAGAGTAAGGTGCTGGTAGAGACACGTGCGATTTGCATGGTTTGTTGCAGAACAAAACGGGCATTATCGATATTGACGGACAATCGTGCTTCGTCATGCCGCTGAATCGTCAACGCGTCTTGCCGCCGAGGAATATGTATGATCTGCTGACGAAGATGTATAACGGTAATTGTTTGTTGATTTCTTGGCGTTGTTTTGATTTTGCACGCGCAAGCGCATGGCCGGTTGTTTGCTTTTGAAAATGCACACGTTCGTGCGTGATCTTGCCGGTCTCATGGAACGTTGTTTACCCACCCACAGGCTATTACGAGGTCGATACAGAAATCGTACGCGAAACGATGAAGGTGGTCACGCCACCCATTACGGACTTGTCGAGTATCGGGACGTACATCGCACACGAATGTCAAGACTTGCCCACGTATATCTTGAAGAGAGTTAATACGCCCACCAACGGCGGTAAGTTTCCTATTGTCTGTATCTATCGGTGCACCGTATTATAACTGAAATTATTTTCAACAGCAGCAACAGAAGGTGGAGTGGTCAAGCGCAGCGTGTCCAGCGGGGTCTTCGGGCAATTTGCCGGCAAGAATATCATCGAGTTCGATATTTTAAACTTGACGGAGATTTTAAACGGAGGAAAGGTACCCACGAATGACATAGAACGTTAAGTCGTCGTCGTCGTCTTCGTCGTCAGTATTTGATGCAAGGTGCAAGAGTGGTGGTGGTACACGATGATGATCGGCAGCGAGCTTAGGTAATCAACTCGGAACGACTATGAGAGCGACATCAGTACAACCGTAAAGCGAATGGCACGGCGCACTGTGTATTAATACTCCTTTCTCCGTTACGATGATTTTCTCGTTAAGAGGGATGTGTATCAGACGCGACCTATCATCTTGCCGACAATGTTCACTCTTGCGATCTTCTTTTGCAATTGTCCTCGTAAAACGCGAATTGCGAGCTGTCAATAAGCGCAACACTCGTTGTTGTCCAGCGATAAACCTTAGTGTAATTCAAAATAATAGATGGATTGTGGGAAATTGTGTTTATATCGGGCTTGCGTTGAAATGGAATTACCATAGATGGTACACGTCGTATATTTATAAATTAGAATTAAATGTTTTAACTCGTCGCGCACGCCCTTATAGTTTTTCTGTCTCTCTTCCTCACTCTTCTCTCGGTCTCTCTCTTTCTCTCTTTTTCTTCTAAAACCTCCATCGGTCGAACTAGATCGTCAACGTTTGAACAGTTCATCGTTTTCCTTGAATAAAAGGTAAAATCGCAATGCTAGTTTAGTATGTGATGATTAGAAGTAATGAAAATGTATACAAGAATGAATTAAGAATTGAAATTACGTTGGCACGTGTTAAATCAGCTATGGCCTTTTGTCTGAGAGTGTATAATTTTTTTACCCACTTGTCGAACCTCGCTTCTTGATCCAACATGATCTGTAACAAAAGCGTGAGGTTTATTACTTGCCGGAAGCCGCCGTAAAATTCCGTGAGTCGAGTTGCGGATTAAATTATTAAGCGGAAGTAATTACCGACGAATGAAAAACACTTTCGGCACCACTCGATGCCTCAGTCGCTACTGTTGGAACACGAATCGTTTCCGCGCTGACGTCAATCACAATATTTTTAAATTTACTTTCCTTTGTCCGGGACG
The DNA here is from genome assembly GCA_033815515.1 of Cryptocheilus praepositus. Lineage (NCBI taxonomy): Eukaryota > Metazoa > Arthropoda > Insecta > Hymenoptera > Pompilidae > Cryptocheilus > Cryptocheilus praepositus. The sequence goes on along the minus strand of JAWWQZ010000119.1, from coordinate 503,444 downwards.
ATAAAAATTGCTTCGGCGTAAAACCGTCCGCATCGATTTCTTCCAAGATGCCTTCTTTGAAGCGCGGTTCAATCGGAAAGTCATCTGAAAGTATAAATAGCGCACATAGAGCTAACGAATACACACGTATACGTAAATATAATCGCAACAGGTGGTCTTGAATAACTCGTCTCGTTATTCAATATTACAGCAATAGGTTTATTCGAGGTCAGATTAACTCAGTGCCCTGTATGGGTGTTGCTATACCTTCTTCTGTACCTTTCGATAAGATGTTTCGAGGCTTATCAGACGCAATAGGTTTGATATTAGAGTGTGTGCTACTGGATCGACTTCTGGATTCGTCTCTGGAAACAGACCTTATCTTCCTCTTGGTTCTATCTTCCGAACGCGATCTGCCACGGGTGGAACGGTACCTTCGCTTTTCTCTAGAATCGCTACGATCTCTTCTGTAGCTTTTTATATCACGATCCCTGTCCCTGTTCCTAGACGGTGACCGATGGCGACGTTTTGATTTAGAATATTTTGATGATCGCCGTCGATGTGGTGAGGACTTGCTAGACTCTGTGCTGGTTGACCTACAGGAAGCGATAACAAAGTTACTGTATTTTCCTAACATTTTGTGACATTACGAGTACAATTACTTTGAGCGTTATAATTATCAACACTGGTCTCCTTCAAGCCAGTCCTTGCGGTCCCATATTTTAGCAATTTTAGAAAAATAGCAAAATTATGTAATATGTATGTAGGAACTGGGAATAGTTACATAACAAAGTTGATGAATAAATGTTGATCTATATACAGAAACAGGTCTGGTCTGCATTTTAACGTGTCCTTACCTGGACTTCTCGGTACGTTTCCTACGATATCGATTACTGTAATCCGAGTCCGAGTCACTCGAATATTTTGCCATGATTGACTTCCTCAGAAAAATATATTATTGTGCAAAAGCAATCCAAGTCAGAAATAAACGATGACAGGTCAGCGGCATGCACGTGTACACCCATGCACTTTGAAAGTATATAAGAGATATTTCTTTCCCTTCTGTTTTTCGGATGTCTCGACCATCACGTGCGTAGCGAACGATTTGTCAAAACTTTTCTGTCGAACAAATACTGACAACGTAAAAACTACCAGAACGACGCGGGCAGAGGTTAGAATCGCATTGCGATTACTTAAAAATGCGTGTCTGACTATATCCGGTGTTCACAGTTTATCGAACACGGTATCTTGCCTGGCATTAGCGACTATAACATAAACTTAGGCATCCACGGTAGAACGTGACAATGTACATTGCAAATCGACGGCATGAAATTATTAACAACTAATTGTTGGTTTCAAATTGTGACTGAGTAGATTTGAAGAATGGCAGATCGTTGTTTACGTTTCGGTGGCGCCATCATTGAGAGAATTTTGGAAGAAAACTGCCACTCTTAATAACATGTTCTTAACCGCGTATTTTTTGAAAATAAGGTAAATGTTATGTTATGCAAGTATGTACTGTACGTACGTATTGTATAAATATTATGTACTTAATATATACACTGCTTCCTTAATTTATACGGTACTAATTTACGGGATTTCATTTTGTGCGGGCAGATAGGTTTTGTTATACGTACGTATTGTATAAATATTATATACTTAATATGTATATTACTTGCTTAATTTACACGGTACTAATTTACGCGATTTCATTTTGTGCGGGCAGATAGATTTTGTTATACGTACGTATTGTATAAATATTATATACTTAATACATATATTGCTTCCTTAATTTTTTACGCGGTACTCATTTACGTGATTTTATTTTATGCGGACAGATAGGTTTTGTTGTACGTATGCAGTGCGTTCGACGTTTTAAAAGACTGAAGTTAAACGCTTTGTTCTATCAACGGTCGATACGTGTCGATGTACTCAAAGGGGTTAATATAAATTCTCATCAACGGTAGCGTTGTGATCTCATACCACATCCAGCCGATAATGTTGAAAGTGACACCAAACAATTACAGAATTCTACTATTATGCAATAAAACCTGCGTTAGTTGAGAATCCTACTTTATATTCCGTCTACGCTAAAATAGGCATCCGAAAATATTCTGGACCTCTGATAAGCCTAATTCTATTGATTGACGTTTCTGCAGTAAAACTCACCGCCTTCGTGTTCCGCTCATACCGGCAACTGTCGATTATCTGCATCAACGCAAACTTCCTACACAGAAAGTTTTCTCTCCTTCCCATGCCACATGTCTCGACGATTTTATTCTTCACCCTGCACCTGCTGTTCTGCACTACCGTTTCTAAACCCGTAAAAACGACAATCACGAGACACCTGCAAGCGATTCTAGATTAGCAGGTTTGCCTCCAGGAACCGCCGAATGTTATGAATTCTTCCCAACGTGAAAAAGTGGACGCACCCACGAAGCTCAAGATGTCCGGCAATTGTGAGTAATGTTCGCTGCGAACATTATAGTTGACGTTCTTTCTTACTTCGTCGTTGTTATCAGCTCAACAGCGACCAAAGACGTTGTCCATTGCGAATCGGCCGGCAACTTCGAAAATTTACCGCGCCAGTTCCCTCGGTTTACGCGCCAGCGTGCTGTATAAAATAGGGAAAGGTGGTTTCAAGGTGGTTTCAAGGTGGTGCGACTACTCGGCTGATGATCTGGCAAACAATGTAACTGTTAATGCTGCTTTTGCGTAGGTACCGAGGTACCAAAACACGTATCAGCTGGAATCTGCGCATCCGTACAACCGGGAGGCAGTCGATAAGATTCTTCAGCAGGTGATGGAGGAGCTTTTGCGCGGTGTCAGGTATCAACCGCTCGTTTGCATGAAGATGTGTGAAGGCATATCGGCAGAGGTGCGCGGTCGTATCTTGAAGAAGGGATACGAACGGTAACGTAAAAAGCGCAAGGGTCTTTCAGTAAAAAAACTTGCCGGAATCGCTTAGACAGGTGATCTTCGGGTAACACAGGTGAAAAATGCGCGGGTGCTGTAATTCCCGTAATGTTTCGATCGAGAGCTTTAATCCTTTAGGTACTGTGCGTTACGTGGGGTTAAAAGTGGAGGTTTTTTTAGGGGGTGTGCTGTGAGATTCCGCGTCCGACGGTACTTTTAGCAAAGTTTCTGGCATAATTGTTAATGTAGCAGTGTGCGTATTATGTCGTTGGGTAGAGAGAAATAAAAATATTCGTGGTAATAATATCGTTTGTAAGCGTACATCTTTGTGTGCTATTTTTAGGGGGGTGTGCCATGAGATTTGGCTTCCGGCGGTACTTTTAATGAAACATCCTGGCATAATTGTTAATGTAGCAATGTGCGCAGTGTGTCGTTGGGTAGTGAGAAATAAAAATATTCGTGGTACTAATGTCGCTTGTAAGCATACATATTCGTGTGCTATTTTTAGGGGGGTGTGCTGTGAGATTGTCTTTTTGACGGTACTTTCAGCGAAATGTGTTCATATAATTGCTAATGTAGCAATGTGCGTACTATGTCATTGTGTAGGGAGAAATAAAAATTCATGGTACTAATGTCGCTTGTAAACATACATATTCGTGGGACTAAAGGGTTAAGGTACTGTCTTTCGTATTTTCTGTTGCCATTTTTACGCGGATTTGGTATCGCTGGTTTTGATATTTTGAGTAACATGACACCGGCGTATTCGGATGAGTTTTTCTGAATTGATACTAGATTTTCGATCCGAAAATTTTTGCGGGACTCGGATTACACGAGAAAACGTTACAGGAATTAATATTTTCTAGCAACGTTCGCTGACTTTTATTAATACTTCGAGCGGCATGCTTAGTTCGCGTATGTTTACTCCGGGGCCGAAAAATCAGCGAATCTCTTCACACGCGCCTAAGTAACATTTCTTTCTCGTTTTGTTATTTCTATTGCTCCCATTGCTGATCGACTGGTTTCTTATGCACCGACACTGACAAAAGATACAAAGTGGGGCAAAAAATTATGTGTCCACGCAATTCTAGAATTTCTCATAAATACCTTTGTACCCAATATAACCCCGACCACTCAGAATATTGAAATTATGTATTTAAAAGAATCGTCAGCTCTCGCGTTAACTATTTCATTATTGTATGTAACATACACACAAACAATTTTCTAAATTAATTCCCTCCCCATTCTTATAACTGAGAAATTGTGCACGACGTATATCCATTTCTTCGGATACTCGCCAGATTGACGTTAAATTTAATGTCGATTAACCGTGTTATTCGAAGATCGCCTGTATCTGAGTTGTTCCTCAAGAGTATAGTGTACGAAGATCGATACTCTTTTGTTTGTCAATAGCTACAAGATTATCGTATTGATAACCGTAATCCAGAAGTTAGGACAGAACGTACAAGTTAACATGGGTAGTTTGTGGGATGCTGAAAGGGATACATACTCGACACACACCATTGACACTCCGGAGTACGTAGCAATGGGCCTCGTGGCTGGGCTATACTACGAATAACGCGATTTAACACGAATGCACCTCTGCAACATTCCGTGCTGTCCTCGTGATATGCAGGCGCCAAGAAAAGGGATTTCAATGAAACGAGGTAATACCAATTTTCTGAAGTGCACTGAGAGCGCGCATTTTATCATTTTTGGACGAAAATAAATCGTGTACGTAATCGTATTTGGCATACTAAATTGTTATTAATCAGTAGGTCTGAAACGGCTGACGGCGAAAGAATAATGCAAACAACGTCGAGTAACGTTGAGTCGTGTGGCTTGCAATGCCATTTCGTGTGGACCATCGGTTTCACGTTTTCTTTATTGTTATTAAATGAATATGACGTGTTTGAGGTACGTGTGTCTGTGTGTGTGTGTGGACGCGCGTGTGCGGCCGTGTGCGTATGTGTGGATATATGTATGGATATAACAGCCACAAGTACAATGCATCATTATGATTATTAATAATAATAACTGTAATCGAAGACGGTCACCGATTACTAAGTGGAAACAGAAGTGGCGAAGTAATCGTAATAACCGTTAATAATACAGTTGTATATTCGTGACTTTTAGTCCATCGTTAATGCTTATATCGCTCGTATAGATACAGGGATACAGAAAAATAATACCGCGCGGCCGCGGTGGAATGTTCTAGGACATCGAGCGTCGTGTATTCGCGAGAGTTGCATAAAAAAGGGGATCACTCGGCAAGAATCCGCTCCCGTTTCGCTCTGAAAGTGAACGAATCGAAGGCGACGCGTACGGGTCGATCGATGCCTTTTAACACGTTCACTGCCAAGCGTATTTTCCTATGTCAGAACCGCGATGCAATAAAATACCGCGGAGAATGATTAAATCGTGCAAAATGCAGGTAACGCAGAGTTGTCAGAAGCCAAAGTATCGAAGCACCGTTCCAATATCAATTGCTTTTACGAGATTGCAGATAGGCTTCATTGTGAATTTTTTGCATTTTTAGTGAAATCTTTTGCACCGTGGCAGTGAACGTGTTAAGCGAATCGCACGTGCCGCCTGCCTTCGTCTACAACACAGCGTTTCATCCTTTATAATGTTAGGATTAATTGTACCTTTAATTACGAGCCTACCTGCCGAGCCCATCTATACTATCATAGCGAGACTGGGATTTCGACTTGACGCGACGAGCTTTGCTATTAGATCCTTGGTCCATTTTCGACGCATACGTTTATATACAAGGTATCGTTCCATTGCGGACCGAGAGCGAATCGTTGCGAATGCGGGGCAGAAGTGTGGAGCTTTCCTCGATGGCTCGAAAGTCTTTCGCAGTTGCCGTCGTTCACCGCCTTCTCTCGTCTGATCGCAACATTTTCGGCGGTCTGGCAGTAGGTCACGGAACCCGGCGAAAATACACTCATCTGCCTTTGCCCCGGTGGCGAAAACGGACATTCCACCTCGTCGCGGTCGGTATGGAAATATCGAAGGTTCTCAATTTATTTTTTTCCATTATTCTTTTATGCATGCTATTATCTGTATATGACACATTTACAATAATAACAATATGTTGCTCGTCGACAATCGCCACGGTGTCCACCTCGCTCCGCTATCGGCAATCCGCAATATATATAATCGAAAATGTTAAGTATTAGCCGGTCGTGCGCGTGTACGTAAAAGTTTGTCAGCCTCTTTGCCGCCTGTTTGTGGTTCGTCTATCACAAAGTTTTGAACGCATCGCGGTATTTGAACGGTCTAGACACACGATACGTCTCTCTCCCTGTCCTTCCCCACCAGGCCACCCCCCGTCTCAGGCTACTTTCTAATAATCATGACAGCGTTAGCAATTTCTCGGAATCGTAGTAATGAAACTCGCAGCAGCGTGTCGTTTAGAAAATACGCAACGTCTCTACCGTTCTGCTCTTCTGCGGTCCTTTTGATTTTCCGTGTTCCATGAGTAAGTGTTGAAGTGCGAGTGTGCGCGTAGGTGTATATATGTTTTATGTAACGTTGAATTGAGAGTTTGGCGATTGGTTGCTTAACGCACGCACGCGCGCGTCCGAATTGCAAAAATGACGGAGGCGTGCGTGCGATGGCAATTGGCAGATTTCTTAGTGTCTTCGGGGTCCCTGCGTATCAGCTTTTTTCTTCAATCTCGGTCGCGATGCAAGGAGCAACAATCGAACGCACGCGATTGGAAATGAGTACAGAAGGTGGATGAAGAAAAGTTCGTCTGTACGCATTTCTAATCGTTCGCGTGAGACGGAGGATCGATCGAACGCATAAGATTAGTAAATAAGTGCGGGGAAGTTTCCTTTGGATACGCGGGTGCAAAATTATACTGCGCCTACGGAAATATCAAAATGGTTAAGAAAACAGCGTTTGAGCTTCGCGCGTTGGCAGATAAAGTAAGATGGATCGGATAAGACTTTGAATGGAAAACGACGGGGGAGACACTCTCAATGTAATATCTGTCGGCGGCGATTGTGGCCTAACGTTCGGAAACTTGTCGAATGTATGCTCGGACAATGGAGTATGAAAACAGTGACTACTTTTGTTTCGTTACATCGCTTTTAACGGAAAAGCAAATTTTAAGGCGCGATGCGGTACCGAGACACCATCATATTTCTATCTCCTGTCAATGCGGTATTTGCACTGCTTTGCCGTTTCACGCCGTCTGCTTATTCACTCGCTACTACTCGTAGCACTGACGTGAATTTCTCATACTTATATTTACATACCCGTTATAATAAAATACACATTCACAATATTACAGCTTTTTTTTTCTTTAGTTAAATGAACCGTTTGTCCGTACACGCGTCGATTACTTCAACTCTTCGCCACCTTATCCCGTATATCTATGTACATGTACAGTTCGGAATTGATTAAGAGTTCTGATATCGTTATTTTCCCTTTCTCTCCGTCTTTCACACACCAAGCATTCATACACTCACACACTCCTCTCTGCCCGTCTTCATCATTCATTACTCTCTCTTTCTCTCTCTCTCTCCCTCTTTCTTTCTTTCGCTCTCTCTCTCTCTCAGACTACTTCACGCAATTATAAAAAATTGATTCGTTCGCCGAAAAATTTATTCGTTTAACACTTGCCGTCCCCCTTGCGATCTCCTTCGACCTTTAGAGTAAGCTCATCCGATTCTCTTTATCGGTGTATCTTTCTCGATGTTGAACCTTTTATCGCATAGTTATGAAAAATATCTTCGAAGACAACCGCTTAGCCAATCACAGATAGTTCCGGCGTCGAAGGCGTTTTGCGCAGGGGTGTCACGTCGATCGCGTCCCGTAATGAACAGGCAACGCACACACTTTCAAGGTTCTGCTTAAATTTAACCTGCTTAAATTAGGGTCGTTCTTACAACGTATGTAACAAGAGCGTTTGTCCTATATACATGGTTATTTCTTTTTTTTATCTTTCTTTCTCTACTCCTTGGCCTTGCGAATGTACCGACGACGGCAACGGCGACAGCGATGGTGCCATAATCGGTGACGTGACAACAGCGGTGGTGCTGACGATTTACGCCGACGACGAGTCCGGCCAAAAGCACGAGGTCGTGTCGTGCGCATATTCATAGAGGCGCATAGACGCGTACATGCTTGTATATACATACGTGTGGTACGCACCCGTCGCGTCTGTCGTCGAGAAACACGATGATCGTTGAGTAAAGCGCGCGCGCGCGCGCAGCATATCTACTATTTACAGTGAATCGTCGAGAAACCGCTAGTCCTTGTAGCTCGGCGTGCAGACCAACTTCGAGGCCGCACCCCGTCTCGTTAAACCGCTTCTCCTCACCTCTTTACCCCTTACTCTTTATTTTAACTATTTATTTATTTTCTTTAAGGCATTGTCGTTTACCGCGGGCGCGTGAGCACGCGCGCCTACCAGCGCATACGATTATTCATTCTTTTTGCGATCTTTGACGGTCCTTTAAGTTTGGCAGTAACGGAACAGCGAAGGGAGCGAAAGGATCACTGACCCTCTTCCTTGCCGTTCCTCGTTTGCTTTCAACGTCACTAACACGGAGTATTTCTTCGTTTCCGCTGTTGTTGCTCCTTTGATCTGGGTCGTCCGCGTTCTCCGCGCTTGCCGGTGTCCTGTACTTTAGGGGGGGACGACGCGTAGGTGCGAATCAAACGGAAGTACGATGGCGAGAAGCGCGATGATGTAGTTGTCGGGAGGTTTTTGACGAGCGGCAAATCGGGGGCCTAACGGTACTCCGCGCTCGACTAGGAACCGCGGCCCCGTGTGTCATACGGGCTCCTCCTTCTTGAAGTTGATGTTCTGCGTGGCGCAGAAGTCGCGCGTGAAAGGGACGCAGTTGAAGAGCTTGCAGATCTCGCACTCGTAGACCGGCACGTTGTAAAAAAGGGCGAGCAGCAGGGCGAAGAGACCGATTATGAGGACGAGGCATATCCAGATTAGGAGGATTTTCCGACGACGGTCGTAGTGGCCGAACGAGATGAACGGCATGAGGGCGTAGGCCGCGAGGAAGCCGAAAATGAAGCCGAAGAGGTGGGCGTAGTTGTCCACCCACGGAAGGATGCCGATCGCCAATAGTCCCAGGAGGATCAGGATCAGTTTCGAGAGCGCGCGTCGGGGATGCTTCAACATTGGCCAGCAATGGAGAACCTCGACGACCAAAGTGGCCAGCAATGCGAAGTGGGCACCCGCCGGTCCGACCTGTCAAATCACGCAGGTGCAAATTGATCAGCGTCTAAGAACGCACACGAACAATGCTAGGCAGGGTAATATAGAATATAGCAAAATTTTCTTCATTGTGTTCAATCGGTAGCGTTTATAATTTTGCAAATGCAATTAAGATTGAACCGATACCTTCGCATAATTTTCATTTTGCACAATTCAATCATATTCTGTAGTATTTCATCACGTTGCGGTTTTAATATAGTAAAATATACGCGGCAGTTAACGTGTTAAAAACGAACCGAAGAATGACACGTGTCATCGATGTGCAAGATGCATACAAACAAAAGAAACAAGAATATCGCGGGGCCGGTGGTCAAGCGGTATCATACTCTTCATCACATGAATGCCGTTTAGATCCGGCGCTCGTAACGAAAGGGTTAATTAAGATGATACGAATTTACCTCCGCCCTGTACGGTACGAATATTGCGCTTGCCAGATTGCCTGCCAAGGCACCCACGAAGTAGATGAGGGCGATGCGTAATGAACCAGTCAGTTTCTCCAAGTCCCGCATCAGGAAGTATTGAATGAAGAGCGTAATTGCCAGATGAACGATCCTGCGAACGGGCGAATAGGTGTTTGAGGAGAGTCGAGCGTGTAAGGAAAAAGAAGAGGGGTCGTAAGCGTCACTTAGTACTTTACCCCGCATGAAGGAAGATGGTCGTGAAGAGCCTGTAAAACTGATCCGGCCATTCGGGGTGGAGGAACGGTATCATGCCGCAAACGTCGTGAAGACATTCCACCTGGGAGCAGAGAGATGCCTCTTCGTGGAAATAGCCGTGAACAAAATCGCAATACTCTTTCGTCGTGATTCTGCACATTCCGTGAATGCCGATACAGCATGGATGTCCGATCACCTCGCAGACCATGTGTTCGGCCATTTTGTCCTTGTAACGACCCACCGGAAAATTACCACCCCGTTGGCTGCCATTTTTACTGCGCACAGCGAAAACGTAGGTGAACGAAGGTGTTTATTGGACTCTGTGGTGGTCGATAACAGTTTACAGGTAACAATAACAGTAAGTTACCTGAAACGTTGGTTGAACGGATTTGTCTTCCGACATATCGGCCACTTCGTAATGTCGTCGGGCCACTCGTAAGGCGCTATACTCGCCGGTGCGTCGCAAAATTTTGGGTCCAGACCACAAACAGAACCACTTATACGTCCTCCGGGTCCGCTGTCGCCAGGACCCCACTTCTTCCAAGTCGATATCGTGTTCTAGAGTTCCAACAAAGGAGTTTCAATTAACACTTTACCGACCGCTATTGACTGAAGATGCCATTCACTAACGACAGCCTCTGTTTTGGATATCGCGCAGGAATTGTGTACGTGCTTGTTTGTAAAGCTTTATAACTGAAAAATACTGAATGTGTTGTTGAGAATCCTTTGATTTCAAAGCAGTGTAATTTTATTGTGATTTAGAATTGTCATAATATCATCTAATATTTATTTTATCTAATATAACCGGTTACCACTGAAAAGCCGATTAATCGGCTACCGGTAAATAGCAGTTGGAACCTAAAAGTGGATTAATCGGCTAGTGGTCGTTAAAGTGTTAACACAGCTTTCACAGAGAGCAACACAAAGAAAAGGCGGATGCTTAATCGTGGTTATGGACATTGTTTCTCTCGTTTTTTCTTGGTCACATGGATAGTTTCGAGGATTATTGCAGTGTCTATGGAAACTCTCCAAATGCCAGACTCTGGACATCGGACACTTTCCAGAGACACTGCGCTTTGTTTGCTTGCGATGCAACAGGATGTTTGCATGTATGAGTGTATGTGATAATGTGAATGAACAGACATAATAAAAATTACCGTGACAGTTGATCTCAGTCCCCGGACCAGTTGGTTAGTAAAGGAGAAAAGTTTGATTATAAACGTGCGAACACGTACACTACACCGAGAGCTCCCAAAATGATGCGATTGAGTGTAAAGTACAATGCACGGGGAACTCTTGGCGATATTATGTTATTTTAAGAAAAATACTATAGTGAGACTCACGGAACAATCAGCTTTGCTGGATTGCACGCAACCCGAGTCGTCATTTCTAATGCAACACGCTGTATCTCGTTCTCTTTCACGCCACACGTCGATCTCCTTCAAAATCTTTATGTCACGGCGCATACACGGTGCAAATTTTGCTCCGAGATGAATGAGGTCTGCTGCTCTCGGCCCGATCCAAAAGTTTGCGGGTTCTTGATAGTCGACTTGTTGCAACGACAGGCTCGTTACGAGAACCTGGAAAAGCAAAGACAGTTGTCAAGGCTTTCTTCACACACAATTTCGGGATCGGGCTCTTACCAATCCTGATCTGTGATTGAGGTCCATCCCTACAGGGCCGAACCCGTAACATGCCAGCGAAATTATGAGTATGAGGATCTGTACGGTGGTGATCCAATAGGTGAAATAAGGTCTGTGATCTTCAAAATCGTCCATCTGCCTCCGCACATCAGGTTTTTGCGACACACTTTTGCGAAAGGATCGTCTGCGTATGAGAGAATGTCGTGACATTACATGGTTCAATGAATCCTTTGGCTTCCGCGACATAATCGCTGCCACCGAATCTTTATACGGTTCAAATTAGATAATAAGTTACCGTCAAAGTATATAAAATTACGATCCTATACGATTATTGATGAAGTATATAAAATGACGATACTAAAACATTATTGACATAACCAGTATCGCTTTTCGGTATGCACAAATTCCTACATCGACATATACTGTCGCCTTCGGCATAAAAGCTGTCAGCACAATATACCATATCGTGTTTCATTCAATGCAAGACCGCAAACGGTTAAGTCACGTCGCAATATTTTTGACTCACCCGAAAAATCGGCCAACAATACCCATGCCGTACTGCCGCCGATTGCTGTTATCGAAGACGCGATCAATCGTGCTCGGCGAGATCCTCGTCCCTCCGGTGCTGCTCGTAGTTCCACCCCCGCCGACACCGCTGCCACCGATATCAACACCCCCGCCACTCGTCACACCAAACATCGTCGGATCTCTTCGAAACGGTACTCCTTCGTCTAGCTGCGTTCTCGTGTCGCCTTCGCCGTTCATCGGTTGCATGTCGTACCTCAACCTGCTCCAACTTGTTTTTCTGTAATTTCTCTGACGCTGTGAGGGCTGCGCGTATGTTACTTCCCAGCGAGAGACGTGCGCGAGTCAGCGACTCAAGGCAGCTCAGTTACGTTATTAACATTTCGACTGCCGAATACTTCCGGCTGAAGCGGTATGGTGATTAGAGGACAACGCATAAACACATTTTCCTACCGATTAACCCTTTGACTGCTGAATACTTCCGGCTGAAGCGCTCGCTGAGGACGAAACATTTTTCGCTAGTGTGAACTCTGTTGATTAACTATGTAAGGCGCAACTAAGTTCTAATGCTAATTCTTTATTTACGCCAAATTAAATAGTGCAAGAAATTATTTGATAAAATTGCAGCTGTATTCATTTCGTACATGGATAATTGTGGCTACAATAGGTAAGAAATCGAAACGATTGGGAGACGCGCATATGTGCCCATAGTTGACAGCAATAGATTTCGGTGGACGCATATATGCGTCCGTAGCAATCAAAAGGTTAATCGTAGATTCTAACTATCAGTCCACTACAATTTCTTACACGTTGCTCCATTGTGAATGGGCCTCTGTCGTTACATTCCCTTGTTCTAATGGTAATTCTTCATTTACGCCAAATTAAATAATGCTAGAAAATTATTTGATAAGGAACTCATCTGTATTTATCCCGTGCATTGATAATTGCGGCTGAAAAAGTAAGAAATCGAAACGATTTGGGACGCACATAGGCGCCCGTAGTTGATACCGATTGATTTTGGCCGGCGCATATATGCGTCCATAGCAGTCAAAGGGTTAAGACGCATTAGTGGGGTGTGAAAGCTGGGAGTTGCCTTGAGATCAGGTTTGGCGCACGGCTCTCGACGCGTGAGGATCCTACCTCGAAGTGTAGTGGTCCCTCGGGATCTGACGGGGTCGTCTGACTTGGCCGTCGATGGTTGTCGTGGTCGTTGTCGCCGTCGCCGTTGTCGGCATCATCATCATCATCGTCGTCATTGTTGTTGTCGTCGTCGTCCTTGTCGTCATCGCGGTCATCGTCGTCGTTTCCGTCGCGGTCGCAGTTCCTATTATCGCCCTGTCGTCGTTCTGCTGCGGGTGCCTGTTTACGGAAGCCATTATATGACGGCTGGTGGTAACATACGCGCTTTAACCCAGCGTTTGCCTTTTTTCTTAGAATATGTAAGTTTTATCGTGCTTAACCAGTTAACTGTGATTGACGAGTATACTCGTCATGGAGAAGCGACAGGATTTTCAGTATTGTCGAGTATACTCGTCATGCGTATAAACAGTTTGAGATGAACTCATGCGTCCCCGTATGTACCGGTTGAAGCAGTTTACCAGTTCGCATAATGAATTTATTTATGTGTGATGGTAATGTTTTTTAGATGTTAACCTAAAAGGACCAAAGGCGAAAGTCAAAAAGTTGATTTATAATAGGATTCCTTCAGGTATGGTCAGTCATGGGAGAAATACGTGACGCCGACCGGGCGCTGAGCTTATTGATAGTTGCTGGTCCGAAGTTTATTTGATTGCGTTTTTAGTTTAATATGTATGTAATATATGCTTATGTTAACCAAATAAGTAAATATTAGTAATAAAATTTTCAATTTTATAAAACAAACCCATCTTTTTCATCCAATTTCTTACCAGCGCAACTTACTCTGTGATGGGCGAATATACTCGTCATGTCGATCGCGAATGGAGATCACATAATAAATATTGTGCTTAAGTCGATCGCAAATGGAGATCACAGAAAATTCCATCTTTTATCACAACTATTTTCTTTTGTGCCAAAGAGTAAAGGGGCCGACATATATGTGCATTGTACATTGTACACGCAACATGGCTTCCTTACTTTTTTTAGAAACTACCGAGGTAGAAAATCCTGGAGGTTCTGTATTCTACGGAAATTTGAGATGTCGATGGCTCATTCGCATGACAATAACGATCAATCACCCGCTGCACGCGTTCAAAGAAAGCCTGAACAGGGCAGACAAAATGCAATTGTTGCCACCGTCATCAAGACTTGAATCAAACTACCCGCCGTAAACAATATTCCTAACAGATCATGGCAGTTAATACTAAATGTACCAGTATTTTCAACCAATTCTTACCATGAGGGGTCATTTGACCCCTTATGAAATAAATATTGATTTTCGGAAAAAAATTCCTAATTTACTAAAGCAAGAACTTGAATAATTAGATGATATAAAAATGTACAGAAAGTCAAATGAGCGAAAGAAATAAGAACGAGTGTACGATTTTAAGTAAATTTTGAAAGGTGTCATTTGCCCCATCTTGGTACGTTTAGTGTTAATCGATTAACAACACGAGACGGCAAAGTCCACGTACCTGTTCAATTCGTCGGTGATCTCTCGATCTGCAGCTGCATCAAGTAAATCAGCAACTCTCTTGACACCAATTTCCTCTTCCTTCGGCAGTCCCATGATGTTGCCAACAGTCGTTGCCGGGATTTGGTCGTGCTGTTTCTGCGACTGCATTTTGGCTTGCGGCGGCGGAAGAGGCGGTGGCGGCGGCGGCACAGGTGGCCTCTCGAAGAAAGATTCCTCCTCTTGAACGCCATCCGTCGCTGAAGCAGCTTCTCGCGTGAGATAAGCGATCACGCTGGGTGGAAAGCTCCTGGATTCCGGCCTCGTTTGGGATCGCTCGCGTGGCCTTTGTCTCGTCAGTGACTGCAAGAAGAGTCATTTGAGTCTAAGATTGCACCCGCGCCTTTTGTCATTCCGCGTTACGGGTCTGCTCATGAGACGTGTGCGTCAAGAGCTTTCTATCGATATGAGATTGGGGATTGAAACGAGGAAGTCGAGCGTACGAAGCTTCGCAACTGTTGGCAGTTAATCGGATGCCGCCTGGGCTTTTGCACCATGAAGCGTCTATGGTAGCTGCCGTACTCGGGTCTATGGCATTGTTGCAGCGTGACCTGCTTATTTCTGGAAGCCTATTACTGTTCGTTTATATTAAATCGTTCACGACCGCCCAGTTATATTAATCTTTTGCGCTCGAGTGATGACTCTCGGACACCACTTGGCTTGGTATGGTAATTCGAGTGGCGAGATTAGTTCGAATATGGAAAAATAAAAGAGCCGTGATGTATTTGACAGACATATATGGAAGAATGTGGAAGTTATTCCTGGTGTAACGAATTCTACGGGATGGTGTCTCAATCAATGTAATGAACATAATATACAGAATATAATATACAGAACGTTTGCTTTTCCAAGATATAAATGTACAACAAACAATCAAATTCAGTAGTTTTATACGTTAATTTCGGTATGTATTCATTTGAGGTCAGTTGTAAGAATCTCATGAGACTTGCGGAAAATCTCAATTTTCTGGTTCGCCCGAGCGTAAAAAGCCACGGGTGCAAAGGGTTAAACCGCCTCCGACAATGTGACGTCCTGTGAACGTTTGACATTTTTCTGTGACATATTACTGTGATAAAAAAATAGTAAGACTTTTCCATTTAAATTGCGCAGGCTTATCCAAACAAGTTAATTTTTTTTGTTAGGTTGGTAGCACTCTAAAAGACACATGTAACAAATTTCATGTGAATATCTTTGGTAGTTGTTGAGATACGCTTGTTTATTCTAACGTAAAAAAGTGCTTTCGGCGATTTTCAGTATGAATGAAAAAATTCAGCGAAGAATTTGTATGAAATTTCGCTACAAAAATCGCTTCATAAATAACAAAGTTATGATTATTTGTAACGTACAAGTTTCACAAAAACGTGCGGTCCCAGGCGTATTTCTTACAAATTTTTTGGTGGACTTTAAGATGTTAAGTAGGCGGTCTCGCTTGCCGAAATTATTCCAGATATTCAGGACTTCGGCTTGGCTCGAATAATCGAATCGAGTTTAGATCGACTCGTTATTCGCGAGTTCTCGAACAGCTCCAACGCGCATACCCGCTACTCTTGATGCTTCACTCAGGAGCTCCTTTCACTTGTCAACTCAGCGAACTTGGGCGAACTTGATGCGTTAAACTTCGCTCCGAAACTCGCAACTTTCCAAGATTATAACGGTTCCCCTGAAAATATTATTTCTTTGCCCCGCAAGCGAAAATCCTTAGACGGTGATAAGTATAGGCGCGTGTCATACTACTGCGATCAATTCAAGTTTGCGATTAATTCAAGGTTTCTGTGACGGTTGAAAATTTTAAATGTGAAACTACCGTGTCCTCTTTTCTATTTTTATCGTATCGTACCACCTTTGTGTTTTCCGTACATTCGTTTGTGAATGTTATCTACACTCATCCGTTTGGTGGCAAAAACATGTTAATTAATGATTTTATCTATAAACCCGCTGGTGTAAAGAAGTTTATTATACACGTGTAACAGGGAATTGGTCGAGTAGCCTGGAAAACTGTATCTAACTTGATGCGCATTGGTCAACTTAATTCTATTTTAGTTAGATATTTCAAATGCATCGTATTTTTTCTACTCATTCGAATATTCAAGTTATTTAAAACTTTCGAATAACCAGGTCATCAATCTGGCTGTATGCGTTTTATTAAAATCGAATTTTGTGTATTCCGTGAAAAACTGTATCTAACTTGACGCGCATTGATCAACTTAATTCTATTTTAGTTAGATATTTCAAATGGATCGCTTTTTTTCTACTCATTCGAATATTCAAGTTATTCAAACCTTTCGAATAATCAGGTCATCAATCTGGCTCTATGCGTTTTATTGAAATAGAATTTCGTGTTCGAATAACATGGTGACAGATCATCTTAAAGCCTAAAACCAGTATCCATCCACTCTTTTGGCAATTGACAAACGAAGGAAGTTCACAAAACTGCTCTGTTAACCTATTGTTAACTTATCGTAAATGAAAATGCTTGGCCATATTGAAGAAATTGAACGTAGCGACTTTTCTCATTCGCTTCCAGTGCTGCGAGCTTGACTTGCTTAGTAGATCACGGTGCTAACTTTTCTGATGCGTGTCACTGCTTCCAAATGACGCGGTGGTTTCCGTCGTGAAGACTAAATGGCAGATGAGGAAGCGTCATAACTGTAATACTCTTTACACCCGCACTTCGGGAGCAAAGAAGGACCTGTTCGTGTGTTAAATAATTTTACGGTCGAAGCTATAGGTTCGTTAAAGATCTGTATGACTTTCTTGTCTCTTTGCTTAAGGGGTACCATCTAGCTTAATGCCTAAAAACATAAGGTAAATTTAGGAAGTTTTTTTAATTAGATGATATAACATCGACATAACATCGAAGCTAATAGTCTCCTTCCAACAGAAATCACTTTTCATCGCCTGATCTATGACCGGGGCAGAAAAGTCGCTTTTTTCTCTACTTTCGCTTATACGCCCACAGCACTTCATAATCGATGCCTTTGGCTGCACCTGGTAAAAGTATTTTTAACACGTTGATTGCCGTGTGTATTTTACTATATTAAAACCGCAACTTGATGAAGTTATGATCATTTGTAACGTACAAGTTTCCCAAAAACTTGCGGTCCCAAGCGTATTTTTTACAGATTTCTTAGCGGTCCTTAAAGTGTTAACACGTTAAAAATACCCAATCGGTAGGATTTATAATTTTGCAAATGCAATTAATATTAAATAGTCATTCAATTCTTTGGTCTCCGATACCTTCGCATTATTTTCATTTTGTACAATTCAATCATATCTTGTAGTACTTCATCACGTCGCGGTTTTAATATACTAAAATATGCACGGCAGTGTACGTCTTAATTGCAGTTATGTGCGGCGAAAATACGGTGATCAACGTTCGGCAACTGTTACTCCAGGCGGACGTCAACCTGTCAAATCGAACTTTCGCCCTGTTTTCCAGAACGGCACTTCTTTGTCCGACGCAGCAGGGTTTCACATTACGCAGGTAGCGTCACATGCGTTCTTCGTGACGCATTAGAGCGCGTATGCACATTACTGCTCGCTCTACTCATATAATTCATGTAATTGATGAAAGCGGCTTACGGGAGGCTACGCCCGGATCGATTCAAAGAACATTATACAAGTACCGAATTGAGTACACGCTTCTCTTTCCTACCCGGCGCTGCCCATCCACACGGACCACTTCATCAGCAAATTCGCGCAATCCATTTCCGACTGCTTCGTATTCCCATTCCCAGCCCACTCCTTTCGCTCCCGTTTCGCGTCACGATGCACGAAGCGCATCGTCTGAATCTCGTTGCGGTTATACGGTCATTACATACACGGAAAATGAAAGGATCCGCAGGCAGAGCGAAAAAATGACACGGTTGCCGTGTGTCGTGCGCTCGGTTGGGTAATGAATGACTTAAAAAGATTCGTATGGTATTGGGAAAGATAACGTTTGGTCATCGATGGTTGCTGAGGCCGCGACACTTTGGGTGCCCATTTCTGGGAGATTTTATGTGGTTAACACTAACCGTACCGAGCGGGGATCCCTTTCAAAATTTACTTCAAAATCATACATTCATTGTTATTTCTATCGCGCATTTTTGTTTGGCGTCAGTTTTGTGAAGTATTAATGCATTTACAACTGATAATCCCTGGATTAAATGTTCGTTTGTCGGTATTGATGTGTAAGAAACCTATTTATCAGAAAGATCAACGCCATTCTTGTTTACTTCATAACTGCACACAGGAACGATTTTTGCGCTTGTTTCTCTATATGTTGAACGCAGTAATGTAATGAAGCAGTAAATTATGTGGAAGATATGATTTCGATATTTTGTTTGGCCTCAGTTTTATGAACCATTAAGGCATTTACAATTGATAATCCCTGGATTAAATATATGTACATATTGTAAATAGATGTACTGGATTATGTACATATTATACATTCCCTCAGCGTTGCTGCATAAAAAATCAGTTCGCCATTAATTATTAACGTCGCCCGTTCCGCTATCGTAATTCAACACAACCCTTGGCTTAAAATTTATCTTGCAACAAAGATAACATGCGCCTGTCACTCAAAGTGTTAATAGAGCCGTTATTTCTTAAGATTCTCTACTATTTCTTAAGAGTCAGTTGTGGTATGAATGAAAGCCTTACAACGCTTTGAAGTTCGGATTTATTGTGCTATAGAAAGATGGCGATAAATTAAAGTAATAAGCAATGAAATAGATGTTCTATGCCGAGACGCATCGAAGAAAGCAAAATAGCGGTTGAAAGAAAGAAAAGATAAAGGGTAAATACTTTACCCTACTTCTAACGTTCCACAACCGGCCGAACATTAGTGACACGGTTTTGCTTTCATTGAAAAACAAAGTATATTGCAGTTTGCAGTGAGATGTGTGCCATCAGGTGCCTTATCCAATTTGTTTGGAATAACTGAAGGCAAATTGTGAACCAGTGACTAATAGCGCTGAAACACGCTTACGTTTCATTGTGAATAGATAAGATACGATGGCTTCGAAAACGACAGTAATGCCTGGCGTCGTTTAACTCTCACCGTGAAATAAATTGGTACACGTTATTAATTTCTGACGGACTATAGAACGACGAAACAATGCAAACGCTGCTGACTTACCTCAACTACGTACTGAAGACCTGACAGTGTCATTCTTGCAACGGAATCTTTCCTCCTGACTGGATGTTGCCATCTTCTCAGCGTCACGCCCTGAAATATACAGGTCATTTCTGACTGCCATCCTAATGTTTTAGAGAGAAAGCGAAAGAATGGGGAGAAATCGTGAATTTTGTGTGTAGTCTTATCGCATATCAATGTCTCGAATCTAATTTGCAGTTAGGGCCGTCGCTTTACTTGACGCCTACGTGAAAACATAAGTATTGCAATCGCAATTAAAATATTTTGGCATCTACCGTTTATTTGTACGTTGTCAGTCGTCACAATTAAAATATTTTGACATTTACTTCAGACATTTACTTCAGCTTAGCGCTGAATTCCTATGTCATCTGCCTAACATGTTGGCATTTCTATGTCAATAATCCCGAAATAAAGCTAGAAGTTGCCAGCACATGCAATCTATTTCCAAATTTCACATTCAAATTCCATCTGTTTCCAAATTTCGGAAGCAAAATTGAAACACTGATACTAAGCCACAGGTATGATGAATTGGGAGACCAGTCCACTCAGTATATATTTAAAACTCGCGTCAAGATGATTTAGACTTTATAGTATTTACACATAAAAAATGTCTCAACGATTTTTGAAACGAAGCTTAGCGCTGAATTCGTATGCTATTAACCTAACATGTCTGCATTTCTGTGTCCATAATCCCGAAATAAAACAAGAAATCCCAGCACATTCAATTATTCCACCCGTTCCGAAATTTCTGAAGCAAATTTCCTTGAACCATTGATCCTCAGGCATAAGTCTGAAAAATCTAGAGACATTCAACATCCACCATTCCCCTTGCGCCCAAAGGCCTCTACCCCAACTACCTCCGGTATCTCCATAGCATCCGGCACATCCCTCGTGATATCCGGGTCCAGGGGCCTGTGCTCCGGCAGCAGCGCTCCATACTTCCTCGACGCCATTCTTCTCCTTCTCTCCAACCACCGCTGCTTCTCAACCTCCTCGGACCCCTCATCAACCCCGAAGAACTGCGCCGTCTCCCGCCTGACATAGCTACAAAGCACCGATCCCACATTATTCAGCCCCACACCCTCATCCGCGTCTCCACTTACTTTCGTATCGCCTCGGTGCGGCTCACGTTCCTCTTCAACCTCGTCCTCTGCGCCTGCGTGTTGCCGCCGACATACGCGGCCGCGACAGCGGAAGTTGCGCTGGGTGCAGAGGTAGCACTAGCGGAACTACTCACGTGCAGAAGCGGAGGCCTAGGAGCGTTCGGCACGGACACGCTCCTCGCGATGTTCGTTTCCGCGAGGCCTTCGACGCCCCCGACGCCAGCGCCGCTGCCACAATTTCCGCCGTTTCCGCTGCCACCCCCGCTGCCGCTGCCACCGCCGCCGGCACCGCTGCCAACAACATCACCGGGACCCCCGGAACCCCCGCATTCGCTGCTGCCACCACCACCGCCCCCGGAAGTGCCACTGTTGCTGCCGTTTCCACTGCCGCCACCGCCGCTGGTCATCAACGAAGGCACCAACGAAGTTGGCACTGCCGATGGAGACGAGGACACGGGCGCCGGACTCGTCGGGTTCGTCGTTGACGCACTTGTCACGGCACCGACGGAGTACATGCCGATGATGGTCTGGCTGCTTTCGGGGTCCTGCCCGCTGGATGACACTGCTGAGGCACTCAGGGTCCCGGAACTCGGGGAGGCTTGCCTGTGGAGAGAAATGGGTGGAGGATTAGTGAGGGCTGAGACAATGCGGACTTTTCAGGTTTATCTTTGTTGCTCATCTATTCATGACATATTCGTGGTTGGCGGGGCTGCAGACGGCGGAGGGAGTTTTGAGAGGGCGTGGAAAATTGCGAATCGAGGATGAAGGAGGAAAGCGATAGCAGAGTATAGAGAGACCCAGTAAAGATACTCCGTGTCCGCAGCTTTGATGTTAGGGTATACCGAATTGGTGGCCTTGAACGGTAGCCACCATATTCAGAATCTCAAAGGGGTCTTAGGCGATGTCCGGCACTGAAGTAAACATTGTTGTGGTGCACTAGCACCAACACGGTATTCTTTCCACAGATGGCCTACCCGAATTTAGGAAGGTTTTGTTGCGGCCGTTTTACACGACACCTTATCGGTTGTAAACACGCGACGCTTTGTGGGACCGACGACCAGTCGCGGCGGTCAGTATGGGCCCGATAAGTCTTTGTTTCGTTGAATGGCCACCGGACGGTTTGTTAGGGCTTATCGGAATCATGTGTTTGATCAGAAAACCGTCGCGGCTGGTTTTCATAGAATACTTTCAAGTTTTCTGATTGGTCCCTCAAGCGAAGAGTCCGGTAAGAAAATGTGGGGCTACGAGGCCCGTCTACTGATCTTTGGGTATAAAACGCAGTAACATTTAAGTTAGTGGACAGTTAGCCAGAGAACACGAAACGCGTATCTTGTACACACTTAAAAGTTATGATTTTTTGTAACGTCCAAGTTCCTCAAAAATATGCGGTCTCAGCCGTATTTCTTACAGATTTCTTAGCGGTCCTTAAAGTGTTAAGTTTTTGGCGTGTGAAATCGGGGTCTCTTAATTAATGTGGGTTGTTTCATTGACATGACGTAGAAGTGACCTTGGAACCGGTTGTCGGTGGAAGTGGGATGTAATTAGGTCGGCACATCGATTAGGCACAAACGAGCACATTTGTTTCGTGTGGCGCCAGTGACGATCTACATTTTTGTTGCTAGATGAAAATATGTGTCAGCGAACGTGCGTTAGTCAAGAAAAATGTGGGAAAGGGAATGCATGAGTGCTCGTCAGGAAAATTCTGCTTTTTTTTAAAGGAGGAGGTACCTATTTCATATAATTAAAAGAACGCCTTATGACGATTCACATCTGACAAAGTTGTTCTAATCTCATTTTACAGGTCCCTTGTCACTAACGATAACTTACATACTTTTTGACTCCGTTCTTCTCTCGTCCAAATTTGTTATTTGCATTAGTTGCAGCGATGCTAGTGAAATGTAGGACAATGGCAAACACGCAGTGCGAGTACACTTCACGTTTTAAAACTTGAAAAACTAGTCGTCTTGCGCTTAAGGAAATGCTTCAAGGTGGTATGGTCGGTAAGGTATAGACGTAATAGGTTACTTTGCCATATGTCTTTCAGGCAGTTACATGAGAGAAACTGAATATATTCGCGCCTTTAGCCAGACTTGATTCGACACGGGAGAATATGTAAAGCAGCCGACGTAATTCTCCGGCTTTGCACTTTGTGTTTTTGGCAAAGGCCAATGGATTGGATGCTTCTTCATCTTCGTATTTCCTTGGCCGCGTCCGCAGAATTGCTATCATCTTGTTGGGCCATAACGCTCAAGGGGCGGAAGGACAGAAAGTAGGCAGACGGACGACAGGAGAGAAAGGAACAGGCGAGGGAAGAGAGTGTAAGTGGGTCAAGCTGCTAGGCTAGTTCTCGCAAAGTGCTGTCATTGTTACACGAATGAGTGCCCAAAGCGCATGGAATAAGTGTCTTTAAAATTTTTTGCAAACCGTTGTCGGGAGAAACGTAAGTGGAACGGGTCGAGAAGAACGGACGAAACTTCTGGACTCAAGACCGAGACACTCGCAGCAACGTTTTCCGCGAAGGCATTGTTGTTGAGCGGGATCGCATTAATTATCGGGAAAAGTGTTCGATCCTGCCGTGATCGAATGATGTCTACTAAGCTTCGCTGATTTTCGCAGTTGATGTGTAGAAGTGACTTCAACTATAATTACGAGGGCTATTTGAAAAGTTTGCGGCCTTTTTAACACTAGAAAGACTGAAACTTAGTATATACCTATGTTGCCCAAAAGCATTCAAAATGACTGCATTGTGAAAGAATAAGTATTGTGTATGTAATGTATTTAATCGCATCGCGGTTTTAACATAGCAAAGTACGCTTGGCAAGTCAACGTGTTAACAGCCAATGGACGATCTTCCATTATAATCTGATGCACTAAATCGACCATTTCGTTAGTTGTCGCGGTTTTCGGGCACCCGGAACATTCCTCGTCTAAAATGCTCGTACGATCACGTTTGTACTCGGCCATCCAATGTTTGACCGTTGTAACTGAAGGAATTTTATCACTGCGCGATACTCAATTTTCTCCATTGTTGATAGAAAAAAGTAATGATTAGAATGACTTGAAATTTGTACGGTTTACATATGTCAACCCGATCTATTGGACGGCGGAAACTTTTTTTCCACAATTACTTTATGTCGATAAGGCTGGAAACTTTGTGTCACTGAGCTGTCATGCGCCAAACTGTTAATCCAATCTGTGGTGCCAGTCTATATCCTTGGTCTATACTACTTTGCGTCAACAGCGAAATCATCGACTCATCGAGGAAGAACCAGGTACTCCATTACACTCTATTGGAAAATGATCGTATTGTCAAGCCAGAAATCGTGTGCGTGAGCGATGTTACTGAAAAGAGTTGAAAGATAGTTGTGGAAGAAGCACCATATTGGGCTTGGTCCCGATGGCCAGTCTGTAATTGGCCCGTAAAGTAAGAAAGTAATAGCGCGCATCGATCTGGCAAATCGACAGCGGGGACGGAACACAAACTGTACAAATAAGGAAGAAAGAAAATACTGTGGCGCGGCCAGATTACACGGCAAGAATCTGAGTCAACTTTCTGGCACAAATCTTTAGAATGGACCGTGACATCGACAACGGACTAGAAGTTCTAACAGTTTTCAGGTAATGGTGTAAAAGCGAAAGTTCGTGCCTGAGCTACACGAGACGTGATGTAACGAACGTGCCCCGTCATCGACCGACGTCGCGTTCGATTCTGCACTCCGTAAAAAACTCCTGTAGGATATTCGCGTATGTTCGCGTCGAGAACTTTCGAGAACGTTTTAAAATTACGTCGAACGTTTTACGATGTTTTGTACAAGTACGATGCGATGCGTGCATGTGCGTGAAGGATCACGGCAAGACTGCTTTTTTTGTTAACACTTAGCCGACCGCGGCCATCCAAATGAACTCATTTCCACCACATATTTTTGGCCAGTAACGCGAACTGATATTCACTATTTGAAATCAAAGAAGTCTGAAAATGATTTAAGTGTTCAATTACATCTTGCGGTAATAATTTTTTTAACGATTTCAAATATTGTTTATACAAAACATGAAATTAAAAGTATATAACAATTATTTTTTGTAGGTTGTTCAACAAGTATACGTAATAATGCTTCAAATTTAGGACATTGAAAATGACTAAAGATAAATAGCATGAGCCAAACGTGAAATAAAAAAATAGTAATGCGCGTTAATATGTTTTTATGGTACAGTGTGGTATCGTTCCCACCATGCCAGTTTATACAGTGCATTGTGCATTTCTTACTATTTGCTTGTCACACCTCATACCGCTATAACTTTAGTTACTATCAACTGATTGTGTAACTTTTTAAGTAATCTTCACCACTAAATTGGTGGTTTCTATTATATACTGTGCTTTATAGAAGCAGTTGGTCAGTAATTCCGAACAACTCCAGACAAAGGTACCTGATAATAACAGAAAAAAGCTTCATTGCGAATTTTTTGCATTTCTAGGAAAATTTTCTTCGCCGGACACCGCGTATTTTGCTATGTTAGAACCACGATGCGATAAAATACTGCAGAGTATGATTAAGTCGTGCAAAATAAACGTAACGCACAGTTGTTAGAAGCCAAAGTATTGAAGCACCGTTTCAATGTCAATTGCTTTTACAAAATTGTAAATCGGCTTCATTGTGAATATTTTTCATTTCTAGTAAACTCTTTTGCATCGGTCACCGTGGCAGTCAACATGTTAATAAAGACTTTAAAATATTTCTCCCTGTGTCATCCCTCCCACACTCCATCAGCAAACTTCTGTCGCTACAGTAACATCCTCGGGGTGGCACCGTTCACCCCCTCTTTACCCACTGCCGTCTGCATCTAACACGCAGCATCTCCTAATTTCCACAGTGTCTGATCATCGGCCACATGTATAGCAAACGACCATCACCATTCAATTATCGCTAGTCTCCCCCCGCTCCATCTCCACTAATGATCGAGACCGTGCAGGATGAAAAGTCCGTTTAAGAGAATGCTCCTTGACCCGATTATCGATCCTCCGAGATGATTGTTTCCACAGTATTTTCTGCATTTTGCTCTTGACCGTCGTGCCGTGAGTGGGCGCAGTTGATCGGACCTAGGCTCTCGGTTCTTCGCGCAAAAACGGTCTTTCACCGAAACGGGAGGGGCCCTGCGCAAAAGCGGAATGCTGGGCCGTGGAAGGGAGTCCAGAGGAGTGGCAAAGGAACGGTTCCTGCTGGGGGGATGTGGGCGGAAGGCAGACGCGAGTTGGTAAGGTCTCTCGCGATGGTAACGACCGAGGAGGCGATTGACCTGCGTGACCTGACCCAGAGACACGCGCGTCGCTCGAAGTCGACGGCCCCAACGCGTGGGGGTATTCGGCCGACCTCGTGCATCTTCGTCAGAGACTCTATGCGGGTGGGGAATCGCTCGATATTCGCGCGGCATCCGTCGTCAGCCGGTGGCTGCTCGTGTCAGGTTGATCCTGTCAGGTCGCGCGTCAAGTCGTACACGTCGCACCTTCCATGAGGCTGATCAGATCGCTGCGATTCGTCATTTTGTTAACTTGCGAGTGTCAGTGATGGCCGGAAGAAAGGGAAAGTTGAACGGCTTGGGTATATGGATGAATTGATACGGAAACGGTTGATAGGTGAATCAGGATGTTACCAGGCCGGAGCAGGTAATTTGTTAATGTTAATCATGTAATAGCGCGTGAACTAGTGGAGTCTTAGTGTCAGCATTACCTGGGTATAAACTGCTCGACTGAACGAGATCGCGGATGAATGATGTCATTTTGTTAACTTGCGAGTGTCAGTGATGGCCGGAAGAAAGGAAAAGTTGAACAGCTTGGGTATATGGATGAATTGATCGGAAACGGTTGATAGGTGAATTAAGATGTTACCAGGCCGAAGCAGGTAATTTGCTAATGTTAATCATGTAATTGCGCGTGAACCAGCAGGGCCTTAGTGTCGGGATTACCTGGGTATAAACTGCTCGACTGAACGAGGTCGCGGATGAATGATGTCATTTTGTTAACTTGTGAGTGTCAGTGATAGCCGGTAGGGGCAAGGTACTTTGCAAGTAGTGGAGGGCTTGAAATATATGAATGAATTGATACGGAAACGGTTGATAGGCAAATCAAGATTTTGCGAACCCGAAGCAGGTAATTTGCTAATGTTAATCATGTAATTGCACGTGAACCAGCGGAGTCTTAGTGTCGGGATTTCCTGGGGATAAACTACCCGATTCAACGAGGTTGCGGATGAATGGTCATTTTGTTAACTTGCGAGTGTCAGTGATGGTCAGAAGAAAGGGAAAGTTGAATGGCTTGGGTATCTGGATGAATTGATACGGAAACGGTTGATAGGTGAATCAAGATGTTACCAGGCCGAAGCAGGTAATTTGCTAATGTTAATCATGTAATTGCGCGTGAACCAGCAGAGCCTTAGTGTCAGGATTACCTGGGGATAAACTGCCCGACTGAACGAGGTTGCGGATGAATAATGCAACGCGGGTGTATCGGCACTCGTTGCTGCGATGGATGTTGAGTCAGCCTTCTGGCGATGGTGGAGGTGTGTTTTCGTTCGTAATTAGTATGAGGTTGGGGCATCGCAGCCGTGCGGATAATGACTGGCGAGGAATTGGTACCTGCGACCCTTTCATCTTTTCACTTGTGACGTCGATGCTACGGTAATTTGTTTTGCGGCAATTTACGCGCGCTTGGAAAATAATTGGCAGTGAATATGTGAGTGTACGTACGCACATAGTAGTTATTTTTTAGTCAAATTGACACGGTTGGTTGAAATTTAACCGCACGGTATATTGCTTAGGACAATTTTTAGAGGACTGGCTACAGGTCTGCTTGTATGTCGATCGAACCAACGTTATTTTGTCTATACTTGTAGTTTTTATAGTGTGTGGAATACGAAGAAACAAGTTTCTATCTCCGAGGGCATTTGAGCAAGGGAAGGAGCACGCAAACGTTCATCTTGATGTTGAGGGATCGCGACCGGAGGTGGAAGTCTTCCTCGTTTTCGTTTTAACGCTGTGCCCATCAAGCTATTCTTCCTGATAACGACCTGGTAGAATCCTCTACTTTGTTCTAACCGGACGCGGCTGGTCCTGAAAATATGGTTATGTTCGCGTCCGACTACAATCCGGTTATTCGATTCTCAAATCTTTTCCGTCTTGGGATGAAATCCTGCTACTTAGTCCCAACTGCAACGTTGGTCAAAGTTCGTACTTCTCGGTGCTAAACTTCAAGTCTATCAGTGGTCATACTTTTTATGCAATGAATATTGAATTATTTTCCACTTTTCTCTTTCTTGAAACAAATTAGCTCAACTTTCATATTTGGCGAGCGCGGATTAGGGGCTCATTACCTTATCTCCGACGATGGTTAATTGCTCCTTTAGATCGTGATAATCAGCTTCTGGTATAATCGACGTAATTTAACAAAGAACAGCGTCTTCCAGAATTCATGCATATTGTTATGCCTTTATCTTAAGTACAATACTTTTGTTTCTTTGTGTTATTTGTTTGAACACAGTCATAACACGACGAAATAAATGCACTTTGTACACACAGCTTTTGATCAACCTTCAATTAACAGCGACATCATTAACAAAGGTCTCTATCCCCCAATTCAAACTGAAGAAAACAACGTCGGCTGCCGCAGTAAATGTATCGTGACAAAACCGTAGAACGAGCAAGACTGCATTAGACGACGGCGTAGTTGAAGCGAGGCAGCGACGACAACGTGGAATCTTAACGTCCTTCGCGTGGGGATGCGCGAATTTATCGGTTTTAGTTTGCATAATATCGGTTTCGCGTTCGGGCCGAGATTAAGATTTTCCGGAGATTAACGAGCCAACGATTCTGCAGACACGAACCTCGTAATTGTTAACTTCCAGGCTTACACTATCGCTATGCACCCCCCGACAGTCTAATTACGCGGTGATTTGCCAGCGATCGCCACCAGGGGGATGAAGTGTGCAGTCGAGTTTCATATGAGAGATATGTACCTAGAGCCGTCGTGATTAACCCCTTGCACTATTTTCACGAGTCTGACTCGTGATGAAAATTTTAGGCCATACTTGAACATGACGAGTCAGACTCGTGATCACATTTTTCGTAACTAAAAGGCGCACCGTGTCGCATTGGTCGAATACGTATTTCATTTTTGCGCTTTTATTTCAACACGCTTATACGTTTCAGCATGGTGCTACCTTCGAAAATTATGTTCAATAACATTTAAAGGTAATACAGTAAAACTAACCGCTTAAATATTTCTCATTTCTCAGAAGTTTACAAGGTGGTCAATAACTAAATAACACGGCCAATGACTGTGATTTCTGCGGTCAATCACTATTAATTGACAGTGTTAAATGTATCGTTGTGTTATTAATAAATCAAATTTTGTTTCTGTTTCGTTACAGGCTGAGCATGTTCTTACAACATTTTTCTGTCCTAATATAAAAAATAATGAATGCAACATTACACGTTTAAGTTATACGCCTTTCATTCAATCATTATTCTTAAGCGGTCAATCACTGTACACTTTACCCTATAGTGTTTAAAGTTCGCGACCATTCGGGTGCATGTGTTAGGCACGGCTTCTTCCCAATTTCAGCGTAGTGCAAGGGGTTAAATGTATCGATGGTACGCGCGCTGAAACTGGAACGGAAGTGTGCCAGTTAGCCGCAGCTGGTAAGACACACGCGGATGACAAACACAGCTCGCGCAGATTCGACGAGGAGACGGAAGGAAGTGCGAGAGCATCGCTGTCAGACACGATTGGCATGCGTGCCCTTGTCGATCAACGAATTTGCGGACGCGTAAGTGGTGACAGGAAGACGGCACCCCGTCAACTAGCCAACCAGCCTGCCAACCTGCGCACCAACACCTAACCGAGCGATTCCGTGAACCCTACAGGGAAATTCAACACGTGGCTTGTCGGCCGTTCGGTCAGTACAAACAGTCAATTATCGGTGCTTACAAAGGGTGTGACCCATCGGAACGGGACAGTCGGACAGACGGTATAGCGAAAATCAATGTATACACGGCACGCGGCAAGTAAACGCAATGATTGTGGATATTGATTCCAGATAGGTGGAACTCGCGGCGCGGGGGCAGGCAGTTGGACGTTACAGCGATTGTACGGGATGTGGCGATTGTCAGCGGAAGAAGGAATAGTCGAAGTAGCACTCCGTGCCTTCGTGCGTAGTTTATACGAACGTGCATTGTTCGGCGTAGGAATAGAAGCACTTGACGCCTGCGTAATGTGAGCGAGATCGGGTGTGCAATGTTGCGTTTGCCTTTCATACAATGGGGTCGTGTCCGCTGGGATGGCTCAATGGAAAAGGCCTCGCGTCCCGCTCGTGACACCGATAGAATGGCGTGGTTGTTGCAGAAATGTGCTACAGTAGCTCGATTGAAGCAGCGCAATTCGAAGAGGGTTGTTCAGGGTGCGCTGGTTCGCATAGCGCGACCACTTAACTTTTATTTTTCTTAACACGTTCAACGCCACGGCGGTCATATGTGGCCGCAATGTGTTTCCCCTGCAGCACCATGGTGCTCATGACCGGGGTGCATCAAATACTTATAATTGTGGAAGTTGAATGAAAATTCGCTATTTAGGGAATGCTTTGGAATAAAATAGGCAGTATTGAAAAATAAAGTGTTTGTTAAATCAAAAATTCATTTTTTTTTAATCTTTTATCTACCGGTGTATTCTACCGAAGTATTTTAACACGTTGAGTGCCGATCGTAATTTGCTGTATTAGAACCGTGATACTATGAAATACTATAGCGTTTGACAGAATTGTGTAAAATGTAAATAATATGCAGGTATTGGAGACCAAAGGATCGCATCACTATTCTAATAGTAACTGCATTTATAAAATAATATATATATTAAAATAATAATAACTAATAAAAAATTATTTAAAAATAAATATATCTTGTGTCGGTCACCGGTGACCATCACGGCAGTAAAAGTGTTAAACAAATGTGTGGCTCGTCAATGCAATCTTGGCAGTATTTAGTGACCTTTTTGGTGCGATTTTTTGCACTTTGTGTCCCGAGGGTTGCAACATTTTATCGGTAACACTGTTTGCAAAATTTTCGTACCAAATACGATGGCCTTTCCTTCTTTTGCAATTCATGCCGCATTCTTATGAATAACGAAATTAATTATTATTTTGCCATTACATGCACGGAATAGTAAAACTATTTTCGTAACGTTTCCAGTGAAACATGTGATTTCGGCGTAGCAGTCAACGTGTTAACGCGTCTGCTGCACTAGGCGCATAACCAATAAAAGTCTTGACGACTGTGTGCTTTCGGTTCTTCCGTTGAAGCGCTTGACGGACTTGCTGCGTCTCGAGAGAATATCAGTCGATACCGAAGGAAAGCCGCCGTTCATTATGAGCATCGATTCCCCAGCTGCGCGTGTACGAAGCTGCGGAGGAGAGAAAAGCGCGAGAAGCAGGAAAGCTCAGTGCCAGCAGGGCACTAATTATCGAATACCATAGTTCAAAACTATGCTCGTTACGCACGGAATTCTGAAATGCCGGCCAACAATCTCGTCACCGAGACCGTATAGTTACGATTGTGGCACGAATCACGGTGAAGTTGAGAATGGATCGGTCGAATTCCAGGAGCGAGGTACTGAACCTCTGCTTTCAGTGTTCTTTTCCGCGATACATTGCGACTACGGATTTCCGATAAGGGCGACTTGCAGATTTTGCGCTGAAAGTAACTGGTCGTTCGGAATTAAATGTACCATGCACCCGCATTATTCTTTGCCGTTCTGTCCCATTCAAATGGGGAACTATATTCGAAAAAGTTAGGATCTAGATACCGGATTGACATTATTTAATTGCACACTAGAGGCTGTGTATGATTCTATTTGGTGATGCATGTAACTACAACTTCCGAACAAACGCGATTTGCAGATTTTCCATTAAATATACCTGATCGTCCAGAATTAATTGTATCATGTATCTGCATTATTCTTTGCCGCATTCAAATGAACTAATACATCGAAAACAAGTTGGGGTCCTGGCGCACAGGCTTACTCTGTCGTCGGGGAACTGACATTATCTAAATGTGCGCTAGACGGTGTGCATGACTCTGGCTCGAGAAGGTGGAAGTAGAAAAAAGGAGTAATTCCACTCCGACATCGCTTGATAATTTACTCGGTACGCGATAAGGCACTCGTGACAAATGAGGAAAATAGAGATGGCGGTAGGAGCAGACGGTAGAAACGATAGAGGTGGAAGGGTCGAAGGAGTGAGGTTAAAGGAGGACAAACGGAAGATGAAGAGGAGCGTGGGGAACGTGCTGCGAGGAGTGGTTGGCGTGACACGAGGTAATTATACGGTGAGACCTGCGGATGGATGGACGCTCATCCGTCTAATTAGTAAAGTAAAGCGAATGGAAGGCTAGCTAGCAGACGACTTGCGTGGAGGTGTCCAGCGCTACGAGGTTATGTTTACCGCCGGTTGATAGCGGCAAATTGTTTTCCGTTTCTGAGTCCACGAAGAAGTGACGCGATGCGAAATGTCTGAATTGATTCCGGGCGACTGGCAAACTGATGAAAGAAACCTGACTGGGGGCAATGAATTAGCAAATTGGAGTATAAACGACGACGGTAACGAAATCCCATAAACTAAGGGTGAAGAGCATACGAGAGTGGATGGTTGTTTTACAACGAGGGAAACAGATGGCACAAGAAAGAAAGGCGTAGAATATTCCCTGAAACAAGTCTTTGATTAGCAGGTAGAATCGCTTAGCGGAGCCATTACGGTTTCGAGGGAGACTAATTAGAAAGAATAAGCTGCACGGAAATCAACAATCCTGAGGGTTGATTCTTTCTCTGGCGAAAGGAAAGAAAAGAAGGGAAAGAGGGAGAAAAGAAATGGCGAGGGTATATGTATACGAGCCGACATATACACGCACGCACTCAGCTTATCTCTTGTTTTTTTAATCCCCTCGCGTGTCTCAAAGAAGATGTTCATTCAAGGCTCTCTCTTTTGATAAAAATTGCAAGGTGCGTCCCGGGCGCACGTTTCGTCGCATGATTGGACATGTTTATTTATGAAACGATCGAAGTCGATGTATTTTTAGAATTTGTTAGAAATTCGACTTTTTCAAGATGCAGCGTACTGGTGTAACTTACATGAGCCAAGAACGACGACGGAAAGCCCAAGGGTGAAGAAATGGGGATATTGTTCGCGGTAAAGTGTAACGCGACCCGGTCTCTTTGAAACGACCTCATCCACAATGATGCGCTGTAACGAAAGGGGGTGATTCTTGGTTCCATGAATATTTCATACGTATCTGGTGTTGCACCGACATCCTCCCTCCCCCATTACTCTTTGTGGGCCGCTCCTTCCATCGTCAGTTTTTTTAATCTCTCGATGTCTCGCGCTCGCTCATCGCAAACCGAAGACCCATTATTAAAGCGCACAATGTACCGCGCTCGTAAAATTTCATTTTGTGCATTACCGCCATTGTATTCAGCGTCGGTAGCGTCAGGTTCATCCGGCTTCGACGCGGTTTGTGCAAAAGCACTGTTTATCTCGAGTTTCGTGTCCAATGTTTGGAAAAATTCGGATCCAATGAGTGGTCGCGTCACCGAAGGTTGTATATCTTCGATCGGAAATTGCCGAAATGGGGATTGTGCGATGAGAAATTATTCTAAGTCCCCTTCGGATACTTAGGATGTTTAACCCTTTCGGTACGGAGGAGCTGGCCGCTGGTATCGGTAGGTATTTAAGGGCGAGTCCGAACGGACGAGACGCATAGTATTCTCCGAGACTCCCAACGTTAAACTTAGATATATTGGGATCCATAAAAAGTGTAAGCCAGTGTAAATAAAGTTCCGTACAAAACAGATCCTTTTTTTTTATAAGGAAGGAGATTTTTATATCCAGAACACTTCCAAAACGCCAATTACAGAGACACTTACTCTCATCAATTCATTTATCCTTATTAATTACTTCGTTACATAAATTATTCTCTTAGTCATAAAGAGACTACATGTATGAGTGTATGTGACGATACTACTGAACAAATTCGATGTTACGAGCGCGTGAGTACACGCGTGCACGATCATGACAAGTGTTTATCACGTGCAAAGATGGCCGCAAGAGATATGCGCGTCGATAAATGCGGCCCTACCTTTGAAAGATCGTTGATTGTCAGTAACAGTCCACTGAAGGCGCGCAGGATGACGTGCGGCGCATAACGTGTAGCGTGTAATGCGATTAACGGCAGCGGAGCCACGATAGACTAAATGCACGCAGAATAGTAGGTCCAGTGAATAGGTGAAGAACGGGCTCGACGCTGGCTGCCTCGGTCGATACCGGCGCCCTACCAGCATGATTTAACAGAATCCCCGCGAGTGGAGTCGAGTAAATCAAACGCACGTGACTCACAACAGCACTAACCGCTCTCACGGCCGGAAATGGAATCACACCTGCATGAATTATCGTCCACGACAGTGCCTTTGCCGTCGTCGCCCGCTAGATATACCGGGTGACTGGAGGCTGGACACTCATGGCAACAGTAATGTTCATACGTAACGGGGTACCTTCGAAATTAGCTGCTCTGGCCGCGATCAACCTGGGCCTGAATTCCGCCTGAAAGTCAAACTCGCCGTCTACCATAGTCCGCCTTGTTTTCCGCCAGACTCCTCGCTTGTTTACAGAACGCACCGTTTTTTGCCGACCCGCGTATGCTTCTGGAATTCGCACGTCGGACACTGTGGTTCACTGTGACTCACTGACCCGTGTCGAATTGTGCGAGGTTGTCGATAAGAATATCACGTAACACGATATAACGATACGTTCTTATCGCACGTTCTTGATTCGTGAATGATATTAAAGCGGGCTATCAAATCTACTGGTACGTATTACGCACGCGTCTCTAGCTCATGAACCCAATGATGTTGATAACAGAAACGGTTAATCGCATTGTTCGGTGTTTGCGTCTTTGTCCGCAATGCTCGCGGAGACAGCCGCTGAGAGTTCGTTTTCTACGGAAAGGAGTGCACAACTGACGCCAGCGAACGGTACGCGACGTCTTGAGCGTGGCCATGCCATCGGTATTGCCTGCAAGACGATGAAAGGAGAGAAGCGTGATGGAGGAAAGGAGACGGGGCGAAGTAGGATAACAGATAGCAGAGGTTTGAGATGGAGTGAGAGAAACCAATCGAGTTGGAATCTCCCGCCACTGAGGCGAAAGGCATGAGGTAACCACCGTTCAAATGAAGTATAGGCGCAAGAGAGGGAAATCTTAGTAGCAGACTGACAATCTGGGAGACGCGTTCTGTAGCGAGGATCGGTGGTTTTGGTGGTAGAGGTAGATTTCTTGTTTTCTGCGGTTTACGGTGGATCGTGAGGCGGTATGAAAGTGTCGAGTGCCAGAATCCCGTGTCAGATCGAACGGGATGACCCATTTGTCGCTGCGAGGATTGTGAATTGGTCTGCCGTGGCCGTTTGCCGACGTGTGTTGTGTCGATAGTGCCAGGCTGTTATTACTGTTGCTGATTGCTATTGCCTAGTATTCACCAAGTGTCCGTTCTGCTATTTATTAATTGTTTACCGTAGTTTGTATTAAAATGAAGCTAATGCAACATACGTAACATGAAGGCGGGAATGCAGGCAAAATTCGTGTATTGATTTCTCATATGTCTTTCTGGCTTTTAATAAAAACATACGCACTGCAAACAATTTATTGGCGTTTTTGCAGTTGCGTACCTTGGATGAATTTGAATTTTTCCAGCCGGTGACTCAATCACGCCTTTCTGGCACCGTGTGAAAACGCGTATGAGTTAGTTCCGTTAATATTTTGTTTTTCAGACCAACACAAAAGAAGACTATTCGTATAACCTTGGCTACTAATTTTTGTACTAGTTTCAGATAGCAACATCTCATATTTTCGGCACCTCTACCTTTGAATCAATGGATTCCTCCTTTGCCCAAAGACACGATATTCTCGACATTCTCGATATTCTCAAGCCCCCGATAAGACGCATTGAAAATATCTCACACTCACCAAGATGAATGTGCGGTATGCGGCTGCATCGACGAAAGTGTTCCGGGCATCATGGACCTCCTAATCTGTTGACAGCAAGTTCTCGTACTATTTGCAGACGCGGCAATCGCAGCAGCCGTGACGGCTTCGTTGCAACAAGCAGGCGGATTCGCGCACACATGTCGTCCCACGAGGCCCTGTTGTACGACAGCGGCAGCAGCAGCAGACGCAGCGGCCGTGAAGTCGATCCCAGATGTTCTAGTCTTCGTTCTGAGCAGAGGCGACGTCGAGAAGCCATCCCTCTGATTGGACGCGGAACTACTCGAACTACTCGACCCAGGACTTCCGCTCATTCTTCCCGGCGACGTATAGGCGAAGCCGCGAAAGCGAAAGTGCGATTGGTGGTAAGGTTGATAGCCGGAAACCGCTGCTGCAGCTGCCGCGGCGGTGGTGGTGGCAGCAGCGGAAGCAGCAGCGGCAGTGGCAGCGGCAGCAGCAGCAGCGGCGGCGGCAGCGGAAGAAGAAGTGGCGGTGCCGACGGTGCCAGCGGTCGCGGAATTCGGTGGTAGCCGATAGTGGTGATGAAAACCCAGGTCGCGTCTCATGTACGGGTCGCCGGGGTCGTTGGCGGGCACGTAACGATCAGTTGGCGTGTGCGCGCCAGGTGGCACGTATCTATCGACGTATCTGTCCGGGTAGAAGACCTCCGGCGACGGTTGGGGCACGTATCGCTCGACGGGGGTGTGAGCAGTCGGGGGTACGTAGCTTCTGTCGGGCATCGTGATGGCGGAATTCGCTCCCGCGGCACTCAGGCAGCTCGAGCTGGAAGAAATGCGGCCGCCGACGCTGTACCGGTCCTTGGCCTTGGGCAGAGACAGATACTTGTCAGCGCTGCGTGCCGGAGAATATCTGTTGGCGTCGGCAGCGACGCTGGCTGTGTGGTGGTAGCGATCGTAACGTTCTTGATTGTACTGCTGATGATCTCCGCTGACAGCGTAGCGGTCGGAGCCGTAGCTTTGCACGGATTTGGACGCTTGCAGGAGGTACTTGTCCTTGGTGGAGCTTTGATAGGTGGAGGTGTTCGGTGCGCTGGTGCCGCTTGTGGTATTGCTGCTAACGCCGACCCCGTTTCCGGTGGTTGGGTCGTTTGTTGCGCCGAGTCCGCCGCTGGCGATGATGGCGTTTGCTCTGGCGGTTGCGTTTGAGGTTGTGGTTGTTCCGCCGGAGACTCTGGATAAGTTGGCTGTGTTCGCTTCCGGGGTGGGCGAGGCGACGGCGGAGAACCGATCGCCGGGCAGCGTTTGGGCTCCGATGGTGTTGCTAACGTAGGCCGCGTAACGTCCTCCGGCGTCTGACGATGAGGACGAGATCGAGGAGGAAGTTGCCGTTTCCAGCGCCAGGAGTCTCTCGGTTGATGAGCCGGACGTGACGTACCTTGAAGTAGTTTCGCTGCTGCTCCCGGCACTGCTGTTGTTATTACCGCTGCCAACGCCATTGCCACTGTTAATGCCACAACCACTGCTGCCGCCGGCGCTGGAGAGTCTGTTCGTGTCATGTCCGGGCGACGAAGTGACCAGGTAGCGCGACTGTCCGTATCTTTGTAGGACGAGGTCATTCCCGAACCTGTCGGCGACGCTGCTGTGCGCGTATCTTGACTGTCCGACTCCTTGCACGACGTCTTGAAAGCCGCCGCTGACCGAGTACCGTCCGAAATCGACGGGAGCCGGTGAGGATGAGGTTCCGCGATCGGTGGAGTAGATGCTTCTTCGCTGTTCACCCGAGGTGCTGCAGGAAGTGGCGACCGAGTAGCGCTGCTGCTGCGGTTGCTGTTGCTGCTGCTGTTGCTGCTGATGATGGTGGTGGTGATGGTGATGTGTACCCTCAGAACTCGGGGAGCTGGACAGAAACTTTTCGGCCGTCGTGCCCAACGTGACGTAACGGTCGTGGTGCATGCTCGTCCCAATCGCGGTGTCTTGTCGATTATATCTCTCGTGAATGGGCGATTCGCCGAGGTATCTCTCCTTCGCCGAGGCGAATCTCTCCGGCACGGGCGCGTGGATCGGTGACGAAGACAGCAGCCGGACGTCTTGGGCGATGGTTCCATATCGTGTGGCCACTTCCTTCGCGGCAGCCACGGCCACGGCAGCAACTGCGGGAGACGCATAACTCCCGCTGACAGACGCAACAGTTCCTGCTGCTCCCCCTCCTCGATGATCGCTGCTCTGCAGGCAGACAACAGCGGCAGCCTGATGCAGGCTTCCCAAGACCGGCGAGGACCCAGACAGGAGCCGATCGCTGGTTGCACTGGCGATAGAGTACCGTTGCGATTCCTTGCCGACCGATTCGTGTAAGGAGCCCGTTGTCGCGCAAACCGATTGTTGTTGCTGCTGCAATTGCTGTTGCTGCTGTTGATGGTGGTGATGGTGCTGCTGCTGCTGCTGCTGCTGCTGGTGATGGTTGTGGTGGTGGTGGTGATGGTGGTGATGGTGGTGATGGCCGGTAGCCAGCAGGCGCTCCGCTGATGAAAATCGCTCCTTGGCTGGCATCGGCGAAGCTGGTGCGGTTCCGGACCCGCCACCGAATCGGGTGCTCGGAGAACCGGCGGGCAGAAGCCGATCAGAAGAAGGATAACCAGCCAGGCTCTGGGACGAGGCATACTTTTCGCTCGGGCTGGGTGACAATGGTGGCGGCGGGACAAAGCGATCGTTCGCCGGCGCCGGCGACGGAGGAGACGGGAAAGTTTCCGACGAGAATGGACTGGTGGCCGCAGCACACGCCGACGCCAGGATGTTTGCGTTCGCGTACTCGTTGTTCGGTAGTGCGCTAGTTTCGAAGCGCAGTTCGTTGCCCACCTGAAACAATCGACCCCGCGCGCCAACACAGTTAGCCACTACGCTCGGCGTGCTAGTGCAAGGGTAAGCTAGCGCTGACGACGGGAAGAAACACTCGCCTACCTGAAATCTTTGCTCGCCGTGCAAAGCGCTAAGCTCGTTGAATCGTGCGAATCGATCAGCCAGCATCGACTGCGACAATGTTTGAGCCGCGGTGCTCGACCTCGTTGAACCGTATTGATGATGGTGCCCGCTCTGCTGCAGTCCGCTTTGTTGCAGGCCGCTCTGTGCGTATCTGTCCTGGAATTGATACTGGCCGAATCTGTCGCCGCATGATTGGATCGTCCGGTTTTCCCCGCGAGATTCCAGGCAGGACTTGGCGAATTCCTCGATCGTCGGCTGTTGCTTCTCTCCTCCAGTCTTGTCATGGCGATCGATTTGGCCGAGTCGGCTGTGACTCGCGCCATAATCACCGGCTCGCTGCTGATCAATCGTTCCGTGAATATGTTCGGATTGATACTGTCCGGAATTCGAGCTACCGGCAGAGCTCGATCTTGCATCGGACTGCTGTTGCAGTTGCAGTTGCGCTTGCTGCGCTGATTGCTGTTGATGCGTTTTGAAGCAATCTGTCGACGAACCGATGGAGTCGATTTGGGAACCGATTTGGGAGTTGACACTGTTGGAACCCCCGGCTGAATTCGTACCTGGAATCGGAGATGTCGAAGGCCCGTACTGAGGGATCGGGTGCTGCTGGTGCAACAGAAGACGTTCTCTTCGGCCATAGTCGTCGTCTGTCGGCATCCTGGTGGCCCGGGGCCCGCTGTCAGGACATCTGCGAAAAGAGAAAAGAGCTACCTGTAGTCTTTACTTTGATAGTTAACCTCTTAGGAACGATATGCCACTATAGTGAATAGAACAGCATTGTCCATCACACAATACTCTATCGTTGATCCATAATTAGCGTCGAACTTTGCCGTACACAGAAACAGCCCCGCGCAAAATTGATCTGTGCCTAAGAGATTAATTGGCATAAAAGTGCAAAGTGTTGACGTCCACTAATATACGCGGCGTTGAAACGAGCGGAAGAAGATTTAGCGATTAACAGTCATTAGTCATTATCTTAGTCAGATCAAAAGTCATTATCTTAATCGCTTTAATGTCGTCGTAGATGTCATTGCTTGTCGTTATTGCGTGGGTGACGAGTAGAAACCTGGACTTGGAATTCAATTTGGAGATGTCTCACGTGCGATGACACAGGTCACGCGACGTCAAGCAACATCATGCGTGTTGCGAACATATGGACGAGTCATGTTGAGTCAAATGGTGGTAGACAAATAAAACGAATGGAAAATATTCTTTCTCCTGGCAAAGATCTTTCCGTTTCAATGTCTGGTATTCATACTTTCCCACTCTGCGTACGAAAAAGACAGTAGAGTACTGTGGACGAATATTTTAGTGGGGGCTAACTAAAATGGTCGCAAAACTAACTTCATGTTCTAACCTTGGAAATTGATCATTATTATCGAAAGAAGAATATTAACACTTTATGCACCGTTCCCGATGGAAGCTGTTGCACGTCAATAACTGATTTAGTCCGAATTGTATCCTCAGTCATACTTGTAAATTGATATTCGTGTAACACATGAACGTAATAATACCCTTCAGAAATTAACATTTTTTTTAACACATTGACTGCCAAGCGTATTTTGCTAGGTTAAAACCGCGGTGCGATGAAATACTGCAGAGTATGATTAAATCGTGCAAAATAAAGGCAACGCAAAGGTGTACAAGTCAAAGTATTGAAGCACCATTCCAATATCATTTGCTTTTACAAGATTACAAATAGGCTTCATTACCAATTTTTTGCATTACTAGTAAAATCTTTTCCACTGGTCACCGCGTATGTTACTATGTTAGAACCGCAATGCGATGAAATACTGCAGAATATAATTAAATCGTGCAAAATAAAGGCGACACACAGGTGTTAGGTGCCAAAGTATTGAAGCACCGTTCCAATATCAATTGCTTTTACAAGATTGCAAATAGGCTTCATGGCGAATTGGTTTCATGGTTTCTTTAAAGTATGATAGCACTTGTATGTCATCCGTATATAACTGAATATTATAAAATGTACAGATAGAAAATGTTCTTTTTCCTATTTTATTCAATGCACACGATCTACATTGTTTTGGGGGATTTCTGCTTTTTCTCGCTAATCATGAGTGTTTTCAGTTTGTGATTTTTTGACCGAACCTGAGTACTCTTCTCGTAGGCTCAGATGAATATTTATATTTTAGGTAAATCTGCTTTTCCAGCAATTTCTCAATCTGTTGCTGATGAATCCGCTTTCCACCAAGCTGCGACATTATGAAAGAATGTTTCACATGTTATCTTCTTTCCATCCGCATGTGCCTACGCTTTTAAAATTAATTAAACAGCTTACAATTGATAATAAACATCGGCATTGGTTTGCTCCACTTCTTCATATTTTCAAAATGCACGATCTACCTGATTCATGTACTTATTGTACTCAATTATCGCCGCAGGTTTTTGAATCGGTCCAATTGATTGTTTATGTACACTGCTGGTCTCCAATATTCGTACGGAATGTATCGGGGTTATCATATTTACATTTCATTGACCAATATTCCATATTTGCAGTAGAATATCGTACTTTCTGCAAAATACTGTTTGACTAGTTGAAAGAGTTATCGCTTTGAGGCATTCGGGAAGACCTCAGTTTTTCTAAATCGTTCAATATACACGCACCGTGTTTTACATATAAATTTTAGATATATTGATTCTGTTATAACAGTTATCTTGGTAATTGATAGAGTTGTGTTTCCAATTTCAATCCTTGACAAGCATAACCTTTGAGATTAGTATTCTGCCACTTTTTTTCTTTAGTCATGGGAGCAATACGGGAAGTAATTCTCATTGTACCACCGGTGTACTCTGGTTGAAGTATAAGGCCACGGCAGTTGTAAGGTGAATCGCAGATAGTGCCAGTGCTGGCACGAACGATTAACAGCATTTATTATTCTCGTCCTGGGCGCTCATTTATCTCGCTTGTCCGTCAGAAAACGATGTAATCGAGGGTTAAGCATCGTTCTAGCGTCGACATGAGCAGAAAATTCGTAATGTACGAGATTTAAGGCTACCGATTAACGGGTCGATACCAGGAGTACTCTAGAGGTTGGCCGTTAGACACAACCACCGCTGCCATCATCGTGTATAAAGTTCGGCGAACGAAGGGGCAGACGGGCGGGTTAAGGAAAAATGAACGGAATTAGAGGTTTTCGACCGAGTGGTCACGCGAAACGGCCTTTATCCGAAAGCAGACAAAACCGGGCGTCTGAGAGCTTAAACAGTACCTTGCGCCAACACGCACTGCTCGTGTCAGGATTTTTACGATGCGGGAAAAAGAGGACAGATATCAGCGTATGGAAAGTCATCGAAATTATAAATTTCTTTCGCGTCTGCCGGGCAAATGATTAATGGTGAAATGTAGTATTCAACGTAAATGTGGTCTTAGCGCCAAACCCCTCAGCAAAAGACGAAATTCTTGTGCTGTGTGGCAATACGTTAGTCACGTATTATAATAATGCAACACGCCCTATCAATAGGTAATAATTGTAAACTTCAGAACAGGGACCCGACGGTTTCGAAACATATATAGTTTTGAGTTTTTGAAAACATTGTAATAAACCAACGTCAACCAAAAAAGGGTTTCTCAAGAAGAATTTTTTGACTGACCGATATCTATCAAACAAATTTCTAATTTCGTTAATCAGAACGCTTGGAATAAAACATTACATCATGTACACAGTCATTAACCCTCTATGGACCGAATTTTTTTTGGTGGCCATACAAAATCTATGTAACGTGAACGGTGCTTCAATGCTTTGGCTTCTAACAAGTTGCGTTACCTTTATTTTGTACGATCTAATCATACTCTGCATTATTTCATCGCATCGCAGTTCTAACATAGCAAAATACGTGGTGTCCGGCGAAGACAATTTTACTAGAAATGCGAAAAATTGGCAGTGAAGCCTATTTGTAATCTTGTAAAAGCAATTGATATTGGCATGGTGCTTAAATATTTTGGCTTCTAACAATTTGCGTTACCTTTATTTTGCATGATTCAATTAAAATCTGCATTATATCATCGCATCGAAGTTCTAACATAGGAAAATATGCTTGGTAATCAATGCGGTCACTCGGAACTTGCGGCACCTGAGGAAAAATTCGCACAGAGGTACTTCATGCGTGGGCAGCCTGCGATCGAACGCAAGTTGACTGTCCTGATGACAATCTCGCCACTCGTGGTGGGCATGAACGAACGTATCCAGATAAGGGCAGCGATAGTACACATATGGGTCAGAGGATAAAGTGAGCAATCGACGACTGTGCTTTCCCACAGACGTACGTTAATCGTCATCGACTCCTGTATACATGCCGGGCACATTCCGAGAACGCTCCCAGCCCATTCTGAGTACGTTCCGAGCATATTCCCAGCACATACCAAGCAGATTCCGGGCATGCCCCGAACGTATTCCGATTGTACCGGAACAGTTTGGCGGTTTTCGCCGGCGAGCGGTTATATTTTGCACCCAGCCAGCGGTCGTTGGCTGAGCATAGTATGGCGCCTCAATTAATTAGCGTTAATCAATAAACGTGCCCGAGCGTTGCGAAAACGTTCGAACAAATCTGGTCGGTTGCAGGCCCGGTCGTTTCTGCAGTTGATATCGTTGCCGTTCGAGCCACCCTGTCCCTGGGGCGGCTTTCATATGCAGAATTCTCAAGGGACAGCGCTCGATTGAACAGTTTTCGAGCATTTTCCTGACGCTGTTACAGCCACTCGCAACCTCTACGTGCTCTGCGAAAAAGAGAGAAACTCTGACGCTTTGTCACCTCTTTTCGTCTCGAGGGTCCTACGTGCAAGTAGTATTAATATGTTAATTCACATAATTGAAAGTAGAGGCTTTTCAGCGGACGGATCTTTTTAACCGAACTCTATACGGCGATAGAGTGTGTGTGAGATCGTTGATTGCGGGGGCAGAATGTTCGTCGGGAGTGTATTGTTATTTCTCGAATGGGAGAGGCGTATATTCTTGGGTAAAATGAGGTCCATTATATGCGATGTGACGGTTTGGAATTTTTCTGAAAGTATCCTCTCTCTCTCACTTTTTAATTAATTTTTAATTGAGTTTTAGTAAAGTTTATATATATATATATATATATATATAATACATAAATAGTATATAATATATATAAACAAATTATTATATATATATAAAAAAAATATATATAAATAATTTAATTTGTTCTTTTTTTATATTTATGGACTGTTTATTTTGAAAGCACTGTAACTACTTTTTTTAAAAATTGAGGTATCACATAATTTGTGTATAATTTAGTTTAAACTTTTTATTTATAACAAGTTAATATTTAATATTTTAAAAAATGTCAGTGTTTTGTTCAGTTAAAAATTGGCGAATAAAAGCGGTGTAAGTTCAATTTCTATAACATTTATGGAAAAAGAATTTCTTCTACATACCACAGGACTATTATGATGTTATAAAACAATGTAGAGAAAATAATACATTTATGGTACACGAAATGAAACGAGAGAATTTCGTTTCAACGAAAAATCTGCAAAACGCAATTGAAAAACGGGTAAGAAAAAATACT
Source organism: Cryptocheilus praepositus (assembly GCA_033815515.1). Lineage (NCBI taxonomy): Eukaryota > Metazoa > Arthropoda > Insecta > Hymenoptera > Pompilidae > Cryptocheilus > Cryptocheilus praepositus. Next base: position 459,033 of record JAWWQZ010000119.1, on the reverse strand, counting down.
GACGGAGAAATGGTGAGCTGGCTGAAAATATGTTTAATGAGTTTTTGTAAAAGTGCACCGTAGACTATTTTATACAAAGCATCGATGGAGGACACAGAATTGAAGACGATAGATTTATCACCTATATGTGGAGGAAGACGTGAAAAGAACATTAAAAATTTAAAAGAATCGCCCTGGTGCCTTGGTACAATGATGCCAGACCGATTACATACAAAAAATATAAGGATATGCAGCAGTTATTACCTTATATGCCTCCTGTGTATCATAAACGTTTCAAAACACTGTCACATAAAGAGCATAAATAAACAACAGCAATATTTTATGTTAACTTTGACAATTATAAACATAATTAACGTTGAAAATAAAAAATACTACTTTTTATTTTAGTAGTATTTTATTTCTTGTTATTATTCATAAACAAAATTGGATTTATACAAAATACATTTTAAATTATATTTAATTTTTCATCGCAGCAATTAAGGGATTGTTACAATCGACTAATTATGAAAACGGTGTAAATCCATTTATAGTCCATAAATGTATATTATTTTAGTAAAATTCGCCTAAAAGAAATTTACATAATCAATGGGCATATTGATAAGTTAGTAGAAACATTGCCAGACTTGACATAATTAATTTATATTTTTGAATTGACTAATATGCTTAACTTTAATTTTCTCGAAACAACAAAAAATGGACTTGAACTTCTTTCAAAATATATATTTATATATATTACATAAATATATATATCTTTGATACAATATATAAATTTTTATTACGCTTCAGACTCGTGATATTCATGTTTGACATTAAATTACGACTACTTGCCTGACTCGTGATATCTACGTTTGGCCGAAATTCTCATCACGTGTCACACTCGTCAAAGTATGGCAAGGGATTAAATTAACGGAAAATGATGGCAAATGCCGATAAGTGTAATTACCTGACATTCACCATATAAAAAGGCATCGTTTCTCGTGTAAAACTTAATTCTTTGTGATCGAACCATGGGATATTCTCGGCAAAAATGCTTCACTGTTTAGGCAGTATTATATAATATTAATGTTGTATATCTAATTACTCTATGTATTAATATTGTATATCTAAACCTACATATTAATATTGTATGTCTAAACCTATGTATTAATATTACATTGTTTATCTTATTACTCTATGCACTCATTTCTAGAGTTCGTGGACCCTTTGCCTGCAGAAATATTTGTTATTTCAGTCAGTTGAGATCGTTGTTTTCGCACAGGCAGACTCAGTATTACCGAGTATTTACTGGTCTTTTCAGTGTCCACTGATATTTATCCTATTTTTTACGCCCACAAAAATTACACCCCAAACCGTCTATAAGGAAACGAGAACTCAATGAATATGAAAATGTGCAAAACAGTGGTGATTAGTTTTATACGCACACTGTGAAACATGCATAAGAAAACTGAGATTGCAGGTCGGCGAATGCTTTGAAATGCATTATACCAAAGAGAACTGTGGGCAGATTTATAGAAAATATCGACAACGAAGGTAATAAATAATATGTGCGCAGCTTAAACAAACTCATTTGAATCGAATTTATACGTTTTTAGCCGGTAATTACCTGAATATGCGTTACCCAGAAATAATTTCGATCGGCACGATTTCCATGAATCCAGAAAATATGACCCTAAAGAATTAACAATACTGACAAACGCCATATCACAGATCAAAACCGTCAAGCATTTAGGATCGTATCTGGACGGTCAATGACTGTGATTTCTGCGGTCAATCACTATTAATAGGCAATATTAAATTTATCGTTGTGTTATTAATCAACAAAAATTTTGTTTCTGTATCGTTGCAGGCTGAACATGTTCTTACAACATTTTTCTGTCCTAATATGCTAAAAAATAAAGAATGCAACATTACACGTTTAAGTTATACGCCTTTCATTCAATCACTATTCTTAAGCGGTCAATCACTGTATACTTTACCCTATGTTTCCTTTATCTTATCAATAGAACTGCTGAGTATTTTATGTTGCGAAACCAATTACATACGTAAGCACGACTTTGACGGCGTTGATTTGCAGGGAAATTGCGTAAACAATTAGCAGGGCCAATATTGGCCCTTTACTATACGAGGTAGAATCCTAGACATTCTTGAATTGAATACAAGAATCCCAAGCATTCGGTGCAAAATCTCTCTCTTCCTCGCTTTTGAACCATTTGAGGTAAACCTGCGTATTTCTACAGTTATTGTCAAAATAAAGCGTAAGGTATAAAAACAGCTAAATATGTATAATATAATATTAAGGATAATAGAATAAATTGTTAAATTTAGCTTCGAGATTGGTGATTCAGACAGCAATAGTAGCAAAATTTATGATAGGACCATTTGTCCTGCGTTCGACGTGTATACACGTCATTGCTTCATTTTAATTTCGCACCATGTGAGGGATTTCTAAAATTAAATTCGGCGCTTAACTAGTTAAATTCGAAGATCGGCAATTGATTATATTTAGAACGATAGTACATGCAATTTCGTTCGTGCAAAACGACCGGTTAAGAAAAGATTTAAAAATTAAATCTACATTCAGAAGAAACCTAATGATAACGTAGTGGTTGCAAAAGAAGAATTGAAAATCATCCAAATGACTCAGCAAATGAGTCACAGCAAGTGTGAAAACTATAAAAATGTCTTTTACTGACGATTCATCTGCGTGATAAAATTATAGTGAAGCTCCGCAAATTTATCGAATATCCAGACAAATTGCAAAGATGATAGGAGTTATAAAAAAAATGTATGTCGATGTTTTCTTTGTACGGTACGCCATGGGAATGTGCTTCTATAAATGACGAGAGACTGTGTGGATAGCGTGTTAGAAAAACAGTGTGTTTTTTGCGCAAAAACGGCCAGTTAAGAAAAGATCTGAAGATTAAATCCACATTCAGAAGAAACCTAATGATAACGTAGTAGTTGGAAAAGAAGAATTGAAAATCGCCCAAATGGCTCAGCAAACGAGTCACAGCGAGAAGATTTACTTACAAGACTATGTCCAATTGTGGAAAGTGTAGAGATATTTTTTACTGACGACCGAATTTGTCGAATACCTAGACAAATTGCGAAGACGATAGGTGTTATTAAAAAAGATGTATGTTAGATCGACGTTTTCTTTGTGCGGTACCCAATGGGAATGTGCTTCTATAAAAGACGAGAGACTGTGTGGATGGCGTGTTAGAAAAACAGTGTGTTTTTTGCGCAAAAAGGATAAGGCTGAAAGCCGATCGGGGCAAGTAGTAAAAAAGGCCTGTATGTTTACTGTTGCGGCATTCTAACACGACTGTGTCAACGATCGTCTGCTGCTTTTCGATGTAACGAGCCTGGGAAATGTTCAGCAGGTACAGAAAGTGCTCGTAGACCGATCAATTTCACACAATACCTACTTCATGGAATTGTTGTTTGAAATGCAATGTTTCGAATATATATCGAATTTCACTTCTACCGCAGCCTTAAACATTTCAAAAGCTGTACGCCCTATTCTCAAGCATTTTCCTAGATTACATCCATGTATATTTTTTTATAAATCCAGTGTTAAAAAGGTTATTATATTTTTTTTATAAATCCAGTGTTAAAAATATTATTTTATTTTGAAACGTGTTTGCATTTTGATACGAACAACTGTACACGCGTCAATATAATATATATATAATATTTTCTAAGTCTTCTGCGCCCGTTGGCGTACCCTTAACATAAAACGACTGTTGGGCACATACCAATGGCACACATAATCGAACCGTTAATTCAATTTTTCCCATGATCTTCGTGCTACTCCACAACCTTCATCGTCTGCGTCTTCACAAACGCTCTTCTTATTACACCGACGACCCCACGTATTCTTTCCCTCCAACGCAACTGTAAAAAGACGCTAAGAAAAGCCCGCCCACTGACAGCAGTGCAAAAATAAATGTAATAAAGTAGCGGGCGCAACTGAAATCGGCGAGTCCTGCCGCATGTTCATGCTTTCGGAACAAGTATTAATAAGGATGTTGCCTGCAGCGTTTCGCGAAGTCCATTATCCAGTTGAGCGAAACAACTTCTTTTTCCGTCCGTAACGTCTCATTGCGTCCACATTCCTATCCGACTGTTCCGTTTAGTTCCGTCTTAGTCCCCTACTCCGAGACTTTTCGATCCTCCGCAAGTTCAGCTGCATCCACGGTTACGTAACTGTGACACTCTAGCTATCGACATCGCTATACGCGTCTCGTTGGAAACCGCCGAGTGCTCGAACGAAAAATTGCATGACGTATTTGTGCTTTGTGCCTGCGGCGATCAATCCACTTAACCACGGCGTACGCTCTTCGACGAATGTTTTTGTAAGCGGGCTACGAGACTCCGGAGCAGACATTTGCATCGCTTGCAGACGTTCGCCGTTTGTGCAGGAGTTGTCTGAAGCATCTGATGAAGGCAGTGACGCAAGTTGCCCTTTGCGGTCCTATGTAGGATGTGGCACGATATTACATTTCGATACAGACGTATTTGCATATCGGAGAGCGGTGGCAATTACAAAAATACTTCTCAGCGTATTGTAATTAACACTAGGCTTACGGGACCCGTCAATTTGACGGATTTCAAACTTTCAAATGAAACAAGCAAAAAACCATAGCAATAATTTTAACTACTTTGAATCGTAAATTCATAATTTCATTAAAAGAGTTTATACACACAATTATTATTTCCTTAAGCTTTCTAAATTTTGAAATTTGTATGTGGTATACCTATCTCTATGAAACGCGTCAAATTGACGGGTTAGCTGATTACGTAAACAATCCTTATATATTTGCTTTGTTTGTCAAATTATTCCTCCAATAGTAAATATAAGCACATATGTAGACATTTAATGGTAAACAAAAGTAGCAATGTATGTTTCAAGCGAACACTTTCATATGTGTTGAAATTTGAGATATATTTTCGAACAGAACTTACCGGTAGACCTTATACTTTGATGATAGTAGTTATATCATTTCGAGCGTATAGAGATTAGATGGGAGCGCATATAAGCAAGTGTGGCACGACATCGCATGTCGCATGTTGAGAATGACACGACAGCACTTTACAACATATACATTTCGCATATCAGAAAGTATCGGTAGTTAAGCCAAAAATATTTCTCGTAGGAGCAAAATTATATATACTTTGATGACACATGGTTTGAGGCGTCTGGTGATTACAGAACAACGCATAAATGCATTTTCCTAACGATTGACCCTTTGACTGCTGAGTACTTCCGGGCGAAGCGTTTGGTGAGGAAGAAATACTTTTCGCTAGTGTGCACTCTATTGATTCATTATGTAAGACGAAAGTAAGTTCTAACAGTAATTCTTAATTTACGCCAAATTAAATAATCCAAGAAAATTATTTGATGAGGAACACATCTGTATGTATCCCGTGCATTGATAATTGTGACTGCAAAAAGTAAGCAATCGAAACGATTGGGAAACACATATATACGCCAGTAGTTGACACCGATAGATTTCGGCGGACGCACATATTGCGTCCATAGCAGTAAACAGGTTAATCATAGATTCTGATTATCAATCTATTAAAATTTCTTGCACGTTACTTCATTGTAAATGGGCCTCTATCGTTACATTCCTTGAAACGACTGGGAAACGCATATATGCGCCCGTAGTTGAGACCAATAGATTTCGGCGGACGCATTTACACGTCCACATCAGTAAACGGGTTAAAGAAACGTCGTGGACATGCAACTGTTTCAGCGTGCGCTACAGAAGGCGCGTTGGCAAAGATAAATATGAGAAGCGGGGCGAGGGTGCGTTTAACAAGGAGGTGAAGGACGGGGCGTCCAGGAGTGGTGACTCAATATGGCCGACTTTCCGCTGCTGTTACCCGTGTCGTTTCCACTAAACCCGCCCGGACGCAAACAAACCCATGGACGACCCCACCAAGAATCATATGCCGCCGTAGATCTTGCCAAAACGCACCCGACACAGCTCGTTCCCTACGAACTTCCCACAACGGCAGTCTCGCCCATCGAAACTCCGTAAGACCCCAAAACCCCACGGCTTTCGGGCCGTTGGGCGGCATTTGCATTTCGACCGATTAGTCGCTTTGACGGCGTCTGCTTATCTCATATCGCATCCTTCCCTCCGCTTCACGGCGCCACGTAATGAAGTCCTAAATAATTGCCAGCTAAGTTGCCGTGTAAACTGTCGCGTGGATTACCTGCGCGCAGCCAGCAGCTGCCCTCCGCGATTCTGGCGTTGCAGTAGAAGAGATTCGGACGCGGTCAGACATGGAGTGTAGGGCGCCCTCATTCGATGCATAGAAACGAGAAAGAGAAAGACGGAGAGAACGAGAGGGCGAAAGAGGGGCGAAAGAGGGGTGAAAGAGGAGCAAAAGAGGGTCGGAGGACGCAGGAGTGAGCGAGGCAGAGTGGAGTAGAGTGGTGCAGTGGAGGGAGAAGGTCGATCAATATCGAGCTAAGCGTTTTCCACCCACCGACCTCTGTGGCGACCCGACTAGCGACACGTAGGCACTCGTTGCGTCCGACAGGCGAATGGATTTCATGAAATTACACGGGGCCAGCTTTCCACTAATTTCCAGTAAACGGTAGGCGTGCGAGGAGGGATATCCGGGAAATTCGGGGAACTTGCGAGTTTCTTGGCGCGCGAGGTAAGCTGTGCGTCCATCTTTGCGAAAGGCGGTTACGATGGGAGAATTCGTGTCGCGAGGGGTTTGATGCGCGCGAGGCCTGAAACGTGAGGGATGTGGCTGCCGATTTATGGCAGACACACTGTGGCTTTGGTGGTAAGGAAACTGCTGTTTTGAGATCAGCGGGAGAAAATGCTTTGGGAATAATGGCCGGGAAACAATTTTAGAGTCGCACGAGTGCGTTCAGAGCTTTTTAACACGTTGACTGCCAAGCGTATTTTTGCTATGTTAGAACCGCGATGCGATAACATAATGCAGAGTATAATTAAATTGTGCAAAATAAAGGTAACGCAGAGTTGTTGAAAGCCAAAGTATTGAAGCACCATTCCAAATCAATTGCATTTATAAGATTGCAAATAGACTTCATTGTGAATTTTTTGCATTTCTAGTATCATCTTCTGCGCCGGACACCGCGTATTTTGCTATGTTTGAACCGCGATGCACAGCTCTCGAATGAAAAGTCATGTGTACAATTGCAGGTTCAACATAATTGATTTTTATTATTCATACATAAATAACGTAACGTAAAACGCGTGCAGTCCAACAAAATATGTTTTTCTCTCAAACTACACTTTATAATATATTCCACTTTCATTTGTATTTTATTTCATTATATTAATTAAATTAAATCATATCTCCCGAAGATGACACAAAACAACTGTCGGAATGTCGAGTCATTAAAAATCGCATAATAATTCCAGTCTCACCGGAATATCCGACCACAACCCGCACTCTTTACATTACCCCGTTACAAGAAAACGCTTCGAAATGTCATGAATCCCATAAAATGAAAATAAATGTCATCCCTGACGTAAATTACATCACCGGTAAAGCGCGCACAAATAGAATGCGTGCTGAAGGCACCCGACACTTTCTCTTTACCCCCCACGAGCACCCTTGCGCGAATAAATATGCGTAGTTGCACTCGTGCAGTTCTGCTAAACGTCGATCGAAAAATTTACGAACATTCCGCGAATATCGTCGATGCGGCTTTATCCCGGATCATCTTTTAAGAGCGACATGTTGGAGGAAGATATAGGTATCCGTGCTACGCGGAAAACTATTTCTCGGCGCTGCCGAGAATAACGTGCGAGGAAGATGCCAGAAGCTGGAAGCAGAATGGCGACGGGGGGTGCGGCCATACTGGGTCGTTTGGAAGTCTTTGCTCGAATCGTGACCCACAAAAACTTTTTCGAAACTAATGGAAGGCCCGGTTCGGCGGAAAGTTTGGAAAAAATGGCCACGCGTCAGTACCAGAGCCGTATTGGACGTGGGAGCATAAATATTCAGAAGGATCGACATGCACGTTTCCACGGGCGGACGTTCTGATCTTTGCGATTGCCTCGGAAACTTTCGTTCGCGATGTGGAAGACAAGATGGTACGTGAGCAATTAACACGTTGCGTACGGCACTTCAGAAACACTTTATACGATGCATATATGCACTTTTTTAATTCACATTTGGTAGTAGATATTCACATAAAGTATTCTTAAATATTACTACATGTTTTTCATACAACTTTTACATTTTTTACTTCTATGCGCCATTTTGCTATTATTTTATAATTAGGGCCTGTATCATAAAGTAATTCTTATTATAAATTATCATTAAAAAATTTTCGGTCGTATTTTCGGTTTTTTTCGGTCTTATTATTTATGTTGATTATTTCGTATGCCTTGTTTAATGTGTAAAAACTGAAGCGATCGCCTGTGTGCGATTATAATATAGTGAAGGGTGGCATTGAACTTTCTGATAAACTTGTTTCTTATACATGAATAAATAGGACAGATATAAAATGATAACGGCAATTGGATTCGCATTCAATTCTAGAATTACCTGTTGTGAGTAGCTTCATGGCTTATTACGCTGCGACTGTATAAAATACTAAAATCATATCTTTCAGAAAATCGTTAGCTCTTGAATTAATTATTTTACTATCGTATGCAGCGTATATACAAATTAATACAAATATTGTTCCTCTTTAAACATTAAATGCCATGGAAATCAGAGGTGATTGACAATGCAAAATTTAATGTGGAACATTACTTTATTAAAAATTAAAGAGTTTTCAGATGATGAAAAAAACAAAGTAACTTTACGTTACTGTTATTAGTATTAGTTTACTTCTTTTGTTTACTTTATTACTTACATTAAGTACTTTATTGGTTTTATTACTTTTTTAGATATTTTCATCGACCGTTGAAGAAAACTTTTACTACTTGCCTGTCGGTTTTTTTTTATAAAAAATATATTTAGAAATAGAATTAACTTAACGTGTCAAGTAAATAAAGTCACTTGCCACTTTTGGCAGATGGGGCTTTTAAAGAAAGTCTGCACATATTATTGATTTTAAATATTTAATATGAAAGCAAACCCTTTCAAATTAGGCATTTTATTATATGCAGAAAATTGTTTAACTATGATTAATATATGAACCCAATAATTTCATTAGTCCACCTGTATAAAAGATACATTAATTAAATCTCTCAATTATAATAACCAATAAATAATATTAGATATACTTACATTTTTATTATAGATATTTAGTTAAATAAATCTAAATAATAAATAATTACAGAAAATTATATTCTTAAATAGAATATATACATTCCCAAAATACATTCCCAAAAATATAAAATTCTCGTTTAAAAATTGTCAATTATTAAATTCAATCATACTGATTTATTTATCGTTGATAATCGACAATGCCTAAAGGTATGAAAATTAGCAATTATTAAATAAGTGAAAAATTAGATAATTAAAAAAATTGCCGCTTGATAATCGACAATGCTTAAAGGTATGAAAATACGTTCCCAAAAATATAAAATTCTCGTTTACAAATTGACAATATTTATATCTATCGGATTTAATCGTACTGTTTGAAAATGAGCAATATTGAAATGAAGATAATTTAAAATTGCCGCTTGATCACCGACAATGCCTCAAGGTAGGGAAATACATTCACAAAAATACAAAATTCTCGTTTAAAAATTGTCAATATTTAAATGTATCGGATTTAATTGCACTGCTTGAAAATTAGCAATATTTAACACTGAACGTACCGGTATTTATAACTATCTATTCTTACCATGAGATGTCATTTGACCCCTTATGAAATAAACGTTGATTTTCAGATAGAAATTCCAAATTTATTAAAGCGAGAAATTGATTAATCAGATGACACAAGAATTTACAGGAAGTCAAATAAGCGAAAGAAATAACAAGAAATGTACAACATTAAAGTAAACTTTGAAATGGGTCATTTGACCCCGCTTGCTACATTCAGCCTTAAAAAAAACTATGTAGGATGCATAATTGAGAACATTGTTACACATAGCATTCTTTGCTCAATTACGCGGATTAATTTCAACCGCAACGCCCACTCGAGTCCCTCCTCGTATCCTTGCCCTCTAAAAACAGCAGCTTCCGATAATTAGCGAGTATCGAAGCGCCGACAAAGACGTCGAACGACAACGCAAAGCCTCTGCAAGTCATCCGCGCACGCTTAAAACCCGGGTTCGATAAAATACGGAGCGACATTTATGACCCGTCATAGAGATGCAAAGCACGAGCAGCGGGGACAACATCGATTATTATTCGCGATTGCACTCGAAGCAGCGAAGACAGAAAACCCGGACGACGCGTGCGCAGGCTGGTCCTCGAAAAGATGCCTCGCTTGATCCAACGAGACGAACCGAATCAGAGACAAAGCGTTCTGTCCCGATGCGCGGAATATGCGGGGCGCAAACGTAAACCCCGAAGAAATCTAGAAACGAATATTCCGCGGGACATTCTCCCGTCATGAATAATATATCCATATTCATGGCGCGCCTTCAAAGTCTCGAGTGAGTTCTCGAGGAGTTTGAACAAGTCCGAGAGTGAGTCATGAATGCGGCGCATTCGTTTCGAGTTGCGAGAGGTTCGATCACGGGAAAATATTTGCCTAATTTCGGGCCGAACGTTTCTCCGCGGACCGATCGTCCGATCCGGGATTCGGTTAAATTTCTAGGGTTTCACGCGCAACGAAATGGCGTACGAAGAATCTGAAAACGGGAAACAGTGCACGTGCGGGAAGAGGCTGCCGCAGAAAGGCAGGGAGTCGTATGATGAAGAAATGTGGGGAACGCAAGTTTCAAGAAGGCGACGTGAACGTTCCGATGCGAAAAAAAATGTTTGGGAGGATGTTAGCAGTGTTCTTTACGGCGCAACAATGGTACACGAAGGCGACGATCTTGATGTGTCAACGCGTAGTGTCGCGCACGTAGGTACCGCAAAAGGAATTGATTATGGTTGGTTGGAATACCGATGACTCGTGAAGATGCTGACAGCGATGATGGGCATTGCAGCATATGTCGATGAGGAGAACATTTTTTTTTTATTTTATTTACTATTTCGATCGTTTGTATGTTTCGTCCTGCCGCTCGATGCAACGAAACTTTCATATTTTGGTCGTTTTGTACGTTCATCGTTATGCTTGATGAGAAAAAGAAAGTTGTCTATTTTGACTCTTTGCATTTTTCGTAATTTCCGATAACGTTCGCGTGCTTCGTAATTTCCGATGACGGAAAGAATGCTTGATATTTTTATCGTTTGCATTTTTCATGATGCCCGGCAACCAAAAAAAAAGTTGTCTATTCTGATCACATATGCACCTGCATTTTTCATCATGTTCGACGGCGGAAAGGTTTTACTATTTTGATTGTTCGCAAATTTGGTCATGCTGGGCGACGAAGAGAAAGTTTTCTATTTTGATTGTTTGCTCTTTACGTCATGCACGACGGCGAAAAGAAAGTTTTCTATTCTGATCATTTCCATGATGCTAGATGGCGAGAAGGTTTCCTTTTTCCATTGTTTGCATTCTTCATCATGCCCCACGGCGAAAAGAAACTTTCTATTTACGTCGTCTGCTTTACTTGTCACGCCTGTCAACGAAAAAAAAACACGCTTCCTATTTTGCTTGTTTGCATTTTTTGCCAGGACCCGACACCAAAAACAAAATTCTCTGTTTCCACAGATTATTTTCCTTATTATGATCAATAACGAAAGGTTAGCATTTTCCATCATGTTTGCTACCAAAAAGACACCTACTTCAAACGTCCCGCATTTTTTATCGTGAGCGACAACGACAAGAAAATTTCCCATTTTTTCTCGTTTGCATTTTTGCCATGACCAGACACCAAAAACAAAATTCCCTGTTTCTACAGATTACATTCCTTATCATGATCAATAACGAAAATAAAATGCCAGGTGACCAGAAGCTCGTCTATTTTGATAGTAAGCATTTTCCATCATGCTTATCATGAAAAAGACACTTTCTACTTCAAACGTCCCGCATTTTTCATCGTGCGCTTCTACAAGAAAATTTCCCTTTTTTACCGTTTGCTTCTCCATCTCCATCTCTCTCTCTCTCCGAGTGTTAATTTCCATTTTTCCCAGACGTACGGGCACCGCAAAATTTCGGACACGCCCACCACACCTCCACCCGCATACATCACCAACGATATATTCGAAAACCAGCAACGTCTGAAGCTAGACGACCTGCATCTAAACACACAGCCCACACTCGAGGACACTTTGCGCGACTTGCAGTTGCCTGAAATGAGACTAGATCCGGGAATGATCGCCGCGGCCTTCCTTGCGTCGGAAGACGAGTTGGCCAATCTCGAAGGAATGAATCTTACAGACATCTTCGATTCGTGCCTGGAAATGCCTACGATGCTGCCGATGTCAACGCCAAAGACGAAACCTGCAGCTACGGGTACGTATTGTCAGTAGTCAGAGGGGAGAAACTTTGAATCATTTTGCATTATTTCGTTCGATCAGGTCAGCGCGGTGCCAAGAAGGACACGACGCGAAAAGATGAGGAAGAAGCATCAGGAATATTGGAAGCTGCAGCATCTGATGCAACGATTACGGATGCAAATGTTGGAGACCCGCGGGATGCAGCTGAAGGGTTCGATACTTTATATTTATTGTAATACAGGTCCATGGAATTGCGCGTTTAACACTTTGGGTGCCATGTCGCAAAAAATGGTAGATGTGCGAGGTTTTTTAGACGTCTCTGAAAAAATGGGAGGTGGAATTGTTTAGACGTGACGACCTTTATCATAAGTAAAGCACATATCGTAAGGGAGGTCCAGTTTGTTCTTTTAATGACACGCATACGGAAACAGCGAAAAACAGTAAACCTAATGAAAATATTGACTTCTGGGCCCGTGAAAAACAAACGCAAAATACGCTTGACACCCAAAGTGTCAACCTTACCTATCAAATAGACATTCAATCGTGTTTCCTCTGAATATCAAACACCGTTCTATGCGCGTTGATATATATATATATATATACGTTGATAATACAAAGGTATAAATTGATAATGCAAAATTCCAATTGCCTCAATATCAACCCACTGTTTTAAATTTGCCACTTTCGCGGCCATGATTGTTCATATTATTGCCTTCCTGTTGGTTGCCGTATTGAAACACGCCCTACCTTCATGACGCAGACTCTAAAGCCTGCGAAACGTTGGCAGAATGCTGACAAAAGCCACAGCAACCATCCGGAAGCCAATAGTACGTCAACTGAATGTCCTGAGATGTCAACAACGATATTTCGCCACCGTAAATTGAACATCGTAAAACGCCTAGAGCACTGTTCAGGCGATATGCGTTAGGTGCCCAAGGCGCCTGAAGGAGCAAAGGGGTTAACCCTTTGCGGTCAATCATCATAAAATTGGTTGTCCCCGTAGCGGGGACATTTTTAACCAGTTACGCGTGGAATTTATAATAATTTTGGGAATCCCTCACAGGGTGCGGAATTAAAATCAAGCAATGACGTGTATACACAATATTACAAATTTTGCTACTACTGCTGTCTGAATCACCCATCTAGAGGCTAAATTTAGCAATTTATTGTATTATCGTTATTATTATATTATACACATTTAGCCATTTCTCATAACTTAGGATAAGTGATCCTATTATAAATTTTGATACTACTGCTGTCTGAATCACCCATCTAGAAGTTCAATTTAGCAATTTATTGTATTATCATTATTATTATATTATACGTATTTAGCTATTTCTCATACCGTACGCTTTATTTTGGCAATAACTGTGGAAATACGCAGGTTTACCACAAATGCTTCAAAAGCGGGAAAGAGAAAGACTTTGAATCGAATGCTTGGAATTCTTGTATTTAATTCAAAAATGTCTGGGATTCTGCCTCGTAGAGCAGAGGGCCAATATTGGCCCTGCTAATTGTTTACGAAAGTTTTCAGCAAATCAACGCTTGCCGTCCAAGTCGCAAATTACGTATGTAATTGGTTTTGCAATATAAAGTATTTTATTGAAATTTTCACTTTTGATAGTCAATGGTAATTTTTATATTTTACACAACGAGTATACACGTCATACGTGCCGCAATTGAGATTTGGTTCCACATGTATACACGTCAAACGCGCTTAACTGGTTAATATCCATATATTACTTTAAATTCTGTGCGGAAAAGTAACTGCGAAATGCTGGTATCCTCAAGAGCGAAATCCGCCGACCGCAAAGGGGTTAAAGCTCATCTTTCACGCAAAGTAGGAGTGTCCAGGCGAAATCGGAAAGGCGTGCGTCGGAAACGACGTTGGAATACGTGATCGCTGCTAAACCGCCAGCTTATAGGAATCGCATTCGACTGAACGGCTCCGTAACACCAGCCTGGTTTCCGGGCTACACCCTCGTTTCGCCGCTATTGCCGGAAGGCATCGAAATGACCTCCGACCCTGGCCAGGCGTTGCACGAAGGGTGGCGTCTTTGTCGGCCACGACGCTTCGAAGAGTTGTCCAAGTCGTTGGTGAACACCGGCTGATCGAGCCACGGTGTTTAGCTTCGATACATGGTACTTCTACCGCAAGGCAGTAATATAGCATTCTTCGTTAACCCTTTCGAGACTGTTGGGACACATATAGACCGTTTATTTTGAAAGTGGTGTAAGTCCATTTTAAAAAGAAGTGAGTTATCACGCAATTTATGCTTACTTTAATGTAAACTACTCATGTATAACTAGTTAGTATATAATTTCTTAAAAAATATATTATATAAGAATAATGGGACATATATGTGCCAGGCTTTAACTTTGTACTGATGTAAAAGAAATAATTTTTTTTACGCTATTATAATGAATAAATTCTTCACCTAAAGTATTAGAAATGTAACCTGCCTCTTTTACATTCTTAAAAATAACGTCCGTCTCGAAAGGGTTAACACGTTAAAGGAGGATCTAATTTTGACTTTCTGTTTAGGCCAGTGGTTCCCAATCTTTTCCTGATCATGCCGTACCTAAGCATTTTTTAAATTCCAATGCCCCCTGTGACGTATAATTTTTGTTATGCGAAAAGTGAAGTATTCCCGTGGAGAAAGCTTAATAAAAAGTCATTAACTTGGTATTAACGAGCTTCCAAAGAACATAGCGTTCGTAAAAGAGAGAAATAGAAGAACGAAAGGACAGTTGAAGCACTGAAACAGGAATCATTAAGGTATTGTTAATAACTCAGTTTCAAATTGTCCGCGTATAAAGGACAATTGTGCCGACGTTTGAAACCATGTGTAATTACAGAAAATACGATCGTGCAGAAAGAAAAGGTAATTGAGACTTTTGAGTGGAAAACTTCACTTTTATTTAGAACGTTTTAATAAAATCCATCAAAAAAGTGCAAACGTCTTTATTAACGTTATATGGGTTACAAAGGATTATCTGTTAGAATTGATACTGTCACCAAGGCAAAAACTAATATCAGACTCCGGGTACGGTATTAATATTAATAATACCATTTTGTAATAATAGAAGTAATAATATAAAATAATACAGTTTTGTACTATTTTCGACACAGACTCCTGAAGACGAGGTCTTAATGCTGCAAAACATTCATCTGCACACATTTAACATTTCATGGTTCGTAATATACAGCGTCACAAAATACAAAAAATGCCTTTGAGAAAAATTACTTACGTCTGCCGCTTAGATAAAAGTCTGACATGTTTCTCTCTTTACGTAGTGTACGTGGTAAGTTTGCTTAGCTGGATTTTTTATCTACCGAAAAGCGCGAAGAACTCTTTTGTCATTCTCCATAAAATAACCAGGGTCCATTTTTGCTGAAGTAAATTACACCTTAGAAATGCTTTCTATTTTGTAGCAAGTTAATTCTGTTCCTGAATTTTTTTATATCCGTAATAGTAACAAACACGGGAAGCATGTAATAGAAGTTTTCATTAGCAGATGATGAAGATATTAAAAAAATGTTAAAATAAATAAAATAACTAAAATACGCAAGTAATACCAATAAAAGCAGCATTCACGATATTTTACGTTTTTCATTATCTTAAAACTTGTTATTTTTTTATTTAAAGCTGTTTTATATAAAATGTAATGTAATGTTTTATTCTGGCATTGTTGTTGAAGAAATTAGAAATTAGAAATGCTTTCTATTTTGCAGCAAGTCAATTCTGTTCCTAAATTTTGCCCATACCCGTAATAAATAGTAACAAAAACGGTAAACATGTAAAAGAAATTTTCATCAGCAGATGCTGAAGATATTAAAAAAATATCGAAACAAATAAAATGACTAAAATACGGAAATAATATTAATAAAAGCAACATATTCACCGATATTTTACGTTTTTTATTATCTCAAAAACTTATTCTTGATTTAAATAGGTTTTATATAAAATGTAGTGTAGTGTTTCATTCTGGCAGTGTTATGAATGGAATTAGAAATTTGTTTAGCGTGTTCTGGTGAAGTAATCAATATATTGAAATTTGTTTGACGTGTGCCGGCCAAACGATCAATTCATCGAAATTTACTATTCAAAGAAACTTGGCGTTTCAGCGCTAGGTTTCTTTGAATACTAAATGCCAACGCATGAATCGTTTGATCAACACACGCCAAACAAATTTCTATTTCCACCATACATTAATTCTTGTATAATCGATCACCCGATTTGAACCCGGTCTAAACCACATCGTTGACAGAAACAGTGTACCTGTTCTCAAACTGTCACAATTAAATTCTGACCAATGTTAATATTTATGTATTAATATTTATATGTTAATATTTGAACAAATTTCGTGTTTACATCAATTGTCTTGGTTCGGCAAACTACAAAGTAAGTTACCAGTTCGCAGAAACAGTGTTCCTGTTCTCAAACTGTCACAATTAGACTCAAACCAATGAGATGACGTGAGATATTTTCCGGTAATGGCCCTGACGGTGACGTGTTCTTTTTTATGCGCCAGGCGAGGAGCCGGCTTTCTTCTTATTCCTCATATCCCTGCGACGCGGATTTATGTGCGTTATATGCATAAAACTGAGGCGTCGTAGGCCGTCGCGGTTGTCGTACGCGGAAGTTTCAAATGCCGGTCACGTAAAACGGATTTACGTGTTTTACACGACACGCTAGTAATTTGCATCGTAAAAGCGAACTTTCGGTGGTGTTTTAAAACGAAATGATCCCAGAAGCATTTGATTCCTGAACAAGTAACGTGACATGCGTAGTAGCTCTTTAGGCAAATACTTACCTGCCGAAAGTCCAAAACCGATGAACTAGAATTTTCGCCACTGTTTATAACTCTTTCAATATCTATCTACCAATATGCTAGCTATCAGACGCTCAAAGGTTTAGAGCTGCACCTGTGAGAGAGAACAAAGCATACTATGATCTGCCTACAGAAGACGGAAGAATACGATGCTAGCTATCAGACGTTCAGAAGTTTATAGCTGCACCTGTAGCAGAGGACAAAGCATGCTGTCGGGTGCTTACTGCAGTTGGAAGAGCATCAAGCTAGCTATCTGACGCCCAAAGGATCAGAGCTGCACCTGTATGAGGGGACAAAGCGTTCTGTTGTCTGATTTCAGAAATCGAAAGAATACGGAGCTAGCTATCGGACGCTCAAAGGTTCAGAGCTGCACCTGTGGAAGAAGACAAGGCATGCTGTCGGCTGCTTATAGCAGTTGAAAGAGTTCGAATCTAGCTATCAAGCGCCTAAAAGTTCGGAGTTGGACCTGTGGGATAGGATGAAGCATGGTATGTCTGCGTACAGGAAACAGAAGAGTATGATGCAATCTATCGGACGTTCAAACGTTTAGAGCTGCACCTGTGAGAGAAGACAAAGCATACTATCATTTTCCTACAGAAGACGGAAGAATACGATGCTAGCTATCAGACGTTCAGAAGTTTATAGCTGCACCTGTAGCAGAGGACAGAGCCTGCTGTCGGGTGCTTACTGGAGTTGGGATAGTATGAAGCTAGCTATCCAATGCCCAAAGGTTTAGAGCTGCACTTGTGGAAGAGGACAAAGCATGCTATCATCTGGCTACAGAAGATTAGGAGAATTCGAAGCTAGCTATCGGGCGCTCAAAGATTCAGAGCTGCACCTGTGTGAGAGAACAAACCATGCTGTTGTCTGATTTCAGGAGTTGAAAGAATACGAAGCTAGCTATTCGACGCCCAAAGATTCAAAGCTGCACCTGTAGCAGAGGACAAAGCATGCTGTTGACCGCTTACTGCAGTTGGAAGAGTACGAAGCTATCAGACACCCAAAGGTTTAGAGCTGCACCTGTGTGAGAGGACAAAGCATGCTGTCGACTGCTTACTGGAGTTGCAAGGATATGAAGCTAGCTATCGGACGCCCGAAGGTTTAGAGTTGCACCTTTGGGAGAGAACAAAGTTGCCTACAAAATAGAAGAGGACAAAGCATTGCTATCGTGCAAAGCATTGCTGCAGTTTCTAGAGGGACAGGAGTTACGCTTGAACGCTTCTCTGAAGAAAGAACAGGGTAGCTTGTGGCATTTATTCGCGTATAAATATACGGATGAACTTTTCGTATAGGAATTAACTTGAGAGAGAGAGAGAGTATAGTTGAATAAACCGAAAGATTATAAGTCGCAATTTAAAATCCCAAATTGCATTCGGTTTTATGACGTTACTGCTGACCGTTCAAAATTGTTACAGAAAGTAAATTTAGGAGAATCGAAACTTTTCGCAAGTATTTTTAATAGTCAAAGTCTACAATGAAACTAATGGAATCTCATATGCAAAACTATTCTCGTAACTAATGAAAAAACATGATTTTTGTGTCCTTAGAAAATTTCCCATTTGCTTTACTTGCCCAATGAGCGAACGCTGCAATGAAAGCCGCGAAAAGTCTTCCACACTTAAATAAACGGCTTATGAGCGGACGCTAAATATTTTCCGTCTCACACTCTTAAACACCTCTCGGCCGGAATCGATTTCAAGTAATTAGCGGTAACGAGTAGGCGTTCCACGTAACGCGTTCGTTGTTTATCGATTATCGAAATTTGGCACCGCGATTTTCGTTCAGCCGGCCCACCCACGCTATCGGCCGCACTGTAGGAAATAGCGAAACTAAAATATTCAACCGCCAACTCCAGCAAGGATAAGAGTTAAAGCTGCCCCGGGTCGAATCGCTCGCGCGTAATTACCAATTACGTATCTCCGTTATACTCGCTGTTTGTTATGTAATGTTTATCGCTCCCAGGAGCACAATTCGGTGAGCGTGGCGTATTATAAATGTAAACGAATCGCCCGTGCGCATCCACGGCCTAGCGTCTACATTGCACAAAACTCCAATATCTCAAGACGGATGCTAGAGTGTAGGATAAAGTTAAATTTTGGTGGTTGCGAACAACGGCGAAAACTTTTAAGTAGAGGACGCGCGATTTAACATTTGGACCGTTTATTTTGAAAGTGGTGTAAATCCATTCTTTTAAAAAATGAGATATCACATAATTTGTGATTAATTTAGTGTAAACTTTTTATTTATAACTAGGTGATATTTAATATCTTAAAAAATTCGAATGCTTTGCTCAATTTAAAATTGGCCGGTGAAAGAAATTGTGTAGCGATTGATTATGCAAATGGGGTAAGTCCATTCTTTTAAAAAATTAGATATTACATAATTTGTGATTACATTAGTATAAACTTTTTATTTATAACTAGATAATATTTAATATCTTAAAAATGCCAATGCTTTCTTCAATTAAAAATTGGCCAGCAAAAGGAATTGTGTAGCGATTGATTATAAAAGTGGTATAGAATGTAATGCAGAATGAAAGAATCGGGGGATTCATGTTGTAATAAATTGCATACAGCATCGGTGTCAAGCTTGTATTCACATACAAGGGCGATACGTGTATCTTGAAATAATAAGGTATACAGGTTCAATTATTCATATTTTTTTAAGTAAAATCTACTATTATTGCAGTTTCGTTTGTTTACAACTTTGTAATAAAACATTTCTAACCA
The DNA here is from genome assembly GCA_033815515.1 of Cryptocheilus praepositus. Lineage (NCBI taxonomy): Eukaryota > Metazoa > Arthropoda > Insecta > Hymenoptera > Pompilidae > Cryptocheilus > Cryptocheilus praepositus. The sequence goes on along the minus strand of JAWWQZ010000119.1, from coordinate 439,009 downwards.
AACATGACTTTTTTTATTATTTCCACTTGTACACACATGCTCCCGTTAATTGTCCGGAAAAAAAACTAGGGCCACCCTGTATATACGAAATAAACATATGGATGTCTGTTTTAAGTGAATTTCGCATATTCTTTTGAGATTATCGGCATGTGAGCATTTGTAAACAATAATGCATAAAACCTGCAAACATTGATATCACTCACGATATACTAAGTACGATTAGCAAGGTTCCAGTTTGACCAAGTGGGAAGTTCCACTTTGTGTAAGAAAACGAAAATATTGTTCCAACAAGTTTCATGATGCGTAAGTACTAACGAGAGTTACCATTTTCGTTGTTTTTTATTCGCAGACCTGGTGGTAGCAAGTCTGTGGTGGAATCTTGATTAAGTTTTGCAGGAGAGTTCTTATGGCAGCAAGAAAAATAGCTCGCGCTGGGGAAGTTTTTTTTAAAGCATGACAAAGTTGATCTCGTTCCAATAGCTGAGCGTTTCTCAGGAAAACGTGAAAGATAAGGGTTCTAAAAGTAATGATCTTTGCATAAAGGCGCGATATAATGTACCATCTACCGGTGCAAACCCAAACAACTCTAACTTCAATTTCATTGTTTAAGATAAAGGCGGACGATTCATTTCGCTAATGGAATTTGTATGCCGTCGAATTGTAATTTCCTTAACGCTGTCGTTAAAAGAGGGTGTATAATTGACGGTAAAAAAATACCCAAGCTTTTACATTTGTATGATCGAACCGTGCTCTACTTTGACTGTCGTAAAGTTTTACGTTTAATGCGTGTAATATTCCTGCTATCTGAACCACAGAAAACATAATTAACACTGGGGTTGAGTATTCGAGATATACAAGATGTACAAGAACTATAGGTTCAAGATAAATGTGGTCAGCTACTGATGTGAATTAATTGAATTTATTTAATAATTACGATATATTCATTTTACATATAGTTTTGTCAAAAATAAAGAACAAAGCACTCTGTTACCTTTTGCTTGACCTTATCTTTTAATACGTATAAGCATCATTGTTTATCTAAAATTGCATCAATAATTCCGAGATTTTCTGTATAATCGGTTCTCATATACACAGACACAATTATACCCCGAAACTTCGCATTTCATCATTTAATGACAGTTTTTAGGCTTATCTAGTGCCGTATAAGTAAATAACGAAGCTAACGTCACCTCTGAATTCTAATGTACATAAAAAAAAAAACGTACTTATTCGTCTTCCCGCCGAATAAGCCGCAGTAAAAGTGAAAAGATCACGAAAGTATCGGAATCTGAAGGAAGTCATAATAAAAATGAACCTTTCGGTCGTTGAAATGACAAGGCACGAACCTGTTCCGCTGTTCTTTGACGGTGTCAGAAACAAGGGAAGTAGCAGCTGCCGGACGAAGACGTTGATTGGTGGGTCGTTAAGCGTTCACGGCCTTTCGAACCGTTCGTTAGCAGGCTCTTGTCTTTCTCCTTCCTTTGTTCCCTTTACGATGCCACGCACGGCTTCTTCTCGCACTTGGTCCTTCGGTTTACGCATGCCAAGGATTCTGCAAGCACAACGCACGCAAACTTGTAGCCGTACTGTCAACGATGCGCAGAAGAATAACTTTTTTAACACTAGAAAGACTGAAACTTAGTATATGTATACCTATATTGCCCAAAAGCACTCAAAATGACTCCATAGAATAACTAATGTGTAAAGAAATTGATTAAAAATTAATTTTTAATATTTTTTTATATTATTTACAGTTATATAAAAGATCATTAGTAAATATTAACTGTAAATAGTGACTGTTTTCAATGAATTTATCCCATATTTTCGAAAGCAAGGCAAATTTATTTGTTTGTAGACTCCTACTTCTTTCGGTTTTTTTTTTGTCAAAACGAATAAATCGTAGGATGTGCTTGAACTTTTCTCTGGCCATAGTTTTTTAAACAAATCCATTTCCTGACAGCTTCCCCACGATCGTACATAACGGAAGATGGACCAAATAATAAATAGCAAATACTAAGAGCGCGCGAATACGCCTATTCTGGCAAAAACTTTTCCACTCGCAAGAAACACAAATTGTAACTATTGTAAAATAAACAGTGTCCGAAAATTCACGCAAGATTCGAATTCCACGCCATAGATTTGAATTGAAAGATTTGAATTACACGAAAGATCAATGCATTCAAGTTTTTCTATCTTCTACCTTCTTATCTATCCTTCTCAGACTTTTTTCGATGGAAATTACTTCTTGCATAGAACAGGGATGAAACCACAGAACATACATTAATACATCCCCAAATATTAGAAACTCGTTCATAGGAAACCCCTGTTATACCGTTACACGTCGAGTGGCAAAATAAGTGCAGGATCTCAAATACAGGGTCCTATAATTGGCGAGCAAAGGTCTCCCATGATTTTCAATTATTATATTGAGGTATCATAGGTTACGAGTTTGTTGAATTGTGTTGTTTGGTTGCCTAATAATCAGTTGACGACGAAACGCAAAGATAAAACGAAAAAAGATTAGGAAATAAGACTAAAATGTCTTGATTATGTTGTTATTGTTTATAAATGTTATACTTTCTAGTTTGACGTATCTAAATCCTACATAGATAATAACAAGAAATAAAATAGGGGTAGTATTTTATGTTTCGAACCATAATTACGTAAAGACAAAAAGGCGAAACGACGAAAACGGTAAAAAATTAGGAAATAAGACTAAAATGTCTTGATTCTGTCGTTATTGTTTATAAATATTCTATTCTCTAGTTTCACGTATCTAAATCCATATAAATAATCCATATCTATATAAATAATAACAAGAAATAAAATAGGAGTAATATTTTATGTTTTGAACCATAATTACGTAAAGACGAAAAGGCGAAACGATGAAACGACAAAAAAATTAGAAAATAAGACTAAAATGTCTTGATTGTGTTATTGTTTATAAATATGCTAGTCTCTAGTTTCACGTATCTAAATCCTACAAAAGGTTCTACGTTTCAACCACAAAGGAGCGTATTATTTCAAGGAAATAAAAGTCGCGTGACGCGTACGGGAAACGGGGTCATGTCTCTGCGTGAATCAATCCGACTGGTCGGCCGTTTGCGAAACTTACCCTAATGATTACGACGGATTAAAGGCAAGGTTTTTTTCTTGCAGCGCGTTAGCGAAACATTTTCTGAGCACGGTAACGTTGATGCGCATAAGGGGCTGCCGACTGCGAAGTCCCGGCAAGTAGGGTAACTTCGTACAGTGAAACGTTAGGAGGAACGGATTAATGCAAAGATCTTTGGCGAACGGTGAAGCGGCCAAGTTTTGTGAGGCTTGAGAGTTAGGGCCACTAGTCAGGGCTTTTGTTGGTTGAGAAGTTCGAACAGATTATGTTTGAGAGGCATCTATATTTTTTTGTCAAAGCTAATCTTTGGTGGAACATACACTGGCGCGTATTTTGTAATTTCTGATGAACGGCGAAGTAGTCAAGTTTTGTGATGCTTCGGAGTTGAGACCACTAGTCAACGCTTTTGTTGGTTGAAAAGTTGGAACAAATTATATTTCAGAGGCATTTATATTTTTTTGTCAAAGTGGTGGAACATACCCTGACACGTTTCTTAGAATTCATGCAAAGAATTCTGGTAGATGTTGGAATGCGGTCAAGTTCTGTTTAGATTTAGAACTTGGGACTGGTAGTCAGCGCTTTTGTTAGTTGAGAAGTTTGAACAGATTATGTTTGAGAGGCATCTGTATTTTTTTGTCAAAGCTAATATTTGGCGGAACATACTCTGATGCGTTTCTTAGAATTCATGCAAAGAATTCTGGTAAATATTGGAATGCTAGTCAGTGCTTTTGTTGATGTTTTAAGTTTTCTTAAGGATGGGAATTGAGGCCACGAGTTGGTGTTTCCGTATGTCGAGACATCAAATAAATTATATTTGAGAGGTATTCATATTTTTTTTTACCAAAGCTGATCTTTGGTGGAACATCCATTAACGCGTATTTTATAATCGATGCAAAGAATACTGATGAATAACAGTTTGTAGCTATTATATTTCGCTTCTGAATGAAACAGTTATAGAGAACCGAAAAATGTTATAACGGTCATTAGGTACAGTTTCTATTCCGGTTCTACAGAACGGTTATATATCTGTTATAATTTATAGCATATACTATGATATTAGAGAATACCAAGTTTTTGAATATTCACTGGTACTTCTACTTCTCTCCTATTATCCCAATATTTCCGTCACTGTCAATGCCTCTATTATATCTCAACATTCGAAATGCTCGCTGCTCGCTTATGAGAAGAGAAACTAGAGCTCTAGTCCAGGCTTGGGAATTATATTCGAGGCTAAAGCCCCTTGAGCTTCAGTTTCTCACAAGCCAGTAATGACCGCTTAAAATATTAAATTATAGTAGAGACATTAACAGTGACGAAAATATCGAAATAATCTGTTAGAAATAGCAACACTGGCGAATATCCGAAAACCTGGTATTCCCCAAATGAATACCTTACTACACTAGATATCTCGTTTCAATGTTGATTGGTACGTTGCTAAAGTAATGAAGCCCTGCGGTAATTTGTGATAACATAATTGCGTAGTAAATGAACATTAGAATGTCGAAAAAAATGTAAATGAATCAGTCAGTATAAAAAAAAACCTATATTTCGTTTTAATGTTGATCGGTACGTTGCTAAAACAATAAAGCCTTGCGGTAATTTGTGATAGTACAATTGCGAAGTAAATGAACGTTAGTATGTCGATAAAAATAAAAATTAATCACTCAGTATAAAAAAAGGCTTAAATTTCGTATGTTCAAAAATGTACCAGGTCTGGAAACACGTTAGGTGATCAAAAACGCCGTACGCAATGTGTTAATAACAGTTATGACAATCTTCGGTTCTCCACAACTCTTTTGAGAACCGAAATTGCCACGACAATCGCTTCCACACCTCTCATCAAAACAGCCCATCAACCATTATCCTTACGACTTCGCACCATTCGATGAGTCGATCACCCGAGATGCGTCAGAAAGGGATTGAGTAGACGCGTGCAACAGGATGCGCCTCGGGATTATTGTGATAATTTGTAATAGTATAGTTGCGAAGTAACTTAATTTTACAATGTCTACAAAAATGTAAATTAATTACTCAGTATAAAAACAAAGCCTAAATTTCGGACGTCCAAAAATGTACGAAATCTGAAAACACGTTAGGTAATCAAGAACGCCGTACGCAATATGTTAATAACGACTACAACAATTTTCGGTTCCCCACAACTCTTGGGAATCAAAATTGCCACGGCAATCGCTTTGTAATCATTTCTGATAGTATAATTGTGTAGTAAATGAATGTGAGAATGTCGAAAAAAACTGTAAACGAATCTGTTAGTATAAAAAAGAAAAAAAAATAAGTATGAAAAGAAGTATAAAAAAGAACGCTGTACGCAATGTCTTAACAACGATTACGACAATTTTCGGTTCCCCACAACTCTGTTGAGAATCGAAATTGCCACGCCTCTCCAAATCATGTCATCCAAAATGCCCGTCGACCATCATCCTTACGACTTCGCACCATTCGATGAGTCGATCACCCGAGATGTGTCAGGCGCCGCGCAAACGTGGCGACCGCAGATAAAATTGTAGAACGCCCAAAACAGTGTCGAAAGGGCTTGAGTAGACTTGTGCAACAGGATGCGCGTCGGGATTAGCACCTGCGCAGCAACCTGGTCGCCATTCCGTAGTTAATATCCAAGAAAACCACCCCACCACGCGCTGCGCACATAGCCCGCAAGCGCCATTCTCGGCTAATAGAGCTCTGCCCGCCCAGAAGGACGAAATCTGCATAATAACCGTCTCGCCCCCCTCGCAAATTGACGTTTTGCCCGGCGCGTTTTTCGAAAACGCCCCCGCCGCTGTTTCTTCTACTTCTCCGGTAGTTGCTCTGTGATCATCGACCTCGTCTCAACTGCACCACCCATCCAGCCGCCTACTAAGTCACTCTCACACACATTCAACCCTCCCAGCACCCGGCCTCCCAACCATCCCAACCATCCCAACCACCCTCCAGCATCAGCCGGCACCCCCGCCTTCTCGCGCTCCCGCGGGTCGTGTAAACGCGAACTTTTGACCTGGATTCTCAAAAAGAAAGAGAACCGCCCCTCCCCCGGCCGCGCCATCTCCTTTCCTCATCCGCTTTCTCGTCTCGCGTGCATTATGACGCTTGCTTCGTTGCCATGCGGCGCTCGCTGCGAAGTGAAACGGAACGCGTCGCGCTAGTTTAATTATCGGAATTTACTCCGTGCGACCGAGCCGCCGAAAAAAAGGGCGTCTTTTGAAAAAAATGAGGGCGCAAATTTGGCGGCGGCTGGTGTGGGTAACGTCTTGGAGCGAAGTGATGGGCGGATTTGATGTTGGATGACGGTTGGGTGGAGTGGGGTATGTGGGGTGGAAAATGGCACAAAAATTTGGAATAGTGTCTTTTTGAAATTTAGTGTCATATGGACATTTAGGGGGTCAGATAGGGTTGCAATGTGGCCCTCGTTCCGAAGGGGAAACGGCAAGCGTCGCGTTAGTTTAATTAACTTTTATTTGTTTTTATTTAATTTTTGAAAAAAAATGACGGCGCAAATTCGGCGTCGGCGGGTGTGGGTGACGTCTTGGAGCGAAGTGATGGACAGAGTTTATGTGTAATGACTGGAGCGGAGTATGTGGGGTGGAAAATGGCACAAAAATTTGGAATCATGTCTTTTTGGGGGGAGACAGAATTTCGGTTATTATGTGGACATGTAGGGGGTCAGATAGGGTTGAATTATGGCGCTGGCTGCGAAGTGAAACGGAACGCGTCGCGCTAGTTTAATTATCGGAATTTACTCCGCGCAACTGAGCTGCCGGCAAAGAAGGGGCGTTTTTCGAAAAAATAGGGGCGCAAATTTGGGTGTGGATGAGGTCTTGTAGCGAGTTGATGTTGGATGACGGCTGGGTGGAGTAGAGTATGTGGCAGGAAAATTTGGAATAGTGTCTTTTTGGGGGAAAACAGAGAATTTCGTTTGTCATGTGGATACGTATGGGATCAGAGAATTTCGCTGTGCAGGAATCGCTGGAATTTATGAATATGTCGTACTCGTATATATAATATAACTGCAATATTTATAAATATATTAACGTGTGTGTGGTGTACTGTATTGTACCCCAACATACAGTAAGCTGTTCATAAGTATTATAGACTGCTGAAGGGGAAACCCGTGTGGTCTTGAAACAATGCAAATTTGAAAGTTTGCAAATAAAGTTCTCGCGAATAGGCATTTTATGTTAAATACTTTTAAAGTTTGAAGTACAGATCAAACTAAAAAAGAAAAGGTACAGTAAAATCTCTCATATTTTTCCTAATGGTCCTTTCTTATATTCTTACATCATGTAAAGATTAGCGTTGCGCTTGTATTATCTTAAATAGTCATGTTAACATGTATTGCATCCGCATATTCTATACAACGACCCCAACATACAGTAAGCTGTTCATAAATATTATAGACTGCTGAAGGGGCAACCCGTGTGTTCTTGAAACAGGCCGAGTTTGCAAATAAACTTCTTGCGAAAAAACGTCTTATGTAAAATACTGTTAAAGGTTGAAGTACAGATTAAAATAAAAAAAAAGGTACAGTAAAATCTCTCATATTGTCCTTTCTTGTATTCCTACCTCATGTAAAGATTAGCGCTGCGTTTGTGTTATCTTAAACATTCAGCCAAGCATGTGATGTATTCAACGCGACACGCGACGCGATTCCTTTGATGAGGGTTCATAGCTTAACAAGTCGTAATACAATAATATGACTTTTTAATTGCTTTTTTCAGTTGAAAATATTCATAACGCAATGGGGACGTTTTTCCAATTCAAATAAGATCAAACACGAAACAATTTAGACCACGTTTATTTGGTTAATCCTTGTGAGATAAGTTCCTTAATAAGTACTCAGAGGTACATGCGCACCAAAAAATATTAGACGAGGATTATTTTTGTTTGGAAAAAGGTAATATACAAAAATGTATGCAATGTCTGTGGTATATTATTGGCACGTTGATTTTTGCGTTATTATATTGCATTTTTGCATGTTAGTTGTCTCGACTCTCATTTCGTGAAAAAATTACACCGATATAGTAACATAATTTTTTTTAACACATTGACTGCCACGATGGTAATCGGTAACCGATGCAAAAGATTTTACTTCAAATGCAAAAAATTCGCAATGAAACCTATTTGCAATCTTATAAAAGCAATTGATATTGAAACGATGCTTCAATACTTTTGCTTCTAACAACTCTGCGTCACCTTCATTTTGCACGATTTAATCATACTCTGCAGTATTTCATCGCATCGCAGTTCTAACATAGCAAAATACGCTTGGCAGTCAACTTGTTAATCGCATCTTTCTATTTATAAATTTTTATAACATGTCGGTGACATCTTTCCAATTAAAGAGAGATTAAACCGAAAATACCTGGGACTACATTTACTCGTTTAATACTTGCAATGAGATAAATCGCCCAATAAGGACTCGGAAGTAAGTGGCCGAATTATGTAATACGCGGACTATTTACGTATGCAAAAAATTAAATATACAGAATTTTATGCACTATAATTTTTTATATATTATTTTTATTTTTATTTTATTATATTTTTATATATATTATATTATATTTTGATTATTTTATTTTTTACGTGACTCGGTCACTTCGACTTTCATTTTGTCGTTACCTTTTCCGGTATTCTTATCAAAGTTACGTGAATTCGGGAAAGAAAAATATTATATATAGTATAATATAAATATTATACTTATATTATTTATATATATATTTTATTATATTATATGTAGTCTCTTTATGACTAAGAGAATAATTATTTAACGAATTAATGAATAAGGATAAATGAATTGATGAAGGTGTCTCTGTAATTTGCGTCGTACTTCTCGCATTGAACCTCAACTGAACCAAACTGCCGATCATCTTCTCGTTCGTTTATTCTGTTTTCTTCTCTATGGCAACGGATTCATTCTAGAATGTTCTCATTACCACATATATATAAAATATATTATAAATATATGAAGGATGTAGTGTGTGAATGTAAATGAGTTTGTCCGGCACCGAAGCAAACATTGTTGTGCGGAATGCGTTGAATCAATCGAAATACTTGTGATGCACACCTCTAGCGAGAGGCCTCCTTGGCTACGAATATTTGTTTGGAAAAGTGTTGCATTCCTTGGCACCTGAGCGGTCCACCGGATAATTGTAAAAAGACAGACGTTATACACCAATCAAAGCGAATGGTCGATATTGTTTAGATTAGTTTTATTAAATACTTCTTAACCACTTGACATACAAATAAAGTGCGCATCGACGCGTTCGTAGGATACCATTTAATTTAACCCTTTCGCTACGGCGGTCCTGTCCACAATTTGGACTTATGCTTACGCTTAAAAATGTTTCGATAACAAATTGTTGAGGAAAAGAACATTTCTGACGGAGGGCACGATTGATTGAGAATAGACGCGTGCAACGATGCTATGCTCTCTAAAAAAAAGGCAACATACGGGACAAGAGGTCCATCGTAAATGTGCCAAGATATATACAAGTACCGTATCGTGGAGGGCGACTATAATCGTCCATAGTAACGAAAAGGTTAAATACCGATAACATTCAATAAGGTACAGTAAAACATGTTTTTGTGCGGTCCTTTTTTATGCGATTTTGTTTTTGTGCAATTGGTTTTGTGCGATTTTATTTTTGTGCGATTTATTTTTATGCGGTATATGAATCTTAGCGGCGTTAGCACCAGTTTAATGTTTCCCATCAATGTACATACATGTTGTGGACGAAATATATGAATGTGTAATTAATCGAAACGTTACCGAAAACGCGTCAACGTTATTATCTGAAATTATCGGCGGAGACGGCTTTGATTCTGATTCTTTCGGCGATAATGACCTGGACGAGATGATTGAGGACCAAACTGTTGATGATAGTGACATTATCAATGGTTTGATAGATTATGAAAATGGACAAGAAGAACCGGAATCTATTACAGCATATAAAACATATGCAGGGATCCAGATTTCGAAAAAAAATGGAAACGCATTTTCTTAAACTAGATACCAATGCGGAAAGACGCTTAAAATTCCAAAAAGAACTGAGATCATGCATGTCTCACTATCGTGACGTTTACAAGCAATTGACCAGTCGACCGTCGGCACAAAAACTGATCACTGAGTTTATGGTACCAAAAAACAAATCAATTGAAATCCTATCTTCAAGCGACGAAAGCGATTTTCAACCAATTCATCACAGGAAGATGCGCGTTTTGGATTACGACGAGTAGCAGCAAACTATTTAATGTACAATTTGAAAACTTCTGCATGTATATGTACAATGAAGAATTAAATATTTTTACAATTTCTTTAGGTCTAATTTAATTATTTTATTTAATTGAAAGCATTCTCTCATCTATTTCATAAATCATTGATGTATTTTCTAAGTCCGACTTTTTTTATGCGGTCCCTATACACCGCATAAAAAGAATTGCAGGTAGCATATCGTACAAAATTGTTTATTATATGTAAGAATTTATAACATTTTCCAATATTTTTTTGTACGATTGCTTTTATGCGGTCCCCATCCACCGCACAAAAACAGGTTTTACTGTACTGTTGAAAGGGGAAAAGCATTTTCAACAGTCTAAACAAAACAGCATCGATGCACGACCGAAACAGATAATCTAATAGTATACTTCCCAGTCTTCGCCGAAGATAATTCTTGACGTCTCCGAGACGTCAAAGTCTACAATGGCACATGAAATAAATGACGTTTCCGAGACGACATTGTATGTTAAGTGGTTAATTTTGTATGCCGTTAACACTTTGACTGCCATGATGGTCACCGATGACCGACGCAAGAGATTTTACTTAAGATTCAAAATATTCGCAATGAGTAGCAATTATTATTTTATAAATGCAGTTGTTGTTAGAATAGTGATGCGATCCGTTGGTCTCCAATATCTGCACATTATTTACATTTTGCATAATTCAATCACACGCTGTAGTATTTCATAGTATCGCCGTTCTAATATTGTAAAATACGCTTGGCAGTCAAAGTGTTAATAATTCGTGTATTCATTTCATATCATCCTCACTAAAGAATCCCACATATATAGAGTTTATTGCATTACGTCTACTGACGAATCTGCGCGTGGGTGGAACGCGTCTTCCTCTTGGCAGGACTTGCGAATCCTGCATACAGCGAGTATAATGCGATCTTGTTGGCTTCGTGTGCGTGCATGGACGAACTGCGAACCAATTGTGTCTGGGGTAGCGTGCGCCATTGCAGTATATTTGATCGCCGTAGCTTAATCGATCACGGGCTCTTTGACTCTGAGCGCTAATTAGAATTGATGTCAGACCCGCGAAAATATGATTCGAGCGTAAGAGCAACACTGCAGAACCATTAATTTGGCTAGATGTCATTCGATTTGCCAATAAAGACAATGTTGCATGCGCCCGGAGAATTTGCCAAGAAAAATATTTGCACTTGATATATCCGGGAATGCGCAAAGGCCGTAAAATTGCTGTGCGAAATTGGCCACGCACAAAATATCGCGATATTGAATGCTGCCTGGTGCGCAGGGAAGGCGATATTATTTGCGGCTGGCAGCAGAAACGGAACACGTACGCAATCTTACGTGGGTCGACGCACTTTGTCGAGAACTATCGTTCCGCGAGCGACATAATAAAACTTTCGAAATCGGTCGGAAAACCACGAGGACGTGAGAAGGTGCGAACGAAAGTCTTCTGCGCCGATTGTGTGCGTGGAATTCAATATTTGCAGTAACACTTTCCGCCGATGCGTTCCTTTGTTCTGCGTGCGTTCGGGGAAGAGTAAATTTTCAGCGGGTTGATGGATCGGAAAAAGTGGCGGCGGTATTTTTCGTTTTGAGAACGAGATTGTCAGTCTTTCGGCCAACGTTTTGGCCACCCTTGCTGTCAGCAAGGTTCAACCCTCGACGCTGCTCCGTCGCACTTAATGCTTTGCAGTACGTAACTGGAAGCACGAAGGTGTTAACCTACTTGTCCGTCCACATGGAAAATCATACTCAGCTGGTAAAATTAAAATGATCCGCATGCGGATTTCCATCCACGCGTTCACGCACCAATCAGTGATCTGGGATCAGCGGTGAATTAGCTTTCGATGTGTTATTTTACCCTTTTGCAAAAATGTTATAGTGTCTTTTAACACTGAATGTACCGATAGTTTACAGCTACCTCTTCTTACCATGAAGGGTCATTTGGCCAATTATGAAATATATATATATGTTGATTTTCAGAAAGAAATTCCTAATTTTTTAAACCGCGAAATTGAATAATCGGATGATATAAGAATTTACAGAAAGTCAAATCAGCAAAAGAAATAACAATGAATGTATGATTTTAAAGTAAATTTTGGAAGGGGTCATTTGATCCTCTTTGGTATGTTTAGTCTTAAAGTTGGGGCTTGGTAATCGACAATGCCTAAAGATATGGAAATACAGTACATTCACAAAAATACAAAACTCTCGGTTTGAATCGTATATAAAATTAGCAATATTCAAGTGAGAATCATTTAAAATGGGCGTTTGATAATCGACAATGCCTAAAGGTATGAAAATCAGCAATAATTAAGTGAAGATTATTTAAAATTGCTGTTTGATGATCGACAATGCCTAAAGGTATGAAAATACATTCACAAAAATATAAAATTCTCGTTTAAAAATTGACGGTATTTAAATTTATCGGATTTAATCGTACTGCTTGAAAATTAGCAGTATTTAAGTAAAGATCATTTAAAATTGCCGTTTGATAGTCGAAAATGCCTAAAGGTATGGATTAACATTCGCAAAAATATAAAATGCTCGTTTAAAGATTGACAACATTTAAATTTATTGGATCTAATCGTAAAAATTAGAATATTTAAGAAGATCAAAATTTTAGTAATCGACAATGCCTAAAGATATGGAAATACAATATATTCACAAAAATTCAAACATTCTCGTTTAAAAGTTGTTAATATTTAAATTTATTGGATTTAATCGTACTGCTTGAAAATTAGCAATATTTAAGAGATCATTCAAAATTGCCGTTTGATAATCGACAATGCCTAAAGGTATGAAAGTACATTCACAAAAATATAAAATTCTCGTTTAAAAATTGACAATATTTAAATTTTAATGGATTTAATCGAACTTCTTGAAAATGAGCAACATTTAAGTGAAGATCATTTAAAATTGCCGCTTGATAATCGACAATGCCTAAAGGTATGAAAGCACATTCACAAAAATATAAAATTCTCTTTTAAAACATACCGGTACTTTACACCTACCTAATCTTACCATGAGGTTTTTATTTGTTACTATTTGACCCCTTGTGAAATAAACGTTGATTTTCAGAAAGAAATTCCTAATTTACTAAAGCGAGAAATTGAATAATTGGCTGACATGCGAATTTACAGAAAGTCAAATGAGCGAAAGAAATAACAATGAATGTACAATTTTAAAGTAAATTTTGAAATGGGTCATTTGACCCCGCTTGATACGTTTAGTGTTAACTCTTGCGAGGCAAAAAATACGGCATATGTCATAGAGTGTTTCACCCAATTGGTCGATGACCCAGCATGTGTACAGGCATCATGACCCAGCATAGTCATGTACGGGCTTCGTGTACAGGTATCATGTACAGGTCAATATTAACGGTCGGTTAGCGGACAACGATGTGAGAGGTGATACAATTAGAGGTAAAAAATTGACAATGCAGTACATACAAAATAAATTCATCATTGGTTTTACGTGCAACGCATATTAAAATGTAAATATTTGATATGGAAAAGTTGCGCTTCGTTTTGGTACGGCATCATTTTCTTGGGCAGGTATAGAATAATCATTGAATTTTGTTTAACATTGTACAATACTTGGAAAACTGTCCTTCTTCTTGGTTTGATACTCTAATATATAATATAATAGATCATCTCACACTAAGAAGAAGGACAATTTTTCTATATCACGTATTTATGTTTTAATACATGTGTAACTAAGAAATATAAGAAATATATTTTCTATGCGCTTTATTGTAAATTTAATACCTGCAATTGTATCACATTCCTCATTGTTGTCTCGTAACTAACTGCAAATTCTGATCTGTATAGGACCAACATGCTGAGTCATTGACCAGTCAGATAGGATATCTTGATTTCACATTATCTGTTATATTATATATTAAAATCTCAAATCAATAAGAACAGCATCTTTTCCATATGAAGTCTTATATAACTTTTATAATAGTTCCATCATAAAACTTTGCTCTTGACAGCGCACAGTATCCATTTCCATCGAACCAGATCCATGTATAGCGGACATCGCTTAATCCAAAACTTTCCAAAGGGACACTGACCGCTTACAATCGAAACACGCAAAAAATATACCGTTGAGCTGAAGCTGATTTATTGATTTTAAAACGACTTTTATATGTAGCAGTATGGTTACGCCCATTAACGTTCTTATCGTTTTACAACGTACCGTTACGATGCGAATGTATGGTGGGGAAGAGTACACGTACGAACGTACGTACGGCTAATACCATGTGTACATATACCGAATAGCACGAAAGCGTCAACAGCATAACGAGAATGACGTTATTAACGCTTCTCATCATCAGGCAAGTCATACGTACTAAATACCCCTTTAACGCGAATTTATCGTTTTCCACCAGAGTTCGCCAGAGCAACAACTGACAGGCACCCTGTATGATGTAACCTTTTCTTGGAACTTTTTATCGGCTCACGTCAGACGCGATAAATTGGCACGTTTCAAAAAAATTGACCGATGCACGTGGAATTATTGATGCGAGAGTTAACATTTTATTAGTCGGGTACTCAATGAAGAGGCTGGCAGCGAACAGAAGCGAACCACGGCAAATTGTAGCGGATTGAACGAGAAATAATACATGATGCTTTATACCCCCCGGTTAACGGCACGCAAAATTACATGCCAGGTCAATGCTTAACGGTAGGTCTGCGCGAGTTGATGTAATAGCGTAGCCTGATAGTGAAGCACCCTTCTGCAGGGTGCAGTAGCAGTACATTGTGACGCTTAACATTTATACCGGCACATTAACCGCGGGTATCAACTTTTTTCAACGTGTATTTAGCTATTTGAATGCAGGTTGTTATGTAACGATACGGATCAGAGAGCTAATATTTGCCTCGGCATCGCTCGTTTATCCGCTGCCATAACAAACGCATAAACTACTCCGTCAATTTGTTTTAGTTTCCGCTTCATTAACCGACTGCGGACGCATGAAACGCATAAAAGTTGACGCGACGCATAAAAAGTCAGCGGCAATGGAAACACGTTGAATTATCTTATATGCACGAACGATCGCGCGAATGTGTAATGAATCTTCGAAGAACCGATAACGTAACGTCAAAACAGGTCAGTCGAATTTGTCAAGAAGTACCCTCGATCATGCACATTCTCGGAAAACGTTTAGCCGCCGATTAATTGCTCTTCAAATACTTTTACGTGAGCCATGATAAGGTTCTAACGATTAGGTGAGGGGACACGAACGTCCCTCGATGAGAAGACAAAGAAAAAAGCACGTCCGCAAAGCCTTTTAGACGTAACGCGGGGTTGTTAGACGAAAGGAGGGCGAATTATACCGAAGCGAGGAAATCTATCTTTCTGTCTTCCACCCACTACCCGTTCCGTAGCGGAAGGGATTATACTCGGGCCGTCCTGGGATTAAGAAGGAGCAGTCTCTCTTAATTACAAGTTCAGCGTCCGCGTGTCCAGCACTATTCATCATTCTCCAACCACCCCGGCCCTACAATATACTAAATTTACTAGGATACTTCCGGCTCAGCCATAAATGCACGTCTGCAAGTATGTTACGCCACTGCCCTGGGTCTAATTTTCTACGCGGGACCATTAGAAGACTGCTAATTGGTAACATCCGCGGACACGTTACAAAAAATGTCAATCAATCGTTATGTTCGATGGTGTTGCAAAAATTTTGCATAGTACTATTGCTCCTATTTTTTATATTATGTCCTATTTTATCCTTTTATTTCCTATTATATTCTATTTTATCCTTTCATTTCCTATTATATCCTATTTTATCCTTTTGTTTTCTATTATACCCTATTTTCGAGCTTCCCGAAAAATTCAATGGTTTTTATGTGACAGATCGGTGTCCACCGATAATCTTTACCTTCGGTACTTTCTAGTACACAATACTCACGTCTCGTCGCGGCAACGTGAACGTGTTGCACAGACCGGCGGCGCGTAATCCTTCGTGAAAACGATCGGTGGTGGAAAGAAAGCACACGCGAAAGACACTAGTATCGGCACCGAACGAGTTTCACTTCCTCGCCTTGCGTTCGAACTGCTTCAGGTCCGCGTACGACGGCTGCCTCGCGTTACTTTTCCGTTCACGTCGTGGGCTGCACGCGCGTGAAGGGCGCGTGTCGATATTCGAACTCGCGAAAATTCGTCGAACGTCCCCGCACACACCCGCGCACATACACACAGCCACGCGCGCACTCGTGCACATACAGGTTCTTTCTTTTGCGAGAGAGTTAGGTTGATGGAGCGGGTGGCGTGGGCATCGTTCATCTCACGGCCACCAGGATCCTCAGAAAATCGCGGCGACGGAAAACATGTCCACGTCTTCACACGGGCGCGTGCCGAGGGTTATCGACCGACAACGTGGCGAGTCGCAAGCTGCATCGTAGAAGCAAATCGGTCATCGTTGCGTCTTTGTATTCGATCCGATCGCCGATAGCAGAAACGCGCGCGCGCGCGCTGCTTTGCGTAGGTTGCGTGGCTTTGCGTGGCTTGGCTTGACGTGGCGTGGTGCGGTGTGGTGTTGCGTGGCTCCGGCACTCCGAAGAATATTTGGAAGGCCGCAGTTGCCGCTGACAGCTTCCGTCCGACAGGACAGTTGGGCTGCGGAAGTGTGCGGGACCCAAGCGACTTCGGGGTGACAGTGGCGTCAGGTCGACTTTCGAAGGATTTAACCCACTTTCCGATAGCGTAGCGCACAGCTTTCACCGCACGCAGCTGCTACTTGAGAAATGGTTTTGACCGTGCGCGACGATAGATGCAGCAACAGCGATGGTGGTAGCAACAGCAGCGGCAGCAAAAGCGGCAGCGGTAGAAGCAGCAGCGACGGTATCAATAGCAGCGGCAGCTTCTCTGCAAAGCCGTGATGCCTCGTTCCTCCCGGTTGGACGGAGCGAGTCGTCGTCGGAAGCCATAAGTTTCAGTAGGGAGCACCGACCGAACGACGATAAACGACTGACATGGACGTTACCATCGTTTGAAAAACAGCCTCCGCCTTGCTCCATATTCCCAGCGTCTCATCAGCGTCCTCCGCCTCTTGCTCCCCGTGCGAAAGGAAAGTTCGCGTCGTTCTGCGCTCGCTCGTGCTCGAAGGGAATCCGCTTATCTCCGCTTCGCCCATTTAGGGATGCGAGCCTGCCTCGCGAAACACTGCGAGCACCGTCAACACCGATATGCACACGAATAACCTTGCGCACCCAAAATGGTGGACGACACTCCCGTGCTTCGTTTTAACTCGGTCGTCGTCTCGACACTCGCCTCGCGCTATTCCGCCCTCTGTGTCTTCCTGCCCGCGGCACACAACGCATCGCCCGACAGACTTAGGCGTGGTTTCACCCCGAGGACACCTTCCAGCCGCCAGTTTGTTATGCACGATGCCTCGGAACCGCCTTAAGACCCGCTCGTACAACGCGCACAGCACACACGACCATTCTCCTTGCACAATCTGTGAACGCTCGACCGTCCACCTGGCGCCCCCGCACGATTTGCTCGCGGCGCCAACGGCGATGACCACTGCGAAGGCAGCAGTGACGGCAGCGATGACGCTGCCGATGACAATCTCAACGACCACATCAACGACGTTGGCAATGGCTACTCGTCCTTCCTCCGCACACGGCACCCCGAACTCCTTCCGCCGCTTCCCTTACAAACTTTCGCCCCTTCCTCCCCGCAGCCGTGACTCCGCCGTCGTTCTGCGATGATCGCACATTGCCGATGACCAAAAGGACAGGGAAGTCCACGCAGCCTACCCTCACGAGCACTACCTCATCGTCGGCGTGAACAAAGCGGGCGCGCGGCGATGCCAATGCGTTGACGTTAATAAGGTCAGGTGCGTGCGGGGCGGAAAGAAAGACGAACGAAAGACGACGACAGTCAGTGGCGTCGACAGGCTCGTCGTTGTTGAGGGCATTCCAGCGCAGGCAGGGTGGTCCGTGTTGCGCGAAACGCCATCTGACGATCAGCGCGCTTCGATCGACATGGCCGCCCGCTCCGAGAACAACCCTCTTCTCGTCAATAACGTCGTGTGCGAGCCTAGCGAGTCGGGGGCTGCGGAAGGCGGCCTCGTCCTCGCGTCGAATCGCTTCACATTATCCTCCTTGCTTGCCCTGCCAAACGACGCGTGATTGCGCTCACACTCCGCCACACAATGTTGTTCCGAGAGAGCGAGTAGACGCGCCGCTCCCCTCTAGAGATCCGTTTTCGAGCTCTTTCGAGGACACACGCAATCAACGGACGAGCGTTGAGCTACTCGGGCGGCTGCGCGATTTCGACTGAGCGCACCTCGCATGAAAAGCATCGAAAGCGCGTCGAAGATGCACGAATTGCTGCGAAGAAGCTCGAGCAAGGGACTCTCTGAAAGGGGAGCTTGCGGCGAACAAGCCGACATCTGTCGGGGGGCGGACGAAACAAGATGGCGGATGTGTGGGAAGAAAGGGTGGCGGGTGGAAAGGAAGATGGGGCGGTTGAGTTACCGGTGGTTGGATCGATTTAAACTATGAGGGTGATTGGGATGCTGGTAAATGATGGTGAGGGTCCATTGACATGTTGGAACGGTGTAGCTGACTTGGAACTTGGTCTTGACTGGGAGAACTTGGGGAATTTGGGTGACTTACGAGAAACTGCAGCGTTAGCGGGATTAGGTCATGTGCGTGGTTTATTTGTTAAGTGATGTTATGCGATGGAATTCGTAGTCGGCGAAATTTATGTCGTGCTCGCCGTATTCTTCGGGTTGCTTGGTTTCGAATGATTCTGGCTCTCTGTCGGGCAGCTGTAAGGGATTAGTTTAGTTAATGGAAAATCATGAAGAATGCTTGCAAATTATGGGTAGTTTGACGTACCGGCTGCTGAATCATCGAACGCGCGTTTTGTAATTCGTCATCCAGTTGAGACTTTCGTAACGCAGCTTCTTCGGATTTTCTGTAATTCATTAACCAGAAACCTAAATAACTGACAGGATCAACAGGCTTTCTAGCGACGATTTCTCGAAGTGCTAGTCTCAGTGGATATTGGATATGTTCTCTCAACCACTTTCCATCGTAAGACAATAGAGCACCTAGCGCGTCGCTACTTTGACAACTCGGTAAACTTTCAAGTGCTTCTTCAAGATCCTGATCATCTGAGGAAGACCATGGCCACGATCGTTCACCGTAATGCTCCACAAAAGCTGTTTCTTTAACATCTTCATCCCGGCTCACTGCTTTTTCTACTTTCTTTTTCACCTGCTCTCTCTTAGGTCGACGTTTCTGCTTTCTGCTGTCCACGGCACGACGACTCTTCACCGTCGAAGACAATATTTCTACGGGAGTATGTTATCTCGTGATAAATAATAGTAGTGTCGCTTGTTACAAAGTATAACAAACGCAAACCGTTACGAAACGTGGCAAAGTATGAAATATACATTTAACAATGTATAGCTGTACCACGTGAAAGTGGATCCTGGAGCCGTCATTTTTGTTTAAACCCTAAAACGTCCAGCTCTTCCACGCAACTACCAATTATAATATTATAAAACAGAAATATTATAAACAGCACAATTCTGCATGTTTTTTTGTTTACGAAAGACAGCTTCATTATCAATGACTCACTGTCCATTGTGCCTATCGTACATTTGATATATGTATTCAGTTTACACGTTTGGATTCTTTACAATAAGGCCTTTTTCTGGTTAAAAATGTATACAGAAAATTATATGTCAACAAAGTTCATTCATTGAAAGAGACTCCAATATCTCCCGGGCTTGCAAACCTAGTTACGAAGTAAGTTGTAGAAGATCTGCTGACTGCGAGTAGAGTATATTGAAAAAGAGTGCAGCGATTCGATCTGTTTCTGAACGACTATAACTAATTTCTGGACCGCCGTTGCGAGACGATGATGTTCCTATCGAACAAGAAGGGAAAAAAGTGTAAAGTGATGCCCCAGGTTTATCACCTCTGTATGGTAATAGGTCGAGCGCGTCAACAGGGTCTTCAGCAGAAGATACATCGTACTAGATATATCGTGTGACAAATGCGCTTGTCTCGCAACAGCGGATTTTTTCCAGACTATTTTTGCATTCGTTCCGCATTCAACGGGACAGGATCTATTAAAAGAAATGGATTTTAAAAATGCTACAGTACTTTAATAGTTGCCATGCAATATGACAACACACTGTACAGATACAAGGACAGAGTAACTGTAGTTCTCTAGATTTTCTACGCAACAATAACAAAAAGAAAGTCTACCGGAAAAAGGCATATTGCAATGTTGTATTAGCAATTGATATTAGAAGGGTGCTTCAATACTTTGGCTTCTAAAAACTCTGCGTTACCTTTATTCTGCACTATTTAATTATACTCTGCAGCATTTCATTGCATCGCGGTACTAACGTAGCAAAGTACGCTTGGCAGTCAACGTGTTAAAAATAAAATACCATGGACGGAACACCTTTAGTTTTTTTGCCTCACACGAGAATACGTAGTAGAAACAATGAGGCTCTGTATAGAATGTTCTTTGCCAGTTTTTCCACCTTTTAAGAGACCCATTCTCATCCGGTCCAGTCCGACACAAAAAATTACCTTTTTCTGTTTGTTCATCTTTACTCGTAGTAACTTCATCGCCGGTCACTTCCTTCTTATCAGGTTTGCGAGAACTCGCTTGCTTACGCTCGGTCGGTTTTTTATCAGATTTTGTAACAACAGGCGAAACATCCCGAACGACTGTCAATGACGGCATCAACAGGTCTCTCAGGCGGTTTATGCTAACCAAAGAATTGGTGTAATGCGATCGCTGAATGGAATAACTTGAGTCGCTTACCTCAAATCACCGCAGACATGTGGACGTCCATCCCCAAATTTTTCGACGACGACGTTCAGTGGACTCCGTAAATTGAACTGTTCCGACGGCATTTGCCGTTTGATCTGCGATTGAGCTCGGACCGCCATTTTATTTCAAAGTAGATCCAGCGATCACGATAAAAATAATCGAATATTGCAAGCGCCTGGCATGACGGCGAATGAGTTACTAATGACAGGTATCGATTACTAACAGTTTCGTATCGAGACGAACAACTATTGCATTTACGTTTGAAAAATTCGGCGCTCTACATTGAAGGAAGTGAAACAAATACAAGACAGAAACATGGAAACTGTGAAAACTGTATTTCATCTGACACCGACATTGCGGCACCCGCCAAATAATAATTTATCCCACACGCTTCTTGGCAGACAATGACACATTGGCAAACAGTGCGCTAATCGGAAGATCACGCGATTTCGCATATTTTCGTCAACTAATGATAACGTCGCGGAATTGTCAATCACTGTGAATATTCAGTCGTGTTTACGTCGTTAGGAGAGGAGAACGAAGGTCGTCATGTCGACGCAACCTCTGCAACGAATAATACAATCTACCAGTTCAGTGTATTTTCAAGGATGTACCTGGGCCTGCAGTACATGCAAAAAGAAATAGTATGAAGGGAGAGCTAAGTAGTACATTTTTATTACTATTGACCACCATATTTTTTTCTAAAGACCAGTCATTCTGACTGGTTTTGGTAGAAATAGCTATACTTAAATAGCCGGTAAATCTACTGTTAAAGTGTTAAAATTCCCATGATGGCCACCTTCACATCGCCAGCGCATAATTTCGTTCACAAAGCACGCATAAGTCGAGTGCAAAGAGTGTCATCGGAAAGTACCGGAAAGTGCCAGCGCACAAAACGCAAGATTCATCCTCTAGATAACACACGGCATCTCGCGCGGATGTCTTCGATGTAAACACACGTGCAATTCACGGGCGACTATCGGCTTGCTCCGGGATGAAAAGCATAAATAAATCAAGCACCTTATCGAAGAGTAAATGCGCCGATCTTTCAGATCTTTTTCGTCTACGCTTCCTCATCATCCTGACGAAATTGTTTTCGCTGCAGGGGTAACTCGTGCAACCTAGCGCATCGGAGCAGATTGCCGCGAAGTATAGTCCGCAGGGGTACTCTGCGTAACATGAGCCTCTTGGCTCCTTCGTCAACTGCAAAATGTCCGGTCCGAAGGATCCCGAGAAGTGCGAGGCAGTCAGAACGAACACCGTCTTCTGGCCACAGTGGATGGCCTCCCTCGTGAGTAAGTAGAAAAAGACCCCCGCTCAAATTGCCTGATCCTTACGTACTCTGACTTTCAGTCTGCTTAGTGGTGACGGTCAGTGGCTTGGCCAACGGTTGGACGTCGCCATATTTGGCTCGATTAACAACGGCCAGCACGGATGCGCCTTTGAGTCTGACGGATGATGAAGCGTCGTGGATCGCGTCGCTGTTGAATCTTGGACGCCTGTTCGGTGCAATTATCAGCGCCATATGTCAAGGTACGCGAGTCTTCTCTCGTTCAAAGATCTTTGGACGCTCCAGAGTGGGTGGCGACGGCGTGATGTTGCAGAGTACGTGGGTCGGAAGAAAACGTTGTTACTTGGTGGAGTCCCGCTGGCGTCCAGTTGGATATTCATCAGCTGTGCAACATCCGTACCTTGGCTGTACGCCTCGAGATTCTGTTCTGGAGTAGGCTCCGGAATTATATGGTCAGCACTGCCGTTGTATCTCGGGGAGATCGCCGATCCAATGATTCGCGGGTCCCTGGTAAATAATATGTTTCATGATTCTTTTGCGATTTCATGGAATGACTGTTAGATGTAGCAGCAGTTTGAGGTTTCACGGGATTTGTTAACACGTTGATTGCCGTGCGGATTTTACTATGTTAAAACCGCGACGTGATGAAATATTACAGGATATGATTGAATTGTGCTAAACGAAAATAATGCAGAGGTATCGGAGACCAAAGAATTGAATCACTACTTAATATTAATTGCATTTAAAAAATTATAAATGCTACCGATTGAATCACTATTTAATATTATGAATTGAATCACTATATAACATTAATTGCATTTACAAAATTATAAATGCTACCGATTGAATCGCTATTTAATATTAATTCGAAGATTAATTAATATTAATCCGAAGATCTTCGCAAACGTGAACGCATCGTCTCTGGGTTCGTTTTTGGGCAACGTGATGGGTCCTTATCTCGCCATGGATATGTTCGCGTACGTAAGCCTCGTACCGAACATTCTCTTCGTGGCTCTATTCTCGTTGATACCCGAATCGCCGCACCACTACGTCCTCCAGAACGATATTGAGAAAGCCGAGACGTCACTGAAGTGGTTCCGTCGTGGACGAGAGGCCGACGTGAAGGCGGAGATGCAGGAACTGCGAGATTTCGTCGACGGCGCTGGAACAGGGCACGGAAACCATATTCTAGCAAAGTTGAAGGAGTTTCGATTAGCAGGTATCTATCGTGCGACGCAAAACAATACGCCCGTCTCACTTTTTAAGCACGGAACTGACCGTTTTCTGGTCGAAAATATTTATTTGTCATTTCCGTGTGATGACGTGTTGCAAATCTTCCGGTCCCCTCTTCTCTCCCATCTGAACTTTGCAATTTACGAAACGATCGTCTCATAGCCACGATATCCTTAGGCATAGTTCGAATTTTGCAAACTCCGAACAGGGAACCCGCGGATCCTGTAACATGTATAGTCATCGCACAAAAGTCACATGTAAAAATTCGCAAACACAAAAACGCCAGTTCCTTGCTTGAAGCAAGTAAGATCGAAAGACACTTTTGAAGCAATTAAACGACGTGTCGTTACGTCCCAATGACATGTCTTTCTACCTCAACCTCAATTTACGAGATTATCATCTTACACCCACAATATCCTTAGACATAGTTCGAATTTTGCAATCTCCGAACATGGAACCCGCGGGTCCTGTAACACGCATAATCATCCCGCAAGAGTCACACTCAACCACAAAAATGCCAGTTCCTTGCTTAAAGTAAGTAAGAACAAAAACGCCGGTTCCTTGCTTAAGGCCAGTAAGATCAAAAGACACTTTCGAAGCAGTTAAACGTCGCGCCTTTCGTCACGTCCCAATGACATGTCTTCCTACCTCAACCTCCCTGTCTCTCTCTCCGACTGTGATCTCGCAGCAAACCTCAAGAAGATACTGTCGATGCTCTTGCTGAACGTCTTTGTCTACATGACGGGCTACAACGCGATCAACGCGTATGCGGAGATAATCGTGACGAGCTGCAAAGTTAGCTTGGCGCCCAGCGTAGTCGTGATGGCTTTGGGATTCTCGACGATCGTCGCGGGAGCGGCAGCGATCTTCACGGTGGACAGATTCGGAAGAAGAAACCTGCTGATGGTGTCGTGCGTGGGTGTGGCGATATCGCTGGGTCTTCTGGGCCTACACTTCCAACTGCTGAAACGCGGCTTTGATCCGAGGACCCTCAGCTGGTTGCCGATCGTCGCCCTACTCAGCTTCAACGTTTTCGTCGCCTACGGGATCATTCCGGTACCCAGCAGCCTGATGGGCGAATTATTCCCGACGAATCTCAAGAATCTCGCCTCGCTCATTCTGTCTTCCGGCAATGCGATCCTCTCCTTCGCGTCGGCAAGAACTTATCAGCTGTATCTTGATCTCGTCGGCGAAAGCTTCCTCTTCTGGACGTACGCGGTTGTGTCCGTCCTCGCCGTCCCTTATGTGTTTTTCGTCGTGCCGGAAACGAAAGGAAAGTCGCTGCTGGAAATACAGAGAACCGTCAACTGAGAAAGCGCACGGAGCCTCTTTGTGTTGGTAAGGAAATGCGCTTTCTCTTGCAAAGTTCATAATGCTCATGACGTATGTAGAACGACGTGTTAACACTTTGCCGGCCGCTTATTTCTCGCATCGCCTTTACTTTGCCGCCGGCGAATTTCGCGCGGATTCTACTGCTACCTATTTATTGCTACTATATTTACGCTATCCGTCGTACATAGGGTATGGTTACTATTAAAAATGGCACTAAAATTAGTGTTACATAAATCTTAATGCATATTTTTATATCCTTAACACATTGTTGACCGGCAATTTTCGGCAAAAGCTGTCTCAAGGCACCGACTATTGTTTCGTAATTGAACATGGAAGTGAAACCATGTAAATAACCTTCAATACAGTTTGTTCGTGCATAATGAATTCAAATTGAACTTTGGATATAAATTTGATGTAACTTTTAGTATTTTTTCGTATGATTAACTGTACAGCAATCATTTACGCGTAGATGTAGACAAGAGGTTTTGCACATACACCTTGTTTCGTTGCGCTTTCCTTTTAAAGAGCTATATTGTGCCCTTGATACTTCATTTAGTGTGCCCTAGTATTAGTTAGCCACGATTTAGTCGAGAAGAGAAAAAATGTATTCTTTCTCAGATTTAGTTTTTTCACGGTTCGCTCATTATTCTGCGATCTAATTCGCTTCATCTTTCTCCGACTCGGGATGAACATAAAGTGTCGTGTTAATAATTGCACGAACAATGTAGTCAGAAAATCGATGAGTCATTTGGAAGATTGTAGATTAATTTAATGAGTCGACTGCAGTGATATATAGCCGCGACGTATTTAAGTAGTTGTAAAGTAGAAATAGGAAGAACGAAACGCAAGCAAACGTCGACAGTGTCTCATATAGTTCCATTAATCACCATAACTCATAAATGTTAGTGTAAATAACCTGACAGCGGTAGTATATAAATCAGAATTGTTAGCATTACCAAGATTCCTCTTAACTGGCAAAATGCAAATATTTTGCTCTTCTCTTTCGCCGGAACAGGATATGGTACTTTCTTCATTCTGTCTTATAGTTTGAACTGGGGCGATATCAAATTGTTCATAAATAAGTGTTCGTAAATCGACCCATGTCAGCTGCAGAATCCAAATTGCGAAAGGCACAAAAACTGTGTATTTCTTTGTGTATCAACCTTGGTTAGCAAGTAACAGAATATACTACTTATACTTATATTAATATTCGGATGTTCATTCAAACAGAGTAACTTTTAAAAATCGGATAAAATTACTTGAGATTTAGATATTAGAAAAGATATTAGATAATTTAGATATTCTCTCCTCCTATCGTTCTCTTCTCCTATCGTCTTACAAAAATCCAAATTGTTCCGTCCAGTTTAAAAGATGCGTGAAACTGTATTGACAGGATGAAAATGAATGCTGCAGCTTTAGAATGATGTTTGAATATTGTAGAATCTCTGGAATATCAAACAGGATAAAAATGTCGAAAAAATTCTTTACGGTGTAAAGACGTTTATTACGGAATTCTACTTGTCGAATATGTGTAAATATAAAATTAAATTTGTAGTGACAATAATTACGTGATCAGAAGCGATCTATAGGACAGAATCATCCAATGTATTTTGCATGTCAAGATTTTGAGTTACTGATACCGGTTATATTGCAAATTAATATTAAATTAATCGAACCCAATGTTATATCAAAACCGGAGAATGATGCGAGGGTGTACGTTTCGTTTCATTTATTTCCTTTCATTTGCAGAACCATGTGAGAAATGCATGGCGTACGGAGTGAGTTTATTACGGACCACGTAATTCGCTTACATGCACATCCTTGTATATAGACACGTTTTTTCAGACTACCTCCGTGTTCTAGTTTCGGTCGTGTAAACGGATAAAGTCTGGTCAAGTACGGAAAGTGGAACGTTACACAAGAAGTATGTCTATCGGAACTTTGATAACGCATTTACTCCCACGTGAGATATTAGTTTCCAAGTTTCAGTTGTCGTACGCTGTACGTAAACACAATACGAATTAATGCCTGACAAAGAGTACAAAGCAACACGTCAAAATTGGGAATATATGTTTCATAATTTGAAATTTAAGGCTTTCGTGGCCATGATTGTTTATATTATTGGCTTTCGGGTGGTTGTTGCGTCTTTTCTCGACATTTTTCCGATCTTTCTCAGGCAATAGGTATATGCAGACTGTAACACCTGCGAAACGTCAGCGAAATGCTGAGAAATACGCGACAACCATCCGAAAGCCAATAATATGTTTCTAACTAATAATTGGACCGTTTATTTTGAAAGTGGTGTAAGTCAATTTTTTTAAAAAATGAGATATCACGTAATTTATGCTTAATTTAATGTATACTTTTTATGTATAACTAGTTAGTATTTAATTTCTTAAAAAATGCCCATGTTTTGTATAATTTAGAATTGGGCGGTATAAGAAATTACGTAATCATTGATTATGAAAATGGTGTAAGTCCAATTTACAGAGATAAGTGGCTTAAGAGATGGTTGCCGGTCAGTAACTTGTTATTTTACATTTGTTTTATATCACGTGCCATAGTACGTGTCAAGAGTTACTAGATCGGATTACTTATTTTATTTTCCGTGACGTTGTAAGTTAATGAGTCCGTTACGGTAGCGAATTTAGTTAAATTAAGCTTTACTTTTTTCTCGCTTTGCTCAATATGTGATGTATAAAGAGTAATATGCTAATATTAAGTCTACCGGAAAGATCTGTCCGGAAATGTTATCCCAAATTTCAACACGTATGAAAATCTTAATTTCAAACATATATGGCTACCTTTGTTTACTATTAAATTTCTATCTGCACTGTCGAAATGTACTGCAACAATGATTTCGTAATTTCAGTAGTATGTATTGAAAATTGGTTATTACATAAAAACAGCGAAATATGGTATCTTATGGGGATTTTCACTCTGAAGGAAGTTACGTATTGCCCGTTGCTAAATTTAGAAGATTTTAATCGAATATGTGTAATATATTATATATTAAGTTTATATACTTGATATTATATACGTAAGTCCATTCAGAGTGAAAATCACCGTAAGATACCATATTTCGCAGTTTTTACGTAATTATTAAATTTCAATATATACTACTAAAATGACGAAATCACTGTTGCAGTACATTTTGATGAACGCGTATGTAGAAATTTAATGGTAAACAAAGGTAGCCATATATGTTTGAAGTGAACATTTTCATACGTGTTGAAATTTGAGATAACATTTCCGGACAGAACTTTCCGGTAGACCTAATACATTGCGACGCGCCTCGATTTTTAGCACCCAAACTGTAGTAAGACATTCACCATGCGCGAGAGTATTTTGTAAATGTTGGTTCGAAAACTTCTTTTCCAAATGCCGTATTCTTTTTTGACACACGCTAAAAGATAGTGACCTGAACGTATACTTGCGGGTACGCGAGTGGAGGTTGGCGGATTAGAAACTATGTTTCTACTGAGCACCGAGTGTGCTCCGCGGCGCACTATGTTAAAAACGCATCACTAGTCAACGCGCGTCGATCTGAACCAGCGTTGCCGGGCAAATTCTCCTAAAAATCCCTTACGACGTCACATTACCCCCACTGCTGACTGTACGTCTACGTAATGTGCGTGACATGAACTCTGCATCCTTTATGTAGCTATTTTGTCTAATGCCGTAGATTAATCAGGGACAAATATGAGAGCACAGAAGATTTTGGATGGCATTTTCACGGATTAAAATAGACGTTAGTTTTTGATGTGTAATAATAAATAATTTATTACTCTAAGAATTTGCATGTTGGCATGGACTCTTCGAAATAATGTGATGCGCTGAAAAATAATTCGATTAATTTATTTTATTATTATCAAGCGCTCTGATATTCAGAGTATTTTTCTTATTACATAACGCTCTGTATTCAGGGTCAAATTTTCGAAATAGAAGATTTTGGGTAGCATTCTCACAGGTTAAAATAAATGTTAGTTTCTGATGTGTATTAATAAATAATCTGTAAAATAATAAATAAGTTATTACTCTGAGAACCTTGCCGCACGTTGGCATCGACTCTTTGAAGTAATGTGATACTGTGCAAAATAATTTTGTTTAATTTATTTTACTATTATCAAAGTATAGCGCTCTGTATTGACGCACACAATATTACGAAGTCTTTATTTATGCAATTTCGTTTTTATACGTTTCGAAACATTTTCATTTAGATGCAATATACAAAAAGTTCGTGACGGATATGAATATTCCGCTTTACGCGCGATGCAAATGGGTGCGATATTACAGAAAACACAAAATAAAATTGAAAAAGTTATTATTAAATTATTAAGTTAATTAAGTTATTAAATTTTCCTGTTGAAAATAATTTAACTCTGATTAAGTTACGCCATTGGATAAAAAAGATGCACTGTGACGTCATATATTCTGTCGTTTGAGGTTCGTCTGCTTATGATGCCCCCTCAGATCCCTTTTTCTACAGACACGACGTCACCAGTTCACTATCTATACTACTCCCCCCTACTGTGATCCCATTTTTCCCTTATTTCCCTCAAAAATCCCTTACGACATCGCATTACCCCCACTGCCAACTTTACAACGCATCACCTAGGTCACGGGACAGAAGTTACATGTCGTACACCCATCAACCATTTTAGAAAATGACGTAGATTAATCAGGTGTTATGTGTTTCAATAGAATATTTTTCGACAGCACTTTTATTTACTAAAATAAAAATAAATGCTATAACTTTGAGTGAATGTAAAAAAAGCACGAAGTACCTTCGAACAAATGATTTGTTTATGTCATTTTTGCTATAAATATGTTCCGATGGACTGTGTAAATAAAATTGTGGGTAGTGCTTGGGTAGAAACAAAATTAATGAATTAATAACCTTTTAACTCGATAGTTCGATACTTTGTTTGTGTCAACATGAGGAAGCTGTTTTATTATTAAATTAAATTAAAAAGGAAAAGCGAAGAAAGTCGGAATACATTTGGTTTACAGATATATGAGAAATAATGTTAATTCTGTGAAGTTTGAAAACGCGTCATGAATGGAATCGATTATAGTAAATTACAAGCATCAAGATGGTCTCAGAATGAAAGATGAGGGATCAAGAAAAATATTCTTTTGGTAGTTGAAATAATTATATTGTCCTGAAAGTCTGATTGTCCTGAAAGGCTAAAAGTCCATTTGAGTTTAACGAGATCAACATTTTCTTCAATCAGCGCTAATGAATACTATTGGACAATAAATTCATTCAATCATTACCAAATGTGTAAATTGCGAAACACAAATTCTCAATTATCTCGTAACAAAAAAAAATCATGCGATCCCAGTTTAAACCTTTAACCGCTATGTTTCGATTTCTTACTTTTTGCCGCCACAATTATCAATGTACGAAATAAATACAGCTACATTCTTTATCAAATAGTTTTCTTGCATTATTTAATTTGGCATAAATGAAGAATTATCATTAGAACTTAGTTGCGTCTTACATAATGAATTAATAGAGTTCACACTAGTGAAAAATATTTTATCCTCAGCGAGCGTTTCGGCCGAAAATACTCAGCAATCAAAGGGTGAATAATGTTTATGTCTCATCGTTTCAAATTGCTGCAATTTTCGCGCCATTTTCCAACAACGAGTTAACAGTTGTACTCCACTGACGCTAGAGTTATAAGATCCCCAAACATTCTGCCTCATCAGTTCTCCTGGAATTGGAATCCCTAAAAAAATAGTTCGCGCCACCATTTCAAGGACTTCCTCATAAAGCAGTATGGCAAATTTCAACACCGCCCATGTTTGGTAATATATTTGCATTTCTGCATATATAAAAGCTCTCTCTCTCTCTCTCTCTCTCTCTCTCTATATATATATATATATATATTGCAGGAATATATAGTGTGTTTGTTTCTCTGGCTTTATTGACCACGAATTTACTAAATATTAAATAGCACACAAATTATTAATTCTATCTCATTGCCTTAACTTGTAACTCCCTGGAAAAATCTTAAAGAAACAAATATTTTAACAAACGTTTTCTGTACATACATTTTCCACAGTAATAACACGAAGTATCTTCGTGTCCTCTCAGAGGGGAGAGTCGACTGCAAAGGATTAAATTGTTTCGAAGGTTACAACAATAAACTTTTGTAGCGTTTAATATTTTTTAAATATAAAGTACATGTAATCACTTATTACAGTTGTGTATGGTGGATGCTTTGGTTACTATTAAAAATGTATGCATTATTTGTCAACTCCTAATCCTTAGAAAACTTATTCATTCGATAGACGCATTCAACGTGTTAAATGGTGACGATTATATATTCCTGTCAAAAATATCAAATTATAATGACATCGCGTACCATCATTTTTCGAGGGCTCATGCGGTAATATATATGACATATTTTGATCTGTCGTTGACATCAAATGTTTCAGTCCTTTAATCCGCCATTTATCTAACCTTACCCGAGAGAGAGAGAGAGAGAGACTTGCTTCACAATATTTTGCCGGCATCACTTTCGTGGGTGACGTTAATCAAAATACGTTTGAAAACTGCATCAATTTACATAGACTCAACAAGTCAGTGGTCAATGAAGAGAATAAGAACATTAAAGAAGGCAATAAGAGTCAAAGATGAAGACTTTGGCAAAAAAATCGACTTATGTAAACAAACTGACCAAATCAGTGATACAGTTCTACATGACAAACCCGAAAACGTAGCGTCAATTGTAGATTTAAAAGCATCGATTAGTCAAAATGAAATATTCAACACTGAATCTTGTACTCGTCTATCGCCACAAAAAATTGAAAGTGAAAAACAGAAGCCAAACTTGAGGGTAAACTTAAAGGTTCTTAAAGATAGTAAGTTTTTGCACAATCAAGTAGATTAGTGTATAGTAGTGTATTTTATTGATGAAAGAATATTCCACTCTGTAGGAATAGAGAAAAGTGATAAGGAACTACAGAAAAATGGAATGTCTCGAAAAGGAAAGTCGAAAACTACAGTTTCCATAGATGCGATGGAGGAAGAGTTAAAACAATTAGAGGATCCTCCACAAACGCAGCTGGAAATAGAACTGTGTGCTTCGAGACTACAGTACTCGTTTTACAACTCTCCCTGTGAAGTTCTGGCTCAAAATTTATTAGGTAAAACAATTTGTAATTGTGTATCATGCAGAGTACTCATTTTGTTCACTTTGAAGGTAAAATATTAGTTCGCCGTCTGGAAAACGGGACAATATTGAAGGGTAGAATTGTTGAAACTGAAGGATACTTAGGAACAATTGATAAAGCTTCCCATACGTATCAAAAGAGAATTACACCTCGTAATATACCTATGTACATGCCACCAGGTACGATTTACGTGTATATGACTTATGGCATGTATCATTGTTTCAACATATCGAGTGAAGGTGAGTCTCGTCGGATAACAAAACATCTTAAAATTACAATAAATAGTTTAACCGTTTATGTGCCAAATATAACATAAATCTAATATTTATCACAATTACAGTTGCACAAGTTATACGTAATATCAATTTATTAAGAAATAAAGCATTAGATGTCATATTGTTATGCAATTACATTTTGGACCCATCTCAAAGCTAATAAAATTATGTAATTCAATATATACCTTAAGCATTGTTAGATACATTGTCATAAAATATTTCTGTGTAAGATTTTAGGTGACGGATGTGCCGTACTAATAAGAGCTATTGATCCCATCGAAGGTGTTTCACACATGACTGATCACCGAAATTTAAAAATACCCCAAAAGACGGCAGCCAAAAAACCATTAAAAGATTTTAAAACGCATGAACTGTGTAACGGCCCGTCGAAATTATGCATGGCATATCAGCTTGAGAAAAATCACAGCAAGTACTCAATGTGCACGTGGAAAGGGCTTTGGCTAGAAAAAGATCCTTCTTCGGACGGCGATATTGGAATTATCCAAACTACAAGAATAGGAATTGATAGTTGTGGACCGGAGTGGGCAAGTAAACCATTGCGATACTATATCTACGGAAACAAGTCTGTCAGCAAGCGAGATAAGCGAGCAGAGGCTCTTTTCGAGGAAAAATGAATCATCATACATCATATATCATTCGCACTGCACCGTCAACGAAGTACTTAACGGTTTAACAAAGAACGAGAACAGATCATATACGTGCAAACAGTTTATTTGCTAACGTATAAATGAAAATTCGAGATACATTATAAAAAGAAATTGTGTCGACATTATGATGTGTGACACATTTTATGCGGGGTTCCGTAAGTGAATATAACAGTCATTCGCGCAGCATATCTTTCTGTGTACAGAGATCATGATCGAATAAATATATATATGTATATATATAAGTCTACAAATATATACAGACACGCCTCAGTGTAGAGTAAAAGAAAATTTACTCTGATGTAATCACTTTTATGCCCATTCCTTCATTACTCTCTCATAATCTTCTTCCTCGATGAACGGCTTGTTTAAAGACCTATAACATATAGACATATAAGATAATGAATGAAATATAGACATATAAGGAAATAGTAACACTTACTCTATCATCAGTTCACCGCAATATAAGCATTCAGAAGCTACCAATTCGTCAATATCAGCCTTTATTTGATCTTTGGTTGATAATGATACCGATCCCACTGAAGTAGTGTCTTCCGTTTTGTTGGAAAGAGCTATAAGCTGCCGTTGAAGATCGGCAAGCTTGGTTCTCTGATCCATCGATAACATAGGTGTCAACGCGGCAACAAGACAATCAGTATGAAAGCGATGTGCACAAGGAAACACGCAAAACGGTCTCAGCAAAAGTTGAACGTGACAAGTATTGCACGTATCTCTCGTTTGGACGTAGTAGCATCTAACAGACAGAAAAACGATCCATAAGTACGCGACTTTTTTCTGGTTTTTATACCATGCCGGAATACTCATTCGCCACTACTCATTTTTGCATTGTGATCGTTTAGCAACAGCGTGACGATCTTATCCTTCCACGCCAAAATCACTATTATTTCTACGATAGACTACCATTGATTTTTACACAATCTATTCCAGAGACAACGTACCGAGTGCGAAAATTTTGAATATCTTTCCTGATGCGTTCGGATGCCTTAGTCGCTTCTTCCATTTCTTCTTTTAGATCCTGAATGTGTTGATTGTACTCCTGTGCATTAAAAAACGTAAAGTATTGTAAATATTGCGCAAGGCAGAAGAATAAAGAGAAGTGAGGATGTTTACAATCGAAAAGTACCTGTAGAGAATTGCATATAGCTTCCTTGAAGTGGTCTATCGTTACGAAATCAGAGAAGAATGGTAGGATGTCTTCGATCCTCACTAAATCGCAATGTTGCAAGAATTCCATTGCCTGCTGTATGTCATCCCGTTCTCGCACAACGTGTTCCGCTAAAAAGAAAAGTACAATGAAACGAATTGATAAAGCGTAACACGAAACGAAGAACCGGAACATCAAAATTTACCTATTTTTAACCATAACTTCTTTTTTAGCTCGTTATCGTGCTCGTTTGGCATAGCTGCTATTTGTTTTGCCAGATCGACGCTAATTGTTAAGGCCAAGTCAACTGCCGTGGTCCATAAACCAAGTAAAGCAGATAATTGTACGCACGCCTTCGTCAACCCAACTTCTTGACACAGTCTTAACGCGTAATGAACATCGTAATGCACCATTGTTATGTCTTGACCTGATAATCAAGAAAGGAGCGTTGGGTGCAATGTTCTGCGTAAATTGTGTTTTGATTGTAAACACCTACCTTGGGAACTAATATAACGCATAACTTCGTCCTGCTTATAACGGGCGTATAACGATAAGAGAAAATTGTGAATTGCCTGTTCTTGACAGCTCTGTTTATATACACAATATTCCAAGTACCTAATAATTTCCTTTGCCTGCATAAAAAAAGTAACATGAATCGCCAAATTGCCGAGCTCTTAGCATAAAAATAAAACTAAAAATGTAGAATTCTTATTATTCATCATTAAAGAAAATCTAACAATTCATGAATTAATGAATAAAAATATTAATTTAAGGAGTTAAGCAAAATAAATAAATTTCAAATGTTTAACAACAACATTGCTTCTAGAAAAAAAAATTGAAGTAAATTCTGCTCACTGAAAAAAGATTTAAAGAGCTGCAGTAACTTAACTGTACAAAGGCACCATAATAAGTTGGTTTTTAATTAAAGTCTAGAATGAAAGAAACTTGAACGTCAAAGTCAAAGTCAAAACTTACATGTTTCTCGTCGCTGTTGCAAGAGACCAGAGCAGGAAGGAGTTTGGATGGTTTTAACAGCGACCCTTGTGAGATTAGAGCAGTTACGGTGGGTCTTGGCAGCTCTTGAATGAGAGTGCCTGAAAATTGATAATATAGTTCTTTACTCGCTTGGCTCTTTAGCACGTCCAATGCTTCTAAGTAGTTATTTTTGTAGAGATGCTGGCGAATCACTTCCTCGTAATTGCAATGCATTATCGTCAAGCGAATTAAATTGTCTTTATCTCCGTGACTTGCCATTAAATCGTATATTGTGCAGCGGTTCCGTTTCACACATTCCTGCAACAATATGCAATTTTAGACTGTCAGTAATTTTGGGGCTAAATCATTTTTATACGCATAAATACCTCGACTTTTGGTATTGCAAGAAAACTGTCGAACTGTTTTTGAAGATCCAAATATTTCTGGTCATTATGGTAGGAGGTGTTGCTACTTCTCAATGCACCCATTTGATTCATAAAAAGTTCAATGACCCATACGACGATCATCGTTATTTGCGTCTTGTCTTGCGATTTTAAACCATCGAGTTTCTAACAAATAAAGTGGAAAAGTAGTGATAGGATTCGTGTGAGCGCTATTATAACATTTGGTGACAATGTTTCTTACCTTCTTCAAAAAGGTTTTCAACGCTTCAATTTGGTATTCCTGCAGGAATTTCAATGAAATTTCTTCAAAGGACGAATGAGTGTCTGCATATATCAAGGCACTTTTTTGATATCTGCAGAAAAATGTGTTAGTTAAATAACCGGCTTTGCTTAAGAATCCATATACGACACTTACTCTTTGTTTTTAAATAGCATTTCAGCTTGTTTCACGAGCACCTGATCAATATACGCTGGATTATCTTTACAGTACTGCTTCGCAAGTTCAAATTCACCCTTATCAACATATACCTATAAAGTCGATGCATTATTAATACTATGCATCTGGCATTTATAGTATCTACGTCCAGGAAAGGTGCCCTTTACCTGCCAAACGTTTCTATCTTCTTTGGTAACTCTGTATTTAAACACTGCTTTCTCGCTATATGCCCATATTGACCTCGTCGCAGGGTCTTTTGTAATATTCAACAATTTGCCAACCGTCTGCCGAAACAATGTTGAAATTGCCGTTGAAATGTTACAATACGCTAACACAATAACAAAAACACTGTACACACCACACGCATGTCTGCATGGATATACGTACGTCATTGTATATATCCTCAAATATGAGTTCCTGGTTGAGTAGCGACATCCCTTTCACATGGTCTGTATAAAGAAGCAACGCATGGAATTCTGTTAAAACGAATGAAAGAGGTGCTGCTGTGCTTTCTGATATACTGCTGCCAATCAAACTTGTTTCTGGACATGATAACATTTGTTGATTTACTAAGACGTTTTTAGGCGAGAACGCCGGGTCAACCTAGTAGAAATATGTAATATTTAACTAATTTATAAACAACTAGTAGAAATATGTAATATAAATATAAACCTAGTAGTAAATGTCACAATACTTACTTGTGCATACAGTATTCCAGTTTCGGTCAACCAACCAAATGATTTTGGTAGGGCTCCTAGCGATGGATAATAAAATTGCATTTTGGAGTAAGATAATGAACTTATAACTTCTGTGAAGCTTTCTGTGAACATTGAACATTTAGAAAAGATGTTAGAATGTGGAAAGAATGAGAGGTGTTTAAAGCAAGGAAAAGTAGAATAATGAGGTGGTAATTACCTTCTACATTCAGGTATTTATTAAAAACCTGTTGTAGAAGAGGCTTTTCTTCAGGGTTTGCTACTACTCCGATATACTGATAAATACGCATCAGTGTAGTGACTATTACTATGTATTTGTCAGTGTTTGGCACTTTATGAAATTCTATACCGGTGATGGGAGGTTTACTATTTTTTCCAATATCAAACACCTGGAATCATTAATTAACGAATAACAGCTTTAAAGCTGTATTTTTATGTGAGCTAATATGCTTGGGTGCAATGATGTAGAATCTTTAAGCAAAATCCGTCTAACTTACCAATCCTTCTACCTCTTTAGCTCCATAAAGAGGTAGATAATTAGGAAGCTTGGGACATAATGAATGATACAATGAAGGATGGTATTACATGATTGAGAAATGAGTTTTATGTTATTAATTTGCGAAAAGTATTACTTACTTGTCTCCAGTATTGCTCCAAACTTGTATTAAAAATCTTCTCCCCATCAAAACCAATTTCAGTTTCAAATATAAGACCTTTTGATGTACCCAAGAGTATCGGTCCTGACATAGTATCAGAAGTGTTGGAAAAGTTCCATCCCACAGCTGTGATTTCATGTCCTTTGAACTTCCCAGCCTGTAACGAATCAATATGTGACAAACTGTTTGCACTTGGTTATGATTTGCACATACTCAATCGCCCACCTGCTTCAATTTCGTTGTTTTCCTGTGTAAATAAAATAACTCTGGGGGAGGATTCTCGCCATACTTTGGCAGCATGGAAATTAGCAAATGGTGTCCCAGTGGGTCCAAGAATAAGCGTGACAGCTTCATATTCATAGCGTACTTCGAAATGTCAATTTCTATGGTAAACAGGTGAAAATGTAAATTTTCGTAATGCATATCATTAGCAAAAAAAGATTTTAATACCCTCAATTTTATCAGGTTGCTTCATGTCGATGCGGAGGAGCATATTATTAGCCATCACGATGATTATTAAGTTACTGCTGACAACGAGCTGCTGAATTTTATCGGATGGCAGAAAATTGACTTTCTGCTTAGTGAAAATTGGCCCGTCATCCTGAAGTTTCACCTGTATAAATCCGGCGGTACTCTGCGAATGTTCGTGAAATAATATTGTCACATGAAGAATGCCTTACTAAACTTCCGCTCATCTGTCAGTACTGATACTTACAATATCTGTCCGAATGGGAGGCGGTGCCACTTGTTTGGATCTCTGTGACGCTTGTTCATACTGATCGAACACTGACGTCATTTTTCTGCCCCCTTATTGGCACCGGGGTAACATCAATTTTACTACCAAATAAAACTAACATTAACACATTGCCTGCCAAGTGTATTTTGCTATGTTAGAACCACAATGCTATAAAATACTGCAATGATTGAATCGTGCAAAATGAAGATAACACAGAGTTGCTAGAAGCCAAAGTATGAAAACACAGTTTCAATATCAATTGCTTTTACGAGATTGCAAATAGGCTTCATTGCAAATTTTTTGCATTTTTAAATAAAA
Organism: Cryptocheilus praepositus; assembly: GCA_033815515.1. NCBI lineage: Eukaryota > Metazoa > Arthropoda > Insecta > Hymenoptera > Pompilidae > Cryptocheilus > Cryptocheilus praepositus. The sequence continues at coordinate 400,411 of JAWWQZ010000119.1, read as the reverse complement.
ATTAAAATGAGTTATTAAATTAAAAAAAATTAAATATTATTTGTCAACGTGTTAATCCCGTTTCGTATTATAACGAAACATTGCGGCTGTCAAGTTTAAAGTAACAAGGCGAGGTCTTACCGTAATGTGTGCTGTAACTAGAAACAGTACATCTTTCATCAGTACGACATGTACAAGCTTTCAAATGATTCGGGCGGGTAAAGACGATATTTCTGACTACATTAGTTACTCTAGCTGTCTTGTCTAATGAGTTCGACAAGGAATTTGATTAGAGCAACGAAGAATTCGGTAAATACTCGACAGTGAACTGCCAGTGTTCGTACGGCGCTAGTTTAGTATGTTGGCAGCCGTGGTCCAAGATAAATGATCATCTTCATCTTCGCGAAAACAATCATCTCGTACACTTCATATATTATCTAGACTTAAAACGTGGGAGAAAATAAGAATCGTTCGGTGTTTGCATGAAAACGTGCACGATTTGTGCAGTGATTGTTTTTATAATTTGTGAAAGGTAGGATCTTACTGACTATACGACATTAATGCCATGGAAAATGAGGATGATCCGGTCGTCAAAGAGGTAAATAGGAAGGTTATTGTTTGATAGAAAATAACCTCGTATGGTTCTACAGAAACTGACAATGCTCCAAGACGTATACGTTACCGGTGCTTCAAAATATCAATGAGCTAACTGTATTTTTCTTGTGTTATAGATACCTGTATTGCTTTCACAAACCCTCGCTGACAAACTTTTCATATTTCAATATCCTATACGCCCTGCTCAGGAGGGATATGACAATGCAACCTTCTTGAAAACAGCAATCAAGCCAGAGAATCAGGAAGTCCGAATAGAAGTAGCGGTAGACACTCAAAGTGTAAATTATGATTACAATAAAGGAGAACAAATCGCCATTAATGTCGATGGAGGTATGAAGGAGCAGGTGACTGAGGAAGAAAAAGCGTTTGACAGGTCAATTTACAATTAATAACGCCATTCATCGCAATTTTACTAATATTGGTTAATTGTTATATTGTTCTACATGTTGTCTTGCTTTTCCATAGTAATGTGATGGACAAAACAGTCCTACAATCGTCTAAAGTGCTACACGACTGTAAGAATTATGCTGTCGGTATATTCCAAGATGATGAATTGCATATAACACCTTTAAGAGGAGTTATTCAACTGCGACCACAATTTAATTATCTAGACAATAGTGATAAGCGGGCTCGAGAAGAAGCAAAAAATATGGGTGAAGGTATGCTCCAATCAGACAACACATTGATTTTATGACAGTGTATTGAATGGATACAATAGATTTTCTGTCTACTTTTAGATGCAGATGAAGAAGAAGAGAGTCCAAAACAGGTCAATGTCACTTTTGCCAGACAGAAACCTGAGTTCTTAAAGAAGATGCAAGAGCAATCTTTCCAGCACCATGCGAAAAAAAGTTCTGAAGAACAGTGGATACAAGCAACCTATGCACCGGCTAATAGCACTCAAGCAGAAGTATTAAAAATTATGTTTATTGCAATTAACAAAGCATAGCTACGTTCGGAGTCAAAACTGAACATTTTTCAATAACTGTTACAGCTGGCTCGACTAGAAATGTTTTGTACATCGACTGACCAAAGTGTAAATACTTTAAACTTGCCAGCCGAACAATATTTGGGCCTATTAGCACCGCCAACGAAAGAGGACAAGAACTCGCATTCGTCTATTTCCAGTTATACCACTTCTCTCAATTATATCAGGACTTTACCTCTCCTGGATCAAGTTAGAATTTTAATGAAAGACGGTAGGGTCAACGTGTCATCTTTATCATTGATCTTTGATCTTTGATCTTTGTCAATCAATAATTTATCGTGCTATGTAGTCCAACAAGGAACTTTTTTATTTATAGCGAAAATCATTTCCTTTGCTCAGTTGCGATCTATCTTGTCTGCGGACCACGACACCGGTGCAGTCTTAAAATATTTACAGCAGGTCGCCGTACTGGTGCAAGGAAATTGGGTTGTGAATAGTGAACTTATTTATCCGAAAGATAGTATATCCTCGCACAGTGGCATTCCTGCTGATCTTATGTGCAGAGCACGAGATTACATCGTAAGTGTTTCATGAACTTGCTCGCCGCGTATGCAGAGATGTATTGAGTAAAAATCATTCACCATTTACAGTCTACCACGTATTTTTTAGCTACTATCGTTTACGGAAAATGAATACTTAGATCGGAGAGCGATATCCAATGTGATCAAACTGCCTTCTGAGGAGATTCGGGAGATATTTACAAACTTGGCGAAACATCAACCGAAAAAAGGGTGGCAATTAATCATACCGGCAAACAAGGAATTTTGCGAAAGGTAAAGTTGCGGAGCAAAAAAATCGAGCGTTTTACCCCAATACACGTTTTACGCGTTCTGTCTTAACAGATATCCCGAGATTGCGCAAAGGCAAGATATGTTTTGGGAGGCAAAACGTAAATTCCTTCGCGAAGTTATGGAGGCCCAGAACCAGGTGCCGCAGCGTCAAAGAAGAAAGTCGAATAGAGAGTCTGTCGGATCGGAAAACGAAGAAAGAAATGTCGGTCGCGGTAGAAAGACCCTGAGAGATTCGTCGATGTCCGACAACGACAGCGCCGCGGAGTCAGTGAAACATAAAAAGACGAGTCGATCCAGGAAGGTGTCTGAGACTACGTGACCAAAACCCTTGCGCAATTAATCGAAGTGAAAATGACTCATAGGTGTTCGGGGAATACTCCCACAACTTGTATGTGTATGAGATCGTTTATACACATGTTCCATCACTGCTACGTATTCCTTTGCACGCACAGGCCCTGTCTGTATCCTAATGGCCCGACAAAAAGCGATGCGATAATGAAATGTTTGCGCCCCAGCGGGCCGTATACTGATAGTCTCACGTGGCAGCAGACCGAGCTGCAAATACTCTGACACGCGTGTCATTCTGTATTGTACAAATGCAATGGTCTAACTACAAGTTAGACATTTTCGATTTGAGCGCATGACACGATGTGATGCACGCACGCATGCAATTCTATCATTTTGCAGGTGCAGCACTTTCGAAGACATGTTTGTTGTACATGAGCGTATTTATATTATTATTTAAAGATAAGTGATCATGTTTATTGCCAAGACATTTCTCCGAAAACTTACATTGAACGTAACGATCAGCGTTTTAAACTTCGCCATAAATGTCGCGCGATCATGCTGTCTGAGAAGCTATTTTAATGATATAATCGAATTGAGATTAAAATTGTATCCGCTCGAGCGTGGATTTGAAATAAGAAAATTAACGATCGTTATGCCAGCAAGCAGTAGCAGGGTTCTCTCAATTATGTCATTCGCCCCGTTCTACATCAGTGCCTGTTCGAAAGAGACATTCCAGGGAAAAAATACGATGAACCAAAGAAGCCAGACAGTGAAGGTGCTGGTAGTTGACTGCACAATCGACCTTTCTACGATGGCCACTTTATCGTTTTTACACTTCTTCACGGATTGGCGTTTTATAGCGTGCCCAAGGTTTCTGTAAATACAATCGTCCGTACAATTTCACAGATATGTTCCCGTTGCACCGGTCAGTTCGGTATTTCCTGTGCGATTACGTTGGTATTACATCCTACGTAAGTGGATATCCAGCGGTGAACGATCTTATTACCTACAGGCGTGGTCTTTCGATCAGCCATGAAACGGCCTTTCGACTATCGAACGAACTGTTCACCCGGCAACCACTCTCAAATGATAAGAAAATCCATGTGGTCGTCAAACTTCTTGCACCGAGAGACAATGGACGACCGCCTTGTGTTTTACCGCGCATCCATCATTTCGTTTTGCAAGAGGGCTATTTCGGCACCAGAAATTACCGTCTTGCGGGCGAGTGTCATTTTTTCACGGGAAAAATGCACCACAAGGTAGCCGGCGAGCGTAGCAGAAAATGAGTAACAGCACGGCGTCCTTGAAGAAGCTGCGTGTTAAATTTCGAGGAACAAAACCGCCGAGTGATTTGATCAAGCCACTTTAGCCCCGGATTTGAACGCAGGCCGTCTGCAACGAAAGGATAAAGACGTGTTAGCAGTGGCCTTGAGGATGTCACCTGAGGGTCCTCCTGGTATGACACCCAGAACGATTCATGCGTTCCGCGACTGTCTTACTCTTTGTTTTCCATCTTTACGGTCCATTTGCGTAGTGCAGGGGCGTAACGAAGGACGATAACGGACTTTCTCTCGTGGGCCAGGCACCTAGTCGCGGTGAAAGTGTTTCTTACGCGTCTATACACGTCCGGAACAGCCAAATGTCTGTTTCTACAGGGGCCACTCCTCCCGGCGGAATAACAATGTCTCGAGGTTCTTGGAAAAATTAGAGCGTTGCGTTCGCTGTTATCTGCCTACATGATCTCATATGCTTTTACTTTTGGGAGATAATATCTGCCCCGCTTGTCCTTGACCCTTGCAGCCGAAAAGGAGAGTTGGGCAAAGGTGCGTAACTGCGTTTTGTGGTAAGTACAAAGATGTTGTACAGATTGAAGGTGTCCGCATTTATTGGGCACGAACAAGGTTCATTGATATTCGTTAGGGATTGACTGACGTGTTGCCATGACTTAGTAACCCACCGCTGCTAGCTGTTCCCAGCATGATTTTCGGTGGCGAGTGAAAACTGCCTGACCTTTCTTCCTTCCTTGCGGAGACCACGTCGAAAGAAAGTGTACGCGATCCGTTTCCATGCGATTTGAATAAATTACGCACGAAGCGGTGCGTTGAAGTCGACGAGGGGTAGCATCGTTCTCTTGTCAGTGGACCTGCAATGTGCTACAAATCCTCAACAAATGCACTCACTAATTGAGTAAACACCCAAATAACACGAAGAGAAGAGGGAAATGGAAAGTTTTGGGACGAAGACGAATAATACATTCTTCTTCGAGTCATACTACGCTCGAGCGATCAACGTGATTATGTTTCGCCAGTGAAATTTCTGCGATTCACTGCCTTTTCCTTTTTCTTTTTTCATCGCCGTCGCCACAGCCGCGGCGAGATACGCTGACATCGTTAAGTTGCCGAGGGGTCCAAGTTAATAAGGCCAAGTCAATGCCGCTTTCAATCGACACGCGTGCGGAGACGCGTCTAGCACGGCAGTTTCGATCTTTCAGCAGCTTCTTCTCGGTAAGACACGGCTTAAGCGACGTCCACTTACGATGAAAAGCTGGCACGGCACCTGTACCGTGGAAAGGCTCCTTGTGCTATTTGACGAACCGGTCCTTTTATCGATAGCGAGCGTAATATCAGCCTTCGCTCGATGTTACGATCGCACAGAAGTAGTATCTTCGGTTCTGGAAAGAGTTATGGGTTGAATACACGTTAAAATGTACGAGGAGTGTTTAAAAAGTAACGGGAATTTTGTAATTTTGCGGTTTGTATCAGTCCGATTTGCGCGATTTTTTCGTTGTTATTTTGTTAAACATGTACGAAAAGTATGCGTATATTATTAACCATATCGGATGTTTAGTCTATTGTTAGCTGGGGAAAAGATTACATGTGTTTTGGTACGATCAGCGATTATTTATTTCAATAGAAATGGATTAGAGAATTTGCATTAAATTTTGCTGTAAGAATGGAATAAGGTGCAGGAGTACAAGTTCAACGCCGTTTGCGCGAAGCAAACTGAAAAAAACGTAGCGAAACAAATCATGGCTTCTGTACCACGATAATGCACCTGCTCACACTTCATTGCTTGTTCGTGAATTTTTGGCCAAAAACAATACTGTAACGATGCTCACAATATTCAGATATGCTTGTTTTTTCTGTTCCCAAAAATAAAGAAAACCTCTAAAGACCGACGCTTTGCAAGTATAGGTGAGATTAACACGTTGGCTGCCACAGTGATCACTGGTCACCAGCGCAAAAGATTTTACTATAAATGCAAAAAAAAATCGCCATGCAGACTATTTGCAATCTTGTAAAAGCAATTGATATTGGAACGGTGCTTCAATACTATGGCTTTTAACAACTTTGCGTTACCTTCATTTTGTAGGATTTAATCATACTCCGCAGTATTTCATCGCATCGCGGTTCTAACATAGCAAAATACGCTTGGCAGTCAACATGTTAAAAGTGTGTCGCTGAGAGAATTAAATACTATCCCAAAGATCGAGTTCCAGAAATGTTTCAGGGATTGGAAGAAGCGCTGGCATGGGTGCATAATATCTGGGGACTATTTTGAAGGGAAAAAATCAATGTAGACGAATAAATAAAATTCCTTCCAAAAAGCGAAAATTCCCGTTATTATTTGAACACAACTCGTACAGTACACCGGCAAGAAGTTCGTGACAGACCGTCGTCTCGTCATTGTTCCTTCGTCAATGACGCAAGGAACGCAATCAAGCGTGGTAGGCTGGCGTCGAAGTCCAAGTGAATTCTTCCTCAATCGGATATCTATATTCGTCCACTGGAAACTGCCGAGAACAGTGGTTAACACGTTGACTGCTACGGTGGTCAAAAGATTTGCCTAAAAATACAAAAAATTTGCAATCTTGCAAAAGCAATTGTTATTGGAACGGTGCTTCAATACTTTGGCTTCTAATAACTCCGTGTTACCTTAATTTTGCACGATTTAATTATACCTTGCTGTATTTTATTGCATTACGGTTCTAACATAGCAAAATACGCGGTGCCCGGCGAAGAAAATTTTACTAGAAATGCAAAAAATTGACAATGAAGCCTATTTGCAATCTTGTAAAAGTAATTGATATGGGAACGGAACTCCAATACTTTGGCTTCTAACAATTCTGCGTTACCTTTATTTTGCACGATTTAATTATACTTTGCAGTATTTCATTGCGTTGCGGTTCTAATATAGCAAAATACGCTTGGCAGTCAACGTGTTAAAAAGTGAACGTTGACTGCTCGGCACTTCACTAGGTCGAAAGATTTTCCGTAGGGTTGCAGGAGATTCAGTAGGGTCTCGGCAGAACTTTCCAGCAGCGAAGAGCAATTTCTTCAACGCGAATTATTACCGCGCTAATTCGGTAATCGCCGCACAACGCTCGCTTACGTAAACGTACCATTTTCGAGGGATCGGTCAAAAAAAAAGAACAAGCGTACAGTTGCGGCGTGCGCCATGTTTCTTTTCAACGCACAGGCAAAAGTTAATCGAAAAGGATCGACTCGCGCATAAAACAGACATACGGCTACTCCATGCGTGTTTTCTCCGTTCAAATCACATTTACATACTACAATCTGTACAATTAGACTCGCCGAATTACAGCTTGCTAGCATTTCACGTGTTGTGTCGGCATCCAGCACGTACTTTACGTTCCTATCATAAAACGTAACACGAACGTACGAATATTCTCTACGACTCGCACCCTGACGTTTTGCGTCTGGAGAACGGTTTGGACTTTGCCGGCGGGGGTAAAGAATAGGCTTCGCACGGATTTGGAACAATCCGTGGAAATTCTCGATTTCATGAATGACGCGTGCGATTAGTCGTATGCGAATTGCGGTGAAATGACAAACGCGTGAAGTTTGTACTGTCGAATCTGAGGAACGGAGTATTGGTCGGTACAACGCGAGTAGCTCCCACCTCCTGCGACGTGGAGTATCGCGAGACTTTGGCTGGTGGAGGCAACTTTCAGCGGGACACGCTATATAAGAGAATGACGAACCGGACCGCATAAGATAAACGCTCGTGTGTGGTGTCAATCCGGTGTCAATCGGGTTGCAAACTGGTGCAGTGGTATCACTCCCCTACCTATTAGTTGCGCAACAGGTAAGTGGGATAAAGCGAAATTCCTATTAATCGGACAACGATTCGCAGGACGGGCACCCAGTGAACCGATAAAAGAGTGAAGTGTCAGGAGAACCTTTGATGCGTTATGAACGGTGTAACATTTGTGCCTTCGACAACAGATTGTTACGCATAAAAAGAAAGGGAGACACAGTTTCCGAAATATACGGGCAGTATTTCTTGTCGATGCAAGTTTCGAAGTACTGTTTCGATATTGAACGAATACGCGAGTATTTTTAGGCGAAAGCTGATTCTCCTGGATTATTTCATTTTTTTATTGGGTAGAAACGTTTGTTGGGTATGCGCCAGGTGTTACGCGTTCGTTACGGAAAAATGTACGGACGTATGAAGTAATCAAAGACTGTAGCGTAAACTCTTTTTCACATTCTCTGCATCTTCTTCCTACACTGACCTTGAACTTCATCTTTTAACGTGTCGCCGCTGAAAAGCAAAAGTTTATTACAATCTGATCGATTATTGATTGATCGCCCTACGTACACGCGTCTGTCGCGTGCGCAAAGATTTCCAGCTGATTTTTCATTTCGAAAGTTGCCTACGGCCGGCAAGATGAAAAAAACCAAACAACTTTCGCGGCGTGATACATTTATGGAATTATCGAATCGTTACGCACGGGAGAACGCGAGTTATGACACGTGCCTTCGGAATTATAAAATGGGTCCGACCGGTTAAGCCTCCGCTCCTTGTAGCAATCAAGACGCAGAATTTTGTAGGAGGGCGCACCGCGATATGTTAGAAAGCCAGCGAGCAAGTCGAGTAGGTAGAAATCGACGGAATGACCGTGGGGCGGCAAGTTTCCGCATTTCTCGAAACTGGTACCACATTTTTACAACCCGCCGTTGCGTTCCGCAAAAAGATACAGAAACCCAGGACCCATGCGGGGGTGAGACTTGCTAAAATTCGCGCTAAAGGGTTGTCGGTGCAAAGTCTCAGATTTTCTTAAGACCACTTCTTAAGAGCCTCAAGTCCGTCGGTCAGTCGATTACAGCGTCCAGATGTTCTATATCGCACACCCGCGTTCCTCGACCACCGGGTCGCGTTTATAGTTGCGGGACAACTATCTCTTTTTCCATTATGCAATTGCTTTCTTTGAGCCGACCGAAAGCGTAAACGAACGAGGCCAATAAACGCGAGCGACCAAGTGTCGTTAGGGTCCGCGTCTCGGTCGGTTTTTAGCCGCCCCTCGCTGAAATGAGCAGCGGATCAACTTACGACATTTGGTCGTACGACGGATAAGCCCAGGCGCATTGCGATCCGCAACCGGTTGCGGTTACACAACTCCAATAAGCCACTCACCACTATTGTGTCTTTCGTACGCTGCTCGACTTACCCATAAGCGGCACGGGATTCTCCGAAAAAGCTGAAACTTGGAAAGCGCGAAAATCGGCACGGCGTGTCCTTTCGCGGAGCTCTTATTTCGCGGAGCCTTGCGCATGCCAGCGTAAGTGCACGGCGGTAAGCATATATGCGCACGTGTACCGGATCTCGCGATATCCGATACAAATACACCGCCTTTTTTCTCCGCCCGGCTCGCGCCATTTTTCTACGCAGCCCCTGTCACTTTCACTCGTCGCGCTACCGATCAGGCATAACCGGAGTCTTGGCCTCTCGTTTCACCTCATAGCGAGCATAGCTGCTTCCCTCATGGGGAAGCTGTAATTAACCGTTTGACTGCTGATACGCTCGTATGTTGGGCCAAAATTGCGGAGAGCGCGATGGCGCTCCTTTTTGTTATCAGTAGTGAAATAGGATATGATATATATGCAATAATAGGAGAGTGCAATAACGCTCCTCTGATTCATTAACACGTTGACTGCCAAGCGTGTTTTACTATATTAGAACGGCGAAGCTATGCAAAATGTAAATAATGTGCAGCTATTGGAGACCAAAGGATCGCATCACTATTCTAACGATAACTGCGTTTATAAAATAATTATTGGTACCCATTGCAAATATTTTGGATCTTCAGTCAAATTTCTTGCGCCGGTCAGCGTGACCATTACGGCAGTCAAAGTGTTAACACTTTAAGGACCGCTAAGGAATCTGTTAGAAATCCGCACGTTTTTGGGAAACTTGTACGTTACGAAAATCATAACTTTGTTATTGATGAAGCAATTTTTGTGAAACTTTTAGAAATTGTATAATTGGAAGTATTGTAGGTATTATTAGAAAAATTATGTTTTTTATAGATATAAATTTGTATGAAACCACTCGTATAAAGGATCATAAAAAATTATTTGTATTAATTCGAGTGAATTATAAGTGCTTCTTACCAATTTTATCCACAAAATGAATTAAAGCAACTTTGAGTAAATAAATGGTATTTTTTTTAAATTTTCGTTCTTGCAATGTAACATGAATGAGTCTATTGCATGAAAGGTGTTTTCCATTTTTTCCCATACTAGCGCAATTGGTCCCTCAGTTTTGGCATATGTCCGAAAAAATCCGCCAACAGCCAAACGGTTACCAGCCAGTGGCTACAAAGCGGGATCCTCGCTAATAATATGAACGAGAGCGCGATAGCAGGCAAAGAAACTTTTCACGTTCGTTACGGTATGCGAGTGCTCGACGTCGCTGGCTTCATTGTCACGTACGCGAAAAATTGCTCGCACGGTCTGGCTTTCGTCGGCGTCCTTCTCCTGGACGCTCGCGTTACATGCGTCCACGGCGTTCACCGTCGCTGCTATTGTCGCAGGGTTTCTCGTACTTCGCCTCGCGAAACGCAAAAATCGGTCCGCCGCTAATTTCGCACATGTTGCGAGAGCCTGTGCGCCGTTGACCCAGAATATGCCCGAGGAATTGGGTTACGGAGAAATGCGGAGAAATGCTGAAACGCGATTGAGTATGTACTTCTCTCATTCGAGAAAATAAGTTTACGGTCGAAACTTCGAAAGCGAACGCGCGCCAATTTCGCGTGTCAACCGGCAATTATGCGTTCTTTCTCTTTCTCGCTCTCCCTCAGTTTCCTTCGACGAACGTTTGCCCCCTTCAGACTATCTGACGCGAGAATCGGTTTTCAACTTCTGAACACGGTCTATTATTCGTCTTTGCGGACGAGTGCGAGTGCGCTCGTATCTCAAGCGCCGATGACCACCTGTGTGGAAAGCGTCTTACTTTCTACGCGCGTGTAAAACTCGGACAGCGCGCGTGAGCGATTTCACAGGATTCGTCCGAGTCGTTTCGCTGGTGATCACCCGGTGCACGTTTCGGTATTTAGTTGACATTAAGCAAAATTGTGATGGACAAAGGATCCAAGAGCCAATCGGCGGATTCTAGAGCGATGATTCTTGCTTTCGGTGTTTAACGCGTTGACTGCCAATCGTATTTTGCTTAGAACCGCGATGCAATGAAATACTGCAGAGTATGATTAAGTCGTGCAAAATAAAAGTGACGCAGACTTGCTAGAAACCAAAGTATTGAAGCACCCTTCCAATATCAATTACTTTCACAAGATTGCAAATAGGCTTCATTGTGAATATTTTGCATTTCTACTAAAACCTTTTGCGCCGATCATCGCGTATTTTGCTACATTAGAACTGCGACGCAATGAAATACTGCAGAATATGATTAAATCGTGCAAAATGAAGATAACGCAGTTACCTAAGGTAACTTGGTTGTTTCCTGCAGGATGTACCGGTGCGGTACTCTGTCGCTTTTGGCGGTATTCGTTGCGACGACGGTGCTTGGCCAAAATCCTTACGACCTTGAAGCGAGATCAGTAACGTTCCCTGGAAAACCAAGCAGTCTCGGGCCGCTTTACACTCCGGGCCTGTCAGTATCTCAGGGCTTTCGTGACAATAGCTACGAGGATAATGCTGTAACGCCAACCCCCGCGCCGACACCAGTTTACAGAAGTTCAGGAGGCCAGCAGCAACCGGTAAGTCGCTTTGAATCACCATAGTCTTCTTTACGTAACGGCAAGACCGGTGTTGTTAGTGAAATTAGAAATTTATTCGACGTATACCTCACGTATACTTCAATAAATGAGTATGCTGACATTTATTATTCAGAAACCGCGTATATCGACACGGGATGCGTACCTTTAACCCTTTCACTGCTATGGGCACATATATGCGTTTCCAATTGTTTCAACCTCCTACGTACTGCATCCGCAATTATTAATGCTAAAGATGAATACACATGCGCTTTTTATCAGATAACTTTCTTGCACTATTTCATTTGGCGTAACTGAATAATTATCATTATAACATAGTGGCGCCTAAAATAGTCAATCAATAGAGTTCACACTAGCGGAAAATATTTCGTCCTCAGCGATCGCTTCGGTCGGGGGTATTCAGCAGTTAAGGGGTTAACAAAGGAGTGAAATTTTTGCACTATTCTTGAGATTTCGTCTTAATATTTCTGACGCAGCTCTATCGCAAGCCCACATCGCCTCCAGCCGACCCATCGCGCGATTACCAAGCTGCCATTAGAGTCGGTGGTGGCCTTCATTCGCAACAGCCACAAAGGGGTGGTGCGCTAAGAGGCGGTGCCCCACTGCAATATGGACAAGGTCGTCCGGTACGTTTGCGTACGATTAGTTCTGCCGCAGATGCGCGTCTGCGGTACTGTAATTCTCCGAATTCCTCTTCATGTCGCTTCTCGTTCCATGTCGTCGCTGAAGGTCGAAGAATTGCTTCCGGAGGAGAAGGAGGAACCCGACAGGCTGACGCTTCTTCTGCCACAAAGTAAATTCGACTGCATTAACAAGCAGACAGGCTACTACGCCGACGAGGATCTCAACTGCGAGGTGTTCCACTACTGTCACGAAAACGCGAAGCACTCATGGATCTGTCCAGAAGGATTTACGTTCCATCAGGTACCGCTAATTATTTCCCGGCAACGCCGGCTGTTCCTTTCCTCACGCACACACGGCGTTTTCTCTCAACGTTTATGAGATTTCCGGGGTAAACGAACCCCCATTCTTTTACCGGCCGGAAACTATAAACCGTCAGCGCAGCAGCTCGAACGGTCGAAGCTAAAACGTAGATTATAGGTGGGCTGGGTGAGATAAGTGAAGGAAACTCCTTTCTCTTCTCCTGCCGATCTAAAGAAGCGTGTACTCAAGATTCAGTCAATGAGGCGTACAAACGGTGTCTTCGCTGTCCAAACAGGTGCACCTCATTTGCATGCCACCGAGCGGCGACATCAGCTGCAAAAAGAGCTCGCAGTACCACTTCGTCAATGAGTACCTCTACAAGCCATTGAACTTGGCCGAGGCCGAGAACAAGCCGAACGTCACGTTGAGATACAGCGAGAGATATTACCCGGCGGATATTTACACGGACGAGCGGGAAGCCGCCGATTACCAGATTTCTCCCACGACGGCGCCTATCCGTCGGCCATCTTCGCAGCAGGTGAGAAGCCGGCGATCGTATCGTCGCCGTTCAATTGTCTAACTATCGCCTAACTCAACCGTTTTCAGCAGCAACACGGTTTCATACCACAACAATCCGCCCTTTTGAATAGCATCCCGCCGTCGGCGCGTCCGCAAACTCAAGGCCTGCCGCATTTCCGTTTGCCGGCTAATCAGGTGTTTCGCAGTCCCGAAGAAGTGAACATTCCACTCCAACAAAGAAGACCCCAGGCGCAACAGCAGCAGCACCAGCATCAGCACGCGGTCAGAAGGTTTCCGCAGGTTCGACCGGATGAGGAGGACTACGAGTAGATGAACGTCGGCAATTAAGGATCTCGAACGAACGCCGATTCGGGAATTATGTATCGCGCCTCTTCATTGTCATTCGCTCACTGACAATTTCAGATCAGAGCTTCCGCTCGTTCGTCACACTCAGCGAAGTTACGGGCCCTGGACAAAATGGTAGAGCGGTATCCGGGTTAATTGGGTAAAACGCGGAAATTCTGGATATCGCTGAAAAAGTGTCTATTTATGTCGACGTGAATCGACGACTTCGCTTTTTTCATCCGCGACCCCGCTTCTCATCGCACAAGGAAGGCTCCAATGAAATTTTTTACTCATCCCACGGCATCTCGTACGCATGATTTTTAGGTGATAAGTATTAGGCGTTCTTTTTTTGCTTTTCGAGGAAAGAGCTTGATTCGCCTTTCATTGAATCGACCTATAATCAACGGAAAATATAATCTATTGTAAATAACGATCGGTGATAATTACACAATACGTAATAAGGATATTAAGAATGTATTAAGAAAATGATATTAGGAATGCGCGTATCGCGCAGAGTATAGACATCATTAGAGTTAACGCAGAAATTGCCAATAAACTGTTATTGAGTTATTCTCAGTTGCGTCTTATTTTTAATGATAGTTCCTCTTGCCTACACTTATGCCACCAGCTGTGTCGGTCATCTCAGTCATTGACTTCTACCACTTTTACCAGATACTGCCATACAGGATATACTCCTATGTATACATACTGTGCATTTGCCGGCATCCAACTTGTGAGGTATCGCATTCTTTACTCCCCACTTTTACAATCTGGAAAGTAGGGCAAAGAGATAATTTACAGAAAATTTTATGACAATGATAACAAAGGTTTTACTTATACGCATTCGTCCTATACTACATACCAATTTGCTTGCACTTACGGAAGCCTGTAACGGCTTTTGAAACGAACGGACATATATGTCCAATGACTATGCTTAACTTAGACGAGAAGCTGGGAGATTATATTCCTAGGAATACTTGTTAAGGTTGTCGTCAGATGGGGCGTATGTAGGTTTCCCCACCCAGAAACCATAAAAGAGTCATATTGGTCGTTGACTTCCGGTGGAGGCTGAGTATCGACCCAAAACTAGTTACTAAATGAGTACGAACCTATGTCTTCTCCTTTATTTCCTTTAATTGACTGCATACCGAAAAGAACAACGCCTGATTTATCCTATCAACTAAATGTACTCTGATACGTTCAACCACAATTTGGTATAATTGACAAATATTACTGTACTCATTACGTATTTAGATACAATTTCAGCATATTTTTAGTTTCATGTGCATGCAGCAAGGTATGCAAAAAGAAAGAAAACTATCGATTAAACAAGTTAGTGCCCGCGGAATGTCGATTGACACGTGTAAATTCCAAGGTAGTAATGATAAAACAAAATAAGAACTTAACAAAAATGAATTGATTCCGGCGATTCATTAAAACTTTACATGATTTGAGTTCAGTTTGGTGCAAACCAGAACGGTTTCTATCTTCAATAAAACAAATACTATATTGTACGAAAGAACTTAGAGTATATAATAATTATTAAAAAATGAATAAAAATAATTAACAATTTGTCTTGGCAGATTAAGTGCAATAATTTTAGAAATTAAAAATACATTTTCCTTTAATGTAGGCAATATAAAATAAATTAAATATATTTATTCAATTCTAATAAGTATATATAATATATTAATTCTAACAGGTAACTGTGTTTTCTTCTTCTTCTGTATTCTGTAGATAAAATGCAATTGTTTAATATTCTATATATATATACATAATAATTGATATGTTTAACAATTTGCAGTCAGCTTGTTTTTAAACAATTACGCAATTAATATATGTATATATATAATAAATAAATAAATAAATAAATAAATATATATATTATAAATAAATATGAATTATCCATATTATAATATTAATTACGTATCATTTATTAATAACGATTTATTACTATTTGTTTTTATTGTACATTGTGCTTTGTATTCTAGACTCTGGGGCACTGTATAGTTATTTTATCCTATTTATTATTACAATAAAGTGTAACAGCAGCAAAGGTCTGCACTAATTTTCAGTCAGCTTGTTTTTAAACAATTATTAAATTAATATATACATACACAATTAGTAAATAAATAAATAAATACATATATATATATATATTATAAATAATTGATACATAACTAATTTTATAATATGAATAATTAATATATATTAATTATCCATATTATAATTTTATTAGTAATTAATTAATAAATTATTTATTATGTATTAAATAATAATGAATTAATTATTAATAAATCATTATTAATAATTGATACATAATTAATATTATAATATGATAATTAATATATATTAACAATATATATATATATATATATTTATTATATATATATATATATATATATATATTATATATATATATTATATATATATATATATATATATATATATATATATATATATATGTTAATATATATTAATTATCATATTATAATATTAATTATGTATCAATTATTAATAATGATTTATTAATAATTAATTCATTATTACTTAATAAACAATAAATAATAATAAATTAATTAATAATAATGATTCAATTAATTATTAATAATATTATAATATGAATAATTTTTATATATTAATTATATATATACATGTATTAACTGAATAATTGTTTAAAAACAAGCTCATTGCAAATTACTGCAGACCTTTGCTGCTATTACACTTTATTTTAATAATAAATAGGATCAAATAACTGTACAATGCCCCAGGGTCTAGAATACAAAGCAAAATGTACAACAAAAACAATTTAGATTAGTAATTAACAAAACGTATTTTATTCATTTAAATTTCCGCGCTTTTTTAAGAAATTTTTAAGCATCGACATCTTATTAATTTTATAATAAATCTCTCCCTTCATTCTATTAAGACTCCACAGTACTATAATTAATAACAATTGGTTTGGTACACGTAACAGTATCATAATATTAATTTTTAAATAATACGTGTTTAATACAAACAGGCATTTGACTTTGGTATTAGTGGCGCCATCTCTCAGAAATTCCCGCAAACTACTCGTCGGCCATCTTTATTTGTGGCGCCGTCTCTTTGAAGTTTTCGCAAATTACTCATCGGCAAACGGTATATGTGGCGCCATCTCTTAGAAGTTTTCGCAAACAACTTATTGGCAATCAGTATATGTGGCGCCATCTATTCGCAGATCTCAAAAACTACTCAATCACCAGAGTCAAGTGCGTGTTTGTATTAAATATTTATTAATTATAAATAAATATAATAATAGCGTTGCTAAATGTATAAAACAATTTAACAACAATCCTGATATTGTGGAGAAGTAATGAAAGGAGTAGGAAGAATTTAATATAAATTTAATTGTTTCTTTGACTTGATTGGCTAGTAGTTTACGGGAATATTGTAAGATGGCGCCACACGTAATTTTCGATAAAAAGCCGCTAAAATTTAAATAATTAAACTACCATCATATTCCTGCCACCTCTAAAATATTTTCATTCTTCTGTTACAAAATCCCTGAATTTTCTGATAAAACTTCATCTTCCCGAATTCTCATATTCTGCTGTTAAAAAATCCTGGAAATTATCCGGAATAATTCAGGAAATTGTAAAAGTTGTATTCAAACAGAATGCTGAAGTAAATTTTCCACCGAAGAAATTTTCGATACCTTCTGCCACCTCCTGCATACTTATATTCTCCTGTTACAAAATCTCGAAATTCACGTTAAATTCATCCGATGAAATTCGGAAAATTCCGAAAATTCTGAGATATTGTATCAGGAGAATATGAATACCGAAGAGGTGGCACAAGTCGCCGCGAAATTTTACCGAAAATTTGAGATATTGTATCGGAAGAATATGAATACCGAAGAAGTGGCACAAGTTGTCCAGAAAATTTTTTCGAAAAATTTGAAATATCGTATTAGGAGAATATGAACACTTAAGAGGTGGCACAAGTTGCTCCAAATTTTTTTCGGAAAATTTTCAGATATCGTATTAGGAGAATATGAGGACCAAAGAGGTGGCACAAGTTGCTCCAAAATTTTTCGGAAAATTTTCAGATATCGTATTAGGATAATATGAAGACTTAAGAGGTGGCATAACTCAACTCAAATTTTTACAAATTTAGGGTTGAGTTTATTGTTTAACCGAAGCTGATTTTGAACTTTCACCAACTTTTTATGCTTTTTACCACTGATTTAGCAATACTTACCACTTTTAAGGATCCTTCTATGGTATTTGTTTAGAAGTCTGCGACATTAAAATTCCTGCCTTCTTCAAACATCGCCTTGCTTTTTTACAGTTCCTCAGTAGCGTTGGATTAATTTTTGAATGTTTTACGACAAAGAATTAATAGCAGCGAGGGATCTTATAACTAATTGATTAGAGAACGCAGAATTAGATTTAACTTATTTATTTTCTCATAAAATACTGTACAAAAAATTGTTTAATAAAATTTATTCTAACGCTTCCATACTTAGCGTAATGTAAAATTGCATTAGAATATAGTCTAGTATCTCAATAATTTGTAACTAATTGTTCGTAAGTCAGTTGCATTCCAATCTGGAGTGTCAAACGATGCGTATTTGATGATTTGTTGCTGCGATCTTATGAATGCGAAGCTGCTCAAGTTAAAATGATGGTGCGATGTCCTGGCGCCTGTAATAAAGAAGAAAAATTTATTATTACGCATGAAATATCATAACTTGTATAATAATATAGAGTATACAATAAAAAGAAAATAATAGATGTGTCGCAGAACAGTAATAGAAAGAAATAAGTTACGGAAACATGCAATTAATAAAAAAGAAAAGAAATTCAATCAGATAAGTATGAAAATTGAGTTTTGTATAAAGTAGGGTATCTATATCCAATAAAAATCATGTTTCGGTCCATTAAAAATATTGCGGAGAAGACGTATGGTATATTAAAAAGCAATAATCAGTGTTTGACACTTGATTTTGATGCAGTGAGTTAAGGAACCGTAAAATATTATACGTATTCAAAACTACTAATTGCGGAGACTAAACGTGCATTCTATAATTAAAAAATATGTGATTTTATAAGTGAACGCTTTATAATAAATTGTTTATCAAGTAGACGTACCATATTTGTGGCTGTAAAAGCAATCTGAAATTGCGTCAATTAGTTTTGTAAACAAACGATGAATATATTCATCTAATAAAATGTTTACGCAACACAAAAACACACTTGGACACATCGCACTTTCTCAATAATTTATTTCTTGAAAACAGAGCATATCAAAAACATGCATCACACCTCTTTGATCTAGATTTCCTTCGCTTAGAAACAAGTACACAACGCACAGCGTGAACTTAGTTTAGTTAACATTTGATAAATGTATGTAGATTAGCAATCTATGGAATGATATAAAAAATAGAAAGTTATACGTTATACCAAGAACGTATGTGTCTAAGTATTACTTTGTCAGTCTTATGAGCAACTAGTGTGTTGTTTGGTTTAAATTTAAAGCTATGTTCTTAAAAGTCTTGGAAGGTGTTGCTTCCATTGTCCAGCAGTTGAAGTTTTACTCCGTCTCTCACGTCAGCACCAGGTTTTATGTCCACGTTGTACATATTGGCCTGAAACAACAAATATACATGTCTATCGTATAATAAATGTATTTTGGTTATCGCAGAGATAAATAATGTCCTTAACAGGTGTAGAATTATTTTACAGGCATCGCTACATGCTTAGAATTATTGTACAGGCAATGCTACATGCTTAGAATTTACAATTCATTGATATTTATCATTAATTACTTATACGATCCAGGCGCGTACTGATTATTTGGACATTATTATATTTTGAATTGATACATATGCATCGATCCATGCTAGAATATGCTTAGAATTATTGTACAGGCATCGCTACATGCTTAGAACCTACAATTCATTGACATGTATCATTAATTACTTATACGATCCAGGCGCATACACACTATTATATTTTGAATTGATACGTATGCATCGGTCCATGCTAGAATATGCTTATAATTACATAAGATCCACCGATATCACAGATTATGGTACCAAGACCATTACCACTCAAGAGCAATTAAAATAAATAAATAAATAAGAAATTCTCACCAACTGCAACGTAGCCAAAAAATATCTTGCAACTTCTGGCGCCGTCTGGCCTTCAACAACTTTCTCAAACTCCAATTGCTCGTCGTCAGGACATCAATGATCTTCGTGGCGTATTCCTTGATCCTAAAAGTGCTCCTGCTTTCCGCCTCCGCCAATTTCGGCTGCAACATATCGTGCCACTTGGCAACTGCCTTCTCAATCTCCGTCTTTTCTTCGTTATCCTTGAATATCTGCTCCACTTTTTTGCTGATGAGTCGCTGATAATCATTCTGCACCAGCGGACATTCAGGCGTCGAGGTCTGCAATTCTGTCTGATCGTCGAAAGCTGGGGAATCTTGAGACTCGTGACTTATTCTGTCTGTCCTCTACTCGAGGACTGCAATTCTGTCTGATCGTCGAAAGCTGGGGAATCTTGAGACTCGTGACACCCATTTCGACGTCATTCGAATTTGTTGGGTCCTGGGACTCTATGGGGGTGGGTTCCGGTTGGGTGTGTTTAGTTAGGGTCTTCGTGGCAAAGTAATGAAAGTCTGGCTTGCCAGGGGCATTTATGATGTCGTAGAAAGATTTTTGAAAATCCTCTAGATCCACTGTAATAAAAGGTTTACCGGTATTAAACATACACATATTATGCAAAAGCAATTAACACGTTGACTGCCAAGCGTATTTTGCTATGTTAGAACCGCGATGCGATGAAATACTACAGAGTATGATTAAATTGTGTAAAATGAAGGTAAGGCAAGTGTTGTTAGAAGCCAAATTATTGAAGCACCATTCCAATATCAATTGCTTTTACAAGATTGCAAATAGGCTTCATTGGAAATTTTTTGCATTCTTAGTAAAATATTTTGCGCCGGTCACCGGTGACCACCGTAGCAGTCAGCGTGTTCAGTATGCGAACTTTTGAAAATTGAGTGGGACTTCCCTAGCAATTTTATAAATAGCCATTTGCAGGGTTGCCAGTACGCGTAACACTTGGATCACCGTGTGAAGGCCGCCATGTTGTTTATTGGTGCAGCGCACTCTGTGGTAAAGAGTCCCGTCGGAGCAACCACGGTAGCTGTTATCAATTTGTTTCGTTTAACTCGTTGTCTGCGTGGATTTTTCTCTGTTGTCGCTGATACATTTCTCCTTCCGTCCTTCGTCGTTTCTCTTGTGCGCGCTACTCGCCTTTGTTTGTTGTGTGTTTTGCAGTTAACGCGAGGATCCTTTCGGTCGGCGGCGGTCTGCGCTTGCTAGAATTTACGACAAGACGGCTTTTTAATCTCAGAGTATATTTTGTAACATGGCTGCTGCAGCTGCTGCCGCTCTCCTCGACGAGCTTATGGGCAGAAACAGAAATGTTTTGCCCAACGAAAAGCCCAAGGAACTTAATTGGGAGGATCCTGAGGTGTGTGCGTGCGTTTTCGACATTTTATCTTGAATCGATATCACGTTTCGCCGGAATGATGCTAAACAAAAGTTATGATTCGGATGACCATGTTTCGGTGACACGGGCATGTGATTGTTACGAAGTAAATTTGAGTCTGCGTTTCATTCGGGATAAATTTGGGGGTTGAAAAATCGAATAGTTCACATACACGCGTTTGTTCGACTATGCGATCTATGAGTCACATTGTAACAATTTCATTCTTCCATTATTTAATCTGCTTCAACTGTTTGCAACTGTTTAATCTTTTGAATGTTAATTATAGTTCTGTAAGCTGTACCTAGTCAAGTTTTGCCCTCACGACTTGTTTGTGAATACAAGAGCTGACTTGGGCGCTTGCTCTCGGGTTCATGACGACGAAGCTAGGGAGCTGTTTGAAAAGGCTCCTTATTCTTATCGAAAGCAACAGTATGAAGATGAATTTATTAGATTTTGTCAAAGCATGTTGAATGAGGTAGAGAGGAAAATTGTGAAAGGAAAGCAACGCTTGGCATTGATCGGAAGAACAGAAGCTGTAAGTATGCTGCAGGAGATATTCAGTTTGGAAGTGATTATAATGTGGATTACGATAATTGTAGCCCACACTCACGCCAGCGCAAACGCAAAGAAATGAGGAACAAATAGCATTGCTAACAGAAAAGATAAACAAATTGGTCGAAGAAGCTGAACAAAGTGGAATACAAGGTAACGTGGAACAGGCCCAAGGCCTGATGCGCCTATGCGATCAATTGAAGGAGGAACGGGAGACATTGCGCAAATCGAATGACAATAGTCACTACAATCAGGTGAGCTTTTGTACAAACGCAACTCCTTAGAAAGATCCGATGCTTAACATTACTCAGGACGAAGATATTAACCTAGCAATCTTTGTCCTAATCCGCAGACTGCTGAACTCGCTGCTGCGCAAGAGAAGCAAATGGAAGTCTGTGACGTTTGCGGTGCGTTTCTAATTGTGGGTGATGCGCAACAAAGGATTGACGATCATCTCATGGGAAAACAGCATGTAGGGTATGCCAGATTGAAAAGCGCTCTCCAAGAAATCATGGTAGGTATGATGTGGTAGCAATCTGATGAGAGTCAATGACAGAAACGTTATTGACCGGATGTGTATTCTACTTTTCAGAGTAAACGTGAGAAAGCTCGTGATGAGAAGGAACAGAAGCGGGAAGAAGACAGAAAACAAAGAGCGCGTGCAAATGAGGAGCTGGAGAGACGGAGGCGGGATGGTGAGAGAGATCGAGATCGAGATCGGGATCGAGAACGGGAACGCGATCGGGATAGAGAAAAACGTCGTAGCGGTGGTGGTAGGCGCGACGAAGATGATAAAAACAGGCACGATTCAGGAAGTCACAGGTGAGTTTTCCTTGGATTTTGTAGACATGTACGCAGACATGATTACGTGTTGCTTTTCTATATGAATGAACGGTGCTGATGAAAATTATGCAGGAACTCGGGTCACAGAAGCAGAAGCAGGTCGAGAGAGAAACATGATCGACATCGAGATGACGATAACCATCGTCGTCATGCCAGGGATAGTAAGGGTAAGTCTGTTTTATGATATATACAGGGAGTGCGGCGCCAAAATCCGGACAAATCAAACATTTTTTGGGAACATAATTTTTATTGCAATAATAGAAAAGTAAACAATTTTTTTTGTTACTATATTGTTTGTTGGGTCATAAAGAAAACATTCATTCAACATAACCCCCCTTTGCTTGAATGACCGCCTCCATTCTCGGTCTGAAATTGTCGCAGGCCCGTTTTAACGAGCCTCGGTTCATATCGGCGAATGTCGCTTTAGTAGTCTGGACTTGTTGGTGACCCTTTCAATCACGCTCCATACATAATAGTGCAAAGGATTAAAACCTGGGCTGTTGAGAGGCAGAAAAGCAGGTTACAACGTTCAACTCGCTTTGTCCTGGCAGCTTCGGAAAGCATCTGTCTCACTTTTATCGCATAAGACTTGTAGCGGAGGTTCTCCTCCTAGATTCGACGCATAGTTTTTTCGCTTACCCGACAATCGACGAGAATTTTCGGATCGACTGCCCTGGATCCTGAAAAATGAGCTCCTGAGTCCGTTGAATGATGTCGGGCGTCCTAACAACGCGCTCCTTCGAGTGAGTTTTCCTGGCCGGTGTTCCAAAACCTTCGCTGGACTTCTCAGACTCGTTATATCTCGCGATATCGTACACAGTTGATCTTGGGTATCCAAAGAATCGAATAATTTCTGTCGCTGAGCGCCTAGAATCGCGCTAGCGCGAATACTTTCCATAATCGCGGCTCTTCGATTATACTCTGCACTTTGGTTTAACATTTTGACCGCCATGATGGTCATCGGTGACCGGGGCAAGAGATTTTACTGAAGATCCAAAATATTCGCAATGAGTAGCAATAATTATTTTATAATGTAGTTATTGTTAGAATAGTGATGCGATCCTTTGGTCTCCAATACCTGCACATTATTTACATTTTGCATAAATCAGTCAAACTGTAGTATTTCATAGCATCGCCGTTCTAATACAGCAAAATCCGCTCGGTAGTTAACGTGTTAACATAGTTACAGTTTGGAGGTTATTTAGTTGCCAATAGCGACATCTCCAAGTGATATAGAACGGCGGGAAATTTAAATTGAATTTTGTCAGGATTTTGGCGCCGCACCCTGTATAGTTATATGTTGTAGAATTAAGAAAAAGAATTGACTATGTATTGATGACAGGGAGTCGTGATCATCGAAGTTCCAGCCATCATAGCCGTCGACGCCATCGGTCCAGAAGTCGAAGTCACAAGTAACTACTCTTGATTGGTTAGTGAGTGAGAAGTGAGCCAGGTATGCACTAAACGATAAAATATATTCATCTCAATTCTCATACAGGTTCTTTACCAGGTGAGTTTCATTAGATGCACATAACATATGTACATGATAATTATCTGTGATTTTGAAGAGTCGCGTAGTCACAGCGTGTACCAGTCTCTGGTCCTGCCTAATAATCGAAGAGAGACACTCTTACTAAATTTGATACGGACCTGATCGTACAACGTTTAATTTTCATTGCGACGAGCTAAACCGTATGTAATGTATTACCGAAAAAAGGTGCATCGAGGTAATGTGTCGAGCAAGGAGTAGTAAAGTTGTTCCCAAAAGAAAGGTATATTTATCTTGTAGTACTATAGATATTGTCTACACAGAGCAAGATAGGAGAAGGTATACCTATGCTTGCTTTGATCGGTATAATGTCTTCATAGGTTAAATACGGTAAATCATTATGTAATACCAACGACTGCATAGCTTTTTTGTCGAAAAGAAATTAGTGGTTTAGTGGAGGAAACAGTGCCTACTTCCGTAGACCTGCCACGACAGTGCCCTGTGTGACTGTGACTATACAATCCTAGCTTCTGCTACGCATTTCTGAGGTATTTATATCGGAATGATAATACCAAACATGTCCTTTTATTAGGAACGTTAGACTTTTTTCAAAATGACGATCTTTATTTTCCGGCCGATGATAATTAAGTGCTAGTGCTTAAAGTTAGGATAACAAAGTCCCGCTCTCTCTCTTACTCCCTTTATACTCCTTGACTACCGGTTCTCGGAGCGTAACGAGAATGCGATCGTGTCACTTTCTCCCAATAACTCGTGCAGGGAAGATCCCCATTGAGGGAATGACGTTTGACGCTGTGCGACCGAGTAAAATGAAAACTTTCAGGGAAATCGCCGCCTCAACTCGTGTGCCGCAAACCGCCATTATAAATAATAGTCGCTTCGCATCGTATGTAGCCGTCGATCTCATTCAATTAGTGAGCAGTGTTAAACTTTAGTCAAGGATCGTACACACATATAACTACAGTCTCTCTCCCCCTCTCTCTCTCTGTTTATTGCTCTGCGCATCATTTTCGACTACTTATATTTTCCTAATTTTCCCTGAGTGCGTTTATTTCCTCCGCTTTACACTTCTTTAAATTGTCCTGATTTGGTGGACAGCCGTTTATTCCTTTACTTACCGTCGTCCGTGCATTTTCGTTTCAAATGGTCAGGATTAATGCAAACTTCTATAAAAATATTGAACAGTACGTGCTCAGCGTATCCTTGGGTATAGGATTTCTTTCTACACGAATAGCAAAGACAGTAAATATCTGCGTTGTCCAAATCGTGCTTTGTTCCTGGAGATTGTTGGCCCTGCAGATGGCCGGGACTAACAACAGTTAGGTCTTAATACTTTAAGGACCGTTCACGAGTTTTCTTGTGTTTTCTACACGCTGTCTTTAGATGTCACTTATTTTGATACATTGTATCTATTTTGTCTATTTACGTGTTTACATCAATATTCAATGTATTAACCCATTTGCATCATCGCTCTAAATCCGCAATCTTACTCAAAAATCCAACATGCGCAGCTAAACGTTGCCGATACCAGCATGCGCAAAGAAGACTTTTAGTGTTTATTTTCATTAAAAATAGTGTTATAGGGTAATTTAAATTATTGTATATTCCTCGTATTTTCCAGAACTATTTTTTGGACTAGTTCCACGTTGAAAAATAATTCGAAAACATCGCGCCTGGACATTCCATTGACGTTGATGGTTACACCACTTACGCCAGTAAAATCATGTAATGTTGGCATACAATTTCGTTTTTCCCATAAGAAATCTCGAGTTTCAATATTATCGGGCTGGTTATCTTCACTACTATCTATTAGAGCTATGGCACGTTTACGCTTATGAGATATTTGCATTTCTATGCTTGAATCCGAATCCGAGCTGTAATTCATTATGGTAACCTAATTTTCTTAAATTTTATTATCTATTATTTTTTTTATTATTTTATTATTTTTAACTTACAACCAGAAAAGTAAGAAAAATAATATTTTACACAAAATTCTTTATTGTTTGTTTATCGTACGGACTACTCTTTAACGATTGCTGATAAGCTGAAAACAAAAATGATTGTGTGTGGATTTATCCGCTCGCGGTGATAATGGTCAGTTTTTGTTTGCGGATTATTCCGTCAAATGATGCAAATGGGTTAAATTCGATTGCCTTCATGTTTTTTTTCGTATTTTCATTTCTTAGTAAAAAAAGTTATGATAATTATTAAAGAACATAATTTTCTAATAATACCTAAAATACTTCCAACTGTACAATTTCTGAAAGTTTCACAAAAATTGCGTCATAAATAACAAAGTTATGATTATTGTAACATATAAGTTTGCCAAAAACATGCGGTCCCAGGCGTATCTCTTACAGATTTCTCGGCGGTCCTTAACCCTTTCGCTACGGCAGTGTCTTCCGTAGGAGCGTCACCGCTGTACGGGCCCGCGTTTCGCGTCTTCTATCGTTTGCAGTTTCGCGTCTTCTGTCGTTCGCATGGCAAACAACACACCTTCTCCTTGCTTTTTTCCTTACTTATTTATAAGCTGACGGAAAATGTCGTTCTATTAATGGTCAAGTGGTATCAAACTGACGTCGTCTATAGGCGCCGCTCGTATACACAAGTTGTCGCGCTGATGTCGCCTATAGGCGACGCTCGTAGCGAAAGGGTTAAAGTGTTAATAACAGAACGTTATTTTATTTCTGATCTCGTTTGAAGTTGCCCAATCAGTGGTGTAGAGAGAGAGGGTCTACCGCGAATGTTCTTCGTCTTTTTGACATCATTGCTTTTCTCGTGTCCTCCGGCTCGATACGAGATTATCCAAACTGCCGCGAAGTTGTTACACACATCTGTGACAACGCTGCTTCCGATACATGCGCGGTCTACATGACGCACTGTGTGACGCCTTATCAAACGTAAAGCTTTTTACGTACCCACCGGACTTATATGTGTACACATATATATATATGAAACGAAGTGCCCAGGCCATAACTCAGGGAGATCATTTTGTTTGTGGGTTTGCTGGAACGGAAGAACTGGCGGCACTTGTTTGTGCGATGTTTTTTTCACAAGCACGCGCACTTACGCTCAATCGTAGGAGATGAGAACATATGAGAACGTATGACACGGAACTCTCTTCACTTCCACTGTCGCAAACACGAATGATCATTTCCAATTTTGTTGATTGCTTTTTTTCACAAGTAGCTGACAGAAGTATGACGTTATTTTCGTTCAACTGTTTAACGTGATATGACAAGATTGTTAACAACTACTATAACCGATATGAATTAGCAGTTTGAGAATATTTTTGGATTGCGATATGTCGCGCGACGTCCTGTCAATTCTTGCGTTTTGAAATTCAGGTTGTCTACTTTCAGAGCGAAGAGAAGAGAAGAGGAGGAGGAGGGATGTATTCAGCAGGTCGGCTAGGCTCATTTGCACACTGCTTAATGTATAATTAAGGTAAAGATTTTGCATAATCTTATGACTGTAAATTCATGGGTTTTATACAAGTGCGGATCAATTTGAATTTGAATATATTGCGTATTATCAAAAGTTTACACATCAATTTGATCGCTATTGATAATTGGTCATTGAATAATGCGTAAAATGTTATTTTGTCAAGGCAGTTCTATTTATAATTGAACCGACTGTTACTGTAGGCTGTCTATACATAAAAAAGAGCAAGATAATTTAATTATAGGGTGCATTGTAATACTCCTAAGATTGTCACTTGAAATGAATAAACCGATACTGCAATAGCTATACTAAGAAGGTTGTCAGATCAATTTTTTACAAGCGACTTTTATTTTTACAGCTTTCAAGCATACGTACAGCTCAGCAGTAATGCAATCAGATATAAAAACGTACTTACGTTCATTTATATACACATATATACATACATACATACATTTACAAAATTTACAAAATAAATACACGTTCTAATAATACGTCTTCGGCATTTGGTCGTTCTACTCTAATACTGCGAAAGATTTGGCAATCCATACAACGTTTTGTGCATACTAAAACATACAGCTATCTACTTCAGTCCAACAGTTCTTGTAACCTGGAAGGCATACGTACGTGGCACATGAAACAATGAGCTATTTTGCTATTACTCCAGAACACGAAACTTCAGACACAAATATGATAATCGTACCTGTTCATATACTGTCCATGCCATAGCAGTCATTAATGTCCTTCTAAGCATCCGCGGTACAATACCTTTAAAGTAACCCAAGGCGCCATATTTTTTGTAGACGAAAAAACAGGCGTCATAAACGCCATTAAATTTCTGCGGGTACAGCTGCATTTTCGTCTTAATAACGTCCGCTGGCTGTGTAACAACAGACGCGAATATTCCTGCCAAAACGCCACAACTGAAGTTCGTCACTGTACTCAAATTGCTGCACAGTGCATCTGCAAGTTGTTCGAGTAAATTAGCAATTCGTAGTCGACGATCGTGTATTACCATTCCGCAAATTTCCAATTCTCTTCTGCATTAGAAATTTACGTTTAACACGTTGACTGCCGTGCGTATTTATTACTATATTAAAACCGCGACATGATGAAGTAGTGCAGAATATGATTGAATTGTGCAAAATTAAAATAATGTGAAGGTATTGGAGACCAAAGAATTGAATCACTATTTAACCCCTTAACGCACAGTTAAAAGATTTTACTAAAAATGCACAAAAATTCGCCATGAAGCCTATTTGCAATCTTATAAAAGCAATTGATATTGAAAAGGTGCTTCAATACTTTGGCTTCTAACAACTCTGCGTTACCTTCATTTTTCACGATTTAATCATACTCTGCATTTATCTACTACTTCCATCGCATCGCTGTTTTAACATAGCAAAATACGCTTGGCAGTCAACGTGTTAATGTTTACTGTTACCCAGTCGTCTCACCTGACTTAGCCGATGCTGCGCTCTTTAATTGCGTGTAGAACATGAGGTAAAGGCCACTAAATGGTGCATCACGAAGTAGTGTAGGTACTAACCCACTTGACAATCCTCTTACTCCTTCCTGTTTGTAAATGAGCTTCAATGCTCCTCCGATACTATTGTATCTATAAACGCCACTCTGCAGGAATTTGAAAGAAGACGATGTAGTAAAAAAAAGAACGGCATTGACTGACTGCAGTTAGATGAAGAAAGTGCGCATACCTCAAACCGCGTTTTGACGACAGTTATTGGAATTAGTAAGGCACCGGACATTGAACGTGCAGTAATACCTAGTGATACTGCTTGAAGTGGCGTAAGGGGTTCTTCTAAATCAAGCGTATGTTTCAGCCAGTGCAGCGAAGAAAAATATAATCCAACTCCCGGAATTACTCTTGTTATAGACTGGAAGTAAAGAAGAAAAGTGATATATAACAAAATCTGCCGGCCGCTTGTTATATATAAACTAATTTATAATATATTAATAAATTAATATGTACATATATAATATAATATATATTTCACATATATTAATATTATATATACATATTAACATATAAAATATAGTTTATAATATAATACATAAATTAAGTTAGTCTTAAGTTTTACATACAGGCGTGACACCCTTCCATAGGCCAAACACATTTTCCTTCTGAATGATGTGGACCACCGTCGTTATCATTCCACTCCCCGAAGACCTGCAAGATTAATCTAAGTGCAATATACTGTATTTTTCGTCTTAACTGCGTATAACGATATACGTTTGCGGATTATATATTTTATAATATTTTTAGTATCGTACCCAATGTGAGCATTAACTCTGCTCTGGAGCCTGGTTTTCACAAGATCCAAAGGTTGGAACAATATCGTTGAGAATGTGCCCGAAAATGACCCAGCGAGGAAAGACTTCAAGATTGGATACTGAAAAGATATAATACTTATTTTTTAAGTATGAACTTAACATCTCGTGCATATTGGAATTTCTTCAAGTATCTCTGTTGCATATAAGAGTAATGCTGATTACAGTGCATAAATGGGTAACACCCTGGGGTCACTTAGGGAGATTATGATAGCGTATTATTCGTGTACCATTGCACAACGTACACAACTGATCAACGTTCATGTGTTGCGAGAAATATCGCGCACGAGTTTCCTCACGTGAGCCCTTGTATCTTCACAGGTCAAGACAATTATTATCTGCGTATAATGAAACCACAGAAATTATTACTACACTCTTAATTGTTTTGTCCAGAGGAAAATGATAGGTATAGTGATTTTATTTTCACGTTTTTACTAACGGGTCGATAGTAGACAATCAATTTATGAACTTTTTATTATTGCTCGATTTGTAACTTTATGGTGAGAAACGCATTGCATAATTACTGTATGACTTCTCTAATTAATTTCACGAGATCTTGGTTTCATGACAATGTTTGATTTTTTAAAATTTTTAATTCTTAAATTTTCTTTTAATCGTTTCTAAGATTACTGTTTTCATTGCATAATTACTATATGACTTCTCTAATTAATTTCACGAGATCTTGGTTTTATGACAATGTCTGATTTTCTGTCATTTTTAATTTTTCTTAAATTTTCTTTTAATCGTTTATAAGATTACTATTTTCATTGCATAATTACTGTATAACTTCTCGAATTAATTTTATAAGTTCTTGGTTTCATAAGAATATTTGATTTTCTTTAATTTTTAATTTTTCTTAAATTGCCTTTTAATCGTTTCTAAGATTACTATATTCATTGCATAATTACTGTATGACTTCTCTAATTCATGTGATGAGTTTTTGGTTTCATAAGAATATTTGATTTTCTTTTAATCGTTTCTAAGATTACTATTTTCTGCATGGCGCATGAAGATAGGAAAACACATGACATAATTTAAAATTTTAATTGAAAATTCAAGTTGGGCTGACATTTTTTTTTGAGCAAATTTTGAAAACGTCACGAGTATTGTACTTACAGTTACCACGGCCTCCATAATGCAAAACTCTCAGAACGTAAAAAACGAAAAAATGTAACGCTGCACTGCAGTAAAACGTGCCGTAAAAAGCGGCGAGCGAGAAAAGGCAAATCTGGACTCGCCTGACTCTTTGCTCGATGTGTCACCGAGATACTGAATATATTGATGAAGCCTTACTGTTACTTACGTCCTCGCTTATCTTCGTTTCTCCACTTTCGGGGTCAAGCGAATGACCCGACATATCAACGCATATTAAAAAAAGCGAATATCAAACAGAAACGTGATTTAAACGTGACTTGGCCGCAAACGTGATGTAGCACATCGCACGACGAGTTTGAAAACCTCCGTCAGACACTTGACGAGGCACATTGTTTTCTCTGAAACCTTCACGATCAACGTGATAAGATTTTGACTTTTATCATAACACCTTTAATACTTTTGCTTACACACCCAACGGTGGATTCGAAGAAATTACGTCATGACACGGTTGTGCATTGAAAAATTTGGGATATTTGGCATTCACATTATTGCTGTTGAAAGCATATTTTCAACAATTGGTCTATAACGCTGTTTAATTGTTTATTTGCATCTGATGGAGAAACAGTGGGTCAGGGCTGGCACTCTGCACATTTGCACATACGTCAAAAGATGACTAATTGATCTTGTTATTCAAAGGAAAGTTCGAGACACCCGTCACAATAAAACGTCACAAATGCATTATGTGCGTCAATTTCGTTTTCGTAATCTATTAACATCGAGATCACCGGTTAGGTTATCTTTCATTGTTTTGCTCAATTTGCCCCCTACGTGTATTCAGTGACGCAGATGTATATATATGTCTGTGTTTAATGACGGCAAATTAATTCATGACACCTTCTTTGCGTCTATTCACAATTTGTGTTCGCTCAAATCAGGGCCATATAAAATGTCCATACAAAACCAATGAAAAATTGTGCGATTTTTTTATCACAGCACATGTTTCGACAAACGTAACATGTGATTTCTGAAAGGGAGTGTATTTCGTATGATGGTACGCGTTGTTCCAAATCGCACGAGAGCTGACTTCTACCGTTGCACGAGCGAACTATATTATCTGCTTACGAATTTCACCGCTAGGAGCAGCAAGCCGTTTCCTCTTCCGCAGAGGAGAAGGACTCGGCCATTTTACACGCAACCGCAGTGTAGGAAGGTTCATTCTTTCGCTGGTCCGAGTAAGTAAAACCTTTTGCTAAATCAGTCGTCTCAAAGCTCATTTTTATATTCCAAACGTTCACTTCTTATTTGCCGTAAAAGTTCTTTCGACGTTCGCATTATATTACATTGTTTTGTTACGTTTTATCAACGGTTTTCGAATATTTTACCAAAGCCACGTGGTGATTTAGGACGCCATTATGGCTTGCGTTGCGGCGTGGTTGAATATTTTCGCTCGTATACACTAAATTTACAATACGTGGTGGCGTAGGAAATGTTATAATTGAAAAAATTGATTGAAACAGGGAACCATCGGTGAAGATGGTTAACGGAAGAATTCCATCGGTCTTTTCGAAGACCTACGTCACCCCCAGAAGGCCTTATGAGAAAGCGCGTTTAGATCAGGAGTTGCGAATTATCGGTGAATATGGACTGCGTAACAAACGTGAGGTTTGGAGAGTTAAGTACACCTTGGCCAAAATCCGCAAAGCCGCTCGAGAACTTCTCACATTGGAAGAGAAGGATCCTAAGAGGCTTTTCGAAGGTAATTTGTGGTTAATAGGCACACTGCTAACAGCAGAGTGGAAAGGAAAAATTCAATTTAACACGTTGACTGCCACAGTGGTCCCCAGTGACCGGTGCAAAAGATTTTACTAGAAATGCAAAAACCTAGCTATTAACCCTTTCGCTATAGTCACAAACTAATCAGTAGTTTGGAACTCATATTGCTTATATAAATTCAAAACACGTGAAGATATGTCTGTAGCTGCTTTTCATTTTAAATTGATAAGAGAATTTGTACGGAAATACCAGCAGCGGCTCGTTCAACGGGAGTAGCGCGCCGGAGAATCGGTCTGTAGCGAAAGGGTTAACAAACTTCGTAACTCAAACAAAAGTCATCCCAATACGGATGATACGGTTTGATCAGATTTTTTGCCGTCACCTGAATACGGATGATGCAGCAGTCAACGTGTTAATTGAAAAGCAGAGAAAAAATAGAATCTGAAAGAATGTTGAATTAATTCACTTACCACCAACCAGATCTCTGTGTTCAATAGACGTAATATTATTCAACGTGATGAGAACTATGCCATATTCTGATACCTCTTGTCTGAATCATATTCTTGTAGAGGAAAGCATATAGACTGAAATTAGTACCATTTAATATTTGCTATAGAATTCTGCCATGTGCTTTCTTACGAATAAGAACACCTTTCCAGGAAACGCATTGTTGCGTCGGTTAGTCAGAATCGGAGTGTTGGACGAAGGTCACATGAAGCTTGATTACGTTCTGGGTCTGAAGATTGAGGATTTCTTAGAACGACGCCTTCAAACTCAAGTATTCAAATTGGGTCTCGCCAAGTCTATTCACCATGCCAGAGTACTCATTCGTCAACGACACATTCGGTAAATTTGACCAACATTTGAGAATTCGAGCAACAGTGCAATACGCCTTAAATATCTGGGCAAGAAATATCTGCATGATTAAACAGATCATTTCTAATCTTTAAGGCAAGATTAATTACTGTATAATCACCGGGAGAGATGGTTCTCTATCCGGCTTCAAATCAGATAACATTCCAATTTTTAGCTAACATTATTTTTGTTAACGCACGCCGAACTTAGGTTTCGGCCCAAACTTGAAAGCGAAACGTTTAAAAAGTAGCCCGAATTTTTGCTACTTCAGATATCCAGTCAGCTTACCCGGTTGACGCTGATCAGGGTGCGTTGCTCAAAGCATTTCGGTCGAAAGCCTTTATATCATGCAGGCCACTTAAACAACAGTTTTTTCTGTTGTTTAACGTCTGTTCCAAAGTCATGCTGTGTGCTAATGCTGCTATTATCGTGACCTGACCACGGCAAGTTGCGGTAGTACAGTAATTGGAGTCTAGAAGCTCGACAGGTCGATAAATTGATAGATTCCTAGAGTGATAGCCACCGTTAAGAATGTGCAGTACCATAATGGGCGAAATATATGGTTTCAGGGTCCGCAAACAGGTGGTGAATATACCGTCGTTCATCGTGCGGTTAGATTCGCAAAAGCACATCGACTTCTCACTGAAGTCACCATTCGGCGGTGGCCGACCTGGACGTGTAAAGAGGAAGAACCTCCGCAAGGGTACTGGTGCCGCTGCAGAGGAAGACGAAGATTGAGTTACTCGTGTAATGCCTTAATAAACGTATGATTGCCACGTGTGTATATACAAATTGTTCCGTTTCCGAAACATCCTTTTGTTCCCAGAGTTATGCTTCTATTTGCAAGGTTATGTCTTGCGGCTGTTACCCATACCTTCGGTTACATCGTATAAATAATCGTATTTTCCCAGGGATAACAGGTTCTGTACGTTTCATTCATGCTCCCAGCGATTTGCAATACCGTTAAACCTTTCAAAAGTAGCGTCCGGGTGTGATTTATGAGCAATTGTAGGTTCGTGGCTAGTACCATATGTTATTTTTATATTATCCTATTTTTGCAGACGACGCGTAGGACGTAGGGCATTATATGCAAATTAAATTTCTCGAATATGTTCGCGTGTTTCCTTTCTAATAGATTCCGTATTGTTATCGTTCTAGGCCGGTGTTAGCATCGTGTCCGGCTAACTACAAACCATCACATTCCTTCAAGTTTTTATTTTATTTACGCTTTTTTTTGGATTCCTTGGCAGACTGTGGCTTCGCAATTTACGCGGAGGCGAGAGTAATTGGATTTTTCGCTTCTTTCGTCATTACGGAGTTTTCTCGTCGGCATCGATGTAGGAATCGGTCGCCAGTGATAAATTCTTTACCTCTGTTCTCATCAGGCATTTTGATAATGCGGAGAGCCCCCGATGTATGCATAAAAATCTTCAATGGGTGAGGCCGATGGTTTGTAGTATTTTTCATTTCCAAAGCATTTCATTATTACGTGTCGCATCATTCAGAGAATTTCATACAATACTCTCAGAATGTTTCCAGAAATGTTTTAGACTACGTTTTTTTACGTGTAAATATCATGAAAGCAATTCAGACCAAAATTACGAATTCAATTTATATGAATATTTACGTTTAGCGAACATATTCCCCTCACATTTGCACTTTCGTCTTCTGCCTTATGTTTATATTTTATGTATGTCGCATTTTTATCCATCGGTGAGCAATTATTTGTGTCATTTCCTGCCAATGCAAGAGATTTTCCCAAAGATCCAAAATATTTGCAATGGGTAATAATAATTATTTAACAAATGCAGTTGTTATTAGAATAGTGATGCAATCCTTTGGTCCCCAATACCTGCATATTATTTACATTTTGCATAATTCAGTCGAACGCTGTAGTATTTCATAGCATCGCTGTTCTAATATAGTAAAATACGCTTGGCAGTCAACTTGTTAAGACGAAAAAATTATTTTCGATTTTTTGAAAATTTAACACGTTCACGCCGGCGTGTACCACCGGTGGCTCGCGCTCGACTGTCACATCGGGCGTGAACATTTGTTTAGACGCCGCTCACCATCAAAAATATAGTTCGTTTAGTAAGTGGACAAAATTTCCGTATAGTTCAAATCTTAAATAATTGAAATATAAATAATTGAAACAAGCAACAACCGTGCGTCACCAAATGAAGCGCTGCATAAATTCGACTGCCGCCTCACAGCGGAAAACATGAAAATCGGCCCCGGCGTGAACGTGTTAAGGTAGATGTTACCTCTTAACGTCCTGGAGAAAGCAGAGGTCGTCCATCTTTGTGCGACGTGGCGTCCAATGCGTTACAAACAACCTGCCGATTCTTAAATATTTCTGCATCATTGTAAGTGGCAGCGTCAGCAGTCCTGCATTGCGTATATCTATATACATCTCTATGTGACTTGCCACATGAACGGACGGTACGCAATTGCAAGCGAACACCGCCATAGGTAGGTACAGAATTGTTCTCGTCGTCAGCTAGCTATGTGGACAATATATATATGCACTTTGTCCGACAGAGGCACGAAGAGAGAACATACGCGAACAGAGAGTCAGGCGCAATGAAGACTTAGATACCATAGACACTCGCATAAAGATAGGATTTATGCGAAAGAAGCCGGAGCACACGAAACATCGTGCGATGTGCCTCGAGACTTTACGTAACGCGATCATTGTCTGGTTTTGTGTCCTTGCACGCATACCGCTGTCCCCCGAGTAGAAATCCTGGCACCGGCGTAATTGAAATTTCGTGGCATGCCGTGAGCGAAATTTCTTCGGTATTTGTTGACGAATCGCTCCTAACGTGCGTGGTATATTGTTATGCGCTCTCACGACCGCACCTTAATCACGCAATATGTAATATCCTTAACGTCGGCTTCTTGGAATGCCAGGATGATTACGTGTATTCGCGGCGAACGGGCTAACGGATAGAACTGTGGAATGAAGGGTCATTGCGTTTTAGTTCTGTCAACAAGCCTTGAGATACCACGATCCCACTCAGGTATTCGGTAACTATTGTTTAACACTAGATTTATCGGCTATTTAAGTATACCTATAACTACCAAGACCGGTCAGAATGACTGGTCTTTAGAAAAAAATGCTTAGTGGTGTTTCCAGTCTTTATTTACTTTTAAAAAATGACAAAAAAAGTTGAATAATATTAATTGTAATACAAAAATAGATTTATAGACATTATCGATTAAACAAACGCTTAATTGTTTTTAGTTGATCGGTCACAAGTTTTACATATGTAGATTTTCCTCAGTATACACTTTCCGCATACGCTTTTTTTGCATACCACCTTGATCATGCAATGCCACCGAATCTTTATATGCTTCAAATGACATAATAAAGTACCGTGGAAGTACTATTGCAGTGTCGATGGAATATATATAATGATAATATTAAAACGTTATCGACATGTATATAAAATGACGATACTAAAACATTATCGACAAGATATACCACCTTGATCAAAAAGTTTTAGGACCGGTCGCCGTATGGCGCTCTCAGTCACTCGATTGAAATTTTTTTTTTTGTTAGGTTGCCACATCTGTCATTAATGTTCCCACCAAATTTCAGCGTCATAGCTTGACATTTGTAAAAGTTATACCGTGTTGAGTACATCTACCTTTGTGCGTGTTTTCGATTTTTTACATACTTGAAAATGGCATCAACTTTGGATCAACGAATTTGCATAAAATTTTGCGTGAAAACGGATTTAATGGTGCGCAGAACTTGGAAATGTTGGAGAAGTATTTCGGCAACGATACTCTTTCGAGATCAAACGTTTTTCGGTGGCACGAACGCTTCCGAAGAAACCACGTTGTTTTCAGTCGAAAAAGAAGGTGATGCTCACGGTTTTCATGCATTACAACGGTCTTGCGCATCATGAATTCTTGCCAGAGCAACAGACAGTCAACAAGATGTATTATTCTGAATATCATATATTTTGACATCATATATTCTGAATATCGTATATTTTGAAATCATATTATGGCATCATATATTCTGAATATCATGTAATTTAAAATCATATTTTGGAATCATATATTCTGTCCCGAAAAAACGTTGCAGTACTTATCAATTGTTGTAGCTGCCCCAAAGCTATTTCATCCATGGAAACATGCACCAGTCATTTTGACTTCTACTGGTACAAGTGTCAATAACAAAAAATATATTTGTTACGAATACATATAAAATAATATAAAGTTCATAAAACTGATTCTTTCGTTATGGCTACAAAAGTGATGATATTATTTCGGAAGAAAATGTTACATGCAGTAGGAATTTTGAATTGAAACTGCAAGACCAATCATCTTGACTGGTCTGGTAAATTTAGTGTTAACTTTATTTACGGCTCGCTCGTGCAACTTCGCTCGCTCGAACAGTTGCGACAGTATCGATATGCCAGTTTTCGATGTTTTCGGGTCTTTGTGTATGTAGCTATTGTCGTAAACCGGATTTCGTTTCTGTCACTTTGCGATGCTGACGACGACGTATATTTCACCGGCTTTACTACGGATGCTAGTGCCATTATTCCGGGGGGGTAATATATGGCGGATGAATATTTATCTCGCGACGCAAAGTCCTGCAGGTCGTACGCAAACGAGGGGTGGAAAGCAAATTGGTAATAATAGATCGGTGGAGTAGGTTTGAAAAAAGTGAATGCGAGAGAAAGAGAAAAATGCGAATTGACACGGTCGTTAGTTCGACAACGTGCCGCCACAGGAATCCGGTTGTCCTTCGCGTAGTCTCTCTAGGATTTGTGCGCCGGCACGGAGTAGAAGTGAGTTCGCGCGTTGATGGAAAAGTACGGTTGACGATAATTTGACCTCGCTCGTTTAGCGCGGCTACGTCCCTTTATTACGTTCCTGCGCTTCAAGAAGCTTCAATTTATACGCTCGTTAAACAGTGCGCAGCTGGTGTGTACGCACTGTTCAATAACGCTTTGTCAAAGCGTCGCGAGAGATTTAACGCGCCGACTCCAATTTCTTTCCACGCCCGCGACATACCGAACGACCGATCGACCGAAGAACTTCCCGTCGAAACGTTTTCACCCATTCCTTCCGCGTGTATCAGTTTAATCAAACACATTCTTCCCACGCAGCCGTACTTCCACGGGTCTACGTAGTACGCAAACATAAGTCCTTATCACGCGGGCTTCCGTGCGCACGTTTATGCCCGTTTTGCCGCGATACGTGCAATGTGGGGTGCTAAACGGGGTGTTTAACGCCCAGCTTCCTTCTTAATGCAGTGCGTTGCGCAGGGAGAGAAAGGTCGTTTTAACGGCGCGACAGGGGGAAACTCGAAACGCGAATGAGTCCTCCTGTACTTTCAGCGTGCCACTCGACAACGAGCACGATGACTGTCTTTCGCCTCGAACGATGTCTCCGCAGCTGGCACCCAGAAATATCCTGCAACAGTCCGGAAGACGTGACTTGCGTATATTTGCTACCGTTAGCGATTACGCGGAATATCCGAAAGATCGTTGTTCATTGGTCAGTTTCGGATGCTACGACGAAAGACGCCGATTTGCATGTGCAGATACAGAGTATGTCGGGAATATAACGGAAATTTTTAAATTAACACTGACTGCCATGGTGGTCATCGGTGACCGGCGCAAGAGATTTTATTGAAAATCCAAAATATTCGCAATGGGTACCAATAATTATTTTATAAATGCAGTTATGGTTAGAATAATGATGCGATCCTTTGGTCTCCAATACCTGCACATTATGTGCATTTTGCATAATTCAGTGAAACGCTGTAGTATTTTATAGCATCGCCGTTTTCATACAGCAAAATACGGATGGCAGTCAACGTGTTAACAGATATGCTAACCTTTAATTTTCTCGAAACAAGAGAAAATGGACTTACACCACTTTCAAAATAAATGGTCCATATGTCAACTTTATCCATTGGACGGCGAAAACTTTTTTTCTACCGTTAGTTTATGTCAATAAGCCCGGAAACTTTTTAAACGGCCCCCGTAAATTCTTTGTTTATTTCATGTCGTCCTATTTAT
The DNA here is from genome assembly GCA_033815515.1 of Cryptocheilus praepositus. Classification (NCBI taxonomy): domain Eukaryota; kingdom Metazoa; phylum Arthropoda; class Insecta; order Hymenoptera; family Pompilidae; genus Cryptocheilus; species Cryptocheilus praepositus. The sequence continues at coordinate 360,907 of JAWWQZ010000119.1, read as the reverse complement.
TCCGCGCTATCACGACAGGCGCGTGTACGATGTGTCTACGGTATGTGAGGATCTCTCTCCCTCAGGTCGATGGAGCGTGGTATTCGATTGCTTCGAATCGCGTGTTTCCCGTTGCCGCGCGCGGAAGCGACATTTCTGCCACTGAAATCTGCGAGTTCCTAATGGAAGCCGGTGGGGGAAGAGAAAGATATTTAGCGGGTCGAGGGAGAGGCGAGAGGGCTACGGGGACACGAAAACTCGAAAGCTTCTCCGCGTTACCTGTAAGGCACATCACCGTGAAAAAGCTTTCGACCTAGCCTTTCCACCCTTTTTGCTCGCAGCTCTTACCTTTTTTTCACCGAGCCCCGCGTATTTGCCTCTTTCTTCCGCGTTCCCGCGCACTCGCGTGTGCAAATGTACGCAGGGGAGTGTAGGTAAACGCGTCGACGGCTGCTGGATCTTTTATTCCTGCGACTCGTACGATTTGTGGATATTCTATCCTCGTCAAGAGAATTTGTCATTCCTTTTACTCGGCGCGCGCACACGCTAGTCAATGCTTTCTGCCGCGCTTTCCTCGACAGTCTTCACGGCGAAAATACTGGAATCCAAAGAGGTCTCAGTCTCGGCGTCTTCTGGCATTCATGCGTTTCTAGTTCAGCTGGTATCGTCGCAGCGGTAATTGTCGTAATCGACTCGATTACACGGCGTCTTTCTCAAGAGCCACGAAAGAAGACACGTAATTGGCCCGTTGATTTAATTACTATGATGCGGCTGTTATTTCTATTGTACGAGTGGCGTGACATATGTAATTAGAGCGTAGAGCCCGAGTAAGAAACAGTGGACCCCGGAGTCGCCATTTTCGATTCGTGCCTCAAGACGGTCTCTTCTACGCAACGTTTTTTTCTGTTTCGCGGTTTGAAGTGTGCTTGTAAATGGCTAGACACTGGGTCCTTTTGCTTAGCGAGCGACTCTTTCGCTTATTGGGCAACGACTTGTTGACGATACCACCTGCGGCCCACCCGGTATATATATTCGACATGCTCATTCCGATTCTTTTCTTTGCGTGAAGAGGAGCCATGAGAATACGTACTCTGCTGGTGGGGGTAAGATAAGCTCCGGGTCGAATCTTCTTCAGCACTATGTATAGAGCACAGAAAGTTCACTCTTGCTAGGCCAACGTAGAACTTCACGTTTCTTCGATATCTTCCGAGTCGAAACTACGAAACTAGCGTATAATATTTGAATTTAGGTTTGAAAATGCAGTACTCTGTATTTGTAGTATTAAAACGAAACATTCTGTACACGTAACACTGCAACAAAATATTCTTTGTATTATTAAAGTTAAAGTAAAAGTTCACTCGTGCTTGACCAACATAGAATTTCACGTATCTTCGATGTCTTCCGCGTCGGAACTACGAATCAGCGTATAATATTTGATATTTGAATTTAGGTTTGAAAATAAAGTACTCTGTATTTGTAGTATTAAAATGAAACATTTTGTATCCGTAGCACTGCAACGAAATATTCTCTGTTTGTATTATTAAAACGTAATACTCTGTATTAATAGTATTAAAATGAAATATTCGGTGTTTGTAGTATTAAACCGCAGAGATTGCGAGAAAGCTTCGAGTGCATTTCACTTATTGATCATTGCAATAGGAATGAGGATTACGTACTTGGTACCTACGTCGTATCTGCCCATTGTGAAACTTATTTTAAGAGCACGTGGAACCCGTGTTATGTAGGTGGACGTCTGTGTCTTGTCGGGTTCGCTATAATCAGAAAAACCACACCTGCCTTTCGATTTACCGGAGCAGAACGAAGAATAGCGCGGTTTAATACTACTTTTTGCTCATTCTCGGGTTTTGAATGTCACGAATGATAGTATGACGTTGTGCATTATTGCAGACTGTAATTCCGCTAAACGACCTATTTGTTAGTTGCGTAATACGATGTACCGACAACTTGGTTAATTTTATGTTACGCTCAATTTTGCGATGCTTTTAAATGAACAATTGATTTATAGAGCTACACCGGTTTTAAACTAGTTCGGACAGATATTATATTCGTGTACAGTGTAATTTCATAGTTATTGATTCTATTGAGAGTAAAACAATGACGTACTTGAAGTTAGTTACTATGATGTATGTGATCTTTAATATTCCGTAATTAGCTTTTGACATCACCGAGCTAGTGTAATCGTCTAATGATATGCGATGAACGTGCGAATCTACCATTTTTTGGATAATTTCACTAAAACTAAATTTTACCCAAATTACCCGTCCGTCATTTGCCTAGTCACAATTTAATTTTCTGCCGCGGAAGTAAACTCATGCGGATTTCCGTTTCCATTACTTTCGTCTTATCCAGATGCATAGGTTCGTGAAAAAGAGGGAAAGCTTCACGTAACTGCTTCTTTAGGTGCGTTCTCGTGTGACGTAGCTGAAAAGTAAATAGTCTTGAAATATCGTCGCGGTCGAGACTTCGCGAAACGGCAGAACTAGTAGAACTAGCATGGGAGTGGCCGGGTAGAAGATAGAAACCCGACGACAGTTAGATCGAAACGGAAGAGGTCGTTTTGGATTTTTCTGGGAAAGATAGCGTAGAAAGCGCAGACTGTAGACACGTAACTTCATTCATCACTGTGCATGTATATGTATTCTTCCCCACCTCGCCCATCAAGCGTTATTCCTTGTCAAGAATTAAACGACTAATCACAGGCCGTGTAGCGCAATTTTCACGTACACGCGTTCCATGATAATCATCGCGCTGCATGCAGCTCATCGATCGTGTACACCAGTTTTCATCGATGTACTCGAAGCTGCATAATTACCTGGCCAGGCGCTTGCACCCTCGCACGCACGTTCATACACCCGCGGCTTTATTATCGGTGAATACGTTGCGTGAATTTACGCGGTTCCGCCGTTCCTCTTCAACTCTTCTACCTTGTTCCCTTCAACCCCTCCGGCTGCGGACCATTCACAAGCATCGAACCGCTTTCCTCCCCGCGTCCTTCCGTCTGCATTCCGGTTCCTTAGCACTTTGTGGGCCGCTGTCACGAATATGTGACTACTTGTTGCCAAGCGTTATCGGCCGCTGTCACGTACGCATGACTTGTTTTTCTCCAGCGGTGATGCTTAACCCATTTGCGTCATTTGGCGGAATAATCCGCAAACAAAAACTGACCATTATCACCGGGAGCGGATAAATCCGCACACAATCATTTTTCTTTTCAGCTTATCAGCAATCGTTAAAGAGTCTGTACGATAAACAAACAATAAAGAATTTTGTGTAAAACATTATTTTTCTCACTTTTCTGGTTGTAAGTAATGGTGTAACAGTTACCTTAATCCCTTCTTTAATATTACTGTTGGAGAGCAATCGAACTTACGTGAATATCACTGGCGGCAGTGCAATGGCGACTCGAGAAATGTGCGGCCGGCAAAGTGTTAGCATACGCTACAAGAAGCACTAGCCGCCGCTCATAAATACACGCTCACCCCCGAATTACCTGTTCACATATCACAGGCCATTGAACACGCGCCACCCTCCGCTGCGACACATTCCGTCGCGACAAACGCATCTCTTAATCCTGCCTCCTCCGGGCGTCGTGCGTTATCGAATAAGGCGCTTCTCACTCGCCAACCGGTCGGTGTCTCGATCGACCTTCATTCCGGCCTTTACCACATTCCACCGGCAGTCCTCCTTTCATGACGACCCTCCAGACTCCCAGCGTCGCCTGCCCGTAAGGATCCGCATCCCAGATCACTCTTCACTCGCCAGACCTACTTTCAATGGACGCGTGCGCCGCGTTGTTTTTGCCAGCGCACCGAGGATATTCAACGCAATTGCACCACCACCCTCGTCGCAGTTTAACCCCTTGTACAAGGGTTGAAATTCGGAACGTGCCTAACATATGCACCCGAATGGTCGCGAACTTTAAACACATCTTACGACTGAGTGCGAGAGTGCCGCGCTCGGGTTCTTCAATAGTGTCATATGTAATTGACCTTCTTGCGCGTTTCATCACTGGCATAATGACACTGTCACTAGAATTTTTGTCACTGTTTATAACTCTTTCAATGTCTATCGATTGAATGCTTGAAACGTTGGAAGCCTTGCCACTACTCTTACTTGCACACGAACTACTTGCTTTTATAGTAATTTTCTTCGGTTTTTTTTATACATACTGGAGGGTTTGACAAAATTAAAAATAATCAAAATAATTACTTTTTGTGAAGAAGACTGTACGAAACGTGTGCACCTCGTGTAATGGAATAGTGAGAATTGCAGACCGATTGAAGCACTTTCTTGATCTCGCCGAATTCATATGTTTGCTCAGTTTTCAAATGTTATCTGGACTACGACAATGTATCCTAAGTAGCACGAAAACTGCATTGGGGCATAAGATATAAAATACCCATTCATATAAAGAAGATAATGCCAGACTCGTGATATTCACGTTTGACATGGCATTAAACCACGAGTCCGATTCGCCATATTCAAGTGTCGCCTCCAATTTTCATCACGCGTCAGACACGCCATATTCAAGTTTGACATGAAATTAAACAAGTCGTGATATTCACATTACGATTCAGTTTGACATGAAATTAAACAACGAGTCCCACCCGTGACATTCAAGTTTACCCAAAATTCCCACCACGAGTCACACTCGTGAAAATACTGGAAATACTGAACAATTTGATCGCGTTCAAGTTTCGCGCACGATCTCGCACGAGCGCCGCTCGCAGTGGTTCGGGTCAAGTCGGTCGCCCACCAGCTGGTCCGCGACTCAGTAGCTGCTCAGTCGCTTCGCGCGCTTCTCAGTGAACGTGTCGTTCGAATTCTCGGTCGCCCGCAACGCAGAGGCCCGTCATCGCGCACGTTTCGCCAAGCGAGTGCATGAAAGGCAGGACGTGGCTCATGCTGTCCGTACTTTCGCGACTCCGTTCGACGATCTTAACGCGTCCGCTTCGGGGTCAGTGACAGACGGCTATCGCGGTCAGTTCGGAGGGTTTCGCGCGAAACGTGCAGCGGCGAGTGACACTACGGACTAGAGAAAAGAGGTGAGTACGTTTGACGTTCGGTGTTGCGCAGTCGCGCGGTTTTTCGCGTTTTTCCGAGCTGCACTGTTGACGAACGGGTCTGGATGTCTGGAGGCCTGGAGGCTGGAGGATTGTGCTAACGCGGAAGTTTGAGGAGATACGGTGGGTTCGGTTCTGGGAAGCGGCGGTTTCATGGGTACCAGTGTCACGGGGAAAATGGAAAATTGGAAAAGGTGTGCCGGTTGCGACGGGTGGTCGGAGTTCGGGAATGGAACGGTGCGAAGATACGATGCAAATTTGGAAGTATTGTGGGTGGGGTGGTTGTTTCAGAGGCTTTGCGTGAATCGCGGGTTGAGCGTTGGCGTGCAACGGCATGTGAACTCTGGTGATTGGGTGTACGACGGGAAATTAACTGAAAATTGCAATACTTCAGGTGCGCCGAATGAAATAATGCGAAGGATTGCAGGGGTAATTGTGATTGCAATGGGTTGAAGATTAGACTGACAAACGCGTATACGCGTCTATAGTTTTGTATATTCGCTGTTCACGCTGATAATTTTCACCTGACGCACATACGGTCCATAGCTTGCATTGATAGTTTTCGTCGAACGCTTATACACGCCTCCTGTCCGCATTGATAACTTTTGTCGAAGGCATATGCACGTCGATGATTCGCGATAATTGTCTTCGATCGACGCTTATACGCGTCCATATTCCGCACCGATAGTTTTCATCAAGTACCTGCTCACACCAATCATTTTCACCTGATGCATGTATGCGTCCATAGTTTGCACTGATACTTTTCATCGAAGGCTTATACACGTCTCCCGGCTACACTGATAACTTTCGTCGAACGCATATACGCGCCTATAGTTCGTATTGATAGTTTTCGCCAAGTACGTGTATGCATCTGTGGTTCACTCAATAGTTTTCACTTGACGCAGATATGCGTCCATAGTTTGCACTGATACTTTTCATCGAAGGCTTATACACGTATTCCGGCCACACATAAATTTCTTCGGACACATATACACGTCGATGATTTGCGATAATTGTCTTCGCCCGACGCATATACGCGTTTATAATCCGATAGTTTTCGTCAGAAGCATATACATCTTCATTATCTACAGAAACTGATCTTGCCGAACTCAAATAAACATTGACAGTACCCACCGATCGTCTTCGCCGACTGCATATTTGCGTTCATAGTTCGTATTGATAGTTTTTGTGAAGTACCTGTATATATCCGTCGTTCGCACCGATAATTTTCACCTGACGCACATACGCTGGATGCGTAGCAAGCTATGGACTTGCAAAGATAGTTTTCGTCGAAGGCTTATACACGACTCCCGGCTATATTGATAACTTTCGCCTGCCACATATACACGTCCATGATTCGCGATAATTGTCTTCTACCCCACGCATACACGCGTCTATCGTCCGTGCTGATAGTTTTCGCCAAGTACGTGTATGCATCTGTCATTCGCACCAATAATTTTCACCTGACGCACATACGCGTCCATAGTTTGCATTAATAGCTTTCATCGAAGGCCTATACATGTTTCCCGGCCACACTGACAACTTTCATCGAACGGATATATGCGTTCATAGTCCGTACTGATAATTTTCTCCAAGTACCTGTATGCATCCATCAGTCACATTGATCATTTTCACTTGACGCGCATACGTGTCCATAGTTTGCGCTGAGTCTTCTCGTCGAACGCATGCACGCGTCCATGATTCGCGATAATTGTCTTCTCCCCACGCATGTACGCGTCTATAATCCGTACCGATAGTTTTCGCCAAGTACCTGTATGCATCTGCCATTCACACGAATAATTTTCACCTGACGCATATACGCGACCATAGTTTGCATTGATAGTTTTCATCGGACACATATACACGTGCATGATTCACGATGATTGTCTTCGTCCGACGCATATACGCGTTCATAGCCCCTACTGATACTTTTCGCCAAGTACCTGTATGCATCGGGCGTTCACTCAATAATTTTCACCTGACGCACATATGCGACCATAGTTCGCATTAATAGTTTTCATCGAAGGCCTTTACAGTCTCCCGGCCATATTGACAATTTTTGTCGAACGCGTATACACGTCTATGATTCGCGACAATTGTCTTCGTCCGTCGCATATATGTGTCATAGTCTCTACTGACACTTTTCGCCGAGTACCTGTATGCATTTGTCGTTTACTCAATAATTTTCACCTGACACACATATGCATCCATAATTTGCATTAATAGTTTTCATCGGAGGCCTATGCACATCTTCCGCCCACATTGACAATTTTCGTCAAACGCATATACACGTCCATAGGACTCAATGGACGAGTTTGATGGGACCTGAACTTGTTCTAGAAAGTGTCGACGGACTACAAGCGATCGCTCACTCCTGACTTGCCGGGCGCGTTTATTTCAATTTTCCCCTGACGTTTCAGCTGCCGTCGCCTTGCATCGCGACGTTCGTCGGTCAATGCGTTTTTGAAAGAGTTACGTAACGCGGCGTCAGGTCCGATATTTCACGGTTTCCTGAATTCCGCGGGGTAACGACATCAGGGGCTTCATTATTTATGTCCCGGGTAATAAGAGGGATGTGTTACAGTGTCGGACGAGACTGTAACTTGCCGAGAAACACGCGGTACATTGCGAATTGACGTGGCACGAAGGACGATCGTGGATACGCGATGTCATTTGACGAAGTTACAGTAAACCTTCCTATAACACGGTTTCTGTGTAATACGACTTAGCGGGCTTAGCGTGTTGATCGTCCGGCATAAACGTAGTACGTTTCCCGCGAGGCTCAAGTCGTCAAGGCGGTGACGAATTGTCCGTTTTCCAGGACAATTGCAGTTGTTCGGAGACAAATTTTGCACTCGGATATGATACATCACGAAACAGTGTGGAATGCAACGATACTCTATGTAAATTGTATTTTACATTAAATCTTATTGGTTTATATTTTATAATAAGTAAAATTTATAATAAAATAAATAAAATTTAATATTTAACGCTTCAAGGACCGCTCACGAGTTTTCTCGTGTTTTCTACACACTATTTTTAGATGTCACTTATTTTGATACATTGTATCTATTTTATCTATTTAAGTATTTACATCAATATTCAATGCATTAAACTCAATTGCCTTCATGTTTTCTTCATATTTTCATTTTTTAGTAAAAAAGTTATGATAATTATTAAAAAACATAATTTTATAATAATACCTAAAATACTTCCAGTTATAGAATTTCTGAAAGTTTCTCAAAAATTGCTTCATAAATAACAAACTTCCAATTTTTTGTAATGTACAAGTGACCGATTGGGGTGATCTGCCACTTTGACCTTAGCAACCCGACCTTTTTTCTGTTATTGTCACTTACCTTTGTCTGGAGTTGTTCGCAATTACTGACGAACTGTTACTATAAAGCACAATATATAATAAAATATTGAAATCGTTAAACGAAATTGTTACCGCAAGATATCATTGACCATTTAAATAATTTTCAGATTTCTTGGATAATAGTGAATATCAATCCGCCTTACTTGCGAAAAATGCGTGGTGGAAATCGTATAGTTCGTTTGCGTGCGTGCTAATAAATAAAATTTATAATAAATAAAATGGGAATTTTGTAGTTTAGATTTTTCTGAGGTATGACAATGTCAAAACAAACAAGTAACGCAGTGATAAGTTCGTTGTCATCTGTCGCTTGGCGTTTTTCATTTCGAACATAGAGTACAGTCCCGTTTACTTTCGCGCGCACGAGTAATATGTAATTTGTCGTTCCGGGTATTGTGTGAACGTGACGTAGACGGACGTTCTCGCAGTTGCTGGAATTCGCCGCTCAGTTGATTGACCAAAAACTTTATACATTTTAAATGGGACAGAGGCATTTCGGTTCTTTTTTATTGTCTCTACTTGTAATGGATTGGAAATGTTTTAAAGGAATAAAAATGTTCGAACAAATGCTGTGTTAGTATATATTTTTCTCGGTAATAATTGCAATCTGGTCGCGTCAAAATTTAGCGAACTTTCACTTATAGTCTTAACATGACATAAGATTTAATAGTACTGGGAGTGTAGATTGGCATAATACCTAATTTAATAGTTGAAAAGGTCTGTAGCTTCATAAATTTCAAATGGAACAGAGGCTTTCCAGTTCTTTTTTATTGCCTTTCCTTGTAATGGATTGGAAATGTTTTAAAGGAATAAATATTCGAACAAATACTGTGTTGGCGTACATTTTTCTCAGTAATAATTGTAATCTGTTTGCGTTCAAATTTAGGAAACTTTCACTTACACTCTTAACATGACATAAGATTTAATTTAATACGGCAATGTTTGACCGAGATGAAAAAATGCAGAGAGTAAAGATGCGCATGAAAAAATAATAGTTTCGCTACGCTAATATGTATATTTTGCATCGTATTTGACGCATTGAATTTAGCATACGGCGATGTTTGACTGATTTCACGGCAAAACAAGAATTCTTCCTTCTCGAGTCACGAGTCCGACCTTCGACACAATGCCGGAACCCAACAAAGTTCGCAAATAATTCGTCCAGCGCTGCATAAAAATTGCGGCGCGCGAGGCTCTTCGGCGTCGCATCAAAAATACTGAATAAAATCAGCCGTACATTCTTCTGCCTCGCACCTGTGCCATTCGATAAAAGACACATTACGCCGCGCTGGAAATACACCGCTGTCAATACGCGCCGACGTATGTTTATCCGATATTTCAAGTCGCACGCCGAAACCGGCGGCCGTTTGTTTCCGGATGCGTCGGGCGCGCAAAAATTCCAAGGGTGCAGCTTGTGTAAACGGCGCGATCGTAATGCCGCCGAGAAATTCTTCGCTAGCGTCAATTAACCGCCACGCCGATGTCAGAAATGTGCGCTAAACGCCGGAGAAGAAGTCGACAGTCCCGAAATTCCACGTTAATCGATCGGTCCTGCGCGTTCAATCAAGCTCCAGCTTTTCGCAGATGACGAGGGACAAAATTTTGCTTATTTTACGTGGACCGTTTATGCTGAAAGTGAATCGATGTCCGTTCTTTGATATTGGATGGTTGTACCTGTAAATTGTAAAAATACCACTACTATTATTGTGAAATTGGTACTGCACCAACATTACACCATAGAAGCACACTTTACAACTTTTAATCAACAGAATTATTTCCACCAACCAAACACCCAACATAAAAGACGATTTCAGATGTATCGAATACATTACATAAAACTGATGTCTTTTTTTAAAGTTGGCTATTTGTAATTGAAAAATTGCAGAAGTATTTCAGCAAAACCAAAAAACCAATGTAAAAGAGGATTTCAGTTACATCGAATACATTACATAAAACTGATGTCCTTTCTTTAATACTGGCTGCTCGTAGTTGTAAATTATTCAAACACCACTACTACTATTATCAAATTGGTAGCGCACCAAAATTACACCATAGAAGCACACTCTATAGCTTTTAATCAACAGAATTATTTCCAGCAAGCAAACACCCAACATAAAAGAGGATTTCGGTTTTATCGACTGCACAACATAAACGGTCGTTTTTCAACGCGTAACGTAATTAAACGCTCAACACTGCACCTACCTGGTGCGCCCACGTAGCGATGGGCATTTGCAGGTGTACGGGTGTCATGGGGTGGGGATCTGCGGTACCGTGTGTTCCTGCCTGCAGGATATCAGAACCGTTTTATAACCGTTACGACAGAAGAGGCAGGACGACATTCCACACCGGCGGCGACTCCATTTGAATACGACCTCACGGACGTCTCCTGATAATATTCCGTTGCGGCGCGCCTAAGATACGCCTCAAAAAAGTCACGCTCGCAACGTCCGGCTTTCCTCTCTTCTTCCGTCTTTCGTCTCAACGTTCTGCGAGAGAAGGGCGACACGGAGAATCGAAGGGCGGCTACGCGTTGCAAGGAATTTGCCCTGAATTCCGCGAGCTGCGCCTTTCTCACGACGGAGTGTTTTATCGGTTTTCGCACAGAACTCGCGGCCCGTCCTGCCAATACGATAAAAAACGTTAAAAAACGATAAGAGACGCGTCCTCGACTGCCGGCTGTTTTTCGTCAAAGTGCGCGTTGCGTGTTTCATACTAAACGTACCGGTAATTTACACGTATCTATTCTTAAGATGTCGGGTCATTTGACCACTTATGAAATAAACGTTGATTTTCAGAAAGAAAAGAGATCTTTTGCAATCAATCCATCAAGCTCACATTTCTGCCTATCACCCGTATCTGGGTAACTTTGCGAATTAAGATTTTCGCTACCACCCGGAAGCGTGCGACACAAACTATTCCCACTTTTTCTGTTCCCGGAAACGGGTGACGCGGCAGTCATCGTCTTAAGAGAATCCAGCAAACATCTTCCTTCCGCTTTCATCGTCTGTGCATGCGTAGCGAATCGTAGGCTTATGCCGTTTGCTTCTCGCGACAACTAGAAATGCCGACGTTCCGACCGTATGCTTGCGTGTTCACGCGGTGCCTGGCAATTTCGTAACCCTCCGTAACGAATGAGCCTGTGTTCGCAGTAGAACCAGAAGAACGTGTGCGGACACCGAGTGAAATCGTTAGGCGCGTGCAAAAATTGACTGTTCGCGCGGAGACTCGGACTAACGATCTTTTGAATGCCGTTGGATTAAGGCTCTCGGTACTGTGGGCGTGTAAAGGCGCCCGGTAAGTGGCATGTTGAGTTATGCAAGTCTAGGTAATTCGGGAACAACGCTCGCAATAAAGACTGTGCATCAGTTTTTACTTCACCGCTTTCGACAGAGAAATAATCTGGCCGCGTATGTACGTTTGTCGAAGTGGACACTGCGGGTGCTGTGGGCGTGTATACGCGATTGAAGTCTTCCGGTAAGAAGTGGTGGACGGCTTATTTTGCAAAGGTTCATGAACTGTGCGCGCGAATAGTGTTCTGTACTTAGGAAGTTGGAAATAATGAATAAAATTGCGAACGATATATATTTCAGCAAGCTTAACATATTGACTGCCGTGCGTATTTTACTATATTAACCCTTTTACTACCAGGCCCATCTACGCGGTACGCGCGAAGACTGGTAGGATCAATTTGATATTCACGCTTCTGTGAATTGCTTCATAAAGAACAAAATGCCAATTTTCTGGAGGAAAGTTTTCAAATGTCTTCGTTTCATACTTAGAAGATATTGAATACAATTTTAGTAAAATTAAATATTTAATAATGAATGATGTAAATTTTTATATTTACATTATATAAAATATACGTGGAAAATTATTTTCACAAAAATGTATTAAAGATAACGACCGAGCATGAGTGAAAACAAACTTGACACTCAGACGAGCGATAATATGAATGTAAACGCATAGAGCCGTGGCAGTTTTCGCACATGAACCGAAGGCTGTCAGCCAAAGGGTTAACTTAGGTCTGATCGTCTGATCGTGGGTCGCGCGTTCCGAATGATTGAGCGCAACAGTGCTGAATTTGATTCCTCCGGCGCTTTCGTCATCCGGCACTTCGTCCCTTCTCTTCTATGCAGGACTGGCTCGCAAAGAGAAACACAGGAATCGGTTATGAAACGTTATGAAACGGCGAGAGAAATTTATCAGGGAGGCAGGCGCTTGGCACGGGTTGAAGAGAGGAGGCAAATCTGGATAGGTGAGAGCGTAGCTTTGATTCGAGAAGACGTGGGTTATCGACCGCTCGGTATATATTCGGATTATATACTCTGGGTAGGCGCGCGCGCGTGTGCGTCTGATGTAACGGTCGTGTATATTACACGCGAAGAAAGTAAACACGTGCGTTATGAACGAGAAGTTCAACGCACGGCGACCCATCGACGAATTCGGAGACTGCGCGATGCTTCGGGACCGTGGCCAGATTGAACGGAGATTTTACATGCGCTTCCTCGGCATTTAACCCTTTGCGGACGACGACTTTTTCGGTTGGGCAAGGTAGCAGGACGCGGCGATATATATATATATATATATATATATATATATATATATATATATATATATACAAATTTTCTTACAAAAACGTTATATTTCGATGGTTTTTCTATTTTCTCTATTTTTATCACGTGTCTGACTCGTGATATACATGTTTGACCCGGCATTTTCATACGAGTCAGACTCGAGACATTCATGTTTGGCTCAGAATTCTCATCACGAGTCAAACTCGTCAAAGTACGGTAAGGGGTTAATTTAGCTGAAAGCTCTCAGAGTCAGGCCGCGCATCGAAACTTGCCGGGAAATTCATTTTACGGAGCGGCTCGTTCGCGTAATGCATCGCGGTCGTTTTCTTGCGGCCGCGGGAAACAGTGTTTCCGATGCGACCGTTGATGCGCTCTGTATCGGTGTTGAGGACACATAGTCCGCGCGCGCGAGCTAGAGAACGGACTTTCACGAGATTTCTCGATTTCAAACTGCTCTCGAATCAGGTTGACAACGTGCGACCGACTCTCGATCCTTGCGGATTCGTCACGCCGTGTTATTCCGCCTCTACGTGCGGTGAAGAACCGTTCTGGAGCCTGTCTCAGCAATTTTCTGAGTACTTCATAAACTGAAGCCCCCGGTTTTTCGGTTTCAATTCAGTAGCACACAGTATTCAAGTATTCAGTGACACAAGTATTCAAGAGCACTAAAACGTTAAATTTTGTACTACGATAATAACATAAAGCATTTCTATTTTAATTTATTTGTATTAACTTAATTATTGGTCCATAAATAAATTAAATAACAAAAATGGGCTGGAAGTTATAATGTGCCATTGTACGAAAGGTTGTTTTTAATGCAATTTAGATTTTTCGATTATGTCTATATCTTCCTAAAAAATTCCTCTGCAGGAGCACTAAAACGTTAAAATGTTGACTACGATAGTAACACAAAGCATTTCTGTTTCAATTCATTGTTTATGTCATAGTCCAATATTTTAGAGGTGTTGAGGCGGAAAGTCTACATGGTTTCAAAATGTGTAGAGAAACAAAAATTATTGTTCCATAAATACATTTAATATTAAAGTAGGGCTGGAAGTTATAATGTACCACCGCACGAAAGGTTGGTTTTAATGTAATTTCCATTTTTCGATTGGAAAAAACCGCATTCAAACCGATTGCGTCTCTCCGATCCGATCTGCGTCTCCGCACGCATCCCGACATAAATCATCACCGACGCTCTGCGTCTTTTTCAATTCCGCTCTCCCGGCCCGTAGCTGGCAAGTAGTAATTCCTAGCGTAAGCCTAGCTATTGCTAGCGAAGGAGCGCGCTTGAGCATACCGGCTGTCCTTGCAGAACGAAAGTACCCTGGAAAACGTGACCTCTCCTTTCGTATAATGCCGAGCGAGTAATACCGTACGTGCAATGCTGCACCGCAAGTTGCTCGTCGGAGAAGTATGAACGTGACGACGTGTCTTACGTCGCCAGTGAAAAGGCGCACTCGCGAAATCGCTTTACGGCCGTTAATTGCAGATCAGTCAAAGGCCAGGCGGGGAGAAGACGGCGCAGGAAATCGGCGGAAAGTGGAGCGACCGCAGTCGGGTTTCGAGCGGGCGTCGAAATATGAGCAGCTCGTGAAATACGCGAAGGTGACGTTTTCGGACAACGCGGTGTGACGCCGATCATGGAGACCGAAGAACTCACCAGGCTCGTGGATGAGATATACAAGGTACGTGCCATTCAGTTGTTACGCGCACCGTCCTGTGTCGTCGATTCTACGAGGGTTGTAAGACCTCGACGCGTTGTGCCACCTGAATTATGCGCATTTTCTCACGACCGTTGGGGTGATGAGAATAATTTTGTTGTACGAAGGTGAGGTAACAAAAACGTATATTTTCTCTAAAAATAGATAACAAACGGTTTTGGATACTAAGTTACTGTGTCGTGTTAATATAGTGTTCGCGTGTTGAATGTTGAGTGTAAGTCTTGTGTTACGTTGCAATGAACTGGTTAATGACGCGTGTTGGTGTGAGAGTTCAAATCGGAGTGCCCTTCTCGTCGTTTTGGAAGTTCATCGAAGGAAAGGGCTCGTGCAAGATTTTTGGGAAAGGAGAGGGATTCGCCAATCAGGGTGGTTTTTTCTGGTGTTGTTGTTAACTGATGATTGGATAAACGTTTACCCCACTCATTGCAGAAAATACAGCTTTTCCATTTTTTCGCTGATGAGTGGGGCGACATGTTGCCGCATGTTTTTACCAAAAGAGAAATCGGGTACTTTTACTTGACTGAAGATTAAGACTAAGAGCGACGCTGAAGTAATCAAGAAGTTAGGAACGTGCTCGAAAATATGACGGAGGATTAGGAAACGGTTTTTTTTGGTCGCCTCGTTGAGAAGGGCATGTGTGGTGTGTAACACAGTTTTAGCAGCGATGTGCGCGGGAACCGCAGTCAATGAAGAAAGTGCGGGAGCGATTGTGTGTCAGACGCTTTTCCACGCGGCGGACGAATGCGTGGCTGAAGACGTAATTCTCGCAGGGTCGCGCTATTTTGCAGTCTTTCCGCATTCTTCGCACGTTTAGACGCGTGCGCGCGGAGGTGGCAGACGAGTTCGATGTGGGTGGGAGCGGAGAGGCGTGTTGTGGAAATTTCTGACGGAGCCGGGAAAATGGGATGATGGGAGGACGATGGCGAGCAAGGTCGGGTAGAGCTCGGGCAGGTGAGAGTGGAGGTTGCGAGAGGTGTGGATAGGAGGGGACATATGTGTTGCTGCTTTTACACTAAACGTACAGAAACCTTTTGTTAACTGTTCTTAGTATACTCGGTCGAAGTGATGGGTGATGGAAAAAGTTGACGTTTTTATGATTGAACGTATTATAGATAACGGTTAATTTATTAATGAATGCGCCTTCAAGACCAACCTGGAAATCGAATTTAACTGTTGTTTTGAAGACTGGAAAAAACGTTAGCAAAAGTGTATCGTCCCCAATGGGGACTACTTTGAACGGGATGAAATAAACTTATAAATTAAATAAGCCGTTTGTGTTTTATTTGAAGAATTTTACTTTGTTTTGATCATAGTAATACATTAACCCTTTGGCTTCCAGCCTTCGATTCCTATGCGAAAACTGCCATGGGCCGATGCATCGGTTCTGTGCGTTTACATTCATATTATCGCTCCTCTGAGTGTCAAGTTTGCTTTCACTCATGCTTCGTCATTATTTTTAATACATTTTTGGGGTCTTAGGAACGATGAAATATTTTCGAAGATTCAAATCGTAGATTTCCTTATTTTATCAAAAAGGAACAAATGTAATATTGAAAATATTCTGTCGCAAGATTAAACATTTGCTTTAAATTTTAAAAACCATATGTGTAACTAAGATAAGAGATATTACTGTGAAAATAATTTTCCACGTATATTTTATATTATTAAATATATCTTTTCGCGTAAATTGTATTCAATATCTTCTAAGTATGAAAAGAATAAATTTTAAAACTGTCCTCTACAAAATCGGCTTTTGTTCTTTGATGGGCCTGGCAGTAAAAGGGTTAAAAATGGCTCTGAATTCCGTTCATACATATTATCACAAACGATCCTGTTCAAAGCTTGTCTTATTCTCACTGCCAGCATATTTTTCAGTTTTCTCCCCTATATCAAGCAAACTACGAATTTGCTACTCAACTCTCATACTCTTCATGAGTAAAAACACATGGTTTACCTGCCTACCAGCGCATTCAAGAAGCGAACAGAAAATTGCTAGTCTCGAGGCGTGAATCGAAAATGGCTCTGGACTCCGCTCATACACATTGTCACAAAAGATCCTGTTCAAAGCTTATTTTATTCCCACTGCCAGCATATTTTCCAGTTTTCTCCATATAGGGTAAAGTAGGCAGTGATTGACCGGTATACAGTGATCGATCGTTCTGCGTTCATGAACGAATATTTGTACGAACACATATATATACCGGAAATGCAGGAGGGGGGAGGTAACTACAATTATTAATAAACGCATTTATACGTTGTACAAAATTCACAAAATTCTAAGAAATTGTATCATTATATACATAATTATTTTTCTAATTGAAATTAAAAAGCAGTCAAAATGACTTCCTTGGGCAATCTAGTGTTAAATAAATAAATTCTCACACTATAAGAGAACCAGTTGAATTTTACTACAATAACGCCACGAACTTTTGCCCAGACCCAATATTTCTCAACAATGTTTTCCAGTCCTTGCTCCGTCACAAGCGATCTGTAAAGCATTGGCACGTCTCCCTGGCTAGCCACGTCTGCGCGAAATAACGAGATAACTACGGGTTAACACTGTTATCGTGTGACGAGGTTTATGGGGTCCCATCGTTGACAAGCGAGCCCCATGGCGCGAGTATATCATGAGGCGTGCAGTTATGTTTCAGCAGGGATATTCGAGCCGGATATACCGTCGGCTTGCCATGGGGTTGGACCGAAGGTGAGGGGGTGGTGAGGCTAGGGTCGGAAGGGTGGCGGATATTAATTGGCTTCCGATCTACATCGAGAGAGCACCCTCTCAAACACCCTCTCGACGCACGTGGTGCGAGTTCATACATCGTGTAAATGCACATATTCACGCGTACAACACTCAACCTATGTGACGTCCGGCGTCTGCCAGTTGACCAACTGACCGACATGGATTCGTCTTTTTTCAGGAGACTTAACGTCAAATTTATGGGACCCGGGAATTCAGGGTTTTCGAATTGCAGGAGAAAAGTTGTTGGAGCTGGTACTGTTAGTTTGTAGGAAAGTTTGAATTTTTTGGGTGGAGTCATGTGAATATATAAGGAAATGCATTTTCTTAAGCTTTTAAGTTTTTAGTATAATTGGCTGTCCTGATATGTGACAATTTGAGAAATTTGGCAATTTACAGGGAAGATTACTGTTAGTTTTTAGTAAATTTTGTTGAATTTTGTTAAGGTTATAACACGAATAGAGAGGTTTCCGGCTACATCGCGGGATTAGAAAAAAACATAACTGAATTGTACGAGTAAAGTTAGAGGAGCTGTTACTGTTAGGTGGTGAAATCTTGTTACTTGTAAAAATCAACGAAATTATTTAATGCTATAATACATAGCAGTTTATCATTTTCAAGTAAATAAAATGATAAAGAAAAACAGAAAATAAGTTGAAGCCGTAAGTATCGAAGACCGCGTAGATTCGTATCGAAAGGGTTAAATCCAAAGGTCTATATTTCATGAAGATATCTCAGCTCGATTATCTGTAAGCGTGTGCAGGTCATGCCGAACATCTTACGCCGAAAATTATAACCGGCTGCAGGCCATCTTGAACATTTTCGGCCGAACGATTATAAGCGGTCAAAGGTCAGCGCGAACATTTTGGACCCCGCGATTATAAGCAGCCGTGGGCCATAGCAAATGTTTTATGGTGACCGCTTATAGGTGGACATGGTACGCAAAGGGTTAACTAATAATTGCAAACCATTTCATACGAAACTTGTGACGAAGAAACTACACAGGCTGTGACGATTGCTGTAGCTGACAATAAGTTCATATGCAAAGAGTTAATACGTTTGCGGACCTTAAAATGTTCAGCGAGGTGTAAAAATTGACAGTCATTTTATTTTTAAATTGGTTGTGATATCCGAAATTTGATTAAACACATTTTATAAGGGTAGTCAGATTATCATGTTTTAGTTGAGTTAATCATTATCTTGACAGGTACAATAATTACAAAAACTTAAGGTTATATAAAATTAAATTCAAAGTAAGTCTTTATTCTTTTTAATTAAATTTTTCTCGCTCTATCGGTTTTAGAACCATTAGTTCACTATTCTTGACTCCTACATTTAAATATTTCATAAGGAAATTTATAATTGCTTCTTTTTATATTCCGCACCCTGTGGGCGATTTCTAAAATGAAGTTCCGCGCTTCACTGGTTAATAAATCGGCGTTTGAATAATTTTATTTCCGTGATATCATCGCAAGTTTCAAACGCTTAGTCGGCTGGTTTGTTGTGAACCCGCGAGATCGCACTTCGACGAACTCCTGTATTTATACGCCTTCTGCAACGGGAATATTTTATTGGTGCCAGCCGAGGGAAGCTGTTAATTGTGGCTTCCGCAAACTTGGCATTCTCTTCGTCCCGATGCAGCTTGCCGGGTGTAAAAATAATTTTCTTCCGTTTACGGTCCTAATAAATCGGTATTCCCATCTTTTTATTCCGACGATATTTATTCCTTAATGGCCTGGCTTAGTGCGTGCCTGCGAGATCGTATCACGAAATCTTCGATAACGGAAGTACTTCCACGAACTCCCGCGTTTATGCCAAAGTCAATAAGCTTTCCTCGTTTATTACTTAACGAGCACATTTTATCGGCGCTAGTTGAGGAAAGCTCTTTAATTGTCGCTTTCGCAGATGTAGCATTCTCTTCGCTGCGATGCCGTTCGTTGGACTGCTGATTGGGTGTCGACTTCGTTGGCTCGAGTTATTTATACAGGGTGTTAAAAAATACTATTTAATATTTATGTAGTCTCTTAACACATTGACAGCCGGTTCCGCGAAAATTCGGGGTTTTCTAGCTTGTTGCTTGGGTGGCCCTACGGTGATGTGGAATTTTATTTGCTGGTATGAGTATCTTACACATCGATTTGAATTTACTTGCCATGTTTCGAGAAATACAATACTTGCCTTAAATATTAAAACTTTTTTTTCTGTTTACGTTATACATATGTAAAAATCCACCTTGAAATAAGGAACCATGTTTCGAGAAATACCACACTTGCCTTAAATATTAAAACTTTTGATTTCTGTTTACGTTATATATGTGCAATAATCTCCCATCAAATGAGGAACTGTATTTTTTTCTATAAATACAAATTAAAAGCTGCGATTTTGTTTCTGTTTTTAATTACCGTTAAATTGTATATGGCGAATGTGCAAATAAAATTTACTATTTTACGAAAATATATAATGTTTCGAATATTTCTTTTGACGATTCATTGGTCAGAAACAAGCGAATAAGGCCGGCGTTTGGGATTTAAGTGGCCGATATGTTGCCGGCGCTCAGGCTTTAAATGTCTCTTAGGTTGCCGGCTGTCAATGTGTTAACACGTCACGACACAACTGATAATATAATCAGTATATAGACCCTATCATCATATTATCTATATATAATATATTAATAAAATTTCCCGTAATTTACTTCTTCTATTATCATCTTATCTCGCTGTTCAACATGCTTGATGCCTACCTTATTGACTTCATCATTAATTTCTGCGTTCACGCTAAACCCACTAAAATGTCAGCGTTTATCGCGCAATCATCATATTTTACCGGTGCCAATCGCGGAAAGCTCTTTAATTGTGGCTTTGACAGACTTGGCATTCGTTTCGCAGCGATGCAGTGTGTTGGGTTCTTGATCGGATGCGGACGTCGTCGGACGAAGGCGTCGTTGCACGGTTCAGTGAACTTTCTCCGGGCGAATGCTTACCTGTGACGACAAATCGAACATTCGGAGGATCGCGAGTCTCCGCTGTGAACAACCGTTGCGGACTCGTTGGCGCGTTGCCAATTACAAATTCGTCTATTCGGAGGAAGTGGCTGCGTTACACGGAAAAGTGCGCTGCATACTTTCCTCGCCCACGCGCGATAAAACACGTGATGTTGAATAACCGAGTGCGGACGCGAGCGGCGAGCGAAATTTGCCGAGCCATTCGTTAACGGACCGTCTGGAGAATTGGAGAGCAATTACGCTGGCGTGCAGAGCTTTTTTCCAACGCGTAATCAAACGACCTGCATTCCGCTTGACGATATCGATATCCAGAGTAGACGCACCGACCTTGGTGCGCGGATAAAGAGGTTTGCGGATTCTGAAAATTTATTCGAAAGCCACAGGAGACGCGTGTGGTCGATGTTAACACATTGCATGCGGGCATATTTCGCCGTGGACTTTCGCGTGTAGCGAGTGTTTTTTTATCTCAAACTGAACTTCAAGAAAGAAACAATGCAAACCGTTGCCTAGCAACACAAACACCGTAGATACGATGCCCATCGTATTTACACGATACCCTCTGTCCAGCGCAAATCTACCAAATACACACTTTTGCGTGATCCACGCTCCAGTGACAGACTGCAGAAAACGTAAAAGTACGTTTCCCGCCTGCAATCTGTTAATAATTACGGATGACGCTGATAAGAATGACGCTGATGTTCTATCTTGGGTTATGCTGAGAAGGTACTATTAGAATGTTACGATTGAATGTTTTTTAATCCAGCTTGTTCGGCAGGCAAATTGTTTCAACTGAGAATTGATTTATGCTGTGTCTATTACAGAGATTCCTGCGAACACACGCAAGTATGCTGCCCATAAAAAAATCATTAAAAAAACCTCATTAAGAATTGTTCCGTTTCCGAATACTTTTTATAATTTTCTACACTTGCAATGCGGTATACACAGATGAACAGCGCATTGCGCGGAGCAAGTTTCAGAAAATAAGGATTCGACCAGGAAAAAGGGCTGTCTTATTTTACAGACATCAATTTCCCCGAACAGGTTTCGTGTAACTGAAATTGAACATTAACGCACCCATGACTTTGGATACACGACATTCATTCCGCCGCTTATGAAACTGCCGAATGCACGAAGACACACGTGCGCTCGGCGGGAATCGATGTTTTCCTGGCTTCAGAAATTCGGAATGAATATTTATGAGCGACCATCTCGACCTGGGCGCGGTGAATGGAATCTCTATTCCTATCTCGCGCTATCTGCCTCTCCCTCTTCACCTTGGTCTTTCTGCGTTTCCAATACATTTGTTTTGCGACTCGTGCCGTCGTAAGCACATTGATTTTTCTCTTCGCATCGGCGAGTGCGAGAGGAGGCCGCTTAAGTAGGCATAATCGAATGCGGCACGCGATTAATCGTTTCTTCGTCGACTTCACGGGTTGAGCAGTTTATGGGGTTTAGGCGAATTCATTTTTGTTCCTTTTGTGGCATCGGCGACAGTGGGAAATTCTGAGGAATCAGTTGGTTTTAATTATTTGATGATTTAATATAATGTAAAACTGCTCAGCGACAGAGTAGGTATTTTTAAGTGTTCTAATTTATTTAGATTACTGATACTAGTAGATTAGATACTACTAGATTTATTTAGAAATTTATATTTTTAAATGTTTGACTGATTCTTCTTGGTTTTTGAGTTTTACGCGAACTTTTCTTTGTATTTTTTAATTATGTAATGGTTATTTTACTCCATCGTTAATGGATTCTTGTCGGTGTAGAAGGTTTGAATAGTTTGTCAGGTTTCACACAAATTTGTTTTGGTCCGTGTTTTTTTATTTTTGTCACAACGGCGACAGTGGAAAGTTCTGAGGGATGAGTTAGTTTTAATTATTTGACGATTTAATGTAATGTAAAACTGTTTAGCGCGGGGTAGGTATTCTTAAGTGTTTGACTCAAAACGCTATCAGACGAATTTTTTCTCTCGTCGAGTGTTCAGCGCCCAGAGAAGCGCATCTTTCGCTGCCTTTCCGTTTATCCAGCCAGCCCTGATCGACTCCTTCGACCTCATTTCCACTGCGTTCTTCATGGCGTTCGTTGAAGTGCATGTCCGTTTTTGCTTGCCTCGTCCGCTGGGCGCTGAACTTCGGGCGCCGCCTGTGTTCCATCGGCAGGGAAACTTGCGCGAAAAGTGTTCCTTCCCTTCGATCCTGCACTCGCGCGTGTTCTCTCTTTTTCTCCGCTTCTCGCGTCCTCTTCAGCGCGAAAGAGGGATGGAATCGTTTCCGGCTTAAATTTATAAGCCGGAGGTTGGCTCTCCGGCACGAGTGGCGACGGAGAGAGACGGAAAAGAGACAGAAAAGAGACGGGAAAGACTGATGAGGCGGGTGGGAGTCTGTCGATCCTCTTCGACGACCGAAATCCATCCGGATACCTTCCCGCCTCCGGCCCGCCACGCAAAACGATCCAGTAAGTGGAAAAGTGAATGTCCTTTTTCTGTCTCACGACGCTCGGAGCCACTCGAGAATCGTCGGCGTAAGATCTTTTGAATTTGCAGGGGAATGCCAAAGAGTGGCCGGCCAATTGAATTTGCCAGGGCACTTTACGATCCTCGGCGGAAAACGCGTGTGTCTGCGGCTGCGGTAAGCGGCTTTCGGAAATGCGGTCACGCTTTTTTGCGTTCCGATGATTTTGGAGAATGAATGATTTTTGGAAAGTGGACCGGACGGTTTGAAGTCCTTGACAGTTTGAGGACCGTTAAGAAATCTTCCTTCATCCTCCTTTCTTCATCAGAAATACGCCTGGACCACAGGTTTTTGGGAAAGTTGTACGTTAGAAAAAATTATAACTTTGTTATTTATGAAGCGATTTTTGTGAAACTTTCAGAAATTGGATAATTGGAAGTGTTTTAGGTATTATTAAAAAATTAATAATTATATTAACTATTTTTAATAATTATCATAACTATTTTACTAAAAATGAAAATTAAAAATGAAAATTTTGCACTTGTCACTGCGTATTTTGCTATGTTAGAACCGCGATGCAATGAAATACTGCAGAGTGTAATTAAATCGTGCAAAATAAAGGTAACGCAGAGTTGTTAGAAGGCAAAGAATTGAAGCACCGTCCCAACATCAATTGCTTTTACAAGATTGCAAATGGGCTTCATTGCGTATTTTTTGCATTTTTATTAAAATCTTTGCGCTGGTCACCGCGTATTTTACTATGTTAGAACGGCGATGCGATAGAATACTGCAGAATATGATTAAATCGTGCCAAATAAAGGTAACGCAGAGTTGTTAGAAGCCAAATAATTGAAGCACCGTCCCAACATCAATTGCTTTTACAAGATTGCAAATGGGCTTCATTGCGTATTTTTTGCATTTTTATTAAAATCTTTGCGCTGGTTACCGCGTATTTTATTATATTAGAACCACGATGCGATAGAATACTGCAGAATATGATTAAATCGTGCCAAATAAAGGTAACGCAGAGTTGTTAGAAGCCAAAGTATTGAAGTACCGTCCCAATATCAATTGCTTTTACAAGATTGCAAATAGGTTTCATTGTGAATTTTTTGCATTTTTAGTAGAATCTTATGCACCGGTCACCAGTGACCACCGTGGCAGTCAATGGGTTTACAACAGTCGCTGTACTTGCCGTGGTCAGTTTACTCGCCCGTGCACGATCGTCTGTGCTCTCGCACGTACCTAGATCCGATCGCACGATCAAGGAATTTTGATAAGTAGCGCGTACGCAGCGTAGGAATTTAGCGGTTTGCGTTCGATCGGCTGCCGAGTGAATGACCTTTCGGCGATTTTGTGCTCCGGCACTAATGACGTCCGTAAAAAATATTGCAACGTGAAAGTGAAACGAGCCTTCTCTCTCTCTCTCTCTCTTTCTATTTCTCTCTCGGTTCCGAACGTTGCATAAACAGTTCGCAGGCAGCTATGGGTTAGAATTGTACAATCGGTACATTCGTGATCGGCGGATTTGCGAGTTGCAGGTAATTTTGACAGGTTCATTGGCTTGTGTTGCGCTATGAATCCGTTCTTCTGGGTACGTATTTTGACTCGGAGTGTTGGGAAATTGGCTAATAGGTATGGGGCAAGCGCACTCGATCTTGTCGGTTTCGATCAGTTTTCCTTTGTCTAGTCGGTTGTGTATTCCACGTCGGCAGAATTGAATGCTGCGCGACTTGTATCTGTGTATCTACAATATTTGCACAGATTTCGGCGGTAACGTTATAATTTTCGGAAATTTTGGGAATAGACCTGCGTACGAAACGAAATTGATCTTTGTGGCACTGTGAGATATTTTGTTGATGCCCTTTACTTCGAGTGTCAAGCGTATATTGCCTGCTTTTTCTCAATTTCTAGCGGCGACTACAGGGAATTGGAATATCGTCTATCCGCCGCTTCAATTAACCCAGAAATTATTTAGCCAGACGTTATTTATCTCTCTACACAGATGAAAAAGCTGTGGGCTTGTTTTTCAATGTTCCCCTACTATTTCTTCGTCTTTGTTATTGAAAAGCAATAAAATTATCAGGCAATGCGCGCTGTAATAAGTTCCATAAAGCATCGATGTCAAGCTCGTATTCCTATACAAGAACGACATTCTGAAATGATAAGATAAACACGCTCGACCATTCATATTTTGCGAAGTAAAATTCGTTGTTAGCACTCCAATTTCATTTTTTGCCAACTTTGCAATAAATCGTTTCTAACCGAACTTCAAACAATATTTATTCTTATTCCCACGTTTAGACCCCCTGGTACATCTGCACATACCATCCTTATTAATTTCAGCTTCCGCCCATAAGATGGGCTTGTTTTGCAATGTTTCCTTACTATTTATTTGTCTTACCATTCATTCATCCGTTCGCGATTTAAATTTTCCTAAACTAACCTACTATTCTTCTATTTTACTTAATTTCCATATCAACCGGTTTTCTTCCTGGTTTGCCTTTTTTCTACCATAGTATATATATATCAAGAAACCAACATTCCGCGGCTTAGGTGGACAATGTATCTTCTATACTGTACCTGCTGTTTACCTGTATGGAACTTTGAAAAATAAGATTTACTATGTCCATTTGATTTTACGTGAAGTATTAATACAATGAATTAATAACCCAGCCATTGAAAAGCATCAAAATGAATGCAATGCCTGCTATAATAAGTTCCATAAAGTTGCCGTACAAGAACGACATTTTGAAATAATAAGATAAACACGCCCAATCTCATTTTTTGACAACTTTGCAATAAAGCGTTTCTACCGAACTTCAAACAATATTTCTTCTTATTCCCACTTGTAGAACATGCTCCAGCGGTTTGGCCGGAAACCTCCGGTACACCCTGCGCACATCCTTATCAATTCCAGCTTCGGACCCAAAGAATGGACTTGTTTTTCAATGTTTTCCTACTATTTACTTGTCTTACCATTTATTCATCCGTTCACGATTTAAATTTTCTTAAACTAACCTACTATTCTTCTATTTTACTTATTTTCCGTATGAACCGGTTTTCTTTCGGTTTTTTCTTTTTTCTGCCATACAGTACATATATCAAGAAACCAACATTCCGCGGCTTAGGTGGACAATATATCTTCGTACGGCCCTGATCTTGCGGTGAGCGGCGTCTTAATGCACGCGAGAGTAAGCCGTTCTTAACTGATCGTTTCTTGAGCGAAAGCAACTTTCTCGCGGCGCCGCGCGATCTTTTGCCTCGCGCCTTCGTTACTCCACCTTATCTCAACGTTATCGCCGCATCGCGCTTTTCCGCACTGCGGAAAACGCGTGCGCGTTATGTGCGCAGTCCCGATCCGAAATAAACAACCGCTTCCTGCCGCGAAAATAGCAACTCCCCTTCTTTACGTAACCCTTTTGCGGTCTTACATTTATGCAACTGCGTTCCAGGGGATCAGCGGTATATTCGCAGTTAGTTAATGCATTCGCGTTAAGTTATGTGAGAATGTGTGTAATTATGATACTACGAGAAATATGCATGAATAATAAGCGGTGGGGTTCTGTAAACAAAGATTCCCGTTAGAATAAAATGTGACGTCGGGAGTCATATGATGTAGAATGTACTGCGATCTGTGATGTGTGATGCTTGGTAGAGAATAGCAAAGGGTTAGAGATGCTTCTGGCATGTGTGGAAGCGGGGAACCATAAATCTTTAGGATCGAAATGAACAGTTGCAGCTGTCGTTCCATTCATGATCAAAGTCAAGCTGTTTGGTATATTTGATCCGCAGTGAGCGTTAAGTGACTGATGCTGAGAATGTTATTTATTTTGAGAGAAAATTGTATGGTCAAGATGTGGAATAACTGTTTCTTGTGTCAAAATAGCAAATCGCTGTTCTATATTCTTCACTTGAAGTCGTGTGCAGAGTGACAACTACGTAAAAAGTGGATACATTTTTACGATCGAATAAATAAGCATTATTGCGGCTGATATCATATTCGAAGTGAAGAGTGCAGATCTATAATAATCACAAAAAAAACACATTTTTTTTATAACACTTAAAATACTTCCAATTACACAATTTCTGAAAGTTTTACAAAAATTGCGTTATAAATAACAAAGTTATAATTTTTTGTAACGTAAAAGTTTCCCGAAATCCTGCGGTCCCAGGCATATTTCTTACCGATTTCTTAGCAGTCCTTAAAATGTTAGCACGTTGACTGCCAAGCGTATTTCGCTGCGTTAGAACCGCGATGCCATCAAATACTGCAGAATATGATTAAATCGTGGAAAATGAAGGTAACGCATAGTTGTTAGAAGCCAAAGTATTGAAGCACCCTTCCAATATCAATTGCTTTTACAACATTGCAAACCGGCTTCATCGTGAATTTTTTGTACTTCTAGTAAAATCTTTTCACCGGTCACCGCATATTTTACTATGTTAGAACCGCGATGCGATTAAATAATGCAGAGAATAATTAAATCGTACAAAATAAAGGTATTGTTGACCCGTCAAACTATTGAAGCTGTCCGTTTTATGTACCAATCGCTTGTTACAAGATTGAACGATAGGTTTCATTGCGACGTTTTTACAGTTGCTCAGTAAAATATTTTGCGTCCGAACATCGCGTATTTTGCTATATTAGAACTGCGATGCGATGAAATAATGCAGAGTACAATTAAATCGTATAAAATAAAGGTTCAGCAAGTTATTCGACCAACGTATTGAAGCTTGAACCGTTCAGATCAATTGCTTTTATTGCAAATAGGCTTCACGTATCGTATTCGATGTAAACAAGAAATCTCGGTCACCGGTGACCACCGTGGCTGTCCGCGAGATAAAATCACTCGCTGATTTATGTTGTCTCTGCAAACAAGAGTATATCGGTATAAAATGGAATGGTAATGTAGAATTGAAATAGATGAAGCTAGAGGAAGGGCTATCACTATACTGTTTATAAACAATGTATATTATAATAATACAGGCTACCAGTATACTATTTATAAACAATTGTATAGATACAAAATTGACGAAGGATAAGCGAGAGGGTAGGCGGATAAATAGAAAAATGGTAGTTGATGACGTAACGCCACAACGCCAAAACGAAAAGAGGTAAAAACGAAAATACGGAAAAACGAAAGTTTAAGAAGTAAGACTGAAGTGTGTAGTTTGTGTTATTATTATTTATATATATTGTAGTGATAGTCTAGTTTCTGGTTTCATATATATATATATATGGAGGATTTAGATATGCGAAACTAGAAGCAGGGCTATCACTATCCTATTTATAAACAATAATAACACAAAGAAGACACTTTTATCTTAGTTCTTAAGTTTTTGTCGTTTTCGCTTTTCGTCATTTCATCTTTTCATCTTCACGTCTTTACGTCTGTTCGCTTTTGCGCTTTGTTGCCAACTCGCGCTTATCTTTTTGTCCGCCTGTCCTCTGGATTATCCTTTGTTAATTCGTCCTGCGTCTCTTATCTAGATATCCATGCACGTCATCGCGTCAAAAGGCGCACACATTCATTCCAGTACACATACATGCCCTCTTCCTCGCAGTATTTTGTATTATGACATTTATAATGTATAGTAACAATACAGAAACAACCGAATTTAGCGTTCTAGAATGTTATTTCACTGATTTTGAACTTAATTTGTTCCAAGTAACCCTTCCAACATATTTGTCAGGGATACTCGCCATGGAAATATGGCATATCAATTTTTTTATTAACATTCTTATATTATTAACCTTACAAAAACTGTTACTATCACTTCCTAAACATTTTTTACGATTTTTATTAATAAAGTGACGTTAATATATGTACGGATTCGTTTCTTTCCGAGGTGTGAAGTTTCGAAATTCCGCATGGCGCACATTTTATTCTTTAATTACCGCCGATTTTCCCGACTTCGGCTTTCGCGATCAAAATGAAAGGAACAGTAACTGTTATTATCCAGCGGCTTTTGCAGGCTTTACCGCGTAAAGCATTCATACGTTCGTTCTAAGTATACATTGATAAGGCGAGGCATAACAGTATGTTAGGAATTCGCGGCTATAAAGACTGGCTTAGAGGCTGTTGAATTTAGCGCGGAAACGGCTGCAACGCGAAACGGTTCCGCAGTGCGACTCAATGTAGATCGTAGATGCGGTAAGAAGTCTTTTTTATCTCGACTGTTGTGTAGTAGTCCTCGAGTGACAGCGCAATGTCGACCTTTCATGTTTCTGGCAGTAAGCCAGGTGAACACGTGCGAACTGTTAGTGGTTAATGGTTAATGACTAGTAGTTAATACTTTATTTATAGTGTACTTTATTTATTATTAAATAATACTTATTATCTAATAATATAAACATTATTTAATAATAATTTGATAAAGTGTACTTTAATAATAATACTTTAATAAACTATTAACTACTAATTAATAGTAGGTAGTTACTAAAGTATTAATACATAAAGTGTTTATACTTTAATGAAGTATTTAATAATATTATTAAATAATTCTTTATTAAAGTAGTAACACTTTAATAGTAATACTTTAGTAACTACTACTTAACTACTAGTTAATGGTTAGTAGTTACTAAAGTATTAACACTTTAAGTATTAATACCTTAGTAACTACTAGCTAGTTAGTATTTAATGACTAAGAAATAATGGCAAGCTCCGCGGCTAAATATCTATTTCATATCTAATTTATTTGCATTTAATTAAAATGTACCGATTATCCGCATTATCACTTTTTATTTATCATTATGCAAACGCCTGATGAAATTGAGTGTATCCAAAACAAATTTGCTGTAACATCTCTGTACCCCAAGAACGGCATTCTTCGTGATTATCGGCCAAGGTTCAACAATTTTCACTTGAATTTAGTCACTGGGTCTAATGGTTTGCGAAGCACGGATTATCGGATTCAATTACCTGTGGATGTTCGAAAAAATTCGACCGGTTTAACTCGTTGCCTTTCCGTGCTTCTAACGGTACGCCCCCAGCGACGACCCCTATCGCAGTCTTCTCTTTTCTTCCTCCCGCTTCTACCGGTTCTAAACAAGCACATGGTAGCATTCTCGACCGAACAACCGAAAGACGCTTCTTTTCCTGCGAAAAGCCCTGCGGTAGATTCACCTATCGGTAAAGGCGCGTCATAGAATTGATGTCGTAATAAATTATGCAAGTGTAGCCTGTCTCAGTAAACGTGGATCCTGATCGTTTTAGGGGCAGTGGCTAAAAAGGTTCAACGCGGAACGATCGATACGTCCACCACACGGTCATTTTGGTGTTTTTGCTTTGTGGAAAATATACTAGATGAACAAATCGAAATATTTCAGATTTTTTCTTAGCATGTAGGCGCAAATTGACAGAATAGTGTGAATACATGTTATATTTAGTTGAAATAATTTGAACAAATGTCGGCAACGTTGAAAGCACTTCTTTGCATTAACGTGAAAGAGGCATCTGAAATTAATAAGGAATATCTTCATTTCGTTACTATTTTATTTATGTAAAAAAATGCCCGATTGTAACGGTATAACCATCTGGGTCATTTAAAGTTAATTTGCCGTTAAAAGAAGGCATATTTCCTGTTGAAACGTTGGCAAACTTCTCATTTTGTGGACATTTTTCATCATATATTCGACCATAACTTATATCCCAGAAATCATGCAAATGTTTGCGCTCTTAACATAAGCCACTTTTCCTGATATACTTGTTTACACTTTTTCATTTTGTATATTACATACTGCTCATACAATATTGGAGACGTAGGAAATGTTAAGAGAAGTTTACACATGCCTGATTTCTGATGTTTACGTTCTTAAGGAATTAAAGAATGCGCCGGTGCAAACTGACTATGTGTACCGAGTGAATAAATCGAAACATTGCAGACTTTTATCTCGGCGATAAGCATAAATAATTCTGTTCTAAGACACATTGCGTATGAGAAAGTCTACTGACCGTGGAATGTTAACACCTCGCGTGTCACAATCAATAACAGAAGTCGGTCATGCGTTAATGCAAACACGGTTAGAGTGGAATGTGTTGGTTTACCGAATGATTTTGTGAAATTATGATTCATTAGCAAATTTTGTATAAACAGAAAGTTGACACGTATTTTTGTAAATCTGTGTAATAGATGCATTGACGTAGAAATTAGTTGTTTAGACAATTTGCGAGGTCAATAAGGAAGTAAAGAATATTTATAGAAATACAGAAGCAATTTTCATACAGTTTTTATTTGCAAGCATTTACAAGAGAGTCGGCGATTTAGATAAATAAATTATGGCTTTACAATTATGATCGATGCCGTCAGAATGTTTGAAAATGTTAGACATACTAAGTTTACTAGTTTTACTAATATTAAGTCTATACTATCAATAAACTTGAAAACTGTCAGCTATGAAAAATCATCATTAAATATATTCGGAAAAATGCATAATTTTATTGTTTGCTTACGACGTGTAAAGTTAGTTGATGAATTATAATTTTATGAAGTATACATTGTTTGAAATTGGTCGGTGTATCAATACTTTCTCCACTAACAGTATGCAGTGTTTTTGATCTCGAAATGATTAAGAGGCTATTACACATGCACGAACATTGCGATCGTCATGCACCGTGGCATATATTGTCCGTGTGCGTGACTACAATCTGGCAATTTCGATAACGAGTCTTCAGTTATCTGTAGAACTCCAAACAAAGAAAACATACGCGCTTAACAATACTCACGAGCACACGTATTCAACAATTTCCCTTACACAAGATTAAGTAAAGAGTCTGTACGATAAACAAACAATAAAGAATTTTGTGTAAAATATTATTTTTCTTACTTTTCTGGTTGTAAGTTCAATATAATAAAATAATAAAAAAAATAAGAAATAATAAAATTTAACAAAATTAGGTTACCGTAATGAATTACAGTTCGGATTCGGATTCAAGCATAGAAATGCAAATATCCCATAAGCGTAAACGTGCCATAGCTCTAATGGAGAGTAGTGAAGATGACCAGCCCGATAATATTGAAACTGGAGGTTTCTTATGGGAAAAACGAAATTGTATGCCAACATTACATGATTTTACTGCCATAAGTGGTGTAACCATCAACGTCAATGGAATGTCCAGGCACGATGTTTCCGAATTATTTTTCAACGTGGAACTGGTCCAAAAAATAGTTCTAGGAAATACGAGGAATATACAATAATTTAAATAACCCTATAACACTATTTCTAATGAGAATAAACCCCAAAAGTCTTCCTTGCGCATGCTGGTATCGGCAACGTTTAGCTGCGCAGGTCGCATTTTTGAGTAAGATCGCGGATTTAGAGCGATGATGCAAATGCGTTAACAGTTTGACTGCCAAATGTATTTTGCTATGTTAGAACCGCGATGAGAAGAAATACTGCAGAGTATGATGAAATCGTGCAAAATGAAGGTAACGCAGAGTTGTTAGAAGCCAAAGTATTGAAGCACCATTCCAATATCAATTGCTTTTACAAGATTGCAAATAGACTTCATGGCGAATTTTTTGCATTTATAGTCAGAATCTTTTGCGCCGTGGCAGTCAACGTGTTAAGCATTACCGCTGGAGAAAAAAAAGTCACGCATACGTGATAGCGACCCCTAACCCTTTGCACTAAGTCACGTATCCGTGACAGCGGCCGGCAGTGTTAAAACCGAGCAAGTTCCATGTTCGCCGAGACAAGCTACAGTTCGTACGCGCAGAGTGCGGACGTGCATTTACCGCTACGCGCGCATTCTGCACATTTCCTACTTTTCCTTGTTCCTAACCGGCCGCGTCATTTTCATGAAGCGCTTCGAACGTGGTGCCGTTCTTTGCGGTCATTCTCCTCGGTCCAAAGCGACTCGCCGGTGTTCCTTTAACTCCGGTCTCTCTCTTTAACGGTAAAGGTAAAGTAGTCAATTATCGGAGAAAACAAGACGGAAGGTTTTCTTGAGGAAGGTACGCGCACGTGTGCATGTGCATGCAAGCGCACCTTCGCCTAATGGCGTATCCCAGCCCAGGAGGTCAGGAGGTCGTGCCCACGAAACCTACATATCCCAGGTCTCCCTCTCTTTTTCGCGACCTCCGCTCGTTCCTCTTTGCGTTCGTCTTAAGCTCCGGCAGCTGAAGTTCCTTCAAGGCTCCTGTCGTGCGGTACGACGTGTATTTCGGAGACTTAAGGCTTTCGCTCTGAAGAACGTGTATACGAATAGGAACAATGTGCAGGCACTTCCATGTGAAGTGGAAGTTGCGTGCAGGAATGTGTAGATGGCTTCGGAAAATGGAAAAACGTGTACACGCGGATTTAAAGTGTGGAGACTTGCGCATGGAGAATATCTGTGTGTACATGTTGTTGAAAAATGGTCCTTTGCGGATGTAGAACGTACATATATGGGTATCGCGTATGTGTGGCATTACGTTTTACTTCACACGTTGCACATATGATATTTTTGAAAGTGTACATTTATAACTAATCAACCGTTTGACGTTTTTTTACGATAACAGAAGCCGCTTCCAAATCAATAAAAACTTCTGTACCTTTCCTTCAACCGTAAAGTCACTTTCTTCTCTTCCTCCGTACTCTCCTCCATTTTGTGCCTTTCGCTTCTCGCGTAATTGCACCAAACCCATCCATTAAACTTTTGCCTAAATCGGCGATTTCAAAAGTCTACGCTCAACCGTATAAGTCAACATTTTCCATAGCGAACGAATTTACGGCCCAATACGTTACTCCGCGCGAAACACCATATTTCCGGCCTCGGCCTCTTGCGCCATGGGGAAATTCGCTGGTCGCGCCCTAAACACCACTCGCGCCACGTTCTATGCACGTGCCATTGCTTTTTCCTGCCGTGAAGTTACGCGCGAGTCCTCGTCCAAACATATTGTACGCGCATTACATTTTTACTTTCACCTTTCTCATGACTCCTCTTGCACGCGCTCCTTAGATTGCGCTTACGTCGCGTGTTAATTGCCAGCATTTTCCTCAGCCGCTACTCCGGTACGCGCAATCATCTAAAATTCCCGTTGTACGATTACGTAAGATAACACTTATGAGGAAGTGATAGTAACACAAAAATCGTACACGTTTAAAACTAAACCTATAGAAACTTTTTGTTACCTATTCGTAGCACACTCGGTCAAAATGGGCGGTGATTCAAAAAGTGAATGTTTTTATGATTGAACGGAGATAACGGTTAATTTATTAGTGAATGTAGGTAAAAGGAAGAACTTTCATAATATTTCGAGCTAAATTTATTTTTATGTAATTATAATTATAAACTTATAAAACCAAAATTTTTTTCCTCATATAACATATTTCTGACAGAAGAGTTTTCAATGCGTCTAATTAATAAACCAAATTTAACATTATGCACATGTAAAATTAGTTATGAAAAAAATAAAATTAAAGTTTTATTTATATAACATCGGCACGGAATTCCTCATATGATGCTTTTTATGACTCGATCGGACTCCTACTACTTTCGATCGGACTCCGTACTTCAACCTTTTGATTTAAAAATTACTTCGATATTCTCTGTATAATCAGACTCTTACCCACTGGTACAGAAACATTAGAATCTTTCTGTATCTGATCCCCATCCGATTCAACTTTGACTATCCGAACATTACGAACTCCCGGTATCCCAGCCGGACCAATAATTTCCCCCCACACACCCCTCCGAGAATCGCACTCCGCAATTACACAAAACCGACGCGTGGAATTCGATTTTACGTCCACACCCGCGGCGTATGATTCTTCCAAGCCGCCCGGCAGATTTTCCGCGTCGCCCCGTGGCTTCGCTTTTTCGCCGGGATCCGGCGTGAAGCAAACCGCGCCAAACGAACGGCTAACAATGTTAAGTTTGCCGGTTCGCCGAGGCCGGGGCCTACAGTTTCAAGCCGGCGAACATCACTTACCGCGGGATCTGAAATTCAGATCAGCCGATGGCGTTCCCGGATAGACGCGATGGCTTCGTCGATAGCGGAAAGGGGAAGAGTGAGGCGAACGAGTTGAAGCTGCGGGAGATAGGTGGATTCGATATGTACACCGAGCGCCATTTACATGCGCGCTCGTGTTCACGCGCATACAGCGGTGTACACGAAATTCATGCAACGGATCCCGTTAGTCGACATTCATTGGCTCACGGCGCCCGGCTTTTGACCAGGTTCTGCGGCCATGGGTGCTTCTTCTGGGTGCTTGACTGGGTTCTTACAGCAGGTAAGCCGTGGCCAATAAGACGCGAGGCACGGCTCGTGCTGCTTCTATTTTCTTGCACCGTCGCGGGGCCTGTTAGTCACCGCTGCTCAGTTATGTGGACCATAACGGAATCCGCGGGATATTGGACGCGGGATATTGATTGAAAGGACCGAAGGATAACGAGTCGGTAATCGATGTTGCAGGCGGGTCTTGCATGTGCGAGAAATGTTACATGCGATTTGCTATTTCGTAGGTATTTAACACGTTGACTGCCAAGCGTATTTTGCTATGTTAGAACCGCGATGCAATGGAATACTTTGCATAAGGAATTTAAAGTCAATATATGAATATTAACCCTTTGACTGCGACGCACTCTTGGACGAATCCATCAATATGGACGGCGCGTTTTTCGCATGGTTGTCCACTGACTAGTGACCGAAACAGTACCCGGAAATTTGATAACATTCTTATATTTAAAAAAATAATAAAAGCAAAAAAATTAAAAATATCATTTTTTTAATTTATCTTTTTATTTTTTGGACTAGTTCCACGATGAAAAATAATTCGAAAACATCCCGCCTGGACACTCCATTGACGTTGATGGTTATACCACTTACGGCAGTTAAATCATGTAATGTTGGCATACAATTT
Source organism: Cryptocheilus praepositus (assembly GCA_033815515.1). NCBI lineage: Eukaryota > Metazoa > Arthropoda > Insecta > Hymenoptera > Pompilidae > Cryptocheilus > Cryptocheilus praepositus. The sequence continues at coordinate 325,126 of JAWWQZ010000119.1, read as the reverse complement.
CGTTTATCCCATAAGAAATCTCCAGTTTCAATATTATCGGGCTGGTCATCTTCACTACTCTCCATTAGAGCTATGGCACGTTTACACTTATGGGATATAATTGCATTTCTATGCTTGAATCCGAATTCGAACTGCAATTCATTATGGTAACCAAATTTTGTTAAATTTTATTATCTATTATTTTTTTTTTATTATTTTATTATTTTGAACTTACAACCAGAGAAGTATGAAAAATAATATTTTACACAAAATTCTTTATTGTTTGTTTATCGTACAGACTCTTTAACGATTGCTGATAAGCTGAAAACAAAAATTATTGTGTGCGGATTTATCCGCTCCCGGTGATAATGGTCAGTTTTTGTTTGCGGATTATTTCGTCAAATGACGCAAATGGGTTAATAGTAATTATATTGCAACTACTTACGTTACGAACGATTGCATAAATACCACCGTTGGAGAGCAGTCGAATTTGCGAGGCCAACGACTGAAATGATTATTATGCGATGTTAATTGTTGAAATAGTCGCCGCCATTGATCCTTTTAGGCGGAAGCAGGTCGTACAGATTAACGCTCCGCCGGTGCTGAGCGAAATAGAATTAAAGGGAGTCGCAAACGTTTAGGTCTAGCGGCCCTAATTGACGAGATTGCCGGCTATGCGTCGGCAGGGGAAATAACTCTCTTTTGATCGCTAGTCGTGCGCTGGAACGTTTTCGTGGAATTTTACGGCCCCAGGCCGATGCAGGCGCGTAGAGAAGGCTTTGCACTGAAATGTTGACGGGATGATTACGCGAATTCTTTCGCATATCGGGATTAACGCATTGACGGCTGCGTTACTCAGTAGATTCTTGTTGTTAAGAATGTTAGTGGCGGTTTGAACGGTTTGAAGCGGTGACTTATATAGTTAATCTACTTCGGTGGTGTGGTACAAACAATAATCATGTGTATGTTGTGCATATTTGTGTGCACCAATTACGTGCACCTTGGAATTCAGTTGCGGGACCATTGATGTGTGCTACTTTTATATGCATAAAATATACCGTGTGATGGAGAGCGCAAGATAATAAGAAATACGTTGTTATATATTTCTTTATTGTTGACAATACTAAGCTTCTTCAAATAACAATGTTCGTGGTCGTTTGGATAAGTTTGAAGGGTGATGTAGAGATACAGTTCATCTACTTCGGTGGTGTGGTATTAACAATAATCATGTGTACGGTACTGTACACTTTCATGTGCACCTTGGAATTCAGTTGCGGGACCTTTGATGTGTGCGAATTTTATATGCATAAGATACACTGTGTGATGGAAACTGCAAGATGATGAGATATACGTGATTATATATTTTTTATTGTTGACGATACTAAGCTTCTTCAAATAACAATGTTAGTGGCGGTTTGGATATGTTTGAAGGGATAACGTAGGGATATATTTAACCTACTTCGGTGATGCGGCATAAACAATAATCACGTGAACGGTACTTCTTCATCATTTATTAAAGTAAAATTATTATTACTGTAATCTATTATTACATTATTAATATATATTTAATTATTATTAAATATAAATACGATGATTAATGATTAATTAGAAACGACGTACGTATAGGCTTTTACCCACTTCTATACATTTTACCATTTTTACTATTTGCATTTATTTCATTTATTTAAATAAACACTTTATTTAATCATAAAGAGTTTATATATAGCACTTGTGCACCTGAGCATTCCATTACAGATCTTTTGTATATATTCTGAAAAATGGTCAAATAGCCCGTGTGACAAAAAATACAGAATTAAAAGAGAACAGAGTCCGACAAAGTATTTCTGAGTGTTGTAGGGGAGTCGACGAGTCAATAACGATTTTTGTCGTTCGTGTTTGATCGTGACAGCAGTCGGTACCAAACGAGAATGGCTCATTTGAATATCGACACGGATATTATTGCACGGTCGCAGTGAAAGGCTCCGGTTATACGGATCCCTTCCCGGAGAGAGATTGAAATTCCTATCCGAGATAATGTTGCGAGACTGCATGGCACGCGGCACAACGTTTGTGCTGAACTTTCGATCCTCTCCTATACTGGTTTCAACGAACTTCATTAGTGCATTAATATTATCTGCGCCCACACATTTGCTCAGAATTTGCAGCTCTCTTTTGACACTAGATTTACGAGATAATTTGACGGATGTCCGCAGAAATTTGTGGGTATATGATACCTAGAGTTATAAAATCGAAAGTATGAGGAAATTAATTTGGGTATATATTCATATCATTTTATTAATAAAAGTCAGTGAAATTTGCTATGAAATAATGGTCATTTTACTTGTGCAATTCGAAATCTGCCAAATTAGCGGATATTATGGCAAATAGATCTATAGTATACAGAATTAAACAATTAAAAGGCAGGGAAAATAAATTTGGTTATATATTCGTATCACTCTGTTAAAAAAAATCAGCAACAGTGGCTAGGGAGTAACAGAAAAAACTTAAATAATTTCGTCGTGATGTTCGCAACCTTATGAAATTGACGGCTCCCATATATCTAGTGTTAAGCGAAGGTGTGTCTCATCTAAAATTTACGTACATCAGACGATCGTTGTGGGACCACACCTAGGTCAGACGTGCGGTGATTTCATACATTGGCATTGATAATGAAAGGAATTATGAAACCGTATGATGTTACTATGTATAAATCTCTTTATGCTAACAAAATGGCGAGTCAGTAAAAACTATAATTCAAATTACTACGCTGAACGTTTACGTTAACAACCAATGCGCTTTTTACCTTCAGTTTAACAAATTGCCTGGAGACGAAGTGTTTTGCACGCTAGTCAACTATGCACATTTGCCACCGCTTTCTACATTCGCAGCAAGTGAAGAAGATTGAGCGTAGAACGGTTGTAGACCTCATGAATAGACAGATATTTTTTCCGTTTTAACATAGTTTTCAACGTTATTTCCATTTTTACAAAGAACTAGCCGTTTTTCAGATTGCCTTGAATAACTAATCATGCAATCATCATCGAATTATATATGCACTACGAATTCAAGATCATTTAGGTTGCATCGCCGTCAGAAACATCCGTTTAATGTCCGAACGATTGAGGCAGAAAGGTACTGAGACGCACACACAGAGAGAGAGAGAGAGAGAGAGTTTACGTTAACAACACGTATTGCCAATGCGCTTTTTACCTTCAGTTTAACAAATTGCCTGGAGACGAAGTGTTTTGCACGCTAGTCAACTATGCACATTTGCCACCGCTTTCTACATTCGCAGCAAGTGAAGATTCCATGTAGATTGAGCGTAGAACGGTTGTAGACCTCGTGAACAGACAGATATTTTTTCCGTTTTAACATAGTTTTCAACCTTATTTCCATTTTTACCAAGAACTAGCCGTTTTTCAGATTGCATTTTTTTAATGCAAGAGAGGATGAACAATAATTTCATCCGAAAAAGGCTAGTTCTTTGTGCGAAAAGTTTTGTTTTGCTCATCATAACCAACAGTACGACTAAAGTGACGTGGCCAGCAATCATCATCGAAATTGCACTGATATATATGCACAGATCATTAACGTACACACGTGCGTTGTGTAGAACTGTAATCCGGCACCTTTCACTCAGAATTCAAGATCTTTCAGGTTGCATCGCCGTCAGAAACATCCGTTTAATGTTAAAGTAAAGAAAAGTAGTGAGATACGGGGAGATGGACAGAACTACGTACAGTTACACAAAGAAGTAAAGAAAAGTAGTGAGATACTGAGAGATTGACAGGACTACACAGGGTTACGCACAGAAGTAAAGAAAAGTAGTGAGTTGCGGAGAGATGGATAGGACTACGCAGATTTACAGAAAGAAGTAAACAAACGTGGTGAGATACGGAGACATGGACAGGGCTAAACAGAATTATACAGAGAAGAAAAGAAAAGTGCAGAGAGACAAAGAAGTACGAAATGCAGAGACCTGTAGAGACAGAGTCACACTCAGATATCACACATATATACATATATACATATATATTTATGTCTTTATGTTTCTCTCATAAAGACAAATAATCACTGATGCATAGAGTCATAGAGACACAGAAAGGTACAAAGAGATATCAGGTATATATGCAGAGATACTGGCCTAAAGAAACACAGAAATAAATCACAGAAATCAGAAAAAGACACAGAGACATAAAAAGGCAGAGAGCAGTATCACGAATATATAAAGAGACACTGGCCCAAAGTAACACAGAGAAAAATAGACACTGATGCACAAGATCATAGAGGCACAGAAAAGCAGAGAGAGATATCACGTATATATATATACAGACACTGGCCCAAAGAAACATAGAGACACAGAAAGGTAGAGAGAGATATGAAGTATATATAAAGAGACACTGGCCCAGAGAAACACTGAGAGACAAGTAGGCACTGATGCACAGAGCCATACAAACACAGAAAGGCAGAGAGAGAGAGAGAGAGAGAGAGAGATGTCACGTATATACAAAGAGACACTGGCCTATAGAAACACAGAAACAAATAGGCACTGATGCACAGAGCCATACAAACACAGAAAGGCAGAGAGACCCAGAGTTCCCTGAAGGCACAGAAGCAAACAAACACCGATTACCAAAGAGACACACACAAGCACCGAAGCAGTGGAATGCAAAGCCACAAACAGATAGAGCAGAAACACACCAAGTAGACAAACGGCCGAACACACTAAGGTAGAAACAGAAAGCCAGCGAAACGGAGAAATACGCAACGACGTGAAGAAACAGAGAAACGCAGCGCGACAGTACGTTTTTCCTGACAGCCGACTCAGGTGCTGAATTAACGACGTTGGTCGAACTGGCGATAAGATCTGTGCTTTCAGACACGCGTGTCCGTGAGATAAACGTTAACGGTGCATCCTATCGTCATCGTTAACCAGTTAACCCTCTATGGGCCCGCCTGACTTTAAGGTCACAAATTGATAAATCGATATTTTATGAAATAGTTTAATTCTCTTTTACTAGATGACGTTCTTGTTATATAATGTCTTGTTACATTACATAGCGAGCGATGAAATACTGCAGAGTATGATTAAATCGTGCAAAATGAAGGTAATGCAAAGTTGTTAGAAGCCAAAGCATTGAAGCACCATTCCAATATCAATTGCTTTTACAAGGTTATAAATAGGCTTCATTGCGAATTTTTTGCATTTTTAGTCAAATCTTTTGCACCGATCATCAGTGACCACCGCGCCAATCAACGTGTTCAAAAAATTGCTTCGGTGCGGTTCCGGGCGTATTTCTTACAGATTTCTTACCAGTCCTTAAAGTGTTAACTCGTTAACGACGTTGACCGAACTGGCGATAAGATCTGTGGTTTTAGACACCCGTGTCGGTGAGATAAACGTTAACGGTGCATCCTATCGTCGTCGTTAATGCAATGTACTGGTGCGAGGTCAATGCGGGAAACCGATTGACAAGTAGGGCACAGAATCTCGTTTCATAGAGGATGTAAAAAGCGATTTCTCCGCAGGGAAAGTATTCCGCTGTGGAGTACCTGGAGTATGACACCATGTCATGTGTGATTGTCACTGTGGCGGCGTGGATTGCGCTCGCGTGTTTATTAACACGTTCGCGACCGCTGACGTAAATTCACGTCTTTTGAAGTCCTATTCCTGGTTGCCGCTGGCGTGAATTCACGTCATTTTAACCCTTTAGTGTCTGACAACGATACACAGCATGTCGGAAAAATAACGGAACTTTTTAAATTTACGGAGAATTACCAACGCCTTCTCTTAAAACAATATATAATTTGAAAGCTGTATGTTTCCGTCACGAAACGCGAAGGCGATCATTGTTATCAATCGACGGATTGTTAGGTTGAGAGAACGTATGAGAAAGTATGACAAATAAATACAATTACAATTACCAAAGAAAATATTCCAACACCGAACAATTTCGAAGAATATTTTGTGAAATTGTACTCTATTGTATGTGTGCAACAGGCATCTTTTTATTCTTGTTAACTTCGCAAGTTATTTAAACGTCCAACAGTCTTTGCACTGTCCCTATATTTTTCATTATTTTTATGCCACCGTCATAGACATTTCTACAAAAACTCATAAATCCGCTGTTTAAAAAATATTCCTCAATAACCCACAGTTTTACGAACTTCTGCTCGACATTAATCGGTGAACAAATACTTTCTACACCAACTTTCCCATACGTAACAACGAAAGATATTTATTTATTGAATAACGAATTTGCTCCTATGTTCAACACGCATCTATTTTTTCTTGTTATCTTCGCAAATTATTTAAACGATGAGCATTCTTTGCACTCTTCATTATTTTTATGAAGCCGTTATATAAATTTCTACAAAAACGCACAAACCCGCTATTTAAAAAATATTCCTCAATAACCCACAGTTTTACGAAGTTTTGCTCGAAATGAATCGGTGAACAAATACTTTCTACACCAACTTTCGCACGCGTAACAACGAAAGATGTTTATTTATTGAATAACGCAATTTAAATATATCGTGTCGATCTCGACGATGGAATTAATTGCCTCTCGTAACAACATATCAAATTGAAAGTAACTTAGTTACGACTACATCGTTCCCGTAGAAAAGCGACGACATTGACGGTGATTAATGTGGAGCTTGCCATGAATATCGTGTTGTTCGGCGCGTAAATTATGCTGATACGTAGCGTTGCAGTCGAGTGATCCCAACGATCAACGAAACTGACCGATTGCACTGACGTGATTTCAGAATATCTTGGACAAATTCAATCCAGGAGCGAGACAGCTAATCAATGCAGGGAAGGCGTACCTCAAGGCTCTTCACGGTGAGTGGATTTAATTATATATGGGTAATGTAAAGGAAGAATTTGGGGTCGTAAACAAACGACGCAGTGGAGTAAAAGTGGTGATGACGACCTGTTTCGATATGAAATGGGCAGGTTGTGAGATTTTTCGCTCGCAATTAGTATTTTCTGGGGAATATCAATAGCGAGCGATTATGAAACTGAAATATGTTGGCACTATTAATCCTTTGCATTCGAAGTACTCTTGAGAGGCACTGCCAAAATTTGGCATTGTACTCGAAGTGTGCGTCAATTAAAGATGAAATCCCTGACAATTACAATTTAATAATTATATTATTAATAATTATATTATTAATATAATTATATGAGATTGTAATAATTAACTTTGAAATAACTAAAAAGAGATAGTCAAATTCATTACTGTAATGACTGTTGATATCTCAGACTGAGCAATCGCGTATCAGTCCAAAGTCGGTCAACGCAACTGAAATCCGCACTGTCGAATTTGGTACTGTAACCTTCCATTTTCCATTTTTGAGGTAAAATTAACATCTTTTTTCTGTATGATCACTAATTTAGCCAACATGCATAGCAATCGCTTATCAATATGAAGTCTATAAATTTAATTAAAGCCCATATTGTGGTTTCTGATACTGTCCTATTATATCTATATTCCTCAAACAAGATAATCAGGTCATCAGATTATTTCTTTCTTACGCTCAATCATTCAGGCAACACACACAGCAATCGAGTATCCGTCCAAAGTCTGTCAATGCAATTAAAATCCGATCTACAGCTTTTCGCACTGTTCTTTTCCGGTGTCTGAGCTCTTGATGTCGTTCAGTCATCCGCGGTGGATTAACCTGCTGACCCTGAAAGCGACTGCATGCTACTTCTCACATGTGACGAAAGCACGTATGTAGGTCGTACGTCGCCCCTTTCGTGCGCGGCACTTCCTTGGGAAGATGTTCGTAATTATTACCCGCCGTTCGGATAATTTACGTCTGCTGTGCGAACGACGTTTCGATCGCAGCTCACTGGCGTCGACATCCAGCGCCTGCTATTGACAGTTTTGTCTTTCGATACACGAACACGCTTGCCACGCGTCAGAAATATTTTGACGAGTGCCTGCGTGTGTTCGAAAATCTGAATTTCTGCGCACAGGTGAACGAACGGAAGAGAAGAAATTAATACGCTCGAGTAGCGGCAGAGGAGATTTTATAATAATTATTGAGTATATGTACGATACATATACAATATAATATTATATTATATATATACAAAAACTAAAGATATATATTTATATATTAATATCATTAAACATTTGTCATGTATATATATATAATTATATTATAATTTTATAATTATATATATTACATTACATATATAATATAATGTACATAATAAACTATATACTATATACATATATATATATATGACACGTGTATATATATATATATATATATATATATATATATATATATATATATATATATATATATTACCCGCTACTGCGTTTATAATACATATACAATACAATACAATACAATACTGTGTATATAATACATATACAATACAATATTCAAATAGGTTTTTACCCGCCGTTTTTTGCATTGGATATAAAGTATATATGGCGGGATGCAATACATATACAATACAATATCATATATATACAATATATATATATACAATAATATGACATACATACAGTAACTACATATACATATATAATTACATTATTATTTTATAATTGTATATATTACGTTATATACATATTATATGTTTATACATATAATACATATTGTGTACATATATAATACGATTCGGAGGTAAACATAACAAGTTGTACCGCGTGACGATTATTAAATGAGGTAATTTGAAAGCCGTTTTTACCCGCTACTGTGTTTAACGCGGAATAGTTATTTGCTCCGCGTGTTTCGAAGCCGCAATAAAAATATTGCCACCGCGCTCGGAATGGGAGGACACCGAATGTGTAGAGCAAATAAATGTTTCGTATTAAATACAACAGCCAGGAAAAAGGGCTTCAAATTTATCGGGTAGTTACGCACAGCACGGTTGTTTAAACAAGTATGCAGTACACTTTTGGGACATTACATATTTTTATCATACAAACTACTTGTAGGCAGCTGTACACAACCGTATTTTGATAATGTTGTTCTTATTAAAAATGTTTACACATTTTTTGTAGGGCCGTAATAATTAGATAAGAAAATGTTTTTGGCTGGGACCGAAATCGTCGAATTTTTTCGAGTAATTGTAACCAAGATATTTAATGGTGACAACAATATACAAATGCAAACACTTAGTACGTTAAAAGTATGTAATAATGAATTTAAATGTATATGAGAAAATCGTACGGGACCTATAGTTGCTCATCCTGGCAAAAGATAAGCACGTTTACATCGAAACGTTTCGATGCATTTAGTTGAAAACTGTTTTTCCTGCAGACTATTTTCGAATGAAAAAATTTTGCGTCATACTTTAATACGTACTACCAACACTACTACATTAAAACCGTGATAATTCGGCATTTAATGTTTCGTATAGTTTGTGATTACTTTTTCTACGATTCTCGTACTTTACAAACAACGCACAAGAATTTATCGCATTCGTAATGTAATAACGCAAAAATTATATATGAGCGGCCATATATTATTTATTTAACCTGAGTCTCTAATATTACGGCTGGGTTTTATGATATTCGTCAAGCCGATTACATAAAGTTATGGCATTTGAGAACTGAAATATGTTCAAAGTTTCACACGTTTCTTCCAGCTTCCTGCGAATCTACAGCCTGCCTATATTCCACAAAACTGATTACGTTTCACGCCGCGGTGTATTACGAGTACGTGCAATATTTGACGAGCGTAAGAATTTCATAGCTAAAAGCCCCCTAAATTTTGATACTCTTTTTTCATGGTAAAAGCGACATTTTGTCAGTGCTTTGAGATGTTTATTGATTATTTCATGGTTTCTTTTGATACTCTTTTTCGTGGTAAAACCGACATTTTGTCATTGCTTTGAGATGTTTATTGATTATTTCATAGTTTCTCATGATGCCAATACGTGGGGAACCATCTGATCACTTGAACTTCTGCTACATTTTTCAGTAGTGTATTCAACAAGAGATTCAATCTTGCATAGCTGCTATTAAAATTATCCTAACTTTGCCGAAATGACAAACATATGGCTGTCAAATGATTACGCGAGCGTTGCGGAATTTATATTGGCCATCTAACGTGTTGGGACAGCAAAATTCTGCTAATTCTACCGGTTTACGAATGTCACGCGCATATTAATGCCTTCTGCTGGTTTTGACCTTGTCATTTACATACCTGCCATTCCGTGTAAACTTGACGAAGGTCCGCATTGCGAAAACGTGTTTGGAGACAAATCGTTTTCTAATAAATGTGGCTCTTCGTAATTTTTGCGCGAAAATGCTGCCGATAAAGTTGTTATGCGGCGACATACTTGGCTCAGTTTAATTACGAAATTAGGTGGATCTGAATGCTTTTCGATTTTCTGTGTGAACTCTCAACACATCGCGTATATTCAGCGCGATTTGGAGATCGGAGAAAACATGAACATAAAACATGTCACGAGTACAAGATATCTTTAGATAGGAATGTAGCTATTTTAAGAAAATAAAAATGTGCATATTTATACCAGCTGGTGAATGGGAGAAGAGATGATCGTAAAAATATATTCTGTGTTGCAAGTGTTGTCCAAAATAATTCATTGACTGTTACATAGCAGAGTACTTATTCCATAACAATAGAAACTTGTATATTCGATTTGGAAATTCGGAGAACTAATTTGAAAATGCATATAAAAGGCGCAAAAAAGAGTTATATCGAAAAGGTTTGAAGCAAAATTAAATCATAACCGTATACTAATTCAGATAAATAAAAAATATAGATATTAATTGCACGTCGAGTAATTGCGCTATTATGGTCATAGCGTCGCTCCCAGTTAATCTTCTTTTATTTCTTAACTTCACGCATAAATGTGCTTTAACACAAAAGCGCAATAAACCAAACACTAACACTACAAAACAAAATAACAAGCACCCATATCCGTACTACATAAAAGCAAAGAACACCATATAAAAGAATATAAACGCGCCTCCAAAAGAATACTACATAAAAGATACATTGTTAATAAAAACTGCCGCGTTCACGAGCGCCCGAGTCTTCTCCATCCGCCATCGCTTTTTGTTTTTGCCTCCCGCGCGGGGTAGTCTATTACCCGAGTGATAACAAAACGTCACGGGGGGAGGGCGAATCGTTGCGAAACACCATGGGGCATCTAGTCAGGCAGCCACCCTTTAACAGAGTCGCGACATGGCAGTCTCCCGTGGATGCGAGGATTCCGAGCCAGCTGGAAAGCTCCGACGTAAGCGGGGCTTAAATCTGGCTTTGTCACGGTGAGAGCACACGTAGAATTCCATGTCCGTGGAGCTACGGACCATGCCTGGGCTACGGTGTTATACTGTGTGTACGGTACGCACCGGTGGAAAGCACGATATTTATGGCGTGCGCGGACCTGCAGGCCGAAGAGGGACTGGAGAAATATACACGTGGGCGGTTAGGGTAGCTGGATCAGGGCACAGGCTGCTGCGTGCTGCTGCTCATCCAACGGGAGTATCGACGAACGTATGCGAGGACTGTCACGGAATTATATTGAGTATGGAAGATTTGAAGAGGGGAATGGCGAGGGGAGGAAGGAAGGTTGGTAGGAAAAAGGTTGGGGGAATTAACAGAAGAAAAGTATCTGGTGATCAGTGCAATTTGGGTAGGGGACAGGTGGGTCAGATAGAGAGTGGCCATAGTATCGACAAACGTGGGTTACGATATACTTATACCGAGTATAGAAGATTTGAGGAGGTGAAGGGCGAAGATAGGAAGGAAATGTCGGCTGGAATAAAATTTGGGATAACCAGTAGAAGTATCTGGTGATCAAAGCAATTTGGATAGGTGGGTGCCTGGCCTACAATAAACTCCTGGCGAGTGTGAAGGAGTTTAGGGTGCGAAACGTAAGAATAGGGAGACAATGTTGAGAGGAGCGGAGTCGAAATAACTACCAAACTGCAAGTATCTCGTGATGATTGTGTATTTTGCCTGATGGGGAAGGTGAATAAGATACAGTTTGGCATTAATTGACAAATTTGACTTTGACATACTTTGACAAAGTTCCTTCATTTAAAAATTGTAAGCATCCGAAAGCGACTCAGGAATCATCTCACACCACACAATCCGCATATCGACAAGTTTCCGATCGAAGACTTACAACCTTTGGTGACGCGGCCATTCATTGGATTCGTCGTATCGTTTGCGATACTCAACAGAAACAGCGCCCACCAGCAAAGACGTTTTCGAACCCTGAAATTGCAAAGAACAATATTTGCGGATCGACGCCGGACTTACACTGTGCGTACCGATCCATTAATATCATTCAACCGGCAAATCCGATTAAAGGGAATCTGTTTAAAGGCGTAGCGGGGGCTTACAGCAGAGACCCTGCAACGGTTATGCTTGAAATGCAGACGCAAACGAAATCGCATAACCTCGATTTCTTCAAACGACGATGTCGCGTGTCGAAGACCTAATTATATCTGCAGACTAATGGAGCGTTGCGTGTCCTGCATATACGTGCTTCGTCGCTAAAGTTAATCTGTCGGTGACCCGTTTGAAGCGTGTAACGGGATTAGGTGTTCGATGCTCTAGTTTAATTGATAAGATTTTTTCTGTCTGACGTACCGGGTGTTTATCGCAAAGTAATGGGCAAATGGAATTTCAATAACAAGTTTCAGGAATTCGTTCACATTTTTAGCATGTGCGTGTCACAAGTGTGCAGACGTTTGGTTAAATTTTGGTTAGAAGTAGGAGTAAAAAGTTACATAAAATGGCTTCTGCTATTTTATTTTGTAAATCCTATAACTTGCGTTTCTTTAAACTTTTGGGTCCTAGAGATAGTTCAGAGAATCTTGTTGAGAAATTATGTTGAAAAACGGCAAACGAGGTAACAGCGCTTGGATTTATGAAACAAGTATTATATAATTTAATTTAATTGAAATTAGGGACAAAATGTATTGCTCTATTGAAAAACTAAACTATTGAAAAACGCATATATGCGTTCATAGCAGTCAAAGACTCAATTTGCGTAATTGCAACAAATTGTCCAATTATTAATCGATCAACAGACCATAAAATAAACGCGCGATTCCATCAAGTCAGTTTGTCATCTTCGATGACGCGACCATCAGGTACTTAATTTTCTGACGCTCATCGTTTATTATGTAACATGTGTGAATGCCTTGACACGACACTTACCTGCGCAGCGACAAATAAACAACCGCATCTCGCATGCGCGCGTATCAGCATACATTGCACGCTTGACTTTGAATAAAAAACAAAGAGAATAAAATTGTTGACAAGGGATCGCCGGAAGCGAGCGAAGAAGGTGACATGCCGCCACTTTTGCCGTCGTTCGCACAAGCTATTATCATGAGACGTGCTCGGCACGCGACGGCAAACGTGGCATCCGTCTTCCGAGCATTTGACGAAGCAGAATTTAATACTTTGACTGCCATCTCGCTTCAGTATAAAAATACATAAATATTGAAAACGCAAATATTGTTTCTGTCGGTTTCTATAAGATACTTTCTATCACTGGTAATGATTCACTGATTGTCTTCCGAGCATTTGACGAAGCAGACTCTAATACTTTGACTGCCATCTTGCTTCAGTATAAAAATACAGAAATATTAAAAACGCAAATATTGTTTCTGTGAGTTTCTATACGATACTTTCTATCACTGCTAATGATTCACTAATAATGGACAATTTGTCGGATCTTCGCGACATTGTAATTAATTAGGGGGGAAACTAAAATTTATACCACGCGGTATGATAAGAGTAATGCGTTTGTTTGAAAATTCATATCATATATACAAATTTAGTGAACAAACCAGAAATTTACGAAATACCGCTCGAAATTGATCGATACACGAATATTTTTTGCACAACTGTCATAATACGAGAAACGTAAAACTCGAAAAGTCCACTTCCGCAAACGTTCTTTACGGCTCCTCGCATTTGTCCTCCATCGTCAATGTTCGCAAAATCGCAACTCGCTAAGAACGCCGTCTCCGTAGCTTAGCGAAACAATTGAAGACACGATCGATAAGACGCGAGGATGAGCGAGTGAAGAGGCGAATAAACGAACGGCCGGCCGGACGAATGAACGAACGGGTCACCGGTTGGCTGAATTTAATTATTCTCGCTCGGCGCCCACTCGGAGGACTCGTTTTCTCGTCTCTGCTCTTTCACCGGTCCACGTGTAGCTAAACGACGCGCTCGACTAAATTTCTTGGCCCGCGGCGACCCCTGGATTCTACAGTTTTGTCCGCTTTTCTTCAATTGGCATTGGATTCACTGGATTCTTCCGGTACGTTCTTCCGCGCTCGCGCTTCTTCAGTATTTCGACTGCCACGAGGGTTTACACGAAAGTGGCCGCTAGGTGCGGCTGCAGTACGCGCACTTATGGCAAAGAAATTTAAATAGTGTAGCTATGCGAACGATTGATGTCGCAAATATATATATATATATAATTTACATGTTTGTACATTTGTATGCATAAAGTGTGTGCATGGGAAGTGCGGTGCATATATATATACATATATATACATATATATATATTTATACAGCACTACCGCACGCACACATCTTATGCATACAAATATACGAACATGCAAATTTAGTGAACAAACTACAATTTACGACATATCGTTTGAAATTGATCGATACAGAAATATTTATATATATATATATATATATATATATCCGTTTTATTCAATAGACACTTTGTTTACTCCTAAAGGGACTACACACGTTTTTTCATTTTATGCATACATTTTTGTTGAAATGTCAGGCATTCGAAGACGTACACAATAATTCAATATTTAATTGACCGTAAAATGTCGCGCCATAGGAAAAAATGTATTTATCACGTCTTTCGCGTCTAGTTTAAAACGGTTAGGTCACGTATTATGACATAACGGGCGAACTTCGTCATTTTTTTGTCAATCGCAGAAATTAAAATTTAACCGCAAAAACATCCGGATTCTCGTTGACTATCTTCATAATTATTTATTATACCAGATAAATTCTATGTTTGGAAGCCTTTGGAACTGTTCCTAAGGAATCTGTGCAGAACATGTGGTGATTTGCACTGCAAAAATATATAACAGTTATATAATGCATTATTATTGCTGTTGCACTAGTAGATTTTCGACGGAACGGTTAATACCGGAATAATTTCCAAAAATTTCCAGAAAAGAAGTCCTCTTGACGAAAAACGTTGTGTGTGTAAATATATTTTACCAAAAATGTATACCGCAACCATAAATACTGGCATTCATTTTTATTTGTTATATTCTAAGCTGCATTCGAAAGCAAACACTCCTGTTGACTCCTTAAGTGTGAACATGAATTTTGTCAAGAACTTATTCGTCGAGCACGAAGAACGGCATAATTTTTCTATTCATTACATTCTAACGTGTAGGTCACAGGTAAGTGTTGCTGTTTAACGTAACTGAATGGTTTCCCAACGCTTTGAGTATGCAAATAAATGTGGCCGACCGTTAACCCCTCAATTATGAAGAACGGCATTCTTTATTATATTCTTCTTTATTATATTCTGACGTGTAGGCGTAAGCCAAGCATTCTTATTCACGAAGGCACTTGGGTTTCAAACGGGTTCAGTGTGCAAAAATACATTTTCCCAATCCTTCATAGACTAAGAACCGCAACATTTTTCTGTTCATTACATTCTAACGTGCAAATGTGTAACCTGTAAACAAATTTTACCTCTAATGTATCTTAACACTTAGCAACATTTTTTGCAAGTAACGCGAACTGATATTCACTATTTGAAATCAAAGAAGTCTGAAAATTATTTGTGTCGTCAATTATACCTTGCAGTAACACCTTCGTTTAACAATTTAATATATTGTTTCTACAAATCATGAAATTAAAAGTAAATAACAATTGTTTTTTGTAGGTTGTTTAAAAAGTATAGGTAATAAAGTCTGAAAATTAAGAACATTAAAGGTGACTAAAGATGAATAGCACGACCCAAACGTGAAATAAAAAAATAGTGATGCGTTTTAATATTATATTCTTTTTTGGCAGTGTGGTTTCATTCACAGCATGCCAGTTTATACAGTGGATTGTGCATTTTTTAATATTTACTTGTCACGCCTCATACCGCTATGACTTTATTTGGTCCTACCCGATTGTGTAACATTTTAAGTAATTTTCAGCACTAAATTGATGGATTTTATTATATACTGTGCTTTATAGAAACAGTTCGTCAGTAATTGCGAACAACTCCAGGTAAAGGTAACTGATAGTAACAGAAAAAAAGAAACGCGTTACTAAGTTCAAATTGGGAGATCTTTCCTACGATAACCGATACATTCTACGATAAACGGCATTATTCCTTATCATTTACATCCTGCCAAGTATTTCCGCGCAACAGCGTAATTCAAATAATATATCAGACGCATGGCACTATAATGCTCTCATTGGTCAAAGTAATAATCGAACTGGAAACTGCCAAAGCCGTTGCCATACGCGCGAATGTATAGCTCATTCGAGCAAACGTGGATCCTGGCCATTTAAGCAGGCATTCTGAAGTTTTCGTTTTCAGAAGATAAATAATTGTTTATAACCGGTGGATGAACAAATCGACGCATTTCAAAGCTTCATCTTGATAAGCATGTGTATTTTTTTCTGAAACCATTTTTCGTTTTCTTTACCTTATAACGTTTACCTTACCTTACCTTATTTCTTTATCTTGTTACGCAAAACATAAAGGAAATGATTAGGAAATAATTACAGAATAATTTAATAACAAACTTGTGTCAGTATTATTTGAAATCGTACAGATAGTGTTTATTGAAAATTATAAAATATAATAATGGAAAAGTTGGTTTTGTTCTTTAACCTGTATTTACAAATATAAAGAATCTTCATTTAATCATAATTTCATATGGTAATGTAATATAAAACATAAATAACTTATTTCAACAATTATTACAAGAAAACGAAGCGGCGATGCCATGATATGCATGTGATTCGTGAATATTGTTAACCCTATAAAAATGTTAAGCAACAGTAGAATATTCGGAACAGCATTTTCAGAAGGGAATAAAGCCATTTATAATGTTTCACACATTTATTTTGAAGCAGACTTCTTTGGCATCACGGATCGTCGTACGCATATTTTTCCGAAGTGTGACTAACGATGATGTATCGTCGTTCAGTACTAAAATGTCTAAACCATACATATTGAAATGAAGCCCTGTCCTTCTCTCAGAATGAGACTTTACGGTGTTCTATATTTTCGTTTGAAGAAAACCGTTCTTACTCTACATGTTCTCGAACCGTGACTTCTCTCTTCAGTAGCCTGTAAAACAGATAAACAAAATAGATAAATCACGTGTCTTCTTTTGGAAGTATAATTTAAATGTACAACCAATTGTGAAAATTGTTTTTTTTTTTGTACTATACGTATAAAAAGTGAGATCTCTCTTCATGAGCCTGTGAAACACATAAAATGAAGTAAATTCATAAATACAGAGCTGCATTCCTGAGAGGGAAAATTTATGATTGTGATTTCTTATCTAAATGATTTCGCGTCTGCTATACATATCCCTAGTCTCTCTTCGACGTTCTTCTAATAATCATTGAACCTCGTTCCCCAGAGCTGCGTTCCTGTGGTGTCGAATTTATCCATAACTCAACAAACTCTCACCGACTACAACGTCGATCAAACATAAAACGTCAAACAACACCAACGCTTTCACCGTAAGCGTTTACTTGCAAAATGGCGCGTCCATGGTCCACTAAACCGGGACCCAGCCGAAGCACTTGGAATCCGTTTGCGACTCGGTTAATCGCGAATACCTTACATATTCGTATCCGTACGCATCGAGGGATCGCGCAAATCGGGTCTGCTAATGGAACCATCACGCGCGCGCAGCCTCCCGAAACAACCGCTACATCCGTCCGCACGTTGATCGATCACTTTGGGCTAATCAAGGCAGCACTCCCACGTCTCCAACTCTCCGATTCTAATTAACCCGGCCGCGCGCGACCTACCGCACGAGTCAACGCGATGATTATTGCAGACGCATGCTCGAACTTCCGTGCGAAGGAACTCTCGGCCGGTCACTTGCGAGAATTTGCGAAGTGACCGGTGTCCGGGTGAAAACTGCCGCTTTGATTGCCGATGAATCGATGGCGGCCATTAGCGGAGTGCGAGTGTGGATTGGAGGTTATGGGACGAAAGTCATGTTTTGTAGCGAAGATCTTAGGGGGAGGAATGAAATTGTGGAGGGACGGTGGTATGTCGGTTAGTAATGAAAATAGGAATGAAAATGCAGACTTGTGATTATGCAGGCGAAGGGAGAAGCTATTCAAATTATTCGTTTGGGGATATATGTATCCTATGGTGAATAGGGGTGGTAGGATGCAGAAAGGAGTGGGAGAAGAAGCACATTAACATTAAAGGTACCGGTACTTTACAGCTAGCTATTTTTACCATGAGGGATCATTTGACCCCTTATGAAATAAACGCTGATTTTTAGAAAAAAATTCTTAAATTATTAAAGCGAGAAATTAAATAATCAAATGATAATGATGATTGATGAATAATCAAATGAAAAAACTTACAACATCAATATTTTAACACTCAATTTCATTATTATCATCACTGCATCAGTTTCTGAGCTTTCGCTATAAATTACACATTTCTTCCGTTGTTTTATGGGTGTACTGTATAGTGAGCTGTCATCACTTTTAACAAATGATTCGCTTTCTGAAGATTAAATTATACCATTGTCATAATTTGCAATTTCTTCCGCATTCTTCAAGATGCTTCTGAAATTAAAAACATCGTCTGAAAGCTTTAAGATTGCTGGAACGTCTTTATCCCTGTTTTAAGGACGGCTGGGATATATATGTCTAACTGCTTTTTGTAGATAAAGAACTAAGTAATTTGAATTGGTTACATAAACATATTCAAAAAGAGTTAATAAAATACAAAACAAAAGACTTGCCGGCTCATTTGATTTATATACCGTAATAACTTTTTGAAAACTATCTACAAATGATACTACCGCCCTGATATTTTACACTTAACGTATTTTTTGACAAGGAAGAAATTGTGGTACTAAGTTTTAAGAAATGTAACAATTGAGGCCTATTCACAATGCAGCAATGTGCAAGAAATTTTAGCAGATTGATAATTAGAATCTGCAATTTAACTTGACTGGGACATACGTGTCCCAACAGTCTCGAAAGGGTTAAATCTTCGAAACGGCGAAAGAGTTGACACACGAATTTTGACCCGCCGGAAAATCTGCCGTGCGCGCGTTACAATCCGAAAACCAGAAACACCGGCGACTGCAGCGATGACCGCAAATCCTTAAATCTTTGATACGGCAAACAAAACGCACGGCCAGCGGGCAGCGTTCGTTCGGCCGTTTATTACCGCCATACGAATTTCCATCCGTTATAAAATCTCACGTGCGTCGATTCGCATGATTTTGCGCTGAAATTCCGTCAAAATTGGATCAACATTTACCGACGGTACGCAGACGGCCGGCGCGTGTATACATTTGCCGCGATGGCCAATATATCCGGTCAAGGGCCGTTTACGTTACAGAACGGTCGACCCTACAAATGCAATCATACTAGGCGCGCCACCGTATCCAAATTGCGTCGACCAATCTCGCAATCGACCCCGCTCACACACCCGTCCGACGCGCCGTGCTTCAAAAATGTTCGGCACGCTCGTTGCACAGCTACGAAAACATTCGAAAACACTAAAAAAATATAGACCGTTATTTATATACGCTCGAATGCACGTTAACGCAAATACGAGCGGCAGAGAGTGTGGTGGGGAAAAAAAAGCGTGCAAAATGTCTACGAGACCACTGCAGAAATCTACGTATTGCTCGTGGACGGAGATTATGATGGTGTAAATGAAGTTTGAGCTATGGTGTTATAGCAGCTACGGTATTATGGTAGGTGTTATCGTAGCTCTGGTGTTATGACAGCTTTTGTGGTAGCTATGGTGTTATGGAAGGTGTTGTGAAATCAGAGTTTGTTCTGCATGGTATACAATTTTTGAAACACTTTGTTTGTAAAAAAAAATATTATTTATATACTATTATATTTTTTTAACTTTGTGCGGAAACGTATAAAATAATCTATGTGGAATAGAATTCTTTGGGTCCAAACTAAAAAATAACGCATTTTAGGGTTATGTGCGTATTGCATGGTGTATCATTTTTTAAACACTCTACTAAAAAAAAAAATTAATACCTATGCACTACTTTTTTTTAATTTTCGTAAACCTACATAACTATCTACTTATAACAGAATTCTTTGGATCCAAATTAAAAAATCATGCAGTTAGGAGTTATGTTTGTACTGCATGGTGTATCATTTTTGAAAACTTCCTTTTAAAAAAAAAAAAAAAGAAAAGTAATATCTGCGTACACATTTTTTTAACTTTTTTCGTAAACCCGTATAAAAATCTATAATAAAAAATCTATAATAAAAAATCTATATATAACAGAATTCTTTGGGTTCAAATTAAATAATCATGCATTTAAGTGTTAAACTAGGAGTCTGAAAAGTGAAAAGAAGCATATATACACATATGTCATCCGGCGTCAATATGATAAGAAGCTCTTAGAAACGTGATTACTTCGATTGCCACGCATTGTCGCATACATTGTCCATAAGATAAAACGTCCACAGTTCCATCATACATAACAGTGCCTGACTATCGAGAACAGAAGATAATGGAAAACTGCGTGATTTTCGGGAGGACGACTCGGCGCGGTTATTCACGTTTGCTTAGACAATCCGCACGCAGAAGGACAAAGCTCGTGCTAGTAAAACGCGTGTTATGCGATAGGGGGAATTCGATAGACGCATAATGAACGGACGAATCTGAAACGCAGACGGTGTAAGCGCGCGGAACAATGACGCCGAACAACAGAGTTGTAGGACTCATTTTAATTATGGAATCCGTACAGATGAAACGCTCAATTTGCCCGTCGGTCGGCTGCCTTTGACCCTCTTTTTCGTTCCACGGGTTTCTGCAATTTCAATTGGAAGCATCCGTTCATCCCCCGCTCTCTCTCTCTCTCTCTCTCTCTCTCTTTTTCTCTCTCCGTCTTTCACTGACGACAGCTACCCCCGTTGCCGTTCGTGGAACTCACCACACTCGCTATCGATTTCCACTCGACAGGGAAAAATATCAGCAATAAAGCATCACTGAGCATCCAGTCGCGATTCCGTGTTATTTGTCGAGCGCGAGCCGTCCTTGCATTTATTCCGCAGGTTTGTGAGTTATCGACGCGATTACTGCGAAACGATGAAAGAAAGGCAATCGTTGGGCGAAAAATGAAAGTCATTCGCGCAGAGTGCACGGTGAAACGAGCTAATTTCTCTTTAACTCGCTTTTCTTAGAACGAAAGTATTCAGCGCTGATGGGCCATTTAATGGATCGGGCGAGGACGTGCGTTGAATGATAGATTATTTTTCTGTGGTTTTGGGTAGGAAACGTGGAGCCTGGCCGTTTTGATACTTGCGAAAGCAAGAAAATGGGGTGTTATGTAATGTCTGTCCTGATTGGTCAATGACTCAACGTGTGGGTCATGTGCAGATTAGTGTTAAAGTCGGTTATCGGAAAAGTTGTGTAATTAGAGGTGTGAAAATTGGGCAAGAATATGGGATGTCATGTAACATCTGTTCTGATTGATCGATGACTCAACGTGTGGGTCATATGCAGATCAGTGTTAAAGTCGTTTATCTGAGAACAATCGGAAAAGTATAATTAGAACTGCGAAATTTGCAATACTCGTGGATTCCGGTTTGAATGATCTGTTTTTGCACAGTCTACATCGACGGTGTTAAATTCTTCTTTTCATCAATTTTAATGAAGCGTTTCTTTATATGATTACATTTAGGTCTCTTTTTACGCGGTGGGCGTGTACTGGGAAAAACGCCTGAGGTGGCGAAGAAGACCCAGGTGTATGCAGAAAATAGATTTCTTATTGGTTTTAGAGAAAGAAACTAAAGCTGTACAAATGTTACCTGCCACTGAGGATAGTTTTGTTAAAAAACGCTTGTGTCGTACGGGTTAAGGACAGTGACAAAATACGTCTTATGCTAAGCGATCAGTAACCAATCCACATGCAGTCTGACGTTTTTATCCTTCGGAGGATAAGGAATCCGCGTATGCAAAATGATTATGCATATTGGATAACCTAATCGAAACATTTCAGACTTTCGTTACAGTGTCGAACAGAATTGTACACTGTGAATAACGACATTTTTCGTTAAGGGTGTATTTTTGAACTAGTATATTGAAATAATCAAATCATTAAATTCTACGATAATATACAAATATTGTTTATTGATTGGTATTGTATATTGAGTCATTAGGGCACGTAATAAAAATTGAATATTAACTGAACACTTTTGTAACGCCTCTTGTGTCGGCGGATCAAAGCAGATTAAGCGCTTATAGGCGCCTACGGTATCATAAGCGCAAGCATTCTAAGCGCCTTTAGGTGCCAACAGTAGTCAAAGGGTGAAGGGAAACTGGGGTGGTAATGCGGAAGGTAGTACAGGTTGCCAATTAATGACGTCGGTACTCACGCTGTAGAAAATTGGAGGTGAGGGGTTATATAAGCAGATGAATCCCTGCGTGACAGAGTATATGACGTCATGCTGCACCTTGTTTCATCCAAAAGCAGAGATTCATTAGGATCGAATGCATTTCAGCAGAAAAAAATGACCGGCATTTGCAATTACTAAAAAAAAATATGAATGTATAATTTTTCCATCAACATTTCGTGTTATTTTCTGTATTCAATCGCAATGTCGCGTTTTTATTGACATAACTTGACTGGGACATATGTGTCCTAACAGTTTCGAAAGGGTTAATTCGCTGAAAACATACGTTTTATGTGGTACTAGATTTTAAGGAATGTAACAATGGAGGTCCATTCACAATGAAGCAACCTTCAAGAAATTTGAGTAGATTGATAGTTAAAATCTACGATTAAACTTGACTGACACTAAACTTAACACATATGTATCCCAACACTCTCGAAAGGGTTAAACGAAAATCCAACATTTCCATCCAAAGCCACTTGATGCTACCATATCTACACCATCGGCGCACGCGTGATGGCGTACATTTTCCTCACGTCACGTGACCCAACTGCCAAAAATGACACCTTGCCAATAGGGCTAATGTGACGACAAGCGATTTTTAGGCAAATTCATCTGGCATCGCTGTTATCGAGAAATGAACAACGCCCGACGTCGACGACTGCCATCCGTCGTTCACCCTCTCGTCCAACCCTCAAGGATCCCGCCCGTCTCCGTCCCAATTGCGTCCTTTGAATTCCGCGTCTCGTCTTTGTCTCCGAGTTTTCGTCCTTATGGAATTAATTCGTTCCGTTTCCTGCCCGTTCTACCGTTCGCAGTCGCGACTCGCGGATCCGCAGAACTTTATCCGCCATCCTGCCGCCATTCACGTGCCTCCTTCGACGCTTCCGTAGATTCGCAGTCGATGACAATTTATAACGAGCCCTCGAGCCACTTTGAGGATCCTTCCCTTTCTTTCGCCGCCCATGCGAAGTGCACATGCCAATCACCGATCACTTCGGCTCAGGCTTTTTGTTGATCGGTTCTTTTCGACAGGGAACGCACTGGGGTGTTTTTAACCCTCTGCACTCCGAATTTTATTTCAATTCCGTTACCAGCAGCTCCTAAAGCTTTCAAGTGTTTTATTTGAAGTTTACTTTAACTAAAAAATAAGGCAATTTAAATAAATAGACGAAGAAACAAGTTCACTTAATCCTCTATGGGCCCGCGTGACTTTGAAGAAGAGAATGAATGGATTTAAATTTAAATGTAAGTATATTTTTAATTATGTTTTTTTGTTTATTTTATAGCTTACTGTTACTTTCTGTTGTTTATAGTCCTCTTAATTGTGTTACAAATAAAATTATTATAAATTACCTTAAAAATCCTCTTTTAACCCTATATGGGCTGGACATTCCATTGACGTTGATGGTTACATCACTTACGGCAGTGAAATCATGTAATGTTGGCATACAATGTCGTTTTTCCCATAACAAATCTCCAGTTTCAATATTATCGGGCTGGTTATCTTCACAACTGTCTATTAGAACTAAGGCACGTTTACGCGTATGGGATATTTGCATTTCTATGCTTGAATCCGAATCCGAACTGTAATTCCTTATGGTAACCTAATTTTGTTAAATTCCATTATGTATTATTTTTTTTATTACTTTATTATTTTGAATTTACAACCAGAAAAGTAAGAAAAATAATATTTTACACAAAATTCTTTATTACTTGTTTATCGTACAGACTCTTTTACGATTCCTGATAAGCTGAAAACAAAAATGATTGTGTGCGGATTTATCCGCTCCCGGTGATAATGGTCAGTTTTTGTTTGCGGATTATTCCGTCAAATGATGCAAATGGGTTAAGTATCGATTGCCTGCGGATCCGTTTGGGCATGCTGAGAAAATGCGGAGATTTTGTGCGTGGGACGAAGGGAGATGTGCGTGTCACTAGCAGACGACAGCTGCGCAACGAGTTGTGCAGATAAAAGGCGTAACTCTAATTGCGTCCGGCAATGTGCGGGGATCGTTTAATTTGCGCGCGTTCGCTTCGTCTAATGAGACGCATTTTTTTTAGGTACCGTTCGCTCGACGCGATTAAAGCGCCTTGCTTTTGTACGGTAATTCTCTGGTCGAGCGTGTCGGGATGTTCAGGGTTTTATGGTTTTTTTTGGAAAGCGGAAAAAACATTCTGGACGTTTTCGATTACGCTAAACGCTGATGGCCCTATCTTTTAGGCACGGAAATTTCTCAATTTAGCATTGTTTCTTCTTTTTCATGTGTGGTTTAACCCTTTAGACTCGACGGCTGTCTCGGGAGGAACATGAAGATTATTGTGTCGTATTGTTGTGTCGATTTGTGTGTCGTGGTATTGAGGAAAATGTAGACAAATACGGAGTCTGTACAAATATTTGTTTCTTTGAGATATTTCTGATCCACTACAGGCGGAAGGAATGAAGAAAAGTCGAGAACCTCTGTCTTGTTTAAGATTTATGAAGTATTTGATCGATCGACTGAGAGCTGAATTCCGTGAATGTGGAAACATCTTTCTACAACAAATGCAGACAATAAACGGTCCATGCGATTATTTCGCTAAACGACAGACCCATCCGAATTTTTGCCAAAAAAACTTCCTATTCTGTTGAATCTACGCCACTGCTTGGAATAAGGCACGACGTGACGTTATATATGCCTTCGTCTGAGGGTTCGTCTGCTTACATTAACCCTCATTTTCAGCTTCCTACAGTACATGTCACGATATCACTATTTCACTAGCTACACAGTTTCCTCTCACCACCATCGCATTTTTCCCTTAATTCCCTCGATCTTGCCGCCCTCGTTGGCGCTCCCGTGTGTTTCGTGAATTAAGATAAAGAGCCCACGAAACGAGGTTACGAAGTGTAAAGTGCTTTTTAGGTGGATCTGCATAATTCATTGTTTTTGTAGCGGCGTCGCTGCGCGGATATCATTTTGCTCCGGATCCCACCAAGTTCAAATGAACCTGCGACGAAATGAAGAACTAAACGCACGTGCGCACGCCGGTTGTTTAAATAAAAGGAGTGCGCGAGTGAAGAGTGCGCTTAACACTTTTTCGTCGGGTTATTTTTGCTAGGAGGTTACGCTAATGGCAGGTTTTTTGCAGGCAATGGCAGTTGTGATATGAACGCAGCGATTGTTTGTAAAGTACCAGAATTGTAAACGTGCTAGAAAACAAACTGCTGGCAACGATTCGTTAATTTTTTGATACAAAAGCGCTGTTCGGCGAAAAAACAATAATCACAAAATCAAAGAAATATTCAGTTAATGAATTATTGCGTCCTGTACGTAGTAGTATTCGAATCGAAGATAATTGAGATAGATAATTGTATTAATAATAATCGTATCCTTTCATACATAATACATATTTTGATTAATTTAAAAAAAATTAAAGTATCAATACTTTTGCAATATGTTTATGTATTTTTTACTTGTACATTTAGCAAGGCATTTTTATATTTTTGTGTTTTTTTTTTATGTTTATGTATTTTTACTTATACATTTAGGAACGTGATTTTCCTTCAAATCATTTTTTTTTATTGTTTCCTTATACAGTATTACTTTTAATTAAAAATAACATTACAATGTTAATCCATTTATTTAATCCCAACCTTCTGTTTTTGAGCATGACACCCAAATTGTCATAAAAACATCAGACATCTGAAGGTATCTCCTCCCAACATTTCCTCCCCGAACGTTGTTCACATGTAACTATCGACATGTTAATTGCAATCGATCGCTCGTTCGCAAAAATTCCTATGCTAACCCTTTCTTTCCGCCTACTTCTCCCTTCCTGTTTGATCCGCGCAAACACGTGCGACAAATTCTTCTTCTCCGTCGCGCCCGCTAAGTTCTCCGCAAACAATAAGACCATTACGCGGCGGCGGCGGGAGTGCAGATTCAGGGAATATTTTCATTATTTTTTCACGAGATTAAGCGAGGGGAGCGGACTTCTTTGTCTCGCGCAACCGGTTTGCCGGTCGCGGCGAGTTCGTCAAAAATGAAATACTAATCGAGTTATCTCTCTCTCCGGGCTTTCGTCGAGCCCTCCGCGGATGAGTCCGCTGGGTGGAAGTTGTTAAGAGAGTTACAACTCCGGCCGCGCAACTTTCGTTACATCCTACTTCCAAGTCGCCGAACTTTTTCGACCGCGCTCAACCCGTAATGGCGCCGAATCTTTGGGATCGGAACTTTACAATCCGTGGCAGCGGGGGAAAAGTCGTTGGCATTGCTTTCTTTGTGTCCTGAGACAACGATGTTGCGTTCGTGCGTAAAGGGTGGAACGTGGGAGAATAAAGGGCAATGGGAGTAGTCGTAATTAAGACGTAAAATATGTAGATGCTTTTTTGTGCAGATACTAGGGCGCCTTCTTGGTAAACGTACCGGTACTTTACACCTACTTATTTTTACCCAGAAGGATCATTTGACCCCTTATGAAATTAACGTTGTTATTCAGAAAAAAATTCATAATTTATTGAAGCGAGAAATTGAATAATGGGATGATATGAGAATTTACAGAAAGACAAATGAGTGATCTTTTTTTACTTTTGTTCAAGAATGAATGTACGATTTTCAAGTAAATTTTGAAAGGGGTCATTTGTCCCCGCTTGATATGTTTAGTGTTAAAATTTCCGCTTGATAATCGACAATGCCTAAAGATATGAAAATACATTCACAAAAATATAAATTCTGGTTTAAAAATTGACAATATTTACATTTATTGAATTTAATCGCACTGCTTGAAAATTAGCAATATTTAAGTAAAGATAATTTAAATTGCCCCTCGCACGTAACGCGAGAAACTTTTGGCGTTTGTAGAAATTTATACGCTTCACTAAAATATTGATAACATCGTAAGTATGCATCAGATTTAAATGATCCTTTTTTACTTTTGCTCAGCTTTTACTGAGGAATCCGTATATGTAAAGGTGTGGACGTATAGTCCATACAAAACGGAATATTCCGGGACCATAAAGTATTAAATAAGCCGTTTTTGTTTTATTTGAAGTGTCTTACTTTGTTTTGACTAATATGTATACCCATATAACATCACCATACCACCAAACGTATTTTAACGCCAATAGACCCAAGTCACCCCTAATTTTTTCCACACTTCATTCTTCTCCCACACGGTTTCCTGGCCGCTTTCCTCATCAGGCAAGTTTCAATTCGTAAGAACCCCCTTCCCCAGCATATTGCAGTGCTATTCAGCGAGTGCTGGGCGCTTTGCTTCTTTTCCGTCGTTAGACGTGTTATGTGAAGCGAGAAGAAAGGGGTAGTCGGTGTGACGTGGTTACGGGGGGTGCTCCGGGGGCAAGATAACGAAATTAAGAGCATCTGCTATCTCGGTTGCGTAGGAGGGTTGAACGGAAGCTGCACGGATGGCTGAGTGAAAATAATTGAATCGTGCAGCGGCAGGCAGCATTGTCCTTCAGAATGAAGTATACGTTTTACTCCTTTCCACTCGTTCGACCTTCGCGCCCTGCCGTTTTCCTCCTCTAAAGCCTGCTTTCCCTTGCTTTTCCGTGTTTCATCTTCCTGCGCAGAATTGCCTTCATCGCAATTGCTACTGTTTCTAACGACTGACAACACGTGTGTCGCTCCTGGCGTTGCGTTGAGGGTTTCTTGCGTGATGTTCTTACAAAGAGAGTGAGGGCGATCATCAATGATTCGGGGGTTGCTTTATTTGGGGATTCACGACCGGTGAAGTTGTCGTGTGTCATGGAGGAATGTGTTTTTATTTGTTTAAGAAGAGATTTTTTTAATTTTTCTTGTGGTTGAAGCGAGTTTATTACTAAGTTTTAGGAAAGTCTAAATGTTCTGAGACCTTTGGATTCCGTTTACAGGGGTTTACAACTGTTTGTGTTATTATAATGCTGATATATTTTGGTGTATACATATATATATATACATATAGATGTAGAGTTGTGTGTAATGGCATACTAATGTATGTGATAGTAAGGTTATATATTACATAGCCATTGCCGATTTAAAATACGGAAATATAATATCTATATTATTGTATTCTACTGAAGTACACTATATATATATATATTTTTTCGAAAGACACTTTGGATTCTTATAAGCGTCCGTTGCGTCGTTCTCTACAGAATGACAAACCGTTTATGTTAGAGGGCAGCACACGTCTCGCCTTTCCCTTCCACGGGAATTTCCATTCTCCGAGGACGTCGGCTCTTCCTTATTCCACCACCGTTCACCCGCAGTCTGCTAGGAACTCATGGGAATACCGTTCCGCGGGAATAATAAAGGAATGGAATGAGCGAAAGCAGACGAGCAGATGAGAGGCAGGCGAAAGACAGAAAAGAAGGTAGTGAAGTTGTCTGAGGCCAGACCAACGGAGAGAAGCGGGTGTTACCTGCTGAGGGTGAATTCCGTTGTCTTCTGACTCGCACGTGAACCTTTGCGTTTCTCGTCTTTTGCCGAGAAATTTCATTGCTCGACGATACGCGATGGATGAATGCTGGCTGCGCCTTTTTGGATACGTGTCGATGTATTTTTCAGGGTTAAGTTAGGTTTTTGGGACGTTTCATGGAAGTATGGAATCGTCAAATTTTCGTATGAAGTAATTATCAAGTCATGTAGTTAGTATTTAATTACATTTTTCATACAAACGTATTGATGTACAAAGTAACTTTCAAGTCGTGTAGATGGAATTTCGTTTTATTTTTCGTACCAACGTGTTGACGTATGAAGTAATTATCAAGTCTTGTAGGTGGAATTTCGTTTCATTTGTTATACCAACGTGTTGACGTATGAAGTAATTATCAAGTTGAGGGTGGAATTTTAAAGTTTAAACGCGTGTTTAGCAAAAACAGCATTTTATAATTATTGTGAGTTTGATTAGGATTAGGGTCGGTTGAACGTTGTTATTTTGGTCGGTTGAAATTTTTGTGATGCAATGAGAACTTTTCTTGTTACCTTATTTACACTAGCTACATGTATAATTTTTGCACTTAAAAAGTGAAGGAGTGAATGTTTAGCGAAAGATCGAAAAATGATGACGTAATATTACGTCGCAACGTAATTATTTTGTATACTGACATTCGTATACCATCGCAACTGTCTTTGCATAATTTTTTAAAAGAAGAAATACTTTCCGTATCACATATAACGTCAATAAATAATCACATATTGACGCCAAAATGATGTACATTTTGAAAATTCCTACCTTTTGACATAATTAAAAGGTTTCTATGCCAGGTTTCCGGGACAATTTTATTAAATTCGTCAAAAAGTTCAATTTTATGGCTTGCAAACTAGGTTTGCCCTTTTTAATTGACATTCACCCGACTTACATTCCTGTACTTTCCCACGAAACGTCAATTATCCGCTGTACCGTCGCGATTGTCCGCAGTGATTACGGCTTCGGGGGTTGTTTGCATTTAGGAAGCCATCAACGCTTAATCGCATTCCTTCTCTAGCCTCGGGAGATTGCAAAGTGCGGAACACGGGACGTCTATTTTCCGATCCTTTCAGCTCCCACGTTGTCTATGTATAAGAAAAACGTCTCTCCCGGCAGGTATGTTAATAAGACAGTTTTATGAAAAATATGCATCGGCAGCAGAGCGGCAAATTGGCGAAAATTATGATGCTTCAACAGATCATTTACTTCGAGTTTCTTTTTATCTTTGTTACAGAGCAATAAAATACATAAAGTTAATTTAATGTGATCTATTAAATATTTTTCAACACACGTTCTATGCAGTGGCGTGTATCGCATTATGACTCTCACTAACCGAGAATTGCGCGGAAAATGTTTCGCTCTAAGTACGGTATGCGTATTTTTTCGACGTGCATATTGAATATAATGATACGTTCGGTATGAAATTCGTGTAGAAGTTGCCATATGCAAAGAAGCGTAGTTACAGTAAGAAGGAGTTTGATGTCTTCACATTATCGGTTAAATTTGCGGAGATCTATGGAGATTTTTATACACAGGCTGTTTAAAAGATGGCATTCAATATTTTTATGGTACACCGGATAGAATAAAAAGGTCTTAGCAAACTTAGGCTGCAAGGTCAATCGTTTCTGTGATTCAAATATTTTTGATATTTTTATATATAATAATACTTTTCGATACTTAAAAATTTTCCACATTTTTTCAAAAATAATTATAATTTAAATGAAACTAAAGTAATGTGTTTTAAGAGGTTAAAAATGTGGAATGACCTACGTTATGTCGTTGAACGACGGGATCTCTAGTAAACTCATCAAATGCATCGTATGTGCGGTTGCTGGAAAATTGTATTAAATTATAACGAAACGCAGAGTGGGTGTAGCTGCTGGAAAATTGAATGAAAATGCAACGAAACAGCACTTCGTTTTCTTGAAAGATTAATCATGCCATTGTCCAAACTTATTTACGTCATTTACAAAATTTAAATATTCACTATGACGTTGAGCAATATTTTTATATTATAGTTTAGTCTTATTAAGACTAGAGTAAATGCCCTGCGATAACACACAGAAAATAGAAAAACAAACAAACAAAAACTATAGCCAGATATTCGCAAATATTTCATCGATCACCCGGTGTGCAGTTTTTTAAGTAAATTACGTCATTTCGTTTTTACGTCTTATGTCTTTACGTTTCGTCGTCAACTGACTACTACGCAACCAAACCACACAATTCAACAAACTCGTCACCTATGATACCTCAATGTAATAATAATAAATACATGTATATTCGCCGTTACACAAAAAGTGACCATTTTTCTACGAAGCGTATCATTCATAGCGTTGTGATTATATTCAATTCAGCAATTCTTTTAATAATTCAGTTTTCAGCTTTCAATAATTCAGCAAGTGATTATTTTTTTGTCTCACCCAAGAGTTTCTGCAGGCACACCCTCGTTCTGTAGCGATTTCTAAAGACATTAGCTACACAATGACTCGATAGCAGTATTGAATTTTACTCGAAAACATTGAGTTACGGCGCAACGGATTAGAAGAGGGGGTTGTGACGGGACAAATTGTTTCTCGTCTTTTCCCCATTTGGTGTCGTTTCGCACCCTTCGGTCGTCCGTTTGTCGTGGTGTCAAATGTTTAGCTTCCAAGGCAGCCGGCGCAGTCGTACTTTTCCATCCTGGCCTTCCAGCCTTTTTCTTTCACACGTCTACGTGCACGGGGTGCTTTCTTTATTGTGTGTCGTCGACGAATTTGGTGTTTATTAGGTTAAGCAATACAGCGTTTGTCCCGTTAAATTGATGATCAATATTTATCTGACAATAATAGTGTGTGTGTTTGCGAAGAATTTTGTGTTTATTAGATTAAACACTAGAGCTATGGTGCTAAATTGACAAATACACGACTATTTGTTTGGTAGTAATGTTGTAAGTTGTGTCGGTGAATCTTGTATGTTAGATTGAACACTACAGCAGTTGTGTTAACATATTAGGTCTACCGGAAAGTTCTGTCCGGAAATGTTATCCCAAATTTCAACAGGTATGAAAATGTTCACTTCAAACATATATGGCGAAAAAAAACATGTCACATCAGACCGCGTCCTCTTTATACAAAATGACCTTCGTAAGAACACTTTTTCGCCGATTCATTTTCTGGCGAGTTATTTCAATATCATTCTATAAAAGAAAACACCCTACATATGCTTCTATTTTCTCTGGGAACGAATTACTTCACATTGCAGCTCTTTAAGTTCGCCGTAGCAGATGCTGTCACATTTTAACGTAAAAACATATCATTCCATCTATAAAGTGAAGTTGTCATTGAAATTCTTCTTCCAGCACTCGACCGTTAAAAGAAAAGTTCCTGAATGCCGCGTCCTCCTTTTATATAAAATGACTTTCGTAAGAACACTTTTTCGCCGATTCACATCCTCGCAAGTTATTTCAATATCGCCCGATAAAAAATACACTCTACATACATATCGCCATTCGCTATGAATAAATTACTTCATATGACAGTTCTTTGAATTTGACAAAACAAACGTCGTCGCATTAAAAAAACCATACCCCACTATGTCGCGTCCCCTTTTATACAAAATGACTTTCGTAAGAACACTTTTTCGCCGATTCACTTCCTCACGAAATATTTCAATATCATCCAATAAGAAATTATCCCTACATCTACGTTCTCCATGAACAAAGTTACTTCATATGGCAGTCCTTCGAATTTGACGGCACATACGCTATCACATTAAAAAAAAATCCCACCAAGCCGTGTCCCCTTTTTTCCAAAATGACTTCCGTAAGAAAACTTTTTCGCCAATTCATTATCTGTCGAGTTTTTTTTTAATATTATCGATAAAAGAAAACAACTAACATACGCGTCTATTTTTTCTAAGAACGAATTACAATACTTCATATGGCAGTTCTTCGAATTTTACAGAACAGACGTCACCACATTAAAAAAAGATATCTCACCATGCCGCGTCCCCTTTTGTACAAAACGACTTTCGTAAGAACACGTTTTCGCCGATTCACATCCTCGCGAGTTATTTCAATATCGCCCAATAAAAAATACACCCCGTACACGCGTCCAGGTCTGTTGAGCGGCGAAGCAAACAAGCGTTTCACCCTCCCGGCGCCATTATTTGCTCGTTTGCTCGTCGGACCTCAGCTCTTTAATAACGCAGCAATTGCAAACATTACAATAATATCGTTACGTTTCTATCCGGCATGCAGCGCGTGGACGCTCGTCATAAATCATCGCGCGATTCTTTTTCCGTCGAGAGAGTCAGTGAAAGCCGGCGACCCAGAGATCGCTGGCTAGAAAGTGTGCGAGAACGTTTTCCATCATCCGCGCACCATCGCGACAATGCGTTGACGTCACGACAATGGCCGACGGTTCAGGCGTTGTGCAGGAATGTTGAACGGTTTCGCTAATTGACCTATCGAAATAATTAACGCCGCGCGTATGAACTCGCAGGCGCCAAGTTGCGTCACATATCGCGTTGCTTAACACATTTGCGACCGACAAATTTTTTCCGTTCCTAATGGGGTAAAGTAGGCAGTGATTGACCGTTCTGCGTTCGTGAACGAATATCTGAAGATTGCTATGTAGGCATATTTTCATTGTTTCGAATATTAACACTTTAACGTGTTAACAATTTACGATTTCTTCTTCACGCCTTAACTGGGGAACAAACAATTGCTCGTGTTGAACATTGTAAGGATCTTATTAAAACAGTTAGACGGAACCGCACATTCCTGGAATCTGTTGTAACTGGTGATGAGACTTGATGCTTCAAGTACGATTCTCAAACAAAAGGCCACAGTGCTACGTGGATGTCCCCATCCTCTCCGAAATCGAAAAAATTGCGTTTCCAGAAGTCACGAGAGGAGACAGTGTTTATTTGTTTTTACGATTCTAAAGGTATTATATGTGTATGTCTCAACAGTCTCGAAAGGGTTAAAACAAATTGCATATATTTTGCTTCGGCGAATCACGCGATTTGGAAAATGAGCGAGTTTCGTGTTAGTATATGTGCAGGCGGTTGATCGGTGCAGTAAAGGGTGTTCAGAGATTGTAGCTGAGGGTGGTTCGGAATTCGCTCGCGTTCCAGTCTGTGTATTCTCGTATTCTGCACCCTCTGTTCCAGGACATCGCCCGACGTTGCAGTCGATCCGGTACATTTCTCCTATCGTTCGGTAGCATTACATTCCGTATATCAAGATTTTTCCTGCCAAACGGAGAGCAATTCCCATAACGCGTTCGATGCAGTGCTCGCATGAACCAAGGAACGATGATACGTCGAGGCAGATATGTGATTTGCACGTATTGTGCAGGAAACGGACGGTTGAATAAAGTGTGCCTGCCGCCTGCGAATCGGGCCGGAATTTCTTCGAAATGATACGTGAAAAAGTAGAGTGAATGGGGCGGAAGGGAACTTTTAAAAGGAACGGCTTTAATTCGGTGAATATTTAAAGTCGGTTAAAATGTGTTGCGTAGAGAAATAGGATGTTATGCGACAATTTGCTGTGAGAAATAATTGTTGCTTTACAATAACAATAATATTTACATTATATTAATTATGTATATTATCTACGTAATATATATATTATATACAATATATACTATATATATATTTATATATTATCTCAGAAAATCTTTTTTATTTAAATTTATCTTTCAGAAAAGCATTAAAATTTACGATTTGCGCATAACTCCTGTACAAGACTATCTAAATAACACGCGTAAAAGTAAAGACAATAAAAAGCAACGCGTTCTTAAGGAAAAAATAAAACAGCAACTAAATAAGAGCTGTTAAAAACAACTAATAAAGAAACCCTTCGAGTTGTTCTAATAATTTATACCCTGACTATATTTTATATTTAGATTTTTTTATATTATTATATTATTTATTATATTATTTAGTATATTACTTGATTTTTTATATTATTTTGTTGCACGGCATCCACGGCTAATATGCCTGAGGCATTCTATCTTTGAGGCACTTGAACTTCTTTATCTAAATAGTTGATCTGCCTCATCCTTTGAGTCTCATCTGTCTGCATATACATGTACAGACATTCTCAGCAAAGTTTTCCGCAACGCCCATTCAGCCCGAACCGGGAAACAGCTTTGATTCTTCTTACCTCCACTCCGAGCGTACTGCTTGAAACTTCCGCATGACGTTTTATTAGAAGCATCGCGGGATTATAGGCGCTTAACGTCGGAATTAATAATACGGAATTAAATCGTGCCTGATGACGTCCGCATGGCATCGGAATTTCTCAGGGCGTTTTGTGGCCAATAATATTATTAATCGTACATAAAGGTGGCATTTATCGATTTCTGCGCAGAGTATTTAAGACATTGAGTGTTGTGGTACGAATATTTGGGTAACGGCAGAATTTTGAGTACTTACGGGGTAAGTTAGTAGATATTTAGAAAGATATTTTACAGGATATAATAATAATATTAAATTGTTATAAAGGTAACTTTAACCATGCGGCACTAGAGAAAACATATTTGAAAAATCAGAAATAATTTTCGGCGCACACACAAAAAGGGATGTGGAAATATATTATTTATCAAAATTACTTGGATGTTCAACATGTTTCGAAATCTTGTCGTTCCTTCATCGAAAGTCTATACAATGATAAATTGTGATAAAAATAAAATGTAGCAATTAAAATTAAATTTGAATTTGAATTTAAAATCGTACAAATTGATAAACGAAGTATGTTTTAGAATTATACTGAATATGTTTGATTTAATACATGAAAGTAATGCAAAACGAAAGATCAGTTGAACAGTTACGTTTTCTAATATTTTTTTTGCGTCGTATCTGTACGTACTAAATTCTTTAATATGTACAATTTTTATTTCTGTTTTTTATGTTATATCTATGTAATTTACGTTCGTTTATTGTATTCTACTTTCGTGTACTTACTCACACATATTAACTACACTTTTGTAGTATTTATTAGGTTATTAGTTCGTATGACTTTTATTTTCATTTCTGTACTATATTTTCATTAACATTTATCATTATCCTGACTCCTGCTTCGAAAGCACCGGATTCTGAAATACGTCGAAAATATAAATGATTTTTGCAAATAATAGATTTCGACAACCACGATTGAGAGCATTCATTTTTATTCATTACTAGCTAATATCGGACATATTCACTTTTAATGTGCCCTTCGTTCTCGAATATAATATTTCTCATCAAATACCCTCACTCAACTAGCACGCATTGATAGCCTCTTTATCACGTTAGCATGCATATTTATTCGGTTTTATTAACGTAATGCTGAATTGGAACTCATCAAGTAATTTGACATATTATATTAATATATTGTTACACAATGGCACGCGATGACAGTCATTATGTCGAAATAGGCATTGTCGCTTATTCGATACATTGCGGTTTCATAACATACTGTCACATCGTACCGCATAAAATCATTTAAAATTTTCAAATAAGGTTAATTCGTTGCAAACTACATATATTTTATTAATAGTCTTAAAAAATGCAAAAATACACACAGTTTATCGCAAAATTTTCAAATAAGGATATCTTGTGACAAAATTGCTCAAAGTACCGAAGTAAATATGCATTACGGTTCATTGTGCATATTGCGGTTCATAACATAGTATCACACCATGTAGCATAATATAATTATTAATAGTCTTTGAAAATACAAAAATATCTGCAGCTTGTTATTTAATACCACATCCTTATACTAATTCACTGCCACATAATACAATTTATCGCGTATAAATGTGTAATCATTTATTACGTACTATATTTTCTTATTAATACCCTGTAACAAAATTGCTTAAATTATCAAAATATGTACACATTACGGTTTATTGTGCATATTGTAATTTTATATAATTGTATGACCGATAATATCCGAATATGTACAGACACTTATTTACAGTTTTATTATTTATAGAATATTACAGGCATTATTATATTACACAATGCAATAATCCAAAAATATGCCATATGATTGCAATGTAATTACAATCCAACGCAAAATGCTTTGCAACAAGGAGTCATTGTTCTTCGCAAAGCATTTATACGTGTACTCGACATAATGAACAAACGTTCCGCGATGTTATACTGACGTCGTGAGAAACAAGAATCGACTGAATCGCTGAATTAACTTCGTACTCGATCCTCTGACTTTGACTGATTATAAGCGCGATGCTTATGATCGGAAGAAACTTTTCGCGCACTCGAAGAGTCATTAATAATCGTTTACGCGAAAGAAGAACCGGGATACTTAGCATGCGGCATCTGGCGAGTTGTAAATGCACTAGTACGAGAAGTTTTTTTAACGCGTGGAAAGGCGGCAGTATCGAAAATTCCATTAATCCACATTAAACTGGAAGGCAAGGAAGAAATCTTTGGTGGTAGAATTATGTTGGCATCTAAGTAAGTATAGCTATTCTTATACAAATTTCGTACCTACCGTGGCGAACATTCTTGTATTTTTGTGTGCAAACCAAAAATTCGCAAGATTGTACACATTCACCGTTTCACAATAAAAACACTGTGCTAAAGTGAGGTTTCCACACATTAACTAATATAACATTATAAAATGAATCAACTTTCAACGGAAAATTAGGGTGTTCCTATAGAAACTTCGTCCACCGTATTTATTTGCCTTTAACCGTGAAACAGAACAGCTTCTTTATATTAGCTCTCTTCCATTCACTGTGAAAAGAAGTTCCCTACCTGTCGCGGCGTTGCTCGTTAACGACAATTCGACTGTCAAAAAGGTCGTCAAAGGATGGAAGCAGCAGAATCAATCGCCCGGCGAAGAACATTGTCTTCGTCGCTGGTCATTAGTCTTGGTGCAATCTCCGCAGCAGCAGAAACTTAGAGTCGCACAAAATGAAGGTGTCCGAAGCTATGACGAATCAACCGGCTCTCGTGACTTCTATTATTCCGTAAGGCACCCTGTTGTACAAAACTTCTGACACTTGAACCGTTGACGTACTACA
Organism: Cryptocheilus praepositus; assembly: GCA_033815515.1. NCBI lineage: Eukaryota > Metazoa > Arthropoda > Insecta > Hymenoptera > Pompilidae > Cryptocheilus > Cryptocheilus praepositus. Next base: position 287,063 of record JAWWQZ010000119.1, on the reverse strand, counting down.
CTAATACTTAAAAGACTGTATCTCGGCAATCGTTTCTTTTCATTTCATGAGATCGAGCTTTTCTTTGGATTAAAGTCGAAGACTACTTTAACACATTGGCTACCAACTAAGAGTTATCTGATAATTTGTTTAGTGGTCATATTTGTGCAGTTACGAAGAAAATCGTGGTATATTGGTGTGATAGGAATGACAAAAATTAAGGTTGTTAAAAGATGGTTATGGTGTTTATTCGAAAGACGCATCGTGAGGATTCTGGACTTAAGATAATATGTATTCACAAACGTTTAGAAGTCTGAGGAACAAATGTGTGTGGGATGCGTTCTTCTCTCAACAAAACAAACAACTTTATTAAGTAGCACAGAGATTGAACTAAATGATTTTACAGAACAAAATGAAAATTCAACGAAATGACTCTTACACACATATATACTTTGCATCTGTGCAAACGGAAAAATCTTGTCAAGTTATGTCATTTTACTCTTGAAAAGTTTATAAATATTTCCGAACATCAACACAAATGCCACAAAAATACCACAAATTTATTTAAAATTTACATTTAACGTTTTTCAATTCTTATTATGCATTATCTAATTTCCTAAAAATCTCTATTTTTAGAAACTGCAAACCAAATCCGACAGGAAAGGGTTATTTTATTATACTTATATGTTACACTATACATTTTGCGAAATTCGGTGTAAAATTGTTGGCATTCGCGTCTCTTGAAATCTGTTAAACGACTTGAAAAATTTGGAAGATAATTTTGTAAATACCGCTTGTGAAAGCGTGCAAAATGCTGTAAAGGGTTGAATTGTGGTTCGATAACTAAGATTTTTATCGGTGGGAATCTGTGGAAAGTAGAATTTTGTCACAATGTCATAACAGGATGCATTTCAGGTGGCAGAATAATATAATCGTAATATAGTCAAACGTCGGATCACGAATAATTGGATTTACGAACAAATTTCTCGAACGCAAAACACCTCAGGTGACTGTGTCCAGAGTTACGAACTTGCAGTCTTGTCTTGTGCTTCTTCAAATGTCTTCAGACGAAGAGGCAGGAAGGAAGGATGTCCTTAGTTCCTTGATCCGTGAAATCTGTGCAAAATTGGGGTGTGGTACGGAGTTCCATGGAAAGATATCACCGTGATAAGAGAGTAACAAGTCGTACCATAAACGTTTTCTATAATAATGCCGCGTGTCACTTAAAAATGTGATGAAAAGCAAATGTCATTCACAAAAAAGTCCGCTTCTAAACAATGATATTCAATTTCCTTACCATTTACCGCATATGTTAACTCTCTTCCATACTGATATGGTAAAACGAAATTAAATGTTTATCCATACACAAATTTGATGTGCTTGATGTTTATCGTTTTATTATAGATTTCATTGTTTCCATTAATGTTGTTGTAAGAACTTGTACACAATGTTCTATTATATAAATGTCAACCAGCATTAATCTACGGTCCAGAAACGGATTAATCATTTAACATAAAAATGTTGGTTTACGGTCGACCTTCAGGAATTAATTAACTTCTCAAACTGAAGGTTTACTTCTATCGCATCTATTTTTTTCGATTGTGTTCTTTCAATGTGCGTATTGTGATAAAAAATGGTCGACATGGCGTCGCTAACAATCTTTCGGTCTAATGCGTTTAGAAAATTGTGCGAACGGTTCATGACGCACGACATTACTATAACTCTGTTTCGCTCTGACGCAGTTAGGAAATTGAGGAAACTCTCGGTACAACATGGCATTGCTATAATACGGTTTCGCGGTAACATAGTTCAAGAATTAGGGAAACATCTCGAATAACAGCGCATTCGTATAACAATGGTCTACTAGAATATGGTTCGACAATTGAGAAAATCTTTCGGACGATATATATATATATATATATATAAATAGAAGAGTTTATAGAATAAGGTATATTATACCATACCTTATACCTACACACTCTTTATACTTTAGAAACTTACAACATTCATGAAAGCAAAGTATCGTACTTCTGTTAGTTGACAAATTTACACAACACGACAATTCTTGCGAAAGTAACTACCGCGCTATGCAGCAGCTATCTACATATCTATGATCGTGTCACTCGTCTAACAACGTGCACTATCGATTACCCTGACATTCCCGAATCTGCGTCGCGTCACCTGATCATTGCTCGGAATAATTGAAATTCAAGCTGATCGCCGTTCCGCCCTTTTGCTTCGTCGATATAAGCGTCTGTATTGCTTCCACCCTCCTTCTCGCCTGCTCCAGCCTAGCAGTCGACCGCTTTTGACGGTTTGGCCAGAATCACTCCGCAGTCCGGCCGCAAACAAGGAGCGGTGGGTAATTTTGGGGTTGCTCAGCATTTCCACACTGCTGAACCGTTCCGGAATCAGTCCTCCGCTCACCCTCCACGCTTCTCTGTTATTCAAATTTCGGGATTCGCGCAAGGAAAGGATCCGGCCAGTTTTCCTGTTTTTAGCAACAGACCCTTGGAGGTCATTATACACACCATCAGTATGCACCCCAGCCTTGAAGACCATCGGCGTGGTCAGTAAATATTGCAAACATCGCAGAAAGTCATTTAGGATCCCATACTCTTCCGATATTCGAAAAGGTGGATTCAACAAGCTACTCAGCCATATTTCTTTGTTATCTAAATTCTTGGGTGTTGCATTAAAGGACAAATTCTTTCGTAAAGGTCTGCCAATCTTCAAAAATCTTTAATTTGTTAAACTCTCCGGTCTTGTTTCTCCATCATTTAAAATTTTGAAAGTTTGCAACAAAACATTTTCTCTGCAACGTGATTTCTGATAAGCAAAAAGATTTTACCGAGATAACAAAATTCGAGTGACCGTCTACAGTTAAAATAGGGACAAAAAAGGTGTCGAACTGATTGCGCCCATCATCGACGTCATCACTTTTTTTCGCCGACTTGCTTCCGCGTTCGGTCGAGTGAATCTACGTCAGTTTAGAATCTAGTCACAGTTACTGCCGCCAAAGAACGTTTGTTCGTCAGCAACAGAGTTAACCGTTGAGTTAAGACAAAACTTGACACCCGCCTTTTTCCTTCACTACTGACGCGGTTAGTCTTTCCACATCAGTGATTATATTGATTTGGCGTGCTCGTGTTCGATAGCCAACAGAACCGTTAATGACTACGGACCTACTTATGGACTGTTTTATCCTAGATCACGACGTCAGTTTTCTGAAGTGCCGTTCGAGGTGAAAAATGTAAGTATTTATGTGCGCTGGCATTTTCAGAAATTGAGGACCGATAAGTTTGCGTCTTATAAGGTGAATCACGTGGTTATGTGCAACCCGACACATTTGACCATTTGAGGTGTAAAAATCGAAGTAATTATGGACACTGGCGCTATTAGAAAATGAGTAGCGATACCAAACTTGTTCGTTCTATTGAGGTGTAGAAATTTATGCAATTATGTGCACTGGCACTTTTAGAGAATGAGTATTAACGTCGTATAAGGTGCAGCTCGGGGTCCCGTACGACCCAACACCTTCGACAATTCGAGGTCGAAAAATTCATGTCATGCGTGTGTTAACACTTTTTTAAAGTCTGCACTGATAGTTTTGTATTGTATAATGTACATTCAGGGGACCTATATGACCCAACACGTTCGACAATTTGAGGTCGAAAAATTCATGTAATTACGTGTATTAATACTTTTGAAACATTTGCACTGACAGTTTTGTATCTTATAAGGTGCATCCAGACGCGCAAAAATACTCGAAAGTTTCTGCCCTGCGGTTTTCAGAAAATGAAACCCTCCTAGTAAAGTCAGACAAAGCAATCGAAATTCTCATTCCACCCAGAATCCACTCTGTTCCTTCCATTTTCTAATTTTCCTCTCCCCCGCGTCTTTCGACTTTTCTTTCTCGTCGGTCCATTTCCACGTTTTTTGCGCCGCTAAACGTTAAGTTCCCTGCGGTGGCTCGCGGGTGGAATCGGTGAGGCAAAAACACGAGGGAAAAGCGGGCGAGAAAGGTAGCTAGCTGGGGAAGGAAGGCGTGGTTGAATTTATGCTTCATTCGTACACGTTAGATATACACGAGGAGGAAACGAGTGGGGCGTAAATTATGGTACTCTTGAACGCGAACCTACCTTCCATCGAGCGAGACCGCTTTTATTTATTGTTTCGGCCGAACGTGCGCGCAAGCCACCCTCCTGTCTCTCCGACGGTGCAAGAAATTTCATTTTGAAAAATGCCGTCGTCGCTCTTTCTGCGGGAAGCACGTCATCGCGCGTTTCTTTTCATCGTTACGCGTTGTACCTACGAGTGGATTGCACCACGAGACCTCGTTGTCTCGCGCCCTTTTCCCTCTGAAACCATCAATTCAATTTGTTCAAGTGAGGTGCAGGTCCTTATGTATATGGATTAACCCTCTATAGACCGAATTTTTTTTGGTGGCTATACAAAATCTATGTAACGCGAAATCAACAGATATCAACCTCGAAACACATATTAATAATCGCGGCTCTTAAAACCAAACGTACCGGTACTTTACATCTACTCTTATCGTAAGCGTTCATTTGTCTCCCTTATGAAACAAACGTTGATTTTCAGAAAGAAATTTCTAATTTATTAAACCAATAAATTGAATAATCAGATAACATAAGAATTTACAGAATGTCAAATGAGCGAAAGAAATAACATTTAATGTGTCGTGAAATAACTTATTGCACAATCCAACCACAGGACAACGAACCTAAGCAATCCACCATAAAGCTATGGGAATGATTACCTTAGCATTCCCACAAACAGCTTCATATGTCATTACCATCGTCAGATAATAACGGTACGGAAAATATGTAGCATATTTTATGTTAAAAAAATGAGGAAAAATACTATAAGTAAAATAACGAAGATTGAAATTGTTCGGTAGCTCTATTTCATATTCGAAAAAAGTGCATCACGGATATATTCGGATCCGATACATGTCTGTCGAAGAAATACACTTTTACGAGATCTTTATTTGTTTCACTGGTGTGGTGTTTTATTTTTCCAAGAGTCCCGTCGAGAGGGAGTGTTATTTAAAGTGTCTGCCGCGGTATTGGCTATGCAATTGAACTTCTCTTTGGTTTCGTTGAGTGGCAAACAGAGAAGGGTGGTAGAAATCCAGAGAATATATACAAGTGGACGAGATTCGGTTCCGAGGAAATAGGGGTTATCCTATTATAACCAGTTTGATATTACAGTTGATATTACAGTTATATACAGTTTGAGTGCGATAAGCGTCTATACACGTCCGCTCAAATCGACACTGTAAATGCGAGAAGCGTGTATACACGTCCGCCAAATTCTGCACTGAGTCCCATATTTGTCGTATATACACGTCCAGCACTGTGATGCGTCCCAAGCCTCGTTCCAGTCCCAACAATTCCTCAATCCATCGCGTGTCTCAACACACTTCTTCCCCCACAACGTGTGACCCGCTCACGTCGTTTCCGCGGAAATTCGGGGCCGATGTCCGCTGAATCGGCAATCAGCCGCTTCATTCACTACCCACGAACTCTTGCAAGTATTCTTAATCCCGTTAGAGAAAGAAACGCTCGTTTAACATTTTCGCGGCTCCCTTTGAAACGGCCGTGCAAAAGTTTCCCCCACCGTTTCGCTTTCAGCCGTGCGCGTATAAACTTTCCAATAGCTTGTCGGACCCGGCACGAGCGATTTCCTTTCGTCACCCTCCTCCCCCTTCATTGCGAGCAGAATTACGGGCGGAAGGCAGTAATTGACTGGCTCCGTCGCCTCCGGTTTTCGAAACGAATTAGCCTGACGACAAATCCGATTCAGTCGCCTCTTTTCAGCGCGTCCCTTCCTTTACACGCCGTTCTGCCGGTTTTTTGCGCTGGGCAGAGCCTCGTTTTTCAGCTGCATCTCGTTACGTCGCGCAAGGAGGAAGGAAGGAACAAGGGCAGAGAGTTGGGGGACGGGGGGGTCGAGTTAATTTCGTCTCGAGTTCGAACCGGTGCGGCACTTGCTATGGGATCGCAGGTAATTGGTCTACCGCGAGTAATTCGGGGATTAATGCGACAACCGCCGTCAGAAAAGCTCAGTGCGCAGTGCGCTTTGTCGGGAATTGCGGATGGCGTTAATCTGCCCTGACACCCGCCGCTTTCTGTGTTTACGCTTGTTGTTGCGGAGGGTGCGGGATAAGCGAGGTGAAGGTGTTTGTTGTCGACGGGGATCGTCGACGCTCTGAATACTTGCGGTTGGTGGGATCCGTGCTCGGGCGTTTTTTCGAAAAGTTTTACTGGGAACACGTATTTTTGAAAGTTTATGGAAACTTGTCCATCAGCCGCAAAAGAAATTGTTTTTTTTTTTTTTCAAAAAGTTTTCATGTAACGAAAGATTGAAACTTTTTTCTCGAATGTCTACGGTTTTTTAATTGTTTAACGAACGAAATTGTTTAATGTGTCATGACAATATTACTATAAATGCATATTTACGGAGAGTCATGGATAATCTTCAGTCGTTAATAAAAATATAGGTAAATATCAGTTTTAGCCATCAGTCGTTCGCTGTTAAAATATTAGAAACTAAACATTTGAGATCTATAATTGCTCTGTTCCATATAAGTTTGTCTTAGTATTTTTTGGAACGTCCGCTGTTTTTTAATTGTTTAACGAACGAAATATTGCTATAAATGCATATTTACGGAGAGTTATGGATAATCTTCGGTCGCTATTAAAAATATAGGTAAACTTTAATTTTAGCCGTCGGTCGTTCTCTGTTAAAATATTAGAAACCAAACATTTAACTTCTGTAATAGCTGTGTTCCACATGAGTTAGCGTTAGTATTACAGTTAGGCTTCAGTTGACGCTAACTCATGTGGAACAGAGCAATTATAGAGCTACATTCTAATCTTGTATCGTTTTAACGCACAATAAACGATGGATAAAACCTTTCCAATGTCACTCAGAAGGGTAATGTTGCTGCTATGTGTGAAGGTCAGTGTTTTTCGAAGTGGGTTCCATAAACAGCAGGTTTACCTAAATACTCCTAAATATTTTAGGCAGATCTATTAACCGTTTGCATTCGGCACCTTCCACAGAACAAAACATGAAGTCCTGTTTTTTCTTTCACATTGGGAACATGTAGTTTATTATTCACTCCATTATCCGACGAAGATGTGGATGGACGTGTTCTAGATTCACGAAAATCACCTCTTAACTTATTTATAAGACTTATTACAAATTTGTAATGTGTCATTGCTTTTTGTTGTTTTCTTTCTTGCGAGGTGCGATAAATTATGAAGGAATTTATAACACATTTCCAGTCGCCAAATAAATAATTCTCTCCACAATTTCATATTGATCAGCAAGATCCACTCTGCCCATATTTGCTGTATAATCCAGAACCATTTCAGGCTTATCGACTGATATAATATTTCAACCGCGTAATGTTCTGGGGGTTGATTACATTCCTGTATTATCGTAATTGCTGTGCATTATAACAATTCCCTTATCTTTCCATGCAAGAAGCGTAATATTATTCTTTCTATATGCATATGCTAGTTTTTTGTTGAATATATCTTGGTAATTCTACCATATTTTCATTTGCTTTCTTTGCGCTATTTTAATAGAAAACTACAGGAAATCATGTGTTTCTCAAAAAGTCGCGGTGGTATAAATTCATTCTCCGTAATCACTAATAAACTTTGATGAATTTATGAATAAGTCTATGTTTTAAAGAACAAATCTTATTTTATTATTATTTTATTATCATTGATAATGATTTTTATGAATGTTAATTATTGCTTATTATTGATTATGATTTTCTATTTTCTACTTTTTATATTTCTATATTATATTATTATTGATTATGATTTGATTCTGCTTTTTATGAATATTAATTATTGCTTATTCTTCATTATAATTTTCTTTATCAAACTTACAAGAAAGGACAAACATTTTTTTATGAACAGGAGATGATTAGTTACAACTTTGCAACAACATCGACTCCGACCACTTCTCCTGTGCACTTACGATGCACTTTTGATACGTTTAGTGTGCCATTGCCTGAACTAACATAATCTGAAGCGAAGCGCGAAATAGAGGGAGCTCGTTGTAGTCGAGAAATCGAGTTAATTTTATGGATCGTTCAATTTGACCGCGTTACCCGTGTTACGTTAAACGGATAGCGGTGGTTCGCCATTGTGGTTTGTAGAATTAATGCTGGGCACTGATCGGAAAGGTTTGTAATTCACGATGTAGCAGCAACAGCTGCAGAAACTGACGTTAATCGACGATTGTTCATTGGCGTCTGTCCACGCGTCTCGGACAAATTTTTAAATTGCACGCGATTTGACAGATACGGCTCGAAATCCAATACATTGTTAAGAAGTCACGGGTTAACTCGTGTTTTATGCGCAAATTTTATTGACCAATTTCGAGTTAACTTGTGTTTGCACTTGCGTTAGCTATTTTAATTTTTGAAATGCAGGGCAATGCAGAATACTGCAAAAATTTTGTTCGTCGTGTTCAGTCGTATCCGCTTTATTGTAAAAGAATACATATACTTTTCTTCGTATTGAGGTTTTTATTACAATTTTGGTACTATAAAGTATCAGCAATGACGAAACGTTTCGGTGTTGGATTCGATTTGTCGTTGGATATATATCATAAGGCAGCAACTGTTTAAATGTTTAACTTTTATAGATGTTTGATTATTTTTTCTAAGTTTTCCGGTTATTACGTATATAATATATGTTCACATTAAGCAACTGTGTAAATATTAGAAGTAAAATTGTTCATTTTATAAAATGAAGTCGTTTTTTTGACCCAATATTTCAACAGCGATACTTTGTGCTTGACGACTATACCTACCATCACTTGATTAGCGCAACACACACTGGTGCGCGCTTTGCAAAAAGATCGTCACAGTAACTGGTTAACTACTAAACATGTATACACGTCCGTAGTAAAGAAATGGTTAATAGTAGAGCTAGCGAAGTAGCAAGAGCCCGTTACGGTATCGGGCCATTTGGCAGAGTGAATTTCACATTGTTTTCGAACCAGTCTCATTATGCACGTTACGGGAATGGCGTCAATTGGATTTTGTGGTTATTGCCCTTCACGGTACTAGCATTTTCTATCGTTTCACGCGAAGTTTGATAAGGGGGTTGGCTTTCAGCGCGTGAAAGTATGATTTTTTTTTGTGTAAACAATCGTAGTTGATAGATCGACTTAAAACTTTCAGCGCATGAAAGTATGATTTTTTTTTGTGTAAAAGATCGTAGTTGATAGATCGACTTAAAACTTTCAGCGCATAAAAGTAATTTCTTTTTGTGTGTGTAAAAGATCGTAGATGATAGATCGACTCAAAACTTTCAGCGCATCAAAGTATGATTTTCTGTGTGTAAAATATCGTAGTTGACAGCTCGACTTAAAACTTTCAGCGCGTGGAAGTATGATTTTTTTTTGTGGAATAGATACATTACCTCCAATTACTAATTATTTTAGTTTCATTCTTTTAGTCGAAATGCACTTTTACTTTTTCCTCAAAGGGAAACACAATATTTAGATCGTCTGAAATACATATATGTCCAAGGCTTAAATTTTGTACTGATGTAAAAAAAATCATATTTTTTACCCTGTTATAATGGATCAATTCTTCACCAGAAGTATTAGAATTGTAAGCTGCCTCTTTTATTTCCTCCAAAAAAACATCTGTCGGATGAAAGGATTAACGCAAGCATCATTCCCTTAGTTTTCCTTTCTTCCACCGTCTGAAAGCTTTTTCCTTTCTAACCGGAACGCAATAAAACGAATGTCGTATACCAAATGTCGCATTGTCTTATAGGTTTCAAACGCTGTTTTTGTATTACTTCTTTTTTGCTATTACATATGATACACTACATGTGTATCAATTCAGAATAAATTTTGTCCTAATCTTTATAAGACGTATGGGACATATATGTCCCAGGCTTTAACTTTGCATTGATGTAAAAAAACATTATTTTTTTTCTTGTACTCTATTATAACGAATAAATTCTTCACCCTAGTATTTGAAATGTAACCTGCCTCTTTTATTTTCGTAACAAGAAATCCGTGTCGGAAGTGTTAAGGCAGCATCCATCATTTACTCCACTATTCGAATTCTTCGCGCACTTCTTCTACTTCGAAACCCCAACAACTTTCCATCGTCGCGCAAACCAATTCACTCCGCCGTAGTGATAATCACCAGCATTATCAGAAAAGTTTGAATTGTCGTGCTCGTACGCGCTGGTTCAGGCTATCAGATGAGTGGCGGAGAGGGTGAAGGGGGTGGCTGTTAAGCCAGGGAGAAGTTCAGTTAATTTCGCAACGCGCACCTGCAGTTCTATTACTCGCTATGGGACCGGGCGTAATTAGCCTGCCACGGGGTTAGCAGATTAATGCAACACGGCAATCAGAAAGGTTGCATTGGTCGGCGTATACGTTGATGAGCTTCTCGCACGTATTATTGAGAGACGCGCTATCGCACGTGCATTCTTCCGCAACGGTGTTAGTCGTTACGGAGTTTGAGATTTAACCCGAATTCTTTTTTCTGGCAACGCAAAAATTGATGCGACGCGATACGAACGAATATCGACGTCTATGATTAAGAACAGACCGTTTATTTTGAAAGTGGGGTAAGTGTATTTTGTTTAAAAGATGAAATGTCAGGTTATTTGTGATCAATTTTGCGTAAATTTTTTATTCGTGACTTCCTAATATTTCATAAAAGAACGATATATTATATAATATATTTAATATAATTTCATAAAAGAAGTATTGAGAGACGCACTATCGCACGTGCATTCTTCCGCAACGGTGTTAATCGTTACTCGTTCGTTAGAACTTGCAAATTGCCAATAACTTCCACGTCTCCAAAAACTGCGAAGACTCCCAAACGAAATCCACCGAAAACCCCTGCCTTCAAAGCTCTAGCCCTCACCCCATCGCTACCCATTTTCGTCCGCACACAGACCCGAAGCATTTTAATACGCCGATTAGCACGGCGCGGCCGGTCCGCTTTAATGAAAATGGGAAAAAGCGTGCGGCCGCGGCGCAGCAGACGTTTTGAAAAAGACACTCCGAGGAAGATTTCGCGAGGAGGAAAGTAAATTAAAGCGCCAGACCGAGGGGAAGAGTGCGACGAGCGAGAGTGGGTGGAAGGAGCGGGAAATAAAAGGTGGAAGGCAGGGGAGACGGCCGGGAGAAGAATGGGGCCTGAAGAGCGAGGAAGAAAGTTTTTGATAGTCGACACCCGAGAAAACGATACCCACGAGCTCGCGATGTACATGTGCCCGCGAGAAAAGAGACTCGCGGAAATACACGGAGGAATACGAGGCGGAGAGAGACGTTTTGGATGGAAGGAGACGAGCACGGGGTCACCAACCCTCCGGCAACGGCGTAAAAGACGCTGCATGGAAAGGAGGGACTCGCTAATACTCGGAAAATCTGTTCCGCGCGACGCATTCGACAAACCCGAAGGAGACGACGCCTTGTCGACGCCGGAACCCCTCCGAAATTCGCGACGCCGCGTTTCTTTGTGCTTCACTTCCGGAGACTCGCGCGGAATGTCATTAGGTACATGACTGGCCGGTAAGGATCCGTGCCTACTTGACCGAATCTGGGGGTGCGGGGGTACGCGGATTTCCGGCGGAATAGGGGAATTTCATATTCTGTAATGAGAGAATGCGGTGTGTACTGCACCGGTAAGGATGCGTGCCTACTTGACTGAATCTTGCGGGGGTGCGGGGGTCCGCGGATTTTCTGAGGAATAGGGAAATTTCATATTTCGCAATGAGAGAATGCGGTGTGTAGAATACGCTGTATGGAAAATAGGGGCTTGCTAATACTCGGAAAATCTGTTCCACGCGACGCATCCGACAAACCCGGGGGAGACGACGCCTTGTCGACGCCGGAACCCTCCGAAATTCGCGACGCCGCGTTTCTTTGTGCTTCACTTCCGGAGACCCGCGCGGAATGTCATTAGGCACATGACTGGCCGATGAGGATGGTGGTGCGTACTTGACCGAATCTGGGGGTGCGGGGGTTCGCGGATTTTCTGCGGAATAGAGGAATTTCATATTTTGCAATGTGAGAATGCGATGTGTTGGATTTTGGGATGAGTTCATTTGAGGGTGTGGTACGTCAGGTGAATGTTTTATGGCGACATTGCTTAGAGAGACATTGAATGTTTTTAATGTAATTTCTCAGATTCTGCGATGACATCTACTTTTATTAGTGCCGATTATTTTGTAATTTTAGAATGTGTTTTGTGGGACACCGAGTTCCGTTAATTTTAAGCGTTTCTTCCTGCAATTGACTTCTTGATGCAGAATATTTTGCATGGCCATTGCGTGTTTTGCGAGACATCGACAATTTCTGTAATTTCTCAGTTCTTGCGATAACACCTACTTTTATTAGTCTAAATTCCTTTGTAATTCTAGAATGCGTTTCGTGGGACACAGAGATCATTAAATTTTACGCAGTTGCGGCATACAATTGCCTTGACAGCATAGAATATTTTGCAACACCCCTGCACATATTGGGCGGCATCAGCTTTGTCAATTCCCAGTATTCGCCGTGATACCTACTTTCCGCAATATACAATATTCACAGTTTAATATTCCGCAACACCAGAACGTGTCTTGCCGGTTCCTGAAAATTTCACTCAAATTTCTCCATTCTCAGCATGCAATTCTCTACCCGCCGTCGAATATCTCGCACCCCCACAAACTCCCACGCTACATCAAGATCTTCAATTATTTCCCGCATTTCCCGTAACACCTTGTTTTCGCAGCGCCGAATATTTTGTATCCACCTGTTTTGGCAGGCCTCGAGCACTACAGCTAATTCCCACCACTTGCCACGTTACCTTGTTTTCCCAACACAGAATATTTTATATCCGCACCACGATTCCCCATACAGCACGGGGTTCAGGCAGTTCTCAGCATTCTCTGTGTAGTAACACACTGTCTCCACTATCATATTATGATAATTATTAAAAATCATAATTTTTTTAATGATACCTAAAATACTTTCAATTATACAATTTCTGAAAGTTTCAAAAAAATTGCTCCATAAATACCAAAGTTGTGATTTTTTGTAACGTACAACTTTCCCAAAAATGTGCGGTCCCAGGCGTATTTCTTACAGATTTCTTAGTGGTCCCTAAAATGTTAATCTTCGATATTCTTTCACCATGCCAACGACCCCCACATGTTTTCATCCGCGAGTATATCCTCTGTCGCCCAGCACATCATTCGGCAGATTATTACAACAATAGGGTGGTCGCCTCTTGACAAGATCGTTTCATCTGCGAAACATTCTTGTCAGATTACGAACGGGTGGCTCATAGCGAGGGGCGTATCGTGAAAAATTGGCGCTGTACACCATTTTTTCTTGGGTCCTTGCCTCCAGTCAGTCCTTCCTCTTGACAAGATCCCTCATAAATACGTGGCTTTTTCTCTGCGTAAAGCGCTGGCGTCGGTGGACGCCGAAAGAAGCGGCGGAAAGAGAAAGAAAAGAAATGGAAGGAGGTCGGGTGAGTGGAAAGTTCGGACAAGCAGCGAGACGCTCTCTGCCTCGAAAGGGATCGTGCTTGTATGATATTACGGGGGTCGTTTTATGGCGAGTGGAGGACCGATCGGTTGTTTTCTTCGTATCTACCCTCTCGAGATTACGTGTATTCATTCGTAAGGCGGCATCGGCCGAACGAGCGCACGGAAGAATCCAGATTTATCTGGTAGTTACGGCCAAAATTGGCGACGGAAAGTATGAGCGCGCTGTTGGATTATTTATTATTTAGTTTTCTTCCGGGAAGCTTATTTTGCTTCGTTGAGTTCGGCGTTTTGGGAGGAATGCGGTGTTTTGGTCATATTATGGTTATATTTGGTTATATATGTTTTATTATATTATTTGGTTAATTAATACATTTACGACTCATACAAATCAGTACTTTTTTATTTAAAATATCACGCTCTTTCAGATCTTAATGTAAAAAATATAGGGTTCCATTAAAAAAAAAATGGAGTCGAACTTGAAATCTCTGAAATGCCTCCATAAAAAAAATAATGCATCTAATAATGCAGCCCTTGGAACTATACAAATATAAAAAAAAAGTTTTCTCATATGATGCGTAAATTAGAAATAAAGCAGGTGAGCATGTTACTCTCTATATGTCATCTGTACTAGAAATAGCATTAATTCACAAAAATGGAAGTCATCTTTTTATCGCTCTTTTTGATCGTTTATTCTGTTATTGTTTATTCTGTCCGAATGTACATCAATGTAATGAAATATTCGATCTTTTACCGACGTATTTGGTATCTGTTGACATTCACCGATGAAAGTCGACATTCTCCAATTTCGGTCATTCATGATAACGTATACACGTCATTTCTTGATTTTAATTCCGCACCCTCTGGGGGATTCCTAAAATTAAATTCCGTACCAAACTGGTTAACCCTTTCTTATAGACGACTATAGTCCACCTTCGCACATTTACTGTGGACCTCTCATTTCGCATGTTGCTTTTTTGTTAGAGACCATTGTTGCACGTGCCTATTCCCAATCAGCCTTTTGTCAGAAATGTTCGTTTCCTCCAAAATTTATTATCGGAACATTTTTAAGCGTAATCATAAATTAAGCGTATAAAGCCAAATTTTTAAGCATATAAAGCCAAATTGTCAACAAGTCTGTAGCCAAATGGTCAATCCGTAGGCCTGCGCATTGAATGACTACCTCATTGCCGAGTTTCGCAAACTCAGAGAACTGCGACCGTAACTCGGGGTATTCGCGGGGAAAATGTGAAAACATCGAACCGCACGAGCCTCTCGACGTTACTGATACTTCTCGTTGCACGGCTGAACAGGGCGTCGCGCACACGTATCGATCTTTGCCGACGACCTGCCGTTTGCTCGCGTTCACGCGAGCGCAAAGGCAAACTGAGCAAATCCGAACTGGGCTCTACTTAACGCGACCAACTTCCGTTCGGCGACCTTAAGGCTTACAGCGACTTATGTGGAGTTACACGTCGGCGTTTCTTGGGGGTGGCTTGCTGTTCTGGTCACGTAGAGGTGCGTAGGAACTCTTGCGGGACCGATGACCCAGCAGGTGGGTCATGCAATGATGTGTACTGTGCGATGTATATGCACTTTGTCAGAAGATGGCGCGCAGGAAGTCAAGTTTCTCGCAAGTGGCGAAAATGTGTTAGGTTCGGGAGATTTCATACGAAGTGATGCGAGAGGTGTGTCAAAATTGAAAATTAGCAATATTTAAGTGAAGATCATTTAAAATTGCCGCATGGAAATCGACAATGCCTAAATTTATGGAAATACATTCACAAAAATACAAAATTCTTGTGTAACACGTTGACTGCCACGGTGGTCACCGCTGACGGGCGCAAAAGATTTTACTAAAAATTCAAAAAATTCGCAATGAAGCCTATTTGCAATCTTGTAAAAGCGATTGATATTGAAACGGTGCTTCAATACTTCGGCTTCTAACAACTTTGCGTTATCTTTATTTTGCATGCTTTAAGCAATGCATTATTGCAAACGCAAAGCAACAATAAGCTGTATAAAAAGCAAAGCAAAAGCGAAGCAACAATAAGCTGTATAAAAAATGAACATGCCACTGGCCATGTTTCGATTCGTGTCAAAATGTAAATGTAACTCTTCAGGATAATACGACCATCACGGTTAAATGGCGGGTGTTCTTTTCATAATTTGTCCCCGCTTTCATAATTTGTCCCTGGGTGGTTTTGTTGATTGCAGCTTTCATTTTGGTTACAGGGGCAGCAGCGGCTTCACGCGTGTACGTCGATGCTTTGTCCAGGTTAGCACGACAGGCACAGCTGGGAACATGGGGTGGATCGAAGGATGTTGGTAAGTTTGCCGCTTATGCACCGTAATTCTTGAACCCTAGGTCCGCGATGTTTTCGTATTTTCGCTCCAGCCGGTGGCATTATGTGTCATCTAATCGCTATACCCTTCAGATTACATGAGTGTACATGGTGTTTCTTTTTTTCTCGTGATATTTTGAGTGTTTCGCAAGAAACTGAACCGATGAAAAAATTTGATAACTAAAAAATTATAATATAAAAAATAATATAAAGAATATTATAATATAAAAATATTATAAATAGATTTATATTTATTTTTATATTTATTTGTTCCTAATATGATGGCATTTGTTAAGATGAAAATAACAGTCTGCCATAAGAGGTTTTTTTGCTATTGTAATACAGTATGGTTTTGTCAGTTTCAAAGTATATGTATATGTTTATATGCGGAAAGTTGTAATAAACGAAGTTTTGTCAGAAAGTGTGCAGTGTCCTTTTATGCTGTACATTATTTATAGTCTTCAATGTATAATAATTACAAAGTTGCTTGAGTATCGTATTTAGTGTACTGGATGTTTTTTTATCAGACAATATTGGAATAATTCGTAAGAAACTCACCCTATGAAAAAAGGTTCTTACGAGTGCCCATGACGACACTTATTACCGCACCGCATTATGCTTATCACTCCCCAAACAGCATCCATGATCTAACCCACCCCCATTTCCACCCAAATTTCCCGCCGATTCTTTCGCTCGCCTCTCCGCCTATCGATCCGTCATCGGCTCGGGCGTTTGCGAAGCATCAAACAACCGTGTAACCAGTTTTTCCGAAGTCTCGCGTGCGGCCATCTTTGCGTGCGCCCAAAGCCACGCATTTATCCGGGCGCTTTTTCGAACTGGCGTCCGGGTGGTAAAAGTGACGACGGAGCTTTTTCGAGGCTTCCAAAGCCAATAAAGGCCGGCCGGTTTAACCGAAAGCAACCCTCCGCTCGGGTCTTTTGTCTGTGTGCGCGAGACCGTGTGCTTCGCGGTGCGCCCGGAAAAAGTCGCTAACAAGATCATTGCAGCGTGATAAGTGTACGTATTAAGTCCGGGTCGGTAACCCAGGCGGGTCTGAGCTTGCAAGCTCATGAAACGAGGCCGCCTGCTGCCAGGGGTCCGGCACTTACGAAGCCGCCAAAGTGCACTTTTTATTTGTCTTCGGCGGGGCGAACGAATTCTGGAGTCGCGGTTGATGGAATGAAGGAATTAACGTTTTGGATACGGCGGAATTTTGGGTGGGGCTGTGTCTGTGTAGAGTTCAAGGCATATTATGCATGAAGGATGCAGCAGGGTGATGGAATTTGTGATGGAAAATGCTAATGGGGATTTAGATAGGTGAAACTAGAAAGTGGAGTATCAGTATGATATTTATAAAGAATAGTAACGGAAACGATAGACTTTAGTCTCGATTCTTAAACTTCGAGCTTTTCGTCTTTTAGTCTTTTAATGTTTATGTCTTTTCATTCTGGCGTTAGATTTTCAACTAGCATTGTTGCCTTCATTCGCATGAATTAAGTTAATTTTAGCATAAAAAATTATTTTTCTTAAACAAAAAAAATTTGGGTTTGGAGGGGTTAACAAAAAAAGGTTTTCGTACAAAAATATGTATACGTACATTTTTAGTTGTGTCTTCTGATTTTGACATATGGTCCTTAGTGATTTTCCTCATACTTTCATCTTTTTCCGCAAGAAAGATATGTAAATGAGGAACTTAATGTGCTGCATTCTTGATGACTCCACTGACAACATTTGATGCATTGCACCTATTATTCTCCGTTTGCTATCACCTTTATATCTGCCACTACAAAAAAACCCTTCGGCATCACTACCCTTGTGGTCAATGTTATTTTCATGAAATGAAACATGCAGACGTGAGTGCGATCCACTCTACAATTCATAAGATGTAGCCGTTTTTCTCACCATTTTTTTTCAGTGATTGCCACTGCATTTTATATTATCACCAGGGGGCTTCTTCCTATATGTTTTTATTTCCTGAAGTTTTTCTCTCTTTAACACGTTGTCTGCCACGCGAGTTTATAGGAAAATTTCCGACAAGCCACGCGCGGTGCTAGTAGAAGATTATTACATTTTGAAGAAAATGCTATATCATGGGCGAATTATTTCGTATCGTGGTAGAAGTTTATTATATTTTGAACAAAATTCTATAGCAGGCACAAATTGTTTCTTATCGTAGTAGAATATTATTACATTTTGAACAAAATACTATACCATGCGCGAATTATTTATTATCGTAGTAAAAGATTATTATATTTTGAACAAGATGCTATACCATGCGCGAATTATTTGTTATCCTAGTAGAAGATTATTATGTTTTGAAGAAAATGCTGTACCATACGCGAATTGTTTCTTATCGTAGTACAAGATTATTACATTTTGAAGAAAATGCTATATTGCTCTGAAAATGCTGTGAATTAATTTATACCGTTCCTATAAAATGCGTCATTTACGCCAACAAACTCATAAAATGCTTCAAATGTTTAATAATGAGGAAATAGCATCATTACAGCGACAAATAATCAAATATCACTAATATCCAGATGTTGTATTATATGTATGAGAAATTAATTTGCAAAATTCCAATAAAATCCGCCAGTTAAGCCGATGTGCTCATAATATCTTCCAAACAGTCAATACTAAAAAAAAAGAACATCCTCTCACGGAGAAAACATCGAATATCACTGATAGCATGTAGAAACCCTTTTGTACGGATGCTTACTCAATTTCTTGTTTTCGCCGCATGCGAAGCAAATAATTCGAATGAGCAAGTCGAATGGGTATAGAGACTGGGCGGCATCGACGGCTGTTGCCTAATTACGGGATGCTTGATAAGCAAAAGGACACACAGTTCAGCGGTCTGTAATAGCATTCGAGAAGCGTCGAGGTGGAAATTAGGAATTCCGTGGCGGAAGAGGACATCTTGAGGCGTTGAGAAAATGACGACACCAGATGCACGTTCGCTTGACGGCTATACAAGTTGATGAAAAGCGTTCATAACTCCTGGAATGATGCATACCCGCCGAAGTATGAAAGAAAGTCCTGATAAACGTGGACCTGAAAACTGAAAAAATTAATAGTGCAGAATTAAATGTATTTGCTAGCTGATAAGAATAGTTGGAGTATGAAACCTAAACAAAGTCATTAATTGTGTTCAATTTAATTTTTTTAATGTTCTGTTGAACTTGTTCAATTTGTAATTTAATTTTCTGTTAAATTTGTTTAATTTTGAATATAATTTTCTGTTAAACTTATTTAATTTGGAATATTATTTTCTGTTAAACTTGTTTACTTTTGAATCTAATTTTCTGTTAAACTTGTTTGATTTTGAATATAATTTTTTGTTGAATTTGTTCTTACACGTCGGAACGGAGACAATGATGAACATGAGACGGAAAATTAAGTGAATTGCATTCTAGGACGGTAATGACGGTAATGACGGGGACAACAAGTAAGATGATGACGATGACGACGACAACGAGGATTACGACGACGCAGTCAAATATGTCGATAACGAAAATGACAATGACGACGATGATGGCGACGATGACGACAGTTACGATGATGAGGATTACGATGACGATGTCGATATCGATGACAATGACGATGACGATAAGGACGAAAACAAAGATGACGGTGACAACGATGATACCGAAAATGACAATGACGACAACGACGATGTTAATGACAATGATTATGATGATGACCACAACAACAACAACAATAACAGTAATAATAAATGTCATTTTTAGCTACGTCATCCGATGCCGCTATGCTAAAAACCGCGCGTACTTTTCGAGTAACCCAGTATACAGCTAACCAGGATGGATGCAAGTCGATTTAGGCGAGACCGTTCGGATTCGTCTAATCTGGCCTGGTCTCATCCGATATGCCCCCACATATACAAACCTCGAGTACACCTTCCTTAACTGCGTATGAGACGCCCCGGGCTCCTTCCAATTTAAACTCTTGTCCCGTATAACGCTCGTGCGCCCGCCTAACTTACTATTATTTGCATCGAACCGGGACGATAGGGTGCGCACGGTTAAAGTGTGCGGACGCACGGATGCAATAACCCATAAACATATCATCGATGTAAACAACTTTATTTACTTCCGCGTAAAGACGTAAAAGAGGAAAAATGGGGAATACGATTTTTCGGGGACGCATATGAAAAGTGACGGATGATGAAAGAGTAAAGTGAGTGTGGAGACGGAATTATAAGAATTTACATACATTTGTACACATATAATGTACAGAATTTGCATGAGAACAATATGAAAATGTTAAGTTACTAAATTACAGAGAAAGAAAGAGGAAAATTGTGCGCAGTACTCCGAGATATGTAATATGTACCAAAAATCACAGAAAACGTAAAGTGGAGAGTGAATTCAAATTCAACTTGAAGAATGCGTTAAAAAAAAATAAAAAAAATGCACGTCTTCAGGATACATTATACTGAAAACTAATATACATATGAGACATTCACTGACCAAAGTTCACTTTTCGAATTTTTTTAAATTATGTCAAGACACCTAATGACGCTTTACATTTAAATAACTTGTATACCTCTTTTTTTCAAAGTTAACCGTGTTGCCAAATAAGCAGCCCACGTCTAATTTTTATAACTGACTTTGCTTTCTTATTTCCATCGACACGTCTTGTGGCATGGCGCCGGTAGTCACTCAACTTTTACCATCACATGAACCCCGATGCGTGTACCTTAAGTAACGTATCTAGTTTCAGTACGTGACTTTAACGCTATAATCTGTGTGATCAGCCCTGAGAGACCTGCTTATCTTTTTTGGCCGTTCGTTTTCAATCAACAACGTGCCAGGGTCCACAGTTTATCAGCACGTGCGAACTTCCCCTACACCATAAGTTGCTTAGTGCTTTAAGTAGCCTCGTGTGACATACTGCGTTGGCCGTGTACACCATTTTTTGTAAGAATTTCATGGACGCAAAGGCCAGTGTTTCTGTAGAGGGTGACATGAAAGTAGGTGACTAAAAATTCGTACCGTATTCTGCTGCTCATGAAGATGTAAAGGGTCACATAAACATGCGGTTAATCGCATTAATATTCGTATACTGTTTAACACAGGATAACTTTTTAAAAAATGAATAAGAAGGTTACGTTTTTTTTTGGAGGTCTCAAGAGTTCGTTTAGTTGATGTTGTAAAAGATGAATATTTAGACATATTTACGTAAACATACATATTTAGATAATACATACATGCATATATCTATACATACATTAATACATACATACATACATACATACATAAATACATACACATATACATCCATATACAATACACACATATTTACATAATAGCTACATATATATTTTAATATATTTTTAGACATTAGGATAAGAAAAAGACGTAGAAGTTGTTTTTTTCGAAACCTATCATAAAAATGTAAATAATTATTTTTGTAGATTTAGGCAACTACAAACATGTTATAAATTTCATCGGCAGCCGATAAGGGTTCTATGAGTTGCAAATAATTAAATACTCGATTTGATATACCAATTTTTCCTTAATTACATAATTTTGCACAAAATGACGTACTATTCGCTATAAAATGAAGGAACACGTCCGAGCGCAAAGACTGGCTTCCAGGATATCGCCATTTTACAGTTATAATGGGCTGGAAATTCAAATGATCCCGGCCACTACACGGGAACGTGTGCGATTGGAAAGGATCGTTGGCGTTTTACAGTCGAGCGCTTTTATCGTCCGAGACATTAACGTGCCTGAACGTTCGGGAGTTAAAACTGTTCCTTATCGGGAAATAAGGAGGCGTTCGTGGCTTCTTAGGAGGATCGATGGTACTAGCACTGGGAATACCTTATTACGCTCTTTCGGCTGCTGGGCACCTTGCCAACGTGTGCCAATTTGTACTCGTTAAAGAAAGGGATTACGCTCCGCTGGCGAGAAGAATCATTTTTCAATCCTTTTCGCACGTCCGACTGTTTGATTTCCGAAAACTCGAGAAAAATTGACGTATCTGGCTGGCTGGCACACATGGCTGACATTTTGAGTCAATGGAAGTGTAATAGGGTATATTTGTGAAACAGCGTTGTAAAAGAGTAATTAGGAAAGCGATGCATAAAGATGGAGTTTAGAAGAAACTAGAATTTACCCTGAAATGCAGCAATTTTTGTAACCTTTTGCACTCGAAGTACTCAGATATACATTTAAATAAAAATACATTTAAATTTTGGTTCCATGTGTTTCGTTAATTTCAGTATTTAGATCTGTAGCATTAGTTCATTTCAGTAAAAAATAAAAAAATACTATTCAACGATTAAGACGTTAATTCAACGTCTTAGAATCACAAATATGATTTTTGTGTCATCTACATTTTATTTTAAATAGCAAATGCGAATTCTACTGATATGAAAAAAAGTTCCATGTTTTCATAATGAATGTACAGGATATAAACATCGAAGAGGTTAACAAAAGAAAAGAAAATTAGCGGATAAGGATATTGACGAGAGTGAAAAATCTTCCGTTTGCTTTTACGTGGAATTCGAACAAAATTTTTTACTACCACGATTTTTTTATTACTTCCGATAACATATGTATTTCTTAGTGTTCTTTTGTTCGTTTCGCCGTATCCGTTACACTGTTGCGAATTTTGTGTTGTTAGTCGTTGTTGGCCTATTGCGAATTTCTTTTAACTTTGTGAAGACGTCAAGTACCGAGCACCGTTTGTTCATTTTTTGAACAGGTCAGCCGGTGAAACACGAAAGGTTGCGATAAGATTGCACGTAACTTTCCACACATTTCCTTAGGGGTGCTTTCTGCTCTTCGACAAGTTAGTCCTGTTTCGGTTCCCTTGAGAATCAGAAGGAATATTTTATAAGGATAACAGTGGCAAAATGTCAATTCAAGGTAGATACGAATGTAATTCAAGTAAACTATTTTTCCATTTCCGCCCAAAAAAACAGCCGAATTCAAGTACTTTTAGCTACAAAAGGAAATCGGTTTACAAACTTCATTTTTAAAATAATAATACTAATAATAATAAGAAGAATAATATGTATAAATAATATAATAAATTATTGTTACAACTGATATTTATAGCCCGTAAATATATATTATCTTAGTTAATTTCGCCTAAAAGACATTTGAATAATTAATTAACATATTGTTAAATTACAAACATTGCCATACTGAACATAATTCATTTATATTTTTCAGTTAACTAATATGCTAATCTCCAATCTTCTCGAAAATTCTTTATTGTTTGTTGATCGTACAGACTCTTTAACGATTGCTGATAAGCTGAAAACAAAAATGATTGTGTGCGAATTAATCCGCTCCCGGTGATAATGGTCAGTTTTTGTTTGCGGATTATTCCGCCAAATGGTGCAAATGGGTTAATATTGCAAAGTCGCATACATCGCAAACGATATTCATATTACCTGTAAGCGTAATTCGTATATTCGGAATCGCACTTTCGACAAGTTAGCTCCGCAAACAACAGTGCAACGCCCTAAAGTCTCACCTTTGCGCAACGAACACGCGTGGACCGTTTATGCATTATCGTCTTACGGTCCAATCTATGTGTTAATCGCGAGGAAGCGTTCTCCGCCGATATCTGCGCGTCCTGTTTTCCGTTTTACGCGCCGCGTTGTTTGCCATTTTGCCTGGACGCTCGCGCAAAAGCCCGAGCGCAGCTTTTTCTCCCGAATTTGCTCGGCACTCCTATGCATATTTATACCCTCGTATAGTCTCGTCCGAAACTTCGGCTTAAATTAAAGTTGTAATATTTGCGGAGCCCGGCCGCGCTAACTCAAATCCAATTTTGCGAGCATTTCGCGAAAACTCAGTTTCACAGCTTTTTCCCGACCTCTCTGTTATTTTTGCGAAATTCTAGCTTTGCCACAGCCGCCCTCGATGTCTCCCCCCATACGGCCCACACCCCCTGCCCGGCACTTTCGGAACAGCCCGCAGGGCATTTGCTCAGCTGAATAGGACAAACTTCGGAAACGCTGTAAAGCAACTACGTTCGAATCAATCCGAAGGTTGCGCCGCCGAATATTTTCGTTTCCGGCCATTCCGCGGCGATATTCGATTCCCGGCCTGGGCCACCGGATCGATAACTTAGAATGGAAAACATGTGCGAAGCGATAACCCTTGTTCTGGGCTGAAAGTAGCCGCGCCGTTTATTGCGTCGCTGCAATCAGAGATTTCTTTAAATCTCATTTGTGTTTGTCCAATTGATAAAAAATATGGCTGCAACATGTAATTGTCAGGGAAGGACGCAGTTGAAGTTTACACATTACCACTTTCTCTTGTAATTATTATAATTGCAAATCTGTGCATACATATGCATTGTGTGTTTAAACGTGAACACCCCGACTTATTAGACATTCTTTTCAATTACGTTATTCTTCTTGCATTACCGTCCTCTATCCCCTTTTTCTCAACTGCACAAAAATGATTTCCGCAAAGTTAAATTGGCACAGAACCGTCCAATTAAGTATTCCCCCTCCTTTTTCTCTTTTTCCCTCTCTCTTTCTTCGCTCGCCATCCGCGACACGCAGCAAAAGCAGGTCGATCCAAATTGATTGCGTTCCGTCGCTTTCTACAAAGAAATCCCGAACATCCTGAACATCCCGAACATTCGCTGTTTACCGACTGGCGTATCTCGATGTAGCGCGTCATGGAGTTTCGAGTGTTTCGTCGATGGCTTTTTTGCGTGCCGTTTCTAACAGTGACGTTCGCCATCGAGTGAAATTTGCCGTCGGTATCCGGCGACGTGACTCAAAAGCAAAGCTCTCGGTTCGATCGTGTAATTCGTCGTTTGATCCCGTAATCCGATTAACCGAGTCTTTCCGACCTCCAATCCGCCTTCAGATCCGCTCCTAAATACCCTTTAGAGGCACACGCTTCAATCTCACTCGTGATACGCGTAACTCGGGCTATAGAGCGTCAAATAGCAAGTTTTAGCGGCAGTCGTACGGCGTGCGATGAAACGACGCGAGTTGCGGCAAAATGTCGAATTATCAGCGCAACCGAGAGCTGCGGTTGTTATTCGGCAAATTGCGGGGGTCCAGGCGAAATGTTTAGCGGTGGATTAAAAGTTGGACGAGTGAGGCTTAATTTAAACTGGCCATTTTCGGACCGGCGTGGAAAGGTGGGTGTCGGTGGATGATGAATGCATGGTTTCGTTACTGTTGGCGCCTGAACACGTTTTAACACGTTGACTGACGTGCAAGTTTATAAGAAAATATTCGGGAGGCCAGGCGCGCTGCTATACGATCCGCGAATTGTTTCTTATGATAATAGAAGATTGTTATATTTTGGATAAAATACCTGAGGATTTCCACCGAGTTGAAAATCTTTCTTCAAGAATCAAGTATCTAAGAAAGCATGTGTGCACCGAAAATTATTTAATATATTATTGTTGTATTTGTTAACACGTTGACTGACATGCAAATTTATAAGAAAATTTCCGTGGGACCACGCGCGCTGTTATAACATGCGCGAATTGTTTCTTACGGTAGTAGAAGATTGTTACATTTTGAACAAAATTCCTACGAATTTCTACCGAGTTGAAAATCTGTATTAGAGAATCATACGGGACCCATTATTTCTTATCGTAGCAAAAGATAAGCACGTTTACGTTGAAACGTTTCGAGACATGCATTCAATTAAAAATTTTTCAAAAGAACGAAGTGAGCCGTTTATTTTGTAATTGTAAATTGTAATTTTTAATTTACTTATTTTATTGCATATCATTTTTATTTGCATCTTATTCAATTTTATTTTAATACCACTCCTAACTTTCACGAACTTCTTCGGGCGCGCCAAAGCAATTCGTTAATCCAAATGTCATATTAAAAAGCGCGCGGATTTATTTTTTCTTTTCTGCCACATTTCGTTTGAATGCCTCGACCTACTATGGCATACAGCCAAAACTATAATTTTCACCACAGTCAATACTTTAATTACCACTTAAAGACAGTGTTTCATTTTTCAGAGACCATGCATTTAACGGTTAATAACATTTCCCACAAACATCCTCACACATTCCATTTAATTCCCAGCGAACAAAACATTCGGGAAATAAAATCGACAAGAAACTCCCACTTTCCCGGGCGCAAACCAGTACATCAACACCCTCCAGCTTACCTGTACCCAATGCCCATTGACTGTGAAGGGTAAGCGATGGGGTCCGGGAAGATGGGACGAGAGGGATGAAAAGCAGGTGACATTGGCTGGCCAACAATGTCGGAGTCGTGTGCAGCGCGCAACTGCTCATCGATTTTGCGCCGCGTAAACCAATATCCAATTGAAGTACGAGAGCATTCGGATACTCGACGACACGCCAGATAAATATCGCAGCGCGTCTACAAACCGACCATCCCGTCACTGATCCGGCCGAACCCATACAGAACATCAAAGCACATTTTCGACGTCCCGGAGTGTAACGTGTCGTTTGTATAGATGACGAAATGCGACGGTGGGATTTAAAGACTACACCCTGAAATCGTTCGTTGCCCTGCCAGGACCCCGAGGCGCCTGTTATTCGCTGAGGCAAACGTGGATCCTGATCACTATGGGGGCACTGTTGAAGGTCTTACGATCGGTACCCTCAGAATTTAGGGACTTTCATGTTTTCGGTCTGGAGGAAGTAAAGTAACGTGTCGTTTGTATAGATGACGAAATGCGACGGTGAGATTTAAAGACTGCACCCTGAAATCGTTCGTTGTCCTGCCAGGACCCCGAGGCGCCTGTCATTTGCTGAGGGAAACGTAGATCCTGGTTAGTTTGGGGTCACTGATGAAGGTCTTACGATCGGTACCCTTAGTATTTGGGAACTTTCATGTTTTCGAGCTGGACGAAGTAATGTAACGTGTCGTTTGTATAAATGACGAAATGCCAGGTAGGATTTAAAAAATTTCCGATGCCCCATTCTGAACATCTACCACCACCGATACGCGCCGACTCTATACGGAAAAAATTGTCCGAAGAAACGTCCGTATCCCCTTGCGAACCTCACGCGTTCAGCCCCCAACTCCGAGCAGCCGACACGGACCCTCGCACATTTCTACTGTTGCTAGCATGGCGTCGCCTCGTTTCACGGTGACGCGACCGCGCGTTAACTCCCATTCGTTATGCGTTTACATTATGATTAAAGCGCATTTACACGGTCGTTGGAGTCGCCGTATCCGTGGAACTTTAATTTCGTTGTCCACCTCCGGTCTTCTGCACGCTGGCCACCCCCACCGACAGAGGGGCGTGATAAATAACGGGCGCAATAATTCCCTTTTTTCATCCGCTGCGTTTTTCGCTAATTTTATCTTCATCGCGGGACAGCGAGTGCGTCCTGCCGTTCGCTCGTGCTTCATTAGACGGTTATGAAGCCGTTGTGTGCGAATGCGGGTGGGTTGCTGTCTATTGCAATGCAGTTGTGAGAGGTGAGCGGGCAGAAGCAGATTTTAACGTAGCTGAAGGAAGACGTGGAGAAAAATGGCGTTGATGACATATGTTATCGCAGTTGAAGTGTTTGCGCGCGTTAACCAGTTAAGCGAGTTTGAGGTGTATACACGTCGGACCAAATCTCAATTGCGGTGCGTATGACGTGTATATAAAGTTATAGCTATATGAGGTGTGATAAGTAAATATTAAAAAATATGCACTTCAGTGTATAAACTGGGGTGCTGTGAACGATACCGCACTGTAAAAAAATATTAAGACGCATTACTATTTTTTTACTTCACGTTTGGCTGATGCTATTTATCTTTAGTCATCCTTAAAGCTTTGACTGCTGTGGACGCAAATGTGCGTCCGCCGAAATCTATCGGTGTCGACTATAGGCGCATATATGCGTTTCCTAATCGTTTCAATTTCTTACCTACACCTTCTTCCGAGGTTCACAAGGTAACACCTTCTTCCGAGAATAATTCGTCTTTTAGCGAAAACCACAAGGTTTTAAGGTATGCAAAGAACGGTATCATTTAACCTAGCATTAACCATATATATTTTCTTACTTCAACCGTTCACCTGCTGTATTTAATAGTAAGTATGTCACAGACAAAAACAATACGATTTCTCGGAATTTACATAAAAGTAATAACGTGGCCGAGATGATGTCTTCTAAATGCAAACAGTGGAAGTCTGGTAATGTCTTGGATAGCTTCATAGTGCCTCTGAGGTTAAGTAAGGTAAGGAAAGTACGACACTCGGGACGCTTTCGTGCCACTGCAATTTTCCATTCTCTTCTGCCGTCTTTGTATACAAACTGACGGAATATGTGGTATTTACAAAGACGACGACGTTCTCCGTATAGTGATGACGCAATTGGTTTATTACTCAGGAGATTGTTATTCCGCCGGGGTAACTGAACTTTGCTGCGTAGAGACTTCTATTTGGTGTTGTTTTAAAGTCCAAGGTGGTTGTATGATTATAACTAATCCATATACAGTGTGACACCTAAGTAAGTAGTCGAAATTTGGTACCGTATTCAAACGTTCATAAGGATGAATGTATATATACATATATATATATATATATATATATATATATATATATATACAGGGTGTCCCACGTAACATGCTCACCTGTTTTATTTCTAAGATACGGGTCCTATGAAAAAAACTTTTTTTTATATTTGTATGGTTCCAAGGACAGCAATGTTAGATGCATTGTTAGATGCACCATGGTCTGCGAAGCCTGAATTTCTTCTCAAGGCCTGGTAGCGAACGAGTTAATATCTATAATAGCAACGTCAAAAAAAATCGTAAAAACAGCCCATTTTTCGAGCGTTTAAAGTAGAATGATCCCTTAAATGAAACCATCCAAGACTTTACACTCCGCCATTCTTTCGCACCTTACCGAGCCGTTTGCACCGAAAAACGTTCCTTGATTTGTCTGCGTCGCGCGCTGGCGAGATTTCTCCGTGAAATCAGCCGCGGGTAATTGAGTTTAAATTTCCCACACCCTCGTGATGCTGCTTCCCTTGCTTCCTGCTTTAGGGCCGCCTGTACTTCCGCAGGCGGGGATCCCGTTCGAGAAAATTCCTTCTTCGTGGGGGACGGCGGATGTCGAAACGAAGTGGGTGGGAAATGGAAGGGAAAAGTCGTAACGATATTGCCAATTTCGCTATCGCCTTCTACCACTTAGACCCGTGTGCGACGACCACAATATTTTCTCGAAAACACGCACGCGGCCCCTCATTTTATTATGGCCTGGGACCCCTCGATGCTTCGCGGCGCAGGTAATACAGTCACTTATCGAAAAAGTGTTATGTATGCGGAGTGTTGTAGTTTAAAGTACGTTTAATTATTGAATGAAACGAATTTTGAAATACAGGTAAAACAGATAATGTTTCAAGAAATATAACGGTTTTAAAATAACTAATTGACAGTTTTCTCTTCTTACACATCGGTATTGTTAGGCGTTTCTATATGATTTGGTCGATTTTTTATTTTGAACTTTTATGTTGTTTGTCGTTTCCCTATCCCTTTGCAATCACACCGTCGATAACATAAGATACAATTATCCTCAACATGTAGAACTATTTAGGGAGAAAGATATGCGATGTTACACATGCGGAGTGTTGTAGTTTCTTTAACGCAAGTTTAATTATTGATCAAAACGACGTTTAAAGTACTGTCAACACAGATAAAGTTACAAGAACTATATTGGTTTTAAAATAACTAATTTACAATTTTCTCCTCTTTACACATCCGTCTTGTTAAGCGTTTCTATGTGATTTTGTTAAACTTTGATTTTTAACTTTTCTGTCGTTTCGCTTTTCTCTGTCCTTTTGCGATCACACCGTCAGTAACATAGGATATACTTATTACCATAGGATATTATTAAATTTCACCAATATTTTTAAGGAGAAACTTTTGCAACGCCGGGAAGCATTGCACGGTGCTTGATATATAAGGATATAGTCGGATTTCGCTATAATAGCTGGGTAGTGCAGGTAGATATTTCGAAAAAGGGAGTCGCCAAACGGTTGAAATGGAATTCCCGAAGTTGGTCCGAAATAAGCGAGGGTTTCTGGGTCGGTGAAAACAATTTGTTGTACTTTTTTTTAGAAAGAGGCGAACGAAAAATGTGAAAGCGAGAAGCCATAAATATATATAGTCGAGTGAACAGTTGTTGAGGCTGTTCCGTGCAAGAGTAAGAACAAGCAGAATATTGTACGTGATCCGTAATAAGCAACTAGTCTCGAGTTTATTATTTATTTCGGAGCAAACTTATATATAAAGAAATAATTATTATACTGTAATTCAATGAAAATTCAAAATCCAAATTAAAATTCATTGTTCGAACTGATTGGGGTCCGAATATTTTCTACATTCATTATGACCGTCTCAATTTTTTACCGGTTCATGACATCCCAAAATAAACCTATAAAACCAATAACTTTATCAAATTACAGTTATTCTATACCTAGCACGCGGCATTAACACAATCCCGGTACAGTAAATAATTTCCGCGTCAATTGATAAACCCCTTGATACACTCGCGAATAAAAATCGTGAACACTACATTAAGTTCTCGTGCAGAGCCCTATGAAAAAAACCAACCAAGCAAAAATACCAGTTAACACCAAATTTTCATGCAACGTCGCACACCGATACTTTAGCCTACGTGAGTGCTCGCGCTCATGAAAATTGCTCGGCGAGGTAATAAAATTAAACATTCGATCTTGCGACAATTTACGTGACGCCAATGGGTTGATTTATTAAACTATCGATGCGTTCGACACCCTCTCAGCACGCGCGCGCAATATGTGGAAACAGGCGGTGAAAAATGATAAGCATGATTTACCGACAGCGACATTGCAATGTTCAGTAGCCGTTCAACGACCGCGCACTCCACCGTAACAATGCTTGTCGAAACATTAATTCGCTGGTTTGTTGTTAACGCGCGTGCATTAATGCGTTTTCCTGGATGTCGTATCTTCGATCACAGTCATAATGTTTTCTCTCTACGTTATCGTCGCTGACGATATGTTTCAAACATAGGATTTATTGTATGACCTTATGTTCGACCAGACAAATTTCTATGGGGGGGCAGTTGCGTGTAAAGTAAACCGGCGAAATGTGTCTTTGGAGTATTGCAGAAGTTGCGTGTAAAATGCGTTAAAATTTTACATCCTCTGTTTTCGGTTGAATACAATTAGGTGTGAAGATATAATAGTTCTTAATATGTTTATAAAGTAATACTATAATTATACTATAATTAAAATAAATACACTATAATTATATTTTAATTAAAATAATTACACTGTAATTATACTATAAAATGGATTAAAATTTAAACCTTTTACATCCTCTGAATTTGGTAAAATATATGAAATATAATTGACGTAATTACAAAATAAAAAAATTATACTATAAAATGGGTAAAATAAAAGAACTACTCCTCTTTTATTCCTTGTTATTATTTATAAATACGATTAGATTAATATAAAATATGTTTGAAGCGATGTTCAATTTTTCATCATTGTGATTTAATGATTTTTCTAATTGACTAATTATGAAAATAGTGTCGTTCCATTTATGACCCGTGAATATACATTATTTTCCTCAAATTCGCCTGAAAGAAATGTATACAATCAACTTACATATTGATAAATTAGGAGGAACATTGTCAGACTGCACAATTCATTTATATATTCGAACTGACGAATATACTGACCCTCAGTTTTCGCAAAGCAACAAAAAATTGACTTGCACCTGATCCCACTCTCAAAATAAACAGTCAATGTCACCGTACTTCCATCAGTACCAACCAACTCACTTAGAAGCATTCCAGTTTTTTGATTCACCCGCATCCGTTAATTTCTCCACCATTGTCACCGCCATCACCATTACGTAACGACTACATAGTGTCCGTCACCCAGTTCTGTCCGACAAGTTCGCCCCTGCAGCCGCCAGTTGATCGTGAGGCCGCTTCGAACGTGTTAAACAACATTTGCGTTGTCGGATAATTACGATGCAGAATAATAGGGTCGGCCAGTCATTTACGCGGATTAAAAGCGAGCGGGCGGTAGGCACGTCGAACAAACCGTGGAAGGGTGAGGATGGTTTCGGGGCTTTGGCCACAATCCGGTCACACGCCTGACCAGTTTTGGCGCCCCTCGACGCGCGTTGCCAATGGAGGAAAATACCGTTGTTGTGTACAGCCGATTATTCTTCCCCGCAACGACTCGTACTTCTGTTAACCCCGACGGTCGTCTGTTACTTCACGAGAGAGAGAGAGAACGAGGAACGATTATCTATGAATTTGGACTCCTAATACGGTGTCAACAAAATAATTTGTAAAAAATGCAATGAAGCCGAATAAGATATATATCCATATAAATAAAACTTTAATATTTTTTTTCATAAATAATTTTACGTCTGCATAACGTTAAGTTTCAGAAGTATGTTATATGAGAAAAAAGTTTTGGTTTCTTAAATTTATAATTATAATTATACAAAAATAAATTTGGCTCGAAATATTATGAAAGTTCTTAATTTTATATACATTCAGTAAAAAATTAACCGTCATCTACGTTCAATCATAAAAACGATAACTTTTTTAATCACCGGTCATTTTGACCGAATGTGGTAGGAATAGGTAACAAAAAGTTTCGGTAGGTTTAGTGTCAAACGTGTTTTGAGGGCCGCAATATTTTTTTGCTTAGGCAGTGGAATTCGTCGGCCGTTTTATTTACGAGAGTAAAGGGAGTGGGTGGTATTTAATAAATTAGCTGTTTCAGGGGGTTTTATATTTGGTAATATTTTTAATGCTGCGGAAGGGTCGTACGAGGGCTCAGATACGTGAAATTGACATTCCCATCAACTGGCGATGGTTGTAAATATATCTTTCCGGCAGAGTTTGAAATTAAATACTCCCAGTTTTTTTGTTTTATTTATCTACCAGAGTTTCCTCATTTTCCGGGAGAAAACTTCAGTGAGTCCACTAATATCGATTTATCGTTAACGAACTGAACATAATTCGAAACCAGTCGAATAAATAAATCCAACCAGAAAAATTAAAACAATCGAACCAACCGTCTCCTGGAATTACACCAACGTGAAGTATGAAATAACAGAAAAGTAATGAATGAAAATATATGAACATTATAATTTATGAACCTAATTGCCGATCGCTACAAATATATCCTCTCGCCAGAATTTGAAATTAAACAGCCTCCGTTTTTTTTTTATTTATCTACCACAATTTCCAGAAAGAAAACTTCAGAAATTCTACTAATATCAATTTATCGTTAACAATGTGAGCATATTTCCAACCCGCTCAGACAAAAAACTGCAACCAGAAAAATTAAAACAATCGAGCCAACGTTCTCAAAATCTCACCAACGTGTAATACATCACAACAACAAAATAACAAAAAAAATGTCTAAACGTTACAATATAAATCTGAAAAACACCTCGAATCCTTTCAACCCTCAAATACACCAACCCCTCTTCTGTCCCTTAACGCACGAAACTCGCGAAGGCACTCACCCACGTCCATTTGGAAAGTTGCGAAGATACAGTAAGACAAACGAGTACCCCGTGGCATGTGTTATTTCTGCGTAGCCTCTGGCGAGCATTAATGAATTTAGCCTGTATTCGATGTGTCGGAGTTATCGGGCTGTCGCGGTGGATGTGTTAGAGTTTCAGGGTGCGACGAATCCGCAGGGTCCACGTATTCTGCTCTGTAAAACTCGCCACGTGCAGGAGAAACGGAGCACGTAGTCGACACGTGTTAGGTTGTAGCTTGTGGGACAGCAGGGAGACACGGCACGGACAGGGGTAGAGAGCGATGGAGACAGGTCAAACGGGAGAGAGAGGGAAAAATAGTCGGGGAGAAGAAAATGGCGAGAGCATGGGACGCATCTCCTCATACATATGTATGCTACGTATAACGCCGTGATAAAATAGAGCAACGCGAAGAGGAAATAAAATCGGGCGTGCGATTGTTGAAGGACGTTTATTGCACGAGGTGACCCCTTGGTTATGCTGGAGTGCGTGGAAATGGAATTAGGAAAGGAATGGCTGTTTTCCTGGTCGCAACAGTAATTTTAATAGTATTTTAAAAGTTGTGTATAATCAAATATATAATAATAAAACATAATAGTAATAAAATAAAGGTATGTACATATAAATATTATATATATAATATTATGATTTGGTTCCCTAGTATATATACATATATCTTTTTACAACCGAATGTATACAGACAATATATATATAAATGACAATAACAGATAAGTTTTTGAACAAAGCAATAGTCGAGTGCATTATAACATTATATACACATATATATATATACACACGTGCGATTTTATGTGCATGCTTTTACTCTAGGATGCACTCTATATTCGGTGTTGCGATTTTAATAATTTTAGTGGCGTAATTTTTTCATACGTATTTTAACTAAATTCAAAATAAAACAACTTCATATTTTTCGAGATCTGAGATGAGAAGTTCCAATGTACGGAACTCCGCCACTGCACGTAGTGGCTTTTTATAACAGTTTATCGTGACAAACTTTGCAACAACTGTTCTGTACGAGTAATGTCTGACGACTAATGCTGTTGCCACTTTTGGTGCCTGTCTGGAACTTACATTACGCTTGTCGAGAGCTTTAGGGAAGTACAGTAAAACCTCTTTTCTTAATTACTTAATTTGTTCGCGAAGGTAATTCGTGAACTGAAATGTTTGGAAACCGAAACTATTTTCTTCATAAGAATGAGTGTAAAATGATTTAATCCGATCCTTAACCAAGATAATTGCTTATTTAAACACCTACAACAGTGCTATAGGTACAAGTTCTTAATACAAAATCAATCGAAACGGTTAAATCTGTCAC
Organism: Cryptocheilus praepositus; assembly: GCA_033815515.1. NCBI lineage: Eukaryota > Metazoa > Arthropoda > Insecta > Hymenoptera > Pompilidae > Cryptocheilus > Cryptocheilus praepositus. The sequence continues at coordinate 252,317 of JAWWQZ010000119.1, read as the reverse complement.
AAAAACGATAAACGCGACATTAAGAAGATCAAATATAGACGAAGAGTTCATTTCGTTCGATAAGGCGGCGGCATCCGTCCGGAAGCCAACGAATGAAACCTGGTCGCGGAAGCCTTAAGGAGAAAATTAATTAAGTTTTACCGTACCTCCGTGAAGGAGAGTTGTCGGCGTAAATGACAGGCCGTGAAGGAGTGAAATGTTATTGTTTGGAAGAGGATTATTCTCCTCTTTTCTGTTTCTTAGTACCATACAACTCTGCTGCAGACCCACTGTGTCTCTGTACCACCAAAAACATTTTCCTGTATCATTTATTCTTATCTGCATCTGAAAACGTTTCTAAAGTGTCAGATTATCATATTTTAGATCAGTTAGGCATTATCTTGACAGGTATATTCAATTATAAAATATATAATTTGTTATGTAAATCTGAAAACGTTCTAAATAATTTACTTTAAGATTTGAATGCTATAGCATTTATCTCACTTTGCATCATCATGAAAATTAATCCTATACATCACCATGAAAATGACTGCTATAGCATTCACATCCGCGAACATGTTAACATTCCTCCTCCTTCTTCCCCTGAAAACATTCGTCGACCACCAACACCCACCCCGTTTTGCCTTCGAAAAATGTATCCCCCCACCTATTTCTCCCCTCCCCCTCCCGTAAACGCTTGACACACCCTCTAACGCGACTTTATCCCATACCAGCCGTTCTGCATACGCCGGATCCCGGAATCCGGCATGCATTCCGTCGATTGTCGAAGTTGTGGACAAACAAACGCCGGACAGCGCGGCTTTCCTTATCCCCTCTCGTCACCCGACAATTCCGCCGGCCTTATCTGCCAAGGCAGCCTCGCACGCGGCATGGACCATTATACGTTCAATGGCAGGCCGACGCAATTAAGCGGGCACCTAGGTTCACCCACCGTGAGATAGGGTTCTCGCCGTGTGTACTGCCCGGAGAACAACGGCCTTGAGGAAGTTGTAGCTGCAGCGGAGGCATGTCAATAGCAAGGCGTCCCATTCGTCGATTCCCGATTTCCTGATGTTTGTCAGACTCGGCCAGGCGGGAGGCCATTTATCAGGGCTCCGTAACACGCTGCTTGTCTCGGCAAATGACAGGACGTGTACGAGCGAACGCTCGACCCGCCGGACGAACTTAAAAAGCAATCTGTGTCGAGGCACATGCGGAGGAAAAGATTCATTTCGGCAAGCGACGATGTACGGCGGACGTGGAATGCGTCGGGACGAAAGTCGGGAGGGTAGGAAGATTGCGGAGGTTTTTTTGCGGAGCAATCGCGGGAGGCAGTTTTGAAAAGTGTCTTTTGCTGACACGCGCAGGGAGATGAGACGTTGCTTACTGGCGATATGTACTCGTATAATGTTTAAAACGTTCCGTACTACGTGTACTGCCGGTGGTACACTCAGACATATTTATTTAATGCGCTGAAAATATATTTTTACGACAAATTTAATTGTATAAAAAAGTATTTCTATTAAAAGATTGAGGCATTATGCAAAATGCAGTATTGATCGGAGCAGACAAGTTTATTTAATTTTTATATTTACAATAATTAATAATTACATGTATGAAAATATATGTTTACTGTAAGATTAATTTTGATAAAAATGACCGCAAGATCTTATACAAAATGCGTTTGCATTGTACAATTTTGTCCCGATACAGACGACATGTTTGGGTCCAATGAGTTGCTTATTACGAACCGAATATACTATTCATCTTAACTTTGTTTCTCCAACAGAACGACAGCTGCAACAATGTTCGCTTATTGGACCGTAAAATTTTACGACTTCTCGCTTTTAGGAGCCGTTCGTAAACCATTGTAACTTTATCTATAACTTTCTTTCTAATGCGTCAGAAAACTGCTATAACTTTTTAATCAATCGATGTTTCTCAAAAAAGTTTTGAGGAAAATTCTTCCACTCAACAATTAGTCCTACGCATACTGCGAGTTTTACATCTTGCCGGACATTCAATACATTCTTGTACTTGTTGAAGTATTTTTAAAACACTGTCGTTGGACAACTAGATTTATCGTTGAATAAATCAAAGTTTGAATCATGATAAAAAATGGCTGTTGTTACAAAAATTGTCACTCGAATTCGGGTGACGCGTGTTTGAATATTTAAGAGGTAAATTAGTATGTATTTGTAAATATATTTCACAGGATATAACAGTATTAAATTGTTATAAAAATAACCTTAACCATGTATTACTACAGAAAACATATTTGCAGAAGAAGAAATAATTTTCGGCGCATACACGCTTTCTTAAATACTTCGTTCTTGTGAAAAATGTTCAACTAAATGCATGTCTCGAAACGTGCTTATCTTCTGCCACGATTACAATAGTTCCACTACGATTTTTCAATACACATTTTCACCTCGATGGAAGTCCCTACGATGCGAAAGAATTCGCACATAATATACTAGCGCCTGGCCTCACGGATATTTTCTTACAAACTTTCGTGGCAATCAACCTGCTACCATGATTTCCATACAACGTCGCACAAATGAATCGCGTTATAGTAGGGTGGCCCGTGCTTCCGCTGTTTTGCATCCCGTAACGTGGGTCTACGAGTCCATGTTGTCGGAGTCTCTTCGCCAGAACTTCATCCCCGAAGCGAGCGACGAATGAGTGAAGAGGACCAAACGAAGCGAGGCGAGACATCACACCGCGACGTTAACAAAAGCACTCGTTAAGGTGATTAACGACGACAGGAGAGTACGGGTTGGCGGGAGCGATACCGCTATTCTGGACGACATTACCAGCTTTATTAATTGCCATCGTCGGCTAATTTGCCCGCCTCACTGTGTACCGTGCCCAAGAAACAACGCGTTCAACCTCGGGTATCCTGCGCGCCTGAAACAGACGCGAAGATGGACGACAATGTTTTTGTACGCTGCCCAGTCACGCTTAGACTTGATTTTTGAAACGAAGATTGTTCAGACGTGGTAGCTGCGGCGGTACGAATAATTGCTGTTTTACTTGGTTAATGCTTGCGATGAACGCTGCGCGAGCTTGTATACAATTTCGGCCCAACATCTTCGAATCTAAATCGTAGGTTAAGGGGTTAAAGAAACTACAACATTCTCTCGAAGCCTCACTTGTTCGGCCTATAATATCTGCAGGGCTAACAAAACAACCTCCTCTCCCACTTTTCGACGACATCACACTGAAACCGTCTGCTCCGCTAACTTCTGGCACTGCTGCCTGTTCGCTAACAGCTTTCGGGTGCCTTCGAGCAGGCAAAAATCGATGCGCACCGATAGGAGTCCGGGCGCGCGCAGCGGAATTATTTTATGCGAGGCGAAGTAAGGTAATTGCGCGCTACAATCTGGATATATTTGCACATTTTAATTAAGCGGAAACGTTCCGCGTCGCTTCGCCTCGCTAAAGGGGAATGTATCAAAGCGGGTAACATCGTCAATGGCCGCTTCGTCCGCATAAAGGACAATCAATGTAATAGCGCCAACGGTTAAAATATCGCGGCCCGATAACAACGTTACTCGCGTTACACACGCGGACCGCCTCGATTTTCACCGCTTCATATTCGCGCTGTGTACGCGCCTGTCGTAATTTAATTAATCCTTCATTCGTAACGCGCCGGCATTCGGTTTTATCGCGATCGAGTCCGTGTGACCTATCTTGCAGCGACGGCGTTTGCGTTTGGTGCTGCCTTATAGTTCGTCGATACGTGATGCGCAGGGAGGCGGTGTCAGTAGAAATACCCAGTTGGGCCAGACGTGTCTGGGACTACAGAAGTTCAGTGAATGGAGTGTGTATCGATCGGACTTCAACGATACTGCGGGGAATTGTGGTTTATTAATGGAACTTTTGTATTTTGTGGTATTTTATTTTATTTGTTTTGGTGAGAATTAAGTATGGAGTGTTATTAATGTTTATAGTATTTGTATCTGTACGTTTATAAATTTGTAAATTGTACTTTATTAACGGGTCTTTTGGATTTTGTGGTATTTTATAATATTTATTTTGGTGAGAATTATGTATAGAGTGTTATAATTAATGTATATAATTAATTTATATAATGTTTATATAAATGTTTATAGTATTTGTATGTTTATAAATTCGTAAATTGTAGTTTATTAACGGGTCTTTCGTATTTTGTCGTATTTTATAATATTTGTTTTGGAAACAATTATGTGTGGAATGATATTAATGTTTATAGTATTTGTAGAATCAGATTTGTTGATAGTGAGTTGTAACGGTATAAGAAGAACATGTTGATGCAAAATATTCTTTTTTATTTCCATGCTTTGTTGATTTGTATCCAAGCAATACATGAATTCGCACATTCTTACACATGACACAATTATTAAAAGAAACTGGTTACCTATGACACAACATTAAGAGTTCGAATTCATAGGTAATCGTTCCTCGTTCTCTCGAAGTAATTTCTAATATAAATGTTATTCTTATAATACTACAGACTTTTCGCATGTTTACTGAAAACAGCTGCAACCTAGTGAGAATCACGTATGAAAAGCTAGCGACCGATAAGGGTTAATATGAACAGAATCCTGTCGTTACCATGCATTCTAAGTGCCCACCGATTTACTTCCACTCGATTCTCGTTACCTGAGCGACATTGTTTATTCTTCGCCGACTTCTCGAACGTCGCTTGTAACGTTCGGTGCACAGACAAACGCCAGGCCAACGAGTTCATCCGTGTTGAATTAGGATCAAAGAAGCGCGTAAAAGGACGAGCGAAGAAACGTGTACACGCAGGAACATCCTGCCTCTCGCGAACAGGAGCGAAATTATTCCGGATTAATTATGCGCAAGTCAAAGCACCGTTAACGCACCTCTGAGCGCCTCGACTTTTTCTCGCGACAAGTATTTTTGCATACGTTTCCGCTTTTCGTTTCGTCGCTCCGTCGAAGCTCCCTTTCATTTTTAGCGAAGCGAGTTCGTGCGCGTAGCGAAGCGCCGGTCAATATTATCCGTTTTGCTGAATGGAAAAATTATCGTGGCTTTGATTACTTTGTATCGCTTTTCTTCGTTCTCCCCTGCAGACACGGTCGGCTGTCGATCGGTCTATTCGTGCGTCGAACTTTTCTGCTGTTCTTCCCCCGTCGGCGTGGGTCAGAGCGTTTACCAAAAGTTGGTTGTTTCTTTTACTACGAACCCCTCTACTGTCGAACACATGGCGATACGCGTATTCGGCGATACGTAAGGTGCCTCCCCTGTTCCGCAATATTGGAATATCTGGGGAGAAAATGAACGTACGAAAAATATGTTCTTAGCAAGATTGTATTTTGAAAGGAAGGGCATCATGTGGTGCGCATTGTTTTTTTAGTGGCCAACTGATGGGAGTGTAATTTTACGACAAAATTAATTTCTGTGGTATATTAAATGTATAACTCAATAGTATAGTTCTATATATAACTTTACAATTATACAACTCACAGGTACATATATAACTGTATATGTACTGTATGTATATGTATGATGTATGTATAATATTGAGTATATAACTGTAACTTTAACCAATACTATATATGTGTATGTATAGTTATAGTTATAATATAATATATTCATATACATATATACATATAAAATATTTCGAATCCGACCGTAATACTTCAGGATGTTATATGACATGTGTTGAACTTTCGAAAAATGCCAAAAAAAAATCGACTTTTTCAAACCGTGACACTAGGTAAGCCCGTTAAATTGCATCAAATTTCATTAGGAAAGAATTTCTCCCCTGCCCTGCGCCGACCGAGGTGCGCGAATGTGCTGGCACACGTCGGTAATTACGTCGGAACCGTCGGAGCTATCGATGAAAACGTTCCAGCTCGTCGTTTGCGTCGGTTGAGAAAAGCTTACTTTCACGAACGAGTGCGAGGGAACGAAGACGTGTGCGTCTGCGCGTTTCGGCCGTCGGACTGGACGGCAGAGTGGGCGGTTGCTTCGGAATTTAATCTAAAGTAGAATCGCACTTCCCGCCGGCAAAGCTCGCTAACACTTTATTTTATTTTCCTGTATACCTTTTTGCGTGCTTCGAATGGCGGCTGCTGCTACTGCTGCCGCCCGGTAATATCTGCGCGAATTATATCAAGCTACACAGGCATGTGACTGTGACATGTGACAATATTAATAATGCACTTTTTCTCACTCTCCAAATAAAGTACTAAATATTCGAAAAATCCGTATGTACAAATCTGCCCATATACTACCTATTACCACTGAAAATTTTCATAAAATCCAATAAACCAATATTAATTATACACTATTTCTCGCTCTGGAAATAAAGCACAAAATATCTGAAAAATCCGTATGTACAAATCTGTCCATATACTACCCATTACTACTGAAAATCTCCATAAAATCCAATAAAACATTATTAATTATCTTTTTCTTTATCTTAATTATCTTAATTATCTTTATCTTAATTATCTTTTTCTCGCTCTGGAAATAAAGCACTAAATATATGAAAAATCCGTCGATCTGGTCATTATTCGAGAAAAATGTGCTTGTTCGTTAAGGGTTGAAAGACCTAAAATAACGCAGGGGTTTCGGTAATGGTGCGTTGATTGGCAAATCTACAGGCCGATTATACAGCTTTCGGTGAACAAAATGCCACAGTTCAGCCGTCTACAACAGCGGCCGTGCCGGAAGGGTAATTAGTTGCGTTGTGGGTGAGAAGATCTTGAGGCGTAGCCCGAAAATACCTGCTCCATGGTCCACTATTGTGCTCCATGCATAGTCAATAGCACCTCCCACCACTCGCGCATTCTCAAATTCGCCGCTCTCGGCAATATTGACAGCGAACTGTTGTCCAATTATGGGGCTCTTGATAAGCAAAAGGACACTGAGTTTAGTCGTTTGTGACGTTTCAGCGCAATTGGGTATTTAGTGATAGAACTGGCCACCCCGAGGCGCAGACCTGAAATAGTCTAAAGTTTGAATATGATCGAGACGCCTGGGCGATTTTCTCAAGTTTGCAGTTGCATCGGCTATTTTAACTTTTGAAACACAGGGAAATATAAAGTATAGCAAAGTTTTGTTCATTGTGTTCAATTGCGTCCGCTTTATTATGAAAAAATATACTTTTCTTGGTATCGAGGCTTTTATTACAATTCTAGTATTAGAAAATGTCAACAACGACAGAACGTTTCGGTGAAGCATTTTTCAATTAATTATAATATAATATATAATACATGCATATAAATATATATATATAACGCAGCGTAATGCAGAATTTTATTACAATTCTCGTATTATAAAGTCTTAACAACGACGGAATGTTACGATGACGCATTTTACAATAAATTACAATATAATATATAATATATACATATAAATACAAATAAGTATATATATAATATAATAATATTAATACTATTATACTATACTAATATAATATGTATACTGTATATTACTATAACAAAAAAGTATAATAAAACAAGATATATGTGCAAAGTCTCTCAAGTAACTAATTTTCAAGCCGAACTATGCTCGCAGTTTCTTTTACACACTCCGCTTTATAAATTGCATGAAACTCGAATGTGCGAAAGTCCTGGACACCCTGTATGCCCCTCACATACACTGCGCGAGTGTATCCAAAGCAAATACTCCAGGGCACTGACGTAGCAGTTCTACGCTACGTTACATGGCGTGGAATAACGAAACATACGAGAAGATAGACGTAGCACGCGCGAGCATCATCCTTCTTCCTGACAGCTCTATCTTACGTTTATCCCACGCATCCACCTCGCGCATGCATCTCGTTTGCCACGTTGCGCGACTTAGTACCCCTACGGAATACCGAAATCATGTTCGCTGGATTGAGGTATACTTCGAGGGGTGTCGCGAGAAAAAAAATGAGGGTTCCGTTGACGCACAGCCGGAATACGCTTTCTTTGCTTACTGTCTATCGTGCAGGTCGTGAGTAATCGTCGGATGGAATAGACTGTGTTACGAACGGCAGCACGTTTGGATTGTAAGTAATATACCGGAAGAGTGTTGTTTTTCCGGAATAGTATTGTTGGCAGTTGAAAAAATGTATTCTGTGTGTAGAGACTTTACGACTGAATAAGGTGTTTATTGAATAAAAAGGATAAAATTAATATGTTTCCCGTTTCTAATTAATTTTTGTCGTACTGCTTAACACGTTGACTGCCGTGCGTGTTTTACTATATTAAAACCGCAACGTGATGAAGTACTACAGAATATGATGGAATTGTGCAAAATGAAAATAATGCGAAGGTATCGGAGAGCAAAGAATTGAATCACTGTTTGATATTAATTGTATTTACAAAATTATAAAGTCCACAAACTATACTACTTATAACTATATTACTGATAACCGCAAACTATACTACTTACAACAATATTACTGTTGACCACAAACTATACTACTAGCAATACTTCCGGTCACCTCACGCATTCGCCATTATCCCTAAAATATCGGTTTGCTTTGCAAAATTTAAATAACTCTCAAAACATTTAACACTCCTTACACCCGCCATAACATTTTTTCACCTTTGCCGTTATGTGTCAACATCAATTTTGTTTAGCGTATCTCTTCCATAGATTTCGAACGCACAAAAGACAAAGTAGCGGGAAGACTGCCCGACCAGTTTAAGTCTATATCACTGGCCGACTCGTGCCTTTATCATGCAGCCACCTTGGCTGTTTCTTGCTCCTACGTTGCGGCGCACTCATATTCCAGGGGATAAGCCAAACGTTCAGCCAGCCATTCGTTCTGCCTCTTACGTACTGCCGAGCATGGGGGTAAAATTGAAATTCTCTTCTAAGAGCGGCGAGTTGGCATGCTGCGTCGCGCTTAAACGTAGTGCAAATATAAGCAGTTTAATAATACCCTTTCGTACAGTCGTATACCGGACCAGAGGGTAAATATCCATGGTATAATATCTACTTCGCTTCTTTCCGCCCCTTTCTCCACTCGCCGCTGTTATTCGCTTGGCTCCGCTCTTTTTTTCCGGCGACATGTCGTCGTTTTATGGCGTGGCGTTCGCCATCTCGTCTATGGCGATGGTGCGCGATCGCATCGAAACAAAATTGACTAACGTGAAGAACCACGCAATCAATTGCACGTTTGCACTTCTGGTCTTTCAGTTGTAATACTAGTGCGGGCAAAATTGTCTGTGCATTTACATGGTAAGTCGATCGATTTTTTCAAGTTTAATGCAGTAATATTGTGTACTTAAGCTGCTTCTGAGAAAAAAGTCATTCTCTTGTGTCTACAAATTAACAATAGAGTCAGAGCATTATAATCAGATGCTTTCCAATAGAAAAATATTCATACTCACAAAATAACATTAATATACATGAATTATACCGTTACAATATAAAAATGCGTGAAATATCGTCGCAGAAATGATTTATTCCATAATTATTTCGTCAAATGAAAATTGCGTAGAAATTTCTGTTCGAAAACATCCGATTCTGACGAATGGGATCCAGTAGATGAAATAAGGTGCACATCGTAGATTCTACAGTATGAGTTACGATGTCACTAGTTCACTAGCTATATTTTCCTCCCCACTAACATCCCATTTTTCTCTTCATCCCCTCGATCCGGAGTTTACTGGACTTGGGTGCGGATGAAAAACTCAGCAGGAAACAATGGTACGCGTTGGATGAATGATCCGTATTTTTAAACTATTTAACATAGGGATAATTTGCGATATCTACAGTTATCGTCATTAAAATAATGGGCGGAAAATTACAATTGCAAATGTGGACGAATATTTTCTACACTAACTGTAGCTCCACAGATTTAGAGGACAACACTGTACAGTATGCAATGTTGGCAACGGGTCGGTATACTAAAAACCCAGCATGGGGTTCCAATTCGGAAGCCAAGAGTAATTCCAGTTGTATTAATGACCGGGAGGCTTAAATTTTGTAGTCCGGACCATGAAAATCTAATCGTGTGGTCGTGTCGTCGCAAAGAGTAAACCGGATTATAAGAACCCTGGGGACCGCAAAATCGACGGTTTATCGCGGGGTCTGCTAACGGCTGGCTGGCTATAATTAAAAACGAAATTTTATTAACGCACGAAAATTGTGACCCGCGATCCTTCACTATCGTCTCAGAAAATTATTAACTGTAATGGAAACTCTTACTCAGCATTCGATACTCCATGGAAATTCGCTAAAAACTGTTGGCTTCCCATAAAAATATCTGTATGTGATTTTCATAATTTGGTAAAAAAGTAAGGTAATATAACATTTTATTGCAACCGTTTTTTTATTGATGATATTGCAGAATTATATTGGCGTAACAGATCAATTAACGGGTTCAGAATTACATGTTTTGTTGGAAAGAAAAGTTTTGACTTTTCGACACTTCGACAAACCAAGTGCCAAAACATCAAGATTTTTCTTTCAAACAAAATTTATAATTGTGAAGATATTGATTGATCGGTCACGACAATATAATTTTGCAATATTACCAAACTATTTATTTATTGTACGCATTGTTATTGTTATTCCATTCTACTGTATATTATCGTATTCTACTTCATATCGTACTGCACATCGCATTGTACTTCACACAACGCAATATCCGTCTCACAACTTTTCTTCTATCAATTACATCTGATTTAATGTCATTTTAGGTGACTCGCTCTTTGTCACAAAAATTTCACCATACGGAAAACACACGTATTATCTCTATCGCCCGTAGAAACTCGCCCTGCACCAGCCAGTGCAAACACCATAGCAAAGTAGAAGAAAAGCTACTTTCGCGCGAGTAATTTGGTGCGAAGCTCTCGGCACTGCGCTCCTCATCGGAATACATCGATGTCAGGGGTGTGTTTACATGGTCATTAGTGAGAAGGCGAGTTGCCCGTTATTTCGTCCGTCTCTGTCCCGCATCGTTCAGCCGATGGCTCTGCAGATCCTGCTTTCGAGTAGTCCTCGAGATGTAATTCAAGTGCCCGTAACTATCCGCACCCTCTCGGTGGACACTCCAGGAAGTATCGATCCTTTAATGGCCCTCCGAGCCAATCGTTCGTCGTAATGAGAACCCGCTACGCAGAATATCTCTCTTCCCCTCTTCATTCCGTTATCTCTCTCGCGTTTTTTATCTACCGCGTTTCGGCGTAGACGCTTTGACGCGCTGCCAAAAGTAACCTGATACTTTTCTCATTCCTGACGGGTCCGCGCTTTCTGCCTTTCAACCCGTCCGGACCTTTTTCTTCTATCGCGGGCTCTTTGTCGACGTGTGCGCACGAGCTACTCGCCGAAACAGTCGGCGGACTGTTAGGCGAGGAAGCTAGTTGGCTGGGAAATATAATGTTTCGCTTCCCTGTCGCTGCCGGATGTGAGATGTACGAATGTGAACTGATTCGTTAGGAGCGGGAACAAATCGGGAGAATTGAGGGGGATTGGATGGTGGTGAAGGGAAGCGGGTGTACATATATACATATATATGTATATATGAACTGGGAAGTCGTGAGTCATAAGTTGTAGGATATGCGCCGTGGGAATGTGAAGGCTGATTCCTTGGTAACGGGACCAAATCGGGAGAGTTCAGGGAAAAATTGGGTGGTGAAGGAAAGTGGGATGGGCAGTGAAGTAGGGAAGTTCGGAGTCATGTTAACACATTAACAGCCAGCGACCTAAGAGACATTTAACCAGTTCACTGTGGTGCCCTCGTTTAAGAGTGCGCACCGTTTTGTGTCGCCAGAATCGTGCCATGACGAGTATATTCGTCAATCACAGAGTAAGTTGCGCTGGTAAGAAATTGGATGAGAAAGATGGGTTTGTTTTATAAAATTGAACATTTTATTACTAATATTTACTTATTTGGTTAACATAAGCATATATTACATACATATTAAACTAAAAACGCAATAAAATAAACTTCGGGCCAGCAACTATCAATAGGCTCCGCGCCTGGTCGGCGTCACGTATTTCTCCCATGACTGACCATACCTGAAGGAATCCTATTATAAATCAACTTTTTGACTTTTGGCTTTGCTCCTTTTAGGTCAACATCAAAAGAACATTATCATCGCATATAAATAAATTCATTATGCAAACTGGTAAACTGTTTCAACCGGTGCATACGGGGACGCATGAGTTCATCTCAAACTGTTTATGTTTTTTATTTGTTTGTCTTATTCCGGCATAGCCTCGAAATATTCTAAACACCTTAAAATTTGAGAATATGTTTTTATCTACCCGAAAAAACCTCCAAACGAAACTTCTCGATAAATACCAAGCACCTCTGACGTACATACGTAACGCTCTGCGCTGATAGCATCGGTCGATGTAAACAGAAATACGAACAAAACGTCCCCGACACTTAAGCATTCACATGCTCGTAGCTCCATCTACTCTAAGCACGAAGCGTATCAAGCCATCGTCATCCGTCCCCTCGTATCAGGCTCTCCGTAAATCGGATCTTTTGAAAACTGTCTCCCCGCCCGCGATTCTGAGTGCGACTCATCGAAGCGCAAAGCCGAAACATTTCATTACGCCAAATTGTGCCGCACTAGCTTGCAACTCCGCGGAACGACAACGGGGCGGCGGGGAAGAAAAAGCGAGCTAAGCTTCGAGACGGAGGAAGAAAGCGTCGGGCGTCCTCCTCGTATCGACGCATTTGAAATGGAAATGCGCCCTAAGGTTTCAACCACCGCTGCCGCCGTCGATCTTCACTGTCTGTACGCTTCCGTCTGCGTCGCTCTATAGACACCGTTGCACAGAGCGGCACCACCCTTTTGTTTCATAACTCGGTCCGACGCGTCCCGACGGCGCCATCTTGGCTTTCTCTCGCGTCAGGGCATCTTCTGCTTCTTCTCGCACCTTGCCCCACCCTAAGCGTCTCTTCGTTCTCAGCGACGTCGTTCGACGCTTTGCGTGTCCAGCTTTTCCGAGCGCAGACTTTAACCCTTTTCAGATTGGTGGGAAGTATGTGTCCCACTCAGGTTTAACGCTTGCCGTACTTTGACGAGTCTGATTCGTGATGAGAATTTCGGGCCAAAGGTGAATATCACGAATCTGACTCGTGATGAGAATTTCGGACGAAATTGGTGAACGGCGTCGCGTATTTCTCCCATGACTGACCATACCTGAAGGAATCCTATTATAAATCAACTTTTTGAGTTTTGCCTTTGCTCCTTCTAGGTTAAATCTAAAAAACATTATCATTGCACATAAATAAATTCATTGTACGAACTAGTAAACTGTTTCAACCGGTTCATACGGGGACGCATGAGTTCATCTCAAACTGTTTATACTTTTTATTTGTTTGTTTTATTCCGACATGGCCTCAAAATATTCTAAACATCTTGAAATTTGAGAATATGTTTTGTTTTTCTCAAAAATTGCAATATAAATAGCCAATGGTCACTGCTTTATACGCATGACGAGTATACTCGTCAACACAAAATCGTGTCGCTTCTCCATGACGAGTATACTCGTCAATCACAGTTAACTGGTTAACTGGTTAATTACCGATCATCATCCGACATCCGCCACCCACGCAATTGGCAAAGTCGCGGCAGTCTTTCGTCGAGAAAATATGAACGGTTCCCGGTGGTGGTTCCTAACGGCGCAGCTTTCATTCGCAACACCGTTCCACTCTCCACTCTGGGCTCCTGGATGTCGGGATCCCACGTTAATTAGTTCGAGGCGGTCGAGCCGACGGAAAACTGTTTGTCTTACCCTTCGTGCCCGCCGTGGCACAGACGGAACTGACGAACCGCCGGTGCTAACTCGCACGATTGTTGTTCTAGCTATCACCGTGCACTTTCGATGGTGTTACTCTCAACCCCCCGTCTCTCGCGTTCTCCGCCACGCACTATAATACGTTGCGGACAACGCTACGGGATCGAGTGAATTAAGAGAAAAACGGGATAGTGAGAGGTAGCAAAATGAGTGGCTTCGTGATGCATAATGTGAAAAATGGCAATTTTCATTTTTAAATAGAAATTAAATTTTTAAATAGGTTTTTAAGTAGAACAAATTCAATAGAAAAAATTATTTTTTTAATAATATTTGTTTAGTATAAAATTAATAGTATAATTAATAGTATAAAATTAGTATAAATAAAAAATAATAGTAAATATAAAATGAGTACAAATATAAATAAAATAGTAAAAAACTATAAAATGAATAGTATTTGTTTAGTATAAAATGCCTTAGATGCAGCAAAATCGGATGCGTATCAATAAAAAAAATTCAAGAGAAAAATGATTCATTCAATAGTATTTGTCTAGTATAAAATGACTTAAATGCAGCGGAATTCAACGACCTCAAAACTCCTGTTTTAATAGTACGAAGAATAGTGGTGACGGGTGACAGGTCCGTGCGAAAGCATAGATGTCACCCATATCTGGGTGACGCGGCGTTCGACGTGTTAAAAGTTCACCCAGTATCGCAGTCTCACGTTAACTTTCTAATCCTTTCAACTCCACACATTGGAACCTTCGATAAACCCCCGGATCCCGCCTCTTTCCTCCTCGGAAAGTTCCGCAGCGACAAAATTCAAGCCTACTCCGCCATCGACGACATATTTTCCGGTTAGTCTCCCGGAAGCAGTGCCAGCTTGGCACGGTGCGCACATCGACTGACTACACACGCCGAAATTACCGTCCTCCAGAAAAAGAAGTGGCGCACCAGATTGCACGCCGGCAGGAGAGAGCTAGTCAGTCGGACTGCTCTCCGAAACAGCAGCGGCAAAAGTTTACGCAGCTCCTGTGGGAAAGGGTAGAGAAAGAGGAGGAGTATAGTTTGCCGCATCTGTGCCCACACCGCGATTCGAGCAGAAGTGGAGGCCACCCCCGACGGCAACAACCCCTTCACTCTAACCGACTCTACTCCTCTCGCTTAACCTTGTACACTGTCCGCTCTCAATGACGCCATCCACTCGCCGACGACTGTTTTACAAACCAAATGCGACTCGATAACGCGCAAATTGCGCTGCGCCGGGATCCCAGGCGAGTGCACACAAAAATAGCGAATGACGTCAGGTCTATTGTGTACTCTAGGGTCGTGTCACGTTAGATGAGTGCCGTGTGACGCGGCATCTGCGGGGCGTTTTGTTCGAAGGATCCGCGGGACACAATGTTTGCAAAGGGAAAATGCGGAAGGCATTATTGTTTAGATGTTTGGGACCCAGGGATAGTTTAAGAGATATTGTTGGGGAATAAACGTTTTGGGGATAAAATGTTCGATTCCGATGTATCTAAACCATTTTATACTAAACAAATACTATTAAATAAATAATTTGTTCCCCACTCGACCTGAACGGAAAGTGTCCAAAAATCCTTTCGGCACGGAACGTGTTAAACACAGCGGTTGTAAACGCATGGATTATACATAATAGTCGTACAAACAATGAAATATCAAGCGTCGAATTTAATCTATCTTTCTAATTCTGGCGGATCGTCAGCTAATCTAGTTATGGTGGAATGTCAGTTTTCTGAAATAAAACGAACACAGTTCCGGAAACCGTTAGGCCGTGCAAGTTTACATTTTTCAATTTTGTCTGTTTATAAGTGAGCTTGGATATGAAAGGCGAGGTACTTGTTCGCACCTTTGCTTCTCGTCTCAATGTGGTCCGTAGATCGTTGACGCAGACTTTGGTTATGTCGGAGATACTATTGTAATTACTCTGGAAAGTACCGGAGACCGGGCAAAGGCAATCCCTTTCAAGATTAATTGCTAATCCTCTCAAGCCACGGTAAGACGTATGTTCGCAAGGACGGTGAATATCGGAGATAAACGGGAACAGTTAGCAGTCCGTTCGCTGATAATAATTACGCGGGCCAGCCAATCCGACGGTGTGCATCGAATGTGTGTCTGGTGAGCGATGTGTGCGCATATACGTGCGTTTAAATTTCGTCGAATCGCGTAAACACTGTTTACGTTCGTGGACAGCTTCGACAATTCTGGCTTCGGAGAGAAATATGCAATTGACATTACAGATACGGTATATTAACTGAAATTAGAGGACCCGAACATTTTTCGGTGACGGATTTTACGAGCAAAATTACAGAATCTTTACGATTGCTGAAGAAAGGCAATATTTTTAGTGTATTGACATTATACTACTGTGGTCAATAGTAAGACGTTTCCATAGTAGTACTACTAGTGATCAAAATATAGCAAGAGTAAGTAGTATACTTACCGTAAGTAGTATGTAATCCATATCAAAGTGGGTAACTAACTCTCACTTATGTAAGTTCCTGTTGACTCGCCACTTATGTCACTTTACATTACTTTATGTTTTATGCAATGGCATAGATTCATTCGAATAAAATGCTGTTCTCTAGAAAACTGTAAGTTACATATTTACTGGTTAAAATAAATGTAAATACCTCATGAATTACTCAAGAAATTTTAGTAGACTGTTACTTAGAATCTACGATTAAACTTGACTGTGACATGTGTCCCACAGTCTCAAAAGGGTTAACAAGGCTAGAGAGCCCCTCTCGGTCATAAAACACGCAAAAACTGCAACCGCTTCGAAATAAGTGAGCGGCAACCCCGTCGGATTAAACTGCCGAAGTTAAAACACACGCGCCGCGCACATTGTGCCGTGCAAAAACGGTGCTCGGCGAATTGAAAAGACCGGGGCCGCTGGATCGGAAGTACTTGAAATCATGGTCCCTTCGTTTTTCATGGCGGCACGGGATCGAATCTGGAGAGCCACGGGACAAGTAGGTATCATGGGACACGGAGTGCAGGGTGGTTCGGGGTGGAGGAATGGCTCGGGGCAGCGACGGGAGTCAAACGGAATGGACGATTTCGTATCAAGGAGGGGCGGAGTGGGGCGACAGCGGATTGGTAGCGGCCAATATTGAAACACCGTAGGCAAACAAAGTTTGTTTTCGATTTCGAGAATTCGAGAGGGTCACAGACGCGCTGGCGAGCAGATACGCGGACGTTTTTCGGCCTCGGTTACGCTCGTTACGCGACGGGGATTATGGATTCAGCGGGCTGATCGCGGGTTAATTGAAGCGCAGAAGTCAACGTTCGATTTGACAATTTGAACGCTCGGGTGGCAGGTGAGACGATAGCTGGACACTAGAATGATATGTTGGGATAACATAAATTATCACCTGAATAAATGCAAAGTGCAAGGAGACGAACTTTAGGGTTGAACACAAAAATATTGGACACGGAACCTGATTGGACAAAATGGTTATATGATGGAATGATTCACACGGTGACGGGAAGAAACGAAACGTCACGAAAGGCTTGGAAGGATTTCAAAGTATTTAGAATGATGCCGTCATATTTCTCAGAACAATTTTACGATCGACTGGCCATCGTCTCTTGTGTGCCCCTCTATCGTTTACGTTTTTTTTTTGTCTATGATTTCTGTTTGCAAAGTCAGTCGTGCTTCTGTTTACTCACTCGGACGGATGTACAGAGACATTCTTTTCAAGAATTCTTTCGTGTTTTTATTAATATACAAGTGTTTATATTTTGTAATAAACTCCCACAATGTATAATCGACACGTAGAGACTCTTTTATTTAAAATACCAATAAAATTTAATGTTTAATGCTCGAGGAAATTAAATCAAAGTAGGAGTTCCATGCAGCTTTTGTCAGAATGTAAATGTATAAGTATGACGGTTCCACGTGTAAAATTTGAAATGCCTCCATTAATGTGAACAGATAGTGTGAATAGATTGAAATATTGTCAATTTTTAAACGAGAATTTTATATTTTAATGAATGTATTTTCATACCTTTAGGCATTGTCGACTATCAAGCCGCAATTTTAACACTAAACGTACCAAGTGGAATCAAACAACTCCTTTCAAAATTTACTTTAAAATTGTACATTCGTTGTTATTTCTTCCGCTCATTCGACTTTCTGTAAATTCTTATATCATGTGATTATTCAATTTCTCGCTTCAATAGATTAGGAATTTCTTTCCAAAAATCAACGTTTATTTCATAACGGGTCAAATGATTCCTCATGGTAAGAATAGCTAGGTGTAAAGTACCGGTACATTTAGTGTTAACTGGAACACCACAGTCGTTAAACAACAATTTCCCGAGGTACCTATTGTCCGAACCTGATCGATGCCAAACACTTTCTCCGCTAACCCCACATTCGTTCCTCCACGCATCCAAACGGCGTTTTCCGACGTCAAAAGCGTGAATGCGCGACAAGAACGTCGAAAGCCTTCTACTTCTCGGCTCGGCAGAGTTGAAAAGCGCTGTAGCCTCGAGTGTCGGAGGTCGGGTACTTGCGTGGTATGAAATATTCAACGCAGCCTCTCGACGAATCGCTAATGGCGACTCGCGACTCC
This sequence comes from Cryptocheilus praepositus, assembly GCA_033815515.1. NCBI lineage: Eukaryota > Metazoa > Arthropoda > Insecta > Hymenoptera > Pompilidae > Cryptocheilus > Cryptocheilus praepositus. Next base: position 234,012 of record JAWWQZ010000119.1, on the reverse strand, counting down.
GGGTCTTACGAGGTCTTAAATAGCACGCGCCATTTTTTCAGGCGCTTCCACTTGGTTTCCCATGTTCCCCGTTAGCTTCCCTTGCCGAAAGTCATACGACACGCCATTTTCAAGCGCCGGCGCTATCGAACGAGTTTACCTTTATGACCCCCGTTGCCGTCGGATTACGTCGCGGGGTCGTAAAGTGCCAATATTAAAAGTTCTCTGTCTGTTCCGCAGTACATCGCAGTCTTAGTTTCCGCCGAAGTGCCCCTTGAAATGTGAGAAAGCGTGCTGACGCTTTCAGGGGCCAGGCTGAGCGACGTGATATTTTTACGTCGGCTTCCTTTGTCGTCCCATGCAAATCTCCGGCGCCCTGCTGGTTAACGGTGGATTTACGGGACGGGAGAATTTGACGGATGTTAGGAGAGATAGGCGGACGATACAGAGATTTTGGGAGAGTATTCTAGGGGGTTGGGCAAATAATTAAATAAAATTAACATAAAAAACATAATAAATCGAAGATGAAGTGAATGGTTTATTCATAGAACATTAATTGCACATTTCGCACTACTGAAAATGCAATACTCAAATTTTGGCGTTAATTAATCTCTTATTAAATTTCAAACTCTTTCAATATACTCATCTACAGAAAATCAGCCGCAACTTTTCATTCGACATGAAGTATCTATTTTATAATAAATCAGGAATGCGTGACGTCTGCGAAGCATTTAGAGTGAGTGATAGAGAATGTCGGTGAGAATGAGAGGATGCGACATTATTTTTTACGAATGATTGGATTCACCTCAACGGCTAAAACGTGAAACACTAAAATTCAACACCTAAGAATCATGATTTTTCGTTCCAGCACATTTTACAATATAATCCACATTAATTGTGGTATATCAAGTACTTCAATTAATTAATCTCCCACTAAATTTCAAACTCCTTCCTATATTCATCTATTCAAAGTCACCTGCATTCTCTTCATCTGACATCCAGCGCATCCCAGCAACAATGAGTAAAAATGTTGACAAACCCCGCCGCTTAAGCGGAATCCAATGTTCGAGAATTTACGAGAAAGCGGGCGCAAGTAGAGTCAGCTGTTCGGTTGGGCGCAATAGATCTGTTGTTGTTGCAGTTTACGTTCCGCGTTAAACCCCTTGCGCCGAGCGGCGAGCATTAACTTGATCCTGGCGAAGCCACACATCGGAGATAGCTCTAAAGCCCCATAAGCGTCGTTACGCTACGTTGCACCCCGTTACACGAACTACCCCTGCGCGACTCCACTACACGACCTGCGAACGTGTGTGTTTTGCGTTTACGCCTTCAATGTAATATTTCTGTACGGATTGTTGTTTCGAAAAATGCACTTGCCTCTCGTGGTACATGAGACTCGAGGGAGAACACAAACTGGGTGGTTGGAGGTGTAGTTGGAAGGCCTGTGGGTTCTTCGGTGTTTTGGTAGTAGTAGAGAGGTGTGAGGTTGGAAACGAGGTTTTGTTCGTCAGAATATAAGTGGTTGGTTCTTTTTGTGCTGTAACGTGTTATATTTTTATCAAACTTGATCAAACTTTTTATGGGTCTTGTTGTTTGTTATTTTGGAAAAATGCACATACCTCTGGTGGTTCTTTATGAAGTTTGAGGAAAAATATATAATATTTGGATTCTTTGATGTTTTGATTGTGGTAGAGAGGCGTAAGATTAGAAACGAGTTTTCGTTTATCAGAATATAAATAGTTTGTTGTTCTTGTACTGTAACTCATTATAATAATGTGACGGTGGTCATATAAAGATATGTCACCGATGACTGACACTGAACTTTCCATACATGCCGAGTCAATCACCGATGACTGACTGTTAACAGCACATGTTAGCACGCGAAAATAAAGAAACCCGTAATAACATGAAACTCTCAGACCCCCTGAAGATCAGACCACTTCTCCAGGTCCTCTCACTTTGTCCCACATCGGTGGCCGATATCTATCCCGTTACACAGTTTCTATTAGCGCTGTCCCAAATCGGGGATCGGGTGATAATTGTTTCTCCTGGGATCATAACAGGTCTGCAACGTGCAGCAGATGATCATGACGAACGCACGTACCCCGTAGCCGATCACGTTGCTCTTGACCGTTTATCCGGCATATTGCCGGCTTCGGATCGTTTACGTAGGGCTGAGTGTAACTAGAGAGAAACCCCATGTGACAGTAAGCTTCATTCACGTCCCGGCCGTTAAGCGCACATTAACCCCAGAATTGCTGGGGTGTGTTGACACACAGCGAGATGAGATCGATAGGATCTCTTACGGGACCGCCTCTTCAACTTTCGCACCACCTGAGAGTAGCCATTAACCGGTTAAGCGCGGAATTTAATTTTAGAAGTCTCTCACAGGGTGCGGAATTAAAATCAAGCAATGATGTGTATACACGTCGAACGCAGGACAAAGGCTATAAATTTACCAGGACTAAATTTAGCAATTTATTGTATTAACATTATTATTATATTGGGTCTGGGAAAAAGTTCGTGGCGTTTTCCCGGTAGATGACGGCAAATTTTAAATAACTCAGGAAACACAGATCGCAACAGCACCACTAAACGCTCGTTGGAGTGGTGACACTTCGTGCGTTACTTTGACTGTATAAACATCGAAATTGGTGAAGTGGTTGGAAAGTTGTTTACGTTCGAATATGGAGAAAAATAATGAAAAATTATGCTAAATTTTGTAACATTTCTACGACAAATGGAAGAACGCTGCGCACGCTTGTGAACAAATTTATGCTGTGTACGGTGAAGGTACTTTATCAAAATCTGCTGCGCGGAAATGGTTCGCTCGCTTTCGATCTGGTAATTTTGATGTGAAAAATGCGTCACGCTCTTGTTGTCCAATTTCAGCAAGATAAGCATATTAGCAGTGTCGATATTAGTATGGAATTAGGCATTAACCCCAAATGTGTATGACTAGACCTAATATAAAAAAAAATGACGCGTAATTTAAAATGCCAGGTGATTTTAAGACACCCCTTGTATCGACATCCAGTGAATCAGCAGTATGTATACGTATTCTGTGCGCCATATTCCGGAGCAGTAGCCGCGCGTGTCTCATCTCTTATATCTCGTTCGCCGAAAGCTCGTCGGGCGAAACTTTCTCGCAACCCGTGCAACTTTTCCCGAATCCGAGACTCCATGAGTCGCGGTACGTTGCGGCTACGACTTTTTGAGACTTCGCGATCGACGCGTCCGCTTGTTTTTCGTCGCCTTTGGCAGCTTTCGTGAGCTTCGCGACGAAAGTCTCTCTCTCTCTCTCTCTCTCTCGCGTCTGTTACCAAGGATTAAAGTATCGTCGGTTTGAATAATTCAAGCCGAAAGTTTTCATTGCGACGCCTATTTAGGCGGCAGGTTCGATCGCGAGTGCACTTGCCACCTGCTTCCCATGCAACGATGTGCCACCGTCCACTATCGAGATTAAACGGAAATCTTCTCTTTGCAGGATTTGCACTCATGCGGATCGTGGAGGTGTACAAGGAGATCCAGGAGCAGGAGATGAATATCGTGAGTATTTTCGCAATCGCGCGCTGAGGCAACACGATATATGGGAAAGTGGTTTGTGTTGTACGTCTGACGGGAATTGCATGGGGACAGTTTAGGAAGAGGGACACTGTAACTTGTATTTGTGGTTCGTTGAACCTAGATATAGACACGATGAAATAGGAGTAGAGGCACTGAGGACACTTGAAAAGTAGTTTACGAGTAGAAACGATGCTTGAAGTATTGCATTTTCTCGTCAAACATTGCCCTGCAACAATGTACCTTCCTATGCAAACATTGAAATTAAGCATCACCGCTGAAGAAAAAAGTCATGCGTACGTGACAGCGGCCGATAACGACTGGCAAGAAAAAGTCACGTATACGTGACAGTGGCCAGCAAAATGTTAAAAAAACTGACTTCCACCACTTTCAAAACAAACGGCCCATTTGTTCCTTCGCCGATTTGTTTCCGGTCCGCAGAATTCGTAAGCCGCTTGAGTGTAATAACCGAAGTGGCGTGTCACGAGCAGATGACCCTTGCCAGCCATCGTCAGGCATCGTAGCGTCGACGCGTTGACAGTATCGCAAGTGGCTCGTTCGAATCATTTAAATAAAGCATTTCGGCACCGACGCAATTAAAAGTCCCGAGATTTATGCGAATTGCCCGAGAGCGCGGGATGTACGGCACGGATGCCGTGACCGTAGTCGTTGCCTCGGTGGAATATTAATTGGAAAGTTAAAAGAGAGTTTTGGTCATTTAATTCCTCTCTCTCCCTTGCCAGCCCTCGTTTCAACTCGGCGTCGAGCATTGGCAAGCACCCCACACCGTCCTCGTCGAGTCTTTCTGCCGGTTCCTTCCAACGTCCGCCCGATTTATCTCTGTTGCGCCATAGCATTCTCTCCCCCACGGTAGTCCACGGGGTATCCCTTTGATCCTTGCGCGGTTGCGGCGAGGGGAGACACCGTACTTCTTTGCAGGCGTTTCGTTTAACCCTTTCGAGACGCATTTTTTTTTAAAGAAAATAAAAGAGGCAGGTTACATTTCTAATAGTTCAGGTGAATAACTTTTTCATTGTAATAGGGTAAAAAAGGATGATATAATTTTTTTTTACATGAGTGCAAAGTTAAAGCCTGGGACATACATATGACAAAATTTATACTGATTTGATAGACATGTAGTGGCTTATATGTAATAATATGTAATAACAAAAAAAACTGCAAGAAAGAAAATTTATGCATGTTTATTCGTTCGTCCACAATCGTTATTCGAATTTCACCCAGTTTTCGGTCGTTGAAAGCTTTCTGGTTCCCTTAACCCAAGCATACTTTCTTCTAATTTCCACACTACCACAAACATAAGACACACCATGCCTACGCCTGCTTTCACAACACCCAACCACCCATCGCTAAACATCAAACCACTAAGCGTCACGCCTGAATCGCCTTCATGAAGACCCCCAGTCATGAACGCCAGGCCGCGGAAACTGAAGAGTAACTAAACAGCACCCCTGGTTTTTCCGGACCCCCTACCGTCGTCCAATACGTATTCGAGCGAATTAATGGCCCACCTTTTCCGCCAGACGGCCATGCCGCCCATTGAAAATGATCCCTTGAAATACGGCAGGTCGTTCGGCGTTCCTTGTCCTCCGCGAGGACGTTACAATCTCGTAGAAAGCTCATTTGATCCAGCGAAGCGTTACGGTTTACAGCACCGCCACTACTTTCGAAACGCCTGGAACGACGATTCCGGTAATAATGACGAGGTCTGCGCGGAGAGTTTGCTGCCACGAAATAGCTAGTATGTCATTGGCTAATCCTGTCGTTTGTCTTAGAGGTTCGCTGGGAGGCGGAAGGGTTTGGAGGAAGACGTTGGTTCGGTGAGAGATAAAAAATGTGAGCAATTGTGGATCGAACGCGGGACAGCGCATAAATGGCGGCTGTTAACACTTTAAGGACCATTAAGAAATCTGTAAGAAGTACGGCTGGCACCGCACGTTTTTGGGAAATTTTACGTTACAAAAAGTCATAACTTTGTTATTTACGAAGCAATTCTTGGGAAACTTTCAGAAATTGTATAATTGGAAGTATTTTCGGTATTATTAAAAAATTATGTTTTTTAATAATTATCATAACTTTGTTACTTAACCCATTTGCATCATCGCTCTAAATCAAAAACATTTCATTTTTAATATCCATTCCAATATTTTTTTCTTTTCTTTTAGTTTTTTTAATCATATCATTTCTTTTTATAACTCTATTCAATATGCGTACAAATACAAAATTCGGTCCTCTTTCAATAAATAACAACGTATTTTATTTTTGAGAGCCAAGGATTCCGAAGTGGTAATATAAAAAATAGACGGGTAGCGTAAAATGACCGTTGTTAATAATTTACAAGATGCACCTTGAGTAACCCGAGACAAAGTCAGCTTATACCGACACCGAAGGCGTACGACATGGGACGGGAGACAGATTATTCTCAACTATCTCTCCTCTCTCTCTCTCTCTCTCTCTTACACACACAACGAAGCCACAGACTGGCTAGAATTTCGCAAAGATCAGTGCAACGATCCCGGCATATTGAATATAATGCCTTGGAACATGACCGCGTCATAAGATAATCCCGTCGTTTGACTAAAATTTAGTAAGAATGCGACCGTTCCAGAGACAACTTCGCGCATACGGTTACCGTCACCCAACAGCTTCTGTGCCCGTCATCTTGCATTATATCATTAAAATATCTTCGCTAGTCTCATAAGAAGAGTCAACGGCAACGAGTTCCAAAGTGGGAAGCGCGAACAAGTGCAACAGAAGACGTCGAATGTTTAATAGAAATTAAATTTTCGTAATACAACATATATAAAACAGCAGTAAACGTATATAACTGAACTTTTGTAATATGACACTAAATTTTATAACTTTTTTTTTTTGACCAAATATCAAATTCGTTCAGTAGTAAGGAAAAGTTACGAGTAAATGGACGAATAAACTTTCGTTTTATGATATTTAATTTTCTAACTTATAACTTATAACTATAAAAACCAAGCAACTCATTCAACACTAAACGCACCGGTACTTTACACTTACGTATTCTATTGAATAATCAGATGATATAAGAATATACAGAAAATGAAATGAGCGAAAGAAATAACAATGAATGTACGATTTTAAAGCAAATTTTGAAAGGGCTCATTTGACCCCGCTTGGTACGTTTAATCTTAACCCATCATAGACTCCCCTTATCAGCCGTTACAAATTATACACCAGAATCTACGAAATTCAGTCAAATTCAAGCGTCACGGCGTAAAACCCTGCTCTCGCCGATATTCGATGCAAATTGACGCTGCATTACCTTTTCGACCCTTTGAGAGATCCGTGCGTTTCGAAAGAGCATAGCAGAAAAAAGACTGACGCGTCGGAGAAAGGGTCAGGAAGCGGTACGAGTGGACATGCAGAACGGAAAAGAGATAAGGATAGCCATACATATACATATATATAGCCTTCCGAGCGGATTAGAGGCGAATCGAATGGCCGATGGTAAAAGGTCGCCCAAAAAGCCTTCAGCGGTCTGTACACGCGCGTTCCGTATGAAAGCCACAGCAGATACCCTCCTTTACAACACTTTTCAGTCTCGCGGCAGTTAATGGATCGAAGCGAAACCGCGAAAGAATTTTTGCGCTAACCCTCTTCCGCCCGGAAGGATTCATTTCCATTCGCTCGGACTCACAAATGTTGCGTCGAACCCGCGACGGCAAATTAATGACCGGTCAATATTTTTCGCCCCGTAAGCACGATGATGTAGTAGCGTTTTTGTTCTACGAGTTAACCGTGCGCAACCCCCAAGCTGGACGGACGCCAGTTGCTGAGCTCGCAACGCTTTTCTTCCTTTTTACGAGTGGAGAGAAGAGCGAGAATGTGAATAAAAAATCTTAGGTCGCGGGAAATGAACGCAAGCTATCGAAGGGTAGAGGAGCGTGATTTAGGTTGCGATCCGGTGATGTCTGAACGTCTGGAAGCCGTCTGCGGATCGAAGTCGCTGCTTATACGCACAAGTGCAAATGTTCTAAGCCGTTGTTACTTCAAAGTTACAAAATGTATTCGTTTAATAAAATTGTTGAAACTGCTGAATTCATTGTTAATATGTATTTCGAGGTTAATATTTGTTGATTTCACGTTACATAGATTTTGTATAGCCATAAAAAAAAGTCGGTCCATAGAGGGTTAAGTTAAAAATACATAATAATGTTTTAGTATACAGAGGTTCATTCTCAAAAAAATGGAGTGAAAGCTCGTTAACTACGCGTGTACATTTTTGACGAAATTTACTTCAGTCGTACGCCCTGTACTGTGACCGCTACTGTTGCTTTCATTAGTGAACAATGTCAAGACTTTACACTCGAGTGTTACCGTGCCTAGTGTCGTTTCAGTTGAGAGCTGACTGTAGATCAGAACTCTAGAAACGTTCGTAATGTACGCGCGTACTTCACGATTTTTCGCTCTATTTTTCTCGGTACCGTACCTCCGCATAAAAAACTTCGGTCGGTATTTTCGGCGTAATCTAACACGAGAAATCACTCTCTTTTCATAACACCCTGTGCATCTGAATTAATTTCCTCGTCAAGCTTCTTGTTAGGATTTTAAATAAGGCAGAGTCAGTTGTATTTTGAATGAGATGCACTTTACTGATTTATTTCTTCGTTATCGGGTATAATGACTACTCGTTACGTGACGCGTTTTCTACAGCTCACAGGAGGTAGAATAAAATATATTAGACATGTATTAAAGCAGATATATATATGCTTTAAGAGGGGACAGTCGACTGCAAAGGATTAAATATATAATTCTATTACAATACATAAATTAATAAGTGCACTGCTACTTCACAGACAATCGCAACATATAATTTCTTTCAAGTACCAACACTACATCTCCGTCTCTTCGGCTCCTTTCACGAACATTCCTGTGCATCGCTTAGGCTCAAATTCTTCCGAGTTAAATGCTATGGCAAGGGGTTAACCCACGGGTCCCGCGCGTGCTGCTGCTTTCGGTGCATAACTTTTGCCCCCGCCGAAGAGAGAACAATGCCAGCACCTCTACGCAATTCGATTGTCGGGTCGCGTTAATCAACAATCGCGCGCAGAGAACGCCTTTGACAAACAATTGGTTCGATCGACGTGCCGTGAGCGGATGCGTCGGGAATCTGGCCGGTCGAAACACGGACCAAAGCCGACCCCGTGGAGAACGTCGAGTGCCGGCGAAAAGGGTCGCTTGCGAGTTCACGAGCTCCACGTTGGCAGTCCGTTCAAATTTGCACGGAGAGAGATGTTTGCCCGGCGATCTCCACCGGGTCCCTCAGTTCGTCGACTTTTTACACCAGTTGCCACGCGCGTCTTTAACCCTTTCGAGACTGTTGGGACACATGACCCAGTCAAGTTTGACCATTTCAGCGCTATGAACGCATATATGCGTTTTCACACAACCATTCGATTTAGGCTATGAACGTATAGTATGTGCATTCTCACACAACTATTTCATTTAGGCTATGAACGTATATATACGTTCTCACACAACCATTTAATTTAGGCTGTAAACGCATATATGTGTTCTCACACAACCATTCAATTTAGGCTATTCATATCGAATTATGATCAAATGACAATTCTTAATGTTTGTAAATATAGTTTAAAGAACAAAATCGACAGTCTCGTTTTATTTTATAATTTCTATTCAACGGCAGTAGCACGGATTTAAATTAAATCTGACATAAGTTTGTGATTAATTTATTTTTTCTTTATTTTGTAATATGTTCGTTTCTGAATTATATCAATAGCATTATTACTTTTTATTTTGTTCGCATTTTATATACTCTATCAAACTACGTCATTTCGAACCGGTATTCCTCGCATAAATACTCCTTTTTTACTGGTACTAAAACACTTTAACGTTAGATTTACGGGAGCCGGTCTGATGGGTAGACGGAAATATGCAGCAAAATATATCGAACAGCTACGCGACGTAGAGAATTTCAACATTACATCCCCGAGGCAGGAATGATTCGACGCGTACTCGTATTATTTCATTAGTGAACGTCTGTGATAATTACTAGAACATAATGGAAATGTCTTTTGGAATTTTGCATGTGAAGTCCCAAATACGTGAAATTGGTGGCTCCTGTAACTCTAATGAATTGATCATTGGTTAAGTCAGTATTCTAGTACAAGTTTCCTCGTTTAACGTTTCCGTTGTGGAATACTCGTAATGAGTGGTTTGTGGTTCTACGGAACACTCTGCCGCATGTGGCACGTCGTACTGTTGAATACTTGCTCAGCGACAGCATTTCACTTAGAGACATTTGTGACATTTTAACACATTACGGACTAGACACTGTAACGTTAGATAAATAGGAAGCGTTCGTCTAAAAGTTTTCCTTTCCCCAGTAGTAAACATGACAATTTGCGGGGAGGACACTTTTGACATCTGTTGAGTCTGCAGACGTGCAGTTTGAGCGCTTTTCTATTTCTTAAGGGAAAACTGATAATACATGTGTTAAGTTGTGCTGGTTTGTTTGAAACTATTAAAGGAAGTATAAAAGTATAGAAGTTTTCAATCCCGACATTTTAATGTACAATGCCATGGTCATTTATGGGGTAACACTGGTGTGTGTTTCATTATCTGGATTTATAACTGAATGTATCTGGCGCCTAAGCCATAAATAATGACTAACACGATATTTTCATTGTTCCAAAAATTTCGTAACACCATTCTATTGCAGATCACATATTGACTAGTTCTTAGGCTCTAATTCCCAATTAGGAAAACTCGATTACTCAATTTCTCGCTTTAATAAATTAGGAATTTCTTTCTGAAAATCAACGTCTACTTCATAAGCAGTCAAATGACCCCTCATACTAAGAATAGCTAAGTATAAAGTACCGGTTCGTTTAGTGTTAAGAACTACCTCGCATACGTTAGCCCTGTATCACTCTTTAGTCCTGCCTCTACAAGTCGACCTTGACATACCGCTCTTCCGTAACCTATCTTCAATCGAATCTTTCGCAAACGACCAAGCCTTCTCCTCCGCCACGTAATTCGCTCGCCACACGTGTCAATCCACCGCGCAGAAACAAACGACCCACCGAAGCACCGCATTGTCGTTTCTGCGTTACGCAACCGTTGCGCACTCTGGTCATCTCTAGAATTTCTCACGGGCCATTTGTAGAACGAGGCTAGCTTCCTTTCTCCCTCGAACGGCCGACCGTTCACTTTTAACCGGAAACATGCGGCGCGCGCGCGCACTTTACCGCCTTGCGGTGATGGCCACCATGAGGACTGTTTTTACGAGTCGCCCGCGTTATGCGCATTCTGCGTTTTCCGCGTCGTTTATGACACCTCCCTTCCCCTCGTCGGGTGTATATATGGTTATAAGCTTGCGCGAAGTATTTCGAACGTTGCGGCGAGCGCGACTATTATGGACGCGTTTAGAGGGAAAGCACCAGGTCTCTTTTGCTCTTTCGCGAGCTTGTCTTAACAGTTTGCCGGCCGCTGTCACGTATACGTGATTCTATATAATAAAAATAACATATATATATATATATATATATATATTAAATATATGTATTAAGTATATGTATTAAGTATATGTATAATATACGTATTTTATCCATTAACGCATATACTTCTAAAAAGGGAACTCATGATTCCGAAACATGTAGAGTATCAAAGTTTCAACCAATAAAGTAACCCTCAACCAACACAAAGAACGATTATTCATTCCGAAATCGCAACCAAGGTTCAGCGATTTGTATTTTTAAATCAGACATATAATTGACAGACCACTTTCCTTTTGCGATACGGCTATCATGAGTGTCCGTTTGTACGCACCAAATTTTAACCTTTGAAACTTAATATGAGTGTATATAATATAAAGCAAGGGGTTGCCCTGTGTGTCGATCGACCATCGTTATTATCGAACGTACGATAAAAGGTGCGTCGGGTGGCATAGTCAACGCGCCATGTAATTAATTGTTCCAAACTTTTGCTTCGAATTTAGGTGCATCGATCACCGTATAATTTGAATGCTTGCGCGATATCATGACCGTCGATGTTAATTTTGTACGGTTAATGTGCGGACAATAAATTAGGTCGCGTGCGTCAGCGGACTTGACGGTACATAAATTGCGAGCCGGTTCATTTAGAAAGTTGAACAACGCAGTAGTATGGCGTTGCGCGATGGTTTATGGATGTGGCTATAACGTTTTGCGAATGTTCGAAATAAGCCAGCTTGGCAGAACAGTGAGATGATCGGAGGATTGAAACAGGAGTAAACGGTTTTATACACTTGCTGCAGATGAATTTGTGAAGAAAATGGGAAAGGAGTAAAAATTATGGGAAGAAATGTACTCGAAAAAAATGTGCCTTTAGTGGTGTTGGTCGAAATTTAATTTGATGGACGAATAAGAATTTGTTTGAATGTAAATATATTTCTGCAAGTATTGAGCAGTGTTCAATTTTGATAAGGAATAAGAATTTAGACGAATGAAAATAAGTTTATGCAGATGCAGGGCTACGAGTAAAGAAATAAGAATAACGAGTATTCATTTTCTGTGATAAAAACCTATTTCGATGTTGAGTAAAAGTTTATCTGATCAACGGATAAAGAGGTAGGAATATCGAATAAGCAATTATTCGAGTAAAAATGTATTGGTATTGCGCAAACTTTTATTTAGGTAACATAATTAAAATAATATAACAAATAAACATCCGATTCTGCTGGTATTGCGCAACATTTTATTCAGACAACAAATGAAAACCTTATAACAACAAATAAGAATTTATCCGAACACAAATCTCCCCAAATAAGAATCCATTCCATGCACGTTGATTTCGCAATAACTCGTAAGTAACAGACTAGTGATTGATGTGTTGTTGTCAGGCGCGTGACATGTTTATTTCATGCATGCAGCCTTGCGATCCGATAAGATAAGCATCAGAAACAAGAAACCCCACAGGATCTAGTCACGAACCGGTGAACGCGAATTCTTCTGATTGAAGCCACTTCTTTCCCGCATTCTTCTTCCAGCACCTGCACCGTATCATTACCCGCAAACACATAACAAATTACACGCGCGAAACCGTGTAATAACGGAGGCTTCAAATAATCCCTTCACAAGCAGATTCACTTACAACCGTTCGCACATTTAACCCTTTTAGTGCCGAACAACGATATATCGTCGTGTGAAAAGTACCAACGACGATGTATCGTTGCATGTGCAATGGTGCCTTACTAGTCGCTATAAGGAAGGAATCCTATTATAAATCAACTTTTTGACTTTTGCCTTTTCTCCTTTTAGGTTAACATCTAAAAAAACATTATCATCGCACATAAATAAATTTATTATGCCACCTGGTAAACTGTTTCAACCGGTGCATACGGGGACGCATGGGTTAATCTCAAACTGTTTATGAAGAACTGTTTTTGAGAATATCTTTTGTTTTTCTCACAAATTGCAATAAATGGCCAATGGTCCCTGCTTTATACGCATGGCGAATATACTCGTCAATACACAAAATCGTGTAGCTTCTCCGTGACGAGTATACTCGTCAATCACAGTTAACTGGTTAATTAATTTTTTCTTTACTTCGTAATGTGCTTCTTTTTGGATTTTGTAAACATCATTCTTATTTTGTGTTTTATGAGCTTTTTCCAACACTTTTGCGAATTCCTCAAATTGGTCCGGCATTCTTCGCATAGCAACGGTACTTTCGGCACTAAAAGGGTTAACTCCGATTTCCGCTGCACAAGTGACACGCGGCAAATGACGTCTATCGTGCCTCTAATTTGCGAGACGCCAATGTACGGAAAAAGACCCAGTCCCAAGGAACCTGAAGTGTCTCATTACCTCGGGATCCTTTGAAAAGTTCGCGTGCGTTTACGTACGCAGCTCGCGGAACCCGTCTTTGCCCTCTGCAGTCGCTTTACGCTTCTTTTCTGCTTCTTTTTCCAGCTGAAAGCCTTCTACGTCGATCTCCTCGTGCCCCTGGAGACGAACTTGGAGAAGGACACGAAGGTGGTGCAGGTAAGACTTCGGCGTCTCAATGAACCAGTCCGTTCATTCAACACTCCCTCTATGCCACGAAACTTTCAGAGCGAGCAGAAGAAGTTTCTGCAGCAGCACAAGACCAGGTCAGAGACGTATAGCAAGGCGGCGGCGACAATGAAGAAGCAGCGGAAAAAGTCACGCGGAGCCAGCAAGAGTGGCCTCGCCATGGACAAGGAACTGAAGAACATGCAGATTCTGGAGGAGGAGAAGTCGAAACTCGACGCCTTCTGCGAGCAAAGTTTGAAAAACGTAAGTCCTGTTCGACAGAAGAGTGTGGAAGTTTGAATTTGGCTTTCGCGGACGTGATTATTCATATTACTGCATATAGTAGTCGCATATTCATATTTTTGCACATAGTAGTCATATATTCATATTATTGCACATAGTAGTCATATATTCATATTATTGCATATAATACTCATATATTCATATTATTGCACATAGTACGTAACATTCTCGCATAAAATTGCAAAAATCACTGAAAACGCCATCGACATTTTTCTGTTAAAAAACATTTAATCCTGCTTGATCCGCGCCATCGGCTGAAATAACCTGCAAGTTCCCATGTACTTCTTCCCATGGGAACTCCCCGACCTCCATTTTTCTACCGTATGCGTCCGGTTTACCCTGTTTACCAACACATCAACCCATTTTCCTTTAATGCGTTGAGTGCCGCGTCAACCACCGGTGGCTGACGGTGTAAAATATCATATGAAACGAAAAAATTTACATTGTTTTAAGCAATTACATAAAATTTATTTAAGGTGTACTTAATTTTCAAGTACAATAATAAGTACAAATAAATCGTAAACATTACATTCAATTAATTTAGTTAAAAATAATGTGGTGTGAAGTAATGATGAATAATGCTTGAAGTACATTGCAGTCTAGTTAAAAACCACAATTAAACGAAATTAATAATAAACTGCAATGGATATAAATACAACTGTTCTCAATTCATTCGAAAATTATACTAACGAACAGCAGCGTGGTCACGCGTCTCCGCATTCCTGGATAAACAAGAGAAGCGCGATCGCGCTTCTCCGCATTTTTGGCATAGGACAAGCGAAGCGCGATAGCGCTTCACCGCACTCAAACGGTTAAGCATCACCGCTGGAGAAAAAAAAATCACGCATACGTGATAGCGGCCGACAACGGTTCGCAAAAAGAAATCACGTATACGTGACACCGGTGGGCAAAATGTTAATCCCCCCGATCTACTAACGCTCTTCACGTGTCTTCCATCAGGCCATGACGCAGGAGCGACGAAGGTACGGCTTCGTCCTGGAAAGACAGTGTTCCCTGGCCAAGCATTACGCGAGCTTCCACGAGGTTGCATTAGCCGCACTTCATCCGTCTGTTGACAAGTGGCGCGAGGTGGCAGCGACCAGGGAATATCTGCCGCAGTCGGTCGAAGACATGTTCGCCTCCAGACTCAGAGTGAGTATCCCAAGCAAAGAGCATCTTTGCTCTACCGCACCACGACCTCGAACGTTCGACTTTCAGCAAGTTTCTTTCTGGCCCGAGGACGAGGAGAACGGCGGGTCGGAATTGACCATGTGCTCGCAGCTGCGGAAGACAAGGAGCATGGACAGCTCCTGCTTGGAACTGCGTCTGGGTCCGTCCCCCGGAAATCCACCTTCCAATGCCCATCAAGGACCCCCGCCACATCTGCCGGCCGCACTATCCAGAGCGAGATCAGAAGCCAATCTGCATGCATCGACACTGTCTTTAGGTTCGGGTAAGATTAAAATAGGCTTGGGTGGCTGGAAATGGCGGTGAATAGGGATTTTATCGGATATAATTTTCGACGGTAGCACCACGCTGAAACGTATCAGCATATTGAAATAAAGGCGGAAAAATTAAATACGCCGCTTCGAACGCATGACATAGTACCTTCGGGTATTAGTAATTAGTTATGCTCATAAAAAATAAGAAAGAAATGCTAAAGACAGAAGCCTTTGCACATCATGACAACCGCAAACAAGACAATTTCCATGCAGCATACGAGTATTGAATTACAATGATTTTTACGCGATTAAACTGATTAAATCTATCAGTGGTCAATTACTGCCAAAATCCATTGCCACGAATATGGTGATTGACCACCCTAGTACTAGCGGATAATTACGATGTTAGGAAACCGGAATGGATACAAAACATTTAGTGAGGTTATTCCGTAACATACAAATCATGATCGACGACGTAGTCGTCTGTATCTTCGCCATCGAAACGTTCGGTGTCCTTTCCACATTTATTTTGAGACAAAACATTTCAAGACTCCATGCCCGGAAACCTTTATTTCCCACATTCTGTTTTATTCATAGCTACATACTCCTCTGACGTCACATTAAAATTCCTTCGAACGCACAAATATTCTCCGGTCTCAGGCAATTAAATAAAAAGTTAAGCTTCGAACGAATCCCCATATCGCATTCTCTCTGAGTTTCTCATGACGTATTCGCTTCCGCCATGCGAAAATTTGCAATTCGTCCACGTATTCTCCGCACCGGCAATGATCATTCGACTAACATGACCACAAATGATGCGTACATTTGTACTGAATTTACTTCGACCGTAGTTAAATACATTCCACGTGACCTTGGCGCTTGTAAATTCAACCGACGTACAGAGGATCCTTACCTTTTGCAGCACAGTTTACTCCTGAGAAAATCGTGAGAAAATTCCGCATTCTTCCGTTTACGTCAATCGACATTTGCAAATTACTCTATTAGCCCGAATTTAACGCGACTCCGAAATTTTCATAAAAATATCTAGAAAAAAAATAATACTCATAAAAGAATTCAAAGAAAGTAAAATTCAATCAGCATATATGCGTCCGCCGAAATCTATCCGTATCAACTATCGGCGCATATATGCATTTCCCAATCATTTCAATTTCTTACCTACTGCAATCACAATTATAAATGTTTGACATGAATACAGATGCGCTCTTCATCAAATAATTTTCTTGCATCATTTAATTTGGCGTAAATTAACAATTACCATTAGAACTTAGAAGTTGCTCCTTACACAGTCAGTCAACAGAGTTTACACCAGCGAAAAGTATTCAGCAGTCAAAGGGTTAAAAGATGACATATATACGCATGCAATGACAAACAGAGACAGCCATAAACAGTTTCAAACAAAAACGTTCATAGATGACATTATCGGACAGAACTTTCAGGTAGACCTAATAATAAGCCTCGCTCGTAACGTGCCAAAGATAGGCACTTCGTATTTGCCATTCACGAAAACGCATTCCATCTATGAGACCGTTTCGATTCGGTCTCACAAAGGTTCGCGAGTCATCGATTTTTCATACGGCGAGTGCAGCGTTCCGTGCCACACGGTGGCTTTCAATTACAGCGACCGATAGAAAAGAGATCCTTGTTCCGACGCTTCGCCGCACGGCCGGGTATTTTCTTTGTTAGAAGGTGATTAAAATCAACCGTCGCGGATTAACATACGGATAGGGAGCCAGGCGACGCTTCTTATCTTCTAGATCGACTCGTCGCTCAGGTTGTAGTGTTAACTCGTTCGCTACCAGGCCTTGAGAAGAAATTCTGGCTTCACAGACCATGGTGTTTTTTCTTCTTATATGACTTCAGTTGGCATTGACTTTGAGTATATATATTTATAACATTCCAATTATATAAAAAATAAGCATTTTTTTATACGACACATATATGCGATGCTGGTAGTGAACGAGTTCATCGTTTGCTCTCGAAGTACTCGTCATAGGCATTGCCAAAGTTTGGCATTTTACTCGAAGTGTACACCAACAACATAGTGCACTGAAGATGAAGCAATTGTAATTTACAGTAGAATTTGGTTGCACGTGTTTCGTTGATTTCAGTATTTAGTAATTCGTTTGGCCGATGAAAAGAAAAAATACTATGCAACATGGCGAAAAATGTGATGGAAGAAGCGTTATATCAAGATAAAGATTAAGTGGTTCTCATATACACGTCATGGCCCTTTGCATATATTTGCCACATATGCGTCCGTAATCCCATCGGCGATTCCGACAGCGTTCCACCAACCAATTACAAGATCCACTTCTACATAATAACGCGTGAGGAGGCTGAAAAGCTAAATCCCTCTTCTTCTACCCTTCTCCGAAACAGGGCACTGCGACTTTGGGGAAGGCGTCGCCAGATTTTGGCGAATCTCTGCTCCGCGTTCGGCGAGACAAACTATACATTCTCCTTTTGTATCGCTGAATCGCTCCGCTTCGGTAAACTATGCTTCACGAGCCGAAAGTGGCCGAATCTCGTATTACGCCGGCCTTTGGAAATTCGCGGTAGTCAGCGCTAACCGATGCAGATTCGAGTGCGGTGAATAGTTTTGCACCGGGACTTGAAACGGGGCTAGGACGCCGGCGATTGAACGGCCTCTGTTTTCGCAGAATTTCCCGAAAGCCCGCTCCAAACTGATGTTGATATAGTTGAAGTAGGCTCTCCGGCGCTATCGCTACAGATCTAGGTTATGGCCGAAAGCGAATTGGTAATTCGTCGAATGCGTTTGCATACGCCGGATGTACACATGATAAACTTACGTCGACAGTCGTTGCGATCGAAAAAGCCAAACCCCGTTTCGAATCTGCACGTCTAGTGCATTAGTAAATGTTTTTTGGCTTGTCTAAGCTCGTTTTTTCCTTAAAATTGGTCTCCAAATTGGATCTCCGCATATATTTTCTTTCTAGTCCCATAGTTGATTGGCGCCACACTGTTGAATTTATCAATAAAACCGTATACGTACATATGGACAATGTATGCGATGGCACATGACGAACGTGGTGATCGCATATTTCTAAGAGCTTTTGAGATTTCGCGTGCATCAACACTGTATGGTTGATATGTAAAATGTATAGTGGGAAAATGTGCCTTAAAACAAATGTGTTTCATTTTAAAGGTGGACCAATTCGAAATAAAGTCTGATTCTAACACCACCACAATTTGACATTTTCTTTTAAATAACTAAAACGACAACGACATGAATACTTTTTCCAAGATCACTTAAAAGCTTGCCCTTGTAAATTAACACAAAAAAATTGCGACTGATAATTCCACCAAAATTCTGATTGGACTGCTCTTGACATTCCTTCAACTTAGTTCAATCAACGAGAATACGAATCTCCACTGATCCATCTCTTGTATCCTGTGACTAAATTTGAAGATATATCTTTGCTCGGATCTGCAGTCTAGCTTTTACACGCCAAGCACGTCCTGCCCACGGAGACCTGACTGTCATCCTATCGCTGAGATAAAAGTTTGAAACGCTTCGATTTGTTCTCCCGATGCACCCAGTCAGTTTCTCACGCGCACTCTTTATTTCTCAAAGACCGAAAACATCAAACTCCGCGTACAACCGGGATACTAACCTCCTTTATTACTGCCCCTAAAACCAGCAGGGTCCACGTCTGCTTAGACAAGCCGCACTCATATTCCTTTCCGTCCTCTAGCGCATACGCAGGAATATCATGCGACGCGCATAAGTTTCAGCGGTAAGGGAATTTTGAAAATATAAAGCTCCGTTACATTTATGCATGTGCCGCATTTACATGCGACTACTTCGTGCGCGGTGCCCGTTCGATGCACAATCACGCTTCGTTCGTTTCGATCCTCGTATCGCGCGTTTCAGTCGTTGTACGAGCGTGGCATTCATTGCCCTTCGTGCCAGTACTTACCATGCTGGCCACGCGCTGTCGTATTTTAGAGTTTTCGCGATTTATGTCGCCGAACGCGCAGTCTGCTTAGAGAATAAGCGGCTGTGGCCGTAGACGCCAGTGTAACCGGGAGCATCCGATGTAGAATGCAGGATGACGTAAGGGTTTAACACTAAACGTACCGGTACTTTAGACTTACTTATTTTTACCGTGAGGGGTCAGTTGAAATGAAGTAAACGTTGATTTTCTGAAAGAAATTCCTAATTCGTTGAAGCGAGAAATAGAATAATCGGATGATATAAGAATTTAGAGAAAGTCAAATGAGCGAAAAAAATAACAATGAGTGTACGGTTTTAAAGTAAATTTTGAAAGTGGTCCTTCGACCCGGCTTGGAACGTTTAGCATTAAAAAAGCGTTATACACAATTAGAGTAAACGTTCGTGTTTATATTATGTTGCTAAATTGGCCTTCGTTTTTTGTTTATCGTATTTTATACCAAAAATATTGAAATTTATACCAATTCTATTGCATATTAACACAGAGACGACTAAATGCGTAATTGATATCATTGAAATATCGATTGCAGTATTACTTTCGTTTAAATGCACTCCGCGACAGAGATGCCCATATGAATATCGTCATTTATTTGATTAATATATATGTAAGCGCTGCTAAGTACGTGTCCAATATAAAAGAGGACATGCTGTAGTTAAATAATTCGATGAACGGTCAATAAATAAAAGATACACAATCCCTGCATTAAACGTACCAAGTGGGGTGAAATGACTCATTTCAATATTTTAAAATCGTACATTCATTCTTATTTCTTCCGCTCATTTGACTTTCTCTAAGATCCTATATCATCTGATTATTCAATTTTTCGCTTTAATAAATTAGGAATTTCTGTCTGAAAATCAACGTTTATTTAATAAGGCATTAAATGACCTTCATAGTAAGGATAGGCAAGTCTAAAATACCGGTACATTTTTTATTAACACTACCTCTGCAATGCGCAGCGTCGAAACAATCGCGCATCGAATCCCACCCACACATTTCCACATTACCTCTACACCTAAGCCTCCAATGACTCGGCGAAGCCACTTTACTTTCGCACCGTCCCAAAAAATGCCTTATTATACCAAATCCACTCAGCGTCGCACTTCACAATCTAGCATCTCCATCCGCCCACGCCGCGTTCGGCTCGTGGAAAGTCTCTTGACGTGCAACTGCTCTTTTCGCAGAGGTGCCGGAAACTCCGCCGCGACCCAGATCCATGGCCCCGGCAGTTTCCCGTAACGCCAGTGCCAGCGGTGTGAGTGCGAGTGTGGGTGGCAGTGTCGGCGGTGGTGGAGGATCCGCAGGGATGGGATCCGCAGGATGGGCCGATGCCCCTCTAGCCAGGGCCCTGTTCGCTTACCTGAGTTCTGGTGAAAACCAGCTGAGCTTCTTGGAGGGCGACCTCATCGCACTGATGGGCGACCGGCAAAAAGGCTGGCAGTTTGGAGAGAATCTGCGCACGCAGAGCACAGGATGGTTCCCGCTGGCGTATACGGAGATCATCATCGATGACAGTTTGGGGTGAGTTGGGTGCTTTGGAGGTTGGGTTACTCTCCAGAGTTTTTAACACTTTATCGACCGCTATTGACTGAAGATGCCACTCAGTAACGACCGACTTAGGTGGGTGCAGGTTCGTCGCCAGTACCTATGTGCCAGTATGTGTCTGTTTGTAAAGCTCTATAACTCAAAAATACCCATTGTGTCGTTGAAAATCCTTTGGTTTCAAAGCAGTGTCATTTTATTGTTATTTAGAATTGTTACAATATCATTTGATATTTATTTTATCTAATATAACCGTTGATAACTGAAAAGCCGATTAATCGGCTACCGGTCGATAAAGTGTTAACAGGATCGCAGCAAGCGTCGCTTGGAAAGAAATAACTAAATTTCTTCGGTCGTTTGCATTTTATTGTGTTGTGTGGTAGACTGAGTACTACTTCTCGCGTGATGTGAGAAGGAGTACTGTCCTGTGCTATGGTTGAATGCGTGCGGTCGTGTGGTCAAAAGTGGAGTGACTTGTGCGATGGTTGAATGGTCCCTCCTTCTGTTATTGAAGCCTCCCATATTGGGGCCTCCCATAGTGGGTTGGGGGTGGAGTTACGCATCGCAAGCTAGTATGTCCGGACAATTGTCTGAAAACTGCCTGTAAATTATCCGAAGCTCTCCCAGCCACGGGGTGAACAACGGTCGCACTCCGGAACCACATGCCGTGCCCCCATGCAAGCCACCACCATCGCGTCCTCCGGTGACCCCAAGCAGCGTCGACGATCTATGCTCAAGCGGTTTCCATGGCGGCGGCCCCAGCAGCCTCAATAATCATAACGGCACCGCTGCAAACGCAGCCAACAGCAACAACAACAACGCCAGCACGAACGGCAGCAACAACGGCAACAACAACAATGGCGGAAGCAGCAGCAGCAGCGGCACTCCAACAAACATGCCCAACAGCAACAGCTCACATAATCTGGCCACGCCGACAGCGCGCCAGTCCAAATCGGTAATGATTCTTGACGCGATATTTGGAAAGATTTTTCACAGGATATAATAACACTATTAAATTGTTATAAAAGTAATTTTAACACGTTGAGGAAAGATTTACAACTAAATGCATCTTGAAACGTTTCAATGTAAACGTGCTTATCTTTTGCTACGATAAGAAACAATAAGTCCAGTACGATTTTTCAATTTGATGGAAATCTGTAGGCATTTTGTTCAAAATGTAATAATGTTCTATTACGATGCGAAACAATTCGCGCTTAGTACAGCAACACGCATGGCCTCACCTAAATTTTCGTACAACTTACGTGGCAGTCAACCTGTTAATCGTGCGATCTGACGGCTTACTCAATTGTGACAGATTCGATCGTCGGGTACCTTGCCCACTGTGCTGGCCGGCGGTCGCAGGGTTCAACCGCCAATTCCGCCGGTCCCACCACCGCAGGCAGTGACGTCTCTGCACAGCAGCAACGACAGCGGATTCTCAAACGAACCCCCGGCCCAGCCTGACATCGACTACAGCGACGACGAGGCCATGAGGTAAGATCCGTTTGTTGCCTTTGATCTTCAGCTTCGACGCGACTCCTCCTTCGACGATCGGCGATCGCAGATTAGCCGTGGTTGGTTGTAGAGACTGGTGTCTTGGGATCTCAGACGTCTGACGCTCGCGGCGTGTCACGTGTCTGCGGTAGTACGCTTCTTTGCCTAATTGAATTGGCGCGATTTTCTTGGAGACGCTTTGTATCATTAGAGCGCAGAGTTACTGTCGGTTGACCGCTTGCCGCCTGATTAACTGTTATATTTCGACGGAAGGATGAGGGGAGGGGCGGAGTTAGGACCACGAGTTTTGAACATGTTTGGGACAGAGATTCCGTGATCGAAAGTATTAGATTTGCTGGAAGGTGTGACACTCTGCGATTTTTTGTGAGGAGCACTAAGTTTGGTATTTTATCTTTAACCTTTTGCGTGCTGAATACTGCCGGCGAAAATGCTATACTAGTATAAATTGTAGAGTACTTAATACTGCATCAAGAAAATTGGCGGAGTCTCACCACTTCTGGCAAAATACGTGTCTGACATTTTCGGCCATAGAAGCTCTATACCAAACATGAACAAAATCGGTGACCGACAGTTCCGGTCTTCCTCTCGTGAGATTCGGAGTGCGAATGTCGATTCGTTGTTTGAGTACGACCTTATCGACCACAGTTCGACCCCGTATAGACTAGTCGACACTAGCGCCTGCCAGAACTTAACAACGCTAGACCCCTCAGTCACGATTTTCGTTTTCTCTCCTTCTTTGTAGATTCCGCATGCGTTATCGCGGTCGATGGAACTAAAATGCGACGCGGTGATGGCCCACACACTCCCTCGGGATCCTGGAATCCCAGTAAACGTATATTATGTATATAAACATATAAATACACGTATCCGCGCCCGATTCCTCCGCTGTCCCTTCGAATCCCATAACGACCACAGTTAGGTCGAAAGCTACTCGACTAATCTCCAGTATTGGTTCTTGGTTTTTATCCTACGCATCACTGCATTCTCCCACTTATTTTCTCTTTCTCTTTTTTTCTCTCTCTTCGACCTATTACTCATTCGTTTCTCTCATCTGTCTGCCTGAAACTCCTTCTCTTCGCGCTTCTTCTTTCTTACTCTCGTATTCACTTGGCGCCAAAACGCAAACGCAGACAGCGTCGAAGAAAGCCGCGCGCCGAGCGGATCGCCGAGGCTACGAAGCAACAGCAGCAGCAGCAGCAGCAAACGAAGGACGGCAAGTCTCCCGGCAGCAAGAATTGGGAGAACGATTCCTGGAAGACGATTCCCAGGGATGAGAAGAGCTGGCACCTTTACAGAACCGCTATGGACCTGTGGGCCGAGAATCGAAAGAACGAGAGCGAGGAGCCGCATTCCGGGAGATACACTACGAGTCAATCGCGTTACGAGAACCAAGAACGCCAGAGTGGGCGGGAGTATGCGTCCAACCGCAACACCTTGGAAAACGGCAGTCCTGGCAAACGCACCGGGAAGAAAGGAAGTCAGGAGCGTGCACAGATGAACGAGTACGAGAACCGCCCGAGACCGAACCCGAACCATCGCAACAAATTTTCCAACGACGACCAGTCGCGGAATTCCGGCAGGCGCGGCAAAGAGAAGCAGCAACAGCAGCAACAAGCTGAACAGAAGCATCGAGAAGCTGCAAAGAGAGCAGTAGCGGCAGCTGCCGTGGCTGCAGCAGCAGCAGCAGCCGCAGCAGCGGCGAAGGAACATGAAGAAACTGAAGAAGACGAGCTCGAGATCGACGAAGAAGAAGATCACGCCTACGGTAACTCGATGGAATACCGCAACTTCGACGGCAAGAAGTACTACGACGACGAAGACCGTAACTCAAGGCTGCAGTACCGGCCAGTCGAGCGCGACGAGCCGAAATACGAGAACGAGAAGACGTCCTCCAGCAATTCCTCGGACACTGACGACGAGAGCACGATCACCATCCCGGAGACTGGCCGAAAAGTGGAACATATCGCGCAGAAACTAGAGCAGACAGCGCAGAAATACGCGCGCGAGCATAGTCCGCCGAAATTCATCGAGCGCAGAGGCGAACACAAGAGTCTCGAGCGACGTGAAGGTAAACAGCAGCAACAGCAGCAGCAGCATCAGTCAACTTACGACAGGTACGAGCGCGAGCGCAAGCCGCAGAGGTTTGAACGTGAACGCGATAGGTATTTTGATAAGCAGCAACAGCCGCAAAAGACGTCGACGTACGAGCGCGAGCGGACCTTTGAAAAGAATCCAGACAGAAACCGGAATATTGAACGTGCGTCCAGCAGACGATTCGAGCGACCACGACCCCCGTCGGAAGAAGCGCCTGAGAGACCATCGACCGACACTAGGTACTTCCGCGAACGTCGGTACTCTGACAAGGAAGAGGCCATTTACGGAGAAACCAGCAGATACGTGCGAGAGACCGTCTCGATCGACAAGGACCGCGGCTACGAGTCGAATTTCGAGACGAAACTCGAGAGGACCAAGGTGATTGAGAGGCACGGCTATCAGAACATGGTCGAGCGGCACGATAGAAATGGACCGTCGAGGAGTTTGGAGAGGAACGACACGAATAACAACACGCTGAAGGATGAGAGGAAACCGACGCTGCCGCGGCAAACCTCAGCGGTGGGTCACTTGGTCCAGACCGGCAGAGTCTTCGAAGTCGAGACCAAGAGTCCGAAACTCGTCAAGCGCACGAAGTCCTTCTGGCGCTTCAGACGGGACTCCGACGTGCTGGAAGGCATGGCACTCTGGCAGCACAGGTCGCTTGTCGACATTCCGAAGATGATCAAACGAGAGGCAAGAGAGACGCGTGAGATTCGGGAGACCCGGGAAGAAACTAATGGCGACGAACAGCCACGGAACCAGAGTTCTGAAGGCACGCCTACGTCGCGGCAGAGTTCAGAGAAGCGGGATAGTGACGTGACAATTACGAATGAGGTCCAGAGGGACATGGAACCCAAGCCGGCCGAGAGAATCCACGTGCCTGAGAAGACGGATTATTTTGAGGATTTCCCGACACCCGCCGAGCGCTCGAAAATTGTTGAGAGATCTGAGTACAGGATGCATCAGGAGGAAAGGTCGTACTTCGTGGGGAATGTGTCGCGGAAAGCTATTATCGAGAAGGAACGTAAGCGCAGTCTGGAGGCCAAGAGGAACATGATTGTGGCCGAGCTGAAGGAGAATAATGAGGCCAAGCGGAATGAGAGGAGGAAGAAGGGTTATGGCGAAGAGGAAGACGGGTTGATCCGCAACTTCAGTGAGACGGAAGCGTCGGATGAGGAGTCGACTTACAGCTGCATCGTTGTAAAGGATCAGACCATGGCTGAGAAGACACTGCTTCCGCGGACCAAGTTGCGCAGAGATTCCGATCGAGAGCGCGAGAGGGAGAAGAATACGTGCGGTCCGTGGTATGATCTTTGGGGGGTCGACGCGTCGGTCGGCAAGAAGAAGAAGAAGCAGAAGCAGCAGTGAACGGAAGGACACATCGACGTGAAAAAGAGAAGGAGGCAGGCGACGGCGCGCTTTCTTTCAGTTCTTTTTCATTTTACCAAGTTGCGCAGAGATTCCTGCAGAGAACGCGAAAGGCAGAAAAATACTCACCGTCCGTGTTACAGTCTTTGGGGGGTCGACGCCTCGGTCGGCAAAAAAAAGAAGAAGCAGGAGCAGCAGTGAAAGGAAAAAGAACGCAGGAAACCGCGCGCTTTCTTTCAGTTCTCTTTTATTCGATCAAGTTGCACAGAGATTCCGACAAAGAGCGCGAAATCGAGGAGAACACGTGTGGTCCATAGTATGATCTTCGGGGCGTCGACGCATCGGTTCGCAAGAAGAAGAAGAAGAAGCAGACACAACAGTAAACGGGAGACGGCGCGCTTTCTTTCAGTTCTCTTTTATTCAACCAAGTTGCGCAGAGATTCCGACAGGAAGCGCGAGAGAGAAAACCGTACGTGTGACCCCTAGTACAATCTTTGCGTCGGTCGGCAAGAAGAAGAAGAAGCAGAAACAGCAATGAAGAGAAGAAGGACGCATGGACGTGAAGAAGAGAAGGAGGCAGGAGACGGCGCGCATTCTTTCAGTTCTCTTTTATTCGCCGATTCGTTAGGTTTTAGTATTTTATTTTACATCTTGCATCCCCTGCGATTAGCACGTTCCAGTCCACGTCAATCGCCACCCCAAGTTTCGTCCACTCCGTCTACACACGACACTTGAGAGGGCAGTTTCCTGCCAGCGCGTGTTGAGACGTTCGCGGTATTTAGGGCGGAATATCGAACGATCGTTGATCGACCGATGATCGAGCAACGAGAGGCGGTGGGTGGCGTGCGCAAAGAAGCACGTCTCACCACACGCCTCTGCGTCTTGTGCGCAAACGACGAAGCGAACAATGTTACGGATGACGCGTCAGTCGTAACTCTTGTTGTATTAGTCGTGCTGCACGAGGTTAATTGTGTTTGTTCCATCGCTGTGACGCTCGATGATTTATGCGCCGATTTTTGCGCCGAAACTGGCGCTGTTTCTGAAGCGCAGAGACGACGTAAGAGGTTAACCCTCGCTGTCCGGTGGCTGGGTCAGGAGAGACCCAATGAATTTATAGTTACGAGTGGTATGAATTTCTTCTTAAGCTGGGTCCGGGTGTATGTGGGTACGGTCTATCTGTGAGGATATATTTCACGGAAGGAGCATTTTCTTATAGCAGTTAAGAAAGGAAGACGTATGTGGCGACGGAAATTTATTCTGTAAAAAAGGGATGAGAATTTTTGCAGGATCATCTTCGTAGAGAGGGTTCATAGTGAGTTGTGTCTGTTATCATTGTTTATGCAGTACATTAATGGGGTCGTATATAACACTTTTGGTATACGTGAAATATTTTTTGGAAGAAGCTACCGGTTGTAGAGACCCCGCCACCGGACAGCGAAGCCCATACTCCGCGGGTTGCCTCTACCAGCTAAGCGACATGCCATAGTCGTCGCTTGCTATTGTGTGTAGCTATCGCTTGGCACGTTATGTCTACATGTGCCGCGCACGTTTGCGGTGCTTGTCAACACTAACCTGGCTACTTTCAGGACCAACATATTCGCGACAGTGAAACTGCGCAAAACGAAGACTAACGATCGCTCGGCACCGGCACTGTCATGAGACAAGCTGTTCTTTTAAGCGATGTCTCTTTCGTCGGGTGGCGTTCGGGACGGAGATAGAGATAGAGAGGACGTTTCTTCGTTTAAGAAACGAACGGTTCCTTTGTGTCGCTGTTCCCGGAAGAGTGGGGTTACCGAAAGCGTTCCCTCGACGTGGATGTCCGTCCAACGAGTACGTCCAGTTTTGATCCTCTACGGCCGGGTTATTAGCTAAGATTATGAGTGCCAATGAGTTTGGCCGCGATCCCTGTGTTATCTTAAAACATTGCCAATTTCCAACCACCTGCCGCTAGGGACCAGAATTTGCGAGTCGCGACACGTTACACATTCCTCAAACGCGGTCCGTAGAGGATCAAAGGATCCTCCGAGCGGGAGGACCTTGGTCAAAGTTTCCAGCGTTCAGGTAAGATACTGTCTCTTCACCCATGCCTGTCATCGGTCTGCAATTCTACCCGTCGAACTTCCATCGATTGTTCGTCCGCGAGCACAGCGGCGCCACTTCTTTTTACGAGCGTTTATTTCCGAACGACTTAATCGTCGATGCCATTTCCGGCCTGTGCGATGTGTGAAGGTTTCATAGGACGACGTCGTTAAACGTTACCCGTTACCGGTGAGCTAAGCTTCGCCCCCCTTTTATGCTACTTTCGAGTGCCGATGGTGTCTCCTTTATGTCACGCAGGAGCATCATCGCGGCAACGGATATGTGAGCAGCGAATTCGACGCGGGCGAGTCGATTCGCGCGTCCCTTTTTTCGTCTTCCACCTCAGTCTTCGTATTTTCTAGTGTAAGGCAGACTGCACACCGCGACGGTAAAGCAGAATGATGCGTGCGAAAATACGCACGGGGACAGAGAATTTTCTCACATTGTCACCTGCGGTGTATCTATGCTAGGTGCCGTGTGTTGATCTAGGGTTGAGTTGAATCAGTTTTACGGTTTGATAACTGATAGTCTGATGGAATAGCTACCAAAAACATTTTTAATTTCATGTTTTTTGTTGGGAAGTTCGCTTAACGGGTTGCTGATAATTTTCTGGTTAATATGAAAAGTACACCCATCTATTCTTACCATGCGGGGTCATTTGACCCGTTATGAAATAAACGTTGATTTTCAGAAAGAAATTCCTAATTTATTAAAGCGAGAAATTGAATAATCAGATGATATAAGAATTTACAGAAAGTCTCAAGAGCGTAAGAAATAACAATGAATGTACAATTTTATAGAAAATTTTGAAAAGGGTCATTTGACCTCGCTTGCTACGTTTAGTGTTAAACTGAGATTAAACGTGATATATGTCGGGCCATATTTAGTGCAATGTATGATATGACGCATTTCAGTTTAATATCGCTTCGCGCATGTTGAAAAAATAGGGTGTTGGTGACAGTTGAGATAATAATAGTCCCCCTTTTCCTACGGTATTTATATTGCAAGCGTATGCCTAAAATTACAATGATATTTTATATTACACTATTTAAAAGTATTATGTATATATTTGGAAAGCTATCTTCAGAAAGCTTTCTATCCCATGAAATGACAAGTGGAAATATTTTATGTCGTCGCTACACACTTCTGGTAGTGTACGACAGCGTCATGTCGGAAAATGTGCGTGTGATTACAAAAATTGTCCGTCAAATGTAATCTGCCCTTCGATATTATGCATTCCGCCCAGACGCAACCCCCTCAAAACACGTATTCAGCAACCGGAACGGTTAAATTGTCTGACAGTTTCTCATTACTCGATATTTTTATTTCTGCGCAGCACACGTAATGCCGACATTCGCGTGCAAAACCATTTTTTTTACCTTTCAAACTTTACTTTTTTTATTTGAATGCTTGTTCAGCATATTGCTGATATTTTTTCCCGTTAGAATGAGATTGAATATGACATAAATCGGACCGCGTATTACATGTCATCTATATGCAGCGCCGTTTTTCACGGTGCTCCCTCCTGTAACACAGTTTTTTACATCACCTCTCGCATTCTTTATTAACCATGCACACTGCCTCTAAAAACTCGTCCTCACAATCATATTCGTATATAATACTCTGCAAGGAGTTCCTCGAATCACACACATACATAACAATTTTTGAACACAACCCCCTTACACTCTCCATACACAGCACACACATTTTATGCATTCCTAAGCATTCTCTGCTCGTAATTCGTCCAAAGCCATAATAAAATGAAATGCCTTGATCAATACAACTGCACATAAACTCTCGCTTCACCATCAAAATTTCACGCGAGATATGCACACTTTGCTTACATTCAACATTGATTAAAATATGTTCACATGAAAGCAGCCCGAGTCATAGTAATTCAGTATGCACTCAGACATCTTAGTGCTTGAAATTCTACGTCTAACAGCTACTCTAGTAAACTTTTGATGTAAGCAAGAATGTGTATAGGGTGTTAAAAATGTTCATAGTACGTATTATAATATTTTATATATTTTTCATATTTTGATATTACATATTCATGGTACATGAATCAACTTCTTCTTTTTCGCATTTGCATAATACCAAAGCAAAAATATTGAGAATAAATATTGAGAAATCACAGACAACAAATATTGTTACCTGTTATTATCACAATGTCATTCTACATAAAAAGACGATGATAAACGTTGTAACATTTTTGTCTTATTCATCCAAAGCCATAATAAAATGAAATGCCTCGATCAATACACCTGCACATAAATTCTCGCTTCACCATAAAAATTTCACCTTTTCACATACAGAAATAGTCGGCCACTCGATACGCCGGCTTTTTAATCTTCCAACTGTTTGCGAGCTTCAAAGGCATCGCTTTCATGTCCAAGCTGGACAACGTGAGAGAATTCAATGTAGCGTGCCAGTGAGATTCGTTGCGTCAGTGTGTGCCGTGCTTAAAGCCGTCTGGTTGTTTCCTCACGACGTCATCCCGAGCGAAATGTCTCGTCTCGAGTTGGAATCTGCAGTCATCCCTTCGTCGCAACCCTCCGTCACACCCTTTTGCTTCCTGTCACTTCGTATGCCATTGACTCTAAGGCAATAACTCCCGTTTCTTTCCTTTTATCGCCGCGACGCGTACAGCCCGACGTCGGCCATCTTGTCGTCGCGCGTGTTAGAGCAAAGAGAAGAGATAAATTGCGAAATCTTTATTTCACAATAACCAGTTCGAACTCTTTACAATTCTCCGGTGGAATGCCGAGGTGCCAAGGAATGCGATAATCTACCACCCCTTCATTCCTCTTCCTTTTCCAAACAAAAATTCGTAGCGAAGAAGGCCTCTTGTGATAGGTGCGCATCACAGGTATTTCGGTTATGACTCATTCTATTCCGTACAACAATGTTTAGTTCAATGCCGGACATCATCTAACACCCCTTTGTATTCGCCGCAAATTTATTTTCCACTAACACGCGCGTTACTTTAATCTGCACGGAGGGCACCTTGAGGAGGATAAATTTCCCGAGAATGACATTCCGCGAAGGCAGGGTGCTGCAAAAGGTCGTCCAGGACGCGACGATAACTTGTAAATAGTTAACTTGCATTCCCCCGGAATTCTCGGCCACAATGGAGTCACGCACTCTGAAGTTTGGCGCACTCAACCGTTTGAGTCCCATGCAGCGCGATCGCGCTGTTCAAGTTTCATGTCGAAAAGTCCCACTAGTTTTGTCGCGATGCGCTATTGACGATCGCGCACAATTGTACTGATAATTATTCTTCGCGTAGTTACTGTTTTGGTGTGAACCATGTGAGCAAAACATTTTGTCTCTAATTTCCATTACTTTAAATTGCACTTATTTGATAAACACCACCGCTGTTGTCTTATTTGACGTTTTCCGACATGAATTGACGCAAGCGCTGTCGCGCTGCTTGGTATTTCTCGACAAGATTTTCTGAATAACCTCTGGGATTCAAACGGTTAAAACGTCAAGGCACCGGCGCGCATCAGATACAGACACGTATATAATAAGTGGTGTAGCCTTATGAGATAATGATTTAAAAGTGGTTTAGGGCAACTTTTTTGTAACTGCGTTAGGTAGGCGCCACGTATAAGGAGGACGAGAGAAATGTTGATTTATATATGCACGGGGAGTGGACGAAGATTTTCGCGAGTCTCGGTACCCTATCTGCTAGGAATGATTTTTGGCCTTGATACCAAGCGATTATTCGTTATTGAGCGGCGCGAGACGTTTTCGCTGGCGGCCGCCGGCGAGGTGGGTAGGCTAGATGTTTGAAAAAGACGAAATTGTTGTATTAAGAACCATGTATACATGCATATACGTTATATACATATATTATTGTTATTACATTACTTGTGCACGCCGCAGTCTTCCAGTTATTTCGACCCATGGTGTTACGATTTTTCCATTCCATCCTTTGTATGAGTCGTTCACGAAACGTTTAACTCCAGTTTTATTTTTGTAGGATCTCAAATACAGAGTCCTCTAACTGAAAATAACTCAAAATTAACTCTTAAGGTATAAACTTAAGTTTTATTAAATATTTTATTTTTTTTATCTGTCATATTAAAAAACTAAAACTGATGGCTACTACTCTAGTATTGGTAAAAGATAATGTAATTAATCATTTATTTATATTACATTACATTAATTATTTATATAGACATTATAATACATTACATTAATTAATATTTTAATTGGGGAGGAAAGGTCACCTATGATCCACAATTTTTATATTGGAGTATCATGGGTGATGAGTTTGTTGAATTATGTTGTTCGGTTGCGTAGTAGTTAGTTGACGCCGAAATGTAAAGACGAAACAACGTAAAGACAAAAAGGCGAAACGACGAAAACGGCAAAAGATTAATAAATAAGATTAAAGTGTCTTGATTGTGTTGTATATAATAATATACTCTCTAGTTTCACGTATCTAAATCGTTCATTTTGTTCGCTTACTTTTTGTTTCGGAGTTAAACGATTTGGCAAATGAACGACTCATATGTCACCGAACAAGCGACTTATCGTCCTATTTACTTCGTAATTAGTTGAGAAATGTCGCTTTTACCAGCGGATTCTGCTGGCTCATTGGCGAAAGAAACCATCGAGCGCATCGCTTATCACTTTCAAGGTGCGGTTCTGACTAGGAGTAGCAGGTAAGTAATTTTCCATCGATCTGTGCCGTCACTGCTGCCTGCGGACTACTAAAATGGACTATTGAAAACGACTCTGCATTAAGAAGCAATACTATGCAGATTTCAAGGTTACGTTAGTTGTTTTGAATTGAGTTGTATATTTATATTCAAGTGGGCGAGTAGTTCGTTCTATGAAAAATTGATTGATCTAGAATATGATGGTCTTCTGATGTAATTTAAGATAATATAATACCATATAGAATCTTGATACAAAGGTTTGAACAGATTAATAAATAAGACACGTCAATAATTTGGATAGAGTGCTCATCTCATTAATTTGATGTAAAGATCTAACGACTATATATATGCACTCATGTCCCATAATAATATCAGTTAGAACCCTATCGGAAATGTTTATGTGTACTAATAAAAAAAAATCAAGTAAACGGAATATCTCTTGAAATATACTGATAAAAACCTACATCGTTTAATCAATGATTAGGAAGAGCTCTCGCGTCATTAATTTGATGCAAGCGGCGCCTAACAGCCGTGCACCTGCACTTACGTGCGGTGATAATATATGGAGCTACACGAATAGGTGCGTGGGTACAAGAAGGTGTCCGGAGTTGTTCGAAGAGCGGAACAATGAGAGGACGCCTATAGAGTGGTTCGGTTCGAACAAGGGGTAACGGTAGGTGTAGGGATCCTTTTGTTTTCTGGAAGCGGCTTTGCTACACGCTACAAGTTCCGCTGCAGTTATAACGTAGATAAAGCGCGAATCAGAATGGGTGCAGTATCGTAATGTACGAGG
Organism: Cryptocheilus praepositus; assembly: GCA_033815515.1. Classification (NCBI taxonomy): domain Eukaryota; kingdom Metazoa; phylum Arthropoda; class Insecta; order Hymenoptera; family Pompilidae; genus Cryptocheilus; species Cryptocheilus praepositus. The sequence goes on along the minus strand of JAWWQZ010000119.1, from coordinate 200,613 downwards.
CGCATAACAAAGCGCTTCGAGCAGGATATTTCTGATATTTCGGCGCGCGCGTTTGCTTATAAATGGGCTCGAATTACGGTCGGCGGTTAACACGTTGACTGTTACGCGAGTTTTCCACCTTTTTGTCCTGTGGGCCAACAGAATTAACCCTTTGCATATTCGAAGTGTACGGCAACATTATACTGCACTGAAGATCAAGCAATTGTAATTTACAGTTCAATTTTCGTTGTACGTGTTTCGTTAATTTCAGTATTTTGTCATTTGATTGGCCGATACAAAGAAAAAAAATACTATACAATATGGCAAAAAATGTGATGGAAGAAGCGTTGTTTCAAGATAGCAGTGATGATGAATTTAGCGTGTATGAATATGGAAGTGATTCTAATGACACGTACATTATATCATATACATATATATTTGCAATAAATCGCATCAACCGTCCGACTTCGTGATTTTTCCCAATATCGCCACGCCCGTTAAATACAACAAATCAAAGACTTCACACTCTCCAGATTGACAACGTAAAATTCGAATTTTATGTCCTCAAAGAGCTGGCCCGCGAAAATAAACGTAATGTCGCCCGTCGATTTTTAACTGTTTGTCGAATTTACGACGTCAACGAACGACAATGCCGTGCAATCCGAACTGAGTAAATTGATTGACGCTTATTCGATAGATCGTCACTGTTCCGACGTTATTTTTTAATATCCTGGGACTGTGTTGCGCCCCAGCATGCCCACTCGATAAACGCGTACCGTACGTCACATTTGTTGCCATGTCACACGGATGACGTCCAAACGAGGGGAGCAACAGAAAGGACAATTAACGCCTTGACTACAAGCGAAATCCACTAATACGCGCAACGCCTGTGTGCTGCAGGCCACTCGCAAACACGGCGTTTAACTTGTCCGAAATATTTTGCGCGCAGATTTAACCCTGCGCACTTTGGGGGTGAGCTAGATTTCGTATCGCAACTGCAGAAACTCCGGAGAGTCGGGACTAGTTATTGTCTTGTACGGCTGGGCGGCAGGTGAGTATATAGAAGAAAGTTAGGTACTTTGCCGAAACTCAAAATAGTTTAATTTCTTATTTTAAATGTGTTTATGTTTGTTTAATTTATTATTTTCAATAAATTTGTATATTATCTATAATATTTAAAAGTATTAGGAAAAATCCCAAAGGCGGGTCTTGAATAAACTCCATCATTAGTACAGGTCCCCATTTGGTGATCTACGAACAAAGAAGAAACCTAAAACATTGTATTTTTAACTCTCCTGTGCGTAAACGTTTATAATATATTGATAATATTATTCTGATCGCATTGAAACCAAGAATTATATAATTTGGTCTAAATTTTCTTCTCGGTACTCACCGAGTAACTTATTTCATAATAAATATTACACAAGTAAACCTGCTCCAAATTATATCGTCTTTGAACTGATTTTGACTAGAAAAATCTCCTCAATATGTTATGAACATTTTAAACCCAGAAGATGCATTCAAAAATGTCATACTATTGCATTATGATCTGTGGAGGCGTGAACTCTCGTCAAATATAACAACATAACAGTATATGGTTCGCTGACTTTTGTTTCAATCCCAGGGGTCTTTCTAAAAACCATGTCGGCTAGTGCCGCACGACTTGATAGTGCTTATTTAAAATAATTGCCGTAATCAAATCTGGCTGCACATAGAGTGCATTGAGTGCATATAAAAAAATGCTATAATAAAATTTGCGTGCAGCGTCAACGGTGCATCGCCGTCGAACGCCGCAGCAGTTTCCGATATGAAATTTGAACAGCGCCATCGCTAAAGCGGTTAAGACACCATAGGAGCAGAAATAATCTGTACATGGACGCAGGAGTATTGGATTAAACGCTGTGAATGTAAAATCAGTAGGGACAATGTAAAATTTGTATTGTAATTTCATGACAAACAGTAAGCGTCTGCGTATTTTTGCTTAAGAACCTGGATACGATAACACAAGCACAGAAACTGTCTGTACATAGACACAGGAGTACCAAAACAAACGCTGTAAATAAAAACCAGCAAGAAAAATGTAAAAATGTAAAAATGTAAAAATTGTATCGTAATTGTGCGACAAATCATAGGCGTCAGTGTATTTTTGCGTCAGCACCTAGAACATGATATATAGGTGCACAAATAATCTGTATATGGATGTAGGAGTAGCGAAACAAACGTTGTGAATGTAAAACCAGTAGGAACAATGTAAAATTTGTAATGTATTTTTGTGACAAACCATAGGCGTCAGTGTATTTTTACGTCAGCACCTGGAACATGATATATAGGTGCACAAATAATCTGTATATGGATGCAGGAGTAGCGAAACAAACGTTGTGAATGTAAAACCAGTAGGAACAATGTAAAATTTGTAATGTATTTTTGTGACAAACCGTGGGCGTCAGTGTATTTTTGCTTCAACACCTCGAATACGATATTTTACTGTAAATAAAATACGATATTTTATTTACAGTCACCTTTTCTGCCGCTACAATAATACACCATACTTTCCCATAAGCATTTAATTTCCTATATTCTCTTTTTTTAAATCGGCCTACTTATCTTATCTGACGCTACAATAATACACCGTACTTTCCCATAGGAACTTCATTTGTTCCCTTCTCTTTTTTTCAAATTATTCCACTCACCTCATGTGACGCTACAATAATATGCTTGATGGCACTTGTATACACATCATTTGGATGCCGCTTATATGCGGTGCTCGAAGCGCAAGAGTAACATTTAAGCACTGGAACTCAAGAGCGTTAGACCATGAATCTCATCACACCCAATGTACATTAGTCTACGAAATCATCAGCCGTGCCGAACAGAGTAGCATGAGGACGCGGACGTGGGAATAATTACGTGAAAAGTAAGGAAAACAGGCGAGTCGGAGTTGGGCGCGTTGGAAAAGTTTCTCGGATGCACCGGGCGCCCTTTCCGACCCTTTACTCTCATTTTTTTCTCTCGCTCGCAGCATAATGGCGCCTTTCCAGCCGCGGCAAGGAGAATCCTGAAAGTTGTGAAAGAACCATTATGCGGTAATTATCGGAAAATCGAAGCCGGCCCAAACCTATCTCGCGATATAACGATCCCAGATTACCGCAATGGCCGCGTGTCCTTCGCTCTTTTATCCCGTGCCACCATTTTCCACCCTCCAAACCTTGCTGCCGCTCGTGCGCTGGCAAATTATTAACCTTCTCGGCTGACCTGCCGGCAGTTCGGCGGTTCTTCGCGCTAAAATGCGGAAAAATGCGGAAAAACGTGGAAAAAAGTGGAAACATGCGGGTCGTCTTCAAGATAAGTGATATATCATAATATTATACGTTTACCGTGAATTTGTAGATGGTTTGTAGGGAATGTGTAAAAAAATAGAATTTTCTTTCGAATCAGTTCCTGCAGAACGACAAAGTTTGAAATATAGTAGTAGTCGATATGCGTTGCAGATAGGGTTATACACATTTCATGGTAGTAGTGATTTTGACGACTTCCATTTTGGGGTTTTCGATTACAGCAAATAATACAGCGCCGTTTGCGTGTATTGTTATTTATTAATATTTTTGTATATTACATATTATTATTGATATTATTATCCATCTTATTATATACCAGTATTATTGTAGTATCATTATATTATTATATATAATATAGCCTTTATATGGGGTTTTCGATTAGAGCAAATAATTCATAGGAATTTTATTTCCTCCCTTCTCTTTTCCTCATCCCATAACACTACGTAATACTTTCGTACGCACCTCAAACAAGCCTCCTGTATAAACCCCCGAAATATTATTTGCTGCATTCACTTTGTCCGAGCGCACAATAGCGCGCCATGGTTTCCCATGCACCTGAAACCCAATCCATACCGCATAAACACGCGTTCGGCCATTCGCTGTTTTCAATCGGCCAATGACGGGGCCGTTTCGAAAGTTACCGAAAGAAGAGCAGATCACGTTGGATCCTGGGCCATTGTTCATCCGGCCACGCATTGTTCGACGCCGCGTATGTTTCCTGCGTGTGCTTCCTGCATCACGTACCGTCGACCTTTTTTCCGAAACGCGAAAGTAACTTTCGTCGTTGCTCGGTGGCGCCATAAACTTTACTGCACCCTACTTGCGGTCGGGAGGAAAAAATAACGGGAAAAAGTCCGCACCACCTGCTCTTTTCTCTGCACTCCGGCTCTGCGGGAAAAGATTGAACGCGCGCAAGCTTTACGGATGCTATCGCATGCCAACGGTCCCGGGAATTATCGAGGAGAATCCTCTGATAAAGTCAACCGGTTCATATGGCGATTAATTCGTATTGCGTGATAAGAAATGCAGAATTAATAAAAATATAGTTATAATATACGGCATTATGTAGAACTCACATTAACCCTACGTGCAAGAAGATGATTAATACTTTGGCGGCCGCTATCACGTATGCATGACTTTTATTCTCCAGCGGTGATGCTTAATTTCCATGTTTGTGTAGGGAGGTACATTGTTGCAGGGCAATGTTTGACGAACAGGGAACTGTGATTTCAACTGTCTTGCCCTCCCAATTTACCAGATTGTGTTTTATTGAAATCTCTGCCGGTCGCATCGAAGCCGCTGCTTGTTTGACACTGTCTTTCGCTGCTTTCGCATATCGGAAAATTACGTTAAATTTATTAAACATTATAAAATATCCTTCGAAATGTCATACAAAGAGCAAATATATGCTGATCCGTTATCAGACGCGGAGAATAGTTCTGATAGCGATAGTGATTTGGACAGTGGGAGCGATATCGTTGTGAAACAATTAAAACATAACGGAAGATCCTAGGGGTTAAATTTTTTAGGTAAACTGTTTAAGTAATAATTAAAAAATTTAAGATTATACAATAAAAATGGTGTAACAGTTACCTTAATGCCTTCTTTAATAACAATTATATTGCAACTACTTATGTTACGAACGATTGCATAAATACCACCGTTGGAGAGCAGTCGAACTTACGTGAATCTCGTCGGCGGCAGCGCAACTGCGATTCGAGAAAATGTGCGGCCGGCAAAGAGTTAACGATGATTTTTATCGTTCCTCTGTGAAGGCCCGATAAAAGCTCAATCTCTTTCCTCGCCATCTGCACGTGCGTGCGTTATCGTTCGCACACCTTCGCGCACTCGCCGTTCCGACAAATAACGCATTTGTCATATTAAAAACCGTTCAGCCGTGACTCTCCGGCGCGCGGGTGGATTCGTTTACAAGTTCTTCAAGGGGGGCGTTAGATAAAAATGCGTTTTTTATGACACCGCCAACCGCTCGCCGGCAGTATATTTCCTGCGCGTGAAATTTCGTTCGTTTCACTTTTCGTGCGCGAACGTGTTCTATCTCCCACTCGCGGCGCGCTGTAAATTCTACTGTCGCTCGGTGCCGCGACAAAAAGTATGCACCGCTCTTCAGTTACGCGCGTACGCGCTCAGTAATAAAACTGTGCGGATTTTCCATAAAAAAAGTGTCGTCGTAGTGTTACGGGGCGGGGGAAGGTCAGGGCGCGGGTGAAGACACTTTTCTTGTTAGAGGCACAAATTAACATGTTGAGTCCTACGTCACTCCCTCGGACCGTTAGTATGGGGCTTAATAAATGAGGTATTTCAATGAAATTTGTTCATTCGTCATCACAGGTAATCTACACAAGAATTTTGCATTGCAAGACGGTCACATACAAAATGCGGTTTTGACTAATATTCAAAACAATGAAAATATATGTATAGCGATTTTCAGATATTTGTTCATGAACGCAGAACGGTTAATCACTGCCTACTTTAACCCTTGTGCCTATATTATTCTTCTTCCATTATCTAACGATAAAAAAATTATGTAAAATTACAAATTTCTTTAAAACTTTACCTTCCCTGCAAATATTCACGTATTCCCGGAAGAAATTAAAAAGAAATTCTGTAACAACGCAGAGCTTTTATTAGTAAGCTCAATATTTTTTTTAATAAGTAAAATATTTGTAATTTGACGAGTTTATGGCCACTTTAGTATGAATGTAGATCGCCCGCGTATATTGGCCAGCAGGAAAGCAAAGGTCGAACTAGTTAAGATCGTGAGATGCACGGGTTCGCCTCGCAGTCGCAATCGCCGATAAACCTGAATTACCGTCGTTAATAATCGAGCGCAGTACGTGCGCTCACTCCTGGGACATGCATCCATCTACTTGGTGCGCGGGTAAATTATACATCGCGCCGCGGCAACGTTTTAAGTACGTCGAGTATATCTGTCTATTGCAAAGTCTCGGCGCGGCGTCGAGTAATTTGCGAGGAGCTCATCATGGAACGTGCGCGGTTTTGGTGAAAATGTTAAATTTGCTCTGGCGTTGCACGCCGCACGTGAGATTTCTTACGGTCGGCGATAAAGTAGAAAGTTTTCTGTTTGGGCAGCGTAGGTGCCCAATCCCTTTCAAAATTTACTTTAAAATCGGCCATTCATTCTCATTTCTTCCGCTCATTGAACTTTCTCTAAATTCTTATATCATCCGATTATTCAATTTCTCGGTTGCATAAATAAAGAATTTCTTTCTAGAAATCAACGTTTATTTCATAAGTGGTCAAATAATCCGTTATGGTAAGAATAGGTATGTCTAAAGTACCGGTAGGTTTAGTGTTAAAGACAGTGTTCCATTTCTGAGACCCTATGCACTAAACCTTAGGATTAAGGTTTACTTCCGGTTGTACGCGCCCTCTGCCGCCCTCGGCCTACACTTAGCGGAGAGGTTCGCCCACACGTCGCGCCGTAGACTTCGGTTCATTAGTTTAATTAATTTCCAGCGTCGATGGGACTTTTGACGAATCCTTTCAAGTGCACGGAATCGCATCTCCCTCCTTCTGCTCGTCCTTCCGCTCTCTGCCTCGCACTCGTCAGCGCCGATACCTGACCCTTCCATTAGGGGTATTGAATTCCGGTTGCGCCCTTTGACTTCTCCCCCATCGAATGCGCCCCACTTCCTCCTCAGAACGCGCACCTCTTTCCCCGTAGCGATGACTCGAAACTAACCGGATCCGCGGATGCGCCTATCTGCAAGTGGTCCGAGTCAATGTGTGCGCCGACGTACTCTCGTTTCGAATACTCTCGTTTCCTGTCGCGCCGTCCGTCGAGACGAAAATATCAATCGACGGCTGCCGGCGACATTGTGCATGCGTGAACCTGCGGACGAAACGAGTGTACGCTTAGCGGGGCCGTCATTAGTGATGCCGTTAATTAACGATCCCGCTTCCGTGCGGATGGATCTGTAATCTGATTATTGTGTTTTCGCGCACGGCACCCAGGCGGAAGCGGGGGTTAACATTTTTGCAGGTGTTAGCGAATTTTTCGGGACGGTTTGTTGTTTAAGGTCACTTAATGATGGAAATTAATGGCGTTGGCGAGGAATTGAACATTTTTTACTCGTTATTGTGTTTTTGTGCGGTTTTATTTTGGTGGTGGGCTACACATTGGGCAGGAGACCATTGGTTATTTTAGCGTTTTGGATTGATGAACGATGGACTCTTACTGTGTTGATGAGGGCTTAATATTTTTATAGACGGCATTGTAGGTTTCTTTGTCGTTTTATTCTTGTAGTTGGCAATATGACGGGCGGGAGACGATTGGATATTTTATTCTTTTGGGATGCTGAATGATGGACTCTTACCGCGTTGGTGGGAACTTAATATTTTTATAGACGTTGTTCTAGGTTTCTGTGTGGTTTTATTTTGGTAGGCTACGTGTTGGGCAGAAGACTATTGGATATTTTATGCTTTTGGGTTGCTGATTGATGGACGCTTACCGCATTGACGGGAGCTTAATATTTTTATAGACGTTGTTCTAGGTGGCTTTGCCATTTTATTCTTGCAGATGGCAATATACTGAGCGGGACACTATTGGATATTTTATTCTTTTGGGTTGCAAAATGATGGACGCTTACCGTGTTGATGGGGGCTTAAACTTTTTATAGACGGTATTGTAGGTTTTTTTGCCGTTTTGTTCTTGCAGTTGGCAATATGCTTGGCAGGAGACGATTGGATATTTTATTTTTTTTGGGTTGCTGACTGACGGACGCTTACCGCATTGGCGGGAGCTTCATACATTTATAGGCATCGTTCTAGGTTTTTTAGCCATTTTATTCTTGTGGTTGGCAATATGTTAGATGTGAGACTATTGGACGCTTCCTGGTTTGACAGTTGTTTTACATTATTATAGGCGTTTCTATATTATTCTACGATATTTTATTTTCCAGGTGACTGAATGTTGAATGTTCACCACATTGGCGGGAGTTTAACATTTTTGCAGACGCTCATGTATTTTATGGTGGCGGTTTGTTCTGGTTTTTGTAACCGTTATTCTTTCTTCTGTGCTGTTTTATTTTGGCAGTTGGCTACGTGTCCGGCGGGGGACTATTGGACATTTGCTGGGCTGACGCGTGTTTAACATGTTTTATAGGCGTTCCTGTATTTTTCGGTGGAATTTTATTCTTTTCGGTTGCAAAATGTTGGATGCTTACCGCGTTGGCGGGAGCTTGATATTTTTATGAACGTTGCTGTAGGTTTCTTTGCCATTTTATTCTTGTAGCTGGCAATATGTTGGGTGTGAGACTATTTTACGCTTGCTGGGTTGTCGCATGGTTAACATTTTTATAGGTATTTCTATATTTTTCTGTTGCATTTTATTCTTTATGTAACTAAATGTTCGATGTTCACCGCATTGGTGAAAGTTTAACATTTTTATGGAGATTACTGTACTTTTCTATGTCGTTTAATTATTTCGCCTTATTGTATGTTGGGCGGTAGACTATTAGATATTTTCTGTATTATTATATTTTTAGCATGTTTATAGCCGTTAATATATTTCTTTATCCCGTAACTTTCTTTTACGTAATTAATATGTGCGAAAAGAGACTGTTGGAAATATATCGTGTTGCTGGATTTTTATAAATTCGATAGCCATTACTAGATTTTCTGTATTCCGTCCCATGTTTTCGCACAAGCTGTATGTTAGAGAAAAGATTATTTGAATTTCACCGTGTTTTTGCGTATTTTATTCCGTATAAACAGTATATTATATGAAATACTTATTTTTAACTGATAATCGAGTGTTTATAACTATTACATATATGTCGAGTACTTCTAATTTTATTACTGTATTTTTCTACACTGTCCCATTCTTCCTCAAATATAGAATATTGAACAATTCACTATTGGAATTTCACCATGATAATTATATCTGTATTTTTCTATTTCGTCCTATTCCATCAAATAAGTAATACGTTATACGAAATACTACTGCCAGGAAAGTTGCACCATATTATCACATATATATAAATCTATTTCCGCATTTTTCTATTATATTTCATTATTTTGCACAAATAATAAGTTGCGCAAGATACTATTTCTTACAGTATCGCTGTATTGCTACATGTTCATAATTTCAGTTTTGCTTCTTTATAATTTCGATAATCACTGCTGCATTTTCCCACTCTGTCCAATTTATTCGCATAAATAGTACAATTAACAACAGATAATCTACACGTACAAAAATCCGGAATTTACCATGTGTCCGCCAGTTTATAAATTCGATACATATTACTACATTTTCCCCATTCGGTCCCGTCTGTTCGCATAATTAATAAATCGAGCACGTAACTACTAACTGTTCACCGCGTTCTCACATATTTATGTTGTGCCCATATACTTTCATCGCATTCTTCCTCATAAATACTGTATTCCACTGAAATAATCTCCCAACACAAAACTATTAAAAGCCGCACCCCGTTGCCGCATATTTATATTTATAATTTCGTTATCCGACCCAACGAATTCCACCCCGTACTTTTCCGGCGTCAAACAAGAATGCATCGTGCGTCGGCCCTAATTATTCCAGGACTTCAACTTTTGTTTATCTATTCCACGGCCGGGTCGACGGTTTAGGTACACAAGACGCAATTTAACGTTTAATCGCCAGAAACTAATCGAGCGATCCAGCCGCATCGGCGTCGGCATCGCTTTTCAATTAACTTTCTCCTGCCTCTGGCAACGTCAACGTCGACCACTACAGATAAAGTCGGCTCAGCCGGCTCGCAGTGAATGCATTTGACAGGATGTCGGTTAATCGCTTTCGTTACCTTCGCCTTGCACCTTTGCTCCGACTCGCACGACCACACAACATGCTTCCAAACCCTGAAAATCGAACGGGTTCATGAAAATCTAAATAACAGACGTCAATGTGCCGAAACGTTTAACTCGTTCGCTACCAGCGTTTCAGTTCTTGTTTCCGAGTCCGACATCGCATATATGCGACATGTCTATTTTATCAGTTTATGATAACACGCTGCGTAAATTTTGTGCAGAATAGATTTATTAGGCTATAGAACAATAAAATAAATAGACGCGCACCGTTCAAATGAGAATCGCGTTCTGTGTCGTCGATTTACACGATAGAAAAAGTATCGTTCCAAATGGCTCAGTATAAATATTTTCTACACGAACTTCATATGCCTTAATCCGCTAACACTTTCTCATAAACAGTCTTAACTAAAGGACCCTGTACCCGAAATCCTACATTTCCACGATAGAATATAAGTTACACGAAGTTTACAAGTTTCACGAACTTCATATGCCTTTACTCGCTAACACTTTCTCCAATTTCTCTGCGTTCGAATTTCCTTATAATATTCCATAAACAGTTTTAACTAGAGGATCCCGTATCCGAGATTCTGCATACATCTGTTCCACGATCGCGCTGAACATCAAGTCCCCCGCTTGTTTCTAGCGCAAGCATTTAATGCTGACCCACCTTCCTTCCCCATCGCCAACTTCACCCGACTCATTATTCCCCTCATGTAATATCGCTCACAAATAGCCCAACTTTCAAACATAAACGAACCAGCGAATAGCCCGAAACTCGAGGGCCACCTACGTATCTAAATTTCTCGCAGACCCCCGTCATAAACCGTCCACGCAGCAGCAAAATCTATACAAGCGCCTCCGCCGACAGCTAATTCCTCATCGTCAACCGGCAATCGACACGTATGATTTATAAAGCGGCTCACGCACCGCTCGCACGCATAAAAATTCCCCTCCATCGTGCGAAGAAATGCACCCTGGCTCGTAAAATCCCAGCCCGCCATTGTTCATTAATAACCGCCTGCGGTGATAGTGGTAAAATTTTTATCGAGCCGCCCGTAATTGCGTGCCGCGATTTCTCAAACCACCGGTGTAACGTTTCAGCCCGAGACCTTCTATCATTAGATAGATCGATCACCTGTGTGCCGAAAGATGGCGCAGGTAAGTAAAATTTCTCGTGAGCGGTCGAAGTTCGAAATGAGAGAAATCCCAAGTACAAGCGTCTAAGGCCGAATGTGTGTGTATTAACATTAGTGATGAGTCTGACAAGCTGTAATAGTAGGTGTTTAATTATGTATTTTCCTGTATCAAAAAAAAAATCTTATACTTACATCGTACCTGAAATGCAAAAGACAGTATTATATATATATATATATATATATGTGGTATATGCATTTCAGGTACGATGTAGGTTTACAATATGTTACATAGATATATCTATTTGTTTATTTCAAATCTGATTATCTTTCCGTTATTTTCACTTCAGTATCCTTTTGCATGGACAAACCTGTTCATATACTACCTATTACTACTGAAAATTTCCATAAAATCCAATAAAGCAATATTAATTATGCACTTTTCCTCGCTCTAGAAATAAAGTACTAAATATCTTTAAAATCCGTCGATCTACTAGTGATTATTCTAGAAAAATACGCTCGTTCGTTAAAGGTTAAAATTGCTAACCCGACTGCAAACACGAGTTAACTCGTGACCACTCAACAAACTTTGCGCGTGAAACGCGCGTTAACTCGTGACCGATCAACAATGTGTTAAGCCTACACCCCAACCCCCGTTCTCCCGACGTGCGAAGAAAAGAAGAGCGGAACTCGCGGATTATTCTGGAAACGTCCGCGCCGCGAATCCTCGAACAGGGACGAAGACTCTCCAGGCAAAGTAGGACATTACGATGCGATCTGTGTTACCTGCAGCGCCGCACAGCATGGGATCCCATAGCGTACGGTGAAAGCGTGTATCCAGGGACCTGGCCGCCACCATTGTTTGCCAGCAAGATGGCTCGGTGTCAGGGCAAAAAGGTGTTCTTCTCTCTATCGAGGGCGTCGGAGGTGGGCAGGGCGACTTTAAGGCAGTCACGCTTATAAATATTTATGAGGGATTCCACAGTTTCCGCGTGGCAGTTTGTTCGTCGGTCGCTTCCTCAACTTTCCCGGCGGTGTGATATGCTTTTTTCTGCCACGCCTATGTGCAGGTCCGGGCGGCGGACGAGATCAAGGGGATTAAAAGTAAAGGGTTGGAAGGGGGGTGGTTCGAGTGGAAACTGGTGACGTCGGGAGTCATGGGGTGGAAGGGTGGGGAAGGTATGAGCAGACGATTTACCACGCGTCGTTTCGTGCAATGGCGTGGATGCGACAAGGTCGAATGTTTTTGTACGGCGAATTTGGCGGAATGGTTATTTTGTGGGGGGTATTAGAGGAATGAGTGATTTGTGTAATAATGGTTTGGGTAGTGCAATGGAGTGGATGCGAGTAGGTTGAATGTATTTTTACGGGGAAATTATGGTGGCGTGTTTATTTTGCAAGGGGTATTAGAGAAATGAATGATTTGCGAAATAATGGCGTGGATGCGACAAGGTCGAATGTTTTTGTACGGGAAGATTTTGGCAGCGTCTTTATTTTGTGAGGTATATTAGAGGAATAAGTGATTTGCGAAATAATTGATTGGGTAGTGCACTGGAGTGGATGCCACGAGGAAGTTTTGGCAGCGTGTTTATTTCATACTTATGTCAGTGAAATAGTATTATTTATGTAGTATTTATACTAATAGTCTTTGAATGTCTTGAAATGAAGAGTCTTTGATTTGAATGCTTATATGTTAGTACATAAGACGCCCACCAGCCGGCACATGACGCATACCTCACGTCACGTGACATAGTATTCCTTAAAATATATACTAGTAAATAACTTGTCCGCTATATTTTGTGTCTAATTTTACATCCAATTAAAATTACAAACTGTATCTACCTTATTTATTAAGCGAAACGCCGTCAAAATCTTTCTATTCAATAGTCTTCCATTTTGATGGCTATACATTAATACATAAGACGGCCACCAGATAGCGCACAACGCATTCCTCTTGTCACGTGACCCAACTGCTACAGATGGCGCACTACTACACCTAACGTGACATCACAAAATTTCTGAGCAAATTCGCTTAGCAACGCCGCTCTCAGGTAATATCTCCGACGATTGGCAGTTTGAAAGTTTTGTTATGACGTAAGCGTGTAGCTTTCTACACAGTATAACTACCGTTTTGCGTGTGTGCACGCCGTAGTGCACTACATTTGTGGTAAGCCGTAGTTTTACACGACCGTGTTTCTCTCTTGCGCTTTCCAGACGCTGCTTTTCCCGGAATGGGAAGTGAGGTCGTTACTATCGTTACTGGGGAACTCCTGCACGGCAAGAGCGAAACTTTTTATGGAGTTCCAGCGCTTGCTATCGCTGAATGGCTAAAACGACGAAAGGCCGGGGAGGTGGGAGGATGAGTTTCTGCGGATGGGAGGAAAAAGGTCGAGGAGAGCAGATCGAAAGTTTCGTTTTACTGGTCACTGTGCTCTCGTGGCATTTAAGTTCGGTGAGGAATCATTTACGCTTTTTCTGCACAGGTTCCGTGTGTCGATGCTGTACCTTTCGCTCGAAGGGTAACTAGACGTTTCTGCCATGGTAATAAAGTTAGAAGGAAGATGAAGCTAACGTACCGGTACTTTACACCTATTCTTAGCATGAGTGTTCATTTGAACTTTTATGAAACAAGCGTTGATTTTCAGAAAAGAATTCCTAATTTATTAAAGTGAGAAATTGAATAATTGAATGGTATAAGAATGTACAGAAAATCAACTGTGCGATAGGAATAACAATGAATTTCCGATTTTAAAGTGAATTTTGAAAGGTGTCACTGGACCTCGCTTGGTACATTCAGTGTTAAGGATTGGGAAACAGTTGGTGATTTTCATTGGTAGAGATGGAGGCTGTTTTCCAATTCCAAACTAGCAACCGATACACTCTTTAACGCACATTTTCATCTCTATATTTGCCTAACGTCTGGAACTTCAGGTTCCTAAGGCAAATTAAGTAAAACAAAATGGCCACCTCAACGCCATCTCCTGCGTTTAGGTTGGGTCAACAATTTAGTACAATTTCTCGGCAAAGATGGCGTTGTGATGTCAAACTGCGTCCCGCTGATAATATTGAACCTACCGCATAGTAAATACACCGCAATAGTAAATACATTCTGGCATTCCGAAATTTCGTGTTTCAAACATACGGTAACCCAGTTATGTACTTAGAAGTATACTAGTTTTTACTCCCATCGTTTTAAGCACAAAATACAGCCGAACACATTTGATTTTGCTGGAAGTCGGTACTGAGTTTATGGGAATTCCCATAAGATACGTAAATTCGTGTACCTCGTTCGCAGAAAGGGATAAACCAATCTCGTATTGCACTTTTATGCCCCGTTTCAATGGGAATCGGTACTAACTTATTGATAGGAACTTATTTTTATTGATGTAAATGGCATTAATGCAGAGATGTTTAATCTTTTTGGGATATAGTATAATATATTTAATACAGTAAATTGGTGACCAAATCTTTTTTGAGAATAATTATGCTACATTGAAAATAGTAAGGATTATTTAGACGCTAAAATGATTGCATATACACACTTGCATTATTGGGGTTGGTCAAGGTATCAATCGTGTATGTATATTAAAATATTTGCAAGTCAGCACATATATTTTGCGCAAAATTCACCTAAATTTCACATTTTCACCGAAAACATAAATTTTGTAGGGAAATGCATTTTGGACGCTTTAAAGTTGCGAAATCTGCGATTTCGGTCAGCATAAGAAATCTATTTCATGCAAGTTTTGCACATGAATACAAAATACATTTTGGACAAAATCAGTATTTTGTTTCTTAAAACCGCAAACTCTGTTACAGTCCTCTATTTAGACTGTGATGCATTCTTCCAGTTCTTTGATTGGGCTTTTGGCATTTTGTAGCTTCACCGGTCGGTAGTATTATCCGACGCTGATATTACCATGACACCAAAAAGCTTCTGTTATCCAGCATTGAACACGTAATATTTCTAATAAGTTATTGCAACGTCCGAATGCTAGCGCAATAATGCTTTCTGCACATCAGTGTATAAATATTTGTTAAGATACTTTCCTTTCTCTCATGTATAGATGTGTACTAAGAGGATCGTCCTAAAATTAATCTTCTGAAGCCCACATTTTTTTCTTTTAAATGAATGAATTTTATTTATACGAAAAATAAATGAATTTATAAATAAATGAACATATAAAAATATGAAAACAATGAACATATAAATAAATGAATTTTCACATAAAAATGAATATGACATAAAATCGACAAACATAAACGATATGTCCGAATTAGCCGTTAATTGAGTAGTTTTAATTATTCCATTATCAAGAATATGCTTTGCATACTACAGTTCGTTCTGTTTCATTTGATAAAACGTTTATGAATATTTTTTGGAACACATTAACTTAACTTTATTTAAAAACTAAACTTTATTTAATTTAACTTTGCACTGGTCTAAACAAAATCATTTTTCTTCCTTTTATCAAATTACAATGAATAATCGCTTGAACTATTAGAAATGTAATCTGCATCTTTTATATTCTTAAAAATAACGATGTTCCAGCAGTCTTATAGCTTCCAGACGCTGTCTTTATATTACTTTTTTTGCTTTTAGATATAATACACTACATGTATATCAATTCAAAACCATTTTTGTCATAATCTTTATAAGACGCATGGGACATATGTGCCCTAGTCTTTAACTTTGCACTGATGTAAAAAAAAAATCATTTTTTCTTCTTTCACCTTATTATACCGAATAAATTCTTCACCTGTAGCATTAGAAATTTAACCTGCCTCCTTTATTTTTAAAAAGAAAATCCGTCTCGAAAGTGTTAAAAAATGGGAGGTTTCGCGCGACACGCGCTGTTCACAAAATGTTTGCTGAACCAGCCGCACATTTACATCGTCGCCCGCACTTCTTTTCCCCTCGATCGAGACCGCGCCATTACATCAATGCATCATCCCTTCCGTCGCGCTCGTCGGCAATTCGGCCTGACATTAAGAACTGCAAGAATTTTCATCAGCGTCAACGCCATTATACCTCGTAGAAATCATATTTCAACGCGTCGGCGGCGTTAAGGGATTTCAGGCGCAACCTTCATTTTTCCTCGTGCTCTCAGCGGGTGACGTGTTCCTCCGTCGTCCCTAAACGGACGCACGTGCGTGTGCGATCGTTGAAACGCTGAATTTTGCATGACGGCGGCGAAGACGTTGATAGACAAAGCGGAGTCAGATCCCAGTGCAGTTGATGGATTCCTTAGATCTTGCGAGGCAAATGCACCAGGGGACTGAGTAAGAAAAGTTTTGTGCTTCATTCAGCAGTGGGACACCAGGCGGGTGAAGGATGTTTGAGCTTCATGAGTTAGGGGTGTTAATCCTTTGCACTCCTATGTCGAGTGTGACTCGACATCAGTTTTCATCTCAGGAGCTCCTTTGTCGAGTTCCATACGACATGTTTTCATGTACAAATAAATAGATGTGCACACGTTATCGACTCTCTCGCAATGTCATTAAAAGGGCTAGACATTCAGGTAATTCAAGAGAAATGAAAAAACCTAAAAAATATGTGACATTTTATTGTTTTTTATGTCGAGCACTCATACATATAATTCATATTTTTGAAGTCAGGATTTCTTTATCGCGGTATATGTTAACTTCTATTGTGGCGAGACTCGGTGAAGTAGGTTTGTCAAGATTTTAGTGATTCGGGTTTCCCGCGCGCAATTGTTCAAGAACATGCTAGTAACCGCTTGCTGCCGAAGGGTAGATCTGTATGTAACGGTCCACTGATCGATGAATCACTCGGACGAAGTTCAGTTTCTCGTAGTCATACCTTCGCTCAAGTTCCCACTTTTGCGAAACCGAGGATGCTTAGGGAGGAAAGGCCCTAAGGAGAACGTCCTGATCGGGAATAGTGTTGCGACACAAGGGCGAAGGTTACAACTTACCCAACAGTCTAAAACGAATAACCAAATAAATGGAGAAACTTCAGGAACGCAGTAGTGTATATAATTTACAAATTCCCAACATTTGGGTATATATACATATATATATATATATATATATATATATATATATTTATTTATTTACTTATTTATTTATTTATACGTTCGGTCACACAAAGTTAAAAGCCAATTTATATATATTTGAAAACAAGGTGATGCAAGGTATTTTAAAATCGAATTCAACTGAGAATATTAAAGATTCGCAACATAAGTTCATGACTCGCCGTATGATCATACGCCATCCAAGATGGCTTCCACTTCGACACTTTACGTCATCCCCCACGGGCGAAGATGGGGACACAAGGGTGTCCCGCGAAGCGTCAGTGCGTTCACGTCTGAAAGAGAAGTCGCGAGTACGTGCGAGAACTCAATGGCGTGTCAAGACGGTAAATTATTCATGACCGAGACGAATGAGTTAATAAGCTGTAGCACGAGCCGGGTCGAGGCAGAGATGAGTGATCGTAAATGTAAATCAGCCCGAACTACGGATACTCAGACTCGTACACGAAAGGGGCGCGGTGTGTTTCTCTCTCTGTCTTTCTTTCCCTTTCTCTCTCACTCATTCGCTGTCCTCTTCACGTTTCGCCCATCCCCGGTCTCGCCATAAATATATTTAGCCCAAAATCCGGAGCATTATGCTTCCACTCGTAGCTGCCGGTATTAGCCCGGCTGAACCAGTGAAATTTGGCGAAACAGTGAGTCGACGTAAACCGAATAACACTTCGGATTAAATTTTCTAAAAGTCCTCTCGCCAGCACGTGCTCCATCATTTTCGCGGCCTGCAGTTGGTTTAATGCGATTTTCTGCCCGGTTCAGGCGAAATTTTGCTTCCGTGCTGCCGTTAAGGAGATCAGTTGTTTGTGTTGCGGGGTTGGGCTTTGAAGTTGATCAGTTGACAGGTGCCGACATTTTGTTGGGAGACGAACAAGAATTTAGTGATGACAACACGACGAGTTAGGGATGATGCGATTTTTTTATGGGACAGATAGAATAGTAGAGGGAGTAGGAGGTGTGTGTAGTGATGGTAAATGCAATAGGGAAAATATTGTTATGGTAACATTAACAATAACAAATTTTGCAATGAACTCTGGTAATGATTGGCAAGGTTTACTGGGGTAATTATTCATTAACGTCTTTTGCGTATTTTTGCGTATTTTTTAACAGACATAGCAACAGTAGCGCTGATAATACCGAGTAATAATAAAGATTCTCGCATCTTATATGATAATAAATACTAGCACCCCCATTTCTATCACTATTTTACAATTGATTGTGTAATTAGTGCGTGTAATTATTATCTTTTTTTTAACACACAGACCGACAGCAGCGTCAAGAATATTCTGTAATACAAAGGTTTTCGTACCTTCTACAATAACAAGTCTTACGACGCTAATTTTCATTACTGTATTACGCTGACTGTGTTCATTCGGAGACCACCATCACACATTTCCCCACAACATGACTGACAATGCGTAACAAATTAATGCGTCTTTTCTATGTAACAGACATAGTAACAGCAGCGCCAATAACAGCGTGCAGTACTGGCTAAGTGGGATAGGCAGGGTAGCTACTCGGAGCAGGGTGGTAATAACTCGCAACATTTCCTGGACTAAATTATTTATTATCCTACAGGATACAAGGGTCCCTTGGGTTGGGACGGCAGCGCCAGGAAGGAAGATATTATACGTCAACAAGACTCTCAGGGCCGTGCATAACGTTTTGCGGTGTCCGGCGTACACGCAGAACCTTTTTACGACTAAATCGACGACGCGAGCGGAACTCTTTTCATTACTGCGGCTTTCAGCGGAGTCAAAACGGGCCAAAGCGCGTAAGAGCAATGTGCGTCGGCACGGGAAGTTTATTCGCGCCTTTTCATCAACTTTCCGAGGCAGGAGACGTTAAGTCCGGTGCCGGGGTCACCCTTGACCCATGTAAATATTTTATCAGTTCTGTTCTCTGTTCTCTGTCGCTCGAGCTCTTCAATCAACGTTAGCACAAGAATTTATTTATTAGAATAAGAAATTTTCGTGTCTCTTTTGATGCGTCAAGGACTGAACAATCGCAACTTGATCTTTGCTTAAATACTTTCTTTTTTCATCTTACTTGTACAATAGCTTGATAACCAAATTAAATAAAACAATTGATTTCAATCATCGGATGAAATTAGAAAAATAGTTATAATTCGTGATAATTAGGTTCATATAAAAATTGAAAGATGTGTCATAACAAATTACAGATATCATGAATCATTGATTTTGCTTGAAAGCTCCGCAATTTTCCATAACAATGGATTCCGATCCGCGGATGAAATTAGAAAAATAATTGTAATTCCTTGTTCTTAACGCGTCTTAACGTTTCTCAACTCTTCTCAAACGCAAACCTCAATTTTCCTATTTTCAATAACATTTCCGATGCTTTTGTGGGGGAAAATGAGACGACTGAGATGCTGCTAAACTAAATGTAATAAAAATACAGGAAGGGCAAAAGTGCACACAGATTTCTCGCAACGAAGCTGGACTGATAATTCGTCTGTTCTGCACACTTTGCCTGCGGGACGACGACTGACCCTTAGTCCTCGCTCGTGCAGGCCTACGGTTTCGTCTTTCACGTAAAAACAAATAAGCGGCGCGACCGCCTTTGATGAAAGGCCGGCGACGCATTGTCGCCTACAGATGAAAGGCCGGCAACGCATTGTTGCCTACACTTTGCATAAATTCAAGCAGAACAACACTGCGTTTTTCAACCAATCCTTTGTTGACCTTATCGAAGCATAAGACATCAATAATATTATTTTTTTGTCGTATTTTTACGATGCTGCTTTTCTTAATACTTTTTCATTTTACATACACATTGCACGTACGACAGCAGAGTGGCACTTCGATTTTCAAACAATACTTCGTCGCAGACATCGATGCGATTATCAGTAACGCTATTATCTCGGTCCGTTCCGATTGTAACGCTGTTTTCGCTTTTTACGCAGTTTAACATCGGCACCCATTGCAAAGAACCGGAAATTAAACCGACGCGAAGCTCGCTCTATCGAGAATATAGATTAGCATCTTAATTATCGTATTTCGCCGACAATCCTAGCGTTCGATTCAATGTGCTCGCAGTGGCGCTAGTTACATCGAATTCTCTCTGGTTGACATCTGTGTCTCTACTTCGCTATGGTAAACATCGTTCTGCGCCTTTGAGGTGAGTTTACGGCTTGCAGCTGATAATTTATTAGAACGGCCGCCGAAAACTTTTCAATCTCGTTTTTTCTGTTTGGAAGTTTATTTGGAAGCGTCAAAACAATTCGTCAATTTAAATGTTATATTAAAAACGCGCGGATTTACTTCTTTCTTTTTTCTTTTCATATTTCGTTTGAATGCATCGAGCTACCATGACATACAGCCAAAAGTAAAACTGCACTGCAGTTAATACTTTAATTACCAGTTAATTTACAGTGTTTTTACTAATTTCTCAATGTGCAAACTGATTATGTAAATATCTTTTAGGCAAATTTATCTAAAGTAGTATATATTGACGGGCTGTAAGCGGACTTACGCCATTTTCATAATTAGTGAGTTGTAAAAATCATTTAGCTACAATGATAAAAATAAAATATCATAAAATATATTTTGTATTAATACAAATTTGTCTATACGATATATGTATTATATCTATGTCGAATGCAATATTATGTATATATATATATATATATTACATGTATGTTGAATGTAATATTGCGTATATGTATATTACATCTAGATCGAATGAAATACTATGTACATATGTACATATTACGTTTATGTCGCATCCAATATTTTGTATTAATATATATACACATATATGTCGTCTATGTTGAATGCAATGTTCTATATATGTACAATATATTATATTTATGCCGAATGCAATATTGTGTATATACATGCATATATTACATTTATGCCGAAAGCAATATTGTGTACATATAGTATGTAAGTACTACACTTATATCGCATGCAATATTGTCACCTATATGCAGCACAGTTTTTCACTCTGCCCTTTCAACGTAACACTGTTTCTACAGTACCACTCGCATTCTTTATCAAATATACATGCAATGCCTACAAAATTGCCTATCAACTGACACTTAGCCCTTACAATTATTCCTTAAATGCAATGCAGTTTTACAGGGCCTCACGATTTCCCACTTATACATAACATCCTTCTTAACTTTGCCTATTATCTATCCACTACACCTTTACACTCTCCAAACATTCGTACAAACATTTGATGTATTCGTATTCGCAGGTACTCCGTGTCCAAAATTCATTCAAATTGATAATAAAATTAAATACATTAATCGCTGTAAATAAACGCATATCCCACGTGACGTTTCATATCTTTTTATCAGAACAATTTGACGCACACATCGGTAACCTCACGCACGAGAGTAAAAGTGAAAAATCTCGTACGTTGCACTCAATACCGAGACTTTTAAATCTTCCTCCCGGAATATCCGAAACTGTCACCTTTCATCCCCGAGCTGAGTGACAATATCAGTGAATCCGCTGTATCGCGCATATCCGAAAGCGGTTTGCAATATGACGGCCAGGAGTCAGAATTGAGGTGCAGGAATGAATCTTTCCATTACGCCGAGAACGTCACGACTTTTATGGCTACTCAGGCTCCTCGCAAGCCGGGCGAGTAGAAAACGAACAAGTCTTCGTACTTCATCCCATACTTCTTCATATTTCCAACTCGTGTTCCTTTTACTGGAAGTCGGTCGAAGTTTTCTTCCTTTAAATCATCTTACCTCAGACCTCTGCAACGAGGCATCCGTTTTCGAATCCGAGTTGCGGTTGATCGCTGAAATTTTGCTGATCTCCGTCGTTCTGCTTGCAAAATGCCAAATCCGCTTCAACGATGGTACCTTAGGAACTTTGATTGAGACGCATTTAACCCTTAACGCTTCGACTTTTAACCAGTTAAGTGCGAAAGTTGATTTTAGAAATGACTTACAGGGTGCGGAATTAAAATGAAGCAATGACGTGTATACACGTCGAATGCAGGATAAATGATCCTATTATAAATTTCGGTACTATTGGTGTGTGAATCTGTGTGCATCTACATCTGCTGTGTGAAATAAAATAAAACTTTCCCAGCTTTCACGTAACTGTTCAATAGGGTGAAATTAAATAGTATTATTCGGTCGCATCAAGTTCCATTTAATTTGTACGTCAAGGGGTTAAAACGAAAATTGGAGAATAATATTGAATGTGGAAGGTCAGTTTCGGATGAATGTTCGGAAGTTAGTTACAATCGACGGTTATAATAGACCGACCGGGCCGTAAGTGCAGGTATTCAATCATATAGAGGACAGAATTAGTATTCTGAGAGTTCCGGTCCTTTCCTCTTGGCCGCATAATGGTGCAGATATACGCGGGACAAAGCATAGTAAAAGTGCTTTCTTTCATGTACGTGCATTATCTTAATTCGGTTTCATGTGTATCTAGTCCCACAGTGTAACCGAGAGAAAAAGGTAGAAATACCTGGAATAATATTGCTGCCGTTCGTATTATGTATCATTGTTATCTATTTATTGTAATTTAACCTGTAGAATTGAAGGCCAGTATATTGTATGTGTGATCATATTAATATAGAAAAATGTTAACGTCTCAGAAACGGCTGACTTTTTAATTTCTCTTTAATATAAATCGTATTATGTATCAGTGTTATCTATTTATTGCCATTTAGCCTAGAGAATTAAACGCCAGTATGTTATATGTGTGATGGGGGGTATTTTATCGAGAGCAGTTTACAAAAATAATAAACAATAATAAACAACAAGGACGTTAACGAACTGGAACGCGTTGTGAGACAAGAGTGGTGTAAACTTGACATTATGCCATTACAAAAGTTGATTTGTAATATGAAAAATAGAATATTCGATGTAATAAAACATAAGGGCGGAAGTACCAAATATTAATAGTATAAATGTTAATTTGTCATTATAATTTAATAGACTGTTCCTATGAAAACTTCATTACATTTATCTATTCTATTTTGTCATTAAGAAAAATAAAAGGATGCTTTATTTTTTAATATTGATTTCTTGTTCTTTCATTATACCTCTATAATTCTATACCCTCGTATTATTTTGTAAGAGACGCATTTATAAGTTTTTACTAAAAATAATAGTGTTCTTATAGAAACTTTGTCCACTCTACATCGTAATAGAAAGCATCGGCAAATGGCGCATTTATACGTTTTGACTTAAAATAATAGAGTTCTTACCGAAATTTCGTCCACTATACACCGTAATAGAAAGCATCGACACTCCGGTGACTTGTCATGTCTGCAGCTCAATTCGGCTCATTACGCTTAATCAAGGAAGAAACTGCCCCTCACTCGAAATCAGTCAAAGTAGGTCTATTAGTCGGACGCTATTGCGGAACGTGAGGTTTGCCTCTGAGATTCTCCGAGTGCCCTTCGTCCTCAAGGCTCCATAGAGGATCGATTTTCTCTCTAGTGTACTCCGAACCAACTACTCCCTACTCCGGTGCCCAACCCTTGCAAATTGTTATCTCGTGGAAGGGGTCTCGACTGACCCGGGATCGCGTCTTCCACGTAATCTCGTTTCCATTATTTCGTTTGCTCAGTTTCTTCTCGCGACTCGGAACGCATAGTTCAGTTAGAACGCGAAGTTACGGGCATGCAAATGGTAGGCATCGGTGCACACGCGAGTGTATTAACATTTTATACGTATATTAACTTTTATGGACACGTGCGTTAACACATTGCATGCGGATATATTTGCCGCTGACGTTTTTTAACTCAAAATGAACTTGAAATAGTGCAAGCCGTTGCCCTGCAACACAAATACCATACTTACAATGCCCATCGTATTGCTACGATGTCGGCACAAACCTATTAATCTATATAGATATGTATATACATATATGTATATATGCATTACTCTCTTACATTCATATATACGAGCCTATTACTGCAACGACACCATGTGATCTGCTATACATTTATGCAGACGTGTATTAACATTTTATACGTTATAAATATTATACTCTAGTTTCACGTATTTAAATCCTACACACAATATTACAATAAATAATATTGTAATATTGTAATATAATATTGTAATTATAAATCAGTATAAATAAATGATTAGTTTTTTTATTGTTAGAACCAGAACTTTTTAGACCACCCTCGTAAAATGCAGCGGGAAGATCCTAAGCCAATGTGGTCGAATTTCGCGAAGCATGGATTAGTTATACTTTTCCGGTGCGATTCAAAGGCAGTAGGTAGACGCCTAGGATAGGTGGTCGATACTCGTGAATATCCTAGAAGGGTATTTCTCACGCGCCGACCAAGGAGCCTTGTTTGCCGCGAGAGAACGTGCTGAGATGCTCGTTGCCAAGCTTACCGAAAGTCAAGCTTCAGGAATAATAAGGTATCCTTGTCTTCTTCGTCTATGTCTCGCCTCTCAACCGACGGATTCTACGTCTTGGGACTCTGAAGATTGCAAATGATCGCTGCAGAGCTCCTTGAGAAGATTCTACTTGCCGCTTGGCGGATTAAAAAGTCGATACATCTTTATACCGGGGTATTGTTCAGTAATTAAACCCGAAGAGAAAATGTAGCTATACACATCGTGTCCTCTTGTTTTGGTTAGAAATCGGGCTGAGAGTATGTGTAATAACTTATATGGAATAGTTATAAGAAGAATCTGGAGTAATTTTGATAATATAAATTCAGCTGACGAAACACATTAGTCTTAATATTAAACACTAATGTTAACATGTAGTCAACTACGCGCGCCGCATATAATCACATGCTTTATAATCTAATGCTTCATTGTTTATTATAAAATGCCTAAAACACGCAGAGAACATACAAAAATATTTTTAACGGGTAAATAATATTTGATAAATATATAATAAACGGGTCATTAACACGTTGACTGCCACGGTGGTCACAGGTGACCGGCGCAAAAGATTTTACTAAACATGTATAAATTTCGCCATGAAGCCTATTTCTAATCTTATAAAAGCAATTGATATTGCAACGGTGCTTCAATACATTGGCTTCTAACAACTCTGCGTTACCTTCATTTTGCACGATTTAATCATACTCTACAGTATTTTATCGCATCGCGGTTCTAACATTGCAAAATACGCTTGGCAGTCAACGTGTTAATATATGAGGGAAATCCGTATTTTGTAGATGCGTCAACCATATGTGGATGACGGCAAATATATTGCAGACGTGTCGCCCGTGTATGAGTAAAATCGATATTTTGCAGACGTATCATTCATAGATGGGTGACATGCATGTATTGCAGATGTGCCATTACTGTATGAGCGAAATTCGGGTTTTGTAGATGCGTCAACCATATGTGGATGACGGCTATATTGCGCAGACCTATCACCTGTGTATAAGTGACATTCATATTTTACAGATGTACGAGGGCTATTTGAAAAGTTTGCGGCCTTTTTAAGAAAAACGCATATTTCGATGCAAAACAAAATTTATTTCTTGATGAAATCTCCCAGCAACCAGATACATTTGGTCCAACGATTCGCCTATCCTTTTATACTGTCAGAAAAAAATTGATCATCTAAACCTGAAAAATACTGGTTTATATCAGAATGACTTGAAATTTTTACGGTTTACATATGTCAACGCTATCTATTGGACGGCGAAAACCTTTTTTCTACTGTTAGTTTATCTCAATAAGGCCGGAAACTTTTCAAATGGCCCTCGTATATACATTCACTGACACTATACGTCAATTCAATATGCAACATCAATTTTCTACCGTATAGTTTACAACGTCAGTTAGTTCATGTCGATAAAGCCGGAAACTTTTCAAACTCCCTTGGTCTAGCCTTTAGTCTTTCCCACCAGTTTCTTCATTTTTTCACCTATAAAAAGGGCGACCTGGATCAGCCCCGAGTTTTTTTTCTAAACCGACTCAAGCGACATGGAATTTGTTCCTTCGAGCATTTGCCTCGATTTCCCGTAACTATTCCTGCGGCTCCCCTTGCAACTTGGAATCGGACTGTCCGCACACTTCCCGCTGAAGCTAAACATCCGTATAAGAAACTGCCATTTTCTCTCTCCTCTCGAAGCTTCGGAGGAAAAATTGTTCGACGCTACAGTGTCGTCAGTCTACGCGCGGCGTTAAAATTCAGGACTCCCCGTGGGATTCCGGTAGGAGTGGACGTTACGGCGCGGGAGACAATGAAACGTGAAATTATGTTAAAAAGCGAGTCGCCTGAGTAGCGGCGCTGGGCGGAGCAAGGGTGGGAAAGGGTGCCTGAATAAAAGTTACCGCGCTTATCGCCCACCTCAATGGAAATTCACTGTGCCCCGTCTCGGCGCCGAGACGCGAGGCAATTTAAATGTTGCTTCGTGATTTAGAACTTCCCTCATTTCGGACCCGACGCGGAGTAAACGATGAACCGTGTAAGAGACACTTGCGGCGGGTGCTGTGTGGGAAAGAAATGATCTTGACACTTCGAAGTGCGGAGTGTAAATGCTTACGGCTTCGCGTCTAGTCGATCGCACGAAAATGAGTCCTGAGACGTCGACTGTCACGTATTCACATGTGCTCGGGGACTAGAAGAGAATTTTCGGCATTTTGAATGACAAGGTATTGGGTTGTCCGGGAAGTTGAAGGAAAATTGGAAGTGCCGAATTTTAAGGAAAATTGGAAGTGTGTTAGATTGTTGTTTAAAAACGTTTTTATGTGGTATCAGAAATATATAAAAAAAAAGAAAACAAATCAAATAATTTTTAAAAGTCTATTATATAAAATATAGTTTTCTTGGTATTGAGGCGTTTGTTGCAATTCTAGTATTTGAAAGTCTGAAGAACGACGGAACTTGACGGTGAAACATTTTTCAATGAATTATATGGAAATGCTTGGAAACGGTATGGAATCTTGCTTGGATGCTGTGAAATGGGAGGAAAGAAAAGGCCAGGGTAGCTGATATGAATATTTTTGAAAGTATGTTATCGAATACATGTTGCAAGTCTTGGTTGCATATATAATACTACAAATTTGTTAAAGAAGTCACTACAGATGTATTATGAAAATTCGAATATAAATACATTGTTCTGCTTGAAAGTTAGTTGGATTAAATTAGAAGGTGTCACATAAACGCACAGTCAACTATATATAAGAATTTGTTAAAATTTGCTGTGGTACTAAAGAATTAACTAAAGAATTGTTTTAAAGATTTGTATATAAGAAATGTATTAATTAAAGGATTATATTACTGCTGTTGTATTAAAGAATTAATTAAAGAATTGTATTAAAGATTAATGCTTCGACACGGAAAGAATGCGTGCATTTTTCTGTAATTGAAATTCCTTATTTTTGTCTTTACAGAAAGAAACTTGGCTAAAACAGATGAGGTTGAACAAATAAATTAAAGTCAAGGGGTCTTTGGACGTACAAAACCTCTTTACTGATTGTTCACATTGTCGTCTGAGCTTCATTGCTACTTGACATGATTTGTTACGTTATAAGAAAAATGTAGGCATCGAAATTACTCTACGCAATTTTCTTGAAAACTACTTACTTTGTTCCAACCAAGTTTAATATCTCGTACCCATCATGTATGTAACAAATCTTATATAGGACAGACTAGACAGTATTTAAAGAGTAGAGTAAGCGCCCAAAGAAATAACATTAACTTGGAGCCCAAGTTTCAAACAGTTTCGACTAAACATAAAATAGACGAAAGTCACCATTTTGATTACAGTAACACAACAATTCTTAACACCGAACTAAAAAGGTGATATATATATATATTTAGAACGTAAATGAGGTTCATAGCAGACAAAATATATAAAACCTTAGCCACATCTATTTACTAATATTGGCACAACGAAAATAAACGAGAGAACAATAACTCCCTGCGTTCATACATTGACGTCAAGTTGAAGTGGTGAACAGGTAATCACACAAACATAATTTGAATCGGTGTCTCTCAAGCATAAAATAAATACCAGCACCATTATGGTCAAATCGTAAGTACACCGAAATTTGGCATCAAGAAACGTGTAAGTTCAAAGCATAGGAACCATACATAATACACTTCTACTTTATTTTATTGTTATTCTCATGGTATAAAATTTAACATTTCATAGCTTCTAAAGAGTAAACTCTAACAATTATATGTAGCAACTATTTTAGTAAATACACAACCAATATAAAACTACAATTTATAGTATACCTTACACAAAATATTACTTTTCACCACAATTCGCATTTAAAACCTGCTGGCCACAGAAAAAAAATATTTTACCGTTTTATATATGTTGAATGATGTTCCGAAATCTGATTACCAAATGCACATGTTGAAGCCCCTGTATATGGATCAATAATTTTAGATAGAATTATTTTAAAAATAGGAAGAATAGGGTTAATACATACAATAATAATGTCAATAAAAACATCAATAAAATTTATTACATACTATATAATAGTAATTATATCAGGAGCTTTATTTATTAATTTAATATGTATCTTACAAATGAATCGTACCATATTCATCAGTTGTACGTATAGGGACTGCTACAATTCGAATAATAACTTTATTTAACTGAGGATTTGCACGAAACTACACTATATTAATTTGTCATGGATTATGTTCTTCTAGAATATTTTACATAGTTAATGTTATATATTCACGAATTATAAATACTCGAACTATTTTTATAAATAATGGATTAGCTATCCAAATGTGATCACCATACCTCAAAACTTGATTATACCACCGTAGACTTTCCTTGTCAGAATATCAATGCAGACATCGAACCTTCGAGAGACGCGGACGACTTTCTTTGTCATTTTGACGCTTCAAGTCAGTTCTCCTTCGGTTTCTTAATCGCACAGCCGTGCCAAGTCGGGATGTTTGTTTTGAGGTGAGAAAGGAGTCGCGAACGGCAATTTCCGTGGAAGCTCGAGGAATCCGAAAGAAAGAAGTGGTCTGAAAAACCGAATGGCAATGACGCGACGATCTTCGAGATGGCGAATAATGGAGTGATAAGACTGCGACGATGGCAGCGCATTAGGAAATTTGCGTTGCGAAATCATCTACCGCGCAAGAACGCGGCCACTGGCTTCTTAGCGGTTTCTAGAAGAAAGGGCGTGCATGACGGATATAATCGTCAAACGTTATAAATATATTCAAATTTATCAATATAGAGTATTTTTCGCCAAAATTACAATTTAAATAGCAAATTGTAACAAAATTGTACGCATGACGGATATAATCGTAGTGACACAAAATTCCGCCGCATATCCATGACGAATATAATCGTCACACACATTTAACTGATTAAGATCCCCCCCCTCTACCTACGAAGTGCCAACACACTTTCATCTGTATGAACCAAAGACTCGTTATATTTTTAATAAAGTCTCCCATTATTTGTTCACCGATTTGTAACTGGGACTTCAATATTTCCGTGCCTATCGACACGCCACACGCGTGCAACGTGAGTTGCACACATCGTACGCGCGATCTCGCGACGAAAAATCCTGAGGAAAACTAAAACAATGGCCGCGCCGGATTTTATCGGTCGCTCTACCGTTAAGATTAGAGCCCCGTCTCTTTCTCTTTCATTGTCGCCGCGCCAAACGTTCGGTGTCCGTCTTGCTCTGTACTTTTTCGTCCTGCCACTCGCCTCTTTGCCCTTTGCGTGCGTGGGTGTGTGCCGAAGAGGGACGCGGATCCTGGCAGCCGAGGCCCGAAGAGCCTTTTTATTGACGGTGATAAACATTTTTATGGACCCCATGCGAATTACTAGTTTTTACAGCACGCCGCTCGATTCACATCTACGCGCAGGCAGACGTGTATTCGTACATGAGCTGCACGCACACAGGAGAATGGAGACTCATGGCCTTTCTGCCTTGTCGACCTTTTCTCGCCTTCTTACCGCGGCACAAAGCGTGTCTTTGGACCGGCCTTCTCTTCCTTTTTGTCCGCCGAAGGATTCGGAGATATTACTCCGGGCTGGCAGGGTGCCCGCTGCTTCTATTAATATTATAGACGGCCGCGTCAGTTATATCGTATACTTATGTGCCGGCTCTAAGACGGGCCGTCTAATTTTATTCGTATCACGGATCTCGGGGTGTAGCAGTTTGACGGGCGATTTTCGGAATTATTGGTGGCTGCACGTTGCCAGCGTGCTTTTTGTGGCCTGACGTCCCGGCAACAGAGCAGTCGGCGTCAGCGGAATTGAAACGTAGCGCGGATATTTAGTGCTACGAGAACGGGATTAATTGCAATGGCAAAAGGGACCGCGGAGAGCAGCGATTTTTTTGAACACGGTGGTTTTGATGTGAATTTTTGGTTTCGCCAGGAACGGCGATCGGTGTATTTTAATGTTCTGGTGACGATGTAGAGCACTTTTATAGGATTAACACTAAACGTACATTTCGACAACGTTGCAATCAGTTTCAGCGCGATTAAAAGGTAACACGGCTGTTCAACGCTAGTAGGCTGCAATTAATTATGATTATAATCGCGAGCCTCAAAATTGTTATACCTGCGATGCCCCTCTCATCCTGTCGTCGTTCGAAACGCGATGCACTGCGCTCTCCTTTGCAGGATGATAATTCAATTATCTCATTACACGTTAAATTAAATACAGCGCGCACGAGGCCCTCCACGTCGACTATGCCATTCGTCTCCAACATAGCACGAATTTGCTTGGCATATTGCATACGGCTCGCACAACGTCCGTAGAACAATGCGTTTCACCGTGAGATTATACGATGACTTCTCGCGCGAAGTCGCGTGCAAGAGGCAATAATTGCTGGTGCACATTCTTGTAGTGCCGGAAATTTGTTCAGGCTGACACTTGAGATGTCTGTTAGCCGCGATGGCCTAAATGGAAGCATAGGGCTACGGAAGCATAGGGCTAGGGTGTGTCTTTTACCCTATTGTAATGAATAAATTCTTCACCTGAACTATTATAAATGTAACCTGCCTCTTTGCTTTTCTTAAAAAAAAATTCAATCTTGAAAAGGTTAAACGCTTTTTCACTAACGCACTATGCCATTTCCAAACAAAACACCCCAAAACACTGGTAAACGCCAGCTGAACGTGTTATGCAAAGAGGTCGAGCAATCGCCCGTTCATAACGGCCATTATTGCAAGCGCCGACGATAACACTTTCCACCCAGACACAATCTACCTGAGACGAACTAAGGAAGACACAGGGCGTTTCTCGAACAGCGTGTGACACTGCCTAGTCGTGCGAAAATCGATCGTCCATGGAGTTTCGAGAACGGAGGACACCCTAAGGATTCTGGAGGTTAGCACCTAGGTCTGTAATAGCGCTTAACAATGAAATATCGTTGTCTACGACAGTTCGCCGCTGGTTCTCGCATCGCACCCGCGACCAAACGGAGCTAAATGGACATTAACCGTTTCAATGCTATGGACGCAGATATATGTTGGCATCAGCAGGCAAAAAGACGCGACACACGTGGCAGGATAAATATTTCTGATGGTGTTCGGCGGTTATTGAAGGCTTAACCCTTTCGCTACGACGGTCTTGTCCACAATTTCGCTTATGCGTGCGCTTAAAAATGTTTCGATAACGAATTTTTTAGGAAGAGACCATTTCTGACGAAAGGTACAGCTGATTGCGAATAGGCACATGCAACAATGCTATGCTCTCTGACCAAAAAAGCAACATACTTGTAGGATCTCAAATACAGGGTCCTCTAATTGGCGAGGAAAAGTCACCTATGGTCCTTAATTATTATATTGATGTATCATAGGTGACGAGTTTGTTGAATTGTGTTATTTGGTTGGTTAGTAGTCAGTTGACGACGAAACGGCGTAAAGACGAAAAGGTGAAACGACGAAACAACGAAAGATTAGGAAATAAGACTAAAGTGTCTTGATTGTGTTGTTATTGTTTATAAATATTATACCCTCTAGTTTCACGTGTTTAAATCCTATATACGGACAAGGGATCCACGGTAAATGTGCTAAGATGGACTATGGTCGAGCGACCATAGTCGTTCGTCGTATATAAGTAGCGTATCCTAACGAACATATTATATCGTAATATAGTAACGAAAGGTTTAAGCCTTCAAAGCATCGAAACAAAGAACAGCGGTATCTATGTTGAAAGCGCTTGAGGCTATTTTGAAGACGGTTGCAAGGGGTTCGGAGACTTATTGCGGATCAAAAGGGTGTGTTTAGGCTTTGAGGAACCGCGAACATCAGTCATCGGTGCTTCGTTGTGCGTGTAAGAGAATGAATAGGTTAAAGAAGGGATCTGGCCACGTAATAGGGTGTCTTTTGATACGCTGGTCAGGGGACTTTGTCGAGGGACACGGTATTTACGCCAGAACCCACAGTTAACCCTTTGGGTACATTTGACGAGTGAGACTCGTCATCTGCTTACTTGGGCGAAGTTACGGTGGACGAGTCTGACTCGTCATCTGAATTTAACCCGTTGCCGCACACTTTTAATTTGATGAGCGTGCTGAGAAACACATTTTTTTTCAATTGTTTATGACTGCCAGATGGAATCGAGTGTAAGTTGTATGTTTGGAAGTGAAAATTATCACATTTGGCCACAGTTTTCCCAGAAAAACTGTCGACGGCTATAACCGTCATTTGCTCATCGTGTCATTTTTTCTCTTCCCAGAGCAAATTACGGCTATGACCGTCGTGACGACTATAGAGAAGAGAAGAATAAAAAGAATTATAATGTATATAATATTTTAGTGTTCAAAGGTGATTCAAACGAAAAATTTTGTATAGTGAGAAACCTTAAATAAAGGGACTGCATCGTATGTCCTAAAAAACCACAAATGGATTACACTAAAGCGTAGCATATTTATTTCGTAAACGAGAAAACCCAAAGCCCTCATTGTTCTCGACTGAAAAAATAATCCCCCGTAGCTGTTAATTTGTGACAAAAATATTAGAATGCAGAATTAGATGGGTCTGCGCACTGAATGGCCCGAGTTGACACGCTTCGCCTCGGCTGGGAGTGTTCAGCACTGAAAGGGTTAACCGCCCACAATGCTGTTAATGCGCGCATCTCGAAGGCGTCGCCTGTGAAAACAGAGAACGCACGCTGACGCGGGTACAAGCAGGGGCGACCGAGTTATTCGAAGCTCGGACGAGGTACGAGCTCGAAAACGATTCATCTCCAATCCCGAAGACGCATCCCATCTCCGGGATTCCATACATCATCAATTCCCTCCTGAGAGCATCGGCAAATCAACCCTGTCCGAGCTTCCGGATTCAATCTCAAGCGCTAGAACCCACCCGCGAATCAGTCTTTACTATTGTTGGTGCGTCCTTAATCCCTTCGTTGTAATATCATCGGTGCCTCGTGGTCGGCGCATTCGGCTAAACCGTAAAAACCACGGGACAACGTCGAGAGTACTTTATGTGTCGGCTGCGAGAAACATTTTCTTGTGGTTTTATGAATGTATGGAAGAAGAGAAGGGCGGAATAAGTTTTATGTTATATTTTCAAGGCCTTGCCAAGAGCATCATATTATGCCATTTTGAATAAAATGCTTTTTTCCAGAATATTTCTCGGCATTATCCAAGTATTGCACTGTCACATATGAGGCGTTTATTTTGAAAGTGGCCTAACTCCATTTATCTTCAAATCGAGGAAAATATTGAAAAACGGAGTTAGGCCACTTTCAAAATAAACGGCTCATATATCGAGACATCGTCATTTCGATGCCTCCATACCGGTTATATCAGAATTCGGTCTCTTCCGGAGAAAAGAATAAACATGTCAAAACACCGGTATTTTACCGGTATTTGTAATACCAATTCGATCACCGGTATATACACGTAAAACCTATAAAGTCTCCTTCCGCCTGCGGATTTCTTCTTTTCTCGAATTCGTGCCGTCTTAAACAACCTCGTTCCTCTTTTTATGACTACTCTGGCTCGTGAAAATTGTTCGACATTCGCAATAAAATCGGGGAAGACACATTTGATTTCAGCTCAAGGACTGTCGTCACGGCGCATCGACATCAGCCATAAAAATTCTCCGAGTCAATCCATTGTAGCGGCGCCGGTGGAAGGGGCAGTAGCCTGAGCTGTCGATATGGAAGAAATTAAGATTCAACGGATTCACTCGCAGTGAGTGATACTAGCAAAAAAACGCTCCCCTGAGATTTTGTCGTGAACGTGTCGCAATTCTCACAAGGTCACGTCGAGACGAGTTTGGACCGGGCGCGTTTGGGGTAAAAATCACATAATTGGCGTAATTTAACACGTTGACTGCCACGCCGAAATCATATGTTTAGCTCAGAACGCCACGAAAATATTTTTACTATTCTGAGCATGTAATGGCAAAATAATAATTAATTTTGTTATTTATAACAGTACAGCATGGGTTGCAAAAGAATGAAGGGCCAACGTATTTGGTGTGCAAATTCTGCCGACCGCAAAGGGTTAAAATTGATCGTATCCGTTCACCATGTACGGTTAACGAGGAGTGAGAGAGAAGGTGACAGGAAAAGGGGACGTGCTTCATGTTAAGAGTAAAATCTTGAGTATCGATCCGTTCACCATGTACGGTTAACGAGGAGTGAGAGAGAAGGTGACAGGAAAAGGGGACGTGCTTCATG
This sequence comes from Cryptocheilus praepositus, assembly GCA_033815515.1. Classification (NCBI taxonomy): domain Eukaryota; kingdom Metazoa; phylum Arthropoda; class Insecta; order Hymenoptera; family Pompilidae; genus Cryptocheilus; species Cryptocheilus praepositus. Next base: position 165,705 of record JAWWQZ010000119.1, on the reverse strand, counting down.
CTTGAGTACGAAGCTGAGTAGCGAACTTGAGTAGCAATAAAAGTCAGTGTCTCTGGGGCTAATGGATAAATCCACCCCTACGATTTTCCGCTAACGTTTCTTTGCTATCGGAGCGAAGTGAGAGTTGCGGTAAAAGACTCATCGGCTCGCACGTTATTGCATAAGCGGCAGTGAATTTCGGACAAGTGGCCACTGTTTTGTTGACTACCGCTTTGGATCGATCGCGAATTATGAGAACTGTGTGCGGCGGAGTAGAAGTAAACGAGTGTAATGGTCTTTTGGTTCGTACGAATTGCGGAGTTCTCTTAGAAACGAATTCTGTTCTGGACGGAGAGTGTTCCTGGGTTATTCCACGCCAGATTGATCACGTTTTGACGTAATATGAAAAAGTGCATTTCAACAATCGTCAAACTTACGTCTTTAAAATCGATGTCGTTCATTGAAAATCATGTAGAATCTTATGTTTATAAGGAAACACAGCATTTACACAGAATTCATAATTATCAACTCCGAGATCCTCGAAACGTATAGAAAAAAAATTAAATAGAGTTCCTTTTCATTCAAATAATATTAGGTAACACAGAAAAGTGCATCATAATTAATAAAATATTACAATATTTTAAAAACAAATTCAAACATAAATATATTTTTAATTTCATTTTTAGTTTTATTTTGTTTATTTTGTAGTTTGCTGCTACTTTCTGTTGTTTATACTCACCATAAGAAGTATAGCGTCATATTGTGTCAAAATTATTATAAATTACCCGTTTATGGGTGACGGGTCCTCCACATGGAAGCCTGACTGTCGCCCATATCCGGGTGACACTGCGTTCAACGTGTTAAAGAAACTACAAGAGGGGAAACGTTGGACGTGAAAATAATGTGGACGACTTCTCCTGTGGTCAAAGCCGTTACGTACAATGGAATATAAGGATTCGCGAACCGCGCAGGCCCCCTGGAGGCAAGTCGGTCCTTATTTAAACGCGCCACCTCGTTCTTCTTCGCTTTCTCCCGCGCCATTCCTATTTTTCATATTCGCAGTCTCACCTGGTCCATCGAGCGTGCCCGGTCCACTGAATAAATCTCGCGGAACATATAAAATTGTCTCGCGCCCCCAGAGGTACGGTTTTGCGAAGACGAGAAAGACGACTCTTCATCTCGTTGTTACGCAGTCGTGAGCGGCCTTGTAAAAATGTCGTCGCCGCAGTTTGAGGTCGTGAGGTATTGAGCAAGTCCGTCGATTCTTGTTAGTCACCGTCCCTTTTTGACACGTATTTCGATCGTCGGTGTCATTCGGTGCACGGCTTTGTCGTACGTAATTTTCTCTTCTTCGTTACTGCCGAGGGTTTGCGATGCACAGTCGGTTTTTGAGGACGAGGCTTTGTGATCGACAAATATTGGGCAGTGATATTCGAACGAAATGAAATTATTTGGAGGGATGAAAGTAATAAAACGGTGAAAAGTTAATCCGACGTTTCGACACTGTGCTCGTGTCGTATTTGAATGAAGAAATTGTTTTTTAGAGGTGAAGAGAATGCAATATTGGTACTAGGAAAATTGGTAATTCAATGGTAATTGGCGCTTCAATAGTTTGGCTTCTAACAACTATGCGTTATCTTTATTTTGCACGATTTAATCATACTCTGCCGTATTTCTAACATTGTAAAATACGCTTGCCAGTCAACGTGTTAAATAGTATTTTTCGGGCGCATCAAATTCGGTTTTATTTGTATGTCAACGGGTTAAGGAGAAAACTGTGACGACAAGCGTCTCCTTCTTTTTCCCCGCAAGAGAGATCTTCCCATAAAAATGCCTGGGATTTGCCGGTTACTCCCGTTTCTGGCCGACTATATACGCCCAAGCTCAATATCTTCCACGTGTCGTCTAGTGAATTATGCAAGTAGCCACGTAAGATCTAACCGTAGGTCACATCCACGTGACTCGCCGTGTGAGACTATCTCGCTTTCTCTCGCTTTCTCTCGATATGTGCCGGACCCCACGTCGGTAAGGAAAATGTGTTCGCATATACGTTCGCATGCGTGTGTGTTCGCATATACGTTCGCGCTCGTATATTCGGGATATACATTGCCATGAATATACCACGGCGTGAGTATGCCTTCGGGAATATTTCGACCTTCGCAGCCATCGATAGAGCCTTTACGTTTCCACGATTTCTGCCGCAGTTCGCGGTAATAATTACGCTACGCGCGAAAGTTGCTGTTTGCAGGCGACCGCTGACGAACGCGTGGTCTTCTAAGGTTTGACGGATGCACTGCGTGCACTGTTACAAGATTCGATGGGGTGCGACGGCATGGCACATGTGAATAGAATCCGGGAATTCGGTTTTTCCAAAATACCTATAATATAAAAAATAAATTCGGCAGAATAATAACAAGTGGTCTATTGTCTATCTATGAAGCAAGTATACAAATTATAAAAATCTTTTTATTTTAAACAACACATAATTGCAACGTTGATATTTCAAAACAGATTTTATCATTTTATCCCTGCTTCTACGATACAAGTTTGCGGCAACCAGCTTCAGAATTTCATTATTTTTGCCGGTACTCAGTATTAGAAATGGAAAAAATTTGCCGGTCGCGAATGTGTTAAGATTCACCTTCATTGATGAGACTAGAAGAACTTGAACCGCGGAATATATATACAATATGTGTATTTCTATATTTCTACTAATGTTAGAATAAATGCACTTGGTAATGTATTGAACCTGATGCTCAGTGAGTAGCATCCGGCTTTATATAGGGACAGGTATTACTGGCGTGCTTGAGGAGAACAAAATAAATGCACGGATGGACCAACAGCTATTGCCAGAGATTATGAAACCAGCGATAGCAATGTCCTTTGTGGGGTACAAGTTGGATGTAGATGCGATGGTTTGTTGAGTCGAGATACGAGGTTTTGAGGGTGTATCGAAGAATGCTCGAATAAAGGGGGTTCAACCTATCGTGAACAAGAGCGTCGTCATATAATATTTCTCTCAAATGGCCGATGACTCAGCGTATGGGTCATGCGGAAGTCCATATAAAATATGGAATGAAGTACATAGAGAATAAATTTCTCATTGGGTTTATGTTCAAGCGATATCAAAATAAAAATAATAACAAAGAAATTTAATTACATAAACGTGGCCGATCAGTGAAGATATTTCTGCTAAAAAAAAAACGTCGGTATCGAAAGGATCGATGTATGTGTGTCGAGGAAGATTTGAAGAAGATTGGGTTGAAAGTGTGCGACTTACTATAGCGTTGACTTGTACTACTTAACGACTAGGTGTGAATACATGTCTTCGATCTCTGTTACTTTAACACGGTGCATTCTTTCTTATCGTAGTAGAAGATTATGCCATTTTGAACAAAATACTTAGGGACTTGCATCGAGTTGAAAATCTGTATTGGAAAGTCGTACTAGAGTTATTGTTTCTTACCGTAGCAGAAGGTAAGCACGTTTACATTAAAATATTTTGGAATATGCATGAAGTTGAAAATATTTCTCAACAACGAAGTATCTAAGAAAGCGCGTGTGCACCGAAAATTATTTCTCCTTTTTCGATTATGTTTCCTGTAGTAACGCATGTTTAAAGTTACTTTTATAACAATTTAATAGTGTTATTATATCCTGCGAAATATCTTTTCAAATACTTATTGAATTTACTTATTAAAAATGCGTCTGGGAGCAAGCGTGCGTACGTGTGTATATTAGTTCAACGAATTAGATATACAGCTTTCTCATTAAACGCATATAATTTGACTTAAAGTAAAGTACTTTGCTGTTATAGGATTTGTCTTCATACACCGTTGACTCGTATCATTACACGATCAATACCAGAACTAATCTAATTAGGTACAGTACTGTGTCGTGATAGCGTTAGAAACACAACGACTTCAATGAAAATCTAATTTATATTTAGGACGTTAAATGCCGGACCACATCGTTGACTTATACTACTTCGAGTCAAGTAGAATTTTTCATCATGCACTCATGACCTGCAGCATCTAAAGACCAATACTAGAATTAATCCATTAGTTATCGATTTCAACACGTTTCATAATTGCACTTATTGAGATGAATAAGATATATAATGAAAATATATATCATATAATGAAAAAAATGTGAACAATATATATAATGAAAATAATACAAATATAATTACACATGAATGAGATGGGACAATGTATCGCGATAGCGTGAATAATTCTTATATAAACTAATAGCGTAATTCATTCTTATTTATGAACCTGACTGGCTGACCGCTTCGTTGACTAATACTACTTCGCAACACGTTTAAATGCGTTATCGAACTCTACCACTTTAGAATGTTTCAGCATTCGTCGTTAACTTCTACCACGTGACAACCAATACCACCGTAACTCCTTCCTTATGTAAAATGTGTGCGTTGGTTCCGTAATATTAAGTTGGCGTCGAACAAGCGACCAGTAACCACACTACATGCGATCTCTGGTGCAAATTTGATTTCCCGAGTATTGTCGACCGGTGATCGATACGTGTACTGTCAATTGCAGATTCTACGTGGTAAGACATATAGTGTAGATCGCCCTGTTGTAATCCCCGTGGAATTCCGTGCGGAAATGTGACTGCGTGGATTGTACTTCGAAATACGCACTTTCCCCATGATTACGTCATGGTTAATTGAATCTGGAGTGCTTCTTATGTCTTTATTGTGAAATAAATTGGACGTATTGACTTTGATGTGTTACATATCAACAACAACTCTTTGTTTCGGATGATGCACTTTTATTATTTTATAATTATATAATTTATTATTATTATTTAATATTATATTTGGTATATAATATTATATTTATTAAATATATGACCAAATGCATCTTATATGTAACTCGGTTTTTCTTCTTACTTATGAACGGTATTTTGTTTTATTGGGTTATGTTTATTGTAAAGTGAACTGTATGAATAATCTGGATTATATGTATTGAGTTTGGTGTGTTCTGATAAGAGGCTTCTTTCGGTCGATGCAGCTTTCTTATTTTAACATTTTCTCTACATGTTTCGCAGTGGAAATTTAAGAGGGAGCCGAAGGGCATCGAGACGTGCAGAGAAAATGATAAAATAATAAAAGTGTATGGACCAAAATAAGACGATTATCTGAACACACCAACCCCAGCAAGATGAAATTACGTTCATATGGAAGAAGAAACGTTGCCTTACATATAGTATGCATTATGTCATATATTTTAATAAACGTAAAAAATATGTATAAATATACTATAGAACAGTGTAACCTTTTACTACGATAAGAAACAATTCCCGCATTATATAGCATTTTGTTAAAAATAGCATAATCTGCACCTACGATAAGAAACAATTCACGCATGATGTAACAACGTGGCCTGACATGTTAAAAAACACGTGGATGCAGTTCAATTTATCTTTCTGCGAGGTAGAAGTAGGAATAAGTATCCAACCTATATTTGCGTCGCAACTCCGTGTTATAAGAGACTTGAGTCCGTCGCAATGATTTCTACAGAGATTGCGATGCTGATCACTTCTAATTTGATTTCCTCTCTCTCTCTCCCTCTCTCTTTCTCTCTCTGATCGCGTGTCCAAATGCTGTAGGCACGTACTGGTTGTAAGCAATGCCGGCGTATCTGAAGAAACGGAATTGCACGCGCACGCGGATCGTTACCGATTTCTGGTTACAGCTCGTTCGGACTCTGCGGATAGCCTCAATTAGGAAAGTACACGATGCCGGTAAATACCCGTAAGGCGAGCTTCAGTAAAATTTAATCGTTTCACGGATATTGCGGCATCGGAAGGGATCCTACGGAAAATGCTGATGGCCGCACTAACTGAAACATCTGTTTCACTTCGATATCTGGTTTTGATCAGAGGCAGTCTTGGCTTCGATGGTAAGATGCTGAATACACACGAAAGAGATGCGTAGAATGTGTGCGTTTGAGAATTAGTAGCCGGTGCGGAAGAAGCCAGGAACTCGCAAAATACTTTTTGTATATTTCATATGATTGAACACGGTCATTTACGGCGTGTGTTGGTTTATTATGGTACCTTTTGATAACACTTAGCCAACCGATTGGGGAGATATCCCACTTTGACCTTAGCAACACGTTTCCTTTTTCCTGTTATTATCAGTTACCTGTATATGGAGTTGTTTGCAATTACTGGTGAACTGTTTCTATAAAGCACAGTATATAATAAAATCCATCAATTTAGTACTGAAAATTATTTAAAAAGTTAGACAATCGGTTGGGACTAAATAAAGTCATAGCGGTATGAGGTGTGACAAGTAAGTATTAAAAAATGTATAAACTGTATAAACTAGCATGCTGTGAACAATACCACAGTGTAAAAAATTTTACAACGCATTACTATTTTTTGATTTCAAGTTTCAAGTCAAATTAAATAATGCAAGCAAATGATTTGATAAAGAACGCATTTGTATTTATCTCGTACATTGATAATTGTGGCTACAATAGGTAAGATATCGAAACGATTGACAAACGCATATATGCGCCGATAGTCGGCACTGATAGATTTCGGCGGATGCATATATGCGTCCATAGCAATCAAAGCGTTAATGTCCCCTGAGAGGGGATAGCGGAGTGTAAGGGATTAAAGTAATTTCCCCACCGCCTTACACGTATCTCCAAAGAAAATAGTTTACACCAATAGGCCCACGTGACACTTAACGCCATGCTCCGTCAATATCGCGTCGTTTTTCAACAGGCGCCGAAATGCAAAGAACACAGCAGACGTAGAGAAGCGACACGACACGTGTGAAGACGTGAACGAGTCAGACGCAGAAAGAAAATCTTCGCGTGCAGAGCGCACGTGTTTCAATTTCGTTGTTCATGTCGGGCCACGAAAGCGTAGCAGGTGAATTCGATATACTTCCAGAGAGACACGTATACTAGCTTCTGTAAGCGTGCACATCGACCGAACAGCCGCAGGTAGAATCTACGGAGTACGTGGACACGTATCGAGTCTGTGCGACACTGGCACGTAACCGCCTGGAACCGTAACGGAGACACGTGATATCTTTGTTGGCCGCAATTCAATGACACCGTTGCTAACTAACGACGGAACTAGACGACGAACACTTTTCAAAACGGCAACTTGCGTGTGGCAAATATTCTACCGAGCGCGTATCGTGTTTTTCGGCAGAAACGCAATAATGTGAGAATTACGATAATTGTGGCAGGTATGCAGGGTGCGCTACTTGTTTTATGCAATGTAATGGAGATGGGATGGATTGTATAGCATTGGCACAACGATTTGGAAGATTACAGACAGAAAATAATGGAAGAACAAAATATAAATGATGGTCTGCAACAGCATGACTTAACTATATTCCTATGTTGATCCACTGAAACGCTGTTCCTTGCATAAACAATCCTTTTCACCCACTTTCATCACATGCCCAAACGGTCGCAAAACGACAAATAACAAACTAACCGTCGCACTTCATTTTTCCAACCCGTCAACATGTTGCCACCCACCCATCAATAATATAAAGCACCGCCCGACAAAGCATTCTTTATTATCATTCCGACATTTTCAATAAACATTCCTCTGTACCGAGCCCCCTGCCGCGCGCAGAATTGGTTCATGCGTCGTGCCGCGATAAAAGCGTATATAATAAAATTTATGAGAGGACCCTCCGGATCAGCGTAAGCCGAGAATTTCGCGTACGTTCGTAACATTTCGGTCATTTGAAGAAGCCGAGGACGAGGACATATCTGCGCAACGCCGGAATTAGGATATCACTTTAAAAAGTGCAGAGCAGCGCAGCTCGGCGCGTCACCTGTGACAGACGTGATGTTTTGCTCGTTCGTTTAACCAGATTTCATCGCGAAAAAAGAGGACTCCGGGAAATTCAGTGTACGCGCTTGGCTGGAGTGGAGGCTAGATGCGGGGGCGAGTATGGGGGTGGATGGGGAAAGTGAAGTGGGTTGGGGGACGCGGTTGAGGGATGATGCAAACCTAGCAGGGCGCAACCTCACACCCGACCGGCTCTTATCTGGTATCTGGAACGTCTATAGCCGAGAAAGGCTGCTGCTCGACGGAGCGAAATATTCGTCCTGTATGACGGAAGCCAAGCAAATTGAGATCCGATCAATTCGATACTAGGCACCCTCTCGCTCTTTCTTGCGGGTCTACGGTCTGCACTCTGCGGTCTACGCTCGGCTCTCTATGTATAGTACAGTTCAGTCTACACTTTGCACCATGGTGTCTGCCGTTTGTAGTCTACGGTCTACAGTTTACGTGGGAAAATTGGAAATGCAGGGGGTGGCGGGCTGGAATGAAATCGAAAGGGAAATGGGAAGTCATGAGGCAATCTATGGGTGTGGCAGAAAATAAATGTTTGTGTACAGAAATATGATTAAATATTGTAGAACTGTTTTGTTTGTTACGATACATGTAATTTATATTTATTTCAAAATTATTGTTAAATAGAAAAGAGATAATATGTACGCAATTGTCACGAGAGACTTAACACAAAATGTCTTCCTATTTTGTTTTCTCCATTTCTCAATTTCTAATTGTACATTTAGTATTATACATTAATATTATTATATTAAGAAAAACACCATATACACATTTGTCAGGCCCAACCTAAACACAAAACACAAAACGTATCACTATTTGTCTACCAAAGTTCCAAATTCCAGCCCTTTTGAAACTCTAACCAAAATTACACAACTGACCTCTCCAAACCTACATTAATCCTCGTCAGCCATGATGTCCTGATAATACATTCTCTTCGTCCTTTCCAAACACTCTGTCTTCGTCCACGCAACAATTATAGAATCACTATCAAAAGCTAAGCAAAACCCTTTCATCAATTTTTAAAAGAGAACCACAGAGCATATTCGTAATGCATCTATCATTCTTCACTCTTCACACCGCATTCTCTCATTTTCTCTCTTCATATTCTCTTTCACTGTCGTTTCAACTTTCTCGTTGATTTATTCCTCTGTCACCAGCTCATTTCTCGATCTAACCACACAAATACCTAACGCCACATACACCACAACGTACTTTTTTATTACTTTTCGATCACGCGCGCCTCCGTCTTTTCAGAGAATTAAAAGCGCAATTTCCACGTGCCGCGCCGTCTACCCGCAGCTTTCTCTCCGAATGTAAATCGTTATTCTCTGACCCGTGTTGAATATTATATGACGTGCCATATGCACTACTCCAATTTTCATGCATTTATTCGTCGACAATTTAGCGTCGCGTACAATGAATTTCTCGTGGCGTTGTTCTACAGTAGCCGTCGAGCACAGACGATTCGCGGTAATATGTAACGGGGTAATGCCGACGAATGATTTTTTCATTTTTAACGACGCATTCTGCACGCGCGAGCGCCCTGCTTTCGTGCATTTTCTGCTGAAATTCGAGGATCCGAGTTTTGCCGGTAGCGAACGCTGGCGATAATAACGTAATGGCGGTTTGTGAGTGCGAATGTAAAAAGACGCTGAGAGTTAGTTATGACAAAAGAGGGTTTGGTTTGCATTAACCCAATGACGTCATATTTAAATACCCTAAGAATTGACTGAGTAATCGCATTTATATACTCTAACAGCATGATTGGGAGCATAGTAATATACAGGGTGTCCCACGTAACATGCTCACCTGGTTTATTTCTAAAGTATGCATCGTATGAAAAAACTTATTCACGAGTCTGACTCGTGATATTCAAGTCTGCCCGAAAATTTACATCACGAGTCAGACTCGTGAAAATAGTACAAGGAATAAACCATAACTTCCCACTTTCTCTTCACGCACAGCCGCTTCGCATTTCTTTCCACTGACCCCATTCCATCAACACTTTACTTGTGCCTTCCTTCAAGATTAAAGCTTTACAAACGCAGTGCCTTGTCCGCCACCGGCAGATCACGGCGCGCCCGTTTATTCAGCGACTGCTTCCGGACGCACGATCAAATTAGCGCGGCACGTCAGTTAAAAACAAACCCTTTTCGCCTCCCAAACAAAGGAATGGGAGCATCCGTGCTTCGTTTTCGTAGCGAAGCGCAACGGTCAAGAGCTGAACAGCTGAACGAAGAAGAGCAGGCGAAAGAGTGTTGGAATAAGTGAGAAGGCGTGAATGCGACAAATATGCTGGCGGAAATTCGTTTACATGCCGTCGTCAGGCAGGCATTCGGGTAATGTTTACTGAAGACGCGCATTCCATGGTGCGCGGATGACGAGGATGGTGAAAATGTGCGAGCGTGCATGGGGTGATATGTGGTCCCGTGTGCAATTCGGCCAAGAGTGGACCTTGGCCCGTCTACGTATGGTGTTGACACTTTGACTGCCACGCGGGTTTATAAGGAAATTTCCGACGGGCTGTAACGAGTGCAATTCTGAGGACCAAACGCGAGACAATGTAATTGTGTTAAGATACGGAGATGGTTGCTTCCTTTCAACGCCGGGATGCGAGATAGGGAAGTTTTATGGTGGTTCATTTGCTGGAATAATGAAAGAGTGTGCATGTTTGGAAACATCAAGTGTTCCGTTTTTAGGAATTTAGAAATAAAATGTCCCAGCAGTGTTACAGGTTCCAAACGCTGTTTTTATATTACTTCCTTTGCTATTACATATAATACATTACATGTATATCAATCGAGAATAAATTTTGCCATAATCATTATAAGACTAATGAGACATGTATGTACCAGTACGCAGGCCGTTTGGAACATACACGTATATGTCCCAAGCTTTAACTTTGCACTCACATAAAAAAAATCATTTTTCTTTTGTTTACCCTATTATAATGAATAAATTCTTCACCTGAACTATTAGAAATGTAACCTGCCGCTTTTATTTCCTTAAAAAAAAAAATCTGCTTCGAAGGGCAATTTAGAAAATGACTCGTCGCCAGGTACCGTCGGGCGTGCGGTGAAAAGGGACGCGAATGACTGCGCGTGCGTATGTGTACACGCGTACATGCGTGAGCACGAGGGAGCGAGAACGGAAGTCACGCACCCTTCCGCAGCAGACGGAGGGCTGAATTAGCAGCCCTGCGCCCTGTGACTGACGTTATCACGGCGCATTCGGCGCGTTCGGTGCATTTGATGCATCCTGCAGGTTCGCGCCGAGGTGGCTGTCTGTTCAAGACAGCCCGAGTCAAGTGCATTCGATATTCCATATTGCGAGAGACGCTTTTGCGCCGATATTTGCATTCGCGCGGACCCCGTCCGGAGACGCGTGCGTGTTTGACCCCCCAACTGCTTCAGCTGAAGAGAGAGATGCGTGGGAGTAGTTGTTTTGTGGAACCTAACACGTTCGCGGACACTAAAAATTTCTGCGAGGTACAAAAATTGACAGTCATTTTATTTTAATACGTTTCGTGGCACGTGTACCACCGGTTGTCTAAATACAAACATTTAATCCAAAAACAACAACCTAAAGATCCCAGCTCTCAAAAACGCTAACAAAATGTTATTACTTCTGTATCAATTCTTCCCTTTTTCTTGTTCAAGAGTATAAAGCAGCAGGGCACTTATCCGTATACTGTAAAATTGAATTCCGAAATATTCTCACGTCGGAACGTTTGCTCGTTCGAGTTAGGCAGACAATCGTGCATCTGTAACAGCTACGCCTCTGACACCGTTCAAGCTGAACACTAGCGGCGAGAAGGCATTGCGTAGTTGGCCTGATAAGTCACACGGCATATCCACGTTCCAACATGGCGTCTGGTCAGCGAATAATTCCCAAGTGTTCAGCGCACCGGACACCGCTGCAACGTGCAAGTATACGGCGTATACGCGATAACCTTTATGACTTCTGAAGCACAGATATCAAGCACTGCTGAGAAACTGCAGTCACGACGGTATCTGCGTGGAAAATGCAGTGTTATGCGTTCGGCAGACATTTTTTGGCAGGAAACACAGACGATAGTGTTGTTGGCGATGAGAAACAGAGCAGTTTTTTTTTTTGTAAATTTGATACATATGGATTAATACTTTAGAAAGGGCCCTTTCTAATGCCCTTTCGAACCAATATATTTTAAAAACCTCAACTTACAATTATCGCACGAAACAGGGGGTTTTGATGCTAATCTGACTGGACTAAATGTGAGAACGCATATATACGTTCATAGCCTAAATTGAATGGTTGTGTGAGAACGCATATATGCGTTCATAGTCTGAAGTGAATGGTTGTGTGAGAACGCATATATGCGTTCATAGCCTAAAGTGAATGGTTTTGTGAGAACGCATTTATGCATTCATAGCGTTGAAAGGGTTAATAATTACGCTATCGCCACATAATGCCATTTCAAGATGAAAAATCTTGCTCGCAGTCTTCAACATATGGAATTTAGTGTCACGTTCGCTTATAGGTCAACGTTCAACGATCCCACGCGATCGCCTTAATCTTTGATCGTCCGCGGAAATGACTTCCATCCCGGCGTTCATTCGGATTGCCGTCGGGGCAGAAACTAACGATAAATTAAGTCTTCGAGTGCTTCTCCGTTACGTCGTTTCTCTTTCTTCACTGCAGGGTCGCTCGGTAATTGAGAAATCGATTACTCGACATGACGAATTTTCCGCCGGCATTAAAAAGTTACGCCATGTATGTGGACGATGCGTGACGTCGTTAATTTTCTTATCGGACTTCAAGATTGTGTACATCAAATTACGGCTAGTGTCTCGAACGAAAGGAAAGACAGGTGAAGTTGAATGGAAAAAAATGGAGGAGATCAACACTTTCGCTAATCATTTTTTAGGGGAATACGGGAGACTTTGTTACCCTGGTAACATAACAAGAAAGTCCATTTTGAGTTCCTTAAATCGTCGATTGAGTCGAAGAAACCTGAAAACGAGATATCTCGTCGCCCGGCCACAACGTTCGGCTTGCTAATGACGAGATATCTCGTCAGCCGTACATAATGTGTTAACATCATCGCGACATCTCTGTGCGCACCTATCAAATCATCCCCGATCATCGGATCCCCGAAACTTCCTTTCAATCCCATCACAAGGACTACCCGTGCACATAAGCCATCACTCTCAATCGCGCATGCTGCCTCTCGTTTACACGATCTCGTTGCTTCTGTCAATAAACCGCCTGAGCGCCGTTCGTCTCGTAACTCGCGCATGTCATTAGCCGGCTTACCGTGGATCCGCTAATCTCGGCGAACTTCTCAAATAAAGCCAGACACGCGGCTGCCTGCCGGAGCATCATTTTTGTCGCTCCCGGTGCCACGCGTCACTTTATTCCGCCCGCCCCACTTCGTCTTCCCGCCATCGATCTGCCTCTTACATTTGACGCCGTGACGTGCACAAGCTCTCAGGTATTATTACGCGAAGAATGGTTGATGGACTTGGAAGCGTGAGCTTCCCACCAGCCTCCGCAGGGAGAGAAAGGCGCACGGTAAACTCGGCTTCCCCTTCGACGAGCTTTCGACATTGTACGGCCAGGACCCGGGGCCAGCCCCTGCACGTAAATACCATGATTGATGGGGTAGAAGCAGCCCTCGAATCGCTTGTTCCCACTCCTTCGTGGTCGTCCGCGTCAGACACCCTCGTGCGCGGAGTTGCGTTGCGCGAGAACTTTACAAGGAGGCCACAATGGGCTGGTTGGTGAGCGATTTTCCGCACGAACCCACGGAGAACACTTCGTCGCGGGGTTGTTTGATTGTATGGCACGTGCGATGGTCCAACGATTGTCGGACGGTTTTGGGCGGAATGCGTGGGCGATGCGTTGGGAGACAGGTAGGGTATGAATGGAAGTGGACCTGCGGAACGATGGATGTGGGTATTATATTTATGTGTTGTTATATTTATTAGATTTATATATTAATATTTATTGTGTTTTATTCTTGTATATTATAGGAAGAAAATAATTAACTTTCTGTAAATTCTTACATCAATTGATTATTGATCTTTTTGCTTTAATAAATTAGGAGTTTTTTTTCTGAAAATCAACGTTTATTTAATAAGGGGTTCAAATGACCCATCATGGTAGGAATAGATAGGTATAAAGTACCGGTAAGTTTAGTGTTAGAGATAGTCCGGGTAGCGAGTTGCTTATTTCGGATCACACTGTAATGAGGCAGGCCGCGAATTAACACGAAGGAACGTTCTCGATCTTATGCGTTATTGCACTCGACGCGCGCCCCTTCTCATTTGCATTTAACGATCGGATGTTTCCATTAAGGCCACGTCGCCCGCGATTAGTTCGAACGCGCGCAAGGTCCGTTCTCGTCGAAATTTGAACCGTAACACGTGTGTTTTTTCGGTGAAACAATTGCTGCGTATCTGCGTAAGTTGGCAGGAAAATTGCAAGCAGATAATTGTTGGTAACAGGTCCAAAATGATGCAGACGGCACAGACATCGGTCAAAGTCGAAGAGAATCCTCTGAACGCAGATTTTCTTTGTGACACATGCAATTTAATTCGAAAGAGTTTATTACGAAACATCGCCGTACGTGCAAACTGCGATTTAGGCGGCTAAAATTCATTTCAACGAATGAATTAAAACCGTTTAAAAGGTTTCAGAGTAGAAATCCAACGTTTCAACGTAGTGTGTGTGATCTTTTCAAAGGAGAGAAGCATTTTTAAACTGGTAGTTCTACTATTAGTCTTTACTGCTACCGGAAGTTTTCAAATAGAGCCTTTTGCTCGGTTAATTCCTATTATCTTAATTAAAAAATGTTACATAATATTTTCAGGCAATCTTCTAAATTTGTTGTTACAAAAAAATGGTAACTTTTACCTCGGCATAATTTTTCACCCTAGGATTTCATGTTTGACAAAAATTGAAGCAAAATCATTAAAAAAAGCTTATTCTTTTCAGGAGGTAGCGCGATTTTCTTTTTATTGAAGGGGTAGAGAAAAAATATTATCCGCTGCAAAATAGTTAATGCGGTTTCCGTATAACGGGCCGGCATTCGATCTGATTTGTACTCATTCCGAGTTTCTTGTAACGCGGTACGAATTAATCGCGTTACAGGAGGATTGACTGGATCCTCGTGCTGCTCAAGAGCCGCATAATTTAATAAGGGCTCAATGTCGATACCACCCGAGACTTACCCGATATTTCTACTCTGTAGACTCATTCCGATTCTTTGCTTTGCACGAGAAAAAATCGAAGATAGAGTAGGTGACGGGAGTACGATAAACTATGTGTAAAATCTCTTCTGACATTATGTACATTTCAGGTAAGCAATAAAGCAAACCTCAACTAAGTAGAAAAGTAAATTATTTATACTAACATAGTAACCAATACAAATCTGCAAACTATATACGGTTATGTACTGAAATAAAATAAGTAGATGTAAATCCATATCAGGGACAGTTATAAATATATGGATACAAGACTTAATTTGCACAGAAAAAAAAGCATTATATACATTGTTGCCAAGACGGCCCTAAACGCAAAAACAAATAACTTATCCTGCACCAAAGTTCTAAATTCTCGTTCTTTCACAACGTCCAACCAAAACTGTTTAATTCATCTGTCTAAAACCGAATGAATCATGTTTTACAACTACGCTATCCTCATCCGCGCTAGAATTAAAAAATACACTCCTTGTCCCTATTTGTAATATCTATAAATGTTTATAAATCCTCCTGCTTTCCGTCTTTAAAATCAACAGACAGCGTTTATTTCTTAATGGGTCTTATGCCAAGGTGGTACAATTCTTGTTTAAAAGAAAAAAGGAGAAAAAACGGGAGACTGGGAGATTTCTAGGAGAAGGAGACCCGACAATCTGGTGTGTGGAGTAGACAGGAAATGGTGCGTCCAGAGTCCACCTTTGCTGAGACAAACCATACACCTCCTTTGGCAATACGAGGTGACCACCTAAGTGCAGAGGGCTTCCTTGTGAGCTGCACTCGGCATGGCTGGTGTTGTGACGCACCCAAGTGTATTGGCACCGGTGCAATGAAAGCAGCTTTACGCGGGAGAACCCGGCCTGCCCACATTTCACTTAGTGTATATGTTAGAAAGCGCATATTGGAATCGATATGCGACGTTTACTTCAGATACTGATTCATGCTGTAATGGTTCGAACACCCGCCGCTAGGCATCACATAATACACAAGACTTCCATATGACTTATATATTATGCATTGTTGCGGCTATTTTACACCACAGCTTATCGGCTGTAAACACGCGACGCTTTCTGGAACCGACAACCAGTCGCGGTGGTCAGTATGGTCCCGATAAGGGTTTGTTTCGTTGAACAAACCATCGGACGGTTTGTTTAAGGGGTAACACCTACCTTAAATTTTCAAAAAATCGAAAAAAATGTGTTTATATTGTAGCATCAGGAAAAACAGACGTAGATGCACCGCACAAAAATGTCGCGGGGCCATCGGGCCTACCGAATTAAGATAAGGCGGTTGAGGTGAACGCCGGAAATCTGGCCATTTTTCGAAATTCCTCCTCAAACTTCAAATCCACTTTTCTCGCGAACTAAACGACTTAGATCGATCCGGGAAGTTGCGTTCGTAAGCGTTTCGAGTCTACTATTTCAATCTGAAATGTTGAAGGTACGTACACATTTGTACAAGGTACGTACACAAGTGTTGACAATGTTCATTTTTCCATCCAAATTCATTATATTATAATAAAATACGCATACTCCGCATACATTATAACACCAAATATTATATTGTAATAGCTCGTGCGCGCAAATATTGCCGAAACCTTCCTCAAATCATCTTAATTCAAAGATTTTATATTGTGACTGCTCATACCCATACGTAAATATCGACAATTTAATTTTTCCATCCAACCACCCTCATCCCGTTCAAGTACAAATTTAACGCTCATAATTTACTCTCCTGTAACAAGCAATCGATCGTTCCCCAGTCGGTTATTTTCCCATGAAACTGCACTTCGACCACCACCATCCGTTTCCGAACTTATCCGGCTTTCCTGCAGAAGACTGAAGTTGAAAACAGACGTTTTAGCAGACTTCTTTCGTTTCAGCCGTGTGTGCCTGCACCGGCCTATGACTGTGTGCGTCATAATTTCCACTTTTTACAAGCGTTAAAGTGCCTTCGGACTTTACGCGCGTTTGCGCGATCGTAAAGTCTTTACACGCGGTGAGTAGATGTTAAACATGGCACGCGTTTATATTACTACGCAAGCCGGCGATCTTTCCCTCTCCTCGCCGTCGTTCGCAGTTTACTGCATACCATACGACGCACGCGGTAACATTTATGCACGCCTTTTTATTGGCACGTTTATGCGGCAGCACGGTTACACACGGCAAGATATGCTAACAGCGAAGATCCTTTGATGACTTTCGATGATTGAGTCGTCGTGCTTTGAGTCGAATAACTGATGAGGGAGGACGATGAACTGTACTCAGTTGCTGGCCGTCTGCGCGATTTTCGATTAAGTAATTCAGGAGAGGTTATTTGGAAGCGATCTACAGGAGCGAAAACTTTTGTTTGTTCTATGTCAAAGAGTTTTAGCATGGGAAATGTTTAGGAGGTGAGAAGTGGAAATTATTATCATTTTTCAAATACATGGTGACAATCTCTGAGATTTTTGATTAACGCAATAACACGACTTATTAACTTAGTATCCAAAACCGATTATTATCTATTTTTAGAGAAAATATACGTTTTTGTTACCCCATCTTCATACAACAAAATTATGCTCATCACCCTAAACGGTCGTGAGAATACAACCCTCGTAGAATCGACGACACAGAACGCGATTCTCATTTGAACGGTGCGCGTAACATTTGAAGATTGGAAAAAACGTTGGCAAAAGTGTATCGTCTCCAATGAGGACTACTTTCAAGGCGATGAAATAAATTAAAAAATTAAAAAAGCCGTTTGTGTTTTATTTGAAGAATCTTACCTTGTTTTGATAACAGTGCCAACTGTGCATCACGAGGATTGTCAGTTCTACTTATTTGTCGCAGTTCTACGCTGTCAATTATAGAGTTCATTACTGATCCCTTGAGAATGAATATACTGCGAGTACGGTAGACATCTTAGCGTAACATCAAGGGAAGCGGTCAGAAACGATCCGTTATCAGCCATAAAGTCAGACGATCTCTTCGATCACCAGCTGGCCAGCCCTGACACGTATGTGTCTCTGGCCTTTTAGGCAACGCCCTGCTCTATGCAATTTGTCGACGTGCTCTTTCATTCCACGTCTTCTTTGTTGCGCACGGGATCTCTGAGTGTCTGCATGCGTCTCTTTCTGCCCGCTTGTGTATCGTTGGATCCTACATGAACATACGTGTCTTATGCTACAGTGAGGCTGTGGCATATATCGTTCGATCTTGTAACCCTTTGAGTGCTGAGGACATAGAAAAGATAGTGATATTATATATGATATTATACGTATGTATTATATGTATCTTATATGTGATATCATAATTTTATTATATATGATAATGATAGAGAAGATAATTAAGACTGTTCAGGAAAAGGAACACAATTTCTTCGGATCCGTAGGTTGTAGGATTTAAATACGTGAAATTAGAAAGTATAATATTTATAAACAATAATAACACAATATAACAAGTAATATAACAAGTGACGATCATACATGACCTTTGCTCGCCAACTAGAGGACCCTGTATCTGAGATCCTACATATCTATACATTTTTTTATTATCTATATATTTTCTATATATTTTTTTATTTTCTGCCATCGTACCACGAACCATATCGACGCACATCCAACAGACTCCTCCACTCTCCTATCACTCGACTGTCTCTTGACACGGACCATGTTCTGACCGCCGGACCTTCAACAAATTATGTTCGTTCGTAACCAGCTGCGATGACGAAGAAGCAGCCGAAGATGACCCCAAGACGTGCGACACTTAGAAAGTCTGGCGACGATTGATGTATCACAAGACAGAAAAACAGACGAGTGTCTCTGCCTCGGAAAATCGCGAGTGTCGTGCGTGACCCGCGGCAAATTTCTCATTACTTTCCGCTTCATAAATCACGAGATGCGTTTAATTGCTGCGGCGGAGCAGCGAGCTGCCGGCGTAATGACTTTGGTGTCGGTAACGGTAACGGGCATAATATGGACGACGGGACTTTGATACCTTGGACGACCAATCGGGTGCGCCTGATTGCCTACGGTTGCGACGTGGTCAGTGTCGATTTTAGACTTTAGTGTTGAAAGTATAAATTTCGGTAATGCCGGATCTGTTTGTAGTAACTTTTTTTGTATTATTTACACAACTGACAAGAATGACACGATTCTGGCTATCGTAGGTAAATGCTTGCGCTTGGGTAAACTACTGTGTCTTGTCTGTTCAGACGAGACCTTAACACTTTGCCGGCTGCAGATTTCTCGAGTCGCCATTGCACTGCTGTCGGCGAGATTCACCGCAAGTTCGACTTCTCTCCAATGGTGGTATTTATGCAATCGTTCGTAACATACGTAGTTGCAATATAATTATTATTAAAGAAGACATTAAGGCAACTGTTACATCATTTTATTGTATAATCTTACATTTTTTAATTTTTAGTTAAATATTTTCCTTAATAAATTTGCATATGCATACACACACACACATACACACATGAAGCAACCTTTTTTAACATTATTATATATACATATATACTGATGTATGCTGTTTACTTTATTTTTCCATTATTATATAATACTATATACTATGTATATATGTATTGATATAATCATTGACCGCAGAATTTCACATGCACACGTACACATGCACACACACTCGCTCCCACATTCTCCTCACTACGCATGACGAAGTATCTGTATGCATATATACAATTCTAATACTATTTACTTTGGACCACGGATAAACAATTTCATTGTCACAGCAGACATTTGTATTAGTCTTAAGGGAGATTATGTTGACAAATAAAATAATCTTGTAATTATAAAGTAGTTTCTTTATTGTTTGGCCGAGAACTTTTCAGACCACCCTCATATATACATTCCGCTGTTCCTTACTTTGACCCGCGGCCAACTATTTTCGCTACGAAACCCTCGGATGATCGCACTGTTTTCGAAGTACGCAACAGGAAACGCTGTCGCCGAACGTGTCCGCGCGCATACAATTAACAGATGGCACATAAATCGGCCGCACTGACAATGCAGCATGCGCACGCCATTAAATGTCGTCGTATACTTTTGCCCTTCATAAATACCGGCGGCGCGTAACAGGTAATTTGGCCTGTCGCACTCGAACGCACGCCCGTCCGCTAATGAAACGCTTCGCGCCGTTGTCGAGCTCCCCCGCGAATTTGATCGTAAAACGTTTCGGTCGCGAGTGCGCTGACAGCTCACCATGAAATTAGCGAATGCCGCGAAACGTTCAGCCGTCGACGGAGAGGAACAGATCCTGTTGCGTCGCAATGTCTTCCGGTTCCAGCAATCTGACGCAGGACTAGCGAGGGGTATTTGGACAGTTTTTTGGTGGAGTGTTGACGAACCTTGGCGAAACAATTTTTTCTTCAGTTGCAGCGGTCGCATTTTTTTTTTAGAGTGGGGTAAGTTTTTTAAAAGAATGAGGTATTAGGATATTTGTGATTAATTTTGTGTATATCTCTTTTGATCTGATTTATATGATCGTAATTCCACAACTTCACCAATACGAAACCGGCAATTTTCGTGACTTTTTTAGATTTCCCATTTCTTATAATTTGGATTTTCAAAGTAAAATCTTAAAAAATTCTCGAATGTGTGCCTTCTACGCTCGACATTTTCGTCGATTAAGATCGGGGAAACTTAATAAAAACCCCATTTACATTTTCTGCCCTGTTCTTCGTTTTCTGCGACTTTCACTACTCTCAAAATCACTTCTAAATTCACAAAATTGTCACAAAATGCAGCATTACAAAAACACACGATGACCTTGACACAACGTAGAAATATTGAGGGTAACATTTCTTCTTCATAGTGACATTCTTCGTGAACGCACATTTCTGTTTTAAACGAATTTACGAACCTTGTGCTGAATTGAAAAAAGTACTTCTGCGCTGAAACGTTCAAATATTACAGTTGCATAATCGTATTTGCGCATTCGACCATTTCTACTCTTCCGACGTCGGTTTCTGTACCTGGCGGCGTGTGTTCCTTCGTATTCTGCGTGCGGCGAAGAAATGAGGGAAATGCTTGTTAGCATGCAATTATCGAATGGTACGCGGCCGACGAACATTCTCCAGTATTACGAGCGTATAATTAGGCTTTGTGCATGTCACCTATTAGGCGTTTTCACTGTAAATATGTACACTGGCCTATATGTCATGTGATAGAGTGTTCAAGTTATATACTGCAGAAAACAGTAACTTCATAAACAGCAAATAAATATACTACAATAATAGACACAATTTCCTATCTCGAAAGATGTCGACATTCTACCGAATTTCAAATAGTCCTTTTGTTTTCAAGTGACAAAACATTAATGCAAATACATAACGCAATACAAATAAAATTCGCCGATATAGTTTTTGCGCATTCTCCCACCGCGCACGTTAGAAATGTCTTTAAAAAATTAAAATCCTTCCGTTGAAACAAAAATAATTATTTTCTTTTACTATTCCGCCTAACTGCATCTACCTGCCTGACGGTTTATTCTGCGCAGAGGAAAAAAATGGGAGGAAAGCCTCGTAGGGCGCAATTATCGAATGGTACGCGGCCTGCGAACATTCTCCAGTAGTACGAGCGTATAATTAGGCGGCTGTATGCAACGCCGACGCCGTAGCGTGCTTTTTCGTGCTGCCCGTAATCGGCGTCATCGCACTCAACAACTTCGGCAAACCGCAACGTCCCGGCTAGGGTCTATCTCACAATTACGAGAAACAATTGAATTACGGCTCGTTCGCTAACCAACTGCAAAATGTGGGGGCGTTCGAGATATTTTGGAAAGTTACGGTCTGGCGCGCGTCGAGGGGCCAGACGCGTTTATTGGCAAATATTGGCGCGGTATCATTATAGGCTGTGCGCAATTTTATTACGATTTTTTCCAATTTACTTCCGATCTTTTTCCGAATTATTTGTTATCTTTTTCCGATTTAGTTCCGATCTTTGTCCGATTTAGTCCTACTCTTTTTCAGAATTAGTTCCAATCTTATCCGAATTAGTTCCGATCTTTTCCGATTTAGTTCGGATCTTCTGCCGAGTTAGTTCGGATCTTTTTCCGATTTAATTCCGATCTTTTCCTCACTCTTTGCAAGCGTTACAGCTGCCACCCTAAAAATCCGTGCGCTGTCCAATATGACGCTTAGATTGACGAATGGTTTTGGCGCGTCCAAAGTTCGTAAAAGTTAGGAGAGATAACAAAATAAAATTTAATAAAATAAAAAGAAAAATACAATACAATAAAATTCATTAATTAAAATTTCATAATAATTAGTAAGTAAATATATCCATACGTTTCTGTAAGCAATTACACGATATTAATTATGTTTTTACTGTATTGTATATCATTTTGTAAATACTCCATTTAAAAAAAATATTCACATACTGATTTTTTTTTCATAAACCTATATAAGAATCTACATATATACAATTTTTGGGTAAAAATTAAAAAATCATGCATTTAATCTTGACTTTATTACTTCGTCAACAAAACAATACACCTCTAATAAACACACTTTACGTTACCTGCGTACCTTTCCTCATGCACATTAATACAGTCCCACCCTTCCGCAGCGCCCCGCCGCCCAAAAGCTCCCGCACCCCATTCCCGAAAGAAGAGCTGCGATCGCTGCTCCGCATAGTGCGAGTTTCTGTCGTTCGACGACGTGGCTCTGGCCACCAGCCGGTGGTCGGGGGTGGTTGGGGGTGGCTTGGGGTGGTTGTAGGCGTCCATGGAAGGGGAAGGCGCGCGTTACGAAGGGCCAGTACGCCTTTGGCCGTCGTGCAGTGTGTACGTGTCAAAATTGCACGCTCCGCCGCGATGGGTTCTGCTCGTAAGCGACCAGCGTGCCTAAACGTGTGACGTGTGACGTGCGGTCAATTTCGGGCCCCTCGGGAAAGTGAAATTGTGTGAATTCGTCGGTGATGCTTCGGTTTTGGCGACTGGCCGAAAGCGCGAAGGTCAACAGGAAAGAAGCTGATTGTTGATTACTGGTACGCATCATTTGCGAATCAAGATCTTCTCAAGTTTGCGGAGTGGATGTTTTGGGGGTGGAAGAAAGAAAGTTAGGGCAGAAGGGTTTTTGTTGTTATGAACCTTTGCTTGGCGCAGGGAACCTGACGGTGACACGTTGCTAATAACGTAGAAACGTCGAGGGTTGTCAAACGTTAAATGTGAAGAGTGCTCTTAGCGTAATGCAAGTGTACGATAAACGCGTGGATGGGTGGAGTTTTATTTTCGATCGGTCACTGGACTAGAGGCGGTTTACGCGCTGGCCGGCAGTGGCCTGTGTGCAGAATTAAAGTGGAATTAATATCGGCAGCTGAAACGGCTTGAATAGCGGAGCTAACTAGTTAATATTGTGAGAGAGAAAATGCGACGAGGAAGGATTTTAGCTGGAATATATGTTTTGTTGCGAAAGTTAAGTGCGGTGGGTTATGTTAAAACGTGTCAAGGATTTCTAGGCCTGGTCATTGCAAACAGTGCTAGTGGTATTTTCTATCCAATGCTTTTGCTTCTCAATTGCTTTACGGACTGTGAGTTCTAATATTTTTTCGGAAAATATTTATTTGTTAACATTTTTTTTTATTTCATGTCATAATCTTCTTTGGCTACTTATGTCAGATACTCATTTTCTTATACTTATAAGAAAATATTCAAAGATATGTGACATTTTATAATCGTACTTTTCATTATTTTGTGTTCGTAGGCTTAGACTAATGAACATTTTTTTACGTGTAAATCTAACGTTGAATTCAACGAGTTATTGTAATACAAGTATATAATCCAACCATAGATAGAATCGGCGCTTTTCATTTGTAAATCATTGTAAGCGTGAGAATCCATAGAATTTCAGATATTGAGAACACATTTCTGCACAATAACCATCATACTAGTCTGATTTTGTATCCGTAACGTGACAGCGTACGAGCCATGAACTAATTTTCAGCAACGCGTTAAAAACGGTGCACCCATCTGAAGGAATAATTATTGCATACGATAACGAAAAATGTTTTGTAAATATCATGTGAAAATATCGTGTGTGTGCTGCAAACAGAAGAGACAGCAAAATCTATCTAGTGTCGGTCGGTAAGACGCAATATTTAGTCACTTCACTAAAAAGCGTTATTAGTTTGTCAAATATTTTTATTGCTTGCACGTAGATTTCACATTCATCACGAAAATGTGCGGGAAATTACACTCTTGCGCAGTTTCGCAATATAGCGTCGACAATGTGTTAATATTGCAGGTCAAATTTTGTCAGCTGATTGACAAAGCGATAGAGTATATGTTAATGGAGACTAAATACAATATAATGCATTCTTAACACGTTGCTTGTCACGTTGGTTGCCTGTAATCGAAAATTCTTGCGTCGAAGCTTCTTTTCAAAATTCTTTCATTTCGTCTGGGCACCATAGCTGAGTAGATGATATGAAATAAAAAATGTACTTTTGAACAATTAGAGATTTTAAGTGAAATATTATAAATTGTACGAATTAATTACGGTGTTGTGTATTAAAAAACTCAAGTCTAAATTAGGTGTTTTTATTTCATTTTCAACATTTTCCGATACATTTTTGCAACATTTATTTGCAATGTGCTACACAAAATAATCCAAGGTTTTAAGGGAAATATTATAAATTTAACGAATTAATCACAGTGTTGTGTATTAAAAAACTCAAGCCCAAATTAAGTGTTTTCTGTTTAATTTTCAGAATTTTCCGAGAAATTTTGCAACATTTATTGGCAATGTGCTACACAAAATAATCGGAGGTTTTAAGTGAAATAGTATAAATTGTACGAATTAATTACGGTGTTGTGTATTAAAATACTCAAGACTAAATTAGGTGTCCTTTATTTAATTCTTATAATTTTCCGAGATATTTTTGCAACATTTATTGGAAACGTTTCACACAAAATGTTTACACCGCGTATAATGGACCTTCGTTTTTTTTTGCATTATTTGGTGTTATTGTTATTAGGCAGTCATATTTGATGGATTGGTGCTTCCACACTTTCATGGCGTAAACATTGTAGGTAGTCAACTTCTTATACACGTAAGAAAATGTTCAGAAGTTTTTAGTATATTACTTTGCGAAATTTTCGCACCAGGTGTATCGACACTTCGTATTTTTGTATTTGATACTACAATTTTTCTACTCGTTGAAAAATATTCAAAAGTTGATATGAATTTCATTTGAAAATGTTTAAATACGGCATTTAAATGTGTATAACAGTTATTTGTATGGAATTTCATGTTTTCTTTTTTACAAACCACATGCAATACAGGATCATTACTTTCACGTACAATTTTTTCGTTAAAATCATTTGTATATATTCTTTGTGTTTTTCAAGCAGTGTCGATTAGTTTGCATTATTTACTAAATGTATATTTTGACTGTTTATTTTCGAAGTGGTGTAAATCCATTTAAAAAAAATGAGCTGTCACACAATTTGGGATTAATTTAGTGCAAACCTTTAATTTATAACTAGTTAATATTGTATATCTTAAAAAACGCCATAGCTCTATTCAATTGAACATTGGCCAAAAAAAGAAATTGTGTAGGAGATTTCCATAGATATTTACGAAAAAATAATTTCTTCGACACGCCATATGAGTATCATGACGTAATAAATTTCGTTTCATAAAAAAATCTAGAAAGGCAATTGAAAAACGGGTAAGAAAAAATGTTAACGGAGAAAAAGTTAAATTGCCTACAAATATGTTGGATGATGCTTTGCAAAGGTGCACCGTACAATATTTTATATAAAGCATTCATGAAGGACACAGAATATAAAAGGTCAGATTTATCAGCTGCATGTCAAATATTGAAAAATTGCATAAAAAATATAAGAATGTGTAGCTCGCATTACCTTATGTACTTCATATAATTCGTAAATATTTCAAAACACTGGCACATGAAAACCATAAATAAATAACAGCGACATCTTATTCCAACTTCTACAATAAACAGACACGAATTTAATTTTCTCAACACAGCAAACAGTATCGCCAACATTTCTCGTTGGCGATATAAATTTTATTTTAATTATTCGCAGATAATCAGCATGGTCCCAACGGGAGAACAATATCGGATAGCAGGTGACCAACGTGGCAGTCAACGTGTCAACATTTTTTTTAACCCCATTCAGTCTCGCTTCACTTTTCATCCAGTTCTCGCAAATAAAATGTAACCACGCAATGGCCGCACACAACGCAACTATCAAATGAGTTGTTTGCTTCCGATACCGCGATGTTAATCAAATGTTCTCTCATACGTTCATGTTCACACAGTCACACTTTTTCGACATCACGCGCTACAATATTTAACACGTGAAAATGCGATTTCGTGCGGTAGCGAAATTTTGTTATTTTACAAATACGCTATGAAATGATTAATCTGGCGTGTGCCGGAAAATAAATGATTAGCCGTTGGCGGGCTGTTTATTTTTTCATGCCCGAAAATGGAAGCTATATTTAAAAAAAAAAATAATAGGCGAGTATTTATGGATTTGTTCTTTTTAATTGTGTTATAAATGTGCTTTAACGATAAAAGAATAAACAAATGAAGCATAACAACATAAACTTGTTTTCCAAAGGAATATATGAAAAACAAGAAATGCTATTTCCCTATATTTTCCCACTTCGTCTTTTGCTAGATATTTTATTTCCCTTTATATTTTATAAATTATTTCATATTATTATACTTTTTTCCTTATATTTTATTTTCCTACTTCCTTTTTGGTAGATATTTTATTTCCCCTTATATTTTATATTTTATTTCATATTATTATGTTTTTTTCCTTATATTTTATTTTCCTACTTGCTCTTTTGGTAAATATTTTATTTCCCACGTATTGCACTCAACAAATTCAAATACAACAGGTTCTTTTTACTAATCGAAAGGTTTCGTACTCACTGACGTTTAAAATCGAACTGTTTGCAGCGCCACTATGTGACAACTACTCTCAACAAGCTAATTACTAATGGATTGATGAAGTAATGGAATATTCTGTGATAAAATATCAGTCTTTAGTCACAAAATTAAATGGCCTGAACGACCAGTTAGGCAGAAACGGCTTGGCACGGAACCTGTTAACAAAGGAGTACATTTTGTACCGTGTAAATCCACTGTTACACGTTGGCCGTCTGATAATGGACCGAACATGCAGCGGAATCGTAACAGCAGTTCCGGCGTAAAACATAACGGCCGTTAAACTTTCCTCGAGGTTTTATCGCATAGCAAAGTGTCATGGCCGACGCGCCCATCGGATCGTATATACGATCGACTATTATTTCCGCGATTGCTGATCAAATTAAAAATAATTACGGGCGTTACGTTTAAGTGTAACGTTTTCGCAAACGTTTTTCGATAATATTTTATAATTTATTATTATTATATATATATATATATATATAATAAAATATTCTTATAAAATACATTATAAAATATAATATATTATAATATATATATATATATATATATACATGATCGACTATTATTTCCGTGATTGCTAATCAAATTAAAAATAATCACGGTCGTTACGTTCAAGTGTATTGTTTTTACAAACGTTTAATAATAATATTTCATAATTCAATACATAAATACATTATATCACAAAATATTATCATGAACTACATTATAAAATATAATATATTACATATATATGATCGGCTATTATTTCCACGATCGCTGATCAATGGAAAATAATCACAGCCGTTACGTTTAAATGTAATGTTTTTAAAAATGTTTTA
Organism: Cryptocheilus praepositus; assembly: GCA_033815515.1. Taxonomy (NCBI): domain Eukaryota; kingdom Metazoa; phylum Arthropoda; class Insecta; order Hymenoptera; family Pompilidae; genus Cryptocheilus; species Cryptocheilus praepositus. The sequence continues at coordinate 137,875 of JAWWQZ010000119.1, read as the reverse complement.
TAATAACATTTTATAATGTGATAATGTTTAATATTTATCACATGTTTTTACATAGAGTGACTGACAAAAATGTCGACGATTACGTAGCGTCCGCAAACTATTCCTGGTACATACGTTCATTCTAGTACAAAAAAGGGTTACCGGATGAATGATCACTGTGATTTTTAATTAGGAATATTCATAGTCGACTCACACGCAAAGTTAGCCGTATATTTTCGAATATTATGCATCGTTCCTTTATCGGAGCATGCGTCGATTGGAAAAGTGTCAATAATTGTATAACGATCGTTAAATAACCCTGGTGTGTATTTTTACCGTGGTACAAAGCGTGTCATGAGATGCATATACGGGATGAAACTTTTTTTATTACGGATACTCAGAACCGTTCGATTGAAACTTAATATTTTCCCACATTTTCAAACATTACACGTGCACCGTCCGTTTCATCAAGTAATCATACACAGATTGAGTATGATTGAAATATCTTCAATTTCCAGCGGCCCTCAAATTTTTTCCTATATTCCTTCCTGCTGGTACAAAACGTATTACTGGTTCGCAATAATTAATCTTTAATTGCGCATAATGACAGTCATTTGACACAAATTTACCGTTCCCCATAACATTTTCATCGTCATATCGCATGACCACTGTCCTTTTAATTGACAAAGCATACAGTAATTACCAAAAATTTCACCGCTAGTATATCGGCCGCCAAATATTCCTAGTAACAAAAATTATTTTTCCCAGAAGTTTCGAAAAGACCATAAATAATCGCAGTAACCTATATAATAAGTGGACAGTAAAATGTATTTAAATATATAAACTTTTAAAATCTTATTGCTTAATACATTTTCTTAGGATTAGTCTTCAATAATGTAACCTTAACTTTAAAAATAATCTTGGAAGATATTAGCCTGAAGAGAAATATAAAATTAATACTTAAACTGAAGTTTTAGGTTTAAGAAAACATTCTGTTGTACTTGAGTTATTAAAACGATGGCAACTAAAGTTTGGGGGGGGGGGGGGGGGGGGGGGGGGGGGGTTGTGTTTTTAATATTTCGTTCGGTCGCAGTTTTATAAATTATGAGCGCATTTGCAACGAAGAATTCTAGAATTAGATATATAATTTTCGATAGTACTTTGTACATTTTCTCAGTGTGACACCATAGCAATTCGTTGTATTAGTTGAAGTGTTCCACCAAAAATAGGTGAAACGTGTCTTGATCACACGTCGGTCGACGTGTCGAGAGAATGTTTCACGTAGTCTGCTTGCGGCGTCTCGCAAATTGCATTTTTTCGACTATTCGATAGCCCGTCAGCGACCAACGGCACCGGAATTTTGAAACCGCTTCCGATGGAATCGGTAAACAGAGTGTTCGCAATTTCTCACGTAGATTTTTTTATCGAACTTTTTCCGTGCGATGTAATATTTCTGGGGGCCGCATGCAAAATAATTATTTCAGGCTTGTGGCTATACGTTACTATGTTACATCAGGATATAGACGCCGCAACAAAATTATCGCCAAGTACACTGTTGTTTAGTCTTCTCTGTCAACAAATTTCTATGGCATTACAGCATTGATGTCGGTTGGATATAACAAAAACATTATATCTTACCATCGAAAAAAAGCGCTCAGAAAATGCGTGTGTCAATTTCGAAAAATTTCGTTTAAATTCTGTTGTGTACAAATTTTCGTTCGTACGAACATCAAACGATTCTTTTACGTGTTACAAATTCTACAGATATGCAAAATTTATTTCTATTAATAATTATTATTAACAAACCTTTCTTTTATAATACGTGTCACAAATTCTGCAGATATGCAAAATTTATTTCTATGAATAATTATTATTAATAAACGTTTCTTTTTAAAAAAGAAAAATTTCGTTTAAATTCTATTGCATACAAATTTTCGTTCAATCTTTTGCTCTGTACGAATTTTTGCTTTTACCAACATCAAATTCTTTTAGTCTCAAATTCTACAGACATGCAAGAAAATCGAATATACCCACTACGAAAAATAAGACGCCAAACGCACTCATACTTAACCTTCTCCATCCACAGACTCCCATGATGCTGCATCTGTGACATCGATTGGCAAATTAGAAAAGTATTGCGTCTAACTGTCGAAATCGTCGTACGGATTTCCTGAGGGAGCTTAGCAACCACCTCGGCCCGCGTATTCTCCCGCGGGAAATCACGAATTACACGTTTTTCAATTAAATACCTCAACACGCGTCCGCTGGGAAATACAGAGGCGACATATGCTAAGGGGTTGACGAAAGGAGAAAAATCGGAGTCGCGAAGGAGAGAAAAGGCATCTTACCGCTCGGTGCGTCGGTGAAAAGGAAAGTTCTGCTGCTTTTTGTTTGATTGTTGTTGCACAGTTAGGCGTCGGATCTAATGCGGACTGTCGGATGCAAGATTTTGCGGTAACACGAAATTAAGACTAAAATATTTAATTAACCCTAAACCTACCATTACCGGTCAAAGTGACCGTTTTCGAACTTTTGTACAACTTACACGTATTTAAACGTTTCTATTTCGCTATCAAACTTTATGACTTTTCTTAAAATATGCATGCAATATATTCTTCAGTATTTACTTATATTTTTTTTTCTTTTTCCAAATAAAAATAATAATAAAATCGTGTTAAGAATGCGAAAAACGTAACAGTGGCTTATGTATTGAACCCTGCTTTGAGATTTACCACACGAAACAAAACGATTAAATTTTCAACTTAAAATATATAATTTACTATTTTTATATTGTTCATATTATTATTGCTTAATGAAATAAATGGTTATTTAATGCCTTTGAAGTGACTACATAATTGATTCCAGTTACAATCAATACATTTTGCAATGAAAATTCAGTCTGCTCAACTTTTCATAAAAGGTACGCAGCCCACGGTATGCTTTTTCGTAAAGAATGGCCAGTCCACGGCACACGCTTAACGCCCGACAACGCAGCTCAAAAGGTTAAAATTACTCACGCCGCCCTCCATTTCCAGATTTTCACAGTGTGACTCACTATTTCACCATCTATGCTACTTTCCTTCATTATCATCCCATTTTTCTCTTTCTCTTTACTCAATCTGGTACCGCTAGTGAAGCTTTTCAAGGCACACAGCACTTATCGCAGGACGTCAACTGCATCGCACATATACGCACACCCACGCCGACAACAAACTTTTCACTTCGTCCGGTAACAAAATTTTCGAACCCCCTATTTCCTCGCACATTCGCAAACACACTCCTTCGTCTCAGTTCTCCAATTACCCGACGTTACCGAAGACGCTCGTATAATTAATTGGGGGAAAAAAGGCGCGCCGCGAGAGTCGAAAGTTGCCGCGCCGATCGTAAGGATGCTCGAAGAATTTTCGGTTTTGTTGGGAAGCGGTCTCGAGTGACTCCTGAAGCCTGTTTTTCCAACGTGCGGAGTTTCCTTTCTTCCAACTCCTGACGTCCCACGCTCCGCTCTTCTACTTTTCTCCGACCGCCTCTTAAGTACCAGGTAATTAAAAGTTCGAACCGACCACCATTCACGCCTCAGCGAGCCAAGCCAGACAACGTCTCGTCCTTTTCCTCACCCTTTTTCTTACCTCTTCCGTTAGTAAGATCGCGTTTCCGGTTCGCGAATGACACCGACGATCCTCGGCTCTTCTAATTATTTTTTCCCGGCACGACCGGCGGACGGAATCGAGCGGAGACTTGAAATTCCGAATTTACGTAGATGCAAATGTTTACGTAGATGAAAATATTTTTACTATTCTGAGTATGTAATGGCAAATATATATAATAATTAATTTCGTTACTTATAAGAATACGGCTTATTAAAGAAATTGCAAAAGAAGGAAGTTTGTTGACAAATTTTTTCGCAAACGGAAAATATTTTTATCAATAAAATATATATATAATAATTAATTTCTTACTTATAAGAATACGGCACGAATTGCGAATTACAAAGAGAAACAATATTTCAGCCCCGCCGCAGTAATACGTAAATTTTCTGACCCGCAGAGAATGTAAAATTTTTCATTGCTCTCCAGTCGACGGTAATGTCGCGCTCATGATGGAACACACCCGACCATCGTTCTTCTAACTATCTAGTAACATTATGATGATCGATGTTCTCTCTCTATCTCTCTTTTTTATTCTTTTATGTTCTCACTGTTTTACTCTCTCCGTCTGTTTCTATCATACTCATCTTGGAAACCAAAACATCACGGTTTGTTGAAGGCAAAAATGTATTTGACCTTATTTTCTTATCCTCTTACTATTTTACTTTTGGACTCTTTCACACTTAAACTTCTTACCGCCCTACTCTTTTACTCTATTCCCAGCTCACCTATCCGCGAACTCAAACATCCTGGCAGCAGGTTCACTGACTTTTTGTTTCACGGCAAAAAAGTGTAGGATCCTACTCTTTGATTCTTTTACTTCTTACTCTTTCACGCTTCTACGGTTTCACCCTCTTACACTTTTACTCGCTTACTCCAATCCCATGGCACCCATCTTGGAAACCAAACATCTCTGCGGCCGATTCACTGACTTTGTTTCGAGGCAAAAAATGTGTGGAATCCGATTCTCTTGCTTTCTTACTCTCTTATCTCTCACACCCGAACTCTATTCAGACACCACCTATTTTTTAAACCAAACATCACTGCAGCAGCTTCAGGAGTGTTTATTCAAAGAAAAACAGTGTTGCATCTTATTCTCTTACTTTTAATCCTGTAACTCTTTTTCCCTGCCACCCATCTTGAAGACCAAACATCTCTGCCACAGGTTCACTGACTTTTCGTTTCGAAGCAAAAAAATATGGGATCCCACTCTCTTACTCTCTTTCAAGTGGCTTTTCGTTTCAAGGCGCAATAGCCTGGGATCTGATACTTTTACTTTTTTACTATTCACTCTCTAATTCTGTCCGTATGCTACCTATTTTGTAAACCAAACATTACTGCATTTACAACAATATCAGGAGTATTTATTCAAAGAAAAAAAGTGTTGCATCTTACTCTCTTACTTTTTGCCCTTTAACTCTATTCCCCTACCACCTATCTTCGAAATCAAACATCACTGCAGCCGGCTCACTGACTTTTCGTTCCGAACCAAAAGTGTGGAATCCTACTCTCTTCCTCTCTCACTCTTTTACTTTTTTCCCGTTTCACGCTTCCGCTGTTTCACTCTTATTCTTTCCCTCTCCCACTCTGTCCCCATTCCACACGCCTTGGAAACCAAACATCATGGCAGCGGGTCCACGGGCTTTTTGTCGGGAGCAAAAAAAGGGCCGTAATTCCTCCGAAATTCGTGGAAGTGGCTTATCCATTTGGCCTCGCGATAAGGACACATCGCTGAACGACTCGGAACGTTTGTCGAGCACGCTTAGCATGCCGAGCTCTGCTAGCAGAACGGCGGAGCGAGTAAGACAGACAATAACTGCAGGCACGAGAAAAATAACGACGCGTGAAGGTTCCGGGGACGAGCCAAAAAATGCGGCGGGAGAGTGGTCGGAGAAAGAAGCAGGATTCCAGAGGACTCGGAAGCGGCTCTCACGGAAAAACGCGTAATTCTTTGAATGGCCAGCGTTAATGGATTTCTGGTTACGTGGGAGAAGCGTTAAAACGTTCGCTCGCGTACAAATTAATTTCGACTGCTATTATCGTGCGGTGCTCGAATGGAGCGAGAGACCGGATAATTATTTTCGCGACCTGAGAACTGGTAAGAGAGACTGGCCGAGGGATTTGAACGTTCGGTATCGTGTATGGGTTTCGAGTTGAGAGAAAATTCGAACTTTTTGATAATGTCGTTAACACGTTCCGTGCTAAGCTCATTTTGCCTGATTTGTCGTTCAGGTAGTTTGATATTTCGACTAAAGATTGATATACTAGGGCCATTTGAAAAGTTTCCGGCCTTATCAACATAAACTAACTGTGGAAAAAAAAGTTTTCGCCGTCCAATAAGTCATTCTAATTATTACTTTGTCTGGCACGTAACGTGTTAAATTTAAACACTACAAATTTTACTATCAACAATCGAAAAATGCGGATGACTCCCATCCATTCAACCAAAATACAAATTTATTAAGGTTATCGTCTACGGCGGGACAATAATCGCAGATGGCTGACAGCTGAATGCAGAACGCGGAAATGGCTGATTGGCGGCAACATATATGTTAATCGATGAATCGATTGGGGTGCAGTCAGTGGGCATTATTATTCGGACACTCTTCGAAACAGAATGCTGCTCCTAAAATTGTACGAACCGGTTTATGTTTGTTTTTTAATGTTAGAAGAGTGACGGTGACTATTTGACAGTCAATGATTGCAATTTATCGAAAGATATTGACATGAAATTTGTGATGTCTCTTCGAGAGCTACAAGAATAATTGAGATAATCTCCGAGAGTGGTTTAAGAGTAAATAATTCAAGTGCATCTATTATTGTTATATATTTTCGACTGATGTCCAGAGTTCTATACCATACGTTTACATTGATTTGATGACGGTTTCATAAATTTTATAAGATACATATGTTTCATAAGATACAAACAACGAAAAATAATTAAAATTTCAGGTTTTCTGGACTTTCAAATATTTTACAAACCATGATACGTGGACCTGGTAACGCTGGTCAACGTTGACCAACGTTTAAGTGAACGTGTTGAGCGACACGACATAAGCGGCAGGTGGCAAGCTTTTCGGAAAGAGCAACGGCCAGCCTCGTAAATGGGAAGTTATTTTTGCGCGAACACTTCTGCTCTTTGGCCTCTCCGTCGCGGAATTTTCTGTCTGAAAGTTTACGACTGCACCTCGTTCTAAGCATCTGCGCCATCGAGATTTGCCGCCGATCTGCCGAAGTTATACTGCGCCCGAACTTTTTCCGGGTCCAATCCGGCAATCAAAGGTCCGACCGCGTTAACCTACTTCGCAGCTTGCCGATAATTTTCTCGTTGTGCCGCTTTGACGTCTTTTATTCGCGTCTCCCGATTTTTCGGCCGGCGCCATTTTAGCGACGTTACGGAATGCGACACCAGAGGAACAGAAAGTGGGCGTCCATTTTGTTGTGCGAGGAATAATGCGTTAAAAGGTTAACCCCTTCAAACCGTGTGCACATTGTAATGTACATAATACTTTTCGTGCTGTATTTTATTACGTATATTATTTTTACGAATACAAATTTTATTTTTTTATACAAATATTTCTCAGGATCTCCGTAATGTTACAAATTTTATGTAAGGACCATATGTCCATTAAAATGTACATTTACAAATTATGAATAAATAAATAAATATTTCTGTAAAAAGTATATTGTTGCCTTCATTCACATGAATTAAGTTAATTTTAGTATAAAAAATAATTTTTCTTAAACGAAAAAAATTCGGATCTAAAGGGGTTAAGCGCGTTTGACGTGTAATTATGAAAATTTTAGTATTTAAATGAAACAACGTGTGGTATATCGTCTTATATTCCTACAATATGCGTCTTGACTCTTTCTGTTTTAATTTCTTCTTCAATTTTCTCAATCTGGTACCGTAAATTACACACGAAGCACAAATTTGCCCAAAGAATATTGCCCAAAATAACTCGATATATTCTATCCACAAACATGTAAATATTTTCGAACGTTTCAACGAAGGAAGGAAACGCAGAGTTGTTAGCCAAGGTATTGAAGCACCGTTCCAATATCAATTGCTTTTACAATATTTCAAATAGGCTTCACTGTGAATTTTTGCATTTTTAGTAATATCTTTGAGCCGGTCACCGTGTACTTTGCTCTGTTAGAACCGCGATGCGATGAAATACTTTAGAATATAATTAAATCGTAGAACATGAAGGTAACGCAGAGTTGTTAGAAGCCAAAGTATTGAAGCACCGTTCCAATATCAATTACTTTTACAAGATTGCAAATGGGCTTGATTTCGAATTTTTTGCATTTTTAGTGGCAACCAACGCGTTAAAATCGTCCGGGCCGGAGTCCCTTTTTGCGATATCTCCCCCGACACCTTTGCGGCGAGCGTGCGGTGCACGTCGAAAGCCACAGGCACGCGGGAAGCCAAAGGAGCGCACAATGGCGTTGATCGTCAGATGCTCAGGCAGCAGCGATCAGAGGGAATCTGATCCTGGCAGCTATTTTTTCGCCGTCTCTGGCTCGTTTGTTCACGCGCGATCCTTCTCGCGTGTCCGGCAGTCAACGAATTCCGGCCATCCGCTTTTTCGACGCCTCGACGGCCATCAATAAAAATGGCCGGTAAACAACCGGACGGCGCGCTCGCTTTTTCGCTCTCGATTGAAAAGCCCGGCTCGTCTATCAGACGGTCCTGCGGCTTGACAGCTAACTTCGGCCCGAAGGACTGCGCGGCACTTTGCAAGTGCATGTGCGGCAGGAATGCGCGAGTGGAATTTCGAGCAGTTTATTTGACAGAGACCGATTAAACGGCGGACGCGTGTATGGACGGCCGCGGGAGTGAACGCTTTGGATGGGGGATAGTGTGATGAAGGAGTGCGTAGATTGTCCTGGACTTCTAGAGATCTGCTCAGTCGAGTTTGATAGTTTTCTACACTATACGCATGCGATTATGCATGATTAAGAAAAGTTGCGTTGCGTCAGGTATTGGTTGGTATGGACAATTGCGCTTCTTGATTGGAGTGTATGCTTATTTCGGTTTAAATAAATGTTGGACGGGTTTTTGTAAAAATTAAATTTTAAAACTCAAGTGACGGTACAACATTTTTTATATGTACTCTGGTGTGCTGTGTGTTAAATGAGTTCTGTACTGAAAGGTTTCGTGATGTATTGAATCAGAAAGCTGTTGTTTCGTTTAACACGTTGACTGCCGCGGCATCCATATTCGGGTGACGGTAAAATCTTAATCAGTCCGCGTCACCCGCAAAATGGCACCTACCGAATTACCGTCACCCCGAGAACCCGCACCGTATTTAGCTTCGGCACGTGCATGTTTCGTTAAATGTTCGAAAAGTTACTCACCGCCGGAATGCGCGATCAAACGGCCGAGCCATTACTTTGTAAAGCATCGCCACATTCCAATCACGTCGGACGCACAGTGTCGCCACTCGCGGGAGAATAAATGCGACTCAAGAGAGTGAGTTGTGGCCGATGACGTAAATAGACGGATCCGCGCCATCTGCTTTTCTGTCGGCCGTGTAACGGGCCAGCGAAAATGCACGGCCAGCCACCCGTAGCCGGTAAACAATGGGACGGCCGACGATTTAGTTTTTTCCCATCGGCCGACCGGTGGAATCGAATGTTTCCAATTGAAATCCGGCTCGTCCATCAGACGCTGCTGCGTCGGCCGCTCGATGAGAGAAGGATTTTTTGAAGCTGCGAGATTTGATATTCATACGAAGGATGAACCGCGCTGATCAGTGATCGATGTACCGAGGGTTCGCGTTGAGAAGCGGAAAAGTGAGGGTGGATGGTGGGCGAAAATTAAAAAAATTATTTGCACGATTATTTACATATAATTTATATAATATTGTAATATCGCGGTATAAATTTGCGACATGCGATTGAGTGTATGTGTGCATGTGCGATCAATAATCATCTCAATAGGCATTTGTTAATAGGTATTTACATTAGAGACGCGTTTGGAGAATTCTAGAATAAGTTGGTTGCTAGGGATGTAAATAAGATGGGCGATCGATGGTGTAATCCGCGCTTCATTTGTTTATGAAAAGAAAAAAGCGAGAATTTAGCTTGAGAGTCAGTCGCAAGAAGACCATCACGGGGAAAGAACACGGGGAAAACGATTCGACACACGCGAAAACAGAAGTTCACCGAAGATCTTATATTGTATCAAATGTTTGTTCACTCCATTTTAATAATCATCTATTATATTATAAAATTCCCACAATATAAAATAATGTATTGTACCGGAACACGTTTCTTTTTTTCTTTTTTGGGAGACAATTTAGGAGTCTACGGTTATTTTGTAGTGTTACTATGCGTTGTAATACTTAAATGAAAAATTAGTCGGCTCTATATTACGCAATAAATATTTATAAATGAAATAAACGAGAACATTGTTTTTTAGGCGATAGATTCATGCAACTTTGTGTTTATTTTGCATACGTTTTGAAACATTTGCATTTAGACTCAATCAAAAAGAACTTTGGCGATAAGGATACATTTTTCACTTTTACATCTGGTGTAAATGAATAAGTGGAAAACAGTTTGTCACATATAAAAGTTTACCCATTAAAAATAATTAGTTTTGCCGTCTATTCATATTTTGCAGCGCGGAAAACTTCAAAGTGTGTAAACTGCCTTTGCCAGTAAGTTCCTCTTTGCAATGCCAAACTGAAATATCTCCAGCAGTGACATATTCAAAACATTTTTAGGCAATAAGTTCACAAACTGCATCGACTCTAAAAGCACGTCATACTTCACCAGAGCCCGTGAAACTTTGTAACCGAGTTTAAATTCACATCTGAAACATACATGAATTACGTTTGATCCGGGGTGCATTTAAAATATTCCAACTTCGCTGAAGAACATTTCTCATCAAATCGTAGTGCGCCATTTGATTAAACGCTGTTTTCCAGTCCAACCGCGTGAAAGCACATTTTCATCTCACGACATCCTGCCTTGTATTGCCTCTGGTAGGAAACTAGCATAAATCGTAGCAGGTACTCATTTTTGTGATTTATTCCAACGTTCGGTCGTTTTACAGATTCTCGAAGCCCTTGACGTGACTGAAGTCAGTTTATTGCAAAGTTTTTTCTTTAACAATAATAAATAAATTCAATGAAATATACACCGCGTTCCCTTGCGAATCAATGTCATTAATTCAGTCAAGCAGCGTACATTTAACGTAATCGAAAACTAAGGCCTAAATGCCCGGAACTATGGCATGTGAACACGACTTGTCAATTAAAACTATCTGCAAATCCCATAACTCCCTTACGAACACCACATTACTTATCCACATTACCTTACGTTCAATGCATAATCTTCCATCCCGCCATTCGACATAACATACCGGAAACTATGGCATGTGTATAACGACTTGCCAATTTAAACCAATTGCAAATAGCATAACTTCCTTACGAACACTACATCATTTACACACATTACGTTAGACCCCTTATATAATCTTCCATCTGCCACTCGACATAACATAACATTCCCGATACTATGGCTTGTGTACAACGACTTGGCAGCTTAAACTATGTGCAAATCCCATAACTTGCTTACCAACGCTATGCTATTAACAAACATTCTGTTACGCCCCATACATAATCTTCCATCCCACCATCTAACAAGCAAATATTTCGAGCCCCCCGCCTCATTCTCACTCTCCCGAGCCCAATTCTAATCTTTCGTTACCTTTCAATTCCACAGGCCAGCACCTTCGCCGCAATCTGCAGCCTCCAGCGCCATCGCGAATCTCTCCGTGGCGTCTTCTTCCGCGAGTTCCATGTGACGACGTGAAATGTGCGTGCGCGTGAAGGTGCCCTTCAGAAGACTGCGATGATTCTCCTGGCGCCGTAAACAGTAAAAAGGAAGCAGGACGCTGCTAATACGTAGAAATGTGCTGTTCGGGAGGTTCAGGCGGTACCAGGATGACCAGGTGCGGCGTGGTCTGCGGACTTGCCGCCCTGATCGCCCTGGGAACTGCTCTTCTGGGTCCCGCTTGGCTACACACGGAGGAAAGACTGTCTTTACCGTATCTGCCCAGGAACCTGGCCAACATCGTCAGCGTCCGCTTCAAGCTGGGCCTCTTCAGGGTGTGCCCGAAGATCGTCAAGCCCGCCAATCTGACAGTCCGTGAGTAATATGAAATGAAGTTTGCTATTAATTGTTTTAAGGGAATTGTGTGGAGGGAGTGGTAATTTTTGTTGCTGACGAACCGTTGATGGGATGTTGGGCAGTGGATGTTGAAGTGTAGAAACCGTGGGCGCAAAGGGTGGTGATGAGTGTTCTTTCTAATATGGCGTCGGTTGATGGGATGTTGGGCAGTCTATGTTGAGGTGTAGGAACCGTAGGCGCAAAGAGTAGTAATGAGTGTTATATTATGAACACAAGAAAGGAATAAAAGACGATGTTGTTTAGGACTTGGGGTAGTCCATTCTAGCTACCATACGTAGCAGACCATGTCATACGTTTTAGTAATCACAGTATATTGTATTTATTTTCTATTCTGTATTACATATTTCCTCATTTACATTTATGACACCAGTAAACCCAGTATATTATATTTCTTTTTTATTCTGTATTGGTTATTTCCACATTTATATTTTAATAATAATAATTATTATAAATAATAAATAATTCAAATAAATAAATACAAACCTGCCTATTTTCGTCCCCACTATACAAGATCCTCCAAACATCACTATCCGCTACATTGTCACATTTATCCCGCATAATCCCACATACCCCAATGACATCCACTGATTCTCCAACATATACATCCTCCCCGCGCAATGTTAGAAAAGGGCAGCTCCACGATAAGCGCCAGCGATCAGAGAAAGCGTGCGAGCGAGAGAACACGATAAACGTCAAGATTGCGAATGCCGTCTCAACTTTTCTCTCAAAGCGTATCTCCTTTGTCTCTCTCGCCTCCTGCTCTCTCTTTCGTTCCATCGTCGTCTCGTCTTCTTCTTCGCGTCGACGAAATCTTTCACGGCCCGACCTTGTCGAGCAGCGGCCGCCGTGGGAGTGCGAAAGAATTCTCAAGAACGACGAGGAGTAAACGTAAAAACAAATGACAGTGGCTGTAAACAGGGGTCGGCGGAGGGTGGGGAGAGTGTTGGGGGTGGGTTGGACGATTACAAGGGTGGTTGCAGCCTCCTGACGATGACAATTTCTTTTTACTCCCCTCCGAGCCGCGCTTCGTCGCGCTCAACGGAGTCGGAGACTTTTATTTCGCCCGCCATGTCGTCCTGTATACATAGATAGTTCAGTATTCAGTCAGGGGCGCGTGCGATTAAAGATTCTCGGTCATTGCAATAAGCAAATGATGAACTGCGAGTCGTAATGCATCCCAAAAAAGGTTGCAGCTTGACCACTTGCTCCTTCAAATCGACGAAATTGGGTGAAAGAGGAAATTTATTGTTCTCATCTTTAGTGTCTGGAAATTCTTGGAAGTTCTATTGTTCTCATCTTTGGTGTCTGGAAAGTCTAAGAGAAAAGCTTAACTTTATAAAACAGTTTATTTTTCTATTCTACCATATTTTTTTTTGTCGTCCGCTGTAGAAGAAAGAAAAAATGACTGAGCGCATATATGCGTCCACGTCCACCTCGATAGCTTTCGGCTGATGCACATATGCGACCGCACAACTCGAGGGGTTGCCGGAGATTTGCGTAGCAACGAAGTCTTTCAGGTTTTACTACAGTGGCCGCGTCACAAACGTGACAAAAGGACGTTTGTATGGAGCTACGCCCTTGGTTCTTTCAAGAAGCAGCGCGCATGCATAGATGGATCCTCGCATCTCGAATGGCACTTGCCAAGACTAAGGTTGAGACGTCGTAGAAGCATCGCTCTTGTGGTCCGGGTGTGTTCAACATTCGCTGGAGAATTTTTAGCCACGTGAACCGTGAAACGGGACGACAAATTTTTCTTATAACACCGTAATCTTGCTTTGTCTGGCTTGGGCGTGGTCTGTGCCACTAGAAAAGTGAGATAGGATACGAATGTTTGGCGATCAGGAAAAATGCGGATGAATTTGAGGGGTTTAATTCCGAATTTACGAGGAAATATGTATATGTATTATATATTCATATACATATCTGTATGTATATAACTCTATATATATCTGTACATACTATAATGTACATGTAGACATAGATATTTATGTACATGTTATATTATATACAGAAATATGTATGTACTATTTCTCTTTGAAAATACTAAATTCTGCTATACAGAAAAATGTTTGCGACCGTGCTTGGATTCAATTAACTTAAAGATGTTAACCCTTTCGCTACGGCAGCCCCGTCCGCCAAAGTACTGTCACTGAACGGAAACTCGCGCCGGAAATGTGCACAGTGCGCGTGGTTTCTGTATATATGTTGTTCTAAGTCTTAAATCGGAACTGTGCCGAATACATCGGAAAGTCTCAAAAGTTTTAAGAAATTATTAATCCAATATGTCAATAAAATCAACGGAAAATGCTCTGCCGATAACGAAAAATGTTGCCATCGGCTATAGATGACACTTGTACAGATTATTTCGATGCCGCATATATGCGGCGCTCGTACCCAGTAGTCGTGGCGTGGATGCCGCGTATATGCGGCGCTCGTACTACTGGTCGTCAAGTGGATGCCGCATATATGCGGCGCTCGGCGCGAAAGGGTTAAAGGCGTGTTGTTGGGTCCCTGGACGAATCGTCGGTCGCCAACATTTATTCGCCATTTTAATTTTACCAGCCGTAAAAGCTGAATAATTGAAGTTTTTACTAACGGACTCTACGTTTTTCTTTTCTACCATTCATCTGCGGGTATATGTACATGGCATAACTATATTTATACTTATAAACTTACAAACATGCACGGATGATCTTTAAATATGCATAAGATGCTTTACAAAGGTTTCAAATCGTCCTAAGAAGTATTTTCTCCTTTACAATTTTCCAAAGACCTTGCGTTTACTTATTTAAAACAAGACCCCTACAATGCGACTTTTGAAACAACCCGCTTAAACTTGAAAGTAACGTCCTAATGCGATTTCGTGTAAGTCGAATTCTTCCAGATGTAAAGTTTCGTCTATCGATTTACGTTAACTGATTTTTGGTTTACCACGTATATTCGGTGACACGTCCTCTCAATATAAACATGCAAAATTAAGCAGAGGAAGGGCAATCTACAAATGCACGTAAAAACATTCCAGAGTTGTTTTAAATTGATAATCGTTTTTTTCGAGATTGTCTCAAAGACTCTCTTTTTACGCGTTTAACCCAAGATCCTCTCTACTCGTGTCCTGAAAAAAGTGCTTAAATTCGAAACGATTTCGGCGAAGCCGAATTTTCTAAGTCGCAAAGTTTCGTGTATCGATTCACGTTAACCAGTTCTTTCTTTACCCTGCATATTCAGTGACATGTCATATCAATATAACAATACATGCAAACTTACAAAAATTCACCGATAATCTACAAATCCACGTAAAAACATTCCAGATGTTTTAAATTGACAATTGTTTTTTTGAGATTGTCTCAAAGACCCTCTTTTTACGTGTTTAACCCAAGATCCTCTCTATTCGTCTTCTAAAAAAAGTGCTTAAACCCGTAGCGATTTCGGCTTCGCCGAATTCTCTAGGTCGCAAAGTTTCGTCTATCGGTTACATCGCCTGTCTACTCTGTACATGCGGCACAGGAGGAAACATCCGGCCAGAACGAGTCACGGCGAACAACTACGAAGGTTCTGTTCCGCAAAACTCGCCAGTGGGAGACGTTGGTTGTGCGTCAAGATCTTTTCTTGCAGCATTCCTCGGAGATCCGAAACTCTTCGATCCCGAACTCCTCAATTCCAGTAGTCCGTCCCAGTCGGCCAATCTTCTCTCTCCACTACGGAACTTTCACCTTCTTTGTTTTGCTGCCCTTGTATCGTCGCTGCTCTACTTTTCTCGACCAGTCCGAAGAAGTACTGCTCATAGCGTCCGGTCGTTTCGAAGTTTACACGGAATCCTCGACGTCCGCTGAAAAGTGTTTCGGCGATCGCATAAAAAATTCCGGCCGAATGACGGAAATTAACAACAGCTTTGTATGCACATGCATTCATGCACACTGTAACGATCGCATATATAAAATTAGGTACAAACTACAATTTCACGGAATGTGATAAAATGTTTTAACCTGTTAGAAACGATACGCCACTTTAATACTAGATTTACTAGTCAAAATGACTGGTCTTGCAGTTTCAATTCAAAATTCCTACTGCATATAACATTTTCTTTCCGAAATGATATCATGACTTTTGTAGCCATAACTAAAGAATCAGTTTTATGAACTTTATATTATTTTATATGTACTCGTAACAAATATACTTTTTGCTATTGACACTTATACCAGTCCCAGTCAAAATTACGTGCATGTTTCAATGTGATGGAATGATCTTGGGGAATCTACAACAATGTTTAAGTACTGCAACGTTTTTTTCGGGACAGAATATATGATTCCAAATATATGATGCCAAAGTATGATTTCAAAATATACGATATTCAGAATATATGATTCCAAAAAATTGAATGAGGAGGTGCTGCTGGTAGGTTACTAATTCAGTGTATTTTCAAGGATGTACCCGGGCACATGCGAAAAGAAATATTATGAAGGGGGATCTAAATAGCGCATTTTTATTACTAATTGACCACCATATTTTAGAACATGTAAGAACTTGTACACAGTTACAAGTCTCCCGAGTTTTGGGGAAAAAATTGACACTTAGGCAAGCAAAATTGAAGACATTTATTGCAATATTGTATACACGTGGGCCGTACAAAGGAAACACTTTGAGACTTGAATATTTATAGAATAACAAGCGGGGACCAACATTTTTTTCCACAACTATGAGTAGATGTGATTTTACCGAGATAGAATAATAATAAATAATAAAAAGAATAATAAAATAATATAAAATAGTAATAATAAAGATTATGAAAATTTTATAAAATACTTGACGGTAAAAAAATGGTCACAACGTACAACATAAACCTTCACATTAACACATTGCTTGACATGCGGATTCGATTTGCCAGGCAATGCTCCGTTTAATTCATTTTTGCAATGATCGAAATGATACGCATTAGCGAGATAAAACGACGGTCCACTCTGCGAAGAATTAATCGGCGCAACGTATCATTTTAATAATAATTATATCACGTTCATCTTCTGCACTGTACACGCCGTAATTACACCGGCTTGTAATGGAATTTTCGCTCGTTCACTATGTAATGCCCGTCCCTCATTATTCTGCTACTCCCTTTAACCGTCTGACTGCCATCTACCGACCCGTTTCGTAGACTTTGCTCAGGTTCGGATGGTTCCGGGCAAAAGAGGATTCGTTTTTAAGTAATTCGCCTTTCCATGGTTAAAACGTAAAGCGTGTCCCAAAATTCACGCAAGAAGTAAGTTTGATAGAAGAACGTCTGAAGAAGATAGAAAAACTTCAACCCGATGTTCTCTCTTGCATTTTTAATCATCTTGAACTGCTAACTGTTACGCTATCTTTTTCTTTTTGTTGCCAACATTTCACGTATCTAAATCCTACACACATGGTATATAACCATCCCGAAACGGTTAAGATAATTTTAAACTTCCATTACGCACTAAAAGAGACAAAGTCTTCACCGCAATCGGCCAAAAAATCTGTACCATGATCAGCTGAAAAATTTTTACCATAATTTCACATGTACAACTCCCTTACTAACCGGACCCGATCCGAAATTTTCATAGAACCTCGAAAAAAAGCGATTCTCGCCATAACGCGCATGAAATGTTCCTCAACTACGTTTCTGCCGATAACAGAAACGCATCGCGTACAAATCAAACGTCCGTAATTTTTGTCCCGCGCCGGCGCAGCGTCCTCGCATTTATTCGCGCGTCATTCGATTAAACGCTGACAGCGTTCAATAATATTTGCGCGCGGCAGAATTGATATCGATGCGATACAGATCCATTATCGGGCCGTATCTCAATGTGTCGCTGTAATGGAAAACTGTGCGCCAGATCGACGCGCGCACTTTTTGTGTTTGCCGTCAAAAATATTCCCACTCGTCCTGAGAATTCGCGGACGAGAGAATGGTCGGCGGAAGAGCATTGTCGAATTTCATTTGTCGACCGCGGCACCATTCGAAGCCGAAAATACGTTCGGTTGTCGGCGTGTGCGGGAGTTTGCGAATATGAATGCGGTGCGATGCGGAGAGTGCGTTTTGTTATGAAAGGGCAGTTTGGTTGGGACTGCGTTGCCAGGCGGGATTCCGCAAAAATTTCCTGACGTCACATTACTCGTACTACGCCGTCTACGTTAGTTGTCACGTGACATGTGTGTAGAGGACGTTGCGATTTGAAGGAAGAATTTAACTCTTTGCACTCGGACATGTTTCTTCACTTAATAGCGAATAGCGCAACATTTCGTTTAAAATGGTATACAGGGTGCGGCGCCAAAATGGAAAAGTAAAGAATTTTTTTGTTACCATATTGTTTGTTGGGTCATAAAGAAAACATTCACTCAATATAACTCCCCTCTGCTTCAATGACCGCCTCCATTCTCGGTCTGAATCTGTCGCAGGCCCGTTTTAACGAGCCTCGGTTCATATCGGCGAATGCCGCTTTAATAGTGAATTATGTTATAGCATATTGTTATGTTATGTGAGTTATGTTATTGCATATGTTTAAGCGAAACTTAAATTAACTCAGTGGATGCTAACCAAAAAGTCGTGATCTACAAAGCGTCCTCATGTCTTTATTTCTCGTGATGGACTGTATCTTGGCAACGTTTTAATCTGACTGCCTGGGTATCTTGACGCTGTTTTGAACTGACTACGTTTGCTTCCTTTCTGTCTAGTTCTATTCTTTTGTTACGCCGCAATACATAGTTCGTGCAAAACCAGGTATATTTTTATAAAAAAACACCCCGTGCTTCTCCTTTAAAATTAAACATTGCATTAAATACATTTATTAAATAGAAAAATATGGAATTAAATATTAAATTAATTATACTTATTAAAAGGAGGAAAACTACCTTCGGGAGCCAACTCTTTGATGTACAAAAGTACGCTTGAGGGGGGGGATCCAAGGGTCTTGAAACATGTCGAGTTTTTGAAGAATAACTGTAATGAAAAGCCACACAACCAAAGCAGTTTAATAGTATTTATTGATACAAACAAAAGTTGAATATTAGTTTAATAAATAATTTGATCCAATCGCGTGTATTCATCAGAATCCAATGTTTAGACATAAAAAAAATTGAAGGAAAGGAAAGAAATGTTTAGTCGAAAGAAATGTTTAGTCGAAAGAAATGTTTAGTCGAAATATCAAATGGCCTGAACGACAAGTCAGGCAAAATGGGCTTGGCACGGAACCTGTTAAACACCCACGCACGCACATCACCCAAACCTCTCCTTTCTAAATCTATTCCGCAACAATAGATCCTCCAGCACCGATCCGCACAATGTAGTCATGAGTAGTCGGTGAGAAACGTCGTCGAGATCGTGAAGCGTGCAAAAAATCTCGTCGGGCGACAGACACGACATAGGTAGCGAGAAAAATTCAATCAGCCACTCGTTCTGGCGCACAACGATCGATCACTCTTCATTCATCGTCTCGTCTGACGGCATTATTCCCCGTCAAATTGGCTCGCGCGAAAACTTCGAGCTTCAACTCCGGGCTTCGACATTTAATCCATTACGACGCGAACATTAGAATTTCAAAGCGGCTCTCCGGACATCGCGCGCTCCTCAGGCGAAAAAGGAGGATCGCGTGGACGAGCGGAATGGTTAAAAATGGAAATGGCCGACGTTTGGAAAAGTTCATTCCGACGGCAGTGTCTGCAATAGGCGTAATCGTGCGGTTGAAGGCATTTGCTGTATGCGGCTAACGAGGCCTTATTATCCGCGTCTTTGCGGCAGGAGAACGTATCCTGCCACGCAGTGCGCCATCTGCGGGGTACGTGCCTTGGAAAAAGTACTGGTCCACTGCCGTCGACTCCAATAGCCGCTTGATGGCGATTAACGAACGTGCTGTTAGACGGAATGATCTCCAGTGATTCGCAGCGCTTGGACGTCTAAAAGTCTATGAAATCGTATTTTATCAGCTATTACACGTTAGCGGTTAGAGGATGGCGCTTAATACATTGTTGACCGATAATTTTCGGCAAAAGCTGCCTCAAGTCACCGGCTGTTATTTCGTAATTGAACATGGAAGTGAAACGATGGAAATAACCTTCAACAAAGTTTGTTCGTGCATAATGAATTCAAATTGAACGTTGGACATAAATTTTATGTAACTTTTGATATTTTTTTTCATGTAATTAACTGTCGAGAAGTCATTTACGCGTAGATACAGACAAGAGGTTTTGCACATATACCTTGTTTCGTTGTGCTTTCCTTTTAAAGAGCTAGATTATGCCCTTGTTATTTCATTTTCAATAATCATTTTCCAAATGACTACAACTTATTTAAAAATTACTCGGGCAACTATATAAAGCATTCACGTATAATTTATTGAAAAATGCTTCACCGGCACGTTCCGTCGTTCTTGACACTTTCTAATACTAGAATTGTAATAAAAGCCTCAGTACCAAGAAAAGTATACTTTTTTATAATAAAGCAGACGCGATTGAATATAATGAAGAAAATTTTGCTATATTCTATATTGCCCTGCGTTTAAAAAATTAAAATAGCCGACGCAAGTGCAAACACGAGTTAACTCGTGACCAGTCAACAATGTGTTAACACTTTGCGGACCGGGCATTCTATTGCTAATCGTACCCAGTGGCCGGGTAGTTTTTTACGTTAACCATGGATCCATGCACGCAGGGGTCGTTTGCGGCAGACGAGCATCGACGTTCGTTGCACATTTGCACACCGGCACACCTCTCGGAACCTGGACGCCGTCGGAACGTACGCGCAGACAAAAAGATTGACAAATGACGCGGCGATATTATAAAACAATTGATGGATGGTCCGATACGAGGACGGAGCACCGGCTTGCCGGCGCATGTTCTTCCCCGCCCACGCAACTTACGCCCCCCGCTCGTCTTTTTCTTCACTCTCCACCTTTCGACCCTCTTCCTCCGCAGACGCAACCCTCCGTTCGATCCGCCTCTCCCTCGCCATCGCTTCTTCCGCCACTTTTTCTACCGCCGACATCCTCCCGCGCTCTCTGATAAGTCGTCTCGCCAATGAAGACAAATTGTCGGCGTCCCGCAGTTTTACGAAGAGAGTAATTAATTGTCGGCGGCGTAACAAGCCGCCTGCGGCTCTTCGTTTGAGCAGCGAATGTGAGGCCGCCTTTGTAGTGTTACGTCGAGAAGGAAGGTGTAGAGTGCAGGTGAGGACACTTCTTCTTGCAGATGCAACTTAAGGTTTATTTGCGAAAAACGCACGGTTATGGGGTAATAACTGAGAGTTTTGGGTACGTAGGTGATCTGTTCTGCGAGTGCTAGATCTATGTTCTGTACATAATTATTATGATTGACTGCTCAGGAGTTCAGACGTGTTTGCAGTTGCGTTAAATATTTTGATTTCTGAAACATAGGCCAGTATAGAATATTGATGGTTGGAATATTGAGCTCAGTCTCTTGATTCTTGCAGGACATGTGACATTTTTGTGGTTTCCAGCTGTGCGGTTTTCTAAACGTAAATATACTGTTATCTATAACTGTCTTATCTTAAGAGACATGAGATAAACGTGAGAAAAGGTCACAGCGGACCCTCCGGCTAAACAGTACAACACAAAGACGCCGATACATGAGCTTTATGCCTCAGTATTATTAACCCTTCGAGTGCTGAAGTTCGCAGTGCGGTGCCAGAGTCACTTGTGACTCACACGGATATTTGCCCAACAGATATTTACTGTCTCTCAAGCTTCTCAACGGTACGCTACTGACACAGTAAGAGAGTACGTACCAATAATGTTTTGTACAAAATAAATTTGAATATAGTAATTCTTTCCGAAACTGTGCCAATTTATACAAAATTGTGCGCTTTTGGTTACTTCATGACGGAACATGTCTGAATGTAAACGATTCAAAACTAGCATAACAATGCTACAACAAAGATGATCTTGAATTATCGTGCTTTTAACTATCTTTATGTAGGATTTAGATACTTGAAACTAGAGAGTATAATATTGATAAACAATAACAACACAATCAAGACACCTTAATCTTATTTCCTAATCTTTTGTCGTTTCGTCGTATCGCCTTTTCGTTTTTACATCTTTACGTTTTTATGTCTTATCGTCTTTACGTTTCGTCATTAACTGACTACTACGCAACCAAACAACATAATTCCACCAAGTCGTCACCTATGATATTTGATATATATATGACCAAATACATTTTAATTCAGCCCAGAAAGACCTAAAAGAAGCAACGACCTTACTTCAAATACAAAAATCTCACGTACGTTATTAAAATGTTTCAATAAAAAAAATGTAATTAGAGAAGTTTAAATTCGCGTTAGGGATAAACGCGCCGGAACTCAAGGTAAATACGACAGAAAACAGGGGTAGAAGGTAGATGCTGAAGGGGACTTAAAACTTGACGATGCTTTGCCAGCGAATGACGATGTATGTACATATGAGAGTGCGAACCACCGAGTCATCATTTTTCAACAACGTTCCGCGCCAAGTGGCCTTGCCTTCTTCACGCACGATACTCCTAATTTACCTTTTAACGGTTCTCGCATGCGGTTATTTGCAACGCAACGGCGTATTGTTTATCAAGAACCCAGCCGCGTGTCGACTTACCATAGTTCTGCTAATGAGATAACCGCGTACAAGCGCAATATTTGCAATGTTGCGTGGTGAATACAGTAACCGTCGCACGTCGGTGGGCGCTTTTGACTTTTCTTCCATCGTCTGTCTCGTTCATTCGACATATGCACGGTGAGCAGCAAGAAAAACGTGTTTTCCGCTGTGGTGAAAAGTTTCCGTGGTTAATAAAACATATAATCCAAAATATTCTAATCATCTTGAAATTTCGGAATATGTTTAATTTTTCACAATAATTACAATTTAAATAACCAATGATCACTACTTTTTACGCGTGACGACTATACTCGCCGTGGCACAAAATCCGGGCACTTCTCCATGACAAGTATATTCGTCAATCACAGCTCTTTTTCGACCAAATTGAGTGTTTTTCGGACCATACGATTCGACTGTGACCACGGCTTCTGCAATTTCAACTTATTGACGCTACGCATTTCAGCTCACCCGGTACTTGACTCATTCATTCGCTCTCCTTGCTTCAGCAAGAGGGGAAAGTTGAGAATACACACATACCACTGTGTGCGTCTTCTCAACGTTTCACCTCGCGCAGGTCACCTCTATGGCCGTATTTTGCTTTACACGCGTTAGACGCCTGCGTGGCGCAAATTATTCAGCCGCTAACGAGCGAAGAGGTCGAAAATTCATCGTTGCGTATACGGACAGTTCCTCGGCGTCGTCTATCAGTCATGCTCCGCACGACTCGGTGTGGATAAAAGCGGACCTCGCACTTTCGATGGTGGAGCATAACCTGATGCAGTTTGAAAGTTTTTTCGCGCAGCCGAGCGTGCGGAAAGCTGTCAGATAGATTAGACTCACCTGCGAACGTCTTTGCGATGAAGACACGTCTCTTTTCATGGGTCCTTTCGCTGGTTGCGGCTACTGCGAATAGCGTCAGGACGAAGAACCGGTGTTTAGGTGGAGAATGCAGACATTTCTGGCGATACACCGTCATTGTCTCGTACCAGATATCATCAAAATGGCCGCTAATGAGGAACCGGGATGGCGCCTTACTATTCGTTATAAATTGTAATATATTTTATATTTTATAAAATAAGTTATAAGTTTCGTTATTAATATAATTTTTCTGCAAAAGAATTGAAAATGTCATTTATGGATTTAATTTTTTGTTGTATTTCGATACAATAATAGAATTTCGACACGGGGCATTTTCTTGAGGCCGTAACGCAGGATTTAGATAGCTGTTAGAACAGAATATCTCCGTATTTTCCGCAAAAGAATTTGGTATCGGCACGACCAGTGGTCCGATATTAATTATTTTGTTATAAATTATCGAAAATGCAATATCTGCATTTGATACTGCGTGATTTAAATAAGGATGTGATCGAACGAAGATTTTTTTTTATGTGCAAATACCATTTGTAATAATGTATCGACTTTTCTGTTTTTCATGTTTTATATTTATGTTATTCGTATGATTCTCAACAAATATTGAAATAAAATTGACATTAATTTTTTCTTCCTTTATTTCGTAATATGCTCCTTTTTGAATTTTGTAAACATCATTCTTATTTTGTATTTTATGCTCTTTTTCCCAAACCTTAGCAAATTCGTCAAATTGGTCCGGCATTCTTCCAATAACAACGGTACTTTCGGTCGGCACTAAAAGGGTTAAATACGTGGCTAATGACACAAAACGCGCGCCCACGTGCAGACCCCATGAACGAAGAAACGAAGGCGGGGCCGATCAGGCGAAGATAAATTATTAACGAGGCAAAGTCGATACGCAACAAAAACTGACGCGGAGAGCGATAAATCACCGCTAACCGATCGCGCTCCCATACTTACAACAAATTTACGGAAATTAAAGTGCGGTTCGCCGTAATTAAAGTATCCGCGCGCGCCGGCGGGAAATTAATGATCGAGACGAATATTACTCCGGGAACTTGGAGATCTACACCGGACCTTTTTCGCTTTAATATATCAGCCGGGAGTATGAGAGGAGAATGGAGCCGTGGGAGGCAAAGTGAGGTCAGAAAAAAGGTGCAGATTTATGACAACGCCGAAACGAACCGCTTTGTTAAATCGCCACGAACGAATGAAGAAGTGACTATCGTCGGACTGTGCTTTTTTAACCTCTTGCCGTGCCGTTCGACTCAAAATTTGGGCCCAAATGGGCAAAAATGTTCGTGAAAGAAGCCGTAGGAGACGTATTGTCGGAACTTAAAAAAGTTTGGCTGGCTTAACGTTTGCAGTTTATGATGAATATGATGTGCAAATATTTTTAAGTCGGAAATGTGGTGTGTAAAAACCTTCTTGTGTGATCGTGCAATAAGTAATAGAAGCTTGCAAAATAAGTCTGTCAAAAGATAGGTACATATTTATAAGTGGATCGTAATGTAATGTGATACATTTTTATTACAAGCTCGTATTATGTATTATACTGTTGCATTAGCGGGTTATTGCACGTTTTAGTTTAATTAGGAAAATATCGATTGCGTTACACAATATGTATTAATGCCTAATTACGCAAATTGAATGATAATATGTAATAATACTCCCACACAATAGTATCAGCCATGACGACCCCACATGGTACTTTCCTCCAATTATCCGCGTATTATGATCGTTCATCCCTGCGAACGGCACATGCATTCACGCATGCACGCACACATATTACAGAAGCACCAGTAGCGAGAAACATCAGAAACACCACCTTCAAAAAGTTTTGCCACTGCATGTATTTTAATGAATTAACTTTATTGTGAGCTCAATCCTTTCGCTAACGTTATCATTTCTACGTCTGTTGTGATTAAACGTGTTCTATTTCATACTACTGAACCTCTAAATATTGAACGCTGAAATTCACTAACAATCACAAAAAAACCTGACATTATGTAACCCGTCTCGCATGGTTCCGCACGTAAATTATACCATGTAATATTTACGGTGCCCACACTAAGACCGCTAATTCTACTCCCAGACACATTAGCATGACATTAGTTGTTTGCGTTAATCCGGAATACGTCAGGCGACATTCCTTTTCTCCCCTTCTTCGATTCCTTCATGCAAAGGTGCGCGGCGTGTAATCGAACAGACGTCCCCTCCTTTCTTTGTCATTAGGGCGTTCGCACGAGAGGAATCTCCGAACCTCGCGATTCACTGCGCGGCAATTGAATTACCCCAAATTAACTTAATTCCGAGTACGCCCGGGGCACACGGGGGAGCAGACTTTTCTGCCCGTTATTTTATTTACGGCGAAACGTTTGCTGCGAGACGCTGGCTTCGAACTTCGGCGAATCTCGATCGGGGGTGGTCTGATTTATTTTGCAGCGTGGGGAACTTTTGGCTGAGCGAAAGCAGACAATAATGGTTTATTAGGGATTTAATGCGATATGTAGATACAATTTGATGAATCTCAAAAATTGGTGTGTGGAAGGAAATGAAATAATAGTCTATAAGGGGAAATAGATTAGTATGATATATAAATAGATTAATAGGAAACAGAAATAATAGTCTGATAGTAAGTTACCGTTGTTAGTGGATGTAATGTGTTTGGTTACATAAAGTTTGGTTACATAAATTGTTAAAAAACGTTTTTTTTTTAATAATACCTACAATGCATCCTATTTTAACATTTCTATAAATATCATGCAAATTTATTTTTTAAGTGAAAAAGTGATGATAATTATTAGGGAACATAATTTTTTTTTAATAACAACTAAAATACTTCTATTATACAATTTCTGAAAGTTTCCCAAAAATTGCTTTATAAATAACAAAGTTATCATTTTTTTAGGCGTATTTGTTACAAATTTCTTAGCGGTCATTAAGTGTTAAGTAACGTTCCCGCAGAAAAGCCAGAGGCGCAGGCGAATGACGCGCAAAATTGCGAACTCGCTGATGAACGTCTTTCACTGAAGATGCGCAGACGCCCGCAACTCTCTTCAGGCGAAACGAACCACTTGAAGAAATGGCGTGCGCCAGAAAAATCCGCCGTGCTTCGCAATGTTTCGCGGCAACAAGCTGGGCGAGCATTGTCAATTTTTGTCATCTCGAGGAAAGCAGAGTAACGCGCGTCCCGTCGTTAGCAGGAAAAGCAGTGGGCCAAATTAAGTGAAGATCCGCCGTTGCCGCTGCAAAGTGGTGCTCACGTAGAATCACAAATTCTTGTATAAATATTTGTGCGCCCGAGGACCGCCGTATCGCTTGTTTTCTCGTCGAGGAACGGAAGTGGAGAAGGTAACGAAGATTTTTCATTGTAGCTCCGAAGGCGCTTGGGAAAAAGACGAGTTATTGCACATTTAACCGTAAACGTGCAGTGCTCTTGAGTGGACAAAATGTACATTGAAATAACTGGTCTCTCGTAGGGCAACAGTGAAGAATTGTTGAGATAATGAGGTCGTGCGTGGAGGGTACTAGACCAGGTGTCTAATGTTTTCTTGTCAACTAAGTCGAGTAGGCAGACCTTGCGACGAACAGTTGCTAAGGCGATTTCACAATAGTTGTTAACACTAAGGACCCCTAAGAAAAGTCTAAGAAATACGCCTGAGACCGCACGTTTTTGCGAAACTTGTACATTAGAAAAAATCATAACTTTGTTATTTGTGAAGAGATTTTTGTGAATCTTTCAGAAAAAGTTTTTTAAAGTATGATATTGAGTAAAGCATTTTTTCTATGAAGAGGAACCACAGAAAATGTACATAGATTAACTATGTACCGTGATTTGCTTCGTTTTCTATTCAGTATTGATGTAAATACTTAAATAGCCAAATGGATACAATGTATCAAAATAATTGACATCTAAAGACAGCGTGTAGAAAACACGTGAAAACTCGTGAGCGATCCTTAAAGTGTTAATGACCGGAAACATGACTTGCCGTGGGGTCAGCGCACTCGGAATGTGTACGAGGTGTATTTAATTTACTTAAGAGCCGCATACTTGGCCGGGCTTTAAGCTAATGAGGCTGGAGCGCTGTTCAATTGATTGATTCAATGGTTTCGGTATTAAATGGTATGAACTCTGCCAAGCGTGCCCTGATATGGTCGAGTTGGATGAATACGCTTTGTTCTTAAGATTCCGGCGGTGTGCTGTTTTTCGAGGTTTATTTTACTTGCGTGATTTGTATGAGTGTGCGAATGTGAATATATGAGAGAGCAAAATAGTGGGAGAATCGCCAGCGAAAGATTTTATTAGAAATTTTTATTAGAAATTTCTTCTTTTTTGAATGTGTATTATGAATATATGAGTTAAAAATAATTATTTCTAACGACCCTCAGGAATTTAAAAATATATTTTTTACGTCACAGGGAAATGACAGCGGCAAAAACTGTCGAGGGTCAGTAAACAAGTAAACGAAAGAATAAATTCGGCATTTTGTCTCTTATATGTTTTTTTTTTAATTCCGCAGGATTCTGACATAGTTCGAACGTTCAGTTTTTTTTTAGATATTAAATATTATCTAGTTATAAATAAAAAGTTTACACTAAGTTAATCACGAATTATGTGATATTTTATTTTTTAAAAGAACGGACTTACACCACTTTTAAAATAAACGGTCCATATATTAGAAGCGCTGTTGTTCAAACCATAATTAATTCACAATAATTTGCTGGCAATATGACAATGATCGTTATTGATCGTATCAAATAACTTCTATGGTGTCAGCTGAATGCGCGGACAATAAACGTGTCGCAAAACACATCTTGACCAACATACTTCTCAGGTAAGTGCTTCCTTATTGATCAACCTCGCAGCCAGCTTTGATCTTAAACAAAACTGTCTTGATCCGGGGTGAGTAAACTGTCTTCTGGCTCCAATATGGGAAGTTGCAGTCCCCCGTGTTTGTTTGAAGTAGTTCGTAGGGTGAGGCATACGAGAATATATGCGAGGTTCACCTAAGTGAGAAGCCATGAACTGACTTGCCACTTCTGCTGCCGAACTTGTCACTTACGTTAAAATGCAAAATTGGTATCAGTTCAATAACCGTCAGCGACCGAATATAATCAAGAGAAATTTGTTGTGCCTACCGTCACCTTTTTCGAGAATTAATATAGATGTACGTATTGGGAATATTAAATAAATGTTTATATTGTGACGCATTCTTATTTTAATAAGCGACATCAAGCGTTTATTTTCTTATTGAATTTAATTTTTCTGCGGCATTAGAAACGAAACTAATTTATGAAGTCGGTACGTTGCATTGAACATACATTATTTGTGAGGAAGAAAAGGGTAGGGGTGGAGGTTTTGGTGGTTTGTGTCGGGATGGATATAGTTTTGAATTTTTAACGACGATATAGATATATGTGTATGTATATATAGGATAGATATATAGAATATATATAGAAAAGCAAATACTGAAAGAACACTAAACCGTAACAAAACATATGTATGCATATATATATGTATGTTATGTTATCTATATATATGTATGTTTTGTTACGGTTTAGTATTCTTCTAAAACCTACATCTAAAGTGTTAACACGTTGACTGCCGTGCGTATTTTACTATATTAGAACGTGATGTAGTACTACAGAATATGATTGAATTGTGTAAAATAAAAATGTGCGAAGGTATCGGAGACCAAAGAATTTAATTACTATTTTATATTAATTGCATTTACAAACATATAAATGTTATTGATAGGATATTTTTTTAATTTTTCCTGACACCTTTTGTGCCGGTCGCCGATGACCATCACGGCAGTCAACGTGTTAAATTCGACTATACGTCCCCGTTTTTTGCGTTTCCACCGCAATCAACGCATAGATAATTTCCACCAAACAAAAGTGCGCCTTCAATAATCTCTGAAATCACCTCACTTCGCACAGGCCCACACCTGCAAGCCTCTCTCTTCATTCGTCCGTAGCGATTTATGGCTTTTCGCTTCGGAATAAGTTCCTCTCCCAAGCGAGTCGCTTGTTTCGGCACAAAACTCCAGTTGCCCCCGGAGGCATTCGCCTTTTTTCGCATTAGCGCCGAAGGCACAGACT
The DNA here is from genome assembly GCA_033815515.1 of Cryptocheilus praepositus. Taxonomy (NCBI): domain Eukaryota; kingdom Metazoa; phylum Arthropoda; class Insecta; order Hymenoptera; family Pompilidae; genus Cryptocheilus; species Cryptocheilus praepositus. The sequence goes on along the minus strand of JAWWQZ010000119.1, from coordinate 108,468 downwards.
ATGGGCCGCGCGAGCTTCATTTAAATCACCTAATGCTCCTCTCGCCATGCTCGCGCGTCGGCCAAAAAGGAAATTCGGCGGTATAAATCGCGACTACCCCGGCCGAGGCACGATAATGAGGTTATTTGTAATTCCAGGACCAGAGCTGATCAAATCTTCCTAATTTCCTGGATTTGCCCGCTTAAAATTCTGCGCGCAACTCCCACTTCCATGGCGTCCAACCTCTCAGCCGCTCTCGACGTTCGTTCGGCCGTGTGCGCCACCTTTTGGAGGGTGGAGAGGTCGTGGGGAGTAAAAGACTTCGGACTAAAAATCAACCGCGAGTATACGTTTCAAATGAATTCACTTTCGTTCGTAAATCTAATTGCGCGGGAATATTATGTGCTGGGATATAGTAGGGAGAGAGAAGTATCAGTGTTGCATGTGGTGGATGCTCTGAAGGGTCTGTCAAAATGATCTGACATTTTAATGCAATGCAATTTAATGCAAGTCTCCAATACCTGCACATTATTTACATTTTGCATAATTCAGTCAAACGCTGTAGTATTTCATAGTAACACCGTTTTAATACAGCAAAATACACATTTTCTGGAATATTCATTTAAAAATTTAGAATCGATTGCTTCATTGAATTTCGTAACATTGAATATAGGACATAAGCATTATAAACAGTCATATTAACCATATAAAGGTAATCTTATAATATACTGCAAGGCGTCCGCCTACAGAAGCACATGAAATGACTGACGACTCCAACTCGTCATTGTATGTCAAGGATCCCCCCAACTATCCCCCGGAGACTACTAATTTCAAACGTACGCACATTCATTCATAAAGAAAATTGCCAAGCCATACCAAGCTACCCACGACTATGTCAGTAAGGAGCGGCGTAATAAGCCATGCTTCTCCAAAATGGCTGTTGCGGACGTACGGAGTCCGGCTGAAGCAACAGACGGGGAGTATTCCTTTCAAATAAATTCTTTTTCGCTCGTAAATAAAACTGCCGCGCGCTACTAAAATATCCCTGAATATGGCAATAAAAGCGGAAGAGATGAGTGAGGTCTCTTCGTGTCGGATGTTCCAGACGTTTGAAAACATGCTAAAGCGTCAGACGAAGAGTTACCGGGGGCCTCCGGTCAGAGGAAGAAAGAACGATCAATTACTCTTAAAGCATTTCGCCCGTTTAAATGCAGCTCAGTCTAAATTGCTTCATTCATAGCGAGCTTTTTTCCCATTGGCAGCGTCTCGATAGTGCGCTTTTACGCTGGCGAAATGCATTGCAAATTCTCAGCGGACCCAAGAAGGAGAGCAGCGGGTTCGGGGTTCGGCGATTTTTTGCAATTTTGTACACCGAAAATAATGGACACGTGTTTGGCAAGAATAGGGATATAAGTAAAAAGGAATAAATAAAATGAGTGGCCATATAAGAAAATTCAGCTGATATTTGAAGTTTAGTGATCGAATTGAAATGTTACGGATATATTTCGAATTGCAAATCGAATGCAATCGAAATTGCAAATCAAATTGTGGATCGATGCTGTTTTGTTTTTTACAGTAACCGAAAAAACACAAGGTGTACCATAAAATCGAACATAAACACTTTTCTGATAAATAAGGATCTAATTCAAGGATTAAACAATGATTTAATTAAAATATAATAAATTAAATAGAATAAGAACTTAAACAAAATAAATAAATTGCTATTCAAATTAATTTTAGGATATTCCGGCACATTTCAGCATATATCACTTAATTGTCAACCATTTTTATACAAAATACTAATATACGTAAACAATTAATACTCAATTAAAAATTTTCAAACTTCAACTTTGTGCTTGGCTCTCCCAAAAATTGTCGAGTATTGCAATTTCTGACGAGACATATGACCAATATTTTCTACACATCTTCCGTATCAAATTTCTCCAAATTACAATTCCGCTGCCACCCCAAATGACACTCAGAAAACTGCGAGTTCGATAACCCCCGAACTAAATTTCGCGGGTCGCTGGTGCATTTATTGGCTCCGTCTATCCCTGTCGACGAATGGCCAGCGCAAAGCGCATTTTGAAAAACCGTTTCCCGCCGCGGGAGGTGTCGGCGATGAAATTTTGCCAGCCGGCGATTGTCGCTTTCGAAACGGCGCGTGTTTTCATTAGAAACTAATGTAATATCTTCCCCCGGCCGACCGGGCGTTTTTATTACAGTGCTTTTCAGGGCAAGTGACCTGAATAATCCTTTTGTATCCTACACGGAATTAAAACGCTTTGAACGCGCCCATAGAAGGTTAATGAAAGTTCCCCAAAGCACTTCCATCTTGAATGCGATTCTCTGCCTCCTCTGTCCGTGCCTGATCTTTTTCTTTCTTCCCTATTCGCCCTGTTCTCACTCGTTATACACTCTCCGCCGCTTACAGCGTTCGCGGGCGCACTTGCTTAATCGACCAAAAATATTTCTGTTGCCTGCACTTTCGGCTATTTACGGAGTGGACGGGTCTTGCGCTTTCTTCTGTCGGGGCGAGGCGATTTAACGGCTTGATTGCAGGAAATTTAGCTGGTGCTGCGAATTTGCTGAATTTTCATTAGTGTAAGTATACGGCAGAATAGTGAGGAACGTGGTTATGTAAGGGGATGTTCATATGTGCGGTATAAAATGTGTCCGTATTCAGGTTGCGTGTAGCTTACTGGTGGCCACTTGATATACTATGTAGCTTTCGAATATTTTATATAGGTACTTACCTAATATTACGGTCAAGGTTATATAATACTATTATGTGTATATAGCATTACTAGTATATAATGTTATAAATGTATTATAAATTATATAGTCTTGACTACAATATTCGCCAAGTACCTTTATAATTATATTTATAACAATTTATACATGCATATTTTTATACACGTATTTTTTATATTATCCATATGTATAATATATACTTACATATAAATTATTATACATATAATTCTGAAAGTACGTGGCTAATATTGCGGTCAAGACTACATAATTTGTAATAATTGTATAATACTTTTTTTAATTACATATATACATACATACGTATGTATAAATGATTAAATATATATAATTATATATTTCTAATGCCTTTATAATTATAACCTTGGCCATTAATATTATTATCTTTACCTAATAATGATTAATCATTTACGTGGGATCTTTTTCACTTTCATACTTCTTCAACATTTGCCGCAAAAACTATCAACTTTTTCTTCAACGCTTCGCGCAATAATGCTCGGTCTCTCCTTCAACATTTTACAAAGGTACGTTCGACCTCCTCTTCAAAGTTTTACGAAATAATGTTCGGTCTTTCCTTCGATACTTTGCGCAACAATGTTCGGCCTCTCCTTCAACCTACCGCGCAATAACCTTCAGCTCCTCCTTCAACGATTTACACAATAACGGTCGGCTTCTGGTTCAACCTTTTACGAAACATGTACCGTTCTGTCAATATTTCGTGCAGTAACATTCGGCCTTTCTTTCTAGTGTACAGAAAGTAAAATATTTAGCACAACAACGTTGAACCTCTGCTTCAACTTTTTGCGCAATAACCATCGGCCAAATATTCCTCCCTTTTTCCTATTTCTCCCTAAATTGCGGGAGCTAAGTTGTTTTTCAGAAGTGAAGGAATCGTTTCAGTATTTCTCATTACGAAACTTGTTTTAAGATCAATTTTGGAACAAAAACCTATTTAACGTAACAGATGCCTTGCCCGACTTTAAGGGTGATCCTATAATAATATAGCATATAATCATATAATCATAAGGGAAAACAACATGCCTGTTGTTGCCAACACCAAATATTGAAATCGACTAAACGATACACTTTTCTCCCAATATTTCTGCGCAAAAACGTTCACCCCGCCTTTCTTGTTTAAGAAATATCCCTCGGCCTTTCCTTCAGCGTTTCGCGCAATAACGATCGGCCAGCCATTCCTGCCGTTAACGTACTCGACACGCCACGATCGACGTGCGCGGCCGACTTTTCGCTCCGTGCTCTGGCGTAATCCCGGAAAATCTCCGGGATTTTCTCCCGACGCGGGACAAAAAGGGAAAGAATGTCGAGGCGAATGGCGGCGGATCGTGGCGGTGTCAGAAGATTTTGGGCGGGGCGCGGGAGGTTCGGGACTGAAGCGAGGGCGAGGACAAGAAACCCGGATCGACTGGCTGATGGGACCGTGCCATGTTCCAGATCAGTTAGGTCTCCGCAGCCGTGGATTCTTGAATCGACGGCACTGCGCCAGGCGAAAACTTTTTTCGATTTATCACCCGCGCGCTCCACGCATCGTTCCGCCGTTAAGCGCGGCGCCATTGTTTAAGCGCGAATTTCCGGCTTGTCGAGTGTGAAAAAATGAAGTTCTTTTGTGGACGCCGGATTTAGGCGATCCGGCAATTTGAAGGGTATTATTTAGAACCGATATAGAAGATGGGGGATTTCAAAATTAGAAGCCTGAGGATGGAATTAATTTGAATGTGCAGTAAACTTCCTTGCATTGTATTTTTATTGCTTCAATGGAAATTTCCGATTTGTCGAGTGTTAATAAATTAAATTCTTTTGTAGACGGTGGATTTAGGGGATCCGGCAATTTGAAGGGTAATCGATGAAAGCGGTGTGGAAGATCGGAAATTTCAAAATTAGAAGCCTGAGGATGAAAGTTTCTTTACTATTTCTATATTTTATGCAGTATTCTGTTTATGTAAGTCAGCGTGCGGATACTCATGTTTTTTGTTATATTTGTTATCAGTTTTATGATATCTGGTCATACACTTACAGCGTCTTACTCGGTTATCTTACGCTTATGGAAAAGTTATTTAAGATGAGTCCATGAAGCGTGCCATTTATTTCATACATATATGATTATAACATAATAATTTAACTTTGTCATTTACCGTTATTTAACTTTCAAAATAAACGGTCCAAATGTGAGACAATCGGCTGCAAGGTTGTCCGGGATGCTATAAGTTGGCAATGCAAATACGGTGACGTGTTTGCAATTCTGTTATCGGCGAGTTGAGCTTCCGATCGGTTCATCGGAGGGACGAATTCCGTGCGGGTTTGTACGGCGTGCGTGTGTCGTTTTTATCACGACAGGACGAGATTGCATATCGCAGCAGATACTTCGTACTTGGCGGCGCGGATGAAATTGGAAAGTTCGACAGTTGCGACGACTTGTTCTTTCGTCTGACAAAAATGCCCGTCAAAGCATCGCGTTCGATCGAGTCTTCCGCGTTCTTATTTACTGCAGAGAAGTAATGTGATCTTCTATTGGTTAACAGTTTCAGTCAAATTTTCCTTGATAAAGCTTCGATATGCTTTTTAATCAAATCCAAATCTTGTTGGAACACGCACTGACACTAATACTCTAGTAACCACGATATACATACAGCATTTACAGTTAGAGGGAGTTAAAACTATATATATATATCATTAAATGACAATACCGAACGTGCTTCCTATGATATCATTTGACTCTATCGTAAGTCACTTAACCATGACCATTCCATAATGCAGATGAAACACACGTGCATTGCCTATTTAATGTGTGGAATGAAACGTAATACGTACACATACCACAATTGAAAAATCATTCTATCAGACATTGTTACAAATTACGTTGCCAATTTAGACATAGTTCCCAACACACAATACATATACCCTCGCACTTGCTTGCGAGCGACTTTTGTGCGTTCCATCGGAATACGAATCTGTGGGAATGCGCGAGAGCCGTGGAGAATATCTTCTTTTATGGCAAAAGTCGCCGCTAGAAACAAAGTGTCGGCACGATCGGGCGAGATTCCTTTTTGAGAAGCCCCGAGATCGGTCGATTTCCGTCTCGATGCAGTGCTTTCCAATTTCCGCCGTATTACGCTCGCGCCACTCCCGATTCTTCCGCGAGACATTACGACGGGCTTTAAATAATTAGATTCGCCGGTACGAACGAATGCGCGCCGTTGGAAAATTACTGTTAAGTGCAAAGCGTTGTAAAGCATTACTGGGAGCTGTCTCAAGTTTTAACGGATGAAATTGTCGACGTAAATCGTGTGCCGTCGCGGTATGTGCCGGGGCGAGAATTTATTCTGCATTTTTACGTGCAGCGAACACGCGTAGGGAAGAATGTTTGGAGAAAGTTCGTTGCCGGTCACATTTTTTTATGTGGGATCTTGGTGTGTCGCGCCTGGCGTGCGACTGAAGTCGTTACGTAGTAAATAAAGCGTGTCCCAAAATGATCTGACATTTTTAAGTACGCGCCATTTTTTTATATAACAAATAGTACGATTTATTACTAAATTAAATAAAAAAAATAAAATAGAATAAATATTAATTAATTCAATTATATAATGAATAATTTTTTATAGAATAAATAATATGATGTATTAATAAATTAAATATAAAAAATTAATAAAATAGATATTAATCAATTAAATCATATAATAAATATTTTTTATAGAATGAATAATACGATTTATTGATAAATTAAAATATCCATTTTAAGACACCGTTTAGTAATGCTAATGATAAGAAACCAGGAATAATGGAAACGTAATTGAAGACGAGATATTTATTGACACGTAAATGACAATTGAAGGTCTGTGATTGAATAGTCGAGATTTTCATGTTTTAGTGAGAGTTTAAAACGATTAATGGACACGCGTGGAAAGAAGGATATAAAGAAATGCGGTTCTTGAAAACGTTTTTCCTGGTGAGATCCCGGTGTTCAGTGTCTAACCGAACAGCGAAGGCCAAACTATTGAAAACGAATCATCTGGTGATCGCGTCGCAGCGAATTTTCTTGTCATCCAACTGAGCCATACGTAAAGCCAGGTTTGAAGGAAGTTACATCAAGATGTTCAAAAAATAGGGGTATTATGTTAACATTTCCGCGGAGATGTTTACGACACATGCATTCTTTCTTTCTTCATTCTATCGAACTTTCCGGTAGATCTAATAACTGGACCCCCATGGCCAAAGAAATTTCTAATTTCAACCCTACGAAATATGTCCAGATTTGACCGTCATACATATACCTTTCGTACCAACCTCAGCTTTTCAAGTTTACCTCGAAACATCCCAAAACACGTTTCCAACTTCCTCCAACCTCTTGACGATACAGCTTCGTGCAGGTCCGTCACGAAGCCAGATCGAATGACAGAAAGTAAGAGGAATTTCATTAACCCAGCCCGTCTTTTCGTGAATCGCCGGAGCCCGCGGTCGCCAATCAGTGGTCACCGATATCGGAATTCAATCTTTATCGGGCGATTTGCGGAGCCTTGTCTCACCCTTCTCACGTGCCCACATACACCGACGGATTCCCTCTTCGTCCATGTCACTTTGCCGGCTCGATCCTTCTTCGTTCCGCGCGTTTCGTTTCCCTCCGACTTCGATCCCGCCGTCCTCCCACTTTCCGATCCCCAATCGCGTCGTTTCGCGGGCTCCACGCTATCGAATACCAAAGTCTGGGGCCTTTATTGCGCTTTGACCGATCGACCCTTTCGATAGTTATTTGTTTCGGGAGCGTCGCCCGGGGAGCTTTCATTTTTAACTCTCGGGTGATAAACCTGAAAGTGAGCGGGGCCGCGGTGGAAAGGTTTGCGGCCGGGAGCTTTTGCGAGGAAGGCGGCGTGAAGGGCGAATGCCGGAACCGGCGTTGCCAGACGAATTCCTGCAAAAATACCTTCTGACGTCACGTTAAACAGCCTGCCGACTGCCTGTTTACGTCGGCTGGGTTACGTGACACGGGGTGTGCCATCTTATGGAACCTTTATTCAATAGCGTAGACTCGGTAGGGTCCGATTCTTTGTAATAAAAAACTGAGAATGACGTTTTCCACCTGATGCAATAATTATAATCCTATTATAATCCTATTATAAATCAACTTTTTGACTTTTGCCTTTGCTCCTTTTAGGTTAACATCTAAAAAACATTATCATCGCACATAAATAAATTCATTATGCGAACTGGTAAACTGTTTCAACCGGTGCATATGGGGACGCAAAATATTCTAAACATCTTGAAATTTAAGAATATGTTTTGTTTATCTCAAAAATTGCAATTTAAATAGCCAATCGTCACTGCTTTATACGCACGACGAGTATACTCGTCAATACACAAAATCGTGTCGCTTCTCCGTGACGAGTATACTCGTCAATCACAGTTAACTGGTTAATATATTAAACATTAACTGTTCCTAAATAAAAACTTGACACCAAATTTATCACAAATTACGTAATACCTCATTTTTTTTAAATGCACTTACGCGACTTTCAAAATAAATGGTCCATACATCAAACTTCGGCGGGTCCAGTGTTAACAAATATTCCGACTGACTCAGCCAACGACATAATCGATATATAGCAGAGTCCCCAATCTGGCAAGCAATCTCACCCTACCGAAACGATCTTTTCTTTGTCGTTCGACAACAAGCCGGCGTACAATTAAACAACGTAGCAACTAGGCGAACGCGTGTCGAGGGTTGCTTTGTATTGGCGAACGATCGATCCTCCTGCCGGAAGACAAATGGCGCAGATCGATGAGCTTCTACGAGCGCGCGGTTTGGGCTTCGGGGATTTATGCGAGGCTTTTGCTCTTTGCGAGGAAGGATTTCTCTCATGCTCGTTTAGACCAAACGCTGCTCCAATAGGTACGAGTGCACCGGGTTATTCTCAAGTCTTCTCAGTCTACGGGAAACCTTGACGCTTCGTCAAACTTCAGCGGTTGAATTTCTTCGCAATGTCACAAATCATGCGATTTTTTTGAAATTTCAAACCTTTTTTGGTCCCCTTAAATGTCTCTTAGGTCGCCGGCTGTCAATGTGTTAAGTGCCAGACGATGATAGTTTGTCGTCGGACACTTTCCATAGACACTGCGCTTTGTTTGCTTGCGATGCAACAGGATGTTTGCATGATTGAGTGTATATGATGATACGAATGAACAGAAGCCAACGCGTTGCGTTTGGTTCCGATGTTGGAGGTCGTGGATGAATTTCCAGGCCTGAAAATCTGGCCAGGGTGACAAAACCGGGGGCTAGCGCAATTGAAGAAGAGGGTGGGATCAAAGGTTTGGAGGAAAACGTAAAGAAAAAAAGAGTGTCGGTGGCGGCAGAGGACGGAGAAAGTCGTGTCTGCGTGGCTTGTGGCGAGCTAGATCAAAGGACTCGTATAATTTACTCGCCAGGATCGTCTCATCGATGGGATGACCGTAGCCAGGCTGGTCGCTGGAGAGTGGCACGCACCATCAATATACAAATGGCCTTTGTATAGGCAATCTACGCGCGTGAATCACCTAGCCACCATTTTTTCATGGCACCCCATAGCAAGTGGTAGTCGAGTGTCCTTGTGAAAGAATCATTTTGCGTGCATCGTTTGTCGCGTGCAGTTGTATGTGATGGAGAGATGCTTATTTAGGAGGAAGTATGTAATTGAGTGGTGTTGATGTGTCTACATTCTTCTAATGGAAAGCATTTGTATCTAACGAATCTGCGCCATTAGATAGAACGATCATGAGATAATGTACGACGCATACCTCAAACCACATTAAGCACTATACTCAAGTACTATAAATTTCGAATTTGCAGTAAGGCCAGTGTGATGTCATAAGTAATTTTTGAGGATTCTTTTATATTTATCAAAAATTACACTCTTTTTTATTAAATGGAAAACCGTCCACATTCTTCTAAAGAAAAGCATTTGTTTCTAACGAATCTACGACACGTTAAGTACTATACTCAAGTACTATAATTTACGAATTTGCTGTAGGGCCACTGTGACGTCATATGTGATTTTTGTGGACATTTCCTTGGCAAAGCTCGTCTAATCGCAAAATAAACATGTCGCCTTCCCACTAAAGGACATTAAGGCGTATATAACATATGTACGCCTCCTATATGCAGGTTGATGGTACAATTTCAGCATTTCCCCATCAACGTCCCATACAACACTTCAATGACAACCAGAAAATTCTCGTGAAGGTCAGGGCATGTCCTTGACCGCCGAAATTTCGGGATAATTTCTTTTCGTTATGACAAATCGGACAGGCCCGACGGTTAAAAAAGCTGACTCACCGGCGCGAAGCTTGTCCTGCCGAAAGAAGGGCACATAAGCGGCTGGGAAAGAGAGCGAGTCGGCGAAAGGAGAAGGGACGGCCTGGCTGCTAGCCTGTAAGTTGTCGGCATTAAGCCAATTAAGATGACGCATGGTCCGGAAAGTTTTGTTACCCAGGCCATGCAGTCAGGGCGATCAATTTCGCGTGTTCACGCTTCCCACCTTCCAGCCAAACTACCACCAGTCCCGTTATTGCGGATTTATCTGAAATGCGCCATTAACCCTTTCGAGACGAAGAACATGGCATATGTGTCGCGTAATACCTTTTGCGAGACCCCGATGACTCAGCGTGTGGGTCATAAGCAGATCAATGTTAACCCTTTGCGGTCGACAGATTTTACTCTTACGACTACCAGCACGTCATTCAACATCGATGTCAAGCCGAGTAGTACATCAGATCCATAATAAACAACTGACCAGACCCGTGCTTGTTGCTTATTTCGGAACAAAGTCATGTAAAATATACTACGGTTAACATTCGAACAATTGGCATTAAAGCTGCCGTTCAAATTAAAATTAAAGTTGAACTGCATATTATACCTGATCCGTAATAAGCAACACGTCAACCATATGGATTGCTTATTTTGGAACAAAAGCATGTAATGATGTACTACGGTTAACATTCGAACAATTTCAATTACAGCTACAGTCCAATTTAAAACCAAAGTCAAACTGCATATTACATATATCTGATCCGCAATAAGCAACACGTCGACCGTGCGGATTGCTTATTTCGGAGCCAACTATACAAATTAGCAGCAGTTCATTTAACTAAAAAAACGCTAACTGCTGCAGATAGTAAAAAAAGCTACATACCAACGAGCGCACTTGTCTACTTTGCAAAGCCGTCCGAATGATTATTTACTTTCATTCGACCCACCTTCACTCAGGCTTTCTCCTTATCTCCTTCCTTCGGCAAAGCACTCGATGGTTTTTCAATCAACCGCGACACCTAAAATTGCTACTCCAAGCACCTCATCGACCGGCCACTTTCGCCAGCTCGATTTGTCATCCGCAAAGAAGAAGGAAGGGCAAAGTTTATTGGCGGATGCGCCGCTGCTGGACGTTTGCTTTTTCGCGCGTTTTTATACGCAGTGAATTATGAGAGGTTCGCGCGTGTGCGTGGGTGTGCGGCGTGATATGTTTACGAGCGTATTAAGTAATAGGTGCTTTCAAGAGCACGTGCGGATTTTTGGAATTTGCGAGGCCCCAGAGAGCGCGGAAATAATTAATTGGCACGCGTCGCAAAAACTTTGACGTATATCTCTGATAAAAGTCTCGTCTGTCTGGCCGCGCTGCGTTTTTACGGCGACCCTGCGAAAGCATCAATAACAATATGGCCGCCACTTTAACGCTGCTGTTTTCACTGACCCCCCCGAAAGCCGCGAGCGTTGACACGTTGACTGCCGCGGCGGTCACTCGCGACCAGCAATTGGGCAGCTTGTGAAAATTACACTTTCAAACTGTTGTAAAGGGTGTCCCGGATTTTTCGGATTAAACTACAGGAACATATTCCTCAACGCTTGATCGCATATATCGTACAAACATTGCGAAATTAAATTAATTAAAATATAAAATGTTGCAGCACCCAGCTGATTCACCGGATCTTTCGCCAACCGACTTTCATAGTTTAGTTTAGTTCGAATTTATTGATTCTAAAGATTAGAATTTCTTTAAAACAGGTATCTATGCATTGAAGTCTCGTTAGGAAAACTGTACTGAAGCAAATGGCGCATATTTTGATTAAGTAAACAGTTTTCCAAAGAAGATGTGCAGTTTTATATATTCACTTAGAAATTCAATGTCTCATACGCAGCAACCTAAAAGAATCTGGCACTATCAAGAAACGCTTACAATATTTTTTGCGTTTCACTCTGAACACATTATGTTATCACATATATACAAATATAGGTTCATAGCAGATAACGTCTCATATTGCTGCCAGGTTACATTTTCCAAAATGCTGACTCGTCGGTGGTCATTGGTAAAGTCAGTTTTCCCCGGGTTCTCCAATTTAATTTATTCCATTCAGATAAAAAAAGAATCAATGAGATTGTTCTGTCCGAGACATGGAATTTCTGTGATCTAGTTGCGATCGGTCTGAAGTTGTTCAATCTGTTGAAGAGCCCAGCACGGAATGGCGAACTTTCCGTTTGTTCTTGGCCAGTAAAAGGTGAATGAGTTGTCGGGAAGATGCGGGCTGGACCCGGATCTTCGTTATCTTCATTGCTTACTTGCAGAACTTATTAAGTCCGGACTGACTATTGTTTAGATGCGCGTTGTTCCATTTTCTGCACGGTCGTTCTGATTGAATGTATGAACTTGTTTGTGCAACTGTAAAGCATGTAAACAAACTACACAAACATAAAGAGTCAGATAATGTTTGAAGCATTTGGAGAAATTAGAAAATTACGGGCGACTGACGGAAATATAAAAATCTGTAATCAGATACTGCGAAACATCAAATTTATGCTGGTGTCTATGTATGTTGCGGAACCACGAGATTTCTCTTCATGTATTTAAACAATGAGTGATGAAACACTTCCCTGAAGAGGGAATTCATAATAGCGAAATATATGTCGAGTGCATAATTTAGTTTGATAAGCAGTAACGTAAACCGCAGCCGAAAAAGAAAGGAACATTTTTCATACTGACATTATTATTAATATTGGCAGCTTCTCTTTTCGTAGTTTACACAAACATACAACCCAACCGAAATGGGTTAAAAATAAATCAATCAATTGAAAATTAAAAGCAAATAAATTAAGAATAATTAAATAAAAATGAAGCTGGCACTCAGCTAATTTCAACATTTATACAGAAATAGAATACAACCCAACCGAAATGAGTTAAAAATAAATTAATCAATTACAAATTAGAAGCAAATAAATTGAAAATGAATAAATTAAAAAATTTATGGCTCTCAGTTAATTTGAACATTTGCACAAAAATAAAATACAACCCAACCAAAATGAGTTAAAAATAAATCAATCAATTACAAATTAAAAATAAATAAATTAAGAATAAATAAAAAAAAGATGCTGGCATTCAGGTAATTTGGACATTTACACGAAAATAGTATACAACCTAACAGGAATGAGTTACAAATAAATCAATCAGTTTGAAATTAAAAGGAAATAAATTAAGAATGAATAAATAAAAAAGTTTATGGGACTCAGCTAATTTGGACATTTACACAAGAATAGAATAAATATACATAAATTAAATAGAAATTAAAAGCAAATAAATGAAAAAGAAATAAACGATAATGATATTACATTTACCTAATTTTCTGGTTGCCTTCAAGGATCTCATTTTAAATATACTTTAATAATTAAAAAAAAATTCATGCCACACACGCCGTCATAGATTCATTAATCCGTCAGGATCCCATCAAATGTTACAGATGTCGGAAATATTTTTTATACGACCGGCTTCGCCTCCCTTTTATTGATTTGCCGAAAAAAAGTGTGCCGAATATCTGTCGTATTTCAATTGCCGCTGCTCTATTTGCATGTGCCATAGCTGCTGTTTACATCGGTCGCGAATGGAAAACCTCCAGAATCGCGTGTTTCTCCACACCGATGCGTGATGAGTGCAAAAAACAAAGTTCAGGAAAGTAATCATTTAAGCCTGAAACAGGCTGGTTCGATTTATATTAATAAAAGCTGACTATGCACTCGGCGTACGGGCAAAAATAGACCAGGGCGGTGTTTTTTTTCGGCACGAGGCTTTTGTGGGCGAACGATGTTTTTATCTTGCAATATCGGTGCCGATTTTTTTGCGGCCAGTTTTTAATCCGTTGCGTCCGGGCGAGCAGCAATGCGAAAATGTTCCGCCGCGAAGTAACGAATAGCGCATGAAAATTTTCGATTTCGTAAAAAACCGGGGTGTCTCGGCAAAAATTACTACGTTCAAACTGCACTTTGCGTGGAAGTTTATTGGTAGATATTTTATGAGAAGTGTCTGTTATTTTTAGCTCATTATAGCTCATACTTTTATAAGATGTGGTGACGTAAAAGGGAATCATCGACTTGTATTGCGAGTTTGGGTGGAGAACTATCGGAATAATGAGTTATTTGCCGTCTTTCAGCTGACATTTTTATTTACGAACGAACAATTTGTTGATACTTGCGCATGAATAATAGTGCATATTTAGTAGAGACCTTGCACACACACATATATGTATGATAGAATAAACATATATTTATATAGAAACATACTTAAAAACTTATATACTATATATGTATATATATAGGTTTATTGTATCATGCTTTCGAAAGTTACACCTAAGAGTGAAATCTACCGACTGCAAAGGGTCAAATGTTGAACGGTGTTGTCAAACGGTGCGCATAACATATGCCTTTCAAACGTAATTTCGCAAATTCGGTGTTTCGTCTTGTCTCCGCGACCTGCAATGTTCGCCTCTCAACGGCTGGCCTCGGTAACCGTCGAACTACTGAGGCCTGCGGAAGAGTAGAATCGTCGAATGCGCTATTGACGTTCGTCTCTTCATCCATTGTCGGTGCACGTACGACCACGATTACGTGCTTGTGAATTTCGATGCGCCGAGAAGCGGCTGCTGGATATCGAGACAAATCAATAACGCGAGGACGATTTGCTCTAATGGAGGACATTCCGCTGCTGGAATCTTTTGGGTCTGTATAGTGTGCGTCGTTACGAGTGCCGCGTTGAAAGAAGCAGCGAAGCGGTGCAATTAGGCTTCCGCGCGAGGACAATTGTCCGCACAAGACTGTGATGGAGGCAGTTTGGCGAAGTTGATAGATGGAAAAACAGAGGGGTATGGAAATTTTGAAGGGTTATGGAGCCGGCGATAATCTAAAAAGGGGAACGTGTTTGTCGAAGACAGTATTATGGGATCAGATGAATTAAAGAAAAATGGGACGGTAGTGGAGGAAGTAGTATTAGAAATAGTAGTAGTAGTAGTAGTAGTAGTAGAAGTAGTAGTAGTAGGAAGTAGTAGTAGAAGTAGAAGGGAAGGGGAATGAAGGGGTGGTAGATTATCGCATTCCTTGGCACCTCGGCATTCCACCAAAGAATTGTAAAGAATTCGGACTGGTTATTGTAAAATAAAGATTTCGCAATTTATCTCTTCTCTTGATTCTAACACGCGCGTATAAATTGCGCGAAACGCAAAAGAGCTTAGAGACAGAGAGGTCGTAAGAGCTTCTACCTTGCGATTTTCTTACTTTCGCGAGGAAAGAGGATCCATTACTGGGAGCCCTTTAAAGGTCGCACCCCCCGCACTTCGCCGATGCTGGAGTCTACCATCACCGATGGGGAAGTTAGCGTCGACCAATGGCCAGACACCGGCACCCCACGGGCTTCTCCCCGTGCATCCCGAATTAGATTTGCATGGAGCCGATAGTAGCTGCTTCAGAAGCTCTTTTGCCCTTCTCAAAGAATTTTCCGCCTCCGCCTGACGCGACGACTACCTGATCAGAATCTTCCGGATCCCAGAAGGGATTTTCGAGGCTGCCTGCATTCCTTCGCTGCGTACGCCGTTTCTTTGGCCTGTCGCGGACAAGCGACGTGCGGCTATTTCCCAGTGCATTGCGGAATATCGCGCGGACGTACGTGGGCGTCGGGCTATGCACAAAGTGTAGAGATGGAAGGTGCTGGTATGCGATCAGGCGCGTGTTGCATGCGGTATGTGTGCAGTTTTAGGTAATGCACTTTTTGTTTAACACGTTGAGCGCCACGCAATGGATAGTAATAAATTTTATAAATGCAGTTATTGTTAGAATAGTGATACGATTCTTTGGTCTCCAATACTTGCACATTATTTACATTTTGCATAATTCAGTCAAACGCTGAGGTATTTCATAGCATCGCCGTTCTAATACGGCAAAATACGCACGGCAGTCAACGTGTTAACACGTGCCCGAATTTGTCCGTCACCATGAAAAGAGACCTCAGGCCCCGTCGCACTAAATACCACCGAACTCATAAAGCATCGAGAAATCCCGCGCCGGCACAAACGCGCCGAGAACTCCGAAAACAGCCGGGATCCCGTCAATCTGCCTGGAAACCGTCGAAATTCCATCGCCGTCGTCTTCCTATCTGCCGACCCTCTTTTCTCGCGTTCCGCGAATCCAACACGGGCTGGAAGTTACGTTTAAGTAAGTAAGTAAGCGAGTAAGCTCGTTTCCTTCTCGTAGCTTAGCGCCTGCTTCGGATCACGCACTTTGCCGCTAAGTTAGAAGTAAGTTGCAGTCGAGTTCGAACAGCAGCAAAGTCTCGCGCTAACGTCTCACGCCGAAGTCTTGTGCTTCGTATACTGCCACTGCCGCGCATTGCTTCGCCTCTCTACGCTTCCCATCTATTTCCTACTGCAGGTGCGGCTGCTTTGAGAGAACTTTGACACGTATTATACTCGTTAAGTTAGCTACGAGCTACCGCAGGCCCCGCGTACCGAGAGTGCGAGGGTGGAGGGTGAGAAAGTGGCGAGCCGCAACATGCTTCTGCCGGTGTCAAGATGGGCTCTGGGACAAACGTGAAAAATTGAGGCGGGCGCGGCTGTGGAATTTAAATCGGTCGAGAACTCGCGACGAGTGTAATTACTGGATGCGGCGAAGGTTGGGAGGTATACATTTTTATGGGTTTGCGTTGTTGCGTCTTGGGGTCTGTTAACGCGTTGAATGACATGTCAAATTTGTAAAAAATACGTATTCGGGCGACGACAAAAAACTTCATCGAACAGTGTCACCCGTGTTTGGGAAAAAAATTTTGTGAAACTTTTAGAAAGTGTATAATTGGAAGTATTTTAGGTATTATTAAAAAAATTATGTTTGTTAATAATTATCTTTGCTTTTTTACTTAAGAAATAAATTTGTATGAAATTTATAGAAATGGTAAAATAGGATGCATTTAATGTATTATTTCAAAAATTGTTTAAAAATTATTTAAAGAAACGATCATAAAATTTGATTTAAAAGTCAGTTTTATCAGAGTTTCTAGTAGTAAAATACTTAAATAGACAAAATAGGCACAATGTATAAAAGTAGGTGACATCTACAGACCGCGTGTAGAAAACAAGAAAACTCATGAGCGGTCCTTAAAGTATTAAAATAAATATACTTCTCATTCATTCTTCCTATTCACAATCGCACTTGACATACATCTTCCGCCTGCCTATCCTGCGTCGTCGATGCGTTTAGATTCCTGAACAATCACAAATTAGTTTCTGATGGAGTAAAAGACGATCGAAAGATCGTTGTCGCCGGAGGGAAGTGCGCGAACGTGCATGCATTGCGAATGAAGCGACGGAACTTCGTCGATGAATTTTACTTTGCCCGCCGTCGCCTTATTTCTTTCCGCGAATTTAGTTCGCAGCGAACAGGCGAAAATACGACAACGTGTCGTGCCGCGATAAATCGAATCGCGCCGACGAGTCTTCGATGGGACTTGAAAACGATACTGACTCCGTTGTTATTCACCTCTTTTCCGTCGATGTAAAAACTTCCGCCGTGCTCCTGCATAAAATTGACTCGAAGGATCTCGAGCGGCGTCCTGATGCAGGATCTACACAGGTCACCATTTGTTCGATTTGAAAACTCAAAGCTGAGCACACGGAAAATAAGGTATTAACACTTTACCGACCGCTATTGACTGAAGATGCCACTCACTAACGACCGACTCTGTTATGGATATCGCGCAGGAATTGTTTATGTGCCTATTTGTAAAGCTTTATAACTGAAAAATACTGAATGTATTGTTGAGAATCCTTTGATTTCAAAGCAGTGTAATTTTATTGCCATTTAGAATTGTCATAATATCATTTGATGGTAAATAGCAGTTGGAACCAAAAATATGAAATATATGAAAATATGATCTTAGAGAAAATAGACACAATAACACAAGTGCGCATTTAAACATTATAAAGCCTTCTTACAGTACGAAATAAGTCTAGACACCTCAAGACTGGATGCAAAAGTCTCAAAATATTGTATGATCTTTTTTCGAAGCACACTAGTAAACATACTTCAACTATCTTCCAAAGTACGTCACAATTTCTGTGACATGCGCACGAGCCCAACTCCATATACACCCTGCATGTCTGCCCAATAGACCAGACACACGACCTCCCTATTGATCACGGATCATTTTGCGCTCGAATACGGCCTAGTTAGTGTAATTGTAGCAGCGTGCCTGTCACCGTTCAGATATCCAAATATCCTGACGTTCCGATCTATAGATCGCGCACCACGCCTCCGCATCCGACGTCCATCTACGTGTCCACATTTGTCAAAGCCACGACTTCCCGATCGGCATACATATTACTCCGAATTCGAGAGTGCCGGCGAATGCGCTTCTATTTAGATACCGAATCCCTCGCGTGCATTTTTCTATCGTTCCATCGACTTAAGGGGACGAGAAAGGTTTGAAATTTCAAAAAAAACGATCGTTGGTTTTTTACATAATCGGTTTTGATTTTTTTTAAATTGAAGATAAATATGTATTCCATAAACTGAACCGATGTCTGCATATAAAAATTAATTTTTTAATATCGTTTTTAACAGCAAATAACTTACATCTGTCAACCTTTTGGATTTTCAGTCGCCATTGCTTCAATTGTGATGTTTTGTCACAGAAGTTAGGTTCAGTCTACAGAGAGAAATTTCACCAACTAAATGGCGCTACGAAAATCTGAAAACTCTAACTCGTTCACCCGGAATCCCGGCAAGAAGAAAACACCGCACGACTCACGTGGTCACCTTCAGATATAAATATTTCCTTTAATTATTAATATTTAAAAAATTTTTAAAAACTTGTTTTAAAAATTTGTTTGTTGGGAATGCATACAAAACCTGCAAAAAAGAAAATTTGTGTATGTTTATTCGTCCACAATCGTTATTCGAATTTCACCCAGTTTTCGGTCTTTGAAAGCTTTCTGGTTCCCTTAACGTACTTCCGGCAAGAAGGTCGGATGCCAATGTCTACACATCTCTATCGTGTCCTTAGACGTCGGGTAACTTTTAAAGTGTCGTTACCGGGCGACGACAAGCTATCTGTACATTCCCATACTTCGCCTGTGCGGCGTATCCTGCGTATCTCTATGGCGTATGAGCGAAACGCCGGGTTCTGGCTCGTTTGTTGGCTGCAAGTGGCTGTGCGCATCTCGTGCAGACGAAAATTAGCCTGCCGCCCTGTGTGGCCCAGCGGATTCCGGCAAAAATTCTTTAACACGTTGACTGCCGTGCGTATTTTACTATATTGAAACCGCAACGTGATGAAGTACTACAGAATGTAATTGAATTGTGCAAAATGAGAATAATGCGAAAGTATCGGAGATCAAAGAATTGAATCACTACTTAAGAGGTAACATCTAGCTTAAATTTTCAAAAAATCAAAAAAAAATTTTTTGTCTTATATGATACTTTAGAGCCTTAAAAATAAGGTGCAATTTGTCTTATAGGCAAAACTATTTTTTAAAGTGGTTTTGCAGCTTATTTTATAAAGCAAGCAAGCAAGTCGCGATGCCTCGGAGCGCGCGCAGCGGTTCAAAGTAAATATTGCGTCTTCTATTTTTAACGATCGAATTGAAAGCGTAATGGCAATAATGCAGGTGTTACAATTGACTATGGGTCGTAATTGTTACAATTTGTGCGTCGAAACTGACGCACGCCGCATCAAATTTTCGGAGCGCTCGCTGACGGATGCCGCGAAATATGCACGTAGAGTCTCCATATTTTCCAGGAAAGAGAAAAAGGAAGAAAATGTGCTGGATCCATTGTTTCTTAGTGTAGCAGAAGATAAAGATGTTTACATCGAAACATTTCGGAACATGCATTCAGTTGAAAATCTTTCCGCAAGAACGAAACCCGTCAAAGGGTTAATAATGTTATATATCCGAAACCGTAAATATGCTTATTCCCTGGTTCCACCGATATATTTTATTTGTCAGACATTATCAAAAGCATAGTTGAACGAAAATTCGTCTAGCCTCACTTCATATTTTTCTTTTCACATTTTCTTTCTCACCCCAAATACTTGATTCCGTTCAATCTTCGCCATTCAACGCATGAACGAGCAATATAACATAATTTGTCTCATTCTTCGCCAATTCGTATATCAATACTACACTCCCCTCTCCACTTCTTACCATTCACTTCACGACGTCACTAATTCGCTACTTATCCTACTACCCACGACTTCTTCCACCCTCCAACACCTCCCCACGTAAAACCACACGTCGCCTATACTCACGAAAATCAGCACACGTGTCCGCATGTGACGGATGTTGATGAAGTCTCTTGTTCGCGCCATTATCGTAACGCAGATCAGGTGTCCTTATTCATCACATGCGGTAGACTCGGAGATCTGCAGGTATTAAGGGGACCAGAAAGCTTTCAACGATCGAAAACTGAAATTCAGAACCTTTAGAATCGGTACCATGTACTTTGAACCGCTCCGAGGCATCACGACTTGGTTTATAAAATAAGCTTTAAAACCACTTTAAAAAATATTTTTGTCTATAAGACCAATTGCACCTTATTTTTGAGGCTCTAAAGTACAATTTAAGACCAAACAATTTTTTTCCGATTTTTTTCTAAATTTAAGGTAGATGTTACCCCTTAAGCTGGTATGACGAGAGCTGCACAGCGTGAGCAGTACGAAACGGCAGGCAGGTTGGGTCGGCGCTCCGAAAGTTTCCGTGAAACTCCACTTTTTTCTAATTTACACCTGAAGCCCGATATACTCGCCGACGCTGCCGGCAAGTGGGGCCCGCTGGAAAAAGGAAGAGCGGGATGATAGTTTTCACGGGTTCGCCGGAGTTCGCTTCTTTTTTCCTTTCATGCTTTTTATGCCCTCGCCAGCCAGCGCCCTCTCCGTCTCCTGCTCTCTGTCGCCATTTACGCCTCCCTTCATATCGCCGTCCCACTTTATCTCCCACCCTTCAGAGTTAGTAGAAAACGAAAAGAGTGATGCGTTTCTGGGCTCGTTACTCAGAGCTTCCGTAGGTTCGATAACGCTCCAATTTACGATCAGACCCTCCCGGGCATCTCTTTTAGCCTGCAGATAGATCCCCTGCCACTCGCTCGCTTCCTTCACTATTTCGCCCCGCCAGTCTCCAGCTCTGTCAATCTTTATCTCTGCCCGTCCGGACTGATTGTCCTGCGAAAAATGATATAGATAACGACTACCTGACGGCGCCGGCACTAAGAAGTGGGGATCCTGTTTTGTTGTAGGCGGGAATCGCAGTTGTTAGGTGAGGACGTAGGGATTTTTGCACGCGGATTAAAAACATGTTTGCACATGAGATTTATTTAATACCCAGAAGTGGTTTTCCAAGTTCAGCTTCAGAATGACAACCGACCTCCCATCGAAATGCGCTCCTTAATATATCCCCAGGAGCCAGGGAAACGTTGGTGAAGAATCAAGATGTAGTAGCCTAGAATAAATCAAACGTCAGGAAAAGCGACAGGCATGACGCAGGGGTATAAATTCGGGAGCGTCCAGTGTGCGGCACCAAAACGAATATGAGTGATGTGGACGATGAATAACCTATTAACAACAGCAGGGCATAACAGTGCCACGTCGAACGGACGATTTGACAGAAAACTCGGAAGCCGTCGCTAACGACGAGGAATTTGACGAAGCGCGTTGAAAATTATTCGCCGGCAGCTCAAACTGACTGCCGTTTGAAACTTTAGGGATACGTGTGTAGCGACACACGGTCACCACTTTGGGATCGTAGGGATCGTGAAAGATTGTCGAAGATTAACACATTCACGACTGGCAGATTTTTTCCGTTACGAATAGTGAGTACCGGCGAAAATAATGAAATACTAAAGCTGGTTGCTTCAAAATTGTACCGTTGAAGCAGGGGTAAGAATGATAAAATTTGTTTTGAAGTATCAATATTGCAGTTATGTGTTGTTTAAAATAAAAAGGTTTTTGTAATTTGTGTATTTGCTTCATAGGTAAACAATAGATCACTTGTTATTATTGCGCTGAATTTATTTAGCATTATATTGCAGGTGTTTTGCTAAAGCCGAGTAAAAAGAAAATGTAATATTTATGGTTAGTGTGATAAATTGAAAAACAATGACTTTTGCATAAAGGATCTTTACATAATTTGCATATATATAAAGGGTCACGACGTTTTCCACTAGTTTTGCAGACTCTACAACGGTTTTGTGGATATTTTGATTTGTCCGATTGCGTCGGCTAACACTTAGTGAACCAACTGAATAGTTTTAACAATTAGTAGCGCGTCGTTAAAAAAAAAAATGACATTCGCGAATATTAACGAATGTATTCGTTATAATAAAATTGTTGAGACTATTGAATTCATTGTTAATATGTATTTCAAGGTTGATATTTGCTGATTTCACGTTACATAGATTTTGTCTAGCCACCAAAAAAGTTCGGTCCATAGAGGGTTAAGTGGGTCAGTGCCTTTTCGTTGTTCTGTTGTTTTGTTATTTTATACAGTATGTGTAAGTTGATGACGCACATCTCCATGGCCCAAGAAATAATTGCATTTTCGAAGGTTCCCTCTGTGGGTAATCGATTACTACGATGATTTAAAAATGTCCCCACTACTTGAAGACCGATCCGCAAAGGGTTAATCCTCGACCGATGCAAACACATGATTGTAAAACGAATTGTCAGTGGCGACTGTGTGTCGCTGCATGTGTGTCTGATCGTGACGTATACGGCTACTGATGGTAGACCGCAGAAAGTCCCAATGCCGTCGTCTGAATACAGCGTATTGCCTTACTGTCTGACCACCGTGCAGTCTGTCACCGTTGTCTGACCGTGGCGCATACCATTACCACTGCCAAGTCATCGCAATATCGTATGTCGGTGTGTGACTAAAGGGCGCATTTGCGTTTAGAGCCATGTAGTAACACGACTGCAGATACAGGGATCTCGTGCTTTTATGCACGTCCGCAGATGCCGGTTGTAAGTTATTTTAATCAGCGTCATTTGTATTATTTTCATTAGCGAAGGGTATGTTGGCAGTTATGCAGTTTCGAAAATTGAAGTATTTGGCAGAACTCTGGTAGTTTGTATCTACATGAGGAAGTGTGGTATTTTAGACTGCAGTTATTTGGGAACGAATGTCGTTTAAAAAGGGGTTCCTTGGAGAGAGAAGAAATTTGGACACTTTTGACGTACAGTCAAAAATACGAAGCAAAGTTCGATTTTGTTTGCAGCGAACCTGTACGTTGTGATACATGGTAATTTGGGCTGAAAATATTCTAGCTGCTGGATGAATCCTCAATATTTTAAGACATATAGAGACCCGAATATTTAATTTTTTTGTACTTGTACTATAACTGCTAGTCTACGAACGGTAGTTTAAGTGTTAAAGTGTTATGAATAAATAGAGAAAGTTTTAAGGTGTAGCCCTTGTAATTTTATAAAAAAGTGAAAATTCTTCTATTTAATTGCATTTATTTAGTTAATTCTACTTCATTCTAATTAATTTCGATATATTAAAGGGAATTTGGAATAACTTATTCCGACAGAAGGAAAACTGCAGAATTTGCAATCACTTCGGAGGTACGACCAAAAATAAATTCACAGAATATAAAATAAGCTTCAAAATAGGATCGGCAAATAAATCTTCTTCCATCAGTACATAAAGAGAGTACAAGCAGACACAGGAAATGCAAATCACATAAAAGAATTCATAATAGTTTCACAGAAATGGTTAGGAACAAAGAGCAAACAGTAAAAAATGATTTGCAGAAGAGAGTAAAAAAATAAATCTTCTCCAATCGACTCAGCTTTGAACCGACTCAAATAAGATGCGAAAAAACTCAGAAAAATGCAAACAGCATCCCAATATTTGCAAAAGTGTCGAAGACGTGGCCACAAATAGACAAACTTAAATTTTAACTTTAATTTAAAAGTAACTTTAATTAAAGTACACATAAAATAATTTGATGAAGCCATTGACAAACTGCAGAAGAACATATTATACCGATAGAATAAAGAAAAAAAACTTGCATTTGTAAAGTTGCAGTCAATATACGCTAAGTTCAACTTTCTTTGATCTAAGGCTGAATATAAATAAGAACATTTCCATAATATGTATGCATACTCATGCACGCATTTGCTGACAATTTCAAATTACCATCACCGGCGCGACTCGATGCAACAAAGCGTTTAGTTTCTCATTGTCCCGTTCGCAAAGCGTTAAAGGATAGTGACGTTCTAAAGGATTTCATCATGATGCAGTGCGGGTAAAAATATCTTTTAGTAAGCAGACTATGAGTCCTCCCAAACGATTGTTTCAGGTATTCGTCGTGCGGATAAATATTACCGCACTATATAATTTAATAAATGTACACAAAAATTTTAATTACCTAACGTTTGAATTTTCCTTCAAAATCTGGAAAAAATCTGGTTTGTCCGGAAAAATTCAGGTGAAATCGTTCTGTCAGAACAGAAAGCAGGCACTAGAAAATTGAATTAATATCGTTGACATTTACGAAGGCAGAAATTATTCCAGCCGATGCGGCAAGCATGTCTACGGAAAACACGACTGGCAAGAGTCAACTAACCAGCGCGTGTCAACTTCAGACTACAATTTCGAGCATGTCGATGAAGGGTGTAATTAACAGTTGCGTCGACAGCACAACGTTTTAGTTAAGTAACAAGTTCATATGCGATACTTTACTACGTAATTATGAAATCGATTAGTTGGTATATCGTTGACATACACATTATTGTGATAAAATAGACGCAAGCTGTGGCAATTTATTCGAAATTGTGTTTCTAAAATAAATTCTTGGTAGTTTTGTAATGTCTTAACGGCAAATTAGATGCATGTCTTATGGTCTCTTAACACATGGCTCAATAACCCATATACAATTTTAAGTTTTTTCATACACTTGCCTCAGACACTCAATCATTCGACAGCAAGAATCTGTGGTACTGGATTTTAACGAATGTAACAATAGAGGCGCTTTCACAATGAAGCAATGTGTAAGAAATTTTAGTAGACTGATAGTCAGAATCTACGATTAAACTTGTCTGCGACATATGTGTTCCAACAGTCTCGAAAGGGTTAATTTCTGCAGAACGCGGCTGATAAGCGATGCGCCGAACCATCGGAAAATTGCAGCGTGCTTCGCACGGGTATCAACCCGACAACCGTAGGACTTCTCTTGTCTCGAACGCGTATACGCTTGGCATCGATCGAGCATATCGCCACTGCCATCTCCGCCATCTTCGCAGTTCCACTGCCCGCCTTTCTTACGCACTCACGCCACACAGAAAATGTCTTCAACGTTCCGGCTGAATTTGCGGTTTGTTCAAATTGTGATTAAGACACTTTGACACTTAACCAATCGAATGGGAATCTCTCACTTTTTCCTCAACGATCTGTGTTATTTAGGCAGTCTTGTACTGGAATTACGCCGAAAAGGTGAAACCTTTTGTAAAATAGTAAAATATCATTTTCAACGAAACGCGTCACGAAAATTCAGTTAAAGTTAATGGGAAACGTTGTAACGTTAGGTATATATATTTATACGACCCCATGTAAAAATGTGCGGCTTTTCAAAAGTGTGAGTGATTAGGATTAAGCCAATTAATACGTCCTGTTGCTTATATCAGGATATAAATATTATATACAAACATATACTTAATCCTGTTGCTCATACCAGGATGTAAATATTATATATAAACGTATACTTCTCTAAACCATCTGCTATGACATTGCACTCGCATTGCATCCTACGAGTGTCCTGCACATCATGACTGCCTCGATACTTGACATCGTATCGTGTAATACACGACGCGTCTTTTCGCACGCACAATGCTTCGTTCAAATTATGCGACGAAGAAGCGCCCGACGATATTTCCTTTGTCAACGCGCACAATACGCACCAATGCCATCGCTTTCGTACTTTCCTTGAGTACCGACGTCCCACCCACGCGGCACAGCCTTGCATCTTCCCACCTTCTGTCGCTGCGTCTATTGAAATTTTCTTCGGCGCATTCAGGACTCGCAGACTGACGCGCTTGTCTCTTCCGTCTTCAGGCGTTGTTCTCGGGAAAATATCTGTCGTGTCAAGGTGCTACCACCGCACCACACTTGACGCGAGTTAGACAAAATGGGATTTCTGTTGGAACCTTTTCGCTACGCGGACTTTGTTACTGTGAGGGTATATGTGTATGTAGAAAGAGTCTGTTAGTGTGGGGGACAATGGAGACGCAAATATATATGCGGCGCGAATGCTGGAGAATAAATGATAGTTTATTTTTGGTGCAAATTATGGCCTGGTTGGTTGACGTTCAGGTTATTATTGAGAAACATCGGCAGTCTAGGTGCTGCTGAAAAATTACTTGCTTTCTGAGATCTATATGATAGTAATTCAAGTATGCTAAAATATCGGCAGTTTACGTGCTGCTGAAAAATTACTTTGGTTTTCTGAGATCTATAGAATAATAATTCAAGTATGCCAAATAAAGAATTCGTCTCGAAAAGGTTAATGTGACGCGTCGATCATCTGGCATATATTTGTTATGTTCTGTAACCAGTAACGTGTCAGTTGAAGTTTCGCCAGTACTTTATATAAGAGTTTTGGAATAAATACCGTGTCCCTTAATTGTTGGAATAAATAAACACAATATATGATCCTTGAATAATATGACCCAGTTTAATTTTGCTAGAGATGTAAAAAAAAAAAAATTGTTTCTTCTACCCTATTATAATGAATAAATTATGTTATTATGAACTTTTATTATGAATAAAATATATTTATTTTAAATCACAAATAATTATAATAAATTTACTATTATAATGAATAAATTATTTATAACCTGCCCTGTTTATTTTCTTAAAAAAGAAATCCATTTCGAAAGGGTTAAAGCGATGTGTTAAAAGCGTCGTTTTCCATCACAACACGATTCTCACCACGTTCGTTAACCAGCAGCTCCGAACACTACCGGTCATCGCGGTACTTTCGGGCGTTCCTGCACTTAACGGATTTGATCGGCTTCCTATTTGCCGAAACAGAATCTCCATTTGTCGAAATCCAGCGCGCAATACAGATCCGTCTCGATGTACGTTACCGGCCGGCACTAAGGAACATCTCACATTCGATTAAAAGACAGGCGCCGCGCCACCCGTATTTGGTATGCTTCCATGGGGTCCATGTCACCCATATACGGGTGACGCTCTTCTTGTTCAAGTTAAATAAGACATTCAGTTGCATTTCGAAAATAAATTTAATGGAACAAGCACTGAAGTATAAATAGAGAATATACAGCATAAAAATATCAAAAATACACAAATTATACTCTACTTTTTCTTCTAAATCTCGCAACGTTTTCATCACTATTCTCACTTTCAATTGTACTTTCACGCCGTCCAATGAACATTTTAAGGATAAAAATATCAAAAATACACAAATTATACTCTACTTTTTCTTCTAAATCTCGCAACGTTTTCATGTCACTTTCAATTGTTTCAATTTACATTTTAAGGATAAAAAGTTACTGATGTGCGTTTCAGAAAAAGTGTGCGTCTCAACTGAATGATCTGGGGTAACTGAAGTGAGATACCTCGCAGATCGTTAGCCGAAACGCTTATCGCTTTCCCTGGAAAGTGACGTATCATTTTTATGGGTCGAATGTTCTGTAAATATAGATAATCGACAATGCACGGACCTACTCGAGTTACATTGTTGGTGTTCCCGCTCATCTCTCCGTTTCCGTTCTGGTGCGCCGACAGTAAAATTTGGGCCCGCAAGAAACTCAACCGAATCACGGCTGGCGCCGAACGTGTTAAAAGACAGGCGCCGTGTCATTTCCGTTTGGCCAGGCGGACCCTCAAGATCACTGAGGCGTATCGACGAGAAACATCAGCGCGGTATATCGGCCTCGTATATCGACCCGGTATATCGACGAGGCCTTTCTCGCACTGATTCGAACGGCCACATTGAACGCGCCTATCTTCGCGTCACTTCCGGTTAGTTAACCTCGTTCAAAGCCGGCCCCGCACTCGAATCGTGCCCCAATCGAGATACGTCTCGAGAATGCGCATTGCCTTGCGCTTCGCCCGCGAAAGACACTTCCATTTATCGAGGAGATGGAACACAATGCGGTGCGCACAACCAGGAAAGTTACCAGCAACGTTGCCAGGCGAATGCTAGCAAAAATACCTTATATGACGTTGCACCTACTGCCAACTCATCTCTATTATTTGGGAGAGCGGATGGGGGTACGCGTTTTCATTAGAATCAGATGCTGCGCAAGAGGAAAATATGGACGACGTTTTCATTTGATGAAATGTATGTGTGGGGTTGGAGTGAGATGTTGCGTTAAGAGGTAACATATAGCTTAACGCCTATAAACATAGGGTAAATATAGGAATTGTTTTAAATTAAATGATGTAATATATCGAAATTTGGTTTAAAGGCCTTTAATATGCATACTGAAGAGGATATAGATGTTAGGTGTCGTCGAAGCGTGATGCGGAATTATATTAAGCTGAATAAAGTTTATTTAAAGATAAATGGAAGCACTAATATATAAATATAAATACAAAATGAAAGGTAAAACTATGGCAATTCGACTACGATTCGGTAAACGGCAAGAAAACGTATCTACGTGTATACTGGACTGAACTACACTCTGAACTTGACTGATCTAAACCTTGAACTATAACTGACTGAGACTGTGACTATAACTGACGCTAAACTGAGATTACTCTATACCTGAATGAATTTACGCCATTGTGTATAATGATCCAGCGTAACTCGTATCCTGAAACGTATGTGACCTAAGTGTAGAATCGACGATATGGCAAATGTGGCGTCATAAAATATTTTTGAGAAAATTCGGCTTACAACCATGTCTGTCATCGCCAGTTACCGAAGATTTGCTTTCAGCAGGTGAACATCCCCCTATTTACTTTTTTTCTTTTGCCTGTGTCTGTCATCCGACAGCCTATCGCTAACGAGTTGGCTATTTTTTCCTCCAAACGCAGCTACACGACAATCTGCGCTAATAGCAGCGACTCGCCTACTGATCCGAGTCTCGTTTGCATCCGCCATAGTCGCCCGAATTAATATAGCTTTGCGAGCGAATCGGCGAGCTCGTGCGAGCACGGCAACAGAAACCCCTAAGAATTTATGTTTCACTGGCAATTAAGCGAGAACGAGCGGCTTATACGCGAACTCTCCCACCCCTGCTTCGGTACTAACCAATAATCGATCGGTCCAACTTGATACTTTCCGCGCGCACCTTGTACCCGACACATTTTCAGCAATTTCCCACCCCAACGCAACAATCTTGGACTCTCCAGGTGTTTGCTCCTGCTATCGCGCGCAAAAATCTCACCTCCGTGTTTGCAGGCTTTGGGTCAGTCGCAAACTTGCTCCTAGTTAATTAGGCGAGCCTTATTTTCTGCCGTGCAAGATTAACTTCGGCAGCGTTCAATCTTGCGACACTTCGAAGGAGAGTCATACGAGTAGGAAGTTGAAGAGTTTTGTTCTGTCAGTGGAGATCTACCATGCGTATACGGTTTAAACTTTCGATACGGATTTTTTTTTTTTTTTTTTAAATGAAAGAGGCAGGGTACATCTGTAATGGTGAAGAATTTATCCGTTATGACAACTTATTCTGTTTGAAACAAAAAAAGAATGAATTGTGTAACCATACCTTTTTTCTGAACGTTCGATGACATTTCCAGGGGTTGAAAAATACAAAGATATCAGAATTTTCAGCCGTTATTTCCAAAATGCGTCATGTAAGCCAACCTTGAAGAGTCGCATTCGGTGTAAAACTCGCGAAACTTCAGGAGTTAAGTTGCAGAAAACGTTGCACCGCTCGCCTATATCAGCGACATATCGTCAAATTTCGTTTGCCATCGAATCGAGTCCGCTGCCGCAGCGAATTTTCGCTCAGCGTATCCAGGTTCGAGAGAATGGTCGCAGACAAAGAAACTCGAGTCGTCGCGGAACCATAGTCCCCCACTCAGCTTTGTCTAACCCGAAGTTTTCACGGCCTTGGCTGCCAGGTACTTCGGCACTTTCCTAATGCAGTTTTCTTGTCAACGAGAGGCTGATGGTTACGCCCAATTTTTTTTCCGTCGCAGCCGCGTTTTCGGTCTCTCAGAGCCTGCGAGAAGCTCCTCCCACCATCCATTTTAGCCCCTTATTCTGCTCCTCGCTCGATGCGGAGCTTCGCTCTTCCACCTGTACTCGTACCCACAGCCGCTTCTCGAATATTTTTCTCGCTATAAACCCCCAGACGTAAATTCGACAAAAGCGTACCGTCGAACTTTCAAATATCGAGCCAGGTACTCCGGGCTTCTCTCGGCGTCGATACTTTCAGGCGTCTGCGTCTTTGGCGAATGCGATATTTCTGACAGCGACTTTAGTCTCGATGCGAACTACGAATGTTCGTTTGTTGTGAAACTGTTGGAGAGAAATTAAACGTTTTGTGGCGGTGAATTTATTGCGAAACGATCGACGACGGCGAGTGCCTTTATGGTTGTGCAACTGTTGCTTAACCATTTCAAACCCAAATTTTTTTTTGTTTAAGAAAAATTATTTTTTATATTAAAGATAAGTTAATTCATGTGAATGAAGGCAATAATATTCTTATTATGGAAATATTTATCTATTTATTTATCATTTCTAAATGTACATTTTAATAGCCATATGGTCCTTATGGAAAATTTATAACATTAGGAGATTCTGAAAAATATTTGTACAAAGAAATAAAATTAGTATTCGTAAAAATAATGTATGTAATAAAATGCAGCACGAAAAATATTATGTGTGTTACAATGTGCACAGGGTCCAAAGGGGTTAAGGGGGTATTTAGGTAGGTATATAGATAATGCAATCAAAAGCCAGTTATACAGAAGATAGT
Source organism: Cryptocheilus praepositus (assembly GCA_033815515.1). NCBI lineage: Eukaryota > Metazoa > Arthropoda > Insecta > Hymenoptera > Pompilidae > Cryptocheilus > Cryptocheilus praepositus. The sequence continues at coordinate 77,488 of JAWWQZ010000119.1, read as the reverse complement.
AACAGTGTCTTCTGCTGAAGAAAAAAAACATGAAGTATAAAATCATTCCATGGTAATATTCGAACATTTCTGACGATTCGAGGAATTGTGATATGATTGTATTCACCATCTTTGGATTTTACCATGCATTTTGTACTGCATTAAATCTGCAAACAGCGACCCCACCGTAACTCTCTCAATAACTTCTCTCTCCGCAGACGCTCAGGTGCCGTATTCGTCTTCGCCTCACATTTCAATCGCCCAGCGTCGTTGCACGCCGCATCTTCGCAATTAATTCGCGCCGTCCGTGAAATTGCAGTCGCTCGCGCGGATTTGCGCTAATCGCCCGGCGCTCGAACGTTTTACCGAAGTCGGCGTAAAATCGCAAGGAAGCTGACGCGTGCGCGATGTCATTAAGCGATGACGATCGTCTTCCTTGTTGCATTAACCAGCGCGCCGGGTTCTTCCATTTGGCAGCGTATCTCGTACTTCGGTGCGTCGTTACTGCTTAATTGCATCGTGCGGAACTGACATTTCGAGGAGGGAACTGCGATGGTTACGGCGGGGATAAAGTAGAGTGAGTCGCCAAGGGCGAATCATAGGCGGCTTCTAGCTGGGGAATGGTTGATGGTGTTGCGGACAGGTTGTATTTTCTGTAGGCACGGTTGTGGGAGAGTCGGAATTATTTTTCGTGGCCGAAACGACGTGCATTTTGAAGAAACGAGGAGCTGCAGAGATTCCTGTCGATTGTTGGTTGTTTGGAAGAAAGAATTTTAGATGTAATGTCCTGAAGCTTCGCAAAGAAAAGGAAGCGATGTGCAAATACCTAATACGGTTAACCTAATACGGTTAAAACCAGCGGACAATGTGCGAAATTTCACTGCTCAAGATTTATATTTCCAATACTCTCTAAATTCTTAAAACTACTCGTATGTTCCGAACATATACTTCCCTCGGTATAACAGAAAACAGACAGTAACTCTACAAGTGAATTCGCCGTACACACTGCTTAGAAAAATACACGTGGTTCTCAGGGAGAAAAAACATCAACTAAAATATAGCGAAGTCTAGCACCTAATGGTGTTAGTGAAACAGAATTGAGAAATATTGTTACTTGGCGGACGCGAAATATGGAAAAAGATGGCGTGGATACAGTAGAATTATGATAGACTTAACAATAAATTTAAAGTTATACATTTAAATATGATAATGAAATTACACTAATAATAAAATAGTAATAATAATAAAATGTAATTATAATAAATATAAAATAAATAATAAAGTTAAATATGAAATATTATATAATAAATTTTATATTTAAAATAATTGAATTCATAACAAAATATAAAAATAAACAGTACGTCTATTAATCTGTACAAAAATATACCAGTGCTTAGCCATCGCATACATAAAAATATGAAGGATTAGTTATGAAGTATCGGATTACAGCGGAATTTTTTATGTACCGTTAAACTAGATATAGTATTAAAATATAAAATAACGTTGAAATAAATCGGCAGGTCTATATCAACTTAATTTTTGTTATTTTGCCTATTTACGTATTTGCACCATTATTCAATAAAAAACGAAGCGAATCACGATACTTATGTAAATTTCGTATGGTTCCTCTTCATAGAGAAAAATCCTTTACGCAATATCATACTTTAAAAAACTACTAGAGACTCTGATAAAATTGACTTTTACATAGAATTTCATGATAATTTCTTTAAATAATTATTTAAACAATTATTTTAAATAATACCTAAAATGTACCCTATCTTACAATTTCTGTAAATTTCGTACAAATTTATTTTTTAAGTATAAAAATCATGATAATTATTAAAAAAAGCATAATTTTTTATTAATATCTAAAATACTTCCAATTGCATAATTTCAGAGTTTCGCAAAAATTGCTTCATAAATAACAAAGTTATTTTTTCTTTCAGATTTCTTATAAATTTCTTAGTGGTCCTTAAAGTTTTAAAATATTTGATATGTCAAGCTCATTACAAGACAAAACCGAGTACACGGAAAACCTCTAACAGCAGTATTTTTTAAAAGCAAACGAAAGTGCGCACCCTACAGCGTCTGAAGAAGTAAACCGATAAGACGTATTCCACACCTCGCACAGTCCTTAGGGCCAACATTATCATTCTTCCTACTGGACCTTATCGAGGTTTACAGGTCGGCGGGTACGAATCCAATGAACCGTCATGCCGATTAGAAATATTTTCGCTTCCATCACTTTAGCCTTTTATACGCAAAACCTAGTTTTGCTGGCATATCAACGGAAAAAGAGAAGGTGTAAAGAAGTAACGTGGCGCATCTCATAGGAATGAAGCTACTTAACACTTTGAGTGTCAAGCGTGTTTTGCGTTATCTACCGGTAATTGTAAAAATCGCTCAATATTCTTATGATGCGCGAGTTATGTCGTAGAAAGTAAAGGAACCTTCGTGAGCATAGTTCGAAAAGTCAAATGTGTTGGAGATAACAACATTTTTGGGTGATAGTGTCATGGTTCACTTATTACTGGTTTCTTGATATTTGCAGAAGGTGCTTAACATGTATTCCTTCAATTTCTACAAACAGTTGCCAATTAAAATCTTGAATTAGGACATTCAAAATTCGATTTGTAAAGATGGAGGTAAAGAACGTATGCGAAGAAACGAGCCACCACGTCAATCATGATGCTGACATACGAAAATGTTTATATCTCAGAAAAGATCGATGGTGTATATTTCGTTTGTTTGCGAAAAGAAGAGAAAGAAAGATTTTTTTACAGAAAATATTGAAAAACAGAGTTAGGCCACTTTCAAAATAAACGGCTCGTATGTATGTGTCCCAAGAGTCCCGAAAAGTAAAGCAAGCGAGTCCATAACTTTATAGCGACTGTGAAGTAGTGTATATTGTATAAATACAATCAGTTCCGTTATATTTCCTGGTACACGTACTTTTTTTCAGCCACATTCCAACAAGTTTTAATGCGGGAGCTGCGAAAGTTAGTTTAAAAATTTGGTACAACCGTTGAGTACACCTTCATTCACTCTTAACGAATCTGTTGATACATAAAGGGATATATTTAGCTGCACGATTGACTGGCCGGTGACATAAAGGTCAAAAACGTCAAGGAACCGGGCAAAACGACGTAGTCAAGAATCTTGACCCGTCTTGCTGGTAGACATCAGCCAAGAGCTGTTACGCGAACGTGCCTCTCATCTACACGACACCTTTTTCATCACGGCCCTTCATATTCACAGTCAGCACTTTTCGGTGGCACGTACCGAAGAGACGAAATCCGTATCAAATTTCTTGTTAGTCATTTTCGGAGGATGGGTGAATTTATTTACTTTCTACTTACGCATTTGCGTCACGCGTGAAAGTGGAAAATACGTCCTTGATGGCAATATTTTATTTCTTGAATGTAAAAGACAGGTTTTAGTAGGTATCGAGAATAAAAACGAAATTGCATGAATAGGGATAACATTTTGATCGAATCGATTTCTTTCGATTGCGATACGTTTCCACAAAACTTATTTAAGATTTTATTATAGGCTCAAACAGAAAACGTTATTAAAAACGACGTTCACTATTTCTTTCGTTGTTCCGATAAATTTGCAATTTTGTCAGGACTTTTCTTACATGTCTTCTAGTAAGCGTACTTTTCTAACATCCCAAACAATTCTAGTTGCTTCAGTCCAATTTTCGCCTTTTAGCTACGCACATGCTCGTCATGAAGAAACAATTTTTTGCTGTAACTGCTAAATGTGTATACTTTTCATTGCAACCTTCTAATGGCACAACATAGATTACACTTGTTTAACTTCTTAACCGCGACACCCTCTCGTATGGAACCGTCAATATGTGCGGTGCGAAACTCTCGAAAGGCTTAAAGAATGTCCGAACAATAACGTACATAAATACTGACCGTTTCTCTTTCGCATCTAGGGTAACAGGATACCTCGCCTAACGAGTTGCGCTGTTGATCCGGCAACTCATAATCTTCATAAGACTAATGGGACATATATGCACCAGTACATAGGCCGAGAGACATGTAGAAAAATCATTTTTTTTATCCTATTATAACGAATAAATTGAAAAGCCTGAAGTATTAGAAATGTAACCTGCCTCTTTTATTCTCTTAAACATAAAGATATGCCAGCGGACTTATCGAGTCCAAACGCTATTTCTATTTTACTTTTTTGCGATTACATATAATACACTACATGTGTATCAATTCAGAATAAATTTTGTCACAATCTTTATAAGTCGCATCGCACATATATGACCCGTGCTTTAACTTTGCACTGACGCAAAAAAATCATTTTTCTCTCTCCCCCTATTACAACGCATAAATTCTTCACCTGAACCATTAGAAATGTAACCCGCCTCTTTAATTTTCTAAAAAAGTCTATCTCGAAAGCCTTAAAGAATGTCCGAATAATACCGCGCGTAACTACTGACCGTTTCTGTATCGCATCTAGGGCAACAAGACACCTTGTCTAACGAGTTGCGCTGTTGATCCGGGAACTCATCGATCGAAGACGCCTCATCACAGCAGACTCCGGCAACGCGGTGCCGCTGTACACGGCACGTAGTCTGTTCGGTGATGGACGGTGTCCTTTGATCATCGTAATACGGGCAGGTCCGCCATCCTGAATATGTCGAGCGTCGCTCGCGAAGCAACCGGCTCGCGAGAATGTGTGCACGTGGCTCGTCCGCTCGAGAGTTTGCGCGACGCTCTCGTAAAGCAACGGCGTACGATGCGCTTTGAGTCGTTACCCGTGGCAAATCCGAAAATCGATCCGCCGCCGATATAAGCCGTCGATGCCTGCTCCCGACTCAAGAGATACCCGATGCTCCGTGGCTAATCTCGAGTCGTCCGTCATCGATCTGCTCCTAATGAACCTATCGCGTCAGTCACAGTCATCGACGCTGTCTGGCGGGAGGTCCGGAGAATTAGACGAAAAACGAGGTGGTGGAGGAACGTAGAATGGGGTGGTGAGGAGACGTAGAGTGGAAAGTAAGCAGTTTGGGGAGGCGCGTGGTAATTTACTTCGTGAAATAGCGTGAAGTAGAAAGAGGGTAAAAAATATTTCGATAGATACAAGAGATAGAAAAATTGGGGTGGTTGTTTCTTTCAGGAGAGAAATTATGTGGATGAATGAATGGAGGAGAGAAAATTTATGTTTATTTTATTAAAGGTAAATACCTAAAATCTGGGTTTTTGTTGAAAAGCATTTGAATCTGTTGAAATTACGCCATTGCATGGATTGGTGCACGACGTGTAACTCATGTTACATGCGATGTTTAGTGACATAATTGTACAATTCAATCATTTTTCCACTTATATTTGAGATTATATTTTTATTTCCACACAGAACTCGTGAAGAAATCCGTTGAGGTTTTGAAACACGTATACATTAGTTGTCGATGAAGCCAAGCAGCCACCAAAAGCGGCTTCACTACATCTGACATCCTGTTTTAATGAGCCTCCGCATATTAATGTCAGTAAGCAGACCTTCCACTTGCCAGCTGATCAGGATCATCCCGAATTTCGGAGTTCCCGTCGCACGACGATGGCTTTGTCTTTGCGGGGTGGAGATATGAAGTTTCGAGTAAGAGGCTGCCGGCACGAGTTCCTCATATGTGGGACAGTTTCGCTGGATTATAAAGATATGAAGCCGCCACGAGCGAAGGGTCGTCGGTGGTGTCTTTGGGAGATTTCCGGGGATCCACCCGCTACTCGTTGCCGCTTATCCACCGCACCATACTATTTTACGTATTTGCACAGTTCCGCATTTGCATAGCAATTGAACGGTTATGCTCGCAGTGTCACATCCCTTCGCCGCTTTCCCTTTTTTCTTCTCTAACGATATGATTTACGACATGCACCCAACGCAAGACACCTTTTACGCCTGGAACCGCATGTTTTTGGGAAACTTGTACGTTAGAAAAAATCATAACTTTGGTGTTTATGAAGCAATTTTTGTGAAACTTTCAGAAATTGTATAATTCGAAGTATTTCAGGTATTATTAAAAAAAGTATGTTTTTTAATAATAATCATAACTTTTTTACTGAAAAAATGAAAATACGAAAAAAGCATGAAGGCAAGCAAATTTAATGCATTGAATAATGATGTAAGTACTTAAATAGACAAAATAGGTGCAATGTATCAAAGTAAGTGACATCTAAAGACAGCGTGTAGAAAACACGAGAAAACTCGTAAGCGGCCCTTAAAATATTAATAAATTCTTTGTTTATTTTGATCGCGCACAAATGTCGCGTATAAATGTTGACAAACACGCGGAACCTTGAAGATTCGACGGAGTGCGCGTAAATCTTGGCAAAGTAGCCGAAATCTGGCTTCATCGGCGAGTGTGAAGCTCGCGCCTGGGGACCTGGAAAACATTATGTCGAACTAGCGTATAAATTGCGAATATCTTTACGCCCGCAGTTCTTCACGGACCCACTCATTCGTGGGGCTTTTGTCGGGTATCAGAATGCATCAACAACTCCGTCGAGACACGCGTATTCGCTCTTTGGCTCCAGGCCAACACTGCCGCTCGGGCGCGTTTACGATTCATCGCTTCGCAAAATTCTCGCCATACCGTGAATCCATTCTCCCGCGTCACGCTTTGGATATCTTTTAATTGACTCCATCGCGGTTGGTGAACTATATGGTGAGGTGTGCTTGTGGGTGATGTTTTATAAGGAAATGGTCGAGGTGCTGAGAAGGGATAATGAGTTATTATGGATCATGCATGGTATTCGGGACGAGTTTGATTGTGAACGGGAGGTCAGCTGCAATGTTCGGTCGCTTTTATATGGTTTTGTACCGAAATAAACAACACGCTTGGGGCAGACAAATTACTTATTACAAATCACGTGTACTATTGAGCTTCACTTTGGTTTTCCATGGAATAACAGTGACAAAAATAATATATAGTTTTGTTACTAAATAAGCAACAAGCTTGGGACAGAGAAGTTGCTTATTACAGTTCACGTATACTAATTGGCGTGACTTTGATGGGAAATAGAATCGTAGCTGCAATGATGATTGTTCAGTCGACGGCCTTTATATGGTTTTGTTCCGAAATCACAAATTTCCCATCTTGCTCAAATGTAAAAAAAAAAAACTATAAATGACCGCCAAAATGAATATATAATAACAATTGTATGTAATAATTGTAATGACTCATTTTTTCATTTGTCTGCTAATGGAGTCCAACCTCCATTTTTCTACAGGATGAATAACTTTACTGCTTCAAAGCCTACACTATTTTGTCTCACCGTCGCTCTATTTTTCACTAAATTCCCTGGATCTCATAACGTTACGTGTACTCGTGTGCGAACGCGTTAACTTCCGACGTCTGACTTAGCGCGGAAGTGGAGTTAATCCAAAACGAATCAATGTCAGCAGCCTCGGATTAGCCGAACGTGTTTGAATAGACGATTTCGCGGCATGAGGGCGCCAGGGACGAAGTAGATGGCGGTAATCCTCTTTTATTCTGTTCCGATCGCACTGTGCCTAGACGTTTTCTTTCCGATTGCGCTGTCGCAGCGATCTGTCACTGATCACGGTGTAGTTTGAATTTACTGCCGACGCAAATGTCCGCGTTTACGAGCCAAGTAGAACGCGTTGACGATGAAACGACAGCAAAGAATGGCACGCAAGTCCGACAGGGGTCGGGACGGGGAATTGTGCGTTGAGTGTCGATATGTTTGGTTACGAGTTTCGTGGATGTTTACAGGCCATTAATTGATCGGTAGTGAAACGATTTTTATGCGATGTTCTTGTTATTGCGTAAAATAAAAAATAGTATTTGGTGATCATTACTTAGTCTTATAATATGAACAGAGTTTACCTCTTGGGCGTGCTGCTGTTTCAAATTTTGTGAAATTTAGATTTTTAGAATTCAGAATTTTAGATTTTAGATTTGATGGTCAGCTGTAGTATATGCAGGATCTGGTGCTGAGACCATTTTTGTTATTGACAAGAAACGATTTTTGTTACCGGCAACAAACGATTTGATCTAGTGTTCTGTTATTATGTATAAACTAGTCTGCAAAAAAGCAAATAACTTTCCAATAAAATCAAAATAAAAACCCTCAATGGCGAAAATTGAAGTAAACTTCATTCGAAAGATAAAAGAAAATAACTTACAAAAAAGCAAATAACTTTCCATTAAAATCAAATTAAAAAACGTCAATGGCGAAAATTGAAGTAAACTTTACTCAAAAGACGAAAGAAAACATTTCAAGAGCCGTTAACATTATAACTCATGTTCCAAGCACAGTCTAATAAACCCACATATTCGTCTAACTCCACAAAATGCCCATTCGCCATCCCTTAGTTCCACCGCTGCTCATCCTTCATCCAACAACTCACACCCCATAGCTCAGTAACCGCTCAAGTGCCGCCCAAACAAAATTCGCGCGCTCCACATGCTTTGCTTCCCAGCCACATCGTCTGCCAGAGATTATAACGTTTGAGCATTGGGACCGAACATAGAAGAACGTCAGTTTCCGCGGTGCATAATTAGTGGGCGAAACAGAATTATTTGCCGTGACAGTCGGCGGGAGTCAAATATGATAATAATGTGTCTACGTGTGGCCTTCGGACACTCTGGTCATTGAGTACCCGAGTCATGCGGACACTGATTAGATTACATCTCTCACTAATACCTGGACAACCACGCACATGCCTGCGAACATTCCACCAGGGATTTATAGGATGCTAACGTGCTCAGCGATCCGCAATGCACACGATGCTGAGCAGAAGACTATATCGCGGGGAAGAAAGCATCCACGGCATGGACGGTGCAATCCAGGTGTCCTCCGGCACAAAAATCCTGGACATTGTTACGTTCCGGGGTGGGAACGGGACATATTTATTTTGGGTAGCGACGCACTTGCGTGTTCATGGCGAAATTTTGCTGTGAGGAGAGCATCGAAGATGTGAAGCACCCAGACGGAATGAGAAAATAACCGGGTTGGTGATGAGAAAATGGTGATAAGGTGGAAAGAAGGAATGGGTGGATTTTGTCTGGGATCTGACTACAGAGATTTGAAAGTTTTTTTTTATTATTATTTATTACATTAAACAAGTATTATGTTTGCTTTTGTTTCTGTAATTTGTGAAAGCTGAACGTGTAAAGTACACATGATGGGTACTTATACAAATTAATTTCAGAAGTGGCATTACTGATATCTGTATGGTAATGAATCTGTATAGTGTATTTGGCATTTATAGCATTTCCAGGATTTGGTATATAAAGAAGTAATTATTTATCATATATATAGCAAGACTTTTTTTAAATAAATGTATTAAGCTATTTATAAAGAAGTAATTAAAACTGTGTGGTATCATATATATAGTATTTGCATATAAAGACTTTTTTTTTTAAATAAATGTTTTAAGCTGAACATGTAAAATCAAGGCTTTGACAATTAAAAATATGAATGAAGCCTTCATGCATCTTAACAAATTGTTGACAATCATGAAAGAATGTGATCCAAATGGAGAACGTATACACAGCATGCCATAGAAATCTTCATCAAGGAAAGAGAAAAGGGTACTATTCAACTAACTCTTGACAAATTTATAAAGGGAACACCCGAAAGCCTTTAAACACGCCTCTTTAACTTCCTTATGTATACATATTCATAAATAAATGCTTTAAAACACACTTTTTGCTGCATATTTTCGTACATCCCTCTACTTTCGTACATTTAACATTCGCACACACCTTCAGCAACAAATTTTCTACGAAAGTCGAGGACCCACTCTATAAATTTCCTGCAGTTCAACCGCTCACGAGAAAGTTCTTTCTCCTGTGCCATCTATAGACGTCCTGACAAAATAACAGAGACCCAAAGATAGGACATTGCAATATCTCTCGCAGGAGCATCAGCCTTTGAACATCTAAATACGTTGCGTCTGACAGCCTTTTGGTGTCTTCCGATCCCAGAAGCGTGTTACTCGAATTTGTCGACATAACTCGTTCTATCTCCGACGTTCTTGATTCCGGGGGTAAATTTTTTAGCTCGTTCGATTGGCATTTCCCGTTTCGCGAGCGTTCGTGGCGCGCCGATATTGGAAATAAATAAGTCAACGAAGTCATATGACACGGAATACCTGCGTGACCTGATAGGCTTCCGTATCATAGCTGCTTCTGAGCAACGTCAATCCGATTTCGCGTCGTTCCGCGCTTAGAGTCATTCGTCTATTAGCGTTGCGATTGATCAAATGTGTCGTAGCTGACTGACAACGCAAAACGATGCGACGCGAACGGTCAGTTTCAATTGCTGCCTTTCTCTGCAAGCACTCTATGGGGTTTGAGCATTTTTAGTGCAGCGTTGAACATTGTGGCGAATAGGGTTAACCCTCTATGGACCGAATAAAACATTTAAGAGTGTTAGTGGAAAAAAATTTTGCAGCGAAATTCAAAGGGGTGTTAGGTGATTGTCCGGCACTGAAGCAGTCATTGTTGTGTGGAATGCGATGAGCCGTAATGAAAATACCTGTGATGCGCACCTATCACGAGAGGCCTCCTTCGCTACGGATTTTTGTTTGGAAAGGAGAAGGGGAATGAAAGGGTGGTAGTCTTGCATTCCCTGGAACCTGGGCATTCTACAGGAGAATTGTAAAGACATCGGACGTATTACATGGAATACTCCCATAAGGTCGCATGTGTTTGACCACCGACTGACGCCGGTATCCGGTTGTAAATACGTAATACTTAAATACTACCATACTACCATACGTAAATTGTTTGCGAGACATAAAAAACACATCAGCCAATGATTCGGTGAAATTTCCGGTTTCGTTCATTAGACGAAACAGGATGTAACGTCCAACATGGCGGCGCACGAGATCAAACCTCTCCCAAAGCGACTCCATTGCAAACACGTACTTGCCGCCGTACCCAATGGTTTGTTTTATTAAATCAACACGTTATTTCGTCCGCATCCCGAAAGCACACAGAATAGACGATCCATCCGTCGCCCAGCTAACGAGTAAATCGTTCATCGACTGCATTATTGACACCACCAGATGGCGCCGCCGGTATTTCGAACAAACCGACCAAACTCTGCCGTGATTGCGCGGAATAAATGATAAAGACACCGAATTAACAGAGAATTTATTCAAACCCTTAAAACTACTGACTGGATTAATGTTAGTGGTGGAACTTGTTAATTTTCGGGCAGAGTTTCTGTAGGTAGTTTTATTTTTCCTCTTTTGTATTCGGAGATATGATCGGTGAGCCGTTACTAGCCGAATTCTTAGAAATAGAAATAGAAGCGTTCTACGTTTTTGTTAGGTGCGTCCTAAAATCCGCAGAAGAAAAGCGGAAAAAATATTAAAGCGGACAAGGGATGGGACCTGGCTTGACAGAGTCGTCTGCTGGTCGTTTAGAAATAAGCAAACGCATAGTTAACCGTTTTGTTACGCATCTTACATACCATATGACGAGCGACTATAATCCGACCACAGTCCATCTTGGTATATTTACAGCGGACCTCTTGATTCCTATGTTCCTTTTTTTTCACAGAGCATAGAATTGTTGCAGGCATCTATTCTCAATCAGCTGCACTATTCGTCAGAAATATTCTTTTCCACAAAAATTTATTTATATTTATTATCGAAACATCTTCAAACGTAAATACATCCCTTTTATATATTTGGAGATACATTCCGCGCGGAGGTGACCTTGGAAACTTCTTTCCACGAAGCCTGCCCCGCCAATAACCAAATTCTCTCTTCTTTTTCCCTAAATTCTCAGAGGAAAAGCGAAAAACCGAGAAAAACCTCAGAAATGATCGGACCTCGCTCTCCACAACTCACCCCGCGACACTTTCGACCCGTCGCACAACTATTGGCAATATTTTAGTGCATCCGGCCGGTTTATCGAGTTACACGTGCGGCGGACTGTTTAACGCAGCAGACCGACGAAACATGTATTATTGGCCGGCGCAGTTAGAACGTAAATTTGCCGGCCGCAAACAAAACTCGTAACGGACACAGGCCTGCAACGTTACGAGCGCAAACGTTAACCAGTCCCTCTGTCCGCGCGAAGTGAGTAATCAGTTTATTCGTTAAACAGCGCAAATTTCTGAATGATTAATGGCCGCCGTCGGAACGTTAATACACTCGCGCCCTCGTCTATTTACTATCAGCCTGCGCGTGTATCTGTCTGTCCGCTTGGCTGGTGGATAGGTGGGTACTCGATCGCCTGAAACGATGCGCCTAGATACGGTAAAGTCAATTTGGCGAGAACGACAGTTGCGCGCCAAGTATCTGCGTACATGTTACACGACGAATTGACAAATTGAATCAACGGCAGCCGGGTGCACGTCGTCATTACGCAGACTGAGGATCCTCTTGCGGTGTTGAGTGATCTTCGGGGGGACGGGAGAATTTGTTGTATGGTTCAGAATTATTTATCTCGACGGCTTTGGTCGTTTGGGAGATAACTGAATCCACGAGATTTTTGCAAGGGGCGTAAATGATTACTCGGAAACGGGTTATCTGGTAATTTCTTACTACTAAATCAATTTCTTAATCAATCTTAAATAAATTTTTTACTACTAAAAAGGAGACTATGTTGAAAAATGAATCGTCAATATTCCAAAATGTTTCAAGCATGATTTGTCTATATAATTATTTTATTAAATGAAAGAGCCATCGTAATATTTCTACTGGAAAAAAAACTTAGTGCTAATTAATCTGCGTCATTGGATGAGATCTTGTTTATATGACCTTAAGCATTTCTTTTTGCGCGAATTCGTTTGTCACCAGTTCACTAGTTCTAGACGTTATATTTTTGATCAACATACAATTAATCACATTAATATTGCTCAACATTTTCTGAGACGTTCGAAACGTGCGTTTACTAGCTAAAATGTAAAACAATTATCGATAAAAGTGTAATTTATCACATGTACGGAAGAAATACCAAAAGCCCTTTTATTTAATGTTTTCTATCATTGTTTTTACGTAAATTCTATAAACTGCCACTCACGCAAAACTTTTTCCACATCACCCACTAAGCGCATTCTTCTAACATCTTAAATGCATTCAAACCGTTTTGTCCCGCATCACAAAAGTGTTATTGTTTCAAAAAACACTAACGTAACTCTATTTATTACTTTACGCCAGTTAACATTCTTTACGCGATCTCTATTGTCAGAAATGCGTCTGGTTTTACGTTCTCTTCTCGTCTTTGTCGTTGCGTTCTTCTGTATTCATATAACATACGACCAACCCTGGGTAGTTCATGTTAAAAGACCTCTTGCAGGCGCGGCTCCATTTTTTAATTAACAATTAATTCGTTATTTCATTACGTCCAGTCCTCCGTCGGCGTTAAAGTCCTTTCTTCCCCGGCAAACCGACAAAACGCTTTGGCCGCTAAGCAATTAAACAATTTGCCGAAGATCCGCGCGCCGCGACGTGCAAATATGCGGGTTGAATTTTTCGCGACAAATTCTCCAGTAAATCAACGTCCTGTATGAATATAAAAAGTACAGCCATGGGCCCGCTGCAGGTGAATTCTTATGCGGCGTTTAATTGCCACGGCCCGCCGTGACGCCATTAATTCTTACGATCATTTCGCCCGCCTCTGAATAAAAAGGGAATTGTAAAGTACGTTATGGCGGAATAAAAAGGCGGGCGCTGGGAGAGGAGCATATTGTCAAACAACCGTGGGGAACGCTGTTAAGTGCGTTTCATATTTTATCCCGGGGACGTCGTCTTGGCAAACATCGAATTAAACTTTGTAGAACGTTCATTGGAAGATCTAATGTTCGCTTCGGGTTCTTCGTGAAAGATAAGTTGTGCAGGTTACCTGCCGAAGTCCGTTACATAGCGTAGGCAGTTTTATTTTTTTTTTAGTTAAAATATATATTGCAGGGATTTTAATCGGATTAAGGGAACTTAAGCTAATTTAGCTTTTATTTTGTAAATTTTCGGTCACTCGGAAAATAAAATCGGTCATTACCGAAAAAACTTTTGGTCACTACTGAAAGTAAAAAGTGGAGCCCGATAAGAAAAGTCGATATTAGGATCATTGTATAAGTTATTGCTTAATTTTGTTTAAAATCAACAACCGTGAGAGAAGAAGAGATCTAGGAAATCTAAAATTAAAATTGTATCAACACTTATACGTGCGGTGAAAAAATGCGAAAAAGTATCTTAGCAAAGTACACATATACATATACTGAATGCAGTCACTACATAATTAAATCGGATTTTGTTTATGTTTAAATTAATTAAATTAATTAAAACAATTTTCTCTAGGATGTGATTTTAATATTTTTTTGTTCTCAGCATTAAAAAGCATAAACGCATTTACAACTAATAGTTTTGGAATTAAATATGCCCGCAATGTTCTGTACCATTTATTTTATAATTATTCTCATTTTTGCCACATAGGAAACCAGTCGATCAGAAACATCAGATCATCTTTCCTATATTGTAGACTAACAGAATCTACGGTTTTAATTTCTGTGAATTAACACGACCTGTACTATAGATAACACATATAATACATGCATGGCGAAATATGCATTTCCATAGAATTCCCAAAAAGGCACAGTTAGTAAATGCACCGTCTAAGAATGTTTCAAAAATTTTTTTCCCTCTGATACGTCAGTTAAATTTCTAGCTAGCAAAAAAAAGTTTTTCATATAAGTAATCTGCAGGCTCAGTCTTTACGTGATTTTATACTTAATTTTCTACATTGCCTGCGTTCCGGTAAGTTGCAGTGCAAAAATAAGTGATATTTATTTATTTTTATTTTTCATTTATTTTTATATATATTTATATTTATTGGCGCCTTTTACATATCTTGTCAAGTCACTACCGAGCAACACAGTCGACCATTAAACATCTTGAATTTCCTGCGACTTCGACACGACTGCCGCCGAAGTCTCTCGAGCGTTTCGAGTCGCAAAGCTATAAAGACCCCTTTGTCCCTTTCGTGTGTAATGCGCTCTGGCTTCGAATTAATGAGGCGAGAGCTCTTTCAAGAACGATCGTCTGATTGATTGCTTGGTTTTTCTTCTATTACATCACTAACTGCTGTACTATCACACCGATCGTGAGTTACGCAAAACAAAAATGTACAGAAGCCAGGTTGCTGTTTCGAGAATGACTGGTTCATGGATTGTTTAATCTTATCTTATTATTAGTTCATATTATACCTTATTATACCTAAAAGTTGAATTTTTTCTATAAAAAAACATTTTTCTTTGATAAATCTACCGTATTGGACAAAATGGCCGCGAGGCGGTGCTCAACGCGTACTTCACGTCACGTGATGCAAGTGACGTAAATTACGAGTCGGCAGTAGAAGTAATATGTCGCCTTAAAAGATTATTAACCCTTTTGCTACGGCAAACTTTGATACATTCTGCGCGTGACATACGGCAGGAGTTGACGACGCTCGCTGAAAACGGCAAAAGTTTTCGTTATCGTGCACCTTCCAGAAGGTAAATTGAAATTGTCAAAACACAGAGTAAACTCGTCAGAAACAGAATATCTGTGACTGTTATAACACAGAATTGAATTGTAACAAAATGATTAATTTTGATTGTACTTAATTATTCATTTTAGCATGGTATTTCTTGAAGCACTCTGGAATGTGTAAAGCATGACTATGATCTTTGTAATTATCTTCACGCACTTCTGTGCTTGAGCAGAAATAAACTCATTCTCATGAATCTACTGAATTTATCACGCAACGCTTGTTCGGATTCTCTCAAAACTCCCTTGTGACGTCATATTACCGCGACTGCCAACTCTACATTTACGTCACATGACATGAAATACGCGTCGAGTGCCAACTTGGGACCATTTTATCCAATCGCACAAATTTATTAGATCAAATGCCCTTCGATGAAAAGAATTTATTTATCATTTTCGTTTAACTAAACAGATATAAATTTGTAACTTTCTTTTAATGAAAAAAAGGAAACGAAATATACTTACGAAAATGATTTACTTGTATAATTACTTTAGTAGATGAAAATCCAACCAAAAAACGCAAGTAAACAGAAGCAAATTTGTCACCTTCTTCGAATGTAAAAAAAAGACACGAAATATCGTAAAAAAATGATTTACAGATCCCAAGTCGTGGAGCTTTAACGGACATGCAACATGCTCGTAACCGGCCAGTTGCTTATCTCAGACACATCACTTCGTATCAGTTCATCTAGAGAGCAGAGACACGCTGAACAATTACGATTCACCAGGCTTTTCTCTTTAACGAGGAGACCGACAGACAACGGCAAAGAGGTGCTCGGTGAGACATTTATTGCCTGGATGAAGAATCGTCCGGGATTATTATGCGCGACCAGCTTGCCGCATCTTTATGCAACGCTTAATTATCGCTCTTCGAAACTCTCATCATCATTAATTCTTACGTTTTCGCTGTAACATCGCTGTATGCGAAATATCGGCACGGCTTTGATGCGTGTTGAATTTTAATCCCGTTAATCGCTCGATGAAGAACACATTGTTACTGGTATTTAATCGGAGCAAATTTATACGTCACTCTTCTACTGCATGTTGTGATACGGCTGTGTTTATTAATATAACGGCGAAGTGAGCAAGCCGAAGAATTTCAGATTTTTAGATCAGCTATGGGAATAAGTAATACACATATAACCGCCGTGGCGTTCGAGGTGTTAACAGTGTTATTATATCCTGCAAAATATCTTTCCAAATGCCAACTAACTCACCGCACAAGTAGTCACACACGCGATTCCATCTGGCATCAATACACTCGATTCCATCTGGCAGTCATAAAAAATTGAAAAAAAAAATGTGTTTCCGATCACGATGATCAAATTAAAAGTGTGCGGCAACGGGCTAAGCAAACAAACCGCGACACCCAAAGTGTCAAAACCTGTCGCTTCAACACCACAACACCCTTTCTATTACCTCCGTTCGAAGTCCGCGCGACTTTTTTGCTTTTCCACACATCATCCTTCGAAATGGCGCCTGTGACAAACACCAAGAAACGACTCCAAAAGTAAAAGAAGGCAAGGAAGTTGCATAGGACCGGCTGCAAGTCAGCACTCTCGCCACCCCATCGTAGCTCAACTACCTTCGAACCACAACGGTAGCGCCGCTAAACTCGGCTATATGGGTGGTTCAAGTTAAATCTCTGTAAACAAGGAATTGTAGTCGCGAGAATCGCACAGCTGATTTATCGTCGCGGCTCGTTTCGGCCGACGAAGCAAAAAGAGAAGCCTTCCGCGGCGCTCGCTGGCTAAAAAAGGAAAGCCATCCAGGTATAAAACTGGTAAATATTCGCTTGGCTACGCGAAATGATTTACGCAGCAAACTCGCCGGCGCGGTAAATGTTTTCGCGCGCACCGCGCTTCCTTCTATTTTTATTGATGCCGCCGCGGATTGTTTTCCGAGCCCGGTCATCGCCGGCAGTCGATTAAGGTATCGTTTCGAACCGGAAATCCGCGCGCGGTCTGCCGAGTATGGAAAATTGCGCGCTTCTTCCGTAATCGGTGATGCGAGCGTGTATACACGTCCGGGTATTGGTGGGGTTTTAGTCTGCGGGGGTGTGTGGATGTTTGTCGAATGGGGCACTGCGAGTCCTATGGACGTATATATGCGTTTTTCGAATGAGACATTGCAAGTGTGTATACACGTTTACCAAATGGAAGTTCCCTGAATGGGATATTCCCGGTGACCGACGCAAGAAATTTTACTGAAAATCCAAAATATTCGCAATGATTAGCAATTATTATTTTATAAATGCAGTTGTTATTAGAATAGTGATGCGATCTTTTGGTCTTTTTGCATAATTCAGTCGAACGCTGTATTATTTCATAGCATCGCCGTTCTAATACAGCAAAATACGTTTGGCAGTCAACGTGTTAATTACCGTCCGAACATCTGAGCGGCGATGAACGGTTTCTTCCTCGCAGCTTCCGAAGCGCTCCCCTTTAATCGCCCGCATTATTCCCTTCCTATACAGTCCCATGAGTGGGTTCCTCTCGGCAGCGGCCAACGATCCTTTTATCGCGCGGCTTTTTCATCAGAATTACAAACAATCGCCCCGAGAATGCTTTTTAATCCGGGGCAATAAAACAATTGGGTGCTCAGGGTCTCCTCGCTGTTTCGCGCGTCGGCGTACGTCTTCGAGCAAGAGAAGCAAGGAGAGATCCTCATCCTCCGGGGTCCCCCTCGTCCTCCTTCAGTGCAGTTTAACTCCCTTTGTGCGCCCCTTGCCTCGACTGCCCGCGTCTCTCTTGTTCTCTCGAGACGACTGCGCGCAATGCTCGACTCTCGTACCTTTTTAAAACAATCGCCGCTCGTAAACAACGTCATTCCCAGCTCTTTGTTTGGTCGGCCATCTTGCAGTCCCGAAGTGCCGGAGAAAGAGACCCGCGCGGGTGGGGGCAACAATCGGTGGGATGGCTATTGCTCGTGCACCGACAACTATTTTTATCGCACACGTCCCGACTATTCCTGCAACCACGTTAGTTTACCACGGAATCACCTCTTCCGACCCGTCTCGCTGCTGACCGATTAATCTAGCCCGGCCTTCTTGATCGGTCGCCTGGAATTTGGCGACAATGCGAGGTCCGGTGAAAACGAAAGTGCGTGGGGTGTCAAGCGGAAGGTATCACTTTAACCCTTTCGCTACGGCGGTCTCGTCCAAAATTTGGCGTTATGCTCACACTTAAAAATGTTTCGATAACGAATTTTTTAGAAAAAGTAAAATTTCTCTCGAAAGGTACGGCTAATTGAGAACAGGCGCATGTAAAAATACTACTGCTCTATAACACAAAAGGAAACATACTGAAAAAGAGGTTCACGGTAAATGTGCCAAAATGGACTTTCGTCAGGCGACTATAGTCGCCCATAGCAACGAAAGGGTTAACACGTTGACTGCCATGGTGGTCATTGGTGACCGGCGCAAAAGGTTTCACGGAAAATTAAAAAAATACCCAATCGGTAGCATTTATAATTTTGTAAATGCAATTAATATTAACTCGCTATCAGTGTCACATATATGCGACGTTTCAGTTCTTGTTTCTGAGCCTGACGTCGCATATGCGCGACATGTCTATTTTTTCAGTTTATGATAATATGCTGCATGCATTTTTTACAGAAATAAATTTATTGGGCTATAGAACAATAAAATAGATTTAGGTTGTTGTTGGTTTGGAGATTGTTACATTTTTAAGCTAGTCGTTTATACACATCAAACGCGCTTAACTTGTTAACACTTACATACACCTACTCTGAAAACAAGTCTGTTATTTGAGGTGTCAGCCGAAAGGAACGTAAAATGCAGAAAGTATCGAAATGGCGTGCGTAACATGACATGGCTTACAATTAGTGTTCCGATTGTCGATAACAATGCCGGGAGCGTTTCAGTCCTTTGTGGTTTGACGGTAAAGGTATTTTGATTCTCTGCAGCGCCTGTCATTTTAAATGAGCGCGTGCACGTTTGTTCACAATTTAAATTAATATGAATTCGGTGTTTATTATTTCCCGGCGATATTCCGCGTCTCTCAGAAAATTATCCCGTCGCGTAAGGTGTTAATGGTCAGGTATGGTAAAATACGTAAAATACGAGGAGTAATGAAATTGCGTGCGTCGCACAAAGTGGATTGATGTTGTGATTGTTGACAAAGGCTCGGGGAGTGTTTTAGTACTTTGTGTACTTTGCGCGTGATGCACGTCCGGTGCGCATGAAAATAGGCGATGTTTTCGAGACGAGGCTGCGACTTTGTAAAAAGCGCAGGGAAAGAAGGTACGTAAAGCGGACGACAAGAAAGCAAGTAGTCCGAAACGTGTCAGCGAACTTAGTTAAAACAAACTTAATCCTCTCGAAATTACTATTTTATGACAAAATTCATTTTTGGGGGGAAGGGGGCAAGTTTATGGAACTCATTTTTCCGTCACTGTTGTTGTTTGAATACGACTCGAACGTGAACCTAATTATAAATTTATTTTCATATTATTTCATTCCTCACATACATGTATTTTACACTGTCTACATTTTAAGTATTTTACATGGGTGATTGTATCACTTTGCTCATTGCTGTTGGAAAATGGATTGAGAATAATGAACGGTATATGACCCATACGCTGAGTCATTGACCAAACAGGAGAGGCATTAGATGGTATGCATGCTGTGTTTTTTTATCTCGAAATAGTTAACTACAGAAATAGTTTAAATAATTGAAATTTAAGTAGTTACTTTAAAGTACTTAAATAACTTAACGTATTTCAAGTAAAAACTTTTATTTGATGTACTGTAAATACAAAGTGATATATTAAACAGGAAGAATTAGCATCGGCTGTAACTCTTTTATTTGATGTACTGTAAATACAGAATCCTGTATCAAATCGGAAGAATTAGCTTCGGCCGTAACTATTTTATTTAATGTACTATAAATACAAAGTCCTATATCAAACAGGAAGAATTTAACTTCGGCTGTATCTCTTTTATTTGATGTACTGTGAATACAAAATCCTATATTAAACAAAAAAAATGAGCTTCGGCTCTAACTCTTTTATTTAATGCACCATAAATATAAAGTCACATTAAAAACGAATAAAACAAGTAATTTTTTGTTTCGCCCACATCATCCCAAGGCTCCCCACGTCTATACCGCCCCAGCACACCCTGCCGCACACACATCGAAAAAGCCGCGTTGACTTGACACATGACGTTTAAGCCTTGAACCGAGCTTGCGACTTCTCCCCACGAAGCGTTTCGCCGTGCAGCTTTCCGGTTACTTTCCAGTCCCTTCATCGATCGCTCGCCATTCTTCCTCCCTCGCGGCCTACGTTCCTGAAGCTGCAGGCTCCCGCGAAAAAGCTACAGAATCCTATAAAGCCCGAAAGAGTGGCTGGGAGGACGAAAGCTCTTAGCATGTCGACGTTGGTTAGGATGCGGGAGTCGCGGCGAAGGCCAAATGGAGCTCGACAATTTAAGAGGGCCCCGCAATCAGGCGAAACGCAATTATTTGTCGTGCGATACTCCCAGCTGTGAAAGTTTCGCCGCGAGGAGTCGTGACAAAAATACACTACACTTGCGCCTATGTTGTCTTGGACGAGATGAGAAGCGTGTTTTATGTGTGATGCGGTTGTTAATGTTTTGATGATAATCCATAATTTTGCCTTATTTATAGCGCAAAAAAATTGCTTTCCTTACGCTTTTATACAAAACGCCGCCATTTTGTTAATTTCCATGGAAATTTTGAAACGTGAGGTTCTTACGATAACCACATTCATACAGATTAAGGATCTCTTCCAGTAATATTGGCGTGTAAAAACACCGAAACATATCTTAGAAGACAATTACTTATGTTTACCACTGAGACAATAGTCTGACACATTTTGAGTTGTCCACCCGCGCAGATCGTCAATTTGCTCAGGCATATTCATACTGATCGCCGTGCGTTAGGCCTTCTGCGTACCTTGGGAACTTGTGGAACAACTGATCGCCTAAACAGTACGTTGTCGTGGCACTCAACTATCCCAAAGGTGCAGTCTGTAGAAGATAGGATCGCTCTCAGACACGAAGTATGCGGAGTCTGGTGTAAATCAATCATCCTCGCGGGACAAAGGGTCCATTCGAAGCTTGATGACTCGGTGAACTGATGACTCGGTGTGCGAGGAAAGCGATGAAAGGGGTTGGAATAGGTACGGCAGGGTGAGAGAACCGACGGAGAAAGAGAGAGAGAGAGAGAGAGAGTGGGGGGGAGGGAGAAAGCGGAGGGTGACGTGGGAGGTAGCCAATTTTTGTGAGTGCACCTTGAAATAGTCGTAGCGCCAATGTAAGTGACGCCCGATGCATCTACGCATGCACGTGTTTACAGATGTGTATATGTATGAATATACATATATCATATATAGATACGTATAAATTTTGCAAAGTTGCAAATTACAAAGTTGCAAAATTTATTATTCGGTACCGGTGCACACCAATTTGTATATGCGTATATCTTACTCATTCTATAAATAACATATATATGTATATATGATATCGTAATATTCTATACTACGTTCTAAACTTGCAACAACGAATTGTGCAAAGTTGCAAATTTAACCTTGCAAAATTTATTATTTGGTATCTCTCCACCCCAATAATTTTCTTTCCCTTCCTATTACATTTCTAAATGCATATCTTTCAGCCGTTTCATAAGTACATATCATATATCCCGTAATATTCTATAAATCGCCTAGCATTCCCGTAGTTACGCAGGAACTTGCCGACTTTCAGAAGACGTATATCCGTGTATAGGGTCGACCGCCAACTGGCAGCATCGCCACCACTACTGCCGCCACTACGATGACTACATAGCCGTCTGAGGTGGCCGTAAAGACGCGAGTATCTGGCGGATGGCGGTCCCGCGATATAATATTCATGTATATAATATTCATGCAACGATATTGCATCCTGAGTGGTGCCATTAGAGCGAGACGACAGCCACTGCGGTTTCTTAGCTGTTTGTTGTTCTCGCAGTAACGACACTCAAGCCTTTTCGGTGAGAAACTTTTTCCTCGCGCAAGCTCGACTTTCTACTAGCCTCAAAATGGCGTATTATTTACATCGGCAGGTTTGTTGACAGTTACATCGACCTGCATGCAAATACAAGAGTGGTTAGACGTATTCATACCTCACTTTTATGGATAAAAGACGCAGTTCAAGCATTTATTATAGTAATATTGATATTTTAGTTAAAAAAACGCTTTTATAGCAAACGTGAGGTGTGAATACGGACTGATAGGTTTATCGGAATACATGGAAGGGTCATAAAAAAAATTACAATTTATTTCATGTGATATTGTTTAATTTCTCCCCTTCACGCGTATACATAAATTATTTTAACATAAATCATCATTTATAATGATAGTCAAACAATATTTTTTGTGTGTGTACCTATTCGTAAAGCTTGATAACTGAAAAATTTTGTATGTATTGTTGAGAATCCTTTGGTTTCAAAGCAGTGTAACTTTATTGTCATTTAGGATTGTCATAATATCATCTGATATTTATTTTATCTAATATAACCGTTGACCACTGAAAAGCCGATTTCGGCTTTGGCACTGGCCGAAATCGGCTACCAGTAAATAGCAGTTGGAACCTAAACGTCGATTAATCGGCTACCGGTCGTTAAAGTGTTAAAAAGGAACAATATAAAGAAAAAAGAAATTTCGCCCCTGTGAACCGTGTTCGAAAAAAATCATCGCCTCGAATGGGTTAAGAGATTATAGTCTACACTCGTACTTCAGACAGCTGTATAAAACAAACGACTTCAAATAATGACCTAAAATTTCACATAGATGTTTATAACAGATGTACGAACTTAGGAAAAAAAAATTGTCCCCATAGTGCCACCGGTTATGGTCGAGGCCGAGAACTTTTTGGACCACCCTCGTAATAATCTCGCACGTATCGCAGTACACGGCTATTTTTACGTAACTACAACACGGAAAACGTCTTCACGCATCAATTACGCCAGCAAGATTCTTTACGTATTTCTGTTTTTTGCCCGCAATTCTTTCGAAATCGCGATCCCGCGTGCTGTACAGCGAGACAATTTGAGCGCCATTGTTTTCGGCACACACGTGAGCCCTGCTTGGCGAGGTGAGACATTCGTTCGTTTTCTTTCAGGCCGCTCTACCTCGTTCAAGCTCTAAGCAGGTCAAGGGGTTGCGAAACCATCTTTTCAGCGAGTTTGTACCGAGATCCCCACGTTGCCTTTCAGGGAACGAGTCTCTTTCAGCTTCATTCAAAGAAGGTTGGCGTCAGCGGCAACAAACCGAAGAATTGCACCCTAGGCAACGAGCTTTTCTTTGCGCGCAGTCTCTTTCTCCCGGCGCTTCATGTGTTCAGTCGTAACGATCCGCGTCTACTGTTGCTAATTGTCTAACACACTTATCGTTGAACTCGGCGACACTTACGGTCATTGACTGTCTAGGATACCATCGGCGAGAGTAATTACCAAGTGTGTTTACCTGGAAGTCGATGGAGGTGAGGGGTAGTTCGACTTGTAGCAGATAAACTGGGAGTTGAAAGTGAACCAAAGATGCACGCAACCAGGCATTCGTGATTGGTGTAAATTGGTTTTGAAGGGATAATGCATTGCTTTTTACGATTTTTGACACGTTCTGTGCAATGTGAGCAGTTTCAATATTTCATATTTCAATATGTTGATACTTTCAGCGTGGTGCTACCGTCGAAAAGGTATTTAATGGTAATACAGTAAAATTAACCGCTTCAATATTTCTCATTTCTTACAAGTTTACAAGGTGGTCAATAACTGTAAATAACACGGTCAATGACTGTGATTTCTGCGGTTAATCACTATTAATTGGCAATATTAAATTCATCGTTGTGTTATTCATAAATAACATTTTGTTTCTGTTTTATTGCAGCCTGAACATGTTCTTACAACATTCTTCTGCCCTAATGTGCTAAAAAATAAAGAATGTAACATTACACGTTTAAGTTATACGCCTTTCATTCAATCACTATTCTTAAGCGGTCAACCACTGTATACTTTACCTTACCCTGTACATCGATAGCTCTAAACCCAAAATTTCGCACCCCCTCAATGGCACGCCATTGTACTCTCTGCCGTCGCACACTGCTTCGATCGGGGCAAATTTGTATCGAGGTAAAACGGCACGTGCATTATTCAACTTTCCCCGTTGACAGCTCCTTGGGAAATTAACCGGCGACCAACTTTCGCCGCGCCCATTCGTTCGCGTCGCCCGCCTTCCGTTACACGATTATTGTCCCTTGTTCGCGCGCGTATTTACACGGGCGCCCGTATTTATGGGACGCCGTCACTCGGCGAGCGTGCGGCTCGATAAGCCGCAACGTCGAATTATTGACCGCCGCTTCGATCAACGAAAATAGAATATCCGACTTCGGGATATTTTATTTATAGACGGAATAGTGCCGGCAACACGGTTTTCGGGGTTATTTTTATCGAGCCTCGGGCGTATCCGGACGGCTCGAATACACGGAAACGCCGGCGATATTTCGTTACATTTCTGACCGAGGCGAAAAAAAGGAAAGAAGTGCCGCTGTAAATTCATAAATGGACGGACGTGCGCGACTGGCTGCGGGCGTAATAAAGAGTCATGTTAGTGCGTGAATTAATCCGTGAGCTCTTGAATATTCTACTGCGCGCCCTAGTGCTGAATACTTTTTCAGCGGAGCCGGTTGTGATGTCTTCGCACGTTGCGGATTAAGTAGTTTAAGGGGTAACATCCAGCTTAACGCCTGAAAACATAGGGTAAATTTAGGAATTTTTTTTAATTACATGATATAACATATCGAAGTTTGGTTTAAAGGCGTTTAATGTGCATACTTTAAGCAAGTCAGGCTCAAGTCTTCAGCTGCAAGAAACTAAATCAGATGACTGGAAAGTGTACCTATGTGGGACTTTATGTATTGTTTAGAAGTTACTAAAGATACTGCAATGGTAGTGGAAGTAATTCACGGACGACTATTACAGAAAATAAACATTTATTTAACTTGTTTTAATACTTTTGAAGTATAAATACGCTGGGTACTTATACACGCCCACAGCGCTAAGAGGATTACAGACGACTATACCCAGTGGCTAACTATTTTCTTGTGCCAGAGTCGCAAACACCGGCCATTACAATAATATCAAACTCTCAAGACTCTCGATGAATTTGTATTGTTGACCAAGTCTTATGCTTAAGTCTTCGATCGAAGAAAAGGGATTAAGCTTCCTGAAAATTATACTGATACACAAGTATATATATTATGTGAAGCTTTTTGAACACACAGCAAATTGATAGTTTGAATAATTTTTTAGTTAAATTTACCTGGTGCGTGTGTATGATTTATTATACGCATGGACATCTTCGATTTTAATATCCGTTATAGTGTCAATTGATGTATATACAGTATTGAATTTAAATCGGTGTGGTGGTATACATATCTCAGAAATACAAGTTGTTTAAACGGTGTTCTTATAAAATTGTACGGTATAAGGGGAGATATGTTGTATAAATCATTTTCGCGTCTTGTTAGGTTTTTTTTTACGCAGACCAGGTGTGAATACCGCAAAGTGAATGGCGTAACTCATGTTTGTGCGACGGCACCACACCTTAACGAGCGTCGCCCATATCTGGGTGACGCGTCATAAAACGCATTAAAAATTCCGAAATATCCTCTAAATAAACTCTCGCGGCAGTTACCTCTAC
Organism: Cryptocheilus praepositus; assembly: GCA_033815515.1. Classification (NCBI taxonomy): domain Eukaryota; kingdom Metazoa; phylum Arthropoda; class Insecta; order Hymenoptera; family Pompilidae; genus Cryptocheilus; species Cryptocheilus praepositus. Next base: position 51,265 of record JAWWQZ010000119.1, on the reverse strand, counting down.
TCACGACCCGCAAAACCTTTGAACACCTTTATCGTCTCGTCGGTCGCGACACAGGCGGTAGTTAGAGCCCGAAGAAATTTGATGGATCGTTGAGTCCGCGAGTGGCTTCTCTCGTAATTTGCCCTCGTAAGAAGGGCACACTCGTAGCGATTTTTTCCCCGGCCCGGGAATTGTGACGCACCGACGCGGACGCGATTCCTTAATGGACACCCCGCCCCCGCATTATTTCCTGCTCTCCGCGTTCGCTTATTAATCCGCATGTAAGCCCTTCGATAATTGCCCGCTCACTGTTTCGCAGATATTTGACGGCCGATTAGTTCCGCGCGAGCCGGCAATTTTTCCGGCGCCTTCCTTCTACCGTTCTCGCGTCGATTCGCTTCAGGTCGATTAAGCGAAATGTTCCTCCGATTTGCGCGGCGCGCGCGTAAATTGGAATGTAGCCGTTTCATTTGCGACAATGGGCACCGCGCGCGTCCGCGGAATAATGCTCTTTCAACCGGTCCGGCCATTTTGTGCGGCGCGCCCGCGGATTATCTGCGTCATGTCGCGCGCTGTATAGGGTTTGCGTCTGAAAAGTCACGGGACCGAAGACAGGCTGCGGATTTTTGTGAATTTGTTGGCTAAATTTCGTGTAAATCGATTTTTGGCATTTTTGGAAATGCCTTGCTGTCAGGTGGAGTACGGCAGTTGTATATAATATTTAGTGAATTATGTCACGGAAAGATATTATATATATGTATTATGATATTCTAATGTTATATATGATATGATCTTCGCCAGGAGCAGTACGGCAGTTATATATGTGTATAATATTTAGTGAATTATGTCGCATAAATATAATATGTACGTATTTATATGTATCGTGTTATTCTTATTTGTTGGGCGCATTTAACATCATCAAAGAAAGTGAGTACGACCGCCCCGGTCTGCAAAAAAAAATTACATTCAGCGCAGTGATTCATCGTGGAAAGCAAACAGCACTCAAATATATGTTGAAACTGTTATTTTTGCGAGTAAAAGTTTTGTTCGTAAACAATTTTTGCCACTGAGACAAACAGTACGCCAACAATATTTGTGGCGATCTCGAAAAATTTGGGAAAGGGTTCCTCACATTCGACTAAAGTTCCCGAACTCTTGGCTGCTGCCCTAAAATAACGCGTAATTTCTATTTCAGAATTCTGTACTAAAAACAGTACTCCACTGAAATTCCAGTTCGCTCATATGGATAAACTGTTTCTTAATATTTTTCCATGCTGGAATATCAGTTAATTGTGGGTAATATGTAAAATATTGTCAGACATAAACTGAAGGCACTGTCGAAGCACTTATGGGGAAAAATCCCACTAGTTTTATCGCACAATTTTACTGATAATTATTTTTTCGCATAATTACTATTTTTGGTGTGAACCATATGATCATTACATTCTATCTCTAACTACCATTACCATAAATGGCACTTATTTGATAAATACAAGCGCTCTTGCCCTGTTTGACGTTTTTCGACATAAATTGAAGGAAACGCTATCGCTCGCCTGGTATTTCTCGACAAAATTTTCCCAAGTCCCTCTGAGACTCAAACGCTTAAGGAAACCACTTCAAACGGAATAATATCACGTTAAACTCCACGCCTGTATCAAAAATTGCACAGCAGTGCCTTATTTTACAGATCAGCAGCACGCGACACGCAAATCGGCGATATGTTGCGTGAGCAATACACAATTTAAACGCACGTTTAATTGATTTACCGTGTCGACAACGTCGGCGTTGGATTGAACATTCATTTACGCGCCCGGTTGAAGTTTGTCGCGCGTTTATGCCGAACGCAAAGAAATCGGACGCACGCCGAATAATACAAAATTTCGCTCGCACGTCGCGTACAATTCACTGCATTACGCGACGATACCGTGTATGCGCATATTTTCCCTCGCGCTCCTCTTTTCTGATTGCGTTTTGATGATATCGGAAAGGAAAAAAAAGGACCGATTTCCGTGACGTCCGTCACAGCGGAAAGACGTAAAAGTGGGACGTTGCAGAATGCAACGAAGTAAAGTGTTGCATCGCGAAGGTCGCGTGTGCAGATGCGACTAGAATATTCTAGGCACGCGTGTGCACACTTATATTCGGAGAGCGGACGGAAATGGATGTGCTGTTTCTTCGCAGGGTGGGCTGACTTTTTAATCTGCTCGGAGATCGCACCGAAGTACCTGAGATAAGTTGACTGATGCGGCTGGACGCACTTTTCTTCTTCCGCCGACGCCATCGGAGAATTGTGGCGCCCCGCGGACGTAAAAGCAAACCACGCGAGAGTGGATGGTTTAACCCTTTCGAGACTGTTGGGACACATGTGTCGTAGTTAAGTTTAATACGTTGACTGCCACGGTGGTCACCGGTGACCGGTGCAAAAGATTTTATTAAAAATGCAAAAATTCGCAATGAAGCGTATTTGCAATCTTGTAAAAGCAATTGATATTGGGAAGGTGCTTCAATACTTTCGCTTCTAACAACTCTGCGTTACCTTCATTTTGCACGATTTAATCATACTCTGCAATACTTCACTGCATCGCGGTTCTAACATAGCAAAATACCCAGTGACCGGTGCAAAAGACTTTACTAAAAATGCAAAAATTCGCAATGAAGTGTATTTGCAATATCATTTTCTACGGTATGATAAAGTTTGACACAGTTTCCAATATGCATTGTAGGTGTATTAATACACGTATCATTCGCAAAAGTTCTTTGGTTTACCTTATGTTGTGCTATTGCAGCAAATAATGCAGCCTCGTTTCCCTTTTCCCACATTGAGATCATGTAGTTTGTTGTTAAGCCCACTTTTCGGTAAATATGGAGGTAGACACATTCGTCATCCTCGGAAATCACCTCAAAATTAATCGATTAGAAGTTTTGCAAACGTTTACTCGTATCTTTTCGTTTTGCTATCATCCAGTTTCCATCGTTTTCCTATTGAAACAAATAGGTGTACATTTTCAAAGTATGAAATAAGGAAATAAAGCTGATCAAAGAAATGATATATTTAGGGCAGGTTTCGATCTCTATACTTCAAGTCGAGCTGCATTCAGCGATGGAGATGCCTTTCGTATAGGCTGCACCTTGTTAGACTTATACTACTGCGAGGAGTATAACTACTTCAAATATTGAAATGCTTCTTCACACGTTCTCTTCCAACATAACATTGTCCGATATTTATTTGTATACCTCGACGTATGAATCAAAATTTGGTTTGGATATTTGATGCTATTTTAGCGAAACACTTCAAGATAACATGCGTTTTTTTTTTCAAAGTTGCACTAGCGTACGTTCATTCTGTATAATCATTAATAAAATTCGACGTCTCTTGACAGAGGACATTTAGGTGACATATCAGAGTTGTAATGTCTCCTGACAAGTAATAACTGAATGCAGAGTAAATAAACCAAATAATACTGCATAGTGACTGCTAGTACTGCGCTTAATATAATCGCCAACGGTCATATCTTGCTGAAATACACCGGTTCTCGTCCGATCACCGAAGTTAAGCAGCAATGAGCGCGGTCAGTACTTGGATGGGTGACCGCTTGGGAACACCGCGTGCTGTTGGCACTTTTTTGTAATTTTTATCAATGTTATATTTTAGTTTTTTTTTTTTATGTTTAGTTTTTATCAATATGTACGCATATTTTATTCACCCTCTATACCTTCACCACTGAAAGGAAAATGTGTATATATAGGCATTCCTTCTTTGTTTCTATTTTGTGCGTTCCTAAGCAAAATTACAAGGAAACGTAATAAAACATTCACCTTTTTGGCTAACTTGACAATTTTCACACAACCAGATTGTGTACATTCCCAAAAATCGTTCAACCTCAATACACAAAATACAAAATGGCACCGACATGAGAAACACCAAACAACCTACACACGTTGCGAAAAATACCACAGCACCGCAAACACCTCCACCTACATCGCGCATGTACGAAATTATCCCATTGTCAGCACCGCCAATTGACAAACAAACAACGCATACTCAATATGATACTAAAAACGTCAATAAACACTTTTAACCACAGAAGATACGTTTGGGTGTAGTCGAAAACTGGCAGCAGGATTTCACAGGATTTCATTTCTCATGGCGCACGTGTGCCGTAATTATTTTGCAACTTTTATTACATGATTTGTTACACGCCACGCATTTACCACGTAATAAAGTTCCAGGCGTACTCTATCACTGCTGTACCATTATTTTATATGTTATTGAAATTAAATTTTTTTGCGCTGTCTTTTCCACAACATGTATTCTCCATACAAAAGCAGTCCCCGTAGTTTTCCACTGGTGCTTCTTTATTATGTCATTTATAATTAAAATTAATCTATTTTATATGGTTTTCAACGCGATATCTATTCACCGTGTAAAAAAAAGGTATCGCACGTATTCTATTTTAATTTCAAATTTTATTCTCCGTTGAAAATTAATTTTTTGCAACCCTTATATTCCCAATTCGTTACACGCCACGCATTTACTCCGTAAAAAAGTTCCAGGCGTTACCTTATCACTATTTTATTATTATTTAATTTATTATTAAAATTATATGTTTTTACATGAAATTAAATTCATCAAAAAATCACCGCGCAAAGAGACTCCCACAAGTATTCTATTTTCATTTTATTTATCATTCTTATTACCCCATCATCATTTCATTATGAGTTATTTCATATCTATTCCGTAAACCAATTTGGCGTTCGCTGCGGCCCCACCGGCATCTATAAAAATCCACTCGGTAGAATATTTCCTCCCTTTACCGCGTGCGCGGCTCTTCGAAATTAATCACCGCCGCACTCCATGCACACGCTACAGGTCCCCGTCGCACATTGTGCGTGACGGAAATATATCGTTATTCAAATGTCGATAATGCGGACTTTATATTTGGCGCACGCGCGTATAATAATGTAAATTCGGCGAAGGATGGTATTTTCGTGTATGGCTGGCATAAAATGTCTTCCCCATTCGCGCCGTTCCCTTCTGCCTTCGATCATTGACTGCCACGCGCATTTTTTGCGCCTGTACTCCCCTCTTTGCTCTTCGCAACGTGGCTCAACTCACAATCCGAAAAATATGTTTTATCAAGGAACCTCGGGTACCTGTGTGCTTTGGAAGGGTTGGATCTCGTCGATGAAAGTATTTTATGAAGCTACTTTACGCTTTAACCCTTGACACGTGTATTGACGTGTCACCCGTCTTCGGGTGACTGCAAAAAATCTGATTAGGCCGCGTCATTCGTTTTGGGGTGACGGTTATTTGAGTGTTGCGAGGTTAGTTAGAAAGTGTTTCGAAAGATATTTTGTAGGATATGATAATACTGTTCAATTGTGAAAGTAACTTTAACCATGCGTCACTACAGAAAACATATTTTAAATAAATATATGAAATTTCGAAAAACGTAATACTAAAATTAAGTACAAACATAATGCAGTACAAAGATAACTAACATCCTTTAATTGCTAAAAAAAAAAGTATGCATGCATTTATTTACTAATTATTATAAAATTTGAATAAATATTTTCTTGTATTTTATTTTTATGTGTATTCCATGACATTTTATATTTTTCCTGCATGGTGTATTATTTTTTAAATACTTCATTTAAAAAAGAATGAAAACCATATAGAGTATTTTTTTTTAATTTTCTATAAACCTGCATAATGATCTAGATGTGAGTCAGAAGGTGTGTTAAGCGCCTCCGAAGTCCTCTTATTTCAGAAGTTGCACTCCACTTGCCTTTTTCCCTTTCGAACGTATGCACGCCTACTGTAGTGCGGCTTGTTCCTTGTTTTCGGGGGTTGTTTATTTGATCGGCTGAGAGCTGGAAGCCTCCGCAATGCCTATTGCTGTATTTCGCGGTTGATTTTGAAATGAAATGTAACGGTGTTACGTTTCGTGCATTGAGTGTTCCGAAGGAAATGTACTGCAAGAATAATTTCGTCATTTCAGTAGTACATATTGAAAATTGGTTTTTACATAAAAACCGCGAAATATGATATCTTATGGGAATTTTTACTGAAGGAAGTTGCGTATTGTTTACGTATTGTTACGTTCCTAAATTTAGAAGATTTTAATCGAATATGCGTAATATATAATATATTATGTTTATATACTTAGTATTATATACGTAAGTCCATTTAGAGTGAAAATCACCATAAGATACCATATTTTGCAGTTTTTACGTAACAACCAATTTTCAATATATACTACTGAAATGACGAAATCACTGTTGCAGTACATTTTGATGAGCGCATATGTAGAAATTTAATGGTAAACAAAGGTAGCAATGTATGTTTTAAGTGAACATTTTCATATGTGTTGAAATTTGAGATAACATTTCCGGATAGGAGTTTCCGGTGGACCTTATATTTGTCATCTAAACCAATCTGTTTGTTGGCAGCGTACGATTGTACAGATCGCAATCGCAGCTACCGACATGCAGTACTGCTATAAAATTACTCAGGCTATCCCGTACGTGACGAGCTTCAGCGGTTTCTTATCGCTGCGCGGGCCTCTTCGTCTTTTTAAGTTCAGTACTCCTTCTTCTCCACCATCCGTTCGTCTTCCAACATCACTTCGCATGATTCATGCCACTTGGAGAACCACCCAAGCAGGGTCCGTAAATCACGCACAACACGCCGAAAACATAGTATCTACGTAGTCTCTTTAAGACTAAGTAAAGAGTTTATTGAATAAATGAAGAACATAGCTCCAAAAATAACGTCAACAAACACGCGTTTATTAGCTAAAAAAAGCCACCGATACCGTGCATAAATGCAAGCGAAACACAATGCGATCAGCCAGCAGTCGCTGATAATCGAGGCAGCGGATTTCGATAATAAAAAGACGCTCGCCAGCGATAATACGCCGAGAATGGGAATTCGTTTATTGTGCGCGAACGCAAACCCTCCTCTTATTCGTGATTCTTCGCTCGCTTTGCAGATCCACTGCTTCCCCCGCCGAGCGAGACGAAAGTGTATTTTTCTCCTCGGCACCCGGCGACTATTAATGCGCCGCGGAGATAATGGATTTTCTTTTTGTTCGGCGCGTGTACATTAAAAGTCGGCTGAGCGTGTTTTTATTCCCCCGCTGGCCCGATTATGCGCCACGCGTACGTGTGCGCATGTTATAACGTAAATCGAGGAAAGAATTAGTTCCGGACGCTGTGTACAGGCATTACGGAGATTAACGCGGCACGCCGTGTTTACTAATCGGCGAGCGTTGTTTAACCAGACAACGGACTGTAGTCGACTGAGGCCAGTCGAGCGATCCGTGCTTTTTTATTGGTGTAATGGGGTGTCCGGTAGATTGCTACAAACGGTCATGATTCTGCGTGAAAAATAAGTCGGATCAGAAGAATGGGGCTTTTTTGTTTAACCCTCGATGGACCGAATTTTTTTTTGGGCGCTACAAAATCTATGAAATCAACAAATATCAACCTCGAAATACATATTAACAGTGAATTCAGCAGTTTCAACAATTTTATAGGTACGTCTCTTAAATCATCTCACGGCTGTTTGCACCGATGACGTACTTTCATTAGAATTACATGCTTCTCGACAGAAAAATTTGGATGGGTTTTTCATGTAAGTAAATACGTACAAATTTAGCATCGCCTTTTACAGTAAAAGCAACGTGACGTATCACTGAAGAAATGATTTATTCATGTAATCGTTTTACGGAATAGAAATGCCATCGCGACTTTTCTGAAAAGCCAATGATACCGATGAATACGACATTGCATGAATCAACGTGCATTGCCTATATACCATATCAACTACTTTTTTCTTAAACTTTTTTCCGTAAAGCAACTACCAAAATACCTATATCAACCTAATCTCTTCCACAGTCCATCCACTTTCCCACTTTGACGCCGCTCGCAATAATCAAGATGGCGCCGCAGCGTTTCACACTTATTACACCCGCGCCATTTAAAATCTTTCTTCCCGAAATTGCCAGGCCAATCGTACAAGAGGGTTAGGGCGCGCACACACGCACACGTCTGCCCATAATGAATTCATCGATCGATACTCGTCGAGCCGGCCCTGCGATAGGCAATATTCATATTTATTTACGGGAACGCGTACGCTCGCGCTATTGATTTTTTGATGCTAACGCGTGCACCTCGTTATTCACTCGCCTTTTCATACCAAAGTCCACCCTGAACGAATAGAGCCGGCCGGAGCTTTGGTCGCAGGAGCCGAAACGAATTCCCGGTTAATTTAATAAGTCGCCGCGGAAAGTAATTAATAACCCGCGCCTACGGTTCGGCTTCTGATTTTTGCGTCGCCGGCCAGGAATTAGACTGTCGCGGGGATGAGTGACGCTGTGGGTAATTATGGTGCTTCATTTTGTTGCAGATATATCCACGCCGCCGTGTAGTTACGTGCGGTACAGCAGTCTAGAAGACGTCAGGGCGGAAGAACTCGGATTCCGGCAACTCGAGTTCACGCCGACGGTCATCTCGAAGATACGGTGAGTCGTTTTCCGGACTTTGTATATATTTGGGTAGGAATTCGACGAATATGAGCCGGTTTTCTAGGGTTTCGACGAATTTACCCCTTAACCAGTTAACTGTGATTGACGAGTATACTCGTCATGGAGAAGCGACACGATTTTGTGTATTGACGAGTATACTCGTCATGCGTATAAAGCAGTGACCACTGGCTATTTAAATTGCAATTTTTGACAAATTAAATGACAAATTACGTTATTATTCATATAACAATCTGACCAAATCACAAATCACCTTCTTTTTCATATAACAATCTCACCAAATGACAAACTATCTTATTATTCATATAACAGTACATCAAATAAAAACGCCGTCGAAATCTTTCTATTAAAAAAAGAATCGATTCTAACAAATCTACACCACCCTGTGACAATAAATTTGCTACGACTCACCCCCATCACCACTTTCTTTCACTTTGACTCACGAATCCTCTACTTCCAACGCCCGCCACCTAATTTTCGCCTTAATTTCGCGATCTCGCAACGCCGCTCCCGGGAGACTTGTTCATTTTTGCCTTCCGCGTCGCTGTCAGTCGGCTGTTGTGAAGTGTCCGCAGATAAAAGCGAATACTTCATAAGCTCGTAATCCCGAAACAAAACGGGCGGGAAGAAACAAAAGAGCCGCCTCGGCTCGTCTTCTGGGCACGATGAGCTCGCGATCCGGTGGCAACAGCCCACAGAAACAGACGCCGAGCTTCTCTAAGTAGGTCTTAACTAAGTCGTTAAAGCAGCCGGTTATTAAAAGTCACTTTTCGTCAGTACCGAACCGTCGGCGAGTTTCTCCGCTGCGCGCATTCAGCATTGACACGGTTTGTGCCTCTTCGCGGCTTTCTTTCATTTATTAAGCGCGATAAATGCCCGCGCTGTCGCACGAAGTGAGGCGTTATTTTTAGAATGTGTCGCCGACGTCAGTTAATGAAGGTGTCAAGGGCTGTCTTGCGTCAGGTTGTTTCTGCGTTGACGGGCTTTCTACGTTTTTTTCTGCTGTCGGTTCATTAACCGACGTGGGGATTGTGTTGTTTGGATATATGGAGCATTTATAAGTACGGTCGGTTAACACGTTAGGTGCCGTGTGTGTTTTACTATATTGAAACCGCAACGTGATGAAGTAGTTTAGAATGTGATTGAAGTATGCAAAATGAAAATAATGCAAAGGTATCGGAAACCATAGAATTTAATCATATTTTTAGTATCTAATATTAATTGCATTTACAAAAATATAAAATCAAGCCCATTTACAGCCCGTAAATATACATTATTTTAATTAAATCCGCTAGAAGCAATTTTTATAATCAATTTACATATTGATAAATTACTAGAAACGCTACCAAACTTGGTATAATTAATTTATATTTTCTAATTGATTAATATGCTAACTAGGAATTTTCTCTTTTTCTTTAGTTGCATAAAATTAATCATTATATTCAAAATATTTCAACAACGTGAATTAATGAAGTTAAGGTCCCCGACTGTTTTAAATTTTATACTTTCTTTCCATTATTAGACACATTAAATGTTTGTCCCCTTGAACTGTTCACTGCACGTATCGATGTGGTTAGTTAACGAAAATAAATGTTCCTACTCTTTCATTTTAATATTTACACAATTTCGGTCTTCCCTCAGCTTTCTTTCATTTATTAAACACGATGAATAGCCGTGCTGTTGCATGAAGTGAAGCGTTATTTTTAGAACATGTCGACGTCAGTTAATGAAGGTGTCAAGGACTGTTTTTCACTCACGTGTTTTATCATTGACATGCTTCCTACAATTTATCCGCTTCCGTTCCATTATTGGACACACTAAATATTCGTATCGTCCCACCTGTAGCATGTGTCAACGTTGTCAGTTAACGAAATTCACTAAAAAAGAATATTCCTACACTCATTCCAACATACAAGCGATTTTTATATTTTTTACATTTTACATTTTTAAATTTCTTTATATTTATTATAGTTTTATATTTATATTTTTTTTTATATTAATTTTTCCGTCTTTAAACTTTTCTTCCGCTTATTAAATGCGTTAAATGCCTTCCCAGCTTCCTTTATTACGCAATTTATTCGTACATTTCACAAACTGCCCGGCCATTGTCAGAAAGTCTCGAAAAGGCTCATTTCCAAAGTAAATTTAATAACTAATCTTCTCGCCGAACGATCCTATCAAAGACACTTTCAACAGTTTTCATCTTCCTTCCTTTATTAGACGCCTCAAACGGCCATATCGTTCCAGGAACTAACCCACTTTTTTCGCGTGTCCCGGCTTGGCCGATCGACGGACTTAATTCAAGAGCCGCCGTATCACTGCGTGACAAATTACTTTGCGCTCGACTAATTCTCATTGCCGGGATGATATGCCAAAATTATGGGTTGGCCCGCGAACGCGGCTGAATTATTCCGTAAGCGTTTAATCCGCCTGGCAATAATTGACTAAAGGATCTCGAGCAGTCGCGGACAAGTCACGAACCACGCGCGAATTTTATCGCGCTATGGGTTGCGTGCGCATTAAATATTGCTACGGAAATTCCGTATTTGCGATTTGTTTAAATAAACATAAATAATTTATTTAACATAATGGACGTAACGAGATGTAGGTATTTTTGCAGTGGCCTATGCCATCAAATTTTATTGCCTTTTAAATTTATTCTTTGCAATTCATAATTTGTTTAAATAAACATAAATCTATGTACAATTTACACTTCGTTTAAATAAGCATAAACAATTTATTTAACATTTTGAGAGTAATGGCATCTAGGTATTTTTGCAGTGGTCTATGCAAGCTAAAACTTCTTCTTTCAATCAAACAAAACGCTGTCTCACAAAAGAATTGACCCCCAAAAAATAATATCGCCTTCATCAATAATAACTGTACAATCCTCCCGCATTCAGGCGAAATATTTGGCGATTTCACCTGCGAAATAACCAGCCGCCCGGTCCCGCGCTGATCCCGTTATAAAACTGTACGAAACCTCCGTGAATTCCGTCCACGAAACCTCGCCCATTCTTGCCCTGCCAGTACAAAAGCGCGGCCAGCGGCGAGGGGCAGTTTGGATTACAGGCAAAATACGTCGAAACGAAATCCCTTTATCCCTTAATGCCGACTTCCGCGTCTCTCTTTGAAAACGGCATCGTCCCTGCGCGCGAAGATACTCGCTCAAGACTCCTGCAGAAGGTTCCCTCGCAGGCGGGATCTTGAAGAATAGACTCTTGAAATTTCGTGACTTCCATCCTTTCGCCCTTCCACTCCGCTCCCACTTGCGTCAGCCATTTCTCTTAGATGTTTGGTCCTCTGTACTTGCCAAAAATAAAAAGTCGCTAGAAGACGGCGACCTGACTGAATATACGCAGCGTGCGACAACGGGGACAAAGGCGGGTGGGAAAAAACTCGGCTGTTTCTGGCTGGACGGAGAGAAAACGGCGAGAGATGAAAGATGTGGACAAGTGCGAAATGGATTATTGATGGGGTCAACGGTGGTAGATTATGTAACTGGAGTGCGCCCTATTTCGCCTGGCATGTTGATTTATTTTAACGCCTCTGCATGCTCCGCGTCTCGAGGACGCCTTTTCGGGGTGTAATAAATTGTGATGATATTAAAACATGTGTGGATATTGTAAGATATTGTGTGAGGTACGTAAGTTAGTTTTAGGAGAAGGTTTTGGACACAAGCGTTTTGTATTTTGTTTATTTTTATTTACGAGAGCGATGATAGTCGCATTGTTAAATGGACCACTCAGTATTTTGATGAAGTTCCTTTGGTACTTTATGTAGGATCCAGGTACGTGAAACTAGAGAGTAGAATATTTATACTTATTATATATATTAGTATATATATATATTATAAATAATAACAATACCATTAAGACACTTTAGGGCAGACACAAACCCATTATTTTTTCAAGAGCAGATGTTGAAATGTATAATAATGCTCAAATGCGTCTATGAAAGTGTAGTGTGCAAACTTTTTTTTTAGATGTCTTTCCAACGACGATAAAGCGAAGAAAATCATATAATAATCATCTAAAAGTCACTCTGCGTGAATTAATTTCAATTTATCTACGACCGCATGATGACCAGAAACTTTCGACATGTCTACCTTAGATATAAACAGCGCAAGATGCCTCTGACGTCGATAATCGTTCGAACCTCAGTTTAAGTTCATCCATTCATTAGCTTCTGAAAGAATATTGTGAACCATTTAGAACAAAGTTTCCAGGTCCCCTGATGTTACTTTTATCTCGCGCGATCTCTCGTATTAAGATGAGTTACGAAACTTTTTCGTATTAACCGATCGAACTCGGAAAGCAGTCTTTCATGTTGCTCATATTTCTTCAGGTACTATTTCCAATAGCCGCAATTGTGTCAAAGCGCATACACAAAAAATTTACTTAAGCACAATCATGCCTATCGAGAAAGCAAGTGTCAGTCTTCATAATTTGACATTTGAAATCTAAGATTACCTACGATGATAATACTCAAAATACAGATACGAAAAGTTAATAGTACTTTTGATAGTAGAAACTACGTTGAATATATACATGCATTTGTATACAGTATATGCATATGCATATAGATATATACATGCATATGGATACGTATACGCATGTGTATATGTATATGCATATGGATATGTATATGCATGTGTATATCTATATGCATATGGATATGTATATGCATGCGTATATATATTTTGCGTTACAAATTTATATCCGTTTTAGTTAAACGAGATTGATATCGAAATTCTTAGTATTGAAGGGTAGTTGATTCTAATAAATTTGCGCGATTGGATAAAATGGTCCCAAGTTGGCACTCGACGCGTATTTCATGTCATGTGACGTAGATGTAGAGTTGGCAGTCGAGGTAATATGACGTCACAAGGGAGTTTTGAGAGAATCTCAACAAGCGTTACGAGATAAATTCCCTTGATTCATGAGAATCGGTTTATTTATGCTTCGGTAAAGAAGAGCGTAAAGATAATTACGAAGATTCCATAATCATGCTTTATACATTCCAGAGTGTTTCAAGAAATACCATGCTAAAATGCATAATTAAGTATGATCTCCCAAATTAAAGTAAAATGAAGTAAGATTCATTAACGTGCATACTAAGTTTTGTTTCTTTACTAAATAGTTTCTTGTGTTTTATAAAACTAATTAGTGATTAATTAATGAATATAATCCTCCATACGTTTGATGTTTCCTTGAGTGTTCTTTCATAATCAGTTTTTAAATGTATATTTATGTAAAAACGGTTTTAAATATTCGGAGGTCAGGATGACTTAAAACGAATAAATAAAAATATAAATAATTATTACGAAAGAAACTATACATCGTACGGGGATTATATTTAATTTATTGGATAGGGGGAAAACTAAAATATATTCGTAAATTTTAAGATGTTTTGAATATTTGGAGGTCAGGATGACTTAAAAGGAATAAATAGAAAATATAAATAATTGTTACAAAACAATTATACACCGTACAGGGATTATATTAGACTTATCGAATATGGTAATAATTTATAATTAACAAACAACAAAAAGTCCTGTCATGAAAAAAATTAAAAAATATAACACAGTTATCCCGACAATCTGCGGTCTAAATTGCCACTTTTTTGAAAACTGAAAGATATTCGTAAGTAATTGTTACAAAATAATTATACATCGTGTGGGGATTATATTAGACTTATCGGGTAGGGTAATAATTTATAATTAACAAACTCTTTCTCCCGCAAAACAACACTATCTCAACCAAATCTCTTTTCCACACATTCACCACTGCCGAACCATACCAAACTCCTGTCATTGATAAAATTAAAAAATAAAACATATCCTAACACGTGCATGGCCTCTTTTTACTTATTGACACGCCACTGCGTCAAACTTTCGTTTCCTCAGACTCTCGTATTCGGTCCCCGTTATTTTCACGTCACCCGCGTCGTCCTCAACAGCCGCACTCACTTTTTCACCCACACGGATCCCTCGCGCAGCATTTTGGAAGAACTCGCCGCAATACCTCTTCCCGATTTGTACCCGGCGACTCTTACACGAGCGTCGGCCGGCAAAGTTATTATTACAAGCTTCAGCGGGGCTTCGAGGTGGGCCATAAATTAGTTCTCCAGCGAGACGAAGTCGACCGCAGGCCCGTCAATAATTCATCCCGGTCCCTGCGTCTACTCGGAAAATCCCTTCCCGGCCTGAGCGAGTGGCAAAGGACGAACGGCGCGTGCGCCTGCCATTACACTTTCGGCCGCTAAAAAAGTTTGATTTATCGGCAAATAACCGGGAAACGAAAGTCCCTGTATCGCGCAGCCTGCTTCTGCCCGGCACTTAATTACGCCGTGTCCGCGTCGCACGCGCAAGGAAACGCTTCTTGTAATTAAAACGGCCGGCTTTTCGGCCGGCTGTTTTTCTGCATTTTCCCTGACATAATTAAAGCGGCCGCGTGTTTACGAAGTCGGACGTAATGAGACAGCGAGAGGAGAGACGCTCATTGAAAAATTATTCCTGCGGTTCGATGCAAACGGATTCTCAGAATTCGGCGCTGGATTAATTAGGATTCCGGTGGACGTTTGTGAAAATATTGGTATGGGGGGGTACAGAAAATGTAACATAATTCCGTAGTGATGCCTGCGATGCCTTCTTTCGCCTCTTACACACATCTCCTTGCATCCTTCGCGCTTCGCCAAAATTTCGCAAAATTCGCGGTTTGTTTAGCAGGCAGCTACGTGCACCTTTGCCACCTCCCCAGCGTCGTACAAATCGTTGAGAAGTTAAGTGTGCCGGTTTCTTCGCCATGCCCCGCTGCCCGGCACATACGTCTTCGTAATGGCGAGACCACATATTTCAGAGTCAGTCTCATTTACTCTTCCACCAATCTCCAAGCGTCGGCTCCATTTTTCCGCTTTCTTTTTAACCAGACTTTACGCCAGTTACGTGCGCACCCGAAGGAATTTGCCAGGAAGTTTCTCGGCTCTTTCGCGCGCAGTGTTGCGTGCTAGCAACTTCTGCGGGGAACCTGATGATGCGCAGATAGTTTTCCTCTGATATTTCACGAGGGTGTTAGACGACGGGTGAACGGTGTTTATTGTTATACGGAGTGCAGGGTGCAGGTTGGACAGTAAGTGCCGATTTGCAAGCAAGGGTCAGATTGTTGGTTTCGGGAGACGCCATGTGTTACCGAGAAGCGACAGTGACTATTAATACTTCATCGACCTCTAGCCGATTAATCGGCTTTTCGGTTCCAACTGTTATTTACCGGTTGCCGATTAATCGTCTTTTCAGTGGTCAACGGTTATATTAAATAAAATAAATATCAGATGATATTATGACAATTCTAAATGGCAATAAAATTACACTGCTTTGAAATCAAAGGATTCTCAACAATACATTCAGTATTTTTCAGTTATAAAGTTTTACAAATAGGCACATACACAATTCCTACGCGATATCCAAAACAGAGTCGGTCGTTAGTGAGTGGCATCTTCAGTCAATAGCGGTCGGTAAAGTGTTAATACCTTATTTTCCGTGTGCTCAGCTTTAGAGAAGAATAATTGAAATACAGTAATTATTTTGGAGTAATAAAATATAACCCGAGCGACTTTTATCCGATATTTAATTTAAGTACATGAATTATTTCAGAGTAATACAATATAACACGATAAACTTCTATCCAAAAAAAAAAACTTGAAACGATAAACTTTCCATGAAATACCGCGATCTGCTACTTCGTGTACTGACATCTGCGTGTACAAGGGGTTACTTGAGCGTTTCCGAAGGCGGTCTACGGAAAAGTGTGCGGGTTTACGTTACTTCTACGCCACTTTTTGCGCGACGTTCCCACTCTGCATTTCCACTTTCGTCCCGAAAGTTTCGCCGCTACGTCTTGCGGGAGACGCGGCCATTTGTGCGCACGTCGCGGCCTGCTAGATGGCTGATACACACGTGATTGCTCGCCAGCGATTCCTCGAACACCCGCGACTCGCGTAAACTGCGAATCGCCGATTTTATCTGCAGATGAAGCGCTGACGATTTGAACTCGCCGTCACCTGTTGCGTCGACACACGATGCACTTCTCGGGCTCGTTATTAAAGCAAGAAACAGCCGGTGCCCCGCGGATTTTTATGTCAACGTAGCTCTGCGCCGCTTGCGTGGGAGGGGTGTCGAAGTTATTAACCGGGAGACGCTTCGGTTATTTCGGCAATATTTAAAATTGAAGCGTTAATGCGGTGTTCACACTAAACGTACCGGTACTTTACGTATACCTATACTTATAATGAGAGGTAATTTGATCCGTTAGGAAATAAACGTTCATTTTCAGACAGAAATTCGTAATTTGTTAAAGCGAGAAATTGAATAATCGGATGATATGAGAATTTACAGAAAGTCAAATGCGCGTAAGAAATAAGAATGAATGTAAGATTTTAAGACGTATTTGGTATCCGTTGACATTCACCGGTGAAAGTCGACATTCTCCAATTTCGGTCATTCACGGTAACATATACATGTCATTGCTTGATTTTAATTCCGCACCCTGTGGGGGATTCCTAAAATGAAATTCCGCGCTTAACTGGTTAAGCTCGACTGGGACATATGTGTCCCAACAGTCTCGAAACGTTTAATGCCTCCCCCCGCGGACAACTTACCGCCGATCTCCTTTACGAGGAAGAATTTTAATAACGCGCGCCGACTTGACGACGTTGTTTTTAAAACAGGCAATAACCTCGACCGTAACAACCCCGCGTCCCGTATTACGCGATCCTGGCGGCCGTAAAAAAAATATTCCGCCGGCAGTTTCTCGCCAGCGCCCGGTCGAATAGTTGATCGCCAGCAGCGTCGGCCGCAACGTCTATGGATTCCTTTCGGCCCCGACAATTTTAAATCTCGACCGCAAACGGTATCCGTTTCAAATATCGCACGTATCGAGTGCCGGCGATTTTTCACCGTTATCTTTACAATGTAGTTGGCGCCGGTTGATCATCAATTTCGTAAATCGGCCGTACCATATTTCTGCCCTGTTTGGCCGAGATATTTTGAAATTTATCGGGGTGAAGCGGTTCGGTAGCACGGACAGCCCTCGCTTTCCTGTCCGAACGGCCAGGCTTTATCGAATCTCGGGCAAGATCCACGAGCCTCAAAGCACCCAACTCGATTTCTTCCCGTATCTCGGCTTTATTCGTGGAAACCAGGCCGGACACCTCGACGCACGCTTGCCAGGGCGCGGTTGATGTGCAGTTTTAGGCGGAAATCAGCACAGGCGTCGGCCAGTTGCTTATTACGGAACAGAGTATACGCTGTTATAATAGAAGGGATTCTCTTCATTTTTTATCGTAATTTCTGCATTAACAGAAGAATATGCAGCATACTGATCATTCGGCCGTGAAGATTTATGACATCGAAGGAACGGTGGACAACGCGCTCTATATTTCGCGCAGAAACACAGTTGCTTATTTCGGATCGTTACTGTATACATCTGCACGTGACCGGACCCTCCAAAATTTATCGGCGAAACACAGGTCGCCAGATTGACCTCATATTCGCCCACGAAGTTTTTGTAATATTCCAAGCGGAAAAATATTTGAACATGGAGAATTTCGTATTTCTATGTATTATGTATTATATTTATATATTTATATTCATAGTATTATGTTTCTATATGTTATATGTACAGTACTATACTTCTATATATTTCTATATATACTATTATGTATGTGGAGTGTTGGTATATTTTATTTTACATGTTGCATCAAATGCCGGGATCGCTAATACGCGAGTGCTAGAGCATTATACATATTATATCGACGGTAAAGATTTATGACTTCGAAGAAACAGAGTACAGCGCGCTCCATATTTCGCGCAGGAATACAGTTGCTTATTTCGGATCGTTTCTGTATAGATCCGCATGTGACCGGACCCTCCAAAATTTATCGGCGAAACGCAGGTCGCCAGGTCGACCTCATATTTGGGTAGCCGCGTTATCGGCTGTGCGAAAAAGTCGAAGATTCATCGGCGGGATCGAGCAGGAAATCTTCCGTGTTCGCCCTCTTCACACGTATGCACTCCACCGCATCGATATATGTGGCTACGAGCGTGCATGTAGCTTCTCCAGTCCCTCGAGCAATTTATCAGTCATGGGATTTCGGGTACATTCCGAACCTGTGGGCATCGTTCCATTCCAACAACCTATGCTTCTTTTTTGCCGTTCTAGGAATTTCTCATGTTCTCGGTCTATAGACGCCGCGATACACCCTGTGTGCGTGTGAGAGGGAGTGAGTGTGTGCACTGGGGCAATGGTGTTCCACTTGTAACTGGAAATCGTTTTCCATGTCGCTGATTGGACGAAGCGCCGGTTAGAATGGCGATTTGCTGCAATGCGCGTGTTGTTTGTCCGACGGATTATAGGCGATTAAGAGTTTACGAGGTTTCAAAATGTTGTGACAATTTTATAAAAGCCGGATCTCGCGAAATCTCGGTATCGCAATTTTTGGGGGGTTTGTGTATGTTCGTTTTATTGTATGTGATTTAGGTATACGGCGTTGCACTTTTGAACGACCGATGAATAATGTATACTTAGCGATTTTTAAAGAAATGCGTTCTAAAGAGGCATGCGAAAATACTTTTTGTTTGGATATGAACGTTGGGTATAAAAGTTAGACAAATTTCTTTGTTGATGTCAGTACAAAAGATAAAAGTTTTCCATAAGTACGGCATAAGAGCTTATACATAAATTCCTTTCAACATATTGGTCGAGCCCGAAATCATTTAAAAAAACACCGCAATTGTCATTACTTCTGGCTATTTTCTACTATGAATGGCTTCCAATAATACTTTTTATTGCATTTTTAACAATATGACAATCCATGTTGAGGTATATATTGTCTCTGAGTATTTCATAGCAATAAAAACAAAATATTTACGATCATGCTTCATCTTTCGCACCTGTTTCTAAATTGTTTGTCAGATTTTATCTTTGAGTTCGAGCATAATTTCATCTCCACATCCAATTGACATCACACTTTATCTCATATCGTAATGCAGCGTATATTTTCTTACAAACATTTACTCAGTATTGGTTCTTCATGTTTAAGACACCATTCCATTCCCTGTTTCACCAGCTATTTTTTATTTTGAACGTTAATTATATTTATATATTACACAGGAGGTACATAAGGTAATAATTGCTCCGTTTTCGTATATAATTGGTCTGGTATAATTATTTTTTGTTCCTTCGAGAAAATTAAATGTTAGCATATTAGTAAATTTAAAAATATAAATTAATTATGTCGCGTCTGGCAATGTCTCTACTAATTTATCAATATGTCAACTGATTATATACATTTCTTTCAGACGAATTTAACTAATTAAAATAACATGTATTCACGGGCAGTAAATAGACTTACACCATTTTCGTAAAAATCATTTAATTTCAATGATGAAAAATGGAATACTAGTTAAAATATATTCTGTATTAATCCAATTTTATTTATAAACAATTACAAGAAATAAAATGTTGTATTTCATTTTTCATTTTTCATTTTATTAATTACATTTGTATAATCTCAAACTTGATATAAAACATTGCCATTATTTATTTTACTATCCCTCCTACTTCTCAGGAAATTTCACAGCTTCTCGCTTTCCAGAATCTTTCACCCCCACTGTCTGCGTCGAAATCAAACGTGCTCATGTGTTGCTCATTCCAAAAACAGTTCCATACCACATCCACTAATTGTCCTGCACTCTCTCGCACCCTTCGAATCGCCGAAGTCACCGTCTCCAGCACGCAAGTATTTGGCGAGTGGCGCGCAAGTACCGATACGCAGTTGGGTAGATGGCGGCCGACGTAACGATACGCGCCGCGGAAATCGATTTCCGAGCAGTTCGTCTAACAGCGTTTTTTCTTCCTCCCTCCCGCTTTCTCTCCATCCGTCTGCCTCTGTCCGCCCGCTCGCACGCTTCCTCCCTCTTTCTCTCTCGTCCACGTCAGATGACAGCCAATTTTTATCCCGGTGATTGCATTTGCAATTCCGATGCGCGCTCCCATTTCCGTGCGCCTTTTGCACGTCTCCGTGCACCGATTCGTTTCTCGTCCCGGGCTGCGTCGGGAACGCTAACCGCCAGAACGCACGGAGACTGAAAAGAATGGGAGACGCGGAGTAATACGCTTGGCTGGCGTTGGTCTGTTCGAAGCGGGGGTCCAAGGTGTGGAGATGCCGAGTTGCTTGGGAAGTATAGTTTATCTGAGCAAACGTGGACCCTGGACGATTTAGGACAGTGAGAAAGTGCGGAACACTCCTGGCACACGCGTATTCTGATGTTTGGGGTCTTTGTTTCAGGGATAGGATGAGTGAAAGATGTATCTGTAGTAATGAGATGTTTACGGCGAGTTTGCCTAATCATGGTTTAGGAGCGTGAGATTGAATAAATAGATGATCCGCGATGAATTTATGACAGGGAGATAAAGTCTTGAGAGGGGAGGATGGGATAAGGAAGAACTGTAACCATTAATTATAGGCCTCCCAAAAAAAAAATACGCCAACCGTACATAGCAGAGTATGACAAATATAAAATGGGAAATAAGTGAAAATTAAGAGATTCGGAAAAGGGGAGTAATTTCCGTTTACCGGAACGTTTGCTTGAACAAGCGATACGCAGGTAATTTGCAGGTGGTGGGGGGTGACAATGTAGAAGTGGACTTGATAGGAAAATTCGGCTGTTAACGGCGGCTGAAAGTGTCGAGGTGCCCAGTACGAGCGAGGTACGCAGGCAATTTACGGATGAAATGGGGGTGAGAGTTTGGAAGCGGCCTGGACGGGAAAATGCTGTTGGTAATGAGCAAACTAATTGCCTTCATGGCGCATATTGGGTGCGACATAAAAGGAAACTAAATAATTTAACATTTTGTTTGGAACTATTTTACATACGTTGGCAAAATTTCAGTCTGACAAATGCAAAGTTTGAGTATCTGAGCTGGTCGGTATTGGCAAGTTGTTGGCTATCCTTTTTGTGGGGTTGATTTTCGTGAAGAGTAAGGGTGTTTGCTTAACCCCTTCAGACCCGAATTTTTTTTTGGGTAAGAATAATTATTTTTTATACTAAAATTAACTTAATTCATGTGAATGAAGGCAACAATATACTTTTTACAGAAATATTTATTTATTTATTTATAATTTGTAAATATACATTTTAATGGACGTATGGTCCTTACGCAAAATTTGTAACATTAAGGAGATACGGAAAATGTATAAAATTCCTACCTAAAATTAGGAACGTATTTAATTTGACGATTCTCAGTTGCAAGTGTACACATAATTTATAAATCAGCGACCAAACAAAATATCAATACCACATATTTTGAACATTTTCCCTTAAAAAACTTAAAGAAGTAATTCCCACGGTATATGAATGTCAAATCCATATCATTTTTATACCATTCCTTTACTCCGCCAGTTTATCAAACATTCAGCGTACTACTCTTTGAAAATGACCCCTCAGTATTTGCTTTTTCAATTTGCCTCTAACTTTTCATCGTCAAACAGGACGCGAGTCTCGCACACGTAACTAGACGTCAACGTGCGACTACGCAATAGAAATATCCGCAATAATTTTCCATACTCCGCCTTCCACTGACGACATACAGCGCCTTCTCTCATCTGCGCGGAAGTGCGCGGAATATCAAACGCTCGATGTTCCAATAACATCGTGCAACGTGCAGGCGATCGAATTCTTCGGTGGCTCGGTCAATGTTTTCCGCTGGCAAGTATGCAACGTAATGTATTGCGGCGATACGCGCGTAGGACGGCACATCCGTTGGCACATAGAAAATATCCATGCGTCCGGAGCCCGGTCTCTCCCCAGTATCGATCTTCCGCTCTCCGATAAATTCTTCGCTGCGGTATTAATCCAAACTTTCATGTTTTCTGCCCGCCGTATCGTTGGCCAGATAGCGCGGCTATATTCGTCCAATTCTTGACAGCAGGCGAGCGAAAATCAATGGTGCGCTTGTCCGACAAGAAGCCCTGAAAGTATGGTTACTTATAGAATTTTTATTATATTTTATATCATATGTATTACAATGAAATACTGCAGAATATGATTAAATCCTGCAAAATGAAAGTAACGCAGAATTATTAGAAGTCGAAGTATGGAAGCACCGTTCAAATATCAATTGCTTTTACCAGATTGCAAATAAGCTTTATTGCGAATTTTTTGCATTTTTAATCAAATCTTTTGCACCGATTACCGCGTATTTTACTATGTTAGAACCGCGATGCAATGAAATACTGCAGAATATGATTAAATCGTGCAAAATGAAGGTAACGCTGAGTTGTTAGAAGCCAAAGTATTGATGCACCGTTCTAATATTAATTGCTTTAACAAGATTGCAAATAGGCTTCATTGCGAATTTTTGAATTTTTAGTAAAACCTTTGGCACCGGTCACCGCGTATTTTGCTATGTTAGAACCACGATGCAATGAAATACTGCAGAGTATGATTAAATCGTGCAAAATGAAGGTAACGCAGTGTTGTTAGAAGCCAAAGTATTGAAGCACCGTTCCAACATCAATTGTTTCTACAAAATTGCAAATAGGTTTCATTGCCGGTCTCTACCTTTCAGCATCAAAACACTAAAAATCTGATGAACGGCCTTTTAACGGTCAACAACCACTGACCACGCGAACAAAATACTCCAGGCTCTCACATGAGTTAACGGAGGGCACAACATACGAAACTCGCCCACCGCTGACTCTCCTCTTGAGCCACACAGCTTATGTATTTCGTCACACGGCTCGCAGGCCGGATACTAATGAAAGTTAGCCGTCCTTTGGCAAGAAGCAGCAACCTCGTTACTCGCTCGGTTACGCCGCTGTTTACAACTAGTTACGTCTTGCCGGCAAAGAAGCCGTGTAATCTTGTTTACCATTCGACGACAGCGCGCGTCCGCACGCGAGTCAGAAATATCCGGCTCGTCGGTGGGCTCCGCAAACTTTCTGGGTTCCGCCAAGCAACGCGCGGGCGAGTTTTCCAGCCACTTTTAATTAGACGTAAGCGCACGTAAACGTTGCCAGTTATCGGCGGGTTCCGCTTTGCGGAACGCGGCGGGGCATTAATCGATTCGAGACGGCGATCTTTTTCGAAAAGGGACCCCCGGAGCGACATTTTTTTTATGTTGTTAATTTTTAACACATTCTTGACCGGCAATTTTCGGCAAAAGCTGTCCCAAGTCACCGGCTATTATTTCGTAATTGAACATGGAAGTGAAACGATGTGAATGACCTTCAATAAAGTGCATAATGAATCCAAATTGAACTTTGGATATGAATTTTATGTAACTTTTGGTATTTTTTCGTATGATTAAGCAGTCATTTATGCGTAGATGTAGACAAGAGGTTTTGCACATATGACTTGTTTCGTTGCGCTTTGCTATTAAGGAGCTGGATTATGCCCTTGTTATTTCATTTTCAATAATCATTTTTCAAGTGACTACAACTGATTTAAAAATCACTCAGGCAACTATGTAAAGCGTTCACGTATAATTTATTGAAAAATTCCGTTTCAAAATATAAGTTATAGTTTATATTTTAGTGAAATATAGTTTATTTTTCGCCAAAATTACAATTTAAATAGCAAATTGTAACAAAATTTTACGCATGACGGATTTAATCGGCATGATACAAAATTCTGCCACATCTCCATGACGAATATAGTCGTCAAACACACTTACTGGTAAAGAAACATGCGCTTCCGGTTTCGTCCGGCTCAAATGCTGGCGGAAACTTCACGGAGCAAGGAGCGGCGGCTCCTGAAAACATAATTTCAGTTCCTTAAGAAGCAATTAATTTCGTCCCCGAAGGAACGATAAAGGGTGGAAGGAATGGGGCAGCCGAGGGAGGGAAGGCAGACATTTAAATTAAGTGGCTTCCTTCGAAATTAGATCAGGGAGAATGTTCGCCATTGCCCCCGTCCTACGGCGGTGAACCGAGTATTCATCGTTCTTCCGCCAAACCACTTGCGAATACGCTTTCAGTGCGGGCGGCTGCGAGTACAGTAGAATCTGTCAGATTGTCTCTATCGGCGTTGCCTTCAGTGTCTTTCAGTGTACTGCCGGTATATGTGTGATGATGGAAAGATTCTGCGAGCGATTCTGTCGTTATCTCCATGACAACGAATTTGTTCCAGAATCTTCTTAATAACACATACATACTCATGCGTATGTCTCTCTCTCTCTCTAGACTAATGGACCGGACTCACTGATGTAATTGTGATACTGGCCGATTGTTTTCTACTGTTTCGACATTTCGACAGTCATTTATTTCGCGAATCTTCTGCTATAAGCTCACGCAAGGGTTCGTTACCTTGGTATCGTAATAATAACGATATTATCATGTTTAATTCTTCAAACCGTGAAGTCTCGTCACCCGGCCTCAACGTTCGGTTTCAAATCGAGATAAATAACATTTACTGATAAATAACATGAATTTGTACATGTAACCATGGTAACCGGAAAAATTGGAAAACAGAGTTAGGCCACTTTAAAAATAAACGGCTGATTTCTCGTGACCCATCACCATGCACTTATCCATACACCGCGCTACCTGCCGGTCAATCTCCGACGATCAACTTGCCGCTTTCGCGTGTGTTTCCCAAAAGCACGTAGGCAAGAGCCGCGGTGATTGCGATGCCACCTGTCAGCGCCGTTTAACCGAGGCCAATGAGGCTCTGGACCGGTACGTGCGAGGAAATATGTAACAGGCAAGAAGCGAGAGTTACGAGCCGCTTCGCAACTGCCTCGCGGGGCGCACGGGCGCGTATTAACTGGCAAGAAAGTCGACTTAACGAAACTGTCAAGCGCATTCGCGAAGAGTCGGGACCCGCTTCCCAAAAAGGCCGACGATCCTCCACGTGCCTGCGCGAAACATTAAGCTTCCGGGAGACATCCGGAACGTCTACATTATGCGAGCTTTATCTCCGTAACGAGGACAGTTAATTCGCCGTAATGCGCACGAGAGCTTTGGAGGTCGAGCTTTTTGATTAAGGAAACCGCGCCCCGCGTACCCCGCCGCTGCCGAGTTCTCATACTTCTCTTTCGTTTCTGCCTGCTTGTCTCCGCTTCGCTCAGCACGGCGACGCAGTTTTCTCAAAGGGCCGGAGAGCTAATTTGCGACCTGCGCTTTTTTAGCTTGAGGGCACGGCGGGACGAGATTTGATGCCTTTATGAGCCTGCGTTACGCGGCAGGGGAAGCATCGACGTAATTCGGTGCGTCTTGCGGAGTCCAGACGAGAAAGATGCCGTTGGACTATTGGAGCAACGTCTGAGGGGCCGGATGACTTTTTGCCAGAAAATGGAAGACCCGTTAATACTTTCGACATTGTTGGGACAGATATGTTAGAGTCAAGTTTAATCGTAGATTCTAACAATCAATCATTTCTTAACACTTACCTACCGCTATTGACAGAAGATGCCACTCCCTAACGACCGACTCTGTTTTGGATATCGCGCAGGAATTGTGTATGTGCCTATTTGTAAAGCTTTATAACTGAAAAATACTGAATATGTTGTTGAGAATCCTTTGGTTTCAAAGTAGTGTCATTTTATTGTCATTGAGAATTATCATAATATTATCTGATATTTATTTTATCTAATATAACCGTTGACCACTGAAAAGTCGATTAATCGGCTACCGGTAAATAGCAGTTGGAACCGAAAAGTCTATTGATCGGCTAGCGGTCGTTAAAGTGTTAATATATTAAATATCAAGTAGTTATAAATAAAACGTTTACACTAATTTAATCACAAATTATGTGATGTCTTGTTAAAAAAAAAATGCACTTACACCGCTTGCAAAATAAATGTTTTATATCTATAAATACTCTATCTATATATTTCAAGACTATTGGGACACGGTTTCTCCGAACCCTGCTCAATTTGAACTAAACTTCAGTGTAAAGAGAAAAACCCCCAAATGACTGACCTCGCATAGTCTACGACCACACAACGCATAATTACTAGCCACAGCGACCGTAACGCATCCAAAGCGGTATCGATGAGTAGAAAAGCCGAGGTGAGGGAGAAAAAGTGAACAGACGGACGGCAGGAAAGTGTAGGCGGATTGAAGCGTATCGCGTTTAAACTACGAACTAACAGTGGAATATGGGATGGTGGAAGAAAACGTTGAGAAAACACAGTGCGAGCGGCATGAAAGAATGAGGGACATGTGTGTGGGTGGAGGGCAAGCTCGAAACGAGTGAAGGGCGCAATGAATGGGTACGAAACGAGAGCAAATGCGGGCAGACGGGTTGGGGACCGAAGAGTAAGAGGAAGGACCGACAGACAAAGAGGATGGGCAAAATTCGAAGCCGTTTGTTACTGGTCGTTGTGTTAATGGAAATCCCACACTGGGAGAGACGTAAATAAAAAAATGTGAACAGCGACTGTCCACCCTCAAGCCAGAAAAGTCGCTTATTTTAGATAAGACGTAGGATAAAGGCACACTAAAGGAAGAACCCATAGGAAAGAAGGAACTCAGTTACTCTAGTACACCTGATCCGTAATAAGCAACTAGTGGGTCCCGGACTTGTGCTTATTTCGGAGCAGATTTGTAGTTACTGTGCTTACACGTTTACAAGACGTTCTGATGTACTATCACCTGTTACCGTGATGTACACGAGACGACGACAACGACGACGACATGAAGACGCAAGAAGTCACGACGTGGAACCCCAATAAACCGACTGCAACTCACTGGGTCCGCCCTATTTCGCTTTCACTTCGCACACACTAGTGTAACAGCAACAGTTATGCATTGTTAATCGCGACAAGTGGACCCTGCAGCATACATTTTGTGCCTGCGGCTCAGGGTGACCAGCATCAAACGCATTTATCAGACTGGGCACAGGAGTGGACCCTGACGCTGCCATTTCCGGTCTGCTTCTCAAGACGTCCCTTTCTCCCACGAAACCCTCGATTCCCCCTTCAATGCTTTTCGAGTGCGCTTGTTGACGGCTAAATTGTGTGTCCTTCTACTGCTTAAGAGCCCCATTATTGGGCAACTCGTTGACGATACCCTTCGTGATTCAGTCAGTATATATACAGTTTTGTTACGCAATAAGCATCACGCTTGGGTTACCAGTTGTAATATATAATAAAATATCATGATCAGTTTTTATAATACTTTTGTCCCGATACCGAAACCAAAAGATAAAATTCCATTTAAGAAGTCCAGATGATCTTAGAACGAACTGAAACAATTGAATATGAAAACTATTCTTTATCACACTAACATTCAACATAAAATACCATCAGTTGTTATAACATTTTTACCCCGTCGCCTGATATTCACTTACGTCAAACAATTCGTACCTTGACATGCATCAATCAAACTTATTATAACAATATCTTTATCACATATTCCACAATAAAAAAGCATTACGACAGTACTCTTCATCACTCAACCGTTTAATCTCACCACCAAACCCACCAATAAAGGTTTCAACATAACATTAATCCCGTCAATCGTCATCTACAAAGCAGGATCGTACGCACTGATCACGTGAGCAAACATTTATAGAAACGCCGTCAAGCCATCGCGCGTTTCGTATTGCTTTCGACAGACCACTCATGTGCACTCGTCAACCCATTTGCCGCGCGGCCGGTTAATTAGTCTGCGGGAGAAACGTCGACGGGATTTGTCTCCTTATTTCACAGTAAACTGTGCGTGCTTCATCGAGCGGCGCTGACGTTTAGTATCGCCTCCGGCCTATTTAACGTCCCATTACTCCGCACTTGTTCGTCGCACAACGGAGAGTATCTGACATTCAATAAACGGCGATATTAGGCACTCAATCGCAATTTGATTAAGCGCTCTGCCAAAATGAACCCGGAACGGCGGGCTAACCATTACATTGATTGCCAACTTTGTATTGCTGCGAAAGCTGGACGACCGAAACTTCTGTCTGCCGAAACGTGATTAGCTTTGATTAGGAAGTGCACCGTATACTTAATCCGTTCGCTGCCAAGGACGAGTATACTCGTCTTTGATTTTATGCTTTTAAGTGATTATGTATGATAATATATGTGCTCTTATCAATAAATAACAGAGCTTTGGTAAACAATAACACTGAAAATATAAATGGTAATGGGAATGACTTCATGTAATTTAGGCTTGACACGGAATGGGTTAACACACTCGCGACCACTGACGTGAATTAACGTTTTTTCAGGTTCTATTCCTGATTGCCGCTGACGTGAATCCCGTCATGCAATTTTTTTTCTGAATGCGGCAACAGTACGCACCTCTGATCATAACCTCTATGTCAGTGAGACAAGTGATAATGCCTTAGTTATATATATATATATATGTATATATATCTGCAAGATCACAAACTGAATACAATTTTGCAAGACAACTGACAGCTTTGCAAAACGCTTTTGCAGCCAACCATTTATAAGTGATATATGCGTATATATATATATGATATATATGTGGCATATGTGTGTGTGTGTGTGTGTGTGTGTGTGTGTCGCGGCGTGTTTGAAAGAGAATGGCGCTTTGTGCGAATGCCGAAATGAGTGCATGGGACGGTATCGAGGGCCTGAGCCGATACGTGATGCGTAAATGTTTTGTCTGAATGTTTGTTTGAAGTATGCCGACCGCGACGGAAGACGATCGAAAGGGGAGAGGCGAGATGACCTATGGACGTCTCGCAAGCAGGCAGTTAGAATTGAGACGTGGAGATATAGAGAGCGATTTTTAGTGTGACCGAGAGACAATAGCGACGATAGTGCGTAGTGACGTAGTGACGTGTGACCGAGAGACAATAGCGACGATAGTGCGTAGTGACGTAGACGACAGTGTTAAGAGATTGTACTATAGGCGTGTTTGCCGTATTACAACTGTACTGTTTTAACATCTATCAAAAATATAACATCTTCACCTTAAAAAATCCTACATATACATATATGTGATGTATATATACATCACTAGATATCACACATCATTAGCATAATCATGTATGTATATATGTACATATATGTGTGTGAAGCATTCATGAACGGGTGTGATATTGTTGAAGTATTTTAGTTACGATGTTTAAACAAAATTTAGGTACCTATATAGGTATGAAACTATACATACATATATATTTATGCATATATATTTATATATAGTTTCATATATATGTATATAGTATGCATATATATTGAAATGTATACATACATGCCACGATTCATCTCACATTTTGTTTAAATATCGGAACAAACATACTTCAACAATAACACAACCATCAAGAACCCTTCAACCGGCCAAATTTTGCAATAAATCAGACAAACGAAAATGGAAGCCCCAAACCACATTACTCCGCCGAACAGGCTCAGTTTATTAATTAAAACTAAGGGCGAACCGCCAGCATCGTTCACCTCAACAAACACCAACAGCTGCATATCTACATCCACGCCAAGAGACGCACGTCCGCTGTTCGACTCGTTTGCAAGCCGTGTGTAATCCGGTTTCAAGCGCAAACATGTCGAGAGCTCAATTACTCGGTCCTTCCGCGGTCAGAATTCTCTGCAGGAAATTCCGACATCTTGGAATCCCGTTACATTTCTTCGGGTCAAGTCGAAACGTTCGCCAGCGATTTGATGCGGCGGGTCCTCGGCAAGTTTTGCGCCGGAATGGATGAGTTTACTTGCGAGTTTTGTCGCCTTTGACGAAGTTACGCGCTTCGGCCTGAAAACTTGCGCCGGACTCGGGAAGATACCACGAAACTATTAACACATTGGCGTCGGGCGTCATTTGGGTTTTTATGAGCAAGCTTTGGAATGGAGAGGACGGTTCGATTTCTCTTGAGAAATTGCATATGTGATGTCTCGGGGGATAGAAGGATTTAATATGTTCGCAAGTTCATGTTTTGCTTCCGGTTTGTTGACACTGGACGAGTTCGATGTTTAGGAATTGCTTCTAGGTATTATATTTTTTTTTTGTTAATTCCATTATATGTATTGAATACATATAATGTATTATGTATATATATATGTATATATTATGTAATATATAATATATATTTTATATTAGAATATATAATATTATATAGAATTTTATTATATTTAATATGAATTCAATATTATATATTCTGTATATTCTATAGAATATATATACAATATTCTGTCTATATAATTATATTATATATATTGAATATAATTTAATTCTATTATATAGTGCTATATCTTGAAAATTGTTTGCAAGTGTGTTAGACAGAAAAATATTAACTTCGGTAATATTTTTCCGAAAAGTCAATAAATTGATGATAGAACTTGATTTTTAATCCCCGATATATTTCGGGACCACTCTTCAGGAGTGGATAGTAATTATGTTAATCACTCTTTTAGCTCAGCACTTTACATTCGATGTTCACCAATTTTGAAAATGACGTAGATTTAATAGTAGTAGAGTTAATAATATAGTTCTATACCCAAGTATTGTCAACCGAAAAAGCGCTTTATATTCCATTATTATTAAATCAATTCAATACATCACATAAAAGCCTTCATACATCTAATTATCAAAATCATATTTTTTTTAAATCAGTGTATAAGAAAAAAATGGTATAAATAAATCATAACAATAAAAAATAGAGGAAGATATTTCGATTTTATGGTAATTTGTGCCTTTTTTATGTTGGGTTATGAAGGTAAGTCTTTCTGTACATGGAGGTATTTCAACTGAACACTAACAGCTTATTTATCCATTGCTAGTTTCTTGTTCTAATTTTCTTCCTTAATCCAGAAATTTCTCAATTATATCCAATTCCCGGATTCATTACCACCGACGGCTACAATTTTCACGAACAATTTTCTCGTGTCACCGGCATATAATGACAAAAGTTACTGGACGCCGCCGGCACTTTGAACAAAGTTTTATTATGCAATAAGTTTTTCCATAATTAATATTTCAATTCAGTACGATATTCCTTAAAACATTGTCCAACGTGTATCTGAACTTTTCATGAGGAACGCAATATATATTTGAGCATTTTTTATTCACAACGGTGCATATTCTGCGTGATATTCGCAGATCGTATTTCATTATTTTCCCTGTTCCTATAATTGGGACAATTTTGTGTTACCAGATTTGCGAACGCAATCTGTTAATTATATAATACTTGATCATACATGAAGTCGGCTGTTACGGTGTTATATGATTTTTATAAGATTTCACATGTTGACAAGTCATAATAAAATAATGACGTTTCTTGAACAATAGATATGGTCAAATTTTCTTTTTTCTCTCTTCAGGACTACAATTTTAAATGTAAAGCCTTCCTCTGCGAGATACTTTTCTCCTCTTGGGCTTCGTTATCTTGGCGTAGGTTAATAAGTTTTAATTATTGCTCAACAACTGATGTAATGAAACTTCTTGAACTTTTGTTATGGTTGAATTTACTTTGTTTGTGGTTTTCGAAACCTTATAAGTTTCGAGACTGCAAAGCCGCCTGTTTGGGAGTAATATTTTATAGATAAAGAATTTCTTCGGAAAACACCTTCCTCCGGTTGGGTTTTAGTTCAAGAAAAATCGTTACATCAAATGTTAAACTATAGTGGAAAATAATACAGTAACAAAACTCTTTTAATTGCACTCATCCACAGATTTTCATAACACTTGGGCCAGATTTTTGTAGTTAACGCGGTAAACACGGTATAATTCGTACCATATTTAATTTTTTAACACTTATTATGAAATAAGTCATTCGATAAATATGTAGAAATAAATCTGAACCGAATTACATTACGTTTGGTTTTATTTCGACCGCAACAATACCATCAATATGTTATAAAAACAATATGTGACATTTTACTGTATCGACCCTATATATATGTACTGTATATACTGTATCGACCCCGAATAACTATATTTACCGGTACGTATCCTTAGAGTGACAAAATGATATATCCTGTACTTCGTCAGACATTTTTCTACTAGCAAAACCGTGCATGGCGGTGCCAGTCATTATCCAAACGTAAGAAAACGTGGCAGAAGAAACATAGTGACACACGGCACCTAAATGGCAAATACTTATTGTACACAAGAAAACATATTCTCAAACTGCAAGAACGATTTTACCGATTCCATAGCGCGTGCTTTCTTCCAAAACAAAGAAAGCCAAAAGATAATTTTCGTCCAAACCCCTCACACACCACCTGCTGCACGCAACGGACGTGTCTCTCCTCAAAAACCGTCTTCCTTCCATCAATGCCCTTTATCCCGACACCCCGTGAGCGTCCAGCAAAAAACGCCACATAATTGGCCAGTTTCGCAGGTATCGACCGGCAGGCGTCGAGCAACTCGACACTGACCGAGCAAGGATCCCGGAGTCCGGAATCCCGCGGGGACCCCAAGAGACCTTTTCACCATTCTTCCAGATGGCTATTCAGCTACATGTTAAATGGTGCTCACGCGAGGGACTCATCATTTGTCCCACTCCAGGCTCGTGCCCTCTTTTCACTCCATCTCGCAAGGAGAGGCAGGAGAGGCAGGAGCAGCGACCATCGACGTCCCTCGCGCCTTCGTCGGTGCGTTTCTCTTCCTTGCCCACGGGGCCCGCCATCTTGCCACCTCTTTCCCCGGCACCATTGTTGAGCGTCCCTTATTGTCTCCGGTCGTCGACGGGCGAGTGCGCTTCACTACTCGTCTCTCGCTTCTTCGCTCTTCTTCCTTCCCTCTCGGCAGCCAGATCCCACTGACTCCGCTGCCATTGTGCCCTCCTGCTTCCTGCCGTACTGTCTGCCGCTCACTGTCTGTTTTCGACGCGGACACTCTGTCCCAGCGCCATTCTTTTGCCCCCCGCCAGGCCAAATATTGCACTTTCGCGTGCTCGGATATTTCGGCCGGCGGCCCCACGGAAGCCGGAAGCGGAATGTGGGAGGGTGGAAGAAGGCATATGGGGAAGAACGATGTGACGGGGGCGCGACGTGGTTTTAGGGGGAGGGAGTTATTGGTGGGATTCATAGAAGACGAGTGATGGAAATGTCTGTAAATAAATATTGCGGCAGTAAGTGACTTGATTCCCAAGTTGAGAATCGAAGTTATATGACGTCACGTAGGATTTTTAAGTGAACTCGTTTGGCCACGTTACTCGACCCTTAACGTGTTAAATGGTCTCGAATCGGGGATGGATCTACTGGTCAACAGTGCCGGTCAAAGTCCTACATCAATGTCCATATTCGGGCCGATACCTCCAGATACGATAACCCATTGTGAGTTATCGCAGGGTGCAATTACCGTGAAACCGCCCGGCTCGCCGCGGTTGTCGACTGCAGTCCCAGACGGTCGAGTAGTTTAACATAGGCACCGATCGTTCTCCGATGACCACTGAACGGACAAACTTACTCAGAGCCGTTGAAACTCGGGAGCCGCGCGTTCAGGCGTGAAGCGACTGAGAAATGATTACGTCGTCGACCAGGTACGGAGGATGCGAAGGTGGGAGAAGCTGAGGAAAGTTTACGTTTTGTCTGCAAATTCCCCTGACGGAATGGTGCGGCTCGCGGTAACGAACCTGAAACTCCGAACGCGTGACTGCCGGATTCTACGAATGCAACACATGTCGGTCACTGGCACCGATGTAATAAAAGTGTTTGCAATTATTCGATTAAGAGAAAGCAAGATTTTATTGTTGGTGAATAGCAGGTGTTGATAATTTTTTTGCAGTGAACATGGAGTACTAATGTTTGATAACTGGTATCAGGAGGTATTGAGGTTTAGTCATGGGGAATTACACGATTGAACAACGCATTGAAATTGTGAAAATTCTAAATAAAAACGTAAAAAAAAATAAATAAAAAGATTTTAAACAATATGAGTTATTAACACTTTGACAGCTGAGGCTCAGTATATATATTGGAGAATTCGGCCCCAAAAAGGCAGTAATCATTCTACCACCACACAGTACACCACACAACACATAGTATAGCATTACACAAGAATAAAACACAATCCACCAAAGAAATTTGATTATTTCTTTCGGCTCCTACCACGGTTGCGACAAGTTCACACATTAACTAGTACGAAGTGACACTTGCTGCGTTCGTGCCAAAATTCTGGACACCAGTACCGTGCCTTACATTTTGGTACGTTGGCGTTCAACACACTTCAAAAACCAGAGAAACAACACGATTAATCAACACCTTGATTGTTGTAATCCCGAATTGTGCATTTCGGTAAATATGAGGTAAATTTATTATTTATTGGTACAATATTCAGTCAGTTTAAAGTTTATAATGATACAGAGTGAATTATTCAAGCCTGCCGTTTCGATCATTATGTGCGTCATTATCGAAGGCTAATAAATGTGCGTAAGTTAAAATCAGTTATTAACTGGTGATAACTATACATGTAATTAAACAAGGGACACTGAGAAAATAAATATTAAGTTTAAAGAAATTTGATCCCACTTTTATGATTAATAATAGCTAATACAATGTACAGGTTTAAACCATATTTAAAAATGCAACAAAAAATATTTTCCGTGAATTATCGCATAACAGACCTCCAGTTTATCGTTGCATTATACATATTTTCTGGCCAAACTGCCAGAGAATATTTTGCAACTGAAAATAAAAGGTAATAGAATTTGCAATTTGATTAGAAACGCTTCATAACAAGGTTACAAGTAAATAAAACCGAAACAGGTTACACCGAATTTCGCTTCGCAGAATATAAACGACCGAACGTGTTTATCTCATAATTACAAAATGTCAAATGTTTATCTCATAACTCCGAACCGTCGTACGTGAATACAAGCTTGACGTCGATACTTTATGGAACTTATTACAGCGCGAATTTCCCGATAATTTTGTTGCATTTCAGTGCCTGTGTTATTAATTCGCGGTACTAATTCTTCGCGTGAAGTCGTTACAGCACAATAAACCGTATCTGTTAAATATGTTCCAGAGGCGGCAGGAGTAAATTCGCTGTCACCTATTTTAATTCCATTTGTTTAAAACATCGCGGTGAACCGTTTCTAACCGAACTTCAAATAACATTTTTTTCTTATTTCCACTTGTAAAATACGCTCTCACAGTTTGCTCGGAAACCCCTGGGGCACCCTGTACACGTGTATACTCGTTTCGAATGGCAAAACGACGTGTCCCTTGCATATATTCCCAAGCAAACGCATATCAGAGTATTTAATATTTTTCTCGGGTCTGTTAATTGCCCCGGCGCAACATGTGTTTAACGGCTACGCAAACGTTTATTACTCCTAACTAACACCGTAAATTACGCTGTTGCTGTTTATCTTGGAATTCAACGGGCAGACTACGCAACTATCCCTTTCGAGGCTCGTAACACTTTGAATCGTACAGTCCACGTCAAACAATTCAAAGTATCTCTACACAGTGGATGTGTATATGTTTTTATTGATTGCGTTTATATTTATGTAGGAATTAAATTACACGAAACTAGAGAGTATAATATTTATAAACAATAACAACACAATCAAGACACTTTCGTCTTCTTTCATTTAAATATCATTCTTCATTTAAATATTGCTAATTTTCAAGCAGTACGATTAAATCCGATAAATTTAAATATTGTCAATTTTTAAACGAGAATTTTGTATGTTTGTGAATGTATTTTCATACCTTTATCAATATTGTCAATTTTTAAACCAGAATTTTATATTCTTGTGAATGTATTTTCATGTTCATATTTTTCATGTATAAGTCATATTTTATGTATTTTCATACCTTTAGGCATTGTTGATTATCATGCCGCAATTTTAACATTAAACGTACCAACCGGAGTCAAATGATCTCTTTAAAAAATTACATTCAAATCCTACATTCATTCTTATTTCTTACGCTCATTTGACTTTTTGTAAATTCTCTTATCTTCTGATTATTCACTTTCTCGCTTTCACAAGTTAGGAATTTCTTTCTGAAAATCAACGTTTATTTCATTACGAGTCAAATGACCCCTCATAGTAAAAATAGGTAGGTGTAAAGTACTTGAACGTTTAGTGTTAAAATACTTAGTACATCATTTCCTGACCGAAAAGTTTCCAAAATGACAGTAAACGACACAGCATAAGACCGACTTCCAAACTTCAGCGTGTTTATGCGACGCCGTGAAAGGTATTTTGGTTGAAGCACCCTAACAACAGCGCCGCTATTTATCTTCGAATCCTACGTGCCGCACTACGCAACTATCCTTTTCAGCGCCGGTAATTTTGAATCGGCCAGTCAACGCCAGCCGTTCAAAGTATCCCTACACACTACGGAAATTACGCTTGCCACGCGTTCCCGAAGTTCCGTAAGCGGCAGAGTTTCCGGGCCGGTAATCTACCGCAGACCTGACTGTTTTAAACGACAGTCGCATTGCTAGATGCGCTCGCCAAGTGCTTGTGTCCAGTTGGGGCGTGTCTAAAAAGTAAAACCCGTTCGGATACATTGCTGTCTAACTTGCGGCTGCCAACTCCGATGGTCGCGTCATACTTTGTGTTTACGTCGGGTGTCTCAGTAAAATGTGATTGGTGCCGAAGTTTGCCAAATTCGTGAAAGCCAAACGATGAATGTTAACCCATTCGCATAATCGCACTAAATCCGCAATCTTAGTAAAAAATCCGACATGCGTAGCTAAACGTTGCCGATACCAGCATGCGCAAGGAAGACTTTTACTGTTTATTCTCATTAGAAATAGTGTTATAGGGTTATTCAATATTTTTTCAACTAGTTCCACGTTGAAACATAATTCGAAAACATCGCGCCTGGACATTCCATTGACGTTGATGGTTACATCACTTACGGCAGTAAAATCATGTAATGTTGGCATACAATTTCTCAACTCTGAATCGTACGTACTGCGACACGTACGAAATTTAGCTATTTGTTTTTTATTTCTAAATGAGAAAATCGCCGGTCTTAGAGGCAAGCCCACAGAAAATAATATGCGGCCATTTCAGTGTTAAAACGGTTCGATGCAAAATACAGTAGACGTAAGACGTAAACATAAATATTATATGATCGATCAGAAAGACATCAGAGGTAGAAAGCTTGATAAAATGAGAAGATACAAATTTGAAACGAAAGATACTAGAACTGTAAGATCCTCTTATTTCAATTTTTCTTCCCGCAGTCCCGCCTCAACTATAGGACAAACTAAAAAAAAATCAAAGTTCAGGATGTATACGAAAAATGTTCATTCATCGTAATATCTTCACTAAACCACCACATGGGACCCAAAACCCATGGGTATATTCAACTGTTAATCTTTAGTCCGACTGAATTCATTTTTATTATATTTATCATTTTATTTTATCATCGTTGTTTTGTTTTATCCAAATTTTGTCATATTTTATTATTTTATTGAACCATATTCTTATATTTTATTTTTTATTTTATCGTATTTTTCTTCACACATGAATCTACGAATAAAAACTAAAATAATAACAGCGGCCACAAAAATTTAAGTAAACATAATAACAAATGTAATATTTACAGTTCCTCGCGCCATAACATAATGCCTTCATAACCAACTCGCGCCTCCCAAATATTTGCCCTCGCCCCTACTAATGTCGGATCGCCGTCGTTTTCTGAATCCGCCGGATTATCCGGAGCGCAAACACGCTTTTTTCGGCTCCGGCGTTCCTCGTCCGTTCGCTCCCGAATCAGTTTTACCGAGCGCCCTTTTTCAGTATAATTCGAAAGCAACGTTTGAGTATCGTTCCCGACGCCGCCCGCAAAGCTGGCTATATCCATCCGCAGGGGCCCGCGCTTTCAAATACTTGCCGTGCTTCAATCAATTCTGCCATAGCATAGGCACGTACGTACAGAAGTGAGGATTCAAACTGCGCGAAAATACAGGCGCCGGCAAACAATTTAACGGAAGGTAACTGAGATCTAGACGACTCGTTTTGAGAAGCATGGGAGGTGTGGGAGAGAGAAGTTGAAGAATTGTATGGGACCCCATCGATTATGCGTCTAAGACATGGCGATCGTGTGGGAAGAAAGGTGTATGGGTTGTGGGATATTTTTAGTAAAAGCGGCTATCAGTGTTTTGCGGATGAAAAACATGTTGCTTTGTTGGTTGCGACGCAACTTTTTACTTACTTTTCAAACATCGCTGTCTCCATGAGAACTACAACATTTTCGTTTGATATTGACAAAATGTAATTATATATAATTCTTACGATTTTGTGCTTATAGAAGGTAGACTTGCGGTTATGTGCCTTTGGAGTATAGGTGACCACAATAATTGGGGAATGGCAGAATTTGTTGTCTACGCTGCAAATATCGTCTTCTTCTATAAATTGGTATTATATACCAGGATTCAGGTACAAAATTGGTTACTTGTAATGTGTAAGACGCAACATACATTAGGACTAACAGAAACTCTTGTGAGGGGAAGATTTGATGTGGATGTTACCTCAAGTGACACTGAAAAAATCTGTCCTCTTCCGCGAGGGATCATAGGACGACACCGATTGGACAAGTGATGGCTTCGGTATCCTCTCCTGTCAGAAGTGGTGGCCACTCGAGTTAACGCGCTTTCGATGACCAATCAGACACACCCAACACATTCTTTCTATGTACATGTAAGAACACGGACAAACGTGCGATTACCTGGAATTCTGCCATGACACGAGTGTCTACTAAAACGTAACACGTCTAATAATGAGTGTAGTCACAGATGGTTCGCTATAGGAACAGAATGCGGTGTTTTTAACAACAACACAGTGCGATAATATTTCTTATATTAAGCATTGTGCACTATATCCCCAAATTTAGAAATCCTTCTAAATATAATAATGTGAGAATTCCGCAATTGTAAGTAATATTTTGGTGTACAAAGTGAACATTTCATAAATACATAACAGCATTAAACATAATAAACAAATTTGCAAACGCATGCAGAAGAATTCCGAAACATCTAGAGGGATTGCGTGGTTTGCTATAGAAGTAGTATGTAGAGCCTTTACCAGCAACTCAATGCAATAATATCTTCTATATTACGCACTGTCCGGTATATACCCAGTTTTAGAAATCCTTTTAAATATAATAAATTGACAATTCCGCGATTGTAAATAAAATTTCACTGTAACAAAGCAAACATTTCATAAATGCACAACATCATCACCTTTAACAAACAATTTTGCAACCCCCTGCAGAAGTGATCACAGAATTCCGAAACATCCACCAGAATTACCTGAAACGCCAAATGAAAGCGTTCACCCAGAAACAGGCTATTTCTTTCTGAAACCGGAAGAAGGTTCAGAAACCCGGTAAACGACCTTAAATAAAACGGCGACGTCCACTGTCATTACTACGGTCCGGCGCAGGAATTATTCTGAAAATTCCGCCCGTCAGATGGCCGGCCCTCGTCACCAAGTATTTGCAAAGCAGCGTGTGATTTACGAGACAACAGCGACGAATGAAACTTGGCTCGACGCACGTGGCTGCCCGCCAACGTCAGTCTGAATAATAAAACAGCGACAGGATCGTTCTCATTGCGAAGGACCGGCCGACGTCGTCCTCCATTACATCCCAGCACAAACACGACCCTGAATGTCCAATGACTCCGTACCGCTGTGTCGTTTTACGACCAAAAACGTTTTAAGCTGAAGCAAAAGTGATAGACGCGCGCACGTGCGGCACTGCTTGCTTTGGGGCGCTTGCAATATACTCTGTCGATTCGCAGTTGTGTGTTACGTCAGATTATTTATGACATCTGCAAAGGTTATGGAATGCGCAAGAGAGTGGACCGTGGAGTAACCGTTTTTTGTTTAGGGCTTTGCGAGCGTGGAACGTAGACTTGCGGTTTTATGCATTTGGTGCGAAGGTGTATTCAATAATTGAGCAGTGGCAAAATCTGTCGTCTATGCTTTAAATATCGTCTTCTCCTGGAAAATTACAAAATTTTTGTTTGACATTAACGGAGTGTAATTGTATACAATCTTTACGATTTTGTACCCATGAAACGTGGATTTTCGGTTTTGTCACTTTGGAGTGTGGGTGGATACCAGTTGGTTGGTAGGTTGGAAAAGCAATAACTTGAAAATATAATTGACCACTGTAGCGGTTACTTTTCTTGTTGAACACCCTCGAACATTTAACCCTCCAACATGGTGCTTGGCTAAACTCCGTGAATTATTGGCAATTGCCATGTAATATGTTCGGTAAATGACCGCGTCGAAACTTAGCACGCTGCTGCCTCTAATGCAGATTGTAAGTCATCGATAGACTATTCGGGTTCTTCGGAAGTTAAGACTATCAAGTTAACAGCGCACGATTCAGGTGGTATCGATCAATGAGAAGTTTGGGTCAAGAAGTATCATTGGCCACCTAAAGTAGCATTGGCTACCTAAAGTACCTAATGGGTTTCAGTTTGGGTAATAGTATTATTTTAAGGCACAAGTTAAATTTGGAGTGATGCGCAGTTAAAAATATAAATTCCAGCCTGCAACGGTATTATCAAATTACGACGCATGAGCAAAAATAAATTGAGTATATTAACTCCTTGCCGTATTTTGATGAAGCTGACTCGTGATGAGAATATAATTATAATTAATATTAGTTATAAAATATATAATAATAAAATAATTATAGTTAATAAGCGCACCTCTACTTCATGAGCCACCTAAAGTACCTCACGGGTTTCAGTTTTGGTAATAATATTATTTTAACGCACAAATCAAATTTGAAGTGATGCGCAGTTAAAAATATAAATTTCAGCCTGTAACGGTATTATCAAATTACGCCGCATGAGCAAAAATGAATGAAGAATATTAATCTCTTTTTGACGAAGCTGACTCATGATTAAAATGTAATTAAAATTATTATTAGTTATAAAATATAAAATAATTATAGTTAATAAGCGTACTTCTACTTCATGGACCACCTAACGTACCTAATGGGTTTTTGGTTTCAGTAACGCACAAGTTTTAACGCACAAGTCAAATTTGAAGTGATGCGCAATTAAAAATATAAATTTCAACCTACAACGGTATTATCAAATTACGCCGCATAAGCAAAAACAAATGGAGAATATTAATATCTTGCCGTATTTTGACGAAGCTGACTCGTGATGAGAATATAATTATAATTAATATTAGTTACAAAATATAAAATAACAAAGTAATTATAGTTAATACCTTTACTTCATAGATCACCTAAAGTACCTAATGGGTTTCAGTTTCGGTAATATTATTTTAACATAGTTTTCATACCATGATTTATTTCCCATACCATGTCCTCGTAATTCCCACGTAAAAAGTGTGGGGCCCATAAATAATTAGACTTTCCCTATGTGGCAATTTTGCGGCAAAATGTAAGCCGTCCACTTTCACCACCCCACGTATACAGAAGCAAAGAATTCAAAATAATTCAGACTTCCGCCAACATAAGGGCAAAATTCGCATTTACTTCAAATACTCAGTCAAACTTGAACCCGCAAACTCTCAGAAACCGTCTCCCAATTCCGGTAAAGAATCTACGGACTAAAATCGTGCAAAACCACTCCTGAAATCGGCACCGCTCCCCTTTATCTGCGATAACCTCAGAAATATTCCGGCGCAGCGCGTGAAAAGTCGAAAAAGCCACATTATCGCCGCAACCCCAGTTCCGCATTTGTTCGCCCGCGTCATTGTTAACTACAGCCCATTCTGGTTGCCATCTGAATGCGCGTTCGACGAAACTCCCTTCTTCCCA
The DNA here is from genome assembly GCA_033815515.1 of Cryptocheilus praepositus. Classification (NCBI taxonomy): domain Eukaryota; kingdom Metazoa; phylum Arthropoda; class Insecta; order Hymenoptera; family Pompilidae; genus Cryptocheilus; species Cryptocheilus praepositus. Next base: position 9,030 of record JAWWQZ010000119.1, on the reverse strand, counting down.
GCGTCCCTCCTGCCTGGCCGCCATGACGGACAATGCGTCAATAGCTGGCGCCACGTCACAATATCAACGTTTCCGGGCGTCCCACACGAAAATACCGAGTTTTTCGTGCGCCGGCCGGTGGAAGGTGTGCAAACAAACGGTCGGCGAGAGAAAAAGAGAACGAAGCTAGATGATGACGCGTATTTCGCGGTGCGTTAACACGTTGACTGCCACGCCGAAATCATATGTTTCGCTCAGAATGCCACGAAAATATTTTTTCTATTTTGAACATATAATGGCAAAATAATAATTAGTTTGATTATTTATAAGAATACGGCACGAATTGCAAACGAAGGAAGGGCCACCATATGTTGGTACGCAAATATTGCAAGCAGTGTTATCAATAAAATGTTCTTAGCTTCGGAACACAAAGAGCAAAAAATCGGACCAAAAATGTCACTAAATACTGTCAAGACTGCATTGACGAGCTACACTTATGTTTAAGATGCTTTAATACAATGCACCGGTAGATAAAAGTTTTGATAGAAATTAATTGTTGACGTTTGATTTAGTAAAAGCTTTTAATTTTTCAATAGTGCAGATTTGATTTCAAAGCATTCTTTAATTAGAGAATTTTCATTCAACTGTATAATTATAAGTATTATATTTGATGTTCATGACCATCGTGGCGCTGCACTCACATATGACGTGTTGTGAGGAAAAGGTTCTAAAAATGATATGTGGGCTCCGTCTCCTTCACGGGTACGTAACAACTCTGCGTTGTCTTCATTTTTCACGATTTAATCATACTCTGCGTTGTCTTCATTTTTCACGATTTAATCATACTCTGCAGTATTTCATCGCATCGCGGTTCTAACATAGGAAAATACGCTTGGCAGTGAACGTGTTAATGCGCATTTTCACCCGGGGCGGCTGGTCGGACGGTTCTCTCGGCGGCGATACGTATGATTAGCGGATAATTCGATCGCGCGCGCCGCTGGTGAAAAAGCTGACCGTACGAATTCTTCCGTGAATCACGCTGGCGGACTCACGGGCGCGACAAGTTTCATTAGAGCGGGGCAAAAAAGAATTATGGCCAGTGCGTGCGAGCGGATGAGGGGAAACGGATTTTTCAGAGTGATTTCGAACTTCCGGATGCAAAAGCGGGGCTGTCAAAATACGAGGAATGATGAATGATGCGGTGTTTGGTCAACTGGCGGGTGTCTTTGATTAGGTTTGGACGATAAAGGTGTGCGGCCAGGGTAGAGAGGAACTGCTAAACAATTTTGAAAGATACTTGTTATATTGTTGTTTAGTGATCTTTAACCCTTTTGGGACGGATTTTTTTTTTTAAGGAAATAAAAAAATAAAAAAGTAAAATTTACTGCTATATTTATAATAGATACCGTAACAAATGTAAAAATATTATTTAACAAAATAAGAAACGCTTGCAACCGTCGAAATAGCAGCTAGCGGCAAAATTAAAGGAATCATCGCGAAAATGGACGAAAGTAGAAAAACATGTATCTTCGAAAATATAAAATTGCTGAAAACATTGAAAATGTGCATAACAGAAATAATGCTCTTTTTCAAAGTATCACAAAATTGGCCAATAATTCAGATCGGTCTAACGCAAAAATGCTTAAAATTGAATGCTTATTATGTCAGTATCATTATGAACATTAAAAAAGTATTGATTGTAGAAAAATCATATACAACGTCGTATGAAAGATTAGTGGAAAATTCAATCTGTTGAATGTGAATATTCTCTAACATAAATCTAAAAGTATATGACAGAAAATGTGTTGTTAACATCGTCTCATCACCTGAGTTTAGTCCTATTTGTTCTTTGACCCTGAAAAAGTTTAATTTAATTTCACACTACAACATTTGATGAAAAGCACACCGACAAAATCCCAAGAGTATTCAATGTATTATTCTCAATATCCATTTTTCCCCAACAGCCGAAAAAACTCGTCCCCCCGACACTGATTAAATGCAACGAAAATTCTGATTGTCCCCCGACGTAAATGAAAGCACTACCAGCGCACTTCCGCGTGCAGGATCCCCCGATGCGACCGGCGCAGCTTGCGAAAAAGTTCCTTCGACGAATTTCTCGTGCAGAGAAAATTCGTTCACCGGCCGCGCGGAAATCGAACGCGACGGTGTTTCGGCAGGAGGGAAAGCCGGAGGCTAACTCGGGCCAGCCTTTCAATTACGGTCCTGTGGCCCGCGGGCGAACCGGAGGCCGCCCCTAATTAGATCAAACGCGCTCGGCAATTTCATTTGCTCGTGATTCGCCAATTAACGTGTGCACAGCTCGCGAGCTTGCGCTTCACACACCGTCCAGATTTCCTGGCTAAGTCCGCGTGCACTCGGTTATCTTCGGCTGCGAGATTATGTTCCAGTGGCCAGGGCGAAAACATCGGCGTCTGGATGCGAGTAGAAAGAAAGATCCGTGACAAGGGGTGCCTATGGTGGTGCGTTACGAGTTTGGAACTGGGGATCTTATATGTCCGGCCGCCAAGATATGTGAAGTCTTAAAGTATTTTTTTCAATTGCTAGGAGTTCTGCAGGAAACTGCTAAACACGTTGACTGCCAAGCGTATTTTACTAGGTTAGAACCGCGATGCGATGAAATACTGTTGAGTATGATTAAATCGTGCAAAATGAAGGTTACGCAGAGTCGTTAAAAGTCGAAGTATTGAAGCACCGTTCCAATATCAATTGCTTTTACAAGATTGCAAATAGGGTTCATGGCGAATTTTTTGCATTTTTAGTCAAATCTTTTGCGCCGATCACCGGTAACCACCGTGGCAGTCAACGTGTTAATGTAGTTTATATGGCCATTTTCTTGGGGTAGCAACGTCGAAGACGGAAAACTATTATCCCGTTAACGATCTTAATGTACCTCTTGAAGGTTATTTACATCGTTTCACTTCCATGTTCAATTACGAAATAATAACCGGTGACTTGAGACAGCTTTTGTTGAAAATTGCCGATCAACAATGTCTTAAAAAGGCCGGAAACTTTTCAAATACTCCTCGTAAATCAGTCCATTACAGAAGAAAACAACACGGCCCAGCTGTCCCACCGATTCTCAAATTATCCCACGAAAAGTCGTCCGCAAAGTCGCCTGTGCGTCGTTTAACGCAAATTTCACGTGCGCGCGAGCCAGCGCTGAAGCGAAACGTACATGTTTGATTAATAAACGTGCTTATCGGCTTATCGATTACACGTTTCCACAATTTCATCTGCCGATGCGCGGCAAACGAGCACACTGGGACGAGTAAGCCAAGAGCATGGCCGCGGGTGGTGTTTCCGTTCCTATTGGCGAGCCGACATTATCGAATCTTAGAAGCTCGATCGAAGCCCGTACTTTGGCGTGCAGCTACCCAGGCGCCGTCGAATAGGTTATTCTGGAGTCGACTGAAGCCTGCTAAGCGGGATGGAAAGTTTGTCGAAGCCGCAGAGAACGGCTAGGAAGCGATCGCAGGAATCCAAGTTCAAAGGTACCCACAGGTACTATTATCGTGACACCGAAGTTGATTATATCCACGTGAATGCGTCTAAGGCGGTGTGTCATAATATGCGCAGAATACTTCGGCGATGGGGGAATTTTGCGTGAGGCGTGTTGCGGAAGTCGGTAGTGACCTCTGTTTATTTGTCGTTAGATGTTTAGAGTGGGTTATGGCTTTCTGGCAAGTGGCCGATTCTAATACGTTCCGTATAAAGAGTGTGGCAAAATGATTCCTTAATAAGTCTAAGCCGAAACGTGGAGGCCGATTCACCTAATGGAAGATGGCCCTTTGAACCGTCATTTCACCGATCGCCTCGAAACTTCCGCGAATTCGCCTAACTTTCTATCTCGTTTGCTGCGAATCAAGATGCCCGAACGTCGCGATCCGCAATTTCTCGAAAGCCGCAAATTCTCTCTTTTTCCGACGTCGAATATTTTTCTTTATAATTGCCGGCACCCCGATTGCGCGCATCGATTTTGCGGCATCACGTCAGCGTAATCCGCTTTAGTTCGCCAATTTGAGCGAATGAGAGCTATTCAATGATCTCAGCCCCTCTCTCTCTCTCTCTCTTTCTCGCTGCGTTTCAATATCCCCAGAGCGATCCTTACAAATGCCTTTGTACGTTGCGATTAGTAACATCGCTTTCCGACTCGCTCCACTTGCGCGAAGTTTCTACTTTCGACAGACGGTAAATTTACGCGTGTGAACTCGCACGAAGTCAATCGAAAGTTCGCCGACGCCAACGGTGGGGGATCATTAGCGTGCGCGATCGGAAAAAGGGACGTGGGTTGAGCGCGTTGATTGCCGCGCCAGATTTACATGTTGCTCCCCGGGGGCCGCAAGAGCTTTTCATTATTCGGGGAATAAAGTGACGGAGTAAGAAGAAATGCGGTTATGTGGGTCAGCTGGAATAGCGCGCGTTTCCGCGGTTGAAACGTACTTTATTTGTCAGCTCGATATGTTTCGGGACAAGCAGATTCCTGCTGCGGGATACTGTGATATTTGTGAATGGATTAGTTTACGTTGTATTCTTGTCATAGTTTTTAAGTGAAATGCTATAGTGTAAGGATACAATGCGCACAAGATATACTTGTCATTTTATCGTATTTTGGTAAGTGAAATACCAAAGAATAAGAAGCGAGAAAAACACAAAAATTATAACTTATATAAAAACTTAAATAAAAATGATAAATTATATAAAAATTAGAAATGCATTGTTTAACACTATAAACTTCTTGTATGGTTTCGAAACATGTCGTGTATTTCAAATAATTTAAAAGATTATAGTACATACTAAAAGTACGTATATAGAATGCACTCAGGTACTCTTGATAGCTACTTTTGGATATTTTTACACAAATATAGGGACATTACTATGCATTCTTCATAGCAATCGCATTCAATTGCATTCTTGTATCAATAAAAACTTTATTCCGTTTATGCTTTCCATACATAAGTATCCCACGACCGCAACTATGTCAAACATTCTTTTTATTTTTCATACGTACATTGACAATGAAAGATATTTTACCCCGTGTCCGCCATTGAAATTGATGAATCTCATCAATTTCATGCACGAATTACATTCTTGATTCAATAGAAAGTCTATTCCCTTTATACTTTCCATACGTAAGCGTCGTACGACCGCAAATATGTGAAACATTCTTTTTTTCCCCACACATGTATTGCCAATGAAAGACATCATGACCCCGCGTTCGCCACTGAAATTGTTGGATCTCGTCAGGCGAGCGGAATAACAGGTCGCAAAAATGCATAATTCAAAAGCCAACTATAGTAGCAGCGTCGGTAGAAAAAAACGCACCGCTGCCGTTGGAAAGTGGGCGCAACGGGAAATTCTCGTTCTGCCAATCACCGCAAGCCCGAAATTTTCGCTCAGCCGCCATGATCGGGACAATGACAGACTCGTCCCGGCGCCCGGGGAAACAAAGGAATCCACAATCCCGCAACGTTCTCGCATCACGGCTGCCGATTAGTTTCGTGGCAACGCGCTGAATTATTACTGCGATAATTACCGCGCCCGGCGGAACTCATCGGCATGTTTGAGTTTTCGATTACCGCCGGTGCCTAACAGCTTTTAACTCCACTGTCCGAAGCCCGCATCCAGAGAAATCGAGTAACAAACTTTGATGAAGCCGTGAAATCACTGCCAGGCGGCAGGCAGTTTCTCTTAGCCGGGATCCACAACTTTGCGAACAAGAAGGTGACGGACAACTGCTGCGGAAAGAGAGAGATGGCATGAAATAGATGGTGCCAGTGCTTTATTTCGATTTGTGTGTATTGTGTAGTCCGATAGGAGAGACGTTTAGCATTCCTGTACATAAGAATCGAACACATCAAGTGGTGAGGCGCTAGTTGATGTGCATGGGGGTGACATTTATCACATTCTCAGAATTTAGATAAAGAAATGTGCCACTTTGCCTACTGGTGCTGGCCACCACTTTCAGTTTTTTACTATACTACTTTTCCCGCTATTATCCCATTTATTTCACACATCCCTCGACCTCCTAACGCTGATCGTTATACTACGTCAACCCAGTATGCTCGCATGCCTAGCAACGAAGATGTTGCTATGTACCTCATTCCATGGGGAGTTTCGTCACGTGGTCTTGCCCAGTCCTTCGTCACGTTCATGCCTAATTTCTCTATGGTGTTGTTTACTTTACCGCGTATGGCCGTAAATGGTGATGAGCACACTCTATCGGGTCCAATATTAATCATTAGAACAAATAGACGTGAAACCCAGAGCGTATTCCTCATTACTTTTATGGCGGTGAGAATTATTTTGCTCTCGATGGGTGTTAAATGGAAAACGAATTGTTGTTAACCGAAATATATTGTTTCTGAAAATATAACAGACGTTAACGAATACTATATAGTACTGTGTAAGTGTCGTCTGCAAGTTACGTCATTGAGTCTTGTGTGTTGCCTGTTCAGGGTTCTTCACGGTTCCAACGACCACTTTGGTCGGGAAGACGAATGGTCATATATCATTGGGGAAACTGGCCCAATCGCGTGGGAAAGTATACAAATACGTACTGTGCAGTCGTACACTCACATATTCTATTCATGAGAACATTCCGTTGCATCGCAACTAACAAAAGGGCAGTGTCTCTGGAAAGTGTCCGACGACACACTGTCGTCGTCTGGCACTTCAAGAGTTCCATAGGCACTGCCATAAACTTCGAAATTATCCGTGTGGCCAGGAATGAGTACCCGGGTTGTTTATGGCGGGGTCTTAATTTATATCACTTTCTCTGCAAGCAAGGACAAGGAGGACCCCGTACATACTAGCCCGGGATGTGGCACTCCACCCCCAACCCACTATGGGGGGCTCAATATGGGAGGCCCGATTGTGGGAGGACCCAATTTGGGAGGCCTCAATATGGGAGGCTCCAATGAGGGAGTTACTAATAAGGGAGGCTCCAACAAAGGGGGGGGGGGGGGCACTGCTCATTCCTGCAAAAAGTTTGAATCTTGGTTAGAAGTCAGTTCGACCCTTGTAACAGTTCTAAGATCTTCCCTAAGAACCATCTCGACTCATCCAGTGCACCTTGGCCATCAGTGACCGGCCACACTGGACCCTTTTTTGTAAGGTTCGAACTCAGCTCGCGACTCATCCAGTGCACCTTGGCCATTCAGTGATCGGCCACACTGGACCCTTTTTGTAACTAGTTCGAATACGCGACTCATTCAGTGCACCTTGGCCATTCCGTGATCGGCCACACTGGACCTTTTGTAACCAACTTCGAACTCAGTACGCGACACATCCAGTGCACCTTGGCCATCAGTGACCGGCCACACTGGACCCTTTGTAATTAATAAACGGGAAACAATTTAGCTTAAAAACACCGGGAGCAGCCATTTGGTTTACGCCCAAATAACATTATATCACTGCTGCCCTCGAACATTTTGGTCCTTCGAGCCGGATAGTGAAATTAACATCTCTCTTTACGCCGCTCCCGAACATTTTGGTCCTTCGAGCCGGATCGCGAACCTGATTTGCGATCCAGATTTGTGAACAAGTGAACGCGAGATCAGACATTGGTGACTTTCAAATTCTCATCGGCCGCTCAGTGCTTGCCGTACAAAAAGGAGAGGGAACAACGTCCAGACGAAACAAGCGAAACGAGCCACGAAGAACAAGGAGTGACGTTGCATAGAACCCCTCAACACCCAGGCCAGAGGTGTGAGGACTACCCGACGCTCAGCGAAGTCGCATCCAACCAAAGGGTGGACAACGAGAGACAACAGTCAATCCCATCAACACCATTCCTTATTCAACACGTGAGTCTGTTCATATTTGATTTAAATCTGCACCAGAATTGTACCATCGAATATGGAAGCAAGAATCAAAGAATGTATTGCGATACGCGGGCAAACCAAGGCTGCGTTAACACGATTCCAACATTACTGTGAAGGAGTCGGTAGGACTAGTACGATTAGGGAACTCCAGGAGCGGATTGAAAGGGCAACGCCGCTCATAGACAAATTCGAAACCGTGCAAGATGAAATTGAACGTCATTTCTCGGGGACAGAGCACGAAACCATACACGCGACTGAACGGGATCAGTTTGAACAGACGTATTACAGAGTAATCGCAAGCGCCAAACAACGCGTCGAAGAATCGCGAACACAGACGCACGGTATTGCACGTCTCGGGGCTCCAGAAACTCCGTCACCATCGTTCTCTGAAGGGCATATAGGGGTGAAATTGCCCACAATCGCATTGCCGACATTTGACGGTGCATATGACCGGTGGCTCAAGTTTCGGGACACTTTTGAGTCATTGATTCATAACAGTGAGGGCCTTACAAACATTCAAAAATTCCATTACTTGAACTCGACTTTGAAGGGGGACGCTGCAAGGGTAATTCAGTCATTGGGGGTTTCGGACGCGAATTATGCGATCGCGTGGAAAAGTTTGAAGGATCGCTTTGAAGATCCCCAAACCATAATCCAACATCACGTGTCGAAATTGTTCGACTTGGAAACGGTAGCAAGGGCATCCTTTTCGGGTTTGAGGCAGTTGGTGGACGACGCGAATAATCATCTGCTCGCTCTCAAATCATTAAATGAACCGGTTGATTCATGGGGGACGTTAATCATTCATTTGTTAGCGTCAAAATTGGACGCGACTACCAAACGCGAATGGGAAAAACGTCGCATTCTCAGTTCCAACCAGCCATCGCTGCGGACGATGATGGAATTTCTGGAGCAACAGTGTAAATATTTAGAGCAAACCACGGTGGGAATATCATACGTGCCGACAAAACTTAATCTTACGAACAAACACTGTCAACCATCGCGTCCCGTAGCATGTATGGTTAGTGCCAAAAATCAATGTCAAATGTGCAATCGCGAACATGCCTTATATCAATGTGAGGCATTTAAGAAATTAAGCGTAGCGGATCGAAGGCAACGGGTCAGGGAATTTAACGTTTGTTATAACTGCTTATCGTCTGGTCACAGAGCTGCAACGTGTACTCGCAGCACATGCAGACTCTGTAAA